>CM075350.1:54167500-56676250 GCA_037693485.1 Kitagawia praeruptora | reverse complement strand
TGACAGCAACATTGGCCGAAGCAAGAGACAGTAACATTCTCACACTTGACAGCAAGTCTGGAGCTCCGACAACAACATTGGCGGGAGCTAGTACTGTCAACCTTTGAATATTCCTTTGACAGCAGACTCTGCGGTTAAGGTTACTGTCACCTTGAATTATTTGAATTGGGTATTTTCTCAGTCAAAGCCCGTGACAGGTTACATGTTCAAGAAACAGATTTGCTGCAACACACTATCGTTTGTAGCAGACCTGCAAGACTACGACAGAAGCTTAAGAGATTCACAAGACAAGGCTGGTCAATTCGAGGAGCATGTGATATCCACATCTACTAGAATTGTATTAGCTAGAAATAGAAAGAATCTAGGTTGCTTTACTTATAAGGTTTATCCTATCTGTATAGCAATTAGGGAAAGTCACATGGGTGTGCAAATTGTAATGAGCTGCCACTTGAAAACGACAACAGCTCAACACCCCATGCGATAGGGACAACAGAGTATCTTAGTCTACTTAGATACATCTTAGATTCTTTTCTATTCATGTACGCACACGAAGCAATCTGTATCTCTTGAGATATTGAAGCTGGAGAAACTCTCTCCAGGTTGTAGCAACACTTCACACAAAATAAATAAAACATTTATTTTGTGAGAAATCTTGTTTCACTTATTGCTTGCATACATCTACTGATAATCTATAATCTTTATTTTCGTTGTTAAAGATTTGATTTTATCAGTATTGCATTCAACCCCCCCCTTCTGTAATACTCCGGGACCAACACTCTTCCTTAATACACCGTTCCCAACCTTGCCTCCAAGTTATTTAGGGTAGTTCCCATACGACACAATTGTTTCATTAACTCCTCGTTGCTAACTCCTCGGAGTTCCATGGTGGTGACGAGCAACAGGGATCTCTTTTGGAACATAAGCTTCATGGTGGGCTTGGTTACCCCCCCCCCCAGGCTGAGGGTGCACCCTCTAAGAAAGTGAAGTTTACTGAATCATCCTCATTGGAGACCACCATTCTTGGTCCTTTGGTTGCACCTTTTATCAAGGATTAAGACATCTCAACATGGAACGCTAGAAGCTTCCAAGAAGAAAATGAAGCTTTAATCAAGGCGTCAATAGAAATTCTTATAGCTTCCCTTGGGCGTTAATCCACATTTGAGAAAGAGAATGCATGCCTTCATTCTTTGAAGACTGACAAGAAAATGCTCTCCCAGCAACTAAAAGATCAATCCAAAATCATGGAAAAGATGAAGCAGGAGAAAGATACTCATATCAGATTTCTCCAAAAGAGGTTGATGATACTACTGAAATCCTGAATGCTCTGAACACATCCTATGAAGCTCTTCAAAAGGAGAAAGACAAGCTTCAAGTTCGAGTAGATGATCTCATTGAGGATCAACATAATGGATGGGCTGAGGAGAAACAACGGGTAGATATGCGTCCTTTGAAGACAATTTTGAGAACTTATGCTTATGGATTCGTAGCTATTGACCTTGATTATGACTTCTCCAAATTTGATCAAGATACTATCAAGTGGATTGATAACTTTAGAGTTCGGGAGGCTGCAACCATCAAATCTAAGAGAATTGCATTGGGGCTTCAAAAGGCCGTGGAGATAGAGGGCGCGTCCTCAAATGAGGGAAGGCTTGTGCAATCGGGAGAAATCCCCAATCTTTATTATATTATAAAAATAAATAAGTTTTTTAATCTTAAATTCCCAATCTTTCTTTTTGAGTGAATATAAAAATTATTTTTTACTTTTATTCAAACAAAACCTTAATTTCTTAAAAATAAAATCAATATCATAAATTTATTCGTCAGATATTCAGATCCAATTTCTTTAAACTTACAATCCAACTACCTCTCAGCTACAATAACCCAAATTATCGAATTAATCGTATAAGCTCTAGAAAAACCAACCCGTTAACAAAATTCTTGGTCACAGAAACAAGAAAGAATCATTCAGTGTCCGTCACTTCTTCATGGAAACGTTTTTTCGATGAGATAAAAACAATTTTTGAATAGATGACATAACTTTTGAAATCATAATTCCTAGGATCAAATCAAAAATACAAATCAAACACACAAAAATAAGAGAAACCATTCTCTCTTCCTCGATAACCCTACTTCTTAGATTTTCAATTTTCTAGATCCTCCTTCACCATCGAATCAAAAGCTAACCAAAACGAGAAACACCCCCAAACCAACTTTTTTGCACACCCAATAAACCATTATCTGTTTAATTAATCCCAAAATCTAAAAAAAATGCACCAACAATTTGTTCAGTTCGATTGTACATACCTCTTTTGATGCAAAATATTACCACCAAGCTTGCACAAATACGATTTGATTTAGAGTTGAAATAAAAGTCAATTAAGGCTTGAATGGGTAGATTGAGGAATTAGGGGTTTTATCCCCAGTTCTAAATGGAGTCCTATTCGTTGTATCAGTTTTGTGAATGTTCTTTTTTGATTTATGGTGAATATACATACAACAGCATTTGCATATGTACACCGAGTCATCTGCCAGGTCATAGTCACGTACATGTTATCACGATTTATGTTAAGTCAATTTGTTGCCCAGTAAATAACAATTGTAGAAGGGGGGTTGAATACAATTGTATAAGATTTTCGACTTAAACAAATAACACAAGTATGAATCAATAATAGCTTTATTAATTCTAATATAAAACTGTTACAAAACTCTCTTAAGAAATTCTTATGTTCTTAAGAGCTGCTAGGTTACAAGATAAATCGTGTAAGCGATTACTTAATGTAAAACCTAAAACTGTGTTTATATAGAGTACACAGTTACACTATCAATTACAAGATATTCTAAATCAATTACATATATCTCTGAATGCATATCTTGTATGATAGCTGCATTCCTACAATCTAGGAACCGACAAATCAATCTTCCTTGATCTCTGGTCTGATGAGAATCTTCATGAAATACTGACCAGCTTCTAATCTTGATGATAGTCCAATACTGACGTTGTATTACTGATGACGTCAGCATCAGTATCTGATCAGTAATGCCCAGATCCTGATCATCACTTGAATCAATATCTAACAATCTCCCCCAATTTGTTCTTTATAAAACAAAGCACAAATTCCTTGATTCAAAGATGTCAAAAACTCAAAACAAAATACCTTCTAAAAATCATCAGGAACAGTTTCAGAAATTCTTTGATAAAACAGATTCAACCTCAAGAATTCAGATAACAATTCTTCTTCCTTGCTTTCAAGAATTTGAATCAGTTTCTTCTTCAGATTTTTGAGTTCTTCATCTTCCTCATTAATCTGATAGATAGCTTCCCTGAGATTCTGAATTGAGCTTCTTGGAAGATCTAAGTCACCTAGCAACACATAAGCAATTTCCTTCCCATCTGGATTTAGAGATAGTTGTTCCATGCCTAGATACACTTCTCTAACAGCTGTACCTTTCTTCATTTCAACCTCTATATCTCTTAAATTTAAGTGCATAGGAATATAATTGCCATCATACCTCGTTCCTCCATCCATAAATCTCTGTCTAATTTTCCTGTAAATCATGACAAACCAATTGTAGTAAACTTCTCTTTCATTAACATTGATTCTTTTACTTCTGAGAAGATACAGAACATATTTCAGCTCTTTTGCAGATTTACACAACAATTCATGAATAGGAATCTTCTTCAGACTTCTATCTTTCATGAAGTATAACATCTTTTCTATTTTCTTTGCACCATCATGACAATCAGCAATGATAGCAACAGCTTCAAGTTTCCAGAGATGATCAACAGTTAACTCATCCCCAATCTTGTCAACTAGAGCATGTTGATCAGTTTGCACAATGAAAATAATCTGTGCATGACTATACCCAATTCCTCCTCTTGTGCCAGGTTCCAATCCTTTCAAACCAGATTGCATACTTACCCATTTTGGTGGATTTTCAGCAATAAATGTAGTAGACTCTGATTTAACAATCAATAAAGATTCATTAATCAAAGAAGACTCTGTTATCAGTCCTGTTGATTTGAAAACAACCGGTTTCCTATAATCACACTTATTCTTCTCCTTTTTCTTACTCTTCTTCTTCTCATCTGTTGGATAATTCTGCTGATGTTCAGGAACAGATTTATCTTTATCATACCATAACTTCCTGTCTGATCTATGAACATTTCTTAAGTAGTCTCTGGTTGTTATCCTTTCTGCTTCTCTGGCTTTAGCTCTGATTTCACTTTCTCTTTCAAATCTTCTGAAGTTCTCTTGTTCATACTCCAGTGTATCTTCAAAAACTTCCATATTGTGAAATTCAACCACAACCTTAAGAATCATAATCTTAAGTTCTTTTAAAATTTCAGCTTCTTCAGAATCAGAGACAACATCAGGAATTGAACCAAAGACTGACTTCTCTTTAGATGCAGTAGATTGAACAACTACCTTACTCTTTCTTTTTAAAGGCAATATCTCCTCTTCAATTTCTTCAGGAGCATTGAATCTGTTGTCTGGAGTTAATGCAAGAGATAGTGGAGTTTTCTTCTTTTCATTTTCAGAAACATCTTTCAATTTGATTCCACTAGATCTTGTTTGCCTTGTACTTGTTTGAGCAGATAATCTTCCTCTACTTCTGTATCTTCCTCCTCTGCCTCTTCCTCTTCTTGTAGCAGGAGCTTCATTTTGTTTTGCAATCTCTTCAAAGATCCTGTTTTGTTCTTCTAAGAACTCATCAGTACTCATGTTTGGATTTTCTCCAGTTGATAAGATAAGTGCTTTCTCAGCATGATACTATTGAACTCTTTTGTCTTTATGAAACAGTTTAAGAACACGACCATCCCCAGTGTCAAGTTCATGAAACAGATTAGCAGCATCTTCATCCTGTTCCACATACACATCATCCTCAGGAATGGTTGACAGAGTTTGACCAGGTGTCACAAACTGTTCTTCTTTTGGATTCTGAGATTGCATCATTGTTGTCACTGTCTTCTTACCAGATCTAGAAACATGAGTTGACTGCTTAGTTTGAGTATTAGATCTCTTTGTTACTAAAGCAGCATCAGAGGTTTCAACTTTATGTGACTTAGCACCACCATCATTTCCAGAATTATCATCATTCTTTTGTACAACTGGATTAGGTGAGCATTTTGTTTTGACTATCTTTTCCCCCTTTTTGACATCGGCATCTTCTTCAATGAAGAAAGACAAGATAAGCTTGAGGGTTTCATCAATATTATCAACTTTTAATTCCAAGACAGTCATTCTGGAATCCATTTTCTTGTCAAGTGCTTTAATATCATCAGCAAGAAGACGTGCTTGAGAAGCAGTAGCAGATATAGAAACAGATGTTTGATAACCCGCTTGACATTTATCAGTAACAGCCTTCATAGAGTCAATCTCACTCTTCAATCCCTTTGCTAGAAGAGCATTTGTTTTGAGAAGAGCCTTGAGTTCAGGAGTTGGCATCCTCGTGGCAATATGACCAGAATGAAAAAGAGCATTTTGAAAATTCATCTCAGCATTCGGTTTATTCCATTCAGTATCCCATTCATATCCCCTTGCAGCTCTAGTATCAGGAGGAAGAATTGAACTGTACTCCCCTCTGAATTCTTCTTGAGTAACAGACTGCATGTATCTACTCGAAGACCCATAAGTTGATAGGAGACTTGCTTTTATTGCTGCCTGCATTTGAATTGTTTCAGGATCAGCATGAGCATGATCATCATCATCATCATCATCTGAGCTACCACCAGCCTCAGGAAGTTTACTATCAACATTATCATCAGGATTCATAACACCTTTCATTCTCAAATCACCAGTAGATACAGCTGGTGAATCCTGATGCCCTGCAGACAGATTAGTAACATTTCCTAAATCTCTCAATTCTTTTAAAGTGATCTCATCACTTCTCACAATGTTACCTAAGTTACTTTCAATAGCAACTTCTACCTCACTAGAAGTTAACAACTTCTCACTCTGTTCTACCTCTCCTTTTGCCAGTTCAGGAGACTGCCTCTCATCATTCTTCTTTTTCTCTAAATGTTCACTCTCAATCTCACAAGAAAGGTTCTGACTCATTAAATGTGAAGAAATAAAAGGTGGCTGAAAAGAGTGGTCTGAAGTCATACAAATAGAGGTATCCCTTTTATCAGGTCTATCTGTAATCATACTATCAGTAGTAAAGGAAGTAGAGATAGAGATGTTACCTGATGAAGTAGTTAAAGAATCCATTGGCCTTGCTGAAATTGGCTCAATAAGCAATGGAATAAGTGGATCAGTAGTACTTACATCAGGATTGACCACTGCAACTATAGCATGACTTGCATCAGTATTTGCTACTGATGGTTCTTGTGTAGTCTGAGGTTTTGAAGCTTCTTCAACACTTTGAGTCAAAGGTTCTTGTGTGCTTCCCTCAAATGCAGTGTCAGCAATCACTTCATCACATTCAGCAATGTGTAAATCATGAGCAGCTTTATCTGCCAGACTTTTAGCTAGTTTAATTTCAATTTCAGAAGCCCCTTGAGCATTGTCAGGAAACTCCCCTGCTGATGTGATTTTGCCAGCATCTTCACTTTGAGAAGATGGTTCTTGTGGGGCAGGAATATTCTTGTCTTCACCTTCCCTTTGAGAAGGTGGTTCTTGTGTGACTATTCCTTCAGAAATGTCTGCACCTACACTTTGAGTAGGTGGTTCTTGTGTGACTGGATCTGCAATAGCTTCTGAACTACTTTGAAGTTCAGGTTCTTGTGGGCTAGATCCTCTCAGAGATGACATAGTAGTCCTCTGTTTCTTCTGTCTGTGAAAGACGTTTGCTTCAGCAGTTTTCTTTTCAAGTGGTGAAGGTTTAAAACCTAACTGAGCAGCAATAGCATTTACTTGATCGACAAACATCTCAATAATTCTTCTCTTTGGAGATGCAGATGCTGGAGAATCAGAGATCTCAACAGTCTTCATAGGTGAATTATCAGGAGTAGAGACGTCAGGATTAGCAGTAGTGTCAGGAACTGATGATCCATCCTGATTAATAGATACATCAGGATTGCTTTCCATAGCATCAGTAAGATTCAGAAATTCTGTGTGATCAACAAATTTGCCTTTGCTGATTAATCTTCTTCTTTTCTTCGGCTTTTCAGAGACAGCCACTTCTCTAGTATCAACAACATCAATCTCCTTCTTCTTCATCAAGACTGATATAGGCATTGTGTCATCATCAGAATCAGAATCAGAAATAGCTCTTTGACCAACTTTCCTTTTCACTCCTGTTTCTTTATTCAGACCAGATGTTTCAAGAACCCTTTGTTCACCCCCTTGTGACTTCATTTGAGAGTGAGTTGGAGTGGAGAAATCCTTTGATTCTGATTGCCTCTTAGACACATCAGATCTAGCTAATTTCTTTGATTTTACAACTGATGCCTTTTGTGAGACACCAGAGGTGGTTGACTGTTTAGATAAGTGTTTAGGTTGTGTGCTTGTGTTAGGAATAGGATGTGTAAGGTCCTGTCCCATAGCACCAGTTGCCGGGCCATATTGAATAGGCATTCTCTCTCTTAAAAGAGACCATACTTCATCAGGAATGTATGGAGTTCCATCAAATTTATTTGCCTTATCAGAATTGATTAGACTCTTTATATTGTTTTCTGAGATTTTACATATAGGCAAAATTGTATCATTCTCAAAAACAGCATGAGGACATAAGTGAGAGAATATTAATTGGAAAAATCTGAGAAAGCAAACATAACCACATTTATCTGCTTTTCTTTCACTTAATGCCTTTAATATAAAAGACCCATAATCAAATGAGAGATCATGAATTAGAGAATACCCAATTTTGGCTGAACCTGTGGGTAAGGCATCAAAATTGGACACTTTATTCAAGAAACATCTGCTGATAGTGTCAAAGAAGAAATTTCATTCCTTCTTAAGCTTTGTTCTGTAGAGCTCTCCAAACTTCTTTGGTGTACCATTGTAACCCAAACTTACAACATACTCAAGGAGTTTTGAATCAGGAACTTTGAATACAGGCTTACCAATGATTGATGGTAAGTGTAGGGCTTCAGTGACAATCTCAGGAGTCACATAGTATGTAACATTATCATACTCAAAGCTCATCTGAGGCTTTTCTGATGGAAGTCCTTCCCCAAAAACACTTGTGTTCCAAACCTGCATAACAGACTTAAAAGATATCTTGGCAGGTTGGGTTAGAGCATAATTGATTGGGCTTGAGGCCAAAAAGTCCTGAATAATGTGGAAATCATTGGGCAAGTCCTGATGATCTAGAACTGCAGTGAAGTTATTTGTGTTAAAAGTAACTCCATTGATTACCACCTTGCTGTTCATGAAAGATAAATTCTCCATTGGAATTTCAAACACAAAAGTTGTGCTAATTTTGAAATTAGGGTTTGAGAGTGCAAAGACAGAGAGAGAGACGATGTTTTACTGATGGTTTGAGAATAATAAATCAATTAGAAAACTAAATTGATATTTGGACAATACTTATGATTTCTCAAAAACAGGTGTCAGTAAACCATTCGTTTATACTGGAGTAATGGACCAAATAACGTGAGAGAGTGGTGATGATTGCACGCATCACGACTTACATCTGTAACTGTATGTAATCATCGAGTGAAACACACGCGCTTGTATTATTCGAGAAATAAGATTGTGATTAAAATAAAACATGGTAATTTTGTTTTAAATAAAAATTTAAAACACCACAATCGAATAATACCTGGTACTTACACCAGTAATATGAATCGTTTCATATTCTTGTGCCACCCTTCTCTATTTAATCTTAGAGACTTGTCCACTTACTTCCTAAACCCTTCATTCTCTCCTGCAAGAAAAATAAGAAAAACCCTTCACCGCAAAATTTTTACAACAATGTCAAACCTTTCAATCAAAGAGAAGAATCTCCATCTCTTAGAGAAAAGAGACATATTTAGCTATACTCGTGAAGAGTTTGATGCTTTCAACTGGGAAAGACAACTTGAGACTCTCTGGTTGCAGATGGATGCAGGTCTCGAAGAAATTGAGAAGGAAAAACCTGCAAAAGTGATCGACATCGATGCTGCCCTCCAAGCAACATTAGCATGGCTTTCATCTAAGGCATCCTCATCCAACTCCATCAACCATTGTTAATGAATATGTCACCAAAAATAACCTTATCCCTGTCAACTTCCACCCAAACAAAGTGGCAAAGATGGGATCTGGGATGACTACTAACAATGGAGTGGATTGGTCTTTTATTTCCTGTTGAATAGATTAGTAGATAGAGAACAAAAAAGATGTAATCTTTGAATGTAATCTCTTTCTTATTATCAATGAAAAAATTAGTTTCTCTATTCTATTCAATATTTTCCTGATTTATCATGTTATCTGAGAATAAATATGAGGACTAATTAAAGTGATCACATTATCAGGAGTTCAATAACATTAATCATAGCTTGAATCAGGAAATTGAGGTAAAGCGAAGACAGTTAGATTCTGAACAAAATACTAATGATCGAATCGTTGCATCAGGATTCGACGTTGACCACTGTTAGGATTGACTTTCCATCAGTATTTGCAAGTTGTCAGTATCTGATGACTTCTTTCTCTCAAGTACTGCCATAGTTTACCATTCCAAGTTCATTCACCAACTTTGTAAAAGTAGTCTCAGGTAGTGGATTGGTGAATATATAAGCTAACTGTTGATCAGTAGGAACAAAATGAAGTTCAATTGTCCCTTCCAGTACTTGTTCTCTTATGAAGTGATACCTGATACTGATGTGCTTTGTAAGAGAATGTTGAACTTGATTTCCTGTCATAGCAATAGCACTTTGGTTATCACAATAAATAGGTATTTTTGAAAATGACAAACCATAGTCCATTAGCTGATTTCTCATCCACATGATCTGAGCACAACAGCTTCCAGCAGCAATGTACTCAGCTTCTGCAGTTGATGTGGAGATAGACTTTTGCTTTTTACTAAACCAAGAAACTAGTCTTCCTCTAAGAAACTGACAACTGCCTGAAGTACTTTTCCTGTCTATTTTGCATCCTGCAAAATCAGCATCTGAATAACCACATAAACTAAAGTCTGATTCTCTAGCATACCAAAGGCCAAGAGAAGAAGTGCCCTTTAGATATCTGAAAATCCTTTTCACTGCAATGAGATATGGTTCCTTAGGACTTGTTGAAATCTTGCACATAGACAGGTTGCATACATGATATCTAGTCTGCTAGCAGTTAGATATAAGAGTGAGCCAATCATTCCTCTTTAGTTGGTTACATCTACCTCAGTTCCTTGATCAGGATCAAGCTTTTGGAGTTGAAGCTGTAGAGCTGTCTTGCATGTTAAACCTTTTTAGTAAATTCTTTGTATACTTTGACTGACTGATAAAAATCCCATCATCAGTCTGTTTAACTTGCAGACCTAAGAAATAGCTCATTTCTCCCATCATGCTCATTTGATATCTAGACTGCATTAGCTTTGAAAACTTCTCACACAGCTTAGTGTTAGTTGACCCAAAAATGATATCATCAACATATATTTAAACTAACAGCAAATCCTTACCATGATTCAAATAAAACAAGGTTTTATCAATTGTACCTCTATTGAATCCACTTTCCAGTAAGAATTGAGCTAGGGTTTCATACCAGGCTCTTGGAGCTTGCTTTAGTCCATAAAGTGCTTTATCCAGTCTATAGACATGATCTGGATATTTGGGATCAATGAAGCCAGGAGGTTGCTCAACATATACCTCCTCTTCCAGTTCTCCATTGAGAAATGCACTTTTTACATCCATCTGGAATACTTTGAACTTCTTGTGGGCTGCATATGCCAGAAAGATTCTGATGGCCTCTAGTCTTGCAACAGGAGCAAAAGTCTCATCATAATCTATTCCTTCCTGTTGAGAATACCCCTTTGCTACTAGTCTTGCTTTGTTCCTCACAATTGTGCCATCTGAATCAGTCTTGTTTCTGAATACCCACTTTGTACCCACAATAGACACTACACCATAAAAGGCCTACGGCAACACCAAAAAAATGTTACCGTAGGCCCGAAATATGTTGCCTTAGGCCCAAAAAACCCCAAAGGCAACATTTTTCTGATGTTGCTATTTTTGCCGTTGCCTTTGGGCTCAAAGGCAACATTCTACTTCTCTATGGCAACATCAGTTTTCTGTTGGCGTAGACTAGCTATGGCAACAATATTATCAGTTTTTAACAACATGATATTATGTTGCCTTTGGGTTAAACATTTTGAAAAAAAGTGGGCCCCACCAGTGGGACCCACTTTTTATGGCAACATAAATTTTGGCTACAACAACATTTCTTAACATTATTTTTACTTTTTGCCAACATTTTATAGCCTCAATGGCAATACTTTTCTATTTTAAACAAAAAAACAATAATATAAAAATATTCAATCCCTTAATAACCAAATCAACACAACCAACTTTACAATCATAACAATCCATACAGATTCAATACAATATCAACCAATAACCCAAATTTAGAGCAAAAGACATAAGGGCTGGTACCACAAGTACACAAACAACAATCTTACTAGGTATGAGTCTAACATAATAGCAAAACATAAAACAGGAGAAACAAAATTGCATGATACAGCAATTTGTATGGTTGTATTATGTTTGTCTCCCTTTAGCATCCAAAAGTTTATCCCTGCTTTTCGAAGCGTTTCAATTGTCTAGGGTACACCATCCTGTATAATTGTTCAAAAAGACAGAAAGAAAGTCTCAAGTTTCTATATACAAGCATCATTGCTGATTTAAATTTAAAGACAAAGTAAAAAATAAATAGAAAACCTACCTGAAGACGATCCTCTATAGCAGCAACCCCAAGAATTTCCAGGTCAATCTCTAATCTCTGGCAAACCTCAGACACTCTCTACTGGAAACATAGTAATAAAAAGGAGAGACCAAGATCAGATAAAACATAGTATATAAAATAAATGGATTATATATAGTACTTCCATTTTACGCTTCGTCCATATTCGAGAACAATTTAGTGACAACATATCCCCTTTTAAGCTTGTTTTATTCTTTCCCACCTTTCTTCTATATTCTAATGGCAGCAATTGGTAAAACAATTTCAACATGGGATATTTTTGACACTATTAGCAGTTAATAACAAAATAAAAGATCACCTTGGAACTCTTTACTGACAGACAATTGAGCACAACCTAGAGTCTATACATTTTATCTTCTCAAGACAAACATCAGTACAATTACGGTATAGATAATGAAATTAACTCAGCCAAGATGATATCGATTTCCATGCAAAAAAGTTTATATAATGTCCACACTACTTTTAGATTACGTTTTTGTGTGTTGTGATTTGTCCGTGAGTCTGATCCATATAATATCGATGCCATGGGCAAATTATTATATATTCAGACAAAATGAAAGTGAACCTTTAACAAGGGGCGATTCAGTATTTCTAATTTTGCTCCTGGATTTTCTATTATCTTTCACACAATTACAACAGCAGCACACATACTTATACGTATATATACTGGGCACACAATTCACACAAGGTACGAAGGCAGTATATGATATGCAAGCCCGTATAGATAATCCCACTGCACCTAGTACCGTCCAACTAGAAAGATTCATAAATAAATTCAATTAATTGATTTACCTGAGCAAGATCATAAATCAACTTTGAATCCTCTCCATATTTTCCCATAAGAGTCTCCCTCATTTCGAAGATAAGTTTATCAAGGACTGTTGTGCCATGTCTCTTGAAAACCTTACTTATTATCGAAAGTGCTTTCTCTCTTAAGTCGTCTGTTCTTTCACAAAATCACGAGTTTTTAACAAAGATTAATACAAATTCGAGAGGTTATTTAAACATTTTCAACAAAGGAACAACTAGGTAGCCCAATGGTTATCTCAATTTATGCTCACTAAATTTCTACTTATTTCTACAATCTCTACAATCTATAAACTATATCTAGAGACTCTAAAAAATCAATGGTTTGTCAATTGTCACTTATGTGTCAACAAGTATCAATATAATAGAATTCTTTGAGAAATTATAATAATGGTGTAGCACGGCTACAATAACTTTGTAACTAAAAAATTAAGCTTCTGGCATCAGTTCTATAATCAGTAAGAGCATATACCTTTGGAAGCTTGGGAATCCTTCTGCTATCATTGATGTCAACAATATCTTTAACCTTCTCAAGCAAACTAGCATATATAACCACTGTCCTTCGGATCCAAAATCGAGAGAAACTGCTGCACCCATTCTAAAGCCCACATGGAGTTAGCAAATTATAACAATATTTATGACCTGGTGCTTCAGGTAGCGCATTCACATCACCCTTGTGACGCGAATGAGGCTGCAAAAGAGTTCCTATTTGACTGTCCCAGAACTGAACGCTACCGCTACTATCAGCAGTTTAGCACTGACAAGGGTACCACTCCTGAAATTAGATAAGAATCATTAGCATCAAGAAACGTACCGAGCAAATAATCATACTGCAAACAGATGTCACATATATCTTAAAGACTCCTATTGAAATATTAGCTAAGAAAATTGAATATCAACTTTTACCTTAAAGAAAGCAATGACCATATGCAGAGTTCAGGTCCACTACCCAATCCTTCAAGTCCAACTGTTATCCTGTAAATCTCACGAGCTGTTTTAGGATCCCATCATCTTATAAACCTGAAATTTCCATATTCTTATCAAGGACATGAGATATGTAACTTTGTGTCATCCAAATAAATAGTACCACCATTTTGCAAAACTAAGCCTAGTTTATAATTAGAACAAACTGTCGCCCATAAAATGACAGATTGCAGAATGTAAACTCTACAGAAACATTAGTAATAGTGTAGGTACATATGCCCTTTTATTCAATAATTGCATACCTATCACTGCTTCCTGAGAAAATTTGTTTTGCATCAGGACTCCAAGTCACACTCAAAGTACGTCCTGCAAAACAGATACCTAAATAAGAAGTCTTAATTTGACAAAGCAACATTGAATGGCTTTACAATTGTAGTGAACAAAGTATCGTACCACTGACTCTTGGCATGATTTGCTGTAAATTAACTCGTCAGAAACAGTGTAAATTCGCACACAACCATCGTCACAGGCCATTGCTATATTTGCATCCACAATAACAGATCCATCTGTTGTCACAATCGAAATGGATATAACATATAACACGAAGAAACATATAACACAAAGAAAGCTAAATATAACACAAAATTGAACATAAAATAATTAAATATAGCACAAATTAAGCATGCATAACAATTAACCCTAATTTAAGGAAGATATAAAAGAATGAAGTACCTTAAACACGAAGCCCCAAATTCAACAAGATGGAAACCCTAATTTTGAAGCCCCAAATTAAACCGGACCCAGTTGAAGGATTAAATTAAACCCGATTGAATCCCTAATTTCGAGTTCAGCCGTGACACAACAAAAGTACAAATCAAAATCAACCCTAATTTTTGCTACAAATCGAATTGAAATAGTTATATGTATAGATTATATGTATAATTGAATTTTAAAGAAGCATTCAAATCGAAAGTGAGAGTATGTATGCATATGTGTGTATAGATTATATGTGTGTATATAGATTAGAAGTTATGGAGTGTGTGTTTGTGATAGTGGGAGAGAAAGAGAGAGAGGCGGGGAAGAGCTACCAGAGAGAGCGGAGTGAAATGAGCGGTCTGAAATGAAAAAATAAAGCCGAGGGAGGCTTAAAGAAAGAGAGTGTTTGGGGGGAGACTGTCCAAAAAAAATTGGATCCGGCGGTATATTTGCCGCTCATCCTATTTTCAATTATTTTTGTGTAAATTTGATTTTATAAATAATATTATTTACTTTAAATTTATAACTTTTTTTTATAATTATACCTATTTATCTCAAATACTTGTTTTAATCCTTTTAATTAATTATTCACTTGTTTAGCATAATCTTGATTTTATAAAAAACTTCTTTATTATTTTATCAAAATTAATTAGTTTTCTTGTCAAATAAAAATGAAAATTTTTATTTTTGAGTTAAAAAGCTAAAATAGTTTTGCGTATTAAAAAATCGTGACAACATACTATAATTTTACATTAAAATATTTATCAATTACAAATAATAAAATATAAAAATAAATTCTGATTAAAATTTAATCAAATTTCTAACTCTTGTTCCAATAAAAAATTTGATTAGTTTAAGTAAGAACACGAAAATTTAAGTAAAAATTTGGTCCAATTAATCCTGAGAATTTTATATACGAAAATAATTTTTTATTTCTTGATATGTTAAAATATATTTAGAAAAAAAAATATTTTAAAATTTTGTTTAATAATATTTAATAAATATAAAAATAAAATTACACATCTTAAAATGTTTTAACATTTTTAGTGAAATATTCACTCTCTAATGGAATATTCTAGATTTTTCAAAAAAAGTAATTTTCATGTGAAAAAAAGTTAAATTTTTAATTTTTAGTAGAAAGTATAAAATTTTGTTCATTGCAAAATTATGGCAACACAATTTCATACCTACGGCAACATGCAAACACTTTTGTTCTATGCTGACATATTTTTGCTACCTAAGGCAACATTAAAATGATAATGTTGTAATAGCCAAAAACATGCATGGCAAAGGCAACATATGCAAAGGCAACATAGACTCAAAATGTGGTCGTAGGCCTTTTATGGTGTAGTGAGACCTTCCCTTGGGCCTTGGTACAAGTTTCCAGACTTCATTTCTTTCAAACTCATTCAGTTCTTCTTGCATAGCTATCACCCAATCAGCATCCTTAAGTGCATCTTCAACTTTCTTAGGCTCCTCCTTTGACAGAAAGTTATTATATAAGCATTCATTCTGAGTTGCACTTCTTGTCTTAACACCTGCTTCAGGATTCCCAATGATTAAATCAGGAGTATGACTTTTAGTCCATTTCCTTGCTGATGGTAAGTCATTTCTTGAACTGGATGCTCCCCCTGGATTGGTGTTTTCTTCAAAAGAACTAGAGTTGCTAGAAGCTCCCCCTGAGATAGTGCTATCTCCTTCTGATATACTTTCAGGATTGTCACTTGAATCTGTTTCTGATGAGTCTCTACTTGTTGTTTGAGTTGTATCAGTACTGGTGATGTCTCGCTCTTGCTCCCCCTCAACATTTGCATTATTTGAGTCATTATCAGTAACAGGTGTTCGATCAGGAATTGATTGATCGTCAGGATCTGACAGAGTATCAGTATCTGACATGACTTCATCAGAATTCTTGGTAACTTCATTTGCAAAAATCAAACTATCATGAGAGTCTTCTTTTATTCCTGTTATCTTTCTATCATCAAAAGATACATTAATAGACTCCATGACTGTCTTTGTTCTTAGATTGTAGACTTTAAAGGCTCTTGTTGTTGGATAGCCAATAAAGATGGCCTCATCAGCTTTTGTCTCAAATTTTCCTAGCTGTTCAGGATGAGGTCTTAGAACAAAGCACTTGCAGCCAAACACATGTAAATGCTTCAAACTTGGCTTCTTTTCCTTAATCATCTGATAAGGAGTTACACCATGTCTGTTGATTAGAGTGATGTTCTGAGTGTAGCATGTTGTGTTGACTGCTTCTGCCCAGAAATATGTAGGTAGTTTAGCTTCCTCCAACATAGTTCTGCCAGCTTCAATAAGAGTCCTGTTCTTTCTTTCAACTACTCCATTTTGCTGAGGTGTGCCAGGAGCAGAAAATTGTTGAACTATTCCTTTGTATTTGCAGAACTCTTCCATTGCTGAATTCTTGAATTCAGTCCCATTATCACTTCTCAGAATCTTGACTTTGTATTTTGTGCCAGTTTCGATAAGTCTCACATGGTCCAGCAGTATTTCAGCAGTTTCATCTTTTCTATGAAGAAAATAAACCCAGGTAAATCTAGTATATTCATCAACAATGACTAGAGTATACCTTTTCTTACTGATGGACATAATATTCACTGGTCCAAACAAGTCAAGGTGTAGCATGTGATATGGTTCATCAATTGAGGATTCAGATTTACTCTTGAATGATGTCCTTCTCTGTTTAGCCTTCTGACAAGCATCACAGAGTCCATCAGGAGTATATAGAGCCTTTGGTAATCCTCTTACCAAGTCTTTCTTAACCAACTCATTTATGTTGTTGAAGTTGAGATGAGAAAGCTTCTTATGCCAATTCCAACTTTCATCTACAGAAGCTTTACTGATTAGGCATGTAGTTGGATTTTCAGTATTGGTGTGAATGTTGGCTTCATAAATGTTACCATGTCTTTGACCAGTTAATGCAACCTTTCCTGAAGATTTGCTGATAACTTCAAAATGAGTATCATTGAAATTGACATGATAACCTCTGTCTGTGATTTGACTAACACTTAACAGATTGTGCTTGAGTCCTTTCACCAGAGCTACTTTTTCAATGATGACATTTCCAATTACAATACTGCCATATCCCAAAGTTTGTCCAATGTTGCCATCTCTATAAGACACAGTTGGGCCAGCCTTCTCCTCACATTCTGATAGCAAGGTTTTGTCTCCAGTCATGTGCACAGAGCATCCACTATCCATGACTAACACATTTTTCTTTTTACCCTGCAATCAGAATCACAAAGAACTCAGTTAGAATTTTTAAGAACCCACACTTGTTGGGTTCTCTTTTCATGCAACTTAACATTTGTAGCAGCAGAAGATTTTCTTATAAAGACACATTCATCAGGATTAACTCCATCAGAATTAATCTTTTTCTTAACAGATGCATGATTAGTATTCAAGTTCTTTGTTTTTCCAAAATTTGCACTTTTATTGAACTTAGGCAAAGGCTCATAATAATTATAGTACAAATCATGGTATTCTTCACATGTATATATAGAATGCCATTTACTGCCACAATGGAAACAAGGATTCTGTGGTTTATAAAATACTGATTTATTCCTAATGTCAGACTTAGGAACAACAGTTGGCTTCTTTTTACTCCTCCTGCAATCAATAGCAAGATGATTAGAGTTACCACAGTTAAAGCATACTTTTCTTGGTGCATTTGGAATATACTTATAATTATTCTCCTTGTTTATTCCAACTTTACCATTCCTGTTCCTTTTGACAGTTGGAACTCTCTTCCTATCTGTTACATCACAGATTCTATCCCTTAATTGTTTCTTGGACAAAAGACCTACATTTTTGTTTTTGACAGTTCTAGACTCAGAATGATGTGTAGAAGTAGATCCCTTTTCTGAAGTAGATTTGGGAATTTCTGGATACACATAATTAACAGGTTTTAATTTGGTTTTAGTACTGTCTGTAACATATCTGTAGGTTTTTGGATTTGTTGAGTCATCAACTATAACTCTTCCTGGATTAGATGAAACAACCTTTTCTTTGTCCTTTTTCTCATTCTCTGGCTTATAACCTAGACACTCTTTCCAGTTTTTATCAGTAATAATTTCATGAGTTTTTGTACCAGAATGTGTCCAGGTTCTGAGTTTTTCATTTGCCTCTTTAAGTTGCATTTCAAGTTCATTACATTTAAACTCTGTTTCAAGTTTCATGTGTTTAGCATTATCACATTCTGCTTGAACTTCCTGCAAGAAAAGTAACTCAGCTTCTAGATGATCATTTCTCTTAACAACCTCTGCCATTTCAGATTTTATTCTAGTATTTTCAAGAGATTGACTCCTAAAACTAATATGCAGAGATTTTAAAAAAGATCTTAGCTCAGAGACATTATTAGTATCAAAATCAAACAAAACTTCAGATACCTTATTTTCACCAGCAGAAGTCTCATCAGTTTTAGCCATCAAAGCATAATTCACTTTTTCTTCTTCAGAGTCAGATGATGAGTCCATCCAATCCTTGCTTGAAGAAATGAGAGCTTTGGTTTTGGTCTTCTTGCACTCAGTTGCAAAATGACCCATTCCATCACAGTTATAGCATCTGATTTTTGACTTGTCAAATTTGCTGCTTTTACCTTCTTTCTTCTTGTACCTATCTTTGTCAGCATTGAAGGTTTTCTTCTGAAATTTACCTTGCTTCCTAGCCTTTCTGAACTTCATCTTTTTGAAGCCCTTGACTATCATAGCAACCATTTCCATCATATCAGAATCAGTAGAGTCATCATCAGTATCAGGATCAGACTCAGTATCAGTATCTGATGATGAGTCATCAGGAATTGAATCTTCCACTCTACTCTTTCTGTTAGAAACCTCCTCAGCTTTTCCCTTTGATTTTGATTCAACATTCAAAGCAACAGCTTTTGCTTTGACATTTTTCTTGTTCTTCCTCTGTTGAACCTCAAGATCATGAGTTCTTAGCATCCCATAGACTTCATCAAGAGACAGCATCTTCAAAACATATTGATGCCTTATGATTGAAGCTTGAGTATCCCACTCCTCAGTTAAAGCTCTGAGAAACTTGGTATTTGAGTCCTCTGGATCATACTCTTTGCCAACTAGTGATAGATTGTTCAGTAGAGTCAAGAATCTATCGTACATATCAGTAAGGCTTTCATCAGATTTAGCATCGAACTGCTCATACTCCTGAATCAACAGAGCCCTTCTGTTTCTTTTGATAGATTCAGTACCTTGGCATTGAGTTTCCAAAGTATCCCAAATTTCCTTTGCAGTCTTGCATGCTATTACCCTGTTAGACATGACATTATCAAGACTGTTATGCAAAATATTTTTTACCTTTGCATCTTTGAGTACTTGAGCCTTTTCCTCTGTCGTCCACTCACTCTTTGCCTTAATGACATAGTGTTCAGCAACAGTCTCTGTTCTTGCAACTAGTCTTGTTGGAAGAAATGGTCCATCATTGATCCTGTCAAGATAGTCAGGATCAGTTGCTTCCAGATACATCATCATTTTCACTTTCCATGTTGGATACTCAGTTTTCTTGAGAATTGGAATTTTGATGCTTTCATACTTGCTTGTCGACATCTTAAGATCGTTTTTTATTAATATTAATCAGTTTCGCTCTGATACCAATTGTTGCCCAGTAAATAACAATTGTAGAAGGGGGGTTGAATACAATTGTATAAGATTTTCGACTTAAACAAATAACACAAGTATGAATCAATAACAGCTTTATTAATTCTGATATAAAACTGTTACAAAACTCTCTTAAGAAATTCTTATGTTCTTAAGAGCTGCTAGGTTACAAGATAAATCGTGTAAGCGATTACTTAATGTAAAACCTAAAACTGTGTTTATATAGAGTACACAGTTACACTATCAATTACAAGATATTCTAAATCAATTACATATATCTCTGAATGCATATCTTGTATGATAGCTGCATTCCTACAATCTAGGAACCGACATATCAATCTTCCTTGATCTCTGGTCTGATGAGAATCTTCATGAAATACTGACCAGCTTCTAATCCTGATGATAGTCCAATACTGACGTTGTATTACTGATGACGTCAGCATCAGTATCTGATCAGTAATGCCCAGATCCTGATCATCACTTGAATCAATATCTAACACAATTGGTCAAATTATGGGTAATATCATTATTGTCTGCTTAAATGGTGCATTAAAGATCCCGATAACTATCATCGTTCCAGTGACCAATTTAAGATTTAACCTAATAATAAAGCTACTGACTACAGTTATTTAATCATGATAATAAGTAAGTTAACGGAAAGAAGGAAACTATCAAAATGTAACAAGACCACTCACACAAAACTTGTTGGTGAAGAGGCGAGGTTTCATCAGAAAACTTAAAGAGGTTGTTGGGAAAAGTAAATCTAGCCAGAAAAATGAAAAACAAAGACAATGAAAGTAGATCTAAAATGAAAACACAAAATATAAATTAAAGGCTCCTTTAATTTCAACCCACAAGTGGTTAGCACATTTGTTACTTTATCCACTTATAAAATTGAAATGGGTCATTGCCCACCTGCAACTGCACGGTTTTTAATGAATTATTTTAGTAACAAATATTTAATACTCAGTATAAGAAATTTTAGTGGGGACATATGTTTTGGGAAAGTAATGTTAAAAAAATCAAAAACCAGGAACCATGACTGAAGTGAATCGGCCAACTTCTACCCAGGACTTGTTTTTGCTTGTATGGCAACGTAGTGGGGTCAATAAATTGGGAAGTGGCATACACCATTGCAGTTGCTCTTATAGGCTAGAAATAGGGTTTTGGGTTGTGTTGGGTAGATCTCCACCATACACATGTGGGGTGTGTTGGTGGAATCCACACCCTTCAAATGTCCTCTTCGATCTCTCTCCAATTATTTTTTTTTGTTCCAAGCTCCCTTTTCTTTTGCCTTTTTGCATTTTCTTCCTTTTTCTTCCTCTTTTGCCCTTCCTTGTTCCTTTTTCTTTATTTTTATCATTTCTTGATTTATTCTTGAAATTCCTGAAATGCAAAAAAATAATTTATTAAAATATGAGTTCAAGCAATAAATAGGTAATACAAATATGCAAAAATATGCACTTATCACCTGTCCACATTCGTTATGTTCCAAGAGGTGAGGCTTTCTAACATTGTTTTCGCTTTCTCCAAGTAAGCTTACATTTTTTCTTTGTGAGTTTTGAACTCGCCAACGACCTATTTTACAACAAGTCGTGAGTCACTGAAAATGTCGATGATTTTTACCTCGAGCTCAGTTGCGAGCTTGAGCCCGGCGAGGAGTGCCTCGTATTCTGGCTCATTGTTGGTCGCTTGAAAGGCAAAGCGAATTGCCTGTTGGACGCGAAATCCGTTAGGAATTAGAAGAATTATTCCCGATCCACTAGTTTCAGCTGTTGAGGACCCTTCAATATATAGGGTCCATGGCCTCGTGGCCTTGATGGCGATCTCACCCTTTGGAGTGTCGGGTGTAGAAAACTGACATTCTACCACAAAGTCAGATAGTGCTTGAGCTTTCATTGTTGTTCTGGGTTTAAACTCTATGTGGAATTGGCTTAGCTCGATGGTCCATGCAGCGAGCCGACCTGTCATGTCGAGTTTGTGCAATATCCTTTTCAACGGTTGATTCGTCATCACCTGTATTTCTCGATCCTGGAAGTAGTGTCTTAATTTCCTACTGGCAACGACAAGAGAGTAGACCAATTTTTCTACTTGGGGGTATCTTGTTTCCGCATCGCGTAGAGTATGATTGATGTAGTACACATGAGTTTCTTTTCCCTCGTCTTGCTTAACCAGGACAGTGGCAACTGTGAGGTCACAAGCCGAGAGATAAACACGCAAGGACTTGCCTGGAGCTGCTCTGGTTAAGACCGGGGGCGAGGTGATGAAAGTTTTGAGCTCGGACAGGCTTTTCTTACAATCTTCATTCCAGATCAGTTTCGATTGTTTCGATGCCCCTTTAATAACCTAGAAGAACGGTATACACCGTTGTGATGATTGAGGGATGAACCTTCGTAGTGCTGCAATGCACCCCGTGAGCGCCTGTACCTCCTTCAATGAGGTGGGGTCTTTCATGTCGAGGATCGCCTTAATCTGATTGAGATCGGCTTCGATGCCTCATTCTGTGAGGAGGAAGCCTAAGAACTTGCCAGAAGTTAAATGAAGGAGAATTTAGTCGGATTTAATCTCATTTGATGCCGCTTCACATTTTCGAAGGTCTCTCTGAGATCAGCGACGTGATCTTTTACCTTTTTTGATTTTGCGATCATGTCGTCAACATAAACTTGCAGATTATGCCCAATTTGTGAGGCAAATATAGTATCCATCATCTGTTGGAACATCGCACTAGCATTTATGAGGCCTAAGGGCATATTCTTGTAGGCAAATACACCCCCGATGGGTGATGAAGGCCATTTTCTCCCAATCGTTTGTATTCATTTTAATATGGTTGTAACTAGAAAAGGCGTCCATGAAGGATATGAGCTCATGGCCGGATATGGCGTCAATTAGTTGGTCGATATTGGGGAGTGGATAATGGTCTTTTGGGCATGCTCTGTTCAACTCAGAATAGTCAACGCCAATCCTCCACTTTCCTTTACTTTTCTTAACCAAGACGGCATTTGCGACCCATTTTGGGAATTGAACTAGCTCGATGAAGCCCGCCTCGAGAAGGCGATCGATCTCTTCATCGATGGCTTTGCGTTTTTCTTCGGAGAAAGTTCGTTTCTTTTGGCATACCGGCTTGATTTTTGGATCGATGTGGAGGGAATGTCGAGCTATGACCTTGGGGATTCCCGGCATATCCTTTGGGTCCTAGGCGAATATGTCCTTGAATTCTCGTATGAGCTCAATTGTCTTTTGTTAGAGATTGACGTCGAGGCATTTCCCTATTTTGGTGACTTTTGCGGGATCGCCAACTATCACCTCGATCTCCTCCATTTCCTCCATTGGGACGCAATTCGATTCACCTGGGACCTCGATGAGGTCTCGAGGATCCATGTCCACGACCTGATTAATGGAGTTATCATACACCTATTTGTTTCTCGGAATAGCCATTGTCAAATAACATTGTCTTGTCGTGGCTTGATCGCCTACGACCTCTCCGATGCCAAAGTCAGTTGGAAAATTTATTTTCAAGTGTGGAATGGAGGTAATGGCCTTTAAGGCTATCAAATTCGTCCTACCCAAAATTGCATTGAAGCGTGAGACGGCGTTGACGATGTGGAACTTGACCATTTGCCATGTTTGGTGCAGGAGGGTTCCAAAGAGAATTGGGAGGTCAATGGTTCCTACGACCTTTACCTCGTTCCCGGTGAATCCGTACAGGGGGATGTTCACATTTTCCAATTTCCTTTCGCCAAGGTTTATACTGGAGAATGCATTGTGATATAGGATATCGATGCCATTGTCCATGAGAATCTTTTTGACCATATTAGTTCCAATTTTTGCTGTGATTACCATGGCGTCTTGGTGAGGTTCGATCATTCCTGGAGGATAGTCCTCGTCGGAGAAGGAGATGACTGGCTAGGGATTGGGCCTTTGCCGTTTATGGGGTTCGGGGTGGATACTAAACACCTCGCGGGCATATAGTTTTTTAGCGTTATTGGAGGATCCCCGGAAGCATGGCCTCCGATTACGACATCGATGACCCTATCGGCGTCATGTTGGCAATTTCGTTGATTGTTGGCATCATTATCGATGTAATGAATAAATTGTCCTTGTTTTAATTTACCCTCGATGAGAGAGTTGAGTTGAAAACAGGCCTTAGTGGTGTGGTCGTGATCCTCATGGTATTCGCAGTACTTTGAGCTCGGAGGTCTACCCGGCTTCATCGGCCTCGGGGGTCGATAATCAGGTTCTGATTTCAAAATAGCGAGGATAGTTTATTTATCCACTGTTAGTCTTGTGAGGTCTTTTTCAGATTTTTCTCTAGGTTTCCACGATCTGTCGGAGCGAGACGTTCGCTCTGATCGAGGACTCCTCTTGTCTCGGGACCTCGAGTACGAGTCACTATCTCTTTTGTAGTATGACCTTGGAGATCTAAACCCGGAGCTTGAATTTTATCCCATTTTTGGGAGGACCTTCTTGGAGATTGGATGCTTTCGACTGCTTCTTGCAGTGTCATTCTGTACTCTACGATCTGGAAAGCTAATTGGAGAAATCGTGGATTCTTTTCAAAATATTCTTCCAACAAGGAGTCATGTCTATGTTTGTCGATACATGCAGCGAGATAGTTAAGGGCGAGCTCTTCCATAAGATTAGGTATTTAAGTGACCTCAGCTTGGAAACGAGTTAAAAATTCTCATAGCGACTCGTTAGAGCGCTGTCTGACTATCATGAGCGAAGCTGTGATTTTGCCGCCTCTATAGTTGCCAGAGAACCTTCCTTTGAACTTGGTCTTTAACAGGTCCCACGAGTCTATAAACCTCGGGGACAAGTTGTTATACCATCGGTGAGCCGTGCCTCGGAGACAGGTGGAGAAGAACTGGCATCGGGCGACTTCCAAGTGTCCGCAAAATGCCATTCTTCCATCGTAGGTATTCAGGAACTCACTTGGGTCCGTAGATCCGTCAAACTGGTCGATTAGTGGAGTTTTTAAATTCCTGTTGATTCGCGCCTTTTTAATCCTTACGGCGAGAGGACTTTCCATTGGGGCGTCGGAGCCAGCTTGATTTTGAATGAACTTTTTACACATTTCAATGTTGTTCCATAGCTCTGAAATTTCTTCTGACCTGTATGATCCGCTCGACTCGCTCGACCACGAGGCATCCTCCTGTGATTTGGTTTGTCCCCTTTTGTGAGGGACGTGATATGATCTGTTTGATTCTGTTTCGTCTTCATAGTTCGCTTCGTTGTCGTACTCCTCGGGGATACAACCTACGGATTGATACTCCGATGAATAAGACGACAACGACGTCTGTTGTAGCTCGAGCTGAAGACGCATTATTTCCCTTCTCTTTTCCAATTTCTCTTCCAATTTTTTCCTCTGAGCTTCGAGGGCTATGAGCTCATCATCCGAGCCACAGAAGTCCTCAATATCATCCTCAACTTTCACATCAACATTTTGTCTCCGTATTTTCTCGAGGTGAAGGCGAGCGTCGCTCGTCAACACCTGTTTGCCCGAGGCCGTCGGGACCCTCGTACGGGTATCACGTCGATGCCTCTTTTTGTCTTTACCTTCGTCTGTAGCAGGGGGTCGCTGGGATCCCTCGGCCACCTCATCATTTTCTAGAACAGAAAATAAACGCCGCGGCTGGAATGGTGCTCGTGAGGTGTCGTTGTCCTCACGGGGGACCATTCGAATTCTTCCTCCATGAGGCACCGTACGACTGGTTCTTCATCTTCAATAATCATTTTTTCATGATGTAACTAAAATAAAGAAGCTTCTTCTAGCACCAAATGATGACCGTGAGATATTTAGGGACTAAGTGAACAATAATAATTAAGAGACAAGAGATCAAAGAATATTTTATTAATAATTCTCACAATCAATTAGAGACTTTGTTCTTTACAAAGTTGCATCCCTTTTCAAATGAGGAGGATCATTAATATTTATAGGGGATTCATATGGGTCCCCCTCCTCTAACTAACTAGCTTGGAAAGGAAGTAAAGGTTTAGTACAATTTTGGACTTCAAGGCCCATTAAAGGAATTACATTCACTTGAACCTAACTACTCCCTCCGTCCCAAGTATTTGTTTACGTTTGCTTTTAGCACGGAGATCAAGATATCCAATTAAAATAAGTGAAGTAGTGGGTGTAATAGTGATTTTATGGTTAAAATAAGTGAAGTAGTGGGTGTAATAGTGATTTTATTGTTAAAATAAGTGAAGTAGTGGGTGTAATAGTGTAAAGTATTGTTAAAATAAGTAAAGTAGTGGGTGTAATAGTGTTAAAACTTACTATTTTAGGAAACGTAAAGAATTGGTTGGGACGTCCCAAAAAGGAAAGTGTAAACAATTGGTTGGGACAGAGGGAGTACAACCTATATTTCATTTGTGCCTAATTACAATTTATTAATATATCTATATCTAAGCTAATTCCCTGGCCCAACACTTTCCTTGCTATGTTTTCTCCATCCTTCAATTTTATTTTATTTTGCTAAAGTCCATCCTTCAATTTCCCATTACAATTAAAATGACTTGAATATCGTGTCACAATTTCAGAACAAAACATGAACTATTGCACTTTCATAATTTCATTACACTAATCTAAGACTAGGGGCGGCAATTTCCGACCCAACCCGAAACACGACACGAACCCAACCCAAGAAAATACGAATTTGGATCAACAAATATTCAACCAGAAACTACCATATACAATCAGACACGAACCCGAAACCCGAAAATGACCCGAAAATTAATTAATCCTCTTTTAATAACCCTGTTTTTGAAATAATTTTTTTTTGTGAAATGCTTTTGAAATACTTTATGTTTAAAATAACTAAATTTAAGTACAATAAAGTAATTTCACGTATAACGGTAGAGATTTGCTATTTAATTTATAATTATTTAATAGTAAAAACAATATTTTCTATATGTCATGCCCTTTTTTACACCTCACAAAGTTGGTACAATACATATTATATATTTGAATTGTAACTTTTACGTGTAATGAAAGAGAAATGAACTGTTGTTTCTTAAAATTTCTACAAAAGCAATCATTCCCTATAAATCGGGACAAAGAGAATATATATAATATAAGAACATATTTTCAAATTTCAATCACTCTAAAAAAGAGTTGAGGTGGTGAAACCCGAAATTACCCGAAACCCGACAGGAACCCGGTAGGTACGGGTTAGGGTTAGAAAAAAATCAGATACAATATGACCCGACACGAACCCGACCCAAAACCCGAAGTTACTACCCCTATCCAAAACAGTAAATAATTTAAGAATCCGATTATTCGATCCACCGAGGGAGTAAATTGCTAACGTCTCTATTAATTGAAGTATTAAATATACTCCCTCTGTCCCATCCATTTCTTTACAATTTCCTTTTTGGGCCGTCCCACCATTTCTTTACATTACCCAAAATAGTAAGTTTTAACACTATTACACCCACTACTTCACTTATTTTAACAATACTTTACACTATTTCACCCACTACTTAACTTATTTTAACAATAAAATCACTATTACACCCACTACTTCACTTATTTTAACAATAAAATCACTATTACATCCACTACTTCATTTATTTTAACAATATTACACTCACTTTACATCCACTATCCTTGACCTCCGTGCCCAGCCGCCATGTAAAGAATCGGCTGGGACGGAGGGAGTACATAATTCCATCGTAAACCATATAAAGCTGTAAACTACTTCCTCGATCCCAATGGATTCATTACAATTACTATTTTGGGCCGTCCCATTCATTTCTTTACATTCCCAAAATAGTACTAAGTTTTAACACTATTACACCCACTACTTCACTTATTTTATCAATACTTTACACTATTACACCCACTACTTCACTTATTATAACAATAAAATCATTATTACACCCACTACTTCACTTATTTTAACAATAAAATCACTATTACATCCACTACTTCATTTATTTTAACAATATTACACCCACTTTATAACCACTATTATATGTTTGTCTTGTCCTCCGTGCCCAGCTAGGATGTAAAGATCACACTGGTAGGGCTGGAAAACGGATAATACGGATACGGATACAGCCATATTCGAATCCGGATCCGTTTTTTACAACCGTATCCGTATCCGTATTCGAATCCGGGAATATCCGATAAAATTTTACCCGAATCCGAATCCGGCAGATATTATCCGGATACGGATAATATCCGGATCCGAATCCGTTTTGCAAAAAAATAAATTTTTTTCTGAAATTTGCATTATTATAAAAAACAGGCATTTTTTGCAAAAAAAAAAACAGACATATTAAAGAGATACTCTGTTCTAATTTACAAATTACAAAAATCATATCCAAATTTGCATATGCAAATAG
Source organism: Kitagawia praeruptora (assembly GCA_037693485.1). Classification (NCBI taxonomy): domain Eukaryota; kingdom Viridiplantae; phylum Streptophyta; class Magnoliopsida; order Apiales; family Apiaceae; genus Kitagawia; species Kitagawia praeruptora. The sequence continues at coordinate 56,647,941 of CM075350.1, read as the reverse complement.
TATACAAAATATACTATATGCCATATACAAATAATTAAGACCATACTACTTTAGACTATACAAATACTGAATTAGGTAGAATTATGGTAGATAGACTATACTACTTTAGAAATTAGAACGTGTTGGACTAATTTTTATTTCATTTTATATTAAATTCATTATATTTTATTTTTAAGAGTAAATGATAAAAATTAAAAATGTATTAAAAATATATTAAAAATATATTATATATAATTACTTTCGGATACGGATATTTTCGGATAAGGATGTACCTGTATCCATATCCGTATCCTAAACTCTCGGATTCAGATACGGATAATATCCGGTTGACTCCGAATACGGATAATATCTGCTTTTTTCCGGATACGAATACAGATATTTCGGACGGATATCGGATTTTTCGGATTTTTTTTCCAGCTCTACACTGGGACGGAGGGAGTATAAAACTTGCAAGATTTTAATGAATAAATTCAAGATTTAAATTTATTCGGAGGAAACAAAAATATACTCCCAACTTGGCAAAGAGAGGCAGGGGCAGATTTGGAAGTGGAAAGGTGGGGGGGGGGGGGGCGTAGTGTTGAATTTGAATTCCCGCGGCCCTTGCATTTTAATTTTAGGTGCAACAAAGAGCCGCTCATTCTTTAACAGTACTACTAGCGCAGGCAGTCAGGGGCTCAGGGCTATTAATATTCCCAATTAATCACGTTATTCCTTAATTAAAATCGCCCATAATTTGAATTTTCCCAACCCGCCCAACTAATATACTTGAATTAATCCTCTCTCACCTCATTTCTTGCATCAATCTTCATTCTCTCCAACCAAACAAACCCAATGTCGTCTTCGTTGTCGTCGTATTCTTCGCTGTTTGGTTACGATGCCTTAAACCCTTCTTTTCCGAATTACAGCCGCAAAGATAAATCTCTCGCCCTCCTCTCCACCAAGTACTCTCCCCCCTTCCTTATATTTATAGCATCTATTATGTTGTTTTACATTTGATTTATTTGTTTGCTTATCGATTATCGCTTTAAATTTTTGGATTCAGTTTTTTGAAGTTGTATAATCGGGACGATGTCGACTGCATTGGAGTCGATGCGGCTGCTGCTCAATTAGGTCCCTTCTTTTATTATTATTTTTTTTAAATATATAAATAAACACTTTTGCTTGTATGTTTGTTAAATTTTTGTGATTCGACACGCAGGAGTTGAGAGGCGGAGAATTTACGATGTTGTTAACATCATGGAAAGTATCGGGGTAACGATTTAACGCAACCTTTATTGTGCATTGTCTTTTAGGGTTTAAGTTTTGATTGACTAAAGATGGTTAGGCTTTGTTGTTGTTTGATTTGGGGGTTTTAGGTGTTAGTGAGGAAAGCAAAGAATCAATATCTTTGGAAAGGTTTTGCTGCGATTCCTCAGGCTCTACATGACCTTCAGGTTGTCATTTTTTTAAATCTTTTCTGTGAACATTTGTATTACAAAACTTGAGATTAAGTATTGTTTTTCGTATATCTGCAAGTTGGGTCCAGTTTATCTTTAATTTCTCGTTGTATTATCGTGTTTTTAATCAGTTTTGGACCTATTGCTGTTTGTTGTGTTGTCACTGGGCATAATTTGTTGGAATTTATCTTGGCCGTAAATAGTAGTGCTATTCAATTCCTTGCAATCTTTGTCTCTTTAACTTGTTATGTATTGACAAATGAAAAAAAAAGTTTACGCATACTGTTTCTCTTCCTAGACTTCGAATGACAAGGAAATTGAGCACCCTCCCAGTGATAGCAACCAGCAACAGAAGTCTGTTTCATGTCCTAAAACTGGTAAAGTTACTTTTGTATTGTGAAATAAGGATATTTATGATTGTGGATTGGAATATATACCTATTGCTCAAATATGTGCCCTTGTTCAAAGGAAATGGTATTATCATATTGATTAAGGGCTACCCTTCATATGAGATTTGTTCTAATTACATTAGCTTCTGGATTTTTTTTTAAAGAAAACCGCAAGGAAAAATCTCTGGCACTGCTCGCTCAGAATTTTGTCAAGCTTTTCCTTCGTTCTGGTGTAAGTTACACTACAGTTTTTACATGCCTTTTCCATGGTCTAGTTGTTATTTCAGTAATAGTTCTAAATTCTCTTGTCCATTTAGGCGGATATTATCTCCCTAGACAACGCTGCCACAGCATTGCCAGGTGATGTGCATGATACAACAGCTATGCGAAGTAAATGACCATTGCCACTGTTCAGCATACAGTCTAAATTGTAGATGATCTAATGTACAGTTATTTTACTCACATTCTTGATGTAACCAAATTCTACAGCTAAAGCGAGGCGCCTATATGATATTGCCAATGTCTTTGCATCTATGAATCTTATTGAAAAGGTTAGGTATACTCAGAATTTATTGATGTGAGAAAAGGCCCAGAATAGTTGTAGAATGAATCTAATTTGCTCTAGATATGATGTTTGCGTATTTGTAGGTCCGTCATCCAGAAAGTGGGAAACCAGCTTTTAGGTGGTTGGGGATGAAACAGAAATCTAGTAATGCACGTGAGAATGGCTCTTGTTCATATGACACCAGGATGAGGGTGTTTGGAACTGAGATAGCAAATACTGCCTCAAAGAGATTCACAGATTCTATATATAACTGCAGGTCTAGTGAGAAGGTACATGTGCCAATATATGCCAAGCAAATTAATGTGGAAATTGAAAATGATGAGAACTCATCAAAGCAGCACCAGGGGAATCTGTCTAAGGATCCAGAACGCGGTGAACCAGCAATTAGGCGGTTGGTGATGAAACAGAATTCCAGTAGTGCACCTGAGGCTGGTTCTGGTTTATGTGACACCAAGAGGAGGGTGTTTGGAACTGAAAATGTGAATACTGCTTCAAAGAGGTTCAAGGAAAATTGTTTATCCAACTGCCGGTCTAGGGAGAACGTAAGTATGCCAACATATGCCAAGCAACATAATGTGAAGACCGAAAATGATGAGAACTCAATGAAGCAGCAGCAGAGGCATCAGTCTAAGAGTTTCGTGTTTGGTCCTTTTACTCCTGCAAGTGTACGGAACCTAGATATTCCTGAAAGCAAAAAAGTTAAGCGAATTCAGGACTGGGAGCAACTGGCTTCTACTTATTTCCCTCGGTATCAAAACCAAGGTACCTTATGAAAACTTTTGGTGAGCATTTGCCAATACAAAGTAAACAAGTGCAACTTTATTTGAAGTTCATGGAATTTAATTTTCCAATAGTTTCATATCAGCTCTTTATCAAAAGCTTTGGAAGAGTAGACTTTTAACTTGTAGTGCCTGTTGCTAGTCTAAAGTGCAACAACTATTATCAATGTTTATTCTGGAACGTTTACAAAGTTTGTTTCCAACTTTCACCTCCTATACTACATGGTTGTCTTAAACAAACTGTCTGGTCACCGATATTCGTTTATTTTTAGGATCTGCCAATTTCATATTGTATCTCTTTCAACCTTTCGAAAAGCATACATTAGTATATTATTATCTTAAGCATGAGTTCATCACTGTCATGCTTCTATACACAATCACCTGAATGTCGCAATTTTAAGTGATGCACACTTCAGGAGTACATTGCACACTACTGTCTAACATATAAATGATAGAAGGTAAATGTTGTTAATCATGTACAGCTGTAAGTGATCTTTTCACTCATTATGCTGATGCTTGGAAATCATGGCTTGTCGAAGATGCCGAGAAGAAACAAAAGCAGCCAGCATCTTGATGCAACTCCATTCCATTAACTCTGAGCTCTCTCACTATTTCAACAGGATGATCCCGGCCTCTCAAATTCCAGTTGTTCATTGCATGTGGATGCATTTTCTTAATACCACAACTATATGGCAGAGTGTGGATAGTTGCTTCCTCACACTACTGACTGTCTTAGTTTTTCTCCTTGCCCGACTGGTAGTATAGAGCTTTATAATCTAGATTTTTTTTAAGTGAATCTAGATATTGACTACATTGTTTTGTGCCTTTTAGAGTTTTAGAATCCTACTGTTGATTCCTTCTCAGTAGTGTTGAGGTTTTTTTGCTACAGCATTAGTGCTCGCTTTTCGGTTAAATACTAACACGACTTGCCCTCAAGAAAAAAATAATTTAAATACACATACAACTTAATGAGAGAAGATGAAAAGTCAAACAGAACTACTCCCTCCGTCCATTTCATTTCTTACACTTTCCTTTTTGGGCCGTCCATTCCATTTCTTTACATTACCCAAAATAGTAACTTTTAACAATAAAATACATTATTACATCCACTACCTCACTCTACCTTTTCAACCCTTTACACTATTACACCCACTACTTCACTTATTTTAACAATAAAATTACTATTACACCCACTACTATATTTATTTTAACAATATTGCATCCACTATCTTGATCTCCGTGCAAAAAGCAAATGTAAAGAAATCAAATAAACAGAGGGAGTACAAAATTATTTCACCATTTCATTGCATACCCACATAATTTTATATTATTACTACTTGCCGATAACCCGTGCGAATCACGAATTGTGATAAATTATCTTAAATTTTTAATTTTTAAATTTTTTAAATAAATAAAATCTTGAAGCACCAAGTAGTATATAATACTATATTCTTGACTTTTATTTCGATTGTTAGTTAATATATACCCCTAGTATATAAGTTCACTATTAAATTAAATTAATATTTAATATTATGATCAAATAGTAAAATAAGTTATTAATTAATTAATTGGCATACCGTGCATACCGCGGTATACATAGCATATCATTTAAAGAGGGTTTCTGTTTTTAATAAAGAGTTTAATTTTTAAATTTTTTAAATAAATAAAATCTTGAAGCACCAAGTAGTATATAATACTATATTCTCGACTTTTATTTCGATGGCTAGTTAATATAGACCCCTAGTATATAACTTCACTATTAAATTAAATTAATATTTAATATTATGATCAAATAGTAAAATAAACTATTAATTAATTAATTAATTAATTGGCATACCGTGCATAACCTTTTAAAGGGGTTTTCTGCTTTGGCTACCCAGCAAAGACGGTTAGAGCATCTCCAAGGGTACAAAACCATTAGCTATAATTATCCATGTGGCACCTAGGTGGCATCTAATGGCACTATTTAGATAATATGTAAAAGTATGAGTACTCCAACCATCAAACCTTTAGCAAAAAATTATAGATAACCATTTTTGATTTGCTATATTTGTTGAACCAATGAGCCCCTTATGTATAATTTTTACATAATCATAATTATAGATAATAGCATTGGAGTGTTCATCCTCATCCTTAGCAAAAATTTTACAATATCAAGATAGCTAATCAATATAGCTAATCATTTTACATAATAACCTTGGAGATGCTCTTAGAACTTCGAAATCAAAATGCAATATATAATTTCCACAATTGAAGATATCTGAAAGTACTGGAACTACCGCCCGGCCGCCACTTCAAAGGTACTCCGTATCAAGCTTATAATTTGAATTTGAAACCAAATGCATATTACTGTAATATGTATAGAAAATAAAGCAAGCATCACTCAGAGTAATTTGAACAAGAAGACGAGAAATACTGCATATAATTTATTCAATATTACATGATTACCCAACCATAAATTAATATTGGTGTTAAATCAAAAGTTTAAATTCCGATATGACAGTCGTGTTTTATCTAATAATGGACAATGTCACTAATTATTCTATGTCAGGTTAAGTGAAGAAGCGGTGGCATGATCTCGAGAGACTTGTTTCGGACATACTTTTAAGGGCATGTTGTGAGTACTTCTCCCTTTCTGCAAAGTTGCTGCAGCCCCGTTTTCCTTGTTCACCTTGTATATTTTTTTTAGAACAAAGAAGTGTATCTGTAACTGCATACCCATAGGATTGCACTTTTACAATCTAATTTGCAATATGAGATTGTCAAATGTAAACTTTCGGCTTAGAGCAGTGTAGCACAATGTGTAAAGGATTGATTTCTGGTTAAATTGCAGCGTGCTTAGCAAAGTAGGAACCAGCATTTACGTGGTTGAGTATGAGACAGTCACAGAAATCCAGTAATGTACTTGAGACTGGTTCTGGTTCAAATGATACCAATAGGAGGGTGCTTGGAACTGAGATTACAATTTAAAATACCGGATGAAAGGGCAGATTCTATATCCAACTGCAGGTGTAGTGGGAAGATTCATGTGGCAACATATGCCAAGCAAATTGATGTAAAAATTGAAATGGTGAGAAGCGAGATCTCCATGAAGCAGCACCAAGGGCTGATGTCATAAGATTTCTCTGTTTGGTCCCCTCTTCGCCTGCAACTGTAGAGTAGTGTATTATAATCTTGAAATATCAGCACGAAATCATCACTGTCATACTTGCATTGGTACACCATCGACTAGATGTGGTACTGATGCACTCTTGAAGTCGTATACAAGTGTTTAGTAACTAAGGGGTCATTTGTTAAATCTGAACCGTATTTTCTGAATGATTAAAATTCTGAACGAATGACTAATCTGAATGTTGGATGAATAATGATATTTGTTAAATTAATTTTCAGTTTTTCTGAATGAAAGAATTTTGCACATTTTTTGTTATACAACCTTTTAATCTATCTATACTCTTTGTTAATATGGAAAACCATGTTTGAATGACGCACAATAGTACCAAAGTACCAAATTTGGTTATCAATTAATCTCGATTCCTTACAAATACAAAATTATACAAGATTTATTTATTTAATTTAGTTTCTTTAATTTCACCCCGTGTTCGATTCCTTACAACTACATAATTAAATAATATTTACTTATTATATTTTGTTATCATTCAATTCTCTACAAGTTTATGTTTTGATAATACTTATGGATTATGTTAATTTTTAATTTTAATACTTATGGATTTTTTATTTTTTTAATTTCATCATGTGTTCCATCCTTTTAACTACATAATTAAATAGTATTTTTTAAAATACTTTTATCATTCAATTCTCTGCAAAATTCTCTGCAAGTACATATTTAAGTAATATTTATTAATTAAAATTATTCTCGATAGTTTCTTAATATAATTATAATATTAATATTAACAAAAGTACCAAATAAGATAGTGTATAATATATTAGATTGTTAATACTCTATTAAATAGATCAATCAAATTATACCAAGGTAAAGTCACATGGATGGTTCAGTTAAGTTTTTTAAACCAACTCGTCCAGAAGATTATGGATTCGTCCAGAGGTGTTAACTTTCAAACAAACAACCCTAATAGTAAAATAATGTATCGTCCAGTTCATTCCAGTTCATTCATCTGTTAACAAATGGGTCCTAAGTGATGAAAAGTAAATGTTGTTAATCATGTACAGCAGTTCGTGATCTTTTTGCTCATTTTTGGCTTGTTGAAGTTACTAGACAAGCAAATGCAGCCAGCATCTTGATGCATCTCGATGCATCTCCGTTCCAATTAACTCGAGCTGTTCAACAGAATGATCCTGGCCTCAATTTCCAGCTTGTCGTTGTATATGAGAATTTATTTTCTTTATGCACCAACTAATATGGCGGAGGGTGCATTCTTGCTTCAATCTTTAAAATCAAACTAGTACGGAGTATTGTTTACCCTTTTCCCCTTTTTTTTGCTGTCATGGCTAGAGTTTCATGAATCCTAGTATTGATTTTATCTCATTAATGTGCAGCTTTTCAAGTAAATACACACAAAATTTAATGAGACAAATATTTTTATATTTGAAATTCATTACAATTTCACATAATTCAAAAGTATCCATCTGAAAGTAGTTCAAAAGGTGCCATGCCAAATGCATATTAATGATTAAATATCAAGAGAATTTTAACATCTCAATAAACGACATAACCAATAACAAAAATATATGTAGCAAACATCACCTAAAAAGAGTAGTTTGAACAAGTCCAGAAATACTTCATATACTTTATTCAAGCTTCCACAATCACCCAACCTTAGTTTGAATATGGGATGAATAAAAAGGTTTGAATTCAAATATCACAATCAATAGCTTTTTTATCAATCAACGGCCAATGTTATAATTCATAACCCTCATCATTCTATGTCAGGTTTAGCGAAGAAGCGGTTGATAGATGGCATGATCTCGGGAGACTTGTTTCTGACATACTTTCTAACGGCATGTTGCGAGTACTTCTCCCCTTCAGCAAAGTTATCCAGAATTCCTGCAGCCCGGTTTTCCTTGTTCACCCTTATTTTTTATAAAAGAACAAAAAAAATGTGTATCAGTATCACCAAAATATTACCACATTCACATTCTAACTTGCAGAACAATAATGTAAAACCTAGGTTCAAAGGACAAGAAATATGTAAAAGCTAGTTTCTTTTATTATTTAGACTTTTAATTGTTGAAAAGCTACATATATACAAGAGTAAAGTAGTGTAGCACAGTGTGTTAGGTAATTCTGTCTGAAATTAAATTGCTCTTGGCAAATGCGGTGCATTAAAACAAAGTAGAATTAAATTAAATAAAAAATCAAGATTACTCAAATTGAGAATTAAGGGTTAGTCTTCCTCTTCGGTTATTCAGTAATTCAGTAACCAGCTAATTCGTTAGAAAGGCATTTTAGGGTCTGCAATAGTAAAAGTTGAGAGATGAATATCTACCACGTGCATAGTCATTTTTATAGGGTATCGGTTTGACTCGAAAAATTCACAAGTATTGACTTTAAAAGTTGAGAGATGAATATCTACCACGTGGTAGAACATTTTTATAATCATTTATGTTAGATAAATGTCTTCCACGAACCAAAATAGAAAAGGCTAAGATGTTCTTTAGCCAAGAAATCCACGGGAAAGAAAAATATCTGACTCATTGGTGTGTACAAGTATCCAAAACAATGCACTATTTATTTAGTGAAAAAAAACCAAGGCACTATTTATGTCCACGTACACATATATAATCCAGGGAGGCATACACGTGTGTGTGTGGAAAATGACAAAAATTCCCGAATGGAACCATACAGTAAATCATAATTTAATCATTTTTAAAAGTTCATCTTTTGCATACAAGGTTTTGAATTTAGTGGACTCCATTTCATACTTACTCATATAGAAATCAGTTTGATCCAGTAAGCATACAAATATGGATGAAATGAGTAGTAGGCAAAGTAATGTAGGATGAGGTCTAGAGTTAAAGATTTTGAAACTGTTCCACATCGGAAAAATATCTATCCAGGTACAGTAACTCACAGATGGAGAACACACAATACCATCTATAGAATAAAAAATACAATTGTGTAGAGAAAAATCCCAAAATTTGAAATATGTAAGATCCTAGATAAAAGAATACTAATCTTTATTGGTAACTAGTGCCTAATACGAAAATAGTATACAAAACCAATTGTAAACACAACTAAACCAATTGTAACTAATTTTTCAATATTAAACACTCATATATAAGCTAATTGAAAATCGAGTTCTCAATTCCTAGAATTGCATTAAAAAGAGACTATCAGTCTATCATCGATGCGTAATATTGAAGGATTCAAAGTTTATTCAAGAGTCGAAAATAGTCAAGTCCAGGTTCTAATCATGAATTCTGAAATGAAATCCCCATAGAAGTCAATTTTGTTAAGAGATAAAAAAGTGAAATACACACACAAGACGCACAAATAATTGAATTGAAAAGGGAGCGGGGGGGGGGGGACAGTACAAACCTGACTTCAGGATTGCCAGAAATGTTACGAATCAACTGCATACCACAAATCCCCACGGCAACACCAACGGCAGCAAACAATGGATATACCTGTACGCATCAATCAATCAGATCTATCATTTACTTAACACTGGCAGAGGGAGAGGGAGAGAGAGAGAGAGGGAGGGAGAGGGAGAGAGAGAGGGGGAGGGAGGGAGGGAGAGAGAGAGGGGGAGGGAGGGAGGGAGAGAGAGAGAGAGAGAGAGAGAGAGAGAGGGGGGGAGAGGGAGGGAGGGAGGACGAACCTCGGGCCTGAGCCATCGATTTCCAGCCATCGGAGCAGTGTGATTTAGGAAAGGAGAAAGCAAACAGCGAATGAAAATGCAAAGCTGAAATGAATAGATGACACCACGACTTCTTTCTTGGCTGCTGTTGCTGATTTGCTGTCTCTTTATTTTATCGTAAATTCACTATTTGATATGGGCTGGGCCTACTTTCTACATAAATATACCGTTCGGTTATATTTTAATAATTAAATATTTTTGGTGTGAAATTTTTAATTTTTATTTATTAAAATTAAAGTATATTATTTTCATTATGCCGGAAATTAAAAAAATTAACTAGTTATCGATGTTCCACTAAATGTAAAAATCTCTTGATATTGTAATTTACCAAGTATTTTCTCCAAAACATTATTCATTATTTCTAATTTTTATCAAAAAACTATTTCTTATTTATTACACTTCGATTTACTTAGGTGAAGTCACATTAAAAAAGTTATTATATTATTTGGGACTTCTAACTCCACACAAGTTTTATATGTTTTAATTAGGAGTCGCATTATTTGTAGGAGACTATGAATACATAAAAAGTTTAATTTGCCATTTTTGTGAAAATTTATTTATCTCACAAAGCTCATGACTATGAGGGTACTCAACCCTTTCGACTTCTTACTCATCCAAAATTGTTTTTAACCTCAAATTCTTGAAATATAATCATGTTCACTTGGATTAATAGTGCAATTTCAATAAGACATGGTAAATGAACAAGCACTCAGTGACATAATTTTTCTTCAATTGGATTTAGTTCAGAAATCACAATTTTTTTTTTACAAAGTTATATGTTATAATGTCACTGTGAAGTATTTAAGAATTAGTATCGGTTTCAATAAAGAAAGAAATTAATCGATAATTTAGAACCGGGATTAAGTAGTTAGATAGAAATACTTAATCGATTATTATTACTTGTGCCATAAGGTGTAAGGTGTAATTTACTGGAGAGAAAAATGTACAACATTTTTTTTTGTCAAATTTAGAGCAAATTTTATTAATACTTTGAAAAAAATTCAATCGGGACAAATCCCCAACTGATCATGCAACCAGGTTGAAAAACAAACAAACAAACTAAATAATTAGCCGTTTTGTTTCCGGATTGCTTAATTAATTGAATACAAATATTCTTAAAATTAAAAATGAAGATAACAGTTTCCCGAATAATCCAACTTGCATCTCCCCTGAAAACAGTAACTTCACAATTGACCATCACGTTAACTTCATGGGTAGTGTAATGTTCAAAGGACTTATTTACAAAAACTAAGCTCAGATACTTCATGTTATCAACAAATATTTTTTGTGCAATGTACAATATTGGTAATTAGCAATAAAAGAAAAAAAGGTGCAAAATTGGTACGATGAGTTGATGACCGGTGAAATGAAATGCTGGTTTTATGTTGATAAATACAAGAACACAAGAGTAAATTTAATAATGTCCTAAATATTGTCCTAAATTAATATTTAGGATATTTAGTCACTTTTTGTGTTCTAACAATATTCTAGTGGTGCCTTAAAATACTAGGATATTCATCTCATGCCCTTTCTTTAGAGCAAGTCCAATAATGTCCTAAATATTGTCCTAAATCAATATTTAGGACATTTAGAGCAAGTCCAACAATGTCCTACATTATGCCTTATAAATATCATAAAAACTAGTGTACTAGTGATTTAGGATATTATTTTTATGTATCAACTCCAACAATATGCCTTATCCTTGTGTCTTATTATCAAAATAATAATATATTTGATAAAAGAAGAGTAGAAAAGGAGGAAAGTGGATTTTTTTATTGATAAAAAATGAAATAAGGCATGACTAGTGGTGTCTTAAAAATAGGGTATAAGATGAATGTCCTAGTATTTTAAGGCACCACTAAGACATTGTTGGAACACATTTTTTCCTAAATGCCCTAGATTTTAGCTAAGGACATCAATTTAGGACATTGTTGGACTTGCTCCAACAATATCCTAGTGGTGCCTTAAAACATTGGGACATCCATCTCATGCCCTTCTTTTAAGGCACCTCTATACTTGTCCTAGATCATTTTTAATAATCAAAAATTAACTTCCCCACTTCTCTATCCTCTCTTTTTTCTCTTCCCTCCAATTCTAATTCAAATATATTATTATTTTAATTTATAAGGCACAAATATAAGGCATGTTGTTGAAATTGATACACAAAAATCATGACTTAAATCACTAGGATACTATATTTTATTATTTTTATAGGGCACCAACTAAGACATTGTTGGACTTGCTCTTAAGGCACCTTTATACTTGTCCTAAATCATTTTTAACAATTAAAAATTAATTTCCCTCATTTTCTACATTTCTCTCTCCTCTCTTTTTTCCCTTCCCTCCAAATCTAATTCAAATATATTATTACTTTAATTTATAAGGCACAAATATAAGGCATGTTGTTGAAATTGATACACAAAATCATGACTTAAATCACTAAGACACTATATTTTATTATATTTATAGGGCACTAACTAGGACATTTTTGGACTTGCTATAAGGTATACTAAGATTTTAAGGTATTTAATTACGTCCCTTAACGAATGTAATTCCTTTTCTAAAAATTTCAATTGAAGTTCTTGTGCTGACTCCTTCATGTCTGTGATCGTTTTTTTAACCTTAAGTTCATCTCATCAAATCTTCTATCGAATCTAAAATTAACTAGTGACATTACCAATAACAAATAGGGTTTTGGTCATGACAATCGTTTGTCAGGGACTAGTTAACAATCGATTTCTAAACTGTTGGATCGTTGATCCAACAATCCCTGAATTATAAAAAAAAAAATTACTATCCGCTAAATTTTCCGTTGTCTATCCATGGAATTTTTTTTTCTTTTTTTAATCTCAGCCGTTGGATCAACGATCCAACGAGTGTGAAACCGATTATTAAATAACCGGTTCCCGACAAACGATTGTCGGGGACCAGGACCCTAACAAATATAGCAAACATCCCCTAAAAATAGTTTAGACAACTACCCAACCATAGTTTGAATATGGACTGACTAAAAAGGTTTGAATTCAAATATCACAGTCAATAGTTTTTATTTTATCCATCAGTGGCCAATGTTAATAATTTATAACCCTCATCATTCTTTATCAGGTTTAGTGAAAAAGCCGCTGATAGATGGCATGATATCGGGATACTTGTTTCTGACCTACTTTCTAAGGACATGTTTCAAGTACTTTCCCCCTTCAGCAAAGTAATCTAGCACTCCTGCAGACCAAATTTCCATGGTCACCCTTATTTTTTTATAAAAAGAAAGAGAATGTGGATCAGTATTACTGTTGACGGAGGAATTTGGTAACGACAAATTTCGAGGTACTTCGCCGGAAACAAGATCTACAGCGATGGTTCTTTGCCGAAAAGAGTGGTGGCGTGTGATGGCTGATTGTAATTGGTGGCTGAGATTGATAGGGTTAGTGGCGGCTATTCAGAGCTCTCGGCTTCCAACCCCCCAATCGGCTTACGTACCCCGGTATTTATAGGGGATCAAGCCATACGTAGTTCTTGGAGAACAAGAAACCCAAATGGGCTTGGATAACGGACCAGCTTCCGGAATGTTCTACTATGAGGCCTAACCACAAAGGCCCAAGGCTCATCCAGGATCTCAAGACTTCACGGATAAGGAAACTTCCCCCGTCGAGGACTAGTCCTATCCGTTACCAGCTATTTCTTGATTTCAAGGATGCAGGTATAGCCGTGGTTTACCCCAAGTGCAGAACGCATCCCTGTCCCCCGAATGAGAAGCACCCACCAGATAACAGGACAGGTGATCCAGAGCTTTTGGGTGCAAAGTGCAGGATTACTCCAAAATTCCCCAATGAGGGCGCGCCCATTGGCTACAGGAACAGAGCTCCCAAAGCACACACCAAAAAGTCCCCATCTTTCCACCTTAGGGCGCGCCCTTAGTGTCTAAGAAGGGTCCTTATATCCAGGCAAACCCCTGGAGGCCTTCTGCGACGGACATCCCCCTCCTGAGATACGACAGAAGGGAATTCTTCAACTCCTGGAATTCCAACTTGGGTGGAATCCATGCTTGAGTGGAATCCTAGGAGAGATTTCTTCAATGTCTTCTCAGAAATTCAATCTTGAATAGATTTGTCACCATGTTCTTATATTTAGGGCGCGCCCTCTTTGTAGAGAAAGAGAGGGCGCGGCCTGACTTCTCTATTACCTGCTAAAACCCTAATTAATCCTAGAATTCCCCACATTGAACCCAAATTGAACTCGTATTCGACCCGAATCCATCTTGAAATACCTGAACCGAATTTTGGCTATAACAACTACCCCCAATTCCATATGAAATCAGAGATGATGTATGGAATTCTTCTGAAAAAACCCAAAATTCTCACAAAATACTCTAAGGGCGCGCCCTACAACAAGGCGCGTCCTCTGAAGTTAAATCGACTTTGTGCTATACAGCTATCATCCACTATCTTCTACATTCCCTATAAATACCCAAACACTTCTCACTTTACTTTTTCTACTTTCTCTTTCTTCAAAAAACCCAACTCCGGCGACCCCGATTTTCAGACGACAATCCGGCCAACTTCATCACTTTTTTACCATTTTCTTCGATAAATCACACTCCAGAACTTACAAGGTACGTTTTGATGCTCTTATTTCATGTTTTCACCGTTCAAATCATGTGATATTGTAATTGAACCATTTAACTTCAACATGTTCTTCATTTTTTATGTATATATATTTGTATGTATAGTTATTTGATCTTGTTTTCTCGATATAACCTTCTATTAACATGATTCTGAATATTAGATTAGGTCTTTGGGCGCATCTCACACTCAGGGCGCGCCCTAAGGTCTTCCAAAAAATGCTAAGCGTTCATCTAATAATTTTAAAGTCACATACTTAGTTTAAGTCATAGCACAAACTTTCCTTCATTCTTTTTCCCTTGAATAAACTTATTTTTCCTTTTGTACTTTTCGTGGGCGCGCCCTTAGTGCTTCTATTTTTAATTCTTTGCAGCTGGAGGGCGCGTCTTCACCCTTTCATCCTTTTAAAGTGCTTAACAGGCGTCTTGGGACATATTCTCCCCCAAACACCTTTCTCCCTCCAAATTATTCGAGGCCACTTTTCTCATTTGTTTCTTCAGAGGACACGGCGCGCCTTATCGAAGATTTCAACGAAGATAAAATGAGTTTTTCCAGTGAGGATTCCCTTAACAACATCCCCCTTAATACTCGTTTAGAGAATAAAATAAAAACTCCAACACCAATATCTGAAAAAACTCCAAACCCCTTATATACAGATCCTTCTGATAATGATTATAATCCAGATTCCAATTCCTCCAATGATTCACACTCTTCAGATACTTACTCCACAGAGGGCGCGCCTTCTGCTTTATCCATTTCACCACTAATCAATTCCGAGCCAACATCCCCACCTCTATCACCTACACCATTTGAACACTGGGAGGTTCTTGACCAAGAGATTGACATCGACTGGGGTAGATATAACGAAATTTCTGAAAAGGAAAAGAACCAACTTAGAAAGAAACAAGGCAAACTAACCTGTGTGAGCATGTCTTCTACCGCCACAAATGATGAAGTGGAATGGGCTATGAAATACTATGGCCAAGAAGGACTCTGGGCCATTCCTCACTCCCACCATCATCCTCATATTTTCAACTACGGTGGAGATTTCAGAATTCCAAGGATGGTTCTTACCCCGAGACTTGTTGCTCTAGGTGTGGGCGCGCCCTTGCATCCTTACCTAAGAGAAATCATGGAATGGTATGATCTAGCCCCAATCCAACTTTCTCCTAACAGCTACAAACTTGTGTTAGGCTTACTCATCCTCTACCATGACTTAGATTTCGATGCCCCCTCTATGCCTGAAATCAGCTACTTTTTTAGCATCCGTCAATCAAACATTGGTTATTATTACCTGGTAATCAACAAACCTCACAACAGCAAGGGCTTTTCTGAAGGAAGAATTAGCCACATTAAACGATGGAAAGAACCTTTTTTCTTTATCTGGGATGTTCCTCGAGTTCGACTCCAGTTTAACACAAATCCGCGTAAGTGAGGGCGCGCCCTACACCCTTCTTTTCTTCCATTTTAACTTTTCTTTAACTATTATTAATTCCTTTAAACTAAAACAGATAGAAGAGTTCAAAAAGAACTTCAGGGCGCGGCCCTACATCGGGCCAAAGTCGTCCTCAAGGTTGCAGCGGAAAGATTCAATCTTCAAACTCTAATTACTGAAGAAAACTTAAAAAGAGTTGGAATCCTATCAGATAGAGTTGGTCATATTTGTAAATTTAAAAGATTCAGAAATGGCATTGCCGTTCCATCATCGTCATCTAATGACAGTGAATGTGAAAAATCTGATACTAATGAAGGTAAAAATTATAATGTAGGGCGCGCCCTAACATTATACTGTATCATTATTTCGCTTGATGTTTCTCTTTATTATTTGCTTAAAAACCTTCTTCACCTAAAGCGCGGACTAACCATTTTCTTTTTCCTTTGTTTTGCATAGTAATGGCTCCTAAAATCCCTCGCGGCTTCGGTGCTGCTAAGAGAAACAACAAATCACAACATGATGACAAAACCGATACTTCGGATTCTAGGGGAAATCCCATACAGAAACAACCACCTTCCCCAAAAATCCCACATTCTGAGTCTTCAAAAAGAAATGCTGAAATCCAAAATCCTCCTGTGAACAGAGGCAAAAGACAAAGAACCGAGGGCGCGCCCTCATATGTGGAAACCCTTATCGGGCCGGCCGCTGCTTCATTTGTCACTGAGAAAGAAATTGATCTCTGGCAGAATATGAACACTGATGATGAAACAAACTCCATGATAAAAGCCTCAGCCCAACTCCTGGTTCAATCTTTAGGGTGCGCCCAAAGAGTGCACAAAGAGAAGCTTCATCTGAACAAACTTGAGGCAGAAAACAAAAAGTTTTCCAACATGGTTATCGAAACCGATAATAAGTGGAAGAAAGAATGTGACGCCAAGGATGCTACCATTGCTACCCTATAGTCGGATCTTCAAAAATCCGTCGATTACGGCCAATATCTTTGTGACCAAGTTTAGAGAGTGAAGAAAGAAAGGGAGGAATTCAGAGCTCAACAAAGTGCTCTAGAGATTGAAAAGACTAAGCTGAAAGAGCAGAGGGAAGCCATTGAGGATTCAATTTCGAGAAAGGATTCAATTTCTACCTCACTGGCTTTCTAGCCAACGATCCTGACTACAACTGGGAGAAGTTTGGTCCTGCTGTTGCTGAAGATGTGGCAAAGTTTAAGGTTAACGAGGCTGCAGCCATCAAGGCAAAAAGAGTTGAACTGGGATTAGAGAATCCCTCGGAAGGCGCGCCCTCTACTGAAAATGTTCAAACCTCTCCTCCTGCAGCCAACCTTACTCAGAGCTCACCTCCTGTGGATGTATCTCCTCTTACCACTGTTCACCCTGATGATGCTCAGGACGCGCCTTCTTCATCTCCCAAGGTCGCGCCCTAGGGATTTTATCTTCAAATTTGTCCGTATATACTTTAACTATTTAAGGTGCGGGTCCTTTATAAAACCCTGCAAGTTGTAATTCCTAACTTTTAATGTCCTTTGAACTTTACTATGTTTATCACTTTTCCATGCTTCTACTTTTCTTGTTAAATTCTTCCAATAAGGGCGCGCCCTTAACAGGGGCGCAACCTTTTCTTCATAATTTCGTTCAAGAAAATGTTTTTAAACCTTATCAGAAAAACACAAAAAATCTTCACATATATGTTGAGGGCGCGCCCTAAGGCTGTACCCTTTCCAGAATTAACTTGTCAAAATTTACTTATAATTATACAGAACTTCGCAAGGCGCGTCCTAAGACATGAGGCACAACCTCTTGTACTTCAATCAAAAAATCTTCAAAAACTTGAACAAATGTCTTGATATACTTTATTAATCTTCAAATAAATTCTTTATTAAATTCAAATCTCGACAGAACAAGGGAAGGTATACATGTACTACCCCCCAAGCTAAGGAGAAAATTCTTCGTATAAATAACTTCGTATGGAATAAAAACAACAAGTCTCAACTAGAACTAAAGAAGGCGTATGTGTACTACCCCCCTAGACTAGGAGAAGATGTATTTATGCTAGTTTATAACTTAAACATAAGCCTTCATAAAATAGGGGGCTAAAACCGCACCCTACTGATAATATTTCTTCAAATGCTCCGCATTCCACGCTCTTGGGATTGTATTGCCATCCAAGTCTTCCAGATGATAAGTTCCTTCCCAAATGATAGACTTGATCTTGTATGGACCTTCCCAGTTTGGACCAAAAACTCCATGAGCTGCAACTCTTGTATTTGGCATAACCTTTCGAAGAACCAAATCACCCACATTAAAAAGACGAGTCTTCACTTTCCTGTTATAATACCTTGCAACTCTCTGCTGATAAGTTGCCAACCTCAACTGCGAATTTCCCCTTATCTCTTCTAAGAAATCAAGATTTAGCCTTTGATTTATCATATTCGATTCTTCATCATAGAAATCCCTTCGGAATGACCCTGCTCCAATTTCTACCGGAACCATTGCCTCATATCCATAGGACAACATGAAAGGGGATTCCCCAGTTGTGGTCCTTAGAGTTGTATTATACGACCATAAGACCATAGGAAGCTCCTCGGGCCAATTTCCTTTGCTTTCTTCTAGCTTGGTTTTCAAAGTATGCTTGATAATCTTGTTAATTGCCTCTGTCTGTCCATTACTCTGAGGATGATACACTGTTGTAAATTCTTTCTTGATTCCCAAATCATCACATAACTTTCACAATTCCTTGCTATCAAACTGCTTTCCATTGTCTGGCACGAGCTTGTATGGAATTCCAAACCTGCACACAATGCAATTGAAAACAAAATCTTTGATTTTCTTCGCCGTGATGGTGGCCAAAGGCATGGCCTCTGCCCATTTAGTGAAGTAATCTACGGCGACCACAGCATACTTAACACTTCCTTTAGCTTTAGGAAGCTCCCCAATAAGATCGATTCCCCACATAGCAAATGGCCATGGACTCATCATAGAAGTCAAAGTAGTCACCGGAACCGTTGAAAAATTGGCAAACCTCTGACATTTATCACATGTCTTGACAAACTCATAGGCATCCTTCTTCATAGTAGGCCAATAATAACCTTGCCTTAACACCTTCATTGCCAACGAACCACCCCCGGAGTGATTACCACAAATTCCTTCGTGCACCTCCCTTAGGATATAATTGCATTTATCTCCATCTATACATTTCAGAAGCGGTTGATTAAAACCTCTCTTGTATAGAATTCCATCATACTCTACAAACCTGGCAGCATGATATCGAAGACGCCTGGCTTCAACTTTATCGCTTGGGAGAATCCCCTTACGGAGATACTCTAGAATTGGAGTCATCCAAGTAACTGACAGAATAACCTCCACTTCCATGACTTCCACTTCTGGAATACTTGGCACCTCTTGAATTTGTAGAGGAACTATTCCTAACAACATAGCATCCTTCTGGGATCCTAACTTGGCTAAAACATCCGCACTACAATTTTCATCTCGAGGAATACATTCCAACCTCACTTCACGAAACTTCTGAATTAATCGTTGTGCACACTTCATGTAGAGGTCTGTTCTTGGACCTCTACACTGAAAACCTCCCTTGACCTGCCTGACTACTAACTCCGAATCACTAGACACGATCAAATTTGCCACCTTCATCTCCAAGGCCATCTTCAATCCATTAATCAAGGCTTCATATTCTGCATCATTATTAGTTGCCTCAAACTTGAAATGAATGGCACTCATTAGTCGATTTCCTTCAGGTGTTACCAAAATAACACCTGCACCAGCTCCTCCGTTGTTCACAGCTCCGTCTACATGCAACTTCCACCAAGGTTGAGGAACTTCCTCAAGAGGGCGCACCCTCTTTGGAGGAATTCCAGGTTCCACCAATACAAGTGACTTTTCCTCAGTCTCTGAATCAAACTCCAAGATGAAATCTGCTAAAGCCTGACCTTTAATAGCCATTCTTGGTGTATATTCCAAATTAAACTGCCCCAACTCATTAGCCCACTTCAACATTCTCCCTGAAGTTTCCGGTTTGTGAAGGATACCTCTCAACGGGTAAGCAGTACTGTTAACACAAAATCACGCAAGCGTACGTGGTCACAAGTAATACAGATATAAGTTGAGTTCGTTCCCACAGAGATCTGGTTTAGGTTTCAATTCAGTCAATGCACCTATGCAACAATGTATGGTTTATATTCACTGCTAAGACAATTAACAAGATTGGGTTTTGATTAACTAAAATTAACTAAAAAGCAAATTAACAAACTAAGAATTAATTAACTAATAAGAATTAAAACTGATTACTTATATGAGAATAAACATGGGATCCTAACTTCATTAAATACTTCGCTTAGAGCTGACGCCTTTAATCAATGCACGTGATGGTTTTGATATCTGATCAGATAACACGAAACAAGTAAACGCTACTTCTCAGTATACGAATACCAAACTAAACATACATCCACAAAAGAGATAGAAGATGAATAGACACCAATCATGCTTAGACCCTATATCTCTATAAGATTTGAAAACATAATGGTTGAAGAACAAGTTGTCTATTAAGATCACATAGGGCAGCATAATATCTCTATTTATGCCACAAATCATGATGTTAAAACATCAACCTATCCTATGCTAGCATGGCAAGTTCTAAATCTCAAGATCCACTCTCGTTTTGCAAGAGATTAACAAATTAGATGTTAGCTACGCATCTAAATTCATAAAGCACAACCATACGAGGATATCAAGAATTCACCAAACATAAATCTTTAAAGCAATCAAACTACTAAGCTACATAGATAACTCCGTTAAAATCCCATGACAACGATTAATTCGTAATTGAACCTCTCGTCATCATGGGATCAAGTGAAACCATGATAATAAACAAAGTATGAATGAATATAATAATGGTAGAATAAAGGTTTAAGAAAACAAATCCAAAATCCAGAGTATCCTAAATTCCTAATAGAAGAAAACAAAAGATGAAGCAGATCTAGATCTCCGTTGCTTGTCACGAGCGTTGGTGAATCCTTCTCTGCTTTTCTCCCTTGCTTCTCTGATGTTATTCTCACTAATTCTAAGTAATTGATATATAATGGTTCTCCTCCTAATAATCTGATTTACAATGATAGGTAGTGTTTATATAGGCCCTAGAATACTTTTCCAACAAGAAAAGACCTAAAAATACAATTTAATTCGAAACAGGATAGAATTTCAGAATTTCCAGCGAGTTCGGGCGCACCCTGCGCGGTAGCAGCGCAGTCTGCGCGGTCTCTTACTGCTCAGAATTATAGAAAATTTCCCAGGCTTCGCGTGGACAGCTTATGGGCCTCAAATGGACTTGTAGAACTCCAGATATGGCCAAAACAGTGAAGACTGCGCAACCTACCCAGAAAATCCGAATTTTGCACAAATTGCTCCAATACGCCATCCTTCATTCCATTGTGCAAATCATCTCCAAAATTGACGAAAATACTAACCCTAAACGATATTTCACAAACCTGCACAACTAAACACAAACACATCAAAACTACAACAAACTTGAGACCAAGTCAATCAATTTAAGCCGATTTAGAACGCTCCAAGTGGATATAAAATCCACTTATTACACCCCCAAACTTAAACGGATGCTTGTCCTCAAGCATAAACAACTAAACACTAACTAACTAGTACCACTTCCGTAGGTGATCACGGTTGCATTTGGCATATGCAACAAGCCCTTTAAACCCCTAGGCAGCCCTAGTGGACGAGTAAGGTCTCGTGAGAGCCTATAGCGAATGTACCCACAAAATCCATGTAACCTAATGCAATGCAATGCACGAATGCAACTAAATGAAAATGCAAAGATCCCCTTCAAACTCACCAAAACCAACTAACAAGCAAATATCTCAAAGAATGCAACTAAATCCAAATAGAGCTCGACTAAGTCCCCGTATACTAACAATACATGACAGAAACGTGCATGTGTGTGATGCTCATCAGAAATACTCCCAACACTAGGTCAAAAATCATACCTATTCTTCGCCATGACAATCACAGGTTTATAAATAGAATAGACTGTAGACACTTCATAACCTAGAAACACCTCCATCCTCATTCAAGTTAGCCAAGAATTCATGCTTTATTACTACACTACGACACATAATACCACAAACAATACGCATGCTTACTTAACCGTGCAATGAATGAGACCCCAAAAGGCTTATACAATAATACCCATGTAGCGAGTGTTAGGTCAGCAATCCCAAACCACAAGGGCTTTAGGTTACTAGGACTAAGTCCCCTCAGACTTAATTACTCGAGTATTAAAGAGCTCACTCGTGGTTAATTTTGCATATAAAAAAATAAAAATTGACTTTTTTTTTTCTTTTTTTTTTTTTTTTCATGCAATCTGGAATGAGAATTCTCAATTACAACCCTAGACTACTCATATAAATATGAGCCGGCTACTAGCCATTTGACACCTAGCCATTATTGACAACTAGCATGAAATTCATGTTTTCCCCCAAACTTAGACTTTAGTATTCCTACGCCATCAAGGGAATAACGAAAATTCTAAATATAAACAGGTGATTAAATCTCAAAACATCCAAACAAGCATGACCCTAACCTAGCCCAAAAGCACCCAATGAGACTGTGTAAAAGTTTTGTTCCCGTAACACGCAAGTCAATTCCTAAGAACTATAAATCAACCCTCCACTCATCATCATCACACTCAATTAAACATCTACCTATCAATCAGAATCAACTCGTCCTAAGGGATCATGAAATATGCATGCCATGAAAATGCAACTAAAATTAACTCACATGGTATACGAAAATAAAAACAGAATGTCCTATATGAAACAAACTTAGATAACACAAACAAAACAATCATGCATGAACTACCATTACTATGCAAAACATGATATCCTATATGAACACATAATACAACAACAAATACAACTACAACTACTAATCCCCCAAATCACTCCCAAACTTAAAATATTCAATGTCATCATTGAATGGAAGTAAATACGAGGGATAACAAACATACCTAATCATCGAAACTTGAAAATTCTTACACCGTATCTCTATATGGCCATTTAATTATCTTTTCCGGAGCTACATCCTCGATGACAAGTTTTAGCCTTCTTTTCTCTTCAAAGGTATCAGCCACAATGTTCACTCCACTACCTGCAAAGTTAGCAATAATAATAATAAGCAAAGCAGATGAATGACCCAAATATGCATACCTCCTGTGATCTGGTAGTTTAAGCTCAAGTTTGGAAGCTTCTTCAACATGATGATTTTCTACCAAAGACTGATCAAGAATGGAGATAGACGGACTAGGAACAGAGGTGGGTAGTTCACCAACAGAAGTCTTAACCACAGACTTAGGATCAAAAGAACAATCCTCAAGTTGACTTTCATGCTTAGAACAAATAGCATTCAATTCCTCCAACATCTCATCAGAAGTAAAATTCCTGTACAACTCATGAAGATCCTCATTACCCTCAATCAAAACATCTTCCTCAAGAAAAGACTCAGTTGCACTATCCTCAAGATTTAACCATGAAACCACCTCATCAACCAGCACCTTAGAATCCCAGAGATCAGCCAAGCCTAGTGACTCACACTCTTCCTCCTCATCACTATCCACCACAGGTTCTGACAAAACAGAATTTTCTTCTTTTTCTGTAGGATCCTGATCATGAATTCCTTCTCCATCCTCAATTGCTGAATTCTGATCGTTCCTGACTTTTCCAGATCTGAGTGTTATGGCATTAACCTGATCCATGCCATCTTGTTTTCCTGGATTCACCTCTGTGTCACTAGAAAGAACTCCCTGCGGTCCATTGATAAAGTCACTTGCAATTTGCCCAATCTGATTCTCCAATGTCTTGAGAGATACCGCCTGACTTTTAACCATCAACCTCAATTCATCCAATTCAGATTTTTCATTCGAAAATTGACCATCATCCCCATGAAACTATTGCTGCTGAAAATCTTGATTGTTGCTCCAGTCGAAATTGGGATGATAGGTGGCTGGAGCTGGTTGCGAAGGTTGCTGGAAGTTGCTCACAAACTGTGCCGATTCAGAAGATATGGCACATTGACTCGTCTCATGTGCGCCCTCACATAGCTCACAAATACTAGCAACTTGAGGCACCCCTTGCTTTGACATAAAATCCAATTTCTTATTAAGTGCCTCTAGCTGAGCTGCTAGAGCTGTGACTGTATTAACTTCCAGAATTTCCGCTAATTTGCCTTGTGATAATCTCTGAGTTGGATTCTGATATTCATTCGCAGCCATCATCTCAATTAGCACATAAGCTTCCGCATAGCTCTTAGCCCATAAAGCTCCACCTGATGCTGCATCTAGCATGGGTCTTGACTGTGCACCCAAGCCATTATAAAAGCAGTTAATCACCATCCAATCAGGCATCCCATGACGTGGACACTTCCTTAGCATCTCCTTATATCGCTCCCAAGCCTCGTACAAAGATTCTTCAAACTGCTGTGAAAATTGAGTAATAGCGTTCCTGATTGTTGCGGTCTTTGCCATGGGGAAAAATTTAGTGAGAAATTTCTGAGCAAGATCCTCCCATGTCAAAATAGAACTTGCTGGTAGAGAGTACAACCAGCCCTTAGCTTTATCCCTGAAAGAGAATGGGAAAAGTCTCAATTTGATAGCATCTTTCGACACCCCGTTGATCTTGAAAGTGTCGCAGATCTCAATAAAGTCCCGGATGTGCATGTTAGGATCCTCCGTAGGAGCACCCCCAAACTGAAACGAATTCTGCACCATCTGAATTATGCTAGGCTTGATTTCGAAAGTATTAGCTGCAATAGCTGGCCTGACAATGCTAAATTGGATGTCCTTGATCTTTGGTTGAGAATAATACATCAATGCTTTCGCTGCTGCTGGTTCTCCCATTGCTACCTGCAACACATAAAACTAAACAACTATATATAAGAAACAATCCGAGTCAGTGAACTCTAACGACCACTATTGACAAGCACATAAACCAAAAATAAAACACCGATGATCCCCGGCAGCGGCGCCAAAAACTTGTTAACACAAAATCACGCAAGCGTACGTGGTCACAAGTAATATAGATATAAGTTGAGTTCGTTCCCACAGAGATCTGGTTTAGGTTTCAATTCAGTCAATGCACCTATGCAACAATGTATGGTTTATATTCACTGCTAAGACAATTAACAAGATTGGGTTTTGATTAACTAAAAAGCAAATTAACAAACTAAGAATTAATTAACTAATAAGAATTAAAACTGATTACTTATATGAGAATAAACATGGGGTCCTAACTTCATTAAATACTTCGCTTAGAGCTGACGCCTTTAATCAATGCACGTGATGGTTTTGATATCTGATCAAACAACACGAAACAAGTAAACGCTACTTCTCAGTATACGAATACCAAACTAAACATACATCCACAAAAGAGATAGAAGATGAATAGACACCAATCATGCTTAGACCCTATATCTCTATAAGATTTGAAAACATAATGGTTGAAGAACAAGTTGTCTATTAAGATCACATAGGGCAGCATAATATCTCTATTTACGCCACAAATCATGATGTTAAAACATCAACCTATCCTATGCTAGCATGACAAGTTCTAAATCTCAAGATCCACTCTCGTTTTGCAAGAGATTAACAAATTAGATGTTAGCTACGCATCTAAATTCATAAAGCACAACCATACGAGGATATCAAGAATTCACCACACATAAATCTTTAAAGCAATCAAACTACTAAGCTACATAGATAACTCCGTTAGAATCCCATGACAACGATTAGTTCGTAATTGAACCTCTCGTCATCATTGGATCAAGTGAAACTGTAACGACCCGAAAAATTACGTGTAATTTATTATATTAAAATATATTTTTAGTTGATTTTAATGTGTGTTTGTTTATTTTTAATGCATTTAAACGCGTTATGATTTTTATTAAATAGGAAAATTATCACATACGTGTTATGTGACTTCTTTGTATCATAGAATATTTTATTCTATTTTTCTGTAATTTTTATATTTTTAGAATACAGTTATTTTGCATTTTAAATTCCGGACTCAGCCCCTGTATTGAATTCGAGGCCCTGTTTTTCATAAAATTATTTTCGTATAATAATGGGATGTTCAAAAATGAAATTTGTTGTAATTTTTGTAAAATTCATAATTTTTGGGGAATTTTGGCATTTATATTATATTTGTTTAAAAATAAAAATTTTACATTTTTATCTCATAAAAATTATTTTTAAGGCTTAATGATTTTAATTAGGGGTTAAAAATATTTTTGGGGTATTAATTTTCAGATTTATATAAATAGCAGAATTTTATTTTTAATTATCAAAATTAATCAAAAATCAGATTTTTGATTTTTATTTTCTGGAGAATTGTTCTTGGTGTTCTTCACAATCAATCACACTTTTGACAGTGATTCCGGCATCCAAATCGTTCATGTGGGTAACCAAACTGAAGCTCTTGATCTCTACTACATGTTTATGTGTGTTTTAACATCCTAATTTGCTTGGTTCGTAAATTCATGATTTTAGTTTTAATATTCGAATTTCTCGAATTTATTTTGGATTGTAGGATGATTTGTTGTTGATGTGGTTAGTGTCTATAGATTGTATATAATCTCAGGAGTATCATGATAATTTTTGTTTGATTTTTAGTAGCCTAAAACTCGAGATCGAATTTTGTGGGGGTGATTATAAATTTCAATTTTCCGGATTTCTTGATGATTGTTTGGTGTTTTTGATGATTGATATGAGTCATTGAACTCCTAAGCATCGTTTTGGTGTATAAAACGTTGGATTTGGTTGAGAAATGACTAAAATCGAAGTTCACCGGTGAGGTCGCCGGATTTTACTTCGATTTTGGCCGGATTTTTAGTTTGGTTGAATCTGGGTTTGTTTGGATGATATGGTTGTGTTTATGAAGTAATTTGGAACGATTTTGGTGCTTAAAACGTAACGAATGGTACGTTTTTGGTGGTTGCCGGAGTTAACCGGAAAATTTTCCGGTGACCGGATTCTGGAAATCTGCCATTAAAGCTGGTGGATGTTCTTCGAGCATTCATACGAAGAACAGTGGAGATGGTGATGAATAGTACCGTTTTGATCTTCAAAGTCTGAAAAACATTTTCTGAAAAATGTTTTTGGGAATTATTTTCAAAATTTATTTATAAATTCGAATTTTATTTTCAGAAATTCGAAAAATCATTTTTAAATTTCGAAAAATTATTTTTAATTTCGAAAAATAGTTTTAAAATCTTAATAAATTATTTTTAATTCGAAATTTATTTTATTTGATTATTTTAAATTTATTTAGCTAATATCTTAATTAATTTAAATTGATTGGTTAATTAATATTAATCAATTAATTTAATTAATTAAATATTATTTAAAAATAATTGAAAATAATCAGATTTAATTATTTTTGGAAAATAAAATGATTTATTTATTTTCTAAATATTATTTTACCTTTAATATTTATTTCTTTATTTGTTTTATTTGTTTAAAATGTAATAAAATTGTTTTAAAATTCTAAAAATAATCCGGGAGCGATAAAAATAGTTTTAAAATTCTAAAATTATTTATAAACCCGGATTAAATATTTATTAAAATATTTTGGGAATCCAAAACTTACCCGGAGGGTTTATTAGCTATCGTTTTTGATTCAAAAAGGGTTAATTAAATCTTTTAAAATTATTTTCGTGCTTTAAAAATATTTTTAAATATTCTAAAAATATTTTTGAGTGCTCTTTTATTTGTGAATCGTATCTGTTGTGTGAATTACGTGCTATGTGAGTATGTGATCTACTTATGGAGTCCTTATATGTGCGATGTAAATTGTCAAGGTATTAAGTATCAAGGGTTTGGTTATAAATTGAGTTGTGACCGATATATATTTAATGTGTGCTTAATTGTTTATATGGTTTATATTATAAGATGTCATTAAGAGTAGATGATGGTTTCTTTGATTTACTGGCAACGATGGTGATATCGTTTATTTTCGCAAGGATTAATGGTTGAATATTGACTTAGGTTGGTCAACAGAGATAAGTAGATGTCTAATCAAGGAGGTTGGAGATAGATGCAATATTCTTTGTGGGTTATGAATAAGGTTGGAGATGGATGCGGTATTGTTTGTGGATTGTAATGAAGAAGGTTGAGATGAAGGCATTGTCTGTGGAATTGCTGGTTTACTTGTGAGGTGTTTTAACACCGGGAAAACGCCTATGTTCAAAGGGGACATTTCCAATTATTTTCTTCCAACAAAGATATTGGTAAGCAGGGTTAATATGTTCGAATGAAGTTTGTAAGTGTTTAGAAAAGTAGAACTTGATGTCTGAAGACTGATGTACCAGCTTATGCTTGATTATAGAAGTAGACGCGCGGGCTCGATGTCGGCGGATCAGACTCGTGGCAATCGCAAGAGCGTCAAACCAACGAATGATTGAAAGAGAAGATTGTGATGCCGTAAGATAGAAGAAGAAGAAGAGAATCGTATTACTTCGGCATTGCACAATAGTTAAGGACCAGAGGCAAGTATTTTCTTGATCATCTTAAACAATTTTTATTTTATGTTTCATTTATTCATATCATGACGAATAGCTATTATTCAGAGCTATTTGTGATTCTTAAATATTTTTGTGCGAACACAGTTGCTTAATATTGGTACCCTTGATGTGGGGAATTGTTTCAGATAAACTCTTCATATCCTCATTATCGTAGTAATAATGGGATATGACCTGTATTTAAAACTAAGCATTTCCTGTTGAATTCGGAAATTGCTCTATTGGATTGGAAAATAGTAAAGCGTAGGAGGCCACATCGAGTACTTGGTCCAGCTATATTTAAGGAGGATATGGTAACCATTCCATCTTCCTATAGGCTAACATTACTTGCCTATTTTGGGTACCCCAGAAATCCTCGTTATACCCACGCGGATAGAAAGGTATTCGGTGGTTGTATAAAGTGGTCCCATTGCTTTTGAACCTGATCAGGGGGCAACGGTGTTTCAGTTATATATATCCAATCCATATCGCCCGAATGGCTATTATATGTTGTGAATTGGCAGATGATTCATTTTTATGACATGCCAAATGATTTCAGTTATGGTTTGAATTATATCACAGTTGTTGATTCAGTTTCTCTATAAACTGTTTTACATTTCAGTTGATTTTATGCCCCACTTATCCTGGTTTTATATCAAAATTTTTATACACTTGCTGAGCATTTCTTTCGCTCATACTTGCTGTTTTGGATCCTAACATTTCAGTAAGGTAGTTTGGCGAGACTTATCCGCACAGTTCAGAAAGAGAAGAAGCGTGATGCTATTTCGAAGATGACTTGGCTCAGGATGTCTGCATTTAGTGTAAGATCTATTTTATATAATTGAGTTCTAATATTTATATTTATTATGTAATTGTCTAGTTAGCCTGGCGTACTTCTTATCGAAATTACACCAGTGGTTTAAGATTTGATCGAAGAGAATGTTGAGAATGAATGATTTTTTTTATCTAATGGAATTTGGATTCTTATTTCTAGCCCTATAACCTTAAAAGATCTTGGTATGTTTGGGGTCACAGATGTTATATTTCCAGTGTTGGACAATCACAAATGGATGATTATTATTAATCAGATGTTTTATTTTGAGGATTTTTGCGTGGCAACCAAATCTTCTGACCCCGGATTTGGGGGGTGTCACAGAAACCATGATAATAAACAAAGTATGAATGAATATAATAATGGTAGAATAAAGGTTTAAGAAAACAAATCCAAAATCCAGAGTATCCTAAATTCCTAATAGAAGAAAACAAAAGATGAAGTAGATCTAGATCTCCGTTGCTTGTCACGAGCGTTGGTGAATCCTTCTCTGCTTTTCTCCCTTGCTTCTCTGATGTTATTCTCACTAATTCTAAGTAATTGATATATAATGGTTCTCCTCCTAATAATCTGATTTACAATGATAGGTAGTGTTTATATAGGCCCTAGAATACTTTTCCAACAAGAAAAGACCTAAAAATACAATTTAATTCGAAACAGGATAGAATTTCAGAATTTCCAGCGAGTTCGGGCGCACCCTGCACGGTAGCAGCGCAGTCTGCGCGCTCTCTTACTGCTCAGAATTATAGAAAATTTCCCAGGCTTCGCGTGGACAGCTTATGGGCCTCAAACGGACTTGTAGAACTCCAGATATGGCCAAAACAGTGAAGACTGCGCAACCTACCCAGAAAATCCGAATTTTGCACAAATTGCTCCTTTCTCCTCCGTTTCTTTTGCAATTCTTTCGCCACTTCCCGTTCTTCAATTCTTAAGAGTTATGGTCTTCATGTTAGCCTAGGGAAATACGCCATCCTTCATTCCATTGCGCAAATCATCTCCAAAATTGACGAAAATACTAACCCTAAACGATATTTCACAAACCTGCACAACTAAACACAAACACATCAAAACTACAACAAACTTGAGACCAAGTCAATCAATTTAAGCCGATTTAGAATGCTCCAAGTGGATATAAAATCCACTTATCAAGTACGAACCTCGATTTTGTGAGCTTGAAAATAAGGACGAAGCTTCCTTGCTGCCAAAATTAAAGCGTAAACCAACTTTTCCATGCTGGTATATCGAGTTTCTGCATCATGCAAACGCTTACTCACATAGTAAACTGGGGACTGATGATCAATCTATTCTCTTACCAACACTGCACTAACGGAGTACTCCGAAACTGCTAAGTACAATATCAAAGTTTTTCCTTCCACGGGCTTGGCTAAGAGCGGAGGATTCCCCAACTGCTCCTTGATTTTCTGAAAAGCTTCTTCACACTCAGGAGTCCACACAAAATCTTTAGATGCTCCCTTGATCGCCTTGAAGAATTCTCTGCATTTATCTAAAGATTTTGACACAAAGCGATTTAACGCTACAATTCTCCCAGCCAAACTTTGAACTTGCTTCACACTAGATGGAGATTTCATGTCAAGTAAGGCTTTAATCTTGGCTGGATTCGCCTCGATCCCACGATGGTTGACAATGAATCCCAAGAACTTTCCGGATTCCACTCCAAACACACATTTTTTAGGATTCAACTTCATTCTGAACTTCCTCAATACTCCGAACATCTGCTCCAAATGCTTTACATGATCCTCCGCCCTCAAGGATTTGACAAGCATGTCATCCACATATACTTTCATGGTTTTCCCTATCAGATCTTTAAACATCATGTTTACCAACCTCTGATAAGTCGCTCCAGCGTTGATCAAACCGAATGGCATTCCAATATAACAATACAAACCTCTATCCGTGATGAAAGAGGTGTGCTCTTGATCAGGTTCGTACATAGGAATCTGATTGTAACCTGAATAAGCATCCATGAAACTCAAAAGAGCGTGGCCAGCGGTAGCATCTACCAACTGATCAATCCGAGGGAGAGGAAAACTATCTTTAGGACATGCCTTGTTCAGATCCGTGAAATCCACACAAGTTCTCCACTTTCCATTAGGCTTCTTGACAAGAACCGGATTTGCCAACCAATCTGGATAATATGATTCCTTGATCAAACCAACATCTAGAAGTCTATCAACTTCTTCTTTCAATGCTATAGCTCTTTCTCCACTCACAGGTCGACGTCTCTGGCGAATTCCTTTCTTGGTGGGATCTATGTTCAAACGATGACACATAATCTTTGGATCGATTCCCACCATATCAGCATGACTCCAAGCAAAAACATCCAGATTATTCAAGAGAAATTTAGTGAGCATTCCTCTCAACTTGGAATTCAACTGAGATCCGATTCTCAAAACCTTACTCGAATCCTTCTCATCCACCATAATTGGAATAGTATCCTCTGCAGGACCAGTCTTTTCTACAGGTTGTGGTGTTCTCGGATCAAGATCAAAATCAAAACTTCGTGGATCCTCGATCGCTGTTGCATCCTTGGAGGGTGCGTCCTCTTTAAGAGGGAAGTCTTCCTCAACAAGGGTATACACCAAACCTTCAAGTAACATTCGCCTCCCTTCAACCTGCTCACCTCTGATATTAACTGAAATCACCTCTGAATCTTCTTCAATTTCCTTTAGGATTCCATCTTGAAGATCATCAAGTACTGGAATTCTCTCATCAGGGCGCGCCCTGTAGCAAGGCGTTTCCTCTTCTGGCTCTTGAACAAGATAATGGACTTTCACTTCTCCAGGAGCAATACTCATAACTCCTGAACTACTTTCACTGAGGGCGCGCCCTCCATCCTGCTGTCTCCTGAATCCCTTGATTGCCTTGTGATAACAATCTCTCGAGTCATGCTGGGATCCTCGGATTGTTCCCACCCCGTTCGGCGTAGGAAACTTCATTGCAAGATGATAGATGGAGGTCACAACCTTCATTTCTTTCAACAAAGGACGTCCTACCAAAGCATTGTGTGATGATTCCACATTCAAAATCATGAAATCCATCATTTGAGTCACAGAAAGAGTTCCTTCCCCGAGAGTTACTGGTAACTTGATGGCCCCCATAACCTTTACAGACTCACCCGAAAAACCATAGATCCATCCTTGTCTTGAATCATATCCTTATCTAGGAGTCCCAGCTTTTGGTAAGTGCTGTAATATAGAATATTCACCGAACTTCCGTTATCAACAAAAACCCGATGCACATTCTTGGAGCCAATCTGAATTGCCACCACCAAAGCATCATTGTGAGGATGGTGTACCCACCTTGCTTCTTCTTCAGTGAAAGTGATATCGGCACATTCTCCTTTGAACAATTTAGACGGCCTCAATTCCAAACTATTCACATTTGTAAGAGGTCGGTATCTTGCTTCCCTAGTATACCATAGCATGATTGCTGTCACCTCCCAGGTGATGTCCACCAAAGATGGTGTGAATACTTCCTTCCTTGATGAACTTCTTCTCTTCAGGCTTGCCATCACCATGGAGGGCGCGCCCTCCATCTCTCTTATCATGATTCTCCCTATGTTTTTTCACCTCTCTGACAATCCATTCTGTCAAATATCCTTCCTTGATCAAATCTTCAATTTCATCCTTCAATTGACGGCACTCATGAGTATTATGCCCTGAAGACTCATGGAATTCACAGTACTTCCTCTTGTCTTTGCTTTGCCAAGAAGAGAGAGGCTCTAGCTTCCTAAAGAATCCTTTATTTTTGTTTACTTCGAAGATATGTTCAATGGAGGCTGCGAGGGGAGTATAATTACCCGGCCTTTGATCATAGGTATAAGTATCTGGGGGACCCCAATTTCCTCTAGAATCAGCTACATTCACTCGATTGGCGCCAGTCGCTATACGACGTGTTGGGCTAGGTGACATGTCCTTCCTCTTATTAGTCTTTCCTTTAACACCACTTT
Organism: Kitagawia praeruptora; assembly: GCA_037693485.1. Classification (NCBI taxonomy): domain Eukaryota; kingdom Viridiplantae; phylum Streptophyta; class Magnoliopsida; order Apiales; family Apiaceae; genus Kitagawia; species Kitagawia praeruptora. The sequence goes on along the minus strand of CM075350.1, from coordinate 56,614,490 downwards.
GAGAACCTGATTTCCGATTGTCTGCTAAGGATTGCTCTACGATCTTGAAAGATTCAGCCTGTGCAAACACATCGGCCAGAGTAGGTGGATCTCGCCCTTGAAGATGCTTCCAGAAATCAGTTCCTACCGACAATCCAGCTATTAAGAAACTCTTGAGCGTTTCATCAATCGCTCCTCTCACCAAAGTAGACTCCGAGTTAAATCTTTTGAAATAAGATTGTAAACTTTCTCCTTCCCTTTGCTTGATATTAGCCAAAGTTGTGACTGGAGGGGCATACTTCACTGCCGCTTGGAATTTAGTCAAAAACAAATTCCTCATCACGTGCCAAGATGTAATCACTCCCGGGCCAAGTTTCTGAAACCATTGCTGAGCACTCTCCCTGAAAGTTGCAGCCAACAATCGACACCTGGCTAGCTCCGTCACTTGATAAACATCCATCTCGATATCAAAGCGTCCGAGGAATTCCACAGGGTCTGCGTTTCCATGAAAGCGCAAATCATTTATCATAGATCTATACCCAGTAGGAAGTTGTGCCTCTCTAACCTCAGTTGAGAATGGAGAGGATGTTTGCGCAGTAGCAAATATTCTTCCTCCATCCAAGTGAGCAAGGAGCTTCTTCAAGTCATCCACATTAAAAGTTCCGACCCCGGGAACATTCTGAATATTTGGTTGTGCCACAGTCTGAGTACCCCCCGGGGGTGGAGGTGGAGGTGGAGCCGCTGTCGGAATACCCCCTTGAGTTCCTAATTGTGGTGGAATCACAACATCCTCTTGGGTCTGATTTTGAGTTTGCTGTCCCTCAGGGTTTCCATGAAGTTGTGGATTCTCTTGAGAACTTCTCTGATGCTGTTCTCCTGAGTGAGGGCGCGTCCTTGATCTAGACTCACCAGAAGCACTTGAGGGAATTTGATGGATACGGGGGGATCTCCCACCTGAGGGCGCGCCCTGATTACGGGGCCGTCCATTTCCTTGATGCAAATCCATTCTTCTATCACCGTTATCACGGTTTCCTCTTCTTCCAGGAGTATCATGATGAAAAGCTTGTTTAGATCCAAGGGGCTGCGGCCTGTTATGAACAGGGGGCGCGCGCTGTGGATTATCAGTACGGGCAAGAGATCGTTCATGTCCAAGGGGCCTCGACCTGTTGTCAGGGGGCGCGCGCTGTGGATCGTGGCTCTGTGGAAGGGCTCGCTCATGTCCAAGGGGCCTCGACCTGTTATCAGGGGGCGCGCGCTGTGAATCATGAGGCTGCGATTCCAAATACTTGTTCTTCTTCTGTTGTTCAAGGAGTACCATCCTCAAATCGTCATCATTAAGCCTTATTCCAAGGCGTTCTTTCAAGCTGGCGAAATCTCTCTTTTCTCTAGCCATATGCTCTTCATCCCTTTGAATCTCACTAGGAGTGCGCCCTGAACGGTGAGGATGAGGGCGCGCCCTCTCTTGAGGATTCGACAACCTGCGCTCATAATTATCTTCACTAGGATGTTCAACAATAGGATCAGAATAATCTAACCTTCGAGGAGTGACCAGCTGAAATCTCCTTTCCTGATTTTCCTCTCTCCTTCGGGAATCTTCCTCAATCTGTGGGGATTTCCCTGATCGGCGATGACTTCGTGGGATACTCCGAGATTTTCTCCTTGACCCCTGATTTTTCTCAACTGAATTCAATCTTGCTCCGAAATTATTTAGGACATCTCCCATACGATACAACTGTTCCATTAACGCCGCATTACTGATAAGAACAGGTGGCTGTCCGCCGGCGGCGACTGGAGTCCCATGATGGTGCGGAGGAGCGGAGATTTCCTCCGGAACATAAGCTTCATGGTGGGTTGGATTTCCTCCCATGCTATCTTCAGAATCGTAATCCTCTTCTCCATGAGAACCTCTGCGCTGATTGTGCGACATCTTTTCCTCCTAAGATTCAGATCTTGATTGGCCCCCTCCTTCTAGCGCCAATTTGTTGACGGAGGAATTTGGTAACAACAAATTTCGAGGTACTTCGCCGGAAACAAGATCTACAGAGGTGGTTCTTTGCCGAAAAGAGTGGTAGCGTGTGGTGGCTGATTGTAATTGGTGGCTGAGATTGATAGGGTTAGTGGCGGCTATTCAAGAGCTCTCGACTTCCAACCCCCCAATCGGCCTACGTACCCCGGTATTTATAGGGGATCAAGCCATACGTAGTTCTTGGAGAACAAGAAACCCAAATGGGCTTGGATAACGGACCAGCTTCCGGAATGTTCTACTATGTGGCCTAACCACAAAGGCCCAAGGCTCATCCAGGATCTCAAGACTTCACGGATAAGGAAACTTCCCCCGTCGAGGACTAGTCCTATCCGTTACCAGCTATTTCTTGATTTCAAGGATGCAGGTATAGCCGTGGTTTACCCCAAGTGCAGAACGCATCCCTGTCCCCCGAATGAGAAGCACCCACCAGATAACAGGACAGGTGATCCAGAGCTTTTGGGTGCAAAGTGCAGAATTACTCCAAAGTTCCCCAATGAGGGCGCGCCCATTGGCTACAGGAACAGAGCTCCCAAAGCACACACCAAAAAGTCCCCATCTTTCTACCTTAGGGCGCGCCCTTAGTGTCTAAGAAGGGTCCTTATATCCAGGCAAACCCCTGGAGGCCTTCTGCGACGGACATCCCCCTCCTGAGATACGACAGAAGGGAATTCTTCGACTCCTGGAATTCCAACTTGGGTGGAATCCATGCTTGAGTGGAATCCTAGGAGAGATTTCTTCAATGTCTTCTCAGAAAATCAATCTTGAATAGATTTGTCACCATGTTCTTATATTTAGGGCGCGCCCTCTTTGTAGAGAAAGAGAGGGCGCGGCCTGACTTCTCTATTACCTGCTAAAACCCTAATTAATCCTAGAATTCCTCACATTAAACCCAAATTGAACCCGTATTCGATCCGAATCCATCTTGAAATACCTGAACCGAATTTTGGCTATAACAATTACTATTAGCACTTTCACAATTAAACTTGCAATATGAGAATGTAAACTTTTGGTATAAAGGACATAAAATACATAAAAGTTAATTTCTTGAGTATTTACACTTTAAATTGTAGTAAGGCCACCTACATCAGTACATATATGAGTATAGCAGTGTAGCATGGTGCGTTAAGTACTTCAATGCAGTGTAGCATCTGTACAACAATACTCTTTGAATGCATTACCTCACCATTTTTTTTTGAAGGAAATGAGGTAAGTTATTGCCTAGGTCAAAATAAAAACACATTTGGATAATCACTGTTTTCACAACTTTCTGGTTTCAATACTTGTATGAATTAGTTTATTTGTAAGTTTGAATAGAAGGTATTTTTACTCTTTACTACTAAGCTTTATGTAAACATGATCTGAGGCTTGACATCGCTCTTTTAACATTCGCCTTAAATATGTACAATTCTATGTTTTTGGTGGTGTTCACTGTATGTACAAGTCTATGTCTCTGGTGTGGTTTGCTAATCCAAAGTATTACTACTAAAGTTCGTAGAACAATCCCTTATCATTCCTCAGCACAGTTCCATGGATCCTTATTTTTAAATGAATGCTTATTTCAACATGTAAATCTCCAAACAGTCATAGAAATTAGACCAAATATTACCACGTACACAAACTAATGACAATCAAGCTTGTCACTCCTAACCACTGTAATGTGGTTTGCTGAATACTTATGTTATGCTTTGACATAAAGCCTCATAGCATCTGTAGATGAAGGGTTTCGACCAAATTTATCAATGACTTCGGGCTTGCTAAGTTTAGTTTAGGAAAAGAAAGAAAGCGCTCTAGAGGTGAATTTCGGAGTGGTTTCTTACAAGCTAGATGTCTAACTATAAATTTTATTACTACTTGACATAGTCAAGTAGGATTGTTTGAAATGTCAAACTCTATTTTTTTTCTGGCCCTGCAACATTGAATGATTCAATTTGGTTGTTGCAAACAGAGTCAGATAAGGTAGACAAAAAAGAAGTTTAAAAGAAATTATCTAAAAAAGAGTCAAGCAAAAATTTATTATAGTTGTTACGTACAAGTTCCATCTTCTTTACTCTTTTTAATACTCCCCGTCCATTGAAATTGTTATCATTTGTTTTTTGCACGGAAATCAAGATAGTGAGTGTAATATTGTTAAAAGAATGAAGTAGTGGGTGTAATAGTGATTTTATTGTTAAAATAAGTGAAGTAGTGTGTGTAATAGTGTAAAGTGTTGAAAAAGTGGAGTGAAGTAGTAGATGTAATAATGTATTTTATTGTTAAAAGTGGAGTACTATTTTTTGTAATGTAAAGAAAAATGGAATAGACGTCCCAAAGTAGAAGATGTAAAGGAATGAAAAGGACGGAGGGAGTATATGTAAATAATAAAGAAGGGCGGGTCCTTTTTGTAACAGATGTAACAATGGCAGGGAAGCTGTAATATTCATAACTATTGAATAGTTTGGAAGATCAACTATTTGTTTGCATCTCCTATATGAGCTAGCTATATATGTCTGAAACTTTGATATTTTCGTTCAATAGACTCAACACTAGAAAGTAAACATGTTTCTTGCTCAACTATGGGTATGCACCATCCTTACCTTGCCCCTCCACCATCCACTTATCATCACAGCTATGTCAGCTTCTGTGGATAATAAGTTTGACTTCTGTAAAGACAACAAGAAAGTGTCCAGTACTGTGGAGAGACGAGCTTTTAGTTGTGATGTTGTAACTTTGATAATAATTGTATTCGCCATATTGAACACCATCATGTACAAGCTCCGTGAACTTCATGAAGCCAGCTATACTGAACAAGATCAGACATTTTTGCAATCATCAGGGAAAATATGTCGCCGCTTTTCACTTGCAGAGATTTTGTTGGCAACAAACAACTTTGACGATAAGTGTCTGATTGGAAAGGGAGGCTCTGCCAAAGTCTACAAAGGAGTAATCAATAATGGAGCGACTACTGTTGCTGTAAAGAGATTAAGTTTCATTTCCAAACAAGCTGTAGGATCAATGTTTAGGACAGAAATTGAGATGCTTTCCAAGTTTAGGCACAGTCACTTAGTGTCTCTTCTTGGTTATTGTCATGAATGGCATGAAATGATCCTTGTTTTTGAATATATTTCCCATGGTACTCTATCTGATCATCTGCATCAAAGTTTCGTAAAAGGTTATGACACCTTATCATGGATCCAGCGCTTAAGAATTAGTATTGGAGCTGCACAGGGATTAGACTACCTTCACACTGGTACAAGCATTCATCAAAGAGTAATACATCGTGATGTGAAGAGTTCAAATATTTTGTTGGATGAAAACTTGGAAGCGAAAATCGCAGATTTTGGAATTTCCAAGATTGTGGCAGTAAATCAGGCATGCACTTATGTGAGTACAGCTATCAGGGGCACGTTCGGATATATGGATCCAGCATATTTTTCGACTGGAAGATTGACCAGGAAATCAGATGTGTATGCATTTGGAGTTGTGCTGTTTGAAGTTTTGTCTGGAAGAAGAGCAGTGGATTTAAGTTGGGATGAGGAGCAATTAGGTTTAGCTGGATGGGCACAGAATTGTATCAAACAAGGAAGAATAAATGAAATCATTGACTCTAAATTGAAAATGCAAATTTCACAAAAATCTTTATTGGCTTTTGTGAAAATTGCATCCCAATGCTTACATGGACAGCCTAGTTGCCGTCCAACATTTTCTGAAATTGTGGTGGTTCTTGAATTTGCATTGGCATTGCAAAGAAATTTTGATTCTACACAAATCGAGGGGCCAATTATTGCAGGTGATTGTGGACAATCTTCAACAGCAGTGGAGGTAGTTTATGGCCTGGATAAAAGGAAGCTGTTTGAGAATAATCATACAAGGATAACATTCTCAAGAAAGGTCTTCCAGATTCTCGCAACCTCGATTCGGTCATTATCTGGTTAGTGATTGCGCACGTGTGTTTATTCCTTGAAATATATTGTGTGGCTTTATTTTTTTTTTTTCCTGGACCCCAAACAGGTAGTCAGAGAGGGACTTACACAATCATTCACGTACTCATCAGTGTGATTTTTTTTCCCTTAAGACAATCACAACTCTAGGAATAACTAGACTATAATATATCTGAATAGGGTTTTCAATTTAATCTGTTCTAGACATGCTTGCTTAGTTTTCCAGACAAGATACCAAAATAGAGTTCTATAGTTTAATATTACTTCTTATCTGCTAATAAAAGCCAGGATCGGCTTATAATGCTACAATTACTAATTAAATCAGTAAATTATTTGTAAGAGCTAGAATGCGCGTGACAGATTCGCAAGATAATCATGAAGATGCAGTTATTGATTGGTCTGTAATTTAATTGCTTTGAAGGACTATTGTTAGGATGTGTACAGTGCATCAGAATCGAGTATCCATCTGTAAACAATTCATATTTTGCTCCTCTTTTGTGTCGTTACAATTTTTAAGCCTTAAGGTCCTGAAAATGCATTAGCATTTCTTCTAGTTATATAGTTGTAGTCTTTTTTTATCCTTCACTAGCAAGTTTTACATAAGATTGACCCGGCCACCAGTTCTGAATTGATCCTAGAGTTCTATCTGACCAATCTTTGCTATATTTGTCCACTTATTTTTAGCTCTCCGTAGTTCCATGTTTTTTAATACCCTAAATTCTTCTAAAGTTCCTCTCCTCTTTATTTAAGTATGTAGCGATGCTAAGAATTTATGCTACAACGAAAACAAAGACCAGAGGGTCGATAGCAGAGTCAACCAGAACAAAGTTGGCATTCTGGCAGAGTCATATAACAGAAGGAGGTTGAACAAAATTGGCATAGTTCCAGAGGTGAAGGGCCTATTGGCGACTGTAAATTTAAGGACATTCAGCTTAGCTGAACTGGGAAGTGCAACAAGAGGCTTTAGTCCAGATATGATACTGGGTGAGAATAATTATGGAAAAGCTTTCATTGGTTGGCTTGATGAAGACACACTTGCTCCCTCAAGAATTGGCATTGGAATGGCAGTTGGCATTAAGAGTATCAATTCATATGGAAGACATATAACTATGCAGGTATTTTCTCTTTATAAATTTGTATCTTAATAGTATAAATCCAGAAAATTTTAACCATGGAGTATTAAGAATGTTGCTATTTCTATGTCCAACTAACTCTGTTATTAGTGGAACATTTCTTTGGTTATCAAAATTAAAGAGCAGTTGATGTTGATGATATTTTTGTTCTTTTTCTTTTTTTGAATATTGTGGTTGAAGGCAGAGGTGGATCTGTGCGGAAGATTTTACCATCCAAATGTTCTTAAGCCTCTGGGCTTCTGTTCCGAAGACCAGGAGTTTCTGCTTGTTTATGAATACACAGCAAAGGGAAATGTAGCAAGATACGCTTACAAAGGTGAGCACAGAGCGCTGCTTATTGATTCCATATGCTGATAAAATAAAATTTTATTTAATATCGAGAAACGCTCTACTTTCAGTGAAGATACATTTAAGAATATTTTTATAAAAATGATTTGTTCTAAGATATAGTTCCCTAATTATGTAATATGTGCAAGTCGTTTAATGCAGATAACGGGAAATCACTTTCTTGGATTGTTTGGCTCAAAATATTAATAGGAGCAGCTAGATATCTGGATTTTCTCCATTCCTCAGACGATCATATCATCTTCGGCGACTTTACGCTCTCTAGTATATTGCTGGATTGGGTACATTAAAAGTTGTAGTTTATGTACCATAACTAAATCTTAAGTAATTGTGACCAAAGGCCAGCTTAAGCTCCTTACTTATATGCTCTCTTTTTTAATTTGTATCATATTACTAGGATTTCACTCCAAAGATTGGTTTGAGTGGAAATGCAAGATTTGGCCCCGAGGATGGCGATGCGCTCATAACAGCCGTTCCTAATCTTTCTACACAACATTGTGCAGGATCAGAAGGCTATTTATCTCCAGAATACAAAGAAGCTGGTCTGCTATATATTTTATTTGTTTACTGATAATAATATTTACCAAGTTCTGATGTTCGTACTCTAAACAATCAGGTCGTTTGAGCTCAAAGAACGATGTTTATGCTTTTGGCGTGGTGCTATTGGAAATACTGACAGGAATGCGAGTGATTGATGTTAACACAAGGAATAAGAAATCCAATTTGGTTGATAAGGCCAGACCTGTTTTGGGATGTGAAAGGAAGGTTAAAAGAGTAGTGAACCCAAAGCTGCTAGAGCAAGAGAATTGTCCAAAGGTTGTAAAATCAATTTTATCAGATGTTCCAGCACTAGCATTGAAATGTCTTGATTTTGACCCTAAAAAGCGACCCTCGATGAGACAGGTTGTGGAGACCTTAGAAAGAGTAAATGCGATTATACAGTAAGTGATGTGGGGATTGCAACGATTGATTGTTCGAAGATCAATTGTGACATGTTCTAAGTGTGAGTATATCAAATTTTATTGTTTAATGATACTGAATGTTGATTAGAGCTCCTTTTAACCCATCCCGATGTAGCTATGGATTGAGGTTTCCTTTATTTCGGGAGAGTAGTAAACATCCAAGATTTTGGTTGTTACTGTGGACAAAATATGGTTGATTTTTGCTAGGTTGCATAGAGTTTCATATGCTTCGTTGTACATCCCAGTTTTTTTTTTTTTTTTTTTTGTAGTATCATTCTGAAATTTGTATAGAAATTTGGTTCTGTTACTTATATAATTCTGCATGTGGCTTATAGTCATTCTTCTTAGTGTTTGCGACCAAACCTTGAAAAATGAGAAGAAATCTATAAAGCTGTCTGTTACCAATAATTCGAGGATCAACAATATTACAAAAACGGACATTTCAGTGATTGTTGTCATTAGTTTGTGCTTCTGGAGTTTAAGTTTTGATTGTATTGCGATTGTTCAATACCCCCTCGGTCCATTATATAAGTCATTTGACTTTTCTGCACGTAATTTTTGATGTTTTGACTACATAGTTAAAATTATTATTTTTTAAAATTTCTTTTTCTAAATAAAAATTAAAGTATCATATTTTTATTCAAAAAAAGAAAAATTAAAAAATAATAATTTTAGTTATATAGTCAAAGCACCTAAAGTTACGTGCAGAAAAGTCAAATGCCTTATATAATGGACCGGAGGGAGTATTATTTATAGCAGAGCTGTTTGGAAAAGATAGGTTTTATGCCTGTTTGGTTTACCTTAATATAATATAAGGACGGGTAAAATTTTTATATTTTGATAATTTTTTTATACAAATCTATACTATTATATAAAAGTTGAAACATTAAAAATTTTAGTACATATTTTTTGGTACCTATTTTTATGTTTGAGATTCAATAAGTTGCAAAAATAAGTTGAAAAATAAATTGAAAAGCTAGGAATCTTAACTTTCAACTTAAAATAAGTTCACCCCCCATTTTAGTTGGATTATAACTTTTGTAGACTTGTTTTCATGTACAGTACAGTACAGAGGAGTAAGGTGAAATGAAACGATGTACAGTATGCTTCTTTTGAAAACTTATCATACTAGTAATATTGCCCGTGCTTCGCACATGAGAATTCTTTTCTATCTATTCATTTTTTAAATTTGATACGATCGTTGCAATTGATACAAACAGTGTCAATAGCCATGAATAAATACTAAGCGATTCATGTCTCAAACGTATAGTACATATTGTTAACGGAGGAATTTGGGAAAACAAATTCGGGGAGGGTTGCTGGAATTGTAGTGGTGGTTGATGACGATGAGCGGCGTAGGATGCTTAGGGTTAGGGTTGGTGATTTGGGGATGGCTGAGATTGTATGTGAGAGTTATTGCAATCTAGATCGAATATTGAATTCTTTCTTTTTCGCAAGGGTTACATCATCACATACAATGTGCCTACGTATCCTATTTATAGGAATCAAGCCAAACGTAGTTCTTGGAGAACAAGTAATCGTAATGGGCTAGGTTTCCTAATTTTAGGAAGCCCATTAGATTGAGGCCACCGCCTTTGACAATTATTACAGACCCTAAAGCCCAGCTACTTTCTCGGAGCGTAATGGCTAAGCTACTGACCCGAGATTATCGAGGTCAACGTTCACCTTGGGCCACGGAGATAAAATAGCTTATTGGGCGGCCTTGAAATTGCCTAAGGGGCGAGATCCCCAATCTATATTTAGGGCGAGGTCTCAAAATAACCTCTTCTTAATTGTTTGTAACCAAGGACCTAGATTATAGTCCATAACTCATATTACTTCAGCATAATTAAGGAGAATCCCCCATGAGAGGGCGAGATTCTGTTTGAGGGCGAGATGCCCATCCTGACGGTCTTTCGAGTTCGAGGGCGATTCCCTTTGTCTATGGGCATGGTCTCTTGGAAAAGTGTAATGTTATCCTTCCTTGGGTCATGCCCAATAAATGTCACATTAGCTCATGCCACGGCCCATGACACAAGTCATTTCTTTTCCCCGGCCCAGTTGAGGGCAACACTTCTTACTTAGGGCGAGGATATTTCTGGGCATAACAACTACCCCCCAGTTTCTTGCAATATCCTTGTATAAAAGAAACTAACTCCTCGGAATGTCCTTTAGAATATAGACGAGCCTTCTTCATAAAAAATTATTTAAAAACCCTACTGAAATTGTCACGCCTCGATTTCTGTTATCAATCCAATTAGAACATGCCACGTGTCCTTGCCTGGCTGTCATCCATCCTTCCTCATAACTCTATAAAAAGGCTCAGCATTTTCCTTCATTCTCATCCTACCTTAAAAACCTTCTCGAAGCGCTGTTAGATTTGCGGGCGAGATCTTCTGTATTGTGGACGAGGCTCTCATTTTCTTCAGGCGATCTTTCCATTCTTAAGGCGATTTTCCCTTCAAAAAAGGTACTAATTCTTACTTCTCGTTCCTACTGTTGATTTGTTTACCTTTTCAAAATAACTGCTAGAGATGAATATAACTCGCCTAGGATAGATAATGCGTTCTCGTTAGTCTTTCACCTAGGACCGCTTCCCAATAAGAGGGCGAGGACTCTTATTATACTCTTCTCTTTATTCCTCTTTATCTTCAGAAATCATTTTTAACATAGTCCTCGCCCTCTCTTACAGATGTCAAGAGAGGATTTTTCTTCCGACACTGGGTCAATGTCGCCCTCGTCCTCGAACTCCCTTGATAATCAGGATGATGTTATCTCTATTTCTGATAGCCTTCACGTGGGTGATGTTGCTGATGACTTGGCCAGCGTCTATCATGCTCAGGATTTAGGCGACACGGGCGAGGGGGAGGATGACTTGCATGACCTTTTTGCTGGCTTAGATCCTCAAGAGCCTGGCCCCTCTAGATTAGGAAAAGGTCATGGAAAAGATTTAGCAAGATTTAGAAAATTACTTGACGAAGCAAAAGATAGAGAGAACAGTGAAGATGGCGAGGACTCAAAAGGGGACAAGGACTTCAATCAGGATGAAGAGAATATTGACTACGATGATGCTGAGATTGAGAATGCAGACGAAGTACTATCCATCTCGCTTGTTCGTTATGCGATGGAATTACCTTCTCCTCCAAATAACCCATATAAGCAACCCGTCCGCACATGCGATCTCGACCTTGATTTTGAAGATGACGTTAGCGAACCACTTAGAATGCGACACAGATTCGATCAAGACAGAATATCTTGTGCAGGACTCGCCTCAAAAATATCTTCAGAAGAAATCATGTTCCTAATTGAGTACTACAACCTGGAGGGAAAATGGCTTCGACCTCGCTCTTTCATGAGAATGCACATTTTCAACATTGGCGGGTTACCTACGCCGAGAATGGTTCTTACCAACAAATTAATAGAACTCGGCTTTGGAACGCCAATGCACCCCTATCTTCACCAAATCATCACTTATTTTAATATCGCCCCTGTACAACTGTCACCCAACAGCTATAGGGCAGCTATCGGTCTGTACATGATGTACAGAAATGAAGGGTATGATGCTCCAACTATGGCCGAGCTGAGTTATTTTCTTTCCTTAAGACGATGCGGAAAAGATGTGGGATTCTACTACCTCGCCTATTGGTCGAGTCATAATAAGAAAGGCTTTATCACTGGTAACCCCAGTAACATGAAAATATGGAAAGAAGATTTTCTTTATATGTACGATGTTCCAAGAATTAGAACCCAATTCAATCTACGTCCTTGTAAGTATCTCGTCCTCATATATTAAATCTCGCTCTTCTACATTCAAATATTTATCCTTGAAGCATATCCTTTACTTATATTTATATTCTCATTTATCTTTCGTAGACAAACCCGCCCAAACAAAACTAACAGGCGACGCTGCAGCTAGAGCCTTAGCTATCTCTGAACTTCCTAGAGTGAAGAAGGATCTCGATATTTTAGTGACACCTGACAATCTCCGTACCCACGGTTTTTATAACGAGGGTTATGGAAAGATCCCATACATCAAATTTAAAAGGGGAATTAAGAGGAATACCCGTAAAAAACTAATTGAAGATCAACTTACTGGTAAAGGTAATCTCGCCCAAATGAAATAATATCGCCCTCTTATTATAATCTTGCTTTGTTTTAACTTGCTTTTCCAAATAAACATATTTGTCTTTACTATGTTCTTAACTCCCTTGTATTTTCGTCATCAGGTCAAATGTCGAGGCTCCCATTTGGACGAAACCCCTTTGCTGATGCACCCACAGCTTCAGCCATGGCTAATCAGCCTCGCCCTGCTCCTTCGGTCATCTTGAACATACCTCGCCCTACTCCATCAACCATCAATGCTGGCGAAAAACAAGATAAGAATAGGAAGCGGGATGATGTAACTAAAAACCAGCCACACAAAAAACACAAAGGAATTACGGCTGAAGACTCGCCTTCTGACTCGGTTGTTTCAATCTTTGGCTCTGTTGCTGCGGAAAATTTCACTGATAATGATGTTAAGCTTCTAAAGAATCGCTCTGACGAGGAGGCTGAGTTCAGCTTTAGGGCGGGACTAGGAGATGCTTTTTATCATGGCTTAAAGGTTCTCGCCATGAAGAACTCAACCATTAAAGATCAGGAGAGATCTCTTAAAAAGCTAAGAGGCGAAGTTTCTTCCCACAGCATCAAGATGGGCGAGGTTCAGAGAAAACTTGACAGCGAGACGAAAGCTAGAAAAGATGATGTTGACAGGCTCCAGCTGGCGTTAGACAAGGCAAATTTCGACCTCGACAGCATAAAGAAATCTCATGAAGACGAGGTTGCCAAGTTGAAAGGCGAGAACGACTTGCTTTCTGCTAGTTCGAGGAAAGGGCAAAGTGAGGCTTATAATGCCGGATTCTTGGATTATCTCCGCAACTTCCTGGCAGCCGATCCCAACTACAACTGGTCTACCCATTTCGCCCCTTCCACCCCTGGCTATATGCTCAAATTCCAGGACGACAATGCCGACCTTATTGCTGCTGCTAAAGAAGAACTTCGATTGAAAATCGAAGCTGAGAAAAAAGCTATGGCTGAGGCAGAGGCGAGCAAGAAAGAGATAGCTGGGGGAGAAGCAACCTCGCCCTCTCAAACCGTTGGAACATGACTGCAGGAACTTTTAATTATTGCCAAGACAATAGGAGTGCGGGCCCTCCTATAATGGCCTCGCCCTTTGCAATTTTTTCTTCAATCAAGCTAACTTATTCCCAACTAATTGGAGTGCGCGTCCTCCATTTAAAGACGTCGCCCTTGTATTGACTTATTTTGATTAATTATATCTCCTTGCCTGCATTCCAACAACTTTTAATATATCATGCTTTTCCTGCTAAACTCTCGCCCTTTCCAGGGAATCTCGCCCTTTCGGAATTTTAACTCAACTTGTGAACCTTAATAAATAATTAAAAAGGTATCTATGATGTCTTCCAAAGGATATCTCCCCCTAACGAAGTACTTTACCTTGGAATGATTAGATGTAATTATTCCACAAAGTTATCCAAAGTATTTTTAGAAATATTATCATCCAGTCGAAGGTTATATCTACCATATCTTCTAGAGGGTATCCCCCTCAAAGGGGGTCATTTTCCTCAGAATCTTATAAATTTTATGATATTCTCCTCAAATGAGATCATTTTTTTTGTTCAGAAATACCCTCCTCACAGGAAGTGGATTTTTCGAAGCTCGAACCCTGATGAGGCGCCGGAAGTACGGACATCCCCCCCGGAAGTACGGTTTTTGCAAGGATTTGGTAATTTGGGATACCCTCCTCAAAGGAGGCCGTTCCCCATTCCAGAAATATCCCTCCTCACAGGAGGTGGATTTCCCGAAGTTCGTGCCTTGATGAGGCGCCGGAAGTACGGACATCCCCCCCGGAAGTACGGTTTTTGCAAGGACTTTGATAATTTGAGATACCCTCCTCAAAGGAGGTCGTTCTCCATTCCAGAAATACCCTCCTCACAGGAGGTGGATTTTTCGAAGTTCATTTTTTAAACTCTCCTCAAAGGAGATCATCTTTTTATACATCCCACAAAGATCCTCCTTAGAGGAGGTCATCTATCACAGAATTTACACAAAATTTATCAAAGAAGCATGTTTTATTCATAAATATAAATCCTGGCTAAGGAGTGGTACATACACTACCCCCCTAGACTTTTACGAAAATAAATTAAGAGAAAGTAGAACAAAGGCAGGAAACACATTACCTCCCTGTGAGAACTATTCCCTTTGGTTTATGGCAGATTCTTTTTCGGCACGTTGATTTCCTCCGTGTGTTTGATAGCTCCTCTCCTAGTTATTATGACTCTCCCTTAGATCCTCTCTCCAAGTGGCGGCGAGGTCCACCATGATTCAGGCGAGATCCAGCAGGAAACTATTTTTTCCTCTCCATCGCATCCAGCCTAGCCCCCCATACGAGTGTTAGCGTTTCCCATAAAGTGATTTTGTTCCAAATCTCGGCGTTACTTATTAGGAAAGGGGGATCTCCCTCAATTTGAGGGGTCGCCCGTCTATCGGGAATCCTAGGCATAGCATCCATCGGATCTGAGTTCGTCGGTTGTTGCAGGGGTAGGTTCTTTCGTGGTCCTAACTTCCTTCACACGGCGATCATCAACACGTTCTTGATTTGACTGTGACATCCTTCCTCCTGAGATGTCAAAAAGCCCTCCTTCTAGCGCCAATTGTTAACGGAGGAATTTGGGAAAACAAATTCGGGGAGGGTTGCTGGAATTGTAGTGGTGGTTGATGACGATGAGCGGCGTAGGATGCTTAGGGTTAGGGTTGGTGATTTGGGGATGGCTGAGATTGTATGTGAGAGTTATTGCAATCTAGATCGAATATTGAATTCTTTCTTTTTCGCAAGGGTTACATCATCACATACAATGTGCCTACGTATCCTATTTATAGGAATCAAGCCAAACGTAGTTCTTGGAGAACAAGTAATCGTAATGGGCTAGGTTTCCTAATTTTAGGAAGCCCATTAGATTGAGGCCACCGCCTTTGACAATTATTACAGACCCTAAAGCCCAGCTACTTTCTCGGAGCGTAATGGCTAAGCTACTGACCCGAGATTATCGAGGTCAACGTTCACCTTGGGCCACGGAGATAAAATAGCTTATTGGGCGGCCTTGAAATTGCCTAAGGGGCGAGATCCCCAATCTATATTTAGGGCGAGGTCTCAAAATAACCTCTTCTTAATTGTTTGTAACCAAGGACCTAGATTATAGTCCATAACTCATATTACTTCAGCATAATTAAGGAGAATCCCCCATGAGAGGGCGAGATTCTGTTTGAGGGCGAGATGCCCATCCTGACGGTCTTTCGAGTTCGAGGGCGATTCCCTTTGTCTATGGGCATGGTCTCTTGGAAAAGTGTAACGTTATCCTTCCTTGGGTCATGCCCAATAAATGTCACATTAGCTCATGCCACGGCCCATGACACAAGTCATTTCTTTTCCCCGGCCCAGTTGAGGGCAACACTTCTTACTTAGGGCGAGGATATTTCTGGGCATAACACATATAATCATTTAACGACGACATTTTAAAAATGATGACGATTAAGTGTTGAACTGATAATGAATAAGACATTTTATGTTTCATGTACAGTACAGTACAGAGGAGTAAGGTGAAATGAAACGATGTACAGTATGCTTCTTTTGAAAACTTATCATATAAAAAGAAATAGACTTATCCTTTTAGATTTTTAGTTAATTTTAAACTGAAGTCAAGTAGTTAAGTATTCAAAAGTGATTACTTCTCTCATACAATAGTTTGAAAACCTAATTACAGTTATGTTAAGACACATTACGGGCAATTTAATGTAATTTAATTAAGACATGATACTTTTTCTATTATTTCTAATTAAAATTTATTAATTTTTAATAATATCATTGGCAATTTAATGTATTTAATTAAATAATAGTATTATAGTTATAAATAACTACTCTTTTTTTATGTTAAAATATGTTATCTTTTTTATTTTTTAAATAACTAATCATTTTTTTTTCAGATTAAATACTTTTATATTTTATCCAACTAAAATGATTTTTTCTTTTGAAAAAGAAAAGACTATGAGAAACTTTTTTTATTTTCTCTAACAAAAAGCACTTTTTTCTAATAATATCATGGACTGTTTAATAAAATAAAATAATAATATTATACTCCCTTCGTCCCTATTTCGTAGTCCATTTTGAGAAAAAAAAAAATTGTCGATAAATAGTTGTCTCTTTTCATATTTCAATGCATGTTTTTCAAATTTTTTCAAAATTACCCCTACACTTCTATTTCCAATGTTTGACTTTATAATTAATTATACATTCAAAAGTTATTATTTAATGCAATAAGTAGGGCAACTATGAAAACAAAATATGACATTAAATATTTCTTAAGATGTGTGTTTTTTTCAAAATGGACTACTAATTAGAGACGGAGTGAGTAATTAACAATTGTTAACCGATTATTTTTTCCAAAATGTATCATCAATTCTATATTTTCTACCTAAAATCCCACATATTCTAGAAATATCACGAATAATAAATACATAATTACCATCAAATTATATGATTTAAAATTTTAAACTTATAAATTCTTATCTTATAAAAATTCAACTAAAATTAAAGAAAAAAATGATATAATTTTTAAAAAATTCATATGTCGCACGATCCTATTAGAATCATCAATATCTATACTATACTATTATAAGCAAAACAGGGTATATTTGGTTTGGTACTCTTTTTTTGGTCACTCTTTTTTTGTCCTCTTTTTTTGGTCACTCTTTGGTTTGGTTAAATCTCTATTATTAATAAAATTAAAAAAAAAAACACACACATAGCCTAAATAATATGTATTAATATTAATATCTATACTATACTATTATAAGCAAAACAGGGTATATTTGGTTTGGTACTCTTTTTTTGGTCACTCTTTTTTTGTCCTCTTTTTTTGGTCACTCTTTGGTTTGGTTAAATCTCTATTATTAATAAAATTCAAAAAAAAAACACACATAGCCTAAATTATATGTATTAATATTAATATGCACCACATACACAAATATAATAATTCAAAATACAATTATAATAATTCAAAATATAAGCAAAACAGTGTATATTTGGTTTGATACTCTTTTTTTTGTCACTCTTTGGTTCGATTAAATCTCTATTATTAATAAAATTCAAAAAGAAAACACACATAGCCTAAATAATATGTATTAATATTAATATGCACCACATACACAAAACAGGGTATATTTGGTTTGGTACTCTTTTTTTTGTCAATCTTTTTTTGTACTCTTTTTTTGGTAACTCTATGGTTTGGTTAAATCTCTATTATTAATAAAATTCAAAAAAAAAAAAAACACATAGCCTAAATAATATGTATTAATATTAATATGCACCACATACACAAATATAATAATTCAAAATACAACTATAATAATTCAAAATATAAGCAAAATAGTGTATATTTGGTTTGATACTCTTTTTTGGGTCACTCTTTGGTTTGGTTAAATCTCTATTATTAATAAAATTCAAAAAGAAAACACACATAGCTTAAATAATATGTATTAATATTAATATGCACCACATACACAAATATAATAATTCAAAATACAACTATAATAATTCAAAATATAAGCAAAATAGGGTATATTTGGTTTGGTACTATTTTTTGGGTCACTCTTTTTTTTGTACACTTTTTTTTTGTCACTTTTTGGTTTGGTTAAATCTCTATTATTAATAAAATTCAAAAAAAAACACACAAAGCCTAAATAATATGTATTAATATTAATATGCACCACATACACAAATATAATAATTTAAAATACAACTATAATAATTCAAAATATAAGCAAAACAGGGTATATTTGGTTTGGTACTCTTTTTTTGGTCACTCTTTTTTTGTACTCTTTTTTTGGTCACTCTTTGGTTTGGTTAAATCTCTATTATTAATAAAATTCAAAAAAAAAACACATAGCCTAAATAATATGTATTAATATTAATATCTATCTATATTATACTATTATAAGCAAAACAGGGTACATTTGGTTTGGTATTCTTTTTTTGGTCACTCTTTTTTGGTACTCTTTTTTTTGTCAGTCTTTGGTTTTTAAATCTCTATTATTAATAAAATTCAAAAAAAAAACACACATAGCCTAAATAATATGTATCAATATTAATATGCACCACATACACAAATATACTAATTCAAAATACAACTATAATAATTCAAAATATAAGCAAAACAGTGTATATTTGGTTTGATACTCTTTTTTTGGTCACTCTTTTTTTTGTACTCTTTTTTTGGTCACTCTTTGGTTTGGTTAAATATCTATTATTAATAAAATTCAAAAAAAACACACATAGCCTAAATAATATGTATTAATATTAATATGCACCACATACACAAATATAATAATTCAAAATACAACTATAATAATTTTAAATAAATAATTTTAATAATATTTATATACATGGGATTATAAAGTTATAAATTATTTTATTAATAAAAATATATATACAACTTAAAACTTTAATAATAATATATAATTAAAAAATTTACAAGTAACCGTGCATCGCACGGGTTATAGGCTAGTATATATATAAAGGAGGATACGCGGGAGCTTAGTTGGCGGTCTAAGATCGTCTCAATCTATTTTTCTAATTTTCTAAAATTTTAGAATTTTAAACACTAATAAATGTAAAAATATTATTTAACATATTAGAAGTAAAATAAGTGTTCGGATTTATAGAGGAGAAGAGTTCGAATTTATAGGGAAGACATATGGTTAGAAGTTCTATTTGAAGTAGAATATGTATTTATAAAGCATATGATTAAAAGTTCTATTGGAAGTAGAATAGCAGTTCGAATTTATAGAGAATAAGAGTTTGAATTTATAAAAAAACATATAAAATAAAAGTTCTATTAGAAATAGAAAAATATCATTTAACATATTAGAAGTAGAATAGGTGTTCGAATTTATAAATGAGAAGAGTTCGAATTTATAGGGAATGTGTATGATTAAAAGTTCTATTGGAATTAGAATAAGTATTTATAACGCATATGATTAAAAGTTCTATTAAAAGTAGAATAAGAGTTCGAATTTATAGAGAAAAAGAGTTCGAATTTATAGAAAAAACAAATAAATAAAAGTTCTATTAGAAGTAGAAGTTTTATTGGAAGTAGAATAAGTATTTATAACGCATATGATTAAAAGTTCTATTGGAAGTAGAAAAGGAGTTCGAATTTATAGAGAATAAGAGTTCGAATTTATAGAAAAAACATATAAATAAAAGTTCTATTAGAAGTAGAATATGTGTTTGAATATATAGAGCAGACATATAATTAAATATTTTATAGAAAGTACGATCTTCTTAAATTATACTTTTTTATATAAGTTAGTTATACCTCTATTAGGAAAATTTATTCATAAATCCAATACTATTGTCATAAAAAGTCATCGCTTTTAAAAAGAAAATAATTAATGTATTAACATAATAAAAGAACATTATCATGTAGGAATCCTAAATAAATACAGGAGTATCTATAATATACAGAGAAAATAAGATGTGTTTTAATTTTCTAAAATTCCATAATTTTTAGAAAGTCTAGAATAAGTATAAATTGGAATTCGCTCTATTTTTTAGGTTTTGATTTTAAGTAATAAGTTGTTGTGTAAGATAAGTATCATCAATAAAATGTAATGAAGTTGGAATTTCGATCCTAAATGAGAGTAGCTCGAAACGTGTTTAACAGGTAGACAACTCACTATAAAAGATTGTATTAGCTATTAAAATATCATATTGGTGTTATAAATTTATTTTATTTTTAGGATTTGATTTTTATGGATAAACATTATCACACAAGTGATATATGTAAAAGTTAGGTTTTTGGTTTTAACGAGAGAACGGATCAATAATAACAACCGTGTTCAATGATAAAGCAGTTCATTAGAGAAGACCGTATAAAAGATGTTTGAATATATAAAGAATACATATAATAAAATATTTTATTGACGGTGTAGACATCTTATATAATTTTTTAAAACTTTTTTTTTTTCTTAGAAATCCTTTATTTTAACTTTTTTTATACAAGTTAATTATACTTGCATCAGAAAAATGTATCCATAAATTTAATATTATTCCCGTAACGAAAATTCTTCGTATTTTTTTTTTTGATATTTTAACATAATAGAAAGACATTTCCATGCGGAAGCTGTAAGTTAAAAGAATATGAAAATTAGAATTTACTCTTTTTATATAATGAAGTTAGAATTTCGATTCCAAATAAGAGCGGCTCAAAACGTATTAAACGGGATGACGGTTCACTAGTGATATGGGCTAAAAATAAGCCCTAAAAATATCATTAATGTTGCATTAATTAGACCTAGTTTGGTCCAAACGTGGGGCCCACCAGATGGGCCCAAATTAATTTCGTAATTAATATTAAGGATATAACCAGCTCAGCGATAAGAGTCAAATAAGAATACTATTCCTACCCAAACTTAGCCTCCAAGACACAGAATTTGATATGGGAACTTACTCCCACAAGGAAGGAGTCCAGAACCTTCCTCAAGGCGGTGGCTTGCCCACCAAGTCTCCGACTCCTACCATAATTCTAGGGCTTCTCAGCCTATATAAAGGGCCTGACCCCTCATTCTCAGAACTACGTTTTATTGGCTTGATTCTTTTAATACAGAGATACGTAGGCATTCTGTGAGGACCGTTTAAGTCTCGAACGCAAAAGCAGCCAATAAAGCACGAAGCTCACGAACCCTAGCATTAAAAACTCGAACCCTAACCGTAGCAATCGTAACCTAGTTTTTATTCCATAACATTTGGCGTCGTATGTGGGAAGAGAACATCAACCATGGTTAACACACGAAGGACACCAGCAATTACAGAGCCAATCGCAACCGAGGCTCTACCTCTTAGCTCTGCTCCGCCCCTCACTGAACAAGTACCTCCAACATCCGGAACTATCGTTCCGTATCAAGTTTCTCAACCCCTAGGGACGACTTCCCATGTTGAGAGTACGCTACCTCCGATCGTCCACACAAATCCAGGGACTAACCCCCTCCAGGTGGGGATTTCTTCCTTGATTGTAGATCCCAACAACCCTCCACGAGGGGTTCAGATCCACACTTCGGATCTCCCCATAAGCACCAATCCGATGTACGGGCTGCCTAACTACCCTCCTACCCAAGGAGCTGGATCAAGTGGTCATGCCCTGTATATTCGAGATCGAGATTATCACGATTTTTCTGGTCCTTATACGGATGAGTCATCTTCTGACGATGATTATGAACGTGATGAAGCTCCAAGGAGGCGACGTGCAAGTAAAGAACCTCGAGGAAGAACTCAAACTACTCACGATGGACTCCCTTCAACAACTACTGAGAGGATTAAGGCTTATGAAGCCGAGATCTTAAGGTTGAAGGAAGATATGGCCAGAGAACAAGCCAGATCAAATCAGACTCGACCTCCTCCGACTTCAGGAGGGATTCCCTTCATAGATTTGGAAAGGTCTTCAAGGAGACGCCGAAGGGCTGAAGCCCCAACCAGAGGGACTACAAGGGTGGAACTCCCCAAGAGTAACCCCAAAGACCTGATGCTACAAGGAGATCTTGATGATCCAACCCCTCCATTCACTGAGGAGGTGATGAACGCACATATCTCCAGAAAGTTTAAGATGCCCACAATCAAAGCTTATGATGGAACGGGGATCCCGCAACTCATGTGAGAACATTTACGAGCGCATTGTTACTGCAGCCTGCTAACGACGCCCTTAAGTGTAGGGCGTTTCCCCAAACCCTGTCGGGCATGGCGCAACGTTGGTATAGTCGTTTACCTCCAAACTCGATTAGCTCTTTCAAGGAGTTGAGTACCGCTTTTGTCAGTCAATTCATTAGCGGAAGAATTCATGAGAAAAGCTCTGCATCCCTTATATATGTAGTACAGGGAAAGAACGAGAACCTGAGGGATTATATCAAGCGATTCACTAAGGAGACCCTGAACATCACTGATTTGGAAAATAAGGTGGCTATGGTAGCCTTGCAGCATGGAACCACGGATCTCTTTTTTAAGAGGTCGCTGGCAAAACACCCCCTGAAAGCATGGATGAGCTCCAATGGAGGGCAGACAAGTATATAAAAGCTGAGGACATCATGAAAAAGGAAACCGCATTGGGCAATGGAGGGAACAACAAGCGGAAGCAAGAACAAGAGTACGACGCTAGGGACAAGTATCCCCGAACTAGCAGAGACTCTGAATCTGCTCCAAAAAAGAGCTCGGGTCCAAGGTTTTCCGAGTATGCCAGGCTTAATGCTCCACGAAGTCAGATCCTGTTGGACATTGAAAAGGAAAAGGACTTCCGATGGCCGAAGCCACTTAGGGGAGACCCAGCCAAGCGGAACAAGGATCAGTACTGCAGGTTCCATAAAGATGTGGGACATGACACCGACGATTGTAGGCAACTCAAGGATGAGATTGAGTTCTTGATACGAAGAGGAAAACTAAGTCAGTTCACCAAGGGTGATGACCGTGGGAACCAGAGAAGGGACAATGACAGAATGGACAATGACAGGAGAGATAATAACAGGAGGGATGACAACCATGACCGCAATCCACAGCCCCGAAGGGCAGTTATCAACATGATCTGGGGAGGCCCGACATCAGCTGGCACAACTAAGAATTCTCGAAAGGCTTATGCTAGAGAAGTAATGCACATTGTGGGAGAGGCCCCGAAGCGTGCTAAAACTGAGATGGTAATTGGTTTCGATGATTCAGACTTGGAAGGGGTGAAGTTCCCCCATGACGACCCGCTGGTCATAACTCCTGTGATTGGAAACTCAGAAGTAAAACGAGTCTTGATAGACAATGGAGCTTCTGTGGATATTTTGTTTCATGATGCATTTGTGAAGATGGGGTACAACGACTCTCAGTTGACCCCTACAAACATGCCCATATACGGGTTTAACGGAGTGGAGTCCAACGTTGAAGGGACTATTCAGTTACCCGTGACTATTGGGCAGGAGCCTAAGGAGGCGACTCAGATGCTGAACTTCTTGGTGATTAAGGCAGCCTCAACATACAACGCAATCCTTGGAAGGACTGGACTTCATGCGTTTAAGGCTGTGGCCTCTTCCTATCATATGAAGGTTAAGTTTTCGACACGGAATGGTGTCGGAGAACAGAAGGGTGATCAGAAGATGGCAAGAAGTTGCTATGTAGCCGCGCTGAGGGCCGATGGAGTCGGGGGGCAGGTCCTTCCGATTGAAGACATGGATGTCCGCGACAATGAAGAGCATAGAGGGAAGCCAGCAGAGGATTTGATTCCCATACCTCTAGATCCGAATGATCCTGAAAAAGTTACTTATGTTGGAGCATCTCTGAAAGAACCCCTGAAGGGCAAGTTGATAGAATTCTTATAAAAGAATAGCGACGTGTTCGCTTGGACAGCAGCTGATATGCCAGGGATTGACCCCCAACTCATAATTCATAAGTTAAATGTTGATCCCAAGAGGAAGACAATAAAGCAGAAGAAGAGAAACTTTGCTCCGGAAAGGCAAGAGGCCATTAAGCAAGAAGTGGATAAGCTCTTGGAAGCTGGTTTTATTGAAGAGATTCAGTTTCCCGAATGGTTAGCAAACCCTGTGATGGTCAAGAAAGCGAATGGGAAGTGGAGGATGTGTATAGACTTCACTGACCTGAATGATGCATGTCCAAAAGATTGTTTTCCCCTGCCAAGGATTGATATGTTGATAGATGCCACAGCTGGACATGAGATGTTAAGCTTCATGGATGGATTCAGCGGCTATAATCAGATTAAGATGCACAAGGATGACATCCCTAAGGTATCTTTCATAACTGACTTTGGTGTCTTCTGTTATCTTGTTATGGCGTTTGGTCTAAAGAATGCAGGAGCTACTTACCAACGGCTGGTGAATAAGATATTTGCCCATCTGATTGGAAAAACCATGGAGGTGTATGTTGATGACATGTTAGTCAAGAGCCTACTCAAGGCTGATCATATTAAGCACCTCGGAGAGGCATTTAAAGTGCTGAGGCACCATAAGATGATGTTGAATCCCGCCAAGTGTGCCTTTGGCGTTGGATCTGGAAAGTTTTTAGGGCTGATGGTTTCAAAGAGAGGCATTGAGGCCAATCCTGACAAGATCAAGGCGATTTTAGACATGGAGCCACCACGTTCTATAAGAGATGTGCAGAAGTTGACATGCCGAGTTGCAGCCTTAGGGAGGTTTATCTCCAAGTATAGTGATAAGTGTTTGCCTTTCTTTCAAACATTAAAGAAGGTAAAGAATTTTGAATGGACACCCGAAAGCCAAGAGGCCTTTGAACAATTGAAGAAATACATGGCTGAAGCCCCGTTGTTGGCCAAGCCTAGTCCCGAAGAGACTCTTTATCTATACCTGGCGGTATCTGAGCAAGCATTGAGTGCCGTCCTCATACGGGTAGAGAACAAGGTTCAGAAACCCATCTACTACGTGAGTAAGGTGTTGCATGGAGCTGAGTTGAATTATTCTACCATTGAGAAGTTTGCTTTAGCATTGATAACAGCTTCAAGGAAACTACGACCTTACTTTCAGTCACACAAGATTGAAGTCCTGACGGACCAGCAGTTGAGAAGTATCCTGCATAGCCCGAAGGCCAGTGGAAGGCTAATTAAGTGGGTAATCGAACTCGGAGAATTTGACATTGCATATAAGCCTCGGACAGCCATCAAGGCTCAGGCATTAGCTGACTTCGTGGTTGAATGTACCATTGGCAACCAAGAAGTCGGGGGGCAGGAGATAGTAACTACCCCTGGGGTTGAGAGTAAGGATGAAGAACTTGTACCTGATCAGAAGGAATATTGGGTGCTCTATTTTGATGGAGCATCAAAAACAAAATCTAGTGGCGCTGGTTTGGTCTTGCAAAGTCCCGACGGGTTCATAGTGGAATACGCTCTGAAGTTGGACTTCCCAACTACCAATAATGAAGCTGAGTACGAAGCCCTGATAGCCGGATTAGGCCTGGCCAGAATAATGAGAGTCAAGGATCTCAAAGTTTGTGGAGACTCGAGACTAGTAGTCTCGCAAGTGAATGGTGAGTTTGAAGCCAAAGATGAAACTATGGCTAAATACTTGAGGATTGTGAAGGGTGTCATGACCCAGTTTGATGAGTGCCATGTGGAGCATATTCCAAGGGAGGAGAACGTTAAGGCCGATGCCCTGTCCAAGTTTGCCTCTTCTGAGATAGAAAACTATGCAGGAAGTGTCTACTTCCAGGTCTTGAAGGCCCCATCCATCAACTCAAAGTTAGTGGCACCAATCAACATGGGGAGCTGTTGGATAGACCCCATCAAAGCTCACTTGGAAACCGGATGGCTCCCTGACAATGCCTTGGAGGCACGGAAACTGTCAGTAAGGGCATTGAGATATGCTTTGATTGAAGGGCTTCTTTATAAAAGGTCTTTTGTCATCCCGTACTTGAAATGTTTAAGGCCCCAAGAGGCCAAAGAAGCGCTGGAAGAAGTTCATGGAGGAATCTGTGGGCAGCATTTGGGGGGCAGAGCCCTAGCTCACAAGATTTCCCGTCTGGGATTCTACTGGCCGGAGATGCTAACTGATGCACATGACTATGTCAAAAGGTGTGAGAGATGCCAAAAGCATGCCCCAGTTGTAAGGTAGCCGCCTGAAATGTTAACTTCGATCAATTCTCCTATTCCGTTTGCAATGTGGGGAATGGATATTCTTGGTCCTTTCCCAGTAGCTTCAGCACAAAGGAAGTTTCTGATAGTGGCTATTGATTATTTCACTAAGTGGATTGAGGCTAAACCTTTAGCCAAGATAACCACCAAACAAGTCGCCCAGTTCTGTTGGGAGAACATAATCTGCAGGTATGGAATCCCACGAATCCTTGTGACAGACAATGGGACACAATTTAACAATGAAGAGTTCAAGAAGTATTGTGAGGAAAATGCTATTGAGCTTCGCTTTACTTCAGTGGCTCATCCTCAAGCCAATGGGCAAGCAGAGGTAGCCAATCGAATTATCCTTGATGGACTAAAGAAGAGGGTCGAACGCTCTAGAAATACTTGGGTGGATGAGTTATTGCCTATTCTTTGGGCGTATCGCACCACCTGCAAAGTTACAACAGGAGCAACCCCATTCTTGCTAGCTTACGGAGCCGAGGTGGTTGTGCCCTTGGAAATAATGCATACGTCACCTCGAGTGGAGGCATTTGAACCAGAAGCCAATGAAGAAGGCATGAGGCTTGCCCTGGATCTAATTGACGAAGTAAGGGATGAGGCAAATGCTCGAAATATAGAACACCAGAAGAAAGCGTCCTTTTATTACAACCGAAGGGTTAAGGAAAGATATTTCCGACAGGGTGATTTGGTTCTAAGGAAGATAGAAGCCTCTGGAGTTGGCCAGAAAGGGAAATTGGCTCCCAATTGGGAAGGACCGTACCGAGTCAGGAAGATGCTGGGACGAGGGTCCTATAAGCTGGAGACCTTGGACGGGAATGAGGTGCCCCGTACTTGGCATGCCTTGAACCTCAAGATTTATTATGTTTGAGCTGTCCTTGTAAGGAATTAGCCTCTTTATTTATCTAATAGAAGTAGAAATAAGGTCGATGAAACCATTCCAAGTTTTTAAACTTGAGATATAGGAAGTAGAGCATCTATGTAAGGGCTGTGCCCGTTTATGCTACCTATGTAAGGGCTGTGCCCTTTCCTCCATATTAATAAGACTATTCTACATTTTCGCATAAGTTATGAGCATTACTTATTGATATATATGCATAAAATGCTAGACTACACATGCGAACATGAATAAGTTGAGAAACATCAAGGACAATAGATTACGAATTAAAAGTTATGCCCGAAGGCAGAATACATAAACGATTAACTTATCAAGATAAGTTAACAAAAGTACAAAATCATGCCCGAAGGCAGAGTACATAAATAGATAGATAAAAAGAGCAACTACTGAGCATCTCCAGTGCGCTCATCCTCTTCATCTTCGCCAAGATGAGCAGAGGGCTCTGGCTCCAGGATCCTCTCATCATCCTCCTGGTCCTCCTCCTGGGTGTCCTGCACTGCCAAGGCCATAGGAGCATGAGGGCTAGGGAAGTCTGAAACATTAAGGGTACCAGGAAATCTCCTAGTAACCTCAGCAAGAGCTCCGTCCCATTCCTGAGTAAACTGGTAAGGGAATAGAGAGTCGTCATGCTTCTCCATGAAGCCCACATACTCCTGGGAGGCAAGGTAGTCATCAATCAGGTCGTCCTTGCCCTTCCTAAGAGTGACATTTTCAGCCTGAGACTCTAGAAGCTCTTTCTCCCTCCTCTCTAAAGTAGCTCTGACAGAGGCCAGTTCATCCTGAGAATTATCATACTTTGCCTTATGAGTCTCATAGGCTGAACGCCAAGTCTTAGCCTGGAATATGGCCCCCTGGAAGTTGGCATTAGCCTACAAAAGATAAAGTTAGAACCACGATTCAAATAGCAAACAAGTATATAAGAGAGAGGGAAGTAAGGAGCTTACAGCAGCAAAGGCCTGAGCTCCAGCACTCTCGGCTCCTTCAAGAGTGGAGCCGGATACAAAATCTTTGAAATCACCGGGAGTTATGGAATGATAGGACCAATCCATGGCATGCCTGCAATCTCCAACGATGGAGTCCTTCTTCCTAATACCCCAGTTGGGACGCCAAGCGCTCTTGGAAGAGCCATCTGCTTCTTCAGTATCGACTACATGGGGCCTCAAGAAGGCATCCGTAGCGGTTGGGGCTCGAGGATCCTTCCCTGAACGAGCCCTCTTCATCCTAGCAGTGTCTCCATCTTCAGGCTCATTAGTCTTGTTGATGAAAGCTGCAGCTGCAATTACAAAACAAAAGACAAATAATGGGTATGAGACAATCATATTCAGGTAAAGGAATACAAAAAGAAAGGAAATTACCCTTCTTGGTCACTCGGGAAAGTCCCAAAGACTTAAGCTGGAACTCATTCAGGAGATCCCAAGCCATAGTAGTATAATTATCTTTGATGAGCTCCTTGTAGGCCTGGGTCTCTTCCTCGTTGAGCTCAATATCACTGGCACTGCCATCTACGACCTTACCAAAGGTACTACGGAAAACGTTGCCCCAATCTCCACCTTCCCATATCAGATACATGAACTCCTTCTTCCATTTTGGGTTGGAGTCAGGAATAGATTGGGGGTGAAAGATTGGAGGAGTGGAAGTACGATGACTAATGTATACCCAACCCGGAGTAGATTCAGCAGAATTCTTAAATTGAAAAATCTTTCTAAAGAGAGCTACAGAAAGAGGGAATTTGTTCTTGAGGCAGAGGACCATGAAACAATTGATCACCCTCCAAGAGTTGGGGGGGAAGTTGGCAAGGGTTAATTCCTACATCTGCTAAGAGCCTAGGAATAAACTCATGGAAGGGGAATCGAACTCCTGCAACAATGGCACCCCTATAAACACAAAGTGCATCGGGGCGCCAATGGCAAGATCGATCCCCAGGATCAGCTTGGACAAGTCTATAGGGTGGTTCTATTCTATACATCTTGTTATAATCAGTGATCTTTTCTATATCATGAAAGGTGTTACTATGATTAAAGGAATTAAGGTGTGACAAGGATGGAAAATCTTCTTTACGATTTAAAATCATATCCTGTAAACTCATGGAGGGAGAACGAATGATGATACCTCTTTTGGAGGCTCCTTGCAATTTCTGAAAACGAAGTGCTGCACGATCTTCTGCCATCTCAGTAAATCTTCAAAGAAATTTGGAAACCTGCAAAAAGAGTGATGAAAAAGATTAAAACATTCAAATCTTCGAGGGATTTGAAGAGTAAAACCCAGAAAATGTGTGATCTTCAAAGAAAAGAGGGAAGATCTTCAAATCTTCAAACAAATAAGGGTAAAAATTCCCAGAAATCTGGGGAAGGAATGAGAGAGATTCATACCTTCAATGAAGAATCTGGAAAAACACCAAAAATTCTGCAAATAATCTTCAAATCTTCAAAGATTTGGAGGAGAAAGCTAAGAACTTCGAATGATCTTCAACTTATGAAGATCAAACTTGATGTCTTCAAACGGATTTCTTGAGAAAGCTTTGAAACTCTAGATAGAACTTTTAAAAGAGAAAATTTTTGGAAAGTTTTTGTGATGAAAATGAAAGTGAAATTCTTGGCCTTATATAGGCGAAAAGATAGAGCATGTCAACCGGCAAGTTTAAATTACTCAACCGGTTATAGCCTGTTAGAAATCTTTTTTGGGCCTTTAAATAAAAATTGGGCTTGAAAAAGACACTGCCTAACGACGACAACAAAACCTGTTAAGGTTTAAGGCTTAAAGCCCATGACTACGGTCCAAAAGCCCAATAGGGCCAAAGATATAATTCTTGAATTCAGTTTTAGCTAAGATTGAAGGCCTGTAAAAGCCCAAGCTCAATTTAAGGCCCAAAAGGTTTGGAAAGGCCCACTGTTACAGTCCAAAACCAAGGAAAGACCCGAAAGAAGATGGTATGAGGTCGGCACCTACGACCTCGTTTTGCAATAGGATTTCGAGCTCATTCACACAACCAGAAAATCAACTAAAACATGTCCATTTGAGGTCGTTGAGGCGTGGTTTGAGATCGCAAACTCCAGCTCGAATTTGAATTGAAAAATATGAAAAACCTACACGACCTAGGCCTAATTTGAGGTCGTCTATGTGTTGTGTTGAGGTCGGATTTATACTACAATGAGATTGGTAAATTCTGGTCGTAATTATACTAGAAATTGTGAAAAATCTGTGCGACCTGGAACCACTTTGAGGTCGTTTCCCCTTGGTTTGAGGTCGCCAGCACGAGGTCGAAAATGACTAGAAAAGCCGGGGAAAAGGTCACGACCTGGGTGAAAACTCGAGGTCGTTTCCATACCGAATGAGGTCGTATGAATTAGTTCGAAAATGAACTAAAAAAAAACCTGGAAAACAGCCACGACCTGGCCCCCGTTTGAGCTCGAAATTGAGCTCGAAAATACACTGATTTCTCCTCGAAATTTCCAGGTCGAAAATGACTTAGGAAACAAGAAAAATGGCTGCGATCTGGAGGCAGTTTGAGCTCGAAATTGAGCTCGAATTTGGCCTGCAATTTTAAAAAAAAAAATCTCTCAAAAATTCCAGAAGCATGGAAAAATAATTTTACGCTCGAAGCACAATCTAATATTTTCAAACTAGCGCTATTTGAGCACCGTTTAGTGCCGTTAAGCGCCGTTTAGCGCCATTTAGTGCCGTTTAGCGCCGTTTAGCGCTGATTATTGCCGTTTAGCATCGTTTAACATTGTCGTAAGTGCGTCGGTCGCTCCACGCTTTACATCAAGACAATACTCGTGAAACACTAGTGTATAAATATAAACCCCGACCCAAGTCTCAGATAAGGCCGTTAAAACTTCGAGGAAAACCTGATCAGTTTCCCTAGAAGTTGGGGGGCAAATGATATGGGCTAAAAATAAGCCCTAAAAATATCATTAATGTTGCATTAATTAGACCTAGTTTGGTCCAAACGTGGGGCCCACCAGATGGGCCCAAATTAATTTCGTAATTAATATTAAGGATATAACCAGCTCAGCGATAAGAGTCAAATAAGAATACTATTCCTACCCAAACTTAGCCTCCAAGGCACAGAATTTGATATGGGAACTTACTCCCACAAGGAAGGAGTCCAGAACCTTCCTCAAGGCGGTGGCTTGCCCACCAAGTCTCCGACTCCTACCATAATTCTAGGGCTTCTCAGCCTATATAAAGGGCCTGACCCCTCATTCTCAGATCTACGTTTTATTGGCTTGATTCTCTTAATACAGAGATACGTAGGCATTCTGTGAGGACCGTTTAAGTCTCGAACGCAGAAGCAGCCATTAAAGCACGAAGCTCACGAACCCTAGCATTAAAAACTCGAACCCTAACCGTAGCAATCATAACCTAGTTTTTATTCCACAACAACTAGAAAAGATTATATTAGCTATTAGAATTTGATATTGATGTCATTATTTTTTTTCTTTTTACGGTTCGATTTTATGGATAAAAATTATTATATAAGTCTTTATAATATATGTTAAAGTTAAGATTTCGGTTTTAACAAGAGAGCGGCTCAATCGAAAGAATCGTGTTTAACAAAAAATCGATTCATTAGAGAAGATTATTTAATTATTAAAATTTAATATTAATATTATAGTATAACGTAAATGTATTGAATTTTTTTAAAAATATTTTAACGCCGCCGCGAAGCACGGCTTTATCG
Organism: Kitagawia praeruptora; assembly: GCA_037693485.1. Classification (NCBI taxonomy): domain Eukaryota; kingdom Viridiplantae; phylum Streptophyta; class Magnoliopsida; order Apiales; family Apiaceae; genus Kitagawia; species Kitagawia praeruptora. The sequence goes on along the minus strand of CM075350.1, from coordinate 56,582,811 downwards.
ACTAGTTGAAGAAAAGAATTGTAATCTCAGTCTCAGGAGAGACGGACTAGCGAACCAAATTAAATATGGGCCAAAATCAGCCCATTAAAAAAAGCGCTGCAAGAAATAAAAGCCCAAGAAAGAGATTAGGGTTTCTCTCTCCTTTATATACCGACTATCATTCCTTCTCTTCGCAGCGGCTGCATATTTTTAACTCCAGATCACTTTCGTTTGAGAGAGGGAGAGAGAACGAGAGAGAGAGAGAAAAAGGAGAGAGATGGGGCACTCAAACATCTGGAATGCGCATCCCAAGACCTACGGCCCTGGCTCTCGCGCCTGGTAATTTACTTACACTCTCATATATCTATCTACTTGTATGATATTGCTGTATCTTTACATTTTGTTATTTCAAGTTTTTTTACTTTTATTACCATGGGTTTATTGTTGATAGTACTCTGTAATAGAAATGCTTTGATCTGTATATTATTTTTGTGTTATCTGATTATAGTTTTGTTATGTTTATTGTTGCTAAAACCAGTTAATTGTAATAAGGTTGTTGTAATAAGTTAATCATAATGGTTAAGTTTTTGTCAAATGTTGTTGACTTTATTGAGTTGGAATAAATAGTGTGAGAATGACTTAGTTCAGTTCATTATGTATCAATATTTGGATCCCTAGAGTTAATTGTAATGACTTAGTTGAGATGTAATGAAATCAGAATTTGAAATCCCAAGAGTTATTTTAGTAGCATCTAATATGTTGGGTATTGCAAGAAATGGTTGAGGTCAAGCTGAAGTTTTGTTGAGCTATGTAAATCTTTAGTTAAGTGTTTAGTAAACTGTGTCCGTTGATTGAAGAGTAACAGTTGAACTATGTTTTGGATTATGTTATTCTTGTTGTACATTGTGTATTGCTGTGTTCAATTTTTATTTCTTTGTTGTGGATGGGTTCCTACATTTAATATTCTATGTAATGTTCAGGACGTAAATTGCTTGTAGAGAATATGTTTTTAATGGTACTAATTTCCTTGCAGCCGTGTTTGTGGAAATCCCCATGGGTTGATTAGAAAGTATGGTATAATGTGCTGCAGACAATGCTTCAAGACCAACGCCAAGGAAATTGGTTTCATCAAGGTAAGTTTCAAAGTTTTGACAGGGACCGATGTTTGTGGACAATTAGGAGCCTTGCGTCTAAAATCTTGTGACTATTATTACCCCTCCTCTAATTATCTTGTTTCTTTTCTGCTTAAGCTGCAGTGACATTAACTGATTGGTTTTTTTTTTTTTTTTTTGGCTAGTTCATTAGCTGATTGGTTTTAATTTGTCTATTTGCAGTATCGTTAAGTTGAGGCTTGTCATTTGCACCTACAGTCCTTCACCCCACTGAAGAAGACTGTTTTCTTATCAATTTAGTTTTATGAGGATGTAGTTTTGTTTTTTTGGAGACAATGGATTTATCCAAGTGATGTAATAGATCAAATTATTTGTAGACGATGCAGTGACAAAGTTCAATCTTCTATTTCTCTTTTCTTAAAACTTGCAACATTCTATATTCCTCAAATCGTGGAAAAAACACTTATAAGTTTCAGCACATTGTTTCAATTGCACTTCTATAGCCCTATCTGTTTGTCATAAAATGAAAATTAGAGAATAATAAAGAATATGTATTTGGCGGAAATATTCTTTGAAATTATATGTTCTAGTTCCAGTTTGGCATTTTTTTTCTTGGTTTCAAAAACTAGTTTAAATTGGCAAATCTACAATGATACCTGTCCTCTCATAGATATTTGATTGAAAATATGAATCGTGTAATGCTTGAGTAGAATACAGTGGAAGTTCATTCTTCGATGGTGAACAACCTAAATTCCATCAATTTTGTAAAATAGCATTTGACAGCGAGTCTATAAAAGTTCCACAGATGCCGTATTCCCCTTTTGCTTAGTTCGTCCAGGTTTTTTTATTGTCAGCGTGGAGGCTTTTTGGGTCGAAAAGGTGGCCAAATGGAAGTTTACTCGAGTTGCCGGCTTGACGCTGTGGAGCTGCAGAGTGCAGGCTGTTATGTATAGGAAGACTGGGTGTCGAAGAGCAGAGAAACAAGTTTATCTGCTCAAAAAGTTGTTTTCTTTAAAGGTTGGAAAGTATGATTTTGATAAATCCTCTATGCAAATATTGGGATAGGAGAACTTGTATTCAGAAGCAGCTTATTCGGACCAACTTCTCTACATGAACCATCATCAACCATACCAATGTACTAGGGATGTTAAGAAGTGATTTTCAGTGTTAACTGAGATGATTTTAACTGTGAAGCTTCATGCCATGTTGATAGTAGTTCCACCTAACCATTCCAGAAGTGGAGTTTCTTAAAACTTTGGGAGATCTTTTAACATCTGTTTTTGTCTCTAGAGTCTAGCCTGTGAAGTCCAAAGGCATCTTTATTGTAATTATATGACAATTTAGTGTGTCTAGGTGGGATCTGGAACAAAACTTGGTCCCATAGACTGTAGATACTCGGTAATGTCTTGGCATGGAATATGGATGATTAATCTGGACATGGATTTTAAATATTTAATACAAGTATTAGTTTTTCTTTTCACGAAAAGCAATTTGTGCAATAATGTTACTGCAAAAGTGAGGTGGTTGAGTTACAAGGGTAATCTGATATTCTGATTACAAGGCTTCTTAATTAGAGTTTGAAATAGATCACATGTTTTTTAAAAACTGAGGTTCAGGGGTCCTAGTGTCCTACTATCAATATAAAATCTGCATTATGTACCTTGTAGTTGTAGATTGCTGAATGGAAAGATCTCAAACATACTTGTAGAGGAACAGAAGCAAATGAACTTCATATATTTAGCTATACAAGTGACAGAGTGCTGGCAGCCTCAGCTTGCTGCGACGTGCATTCTTATAATGACGCACTATTTGATTTCTCTGGAAATGTCTTTATCCATGGTTATACATATCGTTCTCATCATATATTCTGGTGGCTAATGCCTCCCAAACGTTGAAAACTAACTGTTTGGCGGGTGTCTTCTATATATTTCTTGTATTTGATGATATCTACTCGAAGGTTGAAATTTAGATTACACCAGGTTTAATATAATTCTGACTAATGTATTGTTCTGTTTTAGGAACTGCATGACAGAAATGACAATCTGCAGATTGAGTATTTACGTAGTTATGAACTGGATGCAGAATGGTAAACTGGTAATGACCTCAAATTATGCGTATGGTGAGGAATTCTAATGTTGGATCAAGAAATACTAAGCATATTCAATATGTATCGATTGGTGATTGAGCTATCTCTCGTTAGAGTTGGAGGAAGTTGGTGTGTTGAACAGTTTGACCGAAATACATTGTGAAATTTAGTGAATTCCTCCAAGAAAATGAGGGATTCAGTTATATATTGGGGTCGAGATCACGAAAATGGCATTAATGACTACAGTGCTGCAATAGGAGCTGATTCTATGCATTCATTTTAACGTATGACCTTTTGTTTATGCAACACTTATTTTTATTTTCAGTCCTTTCTTTTAATCTTTTTTTTAATCTACATTCCTAAGAGAGATTTTATCTAATAATAGGCGCATGCTGCTGGCCGTAATCACATAAGAAGCTTGGAGAAAAAGGTTCATCTTAGTTGTGCTGCTGGCTTCTTGTGATCAACAGGAGAAGTTAAATGTCCAAAGGCTAAGATGTTGGAAACTCCTTGAATCTTAAGAGCATCTCCAATCAGCCCACATCTGTTAGCAATATGCCAATATCCTATCTGGTAGGCTCATTTAGCTATTGAGATGGCAATCTAGCAGCTCCAAAGCAAGTTTGTAGCTAATAATTTTTTTACATAACACCATCTGCTTATCTGTATTATCAAATCTCTACAGATCTGTATCTGTAAGCCATTCCACCTCATCTCCCTCCATTGTCAATATTCCCTCCCGCCACTTTTTCCCTCCAATTGCAATACCCTAAACTATTTTCCCCCCCAATTTTACCACAATTGTATCTTTCTCCAACTCAAAAGCTAAAAACCCTAGTTTATCTCGTTATCAAGGTCATCGATGCAACTTTTATAAATTTTACTTAACAACGGCACATATGATAAGAGCGGTTCACAAAAGGAAGGTTCACCCCTTTTAAAAGAACGGTTCACCCCTTTTTAAATGGCTCAAGCTTAGTGTTAATGTTGCGGGGTTAACCGTTATAAATATAATGATTGGAATATATTACAAATTTGAAAAAGTTAACAAATTATTCTTTTTAAATATAGATAACAGTTATAATTAACAGCAAGTTACCTTTTTGGTTATGTATAATTTAACTAATCATTATTTTATTATATTTTAACTAATGATTATCATGGTTCTAAAAATCCCCGATTTAACCGATTAATCCCCGATTAATCCTCTGTAAGCTAGCCAACCGATTCAATTTTTGAAATCCGATTAATCCTATGAATTTATTTAAAATGATATATTTAATTGTAAATTAGACTAATATATTAAATATTATTATAATATCCGATTAATACTCCGATTAGTCCTTCCGATTAATCCCCGATTACCCGATTAATCTTAAATCGGTACATCAACCGATTTATACCGATTACCGATTTTTACAACCACGATGATTATAGCTAATGTGGTTGGAGATGTTCTAAGCACAAGAGAAATTCAAAAACCCCACTTAAATGTTTGGAAAGTTCAAACACATGTCAAACAAAAGGTTTTACTTTCCAGAAGTTCAAAAAGAGGACAAGTCAAAACTACCATCATCACAGGCAGCTGGTAAATGCCAAACAGTGTACGCCAATCAAGGTTCTGGAAAGTTTCTGGAATGCCTAACCCTTAGCATCATAGATTCACAATTTCATGTCTAGCAAATAGTTTGGCACTTGGCCTAACAGGACACAACATATGAGGGCAAGATCAATGGTGTGCTAAATCTTGTGATATAACTATATTATAGTATAAAACATAAAATATTCAAATCCAATGGTATGCTAAACTTTGTGCTAAAATAGCACAATGCTATAATTTGTGCTATATATAGCACAAACTATAGCATTGTGCTATATTTTAGCACACCTAAGTTATGGAAATAGATAAAAATGGTACTTGAAAGTGTGGGATCCTTTGAAGTTAATTAAATTTGTATTCAAAATTGTGATGTATTTTGGAAGTTAATGAAATTTGAAACAAGATATAAAACAAATCATTGGAATCATGGTGTTATTTTAGCACCAATAAATTATAGCAATAGCTACATCTATTTTAGCACAACCATTGAACTTGCTCTGATATGTTACAATTTACAGCAATTTGACATTTGTTATCCCATTGCAATTTTGTTTCAACAATAACAAGAAAATTCCTTAGCATGTTGTAGTAAACGTCGATAAATATTTATGGGATTCGAGAACTTTATGCATTCATCAAATATTTTAATTCATCGGTGCCATTCGTTTATCGGGTATTCATTGCTACTCATACTACAAGCTACCATAATCAGCACTAAGTAAAAGAATATGTTTGCCAAACAAATATGTACTGTAATTTTCTGCCATTTCTTATGTAACTGTCACAAAAGAAGAGGCACATAACCTCACATCCATTCTAATCCTCAAAATCTTGTATGTATGACAAATAATTACACATACAGAAATCTGTACTCAATCAAAGAATTTAAATCAAAAAATATTAATTAAGGAATAAAATCATAAAGAATCATGGGATGAAGTCCTTGGTTTATGTTGAAATAAATCATAAGGTGCCCACAGATGATCGACAGGACAAGCCATTCCAGCATCAAGTCTATCCCATGGCTTTCCTTTTCCACTCCAATGCATCAAACTAACCTTACCAGGATGCAAACTTCTACAACTATTCACCACATTGTTTCCACCAAGCCCGTGTTGGTTCCATCTATGATCAATCCCTTGAACATCTCCCCCGAAAACAATCAAAAAAGGAGGAAGTGAGCCCAAATTATATATCCTTCTCCCCTTTTGTATCTCCATCCATTTCTCAATTCTCTTACTGTAATCCCCTTTCCTCCACTTGTCCAAGTCCATCACCATCACTCCTGTGTTAAAATAACAAGCCTTTTTCCCTTCGAAAACTCGCGAAAATTCCGGGTCATTCCAGAATTCATCAGTGAAGTAGCTCTTGAAATTTGCATGGCAATACTCAGGAGCTCCAATCACTCTTGACCCTGGTAGTGAAATGGACCATAGTTTTTGTACATCATCAACAACAATCACATCAGAGTCCAGGTAAATCACACGGCCAATACATCGATCAAGCATATCAGCCAGGTAAATCCTTGCATAGTTCAAAGGCTGATCAAGAGCTTCGCGTATCGAAGAAGAGATTAATCCTTTGACATGATCCTCATCAAATTCATACACCTTAAAATGCAAAGATGGGAAAGTTGACTTCACTGTCCTGGTCAAATGACTAGTTGAAGCTGATGAAACAAAATGAAAAAACACGTTTTCAGGACAAGAAGTGTGTTTCAAGATGGAATGTATGGCAGCAATGGAGCCTCTCAAGTAATGTGAATCAAGGGTCATTGCAACATGAACAAGAGAAGCATCACATGTTGATACAGACAATGATTCTGCAAGTACAACTGGACATTGTTGACCATTTTGATAAGCTGGTGCTTCAATATAATCAAGATTCGAGTAACTTTTATATTTACCAGGAACTGAACGGATTGCAGATGTTGGGAAAATCTGCAAAACTGATAAAAATATCAAGAACATGAATTTGAAGCAGAGCATATTTTGAGTTTTTTTTGGTTGAGTATGAAATGAGGAGAGAATATAAATATTTGAGTTGAAAAGTTGTGTACGTATATTATATACCTGTAGGCTGTAGCTGAGATACTAAAAGAAATAACGTAAGCTGGAAACGCGTAGGCATGTAAGGAAAATATTTAGACGCGTGAGGGTGAGAGGGGGCTGTGTTTCTTGGAAAATTCGAATAATAAGATTAAAAGAATTGTTATTCAAAAAAAAAAAAAAAAGATTAAAAGAATTGAGTAATTATTCGTATTCTTGTAATTTTCGAGGAGCCTCGCCTTCACAACAACAGCTGGGTTCACGCATCATTCAGGAGACTGCCACCACGTGGCCTATCTGTATTCTAATCATATTTTTTTCGTGCTTACAATAAAACCTCTACAAATTAATACTCGATAAATTAATAACCCACTATAAATTAATATTTTTAAAATAAATTTTTGGTCCGAACATAATAGCGATAGTGTAAATTTAAACTCGATTAATTAATAATCTCGTTAAATTAATAAAATTTACCGGTCCCGACATTATTAATTTATAGAGGTTTTACTGTATTTTAAATCATCATTACTGACATAATAAGATTCTGGGTAAATGTATTAATGTAAGTTGTCAATTTTATGTTTACAAATTAAATTTAAACTTAAATAGTATTACTTTCTCAGTCCGAGTAAATTTTTTACACTTCAGAATGAGATTTTTGGTACGCATTTTAAGGTGCATTTTAAGGATAGTTCCATAATTTATTTTTAATTTTTTTTTGTATAAAAATATAATGTGTTCCATAACTAGTCTACTGTATTTCTATCTCATAAAATAAACATTCTGTGTTCATTTACTAGATTACTACCGGGCTGATAACCGATTATATCAAAATTATTTAATTAAAAAGAATATAAGTAAAACATTAAATAAATGAAGAAAAGAGAAAATTAATGAATATATGCTATAATTTGATTTAAAATAATATTACAAAACGATGACTTAAAATCTATACAAGAATGTGTGAAATATGACATCATCACTTAAAAGAGAGTGACACATTGATATTTGCTAAAATCATTAATATATAAAAAAATAAAACATAAATATTGGTGTTGCTGATATCATCAATTTTATGAAAAAAAACTAACACTCCTTCATCCCACAATACAAGTTTCTATTGAAAAAATTATTCATCTCTTTTCTATATATAATAACCCAACATGGTGAAAATAATAGTGAGATATTTTAAATTGTAGTTAGTAAGGATTGAACTTGAGACCCTTAATTTATTCATGCACTTTAATACCACTACACCAATTAATCATATGTGTTTTAATCCACACATATAATAGATGTGTGTGTGTAATTAATGTAAAGAGTACTTTAGATATTTTGATTGTTAAGATTTTTTTTAATATATTTTATTAACTCATATTTTTAGGTTTACCGATTTTATTTACATTATATTGAATCATTAATTAGTGAAGTGTGATACGTGGTTCATTTTTATTTTTTTTATATTATTCAAATTAGTGTAAATTATCAAATGTTAATCTTTAAGATATGTAATTAATTTTAATTTATTTATTAGATACTCATTAAAAGTTAAGTTACTAGACCAAATTTAAGTATATAACTTCAAGATATATAATGATTTATTATTTAAATTGTTGACCGTGTCCAAATCAAAAAATGCCATGGAAGTATGGAACCCAAAAAATATCTCAGATGTTTTTTTCAAATGCCACATGTCTCCTTACAATTGGTTGTAAAAATATTTAATGAGACGGGTTGCCTCATTTACACCAATCAAACTAATTAAAATTTCTCATTTTGTCACCTCAACACTGCCATCAATTATATAAATAACGTTATGGATGGTATGTAAAATCTAATTAGATTTTAGCATTAATAATGATGAATCGTCCATGGCATATACAATATATTTATATGGTTATTTTTTTTTTTGAAACAATATTTATATGGTTATTAATTAATTTATAAAATTAATTTTAAAAATTAGAAATCATCGTTCTAAAAATTCCCGATTCAACCGATTAAATATCCCCGATTAATCATCTAAAAGGTGCTCAGCCGATTCGATTTTTAAAATCCCCGACTAATCTTTATTATTACTTCTTGATCGGGGTATTTATAATAAATTAATAAAATTAAAATAATATATAGTTCAAATATGAATTATTATATGCTTTATGATATGATAAATATATATTACTTAATAAAAAATTAATAAAATCATAATAATATACTAAATAATATTACAATATTAAAATACTTCCGATTTTTACTCCGATTAATCCCCGATTTAACGATTATTCCTTGCAAGGGTCCTCTTGCCGATCTTGTCCAATACCCGATTTCTGTAGAACTGATTGAATTCATAATATAGCGTAAAACAAAGTAAATGAATGGACTATAACTTCATTTTTTAATCATTGTTTAGTTTAAAAATATGTTCGAACCGTTTAAATATAATGAACATATTTCAAATATAATTAACTATTTTTATAAAAATTATTTTGCATGCAGGATCACAATTAAAATTATTTTTTTGTACCAAATATTTTGATAGGTAGCTAAATTATAGATCTTTAACTTTTTAAACCCACAAGAATAATTAGATAATTCATTAGTGTATAAATATTAAAATACTATTTAAACTTATTACAAATTCAAAATCGAAACATAACTCGATTTTTGAAAATTACTCAAAATTTTAATATCTTTTACATAATTTGTTAACGGGTTTAGTAAGATTGTTTGGGGATCGAAAATGACGTCGTCCAATGAAATGAGAATGTTTGCAGCAAAATATCTAACTTAATATATGGTGGGTTCAGACTGAGATTTGATCTGATTTGTAAAAAATTTTATTGGAACAAAAAGTTAAAAGATCAATTAAACAACCGAGATTAGGAAATCTAATATCAAACAAAAAATTAAAGAATTTTAAAGCTTATTTCTAATACAAGTTCTCGTAATAGTCAGATTTAATACATTATTAGTTATAATAGATGCTTACAAATATACATACAACTCACAAAATAATGATAAATATTTAAATGTGTAAAATTTCACTACTATTTGAATATAAAATATATTTCAATATAATCGTACTTGCCAACTCATTTTTAGTATTAAGTTTTAGTCTTTTGCATATAAAGAAACATACACCGACTGCATTACTTGTATTCATTCCGAGAATATAAATTATAAGGCCCATACAAAAAACTAATCGTTCGTAGGTTAATAACGTCTTACATACAAATCACACGCATTAATAATCAATCACGTTTTATTTGTTATACTTGAGACACTGCACCATATTCAAATATTACTTATTGTTATACTGATTTATTAAATAGTTCTCATGATTAACAACAATGTAACTAAAATTAACGGCGCTCCTAAAGCATTTGAAATGTATTCTATAATCTCGAATCTATTTAAATGTTTTATTTCATACTATTTATAATTTTCAGCTAAATTCGAATAAATTACATTCTACACGACTACACGAAATAAAGTAGGGATATTATAACAAAACAAGTCATAAACAAACAAATGTGCATTAAAATTAAATCGATGTTTTCTATCTAACATTAATACACTCATCTCCGCCGAGTTATAGAAGATAACCGTGCCTCGCATGTGTTATTATGCTAGTTATTATAAATGCAATGACCTCTTAAGAACGTAAGTTATTTTATACTTTTAATCATTTTTTTAATAATTGTTATACAATTTTCAAAAAGGATAATTTAGAAAAAATAATCACAAATTTACATTGAAATTTGAAAATTGGAAAATTCTCTTAAAAGTGACTAATATTATGGGACGGATGGATTAATAAACAAAATGTCAGCTGTACTCTGTTTTCCGGTTAGTACTCTGTTTGCCACATGTTTCTGAATTCTCACTGATGAACATGAATTTTGCAGGAACATGAATAAGTTAAAACCCGTGAAGAATGACTAGAAAATGTGAATAATTGTTTTACAATGCACATCAATTCTGAATCTAAGAAAACAAATGGGCTTGTACTGTATCTTGTTTATTAAAGCAGAGAATGACATTGTAACATTTGTTAGTACAAGATTTGTATGTATTTGAAACAGGTTATATTTGAATGTACCACAGGGTGACTGTCATATCATATTATGGAACAAGAAATCTACATAAATTCCTTTACAATTTATGAGTTCTTTTACCAGCAAAGCGAATCAAAATATCCATGTCCGAAGATTGCCATATGTGGCTCTGCTTAGATCCACCTCTGATTTGAATCCTAAATCCCCTTTGATGTGCTCGTACTGCTTCCTGCATCCTGGGCATCTTGCATCACCCTCAATGATTCTTTTGTGACAAAAAAGGCAGAGGTGGAACCCACAAGGACATGGAAGAAAACTTGAGTCTGTCGGATCCAAATCCTCGTAGCATATTGGGCATGAAGATGGTTGAGGTTCGACATTTTGCCTAGCCCACGTGGCAGTGGCTCTCCTACTAGACCTCAACTTTTGGTAATTTTGCTTCACCAGGTTCGGAAGACTTTGCGGGCGGGAAGCATCATCTAACCGCCATGCTTGAGATTTCCCCCGAGCCCCAGATACTAATTTCTTACTCTCCTTTTCTTTCAAGGGGGTATGAGAATTCTGATTTACTGATTTAGGGTCAGTTAAGCTACTATTCTTCATCGATTGAGGAGGAGAATCAATTTTTTGGTCATGGTGATTCTCTGTAGCAATCAAGGCATCAGCAATAGTTTCCCAATCATCCAGACAACTGTCCTCCTCTTCGTTTTCGCTAACACTGACAGAACAACACCTGCTACTAGCACAGCTACAGCTACTATCAGGAAGATTACTGCTGCCAACTGGGCTACTCATGAGGGAGTCCAAGTCGATTTCATGAATGCTTGACACCTCAACATCAACCTCCTTTAAACCCAACTCTGAACTCTCAGATAATTTGTTACTCTCACCAGTCACCAGGGAGAATAATGTAGGAGATGTGCCCCGTTCATTTGAATCTGCTTTAAGTTCTTTATTCTTAACTGCATAATATCCGGACACACTTGTAAGTTTCCAAGCAAAAAGGCATATGATAAGCAATGACATTTTGTCAATTCAATACTACATGTTTTTTTTAATGGTTTATGAATTGTGACATCACGAAGAAATAAAATATAAACAGAGCCTGCCTTTAAAAACAAGATACACAAACAGAGTCTAACCCTCTGAAAGTCTACAATACTGTAATAGATTAGCAATGAAAACTTGGCATTGTCCAGGGATCAAAACATAGAGAACAATCTTTACTATTAACTGCATCATCAACCAAGCACACCTTGAAAATTTCCAAGAAATCAAGGTAGTATGTACGAAAAGCCATGACATTTTTGTCAATTCCAATGCATATTTTTCTCTTTACTTCAGCACTAAATAGGCATTACACTCATAAATGTATTTTAAAAATATAAATAGTACTAATCTTACATTGACCACATCACAGATAAAGTTTTTAAATTTTACACCGACTAATGCCTTTTACAATATTGCTCTTGTTTCCATTTTTAGACTCTCTACATATAGGTATCTGCAATTTTATGTCTATGTACAAGCACATGCAAGTATAAGCAAATTTCGCTTTGAAAATGACATAAAACTGAGTTAGTAAATTGTCACATTTATAATATTCGATTTGAGTCACATTACGTTTATTCAACTATAACTATAAGACAACACAAAAACCGACTCTTCTGGTTGCGACTGAGTATATATGTGTCCTTCAATAGTAGGTACATAGACCGGAAACATTCAAACACACTCATCTTCCTAATCATCAATATCACAGACTCAACCTTCAAATTTTTGTCAAAGATGATTCTTTTACAAGACAATAAACAAAAAAAGTAATTACTCGGGGAATATAGTAAACTAGCAACGCAAAAACACAAAATTTACAAACTGATGAAAATTTTACACAAATCAGAAGAAAACTTATTCAAACAAACGCAAGATCAATTTTTTACGAGATACATCAATCACACAGCACCTACCTACACGACTTCCATCGCCACAACACACAAAAAAACAAAAAAATAATCCAAAATCAATATATCTCTACGAAAGCGATACAAACAATAGAAATTACATCGCGCCTCGACAACTATTAAACACAAATAGAAACACACATGCATCATCACCATTATAAAAATAAATAGACTTACGCATACCTTGCGAGAGCCACTGTTCGCGGCGAACATCAAGCTTGCTCTGTTTGAGTTTGGCCAATCTGTTGTTCTAAAAATTAAAAAACACAATCTCAATACATACATACAATTGCATTAAAATTGAATTAAGAACATGAATTTGTGGAAAATTACCCGTTTCTTCTTGGCAATGACAGCGTCTTTTTGGATCAAATCATAAGCCATGGCTACGTGAAAATAAAAAACCCTAATTTGAATGGAGGATCAAGAGAAGAAGAAGATAGGGGGAGAGGAATAGATAGATAGATAGATACAAATATAGATACAGTTTTTATTATACAACAAGGACAAGGAGGACACAAAAATGGAAGGAGGATGGATAACTCAAATAAAAATCCCCTTTGTTTTCGCTCCCTCACTCTTTCTCTCTCTCAACTTCTGTTTTATAACATACACTCATTTACTATTATGCCCCTGTCATTTGCTTATTTTACATTCTTTACCATATGAATGCCACCAGAAGTCAGAACCAGGCAACCAGCCTAAGCTGCGTAAATTGCTTATACACGTTACAAGCCCGCAGGCCACAGGCTTTGCTCACCAATTTAACGAAATAATGATATTTTTACCAAATTTTTTAAACTTTTTGATAAAAATATCCTTTTTAATTTTTTGGTCAAAAATAACAGTCTATTACGCATTTCAAAAATGGGTAATAGTATTACGCATTTATCAAATGGGTAATACATTTAAATTACAAAAAAAAAGGGAAAAAAAATTAATTTTTTTTTATTCGTGTCACGCATTCTAGGAATGCGTAACACACTAAAGTTAGGGGTGTTACGCATTTCTGGAATGCGTGACACGAATAATTTTTTTTTTTTCATTTTTTTTTAAATTCTTACATAATACCCATTCCTCAAATGTGTAATAGCATTATCCATTTTGTAAATACGTAATAGGTTGGTATTTTTGGTCAAAAAATTTAAAATTGGTATTTATGTAATAAATTTTAAAAAATGGTATTTTTGGCAATTACCACAATTTAACCACTCAATTACATAAATTTGTCCACAAAGCACCAAATGTATTAAAAATATTGGAAAAATTGCATATATTATTATATAAATAAATATAACGACTTCTTACACAGATCGAATTTAAATTGGTTCTAAAGTGAATGTGTTGCTTTGAAATATTAAGAACTCGAACTTAAATAAAAATTAGCTTAAAATTCATGCGATATTTTTTAATATTGGAATATTTTTTTTAGTTTTAATTAAAAATTTTAAGACATGAATGTTATAGTCTTAAAATTTTAAATGATATAATCTAATAATAATTATATAGACTAATGATCAAATAGAAACCAAAATTAGAATAAAAAATAGCCTTAAATCTAATAATCCAGCTAAGGACATCACATAATTTAAATACACTCTTCCACACATAACCCCATATAAGGTATATCATGTCACTAAAATCGACGACGTTGGAAGTCACAGAAGAAATGTAGATATAAACATACACGTTAATATATACTCTATACAAGTCGGGTTAAGAGATGGTTTCTAATTTTTATTTTAATAAAGTTTCTATTATAATAGGATCCTATATATATATATATATATTACACTATCATACATTTTTAATTTGTGATACAATTAATCATCAGACGTTTTATTCATGATGAAATTACTAATTTGCACCCATATTTATTATTTACTAAAAAATGTAATTAGTGGAAATTGAATCGGGACTCTTAACTAATTTACGCATATTCATACCACTGCATCATTTAGTTATATTTGTTTTCATTTGTACACATAATATATGTGTGTGTGGAAATACTAGATCAAGATTTTATATTTTATTATATTCATTTTTAGGTTTATCGATTTTATTTACATTATATTGGATCTTTTTTGTAACATTCTCTTCCTAAAATGGGAGGAGATATTACTTAAAATTAATAAACCTGCAACATAGTACTAAAATAATTTCTAAATAAATGATTAAACAGTCTAATAATCTCCAAATAACAATGAACCTCAAAAGTAAAGTTCAAACCGATAAATATGATAAACCAAAATCTCTTAATAAGTATTTAAGTCTAAATAATGATAGAAGTTCATAAGTCCATTAAGGGTAGCTCTCCTACACACAATCCCAGATCCTCTTAAGCACCTGCCAGAAAAAGAATACGGACTGCCAACAGAATCAGACACTAATCATAGTAGTATTTTGACATTTCAGATATCGAAACAGTCGAATTTGATTACGAAAGGTGAGCAAATAAGTCAGAGCTCGAAAAGATCTTCCAGAATGATATTACTCGTAATTTATGAATATAAACTCAATTTTTTATGAATTTTCAAAGTCAAGGGTATCAATATCGAAATTATACAAGCAGTTTACAAATCACAGAAAACGTATACTTACAAGCACAATTTCAAGAAACTCAAAGAACGAAAGTTGTAGAGAATTTAAATATCTTTCCAAGAACTTAAGAATCGACACAATCCGATGAATAAAGATTTTTATATGAATTTAACAAGAATTCACGACAAGTTATAATTCAAAATAACGAATATTGAACACAATACGAAAAGAGGAATCAAGATATCCATATCTCTTTAATTATTTTAAATTTGAAAAGTTTAAAATTGTTTAGATGAATACACATTAATACAAATGACTGCAAATTAACAAACTCAAAAGTAAAAGAAATCTTTTGTCAAAAAAAAAACAACCTACAAGCAGAACCGCAACAAGAAGTTTTCAATGATGGGCGAAAGTCAGAATATCAATAAGCCTCGATAGTTTATAATTCATAAATTTTCAGACATCTTGTTGACGGAGGAATTTGGTAATAACAAAATTCGAGGTACTTCGCCGGAAACAAGATCTACAGCGGTGGTTCTTTGCCGAAAAGAGTGGTGGCTGTTTGTAATTGGTGGCTGAGATTGATAGGGTTAGTGGCGGATGTTTCAGAGCTCTCGACTTCCAACCCCTCAATCGGCCTACGTACCCCGGTATTTATAGGGGATCAAGCCATACGTAGTTCTTGGAGAACAAGAAACCCAAATGGGCTTGGATATCGATCCAGCATCCGGAATGTTCTACTATGAGGCCTAACCACAAAAGGCCCAAGGCTCATCTAAGATCTCAAGACTTCACGAATATGGAAACTTCCCCCGTCGAGGACTAGTCCTATTCGCTACAAGCTATTTCTTGATTTCAAAGCTTTTGGGTGAGAAGCACCCACCAGATAGCAGGACAGGTGATCCAGAGCATTTGGGTGCAAAGTGCAGGATTACTCCAAAGTTCCCCAATGAGGGCGCGCCCATTGGCTACAGGAACAGAGCTCCCAAAGCACACACCAAAAAGTCCCCATCTTTCCACCTTAGGGCGCGCCCTTAGTGTCTAAGAAGGGTCCTTATATCCAAGCAAACCCCCGGAGGCCTTCTGCGATGGACATCCCCCTCCTGAGATACGACAGGAGGGAATTCTTCAACTTCTAGAATTCCAGCTTTGGGTGGAATCCATGCTTGAGTGGAATCCTATGATAGATTTCTTCAATGTCTTCTCAGAAAATCAATCTTGAATAGATTTGTCGCCATGTTTTTGTATTTAGGGCGCGCCCTCTTTGTAGAGAAAGAGAGGGCGCAACCTGACTTCTCTATTACCTGCTAAAACCCTAATTAATCTTAGAATTCCCCAAATTGAACCCAAACTGAACCCGTATTCGACCCGAATCCATCTTGAAATACCCGAACCGAATTTTGGCTATAACAACTACCCCCCAATTCCATATGAAATCAGAGATAATGTATGGAATTCTTCCGAAAAATCCCAAAATTCTTACAAAATATTCTCCACAGGGCGCGCCCTAAAAGAGGGCGCGGCCTTAGAATTCCAAACGATTCTTTTTCCAGCTGTCATCCACCATCCTATATTTCTCCTATAAATACCACTTCTCTCCCCTACTTTACTCTTTTTCACTTCTCTCTTCAAGCAAACCCGACTCCGGCGACTTCACATTTTCCGAACGAAAATCCGGTCATTCTCAACAGTTTCTTCCAATTTCTTTCCACAAATCTTGAAACAGAACTTCCAAGGTACGTTTTTATATCTTTCACCTGCTGTTTCACCGTGTAATTTGTCTGATTTTATACTTTGACTGTTCGACTCCACCATGTTCTTCGTTTTTGATGTATGTATATCTGTATGCATTATTGTTTAATCTGGTTTCGTTATCACCATCTTTTAACAACATGATTCTGAATATTAGGCTAAATCCTTGGGCGTGTCTTACACTTAAGGCGCGCCCTAAGGTCTTCTGAAAATTTTGAACGTCCAACTAATTAAGTCATGTAATTAGTTTAAGTCGTAGTACAAACTTTCCTTCATTTTTCTTTCCCTGGGCGCGCCCTTAGTGCTTTCATTTTTAATTCTTTGCAGCTGGAGGGCGCGCCGTCTCCATTCCACCCTTTTAAAGAATTTAATAGACGCATTGGAATTTACTCTCCTTTACCTTCTCCGCTTCCACCCAATCACTATAGACCACTCTTTTCCTTTATGTCTTCTGAGGATAGGGCGCGCCTCATCGAAGATTTCCACGAAGATAGGATGAGTTTTTCAAGTGAGGATTCCTTGGACAACGTTCCCCTTAGCACTCGTCTAGAAAACAGAAACAATCTTCAACCTTTGCAACCCTCAAGAAAAATTCCAATTTTTGAAAGAACTTCAAATATGCTTCCTTCAGATTCTTCCGATAGTGATTTTACTCCAGGTAGCCATACCCCAAGTGACACCCATTCTTCAGACACTTACTCTACCGAGGGCGCGCCCTCTGCCTCTTCTATCTCGCCCATGATCAATTCTGAGCCAACATCTCCTCCCCCTTCACCTATCCCATTTGAACACTGGAAAATCCGTGATGAAGAGATTGACCTGGAATGGGGAAGATATGAGGATATATCTGAAAAAGAGAAACAACAACTCAGAAGGAAGCAAGGTAAGCTAGCCTGCGTGAACATGTCTTCCACTGCCACAAATGACGAAGTGGAATGGGCAATGAAATACTACAATCAAGAAGGACTTTGGGCCATTCCACATTCTCATCACTGTCCTCATATTTTTAACTATGGTGGAAATTTCAGAATTCCCAGGATGGTTCTGACCCCAAGACTGGTCGCCCTTGGTGTGGGCGCGCCCCTGCACCCATATTTAAAAGGAATCCTCGAGTGGTACAACCTAGCTCCAATCCAACTGTCACCTAATAGCTACAAACTTGTCCTTGGTCTTTTTATCCTTTACCACGACCTCGGATTCGAAGCACCTTCAATGCCCGAAGTAAGCTACTTCTTCAGCATCAGACAATCAAATGTTGGTTACTATTACCTGGTAATTGTTCGCACTTATTCACGCAAGAGAACGTGGTCAACAAGTAATATAGAGTAAATAGGATTCGTTCCCACAGAGACTCAAATTGTTTGTTATGTTCACTTATGCACCAGCTTATGATTTACACTCACTGCTAAGACAATCACAATATTGGTTTGATTTAACTAATGATTAATTACCAACTAAGCCAATTACGAGAAAATAACTTAACTTTAACTTTATAATAACATGGGATTTCAATTTCATTTACTACTTCATCTAGAATCTTATGCCCTTTATCCTAGCATGTGACAGAGTTGATTACTGATTAGATGCACTAAACTGATACACACCAACTTTCGTTGTGCATATACCATCCTACTGATCATCCACAATTGATAGAAGTCAAGTAGTCACCAAATATGTGTAGTCCCTATATGTCTATAGCAATTGAACACATACCGGTTGAAAATCAAGCACCCATTAAACCACATAGTCGATGCAAGACGGTTAGAATCACATCACAAATTAATACATGTTCTTCACATGCAAAAACCTATGCTAGCATGAATTGTTCTAAACCCTAGATCCACTTTCGCATTCACTAGGATTAAACAAACAATTACAAGTGTTCGCGACTCACTTATAACGAATAAGCATAAACATACTAGGCAATCAATACATTCCATCACACACCAAGGCATAATTAACACTCAATAACTAGAATCCATAGCAAAATCCATTAAAACCCCATGATAACGAATTAGCCCATAATCGACCTCATCGCCATCATGGGTTCAATTGACAACATAATTCTAAAATAAACAATTAAATATAGAAGAAGAAATAAGGTTTAGAATTAAATCCCCAAAATAGAAGAGTACAAAGGTTCCAAGAATAATCCTTGCTTGTCACTAGCTTGGAGAATTTCCTTGAAAATGTTCTTGAAATCTAGATGAAAAGTATTGATAGTTGCTAAGAAAAAACTAAGAACCACGATAGATAAAAACAATGATAAAATCATTGTTTTTTAGGTCTACAAATATATATAGATACCCTAATAAAAATGGGCCCAAAATGTTTTGACCCGGTACAAAATAACTTAAATGATAGGCACGCAGCTTAGCATAACACAGGAGGTAGACCGCGCTGTTGCGCCTCATTGCTGCGCTACTGCTCAAGGTACCACGCGCAAGAGCGCCCACAGGCGCGCAAGGGCGCTAGCCAATCCCTGGAAACACACTGGAGCGCTGTTGCCCTTGTTCAAGCGCAGCAGCGCCTGTTCAAGCGCAGCAGCGCCTGTTCAAGCGCAGCAGCGCCTGGTGCCCCCTGCCCAGATTTGTAGAAAATTCTCTCCTCTTCGCGTGGGCTTTTGAATCACCCAATTCCGATGTCTGGAACTCCGGTTATGGCCAAAACAGTGAAGTATACGCATTGAGCTCAAATTCCTGAATTCTCTTGCCCTAGACTTCCTGTAATTTCTACTTTAAGCTCACAGAATACCACAAATACTTCACCAACACCACCAATGCCGCCCGACTATGCAACCTACATAAATTAAATGAAAACACATCAAACTAACACGAAACTTGAGAACTCGCAATCGTTTTAAGTACGAATGGAATGCAAAATAGTGGATATAAAATCCACTTATCAAACCCCCAAACTTAAACCGTTGCTTGTCCTCAAGCAATGCAAACTCAACCCTAAAATGATGAATGAATGCAACTAAAAATTAAATGTCATGATAATGCGATGTCCTAATGCAATGATCCCACAAAAATGATCTGAAACCAACTCAACACGCAAACGTCTCAACGAATGCAACAACTCCAAACAGAGCTCGACTAAGGCCCCGTATACTAACAATACATGCTCGGAAACGTGGTGTGTGCATTTCTCACTAGATATAATCTCGAAACTAGATCAAAGGCATAACCAATTCTTCGCCAAAACAATCACATGTTTATAAACAGAATAGACTTTAGACACTGCATGACTCAAAGACACCGTCATCATCATTTAAGGTAGACAAGGACTCATGCTTTACTACACAAAACATCACAAAACACAAAACACACATGCTTTTGACTGTGCAATGGGTGAGACCCCTAAAGGCTTATACAATAGCACCCTTGTAGCGAGCGTTAGGTTAGTGGATCCCAGACCAGAAAAGTCTTAGGTCACTAGGCATAAAATCCCCTCGAACTTACTTGCTCGAGTACTAAAGAGCTCACCCTAGCCAATTAGCATACACACACTCTCACAATCCCTCATTTTTTATTCTCACAACTCTTTTCTTTTTCTTTTTTTTTCTTTTTTTTTTCTTTTTTTTTTCTTTTGACTCTTTTTCTTGCCTTCTTTTTTTTTTTTTCACATGGGTGCACTATCTCACCCTCCTAGACTACTCATATCAAATATGAGCCGGCTACTAGCCATTTGACGCCTAGCCATTATTACACTACGACACGACACTTAGCATGAAATCCCTGTTTTCCCCCAAACTTATACTTAAGTGCTCCTACACCATCGAGGGAATAACGAAAATTCTAGATATAAATAAGTGATTAAATCTCAACAGCCAAACAAGGTATGACTCGATCTAGCCCAAGAGCACACAGTGAGACCGTGAAAAGATTGTGTTCCCGACACATGCAAGTCAATTTCATAAGTACTTAAATCAACCCTCTATTCATTGTCATCACACCCAAATTAACGTCAACCTATCGAGCCAAAAACAGACACTCAAGTGGAATCATATGAAATGCATGAACAACATGATATTACAATCCTAATTAAAGCTATATGACATGGCATCCTACATGCAATCTAAATGGCATGGCAAAACTACATGCAAAAATTCTAATATGACTAACATGAATATGCAACTATATGCAATGAAATGACTCTTAATACCCTAAAATCACCCCCAAACTTAAAAATTGCAATGTCCTCATTGAAGGTAAATTAAAAGGGTACAAGAGATACTCCCCTACACGCCGGCATCTCCACCCTCCTCGGGTGGTGTGTCTGGTGGTGGATAGACGTGGAGACTCCAACACAACTGTTGTTTTATTCGAAAGCAAGTAATCATGGGTTGCCTCCCACGAAGCGCCTTTTTTTAACGTCTTTAGCTAGACTTGGCCACGATTTTCCTCTTGAAAAATTTCTGCACCGTATCTCTATAAGGCCATTTAATGATCTTCTTCGGAGCAACGTCATTGACGACAAGCTTCAACCTCCTTCGCTCTTCCAAAGTGCCCGTGACATTGTTCCCACACCATATTTGAATAACCAACGAATAGATGATATCCTGATTATCTGAAATCATCCATCCACTACCTGTATGCTTTTGTAAAGCCGCCAAACGTACTTCTTCCTTATCAGGCGGTAAATCTGCTGAGATAATAGTGGATAAGGTTGGAGATGTCAACCTTCTCTGCTTCTCAACAAAACCAATTGCATTGTCCACTAAAAAATTTTGCATAGAGCGCATACTGTCACGAAAATTTGAAATAACCCTTTCAAAATTCTTGTCCGGAGGTAATTCTGCTGAGATGATGATAGAAGATGATACAAATGAACTCGAATCAAACTCCTGAGATTGAGAGGATATCAACTGCAGTTCCAAGTCAGGTAGTTCCTTGATAGAGGCTTTTGGAGGTTTGCCTTCGGCAGATAGCACTTCTAGTGACTCGAAACAATGCATCATTCCAACACTTTGCGAATTATCCTCTAACAACGTTAGATGCTCGTCTTCATTCTTCTCAGGTCCCAATTCTAGAAACATAGGCTGCTCCAGTGGATCTTCATACAAATTATCCTCTAATTTATCATAAACCAGAACATCCTTCATTGATATTGTTGAAGATTCTTCCACATATCCTTCATGTTCAGAATTTAATTGAGACACCTCAACAAGTTCATGGCTCTCAACTAACACAATTTCAAAATTCTTCTTCTCAACATTTTCAGATTGCAAAGGATGTGGTTGTGGCTGAATATTCAGAACTGCATTTTCTGACCTTTCTTCCTTATCAGCTTCCTGTTCTGCTTCTTCCTCATCTTCGCCCTCAGACTCTCCTTTCTGAACATCGATCAAAATCTCACCCGTGGCTAAGAATGGCTCATCAAGATTGATAGGCATGTTATTGTCCTCTTGCTCTGCCTCTAGGTTTCTCGTGTCACTTGGAAGGGTTCCCTGAAGACTGTTTAGCAAGGTTGCTAATTGACCAATCTGATTTCCTATTGTCTGGAGAGACAATGCATTGCTTTTAGCCATCAACCTCAATTCTTCTAATTCAGCTTCTTCGGTCGACTGTTGGATAGACCAAGTCTGAAATTGCTGCTGCTGAAATTCAGGAGGTTGAAAGTGTTGATGCACTGGGGCATACTGATGCTGAAATTGTTGCCCCTGTTGCTGCTGAATTCCCCATGGATTGTATGGCTCATCTTCAAACTGTTGATTTTGGAGCGGGTAGGATGGATATTGGAATTGCTCCATACCACTCTGATTGTAGTCCCAGCTGAAATTTGGCCGATTTCTGTTATACTCACATTGATGAGTGTGATGTCCACCTGCACACAGCTCACAAACAATTACAAATTCCTGCTCCCAATAATCCATCAAATAAAAAGAAAAAAAAAGCGTCTGAGTCAGTGAATTTAACCCAAATTGATGACAAGATCATAAACTAAACAAACAATGAACAGAGTCCCCGGCAGCGGCGCCAAAAACTTGTTCGCACTTATTCACGCAAGAGAACGTGGTCAACAAGTAATATAGAGTAAATAGGATTCGTTCCCACAGAGACTCAAATTGTTTGTTATGTTCACTTATGCACCAGCTTATGATTTACACTCACTGCTAAGACAATCACAATATTGGTTTGATTTAACTAATGATTAATTACCAACTAAGCCAATTACGAGAAAATAACTTAACTTTAACTTTATAATAACATGGGATTTCAATTTCATTTACTACTTCATCTAGAATCTTATGCCCTTTATCCTAGCATGTGACAGAGTTGATTACTGATTAGATGCACTAAACTGATACACACCAACTTTCGTTGTGCATATACCATCCTACTGATCATCCACAATTGATAGAAGTCAAGTAGTCACCAAATATGTGTAGTCCCTATATGTCTATAGCAATTGAACACATACCGGTTGAAAATCAAGCACCCATTAAACCACATAGTCGATGCAAGACGGTTAGAATCACATCACAAATTAATACATGTTCTTCACATGCAAAAACCTATGCTAGCATGAATTGTTCTAAACCCTAGATCCACTTTCGCATTCACTAGGATTAAACAAACAATTACAAGTGTTCGCGACTCACTTATAACGAATAAGCATAAACATACTAGGCAATCAATACATTCCATCACACACCAAGGCATAATTAACACTCAATAACTAGAATCCATAGCAAAATCCATTAAAACCCCATGATAACGAATTAGCCCATAATCGACCTCATCGCCATCATGGGTTCAATTGACAACATAATTCTAAAATAAACAATTAAATATAGAAGAAGAAATAAGGTTTAGAATTAAATCCCCAAAATAGAAGAGTACAAAGGTTCCAAGAATAATCCTTGCTTGTCACTAGCTTGGAGAATTTCCTTGAAAATGTTCTTGAAATCTAGATGAAAAGTATTGATAGTTGCTAAGAAAAAACTAAGAACCACGATAGATAAAAACAATGATAAAATCATTGTTTTTTAGGTCTACAAATATATATAGATACCCTAATAAAAATGGGCCCAAAATGTTTTGACCCGGTACAAAATAACTTAAATGATAGGCACGCAGCTTAGCATAACACAGGAGGTAGACCGCGCTGTTGCGCCTCATTGCTGCGCTACTGCTCAAGGTACCACGCGCAAGAGCGCCCACAGGCGCGCAAGGGCGCTAGCCAATCCCTGGAAACACACTGGAGCGCTGTTGCCCTTGTTCAAGCGCAGCAGCGCCTGTTCAAGCGCAGCAGCGCCTGTTCAAGCGCAGCAGCGCCTGTTCAAGCGCAGCAGCGCCTGGTGCCCCCTGCCCAGATTTGTAGAAAATTCTCTCCTCTTCGCGTGGGCTTTTGAATCACCCAATTCCGATGTCTGGAACTCCGGTTATGGCCAAAACAGTGAAGTATACGCATTGAGCTCAAATTCCTGAATTCTCTTGCCCTAGACTTCCTGTAATTTCTACTTTAAGCTCACAGAATACCACAAATACTTCACCAACACCACCAATGCCGCCCGACTATGCAACCTACATAAATTAAATGAAAACACATCAAACTAACACGAAACTTGAGAACTCGCAATCGTTTTAAGTACGAATGGAATGCAAAATAGTGGATATAAAATCCACTTATCAGTAATCAATAAACAACATAACAATAAAGGCTTCTCAGAAGGAAGAATTAGCCATATCAAACGATGGAAGGAACCTTTCTTCTTCGTTTGGGACGTCCCTAGAGTCCGTCTTCAATTCAACACGAATCCCTATAAGTGAGGGCGCATCCTACACCTTTCCTTTCAAATTTGTTTTGCCGTCTAAAAATAAATATTTACTAATCTTGAATTTAAACAGATATGAGAATTCAAAAAACACTTCAGGGCACGGCCTTATCCAGAGCAAGGGCCGTCCTAAAAATTGCTGCAGAAAAATTTAATCTTCAAACCCTCATTACAGAGGAAAACCTTAAAAAGGTTGGGATTCTGTCTGACAGGGTTGGGTCCATTTGTAAGTTTAAGAAATTTAGAAATGGTGTTGCCGTTCCCACACCTTCATCTAATGATAGTAAAACCGAAGATTCTGGTTCTGATGAAGGTATACAAGTTGCAACATAGGGCGCGCCCTAACCGTTTTTCCTTCATTACTTGCAATGAATGTAATGTTACTTTACAACTTATCTAATGCCTTCTTTATCCAGGGCGCGGCCTAACCCTTTTTCTTGTCTCGTACAGGTATGGCTCCTAAAATTCCCCGTGGATTTGGAGCTTCAAAGAAAAAAGATGATAAGAAGAAGAAAACTGATCTCTCCGGTACTTCCGATTCCAGGACGCGCCCTGTACAAAGGAAAGATTCTGATGACATTCTCACTTTATCCAAAGAGCCTTTGAAGAGAAATGCTGAGTCTCAAGAACCTATTATTGACAAGGGCAAGAAACCAAGAACCGAGGGCGCGCCCTCGTATGTGGAAACCTTAGTTGGTCCAGCTGCCACCTCTTTTGTTAAAGAAAAAGATATTGACTTGTGGCAAAACATGAATGCCGAAGACGAAGCCCAATCCATGATCCAAGCTTCTGCCCAATTGCTAGTTCAATCTCTAGGGCGCGCCCAGAGAGTTCACAAGGAAAAGCTCCATATTAACAGGCTTGAGGCTGAAAACAGGAAATATTCAAAGATGATTGTTGAAAATGACAACAAATGGAAGAAAGATCTGGATGCCAAAAATGACAGAATTGCTGATCTGAAGCATGACCTGGATGAATCTCTTGAACATCGCCATCTTTTGAATACCAAAAATGACAAATTGGAAAAAGAAGTGAAGGAATTGAAGGTACAGTGTGACACTCTTGAGATTGAGAAAGCCGATTGTTGGAAAGATGAGAAGCAGGCCATGGAAGATCGAAACTTCCAAGCTGGGTTTGACTTCTATCTTCTTGGTTTTCTAGCAAACGATCCTGATTACAATTGGGAGGAGAAATTCGGCCGTGAGAATGCCGAAGATATCGAAGATTTCAAGAGGGTGCATGCAAGTGCCATCAAGGCAAAGAGGATTGAGCTAGGATTGGACAAGGATCCCCAGGGCGTGCCCTCAACTGAAGAGGCTCCCCTAGAAACCGAGCCAACCAAAGACCCAGAAATCCAAATAACTGACCCTTCCAACCAAAACTCTGCTCCTGAAGTAATATCTCCTCTCTCCATTCGTCCCTCAGAAAATCAGGACGCGTCCCCTCCCAAGAACGCGCCCTGAGGCTTTTACTGTCTTAAACTTAAACTTTTGCTTGGATTTAAAATTTGAGGTGCGGGCCCTCTGTAAAACCCTGCAAGTTGTACTTCCTAACTCTGTTTTTAAACCTTAATATGTGTAATGCTTTTGTTTCTTGCTAGATTCTTCATATAAGGGCGCGCCCTTCATGGGGACACGACCTTTTCTTCATAATTTCGTTTACGAATTTGTCTTTTAATTGACAGAAAATCTCACATATAAGTTGAGGGCGCGCCTTAAGGCATTGCCCTTTTTATAATTCCTTTAAGTTATCAAAACTTTGCTCGTAACTATACATTTCTTCACAGGGCGCGCCCTAAGGCATGGGGCACGACCTCTTGTACTTCGATCAAAAAATTCTTCAAAAACTTGAAAGATGTCTTGATATACTTCATTGATTTGTCAAAAAAATTCTTTATTAAACTCAAACCTCGACAGAACAAGGGAAGGTATACATGTACTACCCCCCGAGCTAAGGAGAATAAAAACATGAAATAAAAACAGCAAGTCTCGACTAGAACTAAGGAAAGCGTATGTGTATTACCCCCTAGACTAGGAGAACAATTATTGATACTAATCTAACTTATATATAAGCCTTCATATAATAGGGGGCCGAAACCGCACCCTACTGGTAGTACTTCTTCAAATGCTCCGCATTCCATGCCCTTGGGATTGTGTTGCCATTCAAGTCTTCCAGATGATAAGTGCCTTCCCAAATAATAGACTTGAACTTGTAAGGTCCTTCCCAATTTTGACCGAAGACTCCATAAGCAGCTATCCTTGTATTTGGCATGACCTTTCGAAGAACCAAATCACCTACCTTGAAAGGACGAGTCTTCACCTTCCTGTTATAATACCTTGCAACTCTCTGCTGATAAGTTGCCAACCTCAACTGCGAATTTCCCCTTATCTCTTCTAGGAAATCAAGATTTATTCTTTGATTTATCATATTCGATTCTTCTTCATAGAAATCCCTTCGGAAAGACCCTGCTCCAATTTCTACCGGAACCATTGCCTCACATCCATAAGACAACATGAACGGTGATTCCCCAGTGGTGGTCCTTGGAGTTGTATTATACGACCATAAGACCATGGGAAGCTCCTCGGGCCAATTTCCTTTGCTTTCTTTTAGCTTGGTTTTCAAAGTATGCTTGATTATCTTGTTGATAGCTTCAGTCTGCCCATTGCTCTGAGAATGATACACAGCTGCGAATTCCTTCTTGATTCCCAAGTCTTCACATAGCTTTCACAACTCCTTGCTGTCAAATTGCTTTCCATTATCTGAAATAAGCTTGTAGGGAATTCCGAACCTGCACATAATGGAGTTAAACACAAAATCCTTAATTTTCTTCGCTGTGATTGTGGCCAAGGGCATTGCTTCCGCCCATTTGGTGAAGTAATCTATAGCAACAACAGCATACTTGACTCCTCCCTTAGACTTGGGGAGTTCTCCAATAAGATCTATTCCCCACATAGCAAATGGCCATGGACTCATCATAGAAGTCAAAGTAGTCACCGGAACCGTTGAAAAATTGGCAAACCTCTGACATTTATCACATGCCTTGACAAACTCATAGGCATCCTTCTTCATAGTAGGCCAATAATAACCTTGCCTTAACACCTTCATTGCCAACGAACCACCCCCCGAGTGATTACCACAAATTCCTTCATGCACCTCCCTTAGGATATAATTGCATTCATCTCCATCTATGCATTTCAAAAGCGGTTGATTAAAACCTCTCTTGTATAGAATTCCATCATACTCTACAAACCTGGCAGCATGATATCAAAGACGCCTTGCTTCAATTTTATTGCTTGGGAGAATCTCCTTACGGAGATACTCTAGAATTGGAGTCATCCAAGTAACTGACAGAACAACCTCTACTTCCATGACTTCCACTTCTGGAATGCTTGGCACCTCTTGAATTTGTAGAGGAACTGTTCCTAACAACATAGCATCCTTCTGGGATCCTAACTTGGCTAAAATATCCGCACTACAATTTTCATCTCGAGGAATACATTCCAACCTTACTTCACGAAACTTCTGAATTAATCGCTGTGCACACTTCATGTAGAGCTCTGTTCTTGGACCTCTACACTGAAAACCTCCCTTGACCTACCTGACTACTAACACCGAATCACTCGACACGATCAAATTTGCCACTTTCATCTCCAAGGCCATCTTCAATCCATTAATCAAGGCTTCATATTCTGCATCATTATTAGTTGCCTCAAACTTGAAATGAATGGCACTCATTAATCGATTTCCTTCAGGTGTTACCAAAATAACACCTGCACCAGCTCCTCCGTTATTCACAGCTCCGTCTACATGCAGCTTCCACCAAGGTTGTGGAACTTCCTCAAGAGAGCGCACCCTCCTTGGAGGAATTCCAGGTTCCACCAATACAAGTAACTTTTCCTCAATCTCTGAATCAAACTCCAGGATGAAATCTGCTAAAGCCTGACCTTTAATAGCCGTTCTTGGCATATATTCCAAATCAAACTGTCCCAACTCAATAGCCCACTTCAACATTCTCCCCGAAGCTTCTGGTTTGTGAAGGATACCTCTCAACGGGTAAGCAGTACGAACCTCGATTTTGTGAGCTTGAAAATAAGGACGAAGCTTCCTTGCCGCCAAGATTAAAGCGTAAACCAACTTTTCCATGCTGGTATATCGAGTTTCTGCATCATGAAAACGCTTACTCACATAGTAAACTGGGGACTGATGATCAATCTCTTCTCTTACCAACACTGCACTAACGGAGTACTCCGAAACTGCTAAGTACAATATCAAAGTTTCTCCTTCCACGTGCTTGGCTAAGAGCGGAGGATTTCCCAACTGCTCCTTGATTTTCCGAAAAGCTTCTTCACACTCAGAAGTCCACACAAAATCTTTAGATGCTCCCTTGATCACCTTGAAGAACTCTCTGCATCTATCTGAAGATTTTGACACAAAACGATTTAACGCTGCAATTCTCCCAGCCAAACTTTGAACTTGCTTCACACTAGATGGAGATTTCATGTCAAGTAAGGCTTTAATCTTGGCTGGGTTCGCCTCGATCCCACGATGGTTGACAATGAATCCCAAGAACTTTCCGGATTCCACTCCAAACACACATTTCTGAGGATTCAACTTCATCCTGAACTTCCTCAATACTCCGAACATCTGCTCCAAATGCTTTACATGATCCTCCTCCCTCAAGGATTTGACAAGCATGTCATCCACATATACTTCCATGGTTTTCCCTATCAGATCTTTAAACATCATGTTTACCAATCTCTGATAAGTCGCTCCAGCGTTGATCAAACCGAATGGCATTCCAATATAACAATACAAACCTCTATCCGTGATGAAAGAGGTGTGCTCTTGATCAGGTTCGTACATAGGAATTTGATTGTAACCTGAATAAGCATCCATGAAACTCAAAAGAGCGTGGCCAGCGGTAGCATCCACCAATTGATCAATCCGAGGGAGGGGAAAACTATCTTTAGGGCATGCCTTGTTCAGATCCGTGAAATCCACACAAGTTCTCCACTTTCCATTAGGCTTCTTGACAAGAACCGGATTTGCCAAACAATCTGGATAATATAACTCCTTGATCAAACCAACATCTAGAAGTCTATCAACTTCTTCTTTCAGTGCTATAGCTCTTTCTCCACTCACAGGTCGACGTTTCTGGCGAATTCCTTTCTTGGTGGGATCTATGTTCAAATGATGACACATAATCTTTGGATCAATTCCCACCATATCAGCATGACTCCAAGCAAAGACATCCAGATTATTCAAGAGAAAATTAGTGAGCATTCCTCTCAACTTGGAATTCAACTGAGATCTGATTTTCAAAACCTTACTCGAATCCTTCTCATCCACCATAATTGGAATAGTATCCTCTGCAGGACCAGTCTTTTCCACAGGTTATGGTGTTCTCGAATCAAGATCAAAATCAAAACTTCGTGGATCCTCAACCGGTGTTGCATCCTTGGAGGGCGCGTCCTCTTTAAGAGAGAAGTCTTCCTCAACAAGGGTATGCGCCAAACCTTCAAGTAACATTCGCCTTCCTTCGACCTGCTCACCTCTGATATTAACTGAAATCACCTCCTCTGAATCTTCTTCAATTTCTTCTAGAATTCCATCCTGAAGATCATCAAGTACTAGAATTCTCTCCTCAGGGCACGCCCTGTAGCAAGGCGTTTCCTCTGGCTCTTGAACAAGATAATGGACTTTCACTTCTCCAGGGGCAATACTCATAATTCCTGAACTACTTTCACTGAGGGTGCGCCCTCCATCCTGCTATCTCCTGAATCCCTTGATTGCCTTGTGATAACAATCTCTCGAGTCATGTTGGGATCCTCGGATTGTTCCCACCCCATTTGGCGTAGGAAACTTCATTGCAAGATGATAGATGGAGGTCACAACCTTCATTTCTTTCAACGAAGGACGTCCTACCAAAGCATTGTGTGAGGATTCCACATTCAAAACCATGAAATTCATCATTTGAGTCACAGAAAGAGTTCCTTCCCTGAGAGTTACCGGTAGCTTGATAGCTCCCATGACCTTTACAAACTCGCCCGAAAAACCATAGATCCATCCGTTGTCTTGAATCATATCCTTATCTAGAAGTCCCAGCTTTTGGTAAGTGCTGTAATACAGAATATTCACCGAACTTCCATTATCAA
Organism: Kitagawia praeruptora; assembly: GCA_037693485.1. NCBI lineage: Eukaryota > Viridiplantae > Streptophyta > Magnoliopsida > Apiales > Apiaceae > Kitagawia > Kitagawia praeruptora. Next base: position 56,551,733 of record CM075350.1, on the reverse strand, counting down.
CAAAAACTCGATGTACATTCTTGGAGCCAATCTGAATCGCCACCACCAAAGCATCATTGTGAGGATGGTGTACCCACCTTGCTTCTTCTTCAGTGAAAGTGATATCAGCACATTCTTCTTTGAACAATTTAGGCGGCCTCAATTCCAAACTATTCACATTTGTAAGAGGTCGGTATCTTGCTTCCCTAGTATACCTCTCCATAGCATGATTGCTGTCACCTCCCAGGTGGTGTCCACCAAAGATGGTGTGAATACTTCCTTCCTTGACAAACTTCTTCTCTTCAGGCTTGCCATCAACATGGAGGGCGCGCCCTCCATCTCTCTTATCAGGATTCTCCCTATGTTTTTTCACCTCTCTGACAATCCATTCTGTCAAATATCCTTCCTTGATCAAATCTTCAATTTCATCCTTCAATTGACGGCACTCATGAGTATTGTGCCCTGAAGACTCATGGAATTCATAGTACTTTCTCTTGTCTTTGCTTTGCCAAGAAGAGAGAGGTTCTGGCTTCCTGAAGAATCCTTTATTTTTGTTTACTTCGAAGATATGTTCAATGGAGGCTGCGAGGGAGTATAATTACCCGGCCTTTGATCATAGGTGTAAGTATCTGGGGGACCCCAATTTCCTCTAGAATCACCTAAATTCACTCGATTGGCACCAGTCGCTATACGACGTGTTGGGCTTGGTGACCTGTCCTTCCTCTTGTTAGTCTTTCCCTTAACACCACTTTGAGAATCTGATTTTTGATTGTCTGCTAAGGATTGCTCTATAGTCTTGAAAGACTCAGCCTGTGCAAACACATCGGCCAGAGTAGGTGGATCTCGCCCTTGAAGATGTTTCCAAAAGTCAGTTCCTACCGACAATCCAGCTATTAAGAAGCTTTTAAGCGTTTCATCAGTTGCTCCTCTCACCAAGGTAGATTCCGAGTTGAACCTCTTGAAATAAGATTGTAGACTTTCTCCTTCCCTTTGCTTAATGTTAGCCAAAGTAGTGACAGGAGGAGCATACTTCACGGCTGCCTGGAACTTGGTTAGAAATAGATTCCTTATTACCTGCCAAGATGTAATTACTCATGGCCTAAGTTTTTGAAACCACTGTTGCGTACTCTCCCTAAATGTTGCTGCCAACAAACGACATCTGGCTAAATCAGTCACTTGATAAACATCCATTTCGATATCAAATCGCCCCAAGAATTCCACGGGATCAGCATTTCCGTGAAATCGCAAGTCATTAGTCATAGACCGATATCCTGTAGGGAGTTGTGCTTCTCTTACTTCAATTGAGAATGGAGAAGACATTGGTGCCGTAGCAGATATTCTCCCTCCATCCAAGTGAATAAGAACTTTTTTTAAGTCATCCACATTAAAGGTTCCCACTCCGGGAATATTCTGAATATTTGGTTGTGCCACAGTCTGAGTACCCCCCAGGGGTGGAGGTGGAGCTGCTGTCGGAATACCCCCTTGAGTTCCTGCTTGTGGTGGAATCATAACATCCTCTTGGGTTTGAGTTTGAGTTTGCTGTCCCTCAGGGTTTTCATGAAGTTGTGGATTCTCTTGAGAACTTCTCTGATGTTGTTCTCCTGAGTGAGGGCGCGTCTTTGATCTAGACTCACCAGAAGCACTTGAGGGAATTTGATGGATACGGGGGAATCTCCCCCCTGAGGGCGCGCCCTGATTATGGGGCCGCCCATTTTCTTGATGCAAATCCATTCTTCTATCACCGTTATCCCGGTTTCCTCTTCTTCCAGGAGTATCATGATGAAAAGCTTGTTTAGATCCAAGGGGCCGCGACTTGTTGTGAACAGGGGGCACGCGCTGTGGATTGTCATTGTGGGCAAGCGTCCGCCCATGTCCAAGGGGCCTCGACCTGTTGTCAGGGGGCACGCGCTGTGAATCATGGGGCCTTGATTCCAAATACTTGCTTTTCTTCTGTTGCTCAAGAAGTACCATCCTTAAATCGTCATCATTAAGCCTTATTCCAAGGCGTTCCTTCAAGCTGGCATAATCTCTCCTTTTCCTTGCCATCTGCTCTTCATCCCTTTGGATTTCACCAGGGGTACGCCCTGAGCGGTGTGGATGAGGGCGCGCCCTCTCTTGAGGATTCAACAACCTGCGTTCAGAATTATCTTCACTAGGATGTTCAACAATAGGATCAGAATAATCTAACCTTCGAGGAGTGACCAGCTGAAATCTTCTTTCCTGATTTTCCTCCCTCCTTCGGGAATCCTCCTCAATCTAAGGGGATTTCCCCAACCGGCGATGATTTCGTGGGATGCTCCGAGATTCTCTCCTTGATCCCTGATTTTCCTCCACCGAACTTAATCTTGCTCCGAAATCATTTAGGGCATCTCCCATACGATACAGCTGTTCCATTAATGCCGCGTTACTGATAAGAACAGGTGGCTGTTCGCTGGCGGCGACTGGAGTCCCATGATGGTGCGGAGGAGCGGAGATTTCCTCTGGAACATAAGCCTCCTGGTGTGTTGGATTTCCCTCCAGGCTATCTTCAGAATCGTAATCCTCTTCTCCATGAGAACCTCTGCGCTGATTGTGCGACATCTTTTCCTCCTAAGATTCAGATCTTGATTGGATCCCCTCCTTCTAGCGCCAATTTGTTGACGGAGGAATTTGGTAACAACAAAATTCGAGGTACTTCACCGGAAACAAGATCTACAGCGGTGGTTCTTTGCCGAAAAGAGTGGTGGCTGTTTGTAATTGGTGGCTGAGATTGATAGGGTTAGTGGCGGCTGTTTCAGGCCCAAGGCTCATCCAAGATCTCAAGACTTCACGAATATGGAAACTTCCCCCGTCGACGACTAGTCCTATTCGCTACAAGCTATTTCTTGATTTCAAGGATGCAGGTAAAGCCATGGTTTACCCCAAGTGCAGAACGCATCCCTGTCCCCCGAATGAGAAGCACCCACCAGATAGCAGGACAGGTGATCCAGAGCTTTTGGGTGTAAAGTGCAGGATTACTCCAAAGTTCCCCAATGAGGGCGCGCCCATTGGCTACGGGAACAGAGCTCCCAAAGCACACACCAAAAAGTCCTCATCTTTCCACCTTAGGGCGCGCCCTTAGTGTCTAAGAAGGGTCCTTATATCCAAGCAAACCCCTGGAGGCCTTCTGCGACGGACATCCCCCTCCTGAGATACGACAGGAGGGAATTCTTCAACTTCTAGAATTCCAGCTTTGGGTGGAATCCATGCTTGAGTGGAATCCTAGGATAGATTTCTTCAATGTCTTCTCAGAAAATCAATCTTGAATAGATTTGTCACCATGTTTTTGTATTTAGGGCGCGCCCTCTTTGTAGAGAAAGAGAGGGCGCGGCCTGACTTCTCTATTACCTGCTAAAACCATAATTAATATTAGAATTCCCCAAATTGAACCCAAACTGAACCCGTATTCGACCCGAATCCATCTTGGAATACCCGAACCGAATTTTGGCTATAACACATCTAATTTGTATCATCAATTAAACAATCGAGATTGAAAAATCTAATATCAAACAAACAATTAAAAAATTTGAAAGATTATTTCTAATACAAGTTCTCGTCAGCTTTTGTTACATAATTAGTTATAATAGATGTTTACAAATATGCATATAACTCACAAAATAATGATAAATATTTAAATGTGTAAAATTTCACTATTATTTGAATATAAAATATATTTCAATATAGTCATACTAGCCAACTCATTTTATGTATTAATGTTTAGTCTTTTGCATATAAAAAAACGTATGCTGACTACATTACTTGTATTCTTTCAGAGAATATAAATTATAAGGCCCAGACAAGATAATGAGCATTCGCATGTTATTAACGTCTTACATACAAATCACACGCACTAATAATCAATCAAGTTATATTTATTATACTTGAGACACTGCACCATATTTATTCATAAATAAATAATGTTAAAGTTAGGTATTGCACAAAAAAGACTAGCTTACATACAACAATATTATATCACCTTTTTCATGATAGCATTTAATGTTATACTGATTTACTAAATATTTATCATGATTAAAAATAATGTAACTAAAATTAACAACCCTCCTAAACCATTCGAATGTATTTAAATGTTTTATTTCATACTATTTATAATTTTCATCTAAATCTGAATAAATTACATTCCAAACGAAATGAAGTGGGATATTATAAAAAAAACAAGTCATAAACAAACAAAGGTCCATTAATGATAAATTGATATTTTCTATATAACGTTAGTACACGCCTCTTCGCACAATTCTAGAAGATAACCCTTGCCTCACACGGAGTATTATGCTAGTTATTTATATAAAAGATTAACAAACTTTATTTGAGCATTATAATTATTATTTCAATATAAAATACTAATTATATGTATAAAATTAAGAATATTTTTAGGTAAATTGACTACTTAAAATAGATCATGTTGCGTCATTTTTATCTAGTATTCAGGATAGTTGCAATTTCTTTTCGAACGATTGTGGGATAGACGATCTTAACGTCTCAAATATTTTTATTATCAATGATTATGAGAATCGTTATAAGTTATGGAAATATATAGATCTTTCGGTTAAAATCTAGAATTTGTATACAAATAATAATGACATATTTTTTACTCTTGCACATCATAAACCCAACCAATTTATCGGTAGATTAAATTGATAAAAAAATTATACACATGTTGTTTCATTATAAGGTGTCAAAATAAATTAGGATTCTAATTAAATAAATTTTGATACTATTAATGAGCATTTATGTTATGAGAGGGGTGTTAGATTTAAAAAAACGTTATTTAATTATATTTAATATTTAGAATTTGTTTTTTTACAAATTATGTTCGTATTGTAATTGCTATTTTTAATATTTATGTTATTTTTAAGATTATCAAAATTCTAGATATATAATAAGAGTGTATTATTCCAACTAATAATTCATTCAAATTTTTTAAATTAAATTTTTAGGAAATTCTTAAATACCTCTTAATTTTTTCAAATAATAGAAATTAATTTATTTATTTTTAATACCTAAAAATAAAAATTTATTAACCGCGCGACGCGCACAACTAAGTTGCCTAGTTATAATTAAGAATTAAAGCATCTAAAACCAATATGAAAGTATTTAAAATAGAGCTGAAAAAAATTATATTGAACCGAATTACTAATTTAACATGCTTGAATATTTTTTAAAAAAATTAAAATTTAGAAATAAAATTGAAATAAATGTTAAACTAAAATTGTCAGAACTGAATTAGAAAAATAATGAATGATTAAATAAATGATCAAAAAATCCAGTGATTTTAAAAATTATATCCCTATATATAATAATCATAAGAGCGATCTTATCCAAATTTTTGGTCTGCTCTGGTCACTGTACTACCAAAATCATATGATCCGTTGAATTAAAAATAGACGATCAAGATTAGATCACATTAAAAAGAAAATTATAATCTTATAAGGATATAATTTGAAAAGGTTGTATTAGAAGTGAATTTTAAAAAGAAAATTATAATCTAAAATGGATATAATTAAAAAAGGTTGTATTATAATTGAATTTTAAAAAGAAAATTATAATTTGAAAAGGATATAATTAAAAAAGGTTGTATTAGGATTGAATTTTATTTATTTTTTATTAATATAAAAAAATTATATTTACTATTTGGGCTCTATCCTGAGATCTAGAAATCAGATTTGGATGATTTTACAATGGGTAAATAGGCAAATTCATAATCAATCTGACCCTCAACTTGCAACGGGGTAATTCAACTCAAAAACCTTGCATTTACATAACTCAAGTAATTAAAACTTGCAACTGGGGCACTAAACAAAAGTAAACTTGCAACTTGCCAACTGAATAAAAATAAACTTACAACGGGGGTACTGAACAAAATTGAGACTGAGAATAAGCAAAATAAACTGATTCAGAGAGGAGAGAGACTGATTCAGTTAATTTTTTTATTTTAAGAAAATTCCTATTTTTTAAATTAAAAAAAGGATTAAGATTTAAAATATTTGTTTTATAGTATTTATATATAAAAAATTAAGATTTTAAATATATGAATTTTTTAAGAAAAATTAATTTTTTTATAAATTAAACAAAGATCAATTTTCAACATAAAAAATGGTCAATTTCTTCTCTTTTTTGTTTTTGCATAGTTTTAATTAGAAAAAAATTGTTAGGTCATCACTAAATTAATTAATATTTTGCTAATTTCATGTGACCTGTAAAATTGTTCAAATCAAATTGTTGTGGAATAAAAACTAGGTTACGAATTGTATTTAATGCTAGGGTTCGGGAGCTTCGTGCTTTAATGGCTGTTTCCGTGTTCGAGACTAATCGGTCCTCACAGAGTGCCTACGTATCTCGTTATTGAGAATCAAGCCAAGACGTAGTTCTAGGTGATGGTGCCATCAGGGCTATGGCGACGAGGGCTCACCTAGGACGTAGTGGCTTGTATGTCCTTATTCGAGGATTGAGCCAAAACGTAGTTCTGAGAATGAGGGGTCAGACCCTTTATATAGGCTGAGAAGCCCTAGAATCGTGGTAGAATTAGGTGACTTGGTGGGCAAGTCGCCGTCCTGAGGAAGGTTCAAGACTCCTTCCTTGTAGGGATCAGTTTCCTTGTGGAAGTAGGTGCCTTGAAGGCTAAGTCAAGCAGGAGTAATATCCTTATTTGACTCTTATTGCTGATCTTGTTATTACCCTTAATATTAATTACGAAATTAATATCATAAATAGGGTTTGGGCCCATCTGGTGGGTCCCACATTTTGACCACATTGGGTCTAATTAATGTCACATTAAATGTGTCTTTAGGGCTTATTTTCAACCCATATCATTTGCCCCCCAACTTCTAGGAAAACTGATCAGGTTTTCCTCGAAGTTTTAACGGCCTTATTCGAGACTCGGGTCTGGGTTTATTGCTCATATGCAAGCATTTTCAACAACATTGTCTTAATGTAAAGCGTGGATCGACCGACGCATTTACAACGACCATAAATGACACTAAACGGTGCTAATAGGCCTTGAACGACGTTTAAACGGTGTTAAACGACGTTAAATGGCATAAAACGGCACTAAACGGTGCTAAACGACGCTAAACGGCGCTAATCAGCCTTAAACGACATTCAAACGGTGTTAAACGACGCTAAATGGCATAAAACAGCACTAAACGGTGCTAAACGACGCTAACGGCACTAACAGTACTAACGACACTAACAGTGCTATCAACACTAACAGTGCTAACGACACTAACGGTGCTAACGGCACTAACGGTGCTAACGACACTAACAGTGCTAAACGACGATCGGCTGACATTTTCTAAAAATGTTGAATCATCATTGTCATGTTTGAATGATCACTAACGTGTTTCAATGTTCTGAATCACTTTAGTGAGGTTTGAAGTCAGTCAGAGGTGTTTTGAACATCAAAGTGATTTTTCAAGGTTGATGGACCATCAGCATCCATTTCCAGTTGGCTAAGGCCCTCAAAAAATGAAGTGGTCAGCCAAGGATGGTCCAAGACTATAGAAAATTCAATTAGCTTTGCGTGGACTGTAAGATCGTCCAAATCTGATATCCGGAGCTCAAGATATGGCTCAAACAGCGTTGAAGGATCGGATTGAGTTCCCGGTCGGCCTAAGGGCTCCAAAATGGCTCGGTCGGCCAGTTACCCAGTCGGCCAATGGTCTCCAAGACTGTAGAAAATTCAGAGAGCTTCGCGTGGATAGTAAGATCATCCAAATCTGACATCCGGAGCTCAAGATATGGCCCAAACAGCGTTGAAGGGTCGGATTGAGTTTCCGGTCGGCCTAAGGGCTCCAAAATGGCTCGGTCGGCAAGTTACCCAGTCGGCCAAGGGTCTCCAAGACTGTAGAAAATTCAGAGAGCTTCGCGTGGACAGTAAGATCGTCCAAATCTGACATCCGGAGCTCAAGATATGGCCCAAACAGCGTTGAAGGGTCGGATTGAGTTCCCGGTCGGCCTAAGGGCTCCAAAATGCCTTGGTCGGCCAACCATCAGTCGGCCAAGGGTCTTCTAGACTGTAGAAAACTCAGTGAGCTTCGCGTGGACAGTAAGATCATCCAAATCTGACATCAGGAGCTCAAGATATGGCCCAAACAGCGTTGAAGGGTCGGATTGAGTTCCCGGTCGGCCTAAGGGCTCCAAAATGCCTCGGTCGGCCAACCATCGGTCGGCAAACCCATTTTCATATTCTTGTCGGACCCCGGGTTGCCGAAACATATCCATACCCCTGACTGATCCGGGTCGGCCGAAAATACCCATACCCCTGACTGATCTGGGTCGGCCGAAAATACCCGTGGTCTTGATGAACCCCGGTCGGCCGAATTTTTTTTTTTTTTTTTTTTGTGATATCGACGATCGATGTCAGTCGGCCGGAGGGCCTCCGGTGAGCCAGTCGGCCGGGACCTCGGTCGGCCGATTTTTTTTTTTTTTTTTCTCATATCGACGATCGATGTCGGTCGGCCGGAGGGCCTCCGGTAAGCCAGTCGGCCGGGACCTCGGTCGGCCGATTTTTTTTATTTTTTTTTTCTCATATCGACAATCGATGTCGGTCGGCCGGAGGGCCTCCGGTGAGCCAGTCGGCCGGGACCTCGATCGGCTAGAGCTTCCCTCGCGGCTCGGTCGGCAGGGACCTCGGTTGGCATGCTTGTTCTTCAAATGTGAGTATCAACCTTGATCATCAATATTCACACATCGACCTTCATCAAAAGTTAATCAACTTGATTCTCAAACTTGAATATCGACCTTGATCCTTGATATTGAACCTCGACATCAATATTCGTACTTGATTTTCAAACTTGAATATCGACCTTGATCCTCGATATTGAACCTCGACATCAATATTCAAATGTCAATATTTGGCACTAAACGGCGCTTAAACGGCACTAAACGGCGCTAAACAACACTAAACGGTGCTAATCGGCACTAAACGGTGCCAATCTCAATTTCAACTTTCACTTGATTATTTTATTCAAAAACAATCTCAACAGGGATCTTGATCATCGAGGTGGAAAAACAAAAACAAAAATGTGAAAACCCGACTCGACCACCACTATCAGTCGGCCGAGTCAAAAACCCGTACCGACAGTCGACGTCGGTCGGCCATCGCACGCACGGGAAGCCAGTCGGCCAGGAGGTCAGGAGACAAAGAGCTAAAGAAGTGGATCTGAACAGGCTTTGCAAAGTCAAATCTGTAACTGTTTAGACACTTACTCAAAAAGGATAGACAGACTAGAAAGTAATTTGTTCAGCTACCTTATTTGCAGTAAGTAGGTTGTATCCATGTTCTATAAGGATACAGGCTCACTTCCTTAGTAGTTAACTTTTGAGGAGTCAAGTTTTTCATACATTGTAAGTCATATCTCTCTGAGAAAAACGAAGCTGAGAATACTATCATTTGTATTCACAGATTGTAACAACCTTTATCTAATACAATATTAGATTAAAGTGATATCGTGTCTTGTGTTTTTTTATCCGCACTCATATCCTTGCACACACAAACACCTATCTTGCTACATAGACTCAAGAACAAGAAAAGTTCAAGAACCCATTCACCCCCCCTCTGTATTCTTTTACTGTATTCAATACTCAACAAGTGGTATCAGAGCGGGCTGTTTATTCAAAAACAGAAAAACGATCATGAGTTCGAATACACCAAAGACTACAGGAACAATGAAAGTCCCTAAGTTTGACAAAGAGAATTACAACCTCTGGAAGATAAAAATGATGTTGTTCATCAAAGCCTCTCATCCTTTATATCCTGAGATTCTCAAGAATTGTCCCTTTGTTCCAACAGGAGATTCCTGAAAAGACTGTTGGAACCACAACAATTCCAAGATCTTATGTGGCCAAGGAACCATCCAAATGGACAGAATCAGAAAAGGAGAAGGTTGCCCTTGACAGTCATCTCATGTTGCTGATTAATTCCATGGACATGTTAATGTTTGCAAACATTGCATCATGTACCATTGCCAAAGAAATGTGGGATCACATTGAGGTGTTATGTGAAGGAACTGATGAGGTCAGAGAAAATAAGAAACAGATACTGGTCACACAGTATGAAGCTTTCATGGCACAGCTCAAGGAAAGCATCACTGAGATGTTTGAGAGATTTCACAAGCTAGTCACTGAGTTGCAGATGAATGGCAAGGTTTACAGCACCAAGGAGTTGAACATGAAGTTTCTGCTATCTTCACCAAATCATCTAGAGCAAAGGGTCATTTCTCTAAGGAGGGAGATTTGAACAAAGTTACATATGATGTGCTCTATGGGGTTTTAAAAACTCATGAGCTTGAGTTGCTTCAGAAAAGGGCTATCCAAGCCAACCAAGGCAGGATGATAAACACATCATGTGCCTTGATTGTCAAAAAATCTATTCAAGATAGAAGCATCTACAAGCCAACTGAGGATAGAGGAGATAGTAGATGATGAAGAAAATGAAGCTGAGGCTAGTGAACCTGTTGAGGAGAAGGAGGAAGAAGAGTTTTACACTCTTGAAGAACTAGATGGGATGGAAAACACTTCATATGCTTTCGTGGCCAGAAAATTTCCCAACATCAGATTTAAGAGGAACCAACCCTTCAAACCTAAAACCCAAAGCCATTCATTCAACAAGAGCAAGGCACCTGTGAAAGCAAACAAGAACAAATTTAAAACCAGCTATGTGGATATGTCATCTGTAAGGTGTTATAGATGCAATGACCTAGGGCATTTTGCCAGTGAATGCAAGAAGCCTAAAAAGAAGGATATAGAGTTTCTAGAGCTTGAAGCTAAGTATGAGGCCCTTCTGAAAAAGCAAACACAAGGTAAGGCCTACATAGCTGAAGGGAAGTGTTGGGATGATTCTGATAGTGATGGAGAGGAACAAGAATTTTGCAACTATGCCTTGATGGCCAATTCCAAGGATGACACATCTCCATCAGACTCTCAGGTACCATCTCTCACTACTATAGACATGTCTGTTTCTGAGTATAAATGCATGATTGAACAACTATCTGTTGAAATGTTTAATATTCATACTAGTATGACTGCTGCTAATGAGGAGATTGCTAAACTGTCTACTAGAAATGAAATGTTAATAAAAAAGAATGAGGAACTTGAGCTAACTGCTATGCAAGTAGAAAACCTTAAGAAAGAAGTTGAATATTTGCAGAATAAGGTTTTATGTGCTAGTCAAGTGGAAAAGGCTCTTAGGGATGAATTAGCTGAAAATGAATTCAAACTGAAAACGTTTAAGAAATCATCTGGTCTAGTGCAATCCTACTGTGAGAAAATTCAATCAAAACCCAAGACTGCTATTGGACTTGACTATGGCACTCTTAACCAGAGAAAAGGCTATGCTGTCATTGAAGATGACACTGCTGTTCAAGTGGAAGTCCCTCACATCTTGAAAAAGATTGAGACTCCTATTTTTAAACATCCAATACTTGATATTGATGAGGAAGCCTTACTCATCAAGCAAATGTTGAATGATGAGGATGAGGCACAGTCCAGTGAACAACAGGCATCCTCCAAGAGTAAGAGTGTCAAAGCCAAAGCCAAGAAGCCAGTAGGTAATAGACCTAAGATTAAAAGGTTTGTGAAATTCATTTCAGCTGGAAATCATGAATCTGAGAAGAAAATGACTAAGAAGAAACAGAACAGAAATGGCAAGTTAGGGATTAATAAAGATAACAACTATATTTATATGCCTAATGCCCCTCGAAAAACTTGTCAGAACTGTTTCAGTACCAATCATCTAACTCATGCATGCAAGAAACCTGGCAGTAGTGTGCCCAAACCTTTCTATGATTGTTCTGTGCTTCTAAGACATAGAGATGCACCATTTTGTGATAAATTTGACTGCATGCCATGCAATATGAATGTTATGACTAGTTGTTTCAATTTGAGAAGGCAATTCATTGATGGTTGTATCAGTCACAATTCTCACACACACTACACAAGGTCAAAGTATTCAAGTCCTCCTAAAGCTAGGAAGGTACCTTTGTCACCTAAGTCTGAGACCTCAGGCTCTAAGACTTCTAACAGTGACAAGAAGACTAACACCAAGAAAGTTGATAAGCATGTTGTTTATGATAAAACTATTTCTAAGTCACATGGACCCAAACTTGTTTGGGTACCAAAGGAGAAGTAATACCTCTATGTTTGCAGGGCAAAGAAAGTGAAAAGAAAGTCATGTGAATTTTGGACAGTGGATGCTCAAATCATATGACTGGTGATATGGCCCTGCTATCACAGTATGAGGAGAAGGCTGGCCCAATGGTTGCTTTTGGAGATGACAACATGGGTAACACATTGGGATATGGCAAATTGAAAGTTGGTAACGTCATCATTGAAGATGTAGCACTAGTCAAGGGACTCAAGCATAATCTGCTAAGTGTTGGTCAGTTTACTTATAGGGGATTCAAAGTGGATTTTGACAAAGATGAATGTTTGATCACCCACAAGAAGACTGGTGATTTTGCTCTATCTGGAGTAAGGAAAGGAAGCCTGTTTGTAGCCAATATGGACTCTGCAAACAAGGACAAAATTTGTTGCTTCTACTCAAAAGCATCAAATGAAGGTTGTTGGCTGTGGCACAAGAGATTATCACACCTGAACTTCAAAGCCATTAATTCTCTGGTCAAAAGAGAGTTAGTGAGAGGCATGCCCACACTTGAATTCTGTCAAGAAGGAGTGTGTGAGGCTTGCCAAAGAGGTAAAATGAAAAGATCAAGCCACAAGTCAAAGACAGTGACATCAATAACCAAGCCCCTACAACTCATTCATATGGACTTGTTTGGGCCTATCAATATTATGTCACTAGGAAGAAAGAAGTATGCCTTAGTGATGGTTGATGACTTTACAAGGTATACATGGGTGGAATTTCTGGCATCAAAAGATGAGGCTCCACAAGTAATCATTGAGCCATAAAGAGAGTTGACAAGGAAGCAAAGGCCAACAATGCAAGTGTGATTGCATTAAGAAGTGATAATGGAACAGAGTTCAGAAATGCCATACTTGAAGCATTCTGCAAAGAGAATGGAATTTCTCAGCAATTCTCTGCTCCAAGGACTCCACAACAAAATGGAGTTGTTGAGAGAAAGAATCGAACTCTAATTGAGGCTGCTAGAACAATGTTGCTTGATGCAAAGATGCCAACATGTTTTTGGGCTGAGGCTATGAGCAATGCATGCTATATCCAGAACAGAACCCTCATCAACAAAAACACTGGAAAGACACCTTACAATTTGATGACTGGAAAGAAGCCTACTCTAAAGTATGTTCATACTTTTGGAAGCAAATGCTATGTATTGAAGGATAATTCAGAATATGTTGGAAAATTCGATGCAAAGGCATTTGAAGGAATTTTTCTTGGGTACTCTATGGAAAGAATTGCATACAAAGTTTATGTCATCAGTCAAAAGAAAATTATGGAAAGCATAGATGTGACATTTGATGACAGCAAACTACCTGGATTAGAAGAAGCCAATGATGAAGATAAAGATCCATTAAAGTTTGATAATCTAGATGATTCTGATGAAGAGAATGAAACTGAAGTTGAAACTCAAGTTCAACAAACTCAAGTGAATGATGATACAAGAGAAGAATTTGTGCCAATCAATAGTGGAGAAACAAGCATCCAAGACACACCTGTAAATAGTGGCAACATCACAGGGGGAGGAAATGAGAATGATCAAGACTTGGATGATGAAGCAACATCAAGAATGAGAAATCAGACTGAACATTCAAGGAAATGGGATAGATCACACACTGCAGAGCAAATTATTGGAGATCCTAATGCAAGAGTAAGGACTAGGAGAGCAACTCAGAATGAGTGCCTCTATGGTTGTTTTCTATCTCAGGTTGAGCCTAAGAAACTTGATGATGCACTGTTGGATTCAGATTGGATTATTGCCATGAAAGAGGAGCTGAATCAATTTGAAAGAAACAAAGTATGGGAACTTGTGCCTGCACCAAAGAATAGAACCATTGTTGGAACAAAATGGCATCTAAAGAATAAATGGATGAAGATGATGTAATAGTAAGAAACAAAGCAAGGTTGGTTGCAAAAGGATACTCTCAACAGGAAGGCATTGATTATGATGAGACATTTGCCCCTGTTGCTAGATTGGAAGCCATCAGAATATTCTTGGCATTTGCTGCTCATTCAAACTTTAAAGTTTATCAAATGGATGTCAAGAGTGCATTTCTGAATGGAGAGTTGGAAGAAGAAGTTTATGTGCAACAACCACCTGGTTTTGAGGATCCACACTTCCCAAAATTTGTCTACAGATTGCTTAAGGCATTGTATGGTCTTAAGTAGGCTCCAAGGGCATGGTATGATACTCTATCACAATTTCTTCACTAGAGGCACATTGGACAAAACACTGTTTTACAAGAAACATGGTGATGATATTATCTTAGTTCAGATCTATGTGGATGATATCATATTTTGTTCTACTAATGAGAAGTTGTGTGAAAAGTTCTCTAAGCTCATGCAGAGCAGATATGAGATGAGTATAATGGGAGAGTTGACATTCTTTCTTGGATTGCAAGTTAGTCAAAGGAAGGATGGTATCTTTATCAGTCAAACCAAGTACATCAAGGATTTATTGAAGAAGTTTGACTTGGAAGACTGCTCACCTGCAAAGACACCCATGGCCACTACCACTAAATTAGATGAAGATGCTAAAGGCAAGAAAGTAGATATCTCAGTCTACAGAGGCATGGTTGGTTCTCTACTTTATCTCACTGCAAGTAGGCCAGACATCATGTTTGCTACATGCTTGTGTGCAAGGTTTCAATCAAATCCAAAAGAATCACATTTGATTGCTATAAAAAGGATCTTTAGATATCTGAAGGGCACTCCAAACTTGGGTTTATGGTATCCTAAGGACACAGGGTTCAATCTGGTTGGTTATTCTGATGCTGATTATGCTGGATGCAGAGTGGATAGAAAAAGCACCTCAGGTAGCTGCCAGTTTCTTGGACAAAGGTTAGTCTCTTGGTATAGCAAGAAACAACAATCTGTGTCAACTTCTACAGCTGAGGCTGAATACATAGCTGCTGGAAGTTGATGTGCTCAAGTGCTTTGGATTAGAAACCAACTTAGAGATTATGGACTTGTGTTGGAAAGAATTCAAATCATGTGTGACAACACAAGTGCAATCTCTATAGTTGCCAATCCTGTCAATCATTCTAGAACAAAGCACATTGACATCAGATATCATTTCATTAGAGAGCATGCAACTAATGGAACCATTTCTGTAACACCCCCAAATCCGGGGTTTGGGATTTGGAGTAGTCACGATCCACTTATTCCTTGCCTTACTTGTACTACTTGCAATGTACACAATTCAATGGCTTGTGACCCCACAATATATATCTCACACACATACACAGGTTAGAGTCTCAGAAACGACACAATACAATAACTGCGGAATAAATAGTTTTTATTACAATACCCAAATATCTTTTGAATCTATCACTAATACAACTTCTAAATAATATTACATTACCAACTTAGCCTTCTGATGCTCACCATCCTCTCATACCATTCATAACTATACATAGGATGTTTAACAAAAGCTGCCGCCTGATTTGACTGGTTCGTACTACTCTCGAGATCCCTGCTAGAAACTGATTATGGAAATGCCTTACGAGTGTGTGCCGTCCCTTTGGAATCCTGCTTTGCTGCTATATAATATATATAAAACAATAGCAAGAGTGAGCGATAGCTCAGCAAGGTAATGAAAGTACGGCATAATTCTGCCTTTAATTAAAACCTAGAATAAAGCGGGTATAAGACAAAAATTGTCAAAATATCTTTTTACCAAAAGTATTTCCTTATCGGAATATATCAAAAATAGTACCATTGAAGTACTTCAAATATCATTTTCATAATATCTCTGCAAACTTTTGCTATTTATACTATGAACAAAGTTCTAGTATAATATAAAAGATGAAGTTATAAGGTAGTTCAATATAATCTTTCTGTAAAATATCTGCTATATAGAATATAAGCAGAACATCAACATATAACTTAAAAGATGAAGTTACAAGGTGATCCAATATCAACAACCTCTTTATCATAACTCAT
The DNA here is from genome assembly GCA_037693485.1 of Kitagawia praeruptora. Taxonomy (NCBI): domain Eukaryota; kingdom Viridiplantae; phylum Streptophyta; class Magnoliopsida; order Apiales; family Apiaceae; genus Kitagawia; species Kitagawia praeruptora. The sequence goes on along the minus strand of CM075350.1, from coordinate 56,535,643 downwards.
GTTATGTAAGGTATCAACAGAGTCATAAAATATAAGATAAAAGATGAAGTTACCAGGTAACTCTGAATATATACTCCGAAGACATATCTGTCTTGCAAAGATATGAGAAAGATATTGACATATATCATAAAAGAGGAAATTGGAGGAAAAATATTGCAATCCCAATTTCAAACACTTTTTCACCCTGCCAACACAGATAGTGTTGCTGGAAAATTTCCAACTTTGAAAGATGAACTAATACGGGAGCATTGCCGCGCCAGATGCCCTAACGTTTACGATGATCAGTCGTATGTTATGCATCTCATCAGTCGTTCTCTACATGTAGAAGGTAGCCCCGACGGATTTACTTGTCAACCGCCCTCTGGAACTCCTCGGCCAACGGTTGGGCCATTGCTGGGCCGGCGCCACTCGGCCACTTACGCGTCTCCTAGTTCGAATAACATCCATGACTCTGAAACGTAAAGTTCGTCCCCCTTTCCCCAAGTATAATACTTGTTGATAGGACTCCACAAAGTAGTCGTATCTAGTTGGAAAGAAAAATTCACCAATATTTCCCAAGCCGTTGCTTGTTAATGGATATAAACTTGTTCCATGAATTTTACCCCTCGAGTGTTGAGGAAGTAACAAAAAGACTCATTTTGATGTTTAGGAATCAAGATGCGAGTGAAAAGAATAGTTTCACAAGATTTATGACCGGGCAGTCAAACAAAATAAATAACAGCTCTCAAGTAAGGTTCCCTTATAATTTGGAAGATAGATTTAAATGAAAAATAGAGTTTTGGGAACCTCCCCTTGATAAAAAAAATAGTCAAAATAAGATTCAAGAATACTTCACGCAATTTTTGAAGGTCAAAGATAATTTTTGAATAAAATAAATTATTTTTAGGACTAGTTAAAAGAATTAAATAAATATTTCAAGAATATTTATTAAACCATAAATATTTCCAGAATATTCTTAACATAAAATATTGCTCATAAATAACACTCGAATAAGTATATATAAAAATATTCACTAAATAAATAATTCCTCGAATAAATATTTAAATTAATGTCCATTAATTAAACAAAACCTTAAATGAATATTCAGAATAATATTCATTAAATAAATAAAACTCAAATGAATATTCAAAATAATATTCATTAAATAAACCCAAATGAATATTCAAAATAATATTCATTAAATGAATACAGCCCAAATGAATATTCAATATAATATTCATTAAAGAAACAATGGAAAAATATTTACTTAAATATTTTCCTCAGAAAATAATTACAACATATTTAGAAATACTGACTCCCAGTATATATTTGAAGAATGAGATTCATATGCCCTTCACTAAGGGTCTTAGCAGTATCCAGCTTATAACCAATATATCTCATATCTCGCTTATAAGCCAATTACCAAATCGTAATCAAGTATCACAATATACTTTCGAAAATAGTTATGCCTTCCAATAGCATATTTAACGGAAATAATATTCATATAGTATTTCTCGACTGAGATACTACTCAAATAACATTTCTCGAAAGATATAGTAAGCGAATACAATTCCTCGAATGATATCATATTCAAATAACAATCCTCGAATGGTTTCCAAGTAATTAATACTTTATGGATATATAATTAATGTTTATAAATAACATTCCTCAGAATTAATAATAATCTGCCGCTGGAATCCCTCCGGATTTCCACGACTATCTCTATATCACAAAATACTGACTCCCGGTTTATAGTCGAAAACAATGAATACGCTCTTATATCTAGAGCTACAAGATAGACCGGTTCATAAATACTTAACTCAAAAGATCGTATATAATCCCAAGGTCAAATTCTATTTCAACAGGAAATAAGATTATCGCAAAACTGTATAACAATATACATGGTAAAAGCAGTATTATATAATCAATACTTCAAAGTAAAGATTTAGAAAACTTGCCTGATGCTCGAGAAGTGTTAGGGGTTCGCGACGATGTCGGACAATCTAGACAAAGTCAAAGAAAACGTACGATTAATCCCCTGGATAATCCACTTATAAATCAACGCTTAAAGACACCAGCGAAACAAAACCAAGGCATTACTAGCTCGCTTTAGGCTCATACTAAGTCCAGGTTAGTTGAAAAATACTTAAGTCATAAGTTTGGGTCGAAACCGGTCCTCGAATTCAAGTTATACTTAATCACTTATAAAGTTGATTTCCAAGTCACGTTCCTAGGGGTTTTCGATTGCGCAACCTTGGATTAAGCATTTTTATAAAATCGGAAAATAATCTTTTTAACTTGAAACCTTCGCACATACTTTGCTAACTGATCTTATTATTTATTATCAAAATATCATACTCCATTTCCATTTTTAAGGGTCTCAAACTTATCATGAAAGTTGATACATTTGTGCGACATTGTTCCTCGAATCGCTTTCACTAAAATGGTCATAAATTACAAACCGTAAACTCTTTTGACACGATTCTTGCGGCTACGTAAACTAGACAACAATATCTACACAAAAATATGCAGTGGTTAACCCTTAAACACTTTTATGGTCTCGGTCTTCAACTGTTAAGGAGGATTACAAAAATCGGGCATTACGACGTCTCTAAATCGAACATTACCATTTTGTCACAACATAACCAAGCCACACCGGGCATACCATACATCCACAACCTCAACAAACAACCTTCTTACTTCTATAAGTCCAGTGGTGAGACTAAAATCTATCACCCATCATTTTACACATCAAAACAAAGCCAAATATCTAAGGATGTTCTTATAAGGCACTAATCTTTACATAACATCAAATCCTTCTCAAAAACTCATAAGAACTCAAATGGTGGGTTAGGGTTTTACCTTCCTTGATGCTCTAGGGACACTAGCAGAGCTTGATGATCCTTCAATAAGCCTTAGACAATCCTTTACAAAGCTTAAACCTTAAGATCAAAATAAGAAAATCATGTAGGTTACTATTCATCACCACTTTCACTAATTATTTGAAAATGGTAAAATCCTTGGATGGTTCTCAAATTTTTACCATACCTTGTCCTATGAAAGATCTTTGTTTTAAGCTATAGATCACCATTGTTGGATGCTTGGAAGTGGCACTTTGAATTTGCTAAAAAGGAGCAGATTTTTCTTAAGGAAAAATGAGTTCTTGCTTTTCTTTCCTTTCCTTTTTCTCTTTGACTTGTTCAACTAACTTTTGATCTAATATCTTGATAAGATCAGTTGGGTGGCTGAGTTTGACTCTCTTGGGGCTTGTGCAAGGTGTATCCAAGAAGCTTGATTGATATTTGTTTGGTTTTTTTGTTTGTTTTAAGTGATTTAAATCACTTAACTTCTAAATTGTTTTGATTTAATTCTTGATTAAATCATTTAATCCACTTGATATAATTCTCTTGATGATCATGTAGGATATTTAATCTTGTTATGAACTCAATCCAATTTCCATAATTTATTCGCTTTATCGCTTAATCTCGTTATAAAGTTCAGCGGTTTCTAGAACGCTCGTTTCACTATCTCAGGGGTTTTCGTTCTAAATTTTCGAATCTCATTTCATAAAATTATAAAACATCAAATCCTCAATTCCTCAAATTTAATATCTTTTTTCTTGATAATACTGATATACAATTCACTGCTCGGTCAAATATTACGCTAGAATTAAAATTGGAATTTCTGAATTCCGATCGTCTTTACATACACTCATTTCCTCCGTGGATTCCTAATATGACTTCGAAACATCCATACCACGTCCCGTACATAGGGTGGTGTGAAAAGCTTTCCAACTTACAAAATCACTATTCAGCCATACAAATTACTATTCACGTATGAAAGTACTATTCATCAAAAAGTGAAAACTTCTCTCAAATCCAGAAATTAGGATTGTCACACTAACTCATTTCTCATCTCCCCCTAGGGTTCATTAGCTCATTTCCTGGACGATAGATTATTCTTATCTATGTCCTCAACCATTGAATTACTCTATTATGAAAATACACATATGTATCGGGATCATTATCCAAAGTAATATCCATTCATCACAACCACGGTTCTTTGAAATCATTATTCACTAATGCACTTAATCATAATAAGAAAAGTTTTAATTCTACCGAAAATCTGGGTTATTACAATTGAGTTGCACTATGTCTCTACAGATAAACAACTAGCTGACATATTCACTAAGCCATTAGATGAAGCCACCTTCACAAGGTTGGTTAGTGAGATTGGAATGCTGAATTCTTCAGATTCTGGCTAAGTGAATATATCAACTGAGTTGTTGCAACAGTAAACACTTACTTTATTTAAATGGCCAATATTTTTGAAGTAAATGTTGGCTGAAATATGATTTATAAATATTTCAAATCTGCTGCATATGTTGAAAAATCATATTTTGTCAACTTGAAATTTCTATGAAATTTTGAGAAAATCACTATTTAATTTGCTAGAATATTCTTCATTGAATATGACTGGTAAATTTTAAAAGATAGTGAAAATTGAGTTTCTATGAGTAAAAAGAACAGTTCGATAAGTCAGACTTCTCTAATGGTTCATTTCATTGTTAGTGGTCGACTTCTCTAACAAGCCTATTCAGGACACTCTTGAGTTCTCAAATAGTGTCTTTTAGAGAACTCGAACAGAGACATGAGTGAGTTCTCGAATAAGGTATTTAAGTTCTCTATTGACAGAGTTCTCGAATAGCATGTTTGAGTTCTCGAATCATTTGAAAAGGCTGGTTTCTCGCTGAATCTTAACTGATTTTGGATTTTTATTCAAAATTCAGAATTACTCATAAAAACATATCTTACCTAATTTAGAATTTATTCTAAGTTAGATAATTGCCAGCTGTGAGTTAAAACATGCTTGAGTTATCGATTAAGCCTTTCTTGACTTATCGAATAGTTGTTTTCTACTTCTCGAATGCTTGACTTGTCGATACAAAACATACATCTAATCGACAATTCAAGTACTTCATACTTATACAATTCTACATCTATTCTATTCATTTCATTCAATTTCTCAAGCATCTAAACCCCCAAAACCTCTGAAAACCTTAACTGCAAAAGCTTAATTTCTTTTTCAACCTTCATTCTCTTTTCTTCTATATACAAATGGAAAACACCCAACTCACCATACCCACTCAAACCAATTTCATCGCAATAACTAACGATGTGGAAGCACCTAATGCAAACTTCAAGTGTTTTGTACGCTGGATGTCAGAATCATACATCAAGAGTGCACTATCAGCCAACCCAACTCTGTATCTGGACCTCCTAGAACAGTTTTGGAGAACTGCCACCGTGGAAGTCATCGCCCTCGAGAATGCTATAACCTCCTATGTAGTCTATTGCAAGATTCAAGGCCAGGATATTACTATCACTACAGCAGACATGAATCAAGCACTGGAATTACAACAAGAGTCATATGACACACTGGCCACAAATACACAGTTGGAAGAATTCTTTGAATTCATCAACTACTCAGATGTGATCAATCTTGGGAAGTTAAATAGAAAGCATCTGCGAAAAGAGTGGAGCTATGTGTTTGCCACCATTCTTCAAGTCTTCACAGCCAGGAAGTCAAGCTTCGATCAGATTAGTGCACCTGCACAGCAAATAGGCTATGCCTTGGCTTATGGGAGAAAGATAGATGTTGGTCAAATTATTCTACAGGAGCTATATGGGAGACTTGGCAAGAACACATCCAAGAGAGGTACTGAAATTTTCTTTCCTCACTTTATTCAATCTGTACTTAACTTTAAAAATGCTAAATTGATTGAATTGCCTGGAGTAGATAACAGTAGAATAGGCTACCCTAGGTCCATGACCAAACTTATTTTTGGTAATTTGGAAACTAGGAATGATGTGGATGTAAGACTCAAAATAACTCCCCATATGGAGAGTCTATTTAGGACTTACCCCCACAACATGCCAACATTTGACTCAAAGTCACAGTTAGCACAGCCTAAGCAAGTAGTACAAGATGCTAACCCAAGGCTTGCTAACCAACCCTTTCAACCAAACACTCTACCACACAGTGAGCCAACTGCATCATCCTCTCAAAAGGGTGATGTTAGTAAAAAGAAGAGAAAAGAGGTAATGTTTGCACCCTTGAACATATTATCTGAAGCAGCATTGGCTGTGGAATTAGGTATAGGTAGTGAGGAACCTGAGTCACCCTTACAGAGGCCAAAGAGGAAGAAATCTAGGACCACCTCTTCAGTCACACAAATGGCTGAAGTTGTAAAATCAGGGGCACACAGTTCACTAGATGTATCATCTCAACAGGGTGCATCTATAGAATCAAGCATCCTCCCCAATGCACCTAATCGTACAGAGTCAGCACATGGGAGTGATAAGGCTGGCACAATACTGAGTGGAGAGCACATCACAATTGAAACTCCCTCTATCTTTCAGAGGGAGTTGCCAAAATCTAATCTACAAGACACTTCTCTTCCAGAATCTACCACTCATATTTCTTTGGAGCCTGTACTTCAAGAAATTGAAGAACAAGGCATTGATCACCAAGAATTCTCTTCTCTTGGTGAGCCAATGAATTCAAGTGACATGGTGCTTGACACTGTGCTCACCACCCAGGACCCACATTTAGATGGTGAGAGAATGCATGATGGGGCATGTCCTGATGACACCATCACAAACACAGAGGATTCACTAGTTTTTACTAGAGACTCTATGCCTTTGTCAACTGCTGGTGTAAATAATCCCACTTCTGTGGAGACACCAGTAGTTGAGTCAATCCATCCGGTTGCAGAAGTTGCATCTGTAACTGAGGAGTCTAGCTTGCCTAGCTCTAGCTCTGACTTTATGTCACAATGGCTGAAGCCTGTGCAACATGACAGTGCTTCAGGATCAGGGTCTGTTCCACAACAATTGACGGTTGAAGCACTTCAAAGCTTAATTGTGGATCAGATCCCTGAGTTCACAAAGATTGCTCAAAACCTTCTCACTGCAAATCTGCCTAATCCTGACTATGAAGCCATTCTCCTATGTCACAGAGATGATGTGGAGCTACAGAAGGCAAAGATAATAGATGATTCTGAGAGAGATGGAAATGTAGATGCCTGGCTACAAGGAAAATTTGATATTCCTCTCCCAGACAGTCTCCAGTACCTCAGAGAAGAGTACATCACTTCACTAGGGTCCAATGCCAAATCTCTCACCCCTGGTGATGTGTATGAAGCAGTGAATGACAGTTACAAGGGCATTCTCAAGGCTGCACACTACCTTGGAAAGGGTCTCAAAACAGAAATTCATGAAGTGTGTACAACCACAACCAAGGAGGTGCATGAGATTAAGAGAGCTTTTGATGCCAAATTCCCTTCATTGGAGACTATACTCAAGGACATTCTGGCATGCAAGTCTACCTGTACCAAGATGGATAATGGCTTAGCTCTACTCCATGACACTGTCACAGGTCTGGGGAATAAATTTCAAGCTTTATCTGATCAGACCACAGATGCCAATGCCATGCTGAGGACCATGTTAAAAAATCTATATGGAGACAAGCTGGTTACTGAAGTCCCAGTGCATGATTTGACCAGGTTTGAAGTGCAGAGACTTAAAGAACAATCCCTGTCTGGCTTCAAATCTACTGAATTGTTCAGCAAGGTAGATGTACTTGAAAAGGAGGTAGCTACTCTCTCACAATCCAATGCTCATCTGACAGAGAAAGTTGAAACTCTTACTGAGCAGTTGAACACTCAAGCCACCACCACAGCTGATGTTCTTCTGCATCAACAATCTATGTTGGCTGCCATGATGAAGCACATGGGTCTCCCTCTACCGGAAGAATCTTCGAACCCTAAGGTCACTTCTACAGCCTCTGTGCCTGACAACAAGCCTAAGGGGGAGAAGAGGACATCAAGGAATTCAAATACAAAGGGGGAGAAACCTAAGGCGAAAGGTATAAAGATAAAGGAGGGTGGCCACCAAAGTGCATCTAAATCCCTAACTCATGTGCCAGAAAAAGGGAAATTAAAAGTTGATGAGCCCCCAACCACTCTGCCAGTTGTTACTCTACCAACTGTGCATATCATCACTCCAAGTGGCCAGAAGCAATCCATCACAAAAATAGTGGTTGCAGGGAGTATGCCATCTGATAACTCTTCATCTATTGAAGTTGAAAGTGTCAAACCTGTAGAAGTAAAAGTGGTTACTGAGGCCAAGCTACAAGAAGTTGCAAACTCTAATGTCTACCATGATGATGCATTCTTGAAGTTTCTGAAAGTCTCAAGGGAACATGCTGATGACACCCAAATATATCTAAGGAGGCTGAAGGATCAGATTAATTACTTCACTGTGATACCTAGGAGATTCAATGGCTTATGGCGCAAGGAAGTGATGATGGTGGCAAAATCCAGTATCTGGCATTTAACCTACAACACTCTACAAACATTGAAACATTTAGAGATAGGTGCACTGATCAGGCTTATTGAGAAGAGGGATGTAAATGAAAACAATAAAAGTCTATATGATGACCTGAGAAATGGCCAACCTTCTAGGCTCCCAGAAGTGTTTAAGAAGCCATGGACAATTGTCTATCAGGCTGGCACCAGAATTGAAGACATTAAATAACTGGTGATTCCTCATGATCTCACACCTCAAAATCAAAGACTTATTATTGCAATCATTGAGCAACTACAGAAGAAGGGTGGAACCATAAATGCTGAAGAACTAGAGGCACTGCAAATTCTCAGATCCTTTATTGCAACTGGTGTAATTCCATAAATTGCCAAGCCTAGGAGAAATAAGGATGACAAAGATGAGGATAAAAGTGATGGGAGGAGAAGACATCAAAGGAGTGATAAGGGAGATGAAGATAAGAAAAAGAAGAGGGATGACAAAGAGAAGAAAGATAGTAATGACCAAGGGAAAGTCTATGAGAGGACAAGTGTGAAACAGCAAGCCATAGGCATTGCTGACAGTAACCTCACCACAACACAAGACTTTAAGTCTAGGGTGAATACTGTTAGTAGTGACCTACAAAAGTCAAAGTCCATGGCCTCTGCAAATGTTTTACTACCTCAAGAAGAGAAGGAGATTCAAGCCAAGAAACCATGTGTATGTTTCAGAAAGCAAACTGCTAATGGAATACTACAATGGTCTACAAGCAAGGGTCATAAGTTTCTGCCTAGCAACCATGTAAAAAGGATTAAATTCAAGCATGTTGCAAGAAGGGTGAAGTTATCCAAGTCAAAGGCACTGACAATAATTCCAGGACTAAACCTACCACCTCTGGATGAAAACTATGACGAAGACCAACTGCAGTTCCTATGGGCTTAAAGAATCTATCATGTTGCCATTGTTGATGATTTTCTTGAAATTAAACATACTGATGGAAGACAGAAGAAATTCAGACAAGGAACATGTCAGCACTGGGGCAGGCTATATGACATAGAAAGAATAATTGCAATGTTGGATTCTGAAGACAGAGTGGAAAGGGTATGGAAGCTGGAGTTAATTGACTTTGTTAAAATAAAGAGAGATCACCAAGCAGAAATGAAAAGGAACAATGAAGAGCTACTAAATAAAAGGGAGGAGGAGTTTGCTACAATGGAAGCTAAGGCTGATGAATCGAGGGCTATGGGTCTGTGTAGAGTCAAGTTTAATCCTTACATCATTGAGTACAAGAAATATGGTAGAAATGTAAAGATTAGAATGGACTACATCAGTTCCTATTTTGAGAAACAACTGAATGAAGTACTCAAGGATTTGTCAGGCTCCCCTCTAATTGAAGAACTCACTGCAATGGAAGATATTATTCTTGCCATGGAAGAAAATGCAAAGAAGAAAGCTAAAGAAGCTGAAAAGAAAATGAAAAATGAGAATCTGCAAGCCAAAGCTCAAGAGATGAATCCAAAAGGATATGGCTAGTTGTTCCTCATAACTTGTAAGAAAACTTCTATGTATTTTCTTCAATCAATCTACATACCTGTACTTTTTAAAGTTTTATCTTTATGTATGTTAGGCTTGTTATCAGACATACCTGTACAATTTGGGGGAGATTGTTAGTCATAGAGACATGCCTGTTTAACTCTAATAACAAGCCTAATTGTTTGTAATGCTTTGCATTACTTACATGACCTCTTAACTGAGGGAACCTCTAGTTGTAGAGTTTCTACTTGTTCTGTACTTGAAGTAGGCATCAAATTCTAGCTTTGTAACTGTACTTATTGAGTCAAGAATAATGCTTGAAAGAAGTTCCAAGGTTCATGCCTCAAGCAAAGAGATGAAGACTATCAAATAAATCACAGTTGGGATTTGAAGAAATGAAGAATTTGTCTAAGTACCAATTCGAGAAGTAGTTTTGTCTATTCGAGAAGTCCAGCATTCGAGAAGTCAGGGATTCGATATCTCAAGACACTATTCGATATCTCTGAATACACTGTTCGATATCTCATTCGATATCTCAGAGATTCGATATGTCTACTGCTCTATTCGAGAACTCAAGAAGTCAACAAGTCAAAGTGGTATTCGAGTTCTCAAGGAGTCAAAAAGTCAAAGTTCCATTCGATATCTCAAGGACTCAGAAAGCTATTCGATATCTCAGGGATTCGACATGTCAAAATGCTCTATTCGACAACTCAAGGATTTCCAAAGAAAAGAACTATTCGAGAAGTGATTCGATATGTCATATAACAGTATTCGAGAACTCAGAGTTATCGATCAAGTCAATCCTAGTTCTCGAACCACTTACTTAGTCACTTATCGAATACATTCTTGGAGACAAAATACTGAAGAAATTGTACAAGTCAGAAGCCTGCAACAAGCCAATGCACTTTATGGACCACAATCTGTAATGTGCTCTGGAAAGCCTACAAGGAAGCTTGGAGAGATATAGAAGAGACAAAGGGCTAAAGAAGTGGATCTGAACAGGCTTTGCAAAGTCAAATCTGTAACCGTTTGGACACTTACTCAAAAAGGATAGACAGACTAGAAAGTAATTTGTTCAGTTACCTTATTTGCAGTAAGTAGGTTGTATCCATGTTCTATAAGGATACAGCCTCACTTCCTTAGTAGTTAACTTTTGAGGAGTCAAGTTTTTCATACATTGTAAGTCATATCTCTCTGAGAAAAACGAAGCTGAGAGTACTATCATTTGTATTCACAGATTGTAGCAACCTTTATCTAATACAATATTAGATTAAAGTGATATCGTGTCTTGTGTTGTTTTTATCCGCACTCATATCCTTGCACACACAAACACCTGTCTTGCTACATAGACTCAAGAACAAGAAAAGTTCAAGAATCCATTCACCCCCCCTCTGTATTCTTTTATTGTATTCAATACTCAACAAATTGTCTTGGTGGCCAGAGATTGTCTTGGTGAATGTCTTTGCAGTGTTAACTAAAGTAAAAAGAGGCAGAAGGCATATTTGATAAATCAACCAAGGCGGTTGCTTACACAAAATAATATCTTTTTCACCACTTTTCTCTCAAACACACAGACAAAGCCGAGAGAGAAAGAGACCAAGAGAAATAGTTCTTGTGATTCAATTTAAATTCTGGTAAATTATTTCTGAGCTCTATTGTTAAATCTAAATCGATAGAAATAGTTTACTTGTAACCTTGGAACTATCTAGCGAGTTTTGACTCATAGAACTTATCTCTCGAAATGCTTTTAGCTTTCAATCTTTTTATTACAAATATAGAAAAGTTCATGTCGTATTTTCTATAGAAGTTGTAATAATTAGTTTGGTCATCAAACCTTGTAATTTGTACCCGTGTTTAGACACACCCCTCCAAGTTAATATATATTTTATATTTAACTTGAATATTGGCTTCGTTTTATTCCGCATCGAATTGTTAAGAAAGTAATATACACACAAAGAACAATTTCGATAAAACGGTATAGTTTATATTCAACCCCCTTCTACAAACTATTTTGGACCTAACACACTCCCAAAGGGTATCAGGTCGGATCAATATATTCTAAAGGTTTACTAGCACTAGGTTTTCCAAATGACAATATTTACCCTTACCTTTTTTAAACCTCCTTCTACTTTATGTCCTTTTTTGTAATTCTACTTTCGAATGGATCCTCTCATATGGATAATCCAATCTCACTTGGATCACCCCACGATCACAAAATACACTTTTTTGTATGTAAATGATATGAGTATATGGATCAAGTGATCAACCCAGTTGTTTTGTGTCTACAAAGTGTAACTGTTTCCACGTAATTTTAACATTACATTTAAACTAACTTGATAACAGTCTATCTATTCATCAATCACGTTAATTTCAAATTCAAAACACCCTTAACTAGCTATATGATTTTTTTATAAATTTAATTTTTGTGTTCATTTTATCTTAAAATAAAAAGAATATAATTAAATTTCTAACAACTCATAATTAAATTTAAATTGTCATTTCAATACCAAAGATAAGATATATCATAAGTTAATTTTAAAAATGAATTTATATTAATCTAATTCATAATAACATAGGTAAAATATCAACTATCATTTACATATTAATTAATGTACCCTTATTTTTTTAATGTACTCTTAGTTTTGTTATTTTTTAATTTATATTCCAACTATCATTTATATGATAATTAATGTACCCTTATTTTTTTAAAATTTATCCTTAGTTTTATTATTTTTTAATTTATATTTCATTTATCAGATTAACAACGTTGTTTAAAATAAACTCATATTAATTATAGTCTTAAACTCGCTATATGATTTTTTATAAATTTATTTTTATGTTCATTTTTCTTAAAATAAAATGAATTTTATATAACACTAATTTCTTATGAGAAATTTATCTATACATTTAAACTAACTTGATAACAGCCTATTTATTCATCAATCTTGTACTCCTAAGCATATTTGACTCGTTATATGATTTTTTATAAAATTTATTTTTGTGTTCATTTTATCTTAAAATAAAAAAAATATAATAAATTTCTAGCAACTCATAATTAAATTTAAGTTGTCATTTCAATACCAAAGATAAGATATATCATAAGTTAATTTTAAAAATGAATTTGTATTAATTGTACTCATAATAACAGATGTAAAATATCAACTATCATTTACATATTAATTAATGTACCCTTAGTTTTTTTATTTTTTAATTTACATTCCAACTATCATTTATATGATAATTAATGTACCCTTACTTTTTTTTAAAAAGTTTACCTTTAGTTTTGTTATTTTTTAATTTACATTCCGTTTATCAGATTAACAACGTTGTTTAAAATAAACCCATATTAATTACACTCTTAAACTCGCTATTTAATTTTTTATAAATTTATTTTTATGGTCACTTTTCTAAAAATATAATGAATTTTATCCAGCACTAATTTCTTAAGAGAAATTTATCTATACATTTAAACTAACTTGATAACAGCCTATTTATTCATCAATCACATTAATTTCAAATTCAAAATACCCTGTACTCCTAAGCATAATTGACTCGCTATATAATTTTTTATAAATTTTATTTTTGTGTTCATTTTATCTTAAAATAAAAAGAATATATTTAAATTTCTAGCAACTCATAATTAAATTTAAGTTGTCATTTCAATACCAAAGATAAGATATATCATAAGTTAATTTTAAAAATGAATTTGTATTAATCGTATTCATAATAACAGATGTAAAATATCAACTATCATTTACATATTAATTAATGTACCCTTAGTTTTTTTATTTTTTAATTTACATTCCAACTATCATTTATATGATAATTAATGTACCCTTACTTTTTTTTTAAATTTACCCTTAGTTTTGTTAGTTTTTTTAATTTACATTCCATTTATCAGATTAACAATGTTGTTTAAAATAAACCCATATTAATTACACTCTTAAACTCGCTATATGATTTTTTATAATTTTATTTTTATATTCATTTTTCTTAAAATAAAATAAATTTTATCCAGCACTAATTTCTTAGGAGAAATTTATCTATAAATTTTTTTACGCAAAGCCATGTATACTTTTAGCCAATTGTTTTCTTCAATTGTAGATGCTTTAAGCCAAATACATCATCTAGCAAATGTGATTTTTAATATTGTTATTTTTTTACATTTCATTTATCAGATTAACACCGTTGTTAAAAATGTATCCATATTTTTTTTTGACAAAAAATGTACCCATACTAATTACACTCTTAAACTCGCTATATGATTTTTTTTTTTTTTTTTTATAATTTTTTATGTACATTTTATTTAAAGTAAAAATTATATAATCAAAAATCCAACAAATCAGCTCCACGGGTTAGCTCATCTGGTAAGAGCAAGTGGAAGCTATCAAGGCGGTCCAAGGTTCGACTCCCTCGGGAGACGCTTGGCACGCTTGCCCGAACTAGTTGAGTCCGGATTTACCCGGTTATGGGTAGGGGCAGTCCATAACCCGAGGTTTGAAATCCCGCAGTAATGTGGGGTAGTTCCTCGTAAAAAAAAATAAAAAATCCAACAAATCATAATTAAATTTAAATTATCATTTTAATACCAAAGATAAGATATATCATAAGTTAATTTTAAAAATAAATTTATATTAACCGTATTCATAAGAACAGATATAAAATATCAACTATCATTTACCTGATAATTAATGTACCCTTAGTTTTGTTATTTTTTAATTTACATTCCATTTATCATATTAAGACCGTTGTTAAAATATACCCATAATAATTACACTCTTAAATTCGCTAAATGATTTTTTATAAATTTTATTTTTATGTTCATCTTATCTTAAAATAAAAAGAATTTTATCCAACACTTCTCAAAAGAAATTTCTCTATAATTTTTTTTACGCAAAGCCACGTGTACTTTTAGCCAATGGTTTTCCTGGAGCTGCTGTAAGCCAAATACATCCTTGCCACGTACACTTCTGGCCAATGTATTTTTAGTTTTGTTATTTTTTTAATTTACATTTCATTTATCATATTAACACCGTTGTTAAAAATATATCCATATTAATTACACTCTTAAAATCGCTATATGATTTTTTATAAATTTTATTTTTAAGTTAATTTTATCTTAAAATAAAAAGAGTATAATTAAATTTCTAGCAAATCATAATTTAATATAAATTGTCATTTTAATACCAAATATAAGATATATCATAAATTAGTTTTAAAAATGAATTTGCATTAATCATATTCATAAATGTAAAATATCAACTATCATTTATATGATAATTAATGTAAGTCAATCATATCGTCAATTACCCGATCCTGTAGTTGATTTTTGATTTTTCCATATAATCCACATTCTCCTCCTATAAAATAGTAGTCTAATATTTCCCCTCTTCCCATCCACTACATGCACATTTTTATGCACTACTCTTACTGAGTAACCATGCTTTCTTTTTCCCTATAATATATTAACGTATCATGAACATATTTGTTATATATTTGTAGCATTTCATCATCACACTTATTTTTTTGTTTCCAGAATCGTACCAACAATGTTCGGTCAACTTTCATCTCTCGATATGTCTAGAATATCATGGAAAATAAAAGCAAGAGTTACAAGGATGCGGCCTTCGATCACTTTCTAACACATCCAATGGAAGTGATGGTATCAAGGGATACAATCTCATATTGCTGGATGATAATGTAAATTTCCTTAATGATATAACAATATATTCTTTTAATAGCATATATTGTGTATGCATACTTTTTTATAATTTAATTTTTGTATGATATTTTTATACATGGATTCGGAAATTTATGGTTTCATGATTTTTTATTTACAGGATTGTCATGTTCATGCATATGTCATCTATGATGATCTATCTTTGGTTTCTGTTGTTATGAAGGAGAAGTAAATGGACTTTCTGGCATTGGCATTAGGAAACTGCACTAGGTGAAGCATCGAGCAAGGGTTGCAGACTTTTTCTTTTTATTGTTGAATAAAAAACATGGTTTTAACTATTATCTTTTCATATTTGTTTCATTTCTATTGATTGCATCGAAACCTTTATGTATGCTTGCTTTATAAATATTGATCAAGTTTATTCATATAAAAAATTTATGATTGTTGGTTATAATATTTAATCATATATAGTTTTACAAATTCAAATTACTAAATTAGTATATACTCGAATTTTTGAAGACCACTTTTTAGTACTTCCTTAATTTAATATTTTTTTTTCTTTTATGCAAATATATGTATTGATTTTCTTTGATTTTATAAAAACCTTTAAGTATTATAAAAAAATAAAAAAATAATGTTACAGTTGTTCAAACAAATTATTTATTTATAATAATAACGTCAGCAATTGAATCAATTAATTTGCAAAGTACAATATAGTTATTTATATAAAAAAATTAAAAATTTATATTTAAATTCATTTTTATATTAAAAAAATCATTTTATATATTGGAAAAATTCCCCCGTGTGCGAAACACGGGTTATATTGCTAGTACTTTACATACAATGGACTATTAGGTTGGATATTTCATTCGTAGTGGAGTCTCTAAACGTCTTATTGGAGTATCACTCATTCCGCTCCATTGAGTAAGTAGTATCACCTCTCATACTCCACTGCATATGGAGTCATATGGAGTATTTGACTATAATAGGTAGGTATTTTGGTTAGTGTTTCTGAAATGGGTATTTTGGGTAAATAAACATAAAAAATGAGGTATTTTCGACATTTCTTCTTGCTTTTTTCACATCTACTTTTAGTTGAATATATTACCTTTTATAAACACCTAAAAACATCAATTGTACCGTATCTTCCAATCATTAATGTTTCATTTCTAATTAAAACACGTTACCTTTTTGATTTAAAATTAATCTTATAATCATTAAAATATATCAGAAAATATCATACCATATTTTTCAATTATTAATAAAATATATTAAAAATCCGTATACGTTGTTCAAGGAAACATTAGTATAATCCGTAAACATTAGTATATTAATTATATAAAATTAAAACTAAAACAATTATTAAAAATAATGATTATACAAAAACATAATTTTAATATTAAATAAAATTTATAACATAATAAAGAAACCCATGCATCGCACGGGCATTGAAAGTTCGACGGTACGATTTTTGACACGATCATCCTAATTAAAAAAAATAAATAATAAAATAATATAAATAATGATAATTAGTTAATTGCCCTTTTTAATTAGATGACGTTTACTTTTAATTGATGATATTACCTTTTATAAACACCTAAAATATTGTATCTTCGAGTTAATAATATTTTTTTTCTAATTAAAACACATTAAGTTGTAATTTAAAACATAACTTGCAATCATTAATATATACCCAAAAAAATCACACCATATCTTCTAATCACTAATAAAATATAATAGAAATCCGTTTAAAACGAATAATGACCGTTAGATTTTTAGTAAAAAAATTAGAACGATTAGATTTAATGATTAGATATATTATATGATTAAATTAATTTACTAAAATTTCAAGTTTCGAATTCCATCAACGATGTATTTATTTAAACAATTTATAGTATAATTTTAAACCATGCATATCATTAATTAAATTTATATTAAATTATTTAAATTCAAATTTAAATTAAGGGATATTCTCTTTGGTACACTCGTGGAATTGGCTTTTGCCAATGGTACCATCACATTTTTGATTTCTATACATGGTACACCTGACATATTGTTTCTCTCTTAGTCATGCCCTTCTGTTAGAAAACTATTAATATTTCAGGTGCACCACGTATCGAAGCAAAAAATGTGATGTTACCATTGGCAAAAGCCAATTCCACGAGAAGAGAATATTCCTATTATTTTCAATATTCATTAACAGTGATTAAACGGTGTTTAACGTTTTTTTAACGTTTTACTTAAAAAAGGGTATGACTAAGAGAGAAACAATATTTCAGGTGTACCACGTATAGAAGCAAAAAATGTGATGGTACCATTGGCAAAAGCCAATTCCACGAGTGTACCAAAGAGAATATCCCTTAAATAAATTATTGAAAATAATGATTATAAAAAAATCTAATTGTAACATAAAATAAAATTTATTACGTATAAAAAAAAATACGTACATCACATGATTTATAAGCTAGTAAATAATTAAGTAAGGATTTTACTCGATACGATTGAATATGGATTAGTTCGAATTCTTTAGTCTAGTTTAGTTACGATTATAATTTTTGTTGAAGAAAACGTTTAACTTGTAAAAGAATAATATTTATTCAATTATTGTGCGTGATATGTTTATATAATAACTGAATCAAATTTAACTTCCCAACTTTTTTAGTTTCAAAAAAAAAAAAAATCCCAACTTTTTTAATGAGATAAATGTACATGCATTATAATTTCGATTGATAACTAAATAGAATATTTAATTTTTAGAAATGTACCCCAAGAGTTTTGGCAATTGTCTTTCAAATACCAACGAAAACACACAAAAAATTTGATTTCAAAATATTTATTTATCATGTAAATATGACCCCACAATAATGTGTGCAATTTAGTGTAAAAAATAAAAGTTACCATGTATCGAATGGATGAGATAGTTGAGGTTAATATTGGAGGAAGTTAATAGAATATTATTTAGATTTTTGATTGACACGGCCACAGGTGAAATACAATTGAACATAAACTATAGAGTCCCTATATTTGAAACCAATCGCAAGGTACCATCATGGGTGTTTGCCCAGGCAGATACATAAAGCTAGACATTGTTAGATTCTCCACAACGGTTATGGAAGATTTGAAGAGATTGCAGCGTAGACTTTTTAAAGGTAAGTTTCTAGCTTAACATGTTATGTGCTCAACACCTCAGACATTTAACGATGCGACTCCTATCAGCCGCTATAACCGCATGCTGTGGCTAGTATGGTCTGTGTATCTATTACACTGCCTGGTAACTTGCCAAAGTGCCTACAATGTACTCTCCAAAGAAGTCATTCCAGAGCATGAAAGAAAAATCTTGGAAAATCTTGCCATTTTAAGGTGCCCAACACAAAAACGCTTCGTGTTGCTCATCCTTTCTAGAATTTGACTTCCCTTCATGTTTTCTGTGGGAAAGATTATAATCAAGCCTTCACTCCATAACTCCCATCAGATATTTTTCTGTACAGAGATAACTTGTGTTGAGTCCTAACATACAGACACCGATAATGTTGTTCGACAACAGCGTGATAATTAAACTCACAAGACAAGTCAGCCTAACACGGCAAAACCCAAAGCACAATGTATCTCGTCCGGTAAAGGGCACATGATGCCAATTTCAATTGAAGGAGCATCCCTTTGCACAGTGAGCTTCCAAGCGATCAACCATGGCCTTGAACTGGCATAGCTATTCAGGCACCCTAAGGTAAGACTTCTAATTAAATGGGTCAAGTGTCACTGTCGACATTAACCATGTAGACATTCAATCTCATGGTCAAAATTAGAGAACTCCTGACCAAACTTTGGCAAGCAAACAGTGCACATATTTGCAATAAGCAAACCACGCTACAGATTCTACAATCCCACAGTGCAACCTCCTGCGGTAATCCCCCCACCCAGAGCAGGACAGGATGTGTCCAAAGAGTGACTTCTACCAGATTTCTCTAATTTGACTTTAAACGACTTCCTTCCCATCTTTCAATCTTCTAAAAGTACAAATGTGCGTAATTATGGGAACTTCCATACTAGTTAAACTTATTTTTAAAGATTTTGTTGCATTACAAGTACATTAAGATTAAAAAAAAACCATACAACAGCAACATTTATTTCTTTCATTTTTGACATGAATAACAACATTTATATCAAACTGAATCATTAAATCAAAATTTATTATTTTTTTGAAAATCTTAATCTTCTATCTAATTTATACATATTTATAATGCTTTGAATAAATATAAATTTAAGCATCACACAAAATTATTAACAATAGGAAGTGACAGTGACCCATAATCTACCACCGTCCAAGCCCTGTCTCCTGTTTAACAACAATCCTCTTATACTCGGATTTATATAACCAAGTTCTACACAATTATTCGGAGAGTCATATGATATTCCTGCATCACGTGTAAAAATCACTAGGCATAGCTTCCTAAACATGGTCTTACTGCTATTATCAGCTTAATGGTCGATAAAAGTTCTACTTGTAAGTTGTAATTCATATATTTAAAATCTTGACCTTGATTAACTACAGCTTCATTCTGACAACATTTTTCCACAATCCTACTACACTAAAAAATTACACTGACTATAAATCTTACTTTAGAACAAAAAACTGGCACTTGGCCACTTTTGGTATTTAAATCTGTTTGATTCAAAAACGAAGTATTACAACAAACGGAATGACCTACCTTGTCCGGACTGTATGAAAATGGTAAACAAGGGAACTATATATCATATTGAAGCTGTTAAGAAACGGTGGAACTTTTGCACCTTTGCCTCAGTCTGGTTAGACACTGTAGACAATTTTCTTCTGTTTCTTCTGTCACGATAAATGAGATCTTCTGTGTCTAGGACATAGGATATCTGCAGCACAACATGACAACAATGAGATACTTTATTGCTTATCATTTCTCTAACAAAAACTATCTTGAGAGCATTTTCCCAATTTTAGGTAGGTACATTCTGTTCCCTAGATGCCAGCCCACGCTGTGATCTTTGTAAAGTACGTTATGTTACAATCATGTCTGAAAATAAATGGCCGAATCTACTTCAAGGGTTTTAATCTAACTTTCTGTGATAGTGAATGTCTAAATAACTACGCAGGTACTTAAGCTGGGTTCGTCATCTCGACTGTGGTTCATGTACATAAACCGACACAAACCTGGTGCAATGGTGCTTCAGCCTTTTTGAAGTTTTAACGAAAAATCAATGTACCATGTGGAACTAGCATCCTGAATAAATGGTTAAGTCTCAGGTGGAGACTAAAATGAGTCAAGAGCATTTATTTTATCCACCGTGGAGTACACAAATCTAACTGAGTCAAGAGCATCTTGAATGGTGTTCGTTAAAATGGTTGGCTAAAATAATATAAGAGAAAAATGGACCTGAGGTTGTCCTCAGACCTCAGGGTCCTCTCCTAAGGTTATATAACAATTTCTACTTATAAAGTAAGGGCCCCGCAGGGACATTTTTGTAATTACAATTTTTTTTCCAGTGATTTACATAAATACCCTCTCATTTGTATTGTAATTGTTTTAACCTCAGGGTCCTCTCCTGAGGATGACCTCAGGCACTTGAAACCCATAATATAAAATAATTATCTAAAATTTGTTGGACCTGCAAGATGTTGTGTTCCAATGGAGTTGGATATAATGATTGGTTATATTTTAAAAATAGTATGTTATTAATTTTGATATGGTAACAGATGAAGTGGAATATTACTATAGGTCTCTACAGGTTCAGCAAACATATAGCCAACATAGTGAGGTTGGCTAAAATTAGCCAAGGGAAATGTACCATTGGAGCAATTTTTTTTTACATAATCTTTATAGCTTTTATTTATGGGATGTTATACAGGTCCTTAGCTAAGGGGCTTCTCCCATTGGAGGTGCTCAATACCATCAAATTAAAACTTCATGATCTCAAAACTCCTCACAACTTGACCTCTCTTTTTAAGGTGAACAGACCAACTGAATAAAATCTGTCTGGATGCTAATCTCGTTGCTACCAAAGTAACTAAAACACTGGGTTGAATATAATGTGAACCATATAGCATCAAGACCGAACAAAAAGAAGCAGGGTGTATATGGTGAAAAAATGTTTTGACCTGCATAAGACGGAGCAAGTGATAGAAGAAAACAAAAGTCTTACATAACCAGTGCACAACCAAGATGAAAAAAAAAAAAAAAAAAAGCTTCATGATTTCGATCAACATCATGGCCAGGCATTGTCAGGATCTGGTGAATTCCTGAACTGTTTTGAGTCTATTTTTGGTATTTTCTGTTGGATTAAGTAGTTAAACAGCTAAGATAAGAGTAATCAGAGATAGATTGAAGAGAATTAGAGAAGAAATAGAGAGATTAGAGAGAGATCGAGAGAGGAGAGATCAGAGATCAGAGATCAGAGATAGAACAGGTAGAAGACTTGCAGAGAAAGCATAGTTATTAACTCGTCATATCGCTCCATTTCAGTCATGGACCGAGATATAGATATTTCGTCGATATTTCGATATTGCTGCCAGAGCGAGATGACAATATTTCGTCGATATATTGACGAGAAATCGACGATTTAATAACTATGAGAGAAAGATAAGAAATTAGAGAGAGAAAGCAGTTAGAGAAGAGAGAGAAAGAGATTGGTGGAAAACATTCCTTTTCATATATTTGAACATAATAGAAATGTAGCATTACATCTGGTATTTATACTACACCAACAAACAAGTAACTAACAACTCAGAAATGAAATGACCATACTATCCTTATTACAACTTGTACTATTATTAAGTACTGAAAAACTGTAAAAGACTAAAATACCCTCAAGTACTTGACCACCTATTGAACTACAACTACTTCACTCTCCTAACATTCCTTCCCCCTTGACAGTATCCATGTCCTCATGGCTATAACTAGTAAACTCAGAATCCTGAGAAGCCCTTGGTTCTTCATACATCCTACTCAGTGCATCAGCTACCTTGTTCTCAGCACCCTTCCTATACACAATGGTGTAATTATACCCCAATAACTTGCTTATCCATTTCTGCTGGAGCAAGTTACTAACCTTCTGCTCAGTCAAGAATTTTAAAGCCCAATGATCAGTCTTAATGAAGAAATGCTTGTCCATCAAGTAAGGAGTCCACTTCTTAACTGCTGCTACTACTGCCATCAACTCTTTTTTTCATAGGTAGACATGGCTTGCCCTCTAGGTCCCCAGAAAAAAGCCAAAGGATGTCGTCCTTAAGTCAGAACAGCCCCTACGCCAGTGTTGGAAGCATCTGTTTCCACAGTAAATTCTTGCATATAGTCAGGTAACCTCAAAACTGGAGTGCTACTCATGGCTGGCTTGAGAGCATTGAAAGCCTTAGTTGACTCTTCACTCCACTGAAAACTATCCTTCTGTAACTGGTTTGTTAATGGCTTGGCTATGGTTCCATAGTCTTTCACAAACTTCCTGTAGTAACCACTTAAGCCTAAGAACCCTCTCAAAGCCCCTAAATGTTCTGAGGAATAGGCCAAGCCATCATATCTGCCACCTTACTCTTATCTACTTCCACTCCTTGAGTAATATTATGCCCTAAATAGGCCACCCGCCCTTTCATAAACTCACATTTAGACTGTTTGGCATACAATTGATGTTGTCTCATGAGCTGAAATACCTTCTCCAATTGCTGTAAGTGGTCCTCAAAACTTTTAGAGTAAACCAAGATGTCATCAAAGAATACTAAGGTAAACTTCCTCAAGAAAGGCTCAAAAACTTGATTCATGAGATTTTGAAAGGTGGCAGGTTCATTTGTGAGGCCAAAAGGCATCACTGTAAACTCATAGTGACCAAGGTGAGTCTTGAAAGCAGTCTTTTCTATGTCCTTACTCTTCATTCTGACTTGGTGATATCCTGCTCTCAAGTCTAATTTAGTGAAAAACTTAGCTCCACACAATTTATCAAGAAGCTCATCAATGAGTGGAATAGGAAATTTGTTCTTTATAGTCAAAGAATTCAATTTCCTATAGTCAACACAGAATCTCTAAGTCCCATCTTTCTTCTTAACCAGCAAAATGGTGAACTACTAGGTCTGATGATCCCAGACTCTAACATCTCATAAACCAGTTTCTCAATCTCATTCTTCTGATCATAAGAGTTTCTGTAAGGCCTTATAGAGAAAGGCTGAGCTCCTTCTTTAAGTTCTATACTATACTCAATTGGCCTAAGGGGAGGCAATCCCTCTGGAGATTTGAAGACATCTCCATATTCTTGTAGCAACTGATGCAGTTTCTCTTCACTTTCACTGTGAGTTGTAAGATTCTTCTCTTTGAGGTGATAAAGTTCTCCTGGAGACTGAACTACTTGATTGACCAAGTAAAGAAATCCATTACCCTGTCTCTTGCAGCTCCTAACAAAAGCTTTAGCACTCATTTGCTGAATTCTTGGCTTCACAGTTTGTGAATTGCCTTGCAGTGTCACCAGTTTGTCTTTTTGTTTAAACTGCAATGTTAGATTCTTGTAGTCGAAGGTTACCAATCCCAATGACCCTAACCAATCCACTCCAAGGACCAAGTCATAGCCTCCCATGGGTAAAGTTCTTACTGTTGTTTGAAACTCAATTTCTCCCACCTTCCAAGTGAAATCAGCACATTCAAACTGACTGATTAGATGGCTTCCACTGGCCACCTGAACCTTCATAGGGTTTGTTTTCACTAACTCACACTTAGAGGGTGTTTGGGTGCACCGGCTTTAAGTTAAAAATAGCTTAAAGTCGTTTTTGACCAGTTTGGCAACCTATGCTTTAAGCCGGCTTTAAGTTAAAAAACTCCATTAAGTCATAAGTTCCATTTAGGTACTTTTGACTTATGACTTATCGAGTTTTTTTTTTCACGACTCTTGTAAAGTTTAAATATTATGAATTTAAATTTTTTTTAAGTTAAATTTCACTTTAAGTCAAAATTATTAAACCCCCATTTAACTTTAAGTAAAATTACCCAAACACATTCATTCAACTTAAAGTAAACAACTTTACTTTCCCCATTAAGTTAAAAACACCTCCATTAAATCGAAAGTAACTTATTTTAAGCAATCCCAAACGGGCTCTTAAGCTTGGTAGCTATCTGCTCATCCAGAAAACTATGTGTGCTTCCACCATCCACTAATATAGAAAATTGTTATCTACCTTTCTTGCCTGTAAGAGTAATAGTTTTATTACTATGAAATCCCTCAATAGCATGAACTGACACCTCCATAGTTTCCTCATTATTCAACCCAAAGTTGCCTTCAATCTGTTCTACTACTTTTTCTACAATTCCCTCATAAGGAATGTTGTCTTCATCCTCTTGAGTCATAATGAATTGACAGGGCTTAATACATTCATGAGTTGGTTCATCCTTAACATTACAGTAGGGACATAATCCATCCTCTATCCTTTTAGCCAACTGTTTAGGAGACAGCTTAATGACACCACTGTCATCTGTTATCACTAGTGGTGTTCCCTGTATATTGGATAATGTCCCTGCCTTAACAATCTGCCTTGACTTGCCATCAGTAGCACCACAACTCTGATCAACCTTTTTCACCCCTTCCTTAGGTTCTTTACAGTGCCTGGCTTGCCTGAAAGCTTGTTCCAAAGTAGTTAGATTAAGCAATTTCAAGATTTCCTTAGTATTTGTTTGTAATCCACTCACAAAGCTTTCCACAAAGAATCCTGACAGGCATTCTCTCTTTTAGTTGCTCCATGTATCTTTCAAACTGATAGTAGTACATCACCACTGTACTTGTTTGCCTTAACTGCTTGAATTTGTCATGCAATAACTCTTGCTCCCAAGCCTCAAATCTTGCAATGAGGTGCTTACAAAATTCCTTCCATTGCCAATTAGTTCTTCCAACTGTATAGGTCTGGAACCACTTCCTAGCTGATCCTTCAAGATGCATGCCTGCAATTGCAACCTTTTTATTCTCTCTAACCTTGAAGATCTCAAAGTAGTGTTCACAGTCCTGTAACCAAGCAGTGCCTCCAGATTCTTCATCATATCTTGGAAACTTCAATTTCAGTTGCTGAATAGGTTCCATGATTCCAGAGTCTGTTACTGGAGTGATGGCAAAAGGATTCACAAACTTACTTCTGCTTCTTTTCTTAGTTTTCATCTTAGTTAGCATCTGCATTCTCTGTGTTGCTACAACCACCAAACCTTCCAACTCCTTGAATCTCTGGTTTGATTTCTCTTAATATCTCCTTGAACTGATGATGCACCTCTTGCATTAACTCATCGAAATCCTGATCTGAACCAGTTTCCATAGCTCACTTCTCAAGTTATTAAGCTAGCACTCACTTAGTCAATATATCAAACACCTTATGTGTTGTAATGACCACAACTACACCTCAACACACCACAACCACCAGAAAGCCAACACAACTACCACTACAACAGTAAATCTACTACTAACAGCTGGAAACGAGATAACCGAACACAGTAATCAACTGAAAATAACAGAAATGATCAATACAACTACAGATCTGCTGATAACAAGTTCGAAACAGAGCACCTGAGTTGTTGAAGCCATAACTAGAGATTTAGAACTGCGATTACTGTATTTTTACACCGCTCGACTCGTTTCAACAAGCACAACACTATAGAAGCAGTGGATGATCGATTTTGTGAGCTCTGATACCAATTTGTCAGGATCTGGTGAATTCCTGAACTGTTTTGAGTCTATTTTTGGTATTTTCTGTTGGATTAAGTAGTTAAACAGCTAAGATAAGAGTAATCAGAGATAGATTGAACAGAATTAGAGAAGAAACAGAGAGATTAGAGAGAGATCGAGTGAGGAGAGATCAGAGAGAGATAGAACAGGTAGAAGACTTGCAGAGAAAGAGAAGAAATTAGAGAGAGAAAGCAGTTCGAGAAGAGAGAGAAAGAGATTGGTGGAAAACATTCCTTTTCATATATTTGAACATAATAGAAATGGAGCATTACATCTGGTATTTATACTACACCAACAAACAAGTAACTAACAACTCAGAAATGAAATGACCATACTATCCTTATTACGACTTACTCCCTCCGTCCCTTTTTAGTTGGCACATTTGCGAAAAAAAATTGTCCCTAAATAGTTGTCATATTCCTTGTTCCAATGCATTTTTTACTAATTTTTCCATACATACCCCTTTATTTCTAATACCAATGTTTGACTTTATATTTAATATACGTATTCATAACTCACCATTTAATGTAAAATTAAGGGCAAACATGGAAACAAATTAGATAATTAAAACTTTCTTAATATGTGTGTTTTTTGCAAATGTGCCAACTAAAAAGGGACGGAGGGAGTATACTATTATTAAATACTGAAAAACTGTAAAAGACTAAAATACCCTCAAGTACTTGACCACCTATAATACTACTGAACTACAATTACTTCACTCTCCTGACAGGCATCCTAACAATTAAAACAACACCAAGAAAATACTACAGGTACCATGATACCTTGGATGAGTTACAAGCCATCTTGCACTCTAAGCCATTGACCACTTTGACATCTTCCATAGCAATGCCTAAAGCAGAATATTCATCATGGTCTGCATACGTGCGTTTATTCCTGCATATATATGCACACTGTATTATTAACATGTCACATTTACAATCAGTCAAAATCAGTCTACTACACTGACTCAATACTCATTTATTAGCGGATTCAGAATCTATATAGCAAAACGACAAGATCATCCAACCGAAAAATAACCATACAGACAGATGTTGTAATATGTGTGAGGGTCTTTAAGCATTCAACCGACAAGTATCTCCTAAATATATAAGTGAATTGCCTTTTCAATTATTTCAATCTTCTAGTATCCCAGTCAAATATATAATTCTTCTATATGTTCATTGTAGGCACCTATATATTGGTGCTTTATGCATGCTAATTTCATATGTACCTTTGCAACATGATTCCGTCGGAATCCTTATTAATAGGAATCGACAAATAATCATCATTAAGATAAGCTGAAAAATTAGGATCCATGGATACTGC
This sequence comes from Kitagawia praeruptora, assembly GCA_037693485.1. Lineage (NCBI taxonomy): Eukaryota > Viridiplantae > Streptophyta > Magnoliopsida > Apiales > Apiaceae > Kitagawia > Kitagawia praeruptora. The sequence continues at coordinate 56,508,058 of CM075350.1, read as the reverse complement.
AACCACCTCTTTCTTTTCATTTCCATCATCCATGAGCTGTATGGACATATGTGACTGGGCTGACGTCTGAAGAAATCGGAGGAAAAATCACTTTAAATTACCACATGATAAATGAGATAAAAGCATAACTCAATCCAGAATCTTAAAAAACGGTTAAAAGGAGCAGAAGACGTACACATTCAAATCGGTATATGTTTTCATCATGGAGAAGGACATGAGCATTTTCATAATAAACTGAATCAACATATTTATCAGGTTTCCGAGATTTTTCATACTCATTCAATTGGAGCAGCTTGCTATCCATCTCGTCACTTGCAACAGTTTGAAGCTGTGGGAGAGGTATTAACCTTAAAAAAGCATCTTGGAAACAATGTATTATGGATGATCTGTTTTAAAAATTACCTGTTTGACAATCTTATATATCAATTTGTCCAAAGTAAACAGCACATAAGCCTGATTACCAATAATAGCTCGGCAATCATCCTCAAACTTTGCATTATCAGAAGAACCATCAAGCAAATCATACAATGCACCCAAAAATCTACATCAAATTTATACCCACCAAAATTAGTATACATCAGAGTGCTAAAGTAAGAAGTGAAGAAAACCATCATACTCACCTGGAATATAGGTCAGCTGGACAAGCATCATTCGCATTTCTCATTTTCGGTTCCCCCGAAGCCGAATGTTTCTTAGCAAATAACAATCTTTCATACATAATCTAGCAACAAAAATATATAAAACATTGACTTATTATTCCAACAAAATACGAAGGTAATAAAGAAACCACAATTACTTGTTCATATATGTAAAGGATCAGAGAAAAGAAAAAATATATTAGACTCTATTCCTACCTGGTGGAGACGGAAAAGCACATAAAATGCATCATTCCCGTAGAAAACCTTGGAGCCTTTTCCCGTATCCCGTAATGCAGACGAAACATGCTTTGCCAGAGGCTTTGAGGTCAGCAGAAACCGCTCAGATGGTGGTGATAAAAGTCCGTCTTCTTCAGCAACTGCATCATCCAACCCCTCAGCTTCACATTCACTTTCACCTTTACAATCATTTTCATCATGGTCTCCATCTTCCTCTTCATTCTCTTCACGGGAGCGCTCATCAGCTGCTGACTCGCTGCCGGAAACATCTTCGCCAGCCTCAGAAACATTTTCGCTGTTCTCATCATCAGCATCTGCATCATTCTCTCTAACATTCTGAAGAGAGGTGTCTTCACCAGTCCTTGCCACATGCCTTGTAGTTTCCGCACTTCTTTCTGCAACAGAACCATCCTCTTCAAAATCACCTGTAGGTGACAGCTCACCTTCTTCTTTCTCTACCTTAGAAGCATCAACTAAATCTTCCTTGGGCACACTGGGGAGATCTGTCGAAACCCCACTCGCAGCTGCACTTGTGACTGATCTCAAAACATCATGATGGTGCATATCATCGATTTCACAAGCTATTCCCTGACAATTTTCATTAGCATGAATACTAGGCCTCTGAGCTACATCATGCCCTGGAACATTAAAAGGTCTTGATATTCAAAAAACATATAAAGCAAACGAGTAAAGACATCATACAAATGTCTAAATATCCCAGATAGTTTATAAGATAATAAGAAGACCAGGCAATACAAATTCCATGCTCATCCTGCCAGGATGTCTACCTGCTTTAACAAATGCTGCATCTGAACTGGCTAAACGCTTAGCACAAGTAGATGTGCCATTAACACTTGTAAGGTCTAGAGCTTTTTGCAATCCAACTCCATCACCTTCGACGGATATTTCCCCACTTAAAATGCAGGCATTGCCAGATTGCATTAGATCTGGGGACAAATCTCCGTTTGGCAAAGTTTTTGCTTCTAAGTTCACAGCTTCAGGTTCAGCAGCACTAGGGCTTCCATATTTTTCTTTGACGTCTGTTCCGTCACTTTGCATTGCATCAGAATCCTCAGGTTCAAGGGGCCGCGAAGGAACACTCAACATGGGCTCCAAAAATGTACTCCAAAGCCTCATAGCCTTTTTTGACTGCTCTTTGGTCGCACAAATCTCGTCACACGAATACTTTATAAGCTTATAGAAGTCTTCATGAATCTTAACATCAGAGTAGTCAAATTCAAGATCTGGAGTTATAGGATGTCTGCACGCAGCAGATATGTTGAGAAGCATACTATCCTCCTGCTTTCTTTTCTCCTTTAGTTCTTTAACTTCAGTCACTAATGCTGTATGTCAAAGCAGGAAACAATAGAACATCAAGAAATGAACTTTGCCAGAATATGTATACTCAAAATCAAAAATGCCCATCATTTACGAGAGAAAAAAAAATGCCATCCTTAAAATATTCTAAAAAGAGACAAGTTGCACTTTGAGCCATTAATATGTGCCATCATTAATACAAACACTTGCCAGAAAACCTATATGAAAAGCAATGTAGTTCATATTGCTTGTTTCAAAACTGATGCATAACCACAATATGACAAAGTCACTTCTCAATGATCATATTTTTAGGCCATATAGAATTAGAAACACAGTAGGTAGGTAGGTAGTGTATCTACATTGGACAAAAAAGAAAAAAACTTGAACTTTAACGATATTCTGATGCATATATTTATGTATCCCTCCTTGTGCTTGCTTGTTAACTTCTATTTTTTTCGTTCTTGTAAATCTAATTTGTCAGTAACAACAGGAGGCTCAAAGTTAATCATAACTTGGTCCAAAAATTGATAACTATGATTACCAAAGCACCCAGCCATATTTTGTTTAAGCTATTTCACAAAAAGAAAATCACAAAGCAAAACCCAACAATATCTACCAACAAACGATACCAGGGAAATATTTTTACTTACATTTAGTGCTCAAATTCTTTGAATCTTGCTGCTTGAAATAGAAACTACGGTGATCAAGCGATTTGTAATGGTTCTTAGCATAGATTTCAGCCCAAACTTTATTGAAATCTAACCGACACTTCGACCACTCTTCTTGTTTCTGCTTCAGGCGGATTAATATAACAGGCAGAGAAAGGGATGTATTTTTACGTAGTATGTCCAAGACATCCAGTCCATGATCACCATATAAACGTTCAATGCACCTAAAATTAAGGGCTAAAAACAAAAGGGAAAGCAATGACATTAGCATTTAATAATAGTTTTAGCAGACAGTAGAATAGAAAAAGCAATATTAAACCTGTGAAGTGGTCTTCCACACAGATGGCGCCCTCTGAACTGAGAGAATTTTTGTTCATGATGTTCAGTAACTCCTCCGCGCGCTTAGCAGTTGCAGTCACAGATTCCAACAACATATCGAGCTCAAACCTGGAATCATCAGAAAAGGTTTAGATGCCAGGTAGCCAAGCAGAAACAGCACCGCAACATTGGTTGACGAGTCAAAATCCCGCATTAAAATCCACTTTAAAAATTTCAACAAACAAGACAAGCAAATAATAGTGTAATATCCATAAATTTAAGGTAACTTTATATGAAAGTAAGAAGGTCAAAGTAGAACTTTGCCAGATCTTTACTAAGTATTTCATGCACTCCACACATATTTGATGTATCAATTTATTCTACCTTGCCGCAACAAGATTAGAAAGTGTGAAACTCGAAAAATTGAATAACATCAAAACAGACTATAATATGATAATGGCACATAAACGAATAGATACAGGTAGATATTGTACCTATCATCTTCACATCTAAACAGACTCTCTTCATATTGATTTCTGCGCATATGCTTGAAAGAGTAATCCTCACTACCTGACGTCACAGATACCCAGTGATCATTCAGTACCTGTGCTCCCAGCTCTGACTTCTGGCTTGCAATCGGTATTGGATACTAAAAAGAGAAAAGTTAAGCACTACGCAACCAACACATAAACTGTAGTATCCACAAAATAACAAAGAAAGATTGACATATTCCTACATCATCAGGAAGAAGCCTGTAACTAGGAGTACATCGTTGACAACTAGTGAGATCCAGCTCTTGTATGGATTTTCCCCAATATTTCTCCTTCACCCTGTCCCTTTCTTTAATTAAATCTATGTCACGTCGAGGATCCCTTTCTTTATCCTCTACTTTCAGTGTTTTGGATGCAAACCCTTCAGTCCAGAAATGTTCTGCAATCATTTAACGACTTCAGCAGGATTCTCATAACATTCATCACAACAAAAATTAGGAGTTCAACTGGTATTCATCCACATGCCTCAATCATGAAATACACAAACTAAATAAAGTAAAAGGTAATGTGCTGCCCTAATATATATACGAACAGAAATCAGAAAACGTACTTTTGCTCATTACACCAGCAAGAAATCCATCTGCAAAAGTGGATTACAAAAGATAATAAAAAAATGTAGACAGATACAACATGAACAAAACTCTTTTCAATGTAATTACCAGTTCCTTCACATAATTCTAGAAAATCCTTGAACCCTTCCATAAGATCCGTGTCTTTTCCAATTAAATCTGCAACCTGAAAAGTGAAAGCATTTTAAACCACTTCATAACAAAGAAATACTTTTACTTGCTTTTCAGAAGTTTAATATTTCTACAGTTGAGTTTAGCATCTTGCAGTCAGTTATTAGACCTATCACCAACAAAACAGAGTTTGATCGTAATTTTTTAAGCTTCTATCACTTCATGCCTATTTATGTTTAATGGAACCCAAATCAGAGACCGAGAAATTCTTTATAAACAATACAGCAAGAAGAACTTGTTGATTAAACAAAAATAGCAAGTCTAATAAACTTCAACGAAAAGACTTTGTAATACTTTGGAGCCAATAAAAAAAATCGGAAGCAAGTCAAGCACTTGTGACAAACAAACTGAACCTAGACCAATGGCCATTTATTAACATCCCTAAGTTCCCTCATTTTCAAGCATGTTGCACAATCGTATCTAAAACTTAACATGCCATACTGTTGAAGGTGAAAATTTTGAAGGCAACGACTTCTTATTCGGAATGTAAAAAATGGCATGATGCACTTAATTGTTTTAGACATGTGATAGTATGGGCCGGAGAGATGAAGTTTTGATTTGTCAACAACTCGATTCTTTATTTTGCACTCATCATGAGAATAAAGTACACACAACTGTGGTTTAATATCTCAGATCAGACAAACAAAAACATCAGGACAAGCAAACCATTACTGACAAATAGCAAGCTCGTGTATGAAAAACAAGGTCAATGGACAGAAGCGTAATGGAGTAAAGGGAGTAAAGGTGGCATCATGATGTGCTCATAAAATTCAATACCTATGTCACATGTTTAGTCAATGTGGGAAACATGAACTGAAATTATATCTACACCCTCGTATACCACAATAAAGTTTTTACAATAAACATATAAACAAAACTTCAAATAACTACTACAACTCAAGTTAATCATTGTCTGTACTCCAAATTGCGGGATAAATTAGGGGTTAGCAAAAGTAACAGTTGTACTTACCAAACCCTGTAATTCGCTTCTTGTTATTATGTCGGTGCTATAAATATGAAGACACTTCAAGAATGCCTGATAATCAGCTGGACTTCGTAGTCTCTCCTTCACTTTTTCACAGAAAATGAACTCTTGCTTGTAAATACCTGGCATGGTAAAGAGCATCCGATGGTAACACACGAGAAAATTGTTACGAAAATTTAGTAACGTTCACGATATCAATAAGCCAATATAGGATAATGATAAAAATGTATATTTTTCAATAATTTGCTCTATTTCTGTTAAAGTGTAAAGATAATCTATACCAGGCTTCACAGATAATGTCCTGCTAAATAAAAAGAAAGTGCAACTAGTAACTACAATCTAAAGCATAGCTAGTTAACAAGGTAAACCCGGTTATTTGCACCCGAAAACGGGAGGCAACAACACATGACATATAAAAGGCAGAGCTAGTTAGCAAGATCACAATTAACTCACTTTTTAAGGCATCTGTATCATCATACGGGCCCGAAAAATGATCCCCTCCAAAGCCATCCACCTTCCTAGAAGATTTCCTTTTCTCAGGTGCACGATGCATGTCTTGTTCAGGGTCTCTAAAATCCTGATCGCGATTCCTCCTGTCAAGGTTCATCTTTTCAGATCGCCTTCTCTGCTCTTTGTGCAACTTAATCATTGTTTTTTCATCTAAATCGGGATGCTCAAGATTTGGATCATGCTCAGTGTGCGGAGCAATAATTCTGTCCCGCTGAAAACGTTGCTGGGAAAACATAGCAAGGGTCCTTGGTTCACTAAAGAAGGATGAAAAAAACAACCAAAACAACAAAAAATCAATGTGAAAAAATCACCTTATCCATTGGTGTGCCCCGCTGTGCTAACACAGCAGAACTGCGCTCATCATAGCGGTTCAACAGTTGCCTGCCAACTGAAGCATTGTGTGCTGACGCGACCGCTGAAGCATCAGGTAGAAATCTTATGAACTCGTCAAGCAAATCTGGATGATCATCAAAAAGTGCAGCAACCTGCAATTCATTATTAGATGAATCATAACTACTAAAATACATTTGTCAAAAACACTAGAGATAGAACTTAGAAGAAGATATATCTTTACTAGCTATATAAAAAACCATTCACATTAATTACCTCATGGTAGACCTCCTCAATACCCTTATGCTCCTTCCTGTACATGTTTAATATGTCTAAAAAAGATTTGTACACATGATCATCATCATTTTGAAATCTTTTCTGTAAAAGAAGAAACAGGAGTCAATAAGCTAAGCCCGAACTATCAATATCAGAGTAAGTAACTTGCAGTTATAAAACACCAGTTCCACCTTTATCTTGTTTACAAAACTTATAGCCTCTTCAAACTCAACAGTTTTCTTTGGTGGAGCCTCTGCCTCCTCAATAACAGTAATTTCATAGCCTTTAGGTAAGAATGTATTAAAACCAAAAATAAGATTATTGTGCCCTTTAAACAAATCTTTCACCCTCGCAATGACACCAGTAGTATCAATTCTGCAATAAATTAGCATGCCTAATATTAAAAAAACAAGCTTTTCGGAAGACTGTCTAAAAAATGAGAGGCAATCATGTCCATGGTTCGACATGCTTACCTTTGAGCCTTAAAATCTTTCATTACATCCAGGAAAGTGTCATATTTCTCCCGCTGATCATGAAACATGTCCTTAACTTCTTTCAAATAACTTAATGCATCATTGGTCGTAAGTCTCTGTGCTGCAGGACCTGCACTTCCTCCTCCCGCAACATGAGGTTGAGCATATCTTCATCACCACCAAGAAGGCAAAAAGGGAGAGACGAAGTTTAGCAAAAATGAAACTTCATACTAAAATAAAGATAATCCAATTTACAAAACAATAAGTGACCCAAAATTTCAAACTTCCTGATCACAATACACTGTAGCACCATGCTCAGTTTAAATTCAATTTATACCATGTTAATTACTTCTCTTAATATTTATCCAATAAAACATCAAAAAATCTAAAAAATAACAAACCGAACCTAAAGCACAAATAATACACGAATCAATTACAAAATTAACAAGAAGCAACCCTAAAATCAACAACTAAATTCAAAAAGTTGACAAATTTCACAGCAAATAACACACACGCTATACAAATCAACAATTGCATGTTCACATACACAATCTCACCCTACAACAATCACATCAAACAAATCACAATCATAAACACACACAATTACACACACACAAAACAATCACTAAAATCACAATTGCACACACACACACCTACACACACAACAACAACAACAAAAACAGAAAGACAATCAGTAAAATCAAAGGCAGAGAGGGAGCTTACGGTTCAGCACGAGAAGAACCGAAGGAGCGTTTAAATTGCGAATTAACATAATCATCTCGAAAGCGCTTCATTTCTGCAAATCAAACAACACAATCAAATCAATTCAAATAAAATCACAAACAATTAACAAACAATTAAGAAACGTACCGAACAATTGAAAGGAGGCAGAAAAGTGACAGATCTAAATGAAAACACACTTCAAAAATGAATGAAATTGTGTAACGACAAGATCGAAAATTTTGTAAAGGAGAAGTTTTGCATTTTGGTTTGGGGGAGGGAGAGGGAGAGAAATATAATTTGTAAGAACGTGATAGTGTATGTATGTATATGTTGATGTTGGTACTAATCTCTTTTATTTATGCAGCTTTTATTTTCGAAAATCTTGCCGATTTTATTTCACCTTTTTATATCTTGGACATCTGGGCTTTGAATTTTTAGTCGTTTTGGATTTTTAAGCCCATTAAGGAGATGTCTTTGGGTTTTTGAGGGAACATTTAGGGCACACTTAAAGAAATGGTCAAACCTGATGATGCTTGGGTAATTGGGTTTGGCTTAATAATTTACCCACCGTTTTATTTTCTAGATAATTCAGTCTACATTTCTTTTATTTATCATTTCACATTTATTACATGTATATCTATCTATCTATTCTATTACTAAATAAACATTAGTGATAGGATTCTATCCACTAAACTTCTACTATTACCATAAATTTCTACTATCAAACTCATGCCATAATCAACTATGTTATATCTAATTTTGTGTTTTGTTTAAAATCCTATAAAATAAATCATATCTTCTCTTCTTTTCTCGGTCCTCTTTTATTTTAATTTTTGAGTAAATTAAATATTAATATTTATTATTTCTAGAATATTGAATAGATAAAATTACAAAATTTATTCTAATCGATTGAAGTATATTCTACACTTCTCTTTTACCATTTCAAGATAATTGATATAAAAATAAAATTTTAGATTAGGATTAATGTAACCGAATACTAAAAAAAGATTTATTTACATGCGTCTTCACATGGATATTAAATTCTTGAAACAAAAAATTAGATTTGATTTTAAGAAATATATAAATTTTAGTTATCAAATCATACATAATTAATAATTGCATCACATTAGTTTTAGGTATATAAAATTAAAATATGTGAGTTATATTAGGGGGTTTTGTTCGATCAACTATTACTTTTAACGACTTCAAAATATTATTGATCTAAAAATATAAATATTTAAACATACACGAAACATAATTGAAATTATGTCAAAAAGATGAAAACTCTAAAAACACGATCTATGTTATATATTTATATAAAAAATACAATTAACATTCAAATTAAATCAAAAAATATATAAATTTTTAAATCATAAATATTACAAAACTACAATAATTATTTATAATGATCAATTAGACTGTAACTCGATTATAAAGTATGGTACATATGAATTTTTATATAATATGATGAATTAATCAATATAATATATAATGGTCAATGTACGATAAAATCAAAAAAATGATTTTCGATTTCATATACATGTATGGGTCATTATGGTTGTTTTATCATGTTTAACAATGATTGAAATATTTTGAAAATTTTAAAATTGAGTTAAAAAATAATTCAGAATATAATATAAGAAATTAATTGGTATGCAAAATTATTTGAATATATATACAATTTTGGACAAGAAATTAATTCATTATTTATTTCGTTAAGCAATCCAAATTTCGTTAACAATTATTACAATATACAATATATGTTAGCGGTTATTAAAAACAACTATATATAATACGAAACTGTTCATGCAATGCAGAAAATTCGAAAGATCAGTTTTTAAAGTAAATATTTATTAATTCATCACCTATCATTTTGTTTTTTTTGCTAAGCCACCTATTCTTTCTAAATAATTAAGTAATATTTTACAAATCGTCATTAATAAGAAACAACTCTTGAAGTTACAAGTGAAACTAATAATACATGTATCAATAATTAGCTAAAAATAATAATTATCAATTTCGTTGATAACAAATCATGAATAGATATGAAAATTAGGGTTGTACACACGAAGATAAAAGTTCAATGACGAAACTAACAAAAAGTGTTACAAATTCATATATACCTATAACAAAGTATGTTTGGTTTTTATAAAATAAAAATTCATAGATAGATAATGGAAAAACATTATTTATAAATCAATTGATGTGTTCGAGTTTAGAAGATGACATCTAAAGTAAATTAAAATAATATACTAAAAGCCCATATTCGTTTATCCAAAATTTCTTACTTAAAAGATTTTGATGTTGAATACAAAATTATGTAGATTTGTAGTAATCGTGGATAACAAATGAGTAATATTACAAAGTAATTGATGATTTGTCACTTTGAAATATTTTTGTTGATGATATAGGTGTGAATGTAGCATTAAAATATAACCAATCCACATATAACATGTGATATATATTTTATAAAAAAATTAAAATCAAATTTGGTATCTCTAACTTATTTCTAAATAGTTACTATATATATTAATTTATGCGATTATTAATGAATTTTTATTAAATGTTTTTAACTTTATTTTATGTTTTTACTATCATTAACTTCCTCTTTCAATTCTATATTTTTACTTTTACAAAAATACTACTCCCTCCTTCCCATTCATTTCTATACACTTACTATTTTGAGGTGTCCCATCATTTCTATATATTCCAAAAATAGTAAAGTTTTAATAATAAAAAACACTAGTACACCGACTAACTTTCCTCTATTATCTCAAATTTATAATATAAAACACTATTACACCCACTATTTTTCTCCACTATCTCAAATTTATTATTACATATTGAAAGGTCCCACCACTTTACTTTTCATCCAACTTTACTCATTATTTATACATTTTATTGGTTTTCGTGTCCAAACCCAATGTATATTATTCACCGGGACGGAGGGAGTACCAACTTTGTTTTTAACTTTTTATTTTTCTAAAAATACGTTTTGCAACCTCATTTGCAACTTCAGGACGGCGCCAACCGTGTAAGTTGCAAATGAGGTTGCAACTGAAAACTGGAAGTTGCAAATGAGGTTGCAACTGAAAACTGGAAGTTGCAAAAGTTGCAACTTCGATGCTATATATGGGAGCAGACGAATTTCTGATTGTAAGTTCCAGTTTTCAGTTATCATTTTCGACCTGTTTAGTTGCCACAAACGAAGTTGATAATTAGAGGGATGGGATGACTCATGTACAATACTGGTCAATGTTTTGGGAAACTTTGGCTATAGGTTTATGCAGATGGCACACCAATATACACTTTCTCTTTGCAGTACTATATATCCTAATGTTTAAGTTAACTCTACGAGTTTAGTTTATAATGGAAGATAGTCATGGTTAGGTGTATACTTACTATTGAATTATTCAAAGAATGGAACTCAGAAACCAGTGGTATCTTATTGCAGCACGAACCTTTTGCATCTATCGGACACTAATATAGAGTAAACTTCGAAACGGTGGCTAGATTTTATATTCATTTTAAAAAAAAGGGTCAAATTTTCAATTTTGCAAAATGGTGACCAGACTTGACTTTTTCCTTTCAAAAATGTGACTACAGGAAATTTTTAGCTTTTTGGCAGGGGTAAAATGAGAAAAAAATGCTAGAAAACCCAAAAATTGTCCACAAAAATCCCCAAATTAATTTGTGTCACCATACGATTGGTTATATTCGTAATAATAATAATGCCCCCATGTATGCACATCAATTCACCAAAAAATCCATAAATATGAGTTGTCAAGATTTAATTAGTCAATTTATGTGCATGCATGGAGGGGGCATTATTATTATTATTACGAATATAACCAATCATATGGTGACACATATTAATTTGGGAATTTTTAGGATAATTTTTGGGGTTTTTAGCATTATTTTTTAGTAAAATAACATATTTTCCCATTTTACCCCTGCCAAATAAGCTGAAAATCATCTTCAGCCACTTTTTGAAAGAAAAAAGGCAAGTTTGGCCACCATTTTGCAAAATTGAAAATCTGATCACTTTTTTAAAAATGAGTATTAAATCTAACCACTTTTTACAATTAACTCTACTAATATATGAGTATACTAAATATGTTCCATGTGACCCTCAAAATTAATTATATGAACTGACATTAAGGGCCCGTTTGGGAAATCTTATTTTTCAGAAATAAGTTACTTATTCTGGAAAAAAGTTTGAAAATATGTACTTTTTTCTGAAATAAGTAACTTATTTTTGCAAGATAACGAATATTAAACTCTCCATACACATTTTTCTTAAAAAAATAATATGTAAATACGATTTTTTTTCCGAAATAAGTAACTTATAAGTTGTCCATTAGAATTGCCAAACAGGCACTAACATTACAATCAGGACACTGATTTGTCTAATTTGTACGTATATATATAAATCAAATATACATGCAGTAACATACCAAGAAAAAGTAGGGTGTTGGACTCATCTATCATAATTTTAAGATAAATGATCCCAAATATCACAACTCAAAACTTGGTCCCAAATATCACTCTAAAACATACTTTAATGTAGCGTTTTGTTATTTCGTTTTTCCTAAGACGCTAATGCCTCTAGCGTGGGGGGTTTTGATATTTTTTTTTTGTTTTGTTTAGATGAAATGCTAGTTCATTCTTGGTTTTCAAGGTTAGGTTACAACCAAACGTCACTTTATGTGGCGTTTAGGTGTTTTTATTTATTTATTTTTTGTCTTTTTTTTTGCTTTTGTTTTTTCTTGTTTTTTTATTTTTTCCTAAATATATATTTGTAAAAAATATTAAAAAACTTATTTATAAATGGTCAACTAAAATATAAATTATATTTTTTAAAATTCATATATGGTTTATTCGTCGTTCTAAATATTTTTAAAACCCAAAATGGAAATGTTGAACCCTAAAAGTTAATTGTTAAACCCCTAAATTTAATTAAAATTATATTTTTTAAATTTAAAAATTTTAACTAAAAATTTGAATCCGGCGGCGTGATTTTTAAACGATAGAGCGTTTAAAAATCAGGATTAGTTAGGAACCCCAAACCTAAACCCTAAGTTCGTATACGGTTTATTCGTTGTTCCGAATATTTCTAAAACCCAAAATGAAAATATTGAACCCCAAAAGTTAATTGTTGAATCCCTAAATTTAATTAAAATTGTACTTTTTTAATTAAAAAATACAATTTTAATTGAAAATTTGATTAAAAGTTTTTTAATATTATTTGCAAATATATATTTAAGAAAAAACAAAAAAACAAAAAAAAATGAAAAAGCACCCTAAACGCCACATTAAATGACGTTTTCCCCCACCCAAAACGCCAAATAATATGGCGTTCCTACTCCTTGTTCCCCTCTCCCCTAAACGAGAAACGCATTAGCGTTTAAAAAAAAAAAAAGAAACGCTATTTAATATTGTGTTTTAGAGTGATATTTGGGGCCAATATTTAGGACCATTTATTTTCAAATTGTGATATTGGGGGCTTTATTTGAAAAAGTATAGGGGTTCCATGATAAAACTTACCCCTCCCGAATTTTAATATTATAAACCCATTACGTACATTTTTCTAAACACCCTAATATGAAGAAAACTTGGTTAATCAATAATAAAACAGCCTTGCTGCAGCTAAATTATCCATGGGTATAAAAAGGGTAAAAAATAAGATTGATTGTGTGATCTCCTGGGTACTGCCAGTACCACTTAATTAGTAATGGACGTAGAATTACAGGCATCGGAGAGGGGACCGGTGACCCCCTTACTCCTGGTCATCGATCGTCACTGCATAGTGCAGATAGATGAGCGTGTAGATCATCAATAAAAATAACTTGAGCAGTTTAGACAGGAAAAAGATATCTTTATTTAATAAAATTGGTGGACCAACAGCCACTTACAGTTAGTTTTCTTTACGAAGTGTAATTACAAAGTCACACCTGTTGTGCCAATTTTTACATGCTCATTGCTCAACTGTTGCGTATATACTTGTAGTATGTTCAAATAGCTGTTAAACTACAGAGAAAGTATGCCTGTTTAAGCTTTAATTCTTACAAATGCCCGGTGATAGTACTCCTGGTGCAACTTAATCATCGTTTTTCCATCCAAACCAATTCATTAACCAGAATGTCCCGGACATAGACCCAGGAGTGGAGAAATGTTTTTGGCCAGCTTAATCAAGAATTCGAACCATTGTTTTCCATCTTTGCAAAATAAAATCATTTATGTACCATAATCAAGAAAGAAAAACAAATTCAAAAGAAGATCATATACAAAGGCAAAATAATTTGTTTTTATCACTCACAACTTTATTATTCAGCGGCTTTTTTGACATACAAAAATGTTTTACTCCTACAAAAAAACATTGAAGATGAATAGACATGTTTATATCTTCTTCTTAAATGCCTTTTTGTATAATACCTGCTATGCTGAGCCTTACTACACCCCCAGCAGTCCATCACTCCAACTATTTGATTCTTTGAAGGTTAACCAAAGGGCACCGGTGGGTCCCTGTGCAAGCAAGGCCGAATGAGTCCCCATTTCGACAACCTTCCCTTTGTCAAGCACGGCAATTGTGTCACAATTTTGTATTGTACTTAATCTATGTGCGACTACTACACTAGTCCTTCCCACCATAACATGCTCTAGCGCATCCTGCACCACTTCCTCAGATTGACTATCAAGAGCACTGGTAGCTTCATCTAACAGTAGCACAGCTGGATTTTTTAGTATTGCCCGGGCGATTGCAATGCGCTGTTTTTGACCACCGGATAATTGTGATCCTCTGTCGCCACACAATGTGTCATATCCATCTTTTAATCCGGTGATGAAATCATGAGCATTAGCTGCCTTAGCTGCCTCAATGATTTCCATTTCATCAGTCTCCTCGGATGCCCCATAGGTGATGTTCTCGCGTATTGTAACTGCAAACAATGTAGGTTCTTGACTAACAAGTGCAATGTGCTTTCTTAATGATCTAAGGTGAAATGATCTTATATCTTTCCCATCAATTTTCACTGAACCTTTAAGCGGGTCGTAGAATCTTTGAATTAGTCCAATTATAGTTGACTTGCCAGAGCCGCTTTGGCCCACTAATGCTGTTGATTTTCCTGATTCAATATTAATTGTAAAGCCTGCAAAAATCACCGCATCTGGCCTCGTGGGATATGCAAAGTCCACATCCAGGAGCTCTATGTGGCCTGATACTCTGTCAGGCTTATGTCCATCAGGGCTTTCAGGGTCAATGAGTGTATATCGGTCCATCACAGCAAAAACTGATCCCACAGCATCAGAACCTTTGGCAAGATCATTAGTCATGGATCCGGCATCAGCAATAACTCGACCCGAACTTACCAAGACCATAAAGGTCTCAAAAAAAGCTTTAGAATCGATCACACCATTAGATATAAGTTTGCCACCATACCAGTAGTCCAAGGCCCAAGTGCATGACATGAGACTTTGGGAAACTCCAAGACCAAGACCCGCATACCATGATTGTCTAGCAGCTTCACGTCTTGGGCCTTCTTGGGCTTGTTCGAACATTTTGAGTATTCGAGACTGGGACGAAAAGGCTGTGACAGTTCTGTGATTAGAAACAGCTTCAGCTGCCAGCTTGCTAGTCTGGTCCTGTAATTTTACGGCCTTTGCAGACAGTTTTTTTAGCAGAATACGTTTGCAGTAGAAGCAAACGATGACAAGGGGCTGGACGGCGATCATCACAATAGCAAGCTTCCAAGCAATGACTAGGCCCATGATGAATGCCATCATCACTGCTGACAATGTCTGAACTACAAGTGCCATGCGATCACCCACTGGAGATCTCACCTGAACAGGAATATATGTTAATTTAGTTCTGCATATGTTCCATAAACAATATTACCTGGTACTAATATAGAAATCACTATGCAATAACTATAAATGTATGTAATAAAAAGATTACCACACTGGCATCTTTGGCGAGCCTAGAACAAACAGCACCACTAGAATTCTCATCTTGATCAAACCAACCAATCTCGAAAGTTAGTATTTTGGACAACATTCTTTCTCTGATCCTCTTTGTCATGCTATATCAAATATGAAGTACTTCTCTGAAGCCACTGTAGCTGGAGAACAAATAATGGAAGTGATAAACAGAATCCCAAAAATTGATTCAGACAACATTCAAGGAGAAATACTAGAAAATGTATCCGGGGAGGTGGAATTCAAACACGTAGAATTCGCGTACCCTTCAAGACCGGAAACTATAATATTCAAAGACTTGAACCTAAAGATTCCATAACAAAGACTATAAACGAACTTGCATTACTTAAACTTCCTCAGAAGCAATATTACACGTGATAAAATGTCAGATATTATAGTTTCGGATCGGATAAAAAATCGGATTTCGAATCGGGTATCCGTCGGATCGGATTTTTTTCCCATCCCTAACCGGGTGTCTAAAAAAAGCAATTCAGCAGCTGAATTGATGGTCCCATCAAATATATACATGCAGCGCACTCATATCAATGGCATCAATTTTTAAAGGTCCGTTGATTCATCAACGCCTCCTTTGATTTTCGCTGGAGTTGCTAATGGCCATCAATCCTGTAGCACCCACTTCATTTTCACTTTTTCTGAACTTTAACTTCTTAATTTTAATACATTTCACCGGATACATATGGATAACAGTAAGAAAATTAACAACGATCATATTTCTATTTATAAATATGAATTTTTTATGCTAAATATCCCAAAATTATTTTTAATTTTTTCCCAAAAATTGATGGTATACTTATAATTGGTAATTTACTTAATAATAATATGAGATCCATCATGCATACATATGCACCTATACATGCATACATAAAATAATAGAAAATATTAAAAATTATCCAACAATCTATTATTGGATATTATTTGTGGGATCATAAAATAATAGAGATGGAATTAATTTATGATATATAATGTAATTATTTAGTTGATGAATAGTAATTGATGAATTGATGGAGTTTTGTGGGTGTATAAAAATTAAGATAAAAAATGGATTTAGTGTGAATAGTAACTAACTCTATTGATTCAATTGATGAATTGATGAATTGATGCCGCTGATGGGTGCATATGCTCTGAGTGTACAAGATATGCACGCTATATATTACTAATGATATTGGTAAACTGGAAAAGAAGTTATATTAGGAGAATATGCTTACAATCCGCCTATAGCATTGGCAGCACCGACAGCAAAAACAGTTCCACCATGGGCACCGTGGTACATCACCATTCTGCTACCATAGTAAGACATGAAGGCCCAGATAGCAAACACAAGGCTATTACTTCCTACAGCCAAACCTTTTGATAAACCCTGTTTAAGTCCCAAATCTACTGTCCCTTGAAGTGCAGCAGAGTATTCTTTTAGAGTTTTACTTTCACCAACAAATGAATAAACTGTTCTGATCGATGAGATTGCTTTCTCTACTACTGTCCCTGCTTTGCTAGACTCCTCTCTCATCTTTCTTGCAATTCCCATTAGAATTCGCCCGTAAATTAACCCTGGTACAACCAAAAGTACTACAAATGGCAAGCCGACAATAGCTAGTC
This sequence comes from Kitagawia praeruptora, assembly GCA_037693485.1. Lineage (NCBI taxonomy): Eukaryota > Viridiplantae > Streptophyta > Magnoliopsida > Apiales > Apiaceae > Kitagawia > Kitagawia praeruptora. The sequence continues at coordinate 56,490,704 of CM075350.1, read as the reverse complement.
TCCACAGCATTAAGAAACCCACCAAGTATGCACTGACAAATGATGTCACATCCATCACAAACAAGGGGACCTGTATAAAGTATACTCTCAAATCAGTGATAAATTTATATAGTAAGCGTGGGTATGTAAAATAAATAATACTAAATGAAATCAAACTATGAGCAGTAACTTTGATTTGTTTCACACTTTTGGTAGGCAATGGTCAAATACAATTGGCGCAGTTAGCATATACCAGATAATTAGGAAGAGATAAATATAGAGTACGTATAAACCTTTTCACTGATAACATCTTGAATAACAAGGCTATCACCAGACACGCTGGTGATAATATTGGCAATGCTTGACACGTGCAAATCAAAGTAAGCCACATCTTGCCTTAGTACTGCTTTCAAGTATCTTGATCTTAATCTTGAAGCTTGTCTCTCCGCAGTTCTTGTCCAGCAATACCCCTCTGTTAGAATATAATAAGATCCATATAAGGCCTCCCTCTAACACCTTAAGGTTTTAGAGGGAGGCCTTATATCCACTCTCGACCCAAAAATGGGCTAAGATCCATATAAGGCCTCCCTCTAACACCTTAAGGTTTTAGATGAGTTGGTTACTTAACACCCTCTTCATACATTTGATTAGAATGATTATAACTACCAGTAAAAATTTGATGTACAAAATAAAATATTTTTTTTTGGAAAGGAAAGGGCTTTTCAAATGGATTCAGGGAGGGTTACCAAGAAAACAAGCAACCAGTTGACCACAACCCAAGTAACATAACACCAGAGCATTCTGTTCTCATGACAAACATTAATTTCAATTAGTTACTTAAAAATGCAAATTATAAGCACGTATACATATCAAAACAAGAAACACATACACATTTGTGTATATGTATTTATGTGCAAATTAAGGATAAACCAATAGACCTCGTTAATGCGATGGATGAACTGGGACTCAACTCCAATTGATGAATCACCTATAGCATTCATGAGCTTGCTAGTAATATAGATCCTGAGAGGCATGGAGATGCCATCACCAACAGCACCAATTAAACTAAGGATCATTAAAATTATATCAGCACCATCAGCATGAATAAATATGGATTGAATTGATCCCATATTCTTTTTTTTTTTTCTGCCGTCTTCGTAAGGCTAATATACCTTTTTCTTGTGCTTATAATCTCTACTTCAAGTTTCCTCTCGCCCCATTATATATAGGGATCAATGAAGGACCGTTACATATGTAGTCAGATGGGGACCTATGTGTCTTGCAAATGAAAACTTGCGGATTTTTTTAGTTGCTTCTGAAAATTTCAAAATCTTAATACAGGGTATCAGATTGAAGGTTATGGAAGAGGAGGTTTCCTATATAGTGTTTAATGTTCTGTGAAACCGTATTGATCGCAGGCTGATTATATAACTTCTCTCTGCAGTATTACAGTGTAGCTATCATTTTGTAGTAATATCTACTAGTTTATATTAAAAGTTGTGCTTGAGCAATGCTTTGATCTCTACTTACTTACCGCTAAGTCAGGGATTCGAACCAGAATAACAGTCTTCTTATAGATATAGATGAAGCACGTTTAGCATCGGATACTAGCTTATACTGAAGTTTGTCGCATGGGTCACCCTAAAATAAGGCCTGACAATAACATTACAATTAGTAAACTAGTTTGTCTTTACTAGTACAAACAAAGTAATATAAGAACAAGCAAAATATATTTATGATCTGTCTTTAGTCAATGACAACAGAACTTCTTATAATCAGAGGCTTTACATTAGAGAACGAACAATCATACGTAAATGTAAAAAAACACAAATTGCAGCACTACTAACAAAATACTACATATATTTACAGTCTTTGACAGACTGATAAACTATTACAGGGGGCAGAATGTAACTTGCCATTCTTTCTTGCTGATTTACTTGCCACTCTTTTACTTTTAACATTACCGAAATCCTTTTTGTGCATTTTGTTAAACACCTGGAATGCGAATTAAGAAAATTTGGTTAATCCATCAACTAACAATAAGAGAGAAAATAATTACAGCTTACCAAGTAAGATGGTTGATCAGACAGGGGGGCGGTGACCAACTGAGCCCGGCCCTTGTTACTGCATATCTAAATATACAACATATACATGCATATCGCATAGTTTATAATTACTCTTTGTCTCTTCTCCCGTCGCCTTCTCTTTTGGAAGTACTTCTCAACATGTAGCAGGGCTGCGCAAAAAAACAAAAATGACAAAATCAACGTTTTAATATTATCTTTGATGATATTTTTTAAAAGATTGAGGATAATTTTAATTTGTGGAATAAGTATTTCTATAGTGAATATTTTATTGTGTGAGACATTTCATTTAGAACCTGTCAAAGTAAAAGTAAAAAGGGTTTTTCTATAAATACCCAAATTCATATTTTTTTCATAAATACTTTTTTTAAAAAAAATATTTTGCAAAAAAATTAATTTATTTTCCAAAATAGGATCTGCAAGTAAATATGTACGGAGTAACTGTTTGCAATCATATATGCAATGAACAAATATGCCATATATATGTGCATGTAGTCGGGCTGTAAATGAGTCGATACGCTCACGAACAGTTCGATGTCCGGCTCGAAAAAAGTTCGACTCGAGTTCGATTCGATTTGTAAACGAGTCGAACATGATCACGATTTTGAGGTTCGTCTTGTAAATAAGCTGAACTTGAGCACAACATAGTTCGGCTCAAAAGTTCGCGAACAAGTTCGATTGTGTAGTTTGTGAACAAGTTCGTTAATATAGTTCGTGAACAAACTCGTGAATATGGTTTATGAATGAGTTCTTGTACATACTCGATATATATTCTCGTGAACATATTTTATTAAGATTTTACAAGAGTTCTTGAATTCACGATAACTAATAAATAATTTATGTCTAGGATATATTATATTAGTTTATTTTGTCTATTCATTATCTTATTATAAATAATTAAATTATGATATATATTACATGGTAATTATAACATTAGTTGATTAGGTATTAACTAAATCTGATTTAAATTCGACTCGTTGATAAATATGTAGACTAGAAGGATGTCTTTAATTTTTAGGATTTTTTTTTAAAGCATTAAAATGTTTTAGAATTAAATGAGGTATTTGTGAACAAGAGATCATGGGCAGTATTCATGAGATGTTCATGAGCTAGTATTCATGAAACGTTCGTGTGCAATAGCTCGTGAGACATGTTCGTGAACTGTTCGCGAAAATGTTCGTGAATAACATTTTTCTTAACGAGTCGATACACAAACAAAAATATTGGCTCGATAAAAGTTCGAGCTCGAGTTCGAGTTCGAAATATTTATAACGAACTGATACACGAACAATCAAGAGTTCGGCTCGGTTCGGCTCATTTACAGCCCTACATGTAGATTAGGGATAGACCTCTTCAATGCTAAGGATGAACAAAGAATCAACTCCTTTAGATGAATCACCCATGGAATTCATGAGCTTGCTAGTTATATAAATCACAGGCATGAAAGAACGAGTCAAGGGTATTCTGGCAAGTCATGTCAATTTCAGAGTATGCGAGTGTTTGCATCTATGGAAGGTAAGTCCTATGTGTATGGACCCCATGGGTAAGGTATGAAATTTTCGACCTTTACAATTTTATCTCACAAACTGTGTATGATGTGTTATACTGAGGATAAATTGCTTTTAATATGGATATCTTGAGTTTTTTGTGAGAAATTTTGATGAAAATTAGTTTTAGTTCAAAATTTTCTTGATGACTGAGTGAATCTATCTAATGAGATTGGTATATATCTTTTCTTGTTAAGAGTTTTGGTGATAAGTATGTCTCAAACGACCATTGCTCTGTGTAATATGTTAAGTCTCTTGCTTAGTAAATACTTGATTGATGCTTGATATCTTGAAAGTTTAATTGATTAGGTAAAAATATGTTACCAAGTTTGTGGGTTATATACATGATAGACTTAGTTAGTCCTTGATAAAATTGGTGATTTGATTAATTTGTACTTCTAGGCAATGCTATCACTATGCTCTGGATAGTTTCTTTTTGTCAAATGAACTTGATTTTATATGGTTAAATTGATAAGTGTTTTGACTGCAACTTGATTTTGTGTCCTGGTCAATCTCTTGCACTTAGCGATTTTGTATAGTTCAGTATTTATAACTTGTCTATTTCTAACGGTCACTTGAGAGTTGAGAAGCATATGTGAACTTATGTGTAATATGATACTTGCATGTCTCTAGAAATATGTGATATGTGCTTACTGAGTATGGTTACTCTTGATCAGTGTTGTATAAATAAAGCGCATTAAGCGGCCGCTTAAGCGGAATCGGGGTAAAACGCCTAGTTTTTAATAAAATCGGGATTTTAAGCGTTTTTTGGATTTAAGAGGGTTTAAGCGGGATTAAGCGGGTCAAAGACGGATTAAGCGGATGAATTTAAAAAAAAAAATTATAAAATTATAAAAAATATAAAAAAATTATAAAAAATATAAAAAATTATAAAAAATGACTTTGTGAATGTAGAGATTACTAGTTTTAATTTTTATCATAATATGTTATATCATATGTGATTAGCTTTTTTTTAAAAAAATAATATTATATTTATTTTTATAAATATATAATTTTTTATAATCCAATTAGTGATCCGCTTTTGAAACCGCTTAAGCGTCCGCTTAAGCGCTAGAAGGTCATTCCGCCGCTTAGGTCCGATTTACGCTTTTCACAACACTGCTCTTGATAGATTATCGCATGATAATCTGTGACAACTGTGATGTAGCATGAAAGTGATGTCCCTTGTTAATTATGACCTCTTGCTGTCAATACGGTTGCCTATATGTTCGATTTCAGCATGATTTCTGGATGATAGTCAGGTTTCTTAATTAATAGTCTAATTTTATTTAGTTAGAGCATCTCCAATGACGTTAGCTAAAAATGATTGGCTAAATTACATAAAATATTGATTATGTAAAATTTGTCGAATCTATAAGATATTGTATTCCGAGGGTATTGGCTATAATGATTGGCTATATTTTAAAAATGGTATGTTATTAATATTTCAAAGTTGTTATTAATGGAATATATAATTTTAATATAGAAATAAGTGATGTGGCAATTCAGTACAGGTCTCTAGAGGTTCGACAAATATAGCCAACATCAAGAGATTATCTATAATTATAGATAACAGTTTTGTCCCATTGGAGTGTAATTTTTTTAACACATTCTTTATAATTCTTATTTATGGTAATTAATTTTGAAATTTAGCTAAGGGATCTCTCCCATTGGAGATGCTCTCACAAGATTGGTTCTACATGTTATAATCTAAATTTATGTCATAATTATAGTTAATAAATTGTTTTAATTTTTGTAACTCCTTTCCATTTATGGTATCACCGTATCAGTCTTTTAAATTTTATTAAATGATCGTTTATTGTTTGATTTGTATACATATTTTTAGCCGAGAGTTAAATGATTTGTAAAATGTGATAACTGAAATATTGCTTTATATGCCTTAAATGTGATTGACTGTTTTTAAGGTATTAATTTGCGTTTTCAATTTGTAAAATTGGTTTGTAATTAATTTTATTGACTACTTTTAATCTTCCCTAAATAGCTTTTTTAATAAATACATATTTTGTATTTATTAGTTTAAGTGTGATTGATTTTGTAGATTTTAAATGTTTTTAAATTTTGTACCATTTTCGGTGGCCATGATTGATGACTTATATTTTGGGCCTTTAAGAGGTTTTGATGTGCCATTTAGATGGCTTGTCTATTTCATAAGTAATTTTTAGAATTTTTATTCAGCTAAGTTGGTAGTTTACAATTTTAAAATTTATTAGCTAAATTATAGACTTTTATATGTATATGTATTTATATATATGTATATATTATATATATAGAGTCTTAAAAAATAATTTTCATATTTTTAATAAACTATCGATTATTATTTTAGATGCCTAACCAAAGGGATCCTCTTTGGTTAGAAATGAGCATCTTTTTGTCATAATTCAAAAATTTTATATATTTAAGATTATATTTTGGTTAGAAGTGATTCATTGACTTATTCTTTTCTTGTTGAGTTTTGGTGATTTGTAGTTTTAAGAGGAACAAAGAAGTCTCAAAATGACTCAATTTTGACTTTCAAAAGGAAGTAATTAATGTAATATTCAAGGTGCAGAGTAAAAGCGAAGGCAAGTCCTTGGCAAAAGAGAAGACCAGTCTTTGACAATAACTGATGGTAATGGGGATTCATAAAAGCAACAAGAAGTTCTAGATATTTAGTAGTCAATTTGTATAACGATGTATTAATGTTTTTGAGGGCACTCTTTTTCCCCCTTGAGTTTTTTTCCCTTAGGGTTTTGCTCTTGTGGGGTTTTAACGAGGCCCTTCTTTGTGGGGTTCTTCCTTTCAGACTTGAAGGTGTTATTGTCTAAACGTCCGGGGGCAACATGCATGCCCTTCGATTAGATGATGAACTTTCTTGATCGAAAGAAACGCCTTATTAGGATATTGTATTCCCATACAATTCATTTATGAAATATATTTCATTTCACAGGCATGAAGATGCCATCACCAATGGTTCCTATTAGACCTCAGACTGTCAAGAATCTATCAGTGCCATCAGCATGTGATATGGGCAAAAAGTAAGCCCTAAAGACACATTTAATGTGGCATTAATTAGACCTAGAATGGTCCAATCGTGGGGCCCGCTAGATGGGCCCAAACCCTATTTATGATATTAATTTTGTAATTAATATTAAGGGTAATAACCAGCTCAGCAATAAGAGTCAGATAAGGATATTACTCCTACCAAGCCTAGCCTCCAAGGCACAGAATTCGATATGGGAACTGGCTCCTATAAGGAAGGAGTCTAGAACCTTCCTCAAGGCGGTGACTTGCCCACCAAGTCACCTAATTCTACTACGATTCTAGGGCTTCTCAGCCTATATAAAGGGTCTGACCCCTCATTCTCAGAACTACGTTTTGACTTGATTCTCAATACGAGATACGTAGGCACTCTGTGAGGACCGATTAGTCTCGAACACGGAAACAGCCATTAAAGCACGAAGCTCCCAAACCCTAGCATTAAATACAGATTCGTAACCTAGTTTTTATTCCACAACATTTGGCATCGTCTGTGGGACGACAACATAAACCATGGTTCAAACACGAAGGACACCAATCTCAACCGAGGCTACCACCGTCACCTCTGTTCCACCCGTCATTACTGAACAAGGGTATGCACCCCCATCAACAGGGACGACCACTCAACCTCAAGTTTCTCAATCTATAGGGACGTCTCCCCATGATGAGAAAACTCTACCCGTGATTGTCCATCCAAACGAGGAGACCAACCCCCTTCAGATGGTGGTCTCTCCCCTTGTCAATCATCCACTACCTCCGGGGGTGCAGATCTCTACTACAGATCTCCCTAAAAGTACGAATCCGACATACGAGTTGCCTAACTACCCTCCGAATACTCGAGGTGCTGGGCCAAGTGGCCATGCCCTGCAGATACATGAACCGTATCACCCTCCTTACATTAGAGGCTTTGGTCCTGATCAAGGATATTATGACTACTCTGGTCCTTATATTGATGATTCTTCATCTGAGGATGACGATCGTGATCAAGCCCTGAGGAGGCGACATCCAAGCAAGGAGCCTATAAGGCGTACTCGACGAATCCATGATGGACCCCCTATGACAGCCGCTGAGAGAATCAAGGCTTATGAAGCCCAGATCTAAAAGCTAAAGGACGATATAGAAAAGGAGCAGCAAAGACAGAACCAGGGTCAGAATCAGAATCGACCTCCCCCAAATACAAGAGAGATTCCTTTTTGTTTGATTCGAAAAGGCCTCCAACGAGGTAGAGAAGGGTTGATGCCCCAACAGGAAGAGCAACTAGGGAAGAGGCCCCCAAGGGTAACCCCAAAGAGTTGATGTAGCTAGGAGATCATGATGATCCTACACCACCATTCACCGAGGAGGTGATGAATGCTCACATCTCTAGGAAGTTTAAGTTGCCTACTATAAAGGTTTATGATGGAATGGGTGATCCCGCAAGTCATGTCAGGACATTTTCGAACGCACTATTGCTACAGCCTGCAAGTGATGCCTTGAAGTGTAGGGCATTCCCTCAAACTCTGTCGGGCATGGCTCAAAGATGGTATAGCCGCCTGCCTGCGAATTCGATTGGCTCTTTTAAGGAGTTGAGCGCCGCTTTTGTCAGCCAATTCATTAGCGGGAAAGTTCATGAGAAAAGTTCTGCATCCCTCATGTATGTAGTGCAAGGGAAGAACGAAAACTTGAGAGATTACCTCAAGAGGTTCACTAAGGAGACATTGAATATCATGGATTTGGAGAATAAGGTGGCCATGGTAGCCCTAGAACACGGAACCACTGATCTATTCTTTAAAAGGTCATTAGCAAAGCATCCTCTTGAAAACATGGCTGAGCTCCAGCGAAGGGCTGACAAGTATATCAAGGCTGAGGATAGCATGAAGAAGGAAGCCACATGAGGCAATGACAAAGGTAACAACGACTCCAAGAAGCGAAAGCAAGACCATGAGTATGATGACCAGGAGTATGATGTTAGGGACAAGTATCCCCGAACTAGCGAGGACTCCGACTATGTCCCTAAGAAGAACCAAGGACCAAGGTTCACTGAGTATGCAAGGTTGAATACTCCTAGGAGTCGAATCTTGTTGGACATTGAGAAGGATAAGGATTTCCGATGGCCGAAGCCACTTAGGGGTGATCCCGCAAAGAGAAACAAGAATCAGTATTGCAGATTCCACAGAGATGTGGGGCATGACACTGATGATTGCAAGCAACTCAAAGATGAGATCGAGTTTTTGATTCGTAGAGGGAAACTGAGCCACTTCACTAAGGGTGAAGACCGTGGTAATCAGAGAAGAGAGTATGATAGGATGGATGCCGATCAAGATCGCAACCCATAGCCCCGAGGGCCAGTAATCAACATGATCTCAGGAGGCCCGACTGCGGCCGGCACAACAAGGAATTCTCGAAAGGCTTATGCTAGAGAAGTGATGCACATCGTGGGAGAGGCCCCGAAGCGTGCAAAAACTAATGTAATAGTTGGTTTTGATGACTCAGACTTGGAAGGGGTGAAGTTCCCCCATGACGACCCGTTGGTCATAACTTCTGTGATGGGAAACTCAGAGGTGAAACGAGTCTTGATAGACAATGGAACTTCCGTTGACATTCTATTTCATGATGCATTTGTGAAGATGGGGTACAATGATTCTCAGTTGACCCCCAATAACATGCCTATATATGGATTTAATGGAGTAGAATCCAAAATTGAAGGGATTATTCAGTTGCCTGTAACTATTGGACAGGAGCCCAAGGAAAGGAGGCCACCCAGATGTTGAACTTCCTGGTAATCAAGGCGGTTTCAACGTACAACGCTATCCTCAGGAGGACTGGACTTCATGCATTCAAGGCTGTTGCCTCAACTTATCATACGAAGATCAAGTTCCCAACCAGGAATGGTGTTGGAGAACATAAAGGTGATCAAAAGATGGCACGAAGTTGTTATGTAGCCTCGTTAAGGCCTGAAGGAGTCGGGGGGCAGGTCCTTCCGATTGAAGACATGGATGTCCGCAGTGATAAGGAACACTAAGAAAGGCCATCAGAGGACATCACACATAAGCCTCGGATAGCCGTTAAGGCTAAGGTGTCAACTGACTTCGTGGTTGAATGTACCATTGACAACCAAGAAGTCGGGGGGCAAGAGATAGTACCCCAAGCAGGAAGTGAACTGCAGAATAAGAATGAGGAGACCAGAAGGAGTAGTGGGTGCTCTATTTTGAGGGAGCATCAAAAACAAAATCAAGCCATGTAGGCCTAGCCTTGCAAAGTTGGACTTAGCTTCATATTTATCTAGTAGAAGTAGAAATAAGGTTCGATGAAACCATGCAGAGCATGTCGCTCCGAGTAGGGAAATAGTATTCTATGTAAGGGTTGAACCCATTTAAGTTATTAATGCAAGTTTGCTTTTCGTTATATGATTTTATTTATGTACCAAACACCTGATGTGTGTAAGTCAAAGATGACCCAAGTATCGGAAATAAAAGAATACACGAATGGAAATAAACAAACGCATAAATAAAACTTTGAAGGGTCGAGAGTTAGGTTACAGCACAACCAAATAAGTGTTTCGAGTACTTGAAGGACCCGAGATAAAAGACATGTGGCAATCAAAGCCATGCAATAGAGAACCTTAAAAGACTTGGATGGAGAATCTAAGGTAGAAGACCAATAGAGAACCTTAATGATCAAGAAGTTTAAGCAAACTCTCGTTTTAAAGAGTTTAAAAGGCGAGAAGCCCACATGATTGTCTTATTTGAAATCTAAATTGAGGAATCAACCTTGAATCCTTGACCTAGAATCAAGAAAAACAAGAAACAAAGATGGAACCAAGACAAACGTTGAAGTCCTGATGGACCACCTATTGAAGAAACATATTGCATAGCCTGAAAGCCAATTGAAGGAACCCCTTGAAGGGCAAGTTGACAGCATTCTTACAAGAGAACAGTGATGTGTTTGCTTGGACAGCAACTGATATACCAGGGATTGATCCCCAACTCATAACTCATAAATTGAATATCAATCCTAAATGAAAGACAATAAAGCAGAAGAAGAGGAACTTTGCTCCTGAAAGGCAAGAGGCCATTAAGCAAGAAGTTGACAAGCTCTTGGAAGCTGGTTTTATTGAAGAAATTGAGTTCCCTGGATGGTTTGCTAACCCTGTGATGGTCAAGAAAGCAAATGGAAAGTGGAGGATGTGTATAGACTTCACTGATTTGAATGATGCGTGTCCGAAGGATTGTTTTCCTCTGCCAAGGATTGACATGTTGATAGATGCCACAGCTGGACATGAGATGTTGAGCTTCATGGATGGGTTCAGTGACTACAATCAGATTAAGATGCACAAGGATGACATCCCAAAGGTATCTTTCATAACTGACTTTAGTGTTTTCTGCTATCTTGTTATGGCTTTTGGTCTAAAGAATGCATGAGCTACTTACCAACGATTGGTGAATAAAATATTCGCCAATCTGATTGGAAAAACCATGGAGGTCTATGTGGATGACATGTTGGTCAAGAGCCTATGCAAGGCAGATCATATCAGGCACCTCAGAGAGGCATTCGAAGTGCTGAGGCACCACAAGATGATGTTAAACCCAGCCAAGTGTGCTTTTGGCGTTGGATCAGGAAATTTTTTGGGATTGATGGTTTCGAAGAGAGGCATAGAGGCCAACCCTGATAAGATCAAAGCGATCTTGGATATGGAACCACCCCGCTCCATACGAGATGTACAGAAGTTAACTGGCCGAGTTGCGGCCATAAGGAGATTCATCTCCAAGTCTGGTGATAAGTGCTAGCCTTTCTTTCAAGCCTTAAAGAAAGTGAAAATTTTGAGTGGACTACAGAGAGCCAAGAGGCCTTCGAGCAGCTGAAGAAGTACATGGCTGAAGCCCCGTTGTTGGCCAAACCAAGTCCTGGGGAGACTCTCTACCTATACCTGGCGGTATCTGAACAAGCATTGAGTGTTGTCCTTGTTCGAGAAGAGAAAAAGATTCAGAAACCTATCTATTATGTGAGCAAGGTTTTGCATGGGGCTAAGTTGAATTACTCGACCATAAAGAAGTTTACATTGGCATTGATAACGGCCTCGAGGAAGCTACGACCGTACTTCCAGGCGCACAAAATTGAAGTCCTGACGGACCAGCAGTTAAGGAACATATTGCATAGCCCAAAGGCCAGTGGAAGGCTAATCAAGTGGGCCATAGAGCTTGGGGAGTTTGATATCAAGTATAAGCCTCGGATAGCCATCAAGGCTCAGGCATTGGCTGACTTCGTGGTTGAATGAACCATTAACAACCAAGAAGTCGGGGGGCAGGAGATAGTAACCACCCCTGAAAGTGGAGAGAAACATGAAGAACTTGTAGCTGATCAGAAGGAATATTGGGTGCTCTATTTTGATGGAGCGTCAAAAACAAAATTTAGTGGTGCAGGTTTGGTTTTGCAAAGCCCCGATGGGTTCACAATTGAGTATGCTTTGAAGTTGGATTTTCCTACTTCCAATAATGAAGCTGAATATGAAGCCTTGATAGCCGGATTGGGCTTGGCCAGAATACTGAGGGTCAAGAACCTCAAAGTTTTTGGAGATTCAAGACTGGTAGTCTCGCAAGTGAATGGTGAATTTGAAGCTAAGGATGAAACTATGACAAAGTATTTGAGAGTTGTGAAGGCTGTTATGTTAGATATAATTGATGTAAATATTAATCAGTGTTTAAGTGATACAGTGATACATCAGAGTTTAAGCTGGAAGCAGTCAGAGTTTGAGTAAACGCTGACGGATGGAAGCGCAAACACTGATTGATGGAAGCAACAGAGTTTGTTAAACTCTGTTCAGAAGAAGCATCTATGAGTCAACAATGATTGAAGATTAATTGAAGATAAACATGGAAGCAATATCTTTGAAGATCAGATAGCTATCAAAGAGATTGAGTTGACTTAAAAGATGTGTAGCAATCGTAATTGATATCAATTGTATAGCTTAATTATAGGAGTATCAATTACTGATTGTATAGAAGCTGTATGTTTTATAAATACAGTTAGGTTAACCCTAGAAGGGTATCGAACATTGAAATATTCATTCATTGTAACCTAAGCAGCTCTCTGTGATATTTTACATCATTGAGAGATGAATTATTAATTCCAAACAGTTTTTAAGTACTAAAACGTGTGTTCTTGTTATTCTCTCATACAGTACTTGATTATATCTTGTGTATTCGGCCTAACAAGTGGTATCAGAGCAAATCTGTTACTTTATTACAGTTTAAGATCCAAACACAACTATAATCATGTCACAGATTCCTCCTCCAACAGGTCTAGGCTCTAAGAAAGCTCCTACTACTGTGAGTAGGTATGAGACAATTAGGGTTCCTATACTCCAGCCAGCAGAGTATGCAATCTGGAAGGTGAAGATGACTATGTTTCTGGAAGCTACAGATCCAGAATATCTTGATAGAATTTATGAAGGTCCTCATAAACCTACAAAATTATCTGCTGCTGTTGCTGGTGAGGAATCAAAAGTAATTCCAAAGGAAAATAAAGATCTAACTGCTGAGGATCTTTCATCTATTGCTAAGGATGCAAAAGTAAGGCATTTACTTCACAGTGCTTTAGACAATGTTATGTCTAATAAAGTGATTAACTGCACAACTGCAAAAGAAATTTGGGATGCACTTGAGGTTAGGTGTCAAGGAACTGCTGCTATCAAGAAGAATAGAAGGAACATACTCACACAGGAGTATGAGCATTTTGAGGCAAAGTCTGAAGAAACCATGACAGAAACATTTGACAGATTCTGTAAACTACTCAATGATTTGTCATTGGTTAACAAAGAGTATGATCTAGAAGACTCAAATCTTAAGTTTCTTCTTTCTCTACCTGAAAAGTGGGATGTGAAAACAACCACTATAAGAGATAACTATGATCTTGCTGATACTGAGATTGATGAAATCTATGGACTGCTCAAGACTCATGAATTGGAAATGGAGCAGAGAAACAGGAGATCAAGCAAGAAGTTAAAGTCTGTTGCTCTCAAGGTTGAAGAGAAACCCTTGAAGAAGAAATCAAAGGGAAAGGCTTTAGTCATTCATTCTGAAAGTGAATCATCAAACTCTGATAATGATTCAAACACTTCTGATTTATCTGACTCTGAGGATGATGAAGAAGAAATGAGAAAAATGGCTGTTTTGATGGTAAAGACCTTTAAGAAGATGGGTTTCAAGAACTTCAAGAAGGGAAAAAGGTTTTCTAGAGATTCAAATGACATAAAGAGTTTCAGAAACTCTGAGAGAAGAGATACCAAATCTGGGAAGAAAGACAAGTCTGAGATCCAATGCTACAAGTGTAAGGAGATGGGTCACTATGCTCCTGAGTGCAAGAAGGGTAAAATTGATGAGATGAGATTAATTATGCACTCATGGCTTCTACTCAGAATGAAGATTCTGAACTCAAGGTACCCCCAACTACCTATGCTTATAATACTGATAATATAACTGAATTGAGGATTTATCTTAAAGCATTGCATATCAGTTATAGGGATCAGACTTTAGAGAATGAGAGAATCAAGTATGAGAGTTCTCAACTTAAAGAGAGAAACAAACTTATTGAAGAAAAACTTGAAAACATGCAAAAAGTTTAGAAAGAGAGAGAGATGATGTTGTTTTTCTAGAACAGGAGTTGCTAGGTATATATAAGCAACTAGAATCTGAATTGGAGGATGCAAATCACATTATTAAAACTTGGACACACTCTGGAAAAGACACTCAAGAGGTTTTTCAATCAGACACAGTAGGTCTAGGTTATTCTAAGGATGATGTACTTAGGTTTCAGAATACAGTCAAGATTAGACCACCTCTTCCTTCTAAGAAATTTGGAACATTTGTTAATGGAATAAGTGAACCTAGGTTTGAACATGGAAAAGAAGTTATTAAGAGAGAACCAGTAAAAGCTAGTGTTAAACAGGTTAATATTGGTTCAATGACAGATAAACAACTCAAGCATAAGCTTAAGGAGTTAAAATCTGTTAAGAAACAGAAAGTGTCTAGGAAGAACAGAAATGGAACAGTAGGCATCACTCAAGGTAATTATCCAATGCTTGCTACATTAGCTCCAAGAAAGTCATGTCATAACTGTGGTAGCACTAACCATCTTGCTAGTTTTTGCAGGAAGAACAAAAATATTAATTCTTTACCTTCAAAGTCTGAAGTAAAGAAAGTTAATGTTAGAGCTAGACCACAGACTTTATGCAAACACTGTGGTAGTACTTGGCATTCTATTTATACTTGCAGAGATTATCATGCTATTTATCATAATTACTATGAACCCAAGCCAAATTTGAAATGGGTTAAAGTAAACTCTGTAAATATAAACCTTTGATAAAGTTAGCTTAAACTCTGATAATGTGAATTCCGCTGCAAAAGCTAACAGAGTTAAGAAAGCCAAAGGATCCAAGCAAGTCTGGATCCTTAAAACTAATCCTCAGTAATTGTTTGTGATTGCAGGGCACCAGGGAAAGTACCCTAGTCGTGGACAGTGGATGTTCAGGACACATGACTGGAAATAAAGCCCTGCTATCAGAGTATGTGGAAAAGGCTGGCCCAAAAGTTTCCTATGGAGATGGCAACATAGGACATACTCTGGGATATGACAATATTAATCTTGGAAGTGTCATCATCACAAATGTAGCTCTGGTTCCAGGACTCAAGCATGATCTGCTATCTGTGAGTCAAATCTGTGACAGAGGATATCATGTAGATTTTCAGCCTGAATACTGTCAAGTCATCAGTAAATCTACAGGGAAAGTTGTTCTAGTTAGAAATAGACACAATAACATCTATGAAATAAAATTGTCAACAAACTCTGATGGCAAAGTAGTGTGTCTGTCAACAAGGATGTCCAGTGAAGAGAGTTGGAAGTGGCACAAGAAACTCTCTCATTTGAATCTGAACAACATCAATGTGCTGATTAGAAAGAATCTTGTAAGAGGGCTCCCAAAATCATTATTAAATGTTGATGGCCTATGTGATTCCTGTCAAAAGGCCAAACAAAGGAAGTCATCTTTCAAGAGCAAAACTGAATCTTCAATTGTTGATCCTTATCATCTTCTACATGTTTATCTTTTTGGTCCAGTGAATGTAATGTCACTTGGAAGAAAGAAATATGCTTTAGTCATTGTTGATGAACACACCAGATATACATGGGTGTATTTTCTAGCAAAGAAGGATGAAACAGCATTAACTCTGATGGAGCATGTAAAGCAACTGGACAAAGGATCAAAACACAAAGTCAAAATAATCAGAAGTGATAATGGAACTGAATTTAGAAATGCAACAACAGTGGAAGAATTTTGCAAAGACAGAGGAGTGAAGCAAGAGTTTTCTGCACCTGGTACACCACAGCAAAATGGTGTAGTTGAAAGAAAGAACAGAACCCTCATAGAAGCTGCCAGAACTATGCTTGATGAAGCAAAATTGCCAACTTATTTCTGGGCAGAAGCTGTTTAAACTGCCTGTTTTACTCAGAATGCCACTCTGATCAACAAGCATGGAAAAACACCATATGAAATGGTGAGAGAAAAGAAGCCAAACCTGAAATATTTTCATATTTTTGGGTGCAAGTGCTTTGTGCTGAAAACTCATCCAGAACAATTGACAAAATTTGATTTAAAAGCCGATGAAGGAATTTTTGTTGGCTATCCACTGTCAACTAAGGCATTCAGGGTTTATAATCTGAGAACCAAAGTGATCATGGAATTAATTCATGTGTCATTTGATGACAAGAAAATAACTGGACTTGAAGATGTAAATGAACATGATCAACTGCACTTTGAGAATGAAGACTTATTCTCTGATGAAATAAACTCTGATAAGGCTGATCTGATAAACTCTGTTAAGCTAAACTCTGAACCTCTACTGGTAAACACTGAAGAAACTTTTCAGCCAGAAACAAGAGAAGAACCAGTTGAGGGGGAGCATGAAGAATCACATCATAGTGATAACTCAAATTCTGATAGTGACTCAGCTGAAAAATCTGGATCAAACTCTGATGACTCAAACTCTGATAGTTCAAAATCTGACAGTTCAAACTCTGAGCAGTCACATTCAGGGGGAGCCTCAGAGAATGAAGAAAGACATCAAGGAAATCAGGAGGACATGGATCAAGGGGGAGGATCAAACTCTGTGAGAAGTCATTTGCCTTCAGCTAGGAAATGGACCAAATCTCACACACCTGATTTGATTATTGGTGATCCAGATGCAAGAGTTAGGACAAGAAGTGCAACAACAAATGAATGTCTGTTTCATGCATTCTTGTCACAAACTGAGCCAAAGAAGGTAGAAGAAGCTCTTCAAGATGCTGACTGGATAACAGCAATGCAAGAAGAGTTAAATGAATTTGAGAGAAATGAAGTTTGGACACTTGTACCAAGACCAAAGAATAGGTCTATTGTTGGTACTAAGTGGGTTTTCAGAAACAAAACTGATAGTGAAGGGGTTGTTACAAGAAACAAAGCCAGACTTGTGGCAAAAGGCTATTCATAGCAAGAGGGAATAGATTATGATGAGACTTTTGCTCCAGTTGCCAGGTTGGAGGCAATAAGGATGTTTCTTGCCTATGCTTCTCACAAGAAATTCAAGGTATTTCAGATGGATGTGAAGAGTGATTTTCTGAATGGGAAACTTGAAGAAGAAGTGTTTGTTGAACAACCACCAGGATTTGTTGACCCCACATATCCAGATTATGTCTACATGCTTGATAAAGCACTTTATGGACTTAAGTAAGCACCAAGAGCATGGTATGAAACTCTTGCTCAGTTTCTACTAGAAAGTGGATTTCACAGAGGTACAATTGATAAAACTCTATTTTACTTTAAAACTGGAAGTGACTTGCTTTTGGTTCAAATTTATGTTGATGACATAATTTTTGGGTCTATTAATGATAAACTCTATACAAAGTTTGCCAAGCTAATGCAGTCCAGGTATCAAATGAGTATGATGGGAGAGCTTAGTTATTTTCTAGGCCTACAGGTGAAGCAAACAGATGATGGAATTTTCATAAATCAAGCAAAATATACCAGGAATCTTCTAAAGAAATTTGGTATGCTTGATTGTTCATCTGCATCAACTCCCATGGCAACAGCAACTAAGCTGAATAAGGATACAGGAGCATCAGTGAATATGACAAACTACAGAGGCATGATAGGGTCTCTTCTTTATCTGATAGCAAGTAGACCTGATATCATGTATGCAACCTGTCTCTGTGCAAGATTTCAAGCTGATCCCAGAGAACCACATCTCACAGCAGTGAAAAGAATTTTCAAATATCTCAAGGGCACCATTACTTTAGGGCTGTGGTATCTCAGAGAATCAGATTTCAAACTTATTGGTTACTCTGATGCAGACTTTGCAGGCTGTAAGATAGATAGAAAAAGCACTAGTGGAAGTTGTCAATTTCTGGGTGACAGACTGGTTTCTTGGTACAGTAAGAAACAAAAATCAATTTCTACATCTACAGCTGAGGCAGAGTATATTGCTGCTTGTAGTTGTTGTGCACAGATTCTGTGGATGAAGAATCAGTTGCTGGATTATGGATTAAGGTACAGTAAGATTCCTATTTACTGTGATAATCAAAGTGCTATTGCTATGACAGGTAATCCAGTACAACACTCAATGACCAAGCACATCAGCATAAGGTATCATTTTATCAGAGAGCATGTAGAGGAAGGCAACATTGAGCTTCATTTTGTGTCTACAGACCAACAGCTTGCAGATATCTTCACCAAGCCATTGAGTGAAGCTATATTTACAAGGCTAGTAAATGAACTTTGAATGGTCTCTGGTTTTGACTAGAGATACTGGTTAGACTCAAATATCACTTATATAATGCATTACTTATGTTTTTGTGATGTGTTAAATGCTATGTGAACTCAATTTTTAAACTTTGTCATGTAAACTCTGATAGTATGTTTTGTCAGTCAAACACTGTTAACTTGTTGAATAAACTCTGATTAATTCTGATAACGTTATTGTCTGAGATGAACACCAATGAAGAAAATGTATGAAGCATAATTCTCAGTTATTAATCATGAATCTTTCTAAGTTATCTGTGATCTAATCTTAGACTGTGTAGAAATTCAACACAAGCATGATACTATTCATATTTATAGCATCTCTTAGTTTATTTCTCCTAAACTCTGAGTCTGTAAATGATGTGTGCATTACCTCTCATTAATAATTTCTGATATTGATGACTTCTAAACTCTGATAAGTGACACTCTATTCCCAAGATATTTACATGGTACTTGATGATTCCTTGTTTGTACTTGTGAAAATTATAAAACTTGAGATGTGTCATTGTTTATTTTGGTGAGTACAAAAGCATGTCTGCACCTTGTGAGAATTTGAGCCAAATAAGTGATTGATACATTTTATATCAATCGAATTTTAATTGTTGTGTGATGTTCATCAGTAAGTATGTTGCTCTAGAACTTGTTTTAAACCATTTTGAGACTGCATGATATGTGTGTGCATGAAAATGATAAAGGCACTAGGATTTACCACATTTAGACAAACACTGACCTTACATTCAACTCTTAGTGAACCCCTTTGAGCCTTATTAACTGTTCTTTTAAACTCTGATGTATGAAGAGCAGTTAGTTTTTTTTTAAGAGCAAACAGGTGAGAGTTTCTCTACAAAGGAAAGTTTATTTGGAGGATATATATACATAATAAAAAAAAATGTATATATCCTGATCATCTTGTACAAATATGTACTTAGACAACTGAACACTTTGCTCTATACATTGTTCAGTTAGTCATTTATTCATAATCTTCTTTCTTCTCACCTGTTTGATTTCAACCAAATATCAACCCTGAATAAAGTCCTTTTGATTTGTGCACACATGTATTCAAAGTAGTGTAAACTTGGTGGACAACCAAGCATATGGAAGCATCTGCTTTTACTGATTGAACTTGAGTATAAACACTGTCCCTAAACACTTGTGTGATTTGAGAGTTTGTGAGTTTAATCAAATCCTTGGCATGCAACTCACTGAATGATGCTTTGATATCTATCTCTTGATCTTTTTGTCTGTAAAGACTGTGTGTTTACTTGGATTATCATGAACATCAAAGGGAATAGGTGTATTCAGATTTCTGTATTTAAGTTACTACAGAGTTTAGCATTCATCATATAGTCAGTGTTTACAATCAGAGTTTGTGTATCCAGTATTTACTGATTCAGTATTATGGACTTTATGAAAAATTAGATGCTCTAAAAATTGGATTAGTAAACTCTGCTATCCACACACAAAATTCACATCTGTGCAGTATTTGAAAGGGTTTCAGTTACAAAGTTGGAGAAGTGATAAACATTGATGAATTTTTGTCGAAATACTCTAAGGTACATTTTATTTCAGATGATTTCACATTTGGGGTAAAAAGAGTTTTTGACAGCTGTTGGTTAGTGTTAAAGTGTTTATTTGTGCAAGTATTTACTGAGAACAGGTAGCAGTAATTGGGGTTGTAATTACTGAAGTCTGCGCATTTGTTTTGCTAATCATTTGACACATGTCCCACTCACACATCTTTCAATGATTGTGTTTTACTAACAATGGTAAGTGGTTGCGTGTTTTAAGGCGAAAACGTTTGAGATTCACTCTTTCCTTCATATTCACTTTCACCCACTCATATTCACTTTTTACACTTTCATTCACGGCTTCATATCATTTTCACTTGAAAATTTCATCAAACACTTTTCACTCATATCATTTTCATTCGTATTTCTTCTCAAACTATTCTAATGGCAACCAAACCTTTCAACACACTTGGTCTTTTGTTTGTTCCTAATAATTATGCAGCTCCGTTGATCACTGAAAACGCTCCAGAAGCTTTTCATTTGATGCAAAATTTCTTGCGAGATTCAGAAGTTGGTTATGCTTTGGTCGAACCTCAAACGCTGTCTGCATCTCAAATTGCTTCATTTTGGCAAAACTCTGTGTATGATGATGGTGGAGAGAATGGGACACCATCAATTATTTTCACATATAACGAAACTAACTATGTTATCATTCCAGATACAGTCAGAGAAACCATGGACTTTGAAATTCATACTTCATATGCTGTTGTTTCTGAAACAAATCTGCGAGAGATGTTGCAGCAGATTGGGTACTTAGGTTCATTGGACAAGATTGGGTCAGTGAAAAGACCTCAGTTACGAAAAGAATGGAGTTTCTTCTTCGACTGTATTACAAGAGCTTTTGGAAACTTGTTGGTTCGAAAACTAACTGCGCAAGTGTACGCGGTCACAAGTAATATAATAAATTCGATCCCACGAAGACTTGGTGTTTGTTCAGAAATAATGTTTAAGCAACGACGTATGATTAAACAACAAACTGCTTGAATAAATATAAAAGGGGGTTTTTGTTGTATTTTTCTAATTGATTAATTAAATTAATAATATTAAATAATTCAAACTACTTGATTTAATTAAATGAGAATTTATATGTGAGAAAAACATGGGATTCTAATTTCATTATTTATTTCATTTAGAATTGATGCCTTAATTCAAAGTAATTTTGATAATTTACGAAAGCTAGTCGGGAACACGAAACTAACATAAGCGCCTTTCAGCCTTAACTTATATCAAACCATACGAACATCTACTTAATTAGATAGAAGTCGTGTGGACACCTTTTATGCTTAGACCCTATATGTCTATAAGATTTGAAAACATAATTGGTTTACGAATAAATTCCTTCATTATGACTACATAGGGTGATGTGATCCAAAATCCTACCACTTATTGTAAATGTATATGACAATTACGAACCTATGCTAACATGGCAAATTCTAAATTCCTAAATCCACTTTCGCATTCATTAGGAATTAATAATTTAGACGTTAGCTACGCATCTAATAAATTAAGTGCAACCACATTAGGCCATCTGAATATTTATCGTAATACAAATTATTAAGGCATCTAATTACTAAATTACGTAAATAAATCCATTAGAATCCCATGACGGCGATTAGTTCATATTTAAACGAATCGTCATCATGGGATTAATTGAAACCATAATAATAATAATAATAATAATAATAATAATAATAATAATAACAATAATAATAATTAAATTAAAAATTACGAGGAATTAAATATGAAATTACAAGAGTTAAGAAGTAGAACCGAAATAACTTGTTGAAACAGAGGAGCACTCCAAGTGGCCAGCTAAATTATTAAAAGAATCGGACAAAAAGTAACCAAAAGAATCACACTCACATGCTGCTGTAATGATTTTATAATTTCTGTCGGCAGACTGCTTACTCGCCTCCACCGCGCGTGGAGCGCACGCGCCGGGCTTGAAGACACAAAATTGCCGCGCGTGGCGGCCACCTCCCTTCCCTGCGACTGTGGTTCCGCTGATCCAGCGCAAATTCAGTTTAACCCACAATTGATTTAACAGATTATTATTCCAACAGTAATACTGAAATAAGTTCCGATAAAATAGAATTTAAAGTGTATAAAATATAATAAAATTACAGAGAATTAAATTGTATAAAATAATCTGTTTATAAAAAGAACTGCTGAAATTAAAATACAAGAGGATTTTGTTCAGAGAGATTTTTTTTTTCAGCTTTCTCCTCTCTCATAATCCTATGAACTACACACCTATTTATATTAAAACTCAGCACACCATCTACCAAAATAAAGTCAGCTGACAGCAAAATGGAATGGAGAAAATCTTGGCCGGCTGCCTAATTCTGAACAACTCTGGCTGCAGCAACAAAGTCATCCTGCCTTTAACCAATTTCTTCTCCACAACTGGCGGTGCCTTTTGTTGATTTATAATAGACCGTTCGCAAAAAATGCTTTGTAACCCGAACCGCTTATAATCTTTAATTAATAAATAATTATTTTAATCCAGAAATTATAAAAATAAATATCTAATATTATTAGATATTTATAAATATAATTTTCTAAATTAATAAAATTATTTAATAATATAAATAAATCCTTATTGTCTAAGCTGCGGTCTCTGGTCGTCTGGAACCGGACTCCTTTTGCTTAACAGAAAATATATCAATTCCAACCGGGGTTCTAGCTTTAAGAAAATATCACTTTCCATATTTTTGTGATAATTCTTATTTCTTCATTGCTCGTCCAGATGTAAGTTACGGTCTCTTTAGGATCTAAAACCGGACTCCTTTTGCTTAGAAAAAAATATAACAATTCCAACCGGGGTTCCAGCTTTAAGAAAATATCACTCAGAATTTCTTTGTGATAATTCTTTTTCCTCATGGCCAGTCCACCTTGCTCTCTTGGCAACTCTAAATTCCGAATTGAGGCAGAAATCCACCGTTTTTAGCCTTTTATCGCCACAATACCTAAAGTTGCGAGTTCTGCACAACAAAGACTTAATTAACAACAAAACGAATTAAAAGACACAACATATTTAAGGACAAACCACCAATCTAGGTCCAATTAGTGCATAATTAGTGGATATAAAATCCACTTATCAAAACTAGGTCACCAATTGGGATGCAATTCCTATTGATAGTCTCCAAATCGGGTATTCTCTTCTTTATGGTTCTAATTTCGATTTTGGAAGACATGTGTTAATGAATATAGGAGGTCGGTTGTCAGTATCTAGAACTGTATATTTTGCTAGATTTTGTCAACTACTATTTTCTGCTTGTGTGCCAAATGTTGCAATTGCTGAAGCTGATGAGATTCAGCCTTTTAAGGTCAATAAGAGAATATTCTCTGATTTGACAAATAAGGATGGTAACAGGGAGGTGCCTGCTCTAGTTTATCCTCTTGCTTTACAGAACTTCATAAATCAACCACAGGAACCTCAACAACCTCAAGAACCTCAACAAGCTGAACAATCTCCAATAAATCCTGAGCCACTAAACACTGAACCAATAAACTCTGAACAAATAAACTCTGATCCCCTAAACTCTGAATCACTACACTCTGACCAACAACCACCAAAATCTCAGCCTTCTACTCAACCTCAACCATCCAAGTCCAAATCCAAACGTAAAGGGAGAACTAAGCATGTAGCTCATAACTCAAGACACAGACTTGCTAGAGCCACACTGGCCAGAAAAGAGAAAAAGGAAAGAGCAAATAGATCACCATCACCATCTCTTGTTGATGAAGAGTCTTCTTTTTCTTCTAAAGATGAACAACCTGTTGAGTTGCAGACTTACAAAAGAAAGAAGCTGGTAATATCTGATTCAGATGATGACATGGTTATTAAAGCTCCAGAGGTTATCACTTCAGAAATACCTGCTGTTGAGATACCTGTTGAGGTAGATGCTACTAAAGAATCCGAGAAATCACCTGTCAATATGCACATGGATGACAACAGAGATGGCTTTACTCTGGATGATTTTGATGAGACTGCCATGCCATTCTCTGATCCTGTGATTCCTCCTACTTCTTCTCTTCCTGTTCACTCTGAAGAAACTGGTGCAGTTGCTCAGCCTACTGTACTTCTTGAAGAAATAGTAGCTTCTCATACTGATGTATTTTCAGATGCTCACCAGGGTTCTGATCATGGTGAAGAAGTTGAAAAGGCAACAAAGAATTTAAACTCTGATATTCTGCCTGCAGTTGTTTCTCTTGCAGAGAATGTTGATAAGATTGTTGTGTCTGAAAAACAACCTGCTCAGACTGTTGAACATGTTAGTGTTGAAGCTGAAGGTGAAGAGAGTTCAAACTCTGATTCTTTTGCAAGTGCACCTGTGCAGACTGATGGAAAGAATGCACCATTCACTCAGCCTTCCAAACAATATGAGATTGAAGCAGAGTATCTTGCTAAGTTTTCTGCAAATTGGTATAAGGAAGATTGTGTTTTTCCTAGAGGGAAAGCAGCAGATTTTGTGAAACAAACTACTAATGCAATTTTAAATCCAGATATTCTCTCTTGTTTGAAAGCCACAGTGGTGCAAGTCAAAACACTGGATGGCAGACTTGATGATTGTCAAAAGTCAATTACTGGTCTCAAAGATGATATTAAGGATAAGGATATGACTCTGGAGTTTGACACTAAACTCAAGATTACAAAATTCTCCAAGGCTCAAGATTCTATGTCTGCCAGATTGACCACAATTGAAGAAAATCAGAATCGATTGTCTGATAAGGTTGATGCTATTGCTTCTTCTTTGGAGCTGATTACATCCATTCTCATGCCTGATGATGTCAAAAAGGGGGAGAGATATGCTAAGACTAAATGCAGGCAATCTCAAACTCTGACTCAGAAGGATGATGCAGGAGATGGAGGAGCAAAAGGTCAGAGAAATCTAAGGTCAAGGGCAACTGAGAAGAGTTTATTAACTGACAAAACTTTTAAGTCAAAGTCTGGTGGGGTAAATACTGATACTCAGGGTACTTCTAAGATCCAGAGTTTGCTATTCACTGATAATCCACAGACTGATGAAGAGTTAGCTGCCAAAATATTTTTAGAAGAAAATGAAGAAGGAGTTACTCTTGCAGACATTCAAGCTGAAGAGAAGAGTTTACAAGCTGAACATCAGAAAGCTTTGAAGTCTGGTAAGAGTAAGCAAAATGTGAAAGCTTCTAGGCCTGTTCTTAAAGGCATTAAAATCAAAGAAAATGTTGTAGTTGATCAAAGAATGCAAGTATTCAAAAAGCCAACAGAATTAGAAGCTAAGCAAAAGCTTAAAGGCATAGCTGAAGAGGAAAACATATCAAAGAAATAAAACACAACTTCTGTTGTTAAAAGAGTTGTGCAGAACTCTCTATCTTCTTCTGTATTACAATCAGTATTTGGGAAGACATCAGTGTTTGAACCAACCCCAGATACTGGAGGTCCTATGGATTTTTTAGATGGAAAAGGTTTAGCTGGAAAGATTGGAAGCAATAAAGCTGGACTAGGCTCTCACAGAGATCAAAGACAACAAGCTGGTCCTAGAGATCCTTCCTCACTGGCTATTCCAGGTCGTGGTGTAACTCAAGAAAGCTTAGACAGACTGGAATCAGTACAGTTGGTCCATCAGAAGAGCTTGGAAAAAGATTTTCTTTTATATTTTATGACTGATGGGACAGTATACAAGATTGGTGAATTTGATCTTGATCTGAAATACTGGGAAGAACTTGAATATGTTCTGTATCTGTTCAAGGTAAAGAATCGAAGAACTGAGTCAGTTGCCAATGTGCTTAGAAAGAAGATGCTTCACAACTTGGCGACTAGAGGCATGAAATACAATAGCAGATATGTCCCTAAGTACAGAGATTGGAATGGAAATCTTATTGAGATGAAAAAGGGTACTACAAAGCTGAAGACTGATCTGGGGATTACAGTTCTTGATTTCAACTCACAATCAGAGGAAGTGAAATTTATCAGACTGGGTAATCAGATGAGGAGAAACAAAATTTATGATCTGAGAGCTGCTATTTATCAGACTGATGACAATGATCTTGAATTAAGGGAAATCAAAGAGATAATGCAGAGAGAGCTTGAGAATGCTGAGAGAAGATTGCTGATAGACTATCTCAGAGCTACACCAGATCTTGAGGCAGTTTTATGAATGATGCTCTGTAAGGATTTCTTGTTTTTCTGTTGATTTTGTTTAAGTAAGTAGTTTAAACTCTGATCATTTATTAAACACTGCATTTGTCTATTTTGTTTTGACATCATCAATTATCATTAACTTGTGCATTTTTGCTAATGAACAAGTTGGGGGAGATTGTTAGATATAATTGATGTAAATATTAATCAATGTTTAAGTGATACAGTGATACATCAGAGTTTAAGCTGGAAGCAGTCAGAGTTTGAGTAAACGCTGACGGATGGAAGCGCAAACACTGATTGATGGAAGCAACAGAGTTTGTTAAACTCTGTTCAGAAGAAGCATCTATGAGTCAACAGTGATTGAAGATTAATTGAAGATAAACATGGAAGCAATATCTTTGAAGATCAGATTGCTATCAAATAGATTGAGTTGACTTAAAAGATGTGTAGCAATCGTAATTGATATCAATTGTATAGCTTAATTATAAGAGTATCAATTACTGATTGTATAGAAGCTGTATGTTTTATAAATACAGTTAGGTTAACCCTAGAAGGGTATCGAACATTGAAATATTCATTCATTGTAACCTAAGCAGCTCTCTGTGATATTTTACATCACTGAGAGAGGAATTATTAATTCCAGACAGTTTTTAAGTACTAAAACGTGTGTTCTTGTTATTCTCTCATACAGTGCTCGATTATATCTTGTGTATTCGGCCTAACATGTTATGACTCAGTATGATGAGCGCTATGAGGAGCACATTCCAAGAAATGAGAACATTAAGGCCGATGCCCTATTTAAGTTCACCTCTTCTGAGATAGAAAATAGAGCCCAGAGAGTTTTTACTTCCAGGTCCTGAAGACCCCACCATCGATTTGAAATTGGTAACACTAGTTGATGTAAGCTGAAGGATAGACCCTCTCAAAGCTCATCTTGAGACTGGTTGGCTCCCTGATAATGCCTTAAAAGCACAAAAACTATTAGTGAGAATGTTGAGATAAGAGGTACTTTGTCATTCCATACTTAAAATCTTGAATCTCAAATCCCGACACAAAATTTAAGCCTTGATGGCCAACAAGGTTGTCTGCCTCCAATCGAGCTTGTCGTTTGAGTTTAAGGACTCGAATCAAGAGTCGTCAGTCAAGTTGAGACCTAAGAAAGGTTATATGAGCATAAGAATAAGGTTGGAAACCTAGAATCAAGCTAAAGGGTTGAAAACCAACAAAGGCATACCAGGCCTAAGGTCAAGCGCTAAGGAGCAAGTGAACTACCTGAATGATCAACCGAGAAGGAAGACCTCCTCCATGAGAAATAAGGATGAGGTAAGAACTAAAGAATTTCATCACAAGGATGAGAGTCAAGGGTTGATGATAACCTTAAGACCAAGGATTCAGCAAACAAGTTAAAGCCCGAAAGGTCACCAAGATTAAGAAACAAGTCGTTTGAGTTCAAGGTTCACGAAACCCTTCAAGGCATAGCAAACACCTCCATCAACATACCAAAACTGATTTTCAATCCTGAGCCAAGGCACGAACGAAGCCAAAATTAAAATTTAGCACCGTTTAGTGCCGTTAGCGTCGACTAGCACCGTTTAGTGCCTTTCAGCGCCGTTTAGTGCCGTTAGCACCATTTAGTGTTGTTAGTGTCGCTAGCACCGTTTAGTGCCATTTAGCGCCAATTAGCGCCGTTTGAACACGGATGATTTTAGGTCCGAGATCCAAAATTTTAAGATCACGGATGATTTTAGATCCTAGATCCATGATAATAATTTGAGATCAAGATCAAGATCCTTGATCTTCAAGATCACGGATGATTTTAGATCCTAGATCCATGATTCTTTCCAAGACCACAGATGATTTTGGATCCGGGTTCCATAGCTCCAACCACCAGTTGGCCGACCACCATGATTCAAGGGGCTTCGGCCGACCACCGATTGGCCGACCACGAGACTTTCTAAGACCACGGATGATTTTAGGTCCGAGATCCAAAATTTTAAGATCACAGATGATTTTAGATCCTAGATCCACGATAATAGTTTGAGATCAAGATCAAGATCCTTGATACTAGAAGTCACGAATGACCAAAATAAAAGTTTGAGATCAAGATCAAGATCCTTGATCCTAGAAGTCACGAATGACCAAAATAAAAGTTTAAGATCAAGATCAAGATCCTTGATCCTAGAAGTCACGAATGACCAAAATAAAAGTTTGAGATCAAGATCAAGATCCTTGATCCTCAAGATCACGGATGATTTTAGACCCTAGATCCATGATTTTTGTTAAAGACCACGAACGGTTTCGGGTCCGAGTTTCCTAGCCAACCACGAAGCGGCCGACCACGACACTCGGAGGGCCGCAGCCGACCACAAAGCCGCCGACCACCGCGCCCGAGGGAGCAGCAGCCGACCACGAAGCGGCCGACCACCAGCTAGCCGACCACGGTGAAACGAGGCCCTTCGGCCGATCACGGTGCAGCCGACCACGAGCTACCCGTTGATCCGGCCGATCACGGGTAGTTTGTGGTCCTAGAACTCGAATTTTTCAGCAAATCTCGGGTGATTTTCAGTACTGGGATGAGGCCGTTTAGTGCCGTTTTGCACCATTTAGTGCCGTTTTGCACCATTTAATGCCAAGGGAAGGCATGGCCGACCACCTGCTCTAGGAGGTCTTTGGCCGACCTCCAACCCTTCCTTGGTCGCCATTTTGGAAAACGTCAGCCGTTTAGTGCCGTTTAGTGCCGTTTTGCACCGTTTAGCACCGTTTAGTGCCGTTTTGCACCATTTAATGCCAAGGGAAGGCATGGCCGACCACCCCTTGGCCGACCACCTGCTCTAGGAGGTCTTTGGCCGACCTCCAACCCTTCCTTGGTCGCCTTTTTGGAAAACGTCAGCCGTTTAGTGCCGTTTTGCACCGTTTTGCATCGTTTAGTGCCGTTTTGCACCATTTAATGCCAAGGGAAGGCATGGCCGACCACCCCTTGGCCGACCACCTGCTCTAGGAGGTCTTTGGCCGACCTCCAACCCTTCATTGGTCGCCGTTTTGGAAAACGTCAGCCGTTTAGTGCCGTTTTGCACTGTTTTGCACCGTTTAGTGCCGTTTTGCACCATTTAATGCCAAGGGAAGGCATGGTCGACCACCCCTTGGCCGACCACCTGCTCTAGGAGGTCTTTGGCCGACCTCCAACCCTTCCTCGGCCGCCGTTTTGGAAAACGTCAGCCGTTTAGTGCCGTTTAGTGCCGTTTTGCACCGTTTTGCACCATTTAATGCCAAGGGAAGGCATGGCCGACCACCCCTTGGCCGACCACCTGCTCTAGGAGGTCTCTGGCCGACCTCCAACCCTAAAGACACATTGTAGTTTTC
The DNA here is from genome assembly GCA_037693485.1 of Kitagawia praeruptora. Lineage (NCBI taxonomy): Eukaryota > Viridiplantae > Streptophyta > Magnoliopsida > Apiales > Apiaceae > Kitagawia > Kitagawia praeruptora. The sequence goes on along the minus strand of CM075350.1, from coordinate 56,461,197 downwards.
CTAGAAGTTGGGGGGCAAATGATATGGGCAAAAAGTAAGCCCTAAAGACACATTTAATGTGGCATTAATTAGACCTAGAATGGTCCAATCGTGGGGCCCGCCAGATGGGCCCAAACCCTATTTATGATATTAATTTCGTAATTAATATTAAGGGTAATAACCAGCTCAGCAATAAGAGTCAGATAAGGATATTACTCCTACCAAGCCTAGCCTCCAAGGCACAGAATTCGATATGGGAACTGACTCCTACAAGGAAGGAGTCTAGAACCTTCCTCAAGGCGGTGACTTGCCCACCAAGTCACCTAGTTCTACTACGATTCTAGGGCTTCTCAGCCTATATAAAGGGTCTGACCCCTCATTCTCAGAACTATGTTTTGGCTTGATTCTCAATACGAGATACGTAGGCACTCTGTGAGGACCGATTAGTCTCGAACACGGAAACAACCATTAAAGCACGAAGCTCCCGAACCCTAGCATTAAATACGGATTCGTAACCTAGTTTTTATTCCACAACAACATGCATAAAAATGGATCGAACTGATCCAATGTTCTACTTTTTTAATTCTGTCTACTATACGTAGTTGCTTCAAAAAAAATTAATAATTTAGTAGAGGTATCAGAGCAAAGGAAATGGTAGGGGGTTATCTACATGTATTGGCTAATGTTCTGAGAAACTGTGGCTATGCCTTAATGCGGATGGAACATATATATACTTTCTGTGTGCAGTATTGTATTCTAGTTTCTAGCTGTTATGTTAAAGACCTGTTAGTTTATCATAGAAAGTTGTAATGGTGTTGTGGTTAAGTGTCTACATACAATCCATTAAGTCTCGGATTCAAAATAAAAAAACAGCTTATTAATAAGAGATATGAAAACATAAAGAGAAGCACATCAGCCTTCTCCTTCTGCCTGATTGTATATATGCAAATATACAAGTTTGTCCCATGTTCAGTTGCGTAAATATTATTCAAATAAGAACAAGCATAATATATCTCTAGGTTGTCGCTAGTTACTAACTAGGGAAATGCTAATCAGAACAGGCTTTACATTTGACATTATTGGTTAATCTTGTAAAAATATCAATAAACACAATACGCAGCACTAATGAAAGATAAAGACACGTATATATGCAGTGACAAACCAAGCAACAGATTACAGGGTAGTACCTAGGAAGCATGAGTGCGGGATATGGAAATTCGGCAAATTTAAAATTATGGGGATTTGGGTGCGGCGGAATTCGACAAATATTAACTCATTAAAAATACGTTTTATGTGTGTATTTCAAGAGTTTCATTTAAATTGAACTAAATAGTAAGTAATTAAGTTCTTTATTCTTAATAATACTTAAGTTCTTTATCCTTAATAATACATATCATATAATAATTAATTAATAGCACAACTAATGCGTTTTAATGTAGTTAATCGATTAAGTATTTGAGTATTTCACTTGTGGGTGAGGGAAGAATTCCCAAGAATTCCCGTGCATTCAAGAATCCCCAAGAATCGGGTGTGCAGTGCGGCGGGTAAGTGAAGAATCCCTGCTTTCTAAAGATACCAACCTGAACTCATCAGAATATCAAAACCTTTCTGTGCATTTGAAAACCTGAAATGCATATCTATAAAACTTAGTTAATCAATAAGAAAACGACATTGCTGCAATCAAATAATTGATGGGTAATAACATAAGGCTAGCTTCTGTCAGGCACCGCCCAGTTAGATACATGCATATTTATAAAAAAACTCACTTGTCTCGGCCTCGAATGCCTTATTTTTTAATAGTTTTCTTCAAGATGAAGTCGAGCTACTGAATTTAATAGTTCATGATTGTCATTAAATGACAATTGCTGAATTGCTAATTACAAATGAAGAAGACTGTATCTATAAAAAAATGTTATTACAAAGTCACACCTGATATAATATAGCATTTTATATTTGCTGATCAAGTGCTACATGTTTATATTGATGAAGTCTTATGTTGCATGTTTATAATATTGGTGCCTACTGATAATGAAAGTTGTTATGTAATATCATTAAGGGGGTGTTTGGCATTGCTTAAAATAAGTTACTTTTGACTTAAATGAGGTGTTTTTAACTTAAAGGAGAAAGTAAAGTTGTTTACTTTAAGTTGAATGAATGTGTTTGGGTAATTTTACTTAAAGTTAAATAGGAATTTAATAATTTTGACTTAAAGTGATATTTGACTTAAAAAAAAATTAAATTCATGATATTTAAGCTTTACAAGAATTGTGAAAAAAAAAAAACTCCATAAGTCATAAGTCATAAGTCAAAAGTACCTAAATGTAACTTATGGCTTAAAGCAGTTTTTTAACTTAAAACCGGCTTAAAGCCACGTTACACAAACGGGGCAAAAATGACTTAAAGCCTTTTTTAGCTTTAAGTCATGTTTGCCAAACAGGCTCTAAGACTCAGCCTAATTTAAGAAAGTCAGTGCCTGTCTAATGAATCAGCCAGTATAAGATAATGATATAATGACATCTTTGGTTTCAGATTGATCAGATAGAGTGTTTGCTTTAGTCCTCTTGATAGGTAAAGAAAATTTAACCAGTTTCCTTAGCAACTTAATCACTGTTTTTTCCTCTTAATTAAAAAATATAAAATACTAAAATATTATAAACTTTACATCACAACATAAGGCAAAATATAATTAGTCACTTATAACAAGATCATTTGACTGACTTTTTTTTACATAAAAAGATATAGACTTAGCTTAAACAACATTGATGTTGAACAGCCATGTTTTATCTACTCTTAGATGCCTTCTCCTATAATATATGCTATGTAAGGCCTTACTACACCTCCATCTCTCCAACTACTTGATGGAAAAAAACCAGTAGCTTGATTACAAAAATCAAACATTTTAGTTAGTTTCGGTTCTTCTTTGAAGGTTAACCAAAGCGTAGTAGGCCCCGGTGGATCCCTTTGCTAGCAAGGCCAAGTGATTTCCCTTTTCAACAACCCTTCCTTTGTCGAGCACTGCAATTGTGTCACAACTTTGTATTGTACTCAATCTATGTGCCACTACTACACTGGTCCTTCCCACCATAACATGCTCTAGTGCATCTTGCACCACTTTCTCCGACTGACTATCAAGAGCACTTGTAGCTTCATCTAACAGTAGCACAGCTGGATTTTTTAGTATCGCTCGGGCGATTGCGATGCGTTGCTTTTGACCACCAGATAATTGTAATCCTCTGTCGCCACACCATGTATCATATCCATCTTTTAGCCCGGTGATGAAATCATGAGCATTAGCTGCCTTGGCTGCCTCAATAATTTCTATTTCATCGGTCTCCTCAGATGCTCCATAGATGATGTTTTCGCGTATTGTTCCAGCAAACAATGTAGGTTCTTGACTGACAAGTGCAATGTGTTTCCTCAGTGATCTAAGATGAAATGATCTTATATCTTTCCCATCAATTTTTACTGAACCTTTAAGTGGGTCGTAGAATCTTTGAATCAGCCCAATTATGGTTGACTTACCAGACCCACTTTGGCCTACTAATGCTGTTGATTTCCCTGCTTCGATTTTGATTGTAAATCCTGCAAATATTGCCACATCTGGCCTCGCCGGGTATGCAAAGTCCACATCCCGGAGTTCTACGTGACCCGTTACTTTTTCAGGCTTATGGCCATCAGGGTCTTCCGGTTCAATGAGCGTATATCGGTCCAACACAGCAAAAACTGAGCCAACAGCATCAGAACCTTTGGCAAGATCATTAGTCATAGCTCCGGCATCAGCTATTACCCGACCCGTACTTACCAATATCATAAAGGTCTCAAAAAGAGCTTTGGAACTAATCTCACCATCAGCAATGAGTTTGCCACCATACCAAAAGTCTAAGGCCCAAGTACATGACATGAGACTTTGTGAAATTCCAAGACCAATACCTGCATACCATGATTGTCTAACACTTTCACGCCGCGGGCCTTCTTGGGCTTTTTCGAGCATTTTGAGTATTCGTGACTGAGACGAAAAGGCAGTGACAGTTCTGAGATTTGAAACAGCTTCAGCAGCCAGCTTGCTACTCTCGTCTTGTGATTTTATGGCCTTTGACGACATATTTTTAAGCAAAATACGTTTGCAGTAAAAGCAAACAATTACAAGGGGTTGGACAGCAATCATCAGAAGCGCAAGCTTCCATGCAATAACAAGGCCCATGGTGCAAGCTATTATCACTGCTGACAATGTCTGAACTACAAGTGCCATGCGATCACCGACTAGAGATCTCACCTGAACGGGAAAAATATGGTAGAAATTTTCTGTTAATTTCGTAACCAACATCACTGCTAAACATTTGAAATCAGTATGCAAAAACTTTAGATATATACAGCATGATGATAACACATACCACATTGGCGTCTTTGGCAAGCCTAGAACAAATAGCACCGCTAGAATTCTCATCTTGATCAAACCAACCAATCTCGAAAGTAAGTATTTTGGACAACATTCTTTCTCTGATCCTCTTCGTCAAGTACTCACCCATAGCCGCAAAATTGTAATGCTGAATTATGTTAAACATAAAAGATAAAACTGCCAACCCAACAAAACACAAGGCATATATCCTTGTTTTCTCCTTGATTTCACCATGTTCAGGCAAAAAATATACCGATATCATAGAACCCATAGCGAAAGCATAAACAGGCTGAATGGCACCAAATAAAATAGCCCCACAACTCCCTAGTACAGCTTGCCTCCATTCAGGAAGATTCATTGCTAGTAGTCTTTTAAATGATGGTACTGGAAAAATTTGTTCACTGGGATGTTTGTGGTCGACATTGACATACTCACCTCCTCGTGAGTTGGTTGAGCTCGATCGGCTGACCATAGATAATCGTCGACTACTCGTGCTATTGATATCACTGTTTGATAATGAAGCAACTTTATGATTAATACTAGTGGACAATGGCACACTATTTTTTTGTGAATGTTGGAGGTGGACTAAAATTGAGTAGAGACTGTTTTGGTCTTGAATGAGGTCATGGTGTGATCCAGTTTCTCTGATTTCGCCATCTTGAACAACAGCAATGAGGTCAGCATTGCGGATAGTTGAGAGTCTATGGGCAATGATGATGGTGGTGCGACCAACAGAGGCCTTGTCAAGTGCTTCCTGTACAACACGTTCAGACTCGGAGTCCAAAGCACTGGTGGCCTCGTCTAGAAGTAGGATACGGGGTGCTTTTATAATTGCTCGAGCTATTGCTATTCTTTGCTTTTGTCCCCCTGACATTTGTACACCCCTTTCCCCCACCTGTGCACATGCATGAAGAGCACACGTAAATTAATATTAACTAGCTACTCCAAAAGCCGTAGAGGCTGCTTCTTCATTATATAGTGCTAATTGATAAGATAATTATCAGGTATTCACAAATAATTCATAATTTGGGTTGACTTTGCACTTGAGAATCGAATATCTGTCATATTGTGGCCGACATTGTGAACTACGTTACTGGACAATAGCATCATTTAAGGAGTTTCCTTTAATAAAAATTATGTGGAACAACTGAAGTAAACTCTCTAATACCTAATTAATACTTTTAAATACAAGTATGATTGGTGCTGGTTGGACTGGAACACACTCCATTCTTCAATGTAAAAATAGATTGAACTTGAGATATGAAATCCAGTTAATGTCAAAAGAAGTTAATCTGAAAAACACTTGTGCAGATAAGCAACTGCAGATTTTTATGAAATTGTTAAACCATAGTTTTTATGAAACAACCTCTTTGTCAGAAAAAGATCAGAACACTTGAATAAATCAAAGTTTCAGCTCAAACTAGCATGCCTGAGCATTTATGGACCTTGAGTTGGGACTTGTGGAACTAACTATATTTTGTACTACTATGTGGAAGTAAAAAGAAAATTATTAGTATGATTTAGAGCATATAGATACTGGAAAGGCTCCAAGGTCCCATGTATGTATAAGGAGACTTCTTTTATGAATTTGTCACTTAATCAGTAACACTTAATATAGCAAGCACATATTTGAGAATTATAATAAGCACAATCATAGTAAAATTTATATAATAAACAGAGTTATAGAAATTAGATAAAATTAGTTGACACTTGACAGCTCCTAAAATGATGTTTCGAAAAATATAGACTTGACCTAATGATCTTTTTCATGTTTTGAAAGAGTTCTGTGCTTACTGTATCTGTAGATATATTAAACATTAACATATGACATCTAAACTAAGAACTATGGAGGGAAGTATTCAAGAATAGGCAAGTGGTAGAGGCTGTCCTTCACCCACTTCCTCGTGAGAATGTCATGTATCAAAATTCTAATCGCAACTCCTTATCCTTTTATTATACTTAAAAATAAAATGATACTGAACTGTGACTAATGTAAATTTAATGAAACCAAAACAAAAATTTACACGAAAAAAAGGTAAGGAAAAAGACAAAGCAGGACAAACCTGGGTATCATAACCCTGAGGCAACTGACTAATGAAGTTATGAGCATTTGCAGCTTTGGCCGCCCCAATAACCTCCTCCATACTTCCATCTTCTTTGCCAAAAAGTATGTTCTCTTTTATTGTTGTTGCAAATAATGCTGGCTCCTGACTCACCAATCCCATTTGTGACCTCAGCCATTTCAACTGCAACTTCTCTATTCCTACTCCATCCACCAATATTTCTCCCCCAACTGGATCATAATATCTCTGCAACAACGCTATCACTGTTGACTTCCCTGAGCCGCTTCCACCAACCAACGCCACTGCCTTCCCAGCAGGAATCTTGAGATTCAAGTCTTTGAATATTATACTTTCTGGTCTTGAAGGGTACGCAAATTCTACGTGTTTGAATTCCACCTCCCCGGATACATTTTCTAGTATTTCACCTTCCATGTTATCGGAATCAATTTTCGGGATTCTGTTTATCACTTCCAAAATCCGTTCTCCAGCTGCAGTGGCTTCTGAGAAGTACTTCATATTCGATAAAGCAGCACCAAGTGATCTAAGTTACGAAATAAAGAAAATTAGTTTAATTATTAAGTTCAAAAATTACACTTCTAAAATAGTGACACGCACCAGCAAAACAGTTCTGCCATGACTAACAAAAAGCCTTAATGAAGTATGCTTGTCACTCAAAATGATTTCTAGACACTTATGTATTTATATATAATATGTAGATTTTTGAAAGAGCAAATAACATTTTGACCGGCCCTTACCTTGTGGTCATACATGTCTTCACTAAGGCTTGAACCCGGACCTTTAGTTAACATAAAAAAACTTGCACTAAGCCACAACCAACGCAAAAGATGGCCGTATCACTAATAATGATGCAAAAACTGTAAATAATTTCTACATCGATAGTATACTTACAATCCACCTATAGCAGTGGCAGCACCAACAGCAAAAACAGTTCCACCATGGGCGCCATGGTACATCACCAGTCTGCTACCGTAATAAGACATGAAGGCCCAAATAGCAAACACAAGGCCATTACTTCCAATAGCCAAGCCTTTCGCTAAACCTTGTTTAAGTCCCAAATCTACTGTCCCTTCAAGTGCAGCAGAGTACTCTGTTATAGTTTTACTCTCTCCAACAAATGAATAAACAGTTCTGATTGATGAGATTGCTTGCTCTACTATTGTCCCTGCTTTGTTATATTCTTCTCTCATCTTTCTTGCAATTCCCATTAAAGTTCGACCATACATCAATCCGGGTATGACTAAAATCACCACAAATGGCAACCCGACTATGGCTAGTCTCCACAGCATCAAAAAACCGGCCACATAAGCACCGATGAATGATGCCACATTCATCACAAACACAGGTACCTGTAATGATAAAATTTTAAATACAATTTAAGTGCATGCATGTTTAGTAATGAATGTTACTATGAATTTGCATTAAATTCTTTCATTGCAGGGATCAGATTGTGAGTAATGACTGTAGAATGTTCTGGACCTCTAGTAGGGAGTGGTAAAAGACAATTGGCGCAGTTAATAGATACTATATAATCAACAAGAAAATACATATATAATCCCTAGCATTGTAGCCTAATTGATGGTCCAAATCTCACTATAAAAACTTCTCTTGACAACAAGGTATCAAGAGTTCAAGTCTCGGGGCAGTCTCAGATGAACCTCTTTACTTGCTAACACGAGATTCAAGAGTTAAGTCACAGTGGAGCAATGAGTGAATTATTAGTAAAATACATACACGCAAACAAACCTTTTCACTGATAACATCTTGAATAACTAGGCTATCGCCAGAAACGCTGGTGATAACTTCAGAGATGCTTGTCACATGCAAATCAAAATAACCGACATCTTGTCTAAGTACTGCTTTTAAGTATCTTGCTCTTAATCTTGAAGCTTGTCTCTCTGCCGTTCTTGTCCAGCAATATCCCTCTATTAAAATACATAACATTAGAATGATTTAATTACCAGCAGTAAATCCAAATTTATGAAACTTCAACTTAAAAATAGATTCAGTTAGTAGCTTACCAAAAAAACAAGCAACCAATTGACCACAAGCCAAGTAACACAAAGCCAAAGCATTCTGTTTTCAATGACATACATAAAATTTGATTAGTTGCTCAAAATATATAAATACATACACCAAGACAAAAATATCAATTTGTGCGCCTAAACAACAGTAAAATATATTTCAATCCCGGGCAAATTAACGATATTAGAGAATAGAGAATAGACCTTGTTAATGCTATGGGTGAACTGAGCATCAACTGTGTCAGAAGTAGCACCAATATCATTCATGAGCTTGCTAGTTGTATACAAAATGACAGGCATGGAGAAACCATCACCGACAGTACCAATCAAGCCCATGATCATCAAGAATATATCAACACCATCAGCATGCATAAAAATGGTTCGAATCGAACCCATATTCTTCTTTTTTACTACCATCTTCGCCATTCTAATTTCTTGATGGTTCCTCCTTCACTACCCCTATAAATATACAGGGACGAGGGATCAATGAAGGGCTGGTGAATATAGAGATGGGGGAGGGGGACCTAGCTATATAAGTTGTAAATGAAAAGTTTGGAAGTTTAAAAAAGTTGCTTCGAAAAATGTTACTAAAATTTTAAGAGGAGAGGATCAGAGGCAAAGAAAAATGGTAGAGGGGGGGCTCCTATATATACTGGTTAATGTTCTGGGAAACTGTGGCTATGCATTTGTGCTTGATGGCACGCCAATATATATTTTCTGTTCACAGTAACATTCATTGCACACTCTTTGCTGTTATTTTTGCGTTAAGTACTAGTGCTATAGTTCTTAAGTGTAGTTTGTCACATGTTACTCCCAAAAATATGGCTGACATTTACTTTATTATACTCCTTATGTTCTTAAAAACGTTTCATGTTTACTTTGAATATATTTGCCAACACACATTTTTAATTATTAATATTTTTAATTTCGTATTAATATTAAATATAAAAATTTCTATGTATTAAAGTACTAATAAATACGAATCCAACAAGATCACTCATAACTATATTTTATCTTATAAATTATGCATAAATTAGTAATCAATCATTTATAATAAACGATGTTCAAAATCAAAACCGGAAAGGTTTTGTGGAGCAGAGGGAGTACCATTTTTGCTTAATAATTATACTTGCGTTCACAGAAATTAGTTTTCTGTTTTTCTCCTTGTTGATAAAAAATCATCAAAATATATTTAACCTTGTTGATCAAAAATCATCAAAATATATTTAAAATTGGCGTATATGCAGAAAATTTGAAAAACGAAAATATTTTTATTTTTTTACATTTGTCTATTCTAATAAATGATAAATTTTTTGAATAAATAATTCTTTATTGAATAATTTACAACTGAATATTCGTTCTGATTAATGAATAATCTAACTACACAATTCCCTAATTGAGTAAAATGAATTATAACAATATCTCACGTTAGTCGTCACTAATGACGGAATTGCTCAATGGAATATGGTTATTTGACTTTACAGACTAACAAATTATTTAAGCACGAGTACAATAAATTAAGTGATATTCTATTTGGTACAGTTGTAAAAATGATTTTTTTATTTGATACTCCCTCAGTTTCTTTTTCTTTTTCCTGTTCTGACTTTTATTCCTGTTCATTGTAAGCGCTTGACTACTAATTTACGCATAATTTATAAGATAAAATATAGTCATGAGTGATCTTGTTTGATTCATATTTGTGAGTACTTTAATACAGCGAAGTTTTTATATTTAAAACTAACACGAAATTGAAAATATTAACGATCAAAAGTGTGCGTTGACAAACGTGATAAAGCAAACAGGAAAATCTTTTAGGAACGGAGGGAGTACCATTTTACATGTGGTACTATTCACCAATATTTACGATGGTACTCCCTCTGTGCCATAATTCTTTTCTCGTTTTGACTTTTGTTACTGTTCATTTTAATTTATTGACTACTAATTTACGCATAATTTATAAGATAAAATATAGTCATGAGTGATCTTGTTAGATTCGTATTTGTGAGTATTTTAATACAGTGAAGTTTTTATATTTAATACTAAAACGAAATTGAAGATATTAATAATCAAAAATAAGCATTGGCAAATGTGATAATGATGAATGGGAAAAGTTTTTTGGTACGGAGGGAGTACCATTTAAAAATACAGATACTAATATTTTGGGTAATATTTCATGGAAAAATCAATTGTATAATAGTACCATTTAGAAATTAAAAATAGTAAAAGATATTTCATGAAAAATTAATTATATAATAATACCATTTGAAATTTCCCATAAATTAAACATGCATAAAACTCATACGAGATTCTTGGAAACAAATCCTATCAAACTTGTGTCATCTCACCAATACAATTTATACAATCCACGTGTATAAGGAGGTATATACATACAAATTAGAGACTGGAAGAGTAAGCATGGAGTACAAAAAAGTAGAGATTGGAAGAATAGATTTTTTGATCAGACAAAGTATAAGTTGGGCACCGAATTATGCAAACGTAACGCGTGTAAGAGAATGGGTACATATTCGCATCTGTACCGATATTTTTTATTCCAGTAATAATGTCAAAACCAGACAGATATTATACGTCCTCTTTTGACTTTTTAATAATTAAATTAATTAACCTTTTACTAAACATCATAAATTATTTAACTATTATTTTTAAAAATCAAAAATTGCATTTTAAAATAGAGTGTGTATGCTTTTTAATAATATAATTTTTTATATTTTTTTCAATTATATAATACATATAAATTTCAGTTAAAATTTGGTTATTTGAGTAGTTTAAAATTAAAATTTTATTATCATTTTAATTAAGCCAACATTATTGAGCTTTTTTCATCTTTCCCGGGATGATCCTTTTTTTTTTAGGGCAATTCCCCGGATGATCCTGATTACAAACTAGAAGGACATGAGTCCATTAAAGATTCCAAAATTTACAAAATTTCCTTTTTTTAAAAAAAAAAATTTCACATTTTTGAAGTATTAAATATTTTACAACTTATATATTAGGGTCTTCAAAACTAATTTTGCTTTATCATTTAGTAAATTTCAGGCGTCTCTACTTGTACCTGCACGGTGACAATTTGAAGTTGAAAATTCTGTTTTCTTAAACCAAATTAACTTTTCTTAAGTAAGTTAATATCAGGTTGTAAAAATCGGTAACTCGGGCCGAGTACTCGGCCGAGTACTCGTTTTGTACCCCTAAACCGATCTGAGTAGTGATTAATCGGATTAGTAGTCCGAGTACTCATTCCAAATACTCGCCGAGTTTCCGAGACCAAACTGAGTTGGTCCGATTTCCGATTTTTACAACCTTGGTTAATATACATTATATACCTATATTTTTTTTTGTCAGGACATTATATACCTATATATAAGTGTATATAATTGGTGTAAAAGGATTTTGTGATTTGGTATGGTATGCTCGTCTATGGATTCTCCAATAACTAAACTTTAGGGAAAAAAATAATTATTATGAACATTCTATTTAATACAATTTTAAAAGGACATATAAATAAAATAAAATAAATTTAATAATAAAATGATTATAAAATTTAGTAGTTATTTTCAATATATTTTGAAATATAAACTAATAATTATATATTATATACAGTTCGAGCAAGATGCTGGGTATTGTTTGATAAAAGAACATACAAAAAATATACTCCCTCCGTCCCGGCCAATTCTTTACATGGGGGCTGGGCACGGAGACCAAGGATAGTGGGTGTAATATTGTTAAAATAAATGAAGTAGTGAGTGTAATAGTGATTTTATTGTTAAAATAAGTGAAGTAGTGGGTGTAATAGTGTAAAATGTTGAAAAAGTGAAGTGAAGTAGTGGATGTAGTAATGTATTTTATTGTTAAAAGTTACTATTTTTGGTAATGTAAAGAATTGGTGGGATGTCCCAAAAAGGAAATTATAAAGAAATAGATGGGATATGAAATTGAATGTTCCCCGTTTACGGGGGAGTACGTACCAAACAAAGACTTTCGAGTTCGTAACAACCAAACTAATCTCGCTGTTTAATACAGCCACCGATAATATGTTTTTATATTACAGCTTTGTAACATGCATAGTGTCTATTGTGCAAAATCTCGCTCTGTGCCCTTCCGTTATAATCTTATTTTAATTTGTAGTACATGTATCGATCATTTACAAAATAGAAATTTTATATACTAATTATTCTCACTCGAATGTGAAACCTAGGAAACTCGATGATGTATCGATCAATACTTGATGATGTACAGTGAACATTTATAAAATTAATAATATTGGGATCGACGAATTTTATTAATTTATAGAAATTATGAATTAATTAAGGTTAATGTAATATACGTGGATTTTAAATAATAATAATAATAATAATAATAATAATAATAATAATAATAATAATAATTAGAATTGGAATTAGAATTGGAGTCGGTGGTTAATAATTATATTAATAAAAGGAATGATGAAAAAGTATTTAATTAAATATTAAAGTTCTAATAATATTATGATTTGTAAAGCATTAAATATACAGAGACATCTTTCACATTCACATATTATTAATTCAACCCTAAAAGTAGTTACAAACAAACTTTGTTGAGTGGCCGTAGTCGAGGAAGAAAGACACCGGAGAGGCTTGTGTTTTAGGTGTTACTACACTAAGGTATACTTTTATCTCATGTATGATTTTAATTATCATTACCGTGATTTAAGCCTTTGTAATAGTTTGTCAGTTACATCGCCGGGTCATGAAACAAATTAGTCAATCACAAATCACATAGTTAATATACAGGATCAGTCAATCGTATTATATTAATACGATATTATGAATAGAGGGTGAAACTTAGGTACTTGTTTTGAACAACCAGACTTTAATTTCAACTAGTATAATATGTTTCGATTATTTCCTGCATGTACAAGTACTTAATTGTTTTCGTGGTGTGAACTGTGAAGGTAAGTAGCACTAGTACGGGTATAAGCCAAGAGTGTTGTAATCTTTAGTATAAAAAAAAATTATAAAAGAAAACAAGGCCAGGTGTGTATAGAATTGATACAGGGGATAGTAATTGCTAACTAAACATGTCATGTCATGTACTGGTAATACGTGAACTACATTTTTGAATATTAAAATCTTTGACTTAACGATGATTGTTTAATATTTTAATTATTATGTATTAACATATTATTTTAATTACATATTATCTTTTCGCAAAAAAAATTACATATTATCCATACCAGGAAAGAGTATAATGCTAATATTAAAATATTATATTTGTAATTAGATCGTGGGCCGGAGGTTTAGAGGATCGTTTGTGGATTTCGTTAGAAATTTAGTTGCTATTTTCGAGGTACGGATTATCTCTCCTTTTGTTCAACGCTATTCTTAATTCTGAATTTTTATATCTGATTCGTTTTACCCTCAAATCTGTTTACTCTATTTATATCTGATTTGATTGTTTTGACTCTGAAAAATATTTTAAAAGAAATCTGTTTTGAAAATATTTGAAAATCTGTTATGCGATTTTTAAAAAGATTCTGTATTGAAATATCTGTTCGGAAATGTTTAAAATATCTGTTTGGAAATATTTGAAATATCTGTTTTAGGTGATTTAAAAGATTTTGTGAAATATTATTTTGAACCCTTAGAGATATAGGGTATACCGAGTTAACCAGCTGTAGGGGTACTACAGCCATGTCATTGCGGCACCAGTGACATGACACTTCCGTGACAGTGTGATTGGTCATGGCGTATCCTTCTGATAGCTCAGGTGGCGAGCTTTTGCGCATTTTGATATTTGTTTCAGGATACATGGGTGCACCCAGATTTGATTTGATTTGTGATTTGATTTGACGGTGACGTGTATATGCCGTACACGTTATTCGATTTGTTGCACACATTAGGTACCCTATGATGTGTGTATCTGTATCTGTTCTGATCTCGGTATGAAATATCCTAACCCCTCTTTGCTTCAGCCATGCTACTTTTGAAATAAATGTTTTATTATAAACTGTCAAATATTGATAACTGTTTTTTTTCTGTTTTATAAACTATATTCCAAATTCGTACTGGGCATTTGGCTCATGCCGTATTCTTTTTCTGGCAGGTGCTTAGGGGGATCTGGGATTGTGTGATGGAGAGCTACCCTTATTCCATTGATTAGGACTTATGAACTTCCAGCATTATTTAGACTTCATCATTTATTTAGAGATTATTTTAGTGCAATGTTGCAGGTTATGGATTTCAAGTAATATATCCTCCCATTTTAGGAAGGGGGTGTTACAAAGATGGTATCAGAGCTTAGGTTCTTTCTTGTAGAAGACCTATTTAGGTTGACCTGTGTTGGTCCAGGAAAGTATTGCAGAAGGGGGGTTGAATGCAATACTAATAAATTTCAAAAACTATTTCAACAACTTAAATAGAATTTGTGATTTACTAGTAGAAGAAATGCAAACACAAGTAAAATCAAATACGAGGATTTCACAAAATAAATGTTTTATTTATTTTGCAAAGTTTTGCTACAACCTTGAGAACAAAATAATTCTCAAGCTACAAATACTCAAGAGATTACAGTGGTTAATATTTTTATTGTATAAATAGAGTGCTCTATTTATAGTGTGATAATCTACTGTACTATCATCATCATCATTGGTTGTTGAGTTGCTGTTATATTCCTTTTGCAGCTCATTCCATGATTTATTCCCATGTGATCATCACAAAGTAACTTAAAGATACTTTCCACATTTGAGCCACCCAGATCTAGCCGTATTCAATTTTATCTGCTCTAGACTTTACAGGTTGTTCCATGTGATCTCTCGAGCTTCAGTTATAGACTTTCCAAGCTTGCTGTAAAGGTTGAATATTACAACACGCCTGCTTCTTTTGAACATGTACTCTGTCGTTTAATTTGACTTAGAAAATTCCTAAATCAGGCTGATTTTATATGACAGTATGTTTGCCACAAAGTTTGCTGTCAATGGATTACGCTTTGGTTGACAGTATGAATTTCCCGCAGATATTACTGTCAAGAATTTTGCTTTGGTTGACAGTATGAATTCCCGCAGAGATTGCTGTCAAGAGTTGTGCTTTGATTGACAGCATGTTTTTTCCGCAGTGATTGCTGTCAGGAATTCCAAACTTACTGTCGCAAACTGTACATCAAAGTTGCTGTCATTAGAATCTCCGCCAATGTTGCTGTCAAGTTGAAACTTGCTGTTGACTTCGTGAAACTTGCTGTCGACCTAGGCAACATGTTGTTTCCTTGTAACCTTACTGTCAGAGTTTGACAGTAACATTTATTCCTTCTGTCGAACTTATGTATTTCTTGAGGCTTGAACATAATCGAACTTCTTCCAAGAATTACACTTATTACTTGACAGTATTTATTTAAATTACAAGAATACATTTCAGGCTATGATAGTATGTTCTACTTAGTAAAAACTAAGTATACCAATAAAACTAGTTAAGTTGTCTATTCCATCACCCATAAATCCCAACAATCTCCCCCAATTTGTTTTTATGGACAATAAGGACAAATTTACAAATATCATGCTGACAACTTAACTACCATAGATCAGAAAGAATAAACTCTTCATTTCTGACCAATGATTAAATTGAATTGTTTTCAAACAATATATCACAAAAGTTCACAATTAAAAAAAAACTTTACTTATCTTGATTTGAACTTTTCACTTTGCTCCTTTTCCCTTAGAGCTCTTCTGAGATTTTCAATTAACTCTTTTTCTTCAGGGGACTGTGCATCATCTTCATTTTCCACAATGTATTTTCTGATCATTGAGGAAGCAGTGTTTAATGCATCTCTGAGTTCCATCCAGTAAACATTTTGCTTTACAATTGATCTGAATTTTAGCACATCTCCCTCCATCTTGAATCTCCTGCCAGGAAACTGATTTAGAGTTTCCCTTCTTTGTTTGTCCAAGCTGGGATCCTCTCCTCTCCTCTGATCAAGAATCATATCAAGCTCCCAAGAACACAGTGTTTCAAGACTGTTAGTTGATCCAACCACTTGCCAGTATAATTCTTTTAACACACTGGTCTTCAATTTAGAGAAACTATCTACATAAATTTCTTCTTTGCCATACTTGATTCTCAAAGGATTGTCCAGTACGCATGGCTGATAGTTGGATTCTTCACTGTTGATCTTATTGATTTTACTGTAACTTTTCTTCATTTCAGCTTCAATCTCATCTTCTATCTGTTGACGAGATTTTTTTCTTGATGCTAATTCTTCTTTGAACCTTTGCTCTGCTTCATACATCTTCATTTCATGTTCTGAATAAGTTTTTCGCATTTCAATCCAGTTATAATCAGGAATAGGATTGTCTTCTTCATACTCCAAACCAAGAATTTGATAGACATCATCATCATTGTGAAGTGTCCAATCACCAAACTTCTCAATAAATTCAACATGTCTAGCTTCATAGTACTTGAGAACTTGATCCATGATCTTCTTTGAAACATTATCATAGGTTTGCAGTAGCTCAACCATCCTTTCCAGATAGAAGAAATCAATTCTTCGTTTTACTGTTTCAGAAGTTTGAATGAGTTTCTTGGAGATCACCTTTGATTTTGTTATCTGAGTGAAGTCAGATTCCACTGTAATCAACTTTTCATTGTTTTGCCATAGAATGTATCTTGCAACTTCTTCTTTTGGTCCATCAAATTCTATGGATACAGAGGTGATTGTTTCTTTGGCTTTCAGCTGCATCATTTCAAAGCTATTCATTTTTCTCCTCATGATAGGTTTCTTGAGTCCCAACCCTGTAGCTTTTCCTTCTCCTTTGTAGACAGTCTTTCCCTTTGTTGGTCTTTTTGATTTTCTCTTGATTCTTACTGTCTTGAATGATTTGACAGTAGGATCGTTGACAGTTTCTTTTATAGGGCTTCTGACAATGTCTTCTTTGACAGTATCTTTAATGACTGTTACTTCATCCTGACTGACAGCATCTTTGTTGACATCCTTGACAGCATCTTTGTTGACAGTATCTTTTTCAAGATGTATACTGTCAATTTTCATTTCTTCTTGATTTCCTTTCAATGCTTCAAGTACTTCTTCCTCTTTCCTTTCATCAACTTTCTTGCTTGAGCTAGAATTTTCAGAAATTTCCTTTGATTCTGCTTCTTTGACTTGAGTTTGCTCTTTTGAAGAGTCTCTCAGTTCTGTTCTCTTAGGTCCTCCAGCTTCACCTCCATCCTGATTGTCATCATCATCTTTTTCCAAGGTATCATCAAAAGTGCAGTTTCCACCTTGAGCATTTCTGCTTGAATTTGCTTTGGCAATGAGCTTTTTAATTTTTGCACTGTACTCCATGTCTCTCTTTGCCAATATCTTGTGAATATCTTTAACTGCCTGAATCCTTTCCTTGGTGATGGGTGCTTTCAGCAATATCTTAAGTACATCCATGATGACATTGCTTTTTAGAGATGTTTTGCCTTCAAGAGTTAAGAATCCAAGACCTTTAGTTCCTTTGGCTGTTGTCTGTTTAAAGCTTACACCATATGGCTGGAGACTTACTTCTGGAAGTTTGTTGTTGACCATTGTGCCCAGTTGCATATAGAGACTTTCATCAAAGATGGTAGAGTTTTTCTTCACTAGAATCCCAAGAATGTATTGCACTCTGGCAGAGAAAGTTTCCAACAGTTGAGTTGTTATGAATATTGAATGTCCACTCTTCAGGTACACTTCAACTGCCCACCTCTTCTCTGAGCTAATCTTCACAGAAAGATTTACAATCTTTTCTTTCAAAGCTTCTGCCAACTTAGCAGGTTTTCCTTTACTCACTGTGATTGCTTCATTCACCAGATTGTTGAATTCCTCATCCTTATTATTCAAGGTGCTCTCCATATGACTTACTGTTATTGAGTCAGCTTCTTCTTGGGAATATGTACTTCCATCAGTCCAAGTGACAACCTCTGAAGAAAACACATATTCAGGCAACTTGTCTTTGCCTTTACCCATCTTATTTGATTCCTCCTTTTCTCTCCATAGCCTCTCCAGTGTGGATTCTTTCTTCTCAAGAACTGGTTCACTGATTTTGATTGAGGATGCTTTATTTCCTTGTATTTGTCTTAATACCTCCTTAGATACTAACATTTGTTCCCCATTTACTTCAGCTTCAAAAAGCTCCTCAGTTCCAGAAGCTATTGCAGTTTTTACTCTCTCTTGCTCCCCCTTACTCTTTTGCTCCCCCTGTCTAGCTTCCCCTTGTAACTCCACCTTTCTTCCTGGTTGCTCAGCCTCTTTCTGATCTTTTATTTTCTCCCCCTTAGTTAAGTTTGCAGCATGAATCAATGAAGAGAATGACAGTAGTGTGGCTTGAATTTCAGCAAAACCAGTCTTCACAGTAGATGACAGGTTGTCCAGCTTGCTTTCCATTGTAGCACATCGATTTTCAAGTGCTTGGAGCCTGTCATTTGTAGATTTAGAAGGACCACCAGACCTAAGCCTTTTAGGAGGTAAGGGATAAGTCTGGGGCATGGAGGCTGTTGGGGTTCTCACACTCTCAGTGTTTTTATAGATGATCTCATCATCTCTCACAAAAATTCCCTCAAGGCCTAATGCCTTTTGTTTATTGGCTCCCTCAAGTTCACTCTGGACATGCTCAAGTCCCTCTCCTTTTGCCAGCACATTTGGCTGCCTCTAATTTTTAGTCTCACCTCTCTGTTCTTTTATCTCTCTTTGATTTTTCACTCCCTCACTCATCCTAGATGCAGTAGTATGAGCAGTACTAACATGCAAAAGAGTAGATTTTACCTTGAAGGCCTTTGAAAGGGGCAAGTCATCATCAGAGATATCTTCCACTAATCCTTCTTGTAGTTGTGGTTGAACAGTATCTTTTGTCAGAATGGTACTGTCACTTGATTGTTTGACAGCACCTTCTGTTTTGTCTTTGACAACATCTTTGGCTGTGATAGCAACTTCCCTAGGGTAAGATGCTTTGAGGGAATCGATCAAGATGCTGGCTGTTTCAATTTCTGGCAAATTTGCATCTTGATCTAATCCAGTGTTTGATGGGGTGGTATCCATTTCACTTTGAGAAATGGGTTCTTGTGGACCACTAGATGGGGGCTCATCCATGATTTGAGATGGATGATCAAAACCTGAGGGGTTGGTATTGTCCCCCTCTCTAGGTTGATTAGAAGAAACAACAGATGTAGGAATGAAAGAAGAAGATTGAATTTCAGATTGATTAATTGGCTGTTCCACAGAAAAAGATTGTGGAACATCAATAGTATGAGTGAATTCCTCACTGTGCTCTATCTCAATGTGTGTATCTTCAAATACAGGTTCTTCAAGAGTGAGTTCTTGAGTTTGTGCAGACTCTTTACAAGGTGCCTTGGGAGACAGGCCAATTTCAATAGATGTCCCTTGTTGAGAAGAGACACCTAGAGGTGAGTTCATTTCCCTATCATCCTCTACAGTCTTTTGGGAAACTGTAGGGTGGCTGACAGTAACCTTGGCCCTTCTAGCTCTCTTCTTCTTAGGCTCAGAAGGGGCTACTGTGGGTTCTATTCTACTACCATCCTTATTTGCTGCACTAGGTGCAGTAACTCCCTCTTGACTCACCACATTGTCACCAGTTTCACTCTCCAGGGATCTTTTCTTGGATTCCTGTTTGGCAATTTTAAGGGCTTTTGGTAGTCTAGAGTCCCTAGGTGGAATGTATGGTGTAGAATGTGGGTTAACTGAATTTGGGTCTAATTCAGCTTCATTCTCTATTGTGAAAACAGTGTAACCTGTTGGAAATGGAAAATCAAGGTTGGGCACGTGATTTACCATGTGTTGTGTGAAACATAGTGGAATATGTGCATTCAAATTTTGTGTGTTAAGAGATGTGTGAGTGTTTTTCTTTAAAACAGGACATTCTTCAAAATCAGAAGTATCCTCAATATTTCCACAAATATTATTAATACACATAGTTAAGAAGCGAGGATAGATAGATACCTTCTTGCCTATTGCGCTTTTCAACTGTGCCATGATCAGTTTTCCAATGTTCACCTTGTATCCATGGACTAATGAATGAGTGAGCTTCTTGATATATGATGGTATTCCATTCCAGCCTGTAGTCTTGGTAGAGAACACCTTCACCATTACATCAAAAATCATACTCCACTCTTTTCTCAAAAATTTCCTGTCCATTTCTCCTGTTTGATACCACTTATCCGAAGTTTCATCAATCTTAGATCCTGAATATCCAATCTTCAGAAAGAACTTCTTCAGAGTATCATCAGTTGCTAGCTCCTTAAAGCTTTCTTCACTGGTCAACACAATACCCAAAGCCTCATTGATATTCTTTACTGAAAGAGAATGACTTGCATCATCTATATTGAACTTAATTGATTCATTCTCTCCAGTTCCTTGAGCACTTGCTGATTTCCAGAATTTTTTAATTCTAACAGCATCAATTTTGGGGGAAGAGGTTATTGCATGACCTAGGTAGGATTTATTTAAGAAGGAAATAAGTCCTTTGAAGTTTTCACCAGCATCATTAGGAGAAAAGATACCGGCAAAGTTGGTTTGAGCAACACTTTGTTTAGGTGCCATTGTTGAATGCTTTGAAAAATGAGAGAGAAAATGCGGTTTTTGGATGCAGAAGGTTGAGAGGTTTTTGCAAATGAAAGTGATAGTAGATTAAACGGTAGATTCAGTTTCTAATATGAATCGATTTAACCTCTCTTAAATGAACGTGTGATAATGATATTACCCATTAACTCCACTTGCTATATTACGTGGCAGTTGCTATTAGATCGTGGATTGGTGAAAAGAAATATACGTATATATATATATAAATTAATATATATATCTTTCCACTATCTTTGACAGCAACTTCTCGTGACAGCATCTTTCATTGACAGTAACCTGTGCGCTTTTCTTTCTCTACCAATTCTGACAGCAATTTCTTGTGACAGCAACTTTCATTGACAGCAACTTGTGCGCTAACAACATTTCTGTCAATCAGCTTCATGAGTGACAGTAAGTTTTATCTGACAGTAAACTTATCATAAAATCATGCTGTCACTGTTCACACATAACTTAAGTTAAGGACACATGATTTCTTAAAATTAATTTAAGACAGACATGTAAAACTATTTTAGCATAGTCATAGCAAACATGATATCTAAAAATCCTTTTAGCATAGTCATAGCAAACATGATATCTAAAAATCCTTTTAGCATAGTCATAGCAAACATGATATCTAAAAATCCTTTTAGCATAGTCATAGCAAACATGCTGTCTGAACAAGTATCACAATGTACCTTAACTTCTCATGACAGTACCTTCTAGTGACAGAACCTTTAAAAGTTTCTGTCATGAGCTTCGGCTTCTTATAATTGATAAACCAGTTAGATGATCATACCTGATTTAGCATTCCTAATTCACTCACCAACCTGGTAAATGTTGCTTCATCCAGTGGCTTGGTGAATATATCTGCAAGTTGCTTATCTGTTGGAACATAAACCAATTTTACATCTCCTTTTTCAACATGCTCCCTGATGAAATGATGCCTTATATCAATGTGCTTTGTTCTGGAGTGTTGAACTGGATTGTCTGATATGGCTATGGCACTAGTGTTGTCACAGTAGATAGGAATATTTGACAACTTTAGTCCATAATCCATTAATTGATTCTTCATCCAAAGAATTTGTGCACAGCAACTTCCAGCTGCAATATATTCAGCTTCTGCAGTTGATGTAGAAACTGAGTGTTGCTTCTTACTGAACCATGACACCAATCTCCCCCCAAGAAATTGACAGCTTCATGTAGTACTTTTTCTGTCAATTTTGCAGCCAGCATAGTCTGAATCAGAATATCCAATTAGATCAAATCCAGTTTCCTTAGGGTACCAAAGACCTAGATTTGGGGTGCCTTTGAGATATCTAAAGATTCTTTTAATTGCAACTAAGTGTGATTCTTTTGGATCAGCTTGAAACCTTGCACAGATACATGTAGCAAACATTATATCTGGCCTGCTTGCTGTTAAGTACAACAATGATCCTACCATGCCTCTGTAGGTACTAGAATCCACTTTCTTGCCTTTAGGATCTAACTCTAATTTGGTGGCTGTTGAGATAGGTGTCTTGGCAGGTGATGAATCTTCTAAGTTAAACTTCTTGAGAAGCTCTTTGACATACTTAGATTGACAGATGAAGATTCCTTCCTTCTTCTGATAGATTTGAAGACCAAGAAAAAATGCTAATTCTCCCATCATGCTCATTTCATACTTGTTTCTCATTAGAGATGAGAACTTTTCACACAATTTTTCATTTGTTGAGCCAAAGATTATGTCATCAACATATATCTGCACAAGAATGATGTCTTTGCCATGGTATTTATAGAATAAAGTTTTATCCACCATACCTCTTATAAATTGATTTTCCAGGAGAAAAGTGGATAAAGTGTCATACCAGGCTCTTGGTGCTTGCTTTAAGCCATATAGAGCCTTGAACAGCTTGTAGACAAAATTATGCAGTTTGTCATTTTCAAATCCAGGAGGCTGTTCAACATACACTTCTTCTTCTAATTCTCCATTTAGAAAGGCACTTTTAACATCCATTTGAAATACCTTGAATTTGCAGTGTGCAGCAAAAGCTAAGAAAATTCTTATGGCTTCAAGTCTGGCAACAGGAGCAAATGTTTCATCATAATCTATCCCTTCCTGTTGACAGTAACCTTTGGCCACTAGCCTTGCCTTATTTCTTGTCACATTTCCACTCTCATCTATCTTGTTTCTGAAAACCCATTTTGTCTCAATGACTGATTTTCCTTTTGGCCTTGGAACTAGTTTCCAAACATTGTTTCTTTCAAATTGATTGAGCTCCTCCTGCATGGCCATCACCCAATCAGAATCCAACAATGCTTCTTCAACTATTTTTGGTTCCATTTGAGATAAGAAACATGAAAACATGCTTTCAGTAGAGATATTCCTCCTTGTCCTTACACCAGTAGTGGGATCTCCAATAATTAGATTACTGGTATGATCTCTGTTCCACTTTGTTGATTGAGGCAAGCTACTTGTTTGATGAGATTGTCTTTCATCAATATGAGGATTTGATTCTCCACCATTTTCATTATTCTGCTCATTTTGCTCAAATTCTCCAGTCTCACATTCTTGTTGATTGATGCCTGAAATTGTCTGTGATTGAGCTGAGGTTTGATTTAGATTATGAGAATTGACAGATTCTTTCTCATATCCCATTGATTGAATGAGACTTGGTTCTTCATCAACAAATTCTTCTTTTTCCAAGTATCCTTGATTCTCAAATCTGAAGGGTTGCATTTGACCATCCTCATGTAGCCCTGGAAACTTGGTTTCATCAAACGTGACATTGACACTTTCTTCAATTGTTTTGTGCTCCATGATATAGACTCTGTAGGCAGTCCTTTCTATCCCATATCCCATGAAAATGCCTTCATATGCTTTAGTATCAAACTTGCCTTTTCTTTCATGGTTGTCTTTCATCAAAAAGCACTTGCTTCCAAAAATATGAAAGTACTTGACAGTAGGCTTCTTTCCTGTCAAAAGATAGTAAGGAGTATTGCCATGAGCCTTGTTGATTAGTGTTCTGTTCTGTGTGTAACAAGCAGTGTTGATGGCTTCTGCCCAGAAATATGTTGGTAATTTAGCACTACTCAACATAGTCCTTGCAGCTTCAATAAGAGTCCTATTTTTCCTTTCTACAACTCCATTTTGCTGTGGAGTTCTTGCAGCAGAGAATTGTTGAACAATTCCTTGATCTTTGCAGAAGTTTCCAAGTGTAGCATTTCTGAATTCAGTTCCATTGTCACTTCTTAGAAATTGAACTTTTGCTTCAGGGGTCCTGTCAAGTACCCTTATGTGATCAATGATTTCTTGAGCAGCTTCATCCTTTGATTCTAAAAATTTCACCCAAGTGTACCTAGAATAGTCATCTATCATGACCAGTGCATATCTTTTTCTGGATAGTGATTGAACATTCACTGGTCCAAAAAGATCCATGTGTATCAACTTGAGTGCTTCTGTGTTAGTGTTGAGTTTCTTTGATTTATGCATTGCTTTCCTCAGTTTTCCCATTTGACAATCTTCACACAGTCCTTCTTGACAGAATTCCTGTTGAGGTAGTCCTCTCACCAATTCCTTCTTCATCAGCATGTTCATTGTTTTGAAGTTGAGATGAGAAAGTTTCTTGTGCCAAAGCATGCTATCTCCAACACTTGCTTTGCTGTAGAAGCAAAATATTCTTTCCTCATTTGTTGAGTTTAAGTCTGCAACAAATAGGCTTCCTTTCCTTACTCCTTTCAGAGATAGGCTTCTATCCTTCTTGTGGTGGATTGTACATTCCATCATGCCAAAATTTACTTTGAATCCTTTGTCAGTGAATTGACTGACACTGAGCAGATTATGCTTCAAACCTTCCACAAGAGAAATTTCTTTAATGACAACATTTCCAGCTTTTAAACAGCCATATCCCACAGTGTAACCTTTGCTGTTGTCTCCAAAGGTTATTGTTGGGCCAGCCTTCTCAACATATTGTGATAGCAGGGATATATCACCAGTCATGTGTTTGGAACATCCACTGTCGATTATCCACATGACCTGTTTACCTTTCTTTCCCTGCAAGACAGAATGAGTTTAATTTGCATTTGGTACCCAAGTCTTGTTGGGTCCTGCATACTCAGTATCATCAGAAACTTTATCAATATTTGAAACAATATTATCAGAAGATGGTTCCTTGACTTCTTTTATTATCCACTTAGTTTTTGACTTTGACTGTTTCTTAGTGAGAGCAGACTTCTCACTTTCTTTAGTGGATTCAGAAGTCTTTGCAGTTTGCATATAAGAACATAATTCATTAGATGAAATTTGCAAATTAAAACATGTACTCATAGCAGTAATTTTGCATGGCATACAGTCAATGTTATTACAAACTACCAATTCTCTTTGCATAATGGGGGTTCTGTGTAAGTTCCCTTTCAACTCTGTTGCATTAGATATGCTACTAGTTGATTTCTTACAAACATGAGTTAAATGATGTGAGGAGCCACAATTATTGCAAAGTTTCCTTGGTGCCTGCTTAACATATGCATAATTATTCTTTTTATCAATGCCTAGCTTCCCATTTCTGTTTTTGGACTTGGAGACTACTGTCTTGACAATCTGTTCAGAAGATGCTGTCGAACTATTTTTGACAGCATCTTTTGTGCTTGCTGTCTTGACAGTAGGTTTGAAAGTTACTGTCTTGGATGACTTCTTGACAGTATCTTTTGAACACTTGGTTGGACTGTTTAAGACTGTTTCTGTCATAGACATTATGACAGAATCTTTTTCTTTCTTAGATTTACTGTCAATCCTCTCATCTTCATCACAGAGTTCTTGATTAATAATTAGGGAGTTTTCATTAACCTCAAACTCTGTACTTTTGAAAATTGGGTTACTCACATTTTTGAGGATGTGAGGTCTTACAGTATTATTATCATCATTTTTCTGTATAACAGCCTCTTTACCAGGTCTCCTGCTATAATCATAGCCTATGCCTATCTTCTTACTTTCAGTATGTTTCTCATGATACTCTTGAACTAATTTAGAGGAATTTCTAAATGCCTTTAGCTTAAATTCATTCTCAGAAATTTCTTTTCTTAGATAATCCTCTATCTCTTTAGCACAGGTTAAATCATTTTTTAGTCTTTCGTTTTCCTGAGCTAAAGAATCAATAGAACTGGTCTTAAGCAACAACACATCATTGTTAGATCTGAGTGCTTCATTTTCTTTAGTTAATCTAGCAATTTCTTCATTTGCAGCAGATAAACTAGTATGAATATTAAACATTTCAGTACTCATTTCCTCAATGGTTTGCTTATAGTCATTTAAAGACATATCTAGTAATACTAGAGATGGTACCTGACTTGACGAGGTTGATGCTTCTTCATCCTCTCTAGCCATCAAGGCTAAATTCACAAATTCCTCTTCTTCTTCATTATCAGATTCATCCCAGCATTTTCCTTCAGCCACATAGGCTTTTCCTTGTCCTTTCTTAAATTGACTCCCAGTTCCTCTCTCCATTCTTTGTATTTGTTTTGGTCTTTTGCATTCAGTAGCAAAGTGACCAAGTTCATTGCAATTGTAGCATCTAAACTTTGACCTATCTACCATTCCTGTTTTGTATCCTCCCTTGGTGCCAGTAGCAGGTTTTGATGAGCTTCCTTGGTTATATTTTGAAAATTGACCTTGAGGCTTATATGGCTTGTTCCTCCTGAACCTTATATTTTTGAATTTTCTTGCCATAAAAGCCATGGTTGGATTATCCATTTTCTCCATTTCTTCTAGAGTGAAGAATTCTTCATCTTCAACATCTTCTAGTTGAAGGACAACCTTTTCTTCATCTTCAACCACCTCTTCAATTTTCACAGATGAAAATTGAGGTTGTTGATCATTTTGAATTTGCTCACTTGCTTGAAAATATGATGGTCCTTGAGCAACTAGAGCACCAGCCATGTTTGCCATCAATCCTTTGGATCCACTTTGTATAGCTTTCTTTTGATAATATTCAAGTTCATAAGATTTTAGAACTCCATACAATGTTTCAAGAGAGACAGAGTTTAAATCTCTTCCTTCTCTTATGGCTGTTACTCTATGCTCAAGGTGTTCTGGAAGAGTTAGCAGAAACTTGATATTAACTTCCTTCTTTTCATAAAATTTTCCATGAATCTGGAGCTCAGCTATCAGTTTGCTAAATCTTTCAAACATGTGGGTTAGCTCTTCTCCATGCTTGCCCATAAACGCTTCATATTGTGACACCAGTATTTGTTTTTGATTCTCTCTGACCTCTTCACTTCCTTCACATAACAGTTCTATCTTTTTCCACATATCCCTGGCAGAATTGCATGCTATTATATTTCCACTCATAGCTTTGTCCAGGGTAAGTGCATCTAGTAGAATGAGTTGCAGATGATCATCCAGTGCTACCTTTTCTTTTTCTGAGTCATTATACTCAGAAGGCTTCTTAGCAACCCAATGAGCTGGGATTACTACATCATTCACTGTAGCAGCTGGGATTTCCTTTTGAGGAATGAAGGGGCCATTTTCCAGAATACCTAGGAATAGTGGATTCTGAGCTTTGATGAATAACATAATCTTCTTTTTCCATATGTTGTAGTTTTCTTTATCAAAAGCTGGAATCTTGATATTACTTGACCTTTGAATACTTGCCATTTGGATCTCAGATATGTGTATTAATCTGATTGCTCTGATACCAGTTGTTGGTCCAGGAAAGTATTGCAGAAGGGGGGTTGAATGCAATACTAATAAATTTCAAAAACTATTTCAACAACTTAAATAGAATTTGTGATTTACTAGTAGAAGAAATGCAAACACAAGTAAAATCAAATACGAGGATTTCACAAAATAAATGTTTTATTTATTTTGCAAAGTTTTGCTACAACCTTGAGAACAAAATAATTCTCAAGCTACAAATACTCAAGAGATTACAGTGGTTAATATTTTTATTGTATAAATAGAGTGCTCTATTTATAGTGTGATAATCTACTGTACTATCATCATCATCATTGGTTGTTGAGTTGCTGTTATATTCCTTTTGCAGCTCATTCCATGATTTATTCCCATGTGATCATCACAAAGTAACTTAAAGATACTTTCCACATTTGAGCCACCCAGATCTAGCCGTATTCAATTTTATCTGCTCTAGACTTTACAGGTTGTTCCATGTGATCTCTCGAGCTTCAGTTATAGACTTTCCAAGCTTGCTGTAAAGGTTGAATATTACAACACGCCTTCTTCTTTTGAACATGTACTCTGTCGTTTAATTTGACTTAGAAAATTCCTAAATCAGGCTGATTTTATATGACAGTATGTTTGCCACAAAGTTTGCTGTCAATGGATTACGCTTTGGTTGACAGTATGAATTTCCCGCAGATATTACTGTCAAGAATTTTGCTTTGGTTGACAGTATGAATTCCCGCAGAGATTGCTGTCAAGAGTTGTGCTTTGATTGACAGCATGTTTTTCCCGCAGTGATTGCTGTCAGGAATTCCAAACTTACTGTCGCAAACTGTACATCAAAGTTGCTGTCATTAGAATCTCCGCCAATGTTGCTGTCAAGTTGAAACTTGCTGTCGACTTCGTGAAACTTGCTGTCGACCTAGGCAACATGTTGTTTCCTTGTAACCTTACTGTCAGAGTTTGACAGTAACATTTATTCCTTCTGTCGAACTTATGTATTTCTTGAGGCTTGAACATAATCGAACTTCTTCCAAGAATTACACTTATTACTTGACAGTATTTATTTAAATTACAAGAATACATTTCAGGCTATGACAGTATGTTCTACTTAGTAAAAACTAAGTATACCAATAAAACTAGTTAAGTTGTCTATTCCATCACCCATAAATCCCAACAACCTGTGAGTTTGGGTAGATGTTAGGATGGGTATTCTATTTTAAATTCATATCTCGGTCTATCCTTTCCGTGTCATCAATTCAGTACATTCAGGATCTTTTAGTTTTGTCTTTGTTAGTGAGTCGTCTAACAACTTTTGAGGTCCTAAAATGAATGTTACTATTTTTAAGTATAAAAAATGTTAGGTAATTGTAAAAGTATGTTGATTTTGAGAATAATGCATTCTTTTATCAATTGTTTAAATATAGTTTGGTTGAGTATAATTTGTGCAACAACTGGCTTGTAGGGAAAACAAATGATCTTTGAATACATAGACATATTAGAATATATTTAATAACAGCCTTAACTTATTGGATTTTCTTTTTTTTTTGAAAATTTTGTTAGTTTTTTTAGAGATAAAAGTTTTAGATTGGAATTGTGTTAAATTGTAAATTTTACTCGAGGATAAGATGATATTAGTTTATATTGTAATTATGTAAACCATTTCTAGGTGTATGAGATGTGGGTTGACTTTTATGTAGTTTGTTAGCATACGTGATAATTAATCTCTCTTGAGTACTACCTTTATCTTTCTATTAACTTTTATAATTATTTTAAATTTTGAATAGTATTTCTGTTTGTTTCGTGCTTGTGAGTCATTCTTACATTTTGAATAATCGATAGAAAAAGTTTTATTGTGTACTTTTGTTTGCTTATTCTAATTAACTAAATTTTCAGTTTTCTATATTGCAAATCTTTGGTATTTTTTTATTTTATTTATCTATTTGTAATATTTCCGATTTTTCTTATTTTTATTATTTCCCATACTCATATATGTTTTAGTAGTTAACTCGTATGATTATAGTATGTTCACATTATTTTGATACTGGTAGACTCAATTTCTTTTTATTAATAGAAAAATGTTCTCAATTTTATTTAAATTATGCCTAAAACGCTCATTCTAAAATTTATAATTTAATTATTTTATTTTGGGGACGCTCAAAGTAAATAATTAAATGGTATGGTATTATTAATTTTAGGGACGCCTGAAATTAATAATTCAGTAAAGGAATATAAGTGTTATGTATTCTAAGATTTTTTTTTTTAAAAAAAAGTATCAAGATATTTGGAATTATCTGTATTGTATGTTATCTAGCGGCCGTCATTTGGCATCCTAAATAAGTTTTCAAAACATATAAATATTTTGAGTTTAATTTTAATTTTAATTTTTTTTCCTAGTATCACAAATTGTTCAAAGACCAGTAACTTTAGTTTAATATGCCTTAACAATCGAATTATTTTTTTACTATGCAATTGGACAATGATTTCCTTTAATATTCTAATTGTATGTATTTAATAATATGTTTTAGTGTTATAATTTAACAAGTTCATTAGGTTTTGGATGGGATTAAGTTATTTATTATAATATATGTTGTATGCAAGTTATTTAATATTCAATGTTGTGTTTTAGAAAATAATTTTATTTACAACTACTATTTTTTTGTTTTTCCTTTACATTTTGGTTCATGTAAAACACTTGTGCATCTTACCCGTATAGTTTATAGGTGATATTTTGGTGGGGAAAAAAAATTGATTCTTGATTTTATTTAATTTCAGTCTTAGTTGCAAAATTGCTACCATAGAATGTCAATATCTAGAAATTCAATTTGAAGAATCAATGTGTCTGTTTTTTTTGAAAGTTTTGTAAGTGGAAGAGTATATTATATCTCATGATTTTAGGTATTTTATTCTATTTGTTTTTGAGTTATATACAAGTATTGATTGTATTAAGTTGAGTTGAATAAAATTTTATATTTTAAAATGTATGATAATTAAATTTGTTCCAATTTTAATATATAATATTTTTTTGTTATGGCTAAGCAACTAATTCGTACGTAGGCCGAGTTGTACTAGTGTATTCAGTTGCACTAACCTTAGAGAGAAACAGGAGAGGGAAAAAAAAACCAAAGGTACTTAATAATTTTGGTCAGTTACAATCGAATTAGTTATATATATATATTTGTTTTTAATTACGTGATGCTTAATTAACATATTTTTTTTTATTTTCTAGCGTATTATCTATTAGCTCTATATTCATAAATATTAAGTTCATGGCTATATTTTTTTTTTTTTTTTTAGAGAGGCAACATATTTGATATTTCATAGAGTACAATAATTATGTTTATATCATTGATTTGTACAACATGTCTCGATTAATTGTGATTTAATTTATATTTTATTTTAATTTATCAAATGAAATTTGTTCTGAAATCTTTTACACAATGTTAGAATGGTGTATGTATATGGGATTTTTCTTCTATTTTATACAAATGCAAAAATTAATATTGCCATGTATTTTATTATTTTTTTCTTTTACATTATTATTAAAATTATTTACAAAACACTACGTTACTTTGTAAACAAACATTGGTTACATGTCATCATTTGATTTTCGATTCACTTTCGACGA
Source organism: Kitagawia praeruptora (assembly GCA_037693485.1). Classification (NCBI taxonomy): domain Eukaryota; kingdom Viridiplantae; phylum Streptophyta; class Magnoliopsida; order Apiales; family Apiaceae; genus Kitagawia; species Kitagawia praeruptora. Next base: position 56,429,867 of record CM075350.1, on the reverse strand, counting down.
CTAGTTCCGGATTGGTTGTGCTAATTAAATTTTTGTAATTGTTTATATTTCTTAATCAATATTTGCTTATTTGTATAATTATTTTATTTGTTTACAGTAACAAAGGAATTTTTTTTTTATTGGTTGTTTTACTAGTTGAGTGTGCTTATTTAGTAGGGTCTGTGCAACCTTGATTGTCCGAGTTACTTTGTTCATATTATTTAATTAATATTTTATGGGCATTAGTTCATGCAATAGTTAAACTATTATAAGTTCAATAATAATTATTATTATTATTTTTTTAACCCGATGAGTTTTGATTCTTGAAAATGTCATTTGTTTTTAGGGTGGGATACGTTTGGTGTAAAAAGGACAACTTGGGTTAAGATATGTTGGTGTTTTGATATTATAAAGAGAGTTATGTTACCGAACTTGTTTATAGAGTCTCATGTCCCTCTTATCAGTGAATGTCTTACATGTGTCAATTTTTAAGTTATGTATTTATTTCATACGATACGATTGGTTATAGGGTATATTTATTGTGAAGGGGAAGTAAAAAAACTATTTTAATTCGAGAGGAGCAAGTTACACAAAAGAAATTTATCTCAATTGTTAATATTTTGTGAAAAAGTCAATTAGAGAGCGAGAAGGCTACATGAAAATTAGAAATATTTGCTCGTGAGAGATATTTACAATTATTCAATTAGATACGAATTCTTGTTTTGTTTGATTCCGGGGACGAAATCCTTTTTAAGGGGGTATATATGTAATATACGTGGATTTTAAATAATAATAATAATAATAATAATAATAATAATAATAATAATAATTAGAATTGGAATTAGAATTGGAGTCGGTGGTTAATAATTATATTAATAAAAGGAATGATGAAAAAGTATTTAATTAAATATTAAAGTTCTAATAATATTATGATTTGTAAAGCATTATATATACAGAGACATCTTTCACATTCACATATTATTAATTCAACCCTAAAAGTAGTTACAAACAAACTTTGTTGAGTGGCCGTAGTCGAGGAAGAAAGACACCGGAGAGGCTTGTGTTTTAGGTGTTACTACACTAAGGTATACTTTTATCTCATGTATGATTTTAATTATCATTACCGTGATTTAAGCCTTTGTAATAGTTTGTCAGTTACATCGCCGGGTCATGAAACAAATTAGTCAATCACAAATCACATAGTTAATATACAGGATCAGTCAATCGTATTATATTAATACGATATTATGAATAGAGGGTGAAACTTAGGTACTTGTTTTGAACAACCAGACTTTAATTTCAACTAGTATAATATGTTTCGATTATTTCCTGCATGTACAAGTACTTAATTGTTTTCGTGGTGTGAACTGTGAAGGTAAGTAGCACTAGTACGGGTATAAGCCAAGAGTGTTGTAATCTTTAGTATAAAAAAAAATTATAAAAGAAAACAAGGCCAGGTGTGTATAGAATTGATACAGGGATAGTAATTGCTAACTAAACATGTCATGTCATGTACTGGTAATACGTGAACTACATTTTTGAATATTAAAATCTTTGACTTAACGATGATTGTTTAATATTTTAATTATTATGTATTAACATATTATTTTAATTACATATTATCTTTTCGCAAAAAAAATTACATATTATCCATACCAGGAAAGAGTATAATGCTAATATTAAAATATTATATTTGTAATTAGATCGTGGGCCGGAGGTTTAGAGGATCGTTTGTGGATTTCGTTAGAAATTTAGTTGCTATTTTCGAGGTACGGATTATCTCTCCTTTTGTTCAACGCTATTCTTAATTCTGAATTTTTATATCTGATTCGTTTTACCCTCAAATCTGTTTACTCTATTTATATCTGATTTGATTGTTTTGACTCTGAAAAATATTTTAAAAGAAATCTGTTTTGAAAATATTTGAAAATCTGTTATGCGATTTTTAAAAAGATTCTGTATTGAAATATCTGTTCGGAAATGTTTAAAATATCTGTTTGGAAATATTTGAAATATCTGTTTTACGTGATTTAAAAGATTTTGTGAAATATTATTTTGAACCCTTAGAGATATAGGGTATACCGAGTTAACCAGCTGTAGGGGTACTACAGCCATGTCATTGCGGAACCAGTGACATGACACTTCCGTGACAGTGTGATTGGTCACGGCGTATCCTTCTGATAGCTCAGGTGGCGAGCTTTTGCGCATTTTGATATTTGTTTCAGGATACGTGGGTGCACCCAGATTTGATTTGATTTGTGATTTGATTTGACGGTGACGTGTATATGCCGTACACGTTATCCGATTTGTTGCACACATTAGGTACCCTATGATGTGTGTATCTGTATCTGTTCTGATCTCGGTATGAAATATCCTAACCCCTCTTTGCTTCAGCCATGCTACTTTTGAAATAAATGTTTTATTATAAACTGTCAAATATTGATAACTGTTTTTTTTTCTGTTTTATAAACTATATTCCAAATTCGTACTGGGCATTTGGCTCATGCCGTATTCTTTTTCTGGCAGGTGCTTAGGGGGATATGGGATTGTGTGATGGAGAGCTACCCTTATTCCATTGATTAGGACTTATGAACTTCCAGCATTATTTAGACTTCATCATTTATTTAGAGATTATTTTAGTGCAATGTTGCAGGTTATGGATTTCAAGTAATATATCCTCCCATTTTAGGAAGGGGGTGTTACAGTTAAATTTATACCTTTGCTATTATGTTAGAACCAAAAATTCACATTGAAAATATTAGTTTATCATGATATCAAATATTAGTTTAAACCAAAACCAAACCATATAGTGACGGTTCTTAAAAACCTTAAACTAATTCATAACCTGTAATTCAACAAAACTAAACCATTCGGTTCGGATTAACGGATTTTGACTATTCACAAAATAGCTTGATTAGTGAAATTAGGAAATATCTATTTAAATTTAAATTCTTAAAAGCCCGTTCATAATAAAAAAATAATAATCATTTCTTCATAACAAAATAAATCACTCATAATTGATTGAGTTCAGTAATCTTACAGTTAATAATTTGATGATTAATTAGAAGCGAAAAGTAAAACCAAAGTCTTCCACATTAATTTTAAAGTGAAATAAGACATAATCGATTGATATTTATGATAAATTGATAATTGATAAGATTTAACAACAATTTAGTTTGTGATTCATAAGATAAAATTACTTTACGTTATATAATCATAAATATAAAATTAAATTATATATATATATATATATTTATATATATATATATATATGCGATTTGGATTAAAAACGGGTTGGGTTGAGTTGAGGTCCAACCGAAACCAACCCACAACCCGCTGATTTTTAATGTAGTTAACCAAAACTGCAAACCATAGTTTGGTTTCGGTTCGGATCGATTCAAAATCGGATCCATTTATGCGGATTATGCGGTTTGACCTGAACCGTGATTAGCCCTAATTCAAGGTGGTTTGATCGCATAAAAATTATTTTTATAATTTTTTTTTGAATTAAAATTTTAATTATATATTTTTGTTAAAAAATAATTTTGAGAAAAGTAATTTTAATATTCAATCAAAGCACCTTAAAGTATGTGTCAAACAATCAAGCAATAGATAAAATGAAATGCAGAAAATATCGACAGATTGATATATTGATTAAAAATTATAAAATAAAATTTATATACTGCTAATATGTTATATGTTAATTTTTATGTATTTTATTTAATTTTTAAGAGTGCTAAAAAATTGTTATAAGATATACATGAAAAAAAAAACAATCCAATTTGTTATGCCCAAATCTGGCATAATAATTATTATGATTTAATTAGCTGAATTAATGGTTCATTATCTACAATGGGCCTCGAAGATGAAGATTGGGTCACTAAAAGCCCACTATTGGAATTAGCCCATCCTAACTACAGGGCCACCTCGTTCTCTATTGAATATAAGGGATCGCTTCGCTACGACTCCCGTCAAGGGATCGCTTCGCATTATTATCACATTTACTAGCTAGATGGAATTGCTTTCATTCTCTCTTAGAATGCTCATAACTAGACCCCTCGAGGTCTTATGAGTATCCGAACGCTCGGGATCGCCTCGCATGACTCGATCCCTCGAGGTTGCGTGACACGTTTGTTAGTCACAGAGGCATGCCTGTATACATGTAATAACAAGCCTAATTGTTTGTAATGCTTTGCATTACTTACATGACCTCTTAACTGAGGGAACCTCTAGTTGTAGAGTTTCTATTTGTATTGTACTTGTAGTAGGCATCAAATCCTAGTTGTGTAACTGTACTTATAGAGTCTAGAATAATGCTTGAAAGAAGTTCCAAGGTTCATGCCTCAAGCAAGGAGTTAAAGACTGTCAAATAATCACAGTTGGGATTTGAAGAAAAGAAGAATTTGCCTAAGTACCAATTCGAGAAGTATATTTGTCTATTCGAGAAGTCCAGCATTCGAGAAGTCAGGGATTCGATATCTCAAGACACTATTCGATATCTCTGTATATACTGTTCGATATCTCAAGGACTCAGAAAGCTATTCGATATCTCTGTATATACTGTTCGATATCTCAAGGACTCAGAAAGCTATTCGATATCTCGAGGATTCGATAAGTCAAATGTGCTATTCGATAACTCAAGGAATCCTGATGGAAAAGGGCTATTCGAGAAGTGGTTCGATATGTCAATATAACAGTGTTCGAGAACTCAGAGTTATCGATCAAGTCAATTGCAGTTCTCGAATCACTTACTTAGTCACTTCTCGAATACATTCTTGGAGACAAAATACTGAAGAAATTGTACAAGTCAGAAACCTGCAACAAGCCAATGCACTTTATGGACCACAATCTGTAACGTGCTCTGGAAAGCCTACAAGGAAGCTTGGAGAGATATAGAAGAGACAAGGAGCTAAAGAAGTGGATCTAAACAGGCTTTGCAAAGTCAAATCTGTAACCGTTTGGACACTTACTCAAAAAGGATAGACAGACTGGAAAGTAATTTGTTTAGCTACCTTATTTGCAGTAAGTATGCTGTATCCATGTTCTATAAGGACACAGCCTCACTTCATAACTTAGTAACTTTGTGAGTCAAGTTTTTTATACACTAAGCTGTATCTCTCTGAGAAAAACGAAGCTGAGAATACTATCATTTGTATTCACAGATTGTAGAAACCTTTATCTAATAATACATTAGATTAAAGTGATATTGTGTTTTGTGTTATTCTTTATCTGCACCTTCAATCCTGCACACACAAACACTCTTGCTACATAAACTCGGAAAAGAAAAGTTCGAGAATCCATTCACCCCCCTCTGTATTCTCTTATCGTATTCAATACTCAACAAGTGGTATCAGAGCGGGCTGTTTATTCAAAAACAGAAAAACGATCATGAGTTCGAATACACCAAAGACTACAGGAACGGTGAAGGTCCCTAAGTTTGACAAAGAGAATTTCAACCTCTGGAAGATAAAGATGATGTTGTTCATCAAAGCCTCTCATCCTTTGTATCCTGAGATTCTCATGAATGGTCCTTTTGTTCCACAACAAGAGATACCAGAGAAGACTGTTGGAACCACAACTATCCCAAGATCTTATGAGGCCAAGGATCCATCAAAATGGACAGAATCAGAAAGGGAGAAGGTTGCCCTTGACAGCCACCTCATGTTGCTTATCATTGATTCCATGGACATGTCAATGTTTGCAAACATTGCATCATGTACATCTGCCAAAGAAATGTGGGATCACATTGAGGTGTTGTGTGAAGGAACTGATGAGGTTAAGGAAAACAAGAAATAGATACTGGTCACACAGTATGAAGCTTTCATGGTACAGCCCAAGGAAAGCATTACTGAAATGTTTGAAAGGTTTCACAAGCTAGTTACTAGGTTGTAGATGAATGGCAAGGTTTACAGCACCAAGGAGTTAAATATGAAATTTCTGTTATCTTCACCAAATCATCTAGAGCAAAGAGTCATTTCTCTAAGGGAGAGAGATTTGAACAAAGTCACCTATGATGTGCTCTATGGAGTCCTAAAGACTCATGAACTTGAGTTGCTTCAGAAAAGGGCTATCCAAGCCAATCAAGGCAGAATGGTAAACACATCATGTGCCTTGATTGTCAACAAATCTATTCAAGACCTAGAAGCATCTACAAGTCAGTTAAGGATAGAGGAGGTAGTAGAAGAGGAAGAAACTGAACCTGAGGTAAGTGAACCTGTTGAGGAGAAGGAGGAAGAAGAGTTTTACACTCTTGAAGAACCAGATGGGATGGAAAACACTTCATATGCTTTCATGGCCAGAAAATTTCCAAACATCATATTCAAAAGGAATCAACCCTTCAAACCCAAAACCCAAAACCATTCATTCAACAAAAGCAAGGCAATTGTGAAACCAAACAAGAATAAGTTTAAAACCAGCCATGTGGATAGGTCATCTGTAAGGTGCTATAGATGCAATGACCTAGGGCATTTTGCCAGTGAATGCAAAAAGCCTAAAAAGAAGGATAGAGACTATCTTGAGCTTGAAGCTAAGTATGAGGCCCTTCTGAAAAAGCAGACACAAGGTAAGGCCTACATAGCTGAAGGGAAGTGCTGGGATGATTCTGACAGTGATGGAGAGGAACAAGAATTCTGCAATTATGCCTTGATGGCCAATTCCAAGGATGACCCATCTTCATCTGATTCTCAGGTACCATCTCTCACTACTATAGATATGTCTGTTTCAGAGTATAAATGCATGATTAAACAACTATCTGTTGAAATGTTTAACATTCATACTAGTATGACTGCTGCTAATGAAGAGATTGCTAAACTGTCTACTAGAAATGAAATGTTAACCAAAAAGAATGAGGAACTTGAGCTAACTGCTATGCAAATAGAAAACCTTAAGAAAGAAGTTGAATATCTGCAGAATAAGGTTTTGTGTGCTAGTCAGGTTGAAAAGGCTCTTAGGGATGAATTAGCTGAAAATGAATTCAAACTAAAAACTTTCAAGAAATCATCTGGTCTAGTGAAATCCTACTGTGAGAAAATTGAAGCAAAACCCAAGGCTGCTATTGGACTTGATTATGACACTCTTAAACAGAGAAAAGGCTATGCTGTCATTGAAGATGACACAGTTGTTCATGAGGGAGTGCCTCACATTTTGAAAAAGACTGAAAATCCAATTTTTAAGGAACCAACATTTGAAATTGATGAGGATGCCTTACTCATCAAACAAATGTTGAATGATGAGGATGAGGCACAATCAAATGAATAACAAGCATCATCCAAGAGTGAGAGTGTCAGGTCAAAAGACAAGGAGCCAGTAGTTGATAGGCCAAGACCTAAGAAGTTTGTTAAGTTTGTTTCAGCTGGGAAGAGTGAATCAGAAAAGAAAGTGACTAAGAAGAAACAGAACAGAAATGGCAAGTTAGGGATTAACAAGGATAACAATTATGCTTATATGCCTAATGCCCCTAGGAAAACTTGTCAGAACTGTTTCAGTACCAATCATTTAACTCATGCATGCAAGAAACCTGTTGGTAGTGTGTCCAAACCTTTTTATGATTGTTCTGTGCCTCTAAGACATAGAGATGCACCATTTTGTGATAAATTTGACTGTATGCCATGCAATATGAATGTTATGACTAGTTATTTCAATCTGAGAAGGCAATTCATTGATGGTTATATCAGTCACAATTCTCACACATACTATACCAGGTCAAAGTCTTCGAGTCCTCCTAAAGCTAGGAAGGTACCTCTATCACCTAAGTCTGAAACCTCAGGTTCCAAGACTTCTAACAGTGACAAGAAGACTAATGCCAAGAAAGTTGACAAGCATGTTGTTTATGTTAAAACTGTTTCTAAGTCACATGGACCCAAACTTGTTTGGGTACCAAAGGAAAAGTAATACCTTTGTGTTTGCAGGGCAAAGAAAGTGAAAAGAAGGTCATGTGGATTTTGGACAGTGGATGCTCAAATCATATGACTGGTGATATGGCCCTGCTATCACAGTAGGAGGAAAAGGTTGGCCCAATGGTTGCTTTTGGAGATGACAGCATGGGTAACACATTGGGATATGGCAAGTTGAAAGTTGGTAATGTCATCATTGAAGATATAGCATTAGTCAAGGGGCTCAAGCATAATCTGCTAAGTGTTGGTCAGTTTACTGATAGGGGATTCAAGGTGGATTTTGACAAAGATGAATGTTTGATCACCCACAAGAAGACTGGTGATTTTGCTCTATCTGGAGTAAGGAAGGGAAGCCTGTTTGTAGCCAATATGGATTCTGCAAACAAGGACAAAATTTGTTGCTTTTACTCAAAAGCATCAAATGAAGATTGTTGGCTGTGGCACAAGAAATTATCACACCTGAACTTCAAAGCCATTAACTCTCTAGTCAAAAGAGAGTTAGTGAGAGGCATGCCCACACTTGAATTCTATCAAGAAGGAGTGTGTGAGGCTTGTCAAAAAGGAAAGATGAAAAGATCAAGCCACAAGACAAAGACAGTGACATCTATAACCAAGCCCCTACAACTCATTCATATGGATTTGTTTGGGCCTGTCAATATTATGTCACTAGGAAGAAAGAAGTATGCCTTGGTGATGGTTGATGATTTTTCAAGGTATACATGGGTGGAATTTCTGGCATCAAAAGATGAGGCTCCACAAGTAATCATTGAGCATATAAAGAAAGTTGACAAGGAAGCAAAGGCCAACAATGCAAGTGTGATTGCACTGAGAAGTGATATTGGAACAGAGTTCAGAAATGTCAAACTTGAAGCATTCTGTAAAGAGAATGGCATTTCTCAGCAATTCTCAGCTCCAAGAACTCCACAACAAAATGGAGTTGTTGAGAGGAAGAATAGAACTCTAATTGAGGCTGCTAGAACAATGTTACTTGATGCAAAAATGCCTACATGTTTTTGGGCTGAGGCTGTGAGCACTGCATGCTATATCCAGAACAGAACCCTCATCAACAAAAACACTGGAAAGACACCTTATAACTTGATGACTGTAAAGAAGCCTACTCTAAAGTATGTTCATACTTTTGGAAGCAAATGCTTTGTATTGAAGGATAATTCTGAATATGTTGGAAAATTTGATGCAAAAGCATTTGTAGGAATTTTTCTTGGCTACTCTATGGAAAGAATTGCATACAAGGTTTATGTCATCAGTTAAAAGAAAGTTATGGAAAGCACAGATGTGACATTTGATGACAGCAAACTACCTGGACTAGAAGAAGCCAATGATGAAGATAAAGATCCATTGAAGTTTGATAATCTAGATGACTCTGATGAAGAGACTGAAACTGAAGTTGAAACTCGAGTTCAACAAACTCAAGTGAATGATGGTACAAGAGAAGAATTTGTGCCAATCAATAGTGAAGGAACAAGCATCCAAGACACACCTGTGAGTAGTGGCAACTTCACAGGGGGAGGAAATGAGAATGACCATGATGTGGATGATGAAGCAACATCAAGAATGAGAAATCAGGCTGAGCACTCAAGGAAATGGGATAGATCACACACTGCAGAGCAAATCATTGGAGATCCTAATGCAGGAGTAAGGACTAGGAGAGCAACTCAGAATGAGTGCCTATATGGCTGTTTTCTATCACAAGTTGAGCCTAAGAAACTTGATGATGCACTGTTGGATCCAGATTAGATTATTGCCATGCAAGAGGAGCTGAATCAATTTGAAAGGAACAAAGTATGGGAACTTGTGCCTGCACCAAAGAACAGAACCATTGTTGGAACAAAATGGGTTCTAAAGAATAAGATGGATGAAGATGGTGTAATTATAAGGAACAAAGCAAGGTTGGTTGCAAAGGGATACTCTCAACAGGAAGGCATTGATTATGATGAAACATTTGCTCCTGTTGCTAGATTGGAAGCCATCAGAATATTCTTGGCATTTGCTGCTCATTCAAACTTTAAAGTATATCAAATGGATGTCAAGAGTGCATTTCTGAATGGAGAGTTGGAAGAAGAAGTTTATGTGCAACAACCACCTGGTTTTGAGGATCCACACTTCCCAGAATTTGTCTACAGATTGCTTAAGGCATTGTATGGACTTAAGCAGGCTCCAAGAGCATGGTATGATACTTTATCACAATTTCTTCTTGAGAATCAATTCACTAGAGGCACACTGGACAAGACATTGTTTTACAAGAAGCATGGTGATGATCTTATCTTAGTTCAGATCTATGTGGATGATATCATTTTTGGTTCTACAAATGAGAAGCTGTGTGAGAAATTTTCTAAACTCATGCAGAGCAGATATGAGATGAGTATGATGGGAGAGTTGACATTCTTTCTTGGGTTGCAAGTCAGTCAAAGGAAGGATGGTATCTTTATCAATCAGACCAAGTATATCAAGGATTTATTGAAGAAGTTTGACTTGGAAGATTGCTCACCTGCAAAAACACCCATGGCCACTGCTACTAAATTGGACGAAGATGCTAAAGGCAAGAAGGTAGACATCTCAGTCTACAGAGGCATGGTTGGTTCTCTGCTCTATCTCACTGCAAGTAGGCCAGACATCATGTTTGCTACATGCTTGTGTGCAAGGTTTCAATCAAATCCAAAAGAATCACATTTGATTGCTATAAAAAGGATCTTTAGATATCTGAAGGGCACTCCAAACTTGGGACTATGGTATCCAAAGGACACAGGGTTCAATCTGGTTGGTTATTCTGATGCTGATTATGCTGGATGCAGAGTGGATAGGAAAAGCACCTCAGGTAGCTGCCAGTTTCTTGGACAAAGGTTAGTCTCTTGGTATAGCAAGAAACAACAATCTGTGTCAACTTCTACAGCTGAGGCTGAATACATAGCTGCTGGAAGTTGCTGTGCTCAAGTGCTTTGGATTAGAAATCAACTTAGAGATTATGGACTTTTGTTGGAAAGAATTCCAATCATGTGTGACAACACAAGTGCAATCTCTATAGTTGCAAATCCTGTCAATCATTCTAGAACAAAGCACATTGACATCAGATATCATTTCATTAGAGAACATGCAACTAATGGAACCATTGAGTTGCATTATGTCTCTACAGATAAACAACTAGCTGACATATTCACTAAGCCACTAGATGAAGCCACCTTCACAAGGTTGGTTAGTGAGATTGGAATGCTGAATTCTTCAGATTCTGGCTAAGTGAATATATCATCTAGATTGTTGCAACAGTAAACACTTACTTTATCTAAATTTTCAATATTTTTGGAGTAAGTGTTGGCTGAAATATGATTTATAAATATTTCAAATCTGTTGCATATGTTGGAAAATCATATTTTTGCTAACTTGAAATTTCTATGAAATTTTGAGAAAATCACTATTTAATTTGCTAGAATATTCTTCAATGAATATGGCTGGTCAATTTTAAAAGATAGTGAAAATCAATTTTTATGAGTGATGGGTATAGTTCGATAAGTCAAACTTCTCGAATGATTCACTATTCGACATCTCTAACAAGTCTCATTAGAGTACTCTTGAGTTCTCGAATAGAGTCTTTTAGAGTTCTTGAATAGAGATTTCCTTGACTTCTCGAATATAGTGTTTCAGTTCTCGATTGAATGAGTTCTCGAATACTATATTTGAGTTCTCGAATCATTTGAAAAGGCTGAATTCTCGCTGAATTTTAACCGATTTTGGACTTTTGTCTAAAAGCTTAATTCACTCATAAAAACACATTTTATTTAATTTAGAAATATTTATGAGTTAGATAACTGCAAGGTGTGAGTTACTATCTGCTTGAGTTATCGATTAAGCCTTTCTTGACTTCTCGAATAGTTGTTTTCTACTTCTCGAATGCCTGACTTATCGATACAAAACAAACTTCTAATCGACAAATCAAGTACTTCATACTTATACAATTCTACACCTATTCGATTCATTTCATTCGATTTCTCAAGCATCTACACTCTCTAAATCTCTGGAACCCTAACTACCAAAAGCCAAATTTCTTCTTCAACCTTCAATTCCTTTCTTCTTCTCCATACAAATGGCAACAGTAAAGTTCAACACCAATTTCATTGCTCTAACTAGTGATGTGGAAGCACCCAACGCCAATTTCAAGTGCTTTGTGAAATGGATGGCTGAGTCATACATCAAGGATGCACTCTCTGCCAACCCAACTCTATATCTGGATATCCTGGAACAGTTTTGGGGCACTGCTATTGTGGAGGTTGTAGCCCTGGAAAACGCAATCACTTCATATATCATCTACTGCAAGATTCAGAATCAGGAAATCACTATCACTACTGCAGACATGAATCAAGCACTGGGCCTACAACAAGAGTCATTTGACAGACTGGCCACGAATGCAGAGTTAGAGGAATTCTTTGAATTCATCAACTACTCAGATGGGATCAATCTTGGCAAGCTGAAAAGAAAGAATCTGAGAAAGGAGTGGAGCTATGTGTTTGCAACTCTTCTTCAAGTCTTCACTGCCAGGAAATCAAGCTTTGATCAAATCAGTGCACCTGTGCAGCAAATTGGCTATGCATTGGCCTATGGAAAGAAGATAGATGTTGGCCAAATCATCCTACAAGAACTATATGGGAGACTTGGTAAGAACACAACCAAGAGAGGTACTGATATTTTCTTCCCTCGCTTTATTCAATCTGTACTTAACTTTAAAAATGCTCAATTGATTGAATTGCCTGGGATAGATAAAAATAAAATAGGCTATCCTAAATCCATGACCAAACTCATTTTTGGTAATTTGGAGACTAGGAATGATGTGGATGTAAGACTTAACATAACTCCCCATATGGAGAGTTTGTTTAGAACTTACCCCCACAACATGCCAACATTTGATGCAAAATCTCAGTTAGCCAAGCCCAAGCAAGTAGAACAAAATGCTAACCCAGGGCTAGCTAACCAACCCTCTCAACCAAACACTCTACCAATTACTGAACCAACTGCATCATCCTCTCAAAAGGGTGATGTTAGTAAAAAGAAGAGAAAGGAAGTAATGTCTGCACCCTTGAATATCTTATCTGAAGCAGCATTAGCTGTTGAACTAGGTCTAGAAAGTGAGGAACCAGAGTCACCCTTACTAAGGCCAAAGAAGAAGAAGAAAACTAAAACCACCTCTTTAGTCACACAAATGGCTGAAGTTGTAAAATCAGGGGCACACAGCTCACTAGATGTATCCTCTCAACAGGGTGGATCTATAGAATCAAGCATCCTCCCCAATGCACCTTCTTGTATTGAGTCAGCACATGGGAGTGGTAAGGATGGCACTACACTGAGTGGAGAGCACATCACACTTGAAACTCCCTCTATCTCTCAGGGGGAGTTGCCAAAATCTACTCTACAACACACTTCTCTTCCAGAATCTTCATCTCACATTTCTTTGCAGCCTGCAACTCAAGCAATTGAGGAGCAAGGCATTGATCATCAAGAATTTTTTTCTCTTGATGAGCCAATGGACTCAAGTGACTTAGTGCATGACACTTTGCTCACCACCCAGGACCCACATTTAGATGGTGATGGAATGCATGCTGGGGCATATCCTAATGACACCATCACAAACACAGAGGTTCCACTAGAGACTCTGTGCCTGTGTCAACTGCTGGTGTAACTCATCCCACTTCTGTGGAGACACCAGTAGTAGAGTCAATCCATCCGGTTACAGAAGTTGCATCTGTAACTGAGGAGTCTAGTTTACCTAGCTCTAGCTCTGACTTTATGTCATAATGGCTGAAGCCTGTGCACCATGACAGTGTTTCAGGATCAGGGTCTGTTCCACAACAATTGACGGTTGAAGCACTTCAAAGCTTAATTGTGGATCAGATTCCTGAGTTCACAAAGATTGCCCAGCACCTCCTCACTGCCAACCTGCCAAATCCTGACTATGAAGCTATTCTCCTGTGCCATAAAGAGGATGTGGAGCAACAACAGACCAAAATTGTGGATGAGTCTGAGAGAGAAGGAAATATAGATGCCTGGCTTCAAGGAAAGTATGACATTCCTCTCTCAGATGGCCTACAGTACCTCAGAGAAGAGTACATCACTTCACTAGGGTCCAATGCCAATTCTCTCACCCCTAGTGCTGTGTATGAAGCAGTCAATGACAGTTACAAGGGAATACTCAAGGCTGCACACTACCTTGGCAAGGGTCTAAAGACAGAAGTCACAGAAGTGTGTACAGCCACAACCAAGGAGGTGCATGAGCTAAAAAGGGCTTTTGATTCCAAATTCCCTCAACTGGACACTATGGTCAAGGAAATTCTAGCCGGCAAGTCTAGCTGTATCAAAATGGACAATGGCTTGGCCCTTCTCAAGGATACTGTTACAGGGCTGGGGCATAAGTTTCAATCTCTGTCTGATTAAACCACAGACTCAAATGCCATGCTGAGAACACTGTTCAAGAATTAATATGGGGATAAGCTGGTAACTGAGGTCCCTGTTCATGACATGACCAAGTATGAAGTCCAGAGACTCAAGGATCAATCACTCTCTGGTTTCAGGGCACATGAGCTATTCACTAAAGTGGATACTCTTGAAAAGGAGGTGGCTACTCTCACTAAGTCCAATGCTCATCTTACAGACAAGGTTGCACTTCTCAATGATCAGTTGGACACTCAGGCAACCACCACAGCTGATGTTCTTCTGCATCAACAATCTATGTTGGTTGCTATGATGAAGCATATGGGTCTTCCCCTCCCTGAAGAATCTTCCACCCCAAAGGTCACTTCTAAAGCCTATGTGCCTGACAACAAGCCTAAGGGGGAGAAGAGGACAAGGAATTCAAATACTAAGGGGGAGAAACCCAAGGAAAAAGGGATAAAGTTCAGAGAGGGTGATCACCAAAGGGCAAATAAATCTCCAACTCATGTGCCAGGCAAAGGAAAAACAAAGGTTGATGAGCCTCCTACCTCACTGCCAGTTGTTACTCTACCAACTGTGCATGTCATTACTCCTGGTGGCCAGAAGCAGTCTATCACAACCACAGTGGTTGCAGGGAGTATGCCAACTGACAAACCTCCATCCTCCATATCTGAAAGTGCCAAGCCTATAGAAGTTAAAGTAATTACTGAGGCCAAGCTACAAGAAGTGGCTAACTCAAATATTTATCATGATAAAGCCTTCTTGGAGTTTCTGAAAGCCACAAGGGAACAGGCTGGTGACACTCAGTTCTATCTGAGGGAGTTGAAGGAGCAGATTGACTACATCACTGTCATCCCCAAGAAATTCAATAATCTATGGTTCAAGGAGATAGTGATGATATCAAAATCAAAGATATGGCATCTAACATACAAAACTCTACAAGCCCTAAAACACTCATAGATAGATGCCATACTTGAGCTTATTGAGAAGAGAAATGAGAACAACAAAAGTCTGTTTGATGATTTGAGGAATGGCCAACCTTCAAGGCTGCCAGAAGTGATCAAGAAGCCATGGACAATCATCTATCAGTCTGGCACCAAAATTGAAGACATCAAGCAATTGGTCATTCCCCATGATCTCACTTCTCAAAATCACAAACTGGTCATTGCTATCATTGATCAACTACAGAAAAAGGTTGGAACCAGAAATGCTAAAGAAATTGAAGCACTGCACATTCTCAGATCTTTTATAGCAACTGGTGAAACTCCAGAGAGGGCTCAACCTAGGAGAAATAAGTATGATGATTCTGAAGATAAAAGTGATGGGAGAAAGAGACATCACAGGAGAGATAAGGGTGATGAAGATGAGAAGAAGAAGAAGGATGACAAGAATAAGAAAGATGGTGATGACCAAGGAAAAGTCTATGAGAGGAAAATTGGAAAACAGCAAGCCATGAACATTACTAATGATACTCCTACCACAACACAAGGCTCAATGTCTAGGGTGGATGTCACTGGTAATGATTCATCAAAATCTACATCTCTGGCCTCTGCAAGTGTTTTACTACCTCAAGAAGAGAAAGGGATTCAAGTCAAGAAACCATATATATGTTTCAAAAAGCAAAATGCTAATGGAACACTACTATGGTCAGCCAACAAAGGACAGAAGCTTCTACCAAACAATCAAGTGAAAAAGTTTAAACTCAAGCATGCTGTTAGGAGAGTAAAGCCATCCAGGTCAAGGGCCCTAACAATATATCCAGGCTTAAAACTCCAACCATTAGATGAAGACTTTGATGAAGACCAATTGCAATATCTTAGAGCTCAAAGAATCTACTATGCTGCCATTATGGATAACTGCCTTGAAATTAAATATACTGATGGAAGGGAGAAGAAATTCAAACAAGGACAGTGTCAAAATTGGGGCAAGCTATATGAAATAGAAAGAATCACTGCATTATTGGATTCTGAAGACAAAGTGGAGAAAATATGGAAGCTGGAGTTGATTGATTTTGTAAAAATGAAGAGAGATTATGCTGAGAAGATAAGAAAGGGGTGCTTTATGAAATGGCTAGAAAGGGAGAAGGAGATTGATAGGCTGGAAGTTGAAGCAGATAAGCTAAGGGCCAAGGGATTATGTAGAGTTCAGTTTGATCCCTATATGGTGAAGTACAGGAGGAGAAATGGAGACAATGTCAATATCAGAATGAATCTACTCAATCACTATCCTGCCAACATTCTGAAACCAGTACTTGAAGATTTCAAAGACTCCATCATGCTTGAAGAATTGGATGCTCTGGCAGAGATCATAAAGGCCATGGATGATAATGCAAGAAAGGAGAAAGAAAGAAAATAGAAAGCATATGATGATCTACAAGCCAAAGCAATGGAGATGGAATCAAATGAGAATGGCTAGTATTCATCATACTGTAAGATTATTCATCTTGTAACTTCATTCATGTGCTCAATCAATCTACATACCTGTACTTTTAAAAGTTTTATCTTTATGTATGTTAGGCTTGTTATCAGACATGAAATTGTGACTAAGGGTCTCACTCACAATTTGGGGGAGATTGTTAGTCACAGAGGCATGCCTGTATACATCTAATAACAAGCCTAATTGTTTGTAATGCTTTGCATTACTTACATGACCTCTTAACTGAGGGAACCTCTAGTTGTAGAGTTTATATTTGTATTGTACTTGTAGTAGGCATCAAATCCTAGTTGTGTAACTGTACTTATAGAGTCTAGAATAATGCTTGAAAGAAGTTCCAAGGTTCATGCCTCAAGCAAGGAGTTAAAGACTGTCAAATAATCACAGTTGGGATTTGAAGAAAAGAATAATTTGCCTAAGTACCAATTCGAGAAGTATATTTATCTATTCGAGAAGTCCAGCATTCGAGAAGCCAGGGATTCGATATCTCAAGACACTATTCGATATCTCTGTATATACTGTTCGATATCTCAAGGACTCAGAAAGCTATTCGATATCTCTGTATATACTGTTCGATATCTCAAGGACTCAGAAAGCTATTCGATATCTCGAGGATTCGATAAGTCAAATGTGCTATTCGATAACTCAAGGAATCCTGATGGAAAAGGGCTATTCGAGAAGTGGTTCGATATGTCAATATAACAGTGTTCGAGAACTCAGAGTTATCGATCAAGTCAATTCCAGTTCTCGAATCACTTACTTTGTCACTTCTCGAATACATTCTTGGAGACAAAATACTGAAGAAATTGTACAAGTCAGAAACCTGCAACAAGCCAATGCACTTTATGGACCACAATCTGTAACGTGCTCTGGAAAGCCTACAAGGAAGCTTGGAGAGATATAGAAGAGACAAGGAGCTAAATAAGTGGATCTAAACAGGCTTTGCAAAGTCAAATCTGTAACCGTTTGGACACTTCCTCAAAAAGGATAGATAGACTCGAAAGTAATTTGTTTAGCTACCTTATTTGCAGTAAGTAGGCTGTATCCATGTTCTATAAGGACACAGCCTCACTTCATAACTTAGTAACTTTGTGAGTCAAGTTTTTTATACACTAAGCTGTATCTCTCTGAGAAAAACGAAGCTGAGAATACTATCATTTGTATTCACAGATTGTAGCAACCTTTATCTAATAATACATTAGATTAAAGTGATATTGTGTTTTGTGTTATTCTTTATCCGCACCTTCAATCCTGCACACACAAACACTCTTGCTACATAGACTCGGAAAAGAAAAGTTCGAGAATCCATTCACCCCCCCCTCTGTATTCTCTTATCGTATTCAATACTCAACAACGTTTATACTGTATCTCTGCTAGCCTCGCTTGTGAGGTCACATTCTTGTCCATGCGAGACCATCGGTTTCCTTCTATAAACCATGGATCATGGATAGGGTCAACAACTCATTGCCACGTCAGCCCTAATCTAAAGGGCTTGGGCTATGACTTATCTTCTAAAACCCTAGCCCGGCTAGGTAACTTGCCACCCAAGAACTACGTACGGCTTGATCCCTATAAATAGGGTACGTAGGCACCTTGATATGGGATGAGAAACAGTTCACCACTGAATATCAATAGACAAGAGCAGCCACAAACAATTACAAATCTCCTTCGTGTTCTTCGTGTTCTTAGCAGAATATCCATATTTTGCTCCGTAAATCCAGCAACCTCCAAAATATTGTTATACAATATTCTCCCTATAACATTTGGCGCTAGAAGGAGGGCAAAGTAGTCATTGATTGGGAGAATGATGACTAAATCACACAAGAAGAGAAATGGGGAAGGGGGAACACCGGGATCGCATAGGAGGAATAAGGATGATCCCCAGAAGGACCTACCAGAAGGCGAGGCGCGTAATGAGGGGATCGAGGATGAATATGAGAAGGATAAAACACCCCCTGTTGTCCAACAGGTGGCCTTGCCTGGAGAAGTCATGTTATTTTTGAAAGGCCTCGGTGACCAAATGATCGAGGTAAAAGAAAAGGTCTCCAAGATGGAGAAGCGGCACAGTTTTAGGGGCTTCAAGAGGAATACAAGGACAGGGGATCGAACTCACCAAGCAGAAAGTAGCAAGGGTCCCGCCAAGAAGCTAATTGAGGACTTTGATGATGTGGTGACGGACCAGACGAACCCCGATTGGAAGGAGGAGGAAGCTACAATGGATAAGGAGGGGTCGAAGGCGAAGCCCGCCTCATCAGAAGGACGATCCGTTAGTGTCTTTGACCGAGTTGGAAAGAAACTCAGCGAGCACGATCTCCGTCTCAAGTTGGTGAAGCTCAAAACTAACAAAGATGGAGGGTCTAAAAATAAGAGTAAGGGCTCTCATCAACCCTTATCTCCTCGAAAAGATCGTGAGCGGTCATATCGTCGCAATGACAGACCCCCCCTCTCCTCGCATAGAGCGTGAGCGGTCCCATCATCGCGAGGACAGACCCCCTTTCAATCGAGAGCGTGAACGATCCCAACATCGCGAGGAAGACCCTAAAAACAAGGATCGCAGGAATGACCAAGAAGAGTCTAGTGCCCCAAAAAAGACTCAATCTCATCATGCAAGTACTGGAGGAAAGAAAGATGGAGACAAAGAGGCCAGGATTGGGGATTATAAGTTAGAAGAGTTAAAAAAGGCATTGGATGCGATGAACAATGAGAAGGGGATCTTCAGCAATATGGGTTCCTCCTTGCCCTTTACTCATGAGATCCGCACTGCTCCATTGCCGGTAGTGTTTCGAGGTCATCACTCTGACATGACCTATAATGGGGAGACTGATCCAGCCGAGTTCGTTATATGTTTCAACAATGAGATGGAAGTGTATCAAGTATCACAGTTGGCGAGGTGTAGGCTGTTTGCAGCTTCGCTAAGGGGAAGTGCCCAACAATGGTTCTCGAAGCTGGGATCCCTAGTTGTTATAGATTCTTGGGAACAGTTCGTGGACATATTTATTAAACAATTTCAATCTTCAATGCTTTATGCACCTCATGTGTCCACACTGGCAAATATAAAGCAGAAGGAAGGAGAGACTTTACATGACTACTTCAAGAGGTTCAACGCTGAAGTACCTCGTGTGCGAGGTGCCAATGACGAGGCTGTGAAGAATTTCCTTATTGCGGGAGTAAGGGAAGGAACTAAATTCTGGGAGAAACTACAAGAGCAAACCCCTGGTACACTTTCGGAGTTGCACAGGGTCGCTGAGCCCTTTAAGCGTGTCGAGAAATCACTTGCGGATCTCAAAAAGAACGATGGAAAAAATGGCAGCGGAAGCAGGAGTAGGGGAGTGAAAAGGAGGGATTCTCAAAGTCCAAGGCGAAGACGGGATTGAAGCCCTAGCCCGAAGAGGAGGGAACGCGAGTACTTAAGGCGATCCCCTCCTCGAGATCGTTTCGCAAGAAATGAAGACAAGTTTGTCCCTCTGGTTGCCCCGATTGATCATATCTATGCTGACAATGCGGATAAAGGAATGTTCAAGCGACCCCCACCCATGGGTTCAAGAGGAACTTCAGACACGAGCAAGTATTGTGCCTTCCATGAACAGGCGGGGCATGCTACTAACAATTATTGGCAACTTAAGCAGCAAATTGATCAGTTGATTCGAGATGGAAAATTAACTGAGTGGGCGGTTCGCGAGGCAAAAAAGCACCAAGGGAATTCTGGTACACCAGGATTGGGGTATCATGATGTGCCCCATGAGAAGCAAGATGAGCCTCGTAAAGACAGGGAAGAGCGATCTGTAAGTATACATGTAATCATTGGAGGTCCCCACATTGGGGGGGGGGGAGAGTAATAAAGCTAGAGAGAGATATGCACGCGAGGCCAGGGAGCGACCTCTCACTAATGTGCATCATTTGCAAGAGCGACCTCCAAAGTTGTTTAAAGGCGAAGACACAAACATTATGTTCACTGAGGAAGATGCGAAGTGGGTTCATCATCCCCACTCTGATGCACTTGTGGTTTGGATTCGCATTGGGTCCCAAAATGTCTATAGGGTCCTTGTTGATAATGGAAGTGCTGTGAACATTCTTACATACGAAGTCTACAAAAGAATGGGATATGTTGATAAGGATCTAATACCCACGGTGGGGCATCTTTATGGGTTCACTGGAGCATCTGTTAGTGTTAAAGGCCTCGTTCGGCTCCCTATCACTCTAGGGGACGAACCCTACATCACCACCCAGATCGCTGACTTCATGGTAGTAGATCAACCATCCGCTTACAATGCCATAGTGGGTAGGCCCATCCTGAAAGAAATGAGGGTGGTGACATCTATTTATCACCTCTCTATGAAATTTCCTACCCCACATGGTATTGGTTGTGTGAAAGGAATTCAACACGAATCTCGGGAATGTTATAACAATGCTTTGAAGGTCGCAGAAAAGGGAGGTGGCTCTGTGGCAGGAAATATGGGATGCAATATAATATCAATTGAAGAGCTCCCAGATGATTACTTTGAAGGCTTGGGTATTCAGGTGGAACCGATCCCAGGGGCCCTCATGTTAGAGGCCTCGCAGCCTGTGTTCGTTCTCCAAGAGGGGATCGTTGAAGAGGCTAGTGACGATGAGGAAAGCCCAGAGCAAGCTGCAGTGCAAGCCCGGAGAGGGAAATGGGTTCACAAGGAAACTTCAACCTTGGTAGACCTGCCCAATGGAATAACCCAGGAGACCACAATAATAAATGAATATGGACATGTGGGAGCGATCCCTGCTACAGAAACAATGTCGACCTCACCACAAAATGGGATCACGAGGAGGAATGAAGCAGAATCTAGCACGGCTCGCGAATTTGAACTTGATTTGGATCCTCGCATCCCAGAACATGTTGAACGAGCCGGAGCCGCAGAGGATACCGTCTCTATCTTAGTTGATGCCAAAGATCCGTCAAAAGTACTGAAGGTCGGGTCGCAACTTAATTCAGGGCTTCGCGAGAGGCTCGTCAGTTTTCTGAAAGCCAATTTGGACGTATTTGCCTGGTCTCATGAAGATATGATTGGAATTGATCATAATGTTATGTGCCACAAGCTTAACTTGGATCCAAGCAAAAAAGGAAAAGGAATAAGGCAGAAGAGGCGACCCATAAGCGGTGAGCGAGCCGAGGCACTAAAAGAGGAAGTTGACAGACTCCTCGAGGTCAGCCTCGTTAGGGAATCTTTCTACCCTGACTGGCTCGTAAACCCCGTTCTTGTGAATAAGCCCAATGGAAAGTGGAGAACATGTGTGGATTTTACCGACCTCAACAAACATTGTCCCAAGGACAGTTTCCCGCTACCAAGGATCGATCAGTTGGTGGACTCAACAGCTGGGCACGCACTTCTTAGTTTCATGGATGCTTATTCAGGATACAATCAGATACCGATGTACGGCCCTGACCATGAGCACACCTCGTTCATCACTGATAGGGGTCTCTACTGTTACATAGGGATGCCCTTTTGTGACGTCCCCAAATCCGAGGTCAGAGATTCAGGTCGTCACATCACCATCCAACCATATCATACCTGTATTAACTTTACAACTCAACAATACATCAATCCAGACCTCAATCTTACGCACATACAAGTTAGAGCCTCAGAAACGATAATCAAAAGTAACACTAAATATTACAATTCATCAATACAATCCGGAATCTTACGCACTTCCACTTATACAACTACACTTGAAGACGAGTCTTACTATTACAGTTGAAAACCTATCAGACTTACTCTGTAGTATTTATCCGGAACTAAATCATCTCGGGGTAAATCTTTTATTCCTCTTCTGCTGGTGCGGAGTTAACTGACCAAATTCTTCTCTTTCTGAAAAGTTTTTATAAAGCAAGAATGAGCTACATAATGCTCAGCAAGTTCGCCATTTTGAAAAATAATAATGTGGTTTATTTCGAAAACGTTCCCAACTGTATGGGTATATATCTCAGATTTCAAAACATAATTCAACATTATATATGTCCGAGTTTGAATAAAACGTTTATACTCGCTAAGGAGCTTTAAGAATAACATATGAATCCTTTATAAGGTTCCCATTTCAATATATCTCAAGTTTGAAAATATATATATACATATGAGTATATCATTTTCGGCAAAACACTCTAAGGTTAACATACTGTACATGGAATACATTATTGCAAAACCTCTTTCCTTCCATTAGCTTAGAAGGTTTCTCATTCAAAAACATTTCATTCTTTGGAATAATTGCAAGAGTGCACTAACACGTGCCAATCTTTATAGAAAATCTTGCAGTTCTAGATACTGCACGATGTCAATATTTTTCTTATCAAAAACCACACTATCGGCAACTTGGCACTTAGGCCCAAGAAGCAGTGTTTGAGTATTTTTCCAAAGTGGAGGATGGGACTTGAAGAAAACATAAAAACCTGACAAGGATTGACGATGATCAGTCGCCACAACCAAGTCCAACAATCCGCGGGTCTTCTCTACTAGTAGAAGGATAGAAACTACATCCGTAACTACCCTTGGGTGAAAACTACATCCGTAATCACCCTCGATGAAAACTACATCCGTAATCATCCTTCGGCAACACCTGGGCCGGAATAATAATTGATGGACCGCCTGGCTCACGGCCGCTTACACATCCCGGGAATCGTTCGTCAACGATTCCCACACCTGCCAGAGTCCCCTTTTTCTTTTCTTTTCAAAAATCATTTTGATAGAAAATTCGAGTAGTTGAAGTTCGACCTCAGTCGACCGATAATTCTTGAAAAACGTACAAGAAGCAAAACCTGACCGGGGGTTTTCGAAAATGTTTTGGGTGGGAAAGAGTTCGAGTTTGAAAACGCTAAAGGTATCTTGGATTAGTTTTGTCTTTAAAATAATGAACGATAATTAATACTCCCTCCGTCCCACTTTTATTGTCCACTATTTCCTATTTTCTTTGTCCCGAAATAATTGTCCACATTTAATTAATATGGTATATTATGTGTTAATTATGTTAACTTTTATAAAAAATAATACAATTATTTGGTAACTATGAGTTTAATTGACATGATTGAATAAAAGGTGGATTTTGATAGATGGACAATAAAAATGGGACGGAGGGAGTAAATAATATTTTGAGATTTAATATAAACAATTAATAAAATAATTATTTAATTAAAATAAGCTTTTAATCCAAGATAGATATTTTTGAGTATTTTTAACAACGTAAAATAATAAATACTTAAGTATACGATACTTCCCGAATGACTCTTCGGGATTTCGTAATTTAATCACGACACAATAATATACCGCTCCCCGGTCAATAGTATATTTGGACCGCTACGACCTCTATTGCTAGAGTCGTTGTCCGAAGAAATCATTTTCATTCTAAGTTCAAGGGTGTACAAACACATATGCATATATCTCGAACTTCAACATAATATCGTAAAGCATAAGCATATAATACGTTTGGAAGCTACAAACACAACAGTGAAAAATCCTTATGTATAAGTTTTGAAAGTAAACTTGCATAGGTAAAATCAAGAATATAATCTTTTGAAAATAAATACTTAGGGTTGGAAAACTTGCCTTGGTGAGGTTGGGGTGGTCGGCTCGCGAAGTGGAATGGAAATCTATACATAATCAATATTTGTACGTTAGTACCTTAACAACGCTACTTAATCATAAGGTTTTAAAAATCGTAAGACCAACTTAACGACTCCACTTGTGACCACTAACCCTCTCATATGACCATGTCGTCACATTATCACTTCCGTTACCCATTCGACTCAAATCTATTCCTCAAACTCGAAACTCAAGTAAATATTCTTAAAACTACTTTAAACAAATCCCCTAAGTGGTTTTTCACTTGCGCACACCTCGCTCTAACATTTTTATAAAATTGAAAAATTCAACTTTTAATCAGATTCTTTTTGGGTAGCCTTCCTTACTGTAAGACCTAGCTATTCTCAATTTTTCACAATGTTTGCAGAAATTTTGAGGGTCCAAAGACAGTTTACAAACAGACCATACAGTGCAGTCTGGATTTCAGAACCACTCCTCACTCTTCTGGTCATAACTCCAAATCTACACATCACCTAGTCATGAACTTTATATTTCTGGAAACTACATTCAAATACCTTTCTAACCATGGGTATTAGACCCTCGGGAGACAAGTTTAAGGGGTTCAAAAGCCTACTTCAAGACAGTACATACTCCCAGACTTTTTACTCAGCACACATCTTTACTTAATCCTTCAAGAACTCAACTTATACATCATATCTACCATCAAAACCATCAAGATCCTTACCATTAACACATATATGACTACATAACTCAAGAACATGGCTTACAACATGGATACAAGCATAATATCTCAAGATCTAACCATCAAAAGTCCAAAACCTCCAAGATTTACACTAATACTTTCAAACCTTAAAAGATCCATCAAATCTTGACACAAACTAAAAGTGAGAGGATGTTATACCTTTCTTGAGCCTAGGGAAGCCTTGTACGAGCTTGGGTAGCCTTAAGAACACCTTAGCTAGCTTAGATGAACCTTAAACTTCAAGATCTAAAACAAAAGTTATGGTTAACCATTATACATCTCCAACTTCCACCATTTTTCTCACCATGCTACACTTTGAATAAAATTATGAAACTTAGTATATACCTTCACAACACCTAGGGGAAGCTTGGGTTTTAATCTTGTGAACTATAGAGGAGTAGAAGTGGAGAAAATGATTTTTCTTCCTCTCTTATTTTTCTGCTCAGATTAGAGCAGTTTGGTAAGGGGGGAAAAGAGCTTTTCTTTTGTTTTTGTTTGGTCAAATAATTGTGTGGTGTATGGATATATTGGTGGTGTATTAGATGATAAGTAATCACATGTCTCCACCCTACTAGCTAGCCCTAGGTTAGGCCATGTCTCCCTTGTACTTAAAGCATGGCTAGATGTACTACTAACCCATTCTACTTAGTTTGCTTTTTGTACTTCTAGTTAGCATTTCTAACTTAATGGTTGCATGGTATCTTGCATGGAATATTATCTCGTCTTATTACCCAACCAATTTTCGTTACGTAATCCTTAATTCTTGACGTATCTATAATAAAACTCCTCGTAGTAATATTTTGTCACATAGGGATTTTCCTTGTAATTCCTTAAGTACTTAATTGCGTAAATTCCTTAAATATCCACAACTCCTTGTCATAGTCTCTTAAAATCTCCTAATACTCTAATAACTCTCAAATCCCAAGTTTTTATAAATCTTAAGGGCAGTAGGCCTCTTGCCTTAACAATCTTCCCTTATTCTTACACAGTGAATGTAACAACATAAATTTCTCAGATAATCAATTCCATTAAACAACATAGGTGACTCAAAAGGTCCCAATTTCACAATGTCATATGATATTATATTCTTAAAAGATTACAAAAATCAGGGTTCTTACAGCCTCCCCTCCTTAAAAGGATTCCGTCCCGGAATCAGGTTGAAAATAGTTGAGGGTACTTTTCACGCATCGCGTCTTCTAGTTCCCATGTTGATTCTTCGACATTCTGGTTCCTCCACAAAACTCTCACTAGCTTGACAACTTTGTTCCTCAGCACTTGTTCCTTGCTATCCATGATTTCCACTGGTTTTTCCACATAAGTCAAATCTGGCTGTAGGTCTACCTGGCCGTACTCTATCACGTGCCGAAAGTCGGTGTGGTAGGGTCGTAACATAGACACATGAAACACGTTGTGCACTTGCTGCAAGCTCGGGGGTAAGGCTAGTTCATAGGTTAACTTTCCAACACGCCTCAAAATCTCAAAAGGTCCAATAAACCTCGGACTTAGCTTTCCTTTCTTACCAAACCATATCAATCCTTTCGATGGGGATACCTTTAGCATCACGAAGTCTCCCACCTCATACTCCTTTGATATCTCATAAAATTTGACCATTCGAAATAATGGGTTTCGTAAAAAAAAACTAATGACTTTTACATACACTCGTCTGCACCGTAAAGACGTAATATCAATGCGAAATCTTCATTTAATAATTCGTACATATCGTGATTGCAAAAATTTCTCATCCACCCATAAAATTACTATTCATCCAGGTTTCGAATATTCACGAAAATTAGGGTTATTGTAGTCTTCTCTCATTAAAAGGATTCTATCTTAAGAACATTAGGGAAATAGTTGTGGATACGATTCCAACATTACCCTTTCCAACTCTCAGGTTGAAACTTCAACCATTTAGTTCTTTCACCTTGGTCTCACCAACGCTTTAATGTTGTTTCTCAACGCATGCTCTCCTCGACCTGCATTCCTTATCGGTTGTTCTATGAATGAAAATTTCTATCCCACTACTTATACGTTCCTCTTTTACCTTGTTCATTGTATCCGTGTTGAGTCCTGGTATCGTTGGCCCGTGAATACTTTGTGGTCGTGTTTTATAATCTAAGACAATGTCAATATGCACGGTATTCCTCATGTTCCTTGGCTTAATTAACACGCATGTGTTGCGTCCCGTCAGTCGTTACCACTTGCTATGGATAATGTATAGTCTTCGGTATACGTCGAACCGGTTCAGCTACTATATCCCTCGTTCATTGACTTCTTCGTAACGCAAGAAAAACGAAACTTCTTCTTTCGCAGTACGCTTTACAAGAGACATCCTTACGTTCGTATGGTGACGATCGTGATAACAACATTCATTTCATGGATAAGTTTTTATTCTCGACTGCCCCGTGAAATCTAAAGCACGACACTAAATATAAATTCGATCGTCTGGATAATTCTTCTTCCCTGTCCGTCAGCCACAGATCAAATTAGTGCATACGCTCAATCTCTTTGTTAAATATACTTGAAAGCACCTTCAATATTCGAAGTTTAACCTTAAGTCTTTATCTGACGTAATTGCTACAGAAGTTTTATATTGCACCACCATCTCTTCTGTATATAAATCGATAATCTTCTAAATGGAAAGTCTCTCGTAGGTAAATCACTTGGTCCAACAATTATAAATCAACTAGGGCCATCTCTTGGCTCGGTCTTCGGCGACCTACTTATGAAATTCATTATAATTCTGTCCACGTTTAAGATTTTCTACAGGCGGAATTAATCCACTAGATCTCTATCATTCTGCTTTTGACATGTCGCGTTTGTACTTAATAGTTTGCCAATACCATTCTTCGTATCCGCTGGCCAACATTCTCTTAATAATATACCTCTTTGTCCTTCCCCATAATTTAGTCATTTTTCCTCTAACATTATTATTTATTGTATATACTCTATTTTCTTGGTCAATACTGACTGAATTCCAATTTTGAATAATCCCTTCTATAGGTATCGGCCACCACACTGGCCTCCCCTGGGTAATAACAAATTTCTCCATTATACTCCCTGTTCCATTTCGTCACCTTCTCTCTTATGTTTAATTCTAATATGAAGATATACTTATGGCACTTGTGGAAAAATTTCACACTTTTCTCATAAGGTTAACGTCTCAGTTTTATGCGTGAACGCTATCATGACTAATCCCCGACTCACGGTTAGTATATCCTATCCCGTAACCTTTATGTTGTTTAGAAGTATAGGCTATCATCCCCTTTCTACTGCATCAGCACACCTCTTAACTCTTAAAAGATGCATCATCGTGACCCTCAAAGTCCTCTTCTCATCATAAAGTATAGCTAACAACGAGGTTGTCACTAATCGCTCATATCATTCTTAAAACTATATTTATTAACCCACAAGGGCTTCTGACTCACTAGTTAATCCACATGATACTACCAAAATTTATAATGTTTATATTAGTGTGAAATGCCGACTTTGGTGCAATACAGAGATCGATCTTGAGTTGGTGAAACCTTCTCTTCAACCTTATCTTTGAAAAACAACTACACATTTTAACTAGTCAACAATTCCTCCATTTCCGATAAGGGTATCAGTTCTCGATGGTATATGTAAGATGTCATACGCTCGTCCTCTTTCACAACTGGTGCCAATCAGCCTGAGGCCTGTATGCTGCTGCGATTCCCAATAAACTTGATTAGGTGGTAATCTCGAAGGATCATTGGGATATATCCATGCATCCATTTGCTATTAGGGCCTTTTAAACTTTATGTCTCTCTATGTGCATCAATCCCTTTAAGCTAAGTAAAGCTTCACATTCTTGCCACAATATTTCTTCCTTTCTTGTCCATCTCACTTCCATGTTAGTTTCCTCTAAGGATATGTCTTACATCGCAGTCGATTTGCATTTCTTGGATCAGGAAAAGGCTTGGTAACTCCAGAATTCATTAATATAACATCCTGATGACGGTTGGTAGGGGCGTGCTCCCAACCACCTCATAATTTCTTATAACCTTCCTCACACTAATATTAAAGGTCCTTGTGGTATGCCCCGACATGTTATTCCTACTTTAAATAATCACTCGGCATAACGCTCTAGCTGCACAATTACAACATTTGGTTTTTGATCTCATATTGGTGCAACGGTTCACAATTGTACCTCCCGTTCACCTTTGAGTAATCACTTTTGAAAGGAATGGTTTTAAAATAACAAGGTCCAATAGATAATTTCAATAAGAATTCCACATTGGATGTTCCAAGGATGTTGATGGTTCCAAATACTAGGAGTCTCGATTTTCGGAGATGTAAGGATGGACAAAAAGAATACAACAAGGTTTATTCCTTCATGTCCTGAAAATTTGGTAATGTGATATCATAGAGAATGTTGCACGAGGGCAATGATTGTTGGATACAAAAGTCATAAAGATGGTCTTTATACAATTCTTACATCTGGGGAATGCTTTTCCTCTTGAAAAATAGAGGATCTAAAAAGTCCCATTGATAAAGGTCAACCGATCGAAAGAAATTCTACTATGTGACGATAAAAAAAATGAAGCAGTTTATCATTCAAGTAATCTATGGTTTCAAATGAATCTTCATTATATGAATGAAAGAACAGAATATTCAAGTGACATAAAGTCTGATACAAAGATGTGTAGAATTCAAGTTGAGTGGACGACCTCACTAGGTCTCAATCAAGTCATTCGTCAAAACTTTCATCATCCTCGTAGTAATATTTTGTCACATAGGGATTTTCCTTAATTCTTAATTCTTGACGTATCTATAATAAAACTCCTCGTAGTAATATTTTGTCACATAGGGATTTTCCTTGTAATTCCTTAAGTACTTAATTGCGTAAATTCCTTAAATATCCACAACTCCTTGTCATAGTCTCTTAAAATCTCCTAATACTCTAATAACTCTCAAATCCCAAGTTTTTATAAATCTTAAGGGCAGTAGGCCTCTTGCCTTAACAATCTTCCCTTATTCTTACACAGTGAATGTAACAACATAAATTTCTCAGATAATCAATTCCATTAAACAACATAGGTGACTCAAAAGGTCCCAATTTCACAATGTCATATGATATTATATTCTTAAAAGATTACAAAAATCAGGGTTCTTACACCTTTGGTCTTCTCAATGCTGGGGCCACCTATCAACGGCTCGTTAATATGATGTTCGAGAAGCAAATCGGGAAAACAATGGAAGTGTACGTAGATGACATGTTAGTAAAATCTAAGGAGACTGGAGATCACATCGCTCACCTTGCAGAGATGTTTAACATACTGAGGAAGTACAGGATGAAGCTTAACCCCCAAAAGTGTGTGTTTGGGGTCGAATCTGGGAAATTTCTAGGGTTCATTGTCAACCACAGGGGCATCGAGGCTAACCCAGCAAAAATAAAGGCCCTAATGGAAATGAGATCGCCCAGAAACGTAAAGGAGGTACAAAGTCTCACAGGGAGGATAGCTGCCCTTAATAGATTTGTTTCAAAGTCATCAGACAAGTGCCAAGAGTTCTTTAAGGCAATCAAGAAGGTTGGAAAGGACTTTGAATGGACCCCGCAGTGCGAGGAGGCATTTCAAAAAATTAAGGAGCATTTAGGATCGCCACCTCTGCTCTCCAAGCCTAGTGACGGAGAGGCACTCATTGTGTACCTCGCAGTGTCAGAGCATGCGATCAGTGCTGTTTTGGTTCGCGAGGAGGAAAAGGTTCAGTATCCTATCTACTATGTCAGTCGAAGAATGTTAGATACAGAGACTCGCTACACAAATATGGAGAAACTCGCCTATGCCCTGGTATTGGCATCACGAAAATTAAGGCCATACTTCCAGGCCCACAAAATTGAGGTTCGCACATCTTATCCTCTAAGGCAAGTGATGCACAAACCTGAAACTTCAGGAAGGCTCTTGAAATGGACCGTGGAACTGAGTTAATTTGACATTGAATATAAGCCACGAGGGCCTCTAAGGGGTCAGGCCCTAGCAGATTTCATACTTGAGTTTCCTCCCTACAATGAGCAAGGTTCTTGGGCTCTCATACCAATCCCTGAAAAGGCCAGTAGCGAGGTCAAATCTCAAAATTCGGCCTCGTGGTGGGAACTTTATGTGGATGGTGCCTCTAATAAGGAAGGAGCAGGAACAGGGATCGAGCTTGTTACTCCCGAGGGTCGCAAGATACGAAGCGCAGTTCATTTCACGTT
This sequence comes from Kitagawia praeruptora, assembly GCA_037693485.1. NCBI lineage: Eukaryota > Viridiplantae > Streptophyta > Magnoliopsida > Apiales > Apiaceae > Kitagawia > Kitagawia praeruptora. Next base: position 56,398,619 of record CM075350.1, on the reverse strand, counting down.
TGGAGCATCTAACAATGCAGCTGAATACGAGGCCCTAATCATTGGCCTCAAATTTGCAATTGAAATGAAAATTGAAAATCTCAATGCGTACAGTGATTCTATGCTGGTCACAGGCCATATTGGATGCGGTTGACAAGCTAGAGGACCTCAAATCGAACTCTATCTGCGATGTGTGCAAAGATTGATGAAATCATTCAAACAAGTCAAGGTAGAATTTATCAGGAGGGCAAAAAATCAAGGTGTTAATGCCCTAGCAAAATTGGGCTCGCGTCGCGAAGCCACTTTACTTGGAGTCATACCATTGGAAGTTCAAACGAAGCCTAGTGTCCCTGAAGAGTTTATTATGGAAGTAGCGAGCTCAGAACCAATTTGGATGACCCCTATATGGGAGTATGTGAAAAATGGGGTACTACCTCACGATAAAAAGGAAGCAAAGAAGGTCAAGTTTCAGGCTGCTCGCTATGTTGTTTATGATGAGGTTCTGTATCGAAGAGGGTTCAACACTCCACTCTTGAGGTGTGTAGATGGCGATGAATGTAACTATATTCTGAGAGAGGTCCATGAAGGTATATGTGGGAATCACTCGGGGGGTAGTTCGCTAGCTCAGAAGATTCTTCGTCAAGGGTACTTTTGGCCCACACTTAAAAGGGATGCATTTGAGTTCTCAGGAAAGTGCGATGCTTGCCAGAGGATCGCTAATTTCAGCAACGCACCGGTCTCCCAACTCACTTCGCTCACGAGCCCATGGCCCTTTGCTATGTGGGGGATTGATCTAATTGGGGAACTACCCAAGGCTAAAGGGGGAGTTAAGTACGCGGTGGTAGCAGTGGATTATTTTACTAAGTGGGCCGAGGCTGAGTCACTTGCAACGATCACTGCCAGGAAACTAAAGGACTTCGTGTACAGAGCAATTGTGTGTCGCTACGGGATCCCTTATCAACTCATATCAGATAATGGGAAACAATTTGACAGCAAGGAGATGAAGGAATTCTGTGAGAATTTGGGGATCAAGAAAAGTTTTTCAGCTGTTAGTCATCCTCAGATAAATGGCCAAACTGAGGCAATCAACAAAATAATCAAACATACTTTAAAGGCGAAGCTGGAAGAAAGCAAGGGTAATTGGCCTGAAGAATTACCAAGGGTTCTGTGGTCATACAACACGACCCCAAGGAGTACAACTGGAGAGACCCCATTTTCTCCTACCTATGGGTGCGAGGCCATGGTTCCAGTAGAAGTTGGTTTGGGATCGTTTAGAAGGGAACACTATGACCCTGAGTCTATTAAGGTCAATCATAGGCTCTATCTGGACATGATTGAAGAAACAAGAAGCGAGGCTCAGCTACGCCTCGCAGCTTATCCGCAAAGGACCGCAAGGTACTACAATGGAAAGGTCAAGGTGCGACCCCTACGTACAGGTGACCTAGTACTCAGAAGGGTCATGCCTAATACTAGGGTCGCGGGTCATGGTGTTTTTGGTGCTAATTGGGAAGGACCCTACAAGATCTATGCAACTCTATCAGAGGGAACATACTATCTCACTGATATGGAGGACAAAGTCATTCCGCGAGCTTGGAACGCAGAACACTTGAGAAAATACTATCAGTAAAAGCTTCATTACTGGTAGCCTCTATCTATTTCTACTACTTAGCATGAATAAATTCATACAAAGTATTGGGGGGTAGTGCTCATATAGACACCCCTCCTTTATGATGTAATGACTCTAGGGCCTCGCCCCTACTTATCAATTTTAGGGCCTCGCCCCTATCTTGTATTACATGAAGACATTTTTACTTATCAACTTTAGGGCCTCGTCCAACCTATGGCAATAAATGAGTTCGTTTATATTCATTATTGTTTATTTTAATTTTTGCATTCAAACTTCACTTGTTTGTTTGTTAGAATTTCATATCCTAAAGGACTAGTTCAGCACAACAATGTGAGGCTACTCCCCTTCAGACAACAAGCTACTGAAGCATATTGCTTACACCAGTGCGATCCCAAATGGTTCGCACTTAATAATCTCATGAATAGCTCGCACTTACAACAATCAAAGGAATCTAATTAACGAAGACAAACTACATGAAGATTTATAGAAATGGAAGATACAACACTACTATGAAGACAGTTAACATGGAAGCACATGCAAATATAACGGAAACATAGAAGAAATCAAAGTTAATACAGATCGCCATGCGATCCCAAACGACTTGTTACCAAAGTTATCAGAGTTAATCAACAGCAAAAATATAGTTACATCTTGCGAGGTATTCAAAGGGTACCCGCATCCCTAGTTCAAGAACTGAAAAGCATCGATGGTTGCAAGCAAATTATAGAGCATTCTTATCTTGATTGGCTTTTGTACCCTCCTCCGCCAGCCTTGCTTCCTCCGCGACCCGAGCTTTTTTAGCGAGGCGCTCCTCTTCGGCATCCTCATCAGCGAGCTGCTTCTTCAAAGTCTCAGCGAAGTCAGCATTCCCAGGCCCAAGCTGATCTCAATCGAAGTCAGGGATCATTCAAATGAATTCTTTCATAAAGGTAACTTGACCTTTGGCGAGGAATATGCTTTCAGCGTTGTCTAAAGAAGCCTGAGCAGCAGCCAGATCGTTCTTCACCTTCTCGATCTCCTCATCCTTCTTCTTCAAGGCCGCTTCGCTGGAATTTTGCAAATCTTTAAAAGATTTCTCAAACTCATTCCTCTCTCGGCGAGCAGTCTTGAGGTCTGTGCGGAGGTTAGCAGTGTCATAAGAGAGTTGCTTTTCGTAGGTCTCCTCCAGAGATCGCTTGTCTTCCACCTTCTGGAACTCAAGGACCTTGACCTTGTTCTCCAGCTTGACGAATGAAGGCTTCAGCAAGGCATTTCGTTACGGCAGCCGCATTCTCCTCAGGGGTCGCTGCTTTCCACCAGTTGGAGGTTTCAGCTTCCTCAGAATATTTGGTCCCTAGGGAAGCGAAGAGATGTTGCGATGCGGTTCCGGGAACAATTCCAGAAGGTGGTCGAGAAGACCCATCTTTCTGCCCGTCTATTCTGGGCCTCTTCAATGGAGTCTGGTCAGGAGGATTTTGAGCAACATCACCAGCAACATTGGATAACACTGGGGGATCGCTGACAGTTTTCAGTGGAGTTATGGATTTAGCAGGGGGAACTTTCAGTGCAGAATCTTTTTTGGCAATAGTGCCTTTTTGACTTTTGGCAGAAGGAAGGGAGGAATGGGGCCACTCTGATTCGACATACCTGTACATTAAGAAGAAGACAAATTAAAAGACAGTTCATTTAGATATATGGGAAGACAGGCATGATACAGTTGCACAAATAAAAGAAGTAATGCGATCCATAAGTCCTATTTCTATCAGGATATACCCTCATTTACTATCTCAACGTGAGAGGACGAGGCCTCTTCTTGCACTTTCCTCTTCCGCGAGGACCGCCTCGCGGTAGAAGGTCCCGCTTCAGGAGTGGACCCTACGCCTTCCTTAAGAAACCCACATTCGATAAGATTTTCTAAGGACAGGAGGGTTCGAATATTTCTTTCTGCGGGGGTGGATTTGGTTAATACTTCATCAGCACGGCGTTTCTCTTCGCCTTTCAGAACGGTGCGAACTGGGCCAACTGCGATGCCAAAGGAGTTGTCAATTTCGAATAGTTTGAAAAGATAAATTTACTATTTGAATAAATGGCTCACCAGGCAAGTAGTTGAAACTTGTCTTCACCCTGGGGACCTCGTGTATGCATAAGAACGGCCCTTTCCACGACCCTGCATTGCTTATTGCCCCAGGAAGAAGGTCTTTCTTGTTGAAATCAGGCCATATGGAGAAACATACATAGCCAAAATCTTTGACTCCACATCGCTTTTGTTGAAGAAAATAACCCATTATCTTTGCATCCAGACGTGGGTATCCGAGTTTATGGTAGAAAATATAAAGAGCGATCATAGACCTATATCCATTTGTACTTATCTGGATGGGGGCCAGAAAGTAGGTTTCGCAAACATCCCTGATGAATGGATGGAGGGGCGATGAGACACCTATCTTCATTAAAGGTATTGTCAGCACCATTCTCGGAACCCTGCCCCCATTTTCTTTATGGTTGAAACGATAGCATCGCATTTTCTTCTTAGGAAGGATGATTTTTCCCTCTGGGCGAAATCTTTCGACCCCTTCTCTAATTGTCTTCTCTGTCAAAGTTGAAGACATATCACGGCATGCAAGAATGCGAGGCTTGCCTGATTTAACTTTCGAGCCGGGCTAGATATCTTCAGGGCGAGGCCCATCAACATATATAACCCCCTCTAGCTCAGGTTGAGGGGTCGGTACATAAGGTGTAGGCGATGCCTCAGGGATGTAGTCATAATCTTTAAAGTTGACAACCCTTGCCACCTCGTCAAGGCCCCCGTCATCTGATGAAGGTTCCTCGTAATCATCATCGTCAGAGTTGGCCTCGTTGTCTGCTCCTCCTTTCACATCATAGTAGGTAGGGGTGCCCGCGGGTCGGGTTGGGTGGGTTACAAGTAATTTAGTAACCCAATCCAATTAGTTCGGGTTTCTAAAATTCAAATCCATCGTAAATCTTATTAAAGTCGGGTTGGGTTGGTTCGGCTTGATCGGGTTGAACGGATTAAATATAAAGTAGAAGTTAGTGCAACACATATTTGTATTTGTTAGTAAGTGATAAAACAACTCGAAGTCCAAGAATTAAAGTCATGTACAACTTAATCTAGTATGCAATTATACAATTGATCACCAATGTGCAAATTGTACTACAATCTACAAAACTAAATTACGTTACACATAAGTAGAACATCATTTTATTAAATATCTTTAATTCCTAATTTTAGTGTGGAACATGTAATAATATATCAAAAAATCTTAACTTTATGTCAAGTAGTAAATTAGTAGTACGGCTCATTAGTGCATAATATATGTCGGGTTGGATTGGGTTAAAATTATCAAAACCCTAACCCAACCCATTTAATTCGGTTTTTTTAATATTTAACCCATTCAATGTTCGGTTTAAATAATATCGGGTTGGGTCGGCTAAAAGTAGGGGCGGGTTGGGTCGGTTTAATCGGTTTGATCGGTTTATGGGCACCCCTAATAGTAGGCATCACCTAATGAATCTACTGGAGAATCACTTATATTGATGGGAGAAATGATTTTGGTAGGGGGCAACTTGGCAAGAATCTGTGCCACTTGTGAGCTAAATGCTTCTCCTTTTCTCTTCATAGCATCTATTTCTTGTTGATCATATGTCATCTCAATTTGGGGCTCGCTCTGTGCTGGGAGTACGTCCAAGGATTGATCTCGCGAGCTCGTAGGACGCTTCGATCGCCATTTGTCTAGGGGCACCTCTCTGGTGTATTCTTCATTCGACCACAGAGGGTCAAAATACAATTTAAAAGAGCTTTCGCTTGTGCTTGTTGCTCTTGCAATGTTAGTAGCAGCCTCGTTGCTAATTTGTACATTTGGAAGAGGAGAAGGTGTCTTTGAACTATCAGTCGACATCTGCAAAAGAGTTTGAGTAATTCAGTGTGTGCCCTTACAGAATACAAAGGGAGGATAGAGGGAAAAAAGAACAAATAAACAGAGGCTCTATGTGTTCTCACTTCCCTCACGATTCGGGAACTTCGGATCGTTATTCTACCTAGACTAAAGGATTACTATTCTATATAAGCAAGGACGGGGTCGCAAGCATAAATTATCTAAATGGGATCGCAGTCGAAATAGGATCGCATCGCATATAATTAAAGTTTCTAAATGTGCAATTATGATGAATATGAACAACATTAAATATCAAGAAAGGACGAAGACTTACTTTTTTGAAGAAAGGATAAAGAAATCTGAAGAACTTGGAGATCGCTGTGATTGAACTTGGAAATTTCTTGCTTTTGATCCTTGAGCAAACTGGCAGCACTTCGGCAATGTGTTTGTTAAAGTGAAAAAGGAAATGATTGTGATAGGAGTATATATAGCCATTAGGGGAGAGAATGGTGCGGGACACGTGTCAAGATCTTAGCCATTCAACACGCATCTCGATACATGACAATTGTCAAACCCTTTCAAATTCTTCAGTTGGGGTCACAACGGTTCCAACAGTTGTATCTATAATAATATCAAAATTTCGCTTCGCGATTGGAAACATTGGATTTCTGAGTCCACATCGCATTTTTAATGACAACATGGACTCGGGGGTAGTTGTTATGCCCAAATCTGGCATAATAATTATCATGATTTAATTAGCTGAATTAATGGTTCATTATCTACAATGGGCCTCGAAGATGAAGATTGGGTCACTAAAAGCCCACTATTGGAATTAGCCCAGCCTAACTACAGGGCCACCTCGCTCTCTATTGAATATAAGGGATCGCTTCGCTACGACTCCCGTCAAGGGATCGCTTCGCATTATTATCACATTTACTAGCTAGATGGAATTGCTTTCATTCTCTCTTAGAAGGCTCATAACTAGATCCCTCGAGGTCTTATGAATATCCGAATGCTCGGGATCGCCTCGCATGACTCGATCCCTCGAGGTTGCGTGGCACGTTTATACTGCATCTCTGCTAGCCTCGCTTGTGAGGTCACATTCTTGTCCATGCGAGACCATCGGTTTCCTTCTATAAACCATGGATCATGGATAGGGTCAACAACTCATTGCCACGTCAGCCCTAATCTAATGGGCTTGGGCTATGACTTATCTTCTAAAACCCTAGCCCGACTAGGTAACTTGCCACCCAAGAACTACGTACGGCTTGATCCCTATAAATAGGGTATGTAGGCACCTTGATATGGGATGAGAAACAGTTCACCACTGAATATCAATAGACAAGAGCATCCACAAACAATTACAAATCTCCTCCGTGTTCTTCGTGTTCTTAGCAGAATATCCATATTTTGCTCCGTAAATCCAGCAACCTCCAAAATATTGTTATACAATGTTCTTCCTATAACACAATTATTTCTTTGTAAAGAGATATGATAAAAAAAAACCCAATTTTTGTCTCAAAATTATTTTCAAAAGAAACATGATAACTAATAAGTTTTAATTGATGGTAATTTACCATATCCATTATACTTACCTATAGCTCGCAAATTAAAATTTATTGTATTTATTTCAAAAAAAGTTTTTTTAATAAAGTTTAAATTGTCTAAAATTATTCTATCGATTGTACATGCTTTCTAGGCTTATCAGAGCAATTCTAATATTCTTTTAGTAAATTTCTTTAAAAAAATTGTAAATAATATTTTTTTAGTAATTTAGAATAGATTTAGCAATATTTGCTCCAACAATACTCATTTTATATGTTTTTTTATATTATAATAATATTAAAAAGAAAGAGAAAAATTGGAAAGAGTGAGAAAATATGTTAAAAATGAGGGAAATGAATATTTATTGATGAAAATAAAAAAAAGAGATACTTTAAAAGTAAAAAATGAAAAACATCTATTAATTTTTAAGGAACACTAGCATATGATGTTCTAAATCTATATATATAAGTATGATTTTTATCGTGCGAAGGTCAATTGTGATATTACTACTTTCAGGGATGTAGTCGTTTGGATTGTTCGAGAATGTATTGTAATCATTTTTTATGTCAAGAATATGTTAAATATTCATCTTGTAAAACGATCTGAAAACAAAACGGCTATTTGTTTAATTCATTTTTTGTTTCACAGTCAAGTTGTAATTGATAGTTCGGGAATTTATCCCGACTTAGTTGAATTGTTTTAATGAAGTTTTCTCCTTTTGTTTATAAAAAAAAAAAAGCATAATAAAAGATGACACTCCAATAATGTCATGAGTAATACAATTACCTCATTACCAATTTTTAAGCAAACCATTACTTATTTCATTTTTATTAATAAAAATTTTATTTCCTTCTTTTCTCTCTCTCTTTTTCGAGTTCCCCTATGTTTTTTCCAAATATATGAGTATAGGTAAAGTTGTTAGGAATGATATGCAAAATTAAGTTCGTAAATCCTTATAATTTATTATTGTATAATATTTATAAATAACATATTAAAATATTATTGAACTTACTTTTAGGAGACTATTTGGAGTGTAAAATGAAAATGCACACTTGGAGGGGTGAATAGATGTAAATGACTAACTATGTCCAATTTTAATAATTATCAGAAACAGATTACTGATTTCAATTTTAACAGATGCAAATGGTACACTGAATGTAAATGGTAAGCTGAATGCACAAGCAGTAAGTAAAGTGCAGGAAAAGTAAAGAACATCGCAGACTTTTAGCCAGGTTCGATCCCTAATCCCATATGGTCCAAGTCCTGGTCCCTTACCAACCTGGTAAGAGAATATATTATTGATCAAATATAAACCGATTACAATATAAAACAATATATCTCCCTACACAAACGGCTTGCTGAATAGGCTTGAAACAGAATCTGCTCTCTAAGTTATACTACCCTAGTATACTTCTCTAGCACAACTCTCGAATCCCTACTATTCCAAGCCAAGTGTCCAACAACTAACACTTACAATTAGAACAATACTATCTATCAAAGATACAACTCAAACTATAGATTCTCTAAATACACAATACGAATAGATATATAGATATGAGCTCGAGAGAATCAAGGTAAAAGATTTTGCAAAGTAAAACATAGTTGTTTTTGTTCTTGAGGTTCTTGTATTTTCAGCAATCGAAATAATAAAACCAAGAACATGTATATAAAGCCTTAACACAACGGTCATAAACTAATCAACAAATTGCAACGTTTTGATCCAATCCAACGTTCAAGTTGTTAGAGTGGTTTACAACGTTAATGTTAACGTTTGAAACAGAAGAGATGAAAAAAATATAGATGTACGACCTGTTCTTCTAATTTAGAAAGAGAGAAAAGCATGGAAGAAGTTTTGAATAAGGATAAGAGTTTTATTTGAAAACAACTTCCTATAATTTAGGAAATCAAATTTAAATGAAAAGATATGTTAAAGATAATTAAGCTCAAATATATATAATATACGTATTCCATATTTAAATAATCCTTACAACTGATTAGAAGTCAATCCCTATAAAATCTTCATGATTTCCGTAATTCCAATCTTTCTGGACTGTTGACAAATGACATGTTGTTTGTGATCTGTCTCTGCGCAAATGGCTTGTCAAACTGTCACGTATTCGAACCTTGACTTGCTGATAAACTGATTAAACAATCAGTAAGCTAATATACACTACAAAACCAAGTTAGTGCATACAGAAATACCACACTATTTTATATCTAAATACAAGCCTTCTGGCTTGATGTTTGTCAAACCTTTTGACTTACTGTTTGTAATCATTAAAATAATAAGAGTATCATAAAATTAGGAAAAAAAATTTAAATTATAATTTAGGGATTCACATGGCTAATTTCTTTTGAAGTTGTTCTTAAACAATAAGAAAGTGTTTTATGTTGGTTTGTAGTCAGTGAGATTAAATGTCGGTTTGTAGTTACTGAAATTAATAGTTGATTAAAGTAGAATAAGCTGAGAGCCATGCAAGGGAAAAGTGAGCCATGAGGCCATGACTGACGCACTTGCATACGAATCCATGCCATCTTTTTTAATTACCAAATTATAAGTAGAATTATGAAAATATTATAATATTTAATTTAATTAGTTGAGTGTTTACATGGGAAATTTGTTTAAAATATAATGAAATACAATATATTCTCTGTAGGGTGATGGCCCAAAATATTCATATGGGAGCCATGCTGGCCCTTTTTACTGACTGAAAACGCTATACCGTCTACCGTGATATAAGGGGTGTTGCGGAAGACCGTGTTCCGTATCATGGGGTGTTGCGGAACACCGTGTTCCGTATTATGAGGTGTTGCGGAACACCGTGTTCCGTATCATGGGGTGTTGCGGAACACCGTGTTCCGTATCATGCTAACACGGAAGATGGTGTTCCGTATCATGCATAATACGGAACACGGTGTTCCGTATTATGCTAATACGGAGGACGATTCTCCGTATCCCGTCGGTATTTCGGGCCATTTTTTTCAAAATCAGTATTTTGGACAAAAACTTGTGAAAAATAGGCATTTTGGTAATTCTCTCTTCTCTGTACTACAAAGTCACACCTCACCTGGCAATTTAAAAATACATATGCTCAAATAGTTTATTGTCCCTTTTTATAGTATATAATTTGACACAAACACTTACCGGATATATAATGAGAATATTATTTTAGAAACGTGGAAGAATAAACTTCTCTTCATCAGACAAAATTCTCATAACTTCGTTAATATGTTAGTTAACTTTTCCACTCTAATTCAGTGGCTTTTAAATTAACATGTGATAGGTTCCATTTATATTGCATCCCATTTGGAGTCCGTTTGGAATGAAGTGTGAGAAGGGTTGAGTTGGATCGAATTTAAATTAAAAAAAATATTGTTAAAAAAAATTTAAAATTAAAATGTTAGATTTTGGATTTAATATGTAATATTATTTTAATTCTTTCTTAAACTACCAAAATCTAACACTTTACTTTTAAAATTTTTTCAAAAACAAATTTTTAAATTTAAACATGACTCAATCTAACTCTTCTCAACCCTTAATTCAAACAGACCTTCATGTTCAATATAATACGTAATAGTATAGGTTTGTTCTTAATTAGTCAACTATTCCTCAAAAATCACGTAAGTGATACTATAATGTTGTACTCCCGAATTAAATTAACCAGAGAAGAGAAGAGAAGTGGGGGAGAATATTTAAAATTTTCTTCCCAAATCATGCTCTCCAATTTTTATAAGAGAGAAGAGAAAAAATTCGGAAAGAAAATTCTAACAATTTTGTCTCCATAATTTTCTTTTAAAAAAAGGAATGATTTGGAGAGAATCTCTAATTTACCTTTTTTAAAAAAAATTCTTCCATATCTTTTTTTCCAAAATTTTCTTTTCTTTCCACAAAAAATAAATGAGAGGTTATTTTTCTCTTCTTTACCAAAAAATTTCTTTAACACATAGTAAATAATACAAGTCTAAAATAGAAAGAAGTCATGGCCCTTCCTTATTAAAATGGGAAAGACCGATCAAAACGAACAAATTCCTCTTTTTGAAATAATTGATTTTTAATACGTATTTTTTGAAAAATTCCTTGCACAAATATTGGTTTTTGAGTTGGAAATTTTAATTTTAATATTTACTACTCAAAAAGAAAAAAATTGACATCATACTTTTGATTAAGTGATTACTTTTTCTTTTTGAAATATATAGAAAACTTAACATCCATTATTTTCAAAGATTATTTTCAAATTAAGGGATATATTAATGTCACCAAACTTGAAAAACATAAAGAATATATATGCATCCATTTTATTCATCAATCTAATAATTAAGTTGATTGAGTTAGCTACTATTGATATCAAATTCACTTAGTTTCCTATATTTTCATACAAAAATTTAAGGGTGAAAACTAAAATATTCACCATTTAATTTCACATGTCCAAAATACCTATAAACACTGATGACTGATCTTTGTCCTTTTTACTCACGAACCACACATGTTGATCTTCACAAAATCGCAATCAACTGTCACATGCGTATCTGGGATACGCATGTTAAGAATACGTAACTTGAGACACGCAGCTGAGAGATGCATAACTGGAACACTGTTCATCGTCTTCACAGACACGAACGAGAGGAGATGTTTTTTGAGGCGAAAAACGTCGAAGTTCTGGTCAGCCTTCGTTCACTACCATAAAAGCTTTGTTCAATATCATGTCATACACCAAAATGATCGCCTTCTCTCCCTCTACAAGCCTATAAAATTCATTTTCCATTTATTTCATCGAATTCGAAAGCCCCAAATTATTCCTCATTTTTTCCGATCTATTTTCCGAGCGGCAAATACACGCCCCTACGGGGCCAGAAATCAACAAATCAAGATATCAAAATGGAGAGGGAGCTATGGACTTCGTTTTGATGTCCTCACTTTGGGTGGAGGTTATGTGATGGACGGGGGAAAAGATACGAAGGGGAGGGGTGCCCGCGGGTCGGGTTGGGCGGGTTACAAGAAATTTAGTAACCCAACCTAATTAGTTCGGGTTTATAAAATTCAAACCCATCGTAAATCTTACTAAAGTCGGGTTGGGTTGGTTCGGCTTGATCGGGTTGATCTGGTTAAATATAAAGTAGAAGTTAGTGCAACACATATTTGTATTTGTTGGTTAGTGATAAAACAACTCGAAGTCCAAAAATTAAAGTCATGTACAACTTAATCTAATATGCAATTATACAATTGATCACCACATGTGCAAATTGTATTACAATCTACAAAACTAAATTACGTTACACATAAGTAGAACATCATTGTATTAAATATCTTTAATTCATAATTTTAGTGTGGAACATGTAATAATATATCCAAAAAATCTTAACTTTAAGTCAAGTAGTAAATTTGTAGTACGGCTCATTAGTGCATAATATATGTCGGGTTGGATTGGGTTAAAATTATCAAAACCCTAACCCAACCCATTTAATTCGGTTTTTTCAATATTTAACCCATTCAATGTTCGATTTAAATAATATCGGGTTGGGTCGGCTAAAAGTAGGGACGGGTTGGGTCGGTTTAATCGGTTTGATCGGTTTATGGGCACCACTACTGTCTACTAGTGAACGAAACAGGGAGAGATACGCCGATTTCGTTTGTGTAAAAATGACGTCATCACGCATCTCTCTAGATGCGTGACATGATGCATGACATGCAATGCGCATTTCAGACATGTGTATCTCAGAGTACGCATATTTTGAGGAATGCATAATTCGTGGAAAAAAAACGAATACTCTCATATATAGATATTTCGGATAGATTCTATAAAAAAATAGTATAATTTAATCATTTTGTCAAGATTCAATTCCTTAACAAAATTTATACGACTAAACTTTTTTCTTACTATTAACTAATTTTCAGAGGAGCACGAGTTTGCACGAACTCCAAATAGTGGAAATCTTTAAACGAAGAAGCAACCTCCAAGATATATAGGACAGAACTCTCCCCAAAATCCCAACATATTATTGTTGGAGAGAAAATTTGATTTCACAAATAGTTACAAGAGGAGTGCAAGAAATCGTTAAGTAAATTGTTACGATTATTTTAATTATTATTATAGGTGTCTTTATAGAAAATTAACCATAATATTTTTTTTCTATATATAGCTAATATAGTAAATTTTTGTCTTAAGCTACTAAAATATGCTTCTATTTGTTTTTTAAGCAAAAAATATGCTGCTATTATTTTACTATAAATATCTTATGAGTATGTCTTAGAACATTCACATTTGGTATCCCAACCTCATCACAAAAACTTATTAAAAATAGTAATTTTCGGAAAGTTTCTTCAAATTTTATTTATCTTCCAAAAATTTCTTACATCCCATTCCTCATCTTTATCCCTACTTTTTACTATTTTTTTTCTTTTATTTACAATTTTAGCTTTAAATTTTTATCTTATTATATATTCTTTATGCTTCGTTATTTTTATCTCATTTGATTTTTTCACGTAATTTAAAAATATAATTACATTTAAAATCATTAAAAATTTCTTTCTGGTCTAAAATATAAGATTAAGATTTTAATTCAAAAAATCTTATTATTTATTTTAATTATTGATATATGTGTAAAAGTTAAAATGACAAAAATAATGTAATAAAATGAAATATTTAAATAGATGGGAGATGAAATGGGGGATGAATAATAAAACTCCAAATATTGGGATTTAATTTTAATCCCTAAAATTATACCCCAATTTTTAACAAAATTTAGCAGATTTTCTTAAATTATAGGATTGGGGTTTCCAATGCCACTCTGATTCAAATTTGATTGCACAACCAAAACCATCTTATCTAGTTATAGGTCTTAGATATTACAAGTTCCAAGCTATTCAAATTTTTATGTTCCAATATTTATGTAAATTAAATATATATAATTTATTATTTTTGTAAAAATATTTTTCTAATAATTGATAGTAAAATCATTCATAAATATTTCATATATTTGTTTTTTAATTTGTTTTTATATCTTTACATATTGTAAATTTTTGCTATGAAAATTGAAAAATATAATCCTAAAATTTTATTTATCTATATCTATATATATTATAATGCCTGGAGATCGGAAATGCACCAGAACAGTTCAAAGTATTTTTCTTCAATTTTCGTATTTTTGATTTTTTTTATTAAAATACTTTTCTTGCATTAAATAGCTATTAATGACATTTTAATTAGTCATTAATTACACCTATTAAACATATATTAAATTTACTCTATTTAATTTGTTTAAAAATTAGCAAACTTTAGTTGAACATTATAGTTATTTTTTCAATATTAAATATTAATTATATATAGTTATGTTTATTTTTAGTTAAAATGACGAATAACAATTGTTTATATTGTGTTATTTTTTATTCCCAATTCAAGATCACTATAATTTCTTTTAAGATGATTATAGGGTACACGACCTTAACTTTTCAAGCAAATTTTTATTATCAATAATTGTGAAAATCGTAATAAATTATGGAAGTACAAGATATTTATTTAATATCTGGAATTGTATACAAACAGTACAGATAGATTTTCAATTTTGCACATGAATAAATAATACATGAGTTATGATCAAATCGATTAAATTTAACAAATCCAGTCATTTATCGGATACACCCATTGTTTCGTTATATTTTGTTGAAATAATTATTTATTGTAATTAAACAAATTCTTATACTATTATTGAATATGTATATTATGAGAGGGCTGTCGGTTTTAAAAAACATTATTAACCAACTTCTCAAATAATCTTTATTATCAATGATTGTGCAATCGTAGTAAATTATGGAAGTACATGGATCTTTACTTAATATCTGAACTTTGTAAATAAATCATGCGCATACACACATGAGTTATGACCAAACTAATTAAATTGAACAAACTCAACCATTTTATCGGAAGATTAAATTGATAAAAAAATTATATGCCCATTGTTTCATTATATTGTGTGAAAATAAATTAATATTCAAATTAAATAAATTCTTAAACTATTATTGAACATGTATATTATGAGATGGGTGTCGGTTTTAAAAAACGTTATTAAGTTGTATTCAATATATGTAACTTTTCATTGTAAATATTACGTTCATATTGTAATTTTTATTTTTATATGTTTGTGATGTTTTTAAGATTATCAAAATTTTAGATATATATAATGAACATATTTTTTCAATTAATAATTTAAGTAAATTATTTTTAAATTAATTTTTAATAGAAAATTCATAAGAGACCAATCAATTTTTAAGAATAATAGAAATTAATATATCTATTACAGTACTTTTATATAAAAATTTATTATAATAGCAGGAAACTGGAGAGACTTGCACTCAGAAGCTTCAAAATATTTTTCTTGAATTTTCACATTTTTTTTATTAAAATAATTTTATTGCATTTAATTAATAATTAATTATGCCTATTAAATATATATTAAATACACTTTATTTCATATTTAATATAAAAGTTTAACAATTTTATTAGAACATTATTATTATTATTATTATTATTATTATTTTGTTATAAAATATTAATGATTTATATAAAAATACCATTATTTTAAGGTAAAACAATAAAATAAAATAATTTTTATCGTCATTTCTAATCCTTATTCAAAATCATTGCAAATTTTTTGGCAATAATTAATAGACGATTTTAACTTTTCGATAAATTCGTAATCAATGATCGTGAGAATCATGATAAGATACATAAGTATATATATTTTTCGATTAACATCCACAATTTAAATAAAAGTAATATCGTAGAATTTACATTTATACCTGAACAAATTATACACGGGGTGTGACCAACTCGATTAAATTGAATCAAGTGGACCCTATTTTCGTCAATTAAATCAATTAAAAAATTACCCATTCGTTGTTTGATTATTTTGTGTTGGAAAAATTAATATTCTAATTAAACACATTCTTATACTATTACTAATCAATTAATCATGCATTTATGTTATGAGATGGGAGACGGTGTTTAAAATCGTTAATTAGTTATATTTAATATTTACAAATTTTTATTATAGGAATTATGTTGACATTGTAGTTTGGTATGGAAAAAAGTAAAAGGTGTTTAAGGAGTTGATTTTTGCTATTTTAAATAAATTCTCATTTTTTGAGCATTAAGTAAGGGTGTTATAAAACTAGCATCGGCTTTAAAAACAATTATATGTACAAATTTATTATAAAATTTAATAAAAGAATATTAGAATATGTGAGTATCACTTTGATGTGTCCATGAATTTAATTTTAATGTTACAAACAAAACAGTTCTTATAAAATGCTCTGGAAAATTAATTAAATATAGAGATACGGGTGTCGGATCATTCCAAAAAAACATGAAGCATGACTTACAATATGCATTTGAATTATGTATTTTCGTCATAAAACCGAATATATCGACAAGTGAAATCAATCATACCTCTCATCACATTTACATTCTAATTCTTTTCATCGTACAATCAATTTTACTAACAAATAATTTAATAACAAATTAAGCAATCACGTCTTTTATGATGTCATCGACAATAGAAAAGATTCACAAATGTTATTTTTACTTATTCAATGTCAAACTTTGCAAATGTTTGTCAATAATTGATTTAAAAAACATTTTTATGCGACAAAATAGGTTCGTCAATATCTTCAAAATTATTATTATTATTATTAATATTCAAGAATTTAACTTAAGAGAGGTTAACCTTAGGGTGCTACGTGAGGTTATAAGTATTTTTAATATGAATGCAGGAGTGTAGATTTGTAAATTCAGGATGAGTCATTAGTATTTACAAAAATGCCATTAAACTTATATGGGAAATGGATATAACCTCAGGGGAGTTACCTGAGGTCATCCTCAGACCCATTTTTCTCTTTAACTGAAATATGTTTTTTTTCACCTAATTCTTTTCTCTTTAATTTTTAAACATTCAAATTTAATTACATTTCACATAATTTTTAATTTATCATATTAACTTTCAAATAATAAAATTTAACAAACAATAATGTTATGTGTATAATTTTTAAAAATATTTTCGTGCCGCGCGTAGCACGGTTGTCTGGAGATCGAAAACGCACCAGAAGAGTTCAAGGTATTTTTCGTGAATTTTCGTATTTTTATTTTTTTATTAAAATTATTTTCTTGCATTAAATAGCTATTAATAATATTTTAATTACCCATTAATTACACCTATTAAACATATATTAAATTTACTCTTTTTAATTTGTTTAAAAAATAGCAAACTTTATTTAACATTATAATTATTATTTCAATATTAAATATTAATTATATATGATTAAGTTTATTTTTAGCTAAAATGACGACTAATAATTATTTATATTGCGTTCTCTTTTATTCTCTATTCAAGATCACTATAATTTATTTTCAGAAGACTTTAGATCATACGACTTTAACTTCTCAAGCAATTTTTATTATCAATGGTTGTGAAAATCGTAATAAATTATGGAACTACAAGATCTTTAAATATATGTAATTTGTATGCAAACAATATAGACAAATTTTTAATTTTGGAAATGAATAAATTACATATGGGTTATGATCAATCAATTAAATGAATCATTTTATCAGAAGATAAAATCGATAAAAAAAGCTAGACACCCATTGTTTCATCATATCGTATCGAAATAAATTAATATTCTAAGTAAATAAATTCTTACACTATTATTGAATATGTATATTATGAGAAGGATGTTGTCTTTCAAAAACGTTATTAACCTTAACCTCTTCAGCAATCTTTATTATCAATTATTGTGGAAGTTGTAATAAATTATGGAAGTACATAGTTCTTTACTTAGGCTCTATTTGAGATTGTTGTTAAAAATTGTTGTACGGTTAGAAAAAGTGCTGGTGAAAAAAGTGATGTTGTAAAATTTGAAGATTATTTGGTATCATTTTTTATATGTGCATGTTTTGATATAAAAATATAATAAAAATAATATTTTTGGTGAGGTTTAATGTTGAAATCAACAATTGTTTTCCACCAAAGCTGAAAAGCAGTTTTTTTTCAAAAGCATGGGGGGCCTGCTTTCTCTAAAAGCTGCTTTTAAATTTTACCAAACAATTTTTAGCTGCTTTTCAGAAAAAAGCTGTTGTCGTCTGCAGCAATATCAAACACACCTTTAATATCTAAATTTTGTATACAAATAGTACAGATAGATTTTTACTTTTGAACAAGAATAAATTATACATGGGTTATGACCAAACTAATTTAATTGAACAAACCAAACCATTTTATCGGGAGATGAAATTGATAAAAATTTATACACTCATATTATGAGAGGGACGTCGGCTTTAAAAAAACGTTGTAATTTTATATTCAATATTTGCCACTTTTGATCGTAAATATTACTTTCGTATTGTAAATTGTTTTTTTATATGTTTGTGATATTTTTAAGATTATCCATATTTAGAAATATAATGATAATATTTTTCCAAATAATAATTCATGTAAATTTTGTTTAAATCAATATTTTTAGGAAATTCATCAGAGACCAAATAATTTTTGAAAATAATATGAATTGATTTATCTATTTTCAGTACTTTAAAATAAAAATTTATAAACCGCGCGATGCGCGAATAAATTGCCTAATATTGTGTCAAAATAAATTAACATTCTAAATATAAATTCTTATACTATTACTGAGCATGTATATTATGAGAGGGGTGTCGGCTTTAAAAATGTTATTTAGTTATATTTAATATTGTAATTGCTATTTTTCATGTTTATAACATATTTAAGATTATTAAAATTTTTGATATATAATAAGAGTATAATTTCAACTAATAATTCATACAAACTCTTTTAAATCACTTTTTTTAGGAAAAATTTAAAATACCTATTAATTTTTATTTTTATTTATCAATTTTCAGTAACTAAAAATAAAATTTTAATAACCGCGCGAAGCGCGGGTATGTTACCTAGTTTTTTTATAATGCTCCCGTTCGAGCTAGAGCATAAACCATTTAAGAGCAACTCCAACCATACATGTTGCTTACCTATAATGTGCCTAGGTGGACAAATATAGGGATTTTAGTTTAAAAATAAAGCTCCAACCCTACCCCTCATCCCCTTTATTTTTTAGGGAAGAGAAAATATAACCCCTTATTTGATGGATCAAAATTAGATCCCCTATATCCTCCACCTCATCTATCCTCCACCTCATTGGTTAATTGATAAGAATGTTCAAAATTTAAATTTCAAAAAACTATATTAAAATATAGGTTATGAATATAGGGTAGATGATTGGAGTGAAACATAATTTTCATTACCTATATTTTTAATAATCCCTATTTTAGGGGTTAAGGAAAGGGAAGAGCATTGGAGTTGCTCTAACCTTATGACCGGCTATGCTTACACCTAGGGATGGGCGTCGGGGCACTTCAGGGTCGGGGAGTGCTATCCCCGCCCCCATCCCCGAATTCAAACTCGATTCCCGTCCCCGGCCCGATCTCCATCGGGGATTATTTTTCATTCCCCGTCCTCGGCCTAAACTGGTAATGGAGATCCCCGCGAGGAATCAAGGAATTTTATTTAAAATAAAAAATTATATTAAATAATTTTAAACACTAACTAGTGAGCTCAAATGCAGTAAATTAAGATAAAAAAATTACTTAAAGAAACAATTATAAATAACATGGAAATGAAGTTATTTAACTATTAGAAAGACAAAAATATAAAATTAAAACATCATTTTGTTTCCAATATGAAGTATTGGAAATTCTTTTATATTAATATATGATTATTAATATATATATATATATATATGTGTGTGTGTGTAAATATGTATTAAAATATGGTGAAATCGAGTCGGGATTAAAAATCGGGTCGAAAAAAGAAAATCGGGCGGGGGTCGAGGATCGGGCCGGGGAGACATAAAAATCCGATCCCGGTCCGCTTCCCAATTTTTTTTGAAAATTTTCCCCGCTGTCCAGCCCGTACCCGAAAAACTGCCCAAATTCCCGTTCTATTCGGTGCGGGAAAAGAATCGAGATCGGGCGGAGATGAATGCCCATCTCTACTTACACCGCACTTCTTTCATATGCATGCATTAAAATATGGAGTAGGGCTGTCAAAAAAATCCGGATATCCGGATATCCGTCCGAAATATCCGAATCCGTATCCGAAAAATTAGGATATTATCCGTATCCGAATCCGACATATCTGTATCCGAAAATGTAATAACTGATATATATTTATATATAAAATTTAAAATTTATAATATATTAATATATGTATTTGTTCAATAATTAATATATTTTTGTTAGATATATTTAAGTGTAGACATTTTTAAAAGATTTATATGTTATAAATATGATATGTATTAATATATATATTATATTAATATATTAATATATTAATATATAATTATATTAATATATTAATATATTAATATATATATTATATCACATATTAATATATTATATTAATATATTAATATATTATATATCATATGATATATTAATATATTATATTAATATATAATATATTATATATCATATATCATATTATATAGTATATTAATATATCATATATCATATGATATATTAATACATTATATTAATATATTGTATTAATATATCATATATCATATTAATATATTAATATATTATATTAATAAACTTTAAATATGATATATATCATCATTTATATATTGCTGTAAAAAAATATCCGAAATATCCGAATATCCGTCCGAAATATCCGTATTCGTATTCGAAAAAATTAGGATATTATCCGTATCCGAAAAAAACTATCCGTATCCGTATCCGAAATATCCGTTTGACAGCCCTAATATGGAGGGTCATTCCATATTTCCATGTAGTTTACATCTTTGTTCCATCGTTTACAGTTACTCGAAAGTTTTATCTCTCTCTCGATAAACTTAAAGCCAGCATCTAGTCTGGAGAAAAGAAAGCTACGGGCTACCAACACAGCTATATATGGTAGTAGTATTGACTGACACTGAAAATTGTCAAAGTGCATTTCATAACTCCTCGTGTAAATGTTGTTTGGCTTATCACTTATGCCTTTCTTGGATTTCACATTGCATTTACTATTAAATAATTTATAATAAAATTTGTTATCTCTTTAGTAAATGCAAACCAACTAGGCAAATAGAATGCTTAAACTTTTTTTTTTTAGGGGAAAGATAGTTCATTAAATAAAAGTCATACGACATTTACAA
The DNA here is from genome assembly GCA_037693485.1 of Kitagawia praeruptora. Classification (NCBI taxonomy): domain Eukaryota; kingdom Viridiplantae; phylum Streptophyta; class Magnoliopsida; order Apiales; family Apiaceae; genus Kitagawia; species Kitagawia praeruptora. The sequence continues at coordinate 56,377,381 of CM075350.1, read as the reverse complement.
AGATAATTGAACTTTAATAAACACATAACAAAGATAAAATTTAAGTTTTTTTCATCGTAGCTACAACCGTTGATCAGATCTTCTCTATGGAGCGGCCCCTTGCTAACATCGCTGGGAAATACAGCCTTTTTGAAGGGACTATCTAACGATTTGACGTAGTAATGAACAAGATGCGTTCGAAAAATCAACCATAATTGCAAGCCCATATAACCTGTTTTCAAAGAACCAACACACCAAACAACCCGCAGATCTGCGATCCCGGACATAAAACACACTAAAACAAACTAAAACTCACACCAAACCCAATAAATTTACATAAAACTCACACCAAACATCATGTACATATTTTACATAAAAAATTTCAATACTCTGATATTAATTACTAAAGTTTTAATATTGAAATTAAATATAATTGTATGTATTTTCAAAAATACTCTCTTTGTTTCTCTCATTTCTTTACACTTTTCTTCTGGAATGTCCTATCAATTTTTTACATTCCAAAACTTAACCAAAATAGTAAAATTTTATAATATAAAAAGAAAATACACTCACTACTTATCTCCACTAACTCATTTTATTACATAAAATATTAATTAATTTATCACTTTACTCACTTTCCTTACTTTTTTCCACTAATTTACATTTTTTCTTAACCTCCGTGTCCAATTCATTTGCGAATAAATGAGAGGTACGGAGGGAATAACATTTATTATATAAATCATCAAATAAATAGGAGTGAGCATTTGGATATTGGAATTTGAACCCAAATCATATTTTAAAAATCCAAATACCCAAATAAGAAAAACTTTCATTTCCAAATATTGAATCAAATTAATTTTGATCGTTCTCAATCATATTTATTCAAATATACTCATTCAATTATTGAATATCCGATTCTAGGATGGAATATTTGGTTGATTTGGTCCAAAATCGAATAAATCGAAATCAAATTGTTAATATTTTTGAAATCAAATCAGATTGAATTTATATTATGAATCGAACGGATGAAAACTGAATGCTCACTTCTACGAACAAACTTTTTACTATATAAAATATGAATAAGGTTAAACTATTTCAACAAGAGAGGTGGCAGCGCATTCATGAAAATATTGGAACATCATGAGCAAGTGTAAGAAAGATTGTTAGTAGTAGTATGGAAGTGCAATACATATTTGGCGTGTTTGGCATAGCTTACTTATGCTGACTTATGACTTTTTTTCGGGGTAAAAAATTTATATTTTGATAACTTTTTTTTTATACAAATGTTTAATGTATTTTTGAGATTCAATAAGTTGAAAAAATAAGCTGTAAAATAAGTTGAAATGTTAGAAATCTCTAACTTTATCTTAAAATAAGTTGACTTATTCTGAAAAAAAGTTCAAACACCCCATTGTCCCAACCTCTCATTTTTCTCAACTTTGTTTACTTGTCGGTTTCTATGACTAATGAAATTGCAATTCATTCAAATAACACTAAACTAAGTGCTTTCCTTATCAACTACTACTCCTACTTGAATTTTAATGCACATCAATCCGATTGTTCAAAAGTTTATTAGTCCTTTTCATTATTGAGTACTCCCTCCGTCCCATTTTTATTGTCCATCAATCAAATTCCACCTTTTATTCAATCATGCCAAATATATTTAAGTTACCAAATATTTCTATTATTTTTCATAAAAGTTAACATAATTAACACATAATTTACCTTATTAGCTAAATATGGACAATAATTTTGGGACAAAGAAAATAGGAAATAATGGACAATATAATTGGGACGGAGGGAGTAATTAGGGATTTTAATTTTATAATATATATACAAATACAAGCTATGTTAGTACAAGTCTTGCTTATCCAATATACATACTCCTCCTATTATGATGATGCTCTAATGAGCTAGGAGCAATTCCGTTATAACAGAAAACTTTAAAACGGCTAAAGGTCTGAAACCATATTATGTGATGAAGCTTTTTTCCCGGAAAAAGAATGTGCCAACGTTGAAAAAGTAGGCGGTGGAGCCACGGCGCACTTCACATACCTGGATAACATTTAGTAGTACCAATCATCTTTTTTGTATATATTGTGCAAGTCGTTTTCTTGTCTCTCGCTTTGGTATCAACTATCAAATATCTAGCGCATTGTCATAGTCATAATCTATGATTTCATACATCTTTCTATCTAAACATCTCATATCCCATATTGGCATATTGGTGTGTTTGGGGAACTTATTTCCAGAATAAGTCAACTTATTTTTGAAAATTAAGATTTCTAATTTTTCAATTTATTTTTCAACTTATTTTTGCAATTTATTGAATATCAAACATATATTAAATACTTGTATAAAAAAATTATCAAAATATAAAATTTTTACCCGAAAATAAGTTCATGAATCCTTAATATAAGGTGAGCCAAACAGGCCAAATTGTCTAAATGAATTTTTTTGCTAAGTATCGTTTTATTAATCATGAAATTATTGTCATTTTATGGAAACGACATATCTACTCTCTTGAGCTTGTTACCATATATACATGAGTAAGGCTCTAAGAGAGAATATGTTTAAAAAGAGATTTAAAATATTGATTTTTAAAATTTAAAAAAATTATAAATATGTTTATATCATTAATACAATTCTAAAAAACACAATTATGAACAACAAATACATGTGTAAAAAACTATTTGTGAGATTCTAAAATAGATTCTTAAAAATTTGTGAGATTCAAAAGAGATTAAAAAAACAAAATTCCCATAAATATTTTTTTCACAAAAAATTATTCAAGTTTGAGAATCATAAAATGCATCTAAGAATATTTATAATTTTTTACAATTTTTAAATTAATTTTTTTAAGATGTTCTCTCGTTCTCTTTTTAAGTATGTTCTTTTTAGAACCTTGGCATATATATATATATATATATATATATATATATATATATATATATATATATATATATATATATATATATATATATATATTATTGAATAACTTTTTTTTTTGTAATAATTTTTTTAAAAAAATAATTTTTATTATTATTATTTAGATATTGGCTATATAGATCTTCCTTCGTAATCGATTTCAAGTTTTATCATAATAAAATTCTTCCTTTCTATTTTTTTCCGTACTTTATCATGGTATCTAGTTGAATCGATTCGGGATCGGTTGATTGAGAGTTAGATGTGATGTATTCTGCATGTTGTATTAAAACATGTACTTTGATTATTTTTTTTCTCGTTTTCTTCTCCAATTTGATTTTGTTTTTTCTCTTGAATGATATTGATTTAGATTTTTAATCGTAATTTTTTTCCCCGAATCAATTAATATGAGTTCTCTGGAAGTTGTTTTGATTATTAATATAGCCACCATTTCGAAAAAAAATCCTCATCTATCTTTTTCTTCATATTGGTTGGATTTTTCTTGGGGAAAAAATGGTTTTCATTGGACATTTTTGTGCTGGTTTCGTTTTGTTTTGGTTGGAACTCACACACACTATTAGTTTTTCTTTCGTTGATGATATTGGCTCGTTGATAAATTTGTTTTTTTCCCTTTTCTTTTCTTCTCTTGCTGTAATATCCCGTAATTTTTAGAATAATAATAATAATAATAAAGAATAATAGAATAAAAAGGATTAAAATTAGATAATGATTAGGAATTTGAAATTGGATTAGAATAATGAGCTTAAAACATGGATCAGATTTGATTACGGATTACTATTAGGTCTGGAATTAGGATTGTAAGACATTATAAATACATCATATACTTCTTCCTCATCTTTGTTAATAAAATTCGTAGGTCTATTCTTCACAAAAATCAGCAGTTTTGTAAAATTCATAGTTAATTCATCGTGTTGAGTATTGAATAAAGCAAAAGAATACAGAGGGGGTGAATGGATTCTTGAACTTTTCTGGTTCTTGAATCTGTGTAGCAGATAAGTATCTGTGTGTGCAAATGTGTAGGTGCGGATAAGAAATGACACAAGACACAATATCACTTTAATCTAATATATTATTAGATAAAGGTTGCTACAATCTGTGAATACAAATGATAGTATTCTCAGCTTCGTTTTTCTCAGAGAGATATGACTTACAATGTATGAAAAACTTGACTCCTCAAAAGTTAACAACTAAGGAAGTGAGGTTGTATCCTTATAGAACATGGATACAACCTACTTACTGCAAATAAGGTAGCTGAACAAATTAATTTCTAGTCTGTCTATCCTTTTTGAGTAAGTGTCCAAACGGTTACAGATTTTACTTTGCAAAACCTATTCAGATCCACTTCTTTAGCCCTTTGTCTCTTCTATATCTCTCCAAGCTTCCTTGTTTCCAGAGCACATTACAGATTGTGGTCCATAAAGTGCATTGGCTTGTTGCAGGTTTCAGACTTGTACAATTTCTTCAGTATTTTGTCTCTAAGAATGTATTCGAGAAGTGACTAAGTAAGTGATTCGAGAACTAGGATTGACTTGATCGATAACTCTGAGTTCTCGAATACTGTTATGTGACATATCGAATCACTTCTCGAATAGCTCTTTTCTCTGGGAATCCTTGAGTTGTCGAATAGAGCATTTTGACATGTCGAATCCCTGAGATATCGAATAGCTTTCCGAGTCCTTGAGATATCGAATGGAACTTTGACTTGTTGACTCTTTGAGAACTCGAATACCACTTTGACTTGTTGACTTCTTGAGTTCTCGAATAGAGCAGTAGACATATCGAATCTCTGAGATATCGAATGAGATATCGAACAGTGTATTCAGAGATATCGAATAGTGTCTTGAGATATCGAATCCCTGACTTCTCGAATGCTAGACTTCTCGAATAGACAAAACTACTTCTCGAATTGGTACTTAGGCAAATTCTTCATTTCTCAAAATCCCAACTGTGATTATTTGACAGTGTTTATCTCTTTGTTGAGGCATGAACCTTGGAACTTCTTTTAAGCATTATTCTTGACTCAATAAGTACAGTTACACAGCTAGAATTTTGATGCCTATTACAAGTACAAAGCAAGTAAAAACTCTACAACTAGAGGTTCCCTCAGTTAAGCGGTCATGTAAGTAATGCAAAGCATTACAAACAATTAGGCTTGTTATTAGAGTTAAACAGGCATGTCTCTGTGACTAACAATCTCCCCCAAATTGTGAGTAAGACCCTTATTCACAATTTCATGTTTGATAACAAGCCTAACATACATAAAGATAAAACTTTAAAAAGTACAGGTATGAAATTTGATTGAGAGCATGAGTTGAATTACAAGTTGAGTATTCTTACAATATGATGAAATACTAGCCATTCCCTTTTGATTCCATTTTCATTGCTTTGGCTTGTAGATCATCATATGCTTTCTGTTTTCTTTCTTGCTCCCTCCTTGCATTCTCATCCATAGCTCTTATGATTTCTACCATAGCATCTAATTCTTCAAGCAGGATAGAGTTTTTGAAATCTTCAAGTACTGGTTTTAGTATATTGGCAGGATAATGATTGAGTAGGTTCATTCTGATATTGACATTGTCTCCATTTCTTCTTTTATACTTCACCACATAGGGATCAAACTGAACTCTACACAATCCCTTAGCCCTTAGCTTTTCTGCCTCAATCTCCAGTCTATCAATTTCTTTCTCTCTATCTAACCATTTCTCAAGGCACCCCTTCCTTATTGCTTCAGCATGATTTCTCTTCATTCTCACAAAGTCAATCAATTCCAGCTTCCATACTTTCTCCACCTTGTCTTCAGAATCCAACAATGCAATAATTCTTTCTATCTCATATAACTTGCCCCAACTTTGACAACCCCCTTGTTTGAATTTTCTCTGTCTCCCATCAGTATACTTGATCTCAAGGAAGTCATTCACAATTGCAACATAGTAGATTCTTTGAGCTCTCAGAAATAGCAGTTGGTCTTCATCAAAATCTTCATCTAGTGGTTGGATTTTCAGTCCTGGAATGATTGTTAGGGCTCTTGACCTGGATGGCTTTACTCTCTTAGCAGCATGCTTGAAATTAGATCTTTTTACTTGATTGCTTGGCTGAAATTTTTGACCTTTGTTGGAAGACCATAGTAGTATTCCATTAGCAGTTTGCTTTCCGAAACATACACATGGTTTCTTGACTTGAATCTCCTTCTCTTCTTGAGGTAGTAAAACATTTGGAGAGGCCATGGAATTTGACTTTTGTAAGTCACTACTAACAGTATTCACCATAGACTTAGAGTCTTGTGTTGTGGTGAGGTTACTGTCAGCAATGCCTATGGCTTGCTGTTTCACACTTGTCCTCTCATAGACTTTCCCTTGGTCATTACCATCTTTCTTCTCTTTGTCATCCCTCTTCTTTTTCTTGTCTTCATCTCCATTATCACTCCTGTGATGTCTTCTCCTCCCATCACTTTTATCCTCATCTTTGTCATCCTTATTTCTCCTAGGCTTGGCAATTTCTGGAATTACACCAGTTGCAATAAAGGATCTGAGAATTTGCAGTGCCTCTAGTTCTCCAGCATTTCTGGTTCCACCCTTCTTCTGTAGTAGATCAATGATTGCAATAATAGGTCTGTGATTTTGAGGTGTGAGATCATGAGGAATCACCAGTTGTTTAATGTCTTCAATTCTGGTGCCAGCCTGATAGACAATTGTCCATGGCTTCTTAAACACTTCTGGGAGCCTAGAAGGTTGGCCATTCCTCATGTCATCATATAGACTTTTATTGTTTTCATTTGCATCCCTCTTCTCAATAAGCCTGATCACTGCATCTATCTCTGAATGTTTCAATGTTTGCAGAGTGTTGTAGGTTAGATGCCAGATACTGGATTTTGCCACCATCATCACCTCCTTGAGCCATAAGCCATTGACTCTCCTAGGTATCACAGTGAAGTAATTAATCTGATCCCTCAGCCTCCTTAGATATATTTGAGTGTCATCAGCTTGTTCCCTTGAGACTTTCAGAAACTTCAAGAATGCATCATCATGGTAGACATTAGAGTTTGCAACTTCTTGTAGCTTGGCCTCAGTAACCACCTTTACTTCTACAGGTTTGACACTTTCAACTTTGGTAGATGGAGAGTTATCAGATGGCATACTCCCTGCAATCACTGTGGTTGTGATAGATTGCTTCTGACCATCAGGAGTGGTGATGTGCGCAGTTGGTAGAGTGACAACTGGCAGAGAAGATGGAGGCTCATCAACTTTTAATTTTCCTTTGCCTGGCACATTGGGTATGGATATGGATTTTGAAGCTCTTTGGTGACCACCCTCATTTACCTTGATGCATTTAGTTTGAGTTTTCTCCCCCTTTGGATTTGAGTTCCTTGAGGTCCTCTTCCCCCCCTTAGGCTTGTTGTCAGGCACAGTGGCTTGATGAGTGACCACAGGGTTTGAAGATTCTTCAAGGAGAGGGAGACCCATGTGCTTCATCATTGTAGACAACATGGACTGTTGATGCAGGAGAACATCAGCTGTGGTGGTGGCTTGAGTGTTCAGATGCTCAGTGAGAGTTGCTACCTTGTCTGTAAGATGAATATTAGACTGAGTGAGAGTGGCTACTTCCTTTTCGAGTGCATCTACCTTGTTGAACAATTGAGTAGATTTGAAGCCAGACAAGGATTGTTCTTTAAGTCTCTGCACTTCAAATCTAGTCATATCATGCACTAGACTTCAGTGATTAGCTTATCTTCATACTGATTGGCAAAAAGTGTCCTAAGCATGGCATTGGCCTCAGTTGTCTGATCAGTGAGATTTTGGAATTTGTGCCCTAGGCTTGTGACAGCATCTTTGAGAATGGCTAAACCATTGTCCATCTTGGTGCATGTAGACTTGCAGGCTAGAATATCCTTGACTACAGTCTCCAATTGAGGGAATTTGGAATCAAAAGTCCTCTTTATCTCATGCACCTCCTTGGTTGTGGCTGTGCACACTTCATTAACTTCTGTCTTTAGACCCTTTCCAAGGTAGTGTGCAGCCTTGAGAATGCCCTTGTAGCTGTCATTCACTGCTTCATACACATCACTAGGGGTGAGAGATTTGGCATTGGACCCTAGTGAAGTGATGTACTCTTGTCTGAGATACTGAAGACTGTCTGAGAGAGGAATATCAATCTGTCCTTGTAGCCAGGCATCTACATTGCCATCTCTCTCAGTATCATCTATTATCTTTGCCTTCTGTAGCTCCACATCATCTCTATGGCATAAGAGAATAGCTTCATAGTCAGGATTTGGCAGGTTTGCATTGAGGAGGTTCTGAGCAATCTTTGTGAACTCAGGGATCTGATCCACAATTAAGCTTTGAAGTCCTTCAACCGTCAATTGTTGTGGAACAGACCCTGATCCTGAAGCACTGTCATGTTGCACAGGCTTCAGCCATTGTGACATAAAGTCAGAGCTAGAGCTAGGCAAGCTAGACTCCTCAGTTACAGATGCAACTTCTGCAACCGGATGGATTGACTCTACTACTGGCGTCTCCACAGAAGTGGGATGAGTTACACCAGTAGTTGACACAGGCACAGAGTCTCTAGTGACAACTAGTGGAACCTCTGTGTTTGTGATGGTGTCATTAGGATATGCCCCAGCATGCACTCCCTCACCATCTAAATGTGGGTCCTGGGTGGTGAGCAAGGTGTCATGCACCAAGTCACTTGAATCCATTGGCTCATCAAGAGAAGAGAATTCTTGATGATCAATGCCTTGCTCCTCAATTGTTTGAGTTGCAGGCTCCAAAGAAATATGAGTGGCAGATTCTGGAAGAGAAGTGTTTTGTAGATTAGATTTTGGCAACTCCCCCTGAGAGATAGAGGGAGTTTCAATTGTGATGTGCTCTCCACTCAGTGTTGTGCCAGCCTTATCACTCCCATGTACTGACTCTGTACAAATAGGTGCATTGGGGAGGATGCTTGATTCTATAGATGCACCCTGTTGAGAGGATACATCTAGTGAACTGTGTGCCCCTGATTTTACAACCTCAGCCATTTGTATGACTGAAGAGGTGGTCCTAGATTTCTTCCTCTTTGGCCTCTGTAAGGGTGACTCAGGTTCCTCACTGCCTATACCTAATTCCACAGCCAATGTTGCTTCAGATAATATGTTCAAGGGTGCAGACGTTACCTTCTTTCTCTTCTTTTTACTAACATCACCCTTTTGAGAGGATGATGCAGTTGGCTCACTGTGTGGTAGAGTGTTTGGTTGAGAGGATTGGTTAGCAAGCCTTGGGTTAGCATCTTGTACTACTTGCTTAGGCTGTGCTAACTGTGACTTTGAGTCAAATGTTGGCATGTTGTGGGGGTAAGTCCTAAATAGACTCTCCACATGGGGAGTTATTTTGAGTCTTACATCCACATCATTCCTAGCCTCCAAATTACCAAAAATAAGTTTGGTCATGGACCTAGGGTAGCCTATTCTACTGTTATCTACTCCAGGCAATTCAATCAATTTAGCATTTTTAAAGTTAAGTACAGATTGAATAAAGCGAGGGAAGAAAATTTCAGTACCTCTCTTGGCTGTGTTCTTGCCAAGTCTCCCATATAGCTCCTGTAGAATAATTTGACCAACATCTATCTTTCTCCCTTAAGCCAAGGCATAGCCTATTTGCTGTGTAGGTGCACTAATCTAATCGAAGCTTGACTTCCTGGCTGTGAAGACTTGAAGAATGGTGGCAAACACATAACTCCACTCTTTCCGCAGATGCTTCCTGTTTAGCTTCCCAAGATTGATCACATCTGAATAGTTGATGAATTCAATGAATTCTTCCAACTGTGTATTTGTGGCCAGTGTGTCATATGACTCTTGTTGTAATTCCAGTGCTTGATTCATGTCTGCTGTAGTAATAGTAATATCCTGGCCTTGAATCTTGCAATAGACTACGTAGGAGGTTATAGCATTCTCGAGGGAAATGACTTCCACGGTGGCAGTTCTCCAAAACTGTTCTAGGAGGTCCAGATACAGAGTTGGGTTGGCTGATAGTGCACTCTTGATGTATGATTCTGACATCCAGCGTACAAAGCACTTGAAGTTTGCATTAGGTGCTTCCACATCATTAGTTATTGCGATGAAATTGGTTTGAGTGGGTATGGTGAGTTGGGTGTTTGCCATTTGTATATAGAAGAAAAGAGAATGAAGGTTGAAGAAGAAATTAAGCTTTTGCAGTTAGGGTTTTCAGAGGTTTTGGGAGTTTAGATGCTTGAGAAATCGAATGAAGTGAATCGAGTAGATGTAGAATTGTATAGGTATGAAGTACTAGAATTGTCGATTAGACATATGTTTTGTATCGACAAGTCAGGCATTCGAGAAGTAGAAAACAACTATTCGATAAGTCAAGAAAGGCTTAATCGATAACTCAAGCATGTTGTAACTCATAGCTGGCAGTTATCTAACTTAGAATAAATTCTAAATTAGGTAAGATATGTTTTTATGAGTAATTCTGAATTTTGAATAAAAATCCAAAATTGGTTAAAATTCAGCGAGAAATCAGCCTTTTCAAATGATTCGAGAACTCAAACATGCTATTCGAGAACTCTGTCAATAGAGAACTTAAATACCTTATTCGAGAACTCACGCATGTCTCTGTTCGAGTTCTCTAAAAGACACTATTCGAGAACTCAAGAGTGTCCTGAATAGGCTTGTTAGAGAAGTCGACCACTAACAATGAAATGAACCATTCGAGAAGTCTGACTTATCGAACTATTCTCTTTACTCATAGAAACTCAATTTTCACTATCTTTTGAAAATTTACCAGACATATTCTATAAAGAATATTCCAACAGATTAAATAGTGATGTTCTTAAAATTTCACAGAAATTTCAAGTTGACAAAATATGATTTTCTGATATATGCAGCAGATTGGAAATATTTATAAATCATATATTTCAGCTAACACTTACTTCAAAAATATTGAGCATTTAAATAAAGTAAGTGTTTACTGCTGCAACAACTTAGTTGATATATTCACTTAGCCAGAATCTGAAGAATTCAGCATTCCAATCTCACTAACCAACCTTGTGAAGGTGGCTTCATCTAATGGCTTAGTGAATATGTCAGCTAGTTGTTTATCTGTAGAGACATAATGCAACTCAATGGTTCCATTAGTTGCATGTTCTCTAATGAAATGATATCTGATGTCAATGTGCTTTGTTCTAGAATAATTGACAGGATTGGCAACTATAGAGATTGCACTTGTGTTGTCACACATGATTGGAATTCTTTTCAACACAAGTCCATAATCTCTAAGTTGGTTTCTAATCCAAAGCACTTGAGCACAGCAACTTCCAGCAGCTATGTATTCAGCCTCAGCTGTAGAAGTTGACACAGATTGTTGTTTCTTGCTATACGAAGAGACTAACCTTTGTCCAAGAAACCGGCAGCTACCTGAGGTGCTTTTCCTATCCACTCTGCATCCAGCATAATCAGCATCAGAATAACCAACCAGATTGAACCCTGTGTCCTTAGGATACCATAAACCCAAGTTTGGAGTGCCCTTCAGATATCTAAAGATCCTTTTTATAGCAATCAAATGTGATTCTTTTGGATTTGATTGAAACCTTGCACACAAACATGTAGCAAACATGATGTCTGGCCTACTTGCAGTGAGATAGAGTAGAGAACCAACCATGCCTCTGTAGACTGAGATATCTACTTTCTTGCCTTTAGCATCTTCATCTAATTTAGTGGCAGTGGCCATGGGTGTCTTTACAGGTGAGCAGTCTTCTAAGTCAAACTTCTTCAATAAATCCTTGATGTACTTGGTTTGACTGATAAAGATACCATCCTTCCTTTGACTGACTTGCAACCCAAGAAAGAATGTCAACTCTCCCATCATACTCATCTCGTATCTGCTCTGCATGAGTTTAGAGAATTTCTCACACAGCTTCTCATTTGTAGACCCAAATATGATATCATCCACATAGATCTGAACTAGGATAATATCATCACAATGCTTCTTGTAAAACAATGTTTTGTCCAATGTGCCTCTAGTGAATTGATTTTCAAGAAGAAATTGAGATAGAGTATCATACCTTGCCCTTGGAGCCTGCTTAAGTCCATACAATGCCTTAAGCAATCTGTAGACAAATTCTGGGAAGTGTGGATCCTCAAAGCCAGGTGGTTGTTGCACATAAACTTCTTCTTCCAACTCTCCATTCAGAAATGCACTCTTGACATCCATTTGATAAACTTTAAAGTTTGAATGAGCAGCAAATGCCAAGAAGATTCTGATGGCTTCCAATCTAGCAACAGGGGCAAATGTCTCATCATAATCAATGCCTTCCTGTTGAGAGTATCCTTTTGCAACCAACCTTGCTTTGTTTCTTACTATTACACCATCTTCATCCATCTTATTCTTCAGAACCCATTTTGTTCCAACAATGGTTCTATTCTTTGGTGCAGGCACAAGTTCCCATACTTTGTTTCTTTCAAATTGATTCAGCTCCTCTTGCATGGCAATAATCCAATCTGGATCCAACATTGCATCATCAAGTTTCTTAGGCTCAACCTGAGATAGAAAACAACCATGGAGGCACTCATTTTGAGTTGCTCTCCTAGTCCTTACTCCTGCATTAGGATCTCCAATAATTTGCTCTGCAGTGTGTGATCTATCCCATTTCCTTGAATGCTTAGTCTGATTTCTCACTCTTGATGTTGCTTCATCATTTAAGTCATGATCATTCTCATTTCCTCCCCCTGTGAAGTTGCCACTATTCACAGGTGTGTCTTGGATGCTTGTTTCTCCACTGTTGATTGGCACAAATTCTTATCTTGCTTCATCATTCACTTGAGTTTGTTGTACTTCAGTTTTAACTCCAGTTTCAATCTCTTCATCAGAATCATCTAGATTGTCAAACCTTAATGGATCTTTATCTTCATCATTGGCTTCTTCTAAACCAGGTAGTTTGCTATCATCAAATGTTACATCTGTGCTTTCCATAATTTTCTTTTGACTGATGACATAAACTTTGTATGCAATTCTTTCCATAGAGTAGCCAAGAAAAATTCCTTCAAATGCCTTTGCATCGAATTTTCCAACATATTCTGAATTATCCTTCAATACAAAGCATTTGCTTCCAAAAGTATGAACATACTTTAGAGTAGGCTTCTTTCCAGTCATCAAATTGTAAGGTGTCTTTCCAGTGTTTTTGTTGATGAGGGTTCTGTTCTGGATATAGCATGCAATGCTCACAGCCTCAGCCCAAAAACATGTAGGCATCTTTGCATCAAGCAACATTGTTCTAGCAGCCTCAATTAGAGTTCTATTCTTTCTCTCAATAACTCCATTTTGTTGTGGAGTCCTTGGAGCAGAGAATTGCTGAGAAATTCCATTCTCTTTGCAGAATGCTTCAAGTATGGCATTTCTGAACTCTGTTCCATTATCACTTCTCAATGCAATCACGCTTGCATTGTTGGCCTTTGCTTCCTTGTCAACTTTCTTTATGTGCTCAATGATTACTTGTGGAGCCTCATCTTTTGATGCCAGAAATTCCACCCATGTATACCTTGTAAAGTCATCAACCATCACTAAGGCATACTTCTTTCTTCCTAGTGACATAATATTGACAGGCCCAAACAAGTCCATATGAATGAGTTGTAGGGGCTTGGTTATTGATGTCACTGTCTTTGACTTGTGGCTCGATCTTTTCATTTTTCCTCTTTGACAAGCCTCACACACTCCTTCTTGACAGAATTCAAGTGTGGGCATGCCTCTCACTAACTCTCTTTTGACCAGAGAATTAATGGCTTTGAAGTTCAGGTGTGATAATTTCTTGTGCCACAGCCAACAATCTTCATTTGATGCTTTTGAGTAGAAGCAACAAATTTTGTCCTTGTTTGCAGAGTCTATATTGGCTACAAACAGGCTTCCTTTCCTTACTTCAGATAGAGCAAAATCACCAGTCTTCTTGTGGGTGATCAAACATTCATCTTTGTCAAAATCCACCTTGAATCCTCTATCAGTAAACTGACCAACACTTAGCAGATTATGCTTGAGTCCCTTGACTAGTGCTACATCTTCAATGATGACATTACCAACTTTCAATTTGCCATATCCCAATGTGTTACCCATGCTGTCATCTCCAAAAGCAACCATTGGGCCAGCCTTCTCCTCATACTGTGATAGCAGGGCCATATCACCAGTCATATGATTTGAGCATCCACTGTCCAAAATCCACATGACCTTCTTTTCACTTTCTTTGCCCTGCAAACACAAAGGTATTACTTCTCCTTTGGTACCCAAACAAGTTTGGGTCCAGGTGACTTAGAAACAGTTTTATCATAAACAACATGCTTATCAACTTTCTTGGTGTTAGTCTTCTTGTCACTGTTAGAAGTCTTAGAGCCTGAGGTCTCAGACTTAGGTGATAAAGGTACCTTCCTAGCTTTAGGAGGACTTGAAGACTTTGACGTTGTGTAGTGTGTGTGAGAATTGTGACTGATATAACCATCAATGAATTGCCTTCTCAGATTGAAACAACTAGTCATAACATTCATATTGCATGGCATACAGTCAAATTTATCACAAAATGGTGCATCTCTATGTCTTAGAGGCACAGAACAATCATAGAAAGGTTTGGGCATACTACCAACAGGTTTCTTGCATGTATGAGTTAGATGATTGGTACTGAAACAGTTCTGACAAGTTTTCCTAGGGGCATTAGGCATATAAGCATAGTTGTTATCTTTGTTAATCCCTAACTTGCCATTTCTGTTCTGTTTCTTCTTAGTCACTTTCTTTTCAGATTCATGATTTCCAGCTGAGACGAATTTAACAAACTTCTCAATCTTAGGTCTATTACCTACTGGCTCCTTGGCTTTGGCTTTGACACTCTTACTCTTGGAGGATGCCTGTTGTTCACTGGACTGTGCCTCATCCTCAACATTCAAAATTTGCTTGATGAGTAAGGCTTCCTCATCAATTTCAAGTGTTGGATGTTTAAAAATAGGAGTCTCAGTCTTTTTCAAGATGTGAGGGACTTCCTGTAATAACCCTAATTTCTGTACTTGAGAAAAATTTCCATTTTTGGGATGAATTGTGATTTACATGGATGAATATTGAAATTATGGATGAATAGTGATTTTGAGGATTAAGAAAATTTTTCATGTCACCCTATGTAGGGGATAGGAAATGGATATTTTGAAGTTATATTAGTAATCTACGAGGTAAATAAGTGTATGTAAACGCGATCGGAATTCAGAAATTCCAAACTTTATTTTTATGGAATATTTGACTGGGCAGTGAGGAGCATTTCAATGCGACCAATATAAGTGATATATTTAATTTGAGGATTCAAGGATTTTATATTTTGTTATTTTATTTAAGGTGATTTAAGGAATTAGAACGAAAATCTCTGAGTTAGTATAACGAACATTCTAGGAATCGTTAGAACTTTGCAACGAGATTAAGCGATTAAGCTAACAAATTATGGAATTTGGATTAAGTCATAATGAGATTTAATATCCTACATGATCATCAAGAGCATTATATCAAGTGGATTAAAAGATTTAATTCAAGGATTAAAATAAAACAATTTAGGATTTAAAGTGATTTAAATCACTTTAAATCAAACAAAAACAAAACAAATATCAACCAAGCTTCTTGCATACTCTTTGCACAAGAACCAATGGTGATAAAGTAGCTTTAATACATCTCATCTAAAGTAGAAAATATCCCAAAGATCAACACAAACAAGTCAAACCAAGAGAGAAAAGATCAAGAACACCACAAAACACACAACCTGTCCAGCAGTAAAAACGGGTTCAAAACCATGGCTGCCAAGCTTCAAATTTGATGATCTATAGCTCAAAAGAAATCCCTTGAAAAGTAGAAGGTGTGGTAAAAATTTGAGAACCAATCTCCAATTTTTCGATTTCATATGAATTTTGCAAGATGAGCATGAATAGTGATGAATAGTAACTTACATGATTTTCTTGATTTATTCTTAAGGTTTAAGCATTATAAAGACTATCTAGAGCTTGTTAAAGGTTTATAAACACTTGATAGTGTTTTTATAGCATCCTAGAAGGTAAAATCCTCATCCAACCTTTGAGTTTTTATGAGTTTTGGTGGAGTTTTGATGTTAGTGTAAAGATTAGTTCATGTTAAGAATTTATATGATTGTTTAGCTTTGTTTTGAGGTGTATATGTTGAGTGGTGGTCATTGGACCTTACCACTGCCCTTAGAGGCCTAGTATGAGTGTTGGTGTGTAATATTAGAGTTTGGGTTGCCTTGTATGGCTTGATTGAGGAGTTACAAAAATGGAAATGCTCGATTTAGAGCCGTCATAATGCCCAAATTTTTTGTACCATGTTGACAGTAGCCATCCGAGACCTTAATCATGTTTAAATTGTAACCAATGACCATATTGTGTAGATATTGTTGTCTAGTTTATGTGGCTGGAAGAATCGTACCAAAAGAGTTTACGGTTTAGGAGATATGACCATTTTAGTGAAAGTTGTTCGAAGAATGATGTCGCAGAAATGTACCTACTTTGAGGCTATGATTGAGACCCTTAAGAGTTGACTTATAATATGAAATTTTTAGGACAAATACTAATGTCAGTTAGAAAGGTTTGTACGAAGGTTTCGAGTTAAAAAGATTATTTTCCGATTTTATAAAAATGCGTAAGCCGAGATTGCGCAAGTGGAAAAGCCTTTTAGGGGAAGATACTATTCATTGTAAACCTCCTGCCCTGTTTTGTAAAATTCCGAAAAATAGGTCTTCTGAATAGAGCCATGTCTTGAGTTGTTTACCTTCTAGACATTCTCTAGATCGTACACGCGAAAACGGTGCGTCATTTGAGTTAACGGTTATCGAGTTATGAAGGTTTTAGTAAAAGTGGTGCAAATAGTAAGAATCCGCAGTTGACCCAACTTTGAAAATACATTTCACCCATCTAGACCCGTGTTTTCGAATCAATATTTTTATGATAAATACTACAAATACGAAAGATGATTTTAGAAGTGGTTTCGTATTTAAATACGTTTCCAATGATTTATTAAAAGTGTTGGAGTGCGAGTCAAGGAATAGTGATTCTAAGGAAAGTCAACTCCAGAGGTGCTACTTTGACCATCCGTTTTGGCTAAGTTAAAAGAGGAATTTCGAGTCGACTAAAACACGAAACTTGTTAAGGATTATCAAGGCAACGTATTGGTGTAAAGAACAAAATTATAAATGGTTAAGTACAACAAGGATTCAAGGATTGGTTTCGAACCAAACATATGATTTAAGTGTTTGTCGATTAACGTGGACTTAGTACGAGCCTAGAGGGACCCCTGAGTGCCTTGTTTGTGATTGGCTTAAGTGTCTGAGTGTTGAGTTATAAGTGGATCGTATAGGGGATTAATCTCGTATTTTCTTGACTTTGTTTAGATTATCGGATTCCGCCACGAGCCCATACTACCTCCAGAGCACCAGGCAAGTATACTTAACCCTACTCTATTGTTCAGAGTATGTATGTTTCAACGTATGGTATATGTTAGTTCAAATGTTTTATCTACAAGTTGCAAGTATTTTATCTCGTTACTCAAATACCGAATATTGATGCAATTGAATGCATGTATGTATATTATTGTTGTGAATGTTATCCGGATAGTATATAAGTATAGTAGTATGTATAAGAGTTATTGGTCCATATGATTGGGACAAGTATCGAGGTACATTGTTCGTACTCGAATGGAGATAAATGTTTTGAAAAACTATCTTGTTAATTATTGGAGGTCATGAGAGATTTGATCTGGATCATTTTATTCGAATCCATGATCAAAGTAGTCGTTCATATTTTTTCCTCTCATATTTCGAGAGGAGAGTGATTTATTGGAAGTAGTAATCGTTCGTTGTTTCCGAACGATAATAATTATTATGAATTGAGGTGCACGTGGAATTATATGTGTCATCTAAGATAAGGAGTGTATTGAGGTGCACGTGGAATTATACTTGTCATCTAAGATAAGGAGTATATTGAGGTGCACGTGGAATTATACGTGTCATCTAAGATAAGGAGTGTATTGAGGTACACGTGGAATTATACGTGACATCTAAGATGATAAGTGTTGAAGGTGATCAGGGGTACTCTCGCACCTTATGTTCTGGACTGGAGATAACAAGTATGTATGAAAGCCCGGATGCGGCTTAGGGTGAGGTCCGAGCAAGTCGGCTCATCATGGGGTGATCAAGGCCGAGCAAGTCGGCTCCCCCCTCTACCGGTAGTAAAAATATTAGACGTAAGGACTGATCATCCATTACAGCCCCACAGATAAGAATCTCCTAAATATAGTCCATCAGCAGTATGTGATAATTGTAATTAATACTACAGGTGGGTATTGCAGTATGAATGGTATGTCTTTACTCAGTTCTTGTGAGTCAATTTCAGTATATTAAAGAAAATATGGGATTTCCTTTCTTGAAGAAGTTTTGTTGATATATATATGATTCTGGTGTATATAACTTGCTGGGCATTCTTTGGCTCATTCTTGCTATTTAAATATTATTAAACAGCGGCAATCAGTGCTAGCACTAGTACGGCGAACCGTGATAAGAGAAAAGGTCCTGCAATGGACGTAGCATGCTAGAAGAAAGGTTCCGGATATGAGAATAAGGTGGAAGAAGTATTATGAATTATATTTTGATATATGGGATTAGATGTTAAGTATTGTAATAGCTCTAGTTCTTTGAAGTTGTAATAAGATTCTGGAGGATACTCTGATGTGTAAACACTTTTGGATTAGTAAGTACTTGTTCTAAGACTATAACCTGTGGAGTAGATTATGGGGTTTATTATGATTACTTTTATAGATTATATTGTGAGCAGGTGATTGAATATTCCGTAAAGGTATGGTTAAGGTTGTGATGACCCGGATTCCTAGTAAGGGATTAGGGGGTGTTACACTTCCTCTTGAACAGCAGTGCCATCTTCAATGACATCATAGCCTTTACTCTGGTTAAGAGTGCCATAGTCAAGTCCAATGGCAGCCTTGGGTTTTACTTGATTTTTCTCATGGTAGGATTGCAATAGACCAGATGAATTTTTAAAGGTTTTTATCTTGAATTCATTTTCAGCTAGTTCATCCCTAAGAGCCTTTTCAACCTGACTAGCACATAGAACCTTATTCTGCAGATATTAAACTTCTTTCTTAAGGTTTTCTACTTGCATAGCAGTTAGCTCAAGTTCCTCATTTATTTTGATTAATATTTCATTTTTAGCAAACAGTTTAGCAATTTCCTCATTAGCAGCAGTCATACTAGTATGAATATTAAACATTTCAACATATAGTTGTTCAATCATGTACTTGTACTCAGAAACAGACATGTCTATGGTAGTGAGAGATGGTACCTGAGAGTCTGATGAGGATGTGTCATCCTTGGAATTGGCCATCAATGCATAGTTGCAGAATCCTTGCTCTTCTTCATCACTGTCAGTATCATCCCAACACTTCCCTTCAGCTATGTAGGCCTTACCTTGTGTTTGCTTTTTCAGAAGGGCCTCATACTTAGCTTCAAGCTCTAGAAACTCTTTATCCTTCTTTTTAGGCTTCTTGCATTCACTAGCAAAATGCCCTAGGTCATTGCATCTATAACACCTTATAGATGACCTATCCACATAGCTGGTTTTAAATTTGTTCTTGTTTGCTTTCACAGGTGACTTGCTCTTGTTGAATGAATGGCTTTGGGTTTTAGGTTTGAAGGGTTGGTTCCTCTTAAATCTGATGTTGGGAAATTTTCTGGCCATGAAAGCATATGAAGTGTTTTCCATTCCATCTAGCTCTTCAAGAGTATAGAACTCTTCTTCCTCCTTCTCCTCAACAGGTTCACTCACCTCAGCTTCAGTTTCTTCATCATCTACTACCTCCTCTATCCTTAGTTGGCTTGTAGATGCTTCTAGGTCTTGAATAGATTTGTTGACAATCAAGGCACATGATGTGTTTATCATTCTGCCTTGGTTGGCTTGGATAGCCCTTTTTTGAAGCAACTCAAGCTCATGAGTTTTTAAAACCCCATAGAGCACATCATATGTAACTTTGTTCAAATCTCTTTCCCTTAGAGAAATGACCCTT
This sequence comes from Kitagawia praeruptora, assembly GCA_037693485.1. Lineage (NCBI taxonomy): Eukaryota > Viridiplantae > Streptophyta > Magnoliopsida > Apiales > Apiaceae > Kitagawia > Kitagawia praeruptora. The sequence continues at coordinate 56,357,378 of CM075350.1, read as the reverse complement.
TGCTCTAGATAATTCGGTGAAGATATCAGAAACTTCATGTTCAACTCTTTGGTGCTATAAACCTTGCCATTCATTAGCAACTCAATAACTAGCTTGTGAAATCTCTCAAACATCTCAGTGATGCTTTCCTTGGGCTGTGCCATGAAAGCTTGAAAGTTCATTCTGTGTGACCAGTATCTGTTTCTTGTTTTCCCTAACCTCATCAGTTCCTTCACATAACACCTCAATGTGATCCCACATTTCTTTGGCAGATGTGCATGATGCAATGTTTGCAAACATTGACATGTCCATGGAATCTATAATCAGCAACATGAGATGACTATCAAGGGCAACCTTCTCCTTTTCTGATTCTGTCCATTTGGATGGTTCCTTGGCCACATAAGATCTTGGAATAGTTGTGGTTCCAACAGTCTTTTCAGGAATCTCTTGTTGGGGAACAAAGGGACCATTCTTGAGAATCTCAGGATACAAATGATGAGAGGCTTTGATGAACAACTGCATCTTGATCTTCCAGAGGTTGTAATTCTCTTTGTCAAACTTAGGGACCTTCACCGTTCTTGTAGTCTTTGGTGTATTTGAACTCATGATCGTTTCCTGCTTAGATTTAAACAGCCCGCTCTGATACCACTTGTTGAGTACTGAATACAGCAAAAGAATACAGAGGGGGGGTGATTGGACTCTTGAACTTTTCTGGTTCTTGAATCTGTGTAGCAGATAAGTATCTGTGTGTGCAAATGTGTAGGTACGGATAAGAAATGACACAAGATACAATATCACTTTAATCTAATATATTATTAGATAAAGGTTGCTACAATCTGTGAATACAAATGATAGTATTCTCAGCTTCGTTTTTCTCAGAGAGATATGACTTACAATGTATGAAAAACTTGACTCCTCAAAAGTTAACAACTAAGGAAGTGAGGCTGTATCCTTATAGAACATGGATACTGTTAGGAATAATTCATGAGTTGTGATGTTAAGAATAGAATTTTACTTATACTTCTTGTATATCCTGATTTATAAAGGATTTAGCACTTTGTATAGGAAATATGTGTTAGACAGTTATCTGTAAAGTTTAGTCAGGAATGAACAGTGCATCGAGTACTACATGTCAGGAACTGAGATTGAATCCTGATACGTCAAGTCAAGTACTGATCAAGTACTGATGGGATGGTCAAATCCTGATGCAAGATGGAATCCTGATATCAGTCGTGTTACTGATGATGTCATTATGGATGCTACAGAAACTGGCAAGTGCTATAAAACAGGATCTTTGTTTGAGGAACAAGCAAGAAGATTTTATGAAGGAAAGAATTTTCTATTGATGGAAACTATCAACTGGACGGCAGAACATTGTCATGTATAAATTATCTTTCTGTAATTAGTTGATAGGGAGCATTATAAATACTCTCTCTATGTCATTGTAAAAATAGTTCGTTCGTGAGGTTTGTAATCGTTTGTATTCAAGAGTTCGAAACAAACACAGAGAGAGAGTTTTATTTTGTCAGCAGCTGCTAAAGGTATTTGTACACCTTTGGTAGAGTTTGTATTTGATCTTATTAATACAAACAGAGTTTGATTCATTCGTTTATTCTTGTTCATATAACCAAGCAAAAATCAGACATGATTATATAACTTGTATTCAACCCCCCCTTCTACAAGTTATTCGAGTTAACAATTGGTATCAGAGCAGGTTGATTTCGAATAATCATAAAGATCTGCAATCATGTCTGGTTACAAGGATGTGAATACTAAGATTCCTATGCTCAAGAGAAACGAATATACTCTATGGGAAGTAAAGATGTTGCATCATCTGGAAGCAACAGATCCTGATTATCTTGACAGAATCAGAGATGGACCTTTTATCCCAACAAAGGTTGTTGGACAAGCAACTGTTGATGGTCAAGTTGTTCCAGAACATACAGCAGAGAAGCCAAAATCTGAGTGGTCAGATAAGGACAAGGAGAATGTTCTTAAAGATGCTAAAGTGAGAAACATATTATTCAACAGTCTTGATTCTGTTCTCACTAACTATGTTCTCTCTTGTAAAACTGCTAAGGATATATGGGACAATCTTAAGGTTCACTGTGAAGGAACTAAGCCTGTCAGGAAGAATATGAGGACACTACTTATACAACAATATGAGTACTTTGAATCCAAGTCTGGTGAGCCACTTATTGATACCTTTGATAGGTTTACAAAACTCATGAATGAGATGGCCATGCATGATAAATATTATGACTTGGAGGATATGAATACAAAGTTCATGAAAGCTTTGCCTGATTTCTACAATGAGAAGATATCTGCGATTGAGGAAGCTAATGATCTGGATGAGATATCATTAGAGGCAGTATATGGAAAACTGAGAGCTTATGAACTTGACAAGCAGCAGAAGAAGAGCAGGAGTGAAGGAAAAATGAAGACTGTTGCACTTACTGCTCAATCTGAATTAAAGAAGCTTCCAGAGGAACAGCATGATGAGCCTGCTGTAAAGAACTCAAGGAAGAAGAAAAGCAAAGAAAGTTCTGAGTCAGAGACTACTGATATGGACTCTGACAACAATGATTCTGAATCTGAGATGCAGGAACTCTTTGCTATGTTTGCTAAAGCTTTCAAGAAAGGAAGATTCAACAGGAAAAGATTTAGCAAATGACCTTTTCAAAAGAAGGAGGAGAAGAAGAGTGACAAAGGCAAAAGTACAATTGTCAAGCTTGATAAGGCCAAGATCAAGTGCTTTAACTGCAGCGAGCTTGGACACTTTGCTAGTGAGTGTAAGAAGCCTAGGAATTCAGGAAAGGGTAATGCACTTATGGTCACACAGAAGGATTGGGCTGATTCCAGTGATTCTGAAGATGAATTGGATTATGACAACATTGCACTGATGGCAAGTGTTTCAGACAAACCTGGATCTCCAAAGAAAACTTCTCCATCCTCTATTAAGGGCACATGAAAGAAGCATTCAATTATCTTGGACAGTGGATGCTCTGGACATATGACTGGAAAGAAGTCCCTGCTTACAAAGTTTGAGAGGAAAGCTGGCCTAGTAATATCCTTTGGAGATGGCAACAAAGGAGAAACTCTGGGACATGGCTCAATTGTTTTGGGGAATGTCATAATAGAAAATGTAGCACTGGTTGAAGGCTTGAAACATACTCTTTTAAGCATAAGTCAACTGGGTGATAAAGGTTACAAATCAATCTTTAACAGAGAAGGATGCAAAATCTTGAATATGCAGAATGGAGACATTGTTCTAACTGGTCAAAGACATGGTAACATATATGAAGCCAGCTTAAGTGATACATCTAAAGGAATTGTTAGATGTCTCTATAGCAAAGCAACAAGTAATGAAAGCTGGAATTGGCACAAGAAACTCTCACATCTCAACTTCAAGAAGCTTAATCAACTTGTTAAGCACAATCTGGTGAGAGGCCTACCTCAGGCAAATTATGTGCAAGATGGACTTTGTGATGCATGTCAGCTTGGAAAGCAAAGAAGAACCACTTTCAAGAGCAAGACTGAAAATTCAATTACTGAAACATTTCACATGCTACATCTTGATCTGTTTGGTCCAGTAAACATTATGTCTATCAGCAAGAAAAGATTTGCTCTAGTAATAGTGAATGATTTCACAAGGTTCACATGGGTGTTCTTGTTGTGCTAAAATAAATACAATTTAAAAATCGCAAGCGCACGATTCAACCGTTGTAATATTTTAGGTATCGATCCTCGGAGACTAACATTTTCACAATCCTTAATTTTTAATTTAATCGGAAAAGACAATTTGGGTTTTTGAGAATTTTGAGATTTTACAAATTAATTGCTAAAATGGAAATCTATTTTTAAACTATTTAATTAAATTAAATTATTCTAAATTATTCTAGAATTAAATTATTCTAAAAATTATTCTAAATTCGAATTTGATCTAGTTTTTTTTTTGATTATTAGCAACAAATTTTAAAATGGAATTGACATGATGTATTCGTAACAACAACTAACCAATACGGAGTATTACCCAATTCACACACTCAGAAAACAGAACAACAATTTTCGTAAATAAAGTCGAATAACTCGGTCGAGGACTCCCAGCAAAATCACAATCAACTTGCAAAAAAAAACAGCACACTAAATGAGTTAACTCGGGGCCATTTACAACCAACAATTCAGACACGAACTGTAATTAACTCAGTGAATTTGACTCGCAAACAACTCGGTAGAACGACTCAGCATAGACAATCTAATTCTAAAATCAAACGAAAACGAAAATTACTTTTAAAACTAAAGAAAAAGGAGAAGGGGTTCTGTGGGTGTTTTAAGTGAAGAAGAAAAGAACGAAAACAATAAGAATAGGAGTGAAGATGGAGATGGGTTTGATTTGAGTAGAAAACGGAGGAGACTGAGTACTCTATTCGAAGAAGAAAGGAAAAGAAACGAAGAGTATCGAGGCTTGTAAGAAGAAGGAGAACAAGAACAGAGGAGAGGTAAGGAGATAAAAGAGGATTAAGCTGGGTTTTTTATTCGAAAAATACTGAAACAGGGGAGGCTAAAGGCAGATGCAGCGATGCTTCGAATTAACGTAAATAAAAGACAAGTAAATAAATGCTGGAAATTAAGAAAATTACTACTAATATTTTTTTTTATTTTTTTGGAAATTAAATTCAAGACAAAGAAATGATTTACGAAATTAAAATTACACTAAAACGAACTTTTTGGAATTAAAAGGCCCACATTAAAATTGATTTTTAAATGGGCAACCTACGAATTAAAAACTAAATTAAACTACGAAATCGAAACCAAAGTTTCGTTACTCTCAACCCCTAGTGGTTAGCATTTCGCTACTTTGTCCACTAAACGGATTTACGAAAGTAACGAAACAAGGCAACAATAAAGGAAGAGCAAGACAAGAAATTAAAGGAAATGAAATTTGCATTAAAATAAAAGAGAGTGTTTACAAAATTTGAAACTACAAAAACAAAAAATTAAATCTACCCTAAAACTACACTACACTACTCCTAAGGTCTACACTAAGTTGAAAAATACAAGGGAAATGAGGGGGTATTTATAGGATGAGAATTAGGGTTTAGGGGGGTGTGGGTAAATCTTGGCCCTACATTTGGTTTGTGTGGTGGTGTAATCCTACCCATTAAAAGATTCCTTCCCCATTAAGATTTGGTAGAGTTGATCTTGGCCATACACTTTTTAAGTGTGTTGGGATGATCTCCACCTTTCATGTGTCCTCCAAGATTCCATTTCCACCAAACTCCTAATTCTTTTTCCTTTTTTTCTTTTTGGTCCTTTTTCTTCCTCTTTTTCCTTTCCTTGCACTTTATTTCTCTATTTTGCCATTTCTTTATTTATTCACGAATTTCCTGAAATGCAACAAAATAAATTATTAAAATACGAGTTCAAGCAATAAATAGGTAATAAAAATATGCAAAAATATGCACTTATCAGTTCTTTCTACACAAGAAGGATGAAGCTCCTCAACAAATCATTGAACTTGTCAAGAATATTCAGAATAACTCTGAGTACAAAGTCAAAGTACTTAGGAGTGACAATGGTACAGAATTCAAGAATTCTACAATGGAGGATTTTTGTGTAGACAATGGAATCACTCAAAAGTTTTCTGCACCTGGTACACCTTAGCAGAATGGTGTAGTGGAAAGAAAGAACAGGACTCTCATAGAGGTAGCCAAAACCATGCTTGCAGATGCAAAACTTCCAACCTATTTTTGGGCAGAAGCTATTAACACTACATGTTTCACTCAAAACTGTACCTTGGTAAATAGTCATGGAAAAACTCCCTATGAGATGATCAAAGGAAAGAAACCAAGTGTGAAATACTTTCACATATTTGGATGCAAATGCTATGTCCTAAAAGTTCATCCAGAACAACTTGGAAAATTTGAAGCCAAATCGGATGAAGCAATCTTTCTAGGATATTCAGCATCTAAGGCCTTCAAAGTTTATAATCTCAGAACTCACATTGTTATGGAATCAATTCATGTTACATTTGATGATAAGAAATTTGGACTTCTACAAACTGATGAGAGCCATGACAAATTGGAATTTGAAAATCTGAAGAATTCTGAGATACTCTCCAGTGATGATGAAGGTTCTCCAGAAGGAATTTCTATTGCTTCTCAAAGGAATGCTACTGTTGAGGGGGAACAAATAAATCAAAGAGAAAATAGTGATCATCAGGAGCAGACTAGCTATTCAGAGTCTACTCCATCAGGAACTGATCTTTCAGAGTCTATTGAGGAAAGATCAGTAACTAGAAACAATATGGAATCTACTGATTCTATTGATCAAAGGGGAGTTATTGAAGGCAGAGAGAATTCTTCTACAAGAGATACCACTAACTTAGGGGGGGAGACTAGAAGAGTCAATCTACCACCTGTTAGAAAATGGACAAAGGATCATACTGAAGATTTGATTATTGGTGATCCAAATAGTGGTGTTCGAACTAGAAGATCAATTCAAAATGAATGCTTGTATAGTTGCTTTCTCTCAAAGAATGAACCTAAGAAGGTTGAAGAAGCCTTACAGGATCCTGATTGGGTAATTGCAATGCAAGAGGAGTTAAATGAGTTTAAGAGAAACAAAGTCTGGAAACTGGTACTAAGACCTAAAGATAGATCTATTGTTGGTGCAAGATGGGTTTTCAGAAACAAGCTAGATGAATCTGGTATGATTGTAAGAAACAAAGCAAGACTGGTGGCCAAGGGTTATTCTCAGGAAGAAGGCATTGATTATGATGAGACCTTTGCACCTGTAGCAAGATTAGAAGCAATCAGAATGTTTCTTGCATTTGCAGCTCATTCAAAATTCAAGGTATACCAGATGGATGTAAAGAGTGCTTTTCTAAATGGCAAACTTGATGAGGAAGTGTATGTGGAACAGCCACCTGGATTTGTTGATCCAAAGTTTCCAAATCATGTCTACAAACTTGACAAGGCACTCTATGGACTAAAGCAGGCACCAAGAGCATGGTATGAGACTTTGTCTAAATTTCTTCTTGAAAATGGCTTCACAAGAGGTACAATTGACAAAACTCTATTCTTTAGAAAGATAAAAGGTGATTTGCTTTTAGTTCAAGTTTATGTTGATGATATCATATTTGGCTCTACTAATGAAAAGTTGTGTGCTAAGTTTAGCAAGCTTATGCAGTCTAAGTATCAGATGAGCATGATGGGTGAATTAAATTATTTCTTAGGCTTGCAAGTCAAACAGACTGAGACTGGTATTTTCATTAATCAGTCAAAGTATATTAAAGATCTTTTAAGAAGGTTTGACTTTCAAGACTGTGCAGTTGCAAAAACACCCATGGCAACAGCCACTAAACTAGACTCTGATCCTAAGGGAAAGAGTGTGGATAATACTAGTTATAGAGGCATGATAGGCTCATTGTTATATCTAACTGCAAGTAGGCCAGATATAATGTTTTCTACCTGTTTATGTGCTAGATTCCAAAGTGATCCTAAGGAATCTCATTTGATTGCTGTGAAGAGAATTTTTGATATCTCAAAGGAACTCCAAATCTTGGTTTGTGGTATCCTAGAGAATCTGATTTCTTCCTAATTGGCTATTCAGACTCTGATTATGCAGGGTGTATCGATAGGAAAAGCACTACAGGTACATGTCAATTCTTGGGAAACAGATTGATTTCTTGGGTAAGCAAGAAGCAACAATCTGCCTCAACCTCAACTGCAGAAGCTGAGTACATAGCAACAGGCAGTTGTTGTGCACAACTCCTTTGGATAAGAAATCAGTTGATGGATTATGGTATGACACTTAGTAATATTCCTTTGTTTTGTGATAATACTAGTGCTATTAAAATTGCAGAAAATCCAGTTCAACATTCAAGGACTAAGCACATTGATGTTAGGTATCATTTTATTAGAGAGCATATTGAGAATGGTACTGTGGAACTTCATTTTGTTCCTACTGACAAACAGCTTGCAGATATTCTAACTAAACCACTTGATGAGACTACATTCAGTAGATTAGTAAGTGAGTTAGGAATGTTAAATTTCTAGATCTTTAACATCTGCAAAAGTAGCAAGGTATATTGTTTTTAGCTTATAGACTTGATATTCTTGTCATGATCTATATTTGATTGTTAAATGCTTTAGCTATAACACTTTGCCTTGATAAATTTCAGTATGATAGACTTGTTAATAATCATCAGGATTAGAATTGTTATCAGGATGCTGACGTCATAAGTATTGTGTCAGTATCAGGATTGTGAAAATTGTTTCAGATCCTGACGTTTACTTTTTGTAGTAATCTAATTCTGAGATGTGTTAAGTCTAGGCAAGCAAGTTTTAATTCATTCATACTGATAGTTTATATTATCATTCAATTCAGTCAATAAAATCAAAAGACAAGTAGATAATAAGAAATTGTATTTTCATTAATTGAAAGCATTACATACATGGAAATGAAATGCAACATCTTTTTGTCTAACTTCTACTGATAATCCTATACTTGTCTAATGATATGGATTATGAGATACAGGACATAGAGCATCTCAAGAAATCCATCAGGGGATTTGAACAGCCTCGTCTGCTCTTGGATTCCCTGTCTGGGCGACTTGAATGAGAGTAGCTAACTTAAATGTATAGCATCCCCATCAAGATCAACCTCAGACTCTCGACCAAATTCTTAATCCTCAAGTTTAGAGGAGGTTAGGGGAAGATTGTATCCAACAGATGGATGTTCTAGGAGAAACCTCTGGATATTATCTAAAACTACTCCATCCATGTCTAGTTCGATGAGAAAAGTCGTCTCTTCAAAGAGATGATCAAGAACAGGATGTTCATCGACTGTGAAAAACCTATAGAATGGGTTCGAATTGAGTTTTGGTTCGAGAATCATTGTTGAGAAGAAAAGAAATTGAAAGGTTTATGGAGAATGGCATAAGGCATCTGTTTCTTTTATAGAAAGGCGTGAGAAGCTGAACAATCACTTGGAACTATCAATGAAGTCAGACGCTAATTATCGCGTGTGATTGTATTTCTTGTATTTTCAAGAAATGTCGAATATATCTAACCAATTGATTTTGTTCAGATTAATTGTTTATTTCTTTTTCAGATAAAAGGAAAAAAATGCCACGTGGAAACTCCATTTAAGTCTCTGGAATCAGGATGATATTAATCAGAATTTCAAGTGTGACCATCAGGATTTGAGAATTATTATTCTTAAATCACATTGCATTTTGTGATTATTTTGATGGGAGGTCACAACAGGAAAAGGAAGCTGATCAGTATTGATTTTTTTTCTTAATAATACCCTGATTTATTTCATGAAAATCAATTTTGGATTTTATTTTTCAAAAATCGTGTGTAACCGCACTTTTCAGGGACTGACACCTATCAATCTACGTGTCAACGTGGGATAGTGGTCTGAAAGATTTGTGAAATATATTTGTTTTGAAACTCTAATCGTGTAATTGCTTTCTCTAATTTCACATTCTCTAAAGCAAAAAACACTCTCGAGTTTTCAAAATCACTAATCCATTTTAAGAATTTTTCAAGTTCTTTTCAGATCAAAAATGGCAGCTCAAAGAAGATTACCTAAATCAGTAGCCTTCAAGTTTGGTGACTTTGATTTTATGACGAACAATCATGTAGCAGCTATCACCAACAAGGAAGGAGTGTCAACTGATTTTCACCCAATCATGGACTTTCTGGCATATGGACCATTAAGTTATGCATTGACAGCATCTCCACAGATTAATCAAACAGCTGTTACACAAGCTTGGGAGAATGCTGAGGTAATTGATTCTACTCAGAGTCAATCAGGTAAGATTGTTCTACACTTAGGACAAGATTCTTTTGATATTACTGAATCTGTTGTTAATTCAGTAATTCACTTACCTGTTAGTTTGAATTATGAGAATGTACCATCTGATGATGATGTTAGAACTATGTTATCTGCATTAGGTTATAATGGACCTTTAGATAACATGAGCTAGTTAAGAAGATCTTGTCTTAGGAAAGAGTGGTCTTTCTTCTTTGATCAATTAGCTAAATGCTTTACTGGTAAATGTAGTTCTTTTGATCAAATTACTTCTGTTACTTCACATATTGCTTACAGTTTGCTTTATGACAGAGTAATTAACATTGGTCACATTATCTTAAATCAGATGAGTATTAAACTTGGGTTAAGAGATCAAAACAGGAAAATGGTTTATTATCATAGATTTTTGCAAATGTTTATTAACCATTTTATTCCTGATGTTGAAACTAGATTTGGTAGAGAACATTGTGTTTCTTCTTATGTACAACAAAAGAGAATTTTCTCTGCCATTACAAAGAAGGACAATGAAAAGAATCTAGATGAAATACCTGTAATTCATTATCCACATCATGTTCAGGTAATTCTTAAAACTCATCTTCCTACTCTCTACAATTCTTCTTTCTTTTGTGGTGAAATGGCTCAGGAATCTCATTTGGAGGAGAACCCACCTGTGTCTACCCAAGTAGCCCAAAACATTATAGTCTCTGAAACAAATCAAGAACAACATTTGAATCCACAGCCTATTGTTTCAAAGAAACCAACCTCTGGTGTTTCTCAAAAGACATCAGTTGTAAGGAAGAGAAGATTTGTTGTGTCAAGTAGTAGTAGTTCTAGTGAAGATGATGATAATATATCTCTTGCTGAGAGAGAAGAATTGAAGGCTGAAGTTCGACTTTCTAAGCTAGGACAAAGAGATGAAGCACCTAGTCACAGCCAGGCTGCAGTTTCTCAAAAGACTGTAGTACTTAAAAAGGGAAAACAGTTACTGGATACTGTCTCTCAAAAGACTGTGTCTATTGAAAAAGGATCTCATCCCAAGATCACTTCTGTGTCTACACCTCTTGAGTCTTCTCAGGATAAATCTTTTGCTCACTATACTAGGAGAACAAGGAGAAAGATTCAATTGTCACCTACACACACAGAGTCTAGTCCAACTAATATCATGCATGTCTCTACAAATGAACCTACAATCAAGTCAGCAAATGACTATAGAGATCTGGATATTGATTCTTCATGGGAAACTACATTATCATACAGACTGGCTATGGGACTAATTTCTCTCAAAGTGAAGTTGTCAAGGCCTGTTCTAGATTTTCTGGTTGAAAGAGTACCAAAACTTTTATTTCCAGATGAATATGGACTTCTACATCAAAGACTTGACTTAATGAAGATGTATTTCTATGTATCTGTCAGAAGACAATTAGTCAAGAAATTTGGACTCTCGAAGCATGTTGCACTTCAATCACTTCATGCATATTTATTTGACAAGGATGTCATTATTGAAGATGCTTCAGCTCAAGGTGAACAACTGGAGGAAGTAGCTAGTGGAATACAGTCAACAGAAGATACTATTGCACCAGTGGTGGATAGTAGGAAAGATCAGATCACAGTCACTACAACACAAGAACCATCTAGTCAGAGGTTGGATGACTCAGGAGCTGTGATAGCTGCTGTTGAAAGGTCTTCTGTGATGACTGAAATTACAAGTGAGAAACCCTATGATATGGGAGGAATAACTTTGACTGGTTTTCTTGAAGATCAAACAAATATTATTCAGTCAGAGTCTATCCACCTTGAGGGTGAGTCTCAGCAAACAACACTTAAAGACGGTGATGTACTAACTATGTTGTCTAATGAAGTATTATTAAAGACATCAGAGTCTAGTAAAGAACCTGAAAGTGGTATACTGGAGCCTGTAGTCTCTGGAAGGAAAGAAGATGTTTCTGAGGGTTCAGCGACTATAGCAGCTCACTCCTTGGAGAAAACCTCAAGCTCCATGCCAAATGAGGAACCCTCTCTCCATGTGAGTTCAGGTATAAAAACTTCTTCTAAACTCTATTTTTCTGTAGGTCATGAGAGCACTTATCCAAATTTGAGTGATACACTTGAAAAGATGGATATTGATCCACAATCAGAGAGGCTGGGTCCTGACCAGGCAAAAGGAGAGGTAGAAAGAGTGTTGACTTTAGATAGTCAAAGTGAGAATGAAGGTATGGATGATCAACTCCATAGTGAGGGAGAGAAAATTAGGAAACCACCATCGTTTGATTTCTGGGATCAGATTTTTCCTGAATCTTGGTCTGATAATCTTGGTATGGATGCTGGTACTTATTCTTTTATCAAGATGTATGAGAAGAATGACTTAGCAAAGCACAACTCAAAGCCAGAAGTTAAAGCTCAGAAGCAAAAAGAAAGGCTTTCAGGAATTATAAACAGAAGAGGTGAAAGGCTAAGACAAACTTCTACACCATTAGTACCAGTAGATATTTCTAATGATCCTCGTATTCCTTTGTTTGTACTACCAATATCAGCTAGAATTGAGACATCAACAGTATCTGATCAATCTAAGGAGGAGTCAGGTTTTGTAGATGTTAGTACAGAAAATACTGGTGAAGGACAAGATGATCATATTGTAGCTTCAGATCAGAAAGATGAAGATGTTTGTAACTCTAATCGAGTTTTATTACTTGAATATCATTCTACACAGGCAACTTCTTCTACAAGACTTGAATCTGAAGATATTCCAAACACTTCCAATATTGAAGTTAATTCTGAAGTTCTACAAGACATTCGGAAATCTCAAGTTGAAATTCAAACAAGACTTCAAACACTTGAAGATAACCAAGTCACTATTATGGAAAATCAAGCAGTTCTGATGAATCTCACTTGTTCTGTTACTGAATCTCTTGGAATTAATGTTGCTGATATCAAAAAGGGGGAGATAAAAACAGTTAAAAGGCAACAGACTGGGGGAGGAGATAAACAGACTGGGAGAAATAAAAGAAGAACTAAGGATGACAGAGGTGAATCTTATCAGGGAAGTGGTAAAGGAAAAGAAGCATCAAATAGTTGAATTCTTTCTTCTAAGTACTGGATACTATGTCTATATCTGAAAAAGGAGGTACTTAACTTCATGATTTTTGAATTTATAAATTCTATTCTGATTGTATTGTTATATGTTTTGACATCAACAACTCAGATTTATGCTTCAGATCTTAAAGCATAAATAGGGGGAGATTGTTAGGAATAATTCATGAGTTGTGATGTTAAGAATAGAATTTTACTTATACTTCTTGTATATCCTGATTTATAAAGGATTTAGCACTTTGTATAGGAAATATGTGTTAGACAGTTATCTGTAAAGTTTAGTCAGGAATGAACAGTGCATCGATTACTACATGTCAGGAACTGAGATTGAATCCTGATACGTCAAGTCAAGTACTGATCAAGTACTGATGGGATGGTCAAATCCTGATGCAAGATGGAATCCTGATATCAGTCGTGTTACTGATGATGTCATTATGGATGCTACAGAAACTGGCAAGTGCTATAAAACAGGATCTTTGTTTGAGGAACAAGCAAGAAGATTTTATGAAGGAAAGAATTTTCTATTGATGGAAACTATCAACTGGACGGCAGAACATTATCATGTATAAATTATCTTTCTGTAATTAGTTGATAGGGAGCATTATAAATACTCTCTCTATGTCATTGTAAAAATAGTTCGTTCGTGAGGTTTGTAATCGTTTGTATTCGAGAGTTCGAAACAAACAAAGAGAGAAAGTTTTATTTTGTCAGCAGCTGTTAAAGGTATTTGTACAACTTTGGTAGAGTTTGTATTTGATCTTATTAATACAAATAGAGTTTGATTCATTCGTTTATTCTTGTTCATATAACCAAGCAAAAATCAGACACGATTATATAACTTGTATTCAACCCCCCCTTTACAAGTTATTCGAGTTAACAGATACAACCTACTTACTGCAAATAAGGTAGCTGAACAAATTACTTTCTAGTCTATCTATCCTTTTTGAGTAAGTGTCTAAACGGTTACAGATTTGACTTTGCAAAGCCTGTTCAGATCCACTTCTTTAGCCCTTTGTCTCTTCTATATCTCTCCAAGGTTTCTTTTAGGCTTTCCAGAGCACATTACAGATTGTGGTCCATAAAGTGCATTGGCTTGTTGCAGGTTTCAGACTTGTACAATTTCTTCAGTATTTTGTCTCTAAGAATGTATTCGAGAAGTGACTAAGTAAGTGATTCGAGAACTAGGATTTACTTGATCAATAACTCTGAGTTCTCAAATACTGTTATATGACATATCGAATCACTTCTCGAATAGCTCTTTTCTCTGGGAATCCTTGAGTTGTCAAATAGAGCATTTTGACATGTCGAATCCCTGAGATATCGAATAGCTTTCTGAGTCCTTGAGATATCGAATGGAACTTTGACTTGTTGACTCTTTGAGAACTCGATTACCACTTTGACTTGTTGACTTCTTGAGTTCTCAAATAGAGCAGTGGACATATCGAATCTCTGAGATATCGAATAGTGTATTCAGAGATATCGAATAGTGTCTTGAGATATCGAATCCCTGACTTCTCGAATGCTGGACTTCTCGAATAGACAAAACTACTTCTCGAATTGGTACTTAGGCAAATTCTTCATTTCTCAAAATCCCAACTTTGATTATTTGACAGTCTTTATCTCTTTGCTTGAGGCATGAACCTTGGAACTTCTTTCAAGCATTATTTTTGACTCAATAAGTACAGTTACACAGCTAGAATTTTGATGCCTATTACAAGTACAAAGCAAGTAGAAACTCTACAATTAGAGGTTCCCTCAGTTAAGAGGTCATGTAAGTAATGCAAAGCATTACAAACAATTAGGCTTGTTATTAGAGTTAAATAGGCATGTCTCTGTGACTAACACATCGTAAGATAGAATTTGTTGATTCTGGACTTGTCGGAAAGGTCTTTTCGTGCTCTACAACTTTCGTTCTTTGAGTTTTTCAAGAAAACAACGTTTAGAGGGTCAAAAAGGGTAAATACAGATCTGATCAAGAGTGATTACATGTTTTGGATTCTTGTTTTTCCATTTAGAGGTAAGTTTCTGATTGATCTTTCTGGTTTTTTTCAAAATTATGTGTTATGTGTACGTATTTGTTATCAAAACTTGGGCTAATTGATTATATTTTGAAGTTATATGTATTATGGTATATGTGTTATGTGTAAGCAATAGTCTTGGGACTCTGATTTATGTCATGGCTTGCGAAAATAAAGACTTAGGACCGAGTCACCGGGTTGTAGTGACAGTTTTCTGAAAATTTTGGACCGTTATCACTGGGTTCTCTAGTGGTCGTGGTATGAGTTACAGGTTTCAAGTTATTGTTTATATGTGGTATCGTATCGTATCGAATAAGAATATGTGTATCGATATCGAAAGTGATTGTTTCGTGTATCCTATTATGTCGTATTGATTATCTTGTATATTATGTGTATACGTGTTACTTGGCCTTACTGGTTGGATCGATTGGTTACTTGTTGGGCTGTATAGCTCATTACTTACAATTTTCAGGTTCCGTATAAGATCGAGTGGATAGCATTGCAGTTTGAGGAGTTAAGGTTCAGAGTAGATTACCTTTTAAATAGTCACTCTTAGCTGCGCTTTTGTAATAATTACCTTTGTAATATACTTTTGGATTAATAAAATCTGTTTAATTTTAGTTTTTGATTTAGAATTAATAGTCCGAAAAGTCGGGCTGTTACACTTGCCCTCTTTCTTTCTCGATGAGAGTAAACCTAGGCACATCTATATACCTTCTTTTTCTCTTTCTTTCTCGTGTTTAATGATGGGAGTAGTACTAGGCACAACCTTCTTTCTCTTTGTAGGTTTAAGATTATAAATTGGTTTCGCGGTTGTAATTTAGATATGGATTTGGATTCGATTGATTTTGGTTTGATTAGATTTGGATTAAGTTTATTGGTTAGATTTAGACACTGTTTGGATTCGATTTTTATTTTAGGTTAAATTTAGATTTTGAATTGGTTAGAATTGATTATTGGGTTTGATTTGAGATTTAGATACAATTTTTAGAGTTGGATTTGGTTTTGGTTCGGTTTTCGATGGTTGCAGTTTGTTTGGACTTTTAGTTCTTGGCCATTGGTTGCAGATTTGTTTGACTTATTAAGTTGTTTCATTTGGTTATTTGATGACATGGATGGTTCTTCTCATACTAATTGGATTTTTTGTTAGCTTTTGTTTGGGTTCGAATTGTTATACAATCTGCGAAAACAAAACAGAAAAAGGAGCCAAGAACGAAAAACCCGAGTCCAGTGCGTGACTGTCTCCTTAAAGCGTATTTGTTCTCACCGTATGTGCGAGCGAAACGCCTCCCAGGATAAAACGGATTGCAACGAAGCTATAAAAGCGTCACTCTCAGCGAGCTTGAAACGAGCAAGAATATCATCGAAGGAAGAGAAGAGGCTGTGTTTGAAAAGAGGATGTGTTTTTTCGAATGAATAATCCTAGAGCTCTAGATGAGTATTTATAGGATAGGAAAACTTGTGCGCTACACAATTGCCCTAATTAATTAGCTGCACTAATCAAGAAGTCGGTGGCAATTTCCCTAATTAATTAACCGCCTTAATTAATTTTGTTAAGTTGGTGGCAAAAAATTTGTTATAAAAACGGAATTGATTTTACCACAATTAATTCCAAATTCGAATTAATTTAGTTAGATTTTAAGCCCAAGCCCAGTGGAAATAATAATTAGCAAAACTAGTCCGGGTTTATTCGGCCCAATTTTCTGCTGCATTCGTGTCCACTGGTCGCACACGCGGAAAGCCCGAAGGCTTATGAAGCCACGATTTTTCCCCTCGTAATCCCATGATTTGCACCCCCCCTGCGCGCACGTAGGAGATGGAGCAACACTTAGCCAACACAAGTGAACACTACTCAAGTGTTGTACTATATAAAGCAAAGGAAACTCCTTTTCCATTTCAATGTGGGACTTCAAGTTCCATTCTATAATTTGCACTTATAAGGGAGCAACTTTGGATAATCATAACTCATCCATCCCTTGGCGTTTTGAGTGTTTGAACATGCATTGGAAAGCTCTCGCGGAGGAGAACACTCTCCAAGATCGTTACAAACACGTACACAAGGCACACTCAAATCGGAGCTCAAAATGACTCGACAAAGTGGGTCTATAAACCCACATTTTCCAACAATCCCCCACATGGATGAGATTGATAACGTAGTAGCACACACTAGACAGACAGACATGGAATTTGATTTGGTGATAAATTCTTCGATCAGATATAGCATACGATAGGTAGAGAATGCTCCTTGAACCTTCGCTTGAGTAAGCATACCGACTTTACTGCTAGCCAGTAGACGTGCTTGTCTTTGAACTGTTCGAACGTTTGTGTAAACGATGATATACTTATCACTATATCCTTTCTTACTCGTTCAGATCTCACGATTATGTCCGTTTTGACCATGGAACATCGTCCTGGTTCTACATGAGTTTTTAAAGAATTGTGCCTCGTAATTCTCCTTTGAAGTGGCCCTCATTCTATCCCACATAGGTGATCTTTATCTTATAGAGTAACCCGCATTTACTCAACTGAATTCCATGCGTTCAAAACTTGAAATCCATGTATTCACCGAAAGATCATTAAAATCTTAATAGCTTACCCTCATACCTTACGGGTCTCACTGTTTTCTCATCATAGGAACAAGCCAGGGGTTACCCCCACAGTGATTTGGTCATCATGATTTAGTTGGCCCATTGAACCAAGTTCTTGGGATCTCCAGTCAGCAATGGTTGGGTGTCCACCATGACATCGTTAAGCAATAGGCTTAAGGCCCATCCCTCTCGATGATTTGTCAACCAGTTCTCTTGATAACCCTTTAGTTAACGGATCCGCAATATTATCCTTTGACGGTATAAAGTCAATAGTGATAATTCCGGTTGACATTAACTGTCTATTTGAACTATGTCATTGTCGAATGTGACGGGACTTTCAATTATACATTGTGCTCTGTGCTCTGTCAATAGCAGACTGACTGTCACAGTGTAGTCCTATTGCAGTCACAGGCTTTGGCCATCTCGGAATCTCCTCTAGAAATTGGCGTAAGTATTCAGCCTCTTCGACACATTTATTTAATGCCACAAACTCAGCTTCCATCGTGGAATGAGTTATAACCATTTGTTTGGAGGATTTCCATGACACTTCTGCTCCATCCAGTGTAAACACGTAACCACTCGTAGACTTTAGTGCCTTCTTACTAGATATCTAGTTTGCATCAGTATAGCCTTCTAGTACTGCTGGAAAACTGCCATAATGCAAACCATAGTCTCGAGTTCCCCTCAAGTACCTTAGTACTCGTATGATCGCTTTCCAGTGATCAGCTCCTAGATTACTCGTAAATCTACTCAACTTGCTAATTGAGTATGCAATGTCTGGTCTTGTACAACTCATTAGGTACATCAAACTTCCAATTATCCGTGTGTATTCCAGCTGCGAGACTCCTACACCTTTATTCATGGATGGATGTAAAGTCAAATCCACAGGTGTTCTCGCTGTCTCAACATCATCCTTGAGAAATTTCTCAAGAATCTTTTCAACATAATGTGGTTGACTTAATGCAAGACCCTCTGAGGTTCTAGAAATTTGAATTCCTAGAATTACATTTGCTAGACCCATGTCTTTCATGTCAAACCTTACCATTAACATGTCCTTTGTAGATACTTTATCATTGCTACCGGCAATAAGTAGATCATATACATACAATATCATCATGACATATCCGTTTTCGTTATCCTTATAGTAAGCGCAACTATCACATTCATTGATCTTGAAGCCATTGGCTAACACAACCTCATCAAATTTCTCATGCAATTTCATAGGCGCTTGCTTCAAGCCATACAGTGATTTCACCAATCTACAGACTTTTCTTTCTTATCCAGGGACAACAAACCCTTCAGGGTGTTTCATATAGATTTCCTCATCTATATCCTCATTTAGAAAAGTTGTCTTCACATCCATTTGATGTACAGTCAAATTTTGCATTGCAGCGATATCAAACATCATCCTTATAGATGTTATTCTCGATACTGGAGAATATGTATCAAAGTTATCAAGACCATGTTATTTCTTGTATCCTTTGATTACAAGTTTAGCCTTGTACTTATCGATGGTGCCATCAGGTTTTAACTTCTTTTTGAAAACCCACTTGCTACCTAGTGTTTTGCTACCGGTTGGTAAGTCCACTAAATCCCAAGTATGATTCTGTAAGATAGAATCTACTTCACTTTTGATGGCCTCTTTCCCATAGGTCTATCAGGTGATGTTACCGTTTCCTTATAGGTTTTCGGATCACATTCTTCGAGCAAATAAGTCAGAAACTCTGACCCATAGGATTTCTCCTTCCTTTGTCTTTTGCTCATTCTCACTACCCCCACATTTTCGTCTTCACTTTCATCACTCTCATTGTCGTCTTCTAAAGACTCATGAGGTCGTTTAGACGTCATAGGGCATTTAATTTCAGGATTACAAGCAAATACATTCTCAAAGAATGACGCATTCCTTGACTCCATAATCGTATTCTTTTGAATGTCCGGAATCTTCGATTCATGAACAATAAACCGATATGTAGTACTATGTGGTGGATATCCGATGAAGATACAATTCATAGTCTTTGGTCCAATCTTCACCTTCTTAGGTGCAGGGATTAGTACCTTTGCAAGGCACCCCCATACTTTCAGATTTTGGTAACTTGGTTTCTTTTTTCTTCCACATCTCATAAGGACTTTCATCCTTATTCTTGCGGATCATCATATTTAAAATATGAGTCGCACTTAAGATGGCTTCCCCCCACATCGACTGCGGAAGTCCAAAGCTTAACAACATCGCATTCAACATCTCCTTGAGAGTGCGATTATTCCTCTCAGCCTTTCCATTAGATTGAGGGGAGTATGGTGCAGTGACCTCATGGATTATACCATGTTGTGAACAGAATTCCCCAAAAGGTTCAACATATTCACCTCCACGATCACTACGTATCATTTTGATTTTGTCATTTTGTTGTGTCTCAACTTCTTCCTTATAGATTTTAAATTTATCTATAGCTTCGTCTTTGCTTTTAAACAAATATACATAGCAGTATTTTGTATAATCATCTATGAATGTAATAAAATACTTGTTTCCTCCTCTAGTTGGAGCGAATTTTAAATCACATATATCGCTATGTATTAGGTCTAGCATTTTGGTGTTTCTTTGCACATGTTTAAACGATGATCTCGTTAATTTGGCTCGACACAAGTTTCACACTTTTGCTTTGAATCGATATTCCATTTTGGTATGTAATCTTTTGCATTTAATCTTCATAAAGTGTCATAATTAACATGTCCTAATCTAGCATGCCATAAATTAGGAGACTCAAGCAAGTAAGTAGAGGAATTCTTTATTTCATTATCGTCCTTAACGGACATCACATTGAGCTTAAAAAACCCATCGATTACATAGCCCTTTCCTACAAACATACCATTCTTAGACCAAATAACTTTATCCGACTGAATAAACTGTTTGCGTGTTATTCTCAGCAGTGAGCAACGGTGGATCCTCTTTGAGGTAGCTGTTAGTCACAGAGGCATGCCTGTATACATCTAATAACAAGCCTAATCGTTTGTAATGCTTTGCATTACTTACATGACCTCTTAACTGAGGGAACCTCTAGTTGTAGAGTCTCTACTTTTTTAGTACTTGTAATAGGCATCAATTCCTACCTGTGTAATTGTACTTAAAAGTCAGAGAATAATGCTTGAAAGAAGTTCCAAGGTTCATGCCTCAAGCTTTAAGAACAAGACTATCAAATAATCACAGTTGGGATTTGAAGAAATGCAGAATTTGCCTAAGTACCAATTTGAGAAGTCTAGCCTTCGAGAAGTCAGAGATTTGATATCTCAAAAGACATTATTCGATATCTCTGAATACACTGTTCGATATCTCAGAGATTCGATATGTCTACTACTCTATTCGAGAACTCAGAAAGTCAACAAGTCAAAGTATCATTCGAGTTCTCTAGGAGTCAACAAGTCAAGGTCCATTCGATATCTCAAGGACTCATAAAGCTATTCGACATCTCAGGGATTCGACAAGTCAAGTGTTCTATTCGACAACTCAAGGATCCCTGGAGAAAAGAGTTATTCGAGAAGTGATTCGATATGTCAATTATACAGTATTCGAGAACTCAGAGTTATCTAATCCTAGTTCTCGAATCAATCACTTAGCCACTTCTCGAATACATTCGTGGAGACAAACTACTGTAGAAATTGTACAAGTCAGAAACCTGCAACAAGCCAAAGCACTTTATGGACCACAATCTGTATCGTGCTCTGGAAAGCCTACAAAGAAGCTTGGAGAGATGTACAAGAGACAAAGAGCTAAAGAAGTGGATCTGAATAGAACTTTACAAAGTCAAATCTGTAGCCGTTTGGATGCTTACTCAAAAAGGATAAACACATTGGAAAGTAAACTTGTTTAGCTACCTTATTTGTAGTAAGTAGGTTGTATTCATGTTCTATAAGAATACAACCTCACCTCTTTAGAGATTAAGTTTTTCACACACTTTGTAAGAGTACATCTCTTTGAGAAAAATGAAGCTGAGAATACTATCATTTGTATTCACAGGTTGTAGCAAATCTTTATCTAATAAAATATTAGATTAAAGTGATATCGTGCCTTGTGTTGTTCATAATCCGCACTTACACATTTGCACACACAACCACATATCTTGCTACACAGATTCAAGAACAAGAAAAGTTTAAGAATCCATTCACTTCCTTTGTTCTTTAGTCGTATTCAATACTCAACAAGTGGTATCAGAGCAGGCTATTTATTCGAAAACAGAAAATGATCATGAATACACCAAAAACTACAGGAACAGTGAAGGTCCCTAAGTTCGACAAAGAGAACTACAACCTCTGGAAGATCAAAATGCAGTTGTTCATCAAAGCTACAAATTCTCTATATCCTGAGATACTCTAGAATGGGCCCTTTGTTCCACAACATGAGATTCAAGAGAAGACTGTTGGAACTACAACCACTCCAAGATCCTATGTGGCTAAAGATCCATCTAAATGGACAGAGACAGAAAAGGAGATGGTTGCCCTTGACAGTCATCTTATGTTGCTGATAATAGATTCTATGGAGATGTCAATGTTTGCAAACATAGCATCTTGCACTTCTGCTAAAGAGATGTGGGATCATATTGAGGTTTTATGTGAAGGAACAGGGGATGTCAGAGAGAATAAGAAACAGATACTGGTCACACAGTATGAATCTTTTATGGCACAGCCCAAGGAAAGCATCACTGATATGTTTGAGAGATTTCACAAGCTGGTTACTGAGTTACAGATGAATGGAAAGGTTTACAGCACTAAAGAACTGAATATGAAGTTTCTATTGTCTTCTCCAAACCACCTAGAGTAGAGGGTCATTTCTCTAAGGGAAAGAGATTTGAACAAAATCACATATGATGTACTCTATGGGGTTCTAAAGACTCATGAGCTTGAGTTGCTTCAGAAGAGGGCTATCCAAGCCAACCAAGACAAGATGATAAACACTTCATGTGCCTTGATTGTCAGCAAATCTGTTCAAGACCTAGAAGCATCTACAAGTCAGTTGAGAATAGAGGAAATAGTAGATGATGAAGAAACTGAAGTTGAAGTAAGTGAACCTGTTGAAGAAAAGGAAGAAGAAGAGTTCTATACTCTTGAAGAGCTAGATGGCATGGAAAACACCTCATATGCTTTCATGGCCAGAAAATTTCCAAACATCAGATTCAAGAGGAACCAACCCTTCAAACCTAAATCCCAAAACCATTCCTTCAATAAGAGTAAAGTACCTGTGAAACCAAGCAAGAGTAAATTTAAAACTGGCTATGTGGATAGGTCATCTATGAGATGTTATAGATGCAATGACCTAGGGCATTTTGCTAGTGAATGCAAGAAGCCTAAAAAGAAGGATAAAGAGTTTCTAGAGCTTGAAGCTAAGTATGAGGCCCTTCCCAAAAAGCAAACACTAGGCAAGGCCTATATAGCTGAAGGGAAGTGTTGGGATGATATTGATAGTGATGAAGAAGAGCAAGGATTTTGTAACTATGCCTTGATGGCCAATTCCAAGGATGACACATCTCCATCAGACTCTCAGGTACCATCTCTCACTTCCATAGACATGTCTGTTTCTGAGTACAAGAATATGATTGAACAACTATCTGTTAAAATGTTTAATATTCATACTAGTATGACTGCTGCTAATGAGGAAATTGCTAAACTGTCTGCTAGAAATGAATTGTTAATCAAAAAGAATGAGGAACTTGAGCTAACTGCTATGCAAGTAGAAAACCTTAAGAAAGAAGTTGAATATCTACAGAATAAGGTTCTATGTGCTAGTCAAATTGAAAAGGCTCTTAGGGATGAATTAGCTGAAAATGAATTCAAACTGAAAACCTTTAAGAACTCATCTAGTCTATTGCAATCCTACCATGAAAAAATCCAAGCTAAACCCAAGGCTGCCATTGGACTTGACTATGGCACTCTTAAACAGAGGAAAGGCTATACTATCATTAAAGATGACATAGTTGTTCAGGAGGAAGTGCCTCACATTTTGAAAAAGGCTGAGTCTCCAATTTTTAAAGAATCAACATTTGAAATTGATGAGGATGCCATTCTCATTAAGCAAATGTTGAATGATGAGGATGAGGCACAGTCTAATGAACAACCAGCATCCTCTAAGAGTGAGAGTGTCAAGTCAAAACCAAGGAGCCAGTAGGTAGTAGGTCTAGACCTAAGAAGTTTGTTAAGTTTGTATCAGCTGGTAAGAATGAATCTGAGAAGAAAGTGGCTAAGAAGAAACAGAACAGAAATGGCAAACTAGGGATTAACAAGGATAATAACTATGCCTATATGCCTAATGCCCCTAGGAAAACTTGTCAAAATTGTTTTAGTACCAATCATTTAACTCATGCATGCAAGAAACCTATTAGTAGTGTGTCCAAACCTTTCTATGATTGCTCCGTGCCTTTAAGACATAGAGATGCTCCATTCTGTGATAAATTTGATTGTAAGCCATGCAATATGAATGTTATGACTAGCTGTTTCAATCTGAGAAGGCAATTCATTAATGGTTGTATCAGTCACAATTCTCACACACACTACATAAGGTCAAAGTCTTCAAGTCCTCTTAGAGCTAGGAAGGTACGTCTGTCACCTAAGTCTGAAACCCCATGTTCTAAGACTTCTAACAGTGACAAGAAGACTAACACCAAGAAAATTGATAAGTATGTTGTCAATGATAAAACTGTTTCTAAGTCACATGGACCCAAACTTGTTTGGGTACCAAAGGAGAAGTAATACCTTTGTGTTTGCAGGGCAAAGAAAGTGAAAAGAAGGTCATGTGGATTTTGGACATACTGGTGATATGGCCCTGCTATCACAGTATGAGGAGAAGGCTGGCCCAATGGTTGCTTTTGGAGATGACAACATGGGTAACACATTGGGATATGACAAGTTGAAATTTGGTAATGTCATCAGTGAAGATGTAGCACTAGTCAAGGGACTCAAGCATAATCTGCTAAGTATTGGTCAGTTTACTGATAGAGGATTCAAAGTGAATTTTGACAAGGATGAGTGTTTGATCACCCACAAGAAGACTGGTGATTTTGCTCTATCTGGAGTAAGAAAAGGAAGCTTGTTTGTTGCCAACATGGACTCTGCAAACAAGGACAAAGTTTGTTGCTTTTACTCAAAAGCATCAAGTGAAGACTGTTGGCTGTGGCACAAGAAGTTATCACACTTGAACTTCAAAGCCATTAGTTCTGTAGTCAAAAGAGAGTTAGTGAGAGGCATGCCCACACTTGAATTCTGTCAAGAAGTAGTGTGTGAGGCTTGTCAAAAAGGAAAAATGAAAATATCAAGCCACAAGTCAAAAACAGTGACATCAATAACCAAGTCCCTGTAACTAATTCATATGGATTTGTTTGGGCCTGTCAATATTATGTCACTAGGAAGAAAGAAGTATGCTTTGGTGATGGTTGATGACTTTACAAGGTATACATGGGTGGAATTTCTGTCATCAAAAGATGAGGCTCCACAAGTAATCATTGAGCACATAAAGAAAGTTGATAGGGAAGCAAAAGCCAACAATGCAAGTGTGATTGCATTGAGAAGTGATAATGGAACATAGTTCAGAAATGCCATGCTTGAAGCATTTTGCAAAGAGAATGGTATTTCTCTACAATTCTCAGCTCCAAGGACTCCACAACAAAATGGTGTTGTTGAGAGAAAGAATAGAACTCTAATTGAGGCTGCTAGAACAATGTTGCTTGATGCAAAGATGCCTACATGTTTTTGGGCTGAGGCTGTGAGCACTGTATGCTATATCCAGAACAGAACCATCATCAACAAAAACACTGGAAAGACACCTTACAATTTGATGACTGGAAAGAAGCCTACTCTAAAGTATGTTCATACTTTTGGAAGCAAATGCTTTGTACTGAAGGATAATTCAGAATATGTTGGAAAATGCAAAGGCATTTGAAGGAATTTTTCTTGGCTACTCTATGGAAAGAATTGCATACAAAGTTTATGTCATCAGTCAAAAGAAAATTATGGAAAGCACAGATGTAACATTTGATGACAACAAACTACCTGGATTAGAAGAAGCCAATGATGAAGATAAAGATCCATTAAAGTTTGAAAATCTAGATGATTCTGATGAAGAGATTGATACTGAAGTTGAAACTGTAGTTCAACAAACTCAAGTGAATGATGATACAAGAGAAGAATTTGTGCCAATCAACAGTGGAGAGGCAAGCATCCAAGACACACCTATGAATAGTGGCAACTTCACAGGGGAGGAAGTGAGAATGATCATGACTTGGATGATGAAGCAACATCAAGGTTGAGAAATCAGACTGAGCATTCAAGGAAATGGGATAGATCACAAACTGCAGAGCAAATTATTGGAGATCCAAATGCAGGAGTGAAGACTAGGAGAGCAACTCAAAATGAGTGTCTCTATGGTTGTTTTCTATCTCAGATTGAGCCTAAGAAACTTGATGGCAAGAGGAGCTGAATCAATTTGAAAGAAACAAAGTGTGGGAACTTGTGCCTGCACCAAAGAATAGAACCATTGTTGGAACAAAATGGGTTCTGAAGAATAAGATGGATGAAGATGGTGTAATAGTAAGAAACAAAGCAAGGTTGGTTGCAAAAGGATACTCTCAACAGGAAGGCATTGATTTTGATGAGACATTTGCTACAGTTGCTAGGTTGGAAGCCATCAGAATCTTCTTGGCATTTGCTGCTCATTCAAACTTTGAAGTTTATCAAATGGATGTCAAGAGTGCATTTCTGAATGGAGAGTTAGAAGAAGAAGTTTATGTACAACAACAACCTGGCTTTGAGGATCCACATTTCCCAGAATTTGTCTACAGATTGCTTAAGACATTGTATGGACTTAAGCAGGCTCCAAGGGCATGGTATGACACTTTATCACAA
The DNA here is from genome assembly GCA_037693485.1 of Kitagawia praeruptora. Classification (NCBI taxonomy): domain Eukaryota; kingdom Viridiplantae; phylum Streptophyta; class Magnoliopsida; order Apiales; family Apiaceae; genus Kitagawia; species Kitagawia praeruptora. The sequence goes on along the minus strand of CM075350.1, from coordinate 56,331,004 downwards.
TTTCTTCTTGAAAATCAATTCACTAGAGGCACATTGGACAAGACACTGTTCTACAAGAAGCATGGTGATGATATTATCCTTGTTCAGATCTATGTGGATGATATTATATTTGGTTCCACTAATGAGAAACTGTGTGAGAAATTCACTAAGCTCATGCAGAGCAGATATGAGATGAGTATGATGGGAGAGTTAACATTCTTTCTTGGATTGCAAGTTAATCAAAGGAAGGATGACATTTTTATCAGTCAAACCAAGTACATCAAGGATTTATTGAAGAAGTTTGACTTAGAAGACTGCTCACCTGCAAAGACACCCATGGCCACTGCCACCAAATTGGATGAAGATGCTAAAGGCAAGAAAGTGGATATCTCAGTCTACAGAGGCATGGTTGGTTCTCTACTCTATCTCACTGCAAGTAGGCCAGACATCATGTTTGCTACATGCTTGTGTGCAAGGTTTCAATCAAATCCAAAAGAGTCACATTTGATTACTATAAAGAGGATCTTTAGATATCTGAAGTGCACTCCAAACTTGGGTTTATGGTATCCTAAGGACACAGGGTTCAATCTGGTTGGTTATTCTGATGCTGATTATGCTGGATGCAGAGTGGATAGGAAAAGGACCTCAGGTAGCTGCTAGTCTCTTGGACAAAGGTTAGTCTCTTGGTACAACAAGAAACAACAATCTTTGTCAACTTCCACAGCTGAGGCTGAATACATAGCTGCTGGAAGTTGCTGTGCTCAAGTGCTTTGGATTAGAAATCAACTTAGAGACTATGGACTTGTGTTGGAAAGAATTCCAATCATGTGTGACAACACAAGTACAATCTCTATAGTTGCCAATCCTGTCAATCATTCTAGGACAAAGCACATTGACATCAGATATCATTTTATTAGAGAACATGCAACTAATGGAACCATTGAGTTGCATTATGTCTCTACAGATAAACAACTAGCTGACATATTTACTAAGCCATTAGATGAAGCCACCTTCACAAGGTTGGTGAGTGAGATTGGAATGCTGAATTCTTCAGATTCTGGCTAAGTGAATATATCACCTAGATTGTTGCAGCAGTAAACACTTACTTTATCTAAATTTTCAATATTTTTTAAGTTAGTGTTGGCTGAAATATGATTTATAAATATTTCAAATCTGCTGCATATGTTGAAAAATCATATTATGTCAACTTGAAATTTCTATGAAATTTTGAGAATATCACTATTTAATTTGTTAGAATATTCTTTACAGAATATGTTTGATAAATTTTTAAAAGATAGTGAAAATTGAATTTTTATGAGTGAAAAAAATATTTCGATAAGTCAGACTTTTCTAATGATTCACTAATCGACTTCTCTAACAAGCCTCTTTGGAGCACTTTTGAGTTCTCGAATAGAGCCTTTTTGGAGATATCGAATAGATGTATGATTGACTTCTCGAATATGGTAATTGAGTTCTCTAATGACTAAGTTCTGGAATACTGTATTTGAGTTCTCGAATTATTTGAAAAGGCCGAATTCTCGCTGAATCTTAACCGTTTTTGGATTTTTATTCAGAATTTTAAATCACTGATAAAAACATATTTAATTTAATTTAGAATTATTTCTAAGTTAGATAACTGCCATCTGTGAGTGTCAACCTGCTTAAGATATCGATTAAGCCTTTCTTGACTTATCGAATAGTTGATTTCTACTTCTCGAATGCCTGACTTGTCGATACAAAACATATATCTAATCGACAATTCAAGTACTTCATACTTATGCAATTCTACATCTATTCGATTCATTTAATTCGATTTCTCATGCATCTAAACTCCCAAAACCTCTATAAACCCTAACTTCAAAAGCTTAATTTCTTCTTCAACCTTCGTTATCTTTCTCTCTCTATGAAAATGGCAAAGACTCAACTCACCATACCCACTCAAACCAATTTCATTGCAATAACTAATGATGTGGAAGCACCAAATACAAACTTCAAGTGCTTTGTTCGATGGATGTCTGAGTCATATATCAAGGATGCACTTTCAGCGAACCCAACTCTGTATCTAGACTTACTAGAACAATTTTGGAGGACTGTTACTGTGGAGGTTATCACTCTTGAGAATGCTATAACCTCATATGTGGTCTACTGCAAGATTCAAGGGAAGGATATCACTATCACCACAGCAGACATGAATAAAGCACTGGATTTACAACAAGAGGAGTATGACCTACTGGCCACAAATGCAGAGTTAGAAGACTTCTTTGATTTCATCAACTACTCTGATAAAATCAATCTTGGAAAGTTGAATAGGAAGTCCTTGAGGAGAGAATGGAGCTATGTCTTTGCTACTCTTCTTCAAGTCTTCACAGCAAGGAAGTCTAGTTTTGACCAAATCAGTGCACCTGCACAACAAATTGGCTATGCCTTGGCCTATGGGAGAAAAATAGATGTTGGACAGATCATTCTACAGGAGCTATATGGGAGACTTGGTAAGAACTCAGCCAAGAGAGGTACTGAAATTTTCTTTCCTCGTTTTATTCAATATGCACTTAATTTTGTAGATAATAAATTAATTGAAATGCCTGGAATAGATAAGACTAGAATAGGCTACCCTAGGTCCATGACCAAACTCATTTTTGGTAACTTGGAGACTAGGAATGATGTGGATGTAAGACTCAAAATAATTCCCCATATGGAGAGTCTATTTAGGACTTACCCCACAACATGCCAATATTTGATTCCAAATCACAGTTAGCACAGCTCAAGCAAGTAGGATAAAATGCTAACCCAGGGCTTGCTATCCAACCCTCTCAGCCAAACACTCTACCAAACGGTGAGCCAACTGCATCATCCTCTCAAAAGGGTGATGTTAGTAAAAAGAATAGAAATGAGATAGTTTCTGAACCTTTGAACATATTATCTGAAGCAGCATTGGCTGTAGAATTAGGTTTAAAAAGTGAGGAACCCGAGTCACCTTTACAGAGACCAAAGAAGAAGAAATCAAAAGCCACCTCTTCAGTCACACAAATGGCTGAAGTTGTAAAATCAGGGGCAAACAGCTCACTAGATGTATCCTCTCAACAGGGTGCATCTATAGAATCAAGCATTCTCCCCAATGCACCATCTTGTATGGAGTCTGTACAAAGGAGTGATAAGGCTGACACAACACTGAGTGGAGAGCACATCACACTTGAAACTCTCTCTATTTCTCAAGGGAGTTGCCAAAATCTACTCTAAACAACACTTCTCTTCCAGAATCTTCATCTCAAATTTCTTTGAAGCCTGCAACTCAAGAAATTGAGGAGCAAGGCATTGATCGTCAAGAATTCTTCTCTCTTAGTGAGCCAATTGATTCAAGTGACTTAGTGCATGACACTTTGCTCACCACCCAGGAACCACATTTAGATGGTGAGGGAATGCAAGCTGGGGCATATCCTGATGACACCATCACAAACACAGAGGATTCACTAGTTTTCACTAGAGACTCTGTGCCTGTGTCAACAACTGGTGTAACTCATCCCACTTCTGTGGAGACACCAGTAGTAGAGTCAATCCATCCGGTTACAGAAGTTGCATCTGTAACTGAGGAGTCTAGCTTGCCTAGCTCTAGCTCTGACTTTATGTCACAATGGCTGAAGCCTATGCAACATGACAGTGCTTCAGGATCAGGGTCTGTTCCACCATAATTGAGGGTTGAAGCACTTCAAAGCTTAGTTGTGGATCAGATTCCTGAGTTTGTAAAGATAGCTCAAAATCTTGTCACCTCAAATATTCCAAATGCCAACTATGAAGCCATTCTGCTATGTCATAAAAAAGATGTGAAAATGCAAAAGGAGAAAATAGTAGATGAGGCTGAAAGGGATGGTAATGTTGATGCTTGGATACAGGGAAAATATGACATTGCTCTCTCAGAAGGTCTTCAGTTCCTAAGAGAGGAGTACATCACTTCACTAGGGTCTAATGCCAAATCTCTAAATCCTAGTGATGTGTATGAAGCCTGTAACTAAGGAGTCTAGCTTGCCTAGCTCTAGCTCTGACTTTATGTCACAATGGCTGAAGCCTGTGCAACATGACAGTGCTTCATGATCAGGGTCTGTTCAACCACAATTGAGGGTTGAAGCACTTCAAAGCTTAGTTGTGGATCAGATTCCTGAGTTTGTAAAGATAGCTCAAAATCTTTTCACCTCAAATATCCCAAATGCCAACTATGAAGCCATTCTGCTATGTCATAAAAAAGATGTGGAAATGCAAAAGGAGAAAATAGCAGATGAGGCTGAAAGGGATGGTAATGTAGATGCTTGGATACAGGGAAAATATGACATTACTCTCTCAGAAGGTCTTCAGTTCCTAAGAGAGGAGTACATCACTTCACTAGGGTCTAATGCCAAATCTCTAAATCCTAGTAATGTTGTGACAGCCCCAAATCCGGGGTCATGAATTTGGGCCATCATGAACCAACTTCCATTCAAATTCAATATCTCTTGGGTTTTTTTTTTTTTATAAATACTTATGCAATTGACCCCACAGTAATATACACACACACACCAGTCATATGCTCAGAGAACAACATTCACCATAATAAGAGTCTAGAATTTAAAAAGTTATTACAACCCAGAATCATACTTCAGTACATTGTTGAGTGATGCTTCTACAAGAAGCATTTCAACAACCAAATTTATTACAATCTTTCAAACTTACACACTTAATATACATAAGCCCACTAAACCCCTTGCGATGGTCATCTACCTCGGGGATTGATGCTAACGAGCTCTCAGAAGGTCGCCTTTCCCTTACCCTCTTGCGGGGCGTTCTGCGTAGTATGGGCATACCTAGCTGTATATAGATAAGTAGCAAGAGTGAGCTATAATAGCTCAGCAAGATAATATTGAAAACTAGAATTTAAAATGTAACCAATTTATAAACTTTAAAGAAGAATAAAACTCTTATTTAATAATACATCATCCACTTACTATTATAAGAAAGAAATCTAAGGTAATACAGTATCAGTTTCTCTTCTTAAATATTATAACAACCAATATACCCTTTTTGTATAATATCTAAAAATAACATAAATACTTGAGTAAATCTCTCACTATCATCTTCTCATTTCCCTCCTGTACAGTAATTTTTATAAATTAATATAAAATCAGTTTCTCTTCATCTATATCAATAATTCCATCGTTTCATATCACTTTTCTGTTTTCAGTTATAGAAATCTGAAAACCACTTTCAATTCTTTCTTTCAAGTTTTGGGGATATATACTGACGCCAGATACGTAGGACGATGATCAGTCGCCTGACCGTATCCGCTCTCTGTTTACTACTAGTAGAAGGAATGAAGGCACCTGCTAACATCATCCCTGGAGGAAGGCACCTGCTAACATCCTCCTGGAGGAAGGCACCTGCTAACATCCTCCCTTGGCATCTTCGTGCCGAATCATGAATACTAGACTATGTCGCACACAGCCCTGACATAGCCTCTTATGCAAATTTGTTGCTAATCCCCCTTTTTATAAGATCATTATTCAATTTATCAACACCATTTCACATTTCCATATGTCATTCACTTATCTCATTTCCATTCTCGCACATTACTTCTATAAAATATATGTATAGAACATACACTAAAAGAATGTTTATAATATAGCATTATAAATCATATAACCCTAGATAACAACTGATACCATTCTCTTTCATATCTCTTTTACCCTAGAGCATATTCGCTCCATTCATAATCATCTCTATATTCATATTTCAGAAAACATATTCATCTCTCTTTAACTTCCCACAATCAAGAAAATATATTCTTTGCAATATAGCAACAAAAGCATCACATATACATAAATATATTCCATGATATCATTATTATTCCGAAGATAAATAATTTTTAAAGTAGGGATAGAAGGATCTTGCCTCGATTTCTGTATCCTGACAGTAGGGCTGGTTCCTCCTCCGGAATTTCTATAAACACAAAAGGACCGTCATTAGAACACTACATCTCTTACTCACTATCCTCTTGTATAACAAAATCCTTTACACTTCAACATATGTTTAATGTGTTATTATTATCCCAAAGGTTCAAGAACTTAACCATTTATAAGCTCAATCGAAGTTTCAGGGGTTTTTACCATTTCCCCTAACAACCACACTCGACTGTAAAATTTCTTATAAATTTTAGAATTCGAGTTTTAATGCAAGGTCAACTGGTATTAGTTCTTTGACCACACTACTACCATATCCCAAAATTTCGTGGCTTTTAAACATGTTAAAGTATGGTAACTATAACCTCAAATTTGGTACAATTACGAATTCTCGACTTTCGAACGTCTTTCACTAAAACTGACTTTTCTCCTAAACCGTACGTCAGATTTTAACGCACCTTATATCAAAACGATCTATGAACTAAGCTCTATCATTTCATGGTCACTAAGTGTGCTAGACAGTAAGGTACCGTACTGCATTGGTGTCCAAAAACAGGGCAGTTTGTAGTTCTAACGAAAATCGGACATTATAACTGCTGTAATTTCATACTTTCCAAAATTTCACCACTCCAAAACCATCATCAAACACCATAATCAAACCCCACACCATGTGGACTACATTCCAGCCATGGTTCCAAGTTCACAACACAAATTTCATATCACACCCAACCATTCATAACACATATTCATCATAAACTTTCCATTAACCACACTTAACTACTAATCACTTCAATATCTACTATAAATACAAAAGGCAAGGGTTGTTATACCTCTTTGAAGCTTGAAGAACACTTAATAATCCTTAATAATCCTTGTACACACCTTGAACAACCTTGAATTAGCTTGGATTAACTAAAGGAGCCATAAAAACAAAGATTAAAACTTGAAAACTACTATTCACTACTATTCATCTTGCACTTGAAGGATTTTATTACCTAGGCAAATGATGATGGTTGGCCTTCAAACTTTGAGGATATCACTTACTAACCTCCAAGCATCTCCACCATTTTTCCCATGATTTAATCTTGAAGAGAATTAGGGTTTTGAATTTTATTTTCTTTCTTTTTTCTTCTTTGGCCGAAAGTTGTCAACAAGAAGGGGAGAGAGCTTTTGTGTTGGTTTTGATCTCATCTAATCTTATTCTCACTTAATTTAGAGTGTAATGGAAGCTTGGTAAAAAATCTAGGTGCTAAAAGACTAATCTACCCTTAATTTGGTTTAGTGGAAGATGACATCATTAACATGATTTCATAATTCTCTTTTTCCTTGATTTTCTTTTCTAATTATAATGCTAGTACTCTTGGTAATTATAATGGGGTATGTATCCTTGTCATATTATAAATCTTGGTTGCTTAATCTCCATATTCGTCTAATTGTGGTTTGTTTCGAGTGTACCTCATTATCTCAGTAGTTTTGAAACCATTTACAAATCCAATTTCCCTTGATATTCTCTTAACTTAATAATTCCCCTGGCTCAATTCTAAATTCACTAATCCCTCAATATATAATTCTTATAATGTTTCCATGCTCCTTAATGTCCACTAGAAGCTTATTCGAAATCAAAATCCTCAAAATCCATGTTTCAGGAATTTCTGGAATCTAACGTCATTTCGAGTCACTTATTTCCATTGTACAATACTAATATGGTTTCTGTTTATTCATTTTATGTTTCCATTATAAAGTACCTATATACCATTTCTCTAAATCCTCGAAATTTACTATTCATAGGATCACTGTAGCATTGCCAAAGTTAGGGTTATTACATCCTTCCCTCCTTAAAAGGATTCCGTCCCGGAATCACGTCAGAAATGTCATAGATACCCTTTTCATCTACACCTTATAACTTCTATATCACTTTCTCCATCCTTTTTCCTTCATAATATCTCTATCTTGTTTGCACCAAATACACCAACATAAACTTGCTTGTCATTCATCAACATTCCTCTTTTTAATTATGGGTATTGGCCACCACATTGGCCTCTCCTGACTGGTAGTGTATCTCACTTATGGTTTATCCCTATGTTGATCTCTATCATGACATGAAATATACATATTTCGCTCTTATTATATCTTGGCTCTGTAAAATCTTCCAGAAATCCGACTAGAATAAGATTCTTTGAAACAATTGTAAGAAAATATTACCTATAATATATATTTCCTGTTCGTATATAAACAAGTCTGTGGTTTACCCCCAAAATACTATTATTCTCCTTTTCATAGAATTTCTAACCCCTAACAGATACTGATTTTCCTTATCTAGATTATCAACCTACCTATACCATTCATTGACCACATTGATCCCTAACCAAACATTTACACTAAAAATTTAAATACTAGAAAAATGTTCACCTGCATCTGTATCCGGCCTTCTCAATGCCTCCCCTAAAGTCATATTGTACACCCTGGCAGTAGGTTTATTTGAAGCAGTCACACTCTGTTCTGGCACGGATGATCCCCCGGAACGACAATCTCTGGCAATATGTCCTAGTTTCCCACACTGGTAACACTTGATGTCCCTCTTAGGATTGGTATTAGCAGATGGGCACTGGCTAAAATAGTGTCCTTTTTGTCCACAGTTATAGCAGTTTATTTCTAACGCTCTACACACTCCCGTATGCTTCCTACCACACGTGTTACAGTCTGGAAAGGGTGTTCGAGATTGATTAGACTGAAAAGTTCCTGTGGATCTACCACCCTGATTCACAGTCTCACTGGTAGTCTTATTATTCCCTGACTTTCCTCCAAACTGGGGTTTTTGTCCTTTACCAAACTTGTTAAAATAGCTTCCTTCACTTGAACCTCCTTTCTGACCCTCAAATTTCCTTTTCTTACTCTCTCGTCCTATTTGAGTCTGTTCACTCTCAGCTTCGATAATAGATGCTTTCTGAACCACCGCAGCATAATCAGTCAACTCAAATGGTGCCACTCTAGTACGTAGCCATGGTTTCAATCCTTGTTGAAACCTCTTCGCTCGTTGCTCTTCAGTACGCACAAATTCTGGAACAAACCTAGACAGTTCGGTAAATTTCGTTTCATACTCAGCCACTGATAGGTTTTCCTGCTTTAGCTCCAAAAATTTTATTTCCATCTGGTTCTCCAAATACCTAGGGGAATATTTGTCTAGAAACACCCTAGTGAAGCGCTCCCAAGTTATCACTCCCGCTCCTTCCAGATTCTTTTGAGTTTCCCACCAGTAATTTGCCTCTCCCTTTAAGAGATAGGCTGCAAAAACTGTCTTCTGGTCTTCCTCTATCCTCAGTATCTCAAAAGCCTTTTCCATCTCTTTCAGCCATGCCCTGGCTGCTACTGGGTTAGTGGTTCCCTCAAATTCTGGGGGTTTTAATGACTTAAAGGCACGAAAAGAGTTAGCTGCCTGGTTGGGAAGAACAGGTGGTGGTGGTGGATTCTGTGGATTAGCTAAATTCTGCCTCAAAAGTTCCATAAATTGGTTAAAAGGGTTACCACCCTGACTTCCCTGTTGGCCAGTTGATTCATCTTCTTCTTCCTCATGATCTTGTTCATTATGAGCGTTTTCATCCTGCCTATTCTGACTTGCTTCCTCTCTATCATTTTCCCTTGCATTCATTCTATTATTACGCTTAGGCGGCATGATTCTGTATATAATAATATTCTCCATTAATCACCCAAATTTAGGGTACAATATACATCATTTCCATATATGCACAACTATATCATTAGTTAATCTTATTTATACATCCCAGTATTCTAAATTCACACAAGTAATATTTAATCATAATACAACTTTGACAGATAAGCTTAGTACCTTTAGCACAATAACCTTTTCATTTAAGTCAATCACTTCATATATATCAATATTTCTGAATCTCAACATTTAATATCAAAATACGATAAAATTAGGCAAAGTACATAAACTTCATTAATTTACATAAATATTTTACAACTTGGGTACAACGTCTTTTACTACTAATATCATACATCATAAAGTACAAGGTTTGAAACCTCAAAAGCATAACTGTACATACTAACTCGCTATAACAAAAGCACTACTAGCTGTCCTCTAATCAGACTGGGATTAAGACAGTAAACAACTAACCTAATCCCCAAAATGACATCCACAAGATGACTAGTCTGATTAGTATCCAAAACTACTACTCCTAATCATGGTAACGACGCCCTGATAACGTCCCTGATCTGCGCTACCATAGTGGTGACTGTATCAACTATCTGAGCCCTCCATACTGGATCCCCTCTGTCTCCCAACATCGTCCTAATGTCACCGAGTGCCCGTAGCTCGATACTGACTATGCTCAAATTCAACCCATCTGGTATCACACCTCCTCCTCCTCTCGCCCTGTCTAACCTCTGTATAAGCGTATCTATAGTCCGACGGGACTCATCCAGCTGTCCCTGAAGGGCAAAGTACTCTGACAAGAAAATAGCTGGCAACTGGCCAGCTGGAAACATAGGTGCCTCCTGAGGTGGCATAGCATCTGGGGGAGGTACGTCTACAAGTGGGGGTGCATCCACTGGTGGAGGTGGTGGTGGTGCAAATGGTGGAGATGGAGGAACTGGCTCTGTGTCCGCATCCTCGGAAGGGTCATCCTCCAACTCATCCTCTGATAAGATAAAGTGGCCTGGTGGAGTGAACTGCTCAACTGGATCCTCAAAAGGGTCGGGGCTAGGTAGAGGAGATGGAACTGGGACAGGTGGGACAGGAATAGGAGTCACGTGAATGTCCCTCCACTCAATCGGCTCCTCAGGTATAACAGATAACCTAGGCCTCTTACGTAAAGGCATCTCCTCCTCAGGAATATCCGTCCGCACTCGGGAAGGTCCGGCCCCATCAGGTCCTACATATGGTCTACCAGAATATGGCACTATGGCCACAGCATCCCTCTGCCTGCGCTCCTCAGCCTCCTCCCTCAATCTCTGCTCATATCTCTCTCTAGCACTCGCCCGTCGTCTCTCCCTGAGGTCATCAATAGCATACTCTGGAACCTCTACACCTACCAGCAACAAGTCTCTAATCTCCTGCTCGGGTAGTCCTAGCCACTGGGGGTCTCGACTCGGCTCACCCATCTCTGCTCCCTATAATAAAACATAGAATTCTATTAGTAACGGTCTATAAAATTATAAACAATACTTAAAATAAATACTACCTGCGTTATACCACCCCTGAACTTGATGGAAGTTCAAAATTTAATATTATAAATGATACAATATTATTATCACTCTTGTTCCTGAGCATTATGACTCTTAGCTCTGATACCAACTGTGACAGCCCCAAATCCGGGGTCATGAATTTGGGCCATCATGAACCAACTTCCATTCAAATTCAATATCTCTTGGGTTTTTTTTTTTTTATAAATACTTATGCAATTGACCCCACAGTAATATACACACACACACCAGTCATATGCTCAGAGAACAACATTCACCATAATAAGAGTCTAGAATTTAAAAAGTTATTACAACCCAGAATCATACTTCAGTACATTGTTGAGTGATGCTTCTACAAGAAGCATTTCAACAACCAAATTTATTACAATCTTTCAAACTTACACACTTAATATACATAAGCCCACTAAACCCCTTGCGATGGTCATCTACCTCGGGGATTGATGCTAACGAGCTCTCAGAAGGTCGCCTTTCCCTTACCCTCTTGCGGGGCGTTCTGCGTAGTATGGGCATACCTAGCTGTATATAGATAAGTAGCAAGAGTGAGCTATAATAGCTCAGCAAGATAATATTGAAAACTAGAATTTAAAATGTAACCAATTTATAAACTTTAAAGAAGAATAAAACTCTTATTTAATAATACATCATCCACTTACTATTATAAGAAAGAAATCTAAGGTAATACAGTATCAGTTTCTCTTCTTAAATATTATAACAACCAATATACCCTTTTTGTATAATATCTAAAAATAACATAAATACTTGAGTAAATCTCTCACTATCATCTTCTCATTTCCCTCCTGTACAGTAATTTTTATAAATTAATATAAAATCAGTTTCTCTTCATCTATATCAATAATTCCATCGTTTCATATCACTTTTCTGTTTTCAGTTATAGAAATCTGAAAACCACTTTCAATTCTTTCTTTCAAGTTTTGGGGATATATACTGACGCCAGATACGTAGGACGATGATCAGTCGCCTGACCGTATCCGCTCTCTGTTTACTACTAGTAGAAGGAATGAAGGCACCTGCTAACATCATCCCTGGAGGAAGGCACCTGCTAACATCCTCCTGGAGGAAGGCACCTGCTAACATCCTCCCTTGGCATCTTCGTGCCGAATCATGAATACTAGACTATGTCGCACACAGCCCTGACATAGCCTCTTATGCAAATTTGTTGCTAATCCCCCTTTTTATAAGATCATTATTCAATTTATCAACACCATTTCACATTTCCATATGTCATTCACTTATCTCATTTCCATTCTCGCACATTACTTCTATAAAATATATGTATAGAACATACACTAAAAGAATGTTTATAATATAGCATTATAAATCATATAACCCTAGATAACAACTGATACCATTCTCTTTCATATCTCTTTTACCCTAGAGCATATTCGCTCCATTCATAATCATCTCTATATTCATATTTCAGAAAACATATTCATCTCTCTTTAACTTCCCACAATCAAGAAAATATATTCTTTGCAATATAGCAACAAAAGCATCACATATACATAAATATATTCCATGATATCATTATTATTCCGAAGATAAATAATTTTTAAAGTAGGGATAGAAGGATCTTGCCTCGATTTCTGTATCCTGACAGTAGGGCTGGTTCCTCCTCCGGAATTTCTATAAACACAAAAGGACCGTCATTAGAACACTACATCTCTTACTCACTATCCTCTTGTATAACAAAATCCTTTACACTTCAACATATGTTTAATGTGTTATTATTATCCCAAAGGTTCAAGAACTTAACCATTTATAAGCTCAATCGAAGTTTCAGGGGTTTTTACCATTTCCCCTAACAACCACACTCGACTGTAAAATTTCTTATAAATTTTAGAATTTGAGTTTTAATGCAAGGTCAACTGGTATTAGTTCTTTGACCACACTACTACCATATCCCAAAATTTCGTGGCTTTTAAACATGTTAAAGTATGGTAACTATAACCTCAAATTTGGTACAATTACGAATTCTCGACTTTCGAACGTCTTTCACTAAAACTGACTTTTCTCCTAAACCGTACGTCAGATTTTAACGCACCTTATATCAAAACGATCTATGAACTAAGCTCTATCATTTCATGGTCACTAAGTGTGCTAGACAGTAAGGTACCGTACTGCATTGGTGTCCAAAAACAGGGCAGTTTGTAGTTCTAACGAAAATCGGACATTATAACTGCTGTAATTTCATACTTTCCAAAATTTCACCACTCCAAAACCATCATCAAACACCATAATCAAACCCCACACCATGTGGACTACATTCCAGCCATGGTTCCAAGTTCACAACACAAATTTCATATCACACCCAACCATTCATAACACATATTCATCATAAACTTTCCATTAACCACACTTAACTACTAATCACTTCAATATCTACTATAAATACAAAAGGCAAGGGTTGTTATACCTCTTTGAAGCTTGAAGAACACTTAATAATCCTTAATAATCCTTGTACACACCTTGAACAACCTTGAATTAGCTTGGATTAACTAAAGGAGCCATAAAAACAAAGATTAAAACTTGAAAACTACTATTCACTACTATTCATCTTGCACTTGAAGGATTTTATTACCTAGGCAAATGATGATGGTTGGCCTTCAAACTTTGAGGATATCACTTACTAACCTCCAAGCATCTCCACCATTTTTCCCATGATTTAATCTTGAAGAGAATTAGGGTTTTGAATTTTATTTTCTTTCTTTTTTCTTCTTTGGCCGAAAGTTGTCAACAAGAAGGGGAGAGAGCTTTTGTGTTGGTTTTGATCTCATCTAATCTTATTCTCACTTAATTTAGAGTGTAATGGAAGCTTGGTAAAAAATCTAGGTGCTAAAAGACTAATCTACCCTTAATTTGGTTTAGTGGAAGATGACATCATTAACATGATTTCATAATTCTCTTTTTCCTTGATTTTCTTTTCTAATTATAATGCTAGTACTCTTGGTAATTATAATGGGGTATGTATCCTTGTCATATTATAAATCTTGGTTGCTTAATCTCCATATTCGTCTAATTGTGATTTGTTTCGAGTGTACCTCATTATCTCAGTAGTTTTGAAACCATTTACAAATCCAATTTCCCTTGATATTCTCTTAACTTAATAATTCCCCTGGCTCAATTCTAAATTCACTAATCCCTCAATATATAATTCTTATAATGTTTCCATGCTCCTTAATGTCCACTAGAAGCTTATTCGAAATCAAAATCCTCAAAATCCATGTTTCAGGAATTTCTGGAATCTAACGTCATTTCGAGTCACTTATTTCCATTGTACAATACTAATATGGTTTCTGTTTATTCATTTTATGTTTCCATTATAAAGTACCTATATACCATTTCTCTAAATCCTCGAAATTTACTATTCATAGGATCACTGTAGCATTGCCAAAGTTAGGGTTATTACAAATGTGTATGAAGCTATCAATGATACCTACAAGGGAACCTTGAAAGCTGCACACTATCTTGGCAAGGGCCTTAAGACAGAGATCAATGAAGTATGTGCAGCCACAATCAAGGAGGTACATGAAATAAAAAGGGATTTTGCAGCAAGGTTTCCATCTCTAAACTCTGTGATCAAAGACATTCAAGAATGCAAGTCTACCTGCACAAAGATGGACAATGGTTTGGCTTTGCTTAAAGATGTTGTTAAGAATCTGGGAACTTAATTTCAAAATTTATGTGGTCAAACAACTGAAGCCAATGCCATGCTGAGGACTCTCTTTGCAAATCAATATAGAGATAAACTGGTGACCGAAGTCTAAAAGATCAATCACTGTCTGGTTTTAAGTCTACTGAGCTTTTCACCAAGGTGGATTCCCTGGAAAAAGAAGTGACCTCACTCAAGCAATCCAATTCTCATCTTATAGACACAGTTGCCACTCTTACTGAACAGTTGAACACTCAGGCCACTACCACAGCTGATGTTCTTCTACATCAACAACTAATGTTGTCTGCTATGATGAAGCACATGGGGCTCCCTCTACCTGATGACATTGTCAATCCCACCTCTTCCAACCCAAAGGCCCCTATCAAAGCTCCTATGTCTGACACCAAGCCTAAGGGGGAGAAGAGGACCTTAAGGAGCTCAAAACCTAAGGGGGAGAGTAAAGAGGAGAAGTCTAAGGAGAAGGGCATAATCATAAATGAGGGTGGTCAATCAAGAAGAACCTCCAAATTTGTAATTCATGTTCCAGGCAAAGGGAAAGCCAAGGTTGATGAACCTCCATCCTCTCTGCCAGTGGTTACTCTACCAATTGTGCATGTCACTACTCCAGGTGGCCAAAAACAATCTATCATAACCATAGTGGTTGCAGGAAGTATGCCATCTGGTCAACCTCAATCTCCCAAAATTGAAAGTGCCAAGCCTGTAGAAGTAGAGGTGGTTACTGAGGCCAAGCTATAAGAAATTGCAAATTCTAATGTCTACCATGATGATGCATTCTTGGAGTTTCTGAAAGTCTCAAGAGAACAGGCTGGTGATACTCAACTATATCTGAGAAGTTTGAGAGATCAGATTGACTATCTTACTGTTATACCTAGGAAGGTTAACAATATATGGTTCAAGGAAATAATGATGGTAACTAAGGGGTTGTTTGATAACCCTTAATAGCCTCTTAATGACCAGACATCTTATTCGGTCAGATGTTTTAGATTTTCAGTTTGTTATCAAACACACTTAACCAAAGCAAAACTCACTTTCTGGTTAAGCAACTTGACCCTAGATTATTCGGTAAGTCATAACTCTGAATAGGGTTTTTTACCTTATAACCCCAAGCCCAGCCACGCTTCCACTTATTTCGTTCTTCTCCATTCTGTGAGTTTGTGCGGCTGCTCGTTACAATATCCAGGTACATACACATCTCTTCATTAAAACTATTAACAAATTCTTGTTTCTTATTTTAAGCATTAGATGCACTAGGATTTTTACATATTTACGCCATATTATGTATTCTTTTTTACCTGTATGTGTTTATGCTTCTGATATGTTTTTGTGTGTTGTTATTATTCAAGAGTTATCAGCACTAATACTTAACAATAATACCCTGTTTTTTCATGGATTACCGTAAGTCCATCTCCTTCTCGTTAAACATGTACTCATTAAAGGATCTTGATCGATCATTATAATAAATTTTTCTGTGAACATCCGTAGAGTAGAAATTGGTATGCAAAAATTTAAAGGAGAGATATAATGGCTCCCATAAGTATAGGTTCCTAGCATTTGGTATTGTCCTGCTCCATAAACTTGATCACACAGAGTTTCCAGTGCACTCGTCATTCCAAACTGATTAGCACGCAAACAAAACAAGTTGCTATAAGATTCTAATCAGAGTAGAGATGATAACATATTTAAATATTAAGGTGGTGCTTCTCTTGATATCAAATTGAAGGTTATGAATAGTAGAACTATATGACATATTTTTTATATGATTAACGGCAAAACCAATATTGTAGCCAGACTTATTAAAGTGCATTTTTTCCTGGGCCTTCATTAAGTAAACACTTTATGGGAATTTGAAGTGTGCTTAATACATTCATGGCCATTCAAGCCCAAGTGTCCAACAGTGGAGAGTATAGCAGTAGCAGCAAGATTTTTGCTTACTGAACTGCACAGCCCAACAACATCTGGTGATATGATTAGAAAGTGAAAAATCTCTCCGCGACATAATCTTCTAGTATGAATTATTTAGGCAGTAGTATGAGCAACCTTTTTCTTTACTGGCATACATATTTTATTTCTCATCATAAATTATGATATTGTGATCTGTGCTTCACCAGTTGTAGAAGCAATTGGTCCCTGTTCCTTACTTGGGGTAATGACTTGACGTAGAATACCTTGTAAAACTGTTTACCTTGTTTAAATAAGCATTCTCTGTCCAACCTTTTGCAAGTTCTCTTTTACTAGTTTACTCTAGAAATGTTATTGAACGGGCATATGGAGTGTTAAAATCAAGATTTCCGATCCTAAAACAAATGGCTCCATATCCTTTTTCAGTACAAAGAGATATAGTCGTAGCATACTTTGCAGTACACAATTTTATAAGAATGGAGAAAATCGATGATACTTTATTTGCTGAATATGACGATGTTACAAGTTCAGACGAGGAAGAAAGAGGAAATAGGAATGAAATTAAAATCAGCTGAATCAAGAACAACATTATAGACAACAATGGGGGGCTGAAGGAGTGCAATATATGAATAATCTGCGTGATCAAATTGCAAATCAATTAGATTGAATATAGATACCACTAGTACCTTTTTTCTAAATATTTGTGTAATGTTGGAATCAATTCGTTTTGGATAATTTATGATATATTTTTGAATTATGATGTTCAGATGGGTGATTAGAATTTTTTGTTTTTTTGCGTTCAATAGTTAATCATATTAATCAGTATTAAGTAAATAAGTATAAGGACAAAATAGTAAATGTACTGGCATTCAGATTTTTTTAAATGATTTTTATCAAACAGTAATTTTCATTTAGTGAATTTTTTATTCAAAAATTTTTTTCATTCAGTACATTTAGATAATTTAATATTTCAGTGTTTTTTATTCAGATTTATCAAACAACCCCTAAGTCCAAGATATGGCACCTAACATACACCACTCTGAAGGCTCTCAAATATTCTGAAGTAGATGCACTAATCAGGCTAATTGAGAGGACAAATGAAAACAACAAGAGTCTGTATGATGACTTAAGGAATGATCAACCATCCAGACTACCTGAAGTGCTTACAAATCCAAGAACCATCTTCTATCAATCTGGAACAAAAATTGATGACATCAAACAGTTAATCATTCCTAAGCATCTGATCCCTCAGAATAGAAATCTCATCATTGTCATCATTGAAAGAATAACTAAGAAGCAAGGAATCAGAACTGCTGAAGAGTTGGAAGCACTACACATTCTCAAAACTTTCATTGCAACTGGCATTGTTCCAGAAATGGCCAAAGAGAAGAGGGATAAGGATGATAAAGATGAAGACAAGTGTGATGGGAGGAGAAGACATCACAGGAGTGATAAGGATGATAAAGATGAAGACAAGAGTGATGGGAGGAGAAGACATCACAAGAGTGATAATGATGATGGAGACAAGAAGAAAAAGAAGAACAATAAAGATAAGAAGGGTGATGATGACCAATGCAAGGTTTATGAGAGGAAAAGTGGAAAACAGCAAGCCTTAGGCATTACTAACAGTAATCTCACCACAACACAAGACTCTAAGTCTAGGGTGAATACAGTTAGTAATGACCTACCAAAATCTACATCAATGGCTTCTGCAACTATTTTGCCACCTCAAGAAGAAAAGAAGATTCAAATCAAGAAACCATCTGTATGTTTCAAAAAGCAAACTGCTAATGGTATACTACAGTGGTCTACAGGCAAAGGTCACAAGTTTCTGCCTAGCAATCAAGTGAGAAAGATCAAATTCAAACAAGCTGCAAGAAGGGTAAAGTTATCTAAATCAAAGGCATTGACAATCACTCCAGGGTTAAACCTACCACCTCTAGATGAAAGCTATGATGAAGACCAACTGCAGTTCCTATGGGCTCAAAGAATCTATCATGCTGCCATTGTTGATGACTGTCTTGAAATTAAATATACTGATGGAAGACAGAAGAAATTCAGGCAAGGGACATGTCAGCATTGGGGCAAGCTATATGATATAGAAAGGATTATTGCATTGTTAGATTCTGAAGATAGAATGGAAAGGGTATGGAAGCTGGAGTTAATTGACTTTGTCAAAATGAAGAGAGATCACCAGGTAGAACAGAAAAAGAAGAGTGAAGAACTATTAAAGAAAAGAGAGGAGGAGTTTGCAGAAATAGAAGCTAAGGCTAATGAATTGAGGGCTATGGGTCTATGTAGAGTCAAATTTAATCCCTACATCATTGAGTACAAGAAATATGGAAGAATTGTAAAGATTAGAATGGACTACATCAGTTCCTACTCTAAGAAACAGCTGAATGAAGTACTCAAGGATTTATCGGACTCTCCTCTAATTGAAGAACTCACTGCAATGGAAGACATTATTCTTGCAATGGAAGAAAATGCAAAGAAGAAGGCTAAAGAAGCTGAAGAAAAGAGGAAAAATGAGAATCTGCAAGCCAAAGCTCAATGGATGAATCCAAAAGAATATGGCTAGTAATTCTTCACAACCTGTAAGGATGCCTGTTTGCATTTTTTTATTAATCAAATTTCATACCTGTACTTTCCAAGTCTTATCTTTATGTATGTTAGGCTTGTTATCAGACATGAAATTGTGACTAAGGGTCTTACTCACAATTTGGGGGAGATTGTTAGTCACAGAGGCATGCCTGTATACATCTAATAAAAAGCCTAATTGTTTGTAATGCTTTGCATTACTTACATGACCTCTTAACTGAGGGAACCTCTAGTTGTAGAGTCTCTACTTGTTCAGTACTTGTAATAGGCATCAATTCCTACCTGTGTAATTGTACTTAAAAGTCAGAGAATAATTCTTGAAAGAAGTTCCAAGGTTCATGCCTCAAGCTTGAAGAACAAGACTATCAAATAATCATAGTTGGGATTTGAAGAAATGCATAATTTGCCTAAGTACCAATTCGAGAAGTATGTTTGTTATATTCGAGAAGTCTAGCATTCGAGAAGTTAGGGATTCGATATCTCAAAAGACACTATTCGATATCTCTGAATACACTGTTCGATATCTCATTCGATATCTCAGAGATTCGATATGTCTACTACTCTATTCGAGAACTCAGAAAGTCAACAAGTCAAAGTATCATTCGAGTTCTCTAGGAGTCAACAAGTCAAGGTCCATTCGATATCTCAAGGACTCAGAAAACTATTCGACATCTCAGGGATACGACAAGTCAAGTGTTCTATTCGACAACTCAAGGATCCCTGGAGAAAAGAGTTATTCGAGAAGTGATTCGATATGTCAATTATACAGTATTCGAGAACTCAGAGTTATCTAATCCTAGTTCTCGAATCAATCACTTAGCCACTTCTCGAATACATTCGTGGAGACAAACTATTGTAGAAATTGTACAAGTCAGAAACCTGCAACAAGCCAAAGCACTTTATGGACCACAATCTGTATCGTGCTCTGGAAAGCCTACAAAGAAGCTTGGAGAGATGTACAAGAGACAAAGAGCTAAAGAAGTGGATCTGAACAGAACTTTACAAAGTCAAATCTGTAGCCGTTTGGATGCTTACTCAAAAATGATAGACACACTGGAAAGTAAACTTGTTTAGCTACCTTATTTGTAGTAAGTAGGTTGTATTCATGTTCTATAAGAATACAACCTCACCTCTTTAGAGATTAAGTTTTTCACACACTTTGTAAGAGTACATCTCTCTGAGAAAAACGAAGTTGAGAATACTATCATTTGTATTCACAGGTTGTAGTAAATCTTTATCTAATAAAATGATATCGTGCCTTGTGTTGTTCATAATCCGCACTTACACATTTGCACACACAACCACATATCTTGCTACACAGATTCAAGAATAAGAAAAGTTCAAGAATCCATTCACCCCCCTATGTATTCTTTAGTCGTATTCAATACTCAACAGTAGCGATCCAGATGCATCGTGGTTAGATAGAACAACATCTTTTGTTGCCAACATTTGAATACGCTTTAAAATTATTAGACAATCTGCGATAAATACAAATAATATAATAATCGTGCGTGTGTGAGTAACAGTAACGTGTATAATCAAACAAAACAGAAAAAGGAGACAAGAACGAAAAACCCGAGTCCAGTGCATGATTGTCTCCTTAAAGCGTATTTGCCCTCACCGTATGTGCGAGCGAAACGCCTCCCAGGACAAAACGGATTGCAGCGAAGCTATAAAAGCGACTTTCTCAGCGAGTTTGAAACGAGCAAGAATATCACCGAAGGAAGAGAAGAGGTTGTGTTCTTTCGAATGAATAATCCTAGAGCTCAAGATGAGTATTTATAGGATAGGAAAACTTGTGCGCTACACAATTGTCCTAATTAATTAGCCGCGCTAATCAAGAAGTCGGTGGAAATTTCCCTAATTAATTAATTATGTTAAGTCGATTTCCAAAGAAATAATAATTAGCAAAATTAGTCCGGGTTTATTCGACTCAATTTTCTGCTGCATTCGTGTCCGCAGGTCGCACACGCGGAAAGCCCGAAGGCTTGCGAAGCCACGAATTTTCCCCTCGAAATCCCATGATTTGCACCCCCTGCGCGCACGTAGGAGATGGAGCAACACTTAGCCAACACAAGTGAACACTACTCAAGTGTTGTACTATATAAAGCAAAGGAAACTCATTTTCCATTTCAATGTCGGACTTCAAGTTCCATTCTTTAATTTCCACTTCTAAGGGAACAACTTTGGATAATCATAACTCATCCATCCCTTAGTCGTTTTGAGTGTTTGAGCATGTATTGGATAGCTCTCGCGAAGGAGAACACTCTCCAAGCACAACTCGTTGCAAACACGCAAACAAGACACACTCAAATCGGAGCTCAAAATGACTCGACAATGTGGGTCTAGAAACCCACATTTTCCAACACGAATAGACTTGAATTTTTACAATTATTTTGGTTGATTCTTGAATGACATGGATGATTCAGATAAAAAATTTCAGAACTCTTGCTGATTGAATTTTTATATTCGCTTTGATTTTGGATTGTATACAATTGAAATACAGTTTTGTCTTTGTTTACTCTTGGATGACATGAATACTACTATCTTTTATTTTGTTCTTGTACGTGTTTGGATTCGTTTGGAAGTGTTAGACTCATTTGAAATCCCAATTTCTTTTCTTGAATTTGTTTGGATATTCTTGGTTTTGTGATTGCAGTTTTGGATTGATATAGATATGTGATTCAACTTCTTATTTGGCAAATTCTCGATTTTTCATCGTGAATTTGAGGAAATGTTAATATATGTAATATTATTAATTAATATTGAATAATTCTATATATTGTAATAATTTCTTTTAATAGAATAACTTCTTTTATTATTTTTTAGTTATTGGTTATATAAATCCTCTGATTATAGTCAATATTAAATTTCATTATAATAATATTCTATTTTCTATCTTCTATTCATAATTTATCAAACATGTTTCTTTTTTCCTGAATAGAAATTTTGATTCTTAAGACTAGTATTCTCTACACCGTGTATGTATATTACTAAAGACATTTGTTTTGTAATAAATTTATCCTATAAATTTTTTTCACAGTTCCGTATCTGCAATGCACCTGTAGGTTCTTGCTGGATATATGCAGTTCACATAAACAGAACATTGCATTTCTATTCCAACAGTCTTTATATACTTGCACTTTCTCTTTATTTTTCAAGATTCTTTTTTCACATTCACTTATTCTATTCCTGAAGAAAATGTAATAGAAACTAACAAAATCACTGAAAAGGAGAATCTGGTGCCATTAGAATTAGAGTTATAACTGATAATACCAAATCTTGGACTGTTAAAGGGCACTACAATTGGGATAATTAGCTCATCTATCACTAATTCTATGCTACTAGGCCCAAAGAGGTGCACGTGTTCCCGATTTCACCGTTTCGACTCATTCTCCCGAAAAATAAATTGTTGGAAAATCTAAAATGTGAACTTTCAAAATCTGAAACCACAAAAATATGAGATTTGTACATTATTGTTTCATTTTCTGCAGATCAAGCTTGTTTTAAAAATTTGGTCGATGATATTGATTTGGAAAACACTAGTTACTTTTTAATTTATTTAAGGAAACATCTTTTGTTATTATGGTTTGAAGTTAAACACTTACCAGATCCTGGGTTCTCGATCACCCCCGAGATTTGTTAGAACAGATACTCATTTGTAAGGCATATAAGCTTAAATAGTCAAAAAAAAAAAAAAAAAAAAAAAAAACACGTACCCCCAGAATCTTTGAGACCTATTGTGCCTGGGGTAGGTCATAATACTGTAATGATGAACTACAGAACAACCCATGATATGCGACAGAAAAATGCAAAATCTTTTGTATTGTGAAAGACCTTTATAGTAGGATACTCCAACTTCAATTTGAAAGCTAGATTGCTAGCTAGCTTGCAATATTTCCTTGGTAATAAACATTGGTCACCGAATTTATACTCTGAAACTTCTCTAAAAGTTTTGTCGTCTGTAGAACCAATACTCTGTTGAAGTTCTTCCAGTTTGTGATATTTCTCAACTTTGGATGGAATTTAAGCATCTTTTCTTCCTGTCTCTTTTTTGATATTTTGTTCAATGTTTCGTTGCCTGGTACCTTTATTCTCCCCTTTAGCTGCAGAGAAAGGGAAAGTGTGTAGCAGATGAAGGATTGACTAGATCGACATTAATATTTTAGTCGATGAATCAACTTTTAAACATACCTAGTTAAAGATTTAATGGTGAAATGTAAGCACAGGGTAATCACAAATTAGTATTTAAACGATTACATAGGAGCAACCAGGATTTGTTAGTGCTTGCAATGCAGTCCGAAGAACACTTTTAAGTGAAAAATTATAATAAGAATGACTTGTTACTTTCGTTATCATACTGTTTAACAAATTTATTTTAAGGTGATAATAAAAGACTAGAAATAGTAGGGTCCCGGTCCCGGTCCCTGACGGGACGGGTTGATCCAACGGCTGAGATTAAAAAAAATAAAAAAAAATCCGCGGACCGATCCGCGGAAAATTTCCGAGGAACGTAAATTTTTTTTGTAATCCAGGGGGCCGTTGGATTGTTGATCCAACGGTTCAGAAACTAATTGTTAAATAAGCGGTCCTGACAATCGATTGTCAGGGACTAGCTTCCGAAATAGTATACTAAGTTGTGAGCACTTATTCCATATTCACTAACACTACTAAGCCATCAATCTCTTGCAATTGGCATGCACTGCAATACCAGGACCCTAGTGGGAGAGTGCAGAACTCAACTTGAAGTCGAAGAAGACTGATTAATCATGATGATTGATTCTCCTCTTTCATTTCAACTGACAACCCCGTTTCTTGGATGAAGTAGAATAAGTTCGCAATTGAAATCAATGGATGACAAGCTTATCAGCGACTTGACAGAATTTGAAATTGGAAGGATGATTATGTTTCAGTAAAGTCACATTAGTGGAAAAATAGCAAACTTTTAATCATCTGGTCTATCGAAAGTAATTGATCGTATCCTAGAAATAGCATGCTTTGAGAATGATTTGGGATAATACAACAATCATGTATATCCTGAATAAAATTATTGAGTTGTTGCTTTCAAATTGGGAATCCACTCAAATTATTGGGGCCTCAGTGGCTGCTAAGTACAGTACTGTTGATTTACTATGTCTAGTGCATGTTTTAGTTGTCTACCGATCTTAATTCCTCTCCTTGTTGTTCCACCAGCAGCCATCAGTTGTGGCCTATAGGATCTTCATTCATATACAGTAATTTACTATTTGTGTTTGTTTCTTCTCCTTTTTGAATTTCACACGACCATGCACAGAACACTAAAGCAACCAAATAGTTTCCATTTTAGAATAACTTGATAAAAATATGCATCCATCCCTCTACATCACGACATATTTGTTAGAAAATGGAGTTTTTAGAGCATAATTAATTTATGTTCTTGATGCTAATTCCGGATTTTAACGATTGGAAATTGTTCCTTGATATGAGGATTTAAATTTTCATATATGGGTCTAAGTAATTTTCTTAGTGAAACCCATAAAGAAATTGAGTTGAAGTGGGTAGCTTGAAAGAGCTTGAAAGAGCTTGAAAATGAGAATGTGTATGTGTCCCACATTGAAATAAATAAAGGGGGTTGTTGGTTTTATATAGAATCACACACATGGGTAGTGTACAACTACTAAGGTGTATGATGGTGCATGGTGTTACTCTCTGCTCCACGCGCGCGCCGCCTCGTCTCGACTCGGGTCGGGTCGGCTCGGTCGAAGGGCGATTTGGGCGAATGTCTCGGCGTCTCGCGTACGCGAGGCGACCTGGGCGAGGGATTTTATTTATGTGTTTGATTAATATGAATAAATCAGGAACTGGTCAGACATCTAATACTCATACTGATGGGCCAAGTCCTGATGAAATCCTGAAGGTACTAAATACTGATGGACTATATGTCTAAGCTACTGATTGTGACATACCCCTACATTCTCTTCTCCTCTCTACACTCTCTTCTCCCTTCCTGTCGAAGTTGTTTACTTGTGGGTTTTTCCGGCGACTGAGGTGCCAGTCGAAGTCGAGTAGTCTAATTGTTGTGGTTACATTACTCGGAGCTGTTTTATCCTGGGAGAGGTGTTGCAAGCTTCCTGACACAGTAAGTGGGGGCAATTATCTCTTCAAGAACATTCAGGTTTTCGAGCAAATCCTGACGACTCAGCTATTCTTTTACTTGTTTGATATACTGATATAGCTATGGCTACTGGTATGTCTTCTGTCTTTCCTTTGTTTTTACAGTTACTGATATGCATGTTTTATACCTTCGTGTTTTGTTTCGTTAATTGTTTGCTTGGCCTTGACTTGTTAAATACGATATATAACTGCCTCTATGTTGCTGTTTTAGTTATTATTTCTAACATTCTTGAAGAGATAATTAGTTATATAGTATTTAGCATAATGGTTAACGAGAGTGAAATTCCTGCTAGTGGTAGTTCGGTTGCATCTGCTGGGGTTATTGATTGGACCACTTACAGTTTTCCACAACCCATTGAATTGACTGGCTTGCTAGAGAAATTCAATGGGGGCGTTGGCTTTTCTCGTTGGCAGAAAAGGATGAAGTTGTGGTTGACTGTAAAGGGTCTATGGCCTGTTGTGGAATATGAGAAGCCAGTTGTGAATCAAGAGAAGGCTGAATCAGTTAAGGGTTTTGCGAAGTGGGCTGCGAAGGATGGGGTGGCTAGGGCGGCCATTTTGGCTGCTCTCACGAACACATTGTTTGATGTGTACTCCTATGATGCCTACACCGCAAAACTCTTATGGGAGAAGCTGGACCAGACACATAATACTGACTCACAAGGTCTGGAAAAGTATTCTGTGGCTAGGTTCCTTGATTTCAAGCTGGTGGACAATAAGTCCATGACTAAGCAAGTGCATGAATTCGAGATGATAGTGCATGCTTTGAAGGAGTCTGGAATGGACCTCCCCGAAAAGTTTAAGGTGATGAGTGTGATTGAAAAGCTTCCAAAGTCTTGGGAAGAGTTCTCTCTCTCCCTGAAAAGACAGAAAGGAGAGATCACCTGGACCAACCTTATGCTGGACATCTCGGTGCAAGAACAACACAAGTCCAAACAGGGACATGTGATGCCAACTGAGCATGGAAGTTCGAAGGTAAATGTAGCAACTGTAGGACAGAAAAGGAAGGCTGTCTCTAAGAAGGGTAATAGTAATAAACCTAAGAATGACAAGGATAAGGCCAAGAAACCAAAGGCAAACAAACCATGTTGGTCTTGTGGGCAGGTTGGGCACTGGAGTAAGGACTGCCCTACAAAGAAAGCAAAGAAAGCCGAGGGGGTAGCTCAAGTGAATGATGTGCTTGGAACCTCAAGTGGGCCTGTAGCGAACATGGTTGTTGGTGAGGTTTTGGCTTCTGAAACCAACGTTGACCGGTATGTTACCTACAACCCTGTACTATTTTCCACTTATCTGTCAAATGAATGGTTGATTGATACTGGAGCTAATGTGCATATTTGTGCTGACATTAGTTTATTTGTATCTTATCAACAGAGTCATAGCTTGACAGTGACGATGGGGAACGCAAGTGCTGCTCAAGTACATGGAATAGGAAACGTGGACTTGAAGTTTCCTTCGGGTCGTATTCTATCCCTGACGAGAGTGCATCATGTTCCCAACATGCGTAGAAATATAATAAGTGGAAGCTGTTTAGTAGCTAATGGTTTTGAAGTCTCTCTTAAATGTAATAAAGTAGTTCTTATTCATACTGATACTTTCTTTGGCAAGGGTTACTTGTCAAATGGTTTATTTGTAATAAATGTTGAGCCCGTTTTGGGTGCTTTTAATAAGATTACTCCTTCTATTAACTGTGTTGAATCTTCAGATTTATGGCATGCTAGACTTGGTCACTTAAATTTTGGTGCTCTTAAAAATAATGAACTTAGAGTTGATTCCAAAACACACTATAGAAAAGAATTCTAAATGTCAAGTATGTGTGTCTGCTAAACAAATAAGGAAACCTTTTCATAATATTGTTAGGGATTCAGACTTGTTAGATTTAGTACACACGGATATTTGTGAATTTGGTGGTGTGTTGACTAAGGACCAGTTTAGATACTTCATTACCTTTATAGATGATAGTAGTAGATACTGTTATGTTTATTTACTTAGACATAAGGATGAAGCACTTAGTAAATTCATTATATATAAAACTGAAGTAGAAAAACAAACTAGTAAGGTACTTAAGAGGTTGAGATCTGATAGAGGTGGTGAGTATACGAGTAACGCTTTTAATGAATTTTGTGCAAGCAATGGAATAGTTCATGAAGTTACCCCACCATACACACCTGAGTCTAATGGGGTTGCTGAGCGAAAGAACAGAACACTTAAAGACATGATTAATAGTATGCTTATTAATTCTAGGTTGCCTAAATACATGTGGGGAGAAGCTATGAATACGGCTTACCATATTCTGAATAGAGTTCCTCTGAAACACATGGATAAGACACCCTATGAGTTATGGAAGAGCAAGAAGACTAGTCTTAAGTATCTTCGTGTGTGGGGGTGCCTTGCTAAGGTACTTGTCCCTGAACACAAGAGAAAGAAACTAGGACCGAAGACTGTTGATTGTATCTTTCTAGGCTATCTTGAGACCACTACAGCTATGAGATTTTTAGTATTAAAATCTGACATAGATGGTATAGTGGCAAACACGATAGTTGAGTTTCGTGATGCTACATTCTTTGAGGATGTTTACCCTATGAAGACTGGTATGCCTCAAGATACTTCTAGTGAAGATCCTACTCGCACATCAAGTTCTATTCCTGATCATGTGGAAAAGATGACAAATGTGGGGGCGGAACCTAGTAGTAGCTCTACTCCTAAGGAGGTAGAGGAACCACGAAGGAGTAAGCGTGCAAAGGTAGTCAAGGATTTTGGAAGTGATTTTATCACTTACAATCACTTACAATGTCGAGGACGAACCTTTAACTTTCCGACAAGCTATGGATTCTTCAGAATCTAGGCACTGGAAGGGCGCTGTAAAGAGTGAAATTGACTCTATTGTTTCTAACGGAACATGGGAGTTAGTTGATCTCCCTCCTGGGTGTTCTACTATCGGGTGCAGATGGATCTTTAAAAGGAAGTTGAACCCTGACGGCTCAATAGATAAGTACAAAGCTAGACTGGTAGCTAAGGGTTTTAAGCAAATGGAGGGCATTGATTACTTTGACACATACTCTCCAGTAGCTAGAATGACAACAATCCGAATGCTTGTAGCATTGGCTTCCGTACATGGTCTTATCATCCATCAAATGGATGTAAAGACAGCTTTTCTTCATGGTGAACTTGAAGAAGAGATTTATATGGATCTGCCTGAGGGATTTGTTGCATCTGGTAACGAAAGGAAAGTATGTAAGTTGATAAAATCCATCTATGGATTGAAACAAGCTCCTAGGGATTGGCATAAAAAGTTTGATGAAACTATAGTGCCTACACCAAATTTAAAGGTAGTGAGTGTGTCATCTTGTGCCTATATGTAGATGACATATTACTGTTTGGAACAAATATAGAGATTATTAACGAGACAAAAGCTTTCTTGAAAAGGCTTTTTGAAATGAAGGATATGGGTGAGGCGAGTGTGATTCTTGGACTCAAGCTGACTCAGTCAACTGAGGGAATAACTTTATCACAGTCTCATTATATAGAGAAATCTATACTTGAGAAATATGGTTATTCACAGTGTAGAATCGCTAGTACACCCTATGATCCTAAAGTTGCCCTTGTTAAGAATACTTCAGGAGTACCTGTGTCTCAGTTAAGGTATTCTCAAATTATAGGGAGTTTGCAGTATCTTGCTAACTGTACTAGACCAGATATTTCATACTCTGTGTATAAGTTGGCTAGATATACAAGCTGTCCAAACAGAACTCATTGGGATACTCTTGACAGAGTACTTAGATATCTGAAAGGCACAATGTACCTAAGTTTACACTATAGGAGATTTCCTGGTGTACTTGAGGGGTACAGTGATGCAAGTTGGATAGCTAAGAAGTCTGGTTCCAATGGAGTGACTGGATACGTGTTCACCTTAGCAGGGGGAGCAATATCCTGGAAGTCGACCAAACAGACTATAGTAACTCGGTCTACTTTTGAGGCTGAGTTGTGTGCACTTGATGCCACGGGGACGGAGGCTGAATGGTTACATGGACTTATGTCCGCGATACCTGTAGTAAGCAGACCGCTTCCTGCGTTAGTTATTCATTGTGATAGTAAAACAACTATTGACAAGATTAGCAGTAAAAAGTATAATGCTAAAACAAAGAGGCATATCCAAGTTAGACTAAAGTCTATAAGGGGTTTAGTGTCAGATAGGATTATAGCTATAGAGTTCATAGGAACTCAGAATAATATAGTTGATCCTTTAACTAAAGGACTGGAACCTGCAGTGGTCCTTAAGTCGAGGTTGGGGATGGGGCTGTTAACCCATCATAGTTCATCATCAGTGGGAACCCAATACACATGAGAGGAGATCCCTTGAAGTGTATTCAATGTGGTAATAACAAGATGTAAGGATGAATTGGTAGTACCTTTGCTACATAGATGATACTGTTGTATCTGAGTCTATCCCCTGTGAACCTAGAAGGTACTGACACTGCTAGTAAGCAAGAGTTATTATAACTCTGAATGGGGTCAAGTCATTCGACGAGATTGTGACACCCTCCAAATCCGGGGTCTAGATCCGGGGGTCACCAACCAATCTCAACTAATAAAATAAATCAGAATGCGCAACTGACCCCGCCAACCAAAGATCGCAAACAGGTTATTGTATGAAACTAAGCAGTTACAGCCCAAAAGTAACATACTCACTTATTACAAACCATCAAATAAACTCAACCTAAATCCAGTCTAGTATTATTTTATTATTACATCCCATTTTATTTAAAATTCTATCTAGCGCCGACAGAAACCCGCAAATACCTGTAAGGTCTGGGGTGCAGACACACGGCCACTCTGCCCCTCTCTAATATGGTCCGAACGGCTGGTCGGAAACATACTGCTCCTCTGGAAAGGTTTTGTGAAAACAAGAGTGAGCCAAAGAAATGCCCAGCAAGTATATATAAACAATTTTATAATAAAACAGGATAAGTGCTGCATGATATCAACTGAAATGTAAAACAGTTTATAGAGAAACTGAATCAACAACTGGGATATAATTCACATCATAATTGAAATCATTTGGCATGTCATAAAAATGAATCATCTGCCAATTTCACAATATATAATAGCCATTCGGGCGATATGGATTGGATACACTTTACTAAAACACCATTGCCCCCTGATCAGGTTCTAAGGCAATGGGACCCTCTATACTCCACCGGTATTCTTTTTTTTTCCGTGTGTGTATAGTTCGGATTTCTGGGGTACCCAAAATAGGCAAGTAATGTTAGCCTATAGGAAGATGGTATGGTTACCATATCCTCCTTAAATATTGCTGGACCATGGTAGCAACCATGGCCTCCTACGCTTACCAATAAATATTTTGCTGGACCATGATAGCAATCATGGCCTCCTATGCTTTACAATTTTTCCAATCCAATAGAGCAATTTCCGAATTCAACAGGAAATGCTTAGTTTCACATACTGTTCACATCCCTATTATTTATTACGATAATAAGGATATGAAGAGTTTATCTTAAACAATTCCCCACATCAAGGGTAACAATATCAAGTAATTGTGTTCGCACAAAAATATTTAAGAATCACAAATAGCTCTGAACAATAGCTATTCGTCATGATATGAATCAATGAACATAAAATAAACAGTGTATAAGATGATCAAGGGGAAAATACTTGCCTGAATATGTGACTGGTAAGCTAAGCTCTCTGGCTAGGGATTCTCTCACTTCTATGTATACAGCTGGTAACTCTGCCCACTAGCTAGGGTTTCTCCCACTTCTACATTAAAACATGCTATTTTAAACATCTAGCTAGGTAGGCATAAGACCATATACAAATCATACCTCGGTTTTAGTGTCTACCCGTACGATGTATCATTATCGAATGAATATTTAATACAATTAATAACATGTACGGAGCATTCACACACATAATCACATAGCACATACGTCTTACAGACAAAAGAGCACTCAAATTATTATTTTCATGCTTAAAAATATTTTTAAAATAATTAAAAGAATTTTAAAAGATTTAAATAACCCTTCCCGAATCAAAAAGGATCATTAATAAACCCTCTGAGTAATTATTGGATCACCAAAATATTTTTATAATTATCTAATCTGGGTTTATAAATAAATTTTAGAATTTTAAAACTATTTTTACCGTTCCCGGATTATTTTTAGGATTTAAAACAATTTTTATTTCATTTTAAATCACTTTTAAACAGAAAATTGGTTAATAATCCTAAATAAATTAATTAGAATCAAGTAATAATTAATTAATAAAATTATCTAATAATTAATTACATTTATCAGATAATTAAATTAATTAAATCATTATTTGAGATTAATTAATATAATTAAAAGAATTTAATTCTTAATTATTCCGAATTAAAAACAAATAAATAAAGAAATAAAGAAATAATTAAAATAAAATTCGGAAATAAATTCTAGATTTATAAAACATTTTCAGAAAATAAAATTTCTGAAATTAATAATTTAATTCAGAATTATAAATTAATTAAAGTAAATAAAAGTAAATAAAATTAAATAAAAGTAAATAAAAGTAATTAAAAGTAAATAAAAGTAAAAATAATTGGTAAAAAAGTAAAAATCAATTCCAAAATCACTTTTCAGAAATTGTTAACAGATTTTGAAGATCAAACGACAACTGTTCATCACCACCCTCACTGTTCTTCGTATGAATGCTCGAAGAACAGCTACCACCGTCAATGGCGGTTTCTCCAGTTTCCGGCGACCGGAAGAAAATCCGGCCAAACTCCGACCTCCCTTAAAACGTACCATTTGCTACGTTTTAAGCACCAAACACGCTCCAAATCAAATTCTAAACTCAACCATGCCAACCAAACAAACCCAGAATTACTCAAATCAAAAATCCGGCAAAAATCGAACCAAATCCGGCGACCTTCAAACCAAAACCGATGAACTCTAAATCGGATACCAAATCATACGTTCTATATACCAAATCGAAGCCCAGGAGTTCAATGACTCATATCAATCATCAAAAACACCAAACAATCATCAAGAAATCCGGAAAATTGAAAATTATAACTCACCCCCAAATTTTCGATTTCGAGTTTTAGGCTACTAAAATTCAAACAAAAAATATCATGATGCTCCTGGGATTATATACAATCTATAGATACTAACCATATCAACAACAAATCACTGTATGATTCACAATAAATTCATGAAATTTCGAATTTAAAAACAAAATATCAAATCACGATTAAGGCTTACACACATATCAACACATACATAAACATGTAGTACAGATCATGAGATTCAATTTGACTACTCATATGAAAGATTTGGATAACAAAATCACCTTCAAAAGGTCGATTGATTGTGAAGAACACCAAGAACTATTTTTCCAGATTTTACAGAAAATAAAATCAAAAAATCTGATTTTTTGATTATTTTGATTAATTAAATAAAAATCTGTTAGTATTTATCCTAAATCAAATCAATACCCCAAAAATATTTTTAGCCCCTAATTAAAATTATTAAACCCTAAAAATAATTTTTATGGGATAAAAATGTAAAAATTTTAATTTTAAACAAATACAAAATATATGTCAAAATTTCCCAAAAATTATGAATATTACAAAAATTACTAAATAATGCATCTTTAAATATCCTATCATTATATAAAAATAATTTTATCAAAAACAAGGCTTCAGATTCAGTATAGGGGCTGGATCCGGAAATTAAAATGCGAAATAATTGTATTATAAAAATATAAAAATTACAGAAAAATAGAATAAAATTATCTAAGCTACACAGAGGTCACATAACACGTATGGGATCATTTCCCTATTTAATAAAAATCGTAACACGTTTAAATGCATTAAAAATAAACTGAAACGCAATAAAATCAACTAAAAACATATTTTAACATATTAAAATTCACGAAATTTCCCCGGTCGTTACATCCTTCCCCCCTTATAAGGATTCTGCCCCCAGAATCCCACTTAAGAAAATAAGTGTGGATACTGAGCTCGCATTTCACTCTCTACTTCCCATGTTGATTCCTCAACCAAGGGATTCCTCCATAACACTCTAACTAGAGGTATTGTCTTATTCCTTAATACCTTAACCTTATGGTCTAATATCTCAACTGGTTGCTCAACAAAAGATAAGTCAGGTTGAATATCTACAGGCTCATATTCTATTGCGTGCATTGGATCAGGATTGTACTTTCTCAGCATCGATATATGGAACACATTATGGATATTCTGCATGTGTGGCGGCAAGGCTAATTCGTAAGCAAGCTTCCCTATCTTCTTCAGTATCTCGAACGGTCCAACATATCTTGGTTTGAGTTTACCTCTTTTCCCAAATCTGGTTACAGCTTTCCATGGCGATACTTTCAGCAATACCAATTCTCCGACTTCAAAATTCTGGTCTTTCCTGCTTTGATCTGCATATTTCTTCTGTCGATCTTGAGCGGCGATTAATCTTTTCTGTATTAATCCGATCTTTTCTTTCGTCTGTTGCAGTAATTCTGGACCCAAGATGGTGCGTTCTCCTACTTCTTCCCAGTACACCGGAGATCTACATCTTCTGCCGTAAAGGGCTTCATATGGTGGCATTCCAATGCTGGCATGATAACTATTGTTATATGAGAACTCCACCAACGGTAAGTGCTCATCCCAATTACCCTTAAAATCCAGGACACATACCCTTAACATATCTTCTATGGTCTGAATTGTCCTCTCGCTTTGTCCGTCCGTTTGAGGATGATATGCCGTACTCATATTTAGTTTGGTTCCTAAACATTCTTGAAATTGCCTCCAGAATCTTGAATTGAAACGAGGATCTCGATCAGATACTATAGATACAGGAACTCCGTGTCGTACTACGATCTCTTTCAAATATAGTTGAACCAGTTTCTCTAGCGAAAATCTTTCGTTGATGGGGAGAAAATGTGCTGATTTGGTCAACCTATCAATGATCACCCAGATTGCATCGTGATTTGATTGAGTCTTCGGGAGTCCTACTACAAAATCCATTGCAAGATGTTCCCATTTCCATTCTGGAATTTCCAAAGGTTGTAGCAATCCACTTGGCCTTTGATGCTCGGCTTTAACTCTCTGACAGGTATAGCATTTGCTGACGTATTCTGCAATATCTTTCTTCATATCGGGCCACCAAAAGTGTTGCTTCAAGTCTCTATACATCTTTGTACTGCCAGGGTGAATAGAATACCTGGAGTTGTGTGCATCACGCAAGATTTCATCCTTCAGCTCCATAACATTAGGTACCCATATACGTGAAGAGAATCTTAGAATTCCTTTATCATCCTTTTGACTCCTGATTTCTTCTCCGGTTAATTTTGCTTTGTCTTGCTCCATTACCTGTTCTTGACATCTACGGATCTTTTCTAATAATACTGGCTGAAAGGTTATGGCATACAATACTTCACTGACTGCTTCTGATGTATGGACCTCTATCTCCAATTTCTCGAATTCCTTGCGTAACTCCTCGGATGAGGTTAAGAGATTTAACCTTTCCTTCCGGCTTAGTGCATCTGCCACTACGTTGGCCTTGCCTGGATGATAGCTAATGGTACAATCGTAATCCTTGATCAACTCCAACCACCGTCGTTGTCTCATGTTTAGCTCCTTCTGAGTGAAAATATATTTCAAGCTTTTGTGATCCGTGAAGATTTCACACTTCTCTCCGTATAAATAGTGCCTCCAAAGTTTTAGTGCAAAAACAATTGCTGCCAATTCCAGATCATGCGTAGGATACTTTCGTTCGTGAATCTTGAGTTGCCTGGATGCGTAAGCAATTACCTTGCCGTCCTGCATTAACACGCACCCTAATCCCTTCTGTGATGCATCACTGAAAATTACAAAGTTTCCACTTTCGTTGGGTAGAACTAGCACTGGTGCAGTTATCAATCGCTTCTTTAATTCCTGGAAACTTTGCTCGCACTTCTCGTTCCATTCAAATTTCTCATTCTTCCGGGTGAGTTTGGTTAAAGATGCCGCTATTTTAGCAAAATCCTTAACAAACCTCCTGTAATAACCAGCTAATCCCAGAAAACTTCGAACTTCAGTTGGTGTTCTCGGTTGCTCCCAATTCATAATGGCTTCAATCTTAGCTGGATCCACTTTAATCCCTTCGTTGGTGACAACGTGCCCCAAAAATTGTACCTCCCTTAACCAAAACTCGCATTTCGAAAATTTGGCATATAGCTTCTCTTTCCGCAGAATCTCTAAAGCTGTTCTCAAGTGCTCTGTATGTTCCTCCTCTGACTTGGAGTATATCAAGATGTCATCTATGAAAACAATCACAAATTTATCCAGATATTTCTTGAAAACTCTGTTCATCATATCCATGAAAGCGGCTGGTGCATTAGTCAGCCCAAAGGGCATAACTAAAAACTCGTAATGCCCATATCTCGTGCGGAATGCTGTCTTGGGAATATCGACTGCCTTGATCTTCAACTGGTGATATCCCGATCGCAAGTCGATTTTAGAAAACCATACTGCGCCCTTTAACTGGTCAAACAAGTCATCAATCCTCGGTAGTGGGTACTTGTTTTTAATCGTCAGCTTGTTTAGCTCCCGGTAGTCAATACAAAGTCGCATGCTTCCGTCCTTCTTTTTCACAAACAATACTGGTGCGCCCCATGGTGATACGCTGGGTCTAATCACCCCTTTGTCTAGTAGTTCCTGCAATTGCTTGGCCAATTCCTTCATTTCCACTGGTGCCATTCTGTACGGAGCTTTCGATATTGGCTCAGTACCTGGTGCCAAATCAATAGCAAACTCAATTTCTCTGTCTGGAGGTAGGCCTGGTAATTCTTCAGGAAATACGTCCAAAAATTCATTCACTACCGGAATATGCTCTATCTTTGGCACTTCCTTATCAGTATCCATTACATAAGCTAAGTATGCCTCACATCCCTGTCGCAACAACCGTTTAGCTCGCATCATGGTCAAGAGTTTCTTTGCTTGTTTCTGCCCATGGAACACCACATCTATATCCCCATCTAGCTTCAACTTTAACTCCTTCTTTTTACAATCAATCTGGGCATTATACTTTGTCAACCAATCCATCCCCAGTATAACCTCAAATTCCCCCAACTTGAAAGGAATCAAGTCGGCATGAAAACGTTGCCCGGATATTTCGATCTCACATGCTGGATATATTTGCTTAACGGGTATACGATCCTGATTAGCTATTTCTATTACTAAAGCTTCGCTTAATAACTGACATTCACATTCTAGCTTACTCGCAAACTCTTCCGAAATAAAAGATTTAGTAGCTCCCGAATCAATAAGTACTTTGGCATTAGTAGAGTTTACGGAAAGTGTACCTGCAATAACATCAGAGTTCTGTTCTGCATCGGTCATAGTCATATTGAAAACCCGGGCCCTTGGCTGTCCCGCATTATTTGTCACTGTAGCTTTATTCTGGTTTCCCGGATTAAGGTTGATCGTGCAATCCTTAGTAAAATGCCCTTTGCTCCCACATTTCTGACAACCAGTCCAACTAGCTGCTGGTGCATTGCACGCGGTGGAATAATGCCCTTTCTTACCACACCGAAAACATACTATATTAGCCAAATTACATGCACCTCCATGATTCCGTCCACATATTCGACATACTGGTAGTGGTGGTCGCATTCCTTGTTGCTGATTGTTATTTGGAAATCGCCCTCCTTGCAGTTGATTGTTGCTCGGAAACCTATTTCCTTGCTGCTGATTGATATTCGGAATTCGATTCCCTTGATTACCAAGATTCTGGATTCCGTTTCCGGGTCTCCCGTTGCCTCTCGGCTGGAACGCGGGTCTGTAACTAAAGTTATTTTGCACCCTGCCCTGGAATGAACTCCCTGATTGATTATTAAATTTCCTCTTTTTGCCTTCCCTTTCTTTGTAGGAGATATCGCTCTCTCCTTCAATAATCAGTGCTTTCTGGACCACAGACGAATAGGTGGTTAACTCAAAAGCAGCTACCCGGCTACGGAGCCACGGCTTCAAACCCTGCTGAAATCTCCTTGCCTTCTTCTCTTCAGTATCCACCAAGTCTGGAACAAATCTGGCTAACTCTGTAAACTTTGCCTCATACTCAGTGGCATTGCCTTCTTGTTTTAATTCCAAAAATTTAATCTCCATCTGATTCTGCATAAAGCGGGGATAATACTTTTCCAGAAACAACTCTTTGAATCTCTCCCATGGGGTTACTCCAACGCCTTCCAAAGCCTTCCTTGCTTCCCACCAGTAGTTCGCTTCCCCTTTCAGAAAGTAACTCACGAACTCGGTCTTTTTATTCTCCTCCACATTCACAAGTGCAAGAGCTTTCTCTATTTCTTTTAACCATGCTCGGGCCTCGACTGGGTCTGCTGACCCCTGGAACTCTGGGGGTTTAACTGACTGAAAAGTTTTAAATGTTACTGCTTGGGGTGCTGGTGGCTGCTGCTGCTGGCGAGTGAGATTCTCGGTCTGTTGCCGGAATAGTTCCAACATTTGCTGCATCATATTGATATTGCCCTGCTCCCCAAAGTTCTGATTATTATTCGCGTTTCCCGTGTGATTACCATTTGGTGGCTGATTATCCATGATCTGGTAGAGGAAACACACAAGTTCCTTAGTAATTGAATAAACATGTTTTTGATAGATACTCATTGAAAAGAAACATGAATCAAGAATATTTATCAACTCATGCCACCCAATCACTAATTCACTTAAATGCTGAAAATAATTAAATGCATGCTGGAGGGAGTCGATACTCGCATCACTACAAAAGTACTACTGATATATAATTCCACACTCATAATTATACATGACTACTAGTCGGGTTATCTAACACCATATCACGGTTACCCGACCATACCAACTACACTGTCGGTTATACACAACAAAATTCCCGACTTATTCTACCAACAAACTACTGTTAGTACACACATAATATCTTACAGACAACCGAAACCAAACAAACACATGTAGCATATCCTTCTCCCAGGGCTCTGTCCCATAGTATCTAGTCCCAGCTGGGCCCTACCATCTCCTGAAGATCCGACAACATCCTCTGAAGGATGCGGTATGCCTGACGATAATCAACAGTACCTGATGGCTCACCCAGCAACATCGCCTCCACCTCAAAAGAACCAGCTGCTATCATCTCTCGGAGGTTATGTCGAAGCTCGGAGTCTGTGATACGATGATCTCCCATCCTACGCAGCTCCACATTCTGCCCTCTCACAAAGTCGAATGCCTCCCAAAGCTCACGGTACTCACTCAATGGAACGGTGCGTGGTGCACCAATATGGCCGCTAGACTGGGCCTCCGCTCCACCTGTAACCTCCTCTATCAATGCCTGCACTCGCTCCTCTCCTGGTGGCATCTGGTGCCAAGGTATGACTGGTGGAAGAGGTACATAAGGACCCTGCACAGTAGGATCGGACTGATCCGTGAACTCTGCTGGCATAAGGAATCCTACCATAGCTGCCAGTGCACCAGATCGATGCAACTCAGGCACAACAGGTAGCGCCTCAATCCCCTGCTGCTGATCAGGAATCAACTCCGGAACGGGAACTAGTGGTATAGGATCAAGTAGCCCCATAGGACACTCCCAACCCATCCAGTAGTCTAACCCCATCACTGGTTGGTCTGGATCCATAAGAGCGGTGGTATATGGCAAGTCCACTGGTGGAAATAGTGGTAGCGTAACTGGCTCTAGGCCTGGCATAGGCTGAGGTGCAATCACCGGAGTCGG
Source organism: Kitagawia praeruptora (assembly GCA_037693485.1). Lineage (NCBI taxonomy): Eukaryota > Viridiplantae > Streptophyta > Magnoliopsida > Apiales > Apiaceae > Kitagawia > Kitagawia praeruptora. The sequence continues at coordinate 56,291,789 of CM075350.1, read as the reverse complement.
CGTAGTCACCATAACAGGAACCTGCGTAACCCAGTAACATAATATCACAAATCTTCTCACGACTTAGGCTTAGACTAAAGTCAAACGCAACGTGTAACATAAGAACGTAATCCTATCTCATGTGATCTCCCTAATTATTCATGGGCTATATCTCTGCTTATTTCAGTAACTATAACCTGTCATCTCTGATGCCAACTGTGACACCCTCCAAATCCGGGGTCTAGATCCGGGGGTCACCAACCAATCTCAACTAATAAAATAAATCAGAATGCGCAACTGACCCCGCCAACCAAAGATCGCAAACAGGTTATTGTATGAAACTAAGCAGTTACAGCCCAAAAGTAACATACTCACTTATTACAAACCATCAAATAAACTCAACCTAAATCCAGTCTAGTATTATTTTATTATTACATCCCATTTTATTTAAAATTCTATCTAGCGCCGACAGAAACCCGCAAATACCTGTAAGGTCTGGGGTGCAGACACACGGCCACTCTGCCCCTCTCTAATATGGTCCGAACGGCTGGTCGGAAACATACTGCTCCTCTGGAAAGGTTTTGTGAAAACAAGAGTGAGCCAAAGAAATGCCCAGCAAGTATATATAAACAATTTTATAATAAAACAGGATAAGTGCTGCATGATATCAACTGAAATGTAAAACAGTTTATAGAGAAACTGAATCAACAACTGGGATATAATTCACATCATAATTGAAATCATTTGGCATGTCATAAAAATGAATCATCTGCCAATTTCACAATATATAATAGCCATTCGGGCGATATGGATTGGATACACTTTACTAAAACACCATTGCCCCCTGATCAGGTTCTAAGGCAATGGGACCCTCTATACTCCACCGGTATTCTTTTTTTTTCCGTGTGTGTATAGTTCGGATTTCTGGGGTACCCAAAATAGGCAAGTAATGTTAGCCTATAGGAAGATGGTATGGTTACCATATCCTCCTTAAATATTGCTGGACCATGGTAGCAACCATGGCCTCCTACGCTTACCAATAAATATTTTGCTGGACCATGATAGCAATCATGGCCTCCTATGCTTTACAATTTTTCCAATCCAATAGAGCAATTTCCGAATTCAACAGGAAATGCTTAGTTTCACATACTGTTCACATCCCTATTATTTATTACGATAATAAGGATATGAAGAGTTTATCTTAAACAATTCCCCACATCAAGGGTAACAATATCAAGTAATTGTGTTCGCACAAAAATATTTAAGAATCACAAATAGCTCTGAACAATAGCTATTCGTCATGATATGAATCAATGAACATAAAATAAACAGTGTATAAGATGATCAAGGGGAAAATACTTGCCTGAATATGTGACTGGTAAGCTAAGCTCTCTGGCTAGGGATTCTCTCACTTCTATGTATACAGCTGGTAACTCTGCCCACTAGCTAGGGTTTCTCCCACTTCTACATTAAAACATGCTATTTTAAACATCTAGCTAGGTAGGCATAAGACCATATACAAATCATACCTCGGTTTTAGTGTCTACCCGTACGATGTATCATTATCGAATGAATATTTAATACAATTAATAACATGTACGGAGCATTCACACACATAATCACATAGCACATACGTCTTACAGACAAAAGAGCACTCAAATTATTATTTTCATGCTTAAAAATATTTTTAAAATAATTAAAAGAATTTTAAAAGATTTAAATAACCCTTCCCGAATCAAAAAGGATCATTAATAAACCCTCTGAGTAATTATTGGATCACCAAAATATTTTTATAATTATCTAATCTGGGTTTATAAATAAATTTTAGAATTTTAAAACTATTTTTACCGTTCCCGGATTATTTTTAGGATTTAAAACAATTTTTATTTCATTTTAAATCACTTTTAAACAGAAAATTGGTTAATAATCCTAAATAAATTAATTAGAATCAAGTAATAATTAATTAATAAAATTATCTAATAATTAATTACATTTATCAGATAATTAAATTAATTAAATCATTATTTGAGATTAATTAATATAATTAAAAGAATTTAATTCTTAATTATTCCGAATTAAAAACAAATAAATAAAGAAATAAAGAAATAATTAAAATAAAATTCGGAAATAAATTCTAGATTTATAAAACATTTTCAGAAAATAAAATTTCTGAAATTAATAATTTAATTCAGAATTATAAATTAATTAAAGTAAATAAAAGTAAATAAAATTAAATAAAAGTAAATAAAAGTAATTAAAAGTAAATAAAAGTAAAAATAATTGGTAAAAAAGTAAAAATCAATTCCAAAATCACTTTTCAGAAATTGTTAACAGATTTTGAAGATCAAACGACAACTGTTCATCACCACCCTCACTGTTCTTCGTATGAATGCTCGAAGAACAGCTACCACCGTCAATGGCGGTTTCTCCAGTTTCCGGCGACCGGAAGAAAATCCGGCCAAACTCCGACCTCCCTTAAAACGTACCATTTGCTACGTTTTAAGCACCAAACACGCTCCAAATCAAATTCTAAACTCAACCATGCCAACCAAACAAACCCAGAATTACTCAAATCAAAAATCCGGCAAAAATCGAACCAAATCCGGCGACCTTCAAACCAAAACCGATGAACTCTAAATCGGATACCAAATCATACGTTCTATATACCAAATCGAAGCCCAGGAGTTCAATGACTCATATCAATCATCAAAAACACCAAACAATCATCAAGAAATCCGGAAAATTGAAAATTATAACTCACCCCCAAATTTTCGATTTCGAGTTTTAGGCTACTAAAATTCAAACAAAAAATATCATGATGCTCCTGGGATTATATACAATCTATAGATACTAACCATATCAACAACAAATCACTGTATGATTCACAATAAATTCATGAAATTTCGAATTTAAAAACAAAATATCAAATCACGATTAAGGCTTACACACATATCAACACATACATAAACATGTAGTACAGATCATGAGATTCAATTTGACTACTCATATGAAAGATTTGGATAACAAAATCACCTTCAAAAGGTCGATTGATTGTGAAGAACACCAAGAACTATTTTTCCAGATTTTACAGAAAATAAAATCAAAAAATCTGATTTTTTGATTATTTTGATTAATTAAATAAAAATCTGTTAGTATTTATCCTAAATCAAATCAATACCCCAAAAATATTTTTAGCCCCTAATTAAAATTATTAAACCCTAAAAATAATTTTTATGGGATAAAAATGTAAAAATTTTAATTTTAAACAAATACAAAATATATGTCAAAATTTCCCAAAAATTATGAATATTACAAAAATTACTAAATAATGCATCTTTAAATATCCTATCATTATATAAAAATAATTTTATCAAAAACAAGGCTTCAGATTCAGTATAGGGGCTGGATCCGGAAATTAAAATGCGAAATAATTGTATTATAAAAATATAAAAATTACAGAAAAATAGAATAAAATTATCTAAGCTACACAGAGGTCACATAACACGTATGGGATCATTTCCCTATTTAATAAAAATCGTAACACGTTTAAATGCATTAAAAATAAACTGAAACGCAATAAAATCAACTAAAAACATATTTTAACATATTAAAATTCACGAAATTTCCCCGGTCGTTACAGAGATGGTAGCAGTACATCTCTGGAGATGCCCAGCTAAGCGAATGTAATTGTGTGGTCGCAATTAGAGGGAAGGGTTATTCCTTGAAACATTCGACGAACAGGATCGAGACAAGACCATTAATGTCTCAAAGCCATAGATTGGCACCATAGCCTTTGACTTGTCGTCGTCTATGGAACATGATTACATCAAACGGATTAAGATTCAAGGTGAAACATTCCATCTGAATCCGGTAGTCATCGAAGTAGGGGACTTAGGAGGGTTCAAACCCGGAAGGGTACCGACTCTGAAAAACAAGTCATGAAGAGAAACCTGAAGCATTTCTGTATGGATTTGTGGGGGATTGTTAGAAAATGGAGTTTTTAGAGCATAATTAATTTATGTTCTTGATGCTAATTCCGGATTTTAACGATTGGAAATTGTTCCTTGATATGAGGATTTAAATTTTCATATATGGGTCTAAGTAATTTTCTTAGTGAAACCCATAGAGAAATTGAGTTGAAGTGGGTAGCTTGAAAGAGCTTGAAAATGAGAATGTGTATTTGTCCCACATTGAAATAAATAAAGGGGGCTGTTGGCTTTATATAGAATCACACATATGGGTAGTGTACAACTACTAAGGTGTATGATGGTGCATGGTGTTACTGTGTGCTCCACGCGCACACACACACGCGCGCGCACCGCCGCCGCCCGCCACGCCTCGTCTCGACTCGGGTCGACTCGGTCGAAGGGCGATTTGGGCGAATGTCTCGGCGTCTCGCGTACGCGAGGCGACCTGGGCGAGGGATTTTATTTATGTGTTTGATTAATATTTTAATTAGAATATATATATATATATATATATATATATATATATATTAATTGGGATCAATACTTGGAATAAATCAGAAACTGGTCAGACATTTAATACTGATGGGCCAAGTTCTGATGAAATCCTGAAGGTACTACCAGATCCTGATGACTTGATCAAATACTGATTGTGATATCAGTTAAATCAACCGTTTCGTTTTTTAAATGGAATGGGGGTTACAATATTAATGAGAGTGATATCAGTTACACTTAGCCTCTAGTATAAATAGAGACCTAAGCTACTGATTGTGACATACTGAATATACAGACCACACCCTACATTCTCTTCTTCTCCCTTCCTGTCGAAGTTGTTTACTTGTGGGTTTTTCCGGCGACTGAGGTGCCAGTTGAAGTCGAGTAGTCTAATTGTTGTGGTTACATTACTCGGAGCTATTTTATCCTGGGAGAGGTGTTGCAAGCTTCCTGACACAGTAAGTGGGGGCAATTATCTCTTCAAGAACAGTCAGGTTTTCGAGCAAATCCTGACGACTCAGCTATTCTTTTACTTGTTTGATTTACTGATATAGCTGTTGTGAGAGGAATTTGGTACAACACTTCGATAGAATATCGCTGGAATAACGGATGAATCGCTTGATTTCCTGCTGCAGATTCGGCGTTCAAGCGTTCACAGCTCGGCGTTCAACTGCCAGAATGGGCGGTTGTTTGTAATGATTTTGGGACTGAGTTTGCAAGGTCACCGGACAACAAGGACGGAGTAATTCCTACTCAGTCGATCCCAGCTGCCAGATATGTGTATTGCTCAAGTTTCTACATGATTTTTGTAGAGAGAAGTGAGATTCAACCCTTGCAAAGTGCCTACATATCCTATATTTATAGGAATCAAGTCCCATGTAGTTCTAGGGTTTTGGACTCCTTGTTGATAGCCCAGCCACGTTCTGATAAGCCTTATCCTCCTGACCATGCTGATCCATTTGTTATTTTTTTGATGAAGAAGAGTCCTAGTTCCCTTAGGACACTGCCTGAACCCTGGCCTTCCGCTGTACATCCGCCTATATATATACGCAGTGTATATATCACATATGTTTTATATTTATCTTCCTCAACTGAACTGATCCAGTTAATTATCCCAGATGATATGATTATCCAGTAGTTATCCCTCCATAAAACCGTAGTTATCTTCATATTTATATGATTTTCCATCATATATCCGCATATATATACATAATCCATGTATATATGATGATTATCCACGATTCCAGAGGTTGTTGGGCCACTCCTGATGTTTAGGAGTTATCCACAAGTCTGTTAGAGCGATATATATCCGTTCTCCTACAATTTAGGAGGCTGCTGGGCCAAATTTCGCGGACTGTCGGGGTACGAGCATGAACCTCTGCCTGGAAGCCCTTCACCTGCATGAACCCCTATAAGGCCTCCACACAGCAGTACTCTCACCTGGGTTCAGACACCTGAACCCCTGCATGAATGAACCCCGAACCAGATGCCAGAATTTTCACCTTTCAGAATATTTCCAAGGCATATTGGGCCTATGCATCCATGCCTAACCTATCATGTTCTTCCATATCCACACAGATTGGGCCTATAACCTTAATGGGCCTTAAATCAAGCCCACGACAAATTTTGGGCACAACAATAGCTATGGCTACTGGTATGTCTTCTGTCTTTCCTTTGTTTTTACAGTTACTGATATGCATGTTTTATACCTTCATGTTTTGTTTCGTTAATTGTTTGTTTGGCCTTGACTTGTTAAATACGATATATAACTGCCTCTATTGCTGTTTTAGTTATTATTTCCAACAATATTTGTGTCGGCCCGGTTCAAATCCAGAACGACACGAACGTTCGTGTCACGACCGTTTGACCACCTCTACTAATGAGAACCAACAATGTTGATCTCCTTAATTACTCCCCACCCTCGAGTCCAAATTACTGAAAATGATTCTTGGCTACGAGTTATGAGTATGTCCATTGTCTATTTAATAGGACGGGAAAGTTTTTTTTTTTTTTTTTTGCAAAAATAGGACGGGAAAGTTAAATACAATAGAATCCCTTTAAATTAATCTATAACCTTTATTAATAAGCGAAACACCCTTTTAACGGTATCACTTTTTGGTTCCACTATATTTTGGTTTCACCGTATTTTGGTTTCACTCCTACAATCCTATTTCTACTATAATTCTATTTCTATGTTGTTTTTTTTTTAATAAAATAGAAATCCTATTATAATTATAATTCTTTTATTACAACTTTAAATAAAAAAAGTAGTTTCACCCCTACAATCATACTAGTCCATAAAGCCGCGCTTCGCGGCGGCGTCATAATATTTTTTTTAAAAAAATTAATACATTTACGTTATATTATAATATTAATATTAAATTTTAATAATTAAATATCCTTTTCTAATGAATCGATTTCTTGTTAAACACGATTCTTTCGATTGAGCCGCTCTCTCGTTAAAATCAAAATCTCAACTTTAACATATATTATAAAGATTTATACAATATTTTTTATCCATAAAATTGAACAATAAAAATAAAAAAAAATTATGACATCAACATCAAATTCTAATAGCTAACACAATCTTTTCTAGTGAGCCGTCTTCCCGTTAAATACGTTTTGAGTCGCTCTTATTTGGAACCGAAATTCTAACTAATTATATAAAGAAATTAAATTCCAATTTTTATATTCTTTAAATTTTCTAATATTTATAGAGTTTTAAAAATAAAAATACATCTTATATTTTCTGTATATTATAGATATTCATGTACTTATTTACAACTTCCGCATGGGAATGTCTTTCTGTTATGTTAACATATAAAAAAAATTAAATTAGAAGACTTTTCGTTACGGGAATAGTATTTAATTTATGGATATATTTTTCTAATGCAAGTATAATTAACTTGAATAAAAAAATAAATAAATGATTTCTAGGAAAAAAGATATATAGTTTTAAAAATCGTGTAAGACGTCTCCACCGTCCTCGTATTCTACTTCTAATAAAATATTTTATTTTATGTGTTCCTTATATATTCAAACATCTTTATACGGTCTTCTGTAATGAATCACTTTCTCGTTAAACACAGTTATTACTATTTATCCGCTCCCTCGTTAAGACCAAAAACCTAACTTTTACATATATCACTTGTATGATAATGTTTATCCATAAAAATCAAATCCTAAAAATAAAATAAAATTTATAACATCAAAATGATATTTTAATAGCTAATACAATCTTTTATAGTGAGCCGTCTTCCCGTTAAACACGTTTCGAGCCGCTCTCGTTTGGGTCGAAATTCCAAATTCATTACCTATTATTGATGATACTTATCTTACACAACAACTTTTTTCCTTAAAATTAAAACCTAAAAAATAGAGTGAATTCCAATTTATACTTTATCTAGACTTTCTAAAATTTATGGAGTTTTAGAGAATGAAAACACATCTTATTTTCTGTTTATATTATAGATACTCCTATTTTTATTTAGGATTCCTGCATAAGAATGTTCTTTTAGAATGTTAACATATCAATTCTTTTCTTTTAAATACGATGACTTTTTTTTTTATGATAATAGTATTAGATTTATGAATAAATTTTTCTAATAGAAGTATAATTAACTTATATAAAAAATATATAATTTAAGAAGATCGTACTTTATATAAAATATTTAGTTATATGGATGCTCTATATATTCAAACACCTATTCTACTTCTAATAGAACTTTTATTTATATGTTTTTCTATAAATTCGAACTTTTATTCTTTATAAATTCGAACTCCTATTCTACTTCCAATATAACTTTTATTCTTATACTTTATAAATACTTATTCTACTTTCAATAGAAACTTTTCGAACTTTTATTCTCTATAAATTCGAACTCCTATTCTACTTCCAATAGAGCTTTTAATCTTATGCTTTATAAATACTTATTCTACTTCCAATAGAAACTTTTATTTATATTGTTTTTCTATAAATTTGAACTCTTATCTCTATAAATTCGAACTCCTATTCTACTTTCAATAGAACTTTAAGCATATGCTTTATAAATACTTTATCTACTTCCAATAGAACTTCTAATCATGTTTCTTCCTATAAATTCGAACTCTTCTCCTCTATAAATTCGAACACCTATTCAACTTCTAATATTTTAAATGATATTTTTATATTTATAAGTGTTTAAAATTCTAAAATTCAAGAAAATTAGAAAAATAGATTGAGACGATCTTAGAGCGCCACCTAAACTCCCGCGTATCCTCCTTTATATATTTGTATTGATATATTGATTGATATATTTTTTTCTATAAATTCGAACTCTTATTCCCTATAAATTTGAACTCCTATTCTACTTCCAATAGAACTTTTAATCATATGTTTTATAAAAAATAATTATTCTACTTCCAATAAAAACTTTTATTTATATGTTTTTTCTATAAATTTAAACTCTTATTCTCTATAAATTTGAACTCCTATTCTACTTTCAATAGAACTTTTCAGCATATGCTTTATAAATACTTATTCTACTTCCAATAGAACTTCTAATCATATGTCTTTCTATAAATTCGAACTCTTCTCCTCTACAAATTCGAACACCTTTTCTACTTCTAATATGTTAAATGATATTTTTATATTTATTAGTTCAAAAATTCTAGAAAATTAGAAAAATATATTGAGACGATCTTAGAGCGCCACCTACACTCCCGCGTATCCTCCTTTATATATATATATTGATTTCCGTTATAATTCTATATTATTTTTAAAGAAAATAATAAAATTGAAATCTTATTATAATTATAATACAATTTTTTTTATCATAATTTAGAATCAAAAAATAATACAATCAATTCTCCTAAATATTTTCCAAGAAGAACAACTAGAACATGTTTCTATACACTATACACTACTTAGAACAATCTTTCTTGCGATTATATATTATTTTTAAAAAAACATAATAAAATTGAAATCTTATTATTATTATAATTCTTATGAAGATTTTTCAAGGAGAACTACTAGAACATGTTTCTATACACTATACACTACTTAGAACAATCTTTCCCGCGATTATATATTATTTGAAAAAAAACACAATAAAATTGAAATCTTATTAATATTATAATTATAATATTATATTAGCAATTTTTTATTATAACTTAGAATAAAAAAAGATTACGATCAATTATCTTAAATATTTTTAAATTAAAACAACTGAAACAAACGTGTTTCCATGCACTTCTATTAAACAATCTAAGTTTATAGTTTGTTAATCGCATAAATTTTTTATGCAAATAACATAGTTCTTTTTATAATTTTATAATATTTAATTAAATAAAAAATTAATAATTAATTAATATAAATCCCCGAGCCCGTGTTTCGCACGGGTTATCATCTAGTACTCTCTAAAGTTAAATATTGTACGGTGACAATTTATTCCTAGGAAAATTCTGTTCAGACTATTGTGAGAACCGAGGAAGTCTCATCCAATATGGTGGAGACATCTGACAAAAAAATAAGAAATAAGCAAGAAGAAATCTTTACCTCGAGCAGCAGTGAAAAATTTACTACATTAAATTTTGACAAAGAAATAATTATTGATAGCAAAAAACTTGTCTCTCAATTAGGCATCTTCTGCATGTAATTTCTCCCTGCCTTGCCTGAATGATTGTATGACTGGGAATTTGTTTTACTGTTTCGCCATATAACAAGTTACCCTAATATGCATAGTGAAATAGTTTAAACTTTAAAACTTGTGTTGTGTACCTTCACAAAAACTGTAGAACTTGTGGTTGATAAGAAATGCAAGGAGCTTTGATAGTTTTTTTGATAGTTCGATTACTGGTTTTTTAGCGTATACATATTTAAACATTTAAACATTTGGGTTTGACAAAAAAAAATATTTAAACATTTGGGTTGAGAGCTTGGACATCTAAGGGAAACTCTTGCTTGGGCCACGCCGTGTGACTTGTTCCATTAAAGCCCAAACCAATTAGAATCATGGTTCTAAAAATCCCCGATTTAATGGATTAATTCCCGATTATTTCTCTGTAAGTTAATTAATCGATTCGATTTTTGAAATCCAATTAATCATGTGAATTTATTTAAAATGATATGTTTAATTATAAATTACACTAACATATTAAATATTATTATAATATCCGATTAATACTCCAATTAATCCTTCCGATTAATCCTCGATTACCCGATTAATCTTAAATCGGTACCTAAACCGATTTATACCGATTACCAATTTTTACAACCATGATTAGAATATCTAAATTATACATAATGTTATTTGTTCCAAAAAAAATTATTAAAATTTTTTCTTTTTAGCATGTCTCATCTAATTTTTAATATTTTTTAAAATAATATATATTTTTTCACTAATTTCAATATATCTCACCAATTTATGCTACCATGAGTTAAGTTCTATGGAGACCAATATTTTACTGGAGATCGGAAACCATATATCAATCAAAATATTGTAAAAATCTATTCATTGAAAATCATGTTCTACGAAAATCACTATTTCATTTATTTCATTGAAAATCTCAAAAATCATATATGTTTTACATTCAAATCCTTTATTATAATACCTGAGTCTACCAACGTACAGTTAGCCAATCAGAAATTAAGAATTATTTTAGAACCAATCAGAGCTAATTCCTAAATTTTAGACAAATCATGTTATGTTAAAAGTTTTTCTTATTTACAATATCAACCTACCTCTTTAACCATGGTTAGTTAACACTTCTAATTTAAATACAAAAATGATTTTATTAAACATATCCATAAATACATATTTTAAAAATCAAAAAATATTTACTAGAAAATCACAATTTTAATCTTTTATTATAATATCTGAGTCTACCTAGGTATATAGTTAGATGTAGTTAGTCAATCAGAAAATCATGAATTATTTTAGGACCAATCAGAGGTCATTCTTAATTTTTGGACCAATCATATTATATTAAAAATTTTCCTTATTTATTATTCTTATCCTATTATACTATTAGATTTTTTTTGTGTTAAAAAACAATTATAATAAATTAATATAAAAGTAAAATCAATTAGGATTATACATAAATTCAATATTATGAGATTTTTGCAATTTTAATTTTCCATTATTTTGATTTACAATTAATTATAATTACATTATTATATATTACGGATTGATTTTCATAAATATATATAAGAACCAATCAAAATTTACCACAAAAATTAAATTAATCATATCATTCTCATCCTAATTTTCTTATCTTGATTACTTAATAAGTTTTTTGAAATACAAAATTTATTTTATTTAGTACATGCATAAATTAATTATTTTTTAAAGTGATAAAATATTTAATAACTTATCAATCTTTTAATATAAAGTCAATCGAAATTATACTATTACATATTACGAGCTAATTTTCATAAATATCAACTACAATCATACTATAATATAAAGTTATATATTACTGATTAATTTTCATAAATACTTATTAACTAATTTATCACAATTTTTGATTTAAATCAATTACAATTATATCATTATATATTGACACATCTATTCTTTGCACCTGTCTATATGTATAGAACCATTTTCGAAAATGGTGTATTTATTAATTGATTTTAGTATAGATATATTTATTTTAATACTTGAGTCTCTTTTATCTATATTATATAATACTCCCTCAGTCCCGGCCATTTCTTAACATTTCAAAATAGGGTGTCCGGGACGTATTTTAAGGTAAATTTTAAGGATAGTTGCATAACTTATTTTTGAAATTTTCTTTTTTTGTATAAAAATAGAACAATCCTATTTTTATACAAAAAAAAATTCCAAAAATAAGTTATGGAACTATCCTTAAAATTCACCTTAAAATACGTGCCAGAAAGTAACAAAAAAAGTGTTAAGAATTGGGTGGGACGGAGGGAATATATTAATTTAATATCTCAAACTCTCGGTCTACAATCATAAGGTGCAATCAAATTTAAATAAATCTACTATTATTGAATTAAAAGTTTAAAAAATTGAAAAATATTGAGAATTTACAAAAAATACTAGGTTTAAAGTTTCTCTTTGGAAAAATACCATCTCCTTTAATTCTTTGCATATTTCCTATCTTAATTGGAAAAATACTATCTTTCCTCTTTCAACCCAATTTTAAATACTATCTGGTGGGTGCTTAGTGCGACCAGAATTGGTAGAAACTATTGCGCGATGTCAAAAAATATTTGAACAAGAACAAAAGGAAAGGCTGATTGTTTGATAGTGGAAGTATAAAATTGATACTTTGATTCTGGTACAAGCATTGAGCAGCAATATGAAGACGAGATCTATTATTTATGATATGATTTTAAAATGTAGTAATAACCTCTTTGATTCTTTCTGTGATGTATTAAATGTTAATGTTAAAATGTACAAGCTGTGGATGGTATTGCAAGGTGTTCTATTTCTCAACATGTTTCTTTAAAATCTCTTATTATAAATCTAATTTCAATTGGAGCTATACAGTTCAATTACTCACTACTAGAAATATGGGCAAAGGAACCACTGATAAGAAATCTCCTAGTTTGAATTAGTGGTTACTTAATCAAAGAAATATCATTTTTATGATACAAGGTCTCTTATAATGAAAGAAAAGAGACCGCTTTATTTAAATAAATGATTCCTTTTATAAAGGAACCTCTCTCCTTTCAGAAGAGGTCTCTTTTATAATAGAAGAAAAGAGATCTCTTTATTTAAATAAATGATTTCTTTAATTAAGAAACCTCTCTTCTTTTAAAAGAGGTCACTTAGATTAAAAGAAAAGAGACCACCTTATTTAAATGACTGATTATTTAATTAAAATAACCTTGCTTCAATAGTCCAATAGCTTAGTTACGTCATTTTCAATAGCAAGTCTATTGGGCCTGGACCAAATCAACAACATATATACATACATTGCAAGCACAGCAGCCATAAGAAAAATAGTTGGTAGAAAAAAAAACCATACGGGGAGAGAGAAGAAAGAATTGGGGGAAAAATTAGGGTTTGGGGAATTGAAATTTGGGGCTTAAATTGAAGAGAGAATTGAGTGATTGATTTGGGGGTTTAATTTGCTGTGGGTCGGAGTCTTCATATGGGTCGGAAAAACGCTGGTAGAGTTGTTAATCAGGGTGGAGCAATGGTAGAACGATGATGATGTTCGTTTAAAAGGCAGTCCTAATTGAAGCTACGATTCAAAGGGCGATTGCTTCAAAGAGCGATTGTCTCCATCGATCCATCTCAATCTTCAGTCTCCATCTAGGTATTAAGGTATTGCCTCCCTCCCTCCCTCCCTCCCCGATTAACAACTAAATCTTAGCTAAATCTTATCCCTTCTTCTAAGGACTACTTACCTTTGTTGCCGGAGTTTTAATCTTATATATCCTAACTTTTCCTTCCAGTTTACTTGCTGAAATGTTGAATAAACTTTATTTCATACTATATCCAACTTTATATTGATCGAGCAACAGATGTTGAGCGTTTAAAATCGCTTGGTTGGTTGTATCTTGTACGTCTAAGATCTCTTTGCTCTTAATTGTTGCTTGGTATTTAACTTTTAGCAATTGATCATATCCATAATAAAAGGTAAATAGACAATGCTTACAAAAAAAATAGAAGAGATCAAAGAAGTTAAGCATCTTGATATTATAGAAAAAAGGAGTCCATTGGGAAGTTGAACAAACAATGTACTCCATTAGAGAAGGTAAACATGCATCTTGATATCAGGAAAAAAAAGTACATGGCGAAATTGAAATGACAATGCAAATCTGATAAAGCTTTTTGTACACCAATTTTTATATTTTTATTAACTAGCTAGCTAATTTTAACCATTTCACTAGTGCATGTCTGCATCACTGAGTCCCATACTCTACAAAGTGCAAGTCTCGGAAAATGATTTCCGTCTTCAAGACCAAGTGCTTAAGTGACTGTAAGAGTTGAGAGTCCAGAGAAATCAGTCGATCGGCATATGTTTATATCTCATACCCTTGATTCTTAACTTGGAATTTGGAGAGGTTTATCATGTATGTTCTATATGTAGGTTGAAAATTGTTTAAGTACTACCCGATTGCTACATAATCTTCAATGATCAAATCTTGCAGCCTACCTAACATGAAACATCGATACCTTTTCATTAGAAACCAAATATTACATCCATCAAACATCAAATTCAGGGCCCCTCAAAATTACATACATAATTTGAATATTTTAGTGGCCGGTTTCAGATATCTTTTACTCCACCTTTTGGTGCATGAATTCAATCATATGATGAACACATACATATATATGTCAATATGACAATATAAATAGAATGGCAAAGGCTGCTCTCTCCATCTAGTTGATTACTTTTTCAGTTGATTCTCCATCCCTAATTGTTTCATTTAATGAATTTGTTGTAGAATCGAGTTTAATTTTGTGTACATCTCTCTCTGTCTCTCTCTCTCTCTATATATATATAATCCATAATTTATGTGCTATGTTTCTCTGCTATGTCACAGTTATGCATAATCTTTGCAAGATTAAGGATGCTGATTATTATCAGGGTAGTTTTGTTGAGATAATCTTTTATCCCTGCATATTTTATACCAGTGTTTCTGAAAAAGAATAATACAATCCTCTAAAACACCACACATATACTATTTATGTAATGCCTGTGTTTAAGCTCATTATATCAGTTTTACAGAGGTTGCTCCAAAACTTTCTGCATATAGAGGTATATTTGTATGTGTTGATCTCTGCTTTTTTTACAAATATTTTAATCTGTTCTTGATTCTTCTTTAGCATTTGCAATTGTGATATCATGTAATGCGTATGCTTGTATAATAAATATTTGTCTAAATTGGTCGTATAATTTTACTAAACACACATTTATACCTCTGTAAGCAATTTGTTTTTGCAAGGTTTTAGAAGTTTTGGGTATCCTGCATTTTAAGGTGTTGGTATTTGGTAATAGGTTCTAGAGGTACTGTTCAACTTTATCGGGGGCTTAATTTTACCTTAGATGTATTTCACACTTTGATAATTAATATACGCAAAAGAGCATGTAAAATATTTAAATGTTTGGCTGCTTTATATCTTTGCTAACACTGGGGCCTATAAAAAATTTAATTAATCGAGTCCCTAAAATATCACATGGATAAATATGATTTTGGCTCACCCTCAGGCCTCAACAATAGCAAAAATTACAAATGTAAACCATATTTTCCTGACTATGAAAAATAATCAAGGACTTCAAGGTTAATAGGTTATGAGATGCAATCATGCAAACAACAGAGTTTGAGAGCTCTCACTTAGACCTGGCAAATCGGGTAAACGGATCGGTTTCGGATCGGATCTGTTTCGGATCGGATCCACTTTCGGTTAAGCTACTATTTAGAGCATGTTCGGTTCGGATCGGATCTGATTCGGTTCGGATCCACTTTCGGTTAAGGTACTATTTAGAGCCTGTTCGGTTCGGATCGGTTCTGATTCGGTTCGGGTAAAATTCGGATTAAAATCGGATAAATTTTAGATTAAGATCGGATCAAATTGGGTTCGGTTCTCTTTCGGATTTTTACTGTTCGGATCGGATTTTGTTTGAATGTAGGAATATTCGGTTCGGATCGGATTGTCGAGATATATCTAATTTTTTGATGTACCCAATTTTCCAAAAAACCAAAAAATTATTTTGGCTTGAGATCTTAGTAATGAAAAACTAAATTGACTAGTACTAACTAGTGACTAGTGCTTTGTTACGGCTTTTTGTTTCGTTTTTAAAAAAAATATTTCACGACGATCCAACTGTCTGATGTCAAAATATATATAATTTAGTGATATTCGCAAATTTCCAAAAAATAAACAAATTAATTTGGTTTGAAATTTTAGTAGTCAACTATTGAATTGAGTAGTACTCGTAACTAGTGTTTTGTCACGGATTGTTGGTTCCATTTTTTAAAAATTATTTCTCGACGATCCAACCGTACGGATCTAAAGATACATCTAATTTAGTGATATTCCCAAATTTTCAAAGAATAAAAAAATTAATTTGTTTGGAGATCTTAGTAGTTCTTTGTCACGGATTGTTGATTCTTTTTAAAAAAATATATATCTCGATGATCCAACCGTACGGATCTCAAGATACATCTAATTTAGTGATATTCCCAAATTTTCAAAAAATAAAAAATTAATTTGTTTGGAGATCTTAGTAGTTATTTGTCACGGATTGTTGATTCTATTTTTAAAAAAATATATCTCGATGATCCAACCGTACAGATCTCAAGATACATCTAATTTAGTGATATTCCCAAATTTTCAAAAAATAATAAATTAATTTGTTTGGAGATCTTAGTAGTTCTTTGTCATGGATTGTTGATTCTATTTTTTAAAAATTATTTCTCGACGATCCAACCGTACGGATCTCAAGATACATCTAATTTAGTGATATTCCCAATTTTTCAAAAAATAAAAAATTAATTTGTTTGAAAATCTTAGTAGTTCTTTGTCACGGATTGTTGATTCTATTTTTAAAAAAATATATCTCGACGATCCAACCGTACGGATATCAAGATAAATCTAATTTAGTGATATTCCCAAATTTTCAAAAAATAAAAAATTAATTTGTTTGGAGATCTTAATAATCAACTACCGAATTGACTAGTACTAGTAGCTAGTGCTTTGCCACGGATTGTTGATTCTAATTTTTAAAAATTATTTCTCGACGATCCAACCGTACGGATCTCAAGATATATATAATCTAGTTATATTCCCAAATTTTTAAAAAATAAAAAATTAATTTGGTTGGAGATTTTACTAGTCAACTATCGAATTGACTAGTACTTGTAACTAGTGCTTTGTCACGGATTGTTATTCTATTTTTTAAGAATTATTTCTCGACGATCCAACCGTACGGATCTAAGGATATATATAATATAGTGATATTCCCAAATTTTCAAAAAATAAAAAATTAATTTGGTTGGAGACCTTAGTAGTCAACTACCGAATTGACTACTACTCGTAACTAATTTTTTGTCACGGATTGTTGATCCTATTTTTAAAAAAATATATCTCGAAGATCCAACTGTACGGATCTCAAGATATATCTAATTTACTGATATTCCCAAATTTTCAAAAAATGAAAAATTAATTTGTTTGGAGATCTTAATAATCAACTACCGAATTGACTAGTACTCGTATATAGTGCTTTGTCACAGATTGTTGATTCTATTTTTTAAAAATTATTTCTCGACGATCCAACCGTACTGATCTCAAGATATATATAATTTGGTGATATTCCCAAATTTTCAAAAAAGAAAAAATTAATTTGGTTGGAGATCTTAGTAATCAACTACTGAATTGACTAGTACTCGTAACTAGTGTTTTATCACGGATTGTTGATTCTATTTTTTAAAAAATATATCTCGACGATCCAACCGTACGGATTTCAAGATATATCTAATTTAGTGATATTCTCAAATTTGTAAAAAATAAAAAACTAATTTGGTTTAAAATCTTAGTAGTCAACCAACGAATTGACTAGTACTCGTAACTAGTTTTTTGTCACGGATTGTTGATTCTATTTTTTAAAAATTATTTCTCGACGATCCAACCGTACGGATCTCAAGATATATCAAATCTAGTGATATTCTCAAATTTTCAAAAAATAAAAAATTAATTTGGTTGGATATCTTAGTAGTCAACTACCGAATTGACTAGTACTCGTAACTAGTGCTTTGTCACGTATTGTTGATTCTATTTTTAAAAATATATATCTCGACGATCCAACAGTACAGATCTCAAGATATATCTAATTTAGTGATATTCCCAAATTTTCAAAAAATTAAAAATTAGGTTGTTTAGAGATCTTAATAATCAACTACCGAATTGATTAGTACTCGTACCTAGTGCTTTGTCACGGATTGTTGATTCTAATTTTTAAAAATTATTTCTCGACGATCCAACCGTACGGATCTCAAGATATATCTAATCTAGTGATATTCCCAAATTTTTAAAAAATTAAAAATTAATTTGGTTGGAGATCTTAGTAGTTCTTTGTCACGGATTGTTGATTCTATTTTTTAAAAAATTATTTCTCGACGATCCAACCGTACGGATCTCAAGATACATCTAATTTAGTGATATTCCCAATTTTTCAAAAAATAAAAAATTAATTTGTTTGAAAATCTTAGTAGTTCTTTGTCACGGATTGTTGATTCTATTTTTAAAAAAATATATCTCGACGATCCAACCGTACGGATATCAAGATAAATCTAATTTAGTGATATTCACAAATTTTCAAAAAATAAAAAAATAAATTTGTTTGGAGATCTTAATAATCAACTACCGAATTGACTAGTACTAGTAGCTAGTGCTTTGCCACGGATTGTTGATTCTAATTTTTAAATATTATTTCTCGACGATCCAATCGTACGAATCTCAAGATATATCTAATCTAGTGACATTCCCAAATTTTCAAAAAATTAAAAATTAATTTGGTTGGAGATCTTAGTAGTCAACTACCGAATTGACTAGTACTCGTAGCTAGTGCTTTGTTACGGATTGTTGATTCTATTTTTTAAACATTATTTCTCGACGATCCAACCGTACAGATCTCAAGATATATCTAATTTAGTGGTATTCCCAAATTTTCAAAAAAGAAAAAATTAATTTGGTTGGAGATCTTAGTAGTCAACTACTGAATTGACTAGTACTCGTAACTAGTGTTTTATCACGGATTGTTGATTCTATTTTTAAAAAAATAAATCTCGACGATCCAACCGTACGGATTTCAAGATATATATAGTTTAGTGATATTCTCAAATTTGTAAAAAATAAAAAATTAATTTGGTTAAAAATCTTAGTAGTCAACCATCGAATTGACTAGTACTCGTAACTAGTGTTTTGTCACGGATTGTTGATTCTATTTTTTAAAAATTATTTCTCGACGATCCAACCGTACGGATCTCAAGATATATCAAATCTAGTGATATTTTCAAATTTTCAAAAAATAAAAAATTAATTTGGTTGGAGATCTTAGTAGTCAACTACCGAATTGACTAGTATTCGTAACTAGTGCTTTGTCACGGATTGTTGATTCTATTTTTTAAACATTATTTCTCGACGATCCAACCGTACAGATCTCAAGATATATCTAACCTAGTGACGTTCCCAAATTTTCAAAAAAAAAAAAATTAATTTGGTTGGAGATCTTAGTAGTCAACTATCGAATTGACTAGTACTCGTAACTAGTACTTTGTCACGGATTGTTGATTCTATTTTTTGAAAATTATTTCTCGACGATCCAACCGTACGGATCTCAAGATATATCCAATATAGTGATATTCTCAAATTTTTAAAAAATAAAATATTAATTTGGTTGGATATCTTAGTAGTCAACTACCAAATTGACTAATACTCGTAACTATTGTTTTGTCACGGATTGTTGATTTTATTTTTTTAAAATTATTTCTCGACGATCCAACCGTACGGATGTCAAGATATATCTAATTAAGTGATATTTCCAAATTTTCAAAAAATGAAAAATATTTTTTAAAAAATACATGTGTCAAAATGTATTAAATAAGACCGAATACGTTAAAATTAGATACATCACTTATATAACGCTTCCATAAGCGTTATGGAAGTGAATGCACTCACTTAGACAACGCTTCAATAAGCGCTATATAAGTGAATGCACTTTAATTTCTGCCTAGAATATGCAGAATTTTTTTTTTTGCTAATTATGTGCAGAATTTATTAGTTTAGATTTGCAAATTGAATTAAAATATTATTATATACAAAATATCGTAAGCAATATTCAATGACAATAATAAATATATAGCAAATCAGAAAATATAAAAATTGACAAAACTAAACAAATAAAGGTCAAGAAAATATTAATCTATATAAAATTATTTTATCGGATATTTTTTGATTCAGTTATTTTAATTTCGGATTTACATTGGTTCAAGTCATATTCGGTTCGGGTAAATTTTTATTCGGATTTGATTGGTTCTGATTATAATCGGATACATGGTCATCATTGGATACAGTATTTCGGATAATTTTTGGTTAAATTTCCGGTTCGGTTGATTTTCGGATCGGGTCAAATCGGTTTTCGGATCATTATCGGATTTGATTAAATTGAACCGGTTTCGGTTCGGATTCGGATTGTTTCGATTTCGGATACAATTTCGGATAATCTATTTCGGATCCAATTTCGGATTCGGTTCCACATATTTCGGTTCGGTTTTTCGGATCCAGACCCATTTTGCCAGGTCTACTCTCACTCCTCTAATTGTTTCAAGAAACTTTAAAGAAAATTATATTCATAACTTAAATAAAGCGGTCCAACTCTAAATTGCTGAGAAGATCATCAGAAAATTTACTGAACAGAGGCTTAATCTAAATGACATTTTGAAAGATATAGCTATAGCACTTGCAGTGGAAGTTGATTTTTCTAAGATAAGTATAAAACTTATGAGCTTCATTAAAGAATGAAGCTGCGATTAGGAAAGAAAAAGCTAAGGTCTTTTTACAAAACTTTCTGCATATAGAGGTATATTTGTGTGTGTTGATCTCTGTTTTTTTTACAAATATTTTAATCTATTCTTGATTCTTCTTTATCATTTGAGATTGTGATATCATGTAATGCGTATGCCTGTATAATAAATATGTGTCTAAATTGGTCGTATAATTTTACTAAACACACATTTATACCTCTGTAAGCAATTTTTTTTGCAAGGTTTTAGAAGTTTTGGGTATCCTGCATTTTGATGGCTAGCACATTACCTGTGATATATGTGTATTTGTGCGGAACACTAGGTAGATAACATAGAAAAAAATCTGGAAGTCTCATCATTCCCTTGCTTGTCGCAGTGCATCAGATAGAAGTCTCATCATTCTTTGATTCTAGTTACTCACACATGTTATACATATTATTACAAGTTATATGCATCTGTGCCAAAGTTTAAATGAAATTCTTTTTATTTTATTAAAATCTTTTTAGCAGTAGATTTTTTCTCTGAACATCTTATTTCAAAGAGCATGCTTACTTGCTTTGAATTAAATGCTTGGCTATAAAATTGAGTATAATGAATATTTAAAGTATTTTCGATTAATGGTTCGTTGACATGGTTTTTTTGTTGTGGTTTGTTTGATGATCTTTCAGTTTTTCCTTGGGTGGGAAGAAAAGAATGGAAAAGAATGGTTCGGCGGGAAAGCAATATAAAGAGAAAGTGGATGGAAGCAGAATTTTTTGAGTTATTGTTTGTAATTTCCGTTTATATGCTTGTATAGATCGTGAAGTTTTGAGTCCGTGTGTGTGAAAAGCTTTGTGTTTCGACTCCGTTTTGAGTTTGCCGGAAAATTCGAGTTGGACGGACAAATTTTTATTGTGATTGTTTCTAAATTTCGTTTATGTAATTGAATAGACCTGTGAATATTATGGCACATACAATTTAGTTAGAATTTTCCGAGATTATAATATTTTTATAATTTCATAATATTCTGTAAATATTATTTCATAATATTATGTAAATATAAGAATATTATTATTATAATTAATAATAATAATCTCAATGACAATTAATAATATAAAAAAATTATTAATTTGAGAAATTTAATCCTATTCAGAGCAAAGAGACCACCTTTTAGAGACAAATGATTTTTTTAGTGAAATCAAACAGACCACTTATTGGCCTATGTGGTTTCTTTACTAGAAGCAGAGAGACCATCTAATCTAAATAAGTGGTTTCTTTTCCTTCTACCTAAGAAATCGCTTTTCTTAAATAGTTGGTCTCTTATTTCTATTTAAGAAACCCCCTCAAAGGAGGTCTCTTATCCTAAGAGACCACTGACCTAGAGACCCCCTCTTGAGATAGTCTCTAAGATGGTTTTTAGGTGGTCTCTTTATGCTTTTTTGTAGTAGTGACTCTTTTTTAAGAACAGTTGCATGGGCCTATACGCTAGTTAAGTTTTAACTAAGAACTTGAGAGTTTGATTCTTTCTTTAATAATAATATATTACAAGAGTACTGTGATGTGTTTTGTGACCTTACACCGATTGGTGATGTTCGTTGATGGGTTATTGATCATTCCAACTTATGTTTTTCATGGATCAATCAATCTGTATTTTGTTTCATTCCATTGTTAATATTTGGATGGGATATATAAATTAAAAAAATATAATGGTAGCATGAGTTAAGTTTTATGGAGACCAATATTTTAGTGGAGACCGTGGAGATCATATACATTATGCACTCAAAACATTGCAAAACATATATTTTTGTAAAGAATGTTCAATGAACATTATTTCTTCATTCAAAATCTTAAAGATCATATATGATTTGCAAGCAGAACATGTTTTGGAGAACAATACGTTCTGCATTGTTTTGTTTGCAGAACATACATGATTTTCAAGATTTTTAAAGAAACTAGCATTCTACCCGTGCTACGCACCGAATGGTAAAATTAATTAATTAATTAACATAAACATATTATTTTAATCATTACTTAGGAAAAAAGATAATTTCATGTGAATATAATTAATTTAAGAATAGAATTACTTATTCGTCATTTTATACCAAATGCAATAATATTAATATTAGCAAGCGATTATCATAACATCCACATCCCCCGTTGAAACAAGTTCATAAGTTTTTTACCAATATTTTAAGTTTTGTTCTTTTGGAAATTTGGTAAATTTAAATGTGCAGTATTATGGGTTTCCAGAATTTTAACATATTAATTTCAATCAAAATATTTGTATGGGTTGAGATCAATTTTTCGATTACATATTGAAAATTCATAAACACTTATTTCTCACGACTGCTATAAGTCATTAGAGTGTCTCTCAAAAAAAGGTTACATTTTTCTGCAATGTGAAAAAGGATCTCTACTGTGTAAGACCATTAAAAGAACGTAGTAACGACAAAGGAAATTAATATGTTATGATAATCGCTTGCTAATATTAATATTATTGCATTTGGTATAAAATGACGAATAAGTAATTCTATACTTAAATTAATTATATTCACATGAAATTATCTTTTTTCCTAAGTAATGACTAAAATAATATGTTTATGTTAATTAATTAATTAATTTTACCATTCGGTGCGTAGCACGGGTAGAATGCTAGTTTATTAAAAATATTGAAAATCATGTATGTTCTGCAAACAAAACAATGCAGAACGTATTGTTCTCTAAAACATGTTCTGCTTGCAAATCATATATGATCTTTAAGATTTTGAATGAAGAAATAATGTTCATTGAACATTCTTTACAAAGATATATGTTTTGAAATGTTTTGAGTGCATAATGTATATGATCTCCACGGTCTCCACTAAAATATTGGTCTCCATAAAACTTAACTCATGCTACCATTATATTTTTTAATTTATATATCCCATCCAAATATTAACAATGGAATGAAACAAAATACAGATTGATTGATCCACGAAAAACATAAGTTGGAATGATCAATAACCCATCAACGAACATCACCAATCGGTGTAAGGTCACAAAACACATCACAATACTCTTGTAATATATTATTATTAAAGAAAGAATCAAACTCTCAAGTTCTTAGTTAAAACTTAACTAGTGTATAGGCCCGTGCAACTGTTCTTAAAAAAGAGTAATTGAACTGTATAGCTCCAATTGAAATTAGATTTATAATAAGAGATTTTAAAGAAACATGTTGAGAAATAGAACACCTTGCAATACCATCCACAGCTTGTACATTTTAACATTAACATTTAACACATCACAGAAAGAATCAAAGAGGTTATTACTACATTTTAAAATCATATCATAAATAATAGATCTCGTCTTCATATTGCTGCTCAATGCTTGTACCAGAATCAAAGTATCAATTTTATACTTCCACTA
Source organism: Kitagawia praeruptora (assembly GCA_037693485.1). Taxonomy (NCBI): domain Eukaryota; kingdom Viridiplantae; phylum Streptophyta; class Magnoliopsida; order Apiales; family Apiaceae; genus Kitagawia; species Kitagawia praeruptora. Next base: position 56,267,477 of record CM075350.1, on the reverse strand, counting down.
TCAAACAATCAACCTTTCCTTTTGTTCTTGTTCAAATATTTTTTGACATCGCGCAATAGCTTCTACCAATTCTGGTCGCACTAAGCACCCACCAGATCGCCCCTAAGATCCCTCGCAATAAATTTAAAGTCAAATATTGTAACATTTGAAAACACCACAATATCTACACTTTTTTAAGCACATTTGCAGCAACCTTAACCCAATCCATCCTTAAACAAAAACATCATCTACTTTATTTTCATTTTGTGCATTAAGAAATCTTGAAGGAGAGGAACAATTAATATAAAAAAACATGAACCATAAAATTAGGAAGCAAGCAGACAGGTTTTTAGTCTTGACAATTATATAAAGTAAAGTAATAACCAATATTATTGCTAGGAATGTTCTAATAACAAAGCAAGCTAATACATAAATGTGACCATTAATTGTAGTTCTTTCCTACTTATGCTACGACATGCTACTTATACATTTGCAACTATAATGGTGCCAAAGTCTGGGCCTATTTTTATTGTAGTTGTAACTTGTAATTGCAAGGGTTCTGGGTCTCTTTTCTTTTTCTCCTGAAGTCTAGAATTCAAAAAATTCAGTCCCTGCTGGGCAGGTTTCTTTGGGGTGGCTCGGGAAAACGATACATTTTTGAAATTGCTTGGAAAAATCTGCTGCACAACAAAGGATGCAGAACTCTGGAACTTCTCTGGTATTCTTTTTTTAGTTATGAAGACTGGTTCAATTTAATTTGAAGTCCCTCTGGGTTTCTTATGTTACAACAACTCTTCGTAATAGGCTCTTCTGGACAACGGCTATTCCATCTAATTGTTCCTGGTATCTTTGGAAAATTCTGCGAGTAAGACCTGTTGCAATTCAGTTCATATCTTATAAGGCGGGAAAGGGGCAGGGGATATTTAATGTGGGAATATCCATGGCTTCAAAATGGAATACTAACAAAGAAATTTTGTTACTTTATTATTTCTCATTCTGAATCAAAGTAGCCGCGAATATTAGCGAGTTCATTGCTGATGGAAACTGACAACTTCCCATCTCTAGTCATGCCAATCTTATTGAGTTAAAAACTCTTATTTTGGCTCAAGGTCCTCCAACAAACAAGTCTGATGATATTTTATGGAATGGTTCGAGACATGCAAATATCTCACTGATTTAGAATTCTCATCAAGAAAATCAACCTCAGGTCCCGTGGTTTGACTATCTCAACATGCACCTTGTATCTCTTTCATTCTATTGGTTGTTATTCGTAAGAGACTCTCAACTAACAACATACAAATTTGATCTTTCTAATGATCAAAATTGCTATCTCTGTCAAAAACTCCATAAATCTCATGATCATCTTTTTCTTTTCAAATGCAGCTTTTTTGATACAGTTATTTCAAGTCTACGAATTCCTGCTGGCGAAAATTGGAGCAACTTAATTTCTAAAATTGTTGTGATGCGGAATGATCTTAAAAAAACATATTAGTAGCCTTTATCTTACAGTAGCGGTTCATTCAATCTGGCTAGACCAATTAAAAATGGAAGGAACTTCTCTGGCAAATAACATTTGCCATATCAATTTGGAAGAAAGATTTTTGAAGCTGTCTGAGAAAATTTTTATGGCAGCAAGCTATTTCGAAAAAAATGGAAAAAAGATCCTAGCTTAGTCTTACCCATTTATTAAATTGATCTGTATCTCTATCTCTTTTAACTAAGTCATTATCAGCTGAGTTAGTTTGTTGATACTGGATATGTTTCCAGATTTTCAGATAATTATGGTCATCTCCATGTTATCTTTGTTGATGTTTGTTTCTTGGTAAGTTAATACGATTATTAGATATTAGTTATTGACTTATTGTATAAAGCAACGGAGTTTAAGTAAAATCTCAGGAAAAAGCCTAAGTTAAATCTAAGTTTCCGTATCTCAAACAAATATATGTAATTGCAATATTATATTTTTTGTAACGAACTTATTAATGTGACAATCTTATTAGGGTTTATATTTTCTTATATTCAAGTTAATCATCAATGTCACTAACTTTGTCAGATCAGTGCCATCCTTTTAAATGTAGTTATACTATGATTTGAATCGACACCGAAAACAGTATCAACAAAATAAGGAAAACACAAGCTTAGCACAACCATTCGCTACTACATTAGAGCAAAATTGTCAAATCCGATCATTTTATCAAACACCTAGAGGGATTAATATGATCAAATGTGTTTGATCATAATCAGATAAAACACATAGACAACAGAGCCCACTTAGAATTTGGTAGCACTAATAAAAAAGCATCACAAATTCATGTAATTATCTACCTTATGTGTCTGTGTGTGTACGTATTAGGATTTAGGCATAAGCTATCAAAAACAAAAAGAAAACAAATCAAAAGAAAGTAGATTACCTTAACAATTAGGAATATAGAAGGCGAGACATCCAAAACTCCAACTTATCACAGACCCATCAATGAAAACTTTCAAGTTTGAAGCTTAGTTATGGGGTTTTTTTGCCCCTTCGTTCTTTTTTAATATATACAAGTAGAAGCAGATTTTAATTCAAACAAAATATCTCATTATTATTTGCCATAGCCACTAAGTGACAATAACATTTTGGGCTAATTGGAATTCATGCGGCACAAAAATGTGCAAGTTAAGCATGTAATACATAAATTCACAAAAAGGTGGAATGCTTCTCATCAAGTAAATTTAACAATATGACTACAAATTCATTAGGCAATCTAATCGCAAACTGCAAAAATTTGAAAAGAGATTGAAAAAAGGGACAAGTTCCAAGCAAACATTACCAGCGTAATTGAATTGAGATTCAAACATCGAAGATCGCTAATCATGTATCCTTCTCACCGTCGACGAGGTTGCCCCGTGCAAATATGCTTGGTATTAGGTTATGTGAGAGAGTCGATGAAAACAAAAAGTTGTGTTATGGCATTTTTGTTATTTTAAGGTTTTTAAGGGTAAATTGGTAAAATTACAACCAATTTTTTGGCAACTTTTGCCCTTCTATCCACGTTTAATATATAGTACCCCTGCAGCTATATAATCCTGATTATATAATCCTGTTCAATCAGGAGTTAAATGTATGTGATGTCTTGTACCTAATTCTGGCTAAGCTTGGAGGTGGACCATGGAATGCCAATGCAAAGAGAGGTTCAGTTCTTCTCTTCATTGGGGAAAATCAGGAAAGGCTGGATGAAGTAAAATTCAAAGGATATGTCACAAGTCAAAAAAAAATCAGAGAAGAGGATAATTGATAAGCGCAAATTGTGTAATCCTTGCGACTTTTAGCTACACATGAAAGAAAAAAGAAAAAAAGAAATTGCTGAAGCTTACACTTAGGTGCAGCCAGAATATATACTTGTGTCATGGAGATAACAAAATCTAAAAAAAATACGCCAAGCAATAATATTTTAAGTAAGGGATCGATTAGCTCGCTCCTCAGCATGGACATGCAACATATTCATTTCCGATTCAGATGTTTCGTAAAAACAGCAGAAGGGGTGAATGAAATAAGCTACTGCGATCAGAGATGTGGCATGGTTAAAAAAAATGTGAAGCCTGCAGAAAGCAAGGTGTAGTGCAGGAATTTACAAAGAACAGGCGAAAAAAGCATAAAAGAGATAGTCAGGAAGATATCAGGCGCAAGATAGAAGAAATCATTAGTGAATTGCAATTATCATAGAATTTTAACGATTTTATTGTTTTATTAAAAAAAATATAGATTCATAAGAGAAATTGGAATATAGAGGTGGAATAATAAAATAATCGCATTTATTAGAGAATTCCAACTATTTTATTATTTTATAAAAAAAAAGGTAGAATCTTAGAAGGAATAAGAATATAGGGATGAAACCAAAATAAGGTGGAACCAAATTTGTTACCGAAATACCATTTTAGAGGGGGGTTCGCTTATTAATAATTAAGGTTATAGACTTTATTGAAATACCGAAATACCGAAATGTCAAAATTGAAAATGAACGTTAATTGCTGCTCGGCTCTGTTGTGTACAGAGAGTTTGTATGCCCTTTTATCAATTGGAGGATTGTGTCATCTTATGTCTGGTGCAAAGAATCTATCTACACTTTGGTTTGCTCTCTCTGTATTAGCAAGGTCAAATGGGGTACTTAATGCAGGCTATATTGGTTTTCAGACGATGCATCAGGCTTTAGGAGAAGCGGGTTTATGTAAGCGATTGACTAAAGCTACTCGTCATAGTTGAAAAATGAATAATCCTATATTGTTACTGGAACTTACCAGATTGTCTTTTTTAGTTCAAGTAGGCCACGTCTTTCATCTTTAATTAAATTATGTAACCATGTAAAGCTAGCTTTCTATTATAATAAGTATTCTTATTGATCATTTACATTCTTCCAAAGATACTGTACATTAGTTCCAAAAAACTAAAAAACATATATAGCCGGATTCATATAACAACGGGAATGGCATTAAGTATTAAATAAGAATCTTGTACATATTTAAAATCAGATTATCCACAAAGATATACCTTGTAAGTTTTGGCGAGTATTTTTGCAAAGACGCTTCAATAGTCTCCGCTCCTCCACCATCTCTTTGGTCAAAAAAAGTTTAGGTCGCCCTCTCTTCCTCGGCGTCTACTCCATCGAAGAAAGCCCATACACAATGAACTCTTGTAAAATTAGCGATTAATGTGAGTTTTACCCCTATTTTTCATAAATATAAGCGGCAGATAAATAATTGAGGCTGCCTCCGAAAAATGCACGTTTTTAATTTTCAAAAACACAACCAGGCCTTTATAGAACGTTAAATAAAATTGACACTGTACAAGTGGCACGAAACAAATAAGGAAAAATTAAATGTCAGTATGTGCGTACGGACTGACAATGCATTTTGGGATGACCAACATCAATCTGACCAACACTAACATAAGGTACCATGACCAACATCAATCCTAAAACTACAAGGTAAGTTATACACTTAACACAAACATAGTATTACATGAGTTGTCTCTCATGGATTGTTGCTTAACTAAACAAAATAAAAATCTTGGTGAAAAAGGGGAACACATCTTTCCCATCTATATAACCCCCTTATTCACCATCAAAAAAAAATTAATGAAAAGGTTACACAGACTCATATTTCATTTGCTTAACAGTCAAAATATATTTCAAAATATCAAATATTCACATATAAAACGGTAGGACGCTGTGATTGAACTTTAGTACTCTTCTAGGCACTAACAACAGCTTCTTGACACTCCGAGAGACCCAAGTAGTGATCTTGATTATCCAATTGATGTATTGTTACTACTTGATAATTAATGCATATTCATTTTAACAGGGGGAAGATCATATTTCCATCAGGAACATAGGCATAGAAGGGGAAAATGATGGGGCTTGATCGTATGGACTATTCCATTAACTGAAACATAATTTAGAAATTAAAAAAAGGAGAAACAGCCAACCAAGCCTCAGGCTCCTTCAACCTCTGGAAAAAGAAGATCAAAGCTAAATATACAATCACAATTGATATAATCAAACACCCATCATTCTCTCCTTTTACCACAATCAAAATAACACAACCCATATACAAATACAACCCATATACATGCTTATACATCCATCATTATCAGCACATATATACACAAACAAATATATTATATAGCATATATATGTGAATAAAATAAAACATACCTTTGAAATCTGGCAAAAAAATTGCGAAATTGAGGAAGGGGAAAGGGAAGAGATTGGAAGTAGTAGATAAGAATGGCGAGTGGACGGAACAATTTCCCGAATGAACTGGATAAGAGCATCTCCAACTGTACTAGCTAAAATGAACCTGTGAGGAGTTGTACTCCAATGGTGTTAGCTATAATTGTTAGCTATATTTCAAAAACAATATTTTATTGTTATTTTAATTAGTAAATATATATAAGATTAAACTAAATTGATGATGTGTCACAATATAAGTGGATATGATATTTTTAGATGTTATGTATACATTTTTGGATATCCTCCAAATATAGAAGATATGTATCTTGTAATCTAAAAATTTACCTAACAGTATGCATGGTTGGAGGAGAAAAAACAATAGCTATTAGTTAAAATTATTGCCACATCACTATTATAGCTAACAGATTATAAGCCTTGGAGATGCTCTAATAGACGATGAAATAGACGATGACAAAATGACAATTTGTGGTATAACCAAGCGTGTGGCTGGGCAATTTGGTTATTTAGAGTAATATAAGGTTATATACGTACTTTCACTGCCAATAAGCGGGAAACTTTTACCCCTGTGTCAGCTTATAATATATAGTAATAGAAACTTAAAAGAGACAAGGTAAATATAAGGTTATATACGTACTTTCACTGCCAATAAACGAGAAATTTTTACCCCTGTGTCAGCTTATAATATATAGTAATAGAAACTTAAAAGAGACAAGGTAAAATCGTTGAACTTAGGGACCATCATTAAATAGAAGTCGAATTTTGAGAAATGGATTATATGTTGGTTCAATGTTTTAAAAATCATTAATCAAGATTAATTGATGAGGTGGCATTGTCGTGTAATCAAAATTAATCGGAACAGTAATCAAATAAAAAATATATAAAAAGATACTTAATTTATTAGTTTGAAATATTAATTTTAAAAGATATATAATAATTAATCGATATAATTTGCTATTTTAGAACCATGATTTTGTTGACGTAAATATCATGCACACGTGCATCTTAAGATCATTTCATCTACAACAATATATTTAGTTAACAGCTGCAAGGAACGAGCCTCTGTATGAACGTCTCTAATTTTATTTTAAGCAAGATGTTGGTATTTGATTTATTATTATTTATATTGTGTTCTCGTAATTCTAATATTGTAATATGAATAGTGATAAATATTGATATGAGAAATAAATAATCTTATTGTCGTGTAGTTAGAACCCAAATATAAAATACCGTATCGATCAAATTTTACTTTTAATGTTTCGATTATAAAAAGAAAATTGATTAATTATTGTTACATGTAACATGTTTTACATAAAAAAATAATTAATTAATTATTAATAACTATAAATAATTAAGTAGGAATAAATAAGTATTACAGCTCAAAATGTGAAGGCGGGTACGCAAAAAAATGGTCGCATTATTTGCGAAAAAAGTTTGGGTTTTATTTCATTCGGTGAACACTCCCTCTCCCCGCACAAATCTCAAACCTTGGTATTGCAGGAATTCACCATGGTGCAAAGAAAACAAAGTAAGTTTTATTCAATTTTATTTTGTTGACTGAGATTTATTTTGATTAAGGATGGCTGTGAATCACAAAGTTGTTAAGAGAGAAAGCAAACAAACAAGGAAAAAGGAGAAAGTATGTCACTAATTGAATACTGAGATCTACTTCTAAAACAAGGAAATAAAGTAAGAGACAAGATAACAGAAAAGAAAACAAAAATGCTAATTCATTTCTCCATGTTCAGTACAATGCTGCTATAGGTGATATATAGCCGCCATTCGGGACCACTCAACAAACTGACACGTGTACCAGAAAATAAGCCTCCTCATTGTTGTATTTCATTTTCCCCATAGCCTCAGGTTCTACCTTGATACAGGGTATTCTATCATCCTATTGCAGTGTTAGTCTCTCTTTCTGCCAATTTATGGTGATGCTGCCACTTGAAAAATCAAAAGTAATGGGGCTTACAGTCCTCATCCACTTGACTCCTAGGATTAGATCATAGCCTCCTAGAGGTATGATGTTCATTTCTGCAACAAAATTCCTACCAGCCATACTCCATTTAACTGAATCACATTTAGTGTTGCAACTCAGTTTATCACCATTATCTACTGTGACAGCAAAAGGTTTGCAGTCACTAGCTGGTAATCCTAACTTCTTAGCAATCCCCTTTGCAATAAAATTGTGGGTTGACCCACTATCTATTAAGATACTAACTGGTATGTTCTTAATTTTTCCTAGTATCTTAATAGTGTGACCACCTTGTGATCCAGAAAGAGCATGAATTGAAATACCAGCATCACCATCAGGTTCTGTACCACCATCTGAGTCTGCCTCTCCCCAGATAACAGCCAACTCTTCATTGCAACCTGTAGGATTCTCAGTTTCCTCTCCTATAATAACAAACAGTTTCTTTTTCTTGCAATCATGCCCTGGTAAGAACTTCTCATCACAATGAAAGTAAAGGCCCTTCTTCTTCTTATCATTTAATTCCTCCAAGGTTAATCTTTTTGACTCAACAGCTTTGCTTGTGCCTTTAATTGAGCCTTGAGTTGTAGAGCCCTTGTTGGAGTAGAACCCACCTTTAGAGACAGAGTTACTGGTGTAGGACTTGGGGTTGTTGCTTTTATATCTCTTATCAAGAACCCCTAGCATATACTCTTGCCCCCTTGCCATATTCCTGGCCTCTTGCAGTGTAGTTGGCTTGTTGTTGTACAGGGCTTGAGACAGTTCCTCTTTTAAACCACTGATAAAAGTATCAATGTAATAAGACTCCCTATGGTGGCCTTCTTGAGACATGACATGGCTCCTCAATTCATCAAACTGTGAGATGTATTCCTCCACTTTGCCTTTCTGCACCAGTTTGTTGAACTGGCCTACCAAGTTTTCATAGCCTACTTTCGAGAATCTATTGCACACCAATTCAGCAAACTCATTCCATAATAAATAGGGTTTTTCTTCTTCCAAGGATCTATACCATACATCGGCATCACCTTCGAGATATAGAGTTGCACAAATAACTCTAGCTCTAGCATCCAATGAGGGGTTCAGTTGGAAGTATTTTTCACATTTACTTATCCATGATCTGGGATCTTTCCCATCAAACTTGGGGAAATCCACCTTAGGAGGTTTATAAACTGGGCTGTTATAGGTTGACCTATGGTGTGCGCCCTCAGGTTGTTGCCACATTGGATTAGGAAAAGGGGTTACCACCGTAGTATTCTGTGGCTGTGCTTGTGTCACAAAGGTAGAGCTTACTGGTTGAAAAGGGGTGTACATAGTATGGGGTGGTTGTTTGGGGGTGGTATAAGGAGGAAGTGTAGGGAACACCGTGTTTGTGTTCGGTGTAGGCAAGGGCCCAGATTGGAACTGTAGATAAGGGTTGGAAGTGTTTTGTACATATGGGTTTGTAAATGGCCTTGGTTGAAGGTTTGGATTGTAATATTGAGGCTGACCATTTAAGACCTCTTGGTGTGTGGCTATGTTTTTCTGTTTCATGTGTAGATCATAGAGACTAATATCATTCTGGTTAACAGATGCAGTGGGTGCAACAGATGTGATTCTACCATTGTCATCAAACACTATAGGAGCATTTATCGTACCAAATCTGGTGGGTGTTTGAAGGGTTATAGGGTTTTTACCTGGAATAGGTAATCTCACAACTGTTTGATTGCAACTGCCTTCACCATCTCCTTCTAGCATACGCTCCTGAGAGTCTTTCTTTAAGAATGACATTAGCTCAGAAAAGTTTCTTTTCATTTCTTCGTTAGACTCCGACAACCTCGTCAGGGCACTATCCATGGTGCTCAGCTGAGACTTGTTCTCCTCCATGGTTAACTTTAAACCCTCCACACCAAGCTCCAGACTAGAGATAGCTTTATCATGCTTCGTATTACTGTTTTTATCACCCATTATACCGGCCAGAGAACCGATGTCTCTGATACCAATTTGTCACTAATTGAATACTGAGATCTACTTCTAAAACAAGGAAATAAAGTAAGAGACAAGATAACAGAAAAGAAAACAAAAATGCTAATTCATTTCTCCATGTTCAGTACAATGCTGCTATAGGTGATATATAGCCACCATTCGGGACCACTCAACAAACTGACACGTGTACTACAAGATACTCTCCACTACTAACAGCCAATGACAGCTAACGTGCCCAACTAATTTATTATAAGCAAAACGACATCGTACTGAATACTTTAAATAAAACATTTCCCTCCAATTCATGACAAAGTAAGTGTGGATGAGGATAGCTATGAGAGAATCTACACAATTGACGATGAAGCTTGCTCCATTTTCATGTAAGTTTTAATTCAATTTTTATCCTGTTTGTCGGGAATTGTTTAGTTCTTGGACAGTCTTGGAGCTATTTTTGGTGTTTTGTGTAGTTTTGAGTATGAATACAGCTAGATACAACAAAGGTAAAGAGAGAATAGACAAATTAGAGATGGATTATAGAATCAGAGGTTTACAAGACAGAGATGAAGAAATTAGACAGAGAACAGATAGAAGCTTTTTGTGCTCTTTTCATCAAAGCTACCACTTGAGGTCGACCGTGCTGGACAGTTAGAGTGGGGCCAAATGAGTGCTCTTGTAAGTAATTTTGCTGAAAAACATAGATATGATGCAAGTGTCCACCAAGTGATGATATCTCAAATTTTCAACTATTTAATTCTTTTTCAGGAAAAAGCTCCGTTTATTGAGAAGGCCAGAGAAAGGTGGAGGGTTAAGCCAGCACGTGAGCGCCATGGATTTCCAGACTATTAACAATCTTACACAGCCCTCAAGTTCAGTCAGGTATTCATCAAACACCTTTTGTGCCCTCTACTTATATACGTATATGCGTGTTTCTAGACTTGTAGTTCAGTTACGTATATCTCTCTGTGTTTATATTGTGTAGTTTGGTGTGATATATGATCTCGTTATGATTGTGGTGTTGATTAGTGTATGCTTGCTGGACTGCTGGAGTAACGATGGATGTGGTAATTTGTGTTCTATACGATGAGAATTGTTACGTTCTTAGATATGATGTTATTAATTTAGCTAGAAGAGATTTTATACCTGTAATTTGGAGGATTAGTGCGTGTTTATTGATGCACGGCGAGGGTATATATGTTTTCTGACTTTTCATTATTGTTGTGATTATTGCTGCAAATTAGTGAGTTTATGAGTTTTAGAGCCGTAACTGGGGCGTCTGAAACTCATAGAATTAGAAACTGAACGATGGATTCGCGTGAGCCTGTGTACTTGTTGCTTGTTTAAGATATTGATTCCTCCGCAAGTCCTTTGTCAACATGAATTTTAGTTGGTTTGAATTTGGTTTTTCGTATTAGTTTAATTTTTGATGTTCATTTATCCAGTACGGTAGAATATTCAATCTTCTTCCTGTATCATAATGTAGAATTACTCTGATCCTTTTCAAAACTATTGCTACATTTCGTAAGTTGACAACTTTTAGAAATAGTTTTTACTACTATCTATGGTTTGAACACTGCTTTAGTTGTGATACAAGTGTTTGGATGATTTAAAGAGGTATTATATGATATAATATATAGCTCAACAATGAGTTGAATAATTTGTCTTTGTATAAATGCTTATAACTTCCGTCCTCTATCCTTTGTCCCTATTTATGTTGTAAGATCCGCAGAGTCCAAATTTAAGGACTGTGCATGTCTGCATGAACCCTCCTTGTGTTTGAGCTTTGAGGATGGGAGCTTACGGCTCTTTTATCTTCATTTAATTCTATATATGCTCACTGGCTAGTAAATTTCCTATTTGAAATGCTTTATGTGCTTTTCTCGAATTCATTTTTTTACTGGATGAAGAGAATGCTGCCAATTTTTTTTAAACTTCATGCTATGAGAAATGCCAAGCTTGGACTAGAGAAATATTATAAAGTTAAAGGAGACCTTTATATAGCGCACTTTCCTTGACCTAGAACAAGTACTTGAAAACTCTTTAAGTTCTCTTATTTCTCTTAATAATATTTGAGATACATATATAGGAGGTTGAGTGCTATAGTCAAGGCATACAATCAGGTCCAGATTATGCTAATCAAACTAATGGAGAGAACTACCATCTAAGGAAAGAAGATAAATAGTGGCATCTGGCATATCAATACCAGAATCTCATTTTAACAAACATGAACTATAATCTAATCTAATCCCTATAAAGTCTCCGCCATCCTGATTATGCTTAGAGAATTCCACAGTACTCTTTGGTAATGTATCTGTATTTGCCTCTGTAGTAACTTTGTTAGTTGAGAACTGTATATGATTTGTTGCGTCCTTTCCCTATGTGTTTGTTAAATACTACACTTGTAAAATTAATGATAATTTTGCTGGTAAGTTAAAACTTACCGGCAAAATTATCATTAATTTTACCAAATGCTACCTTAATACAAAAAAAAAAATTACTTGTGAACTTGTGTTTTACGCGTCAAAAAACATTGGGAGGGCTTGAACCTCCGACCTTATGCTTAACACTTAACAGCCACACGCTCTAAATAACTGAGCCATTCAAGCAGATGCTAGAAAGTGTGATGTAATACATCCATATCTATATTCACTGCATTTTTAAATCTCACCAGCTTCACTGCAATGTTTTTGGGTCTGAACTGACAATTAGAGGAATGATTTACAAGGTGATCTCAGTTTCTTTTCGTAAATACATATATGTAATCATACCATACCCCTATTCCGTATCTGATTCCCTGCTGTGTATGTATATTAACCCAATAGTTTGTAACAGTTTGTTGGTCTTTGTATCTTAGGTAAATTAGAGGAGAAATAAGTCAATAACAAGGATTTTCTTCTTGTCTAATGTATGATAACTAATATTTTGATATTTGGAACCTATTACAAACCAAAACCACAGCTTCAGTTTCTTATAGTGAAGGCTCTCAAGTTAAAGATATCTAGGGATTTGTTGTGGTCTGGGGTGTTGGAGAAATACAATTCTTCTCATATTTGCTCAGCCTAGTACATGTCATCCAGGTGCATATATGAAGTAATTTTGACTAATGTAAGGTTTATTCTTTATTTATATTAATGGTGTTCTATATCTTCATGCACATCCTAGTTCATTAGTGGTGAAATATCATATTCATACTATGATGACTTGATTTTTTATTGTTTTCATATTATGTAGATCGAAATGGATATGTATATGGTTCATCCTAGTTCATTAGTGGTTCGAAATGGATATGTATATGTAGATCGTCGAAAGACGATTCGATTGATGTATAATATGTTATCGGAAAGTACCTGTAGACTGTGAACGGAGCTTTGGTTGTGTTGTCGCCATCGGAATCGCCTCGTCGCGTTTCTGCAAATTTGGAGAAGACACTGGATATGGATACGCAACTGGAAAATGAGTATCCTGAGATGCGCATTTGCCAGTTGCGTATCACATGCTACTGTGGCATCCATCATACAGTGTAACGATGATGTCATCACGCTTGTCCCATTGGCGTGTCTGAGTGATACGCCGTACCTAACTGCGTGTCTAGATGTTACTCCTTCATCAGCAACGTATTTTCAAGATACTCCTCCACCAGTAGCACGACTCGTGGGTATTTAGGGCCGCCCGAGTTGGCGGTGGGTATTTTGGTAATGGGAAGAGAAAAAAGAGGTATTCTGGGCCATCACCCCATTATTTCAGCTTTCGTATCATACATATATGTTGTCTCGGCAACCGTGTAGAACATATACGATACAGAAAATATGTCACTTAATGTCCCGTATACTATACAAGTACGAAATTGAAATTTGTTGTCTCGTATCACATACAAATGCAAACCACTTCACCTTTATATAAGCGATCTGAGCGATTCTTTTATTAATTAAGTCGATATTGGAATAGTTGTTGTACATCACCCAACCAATTACTTAACGCCAATCCACAATATTAAAGTTTTGGTTTATAGAGAAATATTATGTTAGTAAATGGAAATATATAAAAAATCAATTATTTTCCTCATTTGTTTTTGTTTTTTGTAATTTCCATTATTCAGTTTAAGCCTAAAATAAAATTTATGTTTAAAAGGTTATATATTTAGTAATGTCTCATATGAAATCATATGAATAGAGGAGCCTAATTTATTACTCCCCCTTTAATTGTCCAATTTTATTTTTTTTTCACGTATTTTTAGATGTTAATAAAACATAGCTTCATATATATTTTTAAAAATTTTCTTTTTCCAGAATAAAATTTTAGATACTAATTTTTTATTTAGAAAAAGAAAATTTGAAAAATAATTTATTGAGCTATGTTTTATTAATTCCTTAAAATTCATGCAAAAAGCAATATGGACAATAAAATTGGAACGGAGGGACTAATAAATTTTAATTTCATAATATATTTCATATTTTAAAACGAATTGTCATAAGCATATAAGAATCTTCATTAATTTTACATTGATTAATTTTGAAAAAGATAATTTATTATTAAAAGATTTTGTAGTGAAATATTTCATATATTAAAAAACCTTTTCATAATTATGTAAGGACATCAATAATCTTTATTGATTTTGTGTGTCTATATTAATATTGTACATGCTACAACTAAAATCCAACTAATTTCTGTCTGATGCTATAACTTAGTCTAATTTTATTCCCAAAAACCCCAAATTAGCTCTTGCATGGAGTGGCGGATACATGATTTTGCACATGGTGTGTCACCAATTTGATATCAACAAACTAATAGAGAAAAAACTTATTCATATAATAGAAAACTTCAAATTTTTACAATTGATTTCGACGACTTTTCATATTTTGATAGCGATCTACAATTTCATTTAACTTAACATTAAAAAACAAATCCTTTTCTTGATATGTAATCAAACAATCATTTGACATTTGATCTCCCGTGCTATTACATAATTTAGCTTTCACTTGCGTCATCCCCGAAAAAATTCTTTCAACACATGCGATTGCAATGAAGAATCAACACCAATTTCAATAACAAGTAGACAATTTGATGACTTTCATGCTTTCTTGTTTCAACAAGTTTCATAGAGAGCTCACCAAGATTTTTTAAATTACAAAATTTCTCATCTAATCTGATAGAAATTATAAAATTCTCAAGAGAGTGCTCAAAGAATAGCAATTCACTACTTGAAAATTCATTTGGATAGAATGTAGCAAGTCATAGTAATTTACTTTTGTCAAATGTAGCAAATCGATTAATAGGACTAAAACATGTCTTGCAATAGAATGTAGCAAGTCATAGTAATTCCTTGCTTACCTCGGGAAATCGATTTTCAAGTTCTTGAAATTGAAGATCAACGACACTCAGAAATACTTGAACTCGAAAATGATGTAAATTTGTTACCTGTGGGCTTTTACTCTGCTCATCCTTCTTCCCGGAACAAGATAATTTTTCTCCATATTTGGAATCTCAACACCATACTTGACCATAAAAGAAGTTACTTGGTCAATATGAGAATCCCATCCTTCATCTCGCATCTTTTGCAAACTAGTCTTGGTTAGGTCAACCACAAACATAGCATTTACAATGTCTTGATCATGCCTTTATAAAGCCACATTTAACTCATTTGTTATCCCGAATATAACAACCATCAAGTGTGCCACAAATACAAAATCAAACGACATCAACAAGTGGATGATATATTGTGCTTTATTGGAGTCATGTTTATCGGAAACTTCTACAATGGCATCAATTGACTCAAGGGTCGTGGGATATAAATCACACACATTCAATATTGTTGTAAAGTGAGAGCCCCAACAAGTGTCACATGGTCTACCTAAACCACGTTCTTGATTTAAACCACTTTCTGTTTCAAGTTTACCCAGAGATAATGCTTCAATAATTCGGATAGCCTATTTTTCTCGAAGAAATTCTTTTCTTTTTGATGAACATCGCATAAAATTCAGGAGAGGTGCAAGTACATCAACAAAGAGCCAACCACAATTCGAGTTTTTCTTAGCAATTGTAACTTGTGTCAATTGAAGTTGATTCGCAAAGCAGTGAACAAAGTATGCTTGAGGACATTCATTGCACCTTGCATATTACTTGCCCCATCATAGCCTTGATCCCCAACTTGAGAGAAAGTCAATGATTACTCCATAAGTAATGATTCAATAGCTGCCAAAAGAGTTAATGAAGTAGTATTGGGAACATGCAGAACACCAATAAACCGTTCACATACTTCTCCTTTTTGATTGACATATCGCAAACAAAGAGCCATTTGTTTATTGTTAGAAATATCAACAGATTCATTGGCAAGAATAACAAAAAATCTACTACTAAGATCTTCTAGTATTGCCTTAGTTGTCTCTTTTGCACAAGCATTAATTATATCTTTTTGAACTATCGGAGAAGTGAGTTGACAATTACCAGGAGCCATTTTCAAAACAACTTTGCCATATTCAGGATCATGTTATGAAAGAAGAGTTAACAATGAAATAAAATTACCTTTATTCGTTGAACTTTCTTTTTCATCATGGCCAAGAAATGGTAGCCCTTGTAGTAGAATCCATCTAATAGCTGTAATTGACGCCTCTAATCGCTTGCGATGTGCACTCGTAACCTCCTCTGTTTGTTTTGATAAAGCACTGATAATGCTTCTCTTTGTTTCTTGAACAATTCCATAGTAACCACTGCATTATTATGACAACTCATATGTTTACCAACATGAACTCTAATGGTAGACAATCTATTCCAAGACTTAAAATCTTCATTAACAAAAGCATCGCCTCCAACCGTATTTTCAGCCTAAAATAAATGACAAATGAAGCAAAAGGAAACATCTTTATCCACACTATACTCAAGCCATGTTCGCCAAGTATCAAACCATTTAACATTAAAGCGACGCTCCTTTGTCCCGAAATGTGTTTGAGGAAACACATAATCTTTCGGTTGGCAAGGCCCTCGATGTATGTATGTTCTTCTCACTAAATTCCTTTCATTAGATGGAAATCACACATTTTTTCCCTTTTTACAGGATCATTAGAAAGAGTCAAAATATCAATTTTAGCTTGAGGTACATTCACTGATGGAGAAGAGCTTTGTTCGCTTATTTGAGGTGGTGGAATGAGACTAATTTCAGGAGCAGGAGGCTCACTTGCTTGACCTTGAGACTCATTTTCTCTATTTATTTTTTTGGTGAAGAAATTTGAGATATCCCTTGTATTCGACCTTTTCATTATGTCAATACACAATGAGAAAAGAATGAAAAGAATTTTATCAAATAATTCTTTGTGACCTTCTCACAAACACCTTGTATGCTTAACTTTTTCTTTATCAAATTGTGTAGTTTGAGGAATTTAAGAAACTTGAAAACTAAGAAGAGAATTTAGAAGGAGTTTGAAAGATGAATCTAGAGAATTTAGTATTTAAGAAGAAAAGATTAAAGAACACAAGAGAAGTAGAGGGTGGGATTCAGGAGGGGTGAGTGAATAACCTAATAAAACAAACAGAAGACAAGTACTAATTTTAACCCATGTATCCTGTTGTATATACAATTTTGAAAAAAAAAATATTTTTTTAATGGTGTGTCACGTGACCCACCATCCCAATGCATACATCCGCCATTGTAGTTGCATGCTACATTCCATTCTTGGGGAAGACTTCCGGTAAAGTCACAATACTTGTAAAACTTGTTAACTTTCAAAGTCGATTGAGTAAGCAATCAATCATGGAGGTATGCTATAGTTTTGGTTTTGGACAATCTTTACTTTTTGTATCGTCATTGAATATCATATATTCAAATATGTTTCGAATTTGATGTTCTGAATTCTGTAATAATGGTAATGTTTGAAAACATAATGCATGCCTAATTAGGTATTATGATGATTATGGATAGTTTTGAGTGTTAGAATGCATGTTGTTATAAAAGTATGTAATTAGTTAGAGGTAGTACATATTAGGAATTTTGTATAACATCATTGCTTACATATTTTCAATTTTTTTGATAAAACATAGTTAGAAAAGACTTGTTAATTAAAGCTTTGTTATATCTTCTAATGTATAATTTTAATTTTGACAGTAAAAAATGTATTTGTTTGAACAACATTACAGAGCTTGTTATATTTATAAAGGTTTATATATGAAAAGAAACTTAACATATAAAGTATACAATGTTGATTTCTTTAGTATGTACGGGTCAATGGGACATAAGATTTAGTTTTTCATGCCTTTTACATGGACATAGAAAATGATATGTAAAATATGACATTGGTTTTACAGGGAACAACCAAATGCAACAGGACAAAAGGAAGATATTTATAGCATTGGTTAGCAAAAATTTCCAATTATCATTGATTTATAATGTGGCAATACAGTAAAATAATTAATTCTAGCAAGACTAATTCTTGCAGGTGAAAAAGTGTTATAGTCAAGTTTTGTGTCTGCAAATGTTGATTGCCATAGTTTAGGAACATTTGTAAGTATATCACAAGTTTTTGAAGTTTTACTTCCTTGTCGTATGCTTTATTGCCTTTATTTAAACTATCTTTGTTGACAGAGAGTTCCAAAGGATTTTCATAAAAGATTTGGAAAGAATTTACCATGGCATTTAAGGTTTTAGTGCAATAACTTTGTTTGGACCGGTAAATACAACGCTGAGCTTAATAATATATATGGGTTGCGTATTTTTATGAAATACTATGGGATTAAGATCTATAACATTGTTCAGTTTGATTATTACGACAATGGTTTATTCACTGTTAAAATTTATAAGAAAACTGCTATAGAGTGTCATTATCCATCAACTGATCCAAATGAATTTAGAAAAAGCCAAGCTGCTAAAATGTGGAGAGAAGATCAATTTTTGATCCAAACATTATCTTTGAAGTTTGAAAAGTGCATTGCACATTTGATCTTTAATGTAATAAAGAATGAATTGAACTTTGTTCAGATGGATATAATCTCCATGGACATTGATCTAATAGTTCTTAGCCTGGTGAGTTTTCATTATGCATTATAGTATTCATTTATACTGAATATAAGTTGTATTTTATACTAAAGTTGTACTTCCAAATATTAAAATAGCTCCTAAATCCCAATCTCAAGAGGTTTTACAGAAACTGGGAACATGGTAATAAGATTTTAATTAGATTTGTTGAAAAGAGTTGGGAAATTGAGATTGAATGGATTGCTGGAAGGTGTATGTTTGGGACTTGCATCTGGCGATTCCTTGGTTCTGTACAAACTCTCCAATGATGATGACAATCTTTTAAATGCTTGTATATTCAAAGGCAATGATTATTTTAATGATGATTAGAAAGAAGTAAAATAATTTAGATGAGTATACTTTAAATGGAATGATCTGTTCAGCTTAATTATAAATATAAGATTAAAACATTCTACATAAAAAACTCTGAAAATGCACTGTCATTCTTATAGGAATGTGATGCTTAGAGTTCATTCTTTGAAGATTATATATCTATTTAATATGGATTTAAAGCTTTATGTTAACCAATTCATTTTTTGTTCCTTATTTGCAAATGTATTTTATAGAATATTGTTTCCTCTTTCCTGCTAATAAGAGCAATCTTATTAAATAACAAAGTATTAAACTTGTTAATTTAATAGGGTCCGAGATCTACCCTAGATCTTTTTATAAAGTTGTAAGTGTTGTACGTTTAGTAAGTAGTTGAACATTTTTTTTTGTTTTTTTATTGATAATATTGTCTCTACATTTATGCTTTTTTTTCATATCAGTTAAATAATATTTACATAGATTACTTAGGTTTACCATTAACATACATTTGTCAGTATCTTCTAAAGGTGGTGAGAGAAAAGTATTTTGAAAAAATGAATCAGATCAGGAAAATTGAAGTTGCTGGCATGGAATGGTTTGTTTTTTTAAAATGCTTCGAATGGATTTTAAAAGGTCTTAAAGAAATGATGGACCTTTTCAATTTGAGACAAAAGGAACTTGTCTTTTACACCATTGATAATAACTACAACATCATGACTGCAAGAATTTATGGAGAAGATGACATGGAGATTGATTATTTAATACGTATCCTAGGAGTTTATTCTACTTTTGAAACTGTCTGGTTTTGGCATAGGATACGTATGCGAGTCTAGTTCCGGTTGGTGGATTTTATCTACTGATATATTGAATTTTGTACATTCTCATTGTGAATGATAACTCACGTTCCTTTTACTTGATGTTGGGATTTATGGGTGATAGCATAGAGATAACTTAACTATATTTCTCTGTACTTAGTTTTTACTAAGTTGAACATACTGTCACAGCCAGAGTATGTCTTTGTAATCGAATAATTGTTGCCATGTAATAATTGTATGATTTGGGAGAAGTTCATACATTTGTTCAAGCCTCAAGGAATACATCCAGAAGACAGCAAGAATAAAAGTTACTGTCATGTCCTGATAGTAAGGTTACAAGAAGACAATGTTGCAAAGTCACGACAAAGCTACATCTGACAGCAACATGGCTGAAGCATGGGACAGTAACATTCTCACACTTGACAGCAAGTCTGGAGTTCCGACAGCAACATTGGCGGGAGCTCGTACTTTCAACTACTGAATATTCCTTTGACAGCAAACTCGGCGGTTAAGGTTACTGTCACATTGAATTATTTGATTTGGGTATTTTTCTCAGTCAAAGCCCGTGACAGGTTACATGTTCAAGAAACAGATTTGCTGCAACACTCTATCATTTGTAGCAGACCTGCAAAGACTACGACAGAAGCTTAAGAGATTCACAAGACAAGGCTGGTCAATTCGAGGTGTATGTAATATCCACATCTACTAGAATTGTATTAGCTAGAAATAGAAAGAATCTAGGTTGCTTTACTTGTAAGGTTTATCCTATCTGTATAGCAATTTAGGAAAGTCACATGGGTGTGCAAATTGTAATGAGCTACCACTTGAAAACGACAGCAGCTCAACACCCCATGCGATAGAGACAACAGAGTATCTTAGTCTACTTAGATACACATCTCAGATTCTTTTCTATACACATGTACGCACACGAAGCAATCTTGTAATCTCAAGAGACAACGAAGCTGGAGAACATTTTCTCTAGGTTGTAGCAACACTTCACACAAGATAAATAAAATATTTATTTTGTGAGAAATCTTGTTTCACTTATTGCTTGCATACATCTACTGATAACTTGTAATCTTTATTATCGTTGTTGTTTTAAAGATTGAATTTTATCAGTATTGCATTCAACCCCCCCTTAAGCAATACTCCGGGACCAACACTTGATTTTACTATATTTTTCAATAAAAAATCTCTTTATTGAGAGTCTAGTACTTTGTTAGTGAATTTTGTCTACCCATATATTGGATTTTGTTCTTTCTCTTTGTAGTTTCTTTTATTTTGGCATCCGAGATCTTAAATCTATAAGATTTCGTTGTATTGATTCATTGATTTGGATATTATAAAATCGTATTTATGGTCGATTGTTCGAATACATTCTGACAAATCAAATATATATTTTCCTCACGATTACAATAATATTTGATTATAGTATAATATTTTCATGTGCTTATATAATTAACAATTGTAGTTGTTATTCATGAAAATTAGCTTATAATATATAATAGTATAATTTTGATTGAATTTAAATTAAAAGATTGATAAGTTAGTAAATATTTTATCAATTTAAAAAATATGTAATTTGTGCCTGTACTAAATAAAATAAATTTTGTATTTAAAAAAATTGTTAATTAATTACGATAAGTAAATTAGGATAACAATGATATGATTAATTTAATTTTAGTGGTAAATTCGAATTGTCTCTTATATATATTTATGACTATTAATCCGTGATATAATAATGTAATTCTGATTAATTGTAAATCAAAAGTATGAAAATTTAATATTGTGAAAATCACTTAATATTATATATTTGTATAATCATATTTGATGTTAATTTAAAAATGCTAATTTATTATAATTGTTTTGACATTTAAAATATGTAATATATGGATATTTTAAATCAAGTAACTTCTATATTTAAATTAGAATTGTTAATTAACCTTGGTTAATATAATAGGATGAGAATAGTAAATAAGAAAAACTCTTAATATAATATGATAGGTCTAAAATTTTGAAATGACCTATAATTGGTCATAAAATAATTCATAATTTTCTAGAGTCTAAGTGTATACTTGGTTACACTCATATTATATCATAGAGAAAACTGATCCTGAGGATGACCTTAGGGGAGTCTTCTGAGGACATGTGATTTTGAATGTAAATAATAATGGCAAATCTGTAAATATCCCCACATCCCCTGTATTTACATAAATAATCCTCTATTTTGTATTTTATAATGTCTTAACCTCAGGGTGTTACCTGAGAATGACCTCAGGCCGGTAAACCCTCATATCATACCTCCTCTGTTTTTTTATGTTAGTCTCTTGACTTTTTTGCACGTACTTTTAAGTGTTTTGACTGCATAGTTAAAATTATTTTTTTCAATTAATTTTTTTTGTGAATTAAAATTTTGATTATATATTTTTATTCAAAAAAAGAAAATTTCAAAAATAATAATTTTAACTATGTGGTCAATGCACCTAAAAAATGTGTGCAAAAAAGTCAAAAGACTAATATAAAAAAACAGAGGGAGTATTATACTCCCTCCGTCCCAAAATACATGTACTTTTTTTAAAAAACACACATATTAAGATAAAGTTAGTTGAATAATATTTTCCAACTAATACCCTTAATTAATACATTGGAAAATGAGAATGGTGTTAAGTTTGAAAAAAGTCAAATTTTAGATACAATAAATGTAGGGATAATTTTGGAAAATCATCATAAATTTGTATTGAAAAAATAAAAGGGACATGTAAAATGGGATAAATTCATTTTCAAAAGGGACATGTAGTTTGGGACGGAGGGAGTAATAAAGGATTTCAAAATTTAAATTAAACCTGAAGCAGTTGAAAAATTGTTTCGCCAGGGTATAAATTGGAGCCGCACTCTTGGCAGCAACCCAAACAATAGTGGCGGGAAAAGAAGTGATGGCAAAAATTGATTCACAGAAGCAATTTCTAACCCTAATTCGCGGCTTCGCTTCCGAAAGTTGTCAGGGAGGTAATCACCGGTGAACTATACACCCACATATATGTATGTATATGCGCATATTAATATGTTTGATCTTGTTAGATGAGTGAATTTGAGCTTGTGGCGTATGTGTATTGCGATTTGCAGAGCGTAGGATTGTCGATCTGAAAAAGCGGATCGATGAGCTTCGATACGAGATCGTAGGAGCTAATGCTGAGCTCGAAGATGCCAAGCGTGTCAAGGAAATGACTGAGCAGGATATTAAAGGCTATGAAGTTGAATTGGCTATGAAAGAAGCTTCAATTCAAACCCTAGAGGTCTGTTTCTCCCTAATTCAACATTTTTGTGTGCGTATACGTATATAACTTACTTGCTAGCTACTTAACTGATGATTTTTCTCTGATTCATGTTAAATTACTTTAGGCTAGGCTCGGTTCCATTCAGAATGAGGTAGCGCTCTCTAAATCTCAATTAGAGGCTCTTAAGGTATTCACTACATCAACAACCGATAGGCTCTTTTTCGTTTTCCTTTCGAAAATATACTGCACGTTATTTATGCTCTTGGCAATGTTTATATATGTTTTGACTGCTTCTCCTTAATGCGGAATAATGAAGGTTGAAGAAGGAGGTTTAAGGTATATCTCGTATATATCCTCTCCTCAGTTAAGTTACTAGTGTAAATTATATCAGGAAAGCTTTATCTGCTCATTTTGTCATTGTCTTTGTAGAGATGATTTTATTGAGAGGATGCTCAAGATGAATGCTACTATAAGGTAATCTTATACGTATAGTTTACACTTTAATATCACTGATTCACTTATGTGTGGACTTCTGATTGTTCTGTTTAATTGGTACTTGTAGGATTTAATATATTCTTTTTATCAGTATGTACATATAAGACTAGACTTGACTAAATTGCTAAAAGATCCACGACGTTTAAGGAAGTTGATGTTGTTAAGTTTTGGTAGAAGCCAATTGTATGACCACTTTTGGTGCTCTTTTTATTCTGAATCCATTTCGTTATCATCTAGTAGAAATACAGGGAGATGGCAACAGGTTATCTCCTAAAGATCTTGTTAAATGAGTACACTATCCCATCTCCATATCCTTATGAGTCCAGAATGTTCTTTGCACATAATTTCCTTAAATATACATGCATTGCACATGACTTTTTCTGTCTCCTGCTCGTGTATGTAGATATTCCTGCAAAACACAAACTATCTTAGAGGAGTACTGATTGCTTGCATCGTTATTTCTTTGTTTGTTATTTTGAGTCATCTAATTGTCTTGCAGGAATAGAAACTTAACTAGCTACTTAAGTTATGTCTCTACCACTTGCACTTGCACGCATGTTGGTTTGGGTAAAAACTTAATTTACAGTTATATATTGAATTGCACCTGCAAAGTTTTTATTTGCTAGATGAAATGTGATCCTATTTAGGTGTCATAAAGTTCTATTTTGAGTTGGCATTGTGATATCTAGGGAAATAAAGTGGCAGTATTACGCTGCTTCCTTGCACATGCAAACACGCAGTTTCAGTAATGCTTCTGCTTTACACGGGTTCTTACTTTTGTCGCTTTTAAACTCTGATTTTTTTATCTATTCTGAAGTTGCTACTTCAGGAAGGTGGGTCATTAACTGCAGAAGGAACTGACCTTGCTGCATTCATTTCTTCTCCTTGTTTGGATGAGAGTGTTTGGCATCACCCTTCTGATGTCAAGTTATCATAAGGATAGAACTAATTATTGACTTAAATGCGTTCAATCTACATGCCGGATTCTATTTAGCGGACCCCTAATGTTTGGTATAAAACATTTGTTGTCAACATTAAGTCTGATCTGTGTCCTCTCTCCTCAGAGTTTCTAAATGTTCTTTCATTGGTGACTATGTTACACCGCAAGATCAATTTTGACATCTCTGATTATCAGGTTTCTGTACTCCTTAACCTTATTGCCCTAAACTACCTTAAGATGACCTAATTAATTTAAGTGTTAGCACAATTGCCAGAGTTATCCTCGAGGATCTACCCAGTGGTAGATGGTGTGTCTGGATAGTAGATGTCATATTAACTAGGCGTTAATGTTCAGGCAACCTAAGTTGTGTCCTTTAAAAGTTAATAATGCCACTTGTTTATGAGGAATGATTCTTAATAGTTTCTTAAAAATGGTAGTTTGAAAAAAATGTTGTTCATTACTCTACAGTACACCCTAGGACATATTTCAGTGGGTTCTGTTATACTTTATCAATGCAGGAAGTTCCAGGAGACATCAGTTTATGCATTTGATGGAAAGGATTGCTTGGGAACATCTGAAAATGGTTGGTACTTTGTCAATTGACGAATTAAGATATGGATGAGTTGTAGACACTGTTTCTTTATCTAGACCTACTTGTGTTATTTATATGGGAAATTGATCATGACTAATATGTAGCTGCTGTGTACCTAGGCTTTGTTGTGTCATAGTGCTCTCTCTCTCTCTCTCTCTCTCTCACACACACACACACACAAGTCACCCTGTTTCTCACTCACATACAACTCAACCTCTTTCTGTCGATGTAGAAGATGCTAAAGCTGCCAGAAGATCTCTTGAAGATAATCTTGCACGGATTGTATCTCAAACAATTGCAGAGGAACAGAAGTACCAAGCAGAACAAAATATCCATAAGCAGGTAAAAGAATTGGTCTAGATAACTCGCAATATGGTTGCTTTACATTATTTATCAAACTCATTCTTTAACATTGTAAACTGACAAACTTTGTTTTTTTTTTTTTTTGTAAGTTGTACTTTGAAATGAAATTACTAGCTTAAGATTGAGGTGGATGAATTATATGCAGGCCCAGCAGGAGTTGATTCAGTTGGAAGAAAAACTGGATCTAATGGAGGCTCTACTTAAAGAAAGCAAGGAATTGCAGGAATTGACAAGATATCCTCACATAGTACTCTCTTAAAGCAGTAAACTAAAGTCAGGTTGAGAAGAATTATAAGTAAGAGTGAAATAGGGAAAAAAGAAGTTATAGCAGACAATGAAAATCTTAATTAAAGGTTTAAGAGTTCTTTTTACTCTTAAGAGTTCAACAAGGTCCTCTATTATCTGTGCAAATGAGAACCATAAAGTTCTGGGGAAGGAATATACTTGAACTTGCATCTTTATATAAACGAACTTGTTAATGCAGAGCAATTTGTCATTCCAGTAAGATGGTGTTATAGATAATCTAGATATGCTTCGTTACTACTTGTGGTTCATGATGCAAGATTTTCTCGGTAGATATGATAGTCCATGTAATATATGTTATTGACCCTTAGTTCGAAATTGTCCACTTGACCAGACCCACGCAGACATCTGAATTTGAAGTTCTTTCTGCTTCACTTGGAAATGAGTTGCAGAATAGGTGCCTATGTCCCAGTTGCCATCGAGATAATGTGGAAGCCTTAGGCGGGATTCTTCAGGCAAACAGTGAAAGTTAGTTGTAAGTATATGCCATGTGATTTCTGGATTCTATATGTTTTTGCACAACTTAATTCGTCAAGAAGTACTTGAAGTAACTAGACTCTTTTCCAATCCAATCTCATAACAGATTTGCTGCTACTACAGAAAATGAAGCTAAATCTCGATTTTTTGCATGACAAATCCAACTTCACACTGAAAAGGTGAGATTATATATGCCATTCTATACTCCGAAACTTATCTTCCTATGTTCTTTTATAAAACTTGAGTTTTTTCAAGTCCTTGTACATGTATCCTGATGCACAGACCTTCAAATTTACTGTACTTAAGACTTGATGTAGTATTGAACCAATATGTAAATATTTCTTGTTGGATTAGCCATTTGGTGATGGTACTTTGGGACGATAAAAGATTGGTAAAACTTTATACTGCTATGCCTCTTAGAAATCCTGACCAATAGACCATGTCAACTGTGAGAAAATTGTTTTCTTTTGGTATTTGGCTGGAGAGTAGAGATGGTATGTGTTGAGATAGTGCAACTGCTCTGCTTATCGGTCTTTGTGGTAATTTTGGTTCTATGTGTGTGAACTTACAGTTAATAATTAAAATGTGTATCACTTCAGTTTCATCTATTTGTATACCTCCCTGCAATAGATAGTATTAGTAACAACAACATTATTGAAGCGAAGATATCTAACTAAGTATAAACACTTTCATGTTGTTTCCACCTCAATGATTGATTAGCTAATCTAAGGAAGTACTGGAGATCTTATAAAATCACAAGGTAACTAGGGTTCTTATATCATTATAAGGACAGATAGTGGGGACTAGTCTGAAAAAATGGTAAGCCTCAGATTGTCAGAAATACCAGTCATACAAGCTTATAATAATCTAAACCACCATAAACCTAGCTCATTTTTACCAATACCATGCTTCAGTAATTTTCTTCTCTCTTCTACTTTAATGCCACTTGAATAGTGATTGTTGAGAAACTAGTTTAGCTTATTGTGAGATCTAAATTTCAGAATCATGATTTTTTTTTTTTTAAATTTTAATTTTTTTAGTCTTACGTCAGTTTGGTCGTTTGCACCAAAATTTTAGAATTCACATAAGCAAAACTAATTCCCATGAGTGACATGCTGAAGATACTGATCACTGAACCTTTAATTCTCGAATAACAATGATTCGGCAAGCTACTGAACTAAATCTAACACTTAATTGGTACCTCTGCCAACCGTCTTCTTCATCCACACACTTATAAAGACCCACCCCAACATCTCCTTGATTGCAATAAGCATGCTGTGTTTGCCCAAACTCTTTAATTGTCTTATGAGTACCTGCGTCTAACATTACACTCAGACATGGGCATGAACACCTTTGGGCCAAAATCATGCATAAATTCACAATATTGCCAAGTCTCTGGTTAACATAGTGATTACTGAACATGTACTTGCCACTCTGATTTGGATCTTTATGTTGTGTATTTTGCTGCCCTGTCAAAGGGGTTGGCGTTTAGCCTGTATCAGTGATTCTTTTCTCATATTGGCACCAGCATAGATACCTTTTGACGTCCCATTGGATTCATGGGAAGTGTATATGTAGGACAACGATTTTGTCAAAAAGAGTTTGCTTGATAAGCAGGTCATATTTTTTACCTTCTGTCTAGTCTTCGACTCCAGTTACAATTCATGCAATTAGGGGAACTATTTACTGAAACTTTCAATGAAAAGTTGTTTTCTTGTTGGACTCTAACTTGGATGATTGTGATCTGAATTTTAGACCTTATAACCTACCTAAGGACATATATGTCCGCACATTCCGTGATTTTTAAGCATTTATCCAAATTTAAAGCCGTTTACTCCCAACTGGAGATCTTTCTGCAACTTCCCCACATATTCTAAACCGATACTCATGATAGACTTTTTAAACCCAAATTCCTCATTATTATGTACTCTTGCAAATTTAAGTAGAGACTTTAATGAAGGCTACCACTCCTACATGCCGTGCAGCTGTTAACTTATTTGTCTTGTTGTTATCTTTCATACTGTATATGTTAGTATTTAGCTAAACTCTAGAGGGAATATCTAGAACAGTAGAACTTCCAACTATGAGCAGGGGTAAGAAGTGTACATTTTACACTTCCAAAACCAGCTTCTGAGTGGTGAGATACAATGAGTGTGTTTGGGTTTGATTTATTATGCATTTAACCCTTTTCGAAAATTGTTCAATACCTCTCTTAAAAAAATAAATATATTTGTAACAGAGACATAACATCAATCAATACCACAATCTTCAGGAATTCCGAATAGAAAACTATGTAGAAACTATCTTTGTCATGACTATCCTACACTGATACGAGGTGGTACACTGATGTGAGGATTATGAACTGGTAGCTGAAAACTATTTCTTCTCCTAATCTTAGGTTGATCCGATACAAGATATTTCTGTCTAAACATAGTAATGAAAGCCTCCACTTTTTCATTTAGTTCCTCCTTTGACAGGCCACTTGCTTTCTTATTATCATCTTCATCTTCACTTTCTTCTCCTTCATCAATATTACACATTTCGTTCACTATCTCTGTTTTGTTATCACTCTCTAACATCTTGGAAACATCTTGACTGCTGCTTTTCTCCAAGTTACTACAATGTCGCATCTGTACCTCGTCCTTTGTACTTGTCTTCTCTTCTTGAGCATCACTACCAACTACTTCATTTGTTAAACTTGGGCATGTATGATAGTTGCTAGATGTGAACAGAATAGCTAAGAGTAAGAGGTTGAGCACAATGAATACAAAAACTCGCCACTGCTCGAAGAACGAGACTAGGGTGGCACGTTCCAAACACGCCATCAGCACCGCGGCTCCAGCTGCAAACCTTACAGCATGTAGGTGCTGTTCATCTTGTTTCTTCTCCATTTCAAACTAATGTATATAAAGTACTCTTTTAAGTATTGTATAGCCACCACTTTATATAGAAGTAAAAAGGGTAATTGAGAATGCCCGTGATATTGTGGGTTATCATCGAAAATGCCACTAATGGGAAGCAAAAGTATGCGTTGGATATGATATGATAATGAGGCAGAGTCAGGCCTAATGATCAGGTGACGGTGAGTGTGCTTAGAGTTTGGGAGACCACAAGACATTCTCTGTCGAATTGCTAGCTGTGCGTCATGTATTCATCGTTCCTTCAAAATCCAGTAGTAATATTATATACTCCAATGTAGTTTAGTACTAGTAGGTTTACATCTACCGTTTTTATGTTGCATTCCTCCTTACCATATTACTAGTATCAGTAGTTTTTTTTTTTTTTTTTTTTTTTTTGTGATGTACCAAGTATTTATCATTCCTATTTATATAAGGATCCAAGTATCTAACATGAAATTATGAAAACATCTGTTGTATATTTTTTAATGATGTCATCTAAGGTGAAAAAACTAGATCTGTGCATGCAATTTTTTTTTTTTTTTGGCCAAGTTTGTGCAAACAACATTGATTTCCATATTGAGTAATATTTATTTCAATGCTAAAACTGAATGTAACATTTGAATAGCCTTGTTTACATGACTGGAATATTGGGCTCGAGGAAGTGGTGAAGATTGAGAAACAGTGCACAGGGAAAAACGTTGTGTAGTTGTGGGGAATGTTTAAATAGTTGAAACCAATATATTTAGAGCATGAGATTGTTATAAATGAGAATAAAAATGATCTATCCAGAATAAGATTCCTATTTCAAACCAAGTTATTAGTACAAACATTGACACATGGAAGAATTAAAATTTCAATTTCTACTAATAATAATCAGAATAAAACATCATCCTAATTCCTTTTTATCTACAAGTAAAGTTTATTGAATAATGTAAGTATTGACAAATGACAAAAAATGATAATGAAACGCAGGAGTGCAGAATAAACATGGGAAAGTGGGGTTCTGGTGTTGGAAATCGCATGCGCTTTATGCCGGCATCTGAAAGCCGACTAACCACGGAAAAAGAGATTTTTTTGGGAAGTGGGTGCAGTACTAGTACTAATAATATTCCGAGTGATACAGTATTTTGAAAAGTGCTACAGTAAGTGATAACAACAGGGAACAATTAACAAACGAATAGTGAAACAAAACTAGTCTGAGCTTTGAATTTCGTCAGTTGTACATTATCTTGTTTAGCTTTAAATAATTCCAAGTTTAACAAATTGTGGACATGTTCAAATCATAATTCTTACAATTATATACACTTTTGGTAAATAATTAAAGGATATTTACAAAAATATATAAGTTTTTTAGTTTCTTTTACCTTTTTACCGTTACTACTTTACTCTTTCAAATCTATACTTACCATTTTTTTATTAATACGGTTAGCTTCAGTTTTATACTTTTTTGTTTTTTTGTTTTTAAAAATACGTTCCAATCAGTTGGGCTTTAAAACCCGTTAACATACATCTCTTCTCATCTCCTTCGGTCGCATCTCCGATCACCACCAATATCATCACCTCCGGCGCATCTCCGATCTCTGGCGCCGCAGGCGACCTTATCCATCGACCTCCACTCCATCTCTACCGATCTCCGTCGATTTCCACTCCATCTCCGTCGATCTCCACTCCATCTCCGTCGATCTCCACTTCAGCTCTCTCTCTCTCTCTCTCTCTCAACTCTATCTCATATATGCCTATACATATACTGTATATGAATATTGATATATACAGTGATAGCTACTTTTATCTGTGTTGAATTGAATTTTAGTGTGTGATTGGTCCACTTATATCTGTTTTAAGGGCAATTAGATTATACGTACATGAATTTATTTATATATAACTGTTTTTGTTGCTTATTTTTTAGTTTACAATTGCCTCTGATTAGTTGTTAGAGTTTGTAATTGATTGAATTGCCGGTAGGAATATTAGATTCTTGATTCAATCGCGTCGATACTTGTTTTGTTTTTTACTTCTTGGCAAATTAATTGCATCACAGTTACCCTTGCTAAGGTGACTCGAATCAGACTCTTTTGGACCATTTATATGTCCGGTTCCATGTTCAAAATTTCTAGTTTTACGATATAAAGGTTCCAGTCCTGTTATTGCATTTTTATGAACATTTACAAGTTCCGATTTTTACTAGATGAGTCACGAGGCAAGTATGTTGCAAGAGCCTTCATTCTTGTTATGCTCAAGGTTTTTCCATTAATTCCATGATATATCATTCCGGTTTGCTTAGACAGGCCCCGCAGGGGTAGTTTTAAATGCATATTCACTGCACTAGTGTTTACACAGAAGGCAATGTTCAGTCCGCTGTAATTGCTGCTTCAGTCCATTCACTATGAAAAGCGTGGCATCGATGTCACGAGTACTCATGTCAAGTCCCACTTTGTAAAGCCTGATTGGCGAAAGGTCTACTAGGGCATTGTGATGTCGAAAATCTTTTGATAATTACCTTTACAGCACCCTCTTGTTTCAGGATTAATACGGTGAATTGACAGATTTAGCTGCAGTTAGTGCCGTAAACAACTATGAAATAGGAAATATGATAGCAGAAGCAATGAGTAAAGTGGGCCGAAAAGGTGTGGTGACCCTGGAAGGAAAAAGTGCGGAAAACAGTTTATATGTAGTTGAATGAATGCAATTTGATCGCGGTTACATCTCACCATACTTTGTAACTGATAGTAAAATGTATAAGGTATAATATATGTACGGTACTTGTATGTAGAGTTGGCATTTTATGATCAATCAATTACTCTTTTGCTGGGAATTTGATGTAACCAATATATATTGTATCTAGCTTGATGCTATTACTATGTAGCATTTGCTTGTTTGTTCTGTTTAATTGGATGATATTGGTGTAAGATGACAATGTTGCCTCTCTCATTCAGCAGGCATTTGCTATTTCTGTCTTTGTTTTTATATTTCCATACTAGATAGTTTCTCCTATAGCTTGAATTTGCTGTAATAGGCCCTGCAGGGGCACCCATCTTAATAGTAATAATCAAGTATCTCTATCAGTTGAAACTTTTGCAACATCAGTTGCAACTTCTGCAACACTTTGCAACCTTGGTTGCAACTGCTGCAACCATATTTGCAACCACTGCAACCATAGTTGCAGAAGTTGCAACTGAGGTTGCAAAAGGTTGCAACAATTGCAAACATGGTTGCAACTTTTGCAACCTCAGTTGCAACTTATTAATATCAGTTACACACTATTTGCAACTTATCAATATCAGTTGCAACACTATTTGCAACTTGTCAATATCAATTGTAACTTATGCAATCCTATTTTTAACTTATGCCTTTCAATATAGTACTTGTCGAGGGAAGTTTTTGCAGGACCTGGTTGTATTTCCTTTGAGAGGAGTCCTCTCACATTGTTTGTAAATATTTGTTTTTGATATATATATATATATATATATATATATATATATATATATATATATATATATATATATATATACAAAACTCAATCATCTGATAGCAACCATATAGTCAGATTTAACTATTTCTATCATTTTTTGGAGTATGTTCCAAGATGGTTATACATGGTTGTAAAGGCTCACACATTTCATGCATATACTTTTCTATTTTTTAAGACAATATGATTCTCCATAGAGTAGGCCCCGCAGGGGCACCCATCTTGATAGTCAAATTTAACTATTTTTATCAATTGCAACCATGTTTTCAACTTCTGCAATCATGTTTGCAAAGGTTCCAACCATCATTGCAACTTCTGCAACCATGTTTGCAATGCAACCATGGCTGCAAAGGTTGCAAACATGGTTGCAACCATGGTTACAGAAGTTGCAAACATGTTCGCAATTTTTTTGTATCAGTGGCAACTTATGAAAATTCACATTAGACATTTTATTAAAATGCACTCATATCCATTTGACATATAATTAAAACTGCACATGTTTCATGTAAAATAATTATACAATATGACACATAATTTTATGGTAATATGAAGACAATATGATTTTATGTGGAACAAGCCCCGCAGGGGCACTCATCTTAAGAATCGGAGTTAAACTATTTTTATCAGTTGCAACCTTTGCAATCATGTTTGTAACTTCTGCAACCATGTTTGCAAAGGTTGCAACCGTGGTTACAACTTTTGCAACCATGGTTGTAAAGGTTGCAAACACGGTTGCAACCATGATTGTAAAAGTTACAAACATGTTTGCAACAATTTTGCGATTTATGCCACAACATTTGCAACTTATACAAAAGTATTTGCAACTTTTCTTTTTTAAACTATCTGTATCATATTTAACTATTTGTATCAGTTGCAACTTATGTAACCATGTTTACGGCTTATGCAACCATGATTGCAGAAGTTAAAAACATTTCACAAACGTAATTGCAACTTATGCAAAAGTATTTGCAACTTAATTAACTAAGAAATTCTACTCAAAAGAAAAAAAAACATTAGTAATGCAGAAACACATGTCATATCAGTTCCATTGCTAATTTCAACTTTATAAACTTAGCAATTCAGATACATGTCATATCTGTTCCATTGATTTTTATAATAGTATTTACAACTTATTTTCTAAATAATTAATTTATTTATTAAATAAATGAGGACAGCACCTCGTAAATTTATAAAGATCTAAAAAGAATATACAAGTGTGAGAGGACTCCTCTCAAATAAAAAAATCTTTTGGAACAACCTCCAAAAAGACAAAACAAAACACATTAAAAAAAAAACAGTCGTGGCACACCCCATTTCTTCATCACCATTAAAGGGAAGAAGGCATTTTCTTCCCTTTGTACACCCGTCCGGAAGTAGTTCCTGCTCCAATTGAACCAAGAGATCTATGACTCTTGGATTCGTGAGTCATCTGCCCTTTTTTGAAGTTCCATCTCTTGATACCACCTGGTAAGAAAAAAAATACATAAGGTCGGTTCTGATACAAACTCGATTATTACAAATGAGTAAATGACAACCCACCTTGTTGTTTCTGCATAGAGACATGCATATACTTTTATATTTCTAAAGACAATATGATTCTCCGTAGAGCAGGCCCCGCAGGGGCACCCATTTTGATAGTCAGATTTAACTTTTTGTATCAGTTGCAACCTTGTTTGCAACTTCTGCAACCATGTTTGCAAAGGTTGCAACCATAATTGCAACTTCTGCAACCATGGTTGCGAATGTTGCAAACATGGTTACAGATGTTGCAAGCATGTTTTCATAAGAAACGAAAATACAGAATTTGTAACTTCATAAAAAACCAAAATAAAGAATTTGCAACTTCATATCAGATAAACACTCCTCTCAAAGGAAAGAAAACCAGCTCCTACATAAATTCGACTTGACATCAGGCTTTGGAACATATTAAATCAAACCATAAAACCAGATCCAAACTCGATTTACACCCCATCACAACACATACTCGCCTAACAGAAGAATACCCCACCTCACCTGAGTTAAGCAACATTGCCCTGCATACAAAAACATTATGCAAACCAATACCAGAAAACAGAACTGGAACTGATTTGCAGAGTAACATGTAAAAAATGGGCAAACCCAGCACCAGAGCAAATACAAATGCACCAACACACCATCCTAACAAACCACATTAATATTCTCAAAATTCGCATTCTCAGGTAACACAAACTTCCACATAAATCTCCCAACCTTCCTCTACATCCTCACATACTTAACCCCTTTCTTCTCTTCCTTCTTCCGCTCTCCACACACCGCAAACCACCTTCTCATCATCCACATGGATCTTGATATCACCTGATTTCAATCCAGGGATATCAACCAAAAACGCATAAAATCCTAAAATTACACTGAAACAAACTATTACAACGACACAACTTGCGCCTTCTAAATTACGGTTCGATCACATAAATAATATCGAAATCTCTCCGTAATCAAACAACTAAAAACCTAACAACAGTACGAATTGGGCGTTAAAATCCATAAAAAATGAGCAAACTATTAAGAATTGAAAACCACACAATTTATGCATAATTCTAATCAATCAAACACTAAGTAACATATATGAGATTCATTAATACATATTTATATACAGGATCAATTCGATTTGTAGAAATTAAATTGGAGAATAAATTATGTGAATTGGTAAAGATAGACATAGATAGATACAAGATACATATATGAGATATGTGAAAACGATATTAAGAAAGAAAATAAGAGAGTTCAAAGAGATCGTACCGATTTCAAGCTTTTTTGCAAAGAGGGAGGGAGGGAGATTAGTATAGACTACAGAGAGAGGGGGGGCACCTTCGTCTTCTCCGACGATGGTAAGAGTTGTGCCCCTGGAGGGCCACTGAACAGAAGGAGATGAAGCTCGGAAGATGAAGCCCGACAGTGAAACAACTAAAAGAGATTGAAAATAACGTATTTTTAAAATAAATGAAAATATGGGTAGTAGCGCCTGAATTTTAGGAAAGTTGGGGCTGTATTTTTAAAAGCCCAAAACTGAAGATATGTAGTTTTAAAAGAAGCCCATAATTAAACTTTTCGATTGATAGGAAAACATTATTTGTAAATGAACTGAAAATTTAGAAGTAGGTCACGTTTCGTTATACATACATATATTTCAAGTATATGAGCTATGGTTCTAAAATTCAACAATTCAGCCAATTAATTACCAATTAAATTTACAAGGTGTTTGACCAATTTGATTTTTAAACTTTAATTTAATTAATCATTATGAATTTTTTTTTATCAGAAATTTAAAATAAATTTAAAATTAAAATAAATCTACTATAAACATCGTAAAATTTGTGATACAACAAATATGTTTAATAAATTACAAATAGAATGAGAATAATATATTAAATCATATTATACCACTTAAATAAATTAATTTTTAGTTCAATTAATTCTCGATTTTTCTGTTAACAGTAAATCTTCAAATGACCGATTTTTACAATATTATAAACACAAAATAAAGGTGCGGTTTTAATATAGCTTTCTCGAAAAAGGATAGCTTTTCATTTAGTTAAAGGCTCTCGATTTTCCCGGTGGATTTTGATTTTTGAGGAATATGAAATATTTTTAATAAAATCTTGCTACCGATATCATTAACGTTATAAATTCTTCTTCAAAAATTGAAATAATGACATTTTTACCATTTTTTTAAAACTTTTTGACGAGAATATTACTTCAGAATTTTTTTGCAAAAAATGCTAGTATATTACGCATTTCAAAAATGAGTAATAGTGTTACGCATTTGTCAAATGGGTAATACGTATAAAGTAAAAAAAAATAAAAAAAAAATTACTTGTGTAAATGCGTAACATCTTCTTCAAAATTGTGGTGTTACGCATTTCCCGAATGCGTATCACAATTTTTTATTTTTTTTTTATTTTTTTTTGTTGTTTTTGAAAAATTCTCACATGATACCCATTCCACAAATGCGTAATAGCATACCCATTTGTAAATACGTAATAGACTGATATTTTTGGTCAAAAAATTTAAAATTGATATTTGTATAATATAATCTTGAAAAAAATGGCATTTTTGATACCCTCAAAAATTCTGAAAACTTAATGGATAGGTGTGCTTATCCCACTTTTTTTTACTTGAGTAAAATAAGATTAACATAAGAGTAAGAGACTATAGCAAATTAGCAACATCATATCCTCCATGAGATGTTTCCTTATCTTTCTGAATTCTTGCAAAACGATTACCTCGGTAGAAAACAAATTTAATTGTTTTGTAAAAAATAATTCGTTTCATGTATGTATTCAGCTGCTTCAGAAATACTTAGATAACAAATTTAGGGCCTGTTTGGCTCCACTTATTGTGGCCAACTTATGCCTTATAAGGCCATAAGCACTTATGTGGGGTGTTTGCCAAAATAAGTTTTAGTTCAACTTATAACTTATAAACCCATAAGTTGAACGTTAAGAATTCTTAACTTATAGTAACTTATAACTTATTCTCGATATACGTAATATATAATATCCTTCAAATCTTCAAAACCATATATCTCTCGATCCATTCATTAGAAAATTCTTAACTTATAGTAACTTATAACTTATTCTCGATATACGTAATATATAATATCCTTCAAATCTTCAAAACCATATATCTCTCGATCCATTCATTAGAAAATTGATATGTATATATCAAATTTCCCTATTCATCGAGATCTATCCATTGATATCCATTGTTATATATAAAAAAATAATATTTTGAAAATTATAAAAAAAAGTTAACTTATAAGTTCTGATTTACCCAAACAGTCTACTGATTATAAGTTTTGATTTACCAAACACTCTACTGCCTGCTCTACTCATCACTTATATGACATAAGTGCTTATAAGTCATAAGCTAATTATTTTAAGATACCCCAAACATACACTTAGTATAGTCTGAATACAAAGCCAATTACTACTAGTCTACTAGATATCAAATTTGTAAGGTTTATAGCTGACAACTGTGAAAACCGATTTTGACATGTATAAAATATTCCCTTCGTCCCTTTTTAGTTGGTACATTTGCAAAAAACACAAATATTAAGAAAGTTTTAATTATACTCGTATAATTTGTTTTCATGTTTGCCCTTAATCTTAATATTAAATGATGAGTTATGAGTGTGTGTATTAAATATAAAGTCAAATATTGGTATTAGAAATAAAGGAGTATATATGAAAAAATTAGTAAAAAAATGTATTAGAACAAGAAATGTGACAACTATTTAGGGAAATTTTTTTTTTACAAATGTGCCAACTAAAAAGGGACGGAGGGAGTATATAGCTACCGACTGTGGATGTGTTATAAATAACCTGTCTTTAAACCTCCTTCGATGTTCTTCAAGTCTTCAACTCTTTGGTGATGGAGTCTCTGTTACCATCTTTTTCCGGACAAAGATATAAGCTGCACCAATGAGAAAAATACACGATTAAGAAGAGAGAGGACCTTAAACACATCATTTATAAAACAAAGACCGAAACTTAAGTTTTTATGTGCTTTGTTATGACATTTAAATATAAAAAATGTTGCCAACTCAGATGTTACTTAGCTGCTTACTTTAGTGCACTAACTCATGAAGAGCATACTTATTTGAACATTTCAAAAACAAACAGAATATCAAATTTGCAGAATCGGCAAGACTTAGTCTCCAAACTGGAGAAATATATACAATGAAAACCCACCGGTAAAACACAAAACAGAAAGGAAAAGCCAGATGTTCATAAATGTACAAATCACTCATCTCAGCAAACAAATCTATAGGATGCCTTAAAAGTTTATACTGACATTCTGAAGCAAATTTCGGTTCTAATTACTAATATGACAAAAAACAAATTTTAGAAAGGAAATAATCACCTACCTGTCGAGCAACTTGAGACAATCGTCTGCTTTCTCCAGCTGATTCCTTTATATCCACTTTCTCTTCTTCCCTTGTTTGCCCTTCCGGAGATGAACACTCAACTAGATTGATTGCTGTTTTCTTCTTGTGTTTCCTACTAAATTCATGTCGAACACTGCTCCTGTCAACATGGCTAGCAGTTCCATTAGTAGGGTCTTCTGTTTTAGCATTAAGTGAATTAGAAACTGTAGAAAATTCGTTTGCAACCCCAATAATCTTTGTAGCATTACCATTACCATTTTGTTTTACCACCTCTGAAGCCTCTATAAAAGCGTCACTCTTGCCTTCAGCATTATGCCCATATCTGTGATCTCTATCCATTTGGAGCTCAGTATTTGTATCCTCATTAATCTCAGCCTTTGATTCAGTTAATGTTGAATCATGTTTGATGGAATTCATCTTGCAACGGGAAAGAAATGGTGGCACAGAGGATGGATCAATATTGTCATCCTGATATCTGGCTTTTCTTTTCCGGATGCTTCTTCGGGCTACGAACAAAGCTTGATTATTGTCACACTGTATCTTTCTGTCCAACATGGAAAATTTTTCCACTGAAATCATCTTGTCAGGCTTGTTCTGAGGTAAACTAAAACCAAAATTCTCATATTCATTACCCAGAATTGAATTGTTTTTCTGGTGTGAGATATGTGAAGATTGCTGCTGGATCTTAGGGTCCTTATTGCCATGCAAGCTGTTCAAAGTTTCTTTGACTTTTCGATTTCGAGACTTTTTACTTTTCAGAATACAGCTCTTCACAGGTTGATCGTGGACAGTAGTTGAGTGATCTAGGAATTTCACTAATCTGTCTGTGTTCTTCATGGCATCCAAGTCTCTGTTGGAAGAGAATGAAGCACATGTCTCAACTTTATGTTCATGCTCATTGTCAGTGTCACTCTTTATTGGCATCAGTTGATTAGCAAAATTTCCATAAAGCAGTTTTTCATCCAACAAGTCCCTGTCAAACGCTCGTATTCTCTGCGTACATCCATTTCTGTACAACTGCGGCTCCTTGCTTTCCAAGATTACAGATGATAAATTAGGTTCATAATTAAAGAAGTTCCCAACTTGAGAAATATCTTTCGGAGTTTGTTTTGTTATGTTATGGCACTTGTTGAACTGAGGAGATGTCAAAGGCGAGGTAAATTGCTGATCCTCATCAGCTGCAATATCACAGTGTATCACATCATCCATTTCATTAAAACTACTTGAATACACATTGCTACTCTTCACTGTATCTAATTGATCATGAGTTTGGCTTATTTCTGATCTGAGGTCCAGTATCATCTCTTCAGTTTCATTCAGCTGAGCTTCCAACTCTGCAATTCTTCTACTCTGATTTAAGGATGTAATCTCTGCTTCGGAGGTCTTTGACAAAGAAAAGTCTAAATTAGTACTAGATTAAGAGAAACTTATAGTCACTAGAGTTGTGAACTTTAAACATTTAGCAGCTAGTGGCAATATAAGTATTTAAAAATTCAGAAACGGAACACGAAAAGTTTCTCATGGTCGAGTAGTATTTAATAAATTACTTGTGCCATCAGGGCCATCGCCATCTAAAGTAGCTATACCATCCCCAAATTTGTACATACTTAAACTAAAGGACAATATTTTATATGCTGGAAAAGCATGACATCGGTCTGCTAACGTTAAAATAGATAGAAAGACAAATGAAATCACATTGTGACTAGTGGTGGAGGGGTGTTAACGTGAATAAGATTTAAGTCATCCAAAAAAATTGACAAAAAAAGAGGATTCATGATAGTAGGTAAGAAGTTAAGTTTAACAAACAAGTTCAAAAATTAACTTCTACTGCAAATAAAGATGGAATTTACTCTATTTATCAACTTACTGGAATGTAGATTATTATGATAAACCTCAAAACATGTGAACAAAAAAAACTTAAATATAAAAAAAAATCTTTCAGCTGCTAATTTTCCAACTTAAAATGGGCTGCTTATGTAGTTATGTATTACATGTTACTATAAAATCGAATTTCACTTTGGGGATCAAAAAGAACATATGTAATTTCATTCCATATTATACTTTCAAGCTTGAAACTGCACACGAAAATGAGCTTAACATGTTGATCTATTAAACTCAATAGAATATGGAAGCAGTAATGGATGCCAGATGGTGTACTAGAAGATTTAATATTTATGAATTCTTAAGCAAAACCACCTTCCCCTCCTCGGAAAAAATAGATAAACAAAAAAAAAATCAGAAAAGAAACAAATAAACAAGACAAAGTCATCAGAATCTCATTTTCATTATTATTTAGCTGCCTCTGTAATTTTGTAGCATGGAACATTCATATGCTTCGTCTGGTTGAAAGGAGCGAAATGAGACATTAATTCAACAAACTGTGTACTAATTTGTAGGCAAAAAGGTGCAAATGTGCAACCCATATACACACGCATATGGACACAATTACACAGACAAAAACCGGAATGACACACACCTCCATTAATCCGTATATGATCTTATATGACTCAATTTTTAAATTGTTATTCCCCTCATTCCACAAATTTATTTTCGCCAAATTATAGCAAACGGCAAGACCCCCAAAATCCGAAATTGATACTACATTTCGTTCATAACATAAACTTCCTACATCCAAAGGCCATTCTACAGATAAAGAAAACCCAACATCGAAACAAATGAAATACGAAAAGAGCAAGATTACCGTGACATCACACATGTGCTTAACACGAAGGAGCATACGAAGCGCTTCTTGTTTAGTAAAATCAATATCTTTCTGCAAGAAAACAGCTTTTTGCTCAGACAACATCACACGAGCAGTAGCCTCTTTATTTATATTGAAAACAATCTCAGCACAAGCCTTCCTTAAAGCCATAATCTACATTAATCATACCAATTAAAAAACAAAACCCATATCCAAAATCAAATCAAAAAAGCATTTCAACAACAGTCAAACACCAAACATAAACAAACAGTACTAAGAACCAACATATACATACATATAAAAGATAGATAAATAATGTTACCTGGGCTTGTTCGTCCATGATCGGATGTGTTGGGATTGGGAGCTCACACTGTGTGTGTTTTCTGGGTCAATCGTTGTTGTACTAGGAATGGTGATGTGTGTTTG
The DNA here is from genome assembly GCA_037693485.1 of Kitagawia praeruptora. Lineage (NCBI taxonomy): Eukaryota > Viridiplantae > Streptophyta > Magnoliopsida > Apiales > Apiaceae > Kitagawia > Kitagawia praeruptora. Next base: position 56,225,855 of record CM075350.1, on the reverse strand, counting down.
TTTCTGATGCCGATTTGATGTATACATACATGTTCAAGGACTGAAATTTGTAAGTATATTTGTACGGGTTTTTCCGCGTATTTTTTGTCGAGTATTTACGGACTTCGTGCACCTATTTCTCGTGCATCAACTATCAATCGTCACATAGATACAGTCAAGATTTCCATGTAATTATGAAAGGATTATTATGTTTACTACTCCCTCAGTCTCTTTTTATTTTTCTTATTTGAAATGTCGGGATTGTTCATAACATGTGACAAATTACTAATTTACATCTAATCTATAAGATAAAATATAGTCATGAGTGATTTGTTGGATTCGTATTTATGAGTACTTTAATACAGTGAAGTTTTTATATTTAAAACTAATACAAAATTGAAGATATTAACGATCAAAAGTGTGCGTTGGCAAACGTGTCCAGTCAAAACAGGAATGATATTTAGAGACGGAGAGAGTAATTTATAATCGTGCGATAAACTGTTTTTTTAATATGAATTTTTTTTGGTAGGTTTAAAATTTTTAGCGAATATGATTTAATTATAATATTTATAAATATGTTGTTCATGATATTTTTTCTAAAAAAAGAGATATTTTAGTTAAAAAATATTGAAAAAAAGTTATATTTTAGCTGAAAAAAGTAATCAGTCAATTAGTAATTACAATATTATTAATTTATTTCATTAAATAGAAAGATCCATTATATTTTTGAAAAAATAGGGGTTTTAGTTAAAAACGTTAAAAAGGATAATTTGTTTTAGCTGAAAAGGTAATTGGTCAGTTATTAGGTATTATAATATGAGAAAATGACCAAAATAACTCATTTTAACTACCCCATGGTCCAAAATGCCTATTTGCGTGACTGTTGGCCCTATCTACCCACGGGATACGCCACTGGTAACGGCGTATCCCACGTACTGTAGCTGCTAGAAAATTCACAAAACCAACCAGAAAACGAAAGCTAAAGCTGTGGCGATTTTGACCGGAAAATGGTCGAGAGCTCCGTCTGCCACCCTCACGTCGTCTCCCACCCTCCAAATCATCACCACAGGACCAACTAATCGTCGTCTTCTTCGATCTGTTGTCCGTTTGTCTCAGATGGCCCCGCAGGGGGCGTGTCAAGGTCTCGCCGGAAAGTCAAAAACGGAAAATGGATGGTTTTGGGCGTTTTCAATCCGGCAAATGAAATGGTTTGAAATTGATGTAGATGTGTAGAGAATCGAGAGACGATTCGAATGGTGTATTGTATATGTATGGAAAATTAGGGAAATGGACAAACATATTGAAAGAAGAAAATAGATCGGAATCGCCATTATCGCTGGTGGTTGGAGACGACGAAGACGACGTGAGATACGCCTACTGGAAATGCGTATCTTCGAATATGCATTTGGTAGTTGCGTATCTCCATCTACTGTTCACTACCACACACCAGCGTGTCTTGATGATACGGCTTTTCCACAAGCGTGTCTTGGTGATACGGCTTTTCCAGTAGCGTATCATAAGATACTCCACCACCAGTAGCGTATCCCGTGGGTATTTAGGGCCACAGAACCAGGCGGTGGGTATTTTGGTTATGGATGTTTAATTTGTGGGTATTCTGGGCCATCACCCCATTGTTATTTTGTTTTAAAAAATAGAATTGTTCGTAACTACAAAATAAAAAAAATAAAGTAAAGAATAACTAAGTAAGGGTAATTAAGTAAAAATGCAGAGTATCGTAACGATCGATCGATCCAAATTTTATTGTTTATACTATTATAATATAGTATAGATAGTATAAAAATAATTATTTATTAAAATAAATATATTAAATAATTTATTTCTTAAAAATAATGACTTTATGTATCATTAATAAAAAATCATAATACAACAATGACTTCTTTTCTTTGGATTTGTTATTTAATTTTTTTAGATCAAATTAAAAAAAATATATGTGGCTTTTTTTATTTCAACGTTGATACTTCAATTTTTATTTGATATTTCGGCCTAGTTATAAGACATTAATGTATCTATTTTGTTGCTGTTTTTCAAAAAAAAAAATTAATATATCTATTTTTTTGATTCTCTTACTTTGTTACATAATTTTAAATTTTTTTATTTCGACCTACTTATTGATACAAATCAATAGTATATCTTTAAAATTTAAATATTTTAATAGGTATAATTATTTCACTAATCTACTATTTAAAAAAATAAACCTATTTTAATTTTATTAATATGTTTGCTTGGCTTTTTTTAAAAAAACCATTCCAACATAAACACGGGTGTACTTATTGTAAGGGTCTAATTATTAAAATTTAATTGTAATGGAACTAAATATTTTTCTTATTTCAAAACCTTTTTTTAACATGTTTAACTATTTTAAAAATTTCTAATACATAAAATACTTTTGACAAAAAATAATTATAAGTATAAAATGTGCCTCCATTAAAGAATTTTGAGGGGCTTCCATCGATTTTCATCCGTGGAAAGCCCCAGTTTCTTTTCGTTTTTTTCTGCTTTCATATCTTATTTTCTTCAATAAACCTCCCAATTTATTTGGGTTTCAATAAGTTCCCAATTTATTTGGGTTGTGTTAGTCTCTCCTTGTGAGAGTTGAGTTTTTATTTTGATTGGATTTTGGTGTTTTTCATGGCCGAGATTACAAATCGGCAAGATTTTCGTAGTTTTGATTCAGAGATGAAGGTTGTTATGGGATCGCATCTATGGTCGATAGCTCAAACAGGATTAGATCCAGATGGAGGTCACAACAAAGCGAGTACATATAAATCTCCAGATGGATGCGGTGAAAAGGGTACTTGTAAATATATCATCTTCAACAAATCGCATGATTATATCTCGAAAAATAGATTAATCAGCTATTGTTTCTTTTTGCGTTTGATTCGACTCGACTATATTTGTAGATGTCGTATGACTTATCATTAATGAATTATATTTTATTCAAAAAAAAGTATAAAATGTAAAATTTCTTAAAAAATACCCAATTAAGATAATATCATAATAATACATCTAAGTTATTCGTTTAGATTTGGATTAAATAAAAAAAATATGATTTTATATCAAAATCTTAGTACAATATTTTATACATGTCACATTATCCTAATATAGTATTATACATATGTTGAATAAATTTAAAATGTGGATTTTAATTTTGTGAATGATTTTTTGAAATTATTAGGGTAATGGCCAAAATGCCATTTTTTTAAATTTTATTACATAAATACCAATTTTAAATTTTTTGGCCAAAAATAGCAGCTTATTACGCATTTTCAAAATGCTATTACGTATTTGAGGAATGGGTATCATGTAAGAATTTTTTTAAAAAATGAAAAAAAAAATAAAAAAATTATATAATTGTGATACGCATTCAATGCGTAACGCAATTAATTTTTTTTCCTTTTTTTTATAATTTATATGTATTACCCATTTGACAAATGCGTAATACTATTACCCATTTTTGAAATGCGTAATACACTGGTATTTTTGGCCAAAAAATTCAAAAGTGATATTCTTGTCAAAAAGTTAAAAAAAAATGGTAAAAATGTCATTATTTCAAATTATTATGTTAAATCGATTATAGTTTGAAATTTTTATTGACCATCATATATTTTTGAATTATATCCCTCTAACATTTATAAAATTAATTCTTTTATATAATAATAAGAAAAAAAATCCAATTTAGACTTATTTATGAATCAAGATTTTTGGGAGATTATTTTATTTAATATTCTTCCCATATAAATATCAAGATTTTTGAAAATTATTTTATATAAATTATAACGTATGATATTCATAAAATTTGTGCATAAATTTATATTAATTCTAATAATTGAGTGTATAAATTATTTTACGAAAATTAAATCTTCTATCTATATAAAGGAAAATCCCGGGCGGCTGACGTGGCAGTCCCCAATATTCATCTTGCTAATTTTCTTATTTTTTGAGATTTATTGCTTATTGACCATCCTTGCAAGCCCGTTACACCCTCTATACCTTCCGAAACTGATCAATCTCTTGTGGTCTCTCCGCCTTCTGAAACTGATTTACTCGGTATATAAATGTTGTCCATGGTCGAACGAATTGCCGCTGGGTACAGTTGGAGAAAATCTAAATGATTTGATGATTTGGAGGAAGGAGGTTTAGTTGTTGATCGTGAGTGTGGTGTTGGAAAATTACCAAAAAACAAGATGAGAAGGAGACAATTGGAAGTGAGGATATTGCTTCAAATAGTAAAAGAACAAAGGTGTTGATGCTTCTGATAGTTAAGGACAAGGGTGTTCAGCAGTTTGTATGAGGAATGGCACTGATTTACCATGATGCATTCATGTTGGCTGTGATTTGGATGTCTGTCTTGATTGGTTAATCAGTTTACCCTTTCAATTTTGACCAATATATAATTTTTTTAAGCTGTTTATTTATATGATAATGATTACTTCAATTTGTCTTTGATCTTGCCTTCATTTTGAGGAGGCTTTTAGACATTTGGCATCTTGCTGCGAGTTGAGCAAAAAAAAGGTTAATAGTTTGTTTCTAATTCATTTTCTTTATGATCAGGTGATGACGCTATTGGTGGTTGATTCATTTCGGAACCGCGTTTCTCAAGCTAGGAATTCCTCCTCAGGTACCTTTTTGTATTCCCAAACAATTGAATAGCTTATTTTTCTTTGGCAAAGAAAAAACTTATTTTTCCATCAGCTTTTATATAAGCATAGTAACTGAGATTGCTTTTTTTATTCTTCTGCAACTTGATGATGACCTTTTGATAAGGCTAAACTTTTTAATGGTACTAAAATTATTAGGAAAGCATGACTGTTCATGTGTTCTATGCACCACCAGCAAAGGGTGGTGAATTTTAACGGAAACAACTTATATTCGCTTTTTTGGGCTTCATGAATCTATGAAGAAATGGGGTGCTGATAGTGAGGTTTGGGCCTCAATCTTGCTTGATGAGTTTGTGCATGACCTTTATATGTTATGATCTCTCATAGCAATATTTCGGATTGCAGATATGTCTGATTGCTAATGTTCACTCAGATGCTTCTAGCATTCACCCAATATCTGCTGCTAAGGTTTTCTTTTGTTCCTTCCTGCAAGGTATTGTTATCCATCATTTGCATCTCAGGTATTTTTACAGTTTTCCTATTTTACCCTGCTGCCCATGTCTTCTCCTACGTTAATCTATCTAGCTTATACCTCACGCTTTCCGCTATCTACATCATTTGCTCTTTTAGATGTCTGAACAAAACCATCAATTAATTTATTTCGTTAATTTGATTTTAAATCCGGGGTGTGCGTACAGTTTAGTTTATATACATGTGTGTACATTTATCATGGAAATATAGTTTTGTTTGCTTGATAATTAGTTCTTGGTGCCCCTAATCAGTGTTAACAAATTTGATAGTGAGTGATAACAATGTCTTTAGACACAAAATTGTTTACATACATGTCAATATGTTGTATCCCCGGCTCTTTTCTCTCACTCCTGTTTGTCTCTCTTTTCTTTCATTTTCGAATACGCCACCAACTGGACCCCTAAGCAACAACCTTTTGATAATAATCATGAGTTGACATAGTTCTTGTGGATACTCACGTCTGCAGATAAGGATTTTATTTTCAACAGTGAAAAAGGGAACCAATGACTATTCATTTGCCAGAAGGAAATTCAGGTGTATCTATGTTTGGTATATCTTTAGAGTCTGTACGAACTCCGAAGATTTTGGTTGAAAATTCTATTTACACCACTTTTGTTGAAAGCATGCTGAAATAGGATGTGATTTAATTCCAAATTGTCATTGGTGTTAATATTTTGGCTCAATGCCTAAGAACTTTTTTTAGCAGAATCAAGATTGTCATGTTGTCCAATATTTGTATATGTGTGAATTTATTTGTAGTACAACTACTTTTAGTTACTTTTCTGTAGCGTGTACATGCATCGATAATCATGCATCGTACAGTCATACTAATAGGTGTTTATTTAAAAGTGGTTATCTTAGAGTCTCTCACAGATTGTAGCCCGTGTAGTTGCTTGGTGAAGTTGTAGTTCGGAGTTCTCTGAATTCACCCTAAATTTCACCAGCAACGCTGGTTTATTTACTTACATGGCATTTTTCATATTGTTTTACTTGTGATTAAATTGTTAATTCGGTTATATAGTTGCTTTGTTAATTTGTTGATGATGGTATAATGCGGATACGAGATGTTGCAACATGTCCTGTTTGAAATATATGAGTTTAGGCATCCGTTATGTATATTATATATATTCTGAATTTATAATAACCTTTAGTAATTTACTTATAGGAAAGGGATGAACTGATCAACATTAAACTTGGTTTGGTATATGTACTTTATACCGTAGATTTGATAAGGTTCCGTGGTGTGTCTAACTGTTTTGATAGGAAACTTCTGTTCCTACTTCTAGGATCAGAGAGAGAACTACACTATCCTCTGCCCAATTTTTTTTAAATTTGGTGAATGGATGTTGACCCATATTTTGATAATGTTGTACTGATTTAGATGAATGATGTTGCAAAGTGTATTTTATCGTTACATCATTTGTCATTTTCTTGGAGCCATAAGTTGATGCATACAAGTTTTATATATTTCTTAACATAATGTCTTCTGTTCCGAAGAAATTAGGCTAAACTTTATATTTGCTAATGTAAATGGTAAGCATTGGCTGCAAAGATTCAATCTTTATACATTTGGTTGCATTATTATTGTTTTTTGTATGAATGAAAGAGATATTGGTCTATTTTCTTGATTCTTTTGGATGGATCCTAATGGTCCTTTTTTGTTTTTCAATATTTGTTTTTCTAGCCTTCTAGCAATTTTCAGGCCCAACACAACTTTTTTGTTCTTTTCAAGGAGTTTTTCGGAGGTTGTCCACATTTACTCCAGATTGAATGGGCATGAGTACACTTCATGGGCCTGTGTAAAATTGATCAAATCCTATAAATCATATGTCTTCCTGCTTCCAGCATAATTATTTGTATGAAGGAATCCTAACGATCTCGCCGGTTATGCATTATCATAACCGAAAACCCTTTGGCTGCTTCTATACTTCTGTATAAATATTCACGACCAGTGATAATACTCAAGTGTCACGGCATCAGCATCATTCTGCAGAGCAGGTTTTTTAAAAGGTACGGCCTGATTCATTGGTTGTCCTTAATTTAGGTTTGTTCATTTCCAAGTTGTTAGGTTTAATTATTCATTCTGATTTATTAGTTTCTTGGCTTTTATCTGTTTTAATGGAGGCGAAAAAATATTGTATTTTGGACATTGGCCTTTTGCCAGAGCTTTGTATTCATGATCAAGATGACATAGATATAGCAAAGAGGAGGCTAGGATGAATTTTATCATGCTTCTCTTAAGTCTTTATAGAAATATCCACGTTATTATATGTTTTGGTCTGCTATAAATTGGGATAATTGGAAGCTGCAGTAACTTCCAACTAAAACTGCACAAATTGCCTGATTTTCAAACTAGGCGCTGGCATAACTATGTTATTGAACTTCTACTGAATCACTAAGGAAGTGGGGAAAAGGATAAAAATGGATTTTGTATTGTAAAAATAAAATAAAATATGTAATAGTAAGAAATAAGACAAAAATAGGTCCCAACTATGACATACTGCATTTTGAGTATTTTACCTACCATTTTCTCTTGATAAATTCAAGCAATATGACTTAGGTTCTGAATCTGATAATTAGTTTAATGTGATCATGCGGTCTGCAAATGTTGTCAGGGAAGCTATAATTGATGTCTTTTGCAATAATGAGAGATTCACAAGGGGTTGCCTTATATGCATTAATACAGCCCCAAGAAAAATGTCCATAGAGACCTCTAATATATTTCTGGGTCAGAACTTGCAGCATGTATTTTAGAGTTTGGGAATGTACATTGGGGAACCCCAGTCGTGGAGTTCAACTAAATGACTTCTATGAAAGTGCAGAAGGATTGAGGACTGAGAATTCGCGACAATAGCTAGGCTGCCATATCCAGGATAGTGTGATTAAGCTTTTGAGTTATATTAACAGGTAAATCCATCACAGCAGTAGAAAGTCTACTGAAACTGTGTCATTTTACTAGAAATGATTACTGAATGATCGCCTATGGTAGAAGTGGCAAGTCAGAGATGGATATTGTTCGCTCGCTTCAGCTATGCATTGGAAGGAGAATAGGAGATCATTTTCTAAAGTTCTAGACCAATAATTAACTGAAGATGCTGATAAAGAAAGTTAAATGATCGTAGTTCTAAAAATTGCAATGGCGCATTCAAAGTAGCCCCGAGAATACACCATCAGTGGGGCATGTCTCCAATGCTTTGAAAAGACTGGGCCTTGCTACAGACAGCACTTTTAAACATGACCACTGGAACTAAGCTCTGTTCATAAACTGGCTTCCAGTCTCATTGGCATACTTACACGTCTTTCACAAGACGGGCATTGGAAGATAAAATTAATCTGATTCCAGATTTCACACAGTACAGGCAATCAACAAAACAAAGTCTAATGTAAGAGGCCTTGTGAATCAAAATTTTCTTCGCAGTTTTTTACCGTGTAGAATGCATTTCATCTTCCACTTATTGTATGATGTCGACGAAGTGATTGCTTAGCTTGGTTGAGTAACAGTTGTTTTTGTTTGTTGATCTATCTCTGTCTACATTGTACTGTACTGCAAATAAATAGAATATGGTTAATGAATGTCTTAACTATCACACTCCAATAATGAAATTGATGTACTGTAGATATGTGCACAAGATCAAAATCAAATTTGTGCCTCAGTATTTGATTTGATTTTTAGTGTAAGAGAGTGGTTGCCAGCCACAACCAGCAAAGACTGATACCTGAGACAATGCTGCGGTTGGTCACTACACCCCCCAAAGTAATGCACTCATTGTACCTGTTACATTGTGAAATGCCCGTTTTTGGAGTTGTTACCCTTTTACAGGTAACTTGTCCTCTAAAGGCTCACACTTGAGAATCGAGGAGTGTCTATTTGTGACTACAATGTGAAAAAAGGTTGATGCATTTCAAGAACTTATCGGGAAAGTCAAAATATTTAGCCCTCCTATTCACATTTTTTTTTTGAATTTTTAGAAAAACTACTAGCATTTCTCACAAATAATTAGTAACTAAAATTTAAAATAACTTTTTAAATTAATATTAAATATTTGTTGGCCGTGCCGCCGTGGCTTCATTAGGACACTGACTATAAACCATTTTGATTTGCCAAGGTTACTAAATGCAGTAGCTGGAAATATAGGTAAACACCCTTCCGAAAAGCAAAGGATGCCACTTCTCTAGGCCATGTTCCATTCAGGTTATGAATGGAATTGTCAACAACAGATGATTTTAAATGCTAACTGATTGTTGAATATGAGCCAAGTATACAGCTCCTATTGCCTTTTCCCCTATTTTTTATTCGCAACTAAATGATTTTCATTAACATTTATTGGGACAATTTACTCCTGTATTGTCCACAACAAAAAAGGGTTGGAAGGTTGTGTTTCTTCTACGGGCAATGCTTTGAGACATGTCGCAAAAAAAGCTTGCATGCATTTATATATTCCAATAGATATATCATATCAAGTCATTAAATTTTAAATGCAAAGGGTAAGAAAGTTATTGAATGCATCAACTCCAACATTTTCATAAATTAAAATTAGGCACAAGTGTATAGTTGTCACCTTCAACTTATCAAATAACAGAGCATAAACTTCAACAGAAGCGCATTTAAAATATTAACTTACAATGCATTTTCTCCGAAGCACTCAAAAATTGGAAATAAAATAATACGTTTTTCCTTTATAATTATAATTCTTGTTAGTCACAGAGGCATGCATGTATACATCTAATAACAAGCCTAATTGTTTGTAATGCTTTGCATTACTTACATGACCTCTTAACTGAGGGAACCTCTAGTTGTAGAGTTTCTGTTTGTTCTGTACTCATAGTAGGCATCAAGTCCTAGTTGTGTAACTGTACTTATAAAGTCAAGAATAATGCTTGAAAGAAGTTCCAAGGTTCATGCCTCAAGCAAGAAGATAAAGACTGTCAAATAATCACAGTTGGGATTTGAAGAAATGAAGTATTTGCCTAAGTACCAATTCGAGAAGTATATTTGTCTATTCGATAAGTCCAGCATTCGAGAAGTCAGGGATTCGATATCTCAAGACACTATTCGATATCTCTGAATACACTATTCGATATCTCATTCGATATCTCAGAGATTCAATATGTCTACTACTCTATTCGAGAACTCAAGAAGTCAACAAGTCAAAGTGGTATTCGAGTTCTCAAAGAGTCAACAAGTCAAAGTTCCATTCGATATCTCAAGGACTCAGAAAGCTATTCGATATCTCGAGGATTCGATAAGTCAAATGTTCTATTCGACAACTCAAGGAATCCTGATGGAAAAGAGCTATTCGAGAAGTGGTTCGACATGTCAATATAATAGTGTTCGAGAACTCGGAGTTATCGATCAAGTCAATTCTAGTTCTCGAATCATCTATTTAGTAACTTATCGAATACATTCTTGGAGACAAAATACTGAAGAAGTTGTACAAGTCTGAAACCTGCAACAAGCCAATGCACTTTATGGACCACAATCTGTAACGTGCTCTGGAAAGCCTACAAGGAAGCTTGGAGAGATATAGAAGAGACAAGGAGCTAAAGAAGTGGATCTAAATAGGCTTTGCAAAGTCAAATCTGTAACCGTTTGGACACTTACTCAAAAAGGATAGACAGACTAGAAAGTAATTTTTTTTAGCTACCTTATTTGCAGTAAGTAGGTTGTATCCATGTTCTATAAGGATACGGCCTTACTTCCTTAGTAACTAACTTTGTGAGTCAAGTTTTTCATACACTGTAAGCTATATCTCTCTGAGAAAAACGAAGCTGAGAATACTATCATTTGTATTCACAGATTGTAGCAACATTTATCTAATAATACATTAGATTAAAGTGATATTGTGTCTTGTGTTGTTCTTTATCCGCACCTTCACTTCTGCACACACAAACACTTATTTGCTACATAGACTCTAGCCAAAGAAAAGTTCAAGAATCCATTCACCCCCCCTCTGTATTCTTTTACCGTATTCAATACTCAACAAGTGGTATCAGAGCGGGTTGTTTATTCAAAAACAGAAAAACGATCATGAGTTCGAATACACCAAAGACTACAGGAACGGTGAAAGTCCCTAAGTTTGACAAAGAAAACTTCAACCTCTGGAAGATAAAGATGATGTTGTTCATCAAAGCCTCTCATCCTTTGTATCCTGAGATTCTCAAGAATGGTCCTTTTGTTCCACAACAAGAGATACCAGAGAAGACTATTGGAACCACAACTATCCCAAGATCTTATGAGGCCAAGGATCCATCAAAATGGACAGAATCAGAAAGGGAGAAGGTTGCTCCTGACAGCCACCTCATGTTGCTTATCATTGATTCCATGGACATGTCAATGTTTGCAAACATTGCATCATGTACATCTGCCAAAGAAATATGGGATCACATTGAGGTATTATGTGAAGGAACTGATGAGGTTAAGGAAAACAAGAAACAAATACTGGTCACACAATATGAAGCTTTCATGGCACAGCCCAAGGAAAGCATTACTGAGATGTTTGAAAGGTTTCACAAGCTAGTCACTGAGTTGCAGATGAATGGCAAGGTTTACAGCACCAAGGAGTTAAATATGAAATTTCTGCTATCCTCACCAAATCATCTAGAGCGAAGAGTCATTTCTCTAAGGGAAAGAGATTTGAACAAAGTCACCTATGATGTGCTCTATGGAGTCTTAAAGACTCATGAGCTTGAGTTGCTTCAGAAAAGGACTATCTAAGCCAACCAAGGTAGAATGATAAACACATCATGTGCCTTGATTGTCAACAAATCTATTCAAGACCTAGAAGCATCTACAAGCCAGCTAAGGATAGAGGAGGTAGCAGATGATGAAGAAACTGAAGCTGAGGTGAGTGAACCTGTTGAGGAAAAGGAGGAAGAAGAGTTTTACACTCTTGAAGAACTAGATGGGATGGAAAATACTTCATATGCTTTCATGGCCAGAAAATTTCCAAACATCAGATTTAAAAGAAATTAACCCTTCAAACCCAAAACTCAAAACCATTCAGTCAACAAGAACAAGGCACCTGTGAAACCAAATAGAAATAAATTCAAAACCAGCTATTTGGATAGGTCATCTGTAAGGTGTTATAGATGCAATGACCTAGGGCATTTTGCCAGTGAATGCAAGAAGCCTAAAAAGAAGGATAAAGAGTTTCTGGAACTTTAAGCTAAGTATGAGGCCCTTCTGAGAAAGCAGACACAAGGTAAGGCCTACATAGCTAAAGGGAAGTGTTGGGATGATTCTGATAGTGATAGAGAGGAGCAAGAGTTTTGTAACTATGCCTTGATGGCCAATTCCGAGGAAGACACATCTTCATCAAACTCTCAGGTACCATCTCTCACCACCATAGACATGTCTATTTCTGAATATAAATCCATGGTTGAACAACTATCTGTTGAGATGTTTAATATTCATACTAGTATGACTGCTGCTAATGAGGAGATTGCTAAACTGTCTACTAGAAATGAAATGTTAACCAAAAAGTTGAAAGTTGGTAATGTCATCATTGAAGATGTAGCACTGGTCAAGGGGCTCAAGCATAATCTGCTAAGTGTTGGTCAGTTTACTGATAGGGGATTCAAGGTGGATTTTAACAAAGATGAATGTTTGATCACCCACAAGAAGACTGGTGATTTTGCTCTATCTGGAGTAAGAAAGGGAAGCCTGTTTGTAGCCAATATGGACTCTGCAAACAAGGACAAAATTTGTTGCTTTTATTCAAAAGCATCAAATGAAGATTGTTGGCTGTGGCACAAGAAATTATCATACCTGAACTTCAAAGCCATTAATTCTCTAGTCAAAAGAGAGTTAGTGAGAGGCATGCCTACACTTGAATTCTGCCAAGAAGGAGTGTGTGAGGCTTATCAAAAAGGAAAAATGAAAAGATCAAGCCACAAGTGAAAGACAATGACATCAATAACCAAGCCCCTACAACTCATTCATATGGATTTGTTTGGGCCTATCAATATTATGTCACTAGGAAGAAAGAAGTATGCCTTGGTGATGGTTGATGACTTTACAAGGTATACATGGGTGGAATTTCTAGCATCAAAAGATGAGGCCCCACAAGTAATCATTGAGCACATAAAGAGAGTTGACAAGGAAGCAAAGGCCAACAATGCAAGTGTGACTGCATTAAGAAGTGACAATGGAACAGAGTTCAGAAATGCCATACTTGAAGCATTCTGTAAAGAGAATGGCATTTCTCAGCAATTCTCAGCTCCAAGGACTCCACAACAAAATGGAGTTGTTGAGAGAAAGAATAGAACTCTAATTGAGGCTGCTAGAACAATGTTACTTGATGCAAAGATGCCTACATGTTTTTGGGCTAAGGCTGTGAGCACTGCATGCTATATCCAGAACAGAACTCTCATCAACAAAAACACTGGAAAGACACCTTACAATTTGATGACTGGAAAGAAGCCTACTCTAAAGTATGTTCATACTTTTGGAAGCAAATGCTTTGTACTAAAGGACAATTCAGAATATGTTGGTAAGTTTGATGCAAAGGCATTTGAAGGAATTTTTCTTGGCTACTCTATGGAAAGAATTGCATACAAAGTTTATGTCATCAGTCAAAAGAAAATTATGGAAAGCACAGATGTGACATTTGATGACAGCAAACTACCTGGACTAGAAGAAGCCAATGATGAAGATAAAGATCCATTAAGGTTTGATAATCTAGATGATTCTGATGAAGAGATTGAAACTGGAGTTGAAACTCAAGTTCAACAAACTCAAGTGAATGATGATACAAGAGAAGAATTTGTGTCAACTAATAGTGAAGAAACAAGCATCCAAGTTTTTCTTGGCTACTCTATGGAAAGAATTGCATACAAAGTTTATGTCATCAGTCAAAAGAAAATTATGGAAAGCACATATGTGACATTTGATGACAACAAACTACCTGGACTAGAAGAAGCCAATGATGAAGATAAAGATCCATTAAGGTTTGATAATCTAGATGATTCTGATGAAGAGATTGAAATTGGAGTTGAAACTCAAGTTCAACAAACTCAAGTGAATGATGATACAAGAGAAGAATTTGTGTCAACTAATAGTGAAGAAACGAGCATCCAAGACACACCTGTAAGTAGTGGCAACTTCACAGGGGGAGGAAATGAGAATGACCATGATGTGGATGATGAAGCAACATCAAGAATGAGAAATCAGGCTGAGCACTCAAGGAAATGGGATAGATCACACACTGCAGAGCAAATCATTGGAGATCCTAATGCAGGAGTAAGGACTAGGAGAGCAACTCAGAATGAGTGCCTCTATGGCTGTTTTCTATCACAAGTTGAGCCTAAGAAACTTGATGATGCACTGTTGGATCCAGATTGGATTATTGCTATGCAAGAGGAGCTGAATCAATTTGAAAGGAACAAAGTATGGGAACTTGTGCCTGCACCAAAGAATAGAACCATTTTTGGAACAAAATGGGTTCTAAAGAATAAGATGGATGAAGATGGTGTAATAGTAAGAAACAAAGCAAGGTTGGTTGCAAAAGGATACTCTCAACAAGAAGGCATTGATTATGATGAGACATTTGCTCCTGTTACTAGATTGGAAGCCATCAGAATATTCTTGGCATTTGCTGCTCATTCAAACTTTAAAGTTTATCAAATGGATGTCAAGAGTGCATTTATGAATGGAGAATTGGAAGAAGAAGTTTATGTGCAACAACCACCTGGCTTTGAGGATCCACACTTCCCAGAATTTGTCTACAGATTGCTTAAGGCATTGTATGGACTTAATCAGGCTCCAAGAGCATGGTATGATACTTTATCACAATTTCTTCTTGAGAATCAATTCACTAGAGGCACACTGGACAAGACACTGTTTTACAAGAAGCATGGTGATGATCTTATCCTAGTTCAGATCTATGTGGATGATATCATTTTTGGTTCTACAAATGAGAAGTTGTGTGAGAAATTCTCCAAACTCATGTAGAGCAGATATGAGATGAGTATGATGGGAGAGTTGACATTATTTCTTGGGTTGCAAGTTAGTCAGAGAAAGGATGGTATCTTTATCAGTCAGACCAAGTACATCAAGGATCTATTAAAGAAGTTTGACTTGGAAGATTGCTCACCTGCAAAGACACCCATGGCCACTTCAACTAAATTGGATGAAGATGCTAAAGGCAAGAAAGTAGACATCTCAGTCTACAGAGGCATGGTTGGTTCTCTACTCTACCTTACTGCAAGTAGGCTAGACATCATGTTTGCTACATGTTTATGTGCTAGATTTCAATCAAATCCAAAGGAATCACATTTGATTGCCATAAAAAGGATCTTTAGATATCTGAATGGCACTCCAAACTTGGGTTTATGGTATCCTAAGGACACGGGGTTCAATCTGGTTGGTTATTCTGATGCTGATTATGCTGGATGCAGAGTGGATAGGAAAAGTACCTCAGGTAGCTGCCAGTTTCTTGGACAAAGGTTAGTTTCTTGGTATAGCAAGAAGCAACAATCTGTGTCAACTTCTACAGCTGAGGCTGAATACATAGCTGCTGGAAGTTGCCGTGCTCAAGTGATTTGGATTAGAAATCAACTTAGAGATTATGGACTTGTGTTGGAAAGAATTCCAATCATGTGTGACAACACAAGTGCAATCTCTATAGTTGCCAATCCTGTCAATCATTCTAGGACAAAGCACATTGACATCAGATATCATTTCATAAGGGAACATGCAACTAATGGAACCATTGAGTTGCATTATGTCTCTACAGATAAACAACTAGATGACATATTCACTAAGCCACTAGATGAAGCCACCTTCACAAGGTTGGTTAGTGAGATTGGAATGCTGAATTCTTCAGATTCTGGCTAAGTAAATATATCATCTAGATTGTTGCAGCAGTAAACACTTACTTTATCTAAATTCTCAATATTTTTGAAGTAAGTGTTGACTGAAATATGATTTATAAATATTTCAAATCTGTTGCATATGTTGGAAAATCATATTTTTGCTAACTTGAAATTTCTATGAAATTTTGAGAAAATCACTGTTTAATTTGCTAGAATATTTGTGAATGAATATGGCTAGTAAATTTTGAAAAGATAGTGAAAATTGAGTTTCTATGAGTATAATTCGACAAGTCAGACTTCTCAAGTGATTCACTATTCGACATCTCTAACAAGTCTCTTTAGAGCACTCTCGAGTTCTCGAATAGAGTCTTTTAAAGTTCTCGAATAGAGGTTTTCTTGACTTCTCGAATATATTGTTTTAGTTCTCGATTGATTGAGTTCTCGAATACTATATTTGAGTTCTCGAATCATTTGAAAAGGTTGATTTCTCGCTGAATTTTAACCGATTTTGGGTTTTTATTCAGAATTACTCATAAAAACATATTTTACCTAATTTAGATTTACTTCTAAGTTAGATAACTGCCAGCTGTGAGTTACAACCTGCTTGAGTTATCGAATAAGCCTTTCTTGACTTCTCGAATAGTTGTTTTCTCGAATGCCTGACTTGTCGATACATAACATACATCTAATCGACAATTCAAGTACTTCATACTTTTACAATTTCACATCTATTCGATTTCTCAAGCATCCAAACTCCCAAAACCTCTGAAACCCTTACTGCAAAAAGCTAAATTTCTTCTTCAACCTTCGATTTCTTCTCTCTCTCTCACACACACAAATGGCAACAGTAAAGTTCAACACCAATTTCGTTGCTCTAACTAGTGATGTTGAGGCACCCAACGCCAATTTCAAGTGCTTTGTGAAGTGGATGTCTGAATCGTACTTCAAGAATGCTCTATCTGTTAACCCAACTCTGTATCTCGACATTCTAGAACAGTTTTGGCAATCTACTACAGTGGAGGTGGTGGCTCTTGACTCTGCAATAACCTCGTACATCATCTAATGCAAGATTCAAGACAAAAATATCACTATCACCACAGAGGATATGAATGAGGCACTTGGGATGGGTACCAAAGGAGAGGTGTATGACCCACTTGCTACAAATGCTGAATTGGAAGACTTTTTTGATTTCATCAAATATGCAGACAAAATCAGTCTTGGGCACTTGAACAGGAAGCATTTGAGGAAGGAATGGAGTTATGTGTTTGCTACACTTCTTCAAGTCTTCACTGCAAGAAAATCCAGCTATGACCAAATCAGTACTCCTGCACAGCAAATAGGCTATGCCTTAGCTTATGGAAAGAAGATAGACGTTGGTCTCATCATTCTGCAGGAGCTGTATGGGAGACTTGGTAAGAATTCAGCCAAGAGAGGTAATGAAATTTTCTTCCCTCATTTTATTCAATCTGTCCTTAATTTCTTAGATGATAAATTGATTGAATTAGATGGGATGAATAAAAATAGAATAGGCTATCCTAAATCCATGACCAAACTCATTTTTGGTAATTTGGAGACTAGGAATGATGTGGATGTAAGACTTAACATAACTTCCTATATGGAGAGTTTGTTTAGAACTTACCCCCACAACATGCCAACATTTGCCTCTAAGTCTGAGTTAGCTAAGCCCAAGCAAGTAGAACAAAATGCTAACCCAGGGCTAGCTAACCAACCCTCTCAACCAAACACTCTACTAATCACTGAGCCAACTGCATCATCCTCTAAAAAGGGTGATGTTATTAAAAAGAAGAGAAAGGAAGTAATGTCTGCACCCTTAAATATTCTATCTGAAGTAGCATTAGCTGTTGAACTAGGTCTAGAAAGTGAGGAACCAGAGTCACCCTTACTAAGGCCAAAGAAGAAGAAGAAAACTAAGACCACCTCTTCAGTCACACAAATGGCTGAAGTTATAAAATCAGGGGCAAACAGCTCACTAGATGTATCCTCTCAACAGGGTGCATCTATAGAATCAAGCATCCTCCCCAATGCACCTTCTTGTATTGAGTCAGCACATGGGAGTGATAAGGCTAGCACTACACTGAGTGGAGAGCACATCACACTTGAAACTCCCTCTATCTCTCAGGGGGAGTTGCCAAAATCTACTCTACAACACACTACTCTTCCAGAATCTTCATCTCAAATTTCTTTGGAGCCTGTAATTCAAGAAATTGAAGAGCAAGGCATTGATCACCAAGAATCCTTTTCTCTTGGTGAGCCAATGGACTAAAGTGACTTAGTGCATGACACTTTGCTCACAACCCAGGACCCACAATTAGATGGTGAGGGAATGCATGCTGGGGCATCTCTTGATGACACCATCACAAACACAGAGGTTCCACTAGTTGTCACTAGAGACTCTGTGTCTGTGTCAACTGCTGGTGTAACTCATCCCACTTCTGTGGAGACACCAGTAGTAGAGTCAATCCATCCGGTTGCAGAAGTTGCATCTGTAACTGAGGAGTCTAGCTTGCCTAGCTCTAGCTCTAACTTGGCTCAGGCCACTCTGTCAGAATGGCTGAGACATGTGCAACATGACAGTGTCTTGGGATCATCAACTGTTCCACCACTATTGACGGATGAAGCACTTCATTGCTTAAATGTGGAAAAGCTTGATGAGATCTCTAAAATAGCCCAACATCTTCTCACAGCCAATTTACCAAATGCTGACTATGAAGCAATTCTGCTCTGTCACAAAGAAGATGTTGAAAATCAATAAGAAAAGATAGCAGATGAGGCTGAGAGAGATGGAAATGTAGATGCATGGATGAGCACCACCAAAGACTACACCCTGGATGAGGCTCTGCAATACTTGAGAGAAGAATATGTAACTGCTCTTGGTTCAAATGCTCGAACTCTCTCACCTACTGAAGTCTATGAAGCCATGAATGAGTCCTACAAGGGAAGTCTAAAGGCCATTCACTATCTTGGGAAAGGGATGAAAACTGAACTAGCCAATATCTGTAGAGATACATCCAAGGAAGTGAGTGAGCTCAAAAGTAAATTCATCTCTGAATTCCTTCCTCTAACATCCACACTCAGAGAAATTAGGGAATGTAAAAAGACTTGCACTTCTGTGGATCATGAGCTACCCTCCTTGATAGACAGTCTCTCAAAGCTCACAAGTGAAATGGCCACTCTCTCCTCTCAAACTCAGGATGCCAATGCCCTTATCAAGGTTATGTGGCAGAATCAATATGGAGATAAGGTCACTTCTGAGGTACCTGTGCACAACATGAGCAAGTATGAAGTGGAAAGGCTCCAGAAACAATCACTCTCCTCTTTCAGATCTGAACATCTCAAACACTCAATGGAAAAATTGGAAAAGGAAGTGTTAGACCAAAAAGCATTCAATGCTGAGCTAAAAGAATCTGTCAATCTGCTGAATGAAAAGTTAAACACTCAAGCAACTGCTCATGCTGATGTTCTTCTCACTCAACAACAGATGCTGACTGCTATGATGAAGCATATGGGTCTCCCTATACCTTATGATTCTTCAAACCCAAAGGTCAATTCTAAAGCCTCTGTGCCTGACAACAAGCCTAAGGGGGAGAAAAGATCAAAGAATTCAAATACAAAGGGGGAGAAACCTAAAGAAAAAGGGATAAAGTTAAGTGAGGGTGGTCACCAAAGGGCCACTAAATCTCTAACTCATGTGCCAGGCAAAGGCAAATCAAAGGTTGATGAGCCTCCATCTTCTCTGCCAGTGGTCACTTTACCACCTGTGCACATCACTACTCCAAGTGGCCAAAAGCAAACTGTCACCACTACAGTGGTGGCAGGATCCATGCCAAGTGGTCTAGGCCAACCTTCTAAACATGAAGCTGATCCAGTGGAAGTGAATGTGGTTACAGAGGCCAAGCTGATGGAAGTAGCAAACTCAGAGATTTATCATGATGCTGCATTCTTGAAGTTTCTGCAAGCCTCTAAAGCAAAGGTTGGAGGAGATACCCTGCTATACAGAAGAAGCCTGAAAGATCAAATCCATTATCTAACAGTTATTCCAAGAAAGCTCAGTCAGATCTACCTCAAGGAAATCATGATGGTGACAAAAGGCAAGATATGGCACATATCTATTGATACCTTGACAGCACTGAAATTCACTGAGATTGATGCCATCTTAGAACTAATTGAGCAGAAAGGGGAGAACAATCAGAGTCTGTATACTGAACTAATAAATGGTCAACAAGCTAGACTTCCTGAAGTGTGCACCAAACCAAGAACCATCCTCTATCAGTCTGGTACCAAAATTCAAGATATGGATCAACTGGTTATTCCCAATGATCTCACCTCTACGAACCACAGACTGATCATTGCCATAGTTGATCAAATGCAAAAGAAGAAGGGGATAAGGTCAGCTGAGGAGATTGAGGTATTGCACATCCTTAGAGAATTCATTTCAACTGGTTCAATTCCAGAATTGGCCAAGCCCAGGAGAAATAAGGATGAAGATAAAGATGATGACAAGAGTGATGGAAGGAGAAGACATCACAGGAGTGATAAGGGTGATGAAGATGAGAAGAAGAAGAAGGATGACAAGAATAAGAAAGATGGTGATGACCAAGGAAAAGTCTATGAGAGGAAGATTGGAAAATAGCAAGCCTTAGGCATTGCTAGCAGTAACCTCACCACAACACAAGACTCTGAGTCTAGGGTGAATACTGTTAGTAATGGCCTACCAAAATCTGATTCATTGGCTTCTGCAACTGTTTTGCCACCTCAAAAAGAGAAGAAGATTCAAGCCAAGAAACCATGTGTATGGTTCAGAATGCAAACTGCTAATGGAACACTACTATGGTCAGCCAACAAAGGTCAAAGATTTCAGCCAAGCAACCATGTAAAAAGGATCAAATTCAAACAAGTTGCAAGGAAACCAAGGCTATCCAAATCAAGGACTCTAACAATTTATCCAGGATTGAAACTCCAACCACTTGATGAAGACTTTGATATAGACCAACTGCAATTCCTAAGAGCTCAGAGAATCTATCATGTTGCCATTATTGATGATTGCCTAGAAGTCAAATATACTGATGGAAGAGAGGAGAAATTCAGACAAGGGCAGTGTCAAAAGTATGGCAAGTTGGATGACATAGAAAGGATGATTGCACTGTTGGATGCTAATGACAAAGTGGAAAGGGTTTGGAAACTGGAGCTAGCTGCTTTTGTAAAGATGAAAAGAGATCATGATGAAGAGATAAGGAAGGGATGCCTTGAGAGATGGATAGAAAGGGAGAAGGAAATTGATAGACTGGAAGCTGAAGCAGAAAAACTAAGGGCAAAAGGATTGTGTAGAGTTCAGTTCAATCCTTATTTGGTGAAGTATAGGAGAAGAAATGGGGAGCATGTCAATATAAGAATGGACCTACTCAATCATTATCCTGCCAACATTCTGAAGCCAGTACTTGAAGATTTCAAGAATTCTATTCTGCTTGAAGAGTTGGATGCCTTAACTGAGATCATAAAGGCCATGGATGAGAATGCAAGAAAGGAGAAAGAAAGAAGACAGAAAGCATATGATGATCTACAATCCAAGGCAATGGAGATGGAATCAAATGAGAATGGCTAGTATTTCATCATACTGTAAGATTGTTTATCTTGTAATTTCATTCATGTGCTCAATCAATCTACATACCTGTACTTGTCAAGATCTATCTTTATGTATGTTAGGCTTGTTATCAGACATGAAATTGTGACTAAGGGTCTCACTCACAATTTGGGGGAGATTGTTAGTCATAGAGGCATGCCTGTATACATCTAATAACAAGCCTAATTGTTTGTAATGCTTTGCATTACTTACATGACCTCTTAACTGAGGGAACCTCTAGTTGTAGAGTTTCTGTTTGTTTTGTACTCATAGTAGGCATCAAGTCCTAGTTGTGTAACTGTACTTATAAAGTCAAGAATAATGCTTGAAAAAAGTTCCAAGGTTCATGCCTCAAGCAAGAAGATAAAGACTGTCAAATAATCACAGTTGGGATTTGAAGAAATGAAGTATTTGCCTAAGTACCAATTCGAGAAGTATATTTGTCTATTCGATAAGTCCAGCATTTGAGAAGTCAGGGATTCGATATCTCAAGACACTATTCGATATCTCTGAATACACTATTCGATATCTCATTCGATATCTCAGAGATTCGATATGTCTACTACTCTATTCGAGAACTCAAGAATCAACAAGTCAAAGTGGTATTCGAGTTCTCAAAGAGTCAACAAGTCAAAGTTCCATTCGATATCTCAAGGACTCAGAAAGCTATTCGATATCTCGAGGATTCGATAAGTCAAATGTTCTATTCGACAACTCAAGGAATCCTGATGGAAAAGAGCTATTCGAGAAGTGGTTCGACATGTCAATATAACAGTGTTCGAAAACTCGGAGTTATCAATCAAGTCAATTCTAGTTCTCGAATCATCTACTTAGTCACTTCTCGAATACATTCTTGGAGACAAAATACTGAAGAAGTTGTACAAGTCTGAAACCTGCAACAAGCCAATGCACTTTATGGACCACAATCTGTAACGTGCTCTGGAAAGCCTACAAGGAAATTTGGAGAGATATAGAAGAGACAAGGAGCTAAAGAAGTGGATCTAAACAGGCATTGCAAAGTCAAATCTGTAACCGTTTGGACACTTACTCAAAAAGGATAGACAGACTAGAAAGTAATTTGTTTTAGCTACCTTATTTGCAATAAGTAGGTTGTATCCATGTTCTATAAGGATACGGCCTCACTTCCTTAGTAACTAACTTTGTGAGTCAAGTTTTTCATACACTGTAAGCTATATCTCTCTGAGAAAAATGAAGCTGAGAATACTATCATTTGTATTCATAGATTGTACCAACCTTTATCTAATAATACATTAGATTAAAGTGATATTGTGTCTTGTGTTGTTCTTTATCCGCACCTTCACTTCTGCACACACAAACACTTATTTGCTACATAGACTCTAGCCAAAGAAAAGTTCAAGAATCCATTCACCCCCCCGTATTCTTTTACCGTATTCAATACTCAACAATTCTCCATATAATATATTTTATAAATCATTGTTATACTTTGTTTGTTCATATGAAAATATTTATTTTATTTCCTATTTTTCTTAATATTATTTTTGAACCGCGCGAAGCGCAGTTTTACCCACCTAGTTATTCATATATATGGAGTTTTATTTCACTTAGGTTGGTTATTTATCACAATAGTTGTTGCATTAGGCCGCGTCTACGATTGTTCTACATCATTTATGAGAGGACTTCGCCTAGGTGTCTTTTTTTTTTTTTTTTGAAATAAGCTCGATTTGATTGTTATTATTTATGTAATGAAATAAATAAGATATAATCTAAGCCCTTAATTAAAGTTTAGATCTAACTATTAATATTTATTTAGCGGTAGTAGTGACAACCAAATATCCAACTTATGCTGATTATATATAGGATATAAATTTATTTCAAATAATAAGTATGATTAAATAAAAAATTATTCACATGTAACTAGCAATTTATAAATCTATCATAAATAAATATTATAAAAGGTTTTATTTTACAAAACCATCGTTTATAAGGTGCGCACTTATTTTAAATATAATTTTTTTAAAATTATGGATAAGTTCATTTTTTAAAAGAAAACAATAAACTTTAGTATTTCATTTTCAAAAAAAATAAAATAAACTTTAGTATTTAAATTTTGTTTGAAAGTAAATAAAACTTATTCCGCAATGTTTACAAGAGCATAGGATCGTTGTGGTTTTTATACCTCCTATGTTAGAGAAATTAGACAAAAAAAAAACCAGCAAACGATATTAGTCATCACATCCAAATTAGAATGACGCCAAAACAATCAAATAATAACAATCAAATCAAATCAAATCAAAGATGGTTCATCATAATTTTGGAGATTTTCACTTTCGACATGTCTATAGTTGGTATCCAGCATGTAGATAGCTGGGGTGTTACTCATCCTTTGGGGGGTTCCATGTTTGGCATGTCTATAGCTGGTATCCGGCATGTAGATAGCTGGAGTGAGGATTCTGAACACTGAGGTATCAACGGTTCTTATGTGATGTGGTCAATTGTGATAACGTTGTTTTCAGGGATTTTGGCGCAGTTTGGATCGCTTGGGATGTTTTCGAATTTGTTTTTAGCTTCAAGAACTTTTATGTTCATCTTGTTGAATGATCAGAAAACAATTTATTTGTTTTTCAGCCTGGTCGTGTTGACAGTCGGGGGTTTGTCCTGCTGTTATATTGAATTGTTTGATCCAGTAATATAATTATATGCATTTCGTCAAAAAAATCTGTCAGGGCAGGCCATAAATTTATGGTTCTTATTGAAGGCCTGATTCTGCATTCTAACAAGTTATCCTTGTTGGGGAGTCGAGGGTGAATAAGCCTGTCAATACCCTCTTGAGATCCCATCCTGTATTCCAGCAAGTTGTCCTTGGTGGATTGCGAGATGCTCTGCATGATATAATTTGGTAGAACTTATCCTGTAGTCTGGTGGGTTAGCCTCATCGGGGGGTAAGGATTCGCTTGTGCATTTGGAGTAAGTCATGGTTGTCCCTACAACTAAACATACGAGGAAAGAACTGGTAGCGGTTGATGCTAGCTCCGATAGATAGGGCTAATATTGTATCCGTGAAGTCCTCAAAGTTAGTTGGACCTTGGGGACATTGAACTAGGCTTCATCGCATGAGCTCTTCCAAATGGGCTTCCAAGATGGTTGGTTCGACCACGTTTCGTAGTGGGCCAGGGCCTACTAGTAAGAGACCTACTTCTATCAGACTTAGGTTTCTTGCTCTCCAAGAACTACGTGAGGCTTGATCCTCTATAAATATAGAGGTACGTAGGCACATTAAAGGGGTTAGACATTGAGAGCTCTGAGAGACCACTGACACCTCTTTGATCTCAGCCACCGATAAACACACAAACCACCATTCTCCGGTCACTTTTCCGGCGAACAACCGCCATCGTAGATCTTGATTCTGGCTTATAACCTCAAACTTTGTTATCACAAATTCCTCCGTTAATAAATTGGTGCTAGGAGGAGGGGCCTGAAAAGGATCTTCATCTAGGAGGAAAGATGTTTAATAATCGCGATGACGGTTTTTATGAGGACGATGCGAGCTTCTACTCTGAGGGGTTCGAAGGAGAGGAACCATATGTTCCGGAGGCTATACCCAACCCATCTCATGTGCCTGGGGGACGACTGTCGGTGTTGATAAGTAACACGGACCTCATGCCGGAGTTTCACCGTATGGGGAATCATCTGAGAGAGTTTGATGCTAGGTTAAGGGCTGTGGAGTCTAGGAAGTCTAGATATACTCCTTATGGAAGAGGGACTCGACAGGTAGGTAGCGAACCTGCCAGAGGTGCTAGGGTAAGAGTTGGAGTTGGAATAGAAGACAGATAGCCTGGGATTGGGAGACATGCACAAGTTACCCCACGTAGGCTGGACTTCAGAGAAAATAAACCAATCGTGGAGTTTCCTGATAAGAATCAGTAAAACCAGGACGTGCAACGGCCATCTTAGGTACCACCTATTCAAGCTGGGTGCACCAACTAAGTTGGTCAACCAATTGGACATGTGAGTGCTGGGGAGAAATTTTCTGAGTTGATGAATCGAGCGGGTATGAAATTGACCAGGGGTGAGGTGAGAGAGTTGCTGGATGATTTGGATAAGACAATGGAACATGATGAGGGTAGGACAAATGTTGCCGCGACTGAAGAAGGTAGAGAAGTATATGCTGGGGAGAATAATGTGAGAGGAGGATTTCGTGGAAGGGGTATTCGTGGAGGAGGTTACCGAGGTCGTGGACGAGAGCACTTTGGGCGACAAAGTAATAATACTTTGAGAGATCCAGTTATTGTGCCCGTAGCCTCTCATAGTGCTTCGAGTGGTGTAAGGAGAGAACATGCTGTGCAACAACCAATCGTGCTGCAGCCAACCCCACAAGTTGTACCCCCACCAAACCCATCGCAGCCACAGCCTACTCAGCTTACTGCGCCAAACGCTACAACTCCACTTCAATCACTCATACTCAGGGGCAAGCCACACCAACCTCAGCCATGATCACTTCACCAATTCCACCAGCTGATGTTATAAATCCGGTAGTAAGCCAAGTTGCCACGGTAACACCACCTGTTATCACTCTCCCGGTTACGCCGGAAACTTTGCTAACACCACCTATCATCACTCAGACCCCACCAATTGTAAGTACCCAACCTTCAATCTTTGTTACATTTGGCGCGCCAACACCTCCTGTTATGAGTGGGTTCCAGATGGCAAGTCACTCATCTCATATTCAGAATGTTCAAGGGATTAGGGATGTCAATGTAGGAGATATAAAAAAGTTGTTGGCTTATCTTGAAGGAGGAAGTGTTAGTTTGGCTACACAAGTTGCATCACCTTTTACTGCCAGTACGAGATGCTTTGCTACCAATAGGGTACTATAACACTAACACAGATCTTCGGTTTCTTGGTAATTCTGATCCTAAAGAGTTTTTGGGGTGATTTAATATTGAGATGGATGTGTACCAGGTTCCGAATTTGGCAAGGTGTCGATTGCTAGCAGTAACATTCCGAGACAGTGCTCAGCAGTGGTTTCAGAAGTTGGGTAGTGAGGTAATCACTTCATGGGAGAAAATATAGGTTATATTTCTGACTCAGTTTCAGGCGGCATTCAAGTCTTCTTTGGCTAATATCAAACAGCGAGAAGGAGAAACTTTGAATGCTTATTTCAAACGATTCAGTGCCGAGGCAGCAGGAGTTCGAGGTGCAACGGATGAAACTCTAAAAAACTTTTTGATTGCAGGGTTATGGGTTGGCACTAATTTCTGGAAGCATTTGCAAGAAAAGAATCCTACTACGTTGGCTGGTTTGTTTCAACAAGCTAAGTATTATAAGATGGTAGAGCAATCGTTGGCTGATAACAAGAAGAGTGAATTACAGGGTAGCTCGAAAGGGAGAAACAAAAGGAAGTCGCTAAGTCCTAATCGTAAAGGTCGGGGAAGGAGTCCTAATCGTGTGAATACAACAGGTGATAAAAGAAGGTGGGAACCTCCATCCAACTATGATATGGTAAACACTCAGCTCGCACCATCGATGAGCATACCCCGTTCATAACTGACAGGGGGTTATATTGTTACATTGGAATGCCTTTTGGGTTGGTTAATGTTGGGGCAACTTATCAGAGGCTAGTGAATATGATGTTTAAATATGCAGTATGCAATCGAATTGTGAAGCAAGAGTATGACAAGTAAACAAAACAGTGGCAATAAATGCATGATCATCGTGCAAAATACAGTAGTGGCCGCGCCAAAATAGATTAATTGGCGCTAAATATGCTAATAGGCTGATTGGTTTACCTTCGTTATCGGGAATATTTTTGCCCTTTTGCTTTTTGCCTTTAGGGCTAACAGGAGGTTTCCTAGCAGAGGCAGGAAGAAAGTTATATTTCTTCTAATTTTCTAAAGTAACTAGAGTGTTTAAAATTTTCTTTGAATATGGACGTCTCAGAATTGTGTGTGCACGAGCAAGGTCATCTCCAGTTAACTTGGTTCTGCGATGACGAATTGTAATATAAACACTGGTTAGCAAGGAAATATAAGGAGGATTTGAAAGATAGATAGAGTTGTCGCACCAAGATAGGAAACTTATTGGCTTTTTTCCTAAAGACAATGGGTTGTCTCTCTGTATCAAAGGAGTAAAAATACTTTTTTCCATCCTTTGATATGGCTAATTCTACCAACGTTAAATCCCTTGCTCATATGAACTCTCCATACAACGAGATGAAAGTAACCTATTCCGCTTTTTTGGACACTAAAAAAGAAGCTAAGTTCTTTCATGTTGGGTTCGGGGAATTTTTCGTCCATATACATCATGTACAGTCCAATAGCTGATCTGTAACTATTTGGTGAAAATTGAATAGGAGCGACTTTGAACCAATCACAAAGTTGACGCAACCACGGGTGCAGTGGCGCGCCAACTCCATATGGGATGTGCAAGATTGTAAGAACGGCCCTAGGAACTCTGACATTGTCAATATCAAACCTGTGACGACGAAGGTGTGAGGGTGGTTTCACATATTTACCTTCTTGGGCATAATATTTCATTACCTTTTTTATGTCACGGTTCTTAGCAAGAGAGGGTTGACCTACACAAGATAGTTTGCCAGCCTCTTTTCTTAATTTATCTTTCATTCTCTTATTTGGCATCTTTTCATGTTTTTCCCAATTAATATCAAAGGCATAATTCTTGAGTGGAGGAGGAGAATATGGTATAGGGGAGTGTTCAGGAGAAGAAAAAATCTCAGCAGGGTCACTATCTACATCACTTGGCGCGTCAGTGTTGTGATTTGCAGCATCTGTTTCACTTTCATTTTCGGAGATTGGATTGTCGTTATCTTCAGCATTCGATTCTTCATTGTTTTCCTCGGTCATTTCTTCCTCACTCACTTTTACAATGGTCCTTTTTCTTTTTCTAGAGGAACTAGGCTTGGAGGAAGGTGATTCAAGCCAATCTTCAAGGGCGGGGTCGTAATCGGAAGGACGAAGGATGTCTCTTTCGGTTGAAGAATTGGAGAGGGAGGATTCAGAGTTTGAACTGGTCAACTCGGTCATGATGTTTTGATCTTTTGCCATAGTAAGGAGACGTGTCAAGCTATTCGGGCTGGAACAACAATATTGGTATGGGGGGTGAATGAACGGAGAAGAAGATAATCCAACTCCTCTATTAAAGTCCTTGAAGGGATGGAAGGGTGATGGTATGTTTCTCTCATTTGAAATGATGCAAAACGAAGAAGAAGAAGAAGAAGAAGAAGAAAGTGAATGAGCAAAAGGGTGAAAGGTCCAACAAAATAAGTGTTGTTGCGCCAACAGTTGTTATGCCAAATGTTGAAAGAATATAGAAGAATTAACCCAATGTGGTTACTATGCCAAAAATGGTGTGTTAATGTGAACTCATGAAGGACTTAACGATAATATTTGCTTATTTACTTAATTAGCAACGGGACGAGTACCCTATGTTATCGTGCCACTAACTATTATTGTGTGAAAGAAAGATTGTAGGTGCTTTCTGAGGAAAGTATATTTGAGATAACGAGGTGGGTGAGTGTTACTATAACAGGAAGGATGTTATTAATTTAATTCATCAAGGTAATTGATATTGTTGTAGTAATATGTGCGTATACGATTAATCTCAGAAACACAAAACAGAAAATACAAGTGTGCAATTACGAATCAAACACATATACATACAAATATTCATATATGTATAAGAATGAAGAACATGGAGACATGAAATCTTAAAATTCTTAAATCTACATGAATATTTTGTGGAAATTAGCAAATAAGGTATCAAATCGTACCTTAGGTAAAGGAGATTGATGGGATAGCAACGGATTGGAGGATGGAGAAGATTCACAGCCATGGTGAACGAAAAAAATTGTTCGAGTGTTCCTTGAGTTCGAAGAGAGAGATTAAATTGATTTGAGATTTGGGAGAATTGGGGGAGAGGTTTACTTTTAAGTTTATAAACCCTTAACCCGTATTAGTGTAAAAATATGGTATTTTATACTCCGTATTTTATACTCCAAATTTTATATGTAATTTTTGCAGAATGTATTCAATTAATCTTTAATTTGAAGTTATTGGTTAAAGGATGTTGTGGAGTGTGTCCTCTACATCAATTTTACCTAGTTGTCGCGCCAATCACATGGATGGTACGCTAGAAAATTTTAAGGGTTAATTTTTAAGGAGACTCTGCACTTTATTAATATTTATAAGCCCCTTTGCATTTTTCAAATATAATAGAGGCTTGGGGGTAGTTGTTATACATGAAATTTGCATAAAGGAGTAGTCAACAAATCAGAACATAACTTATCTTTTTCGCGACAATATCAGCCTTTGCCGCGCCAACATAACAAGTTGCCGTGGCAACACCTACAAAATGTTCTTTGAAGATAAAATGAATAAGTCTGAAGGCCTGATTCTGCATTCTGACAAGTTATCCTTGTCGGGGAGTCGAGGGTGAATAAGCCTGTCAATACGCTCTTGAGATCTCATCCTGTATTCCAGCAAGTTGTCCTTATTGGGGGATTGCGAGATGCTCTGCGTGATATAATTTGGTAGAACTTACCCTGTAGTCTGGTAGGTTAGCATCATCGGGGGGTAAGGATCCGCTTGTGCATTTGGAGTAAGTCATGGATGTCCCTACAACTAAACATACGAGGAAAGAGCTGGTAGCGGTTGATGTTAGCTCCGATAGATAGGGCTAATATTGTATCCGTGAAGTCCTTAGAGTTAGTTGGGCCTTGGGGTCATTGAACTAGGCATCATCGCATGAGCTCTTCCAAATGGGCTTCGAAGACGGTTGGTTCGACCACGTTTCGTAGTGGGCCAGGGCCTGCTAGTAAGAGACCTACTTCTATCAAACTTAGGTTTCTTGCTCTCCAAAAACTACGTGAGGCTTGACTCTCTATAAATATAGAGGTACGTAGGCACATTAAAGGGGTTAGACGTTGAGAGCTCTGAGAGACCACTGACACCTCTTTGATCTCAGCCACCGATAAACACATAAACCACCGTTCTCCGTTCACTTTTCCGGCGAACAACCGCCATCGTAGATCTTGATTCCAACTTGTAACCTCAAAATTTGTTATCACAAATTCCTCCGTTAACAATACTTAAACTTTTAATAAGAAAATGTTAACAAGATCAGTAGTATTGTAAATTCTTTTTGGTACCCTTATACAATTGGTTTTTGCTAATGGTACCATTACATTATTGATTTCTACCCATGGTGTCCTTTTACTTTTGGCTTTTCCATGAAATGTCATTCCATCAACCAAAATGTTAGTATCTGAAATTCCCAATGGTACCTTTGTCAGTTGAATAATGAAAGGTACCATTGGGAAAATGGTACCATTGGCAAAAGTCCAAAAGTACAAGGGTGCCATTGAGAATTTCCCTAACTAATAATACATAATAGATATTTAGAGAGAGATCAAGAAGAGAAATTATATTACTTTGAAGCATATATCACAAGTTGGAACAAGGTGCCTATTTATAGGCTCTTAAGATATAAGTTACAAGAATCTCGAAAGTCAAAATTCTCAAGTTATAAAGATTTGAAAGATCAAAAGTTTTAGTATTGAAAGGCGAAGAGTCCATTCATGAAAATTCTAGAGACATCCATATTGTAACACTTCCCCTTGGATGTCTATTTTTCAATAATCGTGCCTCGTTAAAATCATTCTAGGAAAAACCCAATGGAAAAAAATCCTAATAAAGGAAAAAGAGTACAACGATACTGAAAATCACTTTAGGTCCTTAAGTCGGCGCATTTCCATCATATGTACCAATTTTTCAAAAATTGTCGAGGGCAATGATTTTGTAAGCAAATCTGAAAGATTGTCACTGGAACGGATTTGTCGAACTTCAATCTCTCCATTACTGTCAATACATGTTGTGTTGTCCTCAAACATTACTGTCGGAGTTGTCCTATCATGAGGCAAGCCGCATGATTCACGAATATGTTGACACATTGATCTTAGCCAAACACATTCTCGGCTGGCTTCATGGATGACAAGAATTTCTGCATGTTTAGAAGTTGTAGCAGTCAAAGATTGTTTCATAGAACGCCATGAGATGGTTGTATTGCCATAAGTAAATAAATAACCCAAGGGCATACACCAAGGGCATAAATGCCCCTTACTAAAATTCTGAATTCTTTGTCGAGAAATAGTACTATAGGGATACTATTTGACTGACTTTTCCACAAGAAGATTATGATTTTTGGAGGAAACTTAGCCGTCCAAATAGTGTTTAAGATTTCATTATGGTTCAGAGTCGAAGTAGAACCTCGATGTATAATTTCCCTGCACTCTTTGGTAGAGAAAGACCATTTGCTTGGTACCCATATAAGTCTATCCTTTTTTTGACGATAGTGAGATGGACGAGACGATTTTAGACACAGTATCCAAATCATCCTCTTCCCTACTCGACAAGTTCCTATTCCACAAGTCTAAGGTAGAATCTGAACTTGAAATCCACTTTGATAGGAACTCCTTTACGCCGTGTTCCACAATTTTGTAGAGAAAAGAAAAGAATGGAAAATGATTCATTTTCTTTTCTTCTTAAATCTTTCCAAAAGTGGGAAGAAGATTTTGGAGACAAATATAAAGAGAATTTCTTCCCTAATCTTCAGCTTTCTTTTCTCTTCTTTCCAAAATAATTATTCTGGAACAAGCTGTGAAAATTACTCATTATTTTTCTTTTCTTTTCTTTCCAAAATATTTTTCTGGAACACAGTATTAATGTTGAGTGAGTGAGAATTGAAAGGCGATACAATCTTGGAATCTGATGCATTAACGGGCCATGTGGAAGCCAAGAGCCTTCCCAGAAATACACTACTTCTCCGTTTTCTAGAACCCAATTAAAATTACTACGATTTACTAAAGAGTAAAAGTCACTGTTTGTGCTCACTCGAAAAATTAAACTTATTACTTTTTCTTTTTCAGCTTAAACTTATTACTTATTACTTTTTATTTTTCAAGTTAAACTTATTACTTTTTCTTTTTTTTTAATAACTAATTAATTTCTATTTTCAGATAAAACACAATTTGTTTTTATATTCTAGCTAACTAAAATTTTTCTTTATAAAATCCTTGCGTTGCATAGATTCTAATCTAGTATTTTATTAATATAAATAAGTTAAAAATTATGTAATTACTCTTAAAATAGAGGGAAGATAAGAAACCTTTAATTTTTTTAGAAGTTATTAATAATTTCATGGAATTTTAATTTTAGTTATTTTCTTTATATTTTAATTTAATTTTTTTTAAAGAATCTTCTGGACTTACAATAGCATGCGGCTCTTTTTCTGAGGTCAGGAGCATATATTGACACGTTACAAATTGAATTTGGACGAAATTAGTGGCACGATCAACACTTATTTATTTCTGATTCTAGATAAACTTTCAAATACTTTCTGTTGTGAGGGAAAATTGGTACAACACTTCAATGAGAGAATTACGAAAATAAAACCAATAAAATACAGTAATAATGATTGAATCAACCGGGTTTACAAGCCAAAACCCTAGTTTTATGAACCCTAATCCGTGAGGGAGAAGAGTAAATGTTTTGGACTGAGTTTGCAAGTTCTCCAGGCTTTAATGACTAAATATGACCTATTCAATCACGAACCAACAGCCAGGAGCAAATGTTAGAGGCGTGAATTTGTGTCCAACCTTGCAAAGTGCCTACATACTTCTATATTTATAGAAGATCAAGTCCCATGTAGTTCTTGATAGCCCTCCATGATTTGATAAACCTCATCCTCCATAACTGACCTCTTTTGATCGTTTATCCATCCTCCCATAATTATCCAGCCGTTATCCCATGATTCTTTTTTGATATATCCATCCCTGTATACGTATATATCTATATTCCATATATATACACGCATATATATATACATGTTCCATGTATATTTCATATTAATCCACGATAACTGCCTCTAATATACCGTTCCTATTGTTTAGGAGCTATCTAATGGGCTGTTTGGACGTTCCTTATCCAATTTTCCGTGTTTTATGGAGCCCCGCTACTGCTGGTGCGATTTCTGGGAACTGTCAGGGTTCACGCGGTTGCACCCCTGCTCGATTGCCTGCCACCCAGTTGAACCCCCATCCAGCTTCAGCACAGCACTACCCCTATCCAGGGTTCACATACTCACACCCCTACACGAACATATCCCAAACCAACTAGTAGAATTCTTATCCTCAGTTTATCCCTAAGGCATAGTGGGCCAAAACATCCGTACTTAGCCCAACCTATCCTTTCATTTCCCGATTATTCAAACTCGTAACCTTAATGGGCCTTAAACCCAGCCCAAGGCGAATTTTAGGCACAACAACTACCCCCCGGTTCCTTGCAGCCATTTAAATGCAAAAGGAACCTAACGTTATTCACACTCCAGTCATTCTTTTTATTCCATGTGAACCCCTAAGCCTACGTGAGTGTACTCATGGTAGGAAACAAGGGACTCAACTAGGAAGTATCCATGCTTGCAATCGTACCCCTCCATTTGTACCCTAAAATCCACTGTCCCCCAATTTAGGTATGCAACCACCGAACCTCCTAAATTTACCACTCACCGTATAAAACATGTATTTCCTTGAAGGTTTAAATAACAATCCAAGATAACTATTCCTTTTAAATGATAAACTTGAAGTAAACAAAGTCCCAATTAATATTTAATTGCCTGAATTCCAAATCCCATAAAACTCTAATATTTCAAAATTTGAATCCCACAAAACCACTCCACTTCCTCAAGAAACCAATGTATCTGGTCTTCCACCTGTCCACATTCGTTCTTCCGCATTTCCCAAAACACTTTTAATGACTATCTTCTTTTTTTTTACACACGGACTTGCTCGGATAAACACGTGGCCAGCCCGTTCATATCCCTATGCCATTATATATATACCCTTCTGCGTCATCTTCTTATTTTTCACCCTTTTCTATCGCTGAACCCCTTTCTCTCCTTTGTTCCAAGCGGTTCATCTTCTCAGATTCTGATCCGGCGAAGGCTTCCGTTTTCCGACCACCATCTTCAATCTAGAGGTATTTCTTCTTTCTTACTTTCCCTTCATTTCCCCTTTTATGCCCGCCGATTTTCATGCACATTGAAGCACACACACCCACATCCAAATGTTATATATGCGCCCTTTTGATGCTTAATATCATGTTACAAGTATCACCCCATGACTCCCTCATATCAGATGTCATTCTTTAGACTGTCATCCTTGTCACACACATATGCATGCCATGTTTAGTCACTGAATTTAGTAGATCCGCTTGCTCCTAGTGGTGGCTTTGTCCTTGTTTGTTCCTCAGTGTATGTACCTTCCGATTGCACACTGATTTAACCCTTTCTTCTACACATTCTTCATGCTTTGCCCTTAATTAGCGTTTTGATTGCATCTTCGAACTTTATATCAATCGCCCCTTGCATGTATCCTATCTGATTTAGGCTTTATCCAAAACCCATTAGGAACGACCCTAGAATCTTCACCCTTGGGGTTCCTTATTTGTAACCCCCACAAAGCTAAGTATGGTCTCCACAGAATCTGTTTGAGGTAATGCCCCACTCGTTTTTATTTATTATCTTCAACTAACCTATGGGTTCTGCCCAAACAAGGACCATGTCACCCTCGTTTTTTCCTTTTTCCTTTTTCTTGGTCGAAATGTTAGGAACAAAAAAGAAAATGACCTTTCTTAGATTAGGGGTTCTCATACTTGAATCCCTGTGTTTGATTACACTCCACACTCTTTTGTCTTTGGAACTCGATTATGGATTCAAGGCTCACTTCTGCTTTTCCTAATGCAGATGTCGAGCCAGGCTACATCCGTTGAATCCCAGAACATACCTACCAGGATTGCCTCTCAATTACCATCTGCATCCGAGGCTGACTCCTTCACATCCCCAAAACCTTTGTCCAAACTTCCTCCCATGGCTGCTACTGTGAGTGGCCGTACCCGCTCTAAAGTCAGAATCCTTGACCCCACCACTGCTCAAATCTCAGTTAAAACCTACCCTTTTGACTCTTCACCGTTTACACCCACCCCTGTCAGTTCTGATTCCCCGGAATCTGAGGAGGAAATCCATTCATTGGGACATTTATCTCCAACAGCCGTACCCTTCAATGACCAGTCAGAAAATAGTGAAAACCAGGATGGAGCCACCCCTGTCAAAGTCTTTAATGCTACCACCCCCCAGCTTTCCTGTGACAACACTCGAACTTCTATGACTGCCCAAAAACTAGAGAACCTCCTCGAAGCCTGTAACCCCGGGTGTTCACTCGTCGTACCCCATCCTGAAGAGAGGTGTCATGACTTCTCTAACTTTGAGCCCGACCAAGTGATTCCATGTGCCGTCCTCTCTGCTCAGTTCTTTAGGTTGGGGTTATCACTACCCCTCCATCCCTTCATTGTGGACATCCTGGACACTTATAAACTTGCTCCTTTACAATTGACCCCGAATTCCTACCGAATGGCCATTTGCATGTACATCCTATAAGATTACTTGTTCCAGGTTAAGTTAACAGCTCGTGAGTTGGGTTTCTTTTACCAACTCAAAGAAACTTGGAAAACCTCTGGCTTCTACTACCTTACCACCTGGAACATCCACAAAGGCAAATGCATAAAGGGCAATAAACAAGGGATGTCAGGCTGGCACAAACAATTCCTCTATTGCTATGATTGTCCAAGTTACAGAAAAGACTTTAACCATATTGATCCACCCATGCCCCTTCAGACTGATTTAGAAGATGAAGAGCTGAAAAGGGCTCAAAAAGCCTTAAGGAAGAGTGCAGAGCTAGGTGATGGTGCTAGCCTGCTAACTAAGAAAAAATTACTTCGTTTCAGCACCAAGTCTCAAGAGGTTGCATGTACCCCTCTTGCTGACGAGACCCCTAATGAAACAGGTTTTCCATGCACCCTTGCTTCGCAATCAAACTCCTCGTTTTCTGTTTTCTTTTTTATTATAAGTGCTCCACATCTTTGTCTGCATATAACCTGCTTGACTTATGTATGGTAAATAACCTTTTGATCACAATTACTCTAATTATAATTCTGTCTATTTGTGCAGATATGTCTTTCTCTGTGCCATCGTTCATCAAACGCTCTGGGTACAAGGGTACCTCCAAGTCATCGGTCATACCCCATGCTCCATCTAACAGAACCCCTGTCCCAGCTGCCAAGTCCAGTCCGGTTCAAGCCGAAAAAATGGTTTCCTCCAAGAAAAGGTCTTCTCAACGTACCCCTGAGCCATCAGGAGCCTCTGGTTCTCGTGGGAGCAAACGTCCTAAGAATGAGACAAAGCAAAGTCCCCCAAAAATTGTTCCTCCTGCTCCACTAACCGCTTTCATTGAGTCCATAAAAGAGAGGATTCCTATACAGTCCATCCTGGAATGGGACAGTTTGAGCTTTGAAGAAGCCGCAAGCAGGGTCCCTTTGATGAATGCAGAAAGCTTGTTCCTGTATCTGAAGCATAGCGATCAAATTGCTGAAGCTGCGAAGGGGAACTCCAGGGTCCATACAGAGCTGTTTAAGGTACAATCAGAGTTGAAGGCTTTCCAGGGCGATAGAAAGAAACTCTTGGATTCTAACAAGAAATTGTACGAGAGTGAAGGCAAATTGATCCAAGAGAAAGAGAAGTTACTGAAGGACAGGGAGACCCTTGATACCGTCATTCTGAAGATGGACAAAGAGAAAGAGGAGGCAGCTGCAGCTCATCAGAAGGAGAAGGAGAAACTTGACCTCAAAATCAAATCCCTTCAAAGCTCAGTTGCCAAGCATAAGGTTTCTCTTTCCAAGCGAGAGGATCAGCGATATGATTCGGGTTATAAAGCTGGTGTGAAGGATTACATGTCCTCTATGTACGAAGCCTTTCCTAACCTGGAGTGGGGTCTCCTTGGCCAAGATGCAGTGGATGCCATCGAGTTGATCAAGGAAGAGCAGGCCGTTGCTGCTATGCAGGTGAATCCCAACCCTGTGGAGGTTGAAGCTGTGCAAACTCCTGGTGATGCCATCATGCAAGATGTTACTGTAATTGAACAAACTGTGGTTCCAACTGCCGAAGCCCCGGAAGGTGAGATACAGATAGCTGAAGTCTTGGAAGGAGATCCTGCGATTGAACCTCAGATAAACACCTCTCCTGCAGAGCATGAGAAGGAAGCTTTAACTCCTCCGGTCGAAACCCAGGTAGCCAGCCCAACCAAGTTACCCCAGTAACTTGCTCGTATCTCCAAGAATTTCCTTTATTAAATCAGCTTCGTGAACTTTTCTTTTGCTGGCATGTATTGCCATGAACTAATTAGTTTGAGGGTGCGGGCTCCTCTGAAGGCCTCGCGTGATGTAATCCTTGAACTATTTCCCTGAAGTTTTGCTATGGTTTATGCATGTCATTTGCTTGATAAATGCCCGTAGTGTAGTTAAATTGCATGCTCACACGTGCACACACCTCCTTCAAACTCAGCACTTAGTACTCCTTACTTCGCAGGCCATGCTTAGGGGTACCATCCACCTTATACTTAGTTTCGTTTGGCGTCAATGCCAGACTCCACCTTACAATAATTAAGCCTTTGCCAATCTTGGGGTTCCAACTACTATACCCCTGTTCATTAATGGGATAGACATGTATCCCTTTCTGAGGAACAGTAGATGTTCCATCTATCATACTCCTAATATGGGTTGACAAATCATGTTTATCCTTATAAGTTTTTAGATCTGTGCACCAAGTGAATTTTCCATTAGGTCTGCCATTTCCATCCTGAATCTTTATTTTGTAGCTAGCCCTTATCAGCCATAAGATCTTAACTGAAGGTTAATTGGTAATCCACCAATCGTACCTTCGGATATGACACATGTTGGTACATGTTGGGTTCCCATCATCCCTAACTTCCATACAACTTCTTTGTGAGACCAATTTTCTCAGTCATTCCTATTACTCAAAGACCAGGCCTTACTCGCCCAAATTCCTTGGGATTGTGGTGAGGCTATCTTGAGATCAGTTACCCGTCATACTAACTACACGGCAGTTCAAGGTTCGAGCGATTGAACCCCCCCCCACACGAGAACCTCGTGATCCTAGTTACCCTAGAACCTTCCTACTATGGGGTCCATCCTTTTTCATGCATGAGACATACATATTCCAACCCATGTGCACGTAATCCATGTGCATTTCCATCCATGTATTCATATAATTTATATTTATATAACCCATGTAATCCATACATTCCATATGTTTTCCATCCATAGACATATAATCCGTATGCTTCCATCCATTAACATATAATCCATATGCTTCCATCCATTAACATATAATCCATATGCTTCCATCCATTAACATATAATCCATATGCTTCCATCCATTAATATATAATCCATATGCTTTAAAATGTTATCCATTATTAAGTTAAACTATCCTTCCATTCACCGATGTATATCTACTACCCCCCGAGTTCTTTAATATAATTATACTTATAATAAAGAACTAGGTTCAACAGTCGTATCCTTGATTTTGTTTTTACGCAGATAAAACAGGTTACACATAGCATGCGTTCATTCACATAAATCCATATATTTTTAAACATAAAACGGAAATGAGAAAAGAAGAAATAAAAAAGAAGTCGATTTCAATTCCATTAAATCACATCATAGTTGGTGTTCAACAGGTAGGCGTACATTCACAATCCCCCAAGCACTTTATTAACATAAAAGAAAAATTTCTGACCGACTGATCCTAATATGATGGTAGCTACAACTAATAAGCCACTTTTATTTTCCTACACCTGAAAGAGGTCTATAAGAAACGTTACCTGGGTTCAACTACTGGTAATATTTCTTAAGATGTTCGGCGTTCCATGCCCTCGGGATTAGTTTCCCGTCCAAATCCTCCAAATGATAAGTTCCTTCCCATAAGACTGATTTGATCACATATGGGCCTTCCCAATTTGCTTCAAAGGCTCCATATCCTGGAGTCCTCATGTTAGGCATCATCTTCCTTAAAACTAGATCACCAACCTTTAAGGGTCGTGCTCGAACCCTGCCATCAAAGTACTTGCGAGTTCTTTGTTGATAGGCTGCAAGCTTCAACTGAGAGGTTGTACGAACCTCTTCCACCAAATCTAAGTACAAACGATGATTAACCTCATTTTCCATGGGATCAAAGTTATCTCTCCTAAATGAACCTGCACCAATCTCCACGGGTACCATT
Organism: Kitagawia praeruptora; assembly: GCA_037693485.1. NCBI lineage: Eukaryota > Viridiplantae > Streptophyta > Magnoliopsida > Apiales > Apiaceae > Kitagawia > Kitagawia praeruptora. The sequence continues at coordinate 56,186,090 of CM075350.1, read as the reverse complement.
GCTTCGCACCCATAAGTTAATGTGAATGGGGATTCACCAGTTGTAGTCCTAGGTGTTGTGTTGTAAGACCACAACACCATGGGAAGTTCCTCTGGCCAACAACCTTTTTTGTCTTCCAACTTTGCCTTCAAAGTATGTTTAATGATTTTATTGATGGCTTCAGTCTGACCATTGCTTTGGGGGTGGCAGACTGCAGAGAAGCCCTTAACGATTCCGAGATCTTCACATAAACCTCTCATTTCCTTGATGTCAAATTGCTTGCCATTGTCAGATATCAACTTATAGGGGACCCCATATCGGCATATAATTGCTCGAAACACAAACTCCTTCAATTTGGCTGCAGTGATCGTAGCCAGGGGTTCAGCCTCTGCCCACTTTGTAAAATAATCCACGGCTACAACGGCGTACTTTACCCCTCCCTTTCCCTTAGGGAGTTCTCCAATCAGGTCAATGCCCCAAACAGCAAAAGGCCATGGGCTAGAGAGCGGCTTTAATGGCACAGCAGGATTCTTATTTGAGTTGGCATACCTCTGGCATCGATCACATGCCTTTGAGAATTTGTGCGCATCCTGCTGTAGGGTTGGCCAGTAGTACCCCTGACGAAGTATCTTGTGGGCCAATGAAGTTCCTCCAGAGTGATTCCCACATATGCCTTCATGCACCTCCCTCATAATATATTCACATTCACTGCCTGCTATACATCGTAGAAGTGGTTTGTTGAAGCCTCTCTTGTACAGCTTTCCATCATATAGGGCATAACGCATAGCCTTATACTTCATTCTCCGGGCTTCATCCTTTTCAACTGGCAGAACCCCTTTCGTTATGTATTCCAAGATGGGAGTGATCCACGTGTCCTCTACTTGAACCTCAACATCCATACAATCGAATCTTGGAATGCTAGGTTGTTGTTGTATTTCCAACGGTATCACCCCTAGCATAGTTGCTTCCCTATTAGAACCCATTTTTGCCAAGACATCTGAACTTGAGTTTTCCGTCCTTGGGATTTGCACCAGATTGATTTCCCCAAACTTGCTCATCAGCTCTTGAGCGTATCTCATGTACAGATCAGTGCGTGGACCCCTGGCTTGAAAGTTACTTTTGATATGCCCCACTACCAACATGGAGTCACTATACACAGTCATATTTATCACTTTCATTTCAAGTGCCAGTTTCAGCCCTGCAATCAGGGCTTCATATTCGGCATCGTTGTTCGTAGCCTTGAATGTGAAATGAATTGAACTCTGCAACTTGTGGCCTTCGGGGCTTAATAGGACTATACCAGCCCCTGCACCATTTCTATTCACGGCTCCATCTACATAGAGGGTCCACCAAGGTGCGCAATTTTCTGTTGGGGCTTCCTTCTCCAGAGGTTCCCTCACGGTTTCCTTGGTTTCCACCTCAAAGGATGGTGGGAATTCCAATAAGAAATCAGCAAGTGCATGTCCCTTGATAGCTGTTCTTGGCTTGAATTCAACATCAAATTGGCCTAACTCCACAGCCCATTTCATCAACCTACCTGAGGCTTCAGGTTTGTGCAGGACCTGCCTCAGTGGGAATGAGGTTCGTACCTCTATCGTGTGCGCCTGAAAGTATGGCCTTAACTTTCTTGATGCCAGAATCAACGCGTAGGCTAGCTTCTCCATGTTTGTATATCTGGTTTCAGCATCCAGAAGCCTCTTGCTCACATAATACACAGGGTACTGGGTTTGATCTTCCTCACGAACCAAAACAGAACTAATAGAGTGCTCAGAAACCGCCAAATACAAAATCAGGGTTTCACCCTCTATTGGCTTTGCCAGCAATGGGGGGCTTCCTAATTGTTCCTTCAATTTGGTGAAGGCAGCTTCACATTCAGGCATCCACTCAAAGCCTTTTCTCTTCTTGATAGCTGCAAAGAATTCTCGACATCTGTCCGAGGACTTGAAGATAAACCTGTTCAAGGCTGCCACCCGTCCGGTGAGGCTTTGAACTTCCTTCACACTTCGGGGGGATCTCATTTCGACTAGTGCTTTTATTTTGGCCGGATTGGCTTCGATTCCTCGATGATTCACAATGAAACCCAAGAATTTTCAAGATTCCACCCCAAACACACATTTTTGGGGATTCAACTTCATCCTATATTTCCTCAGGATGCCAAACATTTCAGTGAGGTGGGCAACATGGTCGCCTGCTACCTTGGATTTTACCAGCATATCGTCCACGTATACTTCCATAGTTTTTCCAATCTGGTCTTTAAACATCTTGTTGACCAGCCTTTGGTAGGTTGCTCCAGCGTTCAGCAGCCCGAAAGGCATCCCGATATAGCAGTAGAGCCCTCTATCTGTGATAAAAGAAGTGTGCTCCTGATCGTGTTCATACATCGGAATTTGATTGTAACCTGAATACGCATCCATGAAACTTAGCAGGGCATGACCAGCCGTAGCATCGACTAGTTGATCAATACGCGGGAGCGGAAAGCTATCCTTGGGACAGGCTTTATTCAAGTCAGTGAAATCAACGCACGTACGCCATTTGCCATTGGGTTTCTTTACCAAGACCGGATTTGCCAACCACATGGGGTAGAATGATTCCTTTACTAGCTTGGCCTTCAATAATCTGTCTACTTCTTCTTTCAGGGCAACGGCTCTTTCCCCACTTATCGCTCTCCTTTTCTGTCTTACAGCCTTTATGTCTGGGTTAACGTTCAAATGATGACACATTACCCTTGGGTCTATCCCCACCATGTCCTCATGGCTCCATGCAAATACGTCTAAGTTGTTTTTTAGAAATGCGACCAATGCTTCCTGGACTTCAGGTTTCAACTGTTTGCTAACCTTCAACTCCTTAGTAGGATCAGCCGCATCCACCAAGATAGATAAAGTGTCTTCAGCTGCCCCAGTCTTTTCCTTAGTTTCGGGCATTCGAGGGTCAAGGTCAATTTCCACTAGGTTCACCTGTTCTGCACCCTGGTGGGGTTCCACCAACTGACCATCGGCCTTCATTGATTCCTTCGGATCGTTTCCATTATCCACACTTTCAAAATCACTGTCGTGAACTTTTTCCACTATTCCTTCAATCAATGGCCCTTCAGCCTTGGGATTTTGAGATTTCGGGGCTTCCAGCATTAGTATCCCGTCAGGGGTACCTACCCCCTGAAAAGGTGCAACATCCGTATAGGGCTCCTCGCCTGGATGTTGTATAATCATAATGACATTACACATGTCTCTTTCTGGTCTTGCTTCCTTTCGACGTAAAGATTCATCTCCCCTCCCAGTGCCGGGGTCCAGGTAGCGATAGCATTGTTCCGAGGTACCCCCATCCACCAACAATAGATGTTTGCAAGCTTGTTCAGCTGTATGCAAGGCTTTACTATAGCACTCCCTTGAATCCGATTGACATCCTTGAACACACCCAATTCCTCCGGGAGTTGGGAATTTCATTGACAGATGATAAATGGATGTCACTACCCGCATTTCCTTTAACATCGGCCTTCCGAGTATCCCATTATAGGAGATGTCTTCATTTACCACCATGAATTCTACCACTTGTGTAGCTGACCGGGGTTCCTCCCCCAAAGTGAGAGGGAGTTTCACTCGCCCCACAATTTGTACAGGGTTGCCAGTAAATCCGTACAATTCATTGTAAGAAGGAGCCATTTCTTTGTCAAGTAACCCCATTTTCTGGTAAGTGCTATATGCCAAGATGTTTACCGAGCTTCCGTTATCCACCAGCACTCGGTGTACGTTCAAGCCTCCGATCGTAGCTTTAATTACCAAAGCATCGTTATGGGGGTGGTGCACGTGCCTGGCATCCTCTTCGGTGAACGTTATGTCGACTGTCTCACCCTTAAAGAGCTTGGGTGGCCTTTCAGACAGGTTATACACATTCGTGTGGGGTACGCCCCTTGCTTCCCGGGCATAATTTTTCTGGGCATTCCTGCTAGTACCCCCGATATACGGTCCACCAATTATAGTGCGGATACTGTTGGCTCTTGTAAGGCGTTCGGGATTCACCTTTTCAGTTTCTTTGTGAATTCTATCATTCTTGTCTCCTTTGGCTCCTGGAGCTACGAACTCGGTGAGGTAACCCCTTCTTATAAGGTCTTCAATGTGGTCCTTCAAATGACGACATTCCGTCGTTTCATGTCCATTGGCATCGTGAAAAGCACAATACCGTCCTTCATTTTTATTCCCTGGGGGCCCATTTCTTACTGGCTTCCTAAACATTCATGCCTTGTTCCCTACTTCATACACCTGTTCAATGGAAGCCGTGAGCGGGGTGTACTCGGTGTACCTGCCTGAACCCTGAGAGTCCTTCCTAGTGGGATATTTGTAATTTACTGTCCTTCCTGTACTGGTTGCATTCACCGTTATAGGAGCTGTCTTTTCATCACGATGGGTGTTTCTGGTAGAGGAGCTTCCACCATAGGAGGTTCGTTTGTGGTACCTCCTATCTTTCGGGCTATATGACCTACGCCTCTTGCTCCTGCTCCATTCCCTTGAACTTCGACTTTTCTCAAGTTTAGCCAGTGACTCTTCAACCACCTTGTGAGTTTCTGCTTTGGCGTAGAAGTCTGCTAAAGTTTTGGGCTCCGCCCCTTGTAGCTCTTTCCAAAAATCAGTGCCCGGGCGTACGCCCGCAATCAAGAAATTTTTATAGGTTTCATCTGTGGTCTTCCTCACCTTAGGAACCTCTGCATTAAACCATTTGAAATATTCAGTGAGGGTTTCATTCCTTTCCTGCTTGATGTTTGCCAAAGTGTTAGCTGGGGGTGCGAACGCAACCGAAGCCCGAAATTGCGTCACGAACATTTCACTCATTTGCCTCCAAGATTGGACAGAGTTTGGCCGTAGCCTCTTGAACCATTGATGAGCACTGTCTCTTAGTGTAGCAGCCAATAAGCGACACTTCGTTAGGTCCTTCACCTGGTATACTTCCATTTCCGTATCAAATCGGCTGAGATACTCCACCGGATCAGTGGTTCCATTAAACTTTAGGTCCCCCACCCCCCGGTATTTTGGTGGGAGTGGCGAATCCCTCACCCTCTTGGTAAAGGGTGAAGCCACTGTCAAGCCTTCCAGTGATTGCTTTTCCACCTTCAACTTCCTTAATGCTTCACGCAGATCCTTTACCTTGTAATGTTCATTTTCTTCATCTGTGAACTTGCTGCCATCATCACTAGAAATTTCATTTAACTCATGGTCATCATCATTATTTTTGGGGTTATGCCGAGAACTACAGCTCCGCTCAGCTTCAACCCCTTTGGATGGCCTAATTGACTTTGAAACAGATTTATCCCTTCTATGGCCCTGTGACCCTTGTGATTTTGCTTCTGGGGCTTTCCTGGTTTGTTTTTCCTTCTTCCCATCAAGTTTGTGACGTAGGTCCTGGGCGTCCACCTTGCTACCCAACCTGTCAAAGACACTCAGGCTACGGGTGGGTGAACCCCGTGACTGTCGTACTTCTTCTTCTCCCTCAGTCCAATCTGGATCTGTCTGGTCAGTCTCCACATCAGAAAATCCCTTCTGTGAGGCCTCTTTTCCCGACTCCTCCTCATCACTGTCAAAACCTAACCGAACTGGCGTAACAACCTTTTTCTTCACCTTTCGATCCTTGGAACCCTGCTCTTGCTTCCATTTCTTCAGCTTTTCAGATTTCTTTTTCAAAGAAACGACTTTCTTCTCCATCTTTTTTAACTTTTCTCTAAGTTCCCTGTTCGTGACTTCACCATCATGTTCCCTGTCCTCATCGCTTCGCCCAACCTCCGGTGTACGATCATCACCAGATTTCCGAGACATCTCTTCCCTCAAGAGATAAAACCATCCCCCTCCTTCTAGCGCCACAAATGTTGTGAGGGAAAATTGGTACAACACTTCAATGAGAGAATTACGAAAATAAAACCAATAAAATACAGTAATAATGATTGAATCAACCGGGTTTACAAGCCAAAACCCTAGTTTTATGAACCCTAATCCGTGAGGGAGAAGAGTAAATGTTTTGGACTGAGTTTGCAAGTTCTCCAGGCTTTAATGACTGAATATGACCTATTCAATCACGAACCAACAACCATGAGCAAATGTTAGAGGCGTGAATTTGTGTCCAACCTTGCAAAGTGCCTACATACTTCTATATTTATAGAAGATCAAGTCCCATGTAGTTCTTGATAGCCCTCCATGATTTGATAAACCTCATCCTCCATAACTGACCTCTTTTGATCGTTTATCCATCCTCCCATAATTATCCAGCCGTTATCCCATGATTCTTTTTTGATATATCCATCCCTGTATACGTATATATCTATATTCCATATATATACACGCATATATATATACATGTTCCATGTATATTTCATATTAATCCACGATAACTGCCTCTAATATACCGTTCCTATTGTTTAGGAGCTATCTAATGGGCTGTTAGGACGTTCCTTATCCAATTTTCCGTGTTTTATGGAGCCCCGCTACTGCTGGTGCGATTTCTGGGAACTGTCAGGGTTCACGCGGTTGCACCCCTGCTCGATTGCCTGCCACCCAGTTGAACCCCCATCCAGCTTCAGCACAGCACTACCCCTATCCAGGGTTCACATACTCACACCCCTACACGAACATATCCCAAACCAACTAGCAGAATTCTTATCCTCAGTTTATCCCTAAGGCATAGTGGGCCAAAACATCCGTACTTAGCCCAACCTATCCTTTCATTTCCCGATTATTCAAACTCGTAACCTTAATGGGCCTTAAACCCAGCCCAAGGCGAATTTTAGGCACAACACTTTCATTTAGATCAATTTATTCAAGCATATTTGTGCTACTTCCTTCCTGAGTGGGAAAGGCTTTCCTTTTGTAATCTTAATCGCTTTAATTTCGTCACACATTTATATTTAATATTTCCATTTCGGGAATCAAACCTTGATTTTAATAATATATTTTAAGTTCAACATAATATAGGATATAATTATATTTAATGAGATTAGGGAGCCTGAGATACATTTCAGGTAAGTTCCCTGAGATACATGGGATTTATATGCAAAAATGGGGTGGACATTTTTGTAAAATCAGAATTTTTTAATTAGCCCTGCGGACCCAATCAAATTTAAAGTGTATTTTTTAAGTATCTCAGGAAAAGTTCCCTGAGATTTCTTTTTTCTCTTATTTAATAAGATGTAAGTATACATAATGTTTTAATATGTAGTTCGTAAGAGTATCTCCAATAGTGTTGGCTAAAAATAATTGGCTAAATTATATAAAAATACTGATCATGTAAAATTTGTCGAACCTGTAAGAAGTTGTGCTCCGATGAGATTGGTTATATTGATTGATTATTTTGTAAATGGTATATTATTATTATTTCAAGTTGTCAAAGATAAAATATATTATTTTAATATGTTTGATGTGGAATCTTGCTACAGGTCTCTAGAGGTTGGTCAAATATAGCCAATATGAAATGATTGGCTATATTTATTGCTAAGGGGAGTGACCCATTGGAGTGCCCATTTTTTTATAGACTTTTTGCTAAGGGTTTTCTTGCGTTAGAGATGCTCTAAGGTTTGAATCCTTAACTTATGATAGTACTCGCTTATTTTCCCTTTTATTCAAGATTTAATAAGTATTTAATAACAATTATATTTAATAGGCCTTTCCTAGTAAATTTAGAACTCGCCGTACAAAAGTTAAGTTTATGTAATATATTATCGTTCGTGAGTAATAATTATAACAATTATATTTAATTGGTCTTTCCTAATAGATTTAGAACTCGATATATAAATGGTAAATTTATATAATATATTATCATTCGTGAGAGTCGAGTCTTTGACTAATGGTAGTACTATTTTGTTATCCCTCTTACTCTTATTATATAATAAGATATAATTTAATATGTGTAATTAATGATTAATTAAGATGCTATAAAAAACAACAGAAAAGTTTATTAAAAAAAATTCAAAAAAAAAATTGAATTTTTTGGGAGTGATCTTGAATATGAAATTAAAAAATGAAACAAAATTAATAATTTTAAGTCTCAATTTATCTAAAAATAATCTTACTTATGGTTTGAAAGCTTTAGTGTTAAATTTTAAGACATCATTTTAAATAGAAAAATTTATTAAATTGCTAAAATAAAGTTTGCTAAAGTTTTGTACAAGTAAAATAAAGTAAATTTAATATAAATTTAATAGGTGCAATTAATGACTAAGTAAGGTGCTATTTAATGTAAGAAATTTGTTTTAATAAAAAAAATCAAAAATGGAAAATTTAAGAAAGCTATCTTAAACGTTTTTGGTAACTTTTCAATCTTCTGGCATTATAATATATGTAGATAGATATATAAAGATTAGTCGGAATAATACTCTCATAATATAGTAGGAATTTTGATAATCTTAAACATATCATAAACATAAACATGATAAATAGCAATTACAATACGAACATAATTGTTACGATAAAAATTTATAAATATTAAATATAACTAAATACGTTTTTTAAAGCGGACACCGCTTTCATAACATACATGATCAGTAATAATATAAGAATTATATAATTAGAACATTAATTTATTTTGATAAAATATAATGAAACAACGTGTGTATAACTTTTATATCAATTTAATCGACCGATATAATGGTTGAGTTTATTATGTGCAAAAGTAAAAAATCTGTCAGTATTATTTTTATACAAATTTTAGATTTTAATCGAAAGATCTATATACTTCCATATTTTACTTGAGAAGTTAAGATCGTTTGTTCTACAATCGTCTGAAAAGATATTGCAACGATCTTGAATATGGAATAAAAAATGATGCAATGTGAACAATTTTAAGTTGTCAATATAAATCTTAATTTTATACATTTAATGAATATTTTATATTGAAATAATAATTATAATTCTCAAATAAAGTTTTTTAATCTTTTATCTAAATAATATGAAATAAATTTAATATGTATTTAGTAAGTGAAATTAATATCTAATTAAGATGTCATTAAGATACTACTTAATGCAAGAAAAAAAATTAATAAAAAAACCAAAAAGTAAAAATTCAAGAAAAATATTTTAAATGCTTCTAATCCGTTTCAAGTCTCCTCGCATTATAATATACGAGCTTATAACCCGTACAATGCACGAATTTCTTGTATTATGTTAATTATGTTTTTATATAATCATTATTTTTAATAATTTTTTTAATTTTAATTTGATATAATTTAATATACTTTTATTTACGGATATACTAATGTTTTCTTACTATAAATTACGTAAACGATTTTTAATATAGTTTATTAATAATTAAAAATATGGTGTGATATTTTCGGGTATATATTAATTATTGTAAGATTTGTTGTAAATTAAAAAGGTAACGTGTTTAATTAGAAAGGAAATATTAATGATTGAAAGATTTGATACGATTGATCTTTTTAAGTGTTTATAAAAGGTAACATCTTCAACTAAAAGTAAATGTGAAAAAGGCAATCGACTAATTACATTAATTATATTATATTATTATTTATTTTAGGTGTTATATTTTTCTTGAAAATTACGGTGTGATATTTTCGGGTATATATTAATGATTGTAAGATTTCATATAATAGTATAGATTTGTTTTACGAAGTATTAAAAAACAAGTACCAAAACTTTTAATGTTTCTACTTTTATATAATAGTATGGAAAATGTAACGTATTTTAATTCGAAAGGAAAATATTAATGATCGAAAGATATGATATGATTGATGTTTTTAGGTGTTTATAAAAGGAAATATCTTCAACTAAAGGTAAATGTTAAAAAGGCAATCGACTAATTACCATTAATTTTATTATGTTAATCGACTAATTACCATTAATTATTATTTATTTTAGGTGTTACATTTTTCTTGAAAATTATGGTGTGATATTTTCGGGTATACATTAATGATTGTAAGATTTGTATTAAATTAAAAAGGTAACGTATTTTAGTTCGAAAGAAAATATTAATGATGGAAAGATATGATAGGATTGATGTTTTTAGGTATTTATAAAAAATAATATCTCGACTAATTAACATTAATTATATAATGTTATTATTTATTTTAGGTGTATTTATTTTTCTTTATAATGAAGGGTAAATAAGTAAATTCACGAAATACCAAAAAACAGGTACCAAAACTTTTAATGTTTCGGCTTTTATATATTAGTACTAGCTTATAACCCGTGCGATGCACGGGTCTGTTTTGATATGTTATAAATTTTATTTTATTTTATAATTTTGTTTTTATATGATCATTAATTTTAAAAATTATTTTAAAATTAATTTAATAAAATTTGAAGTAATTTAATAAATGATTTGCATGATTTAAATTTTATATAATAAAATTTTAAGTTAAATATGTCGTTGACGGGATTCGAAACTTGAATATTAGTAAAGTAATTTAATCATAAAATATACCTTATAATTACATCTAACAATTCTTATTAATTAATAAAAATCTAAAGGTAATATGGTGACATATTTTTGGGTATATATTAATGATTGTAAATTTATGTTTTCAATTAGAAGGTAGTGTATTTAATTAAAAAAAAAATTAATGATGGGAAGATTATGATTGCAAAATTATGTTTTAAATTAAAAGGTAACATGTTTTAATTAGAAAAGAAATGTTAGATATTGATTCAAGTGATATCAGGATCTGGACTGTTACTGATTAGATACTGATGCTGACGTCATCAGTAATACAACGTCAGTATTGAGTTGTCATCAGGATTGCTTGTTGATCAGGATTACGTGAAGATTCTTATTAGTCCAGAGATCAAGGAAGATTGATATGTCGGTTCCTAAATTATAGGAAGACAGCTATCATTCAAGGTATGTATTCATAGTCATATGTAATTGATTTAGAATATCTTGTAATTGATAGTGTAGCTGTGTATGCTATATAAACACAGTTTAGGTTTTACATGATTGTAATTGCTTACAAGAGTTATCTTGTAACCTAGTAGCTCTTAAGAACATAAGGATTTCTTAAGAGAGTTTGTAACGGTTTTATATCAGAATTAATAAAGCTATTATTGATTCATACTTGTGTTATTATTTCTGTTTAAATTCGAAAATCTTATACAATTGTATTCAACCCCCCCTTCTACAATTGTTAATTACTGGGCAACAATTGGTATCAGAGCAAACTGATTAATTACAATCAGAAACAATCTTAAGATGTCGAAGAGCAAGTATGAAAGTATCAAGATTTCTATTCTCAAGAAAACTGAGTATCCAACATGGAAGGTGAAAATGTTGATGTATCTGGAAGCAACTGATCCAGACTATCTTGATAGGATTAATGAAGGTCCTTTTATACCAACAACTTTGGTTGGTCGAACAGATACAATTTCAGAACATTATGTCATCAAGGAAAAGAATAAATGGACTCTAGAGGAAAAGGCTCAAGTGCTCAAAGATGCAAAGGTAAAGAATATTTTGCATAACAGTCTTGATAATGTCATGTCAAACAGGGTAATAGCATGCAAGACTCCAAAGGAAATTTGGGATACATTGGAAACTCAATGCCAAGGCATTGAATCTATCAAAAGAAACAGAAGGGCTCTGTTGATTCAGGAGTATGAACAGTTTGATGCTAAATCTGATGAAAGCCTTATTGATATGTATGATAGATTTCTGACACTGCTGAACAATCTATCTCTTGTTGGCAAAGAGTATGATCCAGAGGATTCAAATACCAAGTTTCTAAGAGCTCTGACTGAGGAGTGGGATACTCAAGCTTCAATCATTAGGCATCAGTATGATTTGAAAATGTTGTCTCTTGATGAAGTCTATGGAATGCTGAGAACCTATGATCTTGAGGTTCAACAAAGGAAGAATAAGAAGAATGTCAAGGCAAAATCTGTTGCTTAATCAAAATCAAAAGGAAAAGCTGAGGAGGTTTCTAGCAGAAAGGGTAGAGTTGTAGAGTCCATTCCTGATGACTCATCATCAGATACTGATGTTAAGTCTGATTCTGATACTGATGACGACTCTACTGATTCTGACATGATGGAGATGGTTGCTATGATAGTCAAGGGCTTCAAGAAGATGAAGTTCAGAAAGGCTAGGAAACAAGGAAAGTTTCAAAAGAAAACCTTCAATGCTGACAAAGACAGGTAAAGAATAAAGAAGACAAAAGCAGCGAATTTGACAAGTCAAAAGTCAGATGCTACAATTTCAGAACATTATGTCATCAAGGAAAAGAACAAATGGACTCCAGAGGAAAAGGCTCAAGTGCTCAAAGATGCAAAGGTAAAGAATATTTTGCATAACAGTCTTGATAATGTCATGTCAAACAGGGTAATAGCATGCAAGACTCCAAAGGAAATTTGGGATACATTGGAAACTCAATGCCAAGGCATTGAATCTATAAAAAAAAAATAGAAGGGCTCTGTTGATTCAGGAGTATGAACAGTTTGATGCTAAATCTGATGAAAGCCTTATTGATATGTATGATAGATTTCTGACACTGCTGAACAATCTATCTCTTATTGGCAAAGAGTATGATCCAGAGGATTCAAATACCAAGTTTCTAAGAGCTCTGACTGAGGAGTGGGATACTCAAGCTTCAATCATTAGGCATCAGTATGATTTGAAAATGTTGTCTCTTGATGAAGTCTATGGAATGCTGAGAACCTATGATCTTGAGGTTCAACAAAGGAAGAATAAGAAGAATGTCAAGGCAAAATCTGTTGCTTTGAATGTGGAATCAAAATCAAAAGGAAAAGCTGAGGAGGTTTCTAGCAGAGAGGGTAGAGTTGTAGAGTCCATTTCCGATGACTCATCATCAGATACTGATGACAACTCTACTGATTCTGACATGATGGAGATGGTTGCTATGATAGTCAAGGGCTTCAAGAAGATGAAGTTCAGAAAGGCTAGGAAACAAGGAAAGTTTCAAAAGAAAACCTTCAATGCTGACAAAGACAGGTAAAGAATAAAGAAGACAAAAGCAGCAAATTTGACAAGTCAAAAGTCAGATGCTACAATTTCAGAACATTATGTCATCAAGGAAAAGAACAAATGGACTCCAGAGGAAAAGGCTCAAGTGCTCAAAGATGCAAAGGTAAAGAATATTTTGCATAACAGTCTTGATAATGTCATGTCAAACAGGGTAATAGCATGCAAGACTCCAAAGGAAATTTGGGATACATTGGAAACTCAATGCCAAGGCATTGAATCTATCAAAAGAAACAGAAGGGCTCTGTTGATTCAGGAGTATGAACAGTTTGATGCTAAATCTGATGAAAGCCTTATTGATATGTATGATAGATTTCTGACACTACTGAACAATCTATCTCTTGTTGGCAAAGAGTATGATCCAGAGGATTCAAATACCAAGTTTCTAAGAGCTCTGACTGAGGAGTGGGATACTCAAGCTTCAATCATTAGGCATCAGTATGATTTGAAAATGTTGTCTCTTGATGAAGTCTATGGAATGCTGAGAACCTATGATCTTGAGGTTCAACAAAGGAAGAATAAGAAGAATGTCAAGGCAAAATCTGTTGCTTTGAATGTGGAATCAAAATCAAAAGGAAATGCTGAAGAGGTTTCTAGCAGAAAGGGTAGAGTTGTAGAGTCCATTCCCGATGACTCATCATCAGATACTGATGTTAAGTCTGATTCTGATAATGATGACGACTCTATTGATTCTGACATGATGGAGATGGTTGCTATGATAGTCAAGGGCTTCAAGAAGATGAAGTTCAGAAAGGCTAGGAAACAAGGAAAGTTTCAAAAGAAAACCTTCAATGCTGACAAAGATAGGTTAAGAATAAAGAAGACAAAAGCAGCAAATTTGACAAGTCAAAAGTCAGATGCTACAATTTTAGAACATTATGTCATCAAGGAAAAGAACAAATGGACTCCAGAGAAAAAGGCTCAAGTGCTCAAAGATGCAAAGGTAAAGAATATTTTGCATAACAATCTTGATAATGTCATGTCAAACAGGGTAATAGCATGCAAGACTGCAAAGGAAATTTGGGATACATTGGAAACTCAATGCCAAGGCATTGAATCTATCAAAAGAAACAGAAGGGCTCTGTTGATTCAGGAGTATGAACAGTTTGATGCTAAATCTGATGAAAGCCTTATTGATATGTATGATAGATTTCTGACACTGCTGAACAATCTGAACAATCTATCTCTTGTTGGCAAAGAGTATGATCCAGAGGATTCAAATACCAAGTTTCTAAGAGCTCTGACTGAGGAGTGGGATACTCAAGCTTCAATCATTAGGCATCAGTATGATTTGAAAATGTTATCTCTTGATGAAGTCTATGGAATGCTGAGAACCTATAATCTTGAGGTTCAACAAAGGAAGAATGTCAAGGCAAAATCTGTTGCTTTGAATGTGGAATCAAAATCAAAAGGAAAAGCTGAGGAGGTTTCTAGCAGAAAGGGTAGAGTTGTAGAGTCCATTCCCGATGACTCATCATCAGATACTGATGTTAAGTCTGATTCTGATACTGATGACGACTCTACTGATTCTAACATGATGGAGATGGTTGCTATGATAGTCAAGGGCTTCAAGAAGATGAAGTTCAGAAAGGCTAGGAAACAAGGAAAGTTTCAAAAGAAAACCTTCAATGCTGACAAAGACAGGTAAAGAATAAAGAAGACAAAAGCAGCAAATTTGACAAGTCAAAAGTCAGATGCTACAACTGTAATGGAATGGGTCACTTTGCAACAGAGTGCAAGAAGACCAAACTTGAGGCTCTCATCTCATCAAGCAAGGATTGGATGGATTCTTCCTCTGACTCTGAAGAAGAGAAGGTGAATTATGCTTTGATGGCCGATACTAACGAGATTGCTGTTGCTGACAAGGTATCTGAAACTTTGTTTGATTTTGATAATAATAATATCTCTAAGTTAAGATCATTTCTAAAATCTCTGCATATTAGTTTTAGGAGTCAATCTCTTGAAAATGCTAGAATAAAATCTGAAATGGCAGAGGTGGCTAAGAGAAATGATCATCAAGAAGCTAAGTTACTTTTCTTGCATGAGGTACAAATAGAATGTGATAATGCTAAGCACATAAAATTAGAAATGGAGTTTAGATGTACTGAACTTGAAAAAGAACTTGAGGATGCTAAAGAAAAACTCAGAACCTGGACACACTCTGGAAAGAAAACCCATGATATTATCACTGATAAAAATTGGAAAGAGTGTCTAGGTTATAAGCCAGAGAATGAGAAAAAGGATAAAGGTAAAGTTGTTACTGATGAAACAACAGAACCAGGAAGAGTTGTTGTAAATGAGTCAACAAATCCAAAAACCTACAGATATGTTACAGACAATACTAAAACTAAATTAAAACCTGTTAATTATGTGTATCCATAAAATCCCAAATCTACTTCAGAAAAGGGATCTACTTCTACACATCATTCTGAGACTAGAACTGTCAAAAACAAAAATGTAGGTCTTTTGTCTAAGAAACAACTGAGGGACAAAATCTGTGAAGTGATAGATAGAAAGAAAGTCCCAACTGTCAAAAGAAACAGGAATGGTAAAGTTGGAATAAACAAAGAGAATAACTATAAGTATATTCCAAATGCACCAGGAAAAGTATGTTTTAACTGTGGTAACTCTAATGATCTTGCTATTGATTGCAGGAGGAGTAAAAAGAAAGCTATTGTAATTCCTAAGTCTGACATTAGGAATAGATCAGTATTTATATACCACAGAATCCTTGTTTTCATTGTGGCAGTAAATGGCATTCTATCTATACATGTGAAGAATACCATAATTTGTACTACAATTATTATGACCCTTTGCCAAAATTTAATAAAAGTGCAAATTCTGGTAAAACAAAGAATGTGAATTCTAAGCATGCATTTGTTAAATCTGATAAGAACAAGGCAAATTCTGATGGAGTCAATCCTGAAGAAACTGCTTTTGTTAAAAAGTCTTCTGCTACTAAAAATGTTAAATTGCATGCAAATAGAACCCAACAAGTGTGGGTTCTTAAAAATTCTAACTGAGTTCTTTGTGGTTCTGATTGCAGGGTAAAAAGAAAAATGTGTCAGTCATGGATAGTGGATGTTCTGTGCACATGACTGGAGACAAAACCTTGCTATCAGAATTTGAGGAGAAGGCTGGTCCAACTGTGTCTTTTGGAGATGACAACATTGGACAAACTATGGGATATGGCAATATAGTTATTGGAAAAGTTATCATTGAGAAAGTAGCTCTGGTGAAAGGATCGACTCAAACACAATTTGCTAAGTGTTAGTCAAATCACAGACAGAGGTTATCATGTCAACTTCCATGATACTCATTTTGAAGTGATCAACAAAACATCAGGGAAGGTTGCATTAACTAGTCAAAGGCATGGTAACATTTATGAAGCCAACATCTACACCAATACTGATGGACCCTCTACATGTCTCATCAGTAAAGCTTTTGTAGATGACAGTTGGAATTGGCACTAGAAGCTTTCACATCTCAACTTCAACAATATCAATGAGTTGGTAAAGAAAGACTTGGTGAGAGGATTACCAAAGGCACTGTATACTCCAGATGGACTCTGTGATGCTTGTCAGAAGGCTAAACAGAGAAGGACATCATTCAAGAGTAAAACAGAATCCTCAATTGATGAACCATATCACATGCTTCACATTGACTTGTTTGGACCAGTCAACATAATGTCCATCAGTAAGAAAAGGTATACTCTAGTCATTGTTGATGAATATACTAGATTTACCTGGGTGTATTTTCTACACAGAAAAGATGAAATAGCTGGGATACTCTTAGACCATGTGGGACTCATTGAGACTGGCACAAAGTATAAAGTCAAGATTCTAAGAAGTGATAATGGAACTGAATTCAAAAATTCAGCAATGGAAGTGTTCTGCAAATACAAAGGAATAGTTCAACAATTCTCTGCTCCTGTCACACCCCAGCAAAATGGAGTAGTTGAAAAGAAGAATATAACTCTTATCGAAGCTGGAAGAACTATGTTGGAGGAAGCTAAACTTCCTACATATTTCTGGGCAGAAGCAGTCAACACAGCATGCTACACTCAGAACATTACACTGATCAACAGACATGGTGTAACTCCTTATCAAATGATCAAGTAAAAGAAGCCAAGTCTAAAGCATTTACATGTATTTGGCTGCAAGTGCTTTGTTCTAAGACCTCATCCTGAACAGCTAGGTAAATTTGAGACTAATGCTGATGAGGGTATCTTTATTGGCTATCCATCAACAAGAGCCTTTAAAGTCTACAATCTAAGAACAAAGACAGTCATGGAGTCAATCAATGTATCTTTTGATGATAAGAAGATTACAGGAATAGTTGAAGACTCACACGACAGTTTGATTTTTGTAAATGAAGCTACCAAGAATCCTAATGAAATCTTGTCAGATACTGATACTCCATCAGATCCTGACGATCCTCAAATTTCTGATGAAACACAAATTAATGATGGTAATGCAAATGTTGAGGAGGAGCAACAGCAAGATACCACCAACACTGAAAAAACTCAGACATCAGGAGGAGGTTCATCAGAAACAAATTCAAGTGATAATTCTGACAGTAGATCAGAAAGAGATAGCACTATGTTCTCATGGGGAGCTTCTAGCAGTTCTAGTTCTTTTGAAGATAACACTAATCCAGGGGGAGCATCCAGTTCAAGGAATGACTTACCACCAGCAAGGAAATGGACTAAAAACCATAATCCTGATTTAATTATTGGGAATCCTGACGCAGGTGTTAAAACCAGGAGTGCAACACAGAATGAATGTCTTTATCACAACTTTTTGTCAAAGGAGGAGCCTAAGAAAGTTGAAGATGAACTAAAGGATGCTGATTGGGTTATGGCTATGCAAGAAGAACTAAATGAGTTTGAAAGAAATGAAGTCTGGAAACTAGTACCAAGGCCAAAAGGTAGGTCAATTGTAGGTACAAAGTGGGTGTTCAGAAACAAGACAGATTCAGATGGCACAATTATCAGGAATAAAGCAAGACTAGTTGCAAAGGGGTATTCTCAACAGGAAGGAATAAACTATGATGAGACTTTTGCTCCTGTTGCAAGGTTAGAAGCCATCAGAATTTTTCTGGCATATGCAGTTCACAAGAAATTCAAGGTTTTCTAGATGGATGTGAAAAGTGCTTTTCTCAATGGAGAATTAGAAGAGGAGGTATATGTTGAACAACCTCCTAGCTTCGTTGATCCTAAACATCCAGATTATGTCTACAGACTGGATAAAGCACTTTATGGACTAAAGCAAGCTCCAAGAGCCAGTGTTCCACGAGCCAGGTATGAAACACTGGCTCAATTCTTACTGGAAAGTGGATTCAAAAGAGGTACAATTGATAAAACCTTGTTTTATTTGAATCATGATAAGAATTTGCTGTTAGTCCAAATTTATGTTGATGATATCATTTTTGGATCAACTAACTCCAAATTGTGTGAGAAGTTTTCAAAGCTAATGCAGTCTAAATATCAAATGAGCATGATGGAAGAAAGGAGCTATTTCTTAGGTCTGCAAGTTAAACAGACTAATGATGGGATTTTTATCAATCAGTCAAAATGCACAAAGAATCTTTTGAAAAAGTTTAACATGCAAGACAGTGCTACTGCATCAACTCCCATAGCTATAGCTACCAAGCTTGATCCTAATCAAGGTACTGAGGTAGATGTAACCAACTACAGAGGTATGATTGGCTCACTCTTATATATATCTAACTGCTAGTAGACCAGATATCATGTATGTAACCTGTCTATGTGCAAGATTTCAGGCAAATCCTAGAGAACCACATCTCATTACAGTTAAAAGGATTTTCAGATACTTGAAAGGCACTCCATCTCTTGGCCTTTGGTATGCTAGAGAATCTGATTTTAGTTTATGTGGATACTCAGATGCTGATTTTGCAGGCTGCAAAATAGACAGGAAAAGTACTTCAGGCAGTTGTCAGTTTCTTGGAGGAAGACTTGTTTCTTGGTTTAGTAAAAAGCAAAAGTCTATCTCCACATCAACTGCAGAAGCTGAGTACATTACTGCTGGAAGCTGCTGTGCTCAGATTATGTGGATGAGAAATCAGCTAATGGACTATGGTTTGTCATATTCAAATATACCTATTTATTGTGATAACCAAAGTGCTATTGCTATGATATGAAATCCAGTACAACATTCTCTTACTAAGCATATCAGTATCAGATATCATTTTATAGGAGAGCAAGTAATGGAAGGGACAATTGAGCTACACTTTGTTCCTACTGATCAACAGCTAGCTGATATATTCACCAAGCCACTTCCTGAAGCTACGTTTACAAAATTTGTGAATGAATTAGGAATGGTGAACTATGAAAGTTTCTGAGAACAGAGGGAGATTAAATACTGATAATCGTCAAATCCTGATGAATCGACTACTGATGAAAAGTCAATCCTGACTCAAGTCAAACATCGAATACTGATGCGACGGTTCAATTATCAGTACTATTTTCAGATTCTAAGTACTCCTTTACTGTTATGATTTCATGGTTTACTTGTGGCTATTGTTCATGAACATGTTAATGATGTGATTACTTTAATTAGTTTTCATGATTACTTCTTTGATATAATTCTTTGAAGAATAGTTCAAAAACATAAAGAATGCAGAACACAATGAATAAGATTAGAGAAACAGTTTTTTTCATTGATAATAAGAAAGAGATTACATACAAATATTACATCTTTTTGTTCTTTCTATCTTCTAATCTATTCAACAGGAAAATAAAAAGTCCAAACCACTCCATTGCTAGCAATCATCCCAGATCCTATCTTTGCCACTTTGTTTGGATGGAAGTTGAAAGGGATAAGGGTATTTTTGCTGACATATTCATTAACAATGGTTGGTGGTGTTGGATGAGGATGTCTTAGAGGAAAGCCATGCTAATGTTGCTTGGAGGGCAGCATCGATGTCAATCGCTTTTACAGGTCTTTCTCTCTCGATCTCTTTAAGACCAGCATCCATCTGTAGCCACAATGTTTCAAGTTGCCTTTCCCAGTCGAAGGCATCAAACTCTTCACGAGTATAGCTGAAGATATCTCTCTTCTCTACGTGATGGAGGTTTTTTTCTTTGATGATGAGATTATACATCTTTTTGGTAAGGTGTTTTCTGTGAAGGGTTTTTGATTTACAGGAGAGAGGAAGGGTTAAATAAAAAGTGGACAAGTCTCTAGGTGTTAATTAGAGATGGGAGTGGAACGAGAACATGAAACGATTCATATTCTGGTTTTTGGTTCCATGTATTTTTAGATTGTGATGTTTAATTTCTTAAATTAAACTCATTGCCTTAATATTATTATCACAATCGTATCTCTCGAATAATAATACGGGCGCGTATGTTTCACTCATTGATACATATAGACACACATTGTTAATCGTGTCGCGTGCGGTTATTACCACTCTCATACGTAATTTGGTCCATTACTTATTTTGCACAAATCGATTACTGACACCTGTCTTTGAGAAATCATTAGTTTTGTCTAAAATCAATTTAGTTTTCTAAATTGATTCATTAATTCTCAAACAATCAGTATTGCATCGTCTCTTTCACTCTGTGCGAACATAAACCCTACTTTTCAAAATCACAATTTCCACACTCTCCAAAACTGTAATGGATTCTTCACCATTCACGAACAGCAAAACCATGGTAAATGGTGTCACTTTTGCTCCTAACAACTATGTTGCTGTTCTTGACCATCAGGAGCTATCGAATGATTTTCATATCATTCCGGATTTCTTGGCTACTAGCCCAATCAATAATGCTTTAACCCAACCTGCCAAAGTTTCTTTTAAGTGTGTTATGCAGGTTTGGAATACTGCTGTCTTTGGTGTATGTGAACCTTCAGGAAAGCCTAACTTGACTTTTGAGTACAATGGTGTTACACATCATGTGACTCCTCGAGTAGTAGAAGAAGCTCTTCAACTACCAACTCTGAAGGACACTCCTGCTGATATCTCTGATGCCGAACTTCTTGAATTTGCAACAAGAATGGGATATAATGGAAAGCCAAAGAAGTTTGCAGAATTGTACAAAACAAAGCGAAAGAAGGAATGTAATTTCTTCTTCGATACCATCAGTAGATGTTTCTTGAACAAAGTTTCTAACTTTGATGCATTACCAATTCCCTCGGTAAAGATTGGGTATTCTCTAATCAATGATCTTTCTTTTGACTATGGGTCTTTTGTTTTGAAGGCATTAAGTGATAGAAAAACAGATAAATGTGGTTATGTCTGTTTTATTAGATTTCTTCAATTAATATTCTCTCACTTATGTCCCAATGTTGAATTTGAGAATGATACAGTTTTGCCTATCTTTAAGATTTCTACTAACAATATTAATTCTCTGCTTAAATATGATAAGGCAAATGGTTTTGAAGGCACCAATGTTTTTATTCCTAATGAGGTCAGGCTTCTTTTATCAAAGAGAATGTCTACTCATTATGGGTCTATTACTGATGGTCTAGGACTTATTTCTAGTGCTAAGAGACAGGACACTGCAAATCCTGTTTCTAACCAAAGCACACAACCCAAACACTCTTCTAAAAAGTTAACCACCTCTGGTGTCTCACAAAAGGCATCAGTTGTAAAATCAACGAAATTAGCTAGATCTGATGTGTCTGGAAGGCAATCAGGATCAAAGAATTTCTCCACTCCAAAACACTCTCAAAAGAAGTCACAAGGGGGTGAACAAGGGGTCCTGTCTATGGAGAAATCTGCACTTGAGGTTGATCAATCTTTGATTGATATAGGGGTGTATAAGGAAATAGGAAAAAAGAGGAATTTAGTCAGAAAATTGATTCTGAGTCTGATTATGATTCTGATGATGATAAATTACCTTTATCAGTTTCTTTGAAGAAAAAGGAAGCTACTGCTATTGTTACTGAAGAAATGGCTATTTCTAAAAAGTCAAAGAAGAGAAAGAGATTACTTAACAAGAGCAAATATTTCATTCCTATGGAGATACAGAATCTTGATGATGATATAGAGGACATTCCTAATGTCTCTACCAATCCAGATGGATCATCAGTTCCTGACACAACTACTAATCCTGACATCTCTACTCCTGACACTTCACCTGTGCAGACTATTGAAATCTCTGATTCTCCAGCACCTACATCTCCAAAAAGAAGGATAATTGAGATGTCTGTGGATGATGTAAATAAAATTATTGCTCAAATTGATTTAAAAACTGTACCACTTCAACAGACAAATGCTGAAGCAAAGGTCTTTCATAGACAGAAGAAATAGAGGACTACTTCACCTCTAAGAGGATCTAGCCCACAAGAACCTGAACTTCAAAATAGTTCATCAGCTACTGCAGATCCAGTCAAACAAGAACCATCCACTCAAATTGTGGATGCAGACATTTCTGAAGGAATAGTCCCACAAGAACCACTTTCTCAAAGGGAAGGTGAAGACAAGCATATTCCTGCCACACAAGAACCATCTTCTCAAAGTGAAGATGCAGGCAAAATCACATCAGCAGGGGAGTTTCCTGACAATGCTCAAGGGGCTTCTGAAATTGAATTTGACCTAGCTCAAAGTCTAGTAGATAAAGCTGCTCATGATAAGCATATTGCTGAGTGATGAGTTACTTACAGACACTGCATATGAGAGAAGCACACAAGAACCTTTGACTCAAAGTGTTGAAGCAGCTTCTCAACCTCAGACTATACAAGAACCATTGGTAGCAAATACTGATGCAAGTCATTCTCTAGTTGTAGTCGTCAATCCTGATAGAAGTACTACTGATCCAAATATTCCACTGCTTATTGAGCCAATTTCTGCAAGGCCAGTGGAATCATTCACTACTTCATCAGGTGACACTTCTATCTCCACTTATTTTAATAATGATAGTATGATTACATATAGACCTGATACAAGGGATACATCTATTTGTATGACTTCAGTTCACTCCTCTCAGCCACCTCTTATTTCTTCGAATTTGTTGAGCCAGAACCTTTCTAGTGAGAATGAGAGTGAAGAATTAGAGAAAAAGAAGAGTGAAGAGAGGCAGTCTCCTGAACTGGCAAAAGGAGAGGTAGAACTGAGCGAGAAGTTACAAACTTCTAGTGAGGTAGCAGTTAAAATTGAAAGTAACGTAGGTAACATTGTGAGAAGTGATGAGATCACTTTAAAAGAACAGAGAGATATAGGAAATGTTTCTATTCACAATGCAGGTTTTCAGGAAACACCAGTTCCATCTACCGTGGATTTAAAATTGAAAGGTGTAATGAATCCTGACGATAATGTGGATGATAGAATACATGAGGCTATTGATAGCTCAGATGATGAAGATAATGATGATGCTGATGATAATCCTGAAACAACACAACTGTAAGCAGCTCTGAAAGCAAGTCTAGGATCTGCTCATGGATCTTCTAGTAAGTATATGCAGTCTGTTGGTCAATCTATAATTGCTCAAGATGATTTCAGAGGGGAATATAGTACTCATCTTCCTGAACATGCTCGAGCCATGAGGAGATGTGAATGGGATACCGAGTGGAATCAGCCAACTGCTGATATAAACTTCAATAATGCTCTTTTTCATTCCAGTCATATTGCTACTAAGATGACCAGTCCTGAGCTTAAGGCTCATCTAAGAACTACTACTCTTTTGCCAAAGGGATTGAAGGATGAAGTCAAGTTTGTCAAGTCTGACAATGAAAAGTTTCATGCTCGATTTATCAAAGACTATTCTGAGATTGTTACTTCTCAACAGTTTCAACGTCTAAGCACTTCCTTCACCACAAGAATGGACACTATGGAGGCTAAAGTTGATACTTTGTCTTCTAAAGTCAATACTATTGATGAAACTCTCAAACTTATCTTATCATTCTTTCTTGATGAGGGTTCTGATGTCAAAAAGGGGGAGAAAGTAGTCAAAACAAAATGTACACCTGATCTAGTTGTAAGAAAGGATGATGATACTTCTGGAAATGATGGTGGTGCTGCTCAGGCTCATGGAACAGAAACCTCTGATGCTGCTTTTGTGACAAGGAGAAGTACATCTCAAACTCAAACCAAGCAATCAACTCATGTTTCTAAATTTGGCAAGAGAACAGTGAGGACAATGGTGCAATCTCAAGTCATGACAGAAGAACAATTTCAAGTACCTGGTCAAAATCAAACACTTCCTACAATTCTTGAAGGTAATGAAGAATTATTAATTACTGATGTAGCAGATGCTCCACATCTTTTTGAGAAGATCACTACTGAGTCAGGTGATAGTGAAATTGTATATCACAATAGTGCTAAAGTTCATCAGTTTCATGCTGAGAAGACACTTGCTCTAATTTCTGAAGAAAATCCAACCATGACTACTGATGAGATTATGGAAGAACAAAACAGGATTCTTGAAGAAATTTCTAGATAGAAAGAAGCTCCTGCTGCAAGAAGAAGAAGAGGCAGAGGAGGTAGAAATAGAGGCAGATCGAGGAAGAAAACCTGTTCAGGAAAGTACAAGACAGACGAGATCTAGTGGAATCAGATTAGAAGAAATTTCTGAGGATAGAAAGAAGAAAACCCCACTATTTCTTGAGAACAGTCCTTCATCGAACATATTTGTTGAATCTGTTACTGAAGAAGAAGAAACTCCTTTGATTAGAAGGAAGAAAGTTGTTGAAGAAGCACAGGGTAATGTTGCTGAAATAACTCAGGGTGATGTTTCTGACTCTGAATCTGATGATGCTAAAATAGTAAAGAATCTTCAAGTGATGATTCTTACCATTGTGGTTGAATCTTATAATTTTGAGACCGATGAGTTCAATCAAAGAAGGTTAAGAAAATTTGAGGAAGAAAAGAAAATCAAGAAAAATGAAAGAGATGTTATTAAGGATGCAACAGATGAGTATGTGAGAAGAATTTTTGAGTCTGATGAACAATTGTGGTATGACATCAACAAACTACCTGAGGAGGAAATTCCAAATGAATCACAGTCCAAGAAGAAAGGAGGAAAATTGAAAGATGTTGATGATATGAAGTACACTGGACCAGCTATTTTTAGGTCTGGTGGAATAATCTTAGGACCTCCAGTTTTTCCTGGACTTCAGAAAGCTAAAGTTTCTAAGTCTGACAAATCTCCACCAAGTGGATCAGAATGCAATCTGAATTGATAGGACTGGAACCTTACACTCGAGGAGGTATTGGTTCTAGAGATGCAGAGTTAAGGTCTACAGCTCAAACAGATCAACATTTTCTCGTTAAAAGATTTGGTGATGAATTAACTGTTGATGATCTTTGGGAACTAGAATCTGTTGCTTGCAATGTGGATTCTAAGAAGATAGAGAAATTGCTGTATTTCATGAAAGACAAAAGTGTCAAGAAGCTGTTTATTCATGAAGTATTGTGCAAATCGACAAAAGAGCTGAAATATGTTCTTTATCTGCTTGAGAACAGAAGTACTCCTGATAAAGAAGCCAATGTTTACAATAACTGGTGTACCATGATCTTCAGAACAATCAGATCCAGATATTTAGAAAGAGGATCAAGGTATGATGGTAATTACACTCCCATGTACTTGAATTCAGAAGGAAAAGAAGTAGAAATGCAAATGGGTTCAGCTGTTAAAGAAGTGATACTGTATCAAGAACAATTATCTTTGAATCCTGGTGGAAGAGATCTTGCATATTTACTGTTGGGAGAGTTAGACTTACCAAGAAGCTCAATTTAAAATCTCAGGGCTGGTATCAATCAGATTGATAAGAAAAATGAAGAACTCAGGAATCTTAAAAAAAGACTGATTCAGATTCTGGGAGAAAAAGAAGAAGAGTTATTATCAAGTTTCTTGCAGATAAGTGATTTCTTTGTGAGAATTTCTGAGACCGAGCCTAAAGATTTCTTGTAGTATTTTGTTTTGAGTTTTTGACATCATTGAATCAAGGAATTTGTGCTTTATTTCATTAAGTACAAATTGGGGGAGATTGTTAGATATTGATTCAAGTGATATCAGGATCTGGACTGTTACTGATCAGATACTGTTCGCACTTATTCACGCAAGAGAACGTGGTCAACAAGTAATATACGGTAAATAGGATTCGTTCCCACAGAGACTCAAATTGTTCGTTTTGTTCACTTATACACCAGCTTATGATTTACACTCACTGCCAAGACAATAACAAATTTGGTTTTAATTAACTAATGATTAATTGCCAACTATGGAAATTACGAGAAAATAACTTAACTTTTACTTTATAATAAACAAACATGGGATTTCAATTTCATTAACCACTTCATCTAGAATCTTATGCCCTTTAACCTAGTATGTGACAGAGATGATTACTGATTAGATGCACTAAACTGATACACACCAACTTTCGTTGTGCATATACCATCCTACTGATCATCCACAATTGATAGAAGCCAAGTAGTCACCAAATATGTGCAGTTCCTATATATCTATAGCAATTGAACACACACCGATTAAAAATCAAGCATCCATTAAACCACATAGTCAATGCAAGACGGTTAGAATTACACCACAAATTAATACATGTTCTTCACATGCAAAAACCTATGCTAGCATGAATTGTTCTAAACCCTAGATCCACTTTCGCATTCACCAGGATCAAACACACAATTACAGATGTTCGCGACTCACCCATAACGAATAAGCATAATCATACTAGGCAATCAATTCAATCCATCACACACCAGGGCATAAGAACACTTAATTACTAGAATCCATAGAAAAATTCATTAAAACCCCATGATAACGATTTAGCCCATAATCGACCTCATCGCCATCATGGGTTCAATTGACAACATAATTCTAGAAAACAAATAATAATAAAAGAAAAGTAGAGATAGAAATAAATCCTTAATAATGAGAAAGAGTATAAACGATCCAAAGATTAAGCCTCCTTGCTTGTCATTAGCTTGGAGAGCCCTCTTGAAAATTGTTCTAAGAAAATCTAGATAGAAAAAATGTTGATAGATGATGATGATATTGAAGAACAACTCTAACTAAAAATGATCGATATGATTTTTTTAGGTCTAAGATACTACACATAAAGATGCCCTAAATTATATAGGCCCAACACACTTGACCCGGAAATAATGTTCCAAAAAAATATGAACACTTAATTCTGGCGCCATGGCCCTTGTTGGAGCGGCCCAGCGCTTGCTTTCTCCTGGACACGCACAAGCACAGCGCAATTGCGCTCTCCCCAAGCGCTGTTGCGCCTTCCACACTCGCGCCGTAGTGCCTCCTCGCGCGCAGCTGCGCATTGCAACCCTGCGCCATAGCGCCTGATCCCCCCTGCGTCACTGCGCTCTAACTAGCGCTGTTGCGCCTTATACTTCCTGGAATACTTCCGCTGCTGCGCTGCTGCGCTTTTCACTCTTGCGCCATGACCCTTTGCGATCCCTGGAATTCAATTACTTCTACTGCATGACTTGTTGCTTCCCCTCCAAATTTAAAAAATCACCATTTACTCATTTTAGCTCTAAAATGACTCCACGCCACAACCTACACAAATTACACAAAAACAAATCAAATGACAACGAAACTCGAGAACTTGCAAACGATTAAAGTCCAAACGGAAGGTAAATAGTGGATATAAAATCCACTTATCAGATACTGATGCTGACGTCATCAGTAATACAACGTCAGTATTGAGTTGTCATCAGGATTGCTAGTTGATCAGGATTACGTGAAGATTCTTATTAGTCCAGAGATCAAGGAAGATTGATATGTCGGTTCCTAAATTATAGGAAGACAACTATCATTCAAGATATGTATTCATAGTCATATGTAATTGATTTAGAATATCTTGTAATTGATAGTGTAGCTGTGTATGCTATATAAACACAGTTTAGGTTTTACATGATTGTAATTGCTTACACGAGTTATCTTGTAACCTAGCAGCTCTTAAGAACATAAGGATTTCTTAAGAGAGTTTGTAACAGTTTTTTATCAAAATTAATAAAGCTGTTATTGATTCATACTTGTGTTATTATTTCTTTTTAAAGTCGAAAATCTTATACAATTGTATTCAACCCCCCTTCTACAATTGTTAATTAATGGGCAACAAGAAATATTAATGATTGTAAGATACGATATTTTAGGTGTATATAAAGGGTAATATGTTCAATTAAAAGTAAACGTCTTTTAAATTAATTGAAAGATAAGATATTTTAGGTATTTATTAAATTTTAGTTAATATTACAATTATGTTTTAAAAATTATTTTAAAATTAATTTAATAAAATTTGAAATAAATTTAATAAATGATCTGCATGATATAAATTTTATATAATAACAGTTTAAGTTAAATATGTCGTTGACGGGATTCGAAATTTGAATATTTAGTAAAGTAATTTAATCATGAACTATTTGCAGTTTGTAACCCCTAAGTTTGGTCCATTTTCGGTTTGCACCCCATATTTTAATTTCCGGCACTTTGCACCCCAAACTTTTAATTTGCCTTCACTTTGCACCCCTTCCGTTAAAAATCCGTTAAATGTCCGTTAACTTTCAAATTAGTAGTCCCTTTGACTTTTTACACGTATTTTAAGGTGCATAAAAATGATAGTTGCACATATTATTTTTTAAAATTTTCTTTTTGGAAAAGAAAAATTAATATTTAAACTTTAATTAAAATTTATTATGATTTAAAAAATATTATTCAGATATTAAATTTTTCGTAATTAATTTTTATTAAATATTTAATTTTAATTTTATTAAAGTTTAAATATTAAATTTTTATTTACAAAAAAAAATTGAAAAATAATATGTACAAATATCATTTTTATGCACCTTAAAATACGTGTAAAAAGTCAAAGGGACTACTAATTTGAAAATTAGCGGACATTTAACGGATTTTTAACGGAAGGGGTGCAAAGTGAAGGCAAATTAAAAGTTTGGGGTGCAAAGTGCCGGAAATTAAAATATGGGGTGCAAACCGAAAATGGACCAAACTTAGGGGTTACAAACTGCAAATAGCTCTTTAATCATTAAATATACCTTATAATTACATCTAACAGTTCTTATTAATTAATAAAAATCTAACAGTAATATGGTGTCATTTTTTTTTTTGGTATATATTAATGATTGTAAATTTATGTTTTCAATTAGAAGGTAGTGTATTTAATTAAAAAGAAATATTAATGATTGGAAGATTATGATTGCAAAATTATGTTTTAAATTAAAAGGTAACATGTTTTAATTAGAAAAGAAATATTAATGATTGTAAGATACGATATTTTAGGTGTATATAAAGGGTAATATGTTCAATTAAAAGTAAACGTCTTTTAAATTAATTGAAATATAAGATATTTTAGGTATTTATTAAATTTTAGTTAATATTTACAATTATGTTTCTATATAATTATCAATTTAATATTTTTTAAATTTTAATTTAATATAATTTAATATACTTATATTTACGTATTATACTAATATTTTCTTATTATAAGCAACGTATATGGATTTTTAATATATTTTATTAATAATTGAAAATATGTTGTTTTTAGGTGATATAAATGATATGCACGGTTTAAAACTTATATTATAAAATTTTAAAATAAATGTCGTTGTTAGAATTCGAACCTTGAAATTTTTGTAAATTAATTTAATCATATAATATTTTTAATAATTAGATCTAATGATTCTGATTTTTTATTAAAAATCTAATGGTCATTATTCGTAGTATACGGATTTCTAATATATTTTGTTAGTGATTATAAGATATGGTGTGATATTTTTGGGTATATATTAATTATTGCTAGATATGAAATGATTGGAAGATATGATATGATTGATGTTTTTAGGTGTTTATAAAAGGTAATATCTTCAACTAAAAGTAAATGTAAAAAATGCAATCGACTAACTACCATTAATTATATTATGTTACTCCCTCTGTCCCATCCATTTGTTTACATGTTTTCAACATTGTTTGACACGTATTTTAAGGCATATATAAAGTATATTTCCATAACTTTTTTTAAAAATTTTCTTTTTCTGTATAAAAATTTAAACATTAAATTTTTATTCAAAAGAAAATTTTTAAAAATAAATTATGTAACTATACTTTATAAGAACTTTAAAATGCGTGCTGAGCCCTTTGTCCCAAACGTAAAGAATTCGTTGGGAAGAAATTTTTTTTAAAAATAAATTATGTAACTATACTTTATAAGAACCTTAAAATGCGTGCCGAGCCCTCTGTCCCAAACGTAAAGAATTCGTTGGGACAGAGGGAGTATTATTTATTTTAGGTGTTTTAATAGTATAGATATTGTATATATTTTTCTTTATAATGAAGGGTAAATAAGTAAATGCACGAAATACCAAAAAATAGGTACCAAAATTTTTAATGTTTCGGCTTTATACAATTATTAATTAATTTTAAATTAATATAGTTTTAATATACTCATGTTTACGGATTATACTAATGTTTCCTTATATGCAGATTTTTAATATATTTTATTAATAATGAAAAATATGATATGATATTTTCGGGTATATATTAATGACTGTAAGATTAATTTTAAATTAAAAAAGTAATGTATTTTAATTCGAAAGAAAATATTAATGACTGGAAAATATGATACGATTGATGTTTGTAGGTGTTTATGATGTGATGCTTTAAAAAAAATTGTAGGTGTTTAGTGTGATGCTTTAAAAAAAATGTGCTTATGGTGTGATATTTTGAGAAAATGACCAAAATGCCAAGATTTGGGTGTCAATGGCCTGATATACTGAAAGTCGGAACACATGGCCCGATTTACCGACGGGTCACGCATCTCACATATGCGTGACCTGTGATACACATGTCTAAAATGCGTATCAGTGGTCACGCATCTGTGAGATGCGTGATGACGTCAACGGACGTCATTCTCACACTTACCAGATCTGAGCTCCGGCGACCAAAAAATCACCCAAAAATCGCCTTTGTTCGATCTACTTATTCAAGCCACCTCCAGTGCTATTGATGGCATCAAAATGAAGCCCTCACCTCCCTCATCCCTTTCCCATGTTTGGTTTGTGAGTTCTGGCCCCGCAGGGGCGTACACGAGGAGATCGAAAAACTGATCTCGTTTTGGGTCTTTTCAATCCGGCAAAAAACACAAAAAAAGAAGCACATAGGCTTGTAGAGGAGGAGGAGGCGATGATTTTGGTGTATAGTACGATAATGGTTGATGCCTGAATTGCACGAACGGTTTGGTCAAAATTTTCAGATGAAAAGACGACGCCGGCGGAGCTTGGAGACGATGAACAATGACGTGTGATACAACGTTGGACATGCGCATCTCTAGATACGCATGTTCAACATGCGTATCACACGTCACTGTTCACGGGTCACAACTGTAGTTTGTGAAAGACACGCATGTGTCAAAGGAGTGTCTGGACACTCCTTTCCCACATGCGTGTCTGGTGGGTATTTAGGGCCATATGTTCCGAAAATTGGCATTTTGGACCATTTTTTTTGGGAGGTGGGCATTTAGGGCCATCACCCTGATATTTTCAGGTATATATTAATAATTGTAAGATTAGTTTTAAATTAAAAAGGTAACATGTTTTAATTCGAAAGGAAATATTAATGATTTGAAGATATGATACGATTGATGTTTTTAGGTGTTTATAAAAGGTAATATCTTCAATTAAAAGTAAATGTGAAAAAAGGTAAGCGACTAATTACCATTAATTATATTATGTTATTATTTATTATAGGTGTTTTAATAGTATAAATATCATATATATTTTTCTTTTTAATGAAGGGTAAATAAGTAAATTCACGAAGTACCAAAAAACTGGTAACAAAAAACAGGTACCAAAACTTTTAATGTTCCGGCTTTTACATAATAGCATAGATAGATTAGTATAGATAGATATAAATATGATATATTTTTTTATAATAGTATAGATATAAATATGATATTTTTTAATAAAAATTAGAGTATTAATTAGTAGAGAGCTAGAATTGAAAAATGTAAAGATTGTGCTCAAATAATAATCGCAGAACACAAACTTGATCCAAAATTAGAGTAATTAACACACACACGGTCCAGTCCAGCTGTAAATTAAGACACACGGTCCAGTCCAGCTGGCATGTCCAGGTCCAGGCCGAAACCACTTCAGTATTCTCTATATATAATCCAGTGATGCGTTATTTCCTTCTGTAATCTGTGTCTCAATTCTCTCTGTAACTCTGTAAGTAAATTTCTCACTCCTCTCTCTTTCTAATTCTCTCTGTTATCTCTCTCTCTCTCTCTCTCTCTGTAATCTCTCTCTTTCTCTCTGCAATCTCTTTGTAATCTCTCTCGTATTAGTTAATTGATGGAGGAGAATAAATTGAATTTACATCATGGTTTTCGTTTTAATCCGTTTGAATGCGAACTCATAAATTTCTACTTGAAGCCTAAAGTAATAGGAGAAAAGCTTTCTTGTAATGTGGTCAAGGAGAGACAATTGTATGGTCCTAATGCCAATCCATGGCAAGTTTTCGACCCCAAAAACTATCCTTGGATCCTCTCTGAAGTCTCTTGTGGAAAATTTGAAAAGATTGCTTATGCCTTTGTTAACTTAACCAAGAAAGCAGCCAATTCTACTAATAACAAGAGTCATGTTGGAAGAGAGCAATATAATAGGAAAGCTGGATGGGGTACATGGGATGGTCAGACTACGCGCACCGAGATTAGGGACAGTGGTGATAATCTTATCGGGGAGAGGAGGATGCTGGTATTTGAAATTAATAAGGTTTCTGATCATGAGGATTTGACTAGGGTAGGGCACTGGAGGATGCACGAGTATCACTTGTGCGGAGTTAACAAGGATATTCCTAATTTGTCTAATACTGTCCTTTGCAAGATCATCCTAAATCATTCCAAGAAACCAGCCATTAAATTGCTTCCAAACATGACTACTCGTTCAATTAAAGCTAGCGCTCCTGAGAAGAACAAGACGAAGACAAATACTAAAAAATTGGATGTTGTGTGTTCTTCGTCGTCAACAAACACCGCTGTTGTTGATACTTTCGAGGGGATTTCAAAAAGTGGTGAAGCTTTTACTAGTCCATGCGATGATGATGATTTGAAATGGATAAATAGTATTTATGATGGGAGTTCACTGTTAGAGAAAGTTGAGAATGGGCCGATGACTGATGTTGATGATGACTGGATTAATAATATTTTTGTAAGCAAAGAAGGGGAAGATGGGAATTTGTACATTAACATGTCTGAGTTCGAGTTTCCAAGCTATCCTGAGCAAGAAGATGAGCAACCACTAGTAGATGTAACTAACAATCTGGGAAAAAGAAAACTTCAAGCTGGAACATCATACGAAGTGAGTAGAAGAGTTTGTTGCTGATCAATAAATAGTGACTTTGTCTATATAAAGAAACAATTAGTATTTCCGTGAATATATTCTGATAGTTTTCTGCTTAGCTATGCAAATTTGGCATTGAATTTTGGATTCTTTTGCTTCCAACAAGTTTCTTTCTGTTGAATCCTGGAAGATAGTGTTACACTCCTTTTTAAGCTTATTTTACTGCTTCTTAAGAAGATATTGCACTCTGTATAGGCTGGGATCTTTATGATCCAGTAAGTTGAGCTAGAAATTTCTATTTCTAAAGATGTTACCAGTCCATTTTTGTTCCGTTACAGAGCGTTTCATTGTTTCGTTAAGCCTGCCATTCAGTTTTCTCCTGCTCATAAGCATCCAGTTTTTCTTGGCTTTGTCTACTAAAGTGGGATGTGTAAGCCTTTCTAATTTGCGTGCGTTTTAAAGTATCTGCTATAGAAGAATTTATGTTTTCACTTTTCACCCATATCGATTAGAAGGGTGTGATGGTAAAATTTTGTCTGAGTTTGATGCTAAGCAAGTGACTGACGGTAACTTCACAGAAGTTGACAACAATTTTAGTGCTTTCCAATTCTTTTTCTGTCTATTATATATGACCTGTTTTGAGATAATTGATTTGCGTCGAAGTACATAGTTGATGCTCTTTAGTATATTGTTGATAGTTGATTCTCTTTAGTTGATGCTTTCCAGTTCTTTTCCCGTCTACTAACACTTTTTTTTAAATAGTTGACGCTCTTTACTATTTGTATATAGTTTGATGTAATGCACTACTACAAGAGTTTTACAAATGCACTAGAGAGGGAAAAAAATTATTAATAATTAATCGAATAGTCACAATGTTTTAACTATAATTGAACTTTATTGAACGTGGAAACTACAATGCTATATATGAAGACTAAAATTTAGGCTTTCTGCATGAGTAAAAAGAGCTGTAAGTGTGGGATCTAAATCTGTTAGTAGTTTATATTTATATTTGAAGATTTTATTACAGAGCTTTTTATTTTGTACTTAAGCCTGTCATTCAATTGTCCCCTGTCCTTGTGTCATAGTTTTTTATTCCTATGGATTATGGGAATAGAGTAAAGTTATGATTTACATTCAAATCCATAAATGATGAATCTGGACATATTAAGATTACTTTGAAAGTAATAATGGAGCTTTTGTCAAGCGTGGAGAAGAATTTGGACATATTAAGATTACTTTGAAAGGGAGTAATAATGATGAGCAAATTACCATAATGAGTAAAATTGACTTGCACAACAAGTCTGAGTGGTTATATAATGGCGAGTTAGTTTTCTACTGTTGCTGAAATATATTGGTTATATCATATATGGTCTTTTGAATCACCTAATAGTGAAGTTATGACTGTTGGATTCATCTGGTTTTAAAATTGTAATACACAAATATATTTTAAAAGGCATCATTATAATACTGAAAGGTATACTCAGACTTTTCCTAAAGTACTAGCATTCCTCAATCACCTCTATTACATTTTTTCTGAACTTTGGATGCTTATGTGTTCATAAACACCATAGGTTATCACCTTACTGAAAAGATGTGTCCATACTGGAGCTCTTGTAAATGAAAACAGCTATTTGTCAGTGAGGAAACTAATTTATATTTGCTTTTTGTAACAGGTGTTGGTGTACCTAAAAAAGATGTTGGTGAAATAGTTAAAAAGTTCAACATTCAAATAAACAATTTAACTCAGGTGAGATAGAAATTTTACTTATTTGTAATATTGACATGCATGCATCACGGTTATGTTTTGATGTTAAACAACCTTGAGTTTTCATTTGACTATTAATTTTGATTTGACTTGCTGCTTCTTTTCTGCTTTCTCCCAAGGCTTACATCCATATAATACTGTACAAACAAATACAAGGAGCTGTTAGTATGGAAAAGATGTGGTCAAGGCGATGTGTATTGTGTAACATTATTATACAACTTCAGTGGCAACTTACTTCATTAATATGATGTAGGGGAAATTTTCTTTAACACTGTCTCATTGAAGTTTTTTTCTTCGTCATTCTTTTCCAATTTCAGTTTCAATATATGTTCTGCCTGTTTTTCCTTATTTCTCTGTATTTTTAAACATCTGCACCAAGTGCTTTCAGCTCTCAAAAACTTCATACCCACAAAAATATGCTCAATCGTATCACCTAAAACTTCTTGAGCCAATAACTCAGCCTGTACAGGTTTCAATACCCCTGTCCCCTCATTATTATGATTAGACTTATGGTCAGTGTAGGTTTAAAACAATTAAGATATTACATTTAAATTTGTGCCCGAAAATGGATATTAACATTAGTTTGATGATCACGGTTATATGGAAGCAATACATGTTATTCATCACAACTATCCAGCTTTTGCACGGACTGGAAATTAAAAAATTGAAATGGATACTGGAAGTTTGGAATCGACTATTAACTGTTTGAGAAGCTAGTTAAAGTATGTAACTAAATAGGTAGCTGTAAAACATTATGTTGTATATTCCGTTGTCGTACTGAGTAGCATTGTCCGTAAAAAAACATTTTTTATTCATTTGTTGTGCATTTTGATTTGTAAGGAGTGATCATTTTCTTAGTGGAAGTAATAACTATGGCAAAGAATGTGTAGTTATTGTGTTGCGACTGGATTCAGAATGAGTTGATCTAGCCATATGATACTTGTTACATTTCGTACGGAATTCACTGGAAACCTGTCAAAATTAGTTCTAATGTGATTTTTCTCACTCGTGTAACCATCATGATTTAGTCATGTCATTTCCTTAATTATACTGTTTTGTTTTGTGATTTTCAGACCCTTTCTTTTCTTTTATTCTTCCACCGTCTTCTTCATATTGTCTTACCATCTAACTGGTCGTGTGAGGATCGCATTTTATCATTTTAGATGTAGTGGCATAGTTAGTGAGACATAAATGATGCAGCATTAATCATATTCACTACTAATATTCCTGTGATGATGAGAGAGTGAAAATTGATTGATTAACTTATGTTGTTTACAGAAGCAAGATGATGGGACTATTTATGCCTGAAATGATTGTAATTGTTTCTCTTTGCAAACAAAAAGTGAATGATATGCTAGTTCCCCATGAAAAATACTGAGTGTTTCTGAAAATGTATTCAGAGTACGGTGCTTTAAGCAGCAGCTTGCAAAAATCGGTCAAAGTATATTGGAACTACATATATAATTGTGACTATAAGTTTGACTCCTTTAGTTCTGAATGATATTGTAAGACTGATGAGGAATAGAAGTGAAAAAGTTTTTTTTTTTTATGTTATTTAATAGTTCATGTTAAACATTTAGCCATTTAATACTTCAAATCTCATTCCATTTCAGTACATTCACCTCGACCGAACACAACATAAGTTTCTTTAATATGTGTATATATCAGTCTCCGTAAGTTATGGAAGTCATAGGATAATAAATGTATAATATATTCTTGAGTTAGACTTTAACTTAAATGTATTACATACTTCACTTAATATTTACATTTTAAATAGAAGTTTATCTATATTTGAATGAAGTCAAGCATAACCATGATTTGTATCATAAAAATATATCGCAGGTTAGATTTTAATCAGCGCCATATAATTTTATTCCCACCTTCAAGTTTTTAGTGTTACTGTGTTTAATTATGTATATTAATTGAAGGTCCAAAACTAAATTCCTTATCAATATTTTCTTTTAATTTTATCTATTGCAAAGATTAGATATTTGTCGTGTGTAATAAGAGGAAGCAAGTTCTCTCTCTGGAAAGATGGTGTTGCCGAATTATTACAGCGTTAGAAGACCAATTTTATGTACCGAGTTCTTGTACAACTTTTGTTACAATACACAGAGACACATGTTCATACATACATGGATGCCACATTTGTTTTGTCTGTAGCACCCTCAATCTGGCATGATTACTTGTATCTAGCTTACTAAAACATGGGGTTGATTAAAGTATCCTTAATATATGATTTGTTTTTAAATTATTTATCCTTTGTTCAGTGCACTTTTTTTTTTTACTTAGTCGGCATTAATTTATTTTTTCTCTATGGATTTTTGTGGGGATCTTAGTTTTTGCCACGAGACAGGGTCTGCGAGTTTGCTAAGTTGACTCCGGTTTAACTTTTAGAAGAGGCTGAAAAGGCTGTCGGTGACCCAAGACTACCTACACAACATCGTGCTCTTACTAGAAAAAGTCATGAGCTGCGAAATCTTGAACGAGTTAGTTTTTTTTTTCTAAAAATAGTTGGAATAGTTTTTGGACTTGTAGTGTCTGTTTAACAATACTAAACACGTTGTGTTATATTTTAGGCAGTTAGGCAAAATCGAGAAACTTTGGATCAGCTGAAGTCACTTAATGCTGAGCAGGAAAGAGATGTTGAGCGCGTTCGTCAAAGGGAAGAACTCATAGCAAAGGTTTTCCTTCTAATTCCCTAATATAGATTCTCTTAGTAATTAGTATAAATTTTCACTGTTTACAGGAAACAAGCTGACCATCCTAATCATTTGTAGGTTGATTCAATGAAGAAGAAATTGCGCTGGCTAAAGTATGATATGAAGAATGCCGAGTACATAGAAGCTAAAGAGAAGGAGAAAGATGCTAAGAAAAAGTTTGACGAGCTTGCTAAAGCTATGAATGAACTACAAGGACCAATAGAGTAGGCAATTTGTTTAAGCTTGATTTAAAGCAAGTCCAGTGCTAATTCTAAATTGGCTATAGCTATTTCTGTATTTTGGCACCAAAAAATTGCTCTCTGGTACTTAAATAGAACTTATACTCCTATGCAAATGCTAAAATGACTGACTATTATTATATTTAGGTTAAAACTCATCTGCCAAAGATATTTACGTCCTGTTCTAGAAATGATCTGTGAACGATGGCTGTAGCTATCTTTGGTTCTATATACAGAACAAATTTTATTTTTATGCAATATTACATATAGTTGTAGTTACACTGGAGTGACCATTTTGTAAATCTAGTCTTATATTTTTGCTATGCATTCAATTGTAGGGTATGCGTTGGACTTGCTCTTGGATCTAGTGTTTTATTTGTGTATAAATGTCTTTTGTATT
Source organism: Kitagawia praeruptora (assembly GCA_037693485.1). Lineage (NCBI taxonomy): Eukaryota > Viridiplantae > Streptophyta > Magnoliopsida > Apiales > Apiaceae > Kitagawia > Kitagawia praeruptora. The sequence continues at coordinate 56,147,750 of CM075350.1, read as the reverse complement.
GTTCTATGTAATGCTAAAGATGGATAGCTGTCATTTACTAAAAGAGACGGAGTGGGCACACAGGTGTTCGAGGGAAAAATTTGTTTATAAACAAGAATGTGGTATATTTTCTGAGATATCATTTTAGAAGTAACTCTCCTGAGTCTCACAGTTTTGAAGAGTTTTTGTGCGTCCTTTAGTTATAACTATTATCCATCTTGTGTTTTGGTAAAGTTTCTCCGTGTTCACGTTGCTATTTGATTTCAGTTGTCATAGGAAAGAGAAAGCTGGGCAGGATGCTAAATTGAGGAAATTAAGATCAGTCTTAGATGGCAATTCTAAGAAACGTTTGCAACTGGCAGAAAAAGAAGACATTTTGGTATCTTTATAAATTACTATTTGCGAAACTATTTTATAGGACTCGAGATATGCATATGGGGGGTTCTAATTTCTGGTTACAAACTTGTAGAGTGCGCAAGTGCGGGGAAAGTTTAAGGAAATGGAAGGATTGAGAAGGCAGGAACAATCTCGTCAAGAAAGAATCATTAAAGCTAAAGAGGATCTTGCTGCTGCAGAGTCAGAATTTGCGAACCTGCCCCATTTTGAACCACCTAAGGATAAACTTGTAAGTATCTGTGTTACTGAGACTGCATAATTTTCCGTTGTCTTACTGATCAAGTCAACAGACACTTGTTAATCCAAAAAGGGGCATCCAAGTTTTTACATTATGATGTTTGGGATTGTTAGACCGTTTCATATTGTTTTATTATCGGTGGGTATTTCTGCATTTTCACTTTTTATGTGGCCCTCGATAGAAGCGACTGCATTTACCATCATAAATCTTTTTTAGTATTAGAGTTTCAAATTTAATTAGATACTAATGTGAGTTGATATTTACTTCTCATAGATCTTAGTTTTTCATTTATCATTTCTTTCTTATACTTGCATTATTGCATACATGTAAAATTCTGGAGATGATCGGAATATCCTTCTGCAGGAAAACATAAATAATTACCTTCTTTACTCTATTAAACTTGATCCTGCTAATATACTTGAAGCATGTCCCAGGATAGCTTAGGTACTCGGATTTTGAAATGGGAAGAGCAAGCAGATAATGTAAGATCTCAGAAAAGGGATAAGGAGAAAGCCATATATCCCAGAATAAGATAAATTTGGCCCGATGTATTGACAGGTAAAGGGATGCGTGTAAATAAGTAATATACCAGTACCGTTTGACTTACAAACAGCATAAATCATGGATGGACCTGCATTGACCTGCATAAGTAATGTATCAACAAAGATGTGTATGGTCCTGTATTAATCGAGGTACACAAGCTTTACATACATGATACAACTGTTTGAAATAAGAATACCAGTACCGTTTGACTTCTTTTTCTCAGTTTCCTACTAATTAGTTCAATGTACATAGTATCATCGTAGTTTCTGCTTCAATTAGTACTTTCTTTTATTACTATAAAACCAGGATAATGTCAAAGATAGAGTCCATGCAAACTACTTGGAAGGTCATGTTGCTCACTATATCTGGAAGGTAAATCAAAATTGATGCCATTATTATAAGTATGATCAATTTTATTTTATTTTGTTAAATATAAATTTCTCATATTTGCTCCTACGAATATCATGTTTTTTTCTTAATAACATTAACTATTAAACTTTTATATATTAAAGTTTTGACCGATAAACCACATTTTATCTTTAGCTCGAGATCACTTCAAGTTACATTCTAGCATTTCTGTTTCTAGTTTTTTCCTCAATTTTTCAGGATAGCCGGAAATAATGGACATATGTTGAAATGGGTAGGCAAAAGACAGTAAGAGAAAAACTTAGAAATGTATTTACTAAAATGAAATATCCTGTCTTAATTTTACTCTTCATTTTAAGTCATGCGTCGGAGCTTAACCTACATGTAACACCCATAAAATCAGGTATTTTGAGGCCAAAGTATCTCTTTTTCTACTAATGCTTAGATACTGCTCGTATCCATGGGTTGCTTCTACATTAACTTTCCCTTAGAGAATCAATTTTCTCATTGATGGGGTTCCCGTTCATGTAGATGTCTCCTTACTCTACCATTGTCAACATACTTTTGCAGCTTCGAGTAATTGTACCTTCCCGGGTCAAGATACATACACACGACTGTGAACTTAAATGTCCTCAAAACGCAGGTCTCTATATCTTTTAATAATGAATTCGGCTGTGGAGCTTCAATTTTCCTTCCACTTCAATGAGGGCGTGGTGCTTTTATGTGTTCAACTTAGAAATTATTACAATTTTTAAACACACTAAACTCTGTAACTAGGCAATTAACATGTACTATAGCTTATAAATTAGATGCTCAATTTTTTCTTCTATTTCTAAAGAAATGATTACATTAGTCCAAAGATTTCACTATGACTATTTTCTACTAACTGTATGTATTATACTCATTGATCAATAAGCATATTAAATTTACAAATCAGGATTAATATCTGTGTATGTATGTTGATTAATATGTGTTGATTAATATGTATAAGTAAAATTAATGTGGATATTCAAATTAGTAAGGCATGCCAAAAACCTTTTATCTGAAAATCAAATGACATCTTAAGAGATTCAAGCATTTGAGTTGGTATATCGTGTGCATGTAAATTATAGATGAAACACTAATTTGAATAAAATTAACGTATTTTCTTGAGAAGATTGTGATATTGAAAACAATTCACTGATCTCTCAACCTACTTGCAACCGAAGGACATTAGAAGAAAAGTCAAATTTTCTACTCGTGTATACCTGTGCATGGGTTTATGTGTGTCGTAGTGGCAGAGAAAAGCGATTAAGCACGACCGGGTTCCTTAAGTATATTGTTATTGGAGCATAGAATCTATTGATCAAGAAATCTTAGCAAATTTACACGTAAGAAGTAAAGTTCTTATGAAAGTTGTGGATATGAGGTCAGTCTCCTTGAACATTCACAGACCATATACATCATTTAATGGGATGGGTGCTGCATAGATGGTAGAGTAGGTCTTTGTAAGTGATCTACTAGTCGGTAAATAAAATTATCCGGGCAGCTAATTTGCAGAAAATCTGCCCGAATGTATTGATATATGGAAAATTTTAACCACAGTCCTTAGGGCTATGGTTAAGCTATCACGTGGTAATAGAGAATTTCTTAGTGCAGCAAAGCATAGTTGGGATCGTGGAAAATGGACCTAGATAATTATCCAGTAGGCTAGTTTGAGTCCAAGAAGTTACCGAATGGCTCAACACCCACCTAGATGTTTGATATGGACTAGTACCAAAACTGGATTTTGTTTTGTTTATTTTATGGTTGAATTTGATTTATGCTTATTCTGTGAAAGAAGTGTATATTAAATTGTATGGCACAATCATTCCTTTTATCTACATTATTCATATGAAACGTGTTTTTAAACTTTGCCATATCACTTCTATACGTGAGATGTTCCATCCAATAAGCAATCCAAGTCATAAATTTTCACTAAAAGTTTTTTTTACTCTCATTTCTTACTCCTCTATATGTATGACCATTTTGTTCATACACTAACAGAATCACAGAAGAGGGGTTGAGTTGGCACAGTGGTAGGTGTCCAATCCGTGAACTGTTAGGTCACGGGTTCGACTCCTGCTGATAGCTGTTTTGAATAAATGTGTTTGGTAAATAGCTTTTTGAATAACTTTTTGTGACACATAGCAAACCTCTAATTGAAAAAGCTCCTAAAATGAACTTTTTCAAAATTAGCTTTTTGATGTCAAACCTCTAACTCAAACCTCTAACAACCAAACACTCATATTAGATGTTTAATTTGGTCAAACCTCTAATCTACCCCAAACCTCTAATTTCACCTCAAACCTCTAACTTCCAAACACCCCCTAAATTAGCCAGGAAAATAAATAGTAAGAAGATTAAAGTAAAAATGATTAGAATAACATTTCCATTCCAAAATGATGGTCATTACAAAATCTTGCTAATATCTTCACGATAATACTTAATTTATCCTTGGCTAAGAAATTTCAAAACTAATGGAAAATAAGTTGCAGTAAAATGTCACCTGAGGGCATAGGATAACCTCACCTGAGGGCACAGGATAAGGAGCATTAACTGAACTGTATTTACCGTGTCTTTCTTACCGTTTTCTGTAAATTCCCTCGGTAATGATAGAAAATTAATACGATCATTAATCGGTAGTTAAAAGTGATACATTTTCACACGTATTTACATCCTTTTTTTGCATTCAAAAACCAACATAGAAGACTCAAGATACAAACACAGAAATGTTATTATTTTACAACTTTAAACATCTTAAGCAAGTTTTGTAATTCTCTTAGTTTAATCATTAATATTGTACTTATAGTATTATCATGAGTATAATATATATAATGCCTCATGCATTCACATCAATATTAATTAATAAAAATATTTTATATATGTTGAGGGCACTAGAACCCAGACCATGCCTTTTGGAATCACAGGTCGCTTCTGCAGACTCGCTTAGGTCTCAGCTTTCTGCAGTCATGTGAGGGCACTCCTTTGGACTTGATTAGGTTGCTACTTTAGGAGTTGACACAAGTATTGCTAAAGCAAATAGAATTACAAGTATCAGTTGTTAATGCACGTACAGTGTTCATGTATTTTATTAAAACACATGTCGAGGTCGCAGCTCCATGCTTTGTTAATCATGATTACATTTAAAATTAACTACTACATTGCATATCGAAGTCTGTAGGATGTATTTTTTCCAATGCCGCACTTCAGTGTACATAAGTTGTGTCTCTACACACTTTAATTGTAGCGAGGCAAATATCTTCCGTCTGTTCGTGCATGGATACTCCGCGTCGTCGTTGAGCATCTGTCAAGTCACGTTTTACACTCCGCTAGGTCGCGACTTATGCACACCATATGTACAAAACACTTTCAAGTCTCAGACTTTATTTTATAAGAGTTTAACAGAACATGCTCACTAGCTTATACAAAATATACAAAAGAATATCAACTTAGGCTGATAGCTAGGCATCATTGTACTCCTGTTTTCCGTCATCGTCTTTTCTATAAAGTTGCAAACCAATATAACTGTGAGTACAAAAAAGCAACAAGAAGGTCCCTTTTTAGTAAATGAAGTCAATTTGTAATTCTTCATTGGAATCGTGGTTTTGAATATGCATATTTCATAGTTAAAATTGATATCATATTGTAGGGGGAAAGATACGATCTTGTTGTAATTTAAATAAGAGATTGAGGAACCTGAGATATATCTCAGGAAAATTCCCTGAGATATATGGGTTTTGTATGTAAATAGAGGATGGGCATTTTAGTAAAAACAGATTTATTTTAATTAGCCCTGCGGACCCAGTCAAATGTAAAATATATTTTTTAAACATCTCAGCAAAAGTTTCCTGAGATCAATCTCAGGATCCTTTTTCTCTTTAAATAAGTTGATTTTGTTATGTAATGAATGAAAATTCCAGTTTCAAATTATGGAAAAAATCATCACGTGAGTTTGAGAGAATTTTTACCGGCCGTACACAAAATGTTAATGAAATCGATATATATTGCAAATATTAGATAATAAAATGTGGTATCTCAAATAGTCTAATGCAAAAATACAGAAACACAAAGTATAATTACTCTTTTAGAATAATTTAACAGTTCGCCGTATTGGAAACGATTTTCAGTCCAGCCAGCATCAAGTAGCAGCATGAGAAAACAAACAAAAGTAACTGAAAAATGAAACTTCACCCCAAGTTGTTTAAAGTGACTCACAGTCACAGTCAACTTCCAAGGTTTAATCAAACCAGTTAAGTAGTAATTAGTTATAGTCAATTCAACTTTTCAATTAATAAACATCCTACCTCTCCTACGCGTTAAAAGTTTCCACATTTCATATAAACCAGTTTAGTAAAGTAGTTGAATTCAAACCATAAAAAGACAAAGTCAATGCCCCAAACCCATCCCCACAATCTATATTCTCATCCCAACATTTCATTCAGGACTTTTCTCAAACACATGGTGATCATCCCCCACAAACCCTAATTCCCTGTAACAATTATCACCATGATCTCCACCATGATTCTAAAATCCATTCTTTTAGCCTGTATTGTAATCTCCTGTGTCTATACATCTGTAATTGCTGAAGATGATGTGAATTGTTTACAAGGGTTTAAAGACAAAATTAAAGATGATGATGGTAGTTTAGGTGCTTGGATCTTTGGTAATACAACTGTTGGTTATATTTGTAAGTACACTGGAGTCACTTGTTGGAATGATCGGGAGAATCGTGTCGTGGGTCTTGATTTACGGGAGATGAATCTTGGTGGTGAATTGCCCAAGGAGTTGAGATTTTGTCATAATAACTTGCAAACACTTGTGTTAGCTGGTAATAACTTTTCGGGTTCGATTCCTGATCAGATTTGTAGTTGGTTGCCTTTTTTGAGTACTTTGGATTTGTCGAGTAATAAGTTTGTTGGATCAATTCCTGCGTCGTTGGCTGATTGTACGTATTTGAATAATTTGATTTTAAGTGATAATCAGTTGTCGGGTGAGATACCGGTTCAGTTGACTAGTTTGAATCGGCTTAAGAGGTTTTCTGTTGCAAATAATGATTTGAAAGGGACGGTTCCTTCTGCGTTTAGTAATTTTGATGAATCGGAGTTTAGTGGGAATAGTGGACTTTGTGGTGGACCGTTGAAAAAGTGTGGTGGTTTAAGTAAAAAGAATCTTGCAATTATTATTGCGGCTGGTGTGCTTGGTGCGGTCGGATCGTTGTTGTTAGGGTTTGGGTTGTGGTGGTGGTGTTTGAGGTCGAATAGGAGGAAGAAAGGGAGTGGATTTGGGGGAGAAGATAGTGAGAGTTGGGTTGAGAAGTTGAGGGCTCATAAGCTTGTTCAGGTTTCTCTGTTTCAGAAACCGCTTGTGAAGGTTAGGTTGGTAGATTTGATGGCTGCAACGAATAATTTTGACGGAGCGAGTGTTATTATAACGACGAGGACTGGTACGACTTATAAGGCTTTACTTCCCGATGGGTCTGCACTAGCGATTAAGCGGCTTAGTAGGTGTAAGCTTAGTGAGAGGCAATTCGGGTTTGAAATGAACAGATTGGGGCAGCTTAGGCATCCGAATCTAACTCCATTATTGGGATTTTGCTTGGTGGAAGACGAGAAGCTTTTGGTGTATAAGTACATGTCTAATGGAACTTTGTTTTCAATGTTGAATGGGAATGCTAGCGAGCTAGACTGGGAAACCAGGTTTAGAATTGGTCTAGGTGCTGCAAGGGGGCTTGCTTGGCTTCACCATGGGTGTTATCCTTCGATATTGCACCAGAATATTAGCTCTAATATGATACTCTTGGATGAAGACTATGATGCTAGGATAATGGATGTTGGATTGGCTAAGCTTATGACAAATTCAGATCCCAATGAGCGTGGCTTTGTAAATGGAGATCTGGGTGAGCTTGGTTATGTAGCTCCAGAGTACTCGAGCACATTGACTGCTTCTGCGAAAGGGGATGTTTACAGTCTTGGGGTAGTGTTTTTGGAGTTGGCTACTGGTCAGAGATCTCTTGAAGTTAGTGGTGCTGAAGAAGAATTTAAGGGTAATTTGGTGGATTGGGTGAATCACCTTTCTGTTTCTGGTCGAATTAAAGATGCAATTGATAAACGTCTCCGTGGAAGGAAACATGATGAAGATATTGAGCAGTTTTTGAGAATTGCATGTCATTGTGTGGAAACTCGGCCAAAAGATAGGTGGTCAATGTTCAAGGTTTATGAATCTCTGAGGATTATTGCAGAGGAACATGGTTTCTCGGAGCAATATGATGAATTTCCATTGCTTTTTGGCAAAGAAGATATGGAAAAGGTGATATAAAATATGTTGCTGAAAGGTGTTAGAAGCATGAATATATGGCGTAAATGTTTCTGTGGTCATTCCTCTATGTGGTACGTGCCCAAACTATCAATGCAATTTTCCTGAATCCCGCTTTTGTTTCCTTTCTGTAATACTATTCTATATCAGGTATAACTGTACTATACATTAGGAATTTCAATATGCTGCTGCTGTTTGTGAAGTTATCATTGTCTGATTATGTATTTCTTGATGTTTATTATGTAGTTACCGTGTTGTAAGCTTGTGAAATTCATGATGAAGTTCATTTATTAGATTTCTTGTCCCATATTAGATTTCTAGTCCCAACCTAGACAGAGAAATGGACTGGTAATTGTTGATTGCTTGATAGTTGTTTTTATTATTTCAATATTGTTTTTGGCCACGCAGAATATTTACAGCAAAATGGGCTGCTTTCTGGCGCAAGTACATGTAATTTTAAGATTGTAACTATCTATTTCCTTTTTATGTGCCAGACATATATGTATGTGTCTGCGCGCACACACACACACACACACTGCATTTATGCTGATTTTGTGAGTGCAAGACATAAAATGAGTATACAGCGGGGACGTAGAAGAAGATTTTTGATATAGTTTTAAAGCGAGTATGGTTCTATGTTGAACTATCGCTGCTCTACATAATACTATGCTTGTGCGCACTAAAAATTTTGTTCTGGTATTATTGTTTGCTGGATAGCTGTTCTCAGTGCTAGTGATAACTGATTAGTCAGTCAAAATAAAGTCTGGCATGCTATTAAGATTGTTTGTAAAGGTGTAATAATATATCTTCGGCTCTTCGCCATCGAGAAGTTCTATCATATTTATCTTGCCCAATGCAACCTCCCGCAAAACTACTTGTAACTCTCATCGTTTATTTAGGACATGCGTTGTAGGGTGATGGTGCAAGCAATTATAATATATTTAGAACTATATTTTAGGGATTTCACTTGGCCAACATTATAATTCAGGGAACACAAAAGATGCGAATTTGATTAATGTGTATAGCAATGAATTTTTTCATGTTTTTCTTAGAAAACATTGAAGCTATATTTGTTGTGGGATTTGCAATGAATGGACCAGTGGCATCCTTGCTCTGAATTTTTACTTGAGATTTGATTTTATAATTTAATTTGACATTTAGTTAAAATCCTTAAATATTATAATCAAGAAGATTGTAAGTTATATAATTCTCCAAAATAAACTAGCAATAATCGACATTAGTTAGCAAAAAACATTATAAAAGATTCAGTAAGGCAGAACAAATGCAAAACATAATACTAAGAGGTTGAGGCCTAAGGGTTATATATGAAGTTTAAAACCTGAACCCGTTCCGGTATAATGCTTACTAAAAGGAATAGCTAATTCTGTAATCTCTTGATTTTTCAGGTATCTAGGTCATTGCCTAAACAGTAATGATCCTTAAAACCCAATACCACCTAGGTTATTTTAGTTTTGAGGATTATGATTCCCAGACTATCACCCTATGTATTCTATATGTAAAGGACTATTATCCCATAAAATTAAATTTTTGGTATCTTTCTGGTTCATTTCTTTAGGATATTAGATTTCATTCATTTCTTTAGTTCATATCTAGGAATAATCCCATGGTACTGAACGAAAAAGGTGAATAATTAAGGGATACAAGTCCTTTAAATTTAGAATAAATAAGGTGATATTCTTGGGATTATGTTCACCCAAAACATATATGGATATAGTTCACTATGTTTTAGTGAATTTTTTCTTAATCTATGCATTATCATATCACAAACTTGGGTACTTGAGTATCTGATAAAGTGCATTTAAAAGATAATTTTTTTGCATCTTTACCCCTTAAAATTATGTAAAAGAAACATGTAACTTGATTTTAGCACTAGTAACTAAGTAGAAGTAGCCATAAGCCGCATAGGTAATTGGTAGAATCTTGTGGATGTGTGATCAGTCATTTCAGTTAGCAAGGAGAGAAAATAAATCAACTTTTCATTCATAAAGATTGCATGAGATGGGGAATCTGTAACTCATGCAAGCAAAAAGAAACCCTCTAGATTTGAATCTCAGTTACTTTAAGACCAAGTCTTTGATTCTTGAAAAAATCAAAAATCAACTACCAGTAAAAAGCTAAAGTTAAAAGAGATAAAGAACTTTGGTTCTACTTTCCAAAAGAAAAGATTATATATAAATCCTATTACTAAGAAATAAAAGTATTGTGGTTTTTGTATCATCTTTACACTATAATTATCAAGAACCACGCGCCTAAAGGTGAAGTGATTTTATATGTATGAATTAATAACGAAACATATGTATCATTAACCTAAGTTATACATAACATTATAACCTAATATAAGAAAAAAAATAGATATTTAACAGAGGTTCTATTTTCACCTAATATATTTTGAGGTGGTATATTCATGTAAGCCCAACTAGTAGGGCAAATATTAAAAAAAAAACAAAGTCCTTTAAGCAGAAGATGAATTGCTTTATATGGGAAACACAAAGCCAATTAATAAGAAAGCAACACAAAGCAAAGGCAACAAACTTTATACATATTGCATGCCTACATACACAAGGAGACTAGTGCATTTCCTGGGTCATGCAAAATCGATAGTTCTGTTTTATTTGTCATGCAAAGCTCGATTTACGTCTTCGTTCTTCTGAAAGGACGTAGCTGGGGACGATACTGATGCGATGACCTCAAGAAATACTCTAGGTTTGCATATCTGTTGTAAAGAAGCTTTAGTTTCCGATTTCTATCCCCACCCTCTTTGGCTCCTTCCATTGGCAATTTGGTAGCAAATTTCAGGCTCTGGATAGTGTAGAGCAAGACTACTACAATAACAATAAGGTAGATAGATTTGGAGGTTTGGAGGTCCTCTTGTTATTCATTCACATAACCTGACTATATATAACAATCATTAGTCTAAAACTATACAAACTAACGGCATCTCTTTCCTCAATGATGAACAAAATTCACTATTGGCTTTCCTCCAAAGATTTTTAATTTACTTGATGCTCAAAATCGATCAGGTGGTTGTGTAGACTTCCCTGCTCTTCTGAAAAAAGAAAATGAAGTATAGATTTGAGAGAATGTGGGAAGTAAGAGGCTGCTTGTGCTCTTTCCTAGTGGATTTGAAGGAGCCTAGTGTTCATATAGTTCCATTTGAAATCCTAAACTTACAAGAGAAATTGCTGGGGGTGGTTCGAGTTCTCCTATTTCTCTTAGCATGCTTGTAAAATAATAAGTTGAGTAGAATATTGATATAAACTGAAGATGTTTAATGATTTAAAAGAGCTGAATTATCGACAAACGACAATGTAAGCTGTTCATTATGTTGCTTGCATGACTAAAGTATAACAATGCATCACAATGTCTAAACTTGTTGGTGATTTAGGTAAAAGAAAAAAGAGCATCCACAAGCCATGCATAATTCAGCTATGTTTTTCTCATCTAAACATGTAATGTTGAGAATGTACCTGTTGTGAATAGGATCAGGTCCATTAGGTACTCTTCTCTTGCTCACAAAATTAAGATTGTAGTGGAGAACACCGTGTTTCCTCTGTTTTCCTATCGACTTCAGGTCCTCGAATCTTCCTGCTGATGGAACAACTGTAATCATAGTCATTTGTCTTGTCTGATGGTTTATAATCCCAACAAGCAATAAACAGACAACCCCCACCAAAAAAACAGCTCCCCTGGAGTCCCTGCAAACCCTACCACTGTCAACCATGATTTCTCCACTGTTGTCCTTTACATACTCTCCCAAGACAAACTTGACGGCCTCTGGAAATGAGAGTTTAAGAACAAAACGATATTGAAACAATCACAAGGGTGATCATTTGGAGCTCAGGTGAGAGCTGAGCAAGTTGAAGAAGAGAACATATTAATGGGAATGAAAAGCAGGGTGAGTGAGATAAATGTTTTAAATCTTAGGGTGAGTGAGCTAAATGTTTTAAATCTTTGCCTGTGAGGACTGAAGAACCAATGAGCAATTTCTTACTTTATAAGTGCAATATAAAAGGCCATTTTGTGAGATTACTACTAAAATAATATGAAGTAAATAAAGTATATCTTCTCCTTTTGCTTTAGATTTGATTGGGTCCATGAGATAAACGCAACATTTGCTTTCATGCAGCAGTTCAAAGGGACCTCACTATCTCCCAGCTATAACATTTCATTCGTACCCGAAACTTCAAAAAGCCATTGATTTTTGTGCCCATATTTGGACTTATTATTAGGGTAGTGAAGGGAATCTATAATTTTGCATAGTCCAATTTCACAAAATTATTACCTTCATATTAGAATATCTGCATGAAAACATATTATATTCTAAATCTGTTGTTTCCTGGAACCAGTCTTGCCTGTTAAAGCTCCAGTTTTGCCAGTTAAAGCCCCCTCCGGCCTTCTGTGTTTCTGGAAAAGATCCTACTACTAGTTCTGTAGTTAAGATGAATAGATGATTAAATATAAAAGGACCTCTACAATCTTGAAAAGATAAGTGAAATGTTATTTCCAGAGCTGTATTTATATTTTATAGCATATGTCCCCTGCATTCATAAAATGTTGCATATTGTGATACATTATTAAAAAAATAGCTCTGGAAATAACATTTACCAAAGATAATACACAAACGCAATTATACCCATGATGCAGACATATTCGGTAATAGAATGCTTCAACAATCCAAGGGTTTGAAACCCCTTGCTACTAGCATCTTTTATATTTTTGTAAAATAAAACTAAGGGTAAGTCTGCGGAAATCGGGAAGGGACCTATTGATCGGGAGTTTTGGGCAATGGGTAGGCACTTTTGTACTAATGTTTTCACGAGATTAAGATCCATAAAATCAAGGAAGAAAGCTAGTTTTAACAAGATAATCACAAAGTTTTCAGACACGTGAGGAGTATCATTTGAAATGCGGAAAACATAAAGAGGACTGTAAAGAAATGTCTAAAGCTAATTGAACAATTAAGAAAGAGTATTACCATGCAGTAATGTACACATATAGTACATTTCTACCTGTACCACATACTGACATACAAGAAGAAAGATAACTACATCAACGAAGCCACAAGCAAATAGTGCAGAAGCAAATAGTGCTCCTCACAAGGTTTATAACACAGTTTCGGTGGGCGTTAATTGTATAGGACTAATTGGAAAGATGTCCATCTCAGGACTAATTTTATTTCTCGAAAATTTGTTAACAACTAAGATTATCTTAGTCGAGCGCGATGAGATAGCTCAACTGGTTAGAGCTTATCTCTTATCGTCCTAGGTCCTGGGTTCGATTCTCACTCACCCCGAGATTTATTGAAAACATATATTCATTGTAAGTTATATAAGCCTATTTGGTCAAAAAAAAAAAAAGATTATCTTAGTCTATGTGGGAAAATTGTACACTAAATGTTCTTCGTAAACAAACTTAGAAAACCGTAAACTGAAGTGTAATTGGTAGATATGCATGGATTCCTAGTTCCAATTACAAGACCTGGCTCTAAGCTGTCATATACAGTGCAACTCAAATGTTGCAAGATCTGTTTCATGACAGGAATTCTTTTGCTAATAATTGGAGTCATGTAGGAGTTGGAGCTTCCTATTCAATGGTCCCAACGGAAAAAGATAAAGATAAAGAAAGGAGCTAAACTGTAGTCTATGGAAATGAACAAAATGACAAGGAGAAGCCACTGACAGAACCAGCAACAAGACTGCCATTGGATTTTTCATATGAAAAAAGTACTAGCAAATTGAAATCCAGAGCGTTCTGTTTATTTTCTATATAATTTACGGAATAAGGTGACATGTTGAGGGTTTAAATTTTTATAATGATTATGAGCTTGTTTGGCTCGGCTTAAAGTCCGAGCTATAAGTAATTTTTGACTTCAAGTTAAAAATTATCTGTGTAATAAATCAAAAAATGATTTAAAATTAAACAAACAGTTTAAAGTGGAAAGTAGGTAGGAGGTAAATTTTTGAAAGAACTTTTTTTTAATGATTTTATTTGATTAAAGTTAATATCATCATTCAAATGGATAATTCATCAATTAAATTTTTATTTTAATATTTTTAATACCTGTTGGTCCGCCCAAGACAAGTCAGGGACTCGGGGTTTTTGCGAGTTCTGGACAGTTACATAATGGAAAATGTTGCTGAAATAAGGGGTCTACGAGTCCATGTAACATTGGGCAGGCACAACTACTGTTTCAGAATTATGATAATGCAGTTATTCATCTTGGAGCCAAGATTAGGTATGAAGTGATTTAAAAATGCTGGGCAGATTGTATGACTAAAACATATAACTAAAACTTGCCCACAGTACTTCCTATGCCAAAAAATATGCCCTCCAGATGTGGGGAAAAATAAGAAATGCCGAGGTTTGCTCTTACGAGTATCAATCCCTATGGTCCAGTGCAGTCATTCAAAACCAAAGTATATATCTTAAGTATGTGCCTTTTCAATCCAAACTGTATTTTTGGTATCAAAGGTCCCAATAGTTGGTTTTTAATTTTGTAGAAACCAACAAGAAGCAAGTACAAGTTAACATGTGCTTGCTTAAACCACACTAAACTAAACTGGAAGATATGAGTAACAAAAAAGACTGTGAGTGGTCATCACTATTCCTGAGTGCGAATCCAATGTATTCACATAGATTGTGGCTAGAGGGGTCATTTTCCCAGTTGGAAAAAGTTTGCTGCTGCTGCTGTTTATTTTTTTCCTTTCGTTTTTTCATGTTACGAACATGGCACTTTATTTTCTGCTAAAAGTGTGTATTATTACTTTCCCCCAAGTATTTTATTAATCATTTTGGACCTCAATGTATATATTACATTACCATGTTTGATTGCGCTTGCATGCATCACAACAATAACTTTCAAGACATTGTACCGGGGCAGGGCATGATTCAATTCTACTCCCTTTTCCGATAAAATTAAAATTGTATTTGTACATCTTCGGATCTAAAAATTATAAACCGCAACCAGGGGAACGAAACACCCTAATTCGTTTTTAAAATTCTTGATTCGATTACAGTTATAAAACCGATTAATAGAAAATTGACAGATTTTATTTTTTAAAATCCACTGCGCATCAAGCGGAATACATTATAATTTATAATAGCTAATTCGTGTGATCAAACATATTAGACATTGAATTAGCTAGTGTCACGATCTAGCAAACAAATGATATTACTAGTATTGGACCTGTGTCTAGTCCGAAAACAAAGCCCAATAGCTAGAGCCCAATAGCGCAGTCTCCACTATCCATCTTAGCCTCAGTATATAAACTGATTTATGTATCTTTCCTGATTATCAAATGAATGAAATGAATGCTTAATTTAACTTTTATTTCCTTACTTTTATTTTCTTGCATTTTTCTTTATTTTAGTAGCTTACTTTTGAAATCAAATTGTCAAGTTCATGACAAATGGTATCAGAGCTTGCAGTTCCTCGGACACTATGAACGGCGATTTTGGTACCGTTAACCCATGGTATTACCCTGTCACTTCTTTTTCGCCATACCAATTTTATAACCCTAATTTTTACCATCCTCCTGAATATACTCCACCTCCAACACCCCCGCATGTCTATCACCATATTCAACCACCAGAACCACCATATCAGTTCTATACCATCCCTCAACCACCATCATATTATACACCTCCTACATCTTACACATCCCCTTATCTTCCAGACAGCAGCGGAATACCTTGGTATTCTACTAACCAGCATGAAATTCAAGCTCGTCCAAACCCATATCACCCACCTTTGACTTGTTTTACGAGTCCATTTATCACTACAACACAGTTTCCATTTGGAGTTATTGATGAACAACAACCTGAATTGGTCGCGTCCCAGGTGTTCGATGAAAGTCCTCACTCACCAGAGCTGATTTCCAACTCCAGTAATGATAACTACCACCAGATGGATGACAAATTCACTGAAATAATTCAAAAACTGGAAGAGATTGGGAAGAACCTTGCAGATCGGTCAATGACATCTAAGGAGATGTCCTCAAAGAAAGTAAGCCAATCTTCTCATATGCTTACTCATGTTCCGATTGTTAGTAATTTGGATAAAAGTGTTATAATTGAGAAAACAGGGAATGTTGATAGTAAGCAACAACTTGATATACTTGCTCCTCACATGTTTGATGAAAGTCCTGAGAATGAATATGTTACACTGGATAAAAAAAATTCCCACCACTCCTTGTGCGGGACAAGTTTATTCTGATGTTGAATCAAGTCAATCAACTGTAGTGGAAACTTCAGTGGAAAGTTTGAACTATGACAATAGAGTGTTTGATGTGAATTCTGGCATAAATGTAAATGAAAAGAAGAGAATTATGAAATTGTTTAATGATCATGATGATACCCCTGTTAGTGATGAAGATGAATCGGAGGGGATTGCCAGTGAAGTTTGGAAGGAAATTGTGGGTGAGAAAAGTGGTGACAGTACTTTCGAAAGTAGTTATGATGAAAGTGAATCCCCAATACAGATAGTTGATTTTAGTAAAGGCAAATTAGATTCTACCAGAAGAAATAGAAGTAGTGGGGGAATGCTAGCTGTGAACAGTGTTTTTGTTGGGGTTAAAATTGTTGGTTTCGAGAATGAAGAGGAATGGGGGGTCGAAGAAATCGAGCGAAAGGATATTGAAGATTGGAAGGTGTTGAAATCTAAATACACTTTAGCTTTAAGATCTGTTGATGTGAAGAGAAACCTTGATGAAGGTAAAGGCAGAAGTGGGAAAGTTTTAGAAGTCAGTTCTTTGAAAGAGGTGCTAGAAGATGATGATATGAGAAAGAATGAAGAAAATAATGCCACTGAAGAAAGTAAGAATTCTGGAGATCAAAGTTGTGAGGCACAATATGTGTTACCAAAAATTAATGGTTTGGATGATCTGTGATCTGTCTAACATTGTATGTGACAGAATTTTAAGCATCTTTGATCCTGGTGGTTATAAGAGAAATGTGGCATGTGTCGTTATAATGTTAAAGGAAATGAACAGGAGTTCAGAAGTGGGACTAGATGGCATTGCAAAAGTAATCTCAGCTTGTAGTGTTGTCAATGTTAGAGAAGATATGGGCTCAAAGGTTATGAATCGGAGGAAAAGGTTTGAGAGTAAAAATGGTATTGAAGATGGCAGTGCTACACATGATTGTTCCCATTTTGTAACTCTGATTGGAGACTTGAAATCTATCAAAAAGATCTATGATGAAATGTATGACACATATAATGAGGACAAAAATGCAAGAATTTCAGTCATGGGCAAGCAAAGATACGTTGGTGAGTCATTTGAGGTATTTGACTACATGTATAAAAAGCACCTCTATTCCTGGAATTTAAGGATGACTCGATATAGCAAAATGAGGAATATGGAACCAGCTCGGTTATTGTTTGATGACAGTTCAAGTAAGAAAGTTGAGCCGGAAAAGAAGGTGCGTTTTGAGTCCAATAGCATAAATTTAATGAATATTCTTAGTATTGGTAGACATGGAGGCTTGATATATGAGCTTCAACCTTTCACTAAGATGGTCACTGCATGTGGTAAGGTGTCTGGTATTAAGCTCTATGGGTGCTTCATTAACATGCCAGGAATATCTGAAAGGCTTAACGAGGTAGATAACAGGACAATCGATTTCCTGAATAAATTAGTAATTGTTGTTTATTGGAGAACTCCTCGAGTTAAGATGGGAAAGAGAGTTATGAGAAGGATCACACTTGATAAGATCACTAACTCGTGTATTTTGAGTGCTTGTGCTCGTAAAGGACCGGTGAAGGGAGTTGTGTGTAGCTTCCTAAATCCGCTGTGTAGCTTGATGATTATTACGAAGGAAGGTTGATGTTTCTTTGTGACTTCTGGTAAAGATGATTTGCACCTTAATATAGATATATCATTCGCAAAGACTCTCCAGCGTATGTCCATCATTAGTTTCCTGGTGGTAAATCAGAATGTTAAGAATCATGAGGAGATATATGTTGTCAAGGAGAATGGAAAAGAGAACGTTAATGCTCGTGATTTATGTGGAAAACTTGTCTCTGTTGCTGCGTGCTATTTTGTTATTCATTTGGATATTAGAAATGTTAAATTGAATGATGCATGTGCGTGTAACTTCCTAAATCCGCTGTGTAGCAAATCAGAGCTTGAAATGTCTTCTGTTAAAATTGGTAATCTCGATTGGACACTTAAATGTGTCGAAGATGCCCTATCCCTTGAGCCTGTTTCTGGAGTACCAATTGTAGATGGTATTTATGCACTCGTTGGCCAAGACGAATATGAAAATGTGCTCAATGAAGTTGGGTTCTCTGCAATCAATCTTCATAAATTTGTTCAGTTTCCTTCCTCTGTCTATGAGAGAAATGCAAATGCCAGCTATAGTGTTACTCCAATATGTCATGAACAAATATCATCTACTGTTGGACCTGTTCCAGTGCTTTGTTACAAAGGAATGTGCGATAGAATCTGGAACTCTGAAAAGACATTAAAGCTTATGAATGATTGTGGAACAATGGTGCTTGAAGAAGTTACATGGCAGATATGGAAGAAGTTACTACTAGCAAAAGTTACATGGAGCAAAGTTACATGGAGCAGTGTCAATTTCATCCTTGAGGACAATGATGATTTTAAGAGGGGGTATTTGTCACGATCTAGCAAACAAATGATACTACTAATATTGGACCTGTGTCTAGTCCGAAAACAAAGCCCAATAGCTAGAGCCCAAGAGCGCAGTCTCCACTATCCATCTTACCCTCAGTATATAAACTGATTTATGTATCTTTCTTGATTATCAAATGAATGAAATGAATGCTTAATTTATCTTTTATTTCCTTGCTTTTGTTTTCCT
Source organism: Kitagawia praeruptora (assembly GCA_037693485.1). NCBI lineage: Eukaryota > Viridiplantae > Streptophyta > Magnoliopsida > Apiales > Apiaceae > Kitagawia > Kitagawia praeruptora. The sequence goes on along the minus strand of CM075350.1, from coordinate 56,129,047 downwards.
GCATTTTTCTTTATTTTAGTAGCTTACTTTTGAAATCAAATTGTGAAGTTCATGACAGCTAGCCAACTATTTTGGAGAACAGTAAAGCTTCTGAGATCTGAATATAAAATCATGATATTGAAATGAGAAAAATCATCGTTATGAATTGCCGGTTTGGAGAAGTAAAATACTTCTCTGATATATAAATTACTTCCCGTCATGGTTATAAAAATCGGTAATCGGTATAAATCGATTGAGCTACCGATTTAAGATTAATCGGGTAATCGGGGATTAATCGGAAGGATTAATCGGAGTATAAATCGGATATTATAATAATATTTAATAAATTAGTCTAATTTACAATTAAACATATCATTTTAAATAAATTCATAGGATTAATCGGATTTCAAAAATCGAATCGATTGGCTACCTTACAGAGGATTAATCGGGGATTAATCGATTAAATCGGGGATTTTTAGAACATGGCTTCCCGTTCCCTTTTATTTTTTTTTTATTTTTTAAAGCATATAAAAATCATAATTATATACTCCCTCTGTCCCGGTCAGTAGTTTACATTTGCGGACCAGTTTCCGGCACGAATTTTAAGGATAGTTTTATAACTTATTTTTGATATTTTCTTTTTTTGTATAAAAATAGAACAATCCTATTTTTATACAAAAAAAGAAAATATCAAAAATAATTTATAGAACTATCTTTAAAATACACCTTAAAATGTGTGTCAGATACGCAGTTTTTTATGTAAAGAAATGGATCGGACTGAGGGAGTATTAAAATTAAACAAAGTCACCAATGTACGAGGAATCTGACCAACTCCATGAGTCCATGACAATTTGTTATTTACATGCCGGATTTTATTATATTATTATGAATATATTTAAGTTAAAAATAGGCTTAATGATCTTTTGACCCTTCAAGTTTGCGCAGTTATACCCATAAAGCCCTAAGGTTTAAAGTCGTTCCTTTTTGCCCCTCCAACTTCAGAAATATACCTTTTAGCCACTTTACCGTCGTCTTTTTGACACAAAAACGTCGCCTTTTAAAGGCCAAAGACGACGGTTTGTGGCTAAAAGGTACATTTTTGAAGTTGGAGGGGCGAAAAGGAATGACTTTAAACCTTAGGGCTTTATGGGTATAACTGCGTAAACTTGAAGGGCCAAAAGGTCATTAAGCCTTAAAAATAATAATTTTAAATTTATTATTCAAAGTACCTAATTGAAAGCGCGTGTGGTAGTTGTTAAAAAAAAGGAATCTAACAGGTTTGGTACACCTACAACCGAGTGAAATAAGATTTGAGTTGTTTGCACGAATTGCATTTTCGTTTCCAAATGATTTGTAGTCAAGAACCTTTTTAAAAATAAATTGGCTTAATGATCTTTTGACCCTTCAAGTTTACGCATTTATACCCATAAAGTCCTACAGTTTTAAAACGTTCCTTTTCGCCCCGCCAACTTCAAAAATGTACCTTTTTGCCACAAATCGTCGTCTATTCGTTCTAAAAGACGACGGTTTTTTGTCAAAAAGGCAACGGTTTTGTGGCTAAAAGATACATTTCTGAAGTTGGAGGGGCAAAAAAGAATGATTTTAAATCTTAGGGCTTTATGGGTGTAACTGCACAAACTTGAAGGGTCAAAAGGTCATTAAGCCAAATAAATTTGGTAAGTTCGTATATTGAATATGTCAGGATTTACTTGGAGAGACGACCGTTAATTTACCAGTTCTCCTAAAAGCTCATGTTAGGAATTGAGCTTACCAGGATCATATATTTATTTTAAAAACATTTGAGATTTTAGGAGAACTGGTAACTTAACAAGTAGTGTTTGATATACTATCATTTGTTGAAAAAAATTACTTCTGATGGAAGATTATTCGTTTACTTCGTGGCAATTTATTTACTTTCATATTAAATAGTTAATAATTATTTTAAAGGGAACTTATTTTGTCCACAAAATAAATTCGATACTACTACAGCAAAATCTCTATAAACTATTATCGTTGAAATCGATGAATTTTATTAATTTTTAAAAATTATTAATTAATCGAAATTAATTTATATTTTTGTTATTACGTTAGGATAAAAAATTCATAAAAATATTAATTTATCGTGATATCGAGTATTAATTTAATAAAATTTTACTGTATAAATCGTTGAAAAATGCTTGTAATAATCTATGTGCATGTTTGGCATTTGAAAAAACAGCTTTATTGTATTTGGGCCGAAAATCTGTTTATATTTTAACAGGATTATTTGGCAAAATAAGTAAAAGTTCATTTATAGCAGTTAAATGCAATGTTTCAGAAATTGTTTTTTTTACCAATTTTTAACTGTCCCGATTTTTTCCTATTTTTGATCGCCTAAATCAATTTCAACTTTTTTTTTGACCAACTTACTAAAAAACGTCTAAATCTCTGCCTAGTTCCATCTCAAAGCATTTTTTTATGGTGCCCAGCACCTAGATCACTCCTTAAATGTGATAAGAGGTTTCACCTTATAATTGTAGACTTGTAATCTACTTTTTTTTCTCTCCCCTTTATATCAATACCTAACAAATTAAACGCCTCTTCCCACAATTATTTGTTCATATTATTCATCATTATTGCTATATTTTATCAAGTAAAACTTCTAAACCAAACCAACACATCTCTATTATTATTACCATTTCTCTCCACTTTAATTTATCAATTGCGGTACGTGAATCTCTCGTGATGTTGTACATACATATATATATAAATACATAGGCAAAATATCAAATAAAAACCACTCTTAAAATACAAACTAGAAACCATCACTAATTTATACAATCAAAATCACTATTTTTATCTTTAATTTAAAAAAGATAAATTACAAACAACCCCCAGTACCCCCGTCACCTCCCCCTCCCCCTCCCCCTCCCCCTCCCCCTCCCCCTCCCATCGGAATCACCATAATTTCCGACAGCTCTATAATTTTCGGTGGTTCAAATCGAAGAACCACGTCTTCGAGCACACCACTGACCACCTCACACCTCCATGACAACCACCACACCACCAAAGATCGTAATCGAAAATAACTCGTACAGATCGAAGCTTCCAATTCGAAATTGACGACTTCACCCATCACACCACCGGTCAACCACATCACTGCCACACATTATTACTACCACAACACCATATCTAACTCCCGACGGCGCCGCAAGCGGCATTTTCATCTGACGAGATAGGTAGTCGTGAGGGTCAAAGGCCCTGAACACACATGTCAATCGTCTATTGCCTTTACCATTGATTGTCATTCTTTACAGTTTTAGAATGATAAAGGCGCGAAGCGCTGTACAAGAAGGTGCGAAGCACCGTTAACCGGTGACGATTCTCCGGAGAAGATGACCGGAGGTCATCGGAGATCTGTCAAAAATAAAATTAGTGATATAGGTAGTGTAATTTAGTGATTTCTGTTAGGCTGGGGTTTGTTTCTAGTTTCTATTCTAACATTGGTTTCTAGTGGAGTAGGACTCTATATACATAAACAGAATTTTTGATTTCATTATTTCTTTTTACGTAAATGTTGTATTTTTTTAGTACTTTTTTGCGTTAAGTATTTTATATTTAAATATTTTTATTTTATATTCACATATTAAAATTTTTGTATTAAAAATATTTTTTTAAAAATAAAGATCTCAATTTATAAATTCTAATTTACCAATTACATTCCCAACTTATAACTAAAATTATCCAAATACCAAAATAACTTATAATTCACTTATACATTTATATGACCTTTATCCACTTTAAGTTATAAGTTATATTCTAAATGAGCCCCATATATGAGTGAATTACAAGTTTCAAATTTTTTTAAAGAGTAAGTGATAACTGTAACTTTTTTATTTTTCACTTGTGATATATTATTTCAAATGGTACAGTTTTGGTTATTCTTCTAACTTTTTATGCATATTTAGTTATACTTCTATTTTAAAATATTGAAAAGTAATTTTTAAAATATGGGCTTTTTTTTAAAACTACCCATATCAAGTTTTGGGCTTTTAAAAATACAGCTCCAACTTTATAAAATTCAGGCGCTACCACCCATACTTTCATTTATATATATTATAATGCCTGGAGATCGAAAATGCACAAGAAGAATTCAAGGTATATTTTTTGAATTTTCGTTTTCCTGATTTTTTTATTAATATTTTTTTTCTCGTATTAAATAGCTATTAATGATATTTTAATTGAGAAAATGACCAAAATACCTCAAAATGAGGTACCAATGGCCCAAATTATTGATTTTCGGAACTGTTGGCCCTCACTACCCACGCAACACGCTATTGCGTGTAGCGTGTCCGAAAAGTACTGTAGCAGTACTGTAACCTCTCTCTCGTCTCCCATCTCTCCGATCTCTCCAATCTCTCCGATCTCTCTCCGTCCCGTTCATCTCTCTCCGACCACCTCCACTTCTTTTGAGCACATCAAACCCATCACCATACCTTCCTCTCCATTCCCCCCAACTGTGTTTATGGAATCTGGCCCCGCAGGGCATGTACGAATCTGGCGAAAAAATGAGGGAGGGAGGTTGACTTCGATTTGGGTGTTTGAAATCCGGCAAATGAAATGATTTGAAAAGGGTATAGTTGTGTAGATCGTCGAAACACGGTTCGATTGGTGTATAGGACATACACGGACGATAACGGAATTGTACGAACTGAGCTCCGCGTTTTTTGATCGGAAATCGCCATTCTAATCGCCAGAGGGAGTTTTGGAGAAGATGAGGGATAGGCATATGACAAATGCGTATCTGCGGATACGCATGTGTCAAATGCGTATCTCAAGCTACAGTGAATGCCTCATGCTTGCGTATGTGCGTGTTACTCCTTACACAGTAGCGTGTTTACAATACACTCCACCACCAGTAGCGTGTCTCCTTGATGCTCCACTACCAGTAGCGTGTCCCGTGGGTATTTAGGGCCGTCCGAGTTGGCGGTAGGTATTTTGGTCATGGATGTTTAATTTGTGGGTATTCTGGGCCTTCACCCATTTTAATTGGTCATTAATTACACCTATTAAATATATATTAAATTTACTTTATAACAAACTTTATTTGAACATTACAGTAATTATTTCATTATTAAATATTAATTATGTATAATTAAGTTTATTTTTAGGTAAAATGACGATTGAAAATTGTTTATATTGCGTTCTTTTTTATTTCTTTTCAAGATCACTGTAATTTCTTTTCAAAAGACTGTAGGTCAGACGACTTTAACTTCTCAAACAATTTTTATTATCAATGATTGTTAAAGTCGTACTCCCTCTAGCCCAACGAATTGTTTACGTATGGGACAGAAAGCTCGGCACGCATTTTAAGGCTCTTATAAAGTATAGTTCCATAATCTATTTTTAATTTTTTTTTCTTCATAATAAAAATTTAATGTTTAAATTTTTATTCAAAAAAGAAAATTTTAAAAATAAGTTACGAAACTATACTTTATATACACCTTAAAATGCGTGTCAAGTAGTGCTGAAAACATGTAAAGAAATGGATGGGATGGAGGGAGTAATAAATTATGGAAGTACAAGATGTTTACTTAATATTAGGAATTTGTATGCAAACAACATAGATAAATTTTAAATTTTGCACATGAATAAATTACACATGGGTTATGATCAACTGATTAAAATTTAAGAAACCCAACCATTTTATCGGAAGATAAAATCGATAAAAAAGCTATACACCCATTGTTTCATCATACAACGTCAAGATAAATTAATATTCTAATTAAATACTATTATTGAATATGTACATTATGAGAGGGGTATCAGCTTTAAAAAATGTCATTAACCTTAATTTCTCAAGCAATTTTTATTATCAATGATTGTGGAAATTGTAATAAATTATGGAAGTACACAGTTCTTTACTTAATATCTGAAATTTGTATACAAATAATATAGAAAAATTTTTACTTTTGCACATGAATAAATTACACATGGGTTATGACCAAACTAATTAAATTGAACAAACCCAACCATTTTATCGGAAGATTAAATCGATAAAAAATTTGTATACCCGTTATTTAATTATATTGTGTAAAAATAAATTAGTATTCTAATTAAAAAAAATTGTACACTATTATCGAAATTGTATATTATGAGAGGGGTGTCGGCTCTAAAAAAATGTTATTGAGTTATAGTTAATATTTTTAACTTTTGATCGTAAAGATTACGTTCGTATTGTTATTTTTATTTTTATATGTTTGAGATATTTTTAAGACTATACATACTTTGCGTATATATAATTAGAATATTTTTTCAACTAATAATTCATGTAAATTATGTTTAAATCAATTATTTTAGAAAATTAATAAGAGACCAATCATTTTTTAAAAATAATAGAAATTATTTTATCTATTTTCAGTATTTTAAAATAAAAATTAATAAACCGCGCGAAGCGCAGATATATTGGCTAGTTTATTTTAAAAATACGTCATTCTCAATCTCCTTTAGTTGTTTCACTCTCGAGTTTCATCTCCTTCTGTTGAGTGGCCCCGAAGGGGCACAACTCCATCACCATCGTCGAAGAAGACGAAGGTGCTCTCTCTCTCTCTCTCTCTCTCTATCTCTCTATAGTCTGTACTAATCTTCCTCTCTCATTCTTTGCAAAAAACCTTGAAATTGGTACGACCTTTTCGAACTCTCTTATTTGCTTTCTTAATCTCATTTTCACATATTGTTTGCACTAAATCACGCAAGCGTACGTGGTCACAAGTAATATATGGTTTTTATTCACTGCTAAGACAATTAATGCACCTATGCAACAAATGTATGGTTTTTATTCACTGCTAAGACAATTAACAAATTTGGGTTTTGATTAACTAAAATTAACTAAAAACCAAATTAACAAACTAAGAATTAATTGACTAACGAGATTTGGAATCGAATTACTTATGCGAGAGAAAACATGGGATCCTAACTTCATTAAATACTTCGCTTAGCTCTGACGCCTTTAATCACTATATGCAATGGTTATGATATCTGATCGGACAACACGGAACAAGTACACGCTACCTGTCAGCATACGTATACCAAACTATCCATACATCCATAAAAGAGATAGAAGATGAATAGACACCAATTATGCTTAGACCCTATATGTCTATAGAATTTGAAAACATAACGGTTTAAGAACAAGTTATCCATAAAGATCATACAGGGCAGCGTAAGATAGTTCAAATTACACTACGAATCATGTTGGTAAACTACGAATCATGTTGGTAAACAATCATGAACCTATGCTAGCATGGCAAGTTCTAAATCTCAAGATCCACTATCGCTTCACAAGAGATTAATAGATTAAATGTTAGCTACGCATCTAACAATTAAGCACAACCATACGAGGATATCAATTATACATCACATACAGATCTTTGAAGCATCAAAATACTAAAACTCCATAAATAAATCCGTTAGAATCCCATGACAACGATTAGTTCATAATCGAACCGTTCGTCACCATGGGATCTGATGAAAACATGATAGTAAACAAAGTATTAAATATTACAAATAAACTAGAGTAATGAATTAAGAAAACAAATCCGAAATCCAGAGTATCGCCTAATTTAGAAGAATACAAAAGTAGATCTAGATCTTCGAATGTTGTCACTTCCTTCCGGGAATCCGTCTCCAAGTCTGACTCTCTATCTCTGGCTCTCTCTGTGTCTATTCTGAGTAGTAGTACGTTTTAAGATGATGGAGTGAGTTTATATAGGCCTTAGACGTCTTGTCCCCCAAGACAGTACCAAAAATACAATTTTTATTCAAAACAGGAATGTTTCTAGCGAAGCCACGCGCCGTAGAATCATATTGTCTTTAGAATCATATTGTCTTTAGAATTATAAAAGTATATGTCTGTCTCAATGCAGAAGCAACAAGGTGGGTTGTCATTTACTCATCTGTAATAGTCGAGTTTGTATCAGAACCGACCTTCTGTATTTTTTTTCTTACCAGGTGGTATCAAGAGATGGAACTTCAAAAAAGGGCTGATGACTCACGAATCCAAGAGTCATAGAGCTCTTGGTTCAATTGGAGCTGGAACTACTCCCGGACGGGTGTACAAAGGGAAGAAAATGCCTTAGTCCCTTTAATGGTGATGAAGAAGTGGGGAGTGTCACGACTGTTTTTTTGGAGTGTGTTTTGTTTTGTCTTTTTGGAGGTTGTTCCAAAAGATTTTTTATTTGAGAGGAGTTCTCTCACACTTGTATATTCTTTTTAGATCTTTATAAATTTACGAGGTGTTGTCCTCATTTATCTAATAAATAAATTAGTTATTTAGAAATTAAAGTTGCAAATACTATTACAAATATCAATGGAACTGATATGAAATGTATCTGAATTGCTACGTTTATTAATTTAAAAATAGCAATGGAACTGATATGACATATGTTTCTGAATTGCTAAGTATTTTTTTTCTTTTGAGTAGAATTGCTTAGTTAATTAAGTTGCAAATACTTTTGCATAAGTTGCAAATACGTTTGTGTAAGTTACAAATATTATGGTATAAGTTGCAAAATTATTGCAAACATGTTTTCAACTTCTGCAATAATGGTTGCATAAGTCGTAAACATGGTTACATAAGTTGCAACTGATACAAATAGTTAAATATGATATAAATAGTTTAAAAAAGAAAAATTGCAAATACTTTTGTATAAGTTGCAAATGTTGTGGCATAAGTCACAGAATTATTGCAAACATGATTGTAACTTTTACCATCATGGTTGCAACCGTGTTTGCAACCTTTGCAAACATGGTTGTAGAAGTTACAAACATGGTTGCAAATGTTGCAACTGATAAAAATAGTTAACTCCGATTCTTGAGATAGGTGCCCCTATGGGTCCTATTGTTAGGAGTTGTCCCACATCGGTTGTGGGAGGGGCAGATAGCCAGTTTATAAGCAGCCAGTTAACTCCATTAGTATGAGGCCTTTTGGGATGTGCCCAAAAACAAATCCGTGCGGGCTCGGCACAAAGCGGACAATATCATACTAATGTGGAGTTAAGGTGTGCTTGGCAGCCCAACAAGTGGTATCAGAGCTATGGTTATAACGATCCAGAACAATCTCAATGGGCTCCAGAATGGATCCAGGAAGAGGCAGATGGGCTATCCCAGGTTGGGCTTAAGGGGGAGCAGGTGGGCTTTCCAGTATGGGCCTAGGGGGAGCCAGATGGTCAGGAACTTCCAGTATGGGTCAAGGGGAGCAGATCACACAAAAGGAGGCAGATTCGACAGGTGTCGAGCCCGATGTGTGAAGGGGGAGATTGTTAGGAGTTGTCCCACATCGGTTGTGGGAGGGGAAGATAGCTAGTTTATAAGCAGCCAGTTAACTTCATTAGTATGAGGCCTTTTGGGATGTGCCCAAAAACAAATCTGTGCGGGCTCGGCCCAAAGCGGACAATATCATACTAATGTGGAGTTAAGGCCTGCTTGGTAGCCCAACACCTGTTCCACATAAAATCATATTGTCTTCATATTATCATAAAATCATGTGTCATTGTATAATTATTTTACATGAAGGCTTAATGGCCTTTTAGCCCTCAAAGTTTCCACCAAAATACCCATCAGCCCTCACTGTTTCAAAACGTTCCTTTTGACCCTCCAAGTATCCGTAAAGGTCCAATTAGCCCTTATACCGGTATAGGAAATGGTGAGTTTTGGTATTTTTGGTTCGTTTTAATCGACACAACAACAATACAGCAAGAATCCGGCTAGAAACCGATTAAAACGAACCAAAAATCACCCAAACTCACCATTTCCTATACCGGTATAAGGGCTAATTGGACCTTTACGGATACTTGGAGGGTCAAAAGGAACGTTTTGAAATAGTGAGGGCTGATGAGTATTTTCGTGGAAACTTTGAGGGTTAAAAGGTCATTAAGCCTTACATGAAACATGTGCAGTTTTAATTATATGTCAATTGAGTATGAGTGCATTTTAATAAAATGTCTAATGTGAATTTTCATAATTTGCAACTGATACAAATAAGTTGCAAACATGTTTGCAACTTCTGTAACCATGTTTGCAACCTCTGCAATGCAACCATGTTTGCAGAAGTTGCAAACATGGTTGCAGAAGTTGCAAACATAGTTGCAAAGGTTGCAACTGATAAAAATCGTTAAATCTGATTATCAAGAAGGGTGCCCCTGTGGGGCCTGCTCTACGGAGAATCATATTATCTTCAGAAATACAAAAGTATATGCATGACATGTGTGAGCCTTTACAACCATATATAATCATCCTGGAACAAACTCCAAGATAAAAAATGAAAGTAAAAGCAAAAAAAAACCACACTATAAAAATTACCAGCTACAAAGCTCGGACAAAGGCAACAAATACACACTATTTTTTTAATATTAATGCAAAAATACCGAACAAAACCCTAAGAGCCCAGACCTCATCCACCTCATCGTTGCTGCATCCCTGGCTACAACCTGAAAACGATAACATGTTCATTTCGTATCTGAGATGAAGTACGAGGAAAGGACCATTTTATCTTAAAAGCTTAATTACCCTCCTGCCCAACGCTTCTATCTGAAAAGTAAATCTCAAAGCACTTAAGTTTACGCAAAGCAATAAGACAAATGTATGTCATAATTATACAACTCTACCTGCAATATCTTATGTCAATCTTAAACTGCTAAACGTGTAAATTCGGCAAGAACTCTCAGTCCCTCATGCTTCGGGGAGTTTGGGTGCAATAATGTTATCTATAATCTGTACAAGGGCCTTCTATAAGCTCAAGTGCTAAGAGAAGCAGGGTAGATAATTATATTTCAATTATAAAATAGATATAACACAATTCAAAGTCAAACAGTGTTGTCCAAGATAAACATATTCTACACAAGATAAGATGTTATTACATTTTAATATTGTTGTCAATCTACACAAGATTAGTAGCCAAATTACATGTACATCCAGATGATGATATTATAATCAGAATCACGCATTGCGGTGAGAACTAAGAGTCAATAAATTTTGAGTTTCACACACGCTTGTAAACACAAGATAGCTGGGGAATCTACTAAAAACATATAGGCAGTCAAAACCCTGGTGCAATTGAACATTATTAATTGGGCAAAATTAAGCTGAAAGTAAGAAAACATAAGCATAAGAATTGAGTTACCTGAGAATACGAAACTGAGAATGAATCAACCCCAACACATTCCAAAACTCCGGAAACAACCCCAACGCTTCCCCATTCCTCTAGTGTTGCGACTATTCCGTAATCAACGAAGTATAAGACACAATATCTCTCACACGTATTTCATCAAACACCTGGCGTGCTTCCTCCAAACACACACATTTCGCATACATATTCACCACATAATTCAAAATCACCTGAGAATCACTAAACCTAGACCTCAACAAATGCTCATGCACAACTTTCCCATCTCTAATTCTCCCTAATTGAGCACAGAAATAACAGCGACTCTGATGTGCCCCTGCCGAATGAAATTCCAATATCCCATTAGCCAGATCCATTAACCTTGAACCAAACGCCTCTTAATTGTTTTGACAATGGCTGGTGAATGATTTGATTGAGAGAGATGAGGGGAAGAGATCGACGAGGAGAGGGTCGGAGGTGGAGGTGGAGAAAGGAGGTGTTAGTTACAGAGGCATGCCTGTACACATCTAATAACAAGCCTAATTGTTTGTAATGCTTTGCATTACTTACATGACCTCTTAACTGAGGGAACCTCTAGCTGTAGAGTTTCTGTTTGTATTGTACTTATAGTAGGCATCAAATCCTAGTTGTGTAATTGTAATTATAAAGTCTAGAATAATGCTTGAAAGAAGTTCCAAGTTTCATGCCTCAAGCAAGGAGTTAAAGACTGTCAAATAATCACAGTTGGGGATTTGAAGAAATGAAGAATTTGCCTAAGTACCAATTCGAGAAGTATATTTGTCTATTCGAGAAGTCCAGCATTCGAGAAGTCAGGGATTCGATATCTCAAGACACTATTCGATATCGCTGAATACACTGTTCGATATCTCATTCGATATCTCAGGGATTCGATATGTCTACTACTCTATTCGAGAACTCAAGAAGTCAACAAGTCAAGATTGTATTCGAGTTCTCAAAGAGTCAACAAGTCAAAGTTCCATTCGATATCTCAAGGACTCAGAAAGCTATTCGATATCTCGAGGATTCGATAAGTCAAATGTTCTATTCGACAACTCAAAGAATCCTGATGGAAAAGAGCTATTCGAGAAGTGATTCGATATGTCAATATAACAGTATTCGAGAACTCAGAGTTATCGATCAAGTCAATTCTAGTTCTCGAATCACTTACTTAGTCACTTCTCGAATACATTCTTGGAGACAAAATACTGAAGAAATTGTACAAGTCAGAAACCTGCAACAAGCCAATGCACTTTATGGACCACAATCTGTAACGTGCTCTGGAAAGCCTACAAGGAAGCTTGGAGAGATATAGAAGAGACAAGGAGCTAAAGAAGTGGATCTAAACAGGCTTTGCAAAGTCAAATCTGTAACCGTTTGGACACTTACTCAAAAAGGATAGACAGACTAGAAAGTAATTTGTTTAGCTACCTTATTTGCAGTATGTAGGCTGTATCCATGTTCTATAAGGACACAGCCTCACCTCACAACTTAGTAACTTTTGTGAGTCAAGTTTTTCATACACTGTAAGCTATATCTCTCTGAGAAAAACGAAGCTGAGAATACTACCATTTGTATTCATAGATTGTAGCAACCTTTATCTAATAATACATTAGATTAAAGTGATATTGTGTCTTGTGTTGTTTCTTTATCCGCACCTTCACTTCTACACACACAGGCACTTATCTGCTACATAGACTCAATCCAAGAAAAGTTCAAGAATCCATTCACCCCCCCTCTGTATTCCTTTACCGTATTCAATACTCAACAAGTGGTATCAGAACGGGCTGTTTATTCAAAAACAGAAAAATGATCATGAGTTCGAATACACCAAAGACTACAGGAACGGTGAAGGTCCCTAAGTTTGATAAAGAAAACTTCAATCTCTGGAAGATAAAGATGATGTTGTTCATTAAAGCCTCTCATCCCTTGTATCCTGAGATTCTCAAGAATGGTCCTTTTGTTCCACAACAAGAGATACCAGAGAAGACTGTTAGAACCACAACTATCCCAAGATCTTATGAGGCCAAGGATCCATCAAAGTGGACAGAGTAAGAAAGGGAGAAGGTTGCTCTTGACAACCACCTCATGCTGCTTATCATTGATTCCATGGACATGTCAATGTTTGCAAACATTGCATCATGCACGTCTGCTAAAGAGATGTGGGATCACATTGAGGTGTTGTGTGAAGGGACTGATGAGGTTAAGGAAAACAGGAAACAGATACTAGTCACACAGTATGAAGCTTTCATGGCACAGCCCAAGGAAAGCATCACTGAAATGTTTGAAAGGTTTCACAAGCTAGTTACTGAGTTGCAAATGAATGGCAAGGTTTACAGCACCAAGGAGTTAAATATGAAATTTCTGTTGTCTTCACCAGATCATCTGGAGCAAAGAGTCATTTTTCTAAGGGAGAGAGATTTGAACAAAGTCACCTATGATGTGCTCTATGGAGTCCTAAAGACTCATGAACTTGAGTTGCTTCAGAAAAGGGCCATCCAAGCCAACCAAGGTAGAATGATAAACACATCATATGCCTTGATTGTCAACAAATCTATTCTGGACCTAGAAGCATCTACAAGCCAGCTAAGGATAGAGGAGGTAGCAGATGATGAAGAAACTGAAGCTGGGGTGAGTGAACCTGTTGAGGAAAAGGAGGAAGAAGAAGAAGAAGAGTTTTACACTCTGGATGAACTTGATGGGATGGAAAATACTTCATATGCTTTCATGGCCAGAAAATTTCCAAACATCAGATTTAAAAGAAATCAACCCTTCAAACCCAAAACTCAAAACCATTCAGCCAACAAGAACAAGGCACCTGTGAAACCAAACAGAAATAAGTTCAAAACCAGTTATGTGGATAGGTCATCTGTAAGGTGCTATAGATGCAATGACCTAGGGCATTTTGCCAGTGAATGTAAGAAGCCTAAAAAGAAGGATAGAGATTATCTTGAGCTCGAAGCTAAGTATGAGGCCCTTCTGAAAAAGCAGACACATGGTAAGGCCTACATAGCTGAAGGGAAGTGTTGGGATGATTCTGAGAGTGATGAAGAGGAACAAGAATTCTGCAATTATGCCTTGATGGCCAACTCCAAGGATGACTCATCTTCATCTGATTCTCAGGTACCATCTCTCACTACTATAGACATGTCTATTTCTGAGTACAAATGCATGATTGAACAATTATCTGTTGAAATGTTTAATATTCATACTAGTATGACTGCTGCTAATGAGGAGATTGCTAAACTGTCTACTAGAAATGAAATATTAACCAAAAAGAATGAGGAACTTGAGCTAACTGCTATGCAAGTAGAAAACCTTAAGAAAGAAGTTGAATATTTGCAGAACAAGGTTGTTTGTGCTAGTCAAGTAGAGAAGGCACTTAGGGATGAATTAGCTGAGAATGAATTCAAACTGAAAACTTTCAAGAAATCATCTGGTTTAGTGCAATCCTACTGTGAGAAAATTGAAACTAAACCCAAAGCAGCTATTGGACTTGACTATGACTCTCTCAAACAGAGGAAAGGCTATGCTGTCATTGAAGAGGACACTGCTGTTCATGAGAAAGTGCCTCACATTTTGAGAAAAACTGAAAATCCAATTTTTAAGGAATCAACATTTGAAATTGATGAGGATGCCTTACTCATCAAGCAAATGTTGAATGATGAGGATGAGGCACAATCTAGTGAACAGCAAGCATCCTCTAAGAGTGAGAGTGTCAAGTCAAAGACCAAGAAACCAGTAGTTGATAGGCCAAGACCTAAGAAGTTTGTTAAGTTTGTCTCAGCTGGGAAGAGTGAATCAGAAAAGGAAGTGACTAAGAAGAAACAGAACAGAAATGGCAAGTTAGGGATTAACAAGGATAACAACTATGCTTATATGCCTAATGCCCCTAGGAAAACTTGTCAGAACTGTTTCAGTACCAATCATTTAACTCATGCATGCAAGAAACCTGTTGGTAGTGTGTCTAAACCTTTCTATGATTGTTCTGTGCCTCTAAGTCATAGAGATGCACCCTTTTATGATAAATTTGACTGTATGCCATGCAATATGAATGTTATGACTAGTTGTTTTAATTTAAGAAGGCAATTCATTGATGGTTGTATCAGTCACAATTCTCACACACACTACACAAGGTCAAAGTCTTCAAGTCCTCCTAAAGCTAGGAAGGTACCTTTGTCACCCAAGTCTGAAACTTCAGGTTCTAAGACTTCCAACAGTGACAAGAAGACTAACACTAAGAAAGTTGACAAGCATGTTGTTTATGATAAAACTGTCTCTAAGTCACATGGACCCAAACTTGTTTGGGTACCAAAGGAAAAGTAATACCTTTGTGTTTGCAGGGCAAAGAAAGTGAAAAGAAGGTCATGTGGATTTTGGACAGTGGATGCTCAAATCATATGACTGGTGATATGGCCCTGCTATCACAGTATGAGGAAAAGGCTGGCCCAATGGTTGCTTTTGGAGATGACAGCATGGGTAACACATTGGGATATGGCAAGCTGAAAGTTGGTAATGTCATCATTGAAGATGTAGCACTAGTCAAGGGGCTCAAGCATAATCTGCTAAGTGTTGGTCAGTTTACTGATAGAGGATTCAAAGTGAATTTTGACAAAGATGAATGTTTGATCACCCACAAGAAGACTGGTGATTTTGCTCTATCTGGAGTAAGGAAGGGAAGCCTGTTTGTAGCCAATATGGACTCTGCAAACAAGGACAAAATTTGCTGCTTTTACTCAAAAGCATCAAATGAAGATTGTTGGCTGTGGCACAAGAAACTATCACACCTGAACTTCAAGGCCATTAATTCTCTAGTCAAAAGAGAGTTAGTGAGAGGCATGCCCACACTTGAATTCTACCAAGAAGGAGTGTGTGAGGCTTGTCAAAAAGGAAAAATGAAAAGATCAAGCCACAAGTCAAAGACAGTGACATCAGTAACCAAGCCATTACAACTCATCCATATGGATTTGTTTGGGCCTGTCAACATAATGTCACTTGGAAGAAAGAAGTATGCCCTGGTAATGGTTGATGATTTTTCAAAGTATACATGGGTGGAATTTCTGGCATCTAAAGATGAGGCTCCATAAGTAATTATTGAGCATATAAAGAAAGTTGACAAGGAAGCAAAGGCAAACGATGCAAGTGTGATTGCACTGAGGAGTGATAATGGAACAGAGTTCAGAAATGCCACACTTGAAGCATTCTGCAAAGAGAATGGCATTTCTCAGCAATTCTCAGCTCCAAGGACTCCACAACAAAATGGAGTTGTTGAGAGAAAGAATAGAACTCTAATTGAGGCTGCTAGAACAATGTTACTTGATGCAAAAATGCCTACATGTTTTTGGGTTGAGGCTGTGAGCACTGCATGCTATATTCAGAACAGGACCCTCATCAACAAAAACACTGGAAAGACACCTTACAACTTGATGACTGGAAAGAAGCCTACTCTAAAGTATGTTCATACTTTTGGAAGCAAATGCTTTGTACTAAAGGATAATTCTGAATATGTTGGAAAATTTGATGCAAAAGCATTTGAAGGAATTTTTCTTGGCTATTCAATGGAAAGAATTGCATACAAGGTTTATGTCATCAGTCAAAAGAAAGTTATGGAAAGTACAGATGTAACATTTGATGACAGCAAACTACCTGGACTAGAAGAAGCCAATGATGAAGACAAAGATCCATTGAGGTTTGATAATCTAGATGATTCTGATGAAGAGATTGAAACTGGAGTTGAAACTCAAGTTCAACAAACTCAAGTGATTAATGATATAAGAGAAGAATTTGTGCCAATCGATAGTGGAGAAACAAGCATCCAAGACACACCTGTGAGTAATGGCAACTTCACAGGGGGAGGAAATGAGGATGACCATGATGTGGATGATGAAGCAACATCAAGGATGAGAAGTCAGGCTGAACACTCGAGGAAATGGGATAGATCACACACTGCAGAGCAAATCATTGGAGATCCTAATGCAGGAGTAAGGACTAAGAGAGCAACTCAAAATGAGTGCCTCTATGGATGTTTTCTATCACAAGTTGAGCGTAAGAAACTTGATGATGCACTGTTGGATCCGGATTGGATTATTGCCATGCAAGAGGAGCTGAATCAATTTGAAAGGAACAAAGTATGGGAACTTGTGCCTGCACCAAAGAATAGAACCATTGTTGGAACAAAATGGGTTCTGAAGAATAAGATGGATGAAGATGGTGTAATAATAAGAAACAAAGCAAGGTTGGTTGCAAAAGGATACTCTCAACAGGAAGGCATTGAATATGATGAGACATTTGCCCCTGTTGCTAGATTGGAAGCCATCAGAATATTCTTGGCATTTGCTGCTCATTCAAACTTTAAAGTTTATCAAATGGATGTCAAGAGTGCATTTCTAAATGGAGAGTTGGAAGAAGAGGTTTATGTGCAACAACCACCTGGCTTTGAGGATCCACATTTCCCAGAATTTGTCTACAGATTGCTTAAGGCATTGTATGGACTTAAGCAAGCTCCAAGAGCATGGTATGATACTTTATCACAATTTCTTCTTGAAAATCAATTCACTAGAGGCACATTGGACAAGACACTGTTTTACAAGAAGCATGGTGATGATATTATTCTAGTCCAAATCTATGTGGATGATATCATTTTTGGTTCTACAAATGAGAAGCTGTGTGAGAAATTCTCTAAACTCATGCAGAGCAGATATGAGATGAGTATGATGGGAGAGTTGACATTCTTTCTAGGGTTGCAAGTCAGTCAAAGGAAGGATGGTATCTTTATCAGTCAAACCAAGTACATCAAGGATTTATTGAAGAAGTTTGACTTGGAAGATTGTTCACCTGCCAAGACACCCATGGCCACTGCCACTAAACTGGATGAAGATGCTAAAGGCAAGAGAGTAGATATCTCAGTCTACAGAGGCATGGTTGGTTCTCTACTCTACCTCACTGCAAGTAGGCCAGACATCATGTTTGCTACATGCTTGTGTGCAAGGTTTCAATCAAATCCAAAGGAATCACATTTGATTGCAATAAAAAGGATCTTTAGATATCTGAAGGGCACTCCTAACTTGGGATTATGGTATCCTAAGGACACAGGGTTCAATCTGGTTGGTTATTCTGATGTTGATTATGCTGGATGCAGAGTGGATAGGAAAAGCACCTCAGGAAGCTGCCAGTTTCTTGGACAAAGGTTAGTTTCTTGGTATAGCAAGAAGCAACAATCTGTGTCAACTTCTACAGCTGAGGCTGAATACATAGCTGCTGGAAGTTGCTGTGCTCAAGTGCTTTGGATTAGAAATCAACTTAGAGATTATGGACTTGTGTTGGAAAGAATTCCAATCATGTGTGACAACACAAGTGCAATCTCTATAGTTGCCAATCCTGTCAATCATTCTAGAACAAAGCACATTGACATCAGATATCATTTCATAAGAGAACATGCAACTAATGGAACCATTAAGTTGCATTATGTCTCTACAGATAAACAACTAGCTGATATATTCACTAAGCCATTAGATGAAGCCACCTTCACAAGGTTGGTAAGTGAGATTGGAATGCTGAATTCTTCAGATTCTGGCTAAGTGAATACACCATCTAGATTGTTGCAGCAGTAAACACTTACTTTATCTAAATTCTCAATATTTTTGGAGTAAGTGTTGGCTGAAATATGATTTATAAATATTTCAAATCTGTTGCATATGTTGAAAATCATATTTCCATTAACTTAAAATTTCTATGAAATTTTGAGAAAATCACTATATAATTTGCTAGGATATTCTTCAGTAAATATGTCTGGTAAATTTTAAAAGATAGTGAAAATCAAATTTCTATGAGTGATGGGTATAGTTCGATAAGTCAGACTTCTCGAATGATTCACTATTCGACATCTCTAACAAGTCTCATTAGAGTACTCTTGAGTTCTCGAATAGAGTCTTTCTGAGATATCGAATAGAGGTATTCTTGACTTCTCGAATATAGTAACTGAGTTCTCGAATGATTGAGTTCTCGAACACTATATTTGAGTTCTCGAATCATTTGAAAAGGCTGAATTCTCGCTGAATTTTAACCGATTTTGGACTTTTGTCTAAAAGTTTAATTCACTCATAAAAACACATTTTATTTAATTTAGAATTATTTCTAAGTTAGATAACTGCCAGCTGTGAGTTTCTATCTGCTTGAGTTATCGATTAAGCCTTTCTTGACTTCTCGAATAGTTGTTTTCTACTTCTCGAATGCCTGACTTGTCGAAACAAACTTTCATCTAATCGACAATTCAAGTACTTTATACTTATACAATTTCACATCTATTTGATTCATTTCATTCGATTTCTCAAGCATCTACACTCTCTAAACCCCTGAAACCCTAGCTACGAAGAGCCAAATTTCTTCTTCAACCTTCAACTTCTTTCCTCCCTTCTACACAAATGGCAACAGTAAAGTTCAACACCAACTTCATCGCTCTCACTAGTGATGTTGAAGCACCCAATGCCAATTTCAAGTGCTTTGTGAAATGGATGGTTGAGTCATACATCAAGGATGCACTCTCTGCCAACCCAACTCTGTATCTAGATATCCTGGAATAGTTTTGGGGTACTGCTATTGTGGAAGTTGTAGCCCTGGAAAACGCAATCACTTCATATATCATCTACTGCAAGATTCAAGATAAGGAAATCACTATCACTACTGCAGACATGAACCAAGCATTGGGCCTACAACAAGAGTCATTCGACAGACTGGCCATTAATGCAGAGTTAGAGGAATTCTTTGAGTTCATCAATTACTCAGATGGGATCAATCTTGGAAAGCTAAACAGAAAGAATCTGAGAAAGGAGTGGAGCTATGTGTTTGCAACTCTTCTCCAAGTCTTCACTGCCAGGAAATCAAGCTTTGACCAAATCAGTGCACCTGTGCAGCAAATTGGATATGCATTGGCCTATGGAAAGAAGATAGATGTTGGCCAAATCATCCTCCAAGAACTATATGGGAGACTTGGTAAGAACACAACCAAGAGAGGTACTGATATTTTCTTCCCTCGCTTTATTCAATCTGTACTTAATTTTAAGAATGCTTCATTGATTGAATTGCCTGGGATTGATAAGAATAAAATAGGCTATCCTAAGTCCATGACCAAACTCATTTTTGGTAATTTGGAGACTAGGAATGATGTGGATGTAAGACTGAACATAACTCCCCATATGGAGAGTTTGTTTAGAACTTATCCCCACAACATGCCAACATTTGATGCAAAATCTAAGTTAGCACAGCCCAAGAAAGTAGAACAAAATGCTAACCCAGGGCCTGCTAACCAACCCTCTCAACCAAACACTCTACCACATACTGAGCCAACTGCATCATCCTCTCAAAAGGGTGATGTTAGTAAAAAGAAGAGAAAGGAAGTAATGTCTGCACCATTAAATATCTTATCTGAAGCAGCATTAGCTGTTGAATTAGGTCTAGAAAGTGAGGAACCTGAGTCACCCTTACACAGGACAAAGAAGAAGAAAACTAAGACCACCTCTTCAGTCACACAAATGGCTGAAGTTGTAAAATCAGGGGCACATAGCTCACTAGGTGTATCCTCTCAACAGGGTGCACCTATAGAATCAAGCATTCTCCCAAATGCACCTTCTTGTACAGAGTCAGCACATGGGAGTGATAAGGCTGGCACTACACTGAGTGGAGAGCACATCACAATTGAAACTCCCTCTATTTCTCAGGGGGAGTTGCCAAAATCTACTCTTAAACACACTTCTCTTCCAGAATCTAACACTGAAATTTCTTTGGAACCTGCAACTCAGGCAACTGAGATGCAAGGCATTGATCATCAAGAATTCTTTTCTCTTGATGAGCCAATAATTTCAAGTGACTTAGTGCATGACACTTTGCTCACCACTCAGAACCCACATTTAGATGGTGAGGGAATGCATGCTGAGGCATCTCCTGATGACACCATCACAAACACAGAGGTTCCACTAGTCCTTACTAGAGACTCTGTGCCTGTGTCAACTGCTGGTGTAATTCATCCCACTTCTGTGGTGACACCAGTAGTAGAGTCAATCCATCCGGTTACAGAAGTTGCATCTGTAACTGAGGAGTCTAGCTTGCCTAGCTCTAGCTCTGACTTCATGTCACAATGGCTGAAGCCTGTGCAACATGACATTGCTTCAGGATCAGGGTCTGTCCCACAACAATTGACGGTTGAAGCACTTCAAAGCTTAATTGTGGATCAGATTCCTGAGTTCACAAAGATTGCTCAGAACCTTCTCACTGCAGACATGCCTAATCCAGACTATGAGGCCATTCTGTTATGCCATAGGGATGATGTGGAGTTGCAGAAGACAAAGATCATTGATGATGCTGAGAGAGATGGCAACATAGATGCCTGGCTGCAAGGAAAATATGATATTACTCTTGATGAAGCACTTCAGTATCTCAGGGAGGAATACCTCACTTCACTGGGTTCCAATGCCAAATCTCTGACCCCTGGTGAAGTGTATGAGGCTATGAATGATACACACAAGGGATTCCTCAAGGCTGCTCATTATCTTGGAAAAGGTGTTAAGACTGAGGTCAATAGAGTGTGTGATAAGACCACCACCACAGTAGAAGCAATTAAGAGGACCTTTGATGCTAAATTCCCTCAGCTAGACAGTGTGTTCAAGGACATCAAACACTGCAACACTACCTGCACCAAAATGGACAATGGGCTAGCTCTGCTAAAGGATACTGTCACAGGTCTGGGGCATCAATTTCAAATTCTATTTGATCAGACCACAGATGCCAATGCCATGCTGAGGACCATGTTCAAAAATCTATATGGAGACAGACTGATCACTGAGGTCCCAGTACATGACATGACTAGATTTGAAGTGCAGAGACTCAAAGAACAATCCCTGTCTGGCTTCAAATCTACTGAGTTATTCAGCAAAGTAGATGCACTTGAGAAGGAGGTGGCTACTCTCACCAAGTCCAATGCTCATCTTACAGACAAGGTTGCACTTCTAAATGACCAGTTGGACACTCAAGCATCCACCACAGCTGATGTCCTTCTGCATCAACAATCCATGTTAGCTGCTATGATGAAGCATATGGGTCTCCCTCTACCTGATGAATCTTCAATCCCAAAGGACATTTCTACAGCCTCTGTGCCTGACAACAAGCCTAAGGGGGAGAAGAAGGCAAGGAACTCGAATACAAAGGGGGAGAAAGGCATAAAAATCAATGAGGGTGGTCAACAAAGAGTTTCAAAATCTCTACCTAATGTGCCAGGCAAAGGAAAATCCAAAGTGGATGAGCCTTCATCTATCTTGCCAGTTGTCACTCTACCAACTGTGCACATCACTACTCCTGGAGGACAAAAGCAATCCATAACTACCATAGTGGTTGCAGGGAGTATGCCATCTGACAAACCTCCAACCTCTATATCTGAGAGTGCCAAGCCTGTAGAAGTTAAAGTTGTTACTGAGGCCAAGCTGCAAGAAGTTGCCAACTCAGATGTTTATCATGATAAAGCCTTCTTGGAGTTTCTGAAAGCCATAAGGGAACAGGTTGGTGACACTCAGTTCTATCTGAGGGAGGTGAAGAAGCAGATTGACTACATCACTGTCATCCCCAAGAAAGTCAATAATCTATGGGTCAAGGAGATAGTGATGATATCCAAATTAAAGATATGGCATCTAACATACCAGACTCTACAAGACCTAAAACACTCAGAGATAGATGTCATACATGAGCTCATTGAGAAGAGGAATGAGAACAGCAAGAGTCTGTTTGATGATTTGAGGAATGGCCAACCTTCAAGGTTACCAGAAGTGATCAAGAAGCCATGGACAATCATTTATCAGTCTGGCACCAGAATTGAAGACATTAAGCAATTGGTCATTCCCCATGATCTCACCCCTAGAAATCACAGACTGATCATTGCTATCATTGATCAATTACAGAAGAAGGTTGGAGCCAGAAATGCTGAAGAAACTGAGGCACTGCACATCCTCAGAACTTATATAGCAACTGGTGAAATCCCAGAGATGGCTCAACCTAGGAGAAATAAGGATGATGATTCTGAAGATAAAAGTGATGGGAGGAGAAGACATCACAGGAGAGATAAGGGTGATGAAGACAAGAAGAAGAAGAAAGGTGACAAGGATAAGAAGAATGATGATGACCAAGGAAGAGTCTATGAGAGGAAGATTGGAAAACAGCAAGCCTTAGGCATTGCTAGCAGTAACCTCACCACAACACAAGACTCTAAGTCTAGGGTGAATACTGTTAGTGGTTACCTAGCAAAATCTACATCTATGGCTTCTGCAACTGTTTTGCCACCTCAAGAAGAGAAGAAGATTCAAGTCAAGAAACCATGTGTATGTTTCAGAAAGCAAACTGCTAATGGAATACTACTATGGTCTACCAACAAAGGTCAAAGGTCTCTGCCAAGCAACCATGTCAAGAGGATGAAATTTAAACATGTTGCAAGAAGAGTGAAGCTATCCAGATCAAGAGCCCTAACAATCATTCCAGGATTGAAACTCCAGCCACTTGATGAAGACTTTGATGAAGAGCAATTGCAATTTCTAAGAGCTCAAAAGATATGCTTTGCTGCAATTGTGGATGACCACCTTGAGATCAAGTACACTGATGGGAGAGAAATGAAATTCAAACAAGGGGGTTGTCAGAATTGGGGTAAATTGTATGAGATAGAAAGAATCATTGCATTGCTGGACTCTAAAGACAAGGTGGAGAAAGTATGGAAGCTGGAATTGATTGACTTTGTGAAAATGAAGAGAGATTATGCTGAAAAGATAAGAAAGGGTTGCTATGAGAAGTGGTTAGAAAGGGAGAAAGAAATTGACAGACTGGAGATTGAAGCAGAAAAGCTAAGGGCAAAGGGATTGTGTAGAGTTCAGCTTGATCCCTATGTGGTGAAGTATAGGAGAAGAAATGGAGACAATGTCAATATAAGAATGAACCTACTCAGTCACTATCCTGCCTACATTCTGAAGCCAGTGCTTGAAGATTTCAAAAACTCTATCATGATTGAAGAATTGGATGCTATGGCAGAAATCATAAGAGCAATAGATGAGAATGCAAGAAAGGAAAAAGAAATGAAACAGAAAGCATATGATGATCTACAAGCCAAAGCAATGGAGATGCAATCAAATGAAAATGGCTAGTACCTCATCATATTGTAAGAGCATTTATCTTGTACTTCCATTTATGTGTTCAATATACATACCTGTACTTTTAAAGTCTTATCTTTATGTATGTTAGGCTTGTTATCAGACATGAAATTGTGACTAAGGGTCTCACTCACAATTTGGGGGAGATTGTTAGTTACAGAGGCATGCCTGTACACATCTAATAACAAGCCTAATTGTTTGTAATGCTTTGCATTACTTACATGACCTCTTAACTGAGGGAACCTCTAGCTGTAGAGTTTCTGTTTGTATTGTACTTATAGTAGGCATCAAATCCTAGTTGTGTAATTGTAATTATAAAGTCTAGAATAATGCTTGAAAGAAGTTCCAAGGTTCATGCCTCAAGCAAGGAGTTAAAGACTGTCAAATAATCACAGTTGGGGATTTGAAGAAATGAAGAATTTGCCTAAGTACCAATTCGAGAAGTATATTTGTCTATTCGAGAAGTCAGGGATTCGATATCTCAAGACACTATTCGATATCTCTGAATACACTGTTCGATATCTCATTCGATATCTCAGGGATTCGATATGTCTACTACTCTATTCAAGAACTCAAGAAGTCAACAAGTCAAGATGGTATTCGAGTTCTCAAAGAGTCAACAAGTCAAAGTTCCATTCGATATCTCAAGGACTCAGAAAGCTATTCGATATCTCGAGGATTCGATAAGTCAAATGTTCTATTCGACAACTCAAGGAATCCTGATGGAAAAGAGCTATTCGAGAAGTGATTCGATATGTCAATATAACAGTATTCGAGAACTCAGAGTTATCGATCAAGTCAATTCTAGTTCTCGAATCACTTACTTAGTCACTTCTCGAATACATTCTTGGAGACAAAATACTGAAGAAATTGTACAAGTCAGAAACCTGCAACAAGCCAATGCACTTTATGGACCACAATCTGTAATGTGCTCTGGAAAGCCTACAAGGAAGCTTGGAGAGATATAGAAGAGACAAGGAGCTAAAGAAGTGGATCTAAATAGGCTTTGCAAAGTCAAATCTGTAACCGTTTGGACACTTACTTAAAAAGGATAGACGGACTAGAAAGTAATTTGTTTAGCTACCTTATTTGCAGTAAGTAGGCTGTATCCATGTTCTATAAGGACACAGCCTCACCTCATAACTTAGTAACTTTTGTGAGTCAAGTTTTTCATACACTGTAAGCTATATCTCTCTGAGAAAAATGAAGCTGAGAATACTACCATTTGTATTCACAGATTGTAGCAACCTTTATCTAATAATACATTAGATTAAAGTGATATTGTGTCTTGTGTTGTTTCTTTATCCGCACCTTCACTTCTACACACACAGGCACTTATCTGCTACATAGACTCAATCCAAGAAAAGTTCAAGAATCCATTCACCCCCCCTCTGTATTCCTTTACCGTATTAAATACTCAACAGGAGGCGGAGATGGTGGTCGGGGCGGAGGCTACAAGTATAGGGAGGTCGCCTGCGGTGCCGAAGATCGGAGGTGGATGGCGGAGATCGGAGGAGAAAGGAGGCAGAGATCGGAGAGAGAACAAGGTCGTAGTTTAAAAAAAATAGAAGTTAAAAACAAAGGTGGTAGTATATATATGCAAAACTGAAAGTACGCATTTGGAACCCCCTTTTAAAGATAGTAAAAACGTAAAAGAAAGTTAAAAACATATATATATTTTTGTAAATATCCTTAATATATAAAGGATGGTAAAATTTGACAGAATCCAAAATTCGATACAAATTCAATACAGAAAAATTTAAATTTGAATTGAGTATTTTGAGTTTTTGATCGAGTTTGGGTTGAATAAAATTTTTTTAAAATTTTTTGGATCGGATTGATCCTGAAAGGCATATGACTCAGCCTATTTGTAGTTCGAGGATACAACTCAACTTAAATTAGATTGTAATAAGTAATTAATGGTAACTGTCTCAAGAATCTCATATTGTATTATCTGTCAGAAGAAAAAGATCAAGGTCAATCTACAGACTTGAGGAATTACTACATTGAAAGAAGCTCAGTCATCTCATAAAGCCTCAGTGGAGTATTCGTTAAGAAGTGAATTCATTTATAGTGATAGAGATTATTGTGGAGACAACATAAGTACAAAAGAATTCAAGAGTGTTGAGAAAGTACATGGACCACAACTTAAAGTCAGAAATGAAGAAACATCATTGAAGTTAGTCGTTCATGAACCAGACAGTACATCGAACGTCAACATAAAGTCAGTGATAATTCTTTATTATTTTCAGTGGTTTGTGTGAGTTAATTTAATTATTTATTGATTTAATTAAATTCACTTATAATTGATAGAAATCATTTAGTTGATTTAATTAATAAATTAATCCTAAAAGAATTAATTTATTTATTAAATTAATTATTGTATCAATTAAATATGAATTAGTTAATCATTAAATGATTTAAATAACTCAACATGACTTAAAAGAAGGATGTGACAAAGCTGCCAGATTAAGTCGTATTGGGAGATATTCAATCTAAGTCTTTGGATAAGTTATGTCATATTGAAAGAAGACAAGAGATTTAAGTCATACTGAACAGGAGATAAAGATTAGGTCATACCGAGAGATTCTGAGTTATGTCTTAATACAGTTTAAGTCATACCGAGATTCTCAGTTATGTCTTGATGGACATTAGGTCATACCGACTACCATCAGTTTATGTCTTGATCAAGTTTAGGTCATACCGATGAACAAAAGATCTACAATAGACATCAACATGACTTAGTTGGTTATAAAAGAAAAAGAGTCAGAAGCATCAAAGATATACAGACACACACGAACATAACATCTACAAACACAGCAGCCTTCTTTCTCTCTCAATTTCAAGAACACAACAAGACTAAATTAATTCCCAGAAAATCAAGTTCATCTCCTTTGTAATATTTTATTCGGTGGAACTTGTTTATTTGTGATTCTTGTACTACTAGCGAATTAAGTTTCCTAGTTCTTATCTTCCTTTTTATTAACTAAATTAGAAAAGTTCATGTTGAATTTTCTAATTAGTTTTTAATTACTTGATAATTAATCTGTACTGAAATTGTAACACCCATCAAGTTAATATATTGTTATATTCAACTTGAAAATTGTTTCAATTTATTCCGCACAAATTTGTCTAAACTAAATTTTATTTAAAGGACAAATTTCGATAAATTGGTATAGATTGTATTCAACCCCCCCTTCTACAATCTTATTGGACCTAACAGATCCAAAATACCCGAATCCGATCCAAAATTTAATATATTTAATAAATTGTATAGAACATATAAACTATATTACATAATTATTTAAATATGTGATATATCTTCATAATAGTTAATAATTTTAATTTAGTTATCGTATAATAAAGTCATTGTTATAACTTTTATACATTTATAAATAAATTTTAATTCATATAAATACAAATAATTATTTTTAATTATTTTCGAGTCAAAATTAATCATTTTCGAATTGACCCAAAAACAGGATCGAGTACAACAAATCGACCCGAACGCGATCTACTACCCGGAATTGCTACCATTTTATATATAATAATCATTTTTCAATATGTTGTTAACTTTGTTTTATGTACTATTTGTATTCGTAATTATTCAATAAATACATTTATTCAAGAAAGAATGCCCAAAATACCCACTTTTTGCATACCCACTGACCAAAATACCCGTTTTTAAAAATTCTGCCCAAAATACCCACGGGTCACGCCGTTTGGAACGGCGCAACCCTTCGCCACTGTAGCTGCCAGAAAATAACGAATCTCGCCTGAAACTGGAGAGGTGATTAGCCGGCGACTTTGTCGTTTTTCTTCGTCTTCACCGATCTATCTCACCACATCACTTCCAACCCACCACAACATACGTCCGTGATCGCAAAGTCGTCCTCTTTCTCTTCCCCGTGTCCGTTTATGTGCTACGGCCCCGCAGGGGCATGAACGAGGTCGCCGGAGTTTCGAATCGGAAACAAATGGTTGAATTGGGGATTTGAAATCCGGCCAATTAAACGTAATAAAATTGATATAGGTTTGTAGATAATCGACTCACGATTCTATTGGTATATATTATGTAATCGGAAAGCTTGTGGTATAGACGAACGAAGAGAAAAGAAAAACATGCCGGAATCGCCATTTCTGGGGAGCTCTGGACACGACGAGATGACGTCAGACACGCCATCTGAAAATGCGTATCTCCCTGATACGCCTTTGCACAATGCGTATCTGAAGCCATTTTCACTGATGTCAGCGGCGCAAGCTTGTGATACGCCGTTTGTGTTAGCGTGTTACGGGATGCGTCAGTTCCAATAGCGTATCAGATGGGTATTCTGGGCGGTACATTCGCGCGCTGGGTATTTTGGACAGGAGATGATTAAAAGTGGGTAGAAAGGGCAATCACCCTTTATTCAATTAAAACATTCCAGGTAGAAATGTACAAATATCTTAAATCAAAAAAGTTTGTCAAATCTATTTCGATAACGTTCTGATAAAATTTGATAAAGAAAATGTATTATCCTGCTATGCGGACCATATATTTTTCATTAATATCTAGCCTGATTTGAAAGTAACCTAAAATTGATCCGTATAAAAATTTGATTTGATTTAAATTTTATATAATCATTTTATTAAAATTATAATAAATATCTAAACACTTTTTAAAATTGAATAAAATTTAGATAAAACCCCTAAATTTCAATAAAATCAAAAAGTGCCCAGTACATTAAAAAATATTAATATATGAGTCATGAAAAAAATTCTATTCATTTCGATCGGGTCTTTTTTGTGGTTCTCAATATTTTTTGAAAAACCCCGACTAATTCAGTTCAATTTAAAACAACCAAACCCGATTCAATTATAAAAAAGACGATCACGATCCAACTCAACTTGATTTTTGTACATCTTTCAATCACTAAAACATATTTTTATTTATTTAATTTGAGATATATATTGTTAAGATTTGAATTCGTGGATAAATTAAGGAGGGTGCGTAATAGCAGATGAATGAAAGAAATGTCAAAGATTTGACTGAAAGAAAATTAAAATAATTGATGTTGGAGAAGTACATATTCCTTCCGTCCTTCTCATTTGTTTACAATAAAAGAGCAATGATGATTCCGAAGACATTTATACAGACTAGCAATAAATAAATTCTTTCCAAGTCTCGGGGTAGTAGGTATACACCTCATCGAACTAGTGATGTAATTGCATATTCTATTTTTGAGACTTTTCAAGCTATGAGCCTTGCTACTGACATGATCAGAGATAATTGTTATTTATGAATCTCATTGTGCAATAGGCCGTGAGAATGGATTTTATTATTGTAAGTTGTTTCAAGTATTTATTTCAAGATTTTTGCAAGTGTGACCCATGAGGTTGTGGCTATGAGTACAATTTGCTCATGCAAGGGGTATGATTGTTGGAAGCATATGTTGTGTTGTGGAGTTGTGTTTTTGAATTTTGCAGGTACAAATGGCATATTCAAGAAGTTGGAAAGCCTAGAATGTTGGAAAGCCAAACTCGGTTACCCAACTAACATCCATTTCATAGTCTTCAAGTTTGAGATGCTGAAATGGTTCAGGAGAGGATTGGAGGGAGGAATAGGCAATTTCAGAGTTGTTTTCTTCTAAATTTATACATGGAAAGTGTTGACTTGGTCAAAGGAATCTTTGGAGATATTGTCTTCTCCAATTATGTGGCAACATAATATTTGTATTTAGTCGTGTTTGCATAGGCCAAACAGGGTCGTGTTTGCATATGCAAATAGTGTTGCGCCCTTATCAAGGTTATCAGGTGCTCCACCTGTTACCTTCTCTATGTTATCCTCAAGGATAGTTCATTTTTTTTCTTTGATTTTTTTTGGAAGTAGAAAGTGCAGAAGGTTGTGGATCAATCCAATCCTCCAAGGCTGAGTCATAATCATCTGGGTGTGGTAATGGTTCTTCTACTACCTGGTGGGAGGAGGATTGAAGGGAGAAGTGGAGAGTCCAATTCTCCTATTAAAAGCTTCGAAGGGATGAAATGGCGAGGCAGGCGTGTCCCTTCTACTAGCCAGATGCAAATGGAAAAAGGACACCCCTGATAGTAATGATTTAACAGAAAAATCGTGGTTGTAGAAGACAAATTCTACGATTGTTCCTAATGGTTCACAAGGGGAAAACTTCATAATTTTGGAGATGCAAATCCTACTAAATAGAATAGTAAATTAAGTATAATTGGTTTTGGAGCGACCAATTTGTTAGCACGCCCAAAACCTAAATGTAACTTTAACTTACCTATGAGCCAAATATTGTAAATTAGATTGAGTTATTAATTTACTTTACATGTCAATAATTTCAATTGTGATTCTTTTTACAAGGACTAAAGAAGTTCTGTTGAGATGCCCAAATGACTTAGAGCGCCAAATATCTTGGAAGTGCTTGTTTGAAGCATCTCAATTTGTTTACTTAATAGTTATTTGGGTGAGTTGTAATGCCTGACTGGGATGGAGTACTCTTTATATACCCGCCCTAACAGTTAATTTTGGTAAGGATGATGTAAGTTATAGAAAATTTTAAGAAATAGAATCGGTTGTTGTATATTGGTTGAAGAGCCTAAATATGTTGGAGCGCCCAAATACTTGGAGGCTGGAGTGCTTAAGAAAGAAGGGATGACAAGGGTGAGATTTTCAAGTAAATTTTATTACATCCAAAAAAACCTCTTTTCATTTTTTAAATAAAATAGAGGCTTGGGGTAGTTGTTACACCCAAAATTTTTACATGGAAAGCGTTGACTTGGTCATATGAATTTTTGGAGATTTTGTATTCTCCAACTATGTGGCAACATAATATTTGTGTTTAGTCATGTTTGCATGGGCCAAACAGAGTTGTGTTTGCATATAGTTGTGTTTGCATATGCAAACAGAGATGTACTTGCATGTGCCATAAAAGTTGTGTCTGTACTTAGTTGTGGTTGGAGAGCCCAAATACTCTCACTAGGTTGGAGAGCCCAAATGCTCCCACTAGCTTGGAGATCACCCAAATGCTCCCAGTAGTTTGGAGAGCCCAAACGCTTCCACTAAGTTGGAGAGCCCAAATGCATTATACTTGATCGTTGAAGAATGAAGAATGAAGATTAAACATACATATTTGAAGGCCCGATTATATATTCCAATAAGTTGTCCTTATTGGGGGATCAGTGGTAATTAAGCCTGTCGATACGCTTTTGGGATCCTGTCCTGTATTACGGTGATTTGTCATCACTAGGGAGTTTTGGGATGTCCTGCGTGACATTTGTTTGGGAGAACTTTCCTTGTAATCTGTTGAGTTACCCTCATCGAGGGGTAAGGACGCGTTCGTACATTTGAAGTCATGACTGTCCTTGCAATCATCGAAGGGGAAACAGCTTGTAACGATTGATGTTAGCTCCGATAGTTAGGGCTAATGTTGTATCCGTGAAGTCCTCAATCATGATTAAGCATTCGGATCAATGGACTAGGCTTCATCGATCGTACGGATTTTCCTATATGGGATTTCCAACTTTCGGGCTATGTCGGTCTGGTATACAAGTGGGCTTGGTCTTGGGCGTGCTTGCATAGAAGCCTACTTTTACTGGATTTAGGTTTCTGTTGTAGAGACCTACTTCTAATAGATCTAGGTTTATTCCTCTACAAAAACTACATGAGGCTTGATCCCCTATAAATATAGGGGTACGTAGGCACATTAGAGGGATTGAACGTTGAGAGCTCAAAGAGATCACAATCACTCCTTTGATCTCAGCCACCTTAAAACACATACACCACCACATTTTGGTAACTTTTCCGATCACAAACCACCATCGTAGATCTTGATTCCGATAATAAACCTCGAATTTTGTTATCACAAGTTTTCCGTTAACAATTACTAATTATTATAGTCAACTTCACTGGAATACAATTACTTACAAATTCAATAAATTTTATACAAAATTATTATTTTACATTATTTTAGCTTATCATATTAATTAACATTAATCTATTGACCCTGCAAAAAACTAACTATCCTCTTCCATACGTGGTAACTGGCAAATTGCAACTTCTTCGAGGATCTCTTCCGATCCTGTTCTCTTGTTAACCTCCCTGCTGTTATACTCACATTTCTATCCACACATATACTGTATAATATTCATAAAATCTTATTAATCAATCTGATCATTTCTTTTTTGTATTGATCATCTCTTGTGCATACACCACAATTTACATGTACAACTGCAAATACGCATACACAAATGCATATTGTTCTACATCTGAGTGTTTATATCGTTGTGGTATATCATATACATTCGCACACTCATTCACATAATAACTGCTCTATAACAATTGTCGCCTCTATTATATTGGTTTCTTCCCTTGTCAACATCATCCTCGTTGAGTTAAGCATATGCACTATCTATTCAACTATCCTTAAGAGTTAGATTGATACTAAATGTCAAGCATGTTTATGATTTTGTTGGAATTGAGTGATACACTTACCCTTGTTCTTGAGTGAATATTCTTTTATGAGTGGATTGTGAGTGTTTGCTTGTTTTGGCGTATGAGATCCCGAGTGTTGTCTCAAAGATGTACTCTTGTAGGCTTAGCATGTTTACTAACTTATTCTTACACTTGACATGGGCTTGTGAGAACTTATGCATGTTCATTGAGTAGACTATGTGAATACTTGCACTTTCGACACCAAGACATTGCGTATTTACTTTGATTCTTAAGTTGATATGGCATGAGAGGATTTGAAGGTATGGTAGGATTTTAGTATTAGATTAATTTCATTTTTCATTAGTTGCATTCATGCATTGCATTAGGTTAAATGGATTTTGTGGGTACATTCGCTATAGGCCCTCACGAGACCTTACTCGTCCACTAGGGCTGCCTAGGGGTTTAAAGGGCTTGTTGCATATGCCAAATGCAACCGTGATCACCTACGGAAATGGTACTAGTTAGTTAGTTAGTTGTAATTGTTTATGCTTGAGGACAAGCATCGGTTTAAGTTTGGGGGTGTGATAAGTGGATTTTATATCCACTTGGAGCATTCTAAATCGGCTTAAATTGATTGTCTTGGACTCAAGTTTGTGGTAGTTTTGATGTATTTTGCTTAGTTGTGCAGATTTACGAGAATATTGATTAAGGTTGATGCTTCTATCGTTTTTGGAGATTTAATTGATTAAAATTCGGATTTTCTGGTACGGTTGCGCAGTCTACACTGTTTTGGCCATATCTGGAGTTCTATAAGTCCGTTTTCAGCGATCTTACTGCCCACGCGAAGCTTGGGAGATTTTCTATAACATGGAATAGGTCTTGCACGTGCAATTTGCGCGTGGTGGGGGCAGGAAGCACGACAAACAGAATGTTGGGAGCAGGGAAATTATTGTTTTGCCCTTTTCAAGTTCTAATTATATTTTGGGCAGTTTTTAGCACCTTAATTAAATTCTAATTGTAATAGAAGGTAAATTCTTGCTGGGCAAGAAATCTAGAGCCTATTTAAACACATCTTAGCATTGTAATTCGGGGGATCGCTTGATTATTGTATCATAGCTTAGATCTGCAAGGAAGAAAAGGAGAGAAGGATTCAACGCTCGTGACAAGCAACGGATCTAGATCTACTTCATCCTTTGTGTTATTCTGGATTATTGATTTTTTTTCTCAACTTTTTATTTTTAATATAATTGCTTCTTTCTTCCATATCTTGTTTATTATCATGTTTTCATCAAATCCCATGACGATGAACGGTTCAATTATGAGTTAATCGTTGTCATGGGATTCTAATGGATTTATTTATGGAACTTAGTATCTTGATGCTTTAAAGATCTGTGTGTGGTGTATATCTGATATCCTCGTATGGTTAATCTTAATGCTT
Organism: Kitagawia praeruptora; assembly: GCA_037693485.1. Taxonomy (NCBI): domain Eukaryota; kingdom Viridiplantae; phylum Streptophyta; class Magnoliopsida; order Apiales; family Apiaceae; genus Kitagawia; species Kitagawia praeruptora. Next base: position 56,094,872 of record CM075350.1, on the reverse strand, counting down.
TTAGATGCGTAGCTAACATCTAAATTGAATTGTTAATCTCTTGTGAAGTGAAAGTGGATCTTGAGGTTTAGAACTTGCCATGCTAGCATAGGTTCATAATTGTTTATCAATATGATTCGTGGGTGAGATGAAAATACTCATACTGCCCTGTGTGATCTTTATGGATAACTTGTTCTTCAACCGTTATGTTTTCAAATTCTATAGACATATAGGGTCTAAGCATAATTGGTGTCTATTCATCTTCTATCTCTTTTGTGGATGTATGTTTAGTTTGGTATGCGTATGCTGACAGGTAGCGTATACTTGTTTCGTGTTATCCGATCAGATATCAAAACCATTGCACATAGTAATTAAAGGCGTCAGATCTAAGGGAAGTATTTAATGAAGTTAGGGTCCCATGTTTATTCTAATAGAAGTAATTCGATTTCAATTTTCATTAGTAATTTAATTCTTAGTTTGTTAATTTGCATCTTAGTTTAATTTAGATAGTTAAAACCCAAAATTTTATTTGTCTTAGCAGTGGATTAAAATCATACATTGTTGCATAGGTACTAAATTGAATTAAAAACCAGATCTCTGTGGGAACGAACTTGACTTATATCTATATTACTTGTGACCACGTACGCTTGCGTGATTTTTTGTTAACACTACTTGATAACACTCATGCGTTATGCAAAATATGATGTTGTATCTTATGTCACAACTGAGGAGTGAAGCTGTTGATATATTCAAGTGACAGCTTCTCACACTTTTTCTCGCATGTGACATTTTCTAAAATTCTAACTAGTCAGACTTTACATAAAATGAAAATCAATCTAAATACATTCTATTTGTAATTTACACAATCTCAGTTTATGTTGATCTTGCATACTCTTGAATTGGTAAACTTTCTCTTGTTCTCTCTCAAGGTCATAGTCTTTTGCAGGTATGTTGCAGGCACATGTGACTTCTGCACTAAGACCTATTACAAATCATCCCCCAATTCAAGTGCTTCTTTATCGTAAGACATTGACTTTCTTCCGCATAGGCTATAGTCAGGAGTATTCAAGTATTGATAGTGTGTTTTCTTCGCCAATGATATAGTTAAGAGAATTAGACTATCGTGACTTGGCAGTCTTGCTATTAGAAAGTTGTAAAGATGCTATTAGAAAGTCTTGGTGTAGAAGTCACATGTGCCTACAACAGACTTGCAAAAGACTTCGATAGGACCTTGAGAGTGAAGAAGACAAAGTTTAGCAATTCAAGAGTATGCAAGATCAACATCAACTGAGATTGTGTAAACTATAAATAGAATGTATCAAGATTGCTTTTCATTATATGTAAAGTCTGAATAGTTAGCATTTTTGGAAATGTCACATGCGAGGAAAAGTGTGAGGGGTTGTCACTTGAATATATCCACAGCTTCACTCCTCAATTATGACATAGGATACAATAGCATTTTTTGCGCAAGAATGTTATCTAGCAGCTTGTAAAAACTCTCTCTAGAGCATTAAAGCTGAAAATCATTTTCTAAGTTGTTGTAGCATCCTTCACAAAATAAATAAAATATTTATTTTATGGAAATATTGTCCTGTCTTTTTAGTTGTGTTTTCATTTCTTCACTGATATACTAGAATTTTTACTCGTGTTGTTAGAAAAAGATTTTAAAGTATCAGTATTGCATTCAACCTCCTTCTACGATACTCTATTGGGACTAACATGATCAATTAATTACTTTTCAAAGTAGAGGATATAACACGCAAATAGATTATCTTCTTACGAGAAGTGGCAATAAGGATTGCAAAGATTATAAAGTGTATCCGGGTGAGACATGTGCAACACAACATCATTTTTTGGTAATGAATTTATATATGAGATGAAGGATAGCGGAAAGTATTTAGGAGGCGACACCGCAAATTTTATGGAAAAACTTAAAGGGAGAAAAAGTATAAAATTTAAAGGAAAGAATTGGTTTGGAATGAAGAAGCATTGTTGAGGAGGATGTCAATCTAATGTGGAATCAACCGGCTATTATAATTAGGAATGTGGATAAAGATACATAAGGTGGAACTACAAAAAGATTCAGGATCAAAATGAGGCTTGGTGGTGGAATGAAGAGGTGTAAGAGCGAGTAAAAGCTAAACAAGATTGTTTTAGGGAACTTATGTGCTGCCAAGACGAGGATCAAACTAATTTGAGGGAAATTTTATATAAGGAAGAAAAATGTTGGGCCAAAAAAGCTGTTGCGGAGACAAATGATAAGGCGTATGAGGCTATGTATGATGCCTTGATACGAAAGAGAGAGAACATAGAATTTATAAATTAGCAAAGGCCCGAGAAAGAAGACAACGAGATTTATGATTTGTTAGGTTTATAAAAGATGAAGATGAACGGGTGTTAGTGAGGGATGAAGATATTAGTTGTAGATGGTATAACTATTTTCGGAGATTATTTAAGGAGACACGGCTAGATGATCGGAGTTTAGGGTGGGAGGAAGTTTGACAATCCCAATGTCGTTCTACTACACAACCTATAGTAAGCAGAGAGAAAATTAAGTGGGCCTTACAAAAGATAGGCAAAGGTAAAGTTACAGGACCAGACCAAATACCTATAGAGGTATGGTGGTGTTTAGGTGAGGAGGGTGAGTGGTGGTTGGCACGATTATTCAACATTATTCTTAGGACTATTAAGATGCCAGATGAATGGAGACTTAGTATGGTTGTACCAATTTATAAGAATAAGAGGGATGCTCAAAATTATGGTAATTACCGTGATATTAAGCTTTTAAGTCATACCATAAATTATGGGAGAGAGTGATTGAGACTAGAATACGAAGAAAGACTAACGTGTCTGAAAATCAATTTGTTTTCATGCCGGGTAGGTCGTCAATGGAGGCGATCCATCTACTTAGTCAAATAATGGAGAAATATAGAGAACGTTGTAGGGACCTCTATATGGTTTTCATAGATTTGGAAATAAGCTTATGATAATGTTCCGCGTAGTATAATTTGGTCAAGTTTTGAGGATAAAGGTGTGTCATGGATTTATGTTAGGGTGATACAAAGATGTATTCTCAAGTAATGACTTATTTTAGGACCCCTGCGGGTTACACTCCATATTTTCCAGTTGAGATAGCTCCATATTTTCCAGTTGAGATAGGGGTTCACCAAGAATCATTGTTAAGTCCATTTCTTTTTGTGATAATTATGGATGTACTCACTAAAGGAATTCAAAACGATGTAACATGGTGTATGATTTTTACGGATGACATAGTCATAATTGATGAGACAAAGGCTGCGATTAATGAGAAGTTAGAACACTGGAGAGTTGCATTGGAGACACGTGAGTTGCATGTTAGTCGTTCGAAGACTGAGTATTTGTGGTATAATTTTAGTAATGATCCAACTGAGGAGGGGGTAGACGTAAGAATTGGTGGGCAGGTATTAGCCCCAAAAGAGATTTTCAAGTATTTGGGTTTCATTATTCACAAGGATGGGAAGATAGATGATGATGTTACTCGTCGTATTAAATCAGAATAGTTAAAGTGGAGGGCAGCATCAGGAGTATTGTGCGATAAAAAGATCCCTTTAGAACAGAAAGAAATTTTTTATAGAGTAACAGTTAGACCTGCTTTGTTGTGCTGAGTGGTGGGTGCTTAAGAAGGCCCAAGAGCAACGATTAGAGGTAGCAGAAATAAGGATGTTACGTTGGATTTGTGGTCGCACAATGTTAGACAGATTGTCGATTGTTTTTTTACGGAGACAATTACGAGTTTGTGTCTATTATAGAAAAAGTAAGGGAAGGTAGAATGCGATGGTTTGGTCATGTCTCGAGGAAACAAATGTCGGATTCAGTGCGGAGGATGGAATGTTTAGTGATGGTAGGTGCGAGGAGGAAAGGTAGACCAAGACAGACGTGGGATGATCTACTTACACTCGATTTACGAGTTTTGAATCTTTGAAGATATATGATATCATATAGAAGCTCTTGGAAGCACCAGATTAACTTAGGGGATCGAGTCAGAGGAATAAAAGTGACTTACAACGATCACTATTTGGTATTGTGTATTGTGTATTGTATTTTATTTTTAGTATTATATTCATTGTTGTACACATATATACACAAGTTAGTGGTCTTTCTAAAAACAGTATTTTCATTCTTAGGGATGAGGATAAGGCTGTGTACACCGTACCCTTCATAAACCCTATTTTATACGAAATATACTGAATACATTTGATTGGATCTAATTTAATTAACACCATTATAAATGCTCCCATTAAAAAAATATATGATTCTTGTAAGATGACAAGTTTCCTCGGAAGGAAAAAAAAAATTTAGTTCCACTATAAAGATTCTTAGAGATGTAAATATGTTTGAACTCATGATGAAGTGAATGCCAAATCTGAAATAGACGTTTGACAAAAAAAAAATATCTGAAATAGACAAGATGTAATACGAGTAACAGAATAATTAATTTATGACTCTTTTTCTTACAACTTAATTTGATTCTAATGCAGCTCGAAAACACGACAGTCCAATCTGAACACTACCATCGCTAATTTGGATATCGAATAAAGTATGAATGAAATCCACCACATATAATATAATAAAATGTACTCCGTAATATAGTATATCAACAAAGTACAATATTTATTGAAAAATTATAAAGAAAATTATAAATTCGAATGTTATGCCAAGTAGTGTATGTAATTATTATGTTTAACTATAGACAGAAAATAGAAAAACATGATAAATATTCTTCACTTGAAAAAAAAAAAGTTGAATAGAAGTATAGTGATTAGATATATGATTCTTATCCGGAAATTTTTTCTTAATAAATTTTGACTCGAATAATTTATTAAACTCAAAATTTATTTTTTAATTGAAATCCAACATTAATTTTCAAATTCAAACTTATTTCAAGAGTTAAGATATTAAATTAAAACAAATTTTTAAATTCAATTTTTCAAATTCAAATTTTCAAATTATAAATAATTGTTTAAATGAGTAGTAAATATTATTTCAAGAGTTAAGATATTAAATTAAAACAAATTTTTTTGTTAACTTAATATTTCAAATAGCAAAAAAATGAAAAATTGTAAAACAGTAAAAATGATATTTAAAAGACATTTATAAATATGAGGTGCATGTAATATGATATTTGAAAGTTACATAATAAAATAACATATCAATTGAAGATATGTTGTGCAAAATGTTAAGGAAAAATGCAATTTGTAATATTATTTAAGGGTATAATACAAAGGTGGTTTCAAAAAAAAAAAAGGGAATTTGACAAAAATACCAACTTTTTAAATGATTTTTGCAAAAATACCTTCTTTTTAATTAAATTGCAATTATACCATCTTTTCAAAAAGAAAAAAGGTTTATTGCAAAAATACCATCTTTCCAATTCCCCTCCACCCTTCCGCCCTCCTGCTTTCAGTCGCCTGTTACTTTTTTTTTTTTTTTAAGGCGGGATGCTATTTGGGTTTCATGGCCCCGCCAGGGGCAATTTGCAACTAAATGCAACTACATTCAACCACTTTTTTTTTAAAGGCGGGATGCTATTTGGGTTTCATGGCCCCGCCAGGGGCAATATGCAACTGAATGCAACTACATCCAACCACATTCAACTACATTCAACCACTTTTTTTTTTTAAAGGCGGGATGCTATTTGGGTTTCATGGCCCCGCCAGGGGCAATATGCAACTGAATGCAACTACATTCAACCACATTCAACTACATTCAACCACATTCAACTGAATGCAACCACATTCAACTTTTTAAGATTTTGGTGGATTTGGGTTGCAAGGCCCCGCCAGGGGCAATATTCAACCAAATCCAACCACATTCAACTTTTTTTAAAGGTGGGTGATTTTGGTGGATTTGGGTTGCATGGCCCCGCCAGGGGCAATATTCAACCAAATGCAACCACATTCAACTTTTTTTAAAGGTGGGTGATTTTGGTGGATTTGGGTTGCAAGGCCCCGCCAAGGGCAATATTCAACCAAATGCAACCACATTAAAATTTAGTTGAATATGCCCCTGCGGGGCCTTGGAACCCAAAAGCAGTCCACCTTAATTTTGGTGGTTTTGGGTTGCAAGGCCCAGCAGGAGCATATTCAACTGTTACTGATTTCAAGTTCCATTTTTCAGTTGTCATTTTCGACCTCTTTTTTGGACTCTAATATATATATATATATATATATAGGCCTTTGCTCCATAAAGAACACTCTTATATAAAGAACAATACAGAACACTATAAAATCATTTATTCCAATAGATCCATTGGCCCCGCCAGGGGCACCCAATACAAAAAGTTCTTATTTTTTTAGGCTCTATCCATCCAGCAAAAAAAAAATTGAAAATTTTACTGTTCATGATGACGTCACTGATGACGTCATCGATGAACAGTAAAATTTTCAATTTTTTTTTTTTTTTGCTGGATGGATAGAGCCTAAAAAAATAAGAACTTTTTGTATTGGGTGGCCCCGCCAGGGGCAATGGATCTATTAGATATGAGGTGTTCTTTGTTGTTCTTTATTTAAAGTGTTCTTTATGGAGTCCAACCCTATATATATATGATAAGTGGATTTATATCCACTTGGAACATTCTAAATCGGCTTAAATTGATTGTCTTGGACTCAAGTTTCTTGTAGTTTTGATGTGTTTTGCTTAGTTGTGCAGATTTACGAGAATGTTGACTAAGGTGGATGCTTCTATAATTTTTTGGGAATTAATTGATTAAAAATTCGGATTTTTAAGAAGGGTTGCGCAGTCTACACTATTTTGGACATATCTGGAGTTCTAGAAGCCCGTTTTCAGCGATCTTACTGCCCACGCGAAGCCTGGGAGATTTTCTACAACTTGGGATAGGATTCCCACAAGCAAATTGCTCCGGGTAGGAGCAATTTGCGCGAAGAACAGACTGTTGGGCGCAAGTTGCCCCTGAAAAATTACAGTTTTTACTATTTTGGCCATATCTTGAGTTCTACAACTCCGTTTGAGGCCCGTAAGCAGTCCACGCGAAGATAACGAGATTCTCTATCATTCTAAGGTGGTCCAGAGGTCCAATTACGTTTGGAACATTCCAGAATATCTGAAGAAAAGTCAGCTACGAATTTCCCTTTAAATCAGAATCAGTTTAGGAAACGTATTTTGCAGAAATTCTATTATAATTCTGATCTGGTATTTTCTTGCTGGGCAAGATGTCTAGAGCCTATATAAACACATCCAACCCTTGTAAATTAAGATCATTATCATCATTAGGAGTAGAACTATTACATATCAATTACTTAGTTTTATTTGTATCTTTTCATACTTTGTTTTTAATGTTTAACTATAGACAGAAAATAGAAAAACATGATAAATATTCTTCACTTTAAAAAAAAAAGTTGAATAGAAGTATAGTGATTAGATATATGATTCTTATCCGGAAATTTTTTCTTAATAAATTTTGACTCGAATAATTTATTAAACTCAAAATTTATTTTTTTAATTGAAATCCAACATTAATTTTCAAATTCAAACTTATCAAATTTTGAATTGCTCACGATTCTTTTCACATAATTTATTTAAAAATAGTGCAAGTTAAATTTTAACGACACGAACAAATAACATCATACAACATTAGTTAGATTTACACAATTTTTCAAATTATAAATAATTGTTTAAATGAGTAGTAAATATTATTTCAAGAGTTAAGATATTAAATTAAAACAAATTTTTTTGTTAACTTAATATTTCAAATAGCAAAAAAAATGAAAAATTGTAAAACAGTAAAAATGATATTTAAAAGACATTTATAAATATGAGGTGCATGTAATATGATATTTGAAAGTTACATAATAAAATAACATATCAATTGAAGATATGTTGTGCAAAATGTTAAGGAAAAATGCAATTTGTAATATTATTTAAGGGTATAATACAAAGGTGGTTTTAAAAAAAAAGGGAATTTGATAAAAATACCAACTTTTTAAATGATTTTTGCAAAAATACCATCTTTCAAATTAAATTGCAATTATACCATCTTTTCAAAAAGAAAAAAGGTTTGTTGCAAAAATACCATCTTTCCAATTCCCCTCCACCCTTCCTCCCTCCTGCTTTCAGCCGCCTGTTATTTTTTTTTTTTTTTTAAGGCGGGATGCTATTTGGGTTTCATGGCCCCGCCAGGGGCAATATGCAACTAAATGCAACTACATTCAACCACTTTTTTTTTTTAAAGGCGGGATGCTATTTGGATTTCATGGCCCCGCCAGGGGCAATATGCAACTGAATGCAACTACATTCAACCACATTCAACTACATTCAACCACTTTTTTTTCTTTTTTTTTTAAAGGCGGGATGCTATTTGGGTTTCATGGCCCCGCCAGGGGCAATATGCAACTGAATGCAACTACATTCAACCACATTCAACTACATTCAACCACATTCAACTGAATGCAACCACATTCAACTTTTTAAGATTTTGGTGGATTTGGCTTGCAAGGCCCCGCCAGGGGCAATATTCAACCAAATGCAACCACATTCAACTTTTTTTAAAGGTGGGTGATTTTGGTGGATTTGGGTTGCATGGCCCCGCCAGGGGCAATATTCAACCAAATGCAACCACATTCAACTTTTTTTAAAGGTGGGTGATTTTGGTGGATTTGGGTTGCAAGGCCCCGCCAAGGGCAATATTCAACCAAATGCAATCACATTAAAATTTAGTTGAATATGCCCCTGCGGGGCCTTGGAACCCAAAAGCAGTCCACCTTAATTTTGGTGGTTTTGGGTTGCAAGGCCCAGCAGGAGCATATTCAACTGTTACTGATTTCAAGTTCCATTTTTCAGTTGTCATTTTCGACCTCTTTTTTGGACTCTAATATATATATATATGATAAGTGGATTTATATCCACTTGGAACATTCTAAATCGGCTTAAATTGATTGTCTTGGACTCAAGTTTCTTGTAGTTTTGATGTGTTTTGCTTAGTTGTGCAGATTTACGAGAATGTTGACTAAGGTGGATGCTTCTATAATTTTTTGGGAATTAATTGATTAAAATTCGGATTTTTAAGAAGGGTTGCGCAGTCTACACTATTTTGGACATATCTGGAGTTCTAGAAGCCCGTTTTCAGCGATCTTACTGCCCACGCGAAGCCTGGGAGATTTTCTACAACTTGAGATAGGATTCCCACAAGCAAATTGCTCCGGGTAGGAGCAATTTGCGCGAAGAACAGACTGTTGGGCGCAAGTTGCCCCTGAAAAATTACAGTTTTTACTATTTTGGCCATATCTTGAGTTCTACAACTCCGTTTGAGGCCCGTAAGCAGTCCACGCGAAGATAACGAGATTCTCTATCATTCTAAGGTGGTCCAGAGGTCCAATTACGTTTGGAACATTCCAGAATATCTGAAGAAAAGTCAGCTACGAATTTCCCTTTAAATCAGAATCAGTTTAGGAAACGTATTTTGCAGAAATTCTATTATAATTCTGATCTGGTATTTTCTTATTGGGCAAGATGTCTAGAGCCTATATAAACACATCCAACCCTTGTAAATTAAGATCATTATCATCATTAGGAGTAGAACTATTACATATCAATTACTTAGTTTTATTTGTATCTTTTCATACTTTGTTTTTATCATGGTTTCATCAGATCCCATGATGACGAGAGGTTCGATTATGAACTAATCGTTGTCATGGGATTCTAACAGATTTATTTATGGAGCTTTAGTATTTTGATGCTTTAAAGATCTGTGTGTGATGTATATCTGATATCCTCGTATGGTTGTGCTTAATTGATAGATGCGTCATGAACATCTAATTTGTTAATCTCTTGTGAAGTGAAAGTGGATCTTGAGATTTAGAACTTGCCATGCTAGCATAGGTTCATGATTGTTATCAACATGATTCGTAGTATGAGATGAGAATACTTATATTGCCCTATGTGATCATTATGGATAACTTGTTCTTCAACCGTTATGTTTTCAAATTCTATAGACATATAGGGTCTAAGCATAATTGGTGTCTATTCATCTTCTATCTCTTTTATGGATGTATGTTTAGTTTGGTATTCGTATACTGAGAAGTAGCGTATACTTGTTTCGTGTTGTCCGATCAGATATCATAACCATTGCATATAGTGATTAAAGGCGTCAGATCTAAGCGAAGTATTTAATGAAGTTAGGATTCCATGGTTTTTCTTGCAGAAGTAATTAGATTTTAATTCTTGCTAGTTAGTTAATTTGTAGTTTTGTTAATTTGCTTTTTAGTTAATTTAGATAGTTAAAACCCATATTTGTTATTTGTCTTAGCAGTGCATAATAACCATACATTGTTGCATATGTGCGTTTACTGAATTAAAACCATAACCAGATCTCTGTGGGAACGAACTTGACTTATATCTGTATTACTTGTGACCACGTACGCTTGCGTGATTTAGTGCAAACAAGTTTTTGGCACCGCTGCCGGGGATCATCGGTGTTTTATTTTTTGGTTTATGTGCTTGTCAATAGTGGTCGTTAGAGTTCACTGACTCGGATTCTTTCTTATATAGTTGTTTAGTTTTATGTGTTGCAGGTAGCAATGGGAGAACCAGCAGCAACAGCGAAAGCATTGATGTATTATTCTCAACCAAAGATCAAGGACATCCAATTTAGTATTGTCAGGCCAGCTATTGCAGCTAATACTTTCGAAATCAAGCATAGCATAATTCAGATGGTGCAGAATTCGGTTCAGTTTGGGGGTGCTCCGACTGAAGATCCTAACATGCACATCCGAAATTTCATTGAGATCTGCGATACTTTCAAGATCAACGGGGTGTCGGAAGATGCTATCAAATTGAGACTTTTTCCATTCTCTTTGAGGGATAAAGCTAAGGGCTGGTTACACTCTCTACCAGCTTGTTCCATTACTACATGGGAGGATCTTGCTCAGAAATTTCTCACTAAATTTTTCCCCATGGCGAAGACCGCAGCAATCAGGAACGCTATAACTCAGTTTTCACAGCAGTTTGAAGAATCTTTGTGCGAGGCTTGGGAGCGATATAAGGAGATGCTAAGGAAGTGTCCACATCATGGGATCCCTGATTGGATGGTGATTAACAGTTTTTATAATGGCTTGGGTGCACAGTCAAGACCCATGCTAGATGCAACATCAGGTGGAGCTTTATGGGCTAAGAGCTATGAGGAAGCTTATGAGTTGATTGAGATGATGGCTGCGAATGAATACCAGAATCCAATTCAGAGATTATCACAAGGCAAATTAGCAGGAATTCTGGAAGTTAATGTAGTCACAGCTCTAGCAGCTCAGCTAGAGGCACTTAATAAGAAATTGGATTTTATGTCAAAACATGGGGTGCCTCAAGTTGCTAGTGTTTGTGAGCTTTGTGAGGGCGTACATGAGACAAGTAAATGCGCCATATCTTCTGAAGCGGCACAGTTTGTGAGCAACTTCCAGCAACCTTCGCAACCAGCTCTAGCAACCTATCATTCCAATTTCGGCTGGAGCAACATTCAAGATTTTCAGCAACAACAGTTTCATGGGGATGATGGTCAATTTTCGAATGAAAAATCTGAATTGGATGAATTGAGGTTGATGATTGAAAGTCAGGCAGAATCTCTCAAGACATTGGAGAATCAGTTTGGGCAAATTGTAAGTGCCTTTCTCAACAGACCACAAGGAGTTCTTCCTAGTGACACAGAGGTGAATCCAGGAAAAGAAGATGGCATGGAGCAGGTTAAGGCCATAACACTCAGATCTGGAAAAGTCACGAACGATCAGAATTCAGTAATTGAGGATGAAGAAGGAATTCATGATCAGGATCCTATAGAAAAAGAAGAACATGTTGTTTTGTCAGAACCTGTGGTGGATAGTGATGAGGAGGAAGAGTGTAAGTCGCTCGGCTTGGCTGATCTCTGGGATTCTAAGGTGCTGATTGATGAGGTTGTTTCATGGTCAAATCTTGAGGATAGTGCAATTGCGTCTTATCTTGAGGAAGACAAATTCCAAGGTGAGGTGAGTGTTCGCAAGCCATGTGAGGAATTTGATCATGCTAGGATGGTGGATAATTTGGAAAGGGCACTATTTGGGACAGACATTGTTGAGCTGCACAAATTTCAAGAATTGGTATGTGCGTACCAAGAGGCTGATGAACATGGGAAAGATGCAGGTCTTCTACTTGTCTCAGAATGTAAAGATGGAGGTAGCGCATTAGAGCCAATGGAGGAAGTTCTCTTTGAGGAACCAAAGGCTTCAGCAACTTACATTTACCCTCATCCATTATATTCAAGCGAAGCCCGCGAGTGTGTGTTGTTCTACAAATTGACAGATTTTGGGTCAACAGATGAAGGCATTGGAAGAGGATATAGTTGCTACACGAATAGGTCAAGCAAGGAGAAGGAGCAAAAAGTGTGCCGCCGAGATGATGATGAAGTATCATGAAGAGATGATCAGGCAAACTATTATCATCCTTAATGGAGGCTTGGAAGTAACGTCAAGCTATTGACGTTAAAGAAGCGCTTCTTGGGAGGCAACCCAAGGTATGTTTTCTACTTTCCCTTGTATTTACTTCCATTCAATGAGGACATTGAATATTTTAAGTTTGGGGGATAAGTAGTTGTTGTTGTATTATTTGTTCATGTAGGATTTCATGCTTTGCATATTAGTAGTAGTAAATTATGCATTTATGTTCGTGTTATCTATGTTTGTTTCATATAGGACATTCTGTTTTTATGTTCGTATTTCATGTGAGTTCATAGTAGTTTGCATTTGCACCCATGCTTGATAGGAATTTTGTGTTGTTGATGCTTTTGATTGAGAAGTGATATGCTTTGATCTTGTGCACACACATACACTAGTAAGTTGAAGCTAGTAGACTTATTGAATGTTGTAAGTGATTAGAAGGACATGAATATGTGCAAGATGATTTAGTTTGCATGCTTTGAATACAAGTAGGTGCGTTAGAGAGATTTTTGCTTGGGATTGAGTACGTTTTTCTACCAAGTGAATTTTGAGCCTTATTGCATATTTGTTGCAATTTATTCATTTGCTTGAGTGTCCACGGATTGTTTACATTGCTAGCAGTTGTTTGAGGTCTTTCTTGAAACGCATGACATTATTTGACGATTAAAATGATAAAGGCATTTAGGAATAACCGCATATTTTCCCATATTACCATACCATATTTACATGATCAATTAGTTAACCCATTGAGCTTAATCCTATTTTTTCGGTGACATACCACATTACTTGCCTAGACCTTTTTCTTGTATTGGCCTTATTTTAATTTGAACCCGCATTGTCAAAGGCTAGTAGAGTGTTTAAGGGAGTAATAAGGTGTGCAAAGGAGGGGTTATTGTTGGTTATACTTTTGGGGGAAATATTGAAAATTGGGTTTGTTTACTTGATAGTCGGCATAATAAATTATGGGATCATTGTTATTGTTCATATTATTGTTTGTGTTCTATTTAGCTCTCGAAAAGAAGAGAAAAGGAAAAAGAAAAAAAAAGAAAGAGAAAAAAAATATATTATGAGAGCATGTTTGTGTTTGTTGTGATCCTACTTTAGTCGACTATTCGAGTGTTTTTGTTGAGTAAAATTTTGTGGGGAGGGAAAATAGGTGGTTGTGTATGATTTATTATAAGTTCCTACTAGCTTTTGACACTTTACCTGTTTTGGCTTATTTGACATACCTTGTCCCTAGCCCCGTTACAACCCAAATAAAGACCTTTTGATTATCGTCATTGATGTATGTTGTGTTAAGAGTTAGATTGATACCAAATGTCAAGCATGCTTATGATTTTGTTGGAATTGAGTGATACACTTACCCTTGTTCTTGAGTGAATATTCTTTTGTGAGTGGATTGTGAGTGTTTGGTTGTTTTTGCGTATGAGATCCCGAGTTTTGACTCAAAGATGTACTCTTGTAGGCTTAGCATGATTACTAACTTATTCTTACATTTGACATGGACTTGTGAGAACTTATGCATGTTCATTGAGTAGACTATGTGAATACTTGCACTTTCGACACCAAGACATTGCGTATTTACTTTGATTCTTAAGTTGATATGGCATGAGAGGATTTGAAGGTATGGTAGGATATTAGTACTAGATTAATTGCATTTTTTCATATTAGTTGCATTCATGCATTGCATTGGATTTTGTGGGTACATTCGCTATAGGCCCTCACGAGACCTTACTCGTCCACTAGGGCTGCCTAGGGGTTTAAAGGGCTTGTTGCATATGCCAAATGCAACCGTGATCACCTACGGAAGTGGTACTAGTTAGTTAGTTAGTTGTAATTGTTTATGCTTGAGGACAAGCATCGGTTTAAGTTTGGGGGTGTGATAAGTGGATTTATATCCACTTGGAACATTCTAAATCGGCTTAAATTGATTGTCTTGGACTCAAGTTTCTTGTAGTTTTGATGTGTTTTGCTTAGTTGTGCAGATTTACGAGAATGTTGACTAAGGTGGATGCTTCTATAATTTTTTGGGAATTAATTGATTAAAATTCGGATTTTTAAGAAGGGTTGCGCAGTCTACACTATTTTGGACATATCTGGAGTTCTAGAAGCCCGTTTTCAGCGATCTTACTGCCCACGCGAAGCCTGGGAGATTTTCTACAACTTGGGATAGGATTACCACAAGCAAATTGCTCTGGGTAGGAGCAATTTGCGCGAAGAACAGACTGTTGGGCGCAAGTTGCCCCTGAAAAATTACAGTTTTTACTATTTTGTCCATATCTTGAGTTCTACAACTCCGTTTGAGGCCCGTAAGCAGTCCACGCGAAGATAACGAGATTCTCTATCATTCTAAGGTGGTCCAGAGGTCCAATTACGTTTGGAACATTCCAGAATATCTGAAGAAAAGTCAGCTACGAATTTCCCTTTAAATCAGAATCAGTTTAGGAAACGTATTTTGCAGAAATTCTATTATAATTCTGATCTGGTATTTTCTTGCTGGGCAAGATGTCTAGAGCCTATATAAACACATCCAACCCTTGTAAATTAAGATCATTATCATCATTAGGAGTAGAACTATTACATATCAATTACTTAGTTTTATTTGTATCTTTTCATACTTTGTTTTTATCATGGTTTCATCAGATCCCATGATGACGAGAGGTTCGATTATGAACTAATCGTTGTCATGGGATTCTAACGGATTTATTTATGGAGCTTTAGTATTTTGATGCTTTAAAGATCTGTGTGTGATGTATATCTGATATCCTCGTATGGTTGTGCTTAATTGATAGATGCGTCATGAACCTCTAATTTGTTAATCTCTTGTGAAGTGAAAGTGGATCTTGAGATTTAGAACTTGCCATGCTAGCATAGGTTCATGATTGTTATCAACATGATTCGTAGTATGAGATGAGAATACTTATATTGCCCTATGTGATCATTATGGATAACTTGTTCTTCAACCGTTATGTTTTCAAATTCTATAGACATATAGGGTCTAAGCATAATTGGTGTCTATTCATCTTCTATCTCTTTTATGGATGTATGTTTAGTTTGGTATTCGTATACTGAGAAGTAGCGTATACTTGTTTCGTGTTGTCCGATCAGATATCATAACCATTGCATATAGTGATTAAAGGCGTCAGATCTAAGCGAAGTATTTAATGAAGTTAGGATTCCATGGTTTTTCTTGCAGAAGTAATTAGATTTTAATTCTTGCTAGTTAGTTAATTTGTAGTTTTGTTAATTTGCTTTTTAGTTAATTTAGATAGTTAAAACCCATATTTGTTATTTGTCTTAGCAGTGCATAATAACCATACATTATTGCATAGGTGCGTTTACTGAATTAAAACCATAACCAGATCTCTGTGGGAACGAACTTGACTTATATCTGTATTACTTGTGACCACGTACGCTTGCGTGATTTAGTACAAACAATATATATTAGAGTCCAAAAAAGAGGTCGAAAATGACAACTGAAAAATGGAACTTGAAATCAGAAATTTAGTTCAATATGCCCCTGCGGGGCCTTGGAACCCAAAAGCAGTCCACCTTAATTTTGGTGGTTTTGGGTTGCAAGGCCCAGCAGGAGCATATTCAACTGAATTCAGTTACTGATTTCAAGATCCATTTTTCAGTTGTCATTTTCGACCTCTTTTTTGAACTCTAATATATATATATATATATATATATATATATATATATATATATATTAGAGTCCAAAAAAGCGGTCGAAAATGACAACTGAAAAATGGAACTTGAAATCAGAAATTTAGTTGCATGTGGTTGCATTTAGTTGAATGTGGTTGAATGTGGTTGCATTCAATTGTATATGCCCCTGCGGGTATACATGGCCAAACCGGACCGGAACCGGCTAACCGGACCGGAACCGGACCGGGTCAAAACCGGTCAAAACCGGAACCTAAACCGTCTGAACCGGAACCGGCGGTTTATATCCTGTTAAGGTTCAGGTTCCGGTTCAAGATTTTCACAAACCGGAACCGGCGGTTCACGAACCGGAACCGCCGGTTCATGAACCGTGGCCATGTATATTTGTAGAGTAGACTATAAGTGTCTAACTCATTAACACAGTAAGATAAGATAGCTATAACCTATAACCTATAGCAATAGTTATAACCTATAAAAAATTAAAAACAACATTTTTCTTAATTATTCTTTGTCTAAATTTTATTTATATTATATTTTTTTACATACTATCATTTTACATTGTATTTAAAATGGCTAGTTTCGAAAATACAGTATCGCAACTTGTAAAACATCTAAAATTTATTGTAATATATTTACTTGTTTTTAATAAAAACAAAAAGAATCAATTTAAAGATATTTCTTATATAAAATATTTTTTTATTTATAAGGTTCGAACCTGAACCGGAACCGGGTCTCGAACCGGGTCAAAACCGGTCAAAACCGGAACCTTAACCGTCTGAATCGGAACCGGCGGTTTATATCCTGTTAAGGTTCAGGTTCCGGTTCAAGATTTTCACAAACCGGAACCGGCGGTTCACGAACCGGAACCGGCGGTTCATGAACCGTGGCCATGTATACCTGCGGGGCCATGCAACCCAAAATCATCCCACCTTAAAACAAAAAAAAAAAAAAAGTTGAATGTGGTTGAATGTGGTTGCAAGAGTTGAATGTGGTTGCAACCAAATTAGCACCCCACCTTAAAAAAAAAAAAAGGACATAAGTCGCCGACTTACCTGGACAGGAGGAGAGAGAAAGTGAGGGAGGAGGGGGGACCTAGTATTTTTGCAATTTTGAAACTTAGGTTGGTAATATTGCAAATAGCTATTCTTAAAGATAGTAAATTTGCAAAAATTTACTTTTTCCTATTTATTTATGAAAAAAGCCCAAAAAAAAGGGGTATAATACAAAGGTAGAAAATTCGAAATATGTGCCTTAGATTCATTTAATTATTATATTTTAATTTAAAATATGATCGAATGGATGTAGATATAAAAATTAATTATTGAAAACCAATTTTTATTAAGAAATATACTATCAATCTCAATCAAACAAAAAGACAAAGACTACGCATGTGGCTTATGCGTGGTCTCTGAGGGTTTTCATTTCCGTTTAAATAGTTTCCAATTAATATGATTTTTAATATTTAAAATTTTAAAATTTTATCGACATTTTCTTTAGGATTAAATAATTTCTATTTAGGATTTAACGAGTTTTATTTGGGGTTTCACGGGTTTCATTTGTAGTTTAGAAATATTCAATTTTTTAATTAAAATTTTTAGATTTTATATGTATTCTCGTGGGGTTTCAACATTTAATCTTTGGGGTTCAGCAATTCCATTTTGGATTTTAGAAATATTCGAAACGACGAATAAACCGTATACGAAGTCAGGGTTTAGGTGATTTTTAAAAAATCGGGCCTGGTCCCCGATTTTTTAAAAATCAGGTCGCCGAACTCAGTAAAAAATATTCAATTCGAATTGACCCTTTGATTATAAGTTTTTTTTAATAGTATTTGCAAATACATATTTAGCCAATAAAAAAAAGTAACATCACTTAAAGTAGCATTTTGGGTTCAAAAAAGTAATATTTTATATAAAAAAATAATAAATAATCAGACGCCACCTACCCATTTGAAATACGCGCAAGTAGCTGAGTTTCACATTTCAGTTATGCGTAGTAGCGGATTCGCATGCTCTACATGCGTCTATCTTATAATAAATTTAAAAATAAGCAAAGTCAACATCCGCATATGTTGTATGCGTAGATAGTGTACGCATTCCCAGAATGTGCATAAGTCTGGTCATTTCGGGCAGGTTTTCCGTCCGTGGTTATTTTGGACACTACATTTTAAAATTTGGTTATTGAGGGCTTTCATTCTAGTTAATTATAAGTAATTACCTAAAATTAAGACGTACTCCCTTTGTCCCAACCGGTTCTTTACAGATGGCTGGGACACGGAGACCAAAGATTATAATTTAAATAGTGGGTGTAATAGTGAAGTAGTGTAATAATGATTTTATTGTTAAAATAAGTGAGGTAGTGGGTGTAATAGTGTAAAATGTTGAAAAGTGGAATGAAATAGTGGATGTAATAATGTATTTTACTGTTAAAACTTAAAAGTTACTATTTTTGGTAATGTAAAGAAATGGATGGGACGTCCCAAAATAGTAACTGTAAAGAACTTGTTGGGACGGAGGGAGTATTATAATACAATCTAAAGGCTGTTTTTGTAAATGTAGGAGGTGAATTTCATTATTACAAAAATGTTATCCATCTTTTTTATATTTAAAATATTGATAACTTTAAATAATTACCTAAAATTAATTATAAGAATATTTTTCTCATTTCATATAACACTATTAATTCAAATTTAAATTGAATTATAAATTACAGACTAGTTACAAATTAAGTATATTTAAAAGGAATTAAGTATATTTGGAGTGGTCGTTTGTCTCTTTTTTTGGAGTGTTTTTTATGTCTTTGAATAATTATGTTTATTTCTGTTTGGTGTTGGATTTGCTGAGAATGATTTTGTTGATGTCTTGTGGGATCTGGAAAGTCTACGTCGAAGTTGTGACGCTGACGATTATTGCAAGAGCTCACCACTCACAACCAAAGATTGTTCATCATCTTTTGAGGGTTTTAACTTTCGGCATGTCTATAGCTGGTATCCGGCATGTAGATAGCTGGGGTATTGCTCATCCTTTGGGGGTTCCCATGTTCGGCATGTCTATAGCTAGTATCCGGCATGTAGATAGCTGGAGTGTCGTTCCTCTAACCTCAGTTTATGCAATTGAGGCTTCTGAACATTGGGGTATCAATGGTTCTTATGTGATGTGGTCAATTGTGATACCGCTGCTTTCAGGGATATTGGCGCAGTTTGAATCGTTGAGGAGGTCTTCGAATTTGTTTTTAGCATCAAGAACTATTAAGTTCATCGTGTTAAACGATCAGTAAACAATTTATTTGTTTTTCAATCTGGTTGTATTGACAATCGGGAGTTTGTTCCACTGTTTCATTTTACATTGGCTTGATTAGTAATATAATTCTATGCATTTGTCAAAAAAAAAAAAAAGGAATTGTAACTTGTAAGCACATGGGATCACATTATTTTGGTTTACCGGAGTGGGCGAGTGATACTTAAAAAGTGTGGAGGATAGCGTATAAATAAGATGATGGAGTTTCTACAGCACATAATAGAAAAGTTCTCTATTAGTGTATCTTAAATTTTGTATTTTATTATTATTTTTGATAATCCAATCGTACGTATGAAAAGTTTATGTCGAAATAATATTATATACAATTTTTTTTATATTTGAAATAGTATAGCATCACTTTTATAATCATACTATTTTCTATATATATTCAACGACACAAATTTATCATAATCTTATTGCTATAAATTTATAGTTCCAAATGATTAAATTACACGAAAATTTGAATATTCAAATATTTTTGTATGAATTTAACATCCGTACAATTGAATTATTCAAATAATAATTAATTTATTATATTTTAAACCGCATTAATAAAAAACTTTTTAATTGTGTGCGGATACTTTTTTCCCAATCAGAGTGAGAGTAGCAGTCGACAAGAAATATAAATGCACTCGTGCATAACACCAATTTAATATTTGTAAAATCTAATAAAAAAGAATAAAAAGGAAACAGAGCAACGTGTTCTTTCTTCTCCACCCAAGAAGCTGCGTACGCAATCATCATACTCACTCCTACATACTTACATGATACATACAAACACATAATCAAACAGGCAGTCAACTACTACTGCCCCATCCCATTAACCCCTCAACTCCAACCACTTCTTTATTCTCCTTTAAAATCCTAATCACATTCATATTTATGTCAATCCTTTACATTTTGTCTTAAAAAACCACTTTCCTAATCATACAAAGAATTGGGTTGGTTGTCATTAAATATTTGATAGAGTAAAGCTCCCTCTCCCTCTCTCTCTCTCTCTCTCTCTCTGGGTTGATAAAATAAAAATATCTGAATTTAAGGAGAGTTAAAGGTGGCGGTGGTGGTGGTGTTGTTTGATAAAGGAAGAAACTTGATCTGATTGAGAAACAAGAAAATGGGATCAAGTGGATCCAAGCCCAGAGGATGTGGGGGTGTAATGGGTATTTTTGGAAGAAAACAAACAAGATCAATGAAGAATAAGAAGAAAAAGATTGTTGTTTCTTCTTTTAATGATGCTGATAAGCTCAGTAAGGTTGATTCTTCTGTTTCTGTTACCAATCCTGCATATCAAGGTATATTTTTTTGTGTTTCTTTTATGAAAAAAGTTTGTTTTTTTAATTGGTTTAGAATTGTTTTGTGATTTGTTGTTAGTTATTGCTTGTGCTATACTCCATATTTTTCAAAATATTAGATTCTTAAGTATAGGATGTGGTTTCAAATGCATCAACTTTGTAGTGGGGGAGTGGAGGGGCTATGCTATGAATCCTAGTTATTGATTGTTTTTTTATTTTTTATGTATGTAATTTAGAATGCCATGATAGGTTAAAACTCTTCTAGCTCAGTTGGTACATTGCGATATTACATATTATTTTGGAAATCTGTATTTGTATGGTTATTACTAGCAGATGAATAGATGATACTAATGTTGCTTGGCATTTGCCAGACCATGTGACCAAATTTTATCTAGTACTTGTGGTACAAGTGTATTATGTATGTACAAGTACCAAATTTAGTAGTACCAGGCAGTAACTATTAAAAGCCACCTAAATTATTTTAGGAAGAGAAAATATATATGGTATACATTCCTGAGTGTTGAAATGAATGAATGATTTCTTGTTGTTCTTTCCTTGATCTTAAGATATAGTTGGTCCACACTGGAAGTCAAAGGTTTTAATTTGTTGATGCCTCTGACATTTAACCTTCTTACTACATCTTGTGAAAATTAGCTGCTCCATAGAAGGCAGTATGTTTCATTGTGGAAATTAAGTCTTAGATGGTAGGTAGGTTTAATTATAAATATAATACAAGATTTTGCAGATAGTATGTATTTGTGTCGATATATTGTAAACATAAATAGGCTTGCGCCTCAAAGCTTGCATCTTTGTAACTTCATCTGCTGCGTTATATCCAATGTGGATTTAGTTTTTCACAAAATTTGGATTTGCATTTTCTTATCGTTCAAACATCCATTTCAGACACCTGGTTTGACCCTGTGATGACTGTCGAGTCTGACGGTGACGATGATTTTTACAGCAGTAAAGATGGTAAGCAGATTATTTGTATTTAATATGTGTTCATTAGCGTTATTCGGTATTATTGAATATGGTTGCTGAAATTTAGGGATGGGAATCGGGTCGGATCGGCTCGGGTTTGGCAAAATCCAAATCCAAACCCGATTTTTTGGATAAAACCCGAACCCGAAAAATACCCGAAAATTAAAACCCGAACCCGATCCAATGGATTTCGGGTGGATTTCGGGTATACCCGAAACCCGAAATTTTTTTGATTTGGATAATACCCGAAAATCGAAAGCCGAAAGCCGAAACCCAAAAACCCGAATTTTCAATCAAGTTTTATATAACACACACTTTAAAATTTTATACATTATAAAAAGTATTATTTATATTATATAAATAAATTATATTCTTTACATTAATTTTAATATTTAATTTTGTTGTAAATTTTACATATAATCAATTTTTAAATGAATTTAAATAATTTAAATAATTAAATAGATTTGATATGAAATACATCTTAAACACTTGGAGTCTAAAATTGTTTTAATATTTTGGTTTTAATAGTATAAGGTTATTCGTTATACTATGACTTTTATATAAAATGTAGTATTATATTATGAAATATATTGTAGTATAGGGTCCTACTCCACTACAAACTAAAATTAACTACAAACTAAAAACTAAACACTAATCTAATATTTCAAGCTAATCTAATGACCAAACTAGGGGTACCCCAATACAAAAAATGCTTAAAATAATTGGTTCTATCCAACAAAAAAAAATAAAAAAATAATAATAATAAAAAAAATCACTGTTCACGTGATGACGTGGCAGTGGATTTCACTGGTTAATGGTGCTTCGCGCCTTTATCATTCTAAAGTTGTAAGGAATGACAATCAATGGTAAAGGCAATAGACGATTGACGGGTGTGTCGAGGGCCTTCGGTCCTCATGACTACCTAACTCATCCGTTTACTGTCTTAAATGCTTCGCATTTCCACGGCAGGGATTTTTTTTTTTTTTTTTTTTGTTGGATAGAGCCAATTATTTTAAGCATCTTTCGTGAAGGTACCCTTGGCGGGAAACTTAGAATAGATGAAATATAATTAATTTAGTGTTAGTTTGTAGTTTGTATTTAAGGATTGGTTTGTATTTGAGCAAAAACCTATATATATAATAATATTCGGGTTTTTTTCGGGTTTCGGGTTCGGATCGGGTTTGGATCGGTTTTCGGGTTTCGGATCGGGTTTGATAATATCCAAATCCAAATCCAAAAATTTTCGGATCTGAAAATCAAATCCAAAAAATCGGGTTCGGGTTATCCAAAATTTCGGGTTTCGAATCGGGTATCCGTCGGATCGGATTTTTTCCCCATCCCTACTGAAATTCTTCATTTTTACAGATGTATCTCAGGATGGCTCTTTATCAGCTACTGTAACTCCAAGATGTTCTGACTCCATACATTACAATGGCAATTTTCCATCCTTTTCTACATCAGATCCTGTACCACAACCAAGCACAGTAAAAGAATATATAGAATGTAAGAGAGATACAGCTAATAATGTGGGTCTAACAGTGTCTCAACTGAAACCTAGTGTTCTGCAAACTGATAGAAAAATATCATTTGTGGTGGATGATATCCCTACGCATTGTGTTGATGAAAATGCTAGCGGGGATCTGGGAATGTTGCACAATTGTGGCCTTCTGCCTAATAATTGTTTGCCTTGTCTTGCTGGCACTACCTCCTCAACCGATGAAAAGAGAAAATCACTAAGCTCGAGCCCAAAGAAAAAGGCACCTTTAAGACTTTCTTTCAAGTGGAGGGATGGACAAGCCCATCCTACATTATGTAAGTGCTCAATCTTAATCTGTATATGCTAGTTTCTCTGTTTGTATATGCTAATCTATGTTTTTTTTTGCTAAATTATTCTGTTGTTCTATTGACTTTGAATGAACTGGTATGTCATACGAATTAACATCTATCTGGTCTCTTGCATGTTTAGGCGATGAGATAATTTAAGTTTGAAGTAATTGATGGCGTGACTAGATTAACTGTAGGACCATAAAGTTCTTCAATGAGTGAGAGTACTAAAAAAATAATAGTGTTGAGTGCAATATACTTGGTAACTTTCAAAGAGGCTTGATTAGTGATGCAAGTAAACATTTAGCTACACACGCAGTAGGACATGAGTACAATTTTCTTGGACAAGACACCTGTCTTATTCCAGATTTGTTTTTGTTAATTTTTAATTTTTATACTAAGGTTTCCTGGTTTTGTATATTAACAATTCACTTCTTTCTCAGTATCTCCCAAGGCTCTTCTACGGAGGCCAATAGCAGGTTCTCAAGTTCCATACTGCCCGATTGACAAGAAATTATCTGATAGCTGGTCACCTATCGAGCCAAATACTTTCAAAGTTAGAGGGCCAAACTATTTTAGGTGAGAACATGCATTTGGCTGGTTTACTCAGTACAACAAATCAGTGATATCCTAGTAATGATTAATTCAACAATATATATATTTCGATTGATTTACTTTACAAATCCTCATTACAATATGGCAGAGATAAAAAGAAAGAGGCTGCTCCAAACTATGCTGCATTTTCACCTTTCGGCGTAGACGTGTTTGTATCTCCACGTAAAATTGATCATATTGCACGATTTGTGGAGCTTCCTGTCATCGAATCGTGTGGAAAAATCCCTTCTGTACTAGTAGTAAATCTTCAGGTACATCTACTTCTCACTTTGTTGAATATTACATTACAATTTGAGAAGCACATTGTTTATGGAAATAATGTATCAGTTTGACACTCTTCTTATGTTTAAAACATTAGTTTTTTCCTGAAAACAAAAAGTACTTCGTTCTTTGTTAATTGTCATGCCGTAGGCTTTTACTTTTGGTTTTCATGCATTCACCGGTCAATGTTGATTTCCTTTTCATGGTTTTCTTTCTCAGATACCGTTATATCCCGTAACAATATTTGAGAATGAATATGATGGGGATGGAATGAGTTACGTGCTTTACTTCAAGCTATCAGAAGGTTACTCAAAGGAACTTCCACTACTGTTTCAGGAAAATATCATGGTGAGATAAATGCGTGACTTTAACTTCTTACTTTATACATTTTATGAGTTTACTTTTTCTTCATTTAATGGCACTTGCACATAGAATATTTATCAAGTGTCAAAAACTCTTGCTAATAATATCATTCTTTTTCTTCATAGTTTTTTTTTAAAATCTTTTTATGCTTGTTAATGTGACAGAAATTAATTGATGATGAAGTAGAGAAGGTCAAGGGTTTTGCTATAGATACAATTGCTCCGTTCAGGGAAAGGTTGAAGATACTAGGTCGGCTAGCAAATTTGGAGGAAATCACCTTAAGTGCAGCTGAAAGGAAGCTCATGAATGCTTACAATGAAAAGCCTGTACTATCACGTCCTCAACATAAATTTTACCTGGTAAATTCCGCTACCTAAATCCCTTAATTTGTTTCTCCTTTTAGGAAGAAAAAGTTGACTTCCGTGTGCTCGTGTTTTTGTTGTGTGATTGGTGAGCAAGTTAAGTATACTATCCTTCATACAACAGAGTTCCTGTTCTTCAGAGAACATCCAGTCATCCACGTAATGTTCTTCCATTGGTTCTCCTTATAAGGCAAACTTCAATGTGATTACTGAGAAATTGTAGGAGAATAATACGTAACCTTTTTAAAAATTGCATTGGTTATTAGATTAGAAGATGTGGTTAAATATTACAATTTGCATGCGACCAGTAAAGTGTATGGTGGAACTTCCAAGAATGTTATAGCTGATAAATCTAGTTGCTACTATTTCAGGGAGAAAACTATTTGGAAATTGATCTGGATATGCACAGATTTAGTTACATATCAAGAAAAGGTTTCGAAGCATTTCAAGACAGGCTAAAACTCTGTATCCTGGATTTTGGTCTGACAATACAGGTCGCTTACCTTCATCAATATTGTTTCCAAGGCTGAACTAAACTGTTTACTTGAGATTCTTAAATATACATCTACCTAACTTGTACCAATTGTACTTGAAACAGGGAAACAAGGCCGAGGAGTTGCCGGAGTGCATCTTGTGTTGTGTGCGGTTGAAGGAAATTGATTACACCAACTACCATCAATTAGGGTTCTAAATCAAAATTTTGGTTAAACCACACATTACGTAGTTTTAGAGGAGCTATTACTTGTGGTTAGCTTCTTTTCCCATTGCATCATTTTTTTTAAAGTCCAAATGGATCCGATAACCTTGAAGTATCAGCCTCTCAATGCAGGACTAAAAACTTGAGTGTAAAGTTCTAATACAAAATGTAATAAGACTTGAATAAATGAAATATACGGTTAATACTATGCTTTTGATCGTCAGTTGTGATAAATGGTATTATTTCTATCTTCTTCAATAACGTTATTATAAGGGGGAGGGAGTCTAATTCCAACTTCACACACAACGAGGATTATATGCATCCGGACTCGAATTAAAAATTTTGTATATATAATGTCATAATAAAAAAAAGGAATATATATAAATTAATATATATTTATTTACACAAACAAATTAGCTAATTAGGTATCGGTTATATGCATTGCATTCCGATTGCAAGAAGATTTAAAGAAGCATTGCATTCCGATTGCAAGAAGATTTAAAGAATCCATTAGTGTACTTTTCTACAAAATCTGAAATCGGGCATGACGTGGCAAGAAAATTAGTCTACAAAGAAAATTAATCAAAGTTAGTCTCAAAATATTAATCAAAATTCATTATATATTGATTAAATAAAATCACATGGAATAATAAAATAAAATTTAAGAAAAGGATTATATGGATTAATAAAATAAAATGTAACAAAAAGGATTCCTTTGATTTGACACTTAATTAAATTAATACATAAAAATTAAATAATATTTAATTTTAGAACTCTAACAATAAACGTTGATGAATAATATTTAAACAAGAGTAGTTCATTAACAAATAAATAATATCTTTTATTACAAATAAAGAAAATATTTTTTACTGCTAATGGCCTAAAATGCTCTATTTTAAACTAACACTACCCAAAATGCCTCCAATCAGAAACATGGTCCATAATGTCCGCATTAAGTTAGTTACGATAGTGTTTGAATGCAGCATCAGGTCAAATACGATATTTCAGATGTAGTATTAGATTGGTGTCATTTCATGTCCCGTTATTCTCTAATTACAGTATTATATCTAGTGTATTAGCCTCATGTTACGATACTTTTATCATGTTTGGTTGGAAATAATGAATTTAGCTAGGAATGGGATTAAGGTAAGGATGGAATGGTGGAAGAATGGAAAAGGAATTGAATGAACGGGTCATTCAAGGCTCTTGTTTGATTCATAGTTTTTATTTATTGGAATGTAATGGATCATTCCATTCAATAGTATGTTTGGTTATCCAAAGGAATGGAATGCATTCTAAATTTTTCACTTTCTTCAAATTTAATAATAGTTACCTTTTTATAACATGATAAATTAAAATATAAATAAGACAAATACTACATAACTTTAAAATAACAATAAGAGACTTATAATATTCAACAAGACGATTGACAAATTCTCATTAATGATGTTCAAATGGTGTCTTGTGCATCAACAGAGACTTCTTTTACTAGGGGTGTTCAAATAATCTGTCAAATCGTGAATTCGGACCGAACCACAACAATTCGAACCAATAAAAACCGAAATCGTAAAAACCGTTATTAATGGTTCGGTTAACCGGACCGTTTATACATAAATGGGTTGTTTATAGTTTTCAATATTTTAAAACCGGTTAAACCAAACTGGACCGTTATATAATAATACGTTAAAAATTCTAATAGATAGTTATAAGTTAAGATTATAATTTTTAGTATTTAATGCATATAAGTATATATAATAAAATGATTAAATTACTTAATAAATATAATATTGAGTTAATTATCAATATGTTGTAGTTCTACACTAAATTAATTTGTTACTATTTATATAAATTCAATTGAATTATATAAACGTAATATGTAAATAGTAGACTAAACATTGATAAACATATATTGTAATACATATATGTAGTGTATAATATTAATGTGTATTAAATTTTACTTTATATTTATTTAAATCAAAATTTCATTTTAAGTTTAACTAAAATAAAAAAAATAGGTTATAAATTTCAAACCGTGGTTTGAAACCAAACCAATCCGTTTTTCTATGGTCTGGTTTGGTTTGGTCTTGGCATCTAACTGGTGTGGTTTGGTTTTGTTTTTTGAAAAACTGTTTATATTGATTTGGTACGAAAAAAATAAGAATTCGGACCAAACCAATCCGTGAACACCCCTACCTTTTACAAATAATAAAAAACGAACAATGTTATCAGATCTTCGTCACTTGATACAATATAATTTTAGTATCAAATATCACTAAAATACAACATGAGAAACAGAATTTAATCTCAAATTTCACTCTTTAGCACACCATTAACAAGCACACTTTTTTTCTCGGCAGGTGCTGCAAAAAATAATATCATCAGATTTTCATGATTGGCTATTTTCTTCGTAACTTGAAGTTTCTGCAATACATTGAGTCCCGGAACCTTTAAGATTTTTTCATTCAACTGTTTCTTTTTTAACATTATATATTCTTCTGCAATGAGTAATTTGGTGGAAGCTTCCAACTGATTTGCAATCCTCTCCGAAACAGCATAAACAGCCTCAAACAAAGAATCTACGCTTCCTTTTTTTTTTTCTTTTTTTCTTTTTTTGCTTGTTGACTCGTCTGAATGTGTGCTTGGTTGCATGTCCTGTTGTATACAGACACTTCATCAGCAGCTTCTGTATTCAATTCTTCTACCACATCTTCAAGAGTTTCAGCCAAATTTCCGGTTATTCTATTTTTCTAAAAATAATAAAAAGTTCTTTGAAACATGGCATAGGGGTATTCTACCATTTTTCTACTCCCAGATGAACCTGCATCAAAAGAACATGACACAAAAAGAACAAAGCAAAAAACATAAAGCAATTGGTAAATGGTACATATTATTACTAGTTCTACGCATGCTAGTTGATAATTAGTTACTCGGAGTATTTGTTATTAGTCTATCCCTATATTTTTAGTTATTTTTGAATAAAATTTGATTTTATTTAATGTGTTTTAATGTTTTATAGTAGGAATCAAGAAAATAATGGATTGGAGCTGAAATTGGATTTTTGGAGTTAATTAATTGAAAATTCAGATTTTTGGATAGCTTTCACTATTTTCGCTATTTGGGCTCTATCGGGAGTTCTACATGTCCGTTTGAGGCCCGTAAAATGTCATTAGAAAGCTCGAAAGAAGGTCAATATTTCTATCTTGGACCCAGAGATATGCTCTCAAATTCCAAGAAAAGTCCAGGAACAGTAGGCTTCGAATTTCCTATCTAAAAATTAATTTGTATTTAGCACTTTTCTTGTATTTCTATTAAATCATTAAAAATAATTGTACATCTATACTATACTATTATAAGCGAAACATGGTATATTTGGTTGTCGGTTTGGTACACTTTTTTTAGTACACTCAATAACAACCGTTAGATTTTAAGATAAATAAATAAGAATCGTTGGATCTAATGCTAAAAGAATATTCCTTTTTTAATATTTGAAATACTCTATAGGTTCCAAGTTCGAATCTCAATTCTCACCAACAACATATCTATATTAAACATATATATTATTTTATAAACTACTCTCACGAGTTTAAGATTCAATTTTCGTCAACAACATATTATTAATTATTAAAACACTATCGTTAAAAATTATATCATATATAATATAATAAGAGTTAGAGTGATAATAAGCGAGTACTACCATAGGTCAAGGGTTCGATTCTCACTAATAACATAATTAAATTTAATATTTATAACTCTAAATATACTAATAAAACATATGATAAAATTCACTTTTCAACATAATTAAAATTAATATTTATAACTCTAAATATAATAAGAAAACATGTGATAAAATTCACTTTTCAAAACTCATTAATCATCTATTAAATTTAATATTAGAAACTCAATAATCATCTATTAAATTTGATATTAGTACACACATTTAGTTTACAAGACCGCATTGAAAAATTGTGACTACATAAACACGAAACAACCCTCATCTCTTCTATAGAAAACTACTATGTCCTGACTTTCGTGAAACAATCCAAAATAAAATACATGATAAAATTCACTTTTCAACTCATTAATCATCTATTAAAGTTAATATTAGAACATCATTAATCATCTATTAATTTTAATATTAGTACACGCCAAAAATTTAATTTACAAGATAGCATTGAAAAATTGCGAGTACATAAGTATGAAGCAGCCCTCATCTCTTTTATAGAAAACTACTACGCCCTGGCTTTCGGAAACAATCCAAATCAAACCTAATCCAATTCAGACATGACTTTAACTACTAAATAGTTCCGGTTTAAAATAAAAATCTATGTCTGTCTTTGTACTTCATAAAAGTACAAAGACAAACAACTTATGTTACATATATAATTTTTTTACAAAATCTATACTATCCACACGTGAAAAATTTAATTTACAAGATAACATTGAAAAATTGCAAGTACATAAGCACGAAGCAGCCCTCATCTCTTCTATATCAAACTACTACACCCGGTTTTCGGCAAACAATCCAAATCAAACGTGACTTTAACTACTAAATAGTTCCGATTCAAAAAAAAATTTATGTTTGTCTTCTGTACTTCATATGTGCATATAATTTACGTTATTATTGGAAAAAATTCAGGTAAAAATGAGATGTAACAAAAAAGTCAAAAATCAACTTATTATTAGTTACATATATATATATATATATATATATATATATATATATATATATATATATATATATATTTACAAAATCTATACTATACTATACTAAAATAAGGGGTTAATTATCAAACTAGTCACTGATTGGAGCCAAATGTATCAAGTAGGTCACTTATTGCAAAAGTGACTCATTTAAGTCACTTATTAGAAAATTTGTATCATTCCGTTAATCGAATATTAATCGAAACTATTTTGGCGATGTTATTAACCTCCAAATCATGAGTTTGAATAACCAAAATGAATCCCACATGCTATACTACACAAAACCAACCTCAGATTCATTGTTGAGTAAATTCTGCAAAAATATGTTCTTGATGTTCTTGAGCTGTTCTTGAGGATCAAAGCACTTTTGAAGGTGTCATTGAACTCCATTTTTGATGTTCTAGTAACTGTTATTTCCCAGTAGCACTCTTCAAGATTGTAGAAGGGGGGTTGAATACAATCTTGTAAAATTCTTTCGAATTTTGAACAACACTTGTAATATCAATGGAAGCAGATGGATAAATTGAAGACTATAATGTAAAGAATAGATAATGAACAGATACACAACACACTTAAAAATTTCAGGTGGGGGTTTTTCACGTCTCCACCTGAGGGTTGTATTGAAGAAAATTTCTCTGTGTAAACTGAGTACACAGCTACGAATACAAAGCTAAAACTATTACAAGAGAACCTAATGCTTTAAGCTTTTTGCTCAGTGTTTCTCTTCTCTATTTTAGCTATGCTACTCTTGAAGTATATATCTTACTTCAAGATTACAAACCCTACAAAATAAACGAATCTTACGAGTCAAAGTATCCTGCAGGGTTGCTGCCACTCCTTGTCTCCATGTGATGCAATTTTGTCTGGTTGTCTTGGATAGATATGCACTAGATTTACCAGCTAAATTGCTTGTGAGAATAATGAATGTTTCTTTTTTTTCTTCGTTTCCGATACTGGTTCCCATACCTCATTTAAGTTCATCAACCCATGTGATCTGTCAGGCATGTCAAGTCGCCATCAACCTCTAATCCCAAGACATTATTGATTGAAGCTTTTATCCATTGTTGTAGACATGGATCGATAGGTTGATTCCTGCTTGCTGTGAATACCATATCCGTTGACATAGGACCTTTATCCGTTGATCATCACTTCACTTATACAGAATTACATAGCACAACTTATATACAATTAGCTACCCTATTCTGTATATCCTTTGATAGTCAACATGACTTAGGATAACTAGCAACTATGATATTCAGCAACAAACTCAAACTTAAATACAAGGTATGCTACAGACTTATCGATTGATAAGCTGCCTCATCAACGGATGTACATGGCTTGGATATCCGTTGATAAGTTACAAAACTTAAAATTGTGCTCATATGTTTTTCAAAGTGTTTTATGGTTGTGTATATCATCAAGGACAACATAATTCCTAACAATCTCCCCCAATTTATGACTGATAGAATTGCAGCCATAAATTAAAGGTTTTGATGATAACAAAACACTTTTGAAAGGATCAAGATATCAACAAAAACATATACATTGCACAAGCTACAAAATTTTGAAGAATTGAACTAAGTCAAGTGATATAATCATACTTCTACAAGGGATGCTCCTCTAGACTGAGCATATCATTGTCTTCTTCCCTTTGCAATCCTCGAACCATGGATTTTCTCTCTGTTTGCCTCAAGCTGATTTTCCAGAGATCTGTAGATGATCTTTTCTTCTGAGTGGTTTGGATCCAGCATAGACATTAAGTATTACAAGTACTCATTGCTAGCCTTTTGCAGCTGATCATCTATCCTGAAGAATCTTCTACAGTTTTGATCATCTCTGAATTCCACTATCCAGTAAGGATAAAAGTGAACCTTCTTGCCAGGTTCATATGGAATATTCAGTGTCTTGGGCAAAACCTCCTTTGAAGTCCGGCTATTTCTCAATTCATTGGCCCTTTTGAAGATTATTTCTTTTGCCTCAGGAGTGAAACCTCCAGTTTTCTTCATCAAAGACCAAATCCTCCAGAGTTTGCTGTATCATTCTTTTAACACTTGATCTAGGGGCCAAGTTACACTATTCCCTCCTTTATAGAAGAAAATTAGCCTTCTTGGGAGCCTGGCTGTCCTTTCTGCAGCACTCACATTGTCCACATCATTAAGGAAGAAATTGATGCTTGAGTATTCTTCAACATCTGCAAGATATAGCTCAGTTTCTTTCTTGGTGGCAACCTTTGCAACTTGAGGAACCTTAGTGAATTGAATTGGTCTAGCTGGTGGTTGTTTCCTTCTTTTTGTTCTCCTCTTTTCAGGTGAGAGCTTGATTTTTGGAAATACCAAGCTGTTGATGTCAAAGTCAAATTCCACAGGTTCTTCCTTTACAAGTCCTAACAGGTTGAGTGCCTCAGTGTTCTGATTTGGAGATTCTGTAGGTTGAGGTAGTACTGATTCATCTTGAACTTCTGAATCTGGGCTCAAAGATCTCTTAGTAGGCATTTTAACCATGCTTTTTCTTTTCTTGCACGCAGACTTTGTGTTCATCTTCTTCTTCTTGAATTTGGCATCTTCTTCTTCAGCCTCTTACCTCATTTCTACTTCTAATTGTCTCACAAGCTCATCAGCTAGTCTAGCTTTCTTCTCAGTAGATTCTACAGGTTTTCTTTCAATTTGACCAGCTTGTAGTAACCTTGCAGTTTCTTCAGCTTTAGCAACTGCAAAGTCAGGGTAACCTGCAGGGACACAAATTTACACTCCCTCTCTGTAGATAAATGCAAGATTCTCCTTGAGTCCCACATCAACTTTAGCCTTCTCCTTCATTTCAGCAATAAATTTGCTCATTAGCTTGAGTTCATCCGATTTTGGCAATGGAAATTCTACTCTCATGGTATTTTTACCATTCTTCTTCACAGGTGACTTCTTAGGCTTGAGCAAAGGCTTAAATTCAAACACATAAGATGGCTCCCCTCTGGCTAGAGATCTGGGAAGCACAAAATCTGGGATTAATACCTGCCTGATGGATGTGGTTATGGGAGGAATTTGTACTTGAGAAAACTGAGGATTAGCAGCCAGCCTCATGGCTATAGAATCTTCAGGTTGAATGGCTGGTTCTTCCTCACTAGACTGAATTGCTGGAGCTGTTGGAGGTAGAGTAGAACGAAGTTGCTCCCCCTTACTTGTTGACCTCAATTCTCCCAACTTCTCCCCCTTTTTGTTAGCATCAAGGGCTTGAGTAGTAGGCAGAGTCAACAGATTGTCAAGGAGAGCATTTTGCTTGTTGTGAGCTTCAAGA
This sequence comes from Kitagawia praeruptora, assembly GCA_037693485.1. NCBI lineage: Eukaryota > Viridiplantae > Streptophyta > Magnoliopsida > Apiales > Apiaceae > Kitagawia > Kitagawia praeruptora. The sequence goes on along the minus strand of CM075350.1, from coordinate 56,061,098 downwards.
ATGAGTCTTTGATTTTAAAGAATGGTGCTCATTTGAAGCTCTAACTTGTCAACCTTTGCAGACAGATTGTCAACTTTCTTCTCTGTTTCTGCATCTTTCTTCAACTTCTGATTAAGCTGCTGCATTGTTCGGGGTGGAAAGAGAAGCTCCAAGTCTTTGTGCTTAGATTCTAGAGCATTCTTAATTTCCAGCTTGAGCTCATCTTTGTCTACCACCCTTTGATTTAGAAGACACATGTGCAGTTTAAGAGTAGCCAGAAAATTCTCTTGCACAAGCTTCATAGCAGGTTTAGCATCTTGTAGAGCAGCTGCAATCTTCCTATACTGCACTACTAGCTCTGTGTAAGAATCCTTGGAGACATAGTCTTTGGATATTAGCCATTCTGGCAAGTCCCCAGGTTGCTGTGAAGGCCCTTCATCTTCACCTTCAACTGAGAAATCAGAGTCTGATTGACTCACTTCAGTAGCACTTGGAGGCAACTTGGTAGGAGCATCTGTGGCTCTTTGCATAGATTCTGTGTGTTGTACCAAGTTCAGCTGATGCTCAGCCTCCTCATTACCCTGTTCAGCCTGAGAGTTGAGGTCAAGGACAGGGTGAGTAAAGGTTTCAGCTCCAAGAACTGATCTATCAAAGACGGTTTGAGATGTCTGTTGACAGATACTTGTTCTAGGGGCATCCTCAACCTCCATTAACTCACAAGCAATGGCTTCATCCACCCTTATAGCTCCTATACCTGCATTTCTCTCATATTCTCTCTCTTTTTGCATCAGGGGCTCCCCCTGGCTCACACCTCTCACACCCTCACCTTCACCTACTAAGGTGGAACTCTCAGTCTCTCCTTTTGCCTGGCAGGAAGAAATTGCCAGCCCCTCACTCACATTCTGTCCTTTTGCCTGCTCACAAGACAGCCTCTCGCTCTCTGTGAGGACACTCCCTTCCCTCAATCCTAAAAGTGTTTGAACTACAAGAGTGACTTCTTCTATTGATGTAGGAAACACATTGACCAATGGATTTGGTGTATCCATTGATTCTGTAGTTGGAGCTACCAACGAATAATCGCTGTTAAGCATATCCATCGGTGAACAAACACTTGTCAACGGATGAGAAATATCCATCGATGAAGTAGAAGGAATAGCAGTCGAAAGGAAAATTATGATAGAATTTGTGCAGAATGATTTTAAAGTAGGCAACACAGGTTCAGTCATAGTTTCAAAAAGAAATGGCTGTTGGCCCAACAAATCATCTAAAAGATTATGACCAACAGGTTCTGAGAGGGGCTCCTCCCTTGGAAGAACAGAGGGAGGATTTGCATGTGATGTGGAAAACATGTCCACATCCAGAGATAGAGATGGTGAATTTTGAGTTGTTTGTGTGATTTGAGATTGAGAATTGGGTTGTGACTCCACATTTGCTGGAGCCACATCAAACTGAGTTTGAGATGGTTCAATCATAGAAGATTGAACAGTGTGTGACCCTTGTGCACCCAAAGTAACTTTAGGTTTCTTCTTTCTGATAAAGGTTTTGGTTAATGATTTTTGGCTAGTAGTGTCCCTTCCCCTTTTGTTCAATGTTCCTGGTTGGGAACTCTTTTCAATAACAACACCCTGTTGAGAGGATGCTGTTAGGGATGTGTTTAAATCCTTTTCAACATCAACAGTCTTTTGGGAGACTGCAATGTGGCTAGGCTGGGACACACTCACCTCTCCAACCTTATCCTTAGGGCTTCTTTGATGTTCACCCTGTCCCTCACCACTCACTTCCACCTGAACACTCCCCTTAGAGGTTATGGTAGGTTTTACTGAAGGGTTTCGAGCATCAAACGCAGCGGAATAAAATGCAAAAAGAATAAAAATCGAAACCCTACCGCAGGATCCATGCAAAAACATGATATTTAATTCGGAGTTAGATGATTACCTTAAAGAAGCTTCATGAACGGATGACAATTAGAGATCCTAGCTACTTGAATCACCACGCATCCCGCTCTCGCGATCTATGCTCTACCGGTATCCACACGAACGCTTTTCTCGAAGGATTGATGTGTACTAGCACCCGAAAACTGCTTCTCTCTCTATCTTCTTTATTTCTCTCAAGAACGGCTAGGGTTTTGTAAAACTTATATCACCATATAAAATCAGCCATAAAGAGATATATATAGAGGGAGAAGAGAATTAGTTTTTCTAATTATAATCCAATTATAATTAATATTAATCCGAAATTCCAATTTATTATTTAATTAAGTCCCACTTAATTAATTAATAACTAATTTCGGAATTAGTTAAAGTAATTCCATTTTTCTATTTAATTAATTAATTAAGTCATACTTAATTAATATTATAAATAGAACAAATTACTTATTTAATTTAAATTCATAATTTAAATTATTTCTCCTTCAAGCGTTCTTTGTGTGTGACCCTATAGGTTATTATTACGTTGGCAACAATTTTAATATCTAATTAAAATTGTAAACAATGAGCGGCATCTAGTAATACATCATTGCTACCCAAGTAATAATAATTAAATGGTGATCAAATTAAACCTTTCGTGATTAATGTTTCCGTGTAATATAATCCTTTTAACCAAATATTATAGATTAAACTCGAGGCATGTAATTAGTCATCCTCTTCAACGTTTGATCCGGGTTTCCTTGATCAATGAGTAGACTATTAAAACAAATCAATATTTGAGCATGGCCATGCATTTTCATAGTCTCACTCAATCAAGAGGCCAATAATATCTCTCCTAATAATAGGAGGGTTAAATCCTTTATCTATCATTCATATTTCTCATACGTCTCATAATATACCCGATGTCCACTTTTATCATTACCCGGTCAAAGGTAACTTTTAATGAAGTCAAAGTATATTAATCCTCGTATAGAAATATAATGATCTCAAGTCTAAGGATCATTACACCATTATCACGGTGAGTCTTTCTAATGACTTATCAACATGCAGAATCTCACTGTGGGTCAATCCAGTGCCATGTAGAATATTACATGCACCTATGTTCTTGACTTTAGTATCACTATACCTATGACCAATGAGATGTGGTCATCAGTCAACAAACATACTAATCTTTATGCATTATAATTGTCCCATATTAATAATGCTCGATTATGGATATTTAGGAATATAAACACTATTCATATAATCTCATTTTTAAGTCACATACTCAAAGATATAGAATACATGTTACATATTCCAAGGACATTAATTATTCTAACATTTATTTCGCTGTAAATTAAGACATAATAAATCAATATAGAAATAATCGTTGGAACATAACAAAATAGTCTTTCCTAGAAGCACAACTACATTGTCTCTAGGGCACTAACACTATCAATCTCCCACTTGCACTAGAGCCAATCGCTCATGTATCTAATACTCATGGAACTAGTGTGACCTTCGTGCTTCTGCTGCGACAAAGCCTTGGTCAGTGGTTCCGTAACCTTATCATTAGTATGCACTTTACATATATGTATATCTCCTTGATTAATAATCTCATTAATAAGGTGATATCGCCTAAGTAAATTCTCAACCAACCTTCTTGGTTGCTTCGCAAGCATCAATATACTCAGCCTCCATTGTAGAATCATTTATTGTCTTTACTGTGAACTATTCCAGCTTTCAGCACCTCCATTTAGACAAAACACGAATCCAGACTGGGACATAGAATCGTCCCTATCTGTCTGGAAACTAGCATCAGTGTAACCTCTTACAACCAGCTTCTCATCTCCTCTGTATATCAAGAACGAACCTTTAGTCCGTTTAAGGTACTTAAGAATATTCTTGACAGCTGTCCAGTGACCCTCACCAGGATTTGACTAGTAACTGCTCGTCATGCTTAAAGCATACGAGACATCAGGACGAGTACATATCATCGCATACATTATAGAACCAATTGCCGAAGCATATGGTACTTTACTCATACGGTCCTTATCATCTGATGATTTAGGACAGTTTTCCTTTGAGATCACTATCCCATGAGACACCGGGACAAAGCCCCTCTTTGCCTCTTGCATTCCAAAACGATGCAATACTTTGTCAATGTATGTACTCTGACTTAGGCCGATTAATCTTTTAGATCTATCTCTATAGATCCTGATCCCTAAGATATAGGTAGCATCACCTAAGTCTTTCATCGAGAAACTTTTTCCCAACCAAGTCTTCACAGCCTGTAGAGAAGGAATGTCATTCCCTATTAGTAATATGTCATCCACATATAATACTAGGAATGCCACATGGCTCCCATTAACCTTCTTGTAAACACATGGCTCATCCTCATTTTGTATGAAGCCAAAATCTTTGACCGTTTCATCAAAACGGATGTTTTCACCTCCTTGAGGCCTGCTTCAATCCATAAATAGATCGTAGCAACTTACAAACCATTCTAGCAAACTTTGGATCGACAAAACCCTCAGGTTGTGTCATGTACACATCCTCTTCTAAGCTTCCATTTAGGAAAGCAGTCTTGACATCCATTTGCCAGATTTCATAGTCATAATAAGCCGCTATCGCAAGCAAAATCCTGATGGATTTGACCATAGCTACCGGTGAGAAAGTTTCACCATGAATTTGCTTGAAACCTTTCGCCACCAGTCTTGCTTTGTAGGTCTGTAAATTTCCATCCATGTCAGTTTTCTTCTTGAAAACCCACTTGCATTCTATGGGTTTAATCCCATCAGGTGGTGCAACCAAAGTCCATACTTTGTTTTCATACATGGAATCCATCTCAGATTTCATGGCTTCCAGCCATCTCTCAGAATCTGGACTATTCATAGCATCCTTGTAGGTGAGAGGCTCATCATTATCTACAAGCATCACATCGCCACTTTGAGTCAGGAGAAATCCATAATATCTCTCTGGCTCATGGCGAATCCTACTTGATCTACGAATGACCTGTGTTTCTTGAGCAGTATTGTTCTCAACATCTTGAGTCTCATTCTGCTCATGTTCCAACTCTGGTTCAACAACATCCTGTAGTTCTCGATCCTCATCGAGATCTATTGTCCTCCCACTGTTTTTCTTAGAAAGCAGTTCTCTCTCTAGAAATACAGCCGTTCGAGCAACAAACACTTTGTTCTCAGAAGGTTTATAGAAATAATACCCTTTAGTTTCCAATGGGTATCCTACAAAATTACATTTGTCTGATTTCGGTCCTAGCTTATCAGAGATCAAACGTTTCACAAACGCTTCACATCCCCAAACTTTCATAAATGAAACGCTATTACGTTTTTCAGTCCATAACTCATATGGTGTCTTTTGAACCGATTTTGAAGGAACACGGTTTAGTGTTTGTGCAGCCGTCTCTAGGGCATAACCCCAGAAACTAATTGGAAGATCCGCATGACTCATCATCGATCGCACCATGTCCAACAAGGTATGATTTCTCCTTTTAGACACCCCATTCCATTGTGGTGTTCCAGGAGGAGTGAGTTGTGATACGATACCACACTCCTTTAAGAAATTCTTAAATTCTAAGATTAAGTATTCTCCCCCACGATCAGATCGTAGAGTTTTAATACTTTCGCTCTTTTGCTTCTCTACTTCAGCCTTATACTCTTTGAATTTTTCAAACGATTCGGATTTGTTCTTCAAAAGATACACATATCCGTATCTACTAAAATCATCAGTAAAGGTTATGAAATAGTAATAGCCACCTCTTGCCATCGTACGCATTGGACCACATACATCACTATGTATCAGTTCCAATCGTTTGGTGGCCCTCTCACCTTGACCGGTAAAAGGAGCTTTAGTCATTTTGCCAATGAGACATAGTTCGCATTCTTCGTATGATTCAAAATCAAACTTATCCAAGTATCCATCCCTATGTAATTTGGAAATGCGATTCTCATTTATAAGGCCTAAACGACAGTGCCAGAGGTATGTTTGATTTGAGTCATTTTTCTTAAGACTTTTATTACTTATCTTATAGACAGGAGTATCAAGATCAAGAACATATAAGCCATTAAACAAACGTGCAATCCCATAGGTAACATTATTCAATGAAAATGAACAACCATTGTTCTGAATCAAAATGAAAAACCAATCTTGTCCAAACAAGAAACAGAAATAATGTTTCTACAAATCGCAGGCACGTAATAACAGTTCTCAAGTTCTAAAATAAGCCCAGTGGGCAACGATAAATAATAAGTGCCTACAGCTAAGGCAGCAACCTTTGCTCCGTTGCCAACATGTTGGTCAACTTCTCCTTTCGCCAAAGTTCTACTTCTTCGAAGTTCTTGCACATTTATATAAATGTGGGAACCACATCCAGTATCTAATACCCATGATGTAGAAGTAGACAAATTGACTTCTATAACATAAATACATGAATCAGAAATCTGAACAACATTCAATTTCTTTAGATCCTCCAAATAATTTTGACATTTTCTCTTCCTTTCACCCTGTTTACACGCATACAAGGCCTTGCTTGTATCAAATCTCTCTTGACGAGCCTGTCCTTCAAACATACGTTTAAGGTGCTCTATCATGATATAAGAATCAAAATTCTCATGCTGTTTCTGTAGCTCAGGAGTCATAGTCGTAAGCGTCAAACAGGTGACATCGGTGTCATCATCCAAATGCTTCTAATAAGCATTTCGTTGAGCCTCCGTTGCACCTTCAGGGAGAGTTCTAGGGCGAGGAATATCTATGACATAGAGCTTTCGCTCTTGCCTGAGGACAATCCTCAAATTCCTTTGCCAATCTAAGAAGTTAGTTACTGTCAACTTGTCCTTCTCAAGGACTGATCGCACATAAAAGTGATTTGTGTTCTTTGCCATTTTGAATATCTACAATGTTAAAATGCATAAAATAATTAGTCTACGGAATTGTTAAATTATGTTCAAGTGATTATTCATATATATTCATAATATATATCTCCCACTATTTTATCAAATTAATAGCCCTACCTATCAATTCGGAAAAGTTTCTCTAAACCTTTCTAGTGAGCCAAGATCCATATTTCATCCCTTTTAAGGTCAGCTTTGGCTTTTCTCCTTAAAATGATTATTTAGGTAGACAACATTTGTCAATTATATCATATATAACTCTTGGATAGTTTGGTAGAACAACATTTGTTCCTATTCATCCAGTAAATCTTACCAAACTCTATGCCTCTAAGTTCACAATCCTATTGTGGTCACTTAGTTAAGTCAAACCCAAAGGTCTAACATTTGAGTATCACTAACTTACTCGATCGTGCCTTACCACGATAAACGAGGGTACTCCGCTTTGGCGCACCTACCCTTTGTCGATCTAGGTCTTGACGAGTGTTTCCCTTTTGGAAGGCATCTTAAACTTAATATTCTGTTAGGGGTTTATTTAAAACGACCATGATCCCATCATAAAAAGATTCCCAATTTTTCCTTGAATTAAATACTTCAAATCAATATTCACCAATGGTTTGATTTCTAGGTTGTTGGAGGAGTCACATGCGGCCTCACTTAATATCCAACTTCCTTACAGGTATGACCCGTTTTTGACAAAATCTCCCCATATCGAAATAATTGAAAATTCGTATTTAATTTCGTATTTCATTAAATACAGAAATCTCATAGTCGTTATAGTAAATTTTAAAATCTCGAGTCGTTACAGATTTTATCTTGTTTAGCAGGCATGGCATGGGTGTCGTATCTAATACATACATGATTAATCTAATTAAACATGCATCTTTATCTCTACACATACATTGTATCGCATACATTCATATATATGTAAAGTGCATAAATTAAACGTGTTTGGTTATGGCCCATCCTATGTGATCTTTTCAAGCTAATGAAAAGATCAAGGTCAATCTATGGTGGTTAACAAAATACAATTTAAATACATGTCTTCTCCATTGCATCTTCATGGGGAATCGCCTCCTTGCTTCCTTGTTCTTCTTGTCTTCTTTAAAGGTTACAATGAATACTTGAAAAACATGCTACACTAATAAACTTACAAGATGAACTCGAGTTACATTCGAGATTTATTAATTACAAGGAACAACGACATGCAAGTCGTATTTAGAAACCAAACCATATAATCAAAACCACTATCCTATTGGTCTTAAGGCCATAACCAATCACCATGCTCATATAACAATTAAGAACATGTAACCATATCATATTTTAGATGATCCAATCAAAGAAATCATATAACGCAAAAAATCAGAAAATCAGAATTAAATTCTGATAATAATAAATCGCCGTTTTCAGGCACTAAACGGCGTCAAACGCCTTACAGACGAGTCAATGATAGCTATGCTATCAGTTTTGTTTAGACGCTCGTTTCCAGTCAGAAAACACATATCGTTTGCGCAAATCGGACACTGGACACAGATTTCACCAAATCTTAACAGCGTATACAGAAATCGTATCGTATACAATCCCCATATCAAGAACAAACATAAATCATATATATATCAGTATATATACAGATTATGTAATCATCATATGATCATCTCAATCATCATTAACATACAGTTTATTCATATATATAAAAATCAATGCATCATACATGACAATCATCAAACATGCTCGTATATATATCAAAACTGTAACATATAACCGAATTAAAACGTTTTTGCAAGTAGCTCTGATGCCATTGAAGGGTTTCGAGCATCAAACGCAGCGGAATAAAATGCAAAAAGAATAAAAATCGAAACCCTACCGCAGGATCCATGCAAAAACATGATATTTAATTCGGAGTTAGATGATTACCTTAAAGAAGCTTCATGAACGGATGACAATTAGAGATCCTAGCTACTTGAATCACCACGCATCCCGCTCTCGCGATCTATGCTCTACCGGTATCCACACGAACGCTTTTCTCGAAGGATTGATGTGTACTAGCACCCGAAAACTGCTTCTCTCTCTATCTTCTTTATTTCTCTCAAGAACGGCTAGGGTTTTGTAAAACTTATATCACCATATAAAATCAGCCATAAAGAGATATATATAGAGGGAGAAGAGAATTAGTTTTTCTAATTATAATCCAATTATAATTAATATTAATCCGAAATTCCAATTTATTATTTAATTAAGTCCCACTTAATTAATTAATAACTAATTTCGGAATTAGTTAAAGTAATTCCATTTTTCTATTTAATTAATTAATTAAGTCATACTTAATTAATATTATAAATAGAACAAATTACTTATTTAATTTAAATTCATAATTTAAATTATTTCTCCTTCAAGCGTTCTTTGTGTGTGACCCTATAGGTTATTATTACGTTGGCAACAATTTTAATATCTAATTAAAATTGTAAACAATGAGCGGCATCTAGTAATACATCATTGCTACCCAAGTAATAATAATTAAATGGTGATCAAATTAAACCTTTCGTGATTAATGTTTCCGTGTAATATAATCCTTTTAACCAAATATTATAGATTAAACTCGAGGCATGTAATTAGTCATCCTCTTCAACGTTTGATCCGGGTTTCCTTGATCAATGAGTAGACTATTAAAACAAATCAATATTTGAGCATGGCCATGCATTTTCATAGTCTCACTCAATCAAGAGGCCAATAATATCTCTCCTAATAATAGGAGGGTTAAATCCTTTATCTATCATTCATATTTCTCATACGTCTCATAATATACCCGATGTCCACTTTTATCATTACCCGGTCAAAGGTAACTTTTAATGAAGTCAAAGTATATTAATCCTCGTATAGAAATATAATGATCTCAAGTCTAAGGATCATTACACCATTATCACGGTGAGTCTTTCTAATGACTTATCAACATGCAGAATCTCACTGTGGGTCAATCCAGTGCCATGTAGAATATTACATGCACCTATGTTCTTGACTTTAGTATCACTATACCTATGACCAATGAGATGTGGTCATCAGTCAACAAACATACTAATCTTTATGCATTATAATTGTCCCATATTAATAATGCTCGATTATGGATATTTAGGAATATAAACACTATTCATATAATCTCATTTTTAAGTCACATACTCAAAGATATAGAATACATGTTACATATTCCAAGGACATTAATTATTCTAACATTTATTTCGCTGTAAATTAAGACATAATAAATCAATATAGAAATAATCGTTGGAACATAACAAAATAGTCTTTCCTAGAAGCACAACTACATTGTCTCTAGGGCACTAACACTATCATTTACAACAAGTGCCTGTTGGGAAACACTTGAGGTTGGTTTCTTTGACTTGGATTTTGATTTATGTTTGGTTGCTTGGGTAGAAGACTGTGGGTTCTCTGTTTCAGTCTCCATAGCAACACTCAATGGCAAAGAACCTTGAGATTGAGTAGAGGGAAGAGGGTTAGAAATTGTTACCTCAATCTGAATTTATCTTGATTGAATAGGACTTTCTTGAGTCCATTTAAATTAAGCATAAATAGGCTTGGCATTATGAGATATTCAGTACAATGTTAACACTTCTTCTTTGTCACTACTAAATCATGAACATATTTGGAAAATTCATGTTAAGATATTTCAATTATGCAATTAGCAGTTTTAATCAAGTGAAACATAGAGAATATTCAATCAAGTCATGTTATCTCACATGCAGAAAATTAAGCAGTTAGTGAAGTCAAAAGGAAAATATGATAGTTTTCATTAAACACATAAGGAACTGTTACATAAGAAGGTAAAAGAACAGATGCCCTAAATATTCTAAGAACTAGGGGGTCTTCTGGGCTCTTTTCCTTCTTAGCAGCAACCGCCCTGCGAGAGAAGATCTTTGACATTGTGACAACAAGGCCAATGATCCTCTCTTGCTCTTCGAGGGCTCGGAGCCTCTCCTGCTCTCTTTCTTCAGCTTCTCGAGCTCTAGCTTTAGCCTCGAGTTCTTCTTCAATTACCAGGTTCATGAGCAAGAAACTCCACTCCACCTCTTGCTCGTAGGTGAGTTTCTTGAGAATGTCAATCTGAACCTTATCCGCAGGGTAGCTGACCCCGTCGACGACCATCGATGAGGAGCGGTAGTCGAAAAGGATTTCGTCTACATAATGGAAATGCATGAAGAAGTCCATGAGGTATTTGGAAAAGGAGTTTGAAGAAATGTAGGTTCTAGAGTAGAAGTTGAAGAAGTGTTTTAGAGAAAATGATAAGTGAAATAACTGGCTGCTGGGTATACACATATATATAGGTGAACTTGGAATTTGAAACGTCAAAAGAGACACACCTATAGATACCAGTTACGGGTGCATGCAAGGCTAGGCTATATCAACAGTCTCTTTCTTAGATTCCCTAGAAAGTGTCATGATTAAGCCTATATATCATGATAATAGTAATACTCAAGAATCAAGAAATCATCTCTAGGAAATCAATTTGCTCAAATAGCACATAAGCATGCAATCACACATATCAAGACAAATATTCGGTCATGAAATGGTAAAAATGATTTGACAGCTCAGACAAGACCAAAGTAAAAACAAATAAATTACCCGGTGGATAAAAGAGTAAATTCTCGAGAAATGAGCTTCCCGTTGATATGTATTATTGAGATAATACATACAAGGAAAACTAAATATCCATCAAATAAACAAAAGTAAAATTAAAAACCCAGATATTATTTTAATCATCAACGGATATTCGGCATATCCGTCGATGGGTAAATTCTGACTAGAACAGAATTTCGTACCTTTTCTTTGTAAAAGAAAAATTCAAACTAATTTCTGGCTACTTAATCAATCATGCAAATATCTTGAATAAATTAGGAGAAATTCAGCATACCTAGCTCACTTACCAACCTTGTGAATGTTGTCTCATCAAGTGGCTTGGTAAAGATATCTGCAAGTTGCTTCTCACTTGGAACAAAATGAAGTTCCACAGTACCTTCCATCACATGTTCTCTGATGAAATGGTACCTAATGTCTATGTGCTTGGTCCTGGAATGTTGCACTGGATTTTCAGATATGGCAATTGCACTTGTGTTGTCACAAAATATTGGGATTCTATCAACTTTTAATCCATAATCAAGCAGTTGATTCTTCATCCATAGTATCTGTGCATAACAACTTCCAGCTGCAATATACTCAGCTTCTGCAGTAGAAGTGGAAACTAAATTCTGCTTCTTGCTAAACCATGAAACCAGCTTATTCCCTAGGAATCGACAAGTGCCAGGCTCTAGGTGCTTGCTTCAGGCCATAGAGTGCTTTGAGAAGAAAATAGACATAATCTGGGAATTCTGGGTCCTCAAAACCAGGAGGTTGATTTACATATACCTCTTCTTCCAAAATGCCATTTAGAAAAGCACTCTTGACATCCATTTGATAGACTTTGAAATTAGCATGGGCTGCATAGGCCAGGAAGATTCTGATTGCTTCCAACCTTGCTACAGGTGTAACGGACTCATCAAAATCAATTCCTTCTTCTTGACAATAGCCTTTTGCAACCAACCTAGCTTTGTTCCTTGTCACTATGCCATTCTCATCCATCTTGTTCTTGAACACCCATTTTGTGTCAATTACTGACTTGCCTTTAGGCTTAGGTACAAGCTTCCACACTTCATTTCTTTCAAACTGGTTTAGCTCCTCTTGCATTGCTAAAACCCAGTCTGGATCTAGAAGGGCATCCTCAACTCTCTTAGGTTCTTCTTTAGACAGAAAACTGCTATACAAGCATTTTTCTTGAGTTGCCCTTCTAGTTTGGACTCTTGCATTTGAATCACCAATTATGAGTTCAAATGGGTGATCTCTGATCCATTTTCTTGATGTTGGCAGGTTCAGCCTAGATGAAGTAGCTTCATTCTCCCTGTGTTGATCATTCTGATATGTTGTTGAGTGATGACTCTGGGAAACTCCCCCTGAGTGTGTAGCTCTAGAGGTTGGAGTTCTAACAGAGTTATCAATGGATAATTCTCTGTAGCTATCAACGGGTAATTCATAATTGTCTTCAACGGATCGGGTTTCCTCAGCATCAATGGATGGTGTCCCACGCTCTACACCTCGAGCATGCTTCGTTCTTACACCAGTTGATACTATTTCTACATCATCTTCACTGCCTTCAACAGTCACATAATTGTCAAATGACAAATATTCATGGAAACCTTCATCTATCAACCCTTGGATTTTCTTATCATCAAAGACAACATGTATGGATTCCATAACAATGTTTAGTCTTAGGTTATAGATTCTATATGATTTCCCTACTGAGTATCCAACAAAGATAGCTTCATCTGCTTTGGTGTCAAACTTTCCAATGTTTTCACCTTGATTTCTTAGGACAAAACATTTGCATCCAAAGACATGTAAGAAGTTAATTGTTGGCTTCTTTCCCTTGAATAGTTGATATGGAGTTAGTCCTTTTGCTTGATTGATCAAAGAGATGTTCTGAGTATAGCAGGCAGTATTGACAGCTTCAGCCCAGAAGTAAATTGGCAACTTTGATTCTTCAAGCATTGTTCTTACAGCTTCAATGAGAGTCCTGTTTTTCCTTTCTACTACACCATTTTGTTGAGGAGTCCTAGGTGCAGAGAATTCTTGGATAATTCCTTGTTCTTCACAAAACTCTTGCATCATAGAATTCTTGAACTCAGTTCCATTGTCACTCATCATCCTTCTTACCCTGAAGGAAGGATTATTGTTAACTGTTCTGACATGATTGATGATGATTTCTCCTGCCTCATCCTTGGAGACTTGGAGTGCAGAAAGTATGTCCATGTGAATTTAGAGAAGTCATCCACAATCACTAGACAGTATTGACTGGTCCAAATAGATCCATGTGAAGTAGCTGTAGAGGATGATCAATGGAGGACATTAACTTGGATTTGAACGAGGCCTTCTTTTGCTTCCCTTTTTGGCATGCATTACACAATCCATCTTTGGAGAAATCCAATTTTGGAATACCTCTAACCAGATCCTTCTTTACCAACTCACTCATTGCTTGGAAATTCAAGTGTGACAGCTTCTTGTGCCATAGCCAACCTTCATCTACACTTGCCTTGCTGAATAGGCATGTAGCAGTATCTACACTTGTTGAATTGAAGTCAGCTATGTACACATTACCTTTTCGGTTGCCTGTCATCACTATCTTGTTATCGTTTTTCCTGAAAACAACATAAGCTTCAAAAGTAAACCACACATTTTGACCTTTATCACATAGTTGACTGATACTCAGCAAATTATGCTTGAGTCCATCAACTAGTGCTACATCCTCAATGACAACATTTCCTTTTGAAATCAAGCCATATCCTCTAGTATATCCTTTGCTGTTGTCTCCAAAGGTAATGTTAGGGCCAGCTCTCTCCTCAAACTTAGTGAGCAGGGTAGAATCTCCAGTCATATGTCTGGAACAGCCACTATCCAGATACCAGAGGTTCTTTCTGTCTCCCTGCACACATCAAAACCAAATCAAGTTGATATTGGTACCCAAGTTTCCTTGGGTCCTGCAGTGTTAGCCTTTTTCTTGCCTCTCAAATCCCTTCTTCCCTTTGGTCCAGATTGAGTTAGATCAATCTTGACTCTAGGAGTGGGCCTTTGGAAGCCAGGATTTGAGTCATGCTCATATGTATTATAGAAATTAGAATTAGGCATAGTCTGTGCATGCATGCTATTCATTATCCATGGCATCTGAGGCATATTGAAAGCATTGTAGTATGGGTTATGCATGAATGGCATGTTTGCATATAGACTAGATGCATGAGCAGATTGAGCATTATTGTTAGGCATGGCATACATGGCAGAAGTAGGCAAGTGTAAAGGCATATGAGCATTTTTCAATTTTCTACAGCTAGCAGATAAGTGATTAACACTACCACAGTTAACACATTCCTTTCTAGGAGCATATTTATCTGGAGTATAATTGTTGTGTTTGTTAATCCATACTTTGCCATTTCTGTTCTTTCTCCTACCTTTAGCTCTTGACTCAACTTTCTCTAACTTGTCCTTTAATTGCTTTTGGGACAAGTGGCCTATGTTAGCTTCCTCAACTGATTTTGTTTTGCTACGTTCTCCTTTCTCAAAGTTCTTGCTGACTGGACCATATTGATTGTTCAATTTAACCAGAGTTGCTTTGCTGACAGTTTTGGCTTTCGATGGATGACATTTTTCTGCATCCATCGATGGCTCTTTGATCAACGGATCTCTGCAGGCATCATCCGTTGATTCACTGTCAGAAGCAGTCTCTCCATCAACTCCTAACTTTGCTTCTCCTAACTTGCTAATGGAGTTAATCCCTTGAACGCCAAAAATTTCTTCAGTGGTGGCTCTGGATTTTCCCCAAGAGGCAATTAGGTCTTGATTTTTCTTCAACTGTTCTTTTAAACTGTTTTCACATTTTAGGGCTTCAAGCAAACCATCTTTAGCTTCCTGGCAATCTCTTCTCATAACCTCAAACTCAATTAACTGAGTTTCTATCAAAGCATTCTTATCACTTAACTTTTCATTTAGCTCTTTTATTCTTTTGTTCTCTTTGTTAAGGGATTTCAAGGAAACATGCATGTTATACAATTCAAGAGACATTTCATCAATTGTACTAGCACATTCGGCTTTAGATAAATCAGATAGGTTAGAAGAGAATACCTGGTTGCTTGCTGAACTAGCTTCTTCATCTTTCTCATTTGCCATGATGGCAAGATTGACAAACTCTTCTTCTGCATCAGAATCTCCACCAGCAACCCAATCACTGTCTCTTGACACAAAAGCCTTTTCCTTCTGATTGAGAAGATCGTAATATTTCTTCTTGTAGTCAACAGTTCCAAACTGTTTCTTCTCATTCTCAGCTTTAGGATTTCTGCACTCATTGGCAAAATGGCCAGCAATTCCACAGTTGAAGCATTTGAACTTAGATCTATCAACCATATTTTTGGGTGGTTGACCATTCTTTTTGAATTGCCTACCTTCTGCTGGATTCCTCTTGAATTTAAGCTTTGAGAACCTTCTTGACAAGAATGCTAGATAGTCATCCAAGTCATCAAATTCACTTCCACTTGATGCATCGAGTTCTTCAATCAACTTGCTTTTCCCTCTGCTAGAATCAGCTCCACCATCACAAGTTACAGAACTTGATGTGGTCTTTATGCTCTCCACCTTCTCACTCTCTTGGCTTACTGGAATATTGGCCACCAAGGCAACAGACCCAGCCTTCTTCTGTATCTTCTCCACTTCCTCATCTTGTTGCATTTCAAGCTCATAGGTTTTCAGAATACCATACAGTCTCTCAAGTGTAAATTCTTTGTAGTCTTGAGAGTTTCTTAATGAGACTGTCACTGGCTTCCATTCCTTTGGAAGAGACCTCAGAAATTTCAGGTTGGAGTCCTTGGTTTCATATTTCCTCCCATACAACTTCAGACCATTTAGTAGTTTTTGAAATCTACTGAATATATCTGTCAAATTTTCACCAAAGGAATAGTGAAAATGTTCATATTGTTGTATTAGGAGCTGCATCTTATTTTCTCTGACTTGTTCAGTTCCTTCACAGATTGTATGAATGGTATCCCACACTTGCTTGGCAGAGGTGCAGTTTATAACACAATCAAACATGTCTTGGTCAATACCATTGAATAAGATGTTCATGACCTTCTTATCATTATGTATTACTTCCAAGTCCTCATCTCTGAACTCAGCATGAGTTTTTAGAATTGACCTTCCAGCAGCTGCAGAACCAGCAGCTTCACCAACAGCAGAGTTAGGCTTCATGGGAACATGAGGGCCTTTCTCTATACAGTCAACATAATCTTCGTCCAGTGCTGAGAGATGGAGATGCATCTTTACCTTCCAATGAAAGTAGTTGTCTTTGTCAAGAATTGGAATCTTAACCCTTGTGTCCTTCTTTCCCATGGTGCTAGATCTTTAAACTTCTTGTATGTTAGAAGCTCGCTCTGATACCAATTATTATTTCCCAGTAGCACTCTTCAAGATTGTAGAAGGGGGGTTGAATACAATCTTGTAAAATTCTTTCGAATTTTGAACAACACTTGTAATATCAATGGAAGCAGATGGATAAATTGAAGACTATAATGTAAAGAACAGATAATAAACAAATACACAACACACTTAAAAATTTCAGGTGGGGGGTTTTTCACGTCTCCACCTGAGGGTTGTATTGAAGAAAATTTCTCTGTGTAAACTAAGTACACAGCTGCGAATACAAAGCTAAAACCATTACAAGAGAACCTAATGCTTAAAGCTTTTTGCTCAGTGTTTCTCTTCTCTATTTTAGCTATGCTACTCTTGAAGTATATATCTTACTTCAAGATTACAAACCCTACAAAATAAACGAATCTTACGAGTCAAAGTATCCTGCAGGGTTGCTGCCACTCCTTGTCTCCATGTGATGCAATTTTGTCTGATTGTCTTGGACAGATATGCACTAGATTTACCAGCTAAATTGCTTGTGAGAATAAGGAATGTTTCTTTTTCTTCTTCGTTTCCAATACTGGTTCCCATACCTCATTTAAGTTCATCAACCCATGTGATCTGTCAGGCATGTCAAGTCGCCATCAACCTCTAATCCCAAGACGTTATTGATTGAAGCTTTTATCCATTATTGTAGACATGGATCGATAGGTTGATTCCTTCTTGCTGTGAATACCATATCCGTTGACATAGGACCTTTATCCGTTGATCATCACTTCACTTATACAGAATTACATAGCACAACTTATATACAATTAGCTACCCTATTCTGTATATCATTTGATAGTCAACATGACTTAGGATAACTAGCAACTATGATATTCAGCAACAAACTCAAACTTAAATACAAGGTATGCTACAGACTTATCGATTGATAAACTGCCTCATCAACGGATGTACATGGCTTGGATATCCGTTGATAAGTTACAAAACTTAAACTTGTGCTCATATGTTTTTCAAAGTGTTTTATGGTTGTGTATATCATCAAGGACAACATAATTCCTAACAGTAACCAAAATGAATCCCACATGATGCTCTACACAAATCCATGCTCTGTTTCATTGTTGGATAACTTTTATAATTTTTGATTAATATTCGATTAACGGACTGATACAAATTTTCTAATAAGTGACTTAAATGAGTCACTTTTGCAATAAGTGACCTACTTGATACATTTGGCTCCAATCAGTGACTGTTTTGATAATTAACCCCTAAAATAAGTGAAAGATGGTATAATTTGTAATTTACTTAACCCCTATTTTTTGTTATCCTCTCATTTTTTATTATCCCTCATCCACAATCGTTAGATCTTTAACTCAAATAAATCATGACCATTAGATACAATAATACTAAAAGTTGTTATATACAGAGGTCTAGGGTTCGATTCCCGCCAATAACATATTAGTTTATATTTAATACTAAAAATTATTATATACAAAGAAGTTGTTATATACAGAGGTCTAAGGTTCGATTCTCGCCAATAACATATTAATTTATATTTAATACTAAAAATTATTATATACAAAGATGTAAGGTTGGAATTCTTCCAATAAGATATTAAAATTAATATTTATAATATTACACTACACTATAAATAAATTTAAAAAAAATAAATGTAATTCGTGCTTTGCACGGGATATAAGCTAGTATAATTAATATAGAGATAACAGTTAGATCATAGACACCACATACAATAGTTGTAGACATAGAGAGGAACAACGAGAGGAAAAGTAAGAAGAAACCACTTTGGAGATGGAAGATTGATGACATATCACAACGAGTTTATTCTTTCCATCATCTTTTGTACTTCTTTGTTGTGTTTTTTTCTTTAAGACGTTGAACTGATTGTTATTCTAGGGCTTTAATGGATACTTGAGGTTTTATACAAGAATTCTTTTCATTTCTCTGTTTTATGTTCACTATAATTGATTATACTGATTTGTGTCTAATGCTTCTCAAGTAGTAATTAACTTTGAGATTGATTTGTTAATTTGGGTCATGCTTGGAAAAGACAACCTGAATTTAGAACTAGTCAATATAACTTGAGATTAACTTATATGTTAATTTGTGTTTAGGATAGAAATATACCTAATCATCTCAAATAGTCAAATTAGGGCTATGTGTTAATACTGCTCATGGATTTAAATTTTGCATAGAAATATGGGAATTAATCTTATGAGTTAGATTAAGTTGAGATTCGAAAGGTCCTTGTGACTATATATGCATCCTAGACTAACAATTAGAACATGAAAATAGAGATGACAAAAGATAGCTGTTAAAACTCAAGAGGAAGTTAAAGGCCTGGACATTTTTATTCCTGTTTTATTCTCAAGATTTTGCTACAATTCATTTTAGGAGTAATTTATAAAATATTTTTGATCATTTGTTATTTAACTTGAATTGGGAGAATGATAGTGTGTGGTTAACAACTTAATTTAGTCCTCGTGGGAACGAATTTTATATAATACTTGTTCGATACATGCAGCACTTGCGTTAGCGATTGCAAAATCAATAACACTAGTCCTTGTTGATTTACATTGAATTGGATCCAGGTTCAATCTATATGATTTTTTTTACTGGTTAACAATTCATTTCTATAGGCCTAAAAATAGTGGAAAAGTGGTATTCTGGTAGAGGCATTAAATAGTCTAGAAACGATGAATCTGAATTGCATATAAATGAGTGCCTGAGTAGAGTAATTCGAGTTCAAGTGAAGGCATGCGTATCGTTATATGAATTTGTCTTTTTAATAAGAAAGAAAAGAGTTTTTTATGAGTACGTCATATATTATTGGATTGAAAATAATTTATCAGATATGTGGTTTTGGCAATATCTCCAAGTGCTGCTACCATGTGAAGACCTATTGATCTACAAAAACCATTTGCCAGGGCATAGTTAATTGCTAGATCAACTACCAATTAAAGAGAGAACATGGATATAAAATGTTGACATAACTTAACCACCGTCATCAATTCATAAACTAGCAAGCATCACGAAAATTCTAATTCTAGAACGACAATCATGAGTTTAACTAACAGGTGCATTCATAGGAATAAAACCAAGCAATCTTTTCATTATTGTTATCAACAGGAGATCCAAGAACATATGATATTAGCATAATTTTCTCAAGGCTGAATAACAATTTGATATTAGCAACCAAGTAAGAAGGTGAACGAAGAAATCAGAAAGAAAGGCATAAATCGAGTCAATACATTGGTTTAGGTTTTTGAAGGTGCACTCCTAGATGTTGACATGCTCTCAAAAATTTAAACAAATTTGTAGCAATATCTTCATGTATCCGGATAAAAAAATTCTCATAAATAAGAGTTACAAATATGATAAACGGTGATGGATCAAATGCTAAGATATTGCAACAAAAATGAAGAATTGGATCACAACCATTACATCTACTAACCAACAATAAGCATAAGTGAAAAAGAAATTTTAGTAGAGGTCCATAACACGAATTGACCTACAATAAGCATTTAAATATAAAACCTGTACAAACCAACTTTAAAATGAATTATCGTCTTGAAGAACCTCTCCACTCATTAAAAATTATTTCAGCTAGGTTGTCTCTAAAAGATGTCCATTTTGGAGTTGTACCAATGCTTCTAATATTTTTATCGACAACCTCATTACAATTGATTTTAGTTCTTATAAAATTATGCAACACACAACAAGTTAGAATGATCCGATTTTGAATTTTAGGAGGGTAAAATGACGAAATTCTTAATATTGCCTATCTCTTTTCAAAATTCCAAAAGCACGTTCAACTATATTTCGTGTGGTTGAGTGTCTCATATTAAAATACTCTTTGTCACATGTAGGTTGATACCCCTCTCTCCACTCATTCCTATGGTACTTTTGTCCTTTAAAAGGTGTCGTAAATCCTTCTACATTAGTATAACCCGCATCCACGAGATAATAAGTACCTTAAATTTTGACAAATTTTAGTACTTACATATTGAAAACAAAAACATCTTGGACCAAAAACAAAATTATTATTTTTCTCCTTTGGGATCATTCCATTTCTTTGGCGCAACCAAACAACATTTTTTTTAAAGAATGGAATGGGCCATTCCATTAAAAAATATTTAAAATTATTAGTTTTAAAACATGGCTAGAATTAAGCTAGTCAATTAAGACACGTAACTGATATTCAAATGTGTGCATAACTTATGATGTTAAAAACTTATAAGAAAAGTGATGACATAAATGGGAAGTATCCACCAAATAATATTCTTCATCAAATTCTCCTTTTATGATTAAAATAATAGTCATCTAAAATGACATAAATGCATTTTTTATGACAAACAAGAATTCTCATATATGGTCGAAAACATCATTATATAATGGCCAAAACCATCATCATATATGGCAAAATAATTTACATGTCCCTTTTAACTTTTTAATGAGCAAATTGATCAATTTTTGACTAAACATTAGAAATTATTCAATTATTATTTTTAAAAATCGAAAGCTACGTTTTAAAATAGATTACGTGTACTTTTTTTATTTTCTCAATTATATAATACATATACATTTCAGTCAAATTTTGGTCAATTTGATCAATTAAATATCAAAAGTGGGGAGGGAGTAACATATTTGACACTCACAAGGGCATGAAAATAAATGATAAAGATTTAATCACAACGGTAAGGAATGAAAACTTTAGCTAAAAGATTGCTTTGGAGAAGTAAATCCAAGACACAAATCAAGGAAAAGAGTTAGACAATATCAAACTATGAAAAACTTGAATCTTTTTATTCGATCGTGAATGCCGCATGATCTCTTTTACTTGAAAAATTAGTTTTATTCATTACATTTAGATATACATGTATCATGTATATATAAAAACACAAACACATGCAAACAAAAGATAACAACAAAAAAGCCTGCATCATTGGTCACTTCGACATCACAGACAACAAAAAACTAAGTACGGATCAAAAATTATAAAGAACACAAACAAATGAAGAAACATTATTGATCCTCCAAATTCAAACACAATAGAATATCCATAAGCTAATTAAAACACAAGAAACAAATCAAAAACCAAAAGAATATAAGATGTAACATCGAGAGGAAAAAAATATATAAAATTCATAGCAACCATGATTATATTTGACTTCGTAACAAACAAGGAAACCCAACAACATAAGAACTAAAATCAATAATATATTTGAGGTCTAAACTAAACTATTTACTTAAGATTCTTAAATATACATCTACCTGACTCGTACCAATGAAACAAGGAAATTATAAGGTCGAGAAGTTGTCAGAGTGCATCTTGTGTTGTGTGCAGTTGAAGGAAATTGATTACACCAAGTACCATCAATTAAGGTTCTAAATCAAAATTTTGGTTGAACCATACATTACGTAGTTTTAGAGGAGCTATTACTTGTGGTTAGCTTCTTTTTCTGTTGTAGAATTTTTTCCAAGTCCAAATGGATCTGATAACCTTGAAGTATCAGCCTCTCAATTTCAATTGCATTGAGTATGATTAAAAACTTGAGTGTAAAGTTCTAATACAAAATGTAATAAGACTTGAATAAATAAAATATGCAGTAAATACTCTTCCTTTTGATCATCAGTTATGATAAATGCTATTATTTCTATCTTCTTCGATAACGTAGAGGGTAAGTCTAATTACAACTTGACCCACAACGAGAATTATATGCGTTCAGACTCGAATAAAATCATATAGATAATTTTATAATAAAAAAATTGTAGATAAGTATATTATGTATTTATATACACAAACAAGTTAGCTAATTAGGTATCAGTTATATACATTGCATTCCGATTGCAAGAAAATTTTAAGAATGCATAAGAATGTACATGTATATTTTGTGCTACAGAATCTGAAACCAAGCATGAGGAGAAAGACTAGCTGACGCATTGCATGAAAAATGCAAGGCATTCGCACCTTTTTGGCCTAGCCTTCTGAATTCTTTGTTTCCTTGAAGGGGGAGCCTGCAATGGAATAGAAGGTTTGCACTGCAACGACATATATGATTGGCGTTGCAATGGAATAGAAGGTTGACGCTGCAATGATGTAGATGGTTGGCGTTGCAATGACATAGAAGGTTGGCGTTGTATTGACGGGGAAGGTTGACGTTGCATCTTATTTAGTTCATAGCTGAATCTGCTTTGTCCAAATTTTTTTGTAGTTGGTAACTCGCATGACTTGGTTACATAATTGTTGCTTTCTTGAACTTTTCTTGGAGTTTGTAACTCGCATGACTTGGTTAAATAACTGTCATTCCAAATGCGACCAGAGGAGCCCTGTCGCCGGAATGAATATGATGATCTCTGCAATGTATTATTCATGGCCATGTTAATATGTTGTCTAATTTATATTTTTACTTATATTTTGTTTTGCCCTATGTCTTTCTTCATTGCTCGATAGGTTTTTTTAAGAACAATAGAAAAAAGATTAAGAACAAAACTTGCAACTTTGCAAATTTGGAAAATTCTTTGTTGTTGTTCTTTTTGTTGCCCATGTTCTTAGGCTGATTTATCTCAATTTTTATGGATTGATATTTATTTACGCTGAAATACGGGATTGAAATTTATCATTTAAAAAATTATTATAACTTAATTTTCTCTTCGGCTTTTTGGTACAATTTGAACATTGACATTATATTTATGAATTGATACGGGTTAAAATACTTTTATAAATAATAATTTTTTATTAATAGTAATTGATTTTAATATTATGTCACATGAAATACTTGTGATCGTAAATTAAATCAAGTATGAAAATTGAAGAAGAATCTTAATTAACTAATCCCAATCACTTATTTATATGTTTGATTTTCATCTTCCACAATTGTCATTTTTCTATTTTAACCATCATTTTCAACCATTATTTTCACCTACAATTATCATAGTAATCATCAATATTATACAAAAATCTGACATCAATCTTATACTATCCATCAATATTATATGTGATTTTCATCTTACACTATCCATCAATCTTATCTTCATTTCCATCTTTTACAATCGTTTTTTTTTTCTACTTTAACCATCATTTTCAACCATTATTTCCACCTACAATCACCATAATCACCAATATTATACAAAATTCAACAGTTAAACAAAATAACTGGTATTAATATAATTCACCAAAATCAAATTGACAAATATACCATAATACCACATATGACTACCGCATGTAAATCACCTCAATATCATACCAAAATTACTACATTTAAATAAAAATTAATCCAGTTAAACAAAAATTTTCATAACCGTTTTTACTAATCACCACCATTACCCTCTCCCCATTCATAACCGTCATTCTCACCATCTACGCATCATCTATATTTATATAATTACTAAACACAAATCAAAATCACCTAAAAAGTAATAAAAAATTGGCAAAAAATCAAGGAAGAATAGAAATAATAGTGAACCTTAGAAATAAAAAACAATCTGATGGGTAAAATGTTCGTAAAATTAATTTTAGGTAATGTTCCCAAATTAACTCTATTGAAACTACATATTTTCAACAAAAATTTTGTTATATTCATCTCGCGTATAATGCATACATAGCGTATTATTGAAAGTTTTGAATTGTCTATTCTATTCTATCCTTTTAGGGATCATTTGTTAAATCTGAATGACAATTTTTGGATGATTAAAATTTTTGGATGATAAAATTTCTGAATGCTGAATGAACAAATATTAATTATTTGATAAAATTTATCTGAATGACGATATTTATATATTATGTTGTATTTAATAATTATTATTTTTATTAAACAAATTAGAACACTCTTTATTATGCGATACTATAATTAGCGCTATTTCTTATAATTATTAAAAGGAAAATGCTACCTATAGCCCTAAGGGCTATGGTTAAGCATTAAATGTTTTTATATTTTCAACATTTAGTCTTAATTATTTAATTAATTTTTGGTTTTTCAATGCTCCTTTATGTCACTAATTTAATTTCTCAAGTAACAATAATGGACCCCTTGTATTCACATTAATTTTCACCAATAAAAATTTTCAAATTATTAAATAATCATATTGAGATTCGTGCAAAATTACCCTTATTAAAAAGATAAGATGTTCTTAGAAAAAATATTATAATGTTTATTGTACGAGACTTGTTGAAATTGAAAATATTGAAAATAGTTTAAAAAAATAAAGCACCAAATTGAGAAGGGAAAAAACAAGCCAATTGACAAAACCCGTGTTGTGTACTCCCTCCGTCCCAGCCAGTTCTTTACATGGCGGCTGGGCACGGAGGTCAAGGATAGTGGGTGTAAAGTGGGTGTAATATTGTTAAAATAAATGAGGTAGTGGGTGTAATAGTGATTTTATTGTTAAAATAAGTGAAGTAGTGGATGTAATAGTGATTTTATTATTAAAATAAGTTAAGTAGTGGGTGAAATAGTGTAAAGTATTGTTAAAATAAGTGAAGTAGTGGGTGTAATAGTGTTAAAACTTACTATTTTGGGTAATGTAAAGAAATGGTGGGATGGCCCAAAAAGGAAATTGTAAAAAAATGGATGGGACAGAGGGAGTATATGGTATAGGGATATGCATGGACCATCCACCTTCTTTTTTATGGACTAAGAGCATCTCCAAGGGTACAAAACCATTAGCTATAATTATCCATGTGGCACCTAGGTGGCATCTAATGGCACTATTTAGATAATATGTAAAAGTATGAGTACTCCAACCATCAAACCTTTAGCAAAAAATTATAGATAACCATTTTTGATTTGCTATATTTGTTGAACCAATGAGCCCCTTATGTATAATTTTACATAATCATAATTATAGATAATAGCATTGGAGTGTTCATCCTCATCCTTAGCAAAAATTTTACAATATCAAGATAGCTAATCAATATAGCTAATCATTTTACATAATAACCTTGGAGATGCTCTAACCATTGAGCTAAAAAATTTATACGGATATAGAGATGTTTGGGGGAACTTTTTTCCAAAATAAGTCAATTTATTTTAAGACTGCAAAGTTAGAGATTCCTAACTTTCCAACTTATTTTTCCAAATATTTTTGCAACTTATTGAATCTCAAACATACATTAAATACTTGTATAAAAAAAATTATCGAAATATAAAATTTTTATCCGAAAATAAGTCCATATGTCGTTAAAAAAAAGTTATGCCAAACAGACACATAGTCATCTCCTGGACCATTCACCTTCGTTTTTATGGACCAACCATTCAGCTAAAAAAAATTTGTGGTCCAGGAACTTTTTTGTGTCGCCCAGTTGAAAAAAATTTGACAAATGATCTTAAGAGAGGATGTCGTTCAATTTGATATGTTCCTATGTTAACAAATGAGCCCTTAATTTTAAATATTGAGCAATCAAGTTAATTACAACATAGGAATGGTGAGTTTTTTTAAAGTTTATCGTAGTGAGTATTGCATGTGTGTGTAAGTGTCAACTAAACTAATGCATATCAATCACCTAAATTTTGAAGATATGATTTTGAAAATGATATTTTTAAAATGTCAAAAATAATTTTTTTTTAAACTTTATATTAACAATAAGTAGTTTTAATGAGATGATTTTAGGAAAATTTAGGAACATTTTACCTGATACTTTTTTATTTATGTGCTTCTAAAGAATCTGAGGAGTATTTTCAAAAATATACATGTTGCCGTGAATTAAAAATGGTATGCAATATAACACTAAATTCTATTCCCTCCGTCCCTTATTTCTTTTCCTGTTAATCATTATCACGCATGCCAATGCACACTTTTGATCGTTAATATCTTTAATTTCGTTTTAGTACTAAATATAAAAACTTCACTGTATTAAAGTACTCACAAATACGAATCCAACAAGATCACTCATGACTATATTTTGTCTTATAAATTATGCATAAATTAGTAGTCAATTGCTTACAATGAACAGTGTAAAAAGTCAAAACAGGAGAAGAAAAAAGAGACTGAGGGAGTATTTAATAACGAGTACATATTTCAATACATAAGTTGAGTAGAATCATCACGTTGTCGTCCGGTAGGGATGATACTGAAAATTTGCCACACGCTATTCTTGATCTTCTGTTGGCACGGCGGACTATAACTAGTTGCTATTAGTCTGACATTATTATTTTAAAACAATTTGAAGTACGTGGGTAATTTACTGCTAAATGAAACAGATGCTACTCCCTATTTTCTCACCAATTGTAAGTTCTCACTTGAAAGTTTAAACTCTAGCTACATGCAACACATTATTCTTCATGCTGAAAACAACTATCGTTACCCTCTAGTAGTTGTCGGAACAATAAAGTAATACTTTAAGAATTCAGTAGTTGAAAAATCCATCTGTGAAGATTTGAGGGAATTCAGACTGCAACTCTTTGTCTTGATTTAAGATGGAATCCACAAATGAGTCCACAGCAGACGATGAACTACCTTCTGAAAAGTTGTTTTCGCATTTCTCATTTTGCACTAGAACTGGAGGACAGCTTGATGGTACTGTGACACCTTGGGGCTTTGGCTCCTCTTGTTGCTCTCGATCTGCCAAGAGTGATAGGTCGCTGAGAAGAAAGTCATTCCAACCTGCAGAGCTAGAAGACTGCATTGACTGAAGCTGAGAAGATTGCCATGCTAAAGATTGTGGTGAGCTCAGGTCCGTGATATGACATGAGGCTAGTGACGTAAGTGGAGACGAGATTTCTTGGTTAGTGGCTTGGAAAGAAGTTTCTGCATTCTCCCATACATAATTGTTGCCGAAGTGGTTGTCCTGAACTTGTTCCAGCATTGGCCTGTTGAGCGTTGTAGGAATTGTGTATTCTGTTGTGACTACAGATGCTTCTGGTTTTGGCATAAAGTTGTTTACGAAACCATTAAGTGGATCAACATTGTTTCTGGAGTTGGGAAATGGGCTGATGTTTCCGAAATCTGTTAATACGTGAGAGATTGGCTTATGGGTCACAGGATCAATCCCCATCTTCATCAGCTTCTTCCGCAGTTTTGTGTTCCAGTGGTTTTTGACATCATTGTCTGTTCTTCCAGGTAGGTGTTTCGCTATTAGGGACCATCTACATCCAAAAAATAATTATTTAATGAATAGTAGAAGTTTAGCGGTTGATAGAGAGGGAGAAAGAGGAACACAGGTTCCCAGAACAATTTTGTTATCAGCAACATTTAATAGCAAATTTCATAGAAGGCATTGGCAAGCCTTAAATCTGACCTCAGAATTTTGAAAACTTCTTAATTTAATTTTTTTTAACAAAGTAGGAACATATTTATGCTGGTCTAAGGAAATCACATCAAGAAACCACACAGGCCATAACATATGCGTACCATCCTCATGAAAAAGTAATGCAGTAGTAGTCATCTAGCTAGAGTGCAATGTAAATATGTAATTATAAAACAAATGAACTGCGCATGCCTCACTTTTTCTCTTTTAAGCTAGGGAATGGGATCTCTTAGTTAACATGATGGGGTTCAAGATTATGAAATAGAGACATGAAGAAGAGTTTCAGTAAAAGTGAAGAGTGCAAAAGATTTTCTTACTCTAACCAATTACTAATTACTTTTGGTTGCAAAATCTTACTGTTAACTAAATTTGGATTCACCAGAAGAATGAAAGAGGAAAAATTAAAAAGTGGAAACGAACCTACCTGCTACCTACAGCTTGGTGAAGGACTAAAATGTGATTTTCTTCTTGAGGTGTGAAAGCATCATGCTTAAGATCAGGCCTCAAGTAATTAGTCCACCTAAGCCTACAGCTTTTGCCGCATCTGTTGAGTCCTGTATAAACTCAACACGGCCGATAGACAAAGCATGATAAACAATATAAGTCTTTTATTACATACAGTAATTAACAGAACTCTTGAAAAGCAAAATCAGCAGATAAAAATGATTAATTAAACCTGCTTTCTCCGGAACCAAGGTCCAATTGCCAATCCCATGGTTGGCTACATAAGCAAGTACCTTGGCATCTTCTTCTGGGGTCCAAGGTCCTTTCTTTACATTGGACTTGTCACAACATGGAGGTCTTCCCATCACAGTACAAATATTGTTGTTAAGCAAACACACCTCACAGCAAAAGGAGGGATTACTGGTGGTATTGATGTAATGGTGATGCAATTACCAGAGAAGCATAACTAGTACATGTATGGAATCATTTAACAAGCAGAAAAGGCATGATGAGCATGGCTCCCAAATTAACAACAATTGCATGAATTTATCATCAACTCATAAAACGTTTTAGCGATATGAAAAATATTGCATGAATCTTCTCTCCCCCCCTTCTCTCTCTCATGTGCTTGGTGGATTACTCTATGTAGGTTCAATTTGAGTGAGTTTATTTGTATATGTTTTAACAAACTAACGGCCACTAGAAGCAACATTCCAATAACATAACGTTTCGAAATGTTAACAGTTGTTTAAATTTTATTAGTTTCATGCATTATACATACCAAATCCATTTTGCATCCTTTTTATTTTGACAAATAAAACAGGGGACTCATGAACATGGCACAAGGTGATTACAATATTAGGTACATCTCCTTGCTTTTTCTTTCTAAACAGACTAGCTAATAAAGGATTACTATATATAATAAGCAAGCATTACAGATCGATCTACCTATAATATATAGGATAATCTCTTAAGCCATCTATGTATAGAGAATTACTGTGTTATTCTTTAATGCATTCACTGATAACAGATGAACCGCCCACTGAGTGCATCTCAAAATTTTGTGGTCCTCACTTCCCGCTGTGTGGTCTTGTAGTTCATTACCATTCTTCTAGTAGCAGACTACATATTACCTTTAATCACAGTGCAGCTCCCATCATACCTGAAGATATAAGGGAGGAACACATTTTACACCATCTTAAATAACTATTTCAATATACTTTATAACATTTATTTTACAGGAACAAAAACAGAATAACTATTTAAATAAAATTTCCAGATTGATGGAAGTTGAATAAAAAAAATCACGTAGGAAACCTAATAACGTAAATAAGCATACCACAAAATAAAATCCGACTTACCTGCCTTACTGCATACAAATCTCTAGCACAGTCAGACCAAATATCATCATTTTCTCAAGTTCCTTTTCTGTAGGTGTTAACGGAGGAATTTGGTGATAACAAATTTCGGAGGTTGCTGGAATAACGAAATCATGAAAATAGGGGGATTTGGGATTTTGGATGTTTGGGGCTGGACTTGAGAGGTGTCTCGATTTGTCTCGTGTATCGGATCCTTTTTCAAGATGCCTGCGTACCTTATATTTATAAGGATCAAGCCAACACAGTTCTGTGAAAATTGATTTGTGTCTATATCCCTTAGAGACTTTAGGGATAAACTTCGTTAATCTGGGTAATTACTGATTTTATCTGATTTAATCTTATCGTTGTGATATCTTCCTGATTTGAAGAATATCGTTTGAAGATATTTTCCGTTATTGATTGATTGAGATTGATTCTTTTCTCGTTTCAGGGAGAGGATAAAACTTAGCGATTAAGTTATAATTATTAATCTGAATTAATAATTAATAATATTGGAAATTTGGGAGATTATTAGACATGCCAAAAATCTGGCATAACAACTACCCCAGTTCTTCAGTGTAACTTGCTGCAGTGGAGAACTAAGCATACTTCGATCTTCCAAATTTCTTGAGTCACTAAAACAGCTAGGAGAGGAAGATTAATAAATAATATGGAGCACCAAGGTGCCCGTAATATACATGTAGATGTAAACAAGACAATATGCAATATGTAAAAAATAAGTTTTGTATGTGTAAGAAAATGTATCTTGGAGAGCCATCAAAGCATTATTTCGCAGAGTCGTGCAAAGCATTTTGAGCAACATACGGTCAAAAAGGTCATATCTACCATGTCTTCTAGAGGGTATCCCCCTCAAAGGGGGTCATTTTCCTCAGAATTTTATAATACTCTCCTCAAAGGAGATCATTAGTACTCTCCTCAAAGGAGACCATTTTTGTCCAGAAATACCCTCCTCACAGGAGGTGGATTTTCCCAAGCTCGAACCCTGATGAGGCGCCGGAAGTACGGACATCCCCCCCGGAAGTACGGTTTTTGCAAGGATTTGGTAATTTGGGATACCCTCCTCAAAGGAGGTCGTTCCCCATTCCAGAAATATCCCTCCTCACAGGAGGTGGACTTCCCGAAGTTCGTGCCTTGATGAGGCGCCGGAAGTACGGACATCCCCCCCGGAAGTACGGTTTTTGCAAGGACTTTGGTAATTTGGGATACCCTCCTCAAAGGAGGTCGTTCCCCATTCCAGAAATATCCCTCCTCACAGGAGGTGGATTTCCCGAAGTTTATTCCATTAACTCTCCTCAAAGGAGACCATTTTTTTTTTAAATAAATTACGAAGACCCTCCTTAGAGGAGGTCGTCTAACACAAAAAATAAGGGAGACCCTTCTTAGAGGAGGTTATCTTCCCAAAGCAATATCACTATCCCAAGATTCTTCCAAAAAATATCAGCTACACTTGAAGGGTCTTCTAAACAATATCAGCAACACACAAAAGGTCTTCTATAAAAAAAAATATCCCATCACAAAGGGTCTTCAAAAATAATCAACTCTTCGAATAAGAGCCTTCCAAAATATAAACTCTTCGAATAAGAGCCTTCCAAAATATAAACTCTTCTAATAAGAGCCTTCCAAAATTATAAACTCTTCGAATAAGAGCCTTCCAAAATTATAAACTCTACGAATAAGAGCCTTCCAAAATTATAAACTCTTCGAATAAGAGCCTTCCAAAATTATAAAATCTTCAATTAAAAGTCTTCCAAAATATTACCCCTACAAATGAGGACCTTCCAAAATATTAACCCCACAAAGGAGGACCTTCCAAAAATGTTAACCCCACAAAGGAGGACCTTCCAAAATATTAACCCCACAAAGGAGGACCTTCCAAAAATATTAACCCCACAAAGGAGGACCTTCCAAAATATTAAAATCTTCAATTAAAAATCTTCCAAAATATAAACTCTTCGAATAAGAGCCTTCCAAAATATTAACCCCACAAAGGAGGACCTTCCAAAAATATTAACCCCACAAAGGAGGACCTTCCAAAATATTAAAATCTTCAATTAAAAGCCTTCCAAAATCATGTAACACGAAAATAACACCTAAAATCTTGAAAATCTTCACAATTCTAATTCTGCCCAGATCTGTTTTTGGCGTTTTTGACCTTCTAAACGATTTTTTCTGGAAAAACACAAAACACGAAAGTTGTAGAGAACGAAAAGACCTTTCCGACGATATAAGGCTCATCAAAAACGGACTTATAACGAATCGGGAATTAAATAAAACGTATGCTGATCTGCTTCTCGATGCTGAAAAAACGAGATCTGATTGTTTTTTGTGATTTCGAGAATAGATCGATATATAATCTGAGAAAACTTAAAAAACGAAAGTTATAGGCAATTTAACAAGCTTTCCGAATCATTAAAAATCATCAAAATCCAACATGTAATGAATTTACTACGAATTTTATAAGATAACAGATTTGTATTGACAAAATCATAAGAAAACTTATCTTAATTCGGAATAGATAGATCCACCGCCTCCACCGCTTAGCTCCTCCATTAAAGCAGCTCCAGATCCATGATAACCCCCCATGCGTATGAATTGATTGTCCTCCACAATCAATAAATAATGCCCTCCTTCTAGCGCCAATTGTTAACGGAGGAATTTGGTGATAACAAATTTCGGAGGTTGCTGGAATAACGAAATCATGAAAATAGGGGGATTTGGGATTTTGGATGTTTGGGGCTGGACTTGAGAGGTGTCTCGATTTGTCTCGTGTATCGGATCCTTTTTCAAGATGCCTACGTACCTTATATTTATAAGGATCAAGCCAACGCAGTTCTGTGAAAATTGATTTGTGTCTATCCCTTAGAGACTTTAGGGATAAACTTCGTTAATCTGGGTAATTACTGATTTTATCTGATTTAATCTTATCGTTGTGATATCTTCCTGATTTGAAGAATATCGTTTGAAGATATTTTCCGTTATTGATTGATTGAGATTGATTCTTTCCTCGTTTCAGGGAGAGGATAAAACTTAGCGATTAAGTTATAATTATTAATCTGAATTAATAATTAATAATATTGGAAATTTGGGAGATTATTAGACATGCCAAAAATCTGGCATAACAGTAGGCAAATTGAAGTTCGATATTTTGTCAAAAAAAGAGGGATCGAAGAGTAGGAAGGGACTTGGAGCATCTTCAATGATACTAACTAAAATGGTTGGCTAAAATAATATAAAATAATTGTTATGTAAAATTTACTAAACCATTGTACTCCAATGAGGATTAGCTATAATGGTTGCTATATTTCAAAAATAATATTTTATTTTTATTTTTAAATTTCTACCACTATATTTTAACAGCTATATTCTCAACGGCTATATTTTAACCGCTATACTTCCAACAGATATATTTTTTAAAATTTGTAATTTTTTTTAAGAGTTTTAATTTTTTAAATTTATTTTTGAACAACTTTAACTTTTTAAATTTATTTTTTAACATCTTTAAATTTACTTCTTTTTAAAAAATGATTTTTTATTTTTAAAACTAAAGTCTAGTTCATAACAAGAGCGACTATTACTGCTAACAGGTGTCTTGTGTCTTCTATATTTGGCGACCATGAACAGGGATTTGTAAATATATACTACCTAAAAGGTTGACAGCGTTGTAGGAGGAGAATTGAACCAAAAGGAATTAATGTTTCAAATTGGTAGTGTACTTTTAAAAAATTATGTATATTAATAAATATAAATATTGATAATTTAATTTTATATGTACCCATATTAATTGAAATGGTTAGAAAAATAAGTATATTGTTGTGGAATAAAAACTAGGTTACGAATTGTATTTAATGCTAGGGTTGGTGAGTTTCGAGCTTTAATGGCTATTCTTGCGTTCGGGACTGAGCGGTCCTCACAAGATGCCTACGTATCTCTGTATTGCTAGAGAATCAAGCCAAGACGTAGTTCTAGGTGATGGTGCCCTCAAGGCT
This sequence comes from Kitagawia praeruptora, assembly GCA_037693485.1. Classification (NCBI taxonomy): domain Eukaryota; kingdom Viridiplantae; phylum Streptophyta; class Magnoliopsida; order Apiales; family Apiaceae; genus Kitagawia; species Kitagawia praeruptora. The sequence goes on along the minus strand of CM075350.1, from coordinate 56,027,252 downwards.
ATGACGACGAGGGCTCACCTAGGACGTAGTGGCTTGTATGTCCTTATTCGAGGATTGAGCCAAAACGTGGTGGGTGACGTATGGAGCTCTGCCCAATGTAGTTCTGAGAATGAGGGGTCAGACCCTTTATATAGGCTGAGAAACCTTAGAATCGTAGTAGGGTTAGTTGACTTGGTGGGCAAGTCACCGCCTAGAAGAAGGTTCCAGATCCTAGTATGTAGGAACTAGTTTCCATGTTGGAATATGTATCTTGGAGACTAAGTCAGGCAAGAGTAATATCCTTGTTTGACTCTTATTGCCGAGCTGGTAATTACCCCTAATATTAATTACGAAATTAATATTATAATTGGGGTTTGGGCCCATCTGGTGGGCCCCACGTTTGGACCATTCTAGGTCTAATTAATGCCACATTAAATGTGTCTTTAGGGCTTACTTTTAGCCCATATCATTTGCCCCCCAACTTCTAGGAAAACTGATCAGGTTTTCCTTGAAGTTATAACGGTCTTACTCGAGACTTGGGTCAGGGTTTATTGTTCTTACGTGAGTATTCTTAACAACATCATCTTAATGTAAAGCGTGGAGCGACCGACGCATTTACGACAATGTTGAACGACACTAAGCGGTGTTAAATGACACTAGACAGCGCTATTCAGTCTTAAACAATGTTTAAACAGCGTTAAACAATGTTAAATGGCATAAAAACGGCACTAACGGCACTAATCGGCACTAAACGGTGCTAACAGGCACTAAACAGCGCTTAAACGGCACTAATCGGTGCTAACAGGCACTAAACAGTGCTTAAATGGCATTAATCTGTGCTAATCGGCACTAATCTGTGCTAATCGGCACTACTCGGTGCTAATCGGCACTAAACAGTGCTTAAACGGCACTAATCTGTGCTAATCGGCACTACTCAGTGCTAATCTCGACCTCTTTTTAGCATTGACAATCATCCGAGATTCGCTGAAAAAGTCGAGATCTAGGTCTGAAAACTACCCGAAGTTCACTGAAAAAGTCGGGATCCAGGACCACGAACTAACCCTAGATCAGCCGGATCCAGGGCTAGCACCTGGTAGGCTGGACCCCCTCCACCGGAGCTGGTCGGCTGGGACCTGGTCGGCTGGTCCTCCTCCCCCGGAGCTGGTCGGCCGGGACCTGGTAGGCCGGGACCTGGTCGGCTGGACCCCCTCCTCCGGAGCTGGTCGGCAGAGACCTGGTCGGCTAGACTCCCTCCTCCGGAGCTGGTCGGCCGGGACCTGGTCGGCTGGGAGGTGGTCGGCTGCGGCCCCTCGTGCGCCGTGGTCGATTGCCTCTCGGCTAGCTAGGCGACCCGGACGTGAAAATCATTCGTGATCTTGAGGATCGAGAACCTTGATCTTGATCTCCAGTCACTATTTTGGTCATGCATGACTTTGTTGTCTCAAGGATCAAGAAACTTGATCTTGATCTTTAGTCGTCAGGGATCTAGAACTTAGAATCATCCGTGATCCTAAGGATCAAGAACCTTGATCTTAATCTTTAGTCGTCAGTTTGGTCATTCGTGACTTCCGATCGACATTATTCTTCAACATATGATTAGCACTGCTAATCTTGTGATTATGGTTGATCTCCTTAATTAACTCCTTAAGCGTACTTAGCTTTTCAGAAGTCACTTGTTTTGCAGCTCCAGCGATTATATCGGCTATTTCTCTTCTGGCATATATGAATTATAACGATTATTTCCGTCTGTAATAGATAATTTTAGATCGAAGATCCAATATTTCAGATTGGTCTTCGAGTTTTTACTTGAAGTTTCAATCTTTGGATCTTGATTGGAGATTCATGACGACCTCCTCAAGTTTGGCCTTCATAGCTAATCTTGGCCTTCATGGCTAACTTTGGCCTTCATGGCTAATCTTGGCCTTCATGGCTAATCTTGGCCTTCATGGCTAATCTTGGCCTTCATGGCTAACCTTGGCCTTCATGGCTAATCTTGGCCTTCATGGCTAATCTTGGCCTTCATGGCTAATCTTGGCCTTCATGGCTAATCTTGGCCTTCATGGCTAACCTTGGCCTTCATGGCTAATCTTGGCCTTTATGGCTAACCTTTCGTGTTTCTCATCCTAGGATTCGAGGTTAATGTTCTCAGGTTCAACGTCGGTGTTCTAGATCAAAGACCTAGGATCCCAAGTTGATTTTTCAATTTCCAAATCGAGGTATCAACCTTTCTTATTAGCTCTTCTAATAAGTATTCTTAATCAACTACCAACACATTTATCAAGTTGGGGGTGTTCTGGACCACCAATCGCGAGGTTTCAGGTCAATAGGAGGTGTTTGCCATGCCTTGAAAGGTTTCATGAACCTTGAATTCAAATGACTTGTTTCTTAGTCCTCGTGACCTTCCGGGCCTTAACTTGCTTGCTGAATCCTTGGTTTTAAGGTTATCACCAACCCATGATTCTCATTCTAAGATGTTGACCTTGAGATGAGGTTCTTTAGTTCTTGCCCCCCTTGTTTCATATGTGGGAGGTCTTACTTCTCGGTCGATCGTTCAGGAAGTCCACTTTCTCCTAAGCGCCTCAGGAATGGTATGTCTAGGTTGGTTTTCAATCCTTTATCTTAATTCTAGGTTTCCAACCTTTCTCTGATACTCATAGAACTTTGCTTATGTTTCAACTTGACCGACGTCTCTTAGTTCCATGCTTTGAATCCATACGATAAGCTTGATTGGAGGCGGACAACCTTGTTGGCCATCAAGGCTCAATTAATGTTGTGTTGAGATTTGAAGTTCAAGGCTTCAATCCTTAGTCTTGGAATGTGTTCATCATCCCAGATTTCCTACTTGTAGGATCCTCGTCCTGGTATCTTCCTGACTCGATACGACCCTTCCCAATTGGGGGATAGTCTTCCCTTCTGGCCAACTCTGGAGGCCTCTATCTTCCTCAGAGTCCAGTTGTCTTGTCGAAAGAACTTCTCCTTAACCCTTTCGTTGCAGTGGAAAGATGCTCTCTTCTGATGCTCTACGTTTCTAGCATTCGCTTCACCCCTAACCTCGTCAATCAGATCGAGGGCAAGCCTCACGCCTTCTTCATTGGTCTCGGGATCACATGCTTCCACTCTTGGCGAAGCATGTATAATCTCTAAGGGGCACAACTGCCTCGGCTCCATAAGCCAGCAAAAACGGGGTTGCTCCAGTTATCACTTCGTAGGTGGTGTGGTATGCCCAAAGTATAGGCAGCAACTCATCCACCCAGGTATTCCTTGAGCGTTCGACCCTTTTCTTTAGTCCATCAAGGATGATTCGATTGGCTACCTCGGCCTGTCCATTAATTTGCGGGTGTGCTACTGAAGTAAATCGAAACTCAATAGCGTTTTCCTCACAGTACTTCTTGAACTCCTCATTGTTAAACTGCGTCCCATTATCTGTCACAAGGATTCGCGGGATTCCATACCTACAAATTATGTTCTCCAAAAGAACTGGGCAACTTGTTTGGTGGTTATCTTGGCTAGAGGCTTAGCCTCGATCCACTTGGTGAAGTAGTCAATGGCGACTATCAGAAACTTCCTCTGTGCCGAAGCCATAGGGAAAGGACCTAGTATGTCCATCCCCACATTGCAAACGGAATGGGAGAATTGACTGATGTTAACATCTCAGGCGGCTGCCTTACAATCGGAGCGTGCTTCTGGCACCTATCACACCTCTTGACATAATTCTGTGCATCGGCCAACATCTCAGGCCAATAGAATCCCAGACGGGTTATTTTGTGAGCCAGGGCCCTGCCCCCCAAGTGCTGCCCACATATCCCTTCTTGAACTTCTTCCAATGCTTCTCTTGCCTCTTGGGGCCTCAAACACTTTAAGTATGGGATAACAAACGATCTCTTGTACAGGAGACCTTCGATCAAGGCGTATCTAGTTGCTCTTACTGACAGCTTTCGTGCCTCCAGGGCATTGTCAGGGAGCCATCCAGTTTCGAGGTGAGCTTTGATAGGATCAATCCAGCAACTTCCAACATCTATAGGTGCCACCAACTTAGAGTTGACGGTCGGGGTCTTCAAGACCTAGAAGTAAACACTCCCTGCATAGTTCTCAATTTCAGAAGAAGCAAATTTAGACAAGGCATCGGCCTTAACGTTCTCTTCTCTCGGAACGTGTTCAACATAGCATTCCTCAAATTGAGTCATAACAGCTTTTACTACTCTCAAGTATTTTGCCATAGTCTCATCCTCTTGGCTTCAAACTCGCCATTCACTTGCGAGACTACCAGTCTTGAATCTCGGAACGTGTTCAACATAGCATTCCTCAAATTGAGTCATAACAGCTTTTACTACTCTCAAGTATTTTGTCATAGTCTCATCCTTGGCTTCAAACTCGCCATTCACTTGCGAGACTACCAGTCTTGAATCTCCACACACTTTGAGGTTCTTGACCCTCATGACTCTAGCTAAGCCCAATCCGGCTATCAATGCTTCATACTCAGCCTCATTGTTGGTAGTAGGAAAATCCAACTTCAAAGCATACTCAACTGTGACCCATCGGGGCTTTGCAAAACCAAACCTGCACCACTAGATTTTGTTTTTGATGCTGCATCAAAATAGAGCACCCAATATTCCTTCTGATCAGTTACAAGTTCTTTATCTTCACTCCCAGGGGTGGTTATTATCTCCTGCCCCCCGACTTCTTGGTTGCCAATGGTGCATTCAACCACGAAGTCAGCCAATGCCTGAACCCTGATGGCTGTCCGAGGCTTATACTTGATATCAAATTCTCCAAGCTCTACAGCCCATTTGATAAGCCGTCCACTGGCCTTTGGGCTATGCAATATGTTCCTTAACTGCTAGTCCGTCAAGACTTCAATTTTGTGCGACTAGAAGTATGGCCATAGCTTCCTCGAGGCTGTTAATAATGCCAATGCAAACTTCTCTATAGTCGAATAATTCAACTCAGCCCCATGCAAAACCTTGCTCACATAATAGATAGGTTTTTGAACCTTTTTCTCTTCTCGAATAAGGACAGCACTCAATGCTTGTTTAGATACCGCCAGGTATAGGTAGAGAGTCTCCCCGGGACTTGGTTTGGCCAACAACGGGGCTTCCGCCATGTACTTCTTCAGCTGCTCAAAGGCCTCTTGGCTTTCTGTGGTCCACTAAAATTTTTTCACTTTTTTCAGGGCCTGAAAGAAAGGCAAGCACTTATCACCAGACTTGGAGATGAATCTTCCTAGGGCCGCAACTCGACCAGTTAGCTTCTGTACATCTCGTATAGAGCGGGGTGGTTCCATGTCCAAGATTGCTTTGATCTTATCAGGATTGGCCTCTATGCCTCTTTTCGAAACCATTAATCCCAAAAACTTTCCTGATCCAACACCAAAAGCACACTTGGTTGGATTCAACATCATCTTGTGGTGCCTCAGCACTTCGAATGCCTCTTTGAGGTGCTTAATGTGATCTGCCTGGCAAAGGCTCTTGACTAACATGTCATCAACATAGACCTCCATGGTTTTTCCAATCAGATGGGCAAATATCTTATTCACCAGTCGTTGGTAAGTAGCGCCTGCATTCTTTAGACCAAAAGCCATAACAAGATAGCAGAAAACACCAAAGTCAGTTATGAAAGATACTTTTGGGATGTCATCCTTGTGCATCTTAATCTGATTGTAGCCACTGAACCCGTCCATGAAGCTCAACATCTCATGTCCAGCAGTGGCATCTATCAACATGTCTATCCTTAGGAGGGGAAAACAATCCTTTGGACATGCATCATTCAAATCGGTGAAATCTATACACATCCTCCACTTTCCATTCGCCTTCTTGACCATCACCGGGTTAGCTAACCATTCTGGGAACTGAATCTCTTCAATGAACCCAGCCTCTAAAAGCTTATCAACTTCTTGCTTAATGGCCTCTTGCCTCTCAGGAGCAAAATTCCTCTTCTTCTGCTGTATCTTCTTCCGTTTAGGATCGACATTCAACCTATGAGTTATAAGTTGGGGGTCAATCCCTGGCATGTCCGCTGCCGTCCAAGCGAACACATCGCTATTCTCTTGCAAGAACTTTGTCAACTCGCCCTTCAGGGGTTCCTTCAGAGATGCTCCTATATATGTAACCTTCTCAGGGTCACCCAGCTCTAAAGGGATGGGGATTAAATCCTCTGATGGCTTCCCTCGGTGTTCATCACCATCACGGACATCCATGTCTTCAATTGGGAGTACTTGCCCCCCGACTCCATCAGCTCTTAGAGCAGATATATAACAACTTCTTGCCATCTTCTGGTCGCCTTTTTGTTCTCCGACCCCATTTCGGGTTGGAAACTTAATTTTCATGTGATATATTGAGGCAACAGCCTTGAATGCATGAAGCCCAGTCCTTCCCAGGATTGCATTATAAGTTGAGGCTGCCTTAATTATCAGAAAATTCAACATCTGTGTAGCTTCTTTAGGTTCTTGCCCGATAGTCATGGGCAACTGAATAGTCCCTTCAATCTTGGACTCAACTCCATTAAATCCGTAGATCGGTATGTTGGTAGGGGTCAACTGAGAATCAGTGTATCCCATTTTTACAAACGCATCATGGAATAAAATACCAACTAAAGCTCCATTGTCTATCAAGACTCTCTTTACTTCTGAATTCCCAATCACAGGGGTTATGACCAACGGGTCGTCATGGGGGAACTTTACCCCTTCAAGGTCAGAATCATCAAAACCAATCGCAATTTTGGTTCTAGCACGTTCGGGGCTTCTCCTACGATGTGCATCACCTCTCTGGCATACGCCTTTCGAGAGTTTCAAGTTGTACCAGCCGCTGTCGGGCCTCCCCAGATCATGTTGATAATCGGCCCTCGGGGCTGTGTGTTACGATCACGATCATTATCCCTTCTATCATTATCTCTCATGTTGTAATCCCCTCTTTGGGTTCCACGATCTCCACTCTTTGTGAAATTATTCAGTTTTCCTTTTCGGATCAAGAATTCAATCTCGTCCTTCAACTGTTTGCAATCATCTATGTTATGTCCCACGTCTCGGTGGAACCTACAGTATTGATCTTTGTTTCTCTTTGCGGGATCACCCCTGAGTGGCTTCGGCCATCGAAAGTCCTTATCATTCTCGATCTCTAACAAGATTTGACTCCTAGGAGCATTCAACCATGCATAGTCAGAAAATCTTGGTCCCATACTCTTCTTCAATGTTGACTCAAAGTCTTTGTTAGTACGGGGATACTTGTCCCTAGCATCATACTCTTGGTCTTGCTTTCGTTTCTTGGAGTCGCTGTTACCCTTGCCATTACCTCCTGCAGCTTCTTTCTTCATGCTATCTTCAGCCTTGATATACTTGTCAGCCCTTCGCTGGAGCTCAACCATGTTTTCAGGAGGATGCTTTTCCAACGACCTCTTAAAGAACTCGTCAGTGGTTCCGTGTTCCAGGGCTACCATGGCCACCATATTCTCCAGATCAGTGATGTTCAATGTCTCCTTGGTGAACCTCTTAAGATAGTCTCTCAGATTTTCGTTCTTCCCTTGTACCACATACATAAGGGACGCGGAACTTTTCTCATGAACTCTTCCGCTAATAAACTGACTAATGAAAGCAACACTTAACTCCTTAAAGGAGGCAATTGAATTCGCAAGCAGCCGGCTATACCATCTTTGAGCCATGCCCGACAAGGTTTGAGGGAACGCCCTACACTTCAAGGCGTCACTTGCAGGCTGCAACAGCAGTGCATTTGAGAATGTCCTAACGTGATTTGTGGGATCGCCCGTTCCATCATAAGCCTTGATCGTCGGCATCTTGAACTTCTTTGAGATACGAGCATTCATCACCTCCTCAGTAAACGGGGGTGTGGGATCATCAGGATCCCCAAGTGGCATCAGATCCTTGGGGTTACTCTTGGGGGTTTCAACACTTGCTGTTCTATCGGTTGAGGCATCAGCCCTTCTCTGCCTCCTCGAAGGCCTCTCTAAATCAATAAAAGGAATCCCTCTTGAGTTTGGAGGTGGTCTATTATGATGCAACCTCGCTTGCTCCCTTGCCATATCTTCCTTTAATCTTAAGATCTCGGCTTCATGAGCCTTGATCCTTTCTGCAGTTGTTGATGGGGGTCCATCATGGATAGTTTGACGCCTACTCAGAGGTTCTCTACTAACACGTCGCCTTCTCGGGGCTTCATCACGATCTTCATCATCAGAAGATGATTCATCGGTATAGGGACCAGAGTAGTCAAGATATTCTCGATCTCGAATCTGCAAGGCATGGCCACTTGATCCAGCTCCTTGAGTAGGAGGGTAGTTAGGCAGCCCATACATCGGGTTGGTGTTCACGGGGAGATCCGTAGTGTGGATCTGGACCCCTTGTGGAGGGTTGTTAGGATCTACAATCAAGGGAGAGACCACCATCTGAAGGGGATTAGTCCCTGGATTTGTGTGGACTATCGGAGGTAATGTACTCTTAACATGGGAAGTCGTCCCAAGGGGTTGAGAAACTTGATGTTGAACGATCGTCCCGGTTGTTGGGGGTACCTGTTCAGTGACAGGCAGAGCAGAGCTAAGAGGTAGAGCCTCGGTTGTGATTGGCTCTGTAGTGCTTGGTGCTTGAACCATGGTTGATGTCTTTTCCCACAGACGATGCCAAATGTTGTGGAATAAAAACTAGATTACGAATTGTATTTAATGCTAGGGTTGGTAAGCTTCGAGCTTTAATGGCTGTTCTTGCGTTCGGGACTGAGCGGTCCTCATAAGATGCCTACGTATCTCTGTATTGCTAGAGAATCAAGCCAAGACGTAGTTCTAGGTGATGGTGCCCTCAGGGCTATGGCGACGAGGGCTCACCTAGGATGTAGTGGCTTGTATGTCCTTATTCGAGGATTGAGCCAAAACGTGGTGGGTGACGTATGGAGCTCTGCCCAACGTAGTTCTGAGAATGAGGGGTCAGACCCTTTATATAGGCTGAGAAACCTTAGAATCGTAGTAGGGTTAGGTGACTTGGTGGGCAAGTCACCGCCTAGAAGAAGGTTCAAGATCCTAGTATGTAGGAACCAGTTTCCATGTTGGAATATGTATCTTGGAGACTAAGTCAGGCAAGAGTAATATCCTTGTTTGACTCTTATTGCTGAGCTGGTAATTACCCCTAATATTAATTACGAAATTAATATTATAATTGGGGTTTGGGCCCATCTTGTGGGCCCCACGTTTGGACCATTCTAGGTCTAATTAATGCCACATTAAATGTGTCTTTAGGGCTTACTTTTAGCCCATATCATATATAAAGTTAATTTTGGTAATTAAAAATCAGGAATAATGCGAGAAATAGTTTAGAAAATAAATACATAAAATCAATTTTGGAAATTAAAAATCAAGAATAATGCAAGAAATTTAAATTATAAATAGAAGTGATAAGACAACTATTTTGAAATAAATTTTTTTTTTTGAAAGTGGACTATACTAATTTAAAACGAAAAGTGTATTACTTTTTTTTTTAACTTTACCACTATTAAGATATGTTGAAAAGTAACCCTTGCCCAAATGAGCTGGGATCCTCTGTCCCCTTCTTCCTGATAAGTGGAGTTATATCCACTTGGATCGCTTCAATTCGGCTTAAATTGGTGTACTTGGACTCAAGTATGTGGTGTTTTTGATGTGTTTGTAGTGAATTTGTACATGAATAAGAGTCGGATGTGGGATGATGTTTTCCATGTTTAATTGGTGGGTTTTGAGCTTAAAAAATGAAAGTACATCAAATTGCGAGAGTGCCGGAAGAAACGGAATGAAAATCGGAGTTAAAACGAAGAAAATAGAGCAAAATCAGCAAATGAACAGTAGGTCGGGCAAAACTCACGACCACGTACATGGGAAGATCATACATTGTAATAACAACTTATGTAGTACATTAACCTTATAATACAGCTGCAATGATAAGTAATTACCTCAATTACTAACAATATATATCTTAACTTATGAGTAACTCATAATAATGTGTAGTTCATATGCAGATCTTTTGCGTGAGGAATTTTGGAAGTAGATACAGCTGCAATGATTACGGCTCAGTTGAAAGCTCTTGCTATGAAGGTGGATTCTCTTGCAAATTATGGAGTTCAGCAGGTGGCTAGTGTTTGTGAGTTATGTGCGGGCGCACATGAGACGAATCAGTGTGCTATTTCTCCTGAATCAGTACAGTTCGTGAGTAATTTCCAGAGACCTGCTGCACCAGTTCCAGCCACTTATCATCCGAACAACAGGAATCATCCCAATTTCAGCTGGAGCAACAATCAAGGTGCTCAACAACCTTATCAGCAGCCCTATCAGCAATTTCAGGGTCAGCAAGCAAAGCCATTCAATCAAGGTTAAGAGCTTTGATTACAATGTATGGTTATTATTATAATCACATAATAATTTGCAGCCAAAAACTTGTTATGCTAAATTTACGCAAGCGCACGTAGTCACAAGTAATACAATTAAAGTTCGTTCCACAGAGATCTTGGTTAAGTTTTACTCAGAAAATATGTCTATGCAATAATGTATGGTTTTAATTCACTGCTAAGAAAATTAACAAATATGGTTTGATTAACTAAATTAAACTAAGATGCAAATTATAAAACTAAGAATTAAACAATTAACGAGAATTAAAATCGAATTACTTATATGAGAATAAACATGGAATCCTAGTTTCATTATCTACTTCACTTAGAGTTGCAGCCTTCGATTAAAACATGCGATGGTTTTGATATCTGATCGGATAACACGAAAAGAGTAAAAGTTACCTCTCGGTATACTAGTACCAATCTACGCATACATCCACAAAAGAGATAGAAGATGAATAGGCACCTATTATGTTTAGACCCTATATCTCTATAGAATTTGAAAACATAAAGGTTGAAGCACAAGTTATTCACTTAGATCACATAGGGTAGCATAATATCTCTATTCATGCCACAAATCATGATGCTTAACATCAACCTATCCTATGCTAGCATGGCAAGTTCTAAATCTCAAGATCCACTCTCGTTTAGCAAGAGATTAACATATTAGATGTTCGCGACGCACCTAAATTCAATAAGCACAACCATACAAGGATATCAAGAATTCACCACACATAAATCTCTAAGGCATGCAAACTACTAAGCTACATAGATAAATCCACTAGGATCCCACGATAACGATTAGTTCATAATCGAACCTTTCGTCACCATGGGATTTGACGAAAGCATGATATTAAACAAGATAAAGAAGATGAATAAATCAATAATAAGATAAGGTTTAGCGAACAAATCCGGAAAAGTAACAAGCATCCACAAGATACGCCTAACAAAGGAATACAAGAAAACTATGTCTAGATCTTCTTGTCGTCACGATCCTCGCCTTGGCTTCTCTTCCTTCTGCTCTGAACGAATTTAGTGTGTAGGATGTGTAGATTATGATTTTTCTGTGCCCCAAGGTGTGTATTTATAGCCCCCAAGTGCCTCCTTGACCAAGAAATTACCGTAATTGAAATAGGATAGAATTCCGGTAATTTTCCATCTTTGATTGAAATAGAATTGCAATTCCCTTGTTTAATTATGATTCTGGAAGTTTCTGGCCGTTCATGATACTCCATAATGATTAGGAAAAGAATTCATGGCAATTTCCTTCTCAAAATCAGTTTCCAGCAACATTCTGTCACTTTTCCCGCAGACAGGCGCGGCCGCGCGGCCCTATAGCACAAACCAGGCGCGCCCGCGCGCAGAGTTTTCCTGAAATTTATCCAACGCGCCCGCGCCTACCACAGTGTAAACTGGGCGCGCCCGCGCTCAGTACTGAATATGCAGACTCGAAGCCTATCCTGCACAATTCTCACAAAATACATTAAAACACACCAATACTTGAGATACAAAACACCAATTTAAGCCGAAACGAAGCGATCCAAGTGGATATATATCCACTTATCACAACAAAAACTTGTTATGCTAAACTCACGCAAGCGCACGTGGTCACAAGTAATATATAAGGTTAAGTCCAAATTCGTTCCCACAGGGATCAAGTTATGGTTCTATTCAGAAAATATGCCTATGCAACAATGTATGGTTTTAATTCACTGCTAAGAAAAATAACAAATATGGGTTTGATTACCTAAATTAAACTAAAGTGCAAATTTATAAACTAAGAATTAAACAATTAACGAGAATAACAATCGAATTACTTATGTGAGAATAAACATGGAATCCTAGTTTCATTATCTACTTCACTTAGAGTTGCAGCCTTTAATTAAAACATGCGATGGATTTGATATCTGATCGAATAACACGAAAAGAGTAAAAGTTACCTCTCGGTATACTAGTACCAATCTACACATACATCCACAAAAGAGATAGAAGATGAATAGGCACCTATTATGTTTAGACCCTATATCTCTATAGAATTTGAAAACATAAAGGTTGAAGCACAAGTTATCCACTTAGATCACATAGGGTAGCATAATATCTCTATTCATGCCACAAATCATGATGTTAAAACATCAACCTATCCTATGCTAGCATGGCAAGTTCTAAATCTCAAGATCCACTCTCGTTTAGCAAGAGATTAACAATTCAATTTAGATGTTAGCTACTCATCTAAAAGCATTAAGATTAACCATACGAGGATATCAAGAATTCACCACACATAAATCTTTAAGGCATGCAAACTACTAAGCTACATAGATAAATCCACTAGGATCCCACGATAACGATTAGTTCATAATCGAACCTTTCGTCACCATGGGATTTGACGAAAGCATTATATTAAACAAGATAAAGAAGATGAATAAATCAATAATAGAATAAGGTTTAGTGAACAAATCCGTGAAAGTAACAAGCATCCAAAAGATACGCCTCCACAAAGGAATACAAGAAAAACTATATCTAGATCTTCTTGTCGTCACGATCCTCGCCTTGGCTTCTCTCTCTCGTGCTCTGAATGAAATTAGTGTGTAGAATGTGTAGATTTGATGTGCCCCAAGGTGTGTATTTATAGCCCCAAGTGTCTCCTTGTCCAAGCAATTATCGTAATTGAATTAGGATAGAATTCCGGTAATTTTCCATCTTTGATTGGATTAGAAGTGCAATTCCCATGTTTAATTATGATTCTGGAAGTTTCTGGCCGTTCATGATACTCCATAAGGATTAGGAAAATAATTCATGGCAATTTCCTTCTCAAAATAAGTTTCCAGCAACATTCTGTCACTTTTCCCGCAGACAGGCGCGGCCGCGCGCACCTGTAGTACATTTCCAGCGCGCCCGCGCTCATCCAATTCCTGGAGATTCTTCAACCGCGCCCGCGCGCTCCACAAGGCTTTCTCGAGCGCGCCCGCGCCCACCTTCTGCAACTGCAACTGATTGATTTTCTCTTGCTGATTTCCTCTACTTCCTTTTGCATCTTCTACCACTTGTTCTTCTGAGCTTAAAAACACATATAAACACTGAAAATTCCACACTTGCACCTAGAAGTATATCCTGCACAATTCTCACAAAAACACATTAAAACACACCAATACTTGAGATACAAAACACCAATTTAAGCCAAAATAGAATGATCCAAGTGGATATAAATCCACTTATCACACCCCCAAACTTAAACCGATGCTTGTCCTCAAGCATAAACAGACAAAAATATATACAACTAACTAGTACCACTTCCGTAGGTGATCACGGTTGCATTTGGCATATGCAACAAGCCCTTTAAACCCCTAGGTAGCCCTAGTGGACGAGTAAGGTCTCGTGAGGGCCTATAGCGAATGTACCCACAAAATCCATGTAACCTAATGCAATGCAATGCATGAATGCAACTAAATGAAAATGCAAATAATCTAATCTACCATACCTTCAATTCCTCTCATGCCATATCAACTTAAGAATCAAAGTAAATACGCAATGTCTTGGTGTCGAAAGTGCAAGTATTCACATAGTCTACTCAATGAACATGCATAAGTTCTCACAAGTCCATGTCAAGTGTAAGAATAAGTTAGTAAACATGCTAAGCCTACAAGAGTACATCTTTGAGACAAAACTCGGGATCTCATACGCAAAAACAAGCAAACACTCACAATCCACTCACAAAAGAATATTCACTCAAGAACAAGGGTAAGTGTATCACTCAATTCCAACAAAATCATAAGCATGCTTGACATTTGGTATCAATCTAACTCTTAACACAACATACATCGATGACGATAATCAAAAGGTCTTTATTTGGGTTGTAACGGGGCTAGGGACAAGGTATGTCAAATAAGCCAAATCAGGTGAAGTGTCAAAAGCTAGTAATACCATAATAAATCATACACAACACCCTATTTCCCCCCCACATAATTTTACTAAAAACAAGCACTCGACTAGTCGACTGAAATAGGATCGCAACAAACACAAACATGCTCTCATACTATATATATATATATATATATTTTTTTTTTCTTTTTTTTTTCTTTCTTTTTTTTTTTTTCCGAGAGCTAAATAGAACACAAACAATAATATAAACAATAACAATGATCCCATAATTTATTACATATGTCGACTATCAAGTAAACAACCAAACCCAATTTTCAATATTTCCCCCAAAAATATTACCAACAATAAACCCCTCCTTGCACACCTTATTACTCCCTTAAGCACTCTACTAGCCTTTGACAATGTAGGTTCAAATTAATGTAAGGCCAATACAAGAAAAAGGTCTAGGCAAGTAATGTGGTATGTCACCGAAAAAATAGGATTAAGCTCAACGGGTTAACTAATTGATCATGTAAACATGGTGTGGTAATATGGGAAAATATGCGGTTATTCCTACATGCCTTTATCATTTTAATCGTCAAATAACGTCATGCGTTTCAAGAAAGACCTCAAACAACTGCTAGCAATGCAAACAATCCGTGGACACTCAAGCAAACGAATAAATTGCAACAATATGCAATATGGCTCAAAAACTCACTTGGTGGAAAAACATACTCAATCCCAAGCAAAAATCTCTCTAATGCACCGACTTGTATTCAAAGCATGCAAACTAAATCATCTTGCACATATTCATGTCCTTCTAATCACTTACAACATTCCATAAGTCTACTAGCTTCAACTTACTAGTGTATGTGTGTGCACAAGAACAAAGCATATCACTTCTCAATCAAAAGCGTCAACAACACAAAATTCCTATCAAGCATGGGTGCAAATGCATCTATTATGAATTCACATGATATACTAACATAAGAATAGAATGTCCTATATGAAACAAACGTAGATAATACGAACATAAAATGCATGACTTACACTAATATGCAAAACATGATATCCTATATGAACACATAAATACTACACATAAACTACGCATCCCCCAAACTTGAAAGATTCAATGTCCGCATTGAATGGAAGTAAATACGAGGGATCGCAGAAAACATACCTAAAAATACCGAAACACATGGGTTGCCTCCCACGAAGCGCTGTCGTTAACGTCATTTAGCCGGACAAATATGATTCAAATCATGGTGGCTCGAAGATTGCATTCGACTTGTCTTTAGCAGAAAGACCATTCACCCATTGTTTGACAATCTTCTTGCTTCTTCCCACATTTTTTCTAAATCATACTTCACTTTGCCTCTTCCTCCAATTGACTTTTTCTTTTTCTTCTTCACACCTCTAAGGTACTTATGCTTCACAGTTGATTGATAAGAACACTCCTCTACTTCATCATCCATGCTCCACCTTCTTAACACATTATCGTGACCCTCTTCAAAAATTAACAACTCATCATTCAGAAGGACATACTTCAAATGAGATGGAAGTTTTCCAAGATTGACATTCGAGAGATCTTGAACCGAAGAACTGTCAATGGAATCACTGATAGGATGTTTTAGCGCGCTCATATTCGAATTTTCGCTCAACAATTGATCCAACTTCTTTCTCTGACCCGTATCCACCGTTTCCACACTGAAACACTCTTCATCCTCTGTTGGAAATTTCATAGCCTTGAACACATTAAAGGTTACACTCTGATCTTGCACCCTCATTGTAAGCTCTCCTTTTTGCACATCAATCAAAGTCTTTCCTGTAGCCAAGAACGGTCTTCCCAAGATTATGGGAATCTTCTTATCTTCTTCAAAATCCAAGATAACAAAATCAGCTGGGAATATGAACTTATCAACTTTTACCAAAACATCCTCTACTATACCCCTCGGATAAGTGATCGTCCTATCAGCCAACTGCAAAGAGATGTTAGTTGGTTTCGGCTCTGGTAGACCAAGTTGCTTGAAAACAGACAAGGGCATGAGATTAATACTAGCTCCCAAATCACATAAACATTTGCCGAAAGAAAGATTGCCAATAGTACAGGGAATAGTGAAACTTCCCGGATCTTTCAGTTTAGGTGGCAACTTCTGTTGTAGAACAGCACTACACTCCTCTGTCAATGCTACTGTTTCAAAATCTTCCAACCTTCTCTTCCGTGACAAAATATCCTTCATGAACTTTGCATATCTTGGCATCTGCTCCAATGCTTCAACAAAAGGAATGTTAATGGACAGTTTCTTGAAGACATCCATAAACTTCTGAAACTGTTTCTCTTGACTTTTCTGCAAACGTCCAGGATATGGCGGAGGTGGATAGATCTGATTATTCATTGAAGATTGCTCCGGAGTAGACTGTTTGCTCTTTTCCACTTCACCATCTAGATGATCAGCCACCAAGCCAGAATTTTCAATTGCAGACTTTTCAACTTGCTAATTCTGAACTTCTTCTTCTTCCTTAGCTGCTGATTTTTGATCGGTTGTAACCTTTCCGGATTGCAAAGTGACTGCTTTCACCTGTTCATGGACAACTTCCCTCCTGCCTGGATTTGCTTCCGTATCACTAGGAAGAGTTCTTTGTTGCATATTTACCAAGGCACTTGTAATCTGACCCAACTGGGTTTCCAAAATTTTCTGGCCAGCTTGTAGGTTCTTTACCGCTATCCACACCTCATCTGATTTATCATTAGATGATTGCCCCATATGAGCCTGGGGCTGTTGCTGCAGAAATCCCGGAGGTTGATATGGTGGCCTTGGAGCATAAGGCTGCTGATATCCTGAAGAATTAAATGGCTCAACTCCGTACTGATGACCCTGAAACTGGTGATGAGACTGATGTGGATGTTGATAATTTGGAGCTGGTTGCTGTTGCCTTTGAAAATTGCTCACAAACTGCACTGATTCACTGGAGATGGCGCATTGACTCGTCTCATGTGCGCCAGCACATAGTTCACATACTCTCGCAACCTGAGGCACCCCATGCTTTGTCATTAAATCTAATTTCATATTAAGTGCCTCTAGCTGGGCTGCTAGAGCTGTAACTGTATCAACTCCCAGAATTCCTGCAACCTTGCCTTGTGGTAGTCTTTGAGTTGGATTTTGATATTCATTAGCAGCCATCATCTCAATTAGATCGTAAGCTTCCTCGTAGTTTGCATGCTCAGAAGTTATCTACTACATGGGAATATTCGCTCAACAATGTATTCAACTTCGTAGTTCGCATTATTATGAGTAATTGTTGAACGAGGATATATATTGTAAGTAATTATCATATGCAGCTGAATATATCTTAAAAACATGTTTTTAAGATAAATTATGCTTAACCATGGTCAGAAGTTATTAACGTGGTCACAAGTAATATATAAGGTTAAGTCCAAATTCGTTCCCACAGGGATCAAGTTATGGTTCTATTCAGTAAATATGCCTATGCAACAATGTATGGTTATTATGCACTGCTAAGAAAAATAACAAATATGGGTTTGATTACATAAATTAAACTAAAGTGCAAATTATTAAACTAAGAATTAAACAATTAATGAGAATTAAAATCGAATTACTTATATGCGAATAAACATGGAATCCTAGTTTCATCATCTACTTCACTTAGAGTTGCAGCCTTTAATTAAAACATGCGATGATTTTGATATCTGATCGAATAACACGAAAAGAGTAAAAGTTACCTCTCGGTATACTAGTACCAATCTACACATACATCCACAAAAGAGATAGAAGATGAATAGGCACCTATTATGTTTAGACCCTATATCTCTATAGAATTTGAAAACATAAAGGTTTAAGCACAAGTTATCCACTTAGATCACATAGGGTAGCATAATATCTCTATTCATGCCACAAATCATGATGTTTAACATCAACCTATCCTATGCTAGCATGGCAAGTTCTAAATCTCAAGATCCACTCTCGTTTAGCAAGAGATTAACAATTCAATTTAGATGTTAGCTACTCATCTAAAAGCATTAAGATTAACCATACGAGGATATCAAGAATTCACCACACATAAATCTTTAAGGCATGCAAACTACTAAGCTACATAGATAAGTCCACTAGGATCCCACGATAACGATTAGTTCATAATAGAACCTTTCGTCACCATGGGATTTGACGAAAGCATGATATTAAACAAGATTAAGAAGATGAATAAATCAATAATAGAATAAGGTTTAGTGAACAAATCCGTGAAAGTAACAAGCATCCAAAAGATACGCCTCCACAATGGAATACAAGAAAACTATATCTAAATCTTCTTGTCGTCACGATCCTCGCCTTGGCTTCTCTCTCTCGTGCTCTGAACGAATTTAAGTGTGTAGAATGTGTAGATTGTGATTTTTCTGTGCCCCAAGGTGTGTATTTATAGCCCCGAAGTGCCTCCTTGACCAAGCCATTACCGTAATTGAAATAGGATAGAATTCTGGTAATTTTCCATCTTTAATTGAAATAGAATTACAATTCCCTTGTTTAAGTATGATTCTGGAAGTTTCTGGCCGTCCCAATTAATTCCATGTTGGATAGGAGAAGAATTTGCATCAATTTCCCTGTTTGAATCAGTTTCTGGAAAACTTCTGGAATTTTTGCCGCCCAGGCGCGGCCGCGCGCTCTACAGGTATAATGCCAGCGCGCCCGCGCGCATCTATTACTCAGAATCTCGCCCGCGCACCCGCGCGCAACTGTACTAAGATCAGGCGCGCCCGCGCCCACCTGTTGCAGCATAGCCTGACTTCTTTTCCTATCCTGATTTTACCTCCGCTTCCGAATGCAACTCTAAACTCTTGCTTTCTTGACACTAAAACACCATGTCACCACTGAATACAATACTTACACCTGGAAATACAATCTGCACGAATCTCACACAAACACATTAAAACACACAAATACTTGAGACACAAAACATCAATTCAAGCCGAAATAGAATGATCCAAGTGGATATAAATCCACTTATCACAAATAATGTGTTAATGCAAATTATTATGTGATATTAGCTTCCGTTCATAAACTAGGCATGCAAACTACTAAGCTACATAGATAAATCCAATAGGATCCCACGATAACGATTAGTTCATAATTGAACCTTTCGTCACCATGGGATTTGACGAAAACATGATATTAAACAAGATAAAGAAGATGAATAAATCAATAATAGAATAAGGTTTAGTGAACAAATCCGTGAAAGTAACAAGCATCCAAAAGATACGCCTCCACAAAGGAATACAAGAAAAACTATATCTAGATCTTCTTGTCGTCACGATCCTCGCCTTGGCTTCTCTCTCTCGTGCTCTGAACGAATTGTGTGTAGATTGTGTGTATGGTTGTGTGTATGGTTGTGATAAGTGGATTTATATCCACTTGGAACATTCTAAATCGGCTTAAATTGATTGTCTTGGGCTCAAGTTTCTTGTAGTTTTGATGTATTTTGTTTAGTTGTGCAGATTTACAAGGATGTTGATTATGGTGGATGTTTTTGTCGTTTTTGGAGATTTAATTTATTAAAATTCGGATTTATTGGGCTGCACGCGTGAGATTCACTGTTTGGGCCATATCTTGAGTTCTATAAGTCTGTTTTCAGCCCGTAAGCAGTCCACGCGAAGATAACGAGATTCTCTATCATTCTAAGGTGGTCCAGAGGTCCAATTACGTTTGTGACGTTCCAGAAAATCTGAAGAAAAGTCAGCTACGAATTTTCCTTAAAAAATAGAATCAGTTTAGGAAACGTATTTTGCAGAAATTCTATTATAATTCTGTTTTGGTATTTTCTTGCTGGGCAAGACTTTTAGAGTATTTTTAAACACATCCTACCATTGTAATAGAGATACACACATTATCATAGTTTTATTATTTTGTAACCTAGCTTAGATCTGCAAGGGAGAAAAGGAGAGAAGGGTTCAACGCTCGTGACAAGCAACGGATCTAGATCTACTTCATCCTTTG
Organism: Kitagawia praeruptora; assembly: GCA_037693485.1. Lineage (NCBI taxonomy): Eukaryota > Viridiplantae > Streptophyta > Magnoliopsida > Apiales > Apiaceae > Kitagawia > Kitagawia praeruptora. The sequence continues at coordinate 56,007,067 of CM075350.1, read as the reverse complement.
TGTTACTTTGGATTATAGATTTGTTTTCTCAAACTCTTGTTTATTAATATAATTACTTCTTTTATTCATATCTTGTTATTTACCATGTTTTCATCAAATCCCATGGTGACGAAAGGTTTAATTATGAACTAATCGTTGTCATGGGATCCTAGTGGATTTATCTATGTAGCTTAGTAGTTTGCATGCCTTAAAGATTTATGTGTGGTGAATTCTTGATATCCTCGTATGGTTAATCTTAATGCTTTTGGATGCGTAGCTAACATCTAAACTGAATTGTTAATCTCTTGTGAAGCGAGAGTGGATCTTGAGATTTAGAACTTGCCATGCTAGCATAGGTTCATAATTGTTATCAATATGATTGTGGTGTGAGATGAAAATACTTATACTGCCCTATGTGATCTAAGTGGATAACTTGTGCTTCAACCTTTATGTTTTCAAATTCTATAGAGATATAGGGTCTAAACTTAATAGGTGCCTATTCATCTTCTATCTCTTTTGTGGATGTATGTGTAGATTGGTACTAGTATACCGAGAGGTAACTTTTACTCTTTTCGTGTTATCCGATCAGATATCATAACCATCGCATGTTTTAATTAAAGGCTGCAACTCTAAGTGAAGTAGATGATGAAACTAGGGTTCCATGTTTTAATTCTCATAAGTAACTCGATTTCTATTCTTATTAGTTAATTTAATTCTTAGTTTTATAATTTTGCATCTTAGTTTAATTTAGTAGTTAGTAAAAATACAATTTGTTATTTGTCTTAGCAGTGGATAAAAACCATACATTGTTGCATAGGCATATTTACTGAATAGAACCATAACTTGATCCCTGTGGGAACGAATTTGGACTTAACCTTATATATTACTTGTGACCACGTGCGCTTGCGTGATTTTGCATAACAAGTTTTTGGCGCCGCTGCCGGGGATCATCGGTGTTTTTATTTTAGTTTATGTGCTTGTCATCAGTGGTCGTTAGTGTTCACTGACTCGGATTTTTACTTAGTTTGTTTGTTTCGTGGTGTTTCAGGTACTTAAGTTTGTATGCGAACACGCTTACAAGCTCGTTTGGAAGAACTGGAGGAAGACGATCTTGTAGAGAACTTAGAGAATAAGGAAGAGGAATCTGAAACTACAGTAGCAATGGCAGATGCAGCAGCAGCAGCTAAGGCTTTGAGGGAGTATTCTCAGCCGAAACTCAATGATATCCAGTCTAGCATTATTAGGCCAGCTATTGCAGCAAACAATTTTGAGATCAAGCCGGGCACTATTCAGATGCTACAGAATTCGGTTCAGTTTGGGGGTGCTCCTACGGAGGATCCTAACATGCATATTCGGGACTTTATCGAGATCTGCGACACTTTCAAATGTAATGGTGTGACGGATGATGCTATCAAGTTGAGGCTTTTCCCATTCTCTCTAAAGGATAAGGCTAAGGGATGGTTACACTCTCTACCACCTGGTTCCATTACTACATGGGAGGATCTTGCTCATAAGTTTCTTACTAAATTCTTCCCTATGGCGAAAACTGCAGCATTGAGGAATCAGCTAGCCCAATTTCAGCAGCAATCTGGAGAATCTCTGTGTGAGGCTTGGGAACGTTATAAGGAGATGCTAAGGAAGTGTCCTCATCATGGCATGCCTGATTGGATGGTTATTAATGGTTTTTACAATGGGTTGGGAGCACAGTCTAGGCCTTTGCTAGATGCAGCATCAGGTGGAGCTCTTTGGGCGAAGAGTTATGATGAAGCTTATGATCTTATAGAGATGATGGCTGCTAATGAATATCAAAATCCAACCCATAGGCTATCTCAAGGCAAGGTAGCAGGAATTTTTGAAGTAGATACAGCTGCAATGATTACGGCTCAGTTGAAAACTCTTGCTATGAAAGTGGATTCTCTTGCTAATTATGGAGTTCAGCAGGTGGCTAGTGTTTGTGAGTTATGTGCGGGCGCACATGAGACGAATCAGTGTGCTATTTCTCCTGAATCAGTACAGTTCGTGAGTAATTTTCAGAGACCTGCTGCACCAGTTCCAGCCACCTATCATCCAAACAACAGGAATCATCCCAATTTCAGCTGGAGCAACAATCAAAGTGCACAACAACCTTTTCAACAATCTTATCAGCAAGCGAAGCCATACAATCAGGGCTATCAACAGCCTTATGCTCCAAGGACACCATATCAACCTCCTGGATTTCAGCAGCAATAGCCCCAGGCTCATATGGGACAATCTTCTAATGAAAAATCTGATGAGATGTGGATAGCGTTAAAGAACTTACAAGCTGGTCAGAAGCTCTTAGAAACTCAGATAGGACAGATTGCAAGTGCCTTAGGTAGTAGGCCACAAGGAACTCTTCCTAGTGATACGGAGGTTAATCCAGGCAGGAGGGACAACAAAGAACAGGTCAATGCAGTTACTTTGAGATCTGGAAAAGTCACAAGTGATCCTAAATCAGCAACTGAAGAAGATGAAGATGTTCAGAATCAGCAGGTTGAAAAATCTGCAGTGCCAGAAATTGAGAAATCTGATTTAGTGGCTGATTAGCTAGATGGTGAGAAGAGCAAGAAACCTGTTGAAAAGTCTACTCCAGAGCAATCTTCAAAGAATAATCAGATTTATCCACCTCCACCATATCCTGGACGTTTGAAGAAAAGTCAAGAGAAACAGTTTCAGAAATTCATGGATGTATTCAAGAAACTGTCCATTAACATTCCTTTTGTTGAAGCATTGGAGTAGATGCCAAGATATGCAAAGTTCATGAAGGATATTTTGTCACGGAAGAGAAGGTTGGAAGATTTTGAAACAGTGGCATTGACGGAGGAGTGTAGTGCTGTTCTGCAACAGAAGTTGCCTCCTAAACTTAAAGATCCAGGAAGTTTCACTATTCCATGCACTATTGGCAACCTTTCTTTCAACAAGTGTTTATGTGATTTGGGAGCTAGCATTAATCTTATGCCCTTGTCTGTTTTCAAGCAACTTGGTTTACCGGAGCCAAAGCCAACTAACATCTCTTTGCAGTTGGCTGATCGATCTATCACTTATCCGAGGGGTATAGTAGAGGATGTTTTGGTAAAGGTTGATAAGCTCATCTTCCCTGCTGATTTTGTTATCTTGGATTTCGAGGAAGATAAGAAGATTCCCATAATCTTGGGAAGACCGTTCTTGGCTACAGGAAAGACTTTGATTGATGTGCAGAAAGGAGAGCTTACAATGAGGGTGCAAGATCAAAGTGTCACCTTTAATGTGTTCAAGGCAATGAAATTTCCGACAGAGGATGAAGAATGTTGCAGTGTGGAAATAGTTGATACGGGTCAGAGGAAGAAGTTTGATCAGTTATTGAGTGAAAAATATGACATGCATGTGCTAAAACATCCGATCAGTGATTCCATTGACGATTCTTCGATTCGTGATCTTTCGAAAGTAAAGCTTGGGAAACTTCCACCACATTTGAGGTATGTCCTTTTGAATAATGAGCTAGTGATTTTTGAAGAGGGGCATGATAACGTGTTGCGAAGGTGGAAGACCGATGATAAGGAAAAAGAAATTTTTGTTCAATCGGATGAGTTGGAGAAGCACATTAGAGGTGTGAAGAAGAAAAAGAAAAAGATTTGGCCGTTGGGTAGTAAAATTAAGTTGAAGTCTGAAGGAAGAGATTTGTGGAAAGCAAGCAATCAAGATGTCAACATTCGTATGAGTGGTTTGTCTGTTGAAGATGGTTCAGTTATTCTTTTGAAACCGCCTTGATTTGAGGAAATAACGTCAAGCTATTGACGTTAAAGAAGCGCTTCGTGGGAGGCAACCCATGTATTAGTGTAGGAAGGAAAAGAAAAAAAAAGAGTGTTTAGTGTATTCAAAAAAAAAAAAAAAGAAAAAAAGTGAACAGTAGTTTTTCGCGTAGACTGCGCCCTTGTAACGCAGGTTGCGCCTGCATTACTGCTTTCGGGGCAGGTTGCGCCCGTGTAACGCAGGTTGCGCCTGCGTTACCAGCCCTTATTCCCCCTAACACGCAGGTTGCTCCTGCGTGTCTGCCCAGTCCGCGCCCAGCGCACCTGTAACGCAGTAGCAGGCTGCGTTACACCCCTTTCTGCCCAGATTTTTTTCGAAAATTAGTGTTTTAACCTACAATTTTTCCCCCAAATTCAATCCTAACTCAAATTTCTTTCATTCTAAATCCCTACATCTATCCCACATCAAATCCTAACCTCTCCAAACCTCTCCTACACTCTAAATTTTTAAATCTCACATATCCATCATCTTATATATATACACACCTAGCCATACAAATCCAATTCCTCTTCTATTTTATTTAAATCTCCAAAAATTCAATTCTAAAGAGGAATTAATTGCAAGATCACCTCTCCAATTCGTAGTGGGTTTATTTCTTCTCTCAAATTTTATTTTGATTACGAATTTGTGTTCTTGTAAATTGGGATTTGTATTATTCTTGATATATTGGGGTATTTTTGGTGTGTTATTGCTTGGTAATTTTTGGTGGAGCTTCTTTTGAGTTGGGAATTGATTCTTTTGGCTCGTAAGCATGGGAGAGATAGTGCTAATGTTGGGGAATTTTCGTTTTCGACGGCGGAGGTTAAATTTAATCGGTTGTTTTGAGGTCAATTGCTAAGGAAAGGGGATTTTTGCGAGAAAAAAAATTGTTGGGTATGCTTCGGTATTCAGGTATGTTTTCTGCTATGCCTTGTATTTACTTCCATTCAATGAGGGCATTGAATATTTTAAGTTTGGGGGTAATTTGGGGGATTAGTAGTTGTATATATTGTTGTATTTTGTGTTCATATAGGATATCATGTTTGCATAGTAGTGATAATTCATGCATGATTGTTATGTTCGTATTATCTACGTGTGTTCATATAGGACATTTTGTTTTATTTTCGTATACCATGTGAGTTTTCATTTAGTTGCATTTTCATGGCATGCATATTTCATGATCCCTTAGGACGAGCTGATTCTGATTGATAGGTGGATGTTGATTTGGGTGTGATGATGATGAGTAGAGGGCTGATTTATAGTTTCTATGAAATTGACTTGCATGTTACGGGAACAAAATTTATTACACAGTCTCATTGGGGTGCTTTTGGGCTAGGTTAGGGTCATGCCTGTGGGATGTTTTGAGATTTAATCACTTGTTTATATTTAGAATTTTCGTTATTCCCTTTATAGCGTAGGAACATTAAAGTCTAAGTTTGGGGGAAACCAGGAATTTTCATGCTAGTTGTTCATAATTGTTAATAATGGCTAGGCGTCAAATGGCTAGTAGCCGGCTCATATTTATATGAGTAGTCTAGGGTTGGAAATGAGAAAGGCTCATTCCAGATTGCAGAAAAAAAAAAGAAAAAAAAAGAGAAAAAAAAAAGATAAGAGTCAATAAGTTATTTGTTTATATGCAAAATTAACCAGAGTGAGCTCTTTAATACTCGAGTAATTAAGTCTGAGGGGACTTAGTCCTAGTAACCTAAAGCCCTTGTGGTTTGGGATTGCTGACCTAACACTCGCTACATGGGTATTATTGTATAAGCCTTTTGGGGTCTCATTCATTGCACGGTTAAATAAGCATGCGTATTGTATATTCTATTATGTGTCATAGTAATAAATCATGAATTTCTGTCTACCTTGGATAAGGATGGAGGTGTTCCTAGGTTATGAAGTGTCTACAGTCTATTCTAGTTATAAACCTGTGATTGTCTTGACGGAAAGCATGTATGATTTTTGACCTAGTTTTGGGAGTATTTCTGATGAGCATCGCACACACGCACGTTTCTGTTCATGTATTTGTTAGTATACGGGGATTTAGTCGAGCTCTGCTTGGATTTGTTACATTCATTGAGATATTTGCTTGTTAGTTGGTTTTGGTGAGTTTGAAGGGGATCTTGCATTTTCATAGTAGTTGCATTCATGCATTGCATTGCATTAGGTTAAATGGATTTTGTGGGTACATTCGCTATAGGCCCTCACGAGACCTTACTCGTCCACTAGGGCTGCCTAGGGGTTTAAAGGGCTTGTTGTATATGCCAAATGCAACCGTGATCACCTACGGAAATGGTACTAGTTAGTTAGTTAGTTGTAATTGTTGATGCTTGAGGACAAGCATCGGTTTAAGTTTGGGGGTGTGATAAGTGGATTTATATCCACTTGGAACATTCTAAATCGGCTTAAATTGATTGTCTTGGGCTCAAGTTTCTTGTAGTTTTGATGTATTTTGTTTAGTTGTGCAGATTTACAAGGATGTTGATTATGGTGGATGTTTTTGTCGTTTTTGGAGATTTAATTTATTAAAATTCGGATTTATTGGGCTGCACGCGTGAGATTCACTGTTTGGGCCATATCTTGAGTTCTATAAGTCTGTTTTCAGCCCGTAAGCAGTCCACGCGAAGATAACGAGATTCTCTATCATTCTAAGGTGGTCCAGAGGTCCAATTACGTTTGTGACGTTCCAGAAAATCTGAAAAGATTTAAGGCATGCAAACTACTAAGCTACATAGATAAATCCACTAGGATCCCACGATAACGATTAGTTCATAATCGAACCTTTCGTCACCATGGGATTTGACGAAAGCATTATATTAAACAAGATAAAGAAGATGAATAAATCAATAATAGAATAAGGTTTAGTGAACAAATCCGTGAAAGTAACAAGCATCCAAAAGATACGCCTCCACAAAGGAATACAAGAAAAACTATATCTAGATCTTCTTGTCGTCACGATCCTCGCCTTGGCTTCTCTCTCTCGTGCTCTGAACGAAATTAGTGTGTAGATTTGTAGGTATGGTTGTGTGTATGGTGGTGATTTTTCTGTGCCCCAAGGTGTGTATTTATAGCCCCCAAGTGCCTCCTTGACCAAGCAATTACCGTAATTGAAATAGGATAGAATTCCGTTAATTTTCCATCTTTGATTGAAATAGAATTGCAAATTCCATGTATAGATATGATTCTGGAAGTTTCTGGCCATTCATGGAACTCCATAATGATTGGGAATAGAAAACAAGGTAATTTCCCACTAAAAATAGAATTCTGACAGCTCCTGGGAATTTTCTGGCGCAGCTGGGCGCGGCCGCGCGCAATTCTAGTGTAAATCTGGCGCCCCCGCGCTGCTGAAAATTCTGGCATTTATCCCAGCGCGCCCGCACGGCTTTTTAGTGTATTTTTGGCGCGGCCGCGCGGAGAACTCTGCCATAAATCTTTTTATGCTCTAGAACATTCTCCGAGCTTCGCGTGGACAGCTTACGGGCCTCAAACGGACTTGTAGAACTCCAGATATGGCCAAAACAAAGTGGACTGCGCAACCTACCGGCAAATCTGAATTTTCCACAATTTTCTCATTTCACTTCCATTTTCTCTTCCGATTCTTTTGCCACTTCCCGTTCTTCAATTCTTGACTTATGAATCCTCATGGTAGCTTAGGGAAATTCACCATCCTTCATTCCAATGCTCAATTCCACTCTAATATCGTTTAGAAACACCAACACTAACCGATAGCTACAACCCTGCACAACTACACAAAACACATCAAAAATACAACAAACTTGAGTCCAAGACAATCAATTTAAGCCGATATAGAATGTTCCAAGTGGATATAAAATCCACTTATCACACCCCCAAACTTAAATCGATACTTGTCCTCAAGCATATACAATTACAACTAACTAACTAACTAACTAGTACCACTTCCGTAGGTGATCACGGTTGCATTTGGCATATGCAACAAGCCCTTTAAACCCCTAGGTAGCCCTAGTGGACGAGTAAGGTCTCGTGAGGGCCTATAGTGAATGTACCCACAAAATCCATTTAACCTAATGCAATGCAATGCATGAATGCAACTAAATGAAAATGCAAATAATCTAATCTACCATACCTTCAATTCCTCTCATGCCATATCAACTTAAGAATCAAAGTAAATACGCAATGTCTTGGTGTCGAAAGTGCAAGTATTCACATAGTCTACTCAATGAACATGCATAAGTTCTCACAAGTCCATGTCAAGTGTAAGAATAAGTTAGTAAACATGCTAAGCCTACAAGAGTACATTTTTGAGACAACACTCGGGATCTCATACGCAAGAACAAGCAAACACTCACAATCCACTCACAAAAGAATATTCACTCAAGAACAAGGGTAAGTGTATCACTCAATTCCAACAAAATCATAAGCATGCTTGACATTTGGTATCAATCTAACTCTTAACACAACATACATCAATGACGATAATCAAAAGGTCTTTAATTGGGTTGTAACGGGGCTAGGGACAAGGTATGTCAAATAAGCCAAAACAGGTGTAGTGTCAAAAGCTAGTAAGAACTTAATAATAATACACAACCACCTATTTTCCCCCCTTAATTTTATGCAACAAAAACACTCGAATAGTTAACTAACGTGGGATCACAATAAACACAAATATGCTCTCATAATATATACATATATATTTTTTTTCTTTTTTTTCTTTTTTTTTTCTATTTTTTTTTCTTTTTTTTTTTCAAATTTTTTTTTCTTTTTTTTTTTCGAGAGCTAAATAGAACACAACAATAATATAAACAATAACAATGATCCCATAATTTTATTACATATGCCGACTATCATGTAAACAACCAAACCCAATTTTCAATATTTCCCCCAAAAGTATGACCAACAATAACCCCTCCTTGCACACCTTATTACTCCCTTAAGCACTCTACTAGCCTTTGACAATGTGGGTTCAAATTAATGTAAGGCCAATACAAGAAAAAGGTCTAGGCAAGCAATGTGGTATGTCACCGAAAAAATAGGATTAAGCTCAACGGGTTAACTAATTGATCATGTAAATATGGTGTGGTAATATGGGAAAATATGTTGTTATTCCTAATTGCCTTTATCATTTTAATCGTCAAATAATGTCATGTGTTTCAAGAAAGACCTCAAACAACTGCTAGCAATGCAAACAATCCGTGGACACTCAAGCAAACGAATAAATTGCAAATAATATGCAATATGCAATAAGGCTCAAAATCTCACTTGGTAGAAAAACATACTCAATCCCAAGCAACATCTCTCTAACGCACCTACTTGTATTCAAAGCATGCAAACTAAATCATCTTGAACATATTCATGTCCTTCTAATCACTTACAACATTCAATAAGTCTACTAGCTTCAACTTACTAGTGTATGTGTGTGCACAAGAACAAAGCATATCACTTCTCAAACAAAAGCATCAACAACACAAAATTTCTATCAAGCATGGGTGCAAATGCAAACTATTATGAACTCACATAATATATGAACATAAAAACAGAATGTCCTATATGAAACAAACGTATATATCACGAACATAAATGCATAATTTACTACATGAACACATAAATACTACACATAAACTACGCATCAAAAACTTGTTATGCTAAACTCACGCAAGCGCACGTGGTCACAAGTAATATATAAGGTTAAGTCCAAATTCGTTCCCACAGGGATCAAGTTATGGTTCTATTCAGAAAATATGCCTATGCAACAATGTATGGTTTTAATTCACTGCTAAGAAAAATAACAAATATGGGTTTGATTACCTAAATTAAACTAAAGTGCAAATTTATAAACTAAGAATTAAACAATTAACGAGAATAACAATCGAATTACTTATGTGAGAATAAACATGGAATCCTAGTTTCATTATCTACTTCACTTAGAGTTGCAGCCTTTAATTAAAACATGCGATGGATTTGATATCTGATCGAATAACACGAAAAGAGTAAAAGTTACCTCTCGGTATACTAGTACCAATCTACACATACATCCACAAAAGAGATAGAAGATGAATAGGCACCTATTATGTTTAGACCCTATATCTCTATAGAATTTGAAAACATAAAGGTTGAAGCACAAGTTATCCACTTAGATCACATAGGGTAGCATAATATCTCTATTCATGCCACAAATCATGATGTTAAAACATCAACCTATCCTATGCTAGCATGGCAAGTTCTAAATCTCAAGATCCACTCTCGTTTAGCAAGAGATTAACAATTCAATTTAGATGTTAGCTACTCATCTAAAAGCATTAAGATTAACCATACGAGGATATCAAGAATTCACCACACATAAATCTTTAAGGCATGCAAACTACTAAGCTACATAGATAAATCCACTAGGATCCCACGATAACGATTAGTTCATAATCGAACCTTTCGTCACCATGGGATTTGACGAAAGCATTATATTAAACAAGATAAAGAAGATGAATAAATCAATAATAGAATAAGGTTTAGTGAACAAATCCGTGAAAGTAACAAGCATCCAAAAGATACGCCTCCACAAAGGAATACAAGAAAAACTATATCTAGATCTTCTTGTCGTCACGATCCTCGCCTTGGCTTCTCTCTCTCGTGCTCTGAACGAAATTAGTGTGTAGATTTGTAGGTATGGTTGTGTGTATGGTGGTGATTTTTCTGTGCCCCAAGGTGTGTATTTATAGCCCCCAAGTGCCTCCTTGACCAAGCAATTACCGTAATTGAAATAGGATAGAATTCCGTTAATTTTCCATCTTTGATTGAAATAGAATTGCAAATTCCATGTATAGATATGATTCTGGAAGTTTCTGGCCATTCATGGAACTCCATAATGATTGGGAATAGAAAACAAGGTAATTTCCCACTAAAAATAGAATTCTGACAGCTCCTGGGAATTTTCTGGCGCAGCTGGGCGCGGCCGCGCGCAATTCTAGTGTAAATCTGGCGCCCCCGCGCTGCTGAAAATTCTGGCATTTATCCCAGCGCGCCCGCACGGCTTTTTAGTGTATTTTTGGCACGGCCGCGCGGAGAACTCTGCCATAAATCTTTTTTTTGCTCTAGAACATTCTCCGAGCTTCGCGTGGACAGCTTACGGGCCTCAAACGGACTTGTAGAACTCCAGATATGGCCAAAACAAAGTGGACTGCGCAACCTACCGGCAAATCTGAATTTTCCACAATTTTCTCATTTCACTTCCATTTTCTCTTCCGATTCTTTTGCCACTTCCCGTTCTTCAATTCTTGACTTATGAATCCTCATGGTAGCTTAGGGAAATTCACCATCCTTCATTCCAATGCTCAATTCCACTCTAATATCGTTTAGAAACACCAACACTAACCGATAGCTACAACCCTGCACAACTACACAAAACACATCAAAAATACAACAAACTTGAGTCCAAGACAATCAATTTAAGCCGATATAGAATGTTCCAAGTGGATATAAAATCCACTTATCACTTCCGTGTCTCCTTTGTGTCCCCTGTTGTTTTTAATACAAAAAAAATGTTCTTGTGGAGCCCATTTTTATTATTTATTAAAATGGGCCCCGCAGGGGCACTCTTTTTGTATTAAAAAGAGCAGGGGACACAAAAGGGACACGGAGTAAGGGGACAGAGGATCCGGACCCTGCCCAAATATCCATACTCACTTGAGCCTTAATATGACTGATTACATTAATAGCATGTATAAATAAAAATTACTTGCACAATGTCAAACATACCAGATGTATATATTATTAACTTATAAATAATTGGTAAAATTAATATGATTAAAACTTTTATATTACATATCCACTTACCTGAATTTTGATTATATTTGATTCCATAACTATAATTACTGGCTCTAGTTTGTCAAATTACTTGCTGATAAATGATCGAACGATATGCTTGATGCACTTTTTTATAAAGGAAAAAAAGGGAAGGAACAAAAGAATTAGGTAATTTAAGTGGTGCTGATTCAAGAAACTGAGAAAATGCCTTAAATAACTAATATTCATGTACCATTTGCCCAAAATAATAGATGGCGGGTTTTTTGTCCAAAATAACTAATCAAACCCGCATTCTGTGAATGCGCATACTTAGTACTTGAAATTTTTAAAAAAAATTGCTGTAACTTCTCTATAACATCATTTTATTCTCATTATTATCACATATAACATATATACATACAAACACGTATAACATATCATTCACCTCAAAATCCTAATTTATCAATCCATGGAAGATGACGACGAGTTCGGCGATTTGTATACCGACGTTCTCACGTCGTTCGTCAATTCATCATCTTTTCTGATTCAAACCGCCATCGCGAACGACGCGGATCGTAAAGAGATCATTTTCGAAGCTCCGATTGTGAAAAGATTAGATTTTGAAAAGTCTGATTCAAAAACTAGGGTTTTGGATGGTGAAAGTGAGGAAAGGAAGTTTGAAGATCCGAATTTAATTGATGAATCTCAAATTAATGCAATTGAAGGTTATGATAATGATGTTGGGAATGGTAGGGGTGTTAGGGATCCGATGATTCTTTGGGGAAGGGGAGGATGATTGGGATAGTGATGATGGATTGCAAATTATAATAATGATGATAATTTGGTTTCTTGATGAGGGCCGCGCAGCGGGGCAATGCGTGGGTGAAATAAAAAAATAAAAAAACTGCTGGTCACGCTTCGCGCATATGCGTACCAAATTCAGTTTACGCATTCTTTGAATGCGTGGTTTAGGCGATCCAAGTGTGTAGTCGACTGAAACTGAATATTACGCACTGCGCATATGCGCATCCCTGGTTCGCATTCTACAAATGCATAGTCATTTCGGTATTTTGGGCAACTCTTCCGGCATTTGGTATTTTGGACAACAAACTTTATATTTCTATTATTCAGGGCTTTCACCCCAAGAAACTTGCCCGAGCTTGCTCAAACATTACTCATTACACTGTTTGTCATGTCAAAATGTCAACACCGACCGTCCATCGAATTTATCCTCCAAAATTCTAAATGATATTTTGAAATCCTAATTGAATACATCCGGATTTTAATGAATTCAAAACAATCCAAATTAAAAACTCTTAAAATTCTAAAATCTAAAAAAATCCCACAAAATCCCAATGAATACACCCCTGTAAGTATGTATAAAAACTATTAATTCTAAGGATAGTGCAAAAAAGTAAAAAAATGTAAAAGTGATGAAATGATAAATCTATTAATGAAAAGATATTATGACTTATTATAATTTCATGTAGCAACATTTTTGCATATGTTCTATCACTCAAAAATTATGCCGGACTTTTCATAATATAAATGCAAAAATCATAGTAGATGATGTTTATCACTAAAAAACTATATCGAAATTTAAAAATATAACAATTTTAACAATATATATTTATAAATCATATTAGATGATGATCATCACTAAAAAAATATATTGAGATTAAGAAATATTACACTTTTAACAAATTATTCACAACACAAATTTGTACTAACAATAATTATCGTATAAGTCATCAATCACATCTCTAACACATAAATTTACTAAATAATCATGGACAAATAACAAGTTATTCACGTGCCACAAATTTTGTTTGCGAAAGATTATACTCTGTATGTAACATTCGAGTCCTACACAATTTAACAAGATATAAACAATAAAAATAATCACACATTTCACCTGTCATCATCAACTACTATTGATATAAATAATTAAGCACAAGGATACTAATTTATAGACAATACAAAAATTAGAGCTAGAGCTAGTTATATAATAATGAAATAATGCCCAAACTACACCACTTTTGCTTGACCCCTGCCCAAAATACCGATGTGCGGGAGTTTCCGCCAAAATTACCCACGGGCTACGCATTCTGGGAATGCGTTGCCTGGGTTACGCATTTTGATAATGTGTATCTCAAGTAACGCATTCACAGAATGCGCAATGACGTCATCATGCGTCATTATTTCGAATGACTGGCCGGCATCTCTCTGAGGCGATTTTTCGCCTCTCCGGTTCATCTTCACCATCCATGACATTCCGGCAACCTCCGTTTCTGATTATGGCATCAAATCAAAGCCCAGAGCTTCCTCTCCCTTTTCCCTTCTTTATTTCTTGATTTTTGGCCCCGCAGGGGCGTGTATGGGTATATCGGAAAGTAAATCGGGAAAAAATAATCGGTTTTGGGGCTTTTAAATCCGTTAAACAAAAACCAAAATTCGTTGCCGGCTACACTTGGGACGAAGATGAACAGTACTATGCATACGCATGTTGGACATGCGTATCTCCATACACGCATGCTCAACATGCGTATCTCCGATTACTGTTCACGAAAACAGATGTGCAATTAACAAAGTACACGAAGTGATGTCATGCGTGGTCGAAGGCCACGCATTTTGTGAATGCGTATACCCTATACGCATTTCAAAAATGCGTGGCCCATGGGTAAAAAGGGCGGACAGTTTCATTCGTGGGTATTTTGGGCAGCAGGAATTAAAATGTGGGCATTTTGGTTTTTCCCAAACTACACCACTTTTGCTTGACCCCTGCCCAAAATATCGATGTGCGGGAGTTTCCGCCCAAATTACCCATGGGCTACGTATTTTGGGAATGCGTTGCCTGGGTTGCGCATTTTGATAATGCGTATCTCAAGTAACGCATTCACAGAAAGTGCAATGACGTCATCATGCGTCATTATTTCGAATGACTGGCCGGCATCTCTCTGAGGCGATTTTTGGCCTCTCTGGTTCATCTTCACCGTCCATGACATTCCGGCAACCTCTGTTTCTGATTATGGCATCAAATCGAAGCCCAGAGCTTCCTCTCCCTTTTCCCTTCTTTATTTCTTGATTTTTGGCCCCGCAGGGGCGTGTATGGGTATATTGGAAAGTAAATCGGGAAAAAATGATCAGTTTTGGGGCTTTTTAAATCCGTTAAACAAAATGGAAAACGAATGGTACCATGTTGAGGGTGAAAAATCAAGCAATTTGATGTATAGTATTGTAGCGAACGATGACTGGAAATGGGTGAACGAACTCGTCGAAGTTTCGACCAAAATTCGTCGTCGGCTGCGCTTGGGACGAAGATGAACAATACTATGCATACGCATGTTGGACATGCGTATCTCCATACACGCATGCTCAACATGCGTATCTCCGGTTACTGTTCACGAAAACAGATGTGCAATTAACAAAGTACACGCAGTGATGTCATGCGTGGTCGAAGGCCACGCATTTTGTGAATGCGTATACCCTATACGCATTTCAAAAATGCGTGGCCCGTGGGTAAAAAGGGCTGACAGTTTCATGTGTGGGTATTTTGGGCAGCAGGAATTAAAATGTGGGCATTTTGGTTTTTCATCCTATGTAAATCAAATTTATCATTGATAATTATATCTTCCTATCCGCGGAAAATTATAGCGGACAGTAAATTTTTTTTGTAATCCAGGGGGGCTGTTGGATCAACGATCCAACGGTTTAGAAACCGATTGTTATATAACCGGTCCCTGACAAACGATTGTCAGGGACCAAAACCCAAAAAAAAATTGACTTTAGTTTATCTATCAAGTGCTACTTCGAATTCTATGAACATGTTACGCAAACTTCCTTTGTTGATGAGCTATGTATTCAATGAATATTTATTTTATAATTATGGCGAGCCGAATAGAAACAGAAGGAAAAAATGTCGGACTTACTAAGAAACTTGGCAAGAGATTCGAATCTCCTATGGTGTGTTATTGGGGATTTAAATAATATTTTATTTTAGAATAAAAAAATGAGGTGCAGCATATACTCGCCGACTTGTTGATGGATTTATTGAAGTCCTTATTGATGCCGAATTGATAGATCTTGATATTGTAGGGCATTAGTTCGGTTGGGAGTGAGGTAAAAACACCGATCATTGGGTGAAAATAAGATTCGTATCTCTCATGGTGCGTTATTGGGGATTTAAATAATATTTTATCTCGAAACAAAACAAAAAAAAGGTGCAGCATACCCTCGCTGGCTTGTTGATGGATTTATTGAAGTCCTTACTGATACGGGTGTTGACAGATCTTGATATTATAGGGCATCAGTTCAGTTGGGAGCGAGGTAGAAACACCGATCATTGGGTCGAAATAAGATTGGACAGGGGTTTGGTGAATGTGTTATGGCTCTAGGTTTTTTCACTCGCAGAGTTATATAATATGGAGGGTTCATCCTCAGATCATAATCCAATTTTTCTTATGCCTAAGATGAATATTATGAAGAATGGGAGGAGACGATTTAGATTTAAAAATGCTTGGCTTATTGAGCCTCTTCGTTTTCAGTTGGTAAAAGATAGTTGAGAAATGAATAATGAAGTTAATGTTTTGCAGAAGATTGTCTATTGTGGAGGGCAGTTAGACGTGTGGGGAAGGGAAGACACAGGATGTTTTAGTAAGCGGATACGGGAATATAAAGCTAAACTAAAGCAGTTTCGCGGATGCCATGATGCAAATTAAATCTCCAGGTATGCAGAGGCCAAACAACAATTGTATTAGATTTTAGACCAAAAAGAAATATTCTGGCATCAAAGGTCGAAGCACCTTTGGTTGGAATTTTATTTCCATGCATTGAGTAGTACGCGTAGACGGAGAAATCAGATTCATAAGTTGAAAACTGTGGATGGGTAATGGCGGGCATGGGAAGGCGGCCTACCAAATCTGATTAAGGATTATTTCCAAAAGTTATTCACGTCCGACCAGATGCTTGACTGTGTGCCCAGAACAATCATGACTGATAGAACATGGAGCTTATCAAAATTGTTACGAAAAAAGAACTAAAGCATGCACTGTTTCAAATGCACCCGGATAAAGCCTCGGGCCCTAATGGTATGACTCCGACATTTTTTCAGAAACATTGGTTGGTTGTAGGGAAGGATGTTGTAAAGATGGTTAAAGATTTCTTTCTCATTGGGAAGCTTATTGAAGGAATTAATGCAACGAATATAGTTCTCATTCTAAAGAAAAATAATCTGATAGTGGTTGGGGACTTGAGATCGATATCCTTATGTAATGTATTGATGAAAATAGTCATAAAAGTTATCGCAACCGGTTGAAGGAGTTACTAGATAAGGTACTGTCTGATACCCAGAATGCTTTTATTTCGGGACGTTTAATATCGGATAATAATATGATTTCATATGAAATCATGCACTATCTTAAAAGAAAGACCAGGGGAAATGAGGGATACATGGCCTTAAAGTTAGATATGAGCAAGGCCTATGACCGTATTGAGTGGGATTTTTTGAAAAGTTTATTGCTAAAAATGGGTTTTGAAGAGTGGTGGGTTAAGTTAGTGTTTCAATTCATTTCAACAGTTTCGTATAATGTGGTGCATGGTGAATATGATATGAGTCCTATACATCCGAGCCGTGGTATTAGACAAGGAGATCCGCTCTCTCCTTATCTATTCATTATATGTGCGAAGGGATTGTCATCATTGATTCGGAAGTACGAGACTAGAGGGTGGATTCATGGCATCAGAATTTGTAGAAAGGCCCCTATAGTGTCCCATATGCTATTCGCAGATGATAGCTATCTGTATTGTAAGGCAGACACGGAGAAAGCTCATAAAGTTTTAGAGTTGCTGAAGGTGTATAAGAAGGCTTCGGGGCAGAATATTAATATTGATAAGTCGTCAGTATTTTTCAGCTCCAATGTCATCACATATAATAAAAATCTGGTGTGCCAAGTTCTGCAAATGAACGAAGCAGACAATCGAAACAAATACTTTGGATTACCGAACACATTGGGGAGAAACAAATCAGTTATTTTGGGTTTCTTGAAAGATAAGGTCAATGCAAGGATTCAAAATTTGGATGGGAAATACATATCCAGGTATGGTAAAGAATTTCTGGTAAAATCGGTTGCTCAGGCCCTCCCTTCATATGCCATGAACGTATTCTTATTGCCTCTTGAGATCACAAAGGAGACTGAGAAGTGTTTATCCAAGTTTTGGTGGCAATCATCTCAGTCATCAAATAGAGGTATAAACTGGATTAAAGCTCCACCAAAATCCCTTAATCTTGTTTGGCGAGCTTTATCTCGTACGCTTCCAACACTAACTCAGTTATAACAGAAGCATGTTGCAGTCTAAAATATTTGCCCATTCTGTAAGTGTGACTATGAAATGATCTTTCATGTCTTAGTAGCATGTTCTTTTGCTTCTCAATGTTGGCAAATTCTGGATTTGAGTCTTTACTCTAGTGGGATAAATGACTTTACAGTATGGCTAAAAAATGTCCTGTATGATGCTAATAAGAAGAAGGAATCCATAGTAGTTACATTATGTTGGACATTGTGGCGAGCTCGGAATGACTTAGTCTGGAACCAGAAATATCATAAGGTATATAAAGTAGTAGCAGATACTAAGTAGTACCTTGCATAGTGGAATACAACCCAAGGTAGATCAACAAGTGCTCTTCTCATGCCGAAATTTGTAGGGGATAGAGCTTATACTTAGGTAAAGCATAATCCGAATACAATTAAGGTAACAGTGGATGCTGCTATTTTTGCAGATAGGGAGGAGTTTGGGTTTGGTCTGGTCGATCGCGAGTCTAAGGGAGTATTACTGGAAGAGGAAATGAGGGTACATCATGGTGTAATCTCTCCATAAGTAGTCGAAGCTATGGCTATAAAAGAAGCTGATAAGTGGATTTTATATCCACTTGGAGCATTTTAAATCGGCTTAAATTGATTGTCTTGGACTCAAGTTTCTTGTAGTTTTGATGTGTTTTGCTTAGTTGTGCAGATTTACAAGAATGTTGATTAAGGTTGATGCTTCTATCGTTTTTGGAGATTAAATTGATTAAAATTTGGATTTTCTGGGACGGTTGCGCAGTCTACACTGTTTTGGCCATATCTGGAGTTCTATAAGTCCACTTTCAGCGATCTTGCTGCCCACGCGAAGCTTGGGAGATTTTCTATAACTTGGGACAGATAGCAGGTGTAAAGAACGTAGGGAATAAATTCGCGCACGTGTTCTTTATGAAGCATTGCTGTGAAATTACTATTTTGCCCTTTTCAAGTTCTAATTGTATTTTGTAATAGAAGGTAAATTCTTGCTAGGCAAGAAATCTAGAGCCTATTTAAACACATCTTAGCATTGTAATTCGAATCATCGCTTTATTATTGTAACTAGCTTAGATCTGCAAGGGAGAATAGTGGAGAAGGGTTCAACGCTCGGTGACAAGCAAGGATCTAGATCTACTTCATCTTTTGTATACGTTGAATCATAGATTTGTTTCCTCGACTCTTAGTTTTATTAATATTATTGCTTCTTTCTTTCATATCTTGTTATTTATCATGTTTTCATCAAATCCCATGACGATGAACGGTTCAATTATGAGCTAATCGTTGTCATGGGGTTCTAACGGAGTTATTTATGTAGCTTAGTAGTTTGATTGCTTTAAAGGTTATGTATGGTGAATTCTTGATATCCTTGTATGGTTGTGTTTAATGTATTTAGATGCGTCGTAAACATCTAATTTGTTCATCTCTTGCGAAACGAGAGTGGATCTTGAGATTTAGAACTTGCCATGCTAGCATAGGATAGGTTGATGTTCAACATCATGATTTGTGGCATGAATAGAGATATTACTCTCTGCTCTCTCGCATACACACTCTCTGCTCTCTCGCATACACACTCTCTACTCTCTCTACATCCCCCTCTCTCTCTCTCTCAACAAACATGATGAATGCACTTCTCCTCTGCCGTGTTATGCCAGTCGCCTTACACCCATCATTGCTGAAGGTATCTTCATCATCATCATCTTCTTCTTCTTCTTCTACATCATCATCATTATCATCTTCTTCTTCTTCTTCATCTTCTTTTTCTTGTTCTTCTCCTTCTCGTGCATCTTCTTCTTCTGCATCTTCTTGTAACGCCCCCAAATCCGGGGTTAGGAGATTTGGTTGTTAATTAGACAGAAATCCTCAAAATAAAATCACCTGTTTAATAACACAATGTTCCTTGTAATTGCCCAAAATTGAAATATAACATCTGTGACCCCAACTTTTCAAGATCTTTTAGGTTATAGTGTTAGAAACAAGAATCCAAATTCCATTATATAAAAACTTCCTTCTTTACAACAATCTCTTTGATCAAATCTTAAATCACTGGTATAACTTCGATAAGAAGTATACCAGGCCAACTAATCTAATACATAATATAATTATTAAAGTCCAACTACACAAAATATATCTTACGCTAGATCCATACATCCTGAGTCGAGTCATCTTCGAAACAGCGTCATGCTTCTTCTATTTCCAAATTGTGCGGATAATTCTCGCCAAACTACCTTATTGAAAAGTTAGAATTTCGAAACATGCAAATTTGAGCGAAAGAAATGCTCAGCAAGTGTGTAGTAAAACAAGAATATTAATAAATCATTGCTAATAAAAATAGATATCTTCTATCAAAAGCTCAAATCACAAGATAAGTATTTTGAATCTAAAATCTTTCAACACAGAATGGATTAAAATAAAGTACGAAAGGAGTATTCAGACATGATGGGTTCAGTGTTCTACTAGTGGGATCCCGGCTAGCTAAACAATTGGTTTAGTTTTACTTCCAACAAGAAGCATCATTAAGGAATAATAATCTCAAAGGGTATCGACGAGTTCGATACAGTAAATGGGGTGTAAATTGAAACAAGATTAATAATAGATGTCGACGAGATCGACAATAAATGGGTTGATACCATAATCAGAATAATTAAAATATTTTCACTTGAACAAGAAGTGAAGGTAAGATACTTGCCTCATACACGAAGTCTTTGATTCCAACATCTCGATACTTTCTCACTTTACATCAATCTCTACTTCTTTATACATTGTCCCTTATTCGGTCATACATTCGTCTTTCCTTTACCACTTGTCAGCTTCTACACGAGCACACTCATCATCTACGATAATTATTTCCTTTCCTCAAGAATCCATCTACACGTGCGCTAGCTCTTAGTAGGCCTTCCAGTGATACCTATATAAAGGTAAAGTGCTACTTCAGTACGCTTATAACAGTAACCGTCTAACTCTGTTCTACCCAAACGTGTCCTATAACGCTTTACACTTAGCACATATAGGCCCTACTTATCATATTCTCATAATAGTAATGCATAACCACAAAATCATATAAGCACTTAGCACGTAACAGCAACTTACACTTATACCCTTTAACACGTATATCATATCGATTTACAAAGAATCCTTATCAAATTACTAAAAAAAATTAAAAAATATTTCTAATAAAAATTGGACAGCACCTCACCAATACAATCGACCCAAGCAAGCAATTCAGAATTCCTTTGCTTCAATATTAACTCAACTTATAATCAAACCTTAATCACAAAATTTCAACTTATTACTCTTAACATGTTCTAGCATAAACATCCCGAATTAGTAACATTAATAAATTAACTAAATACTACCTTTAACTTCCAATTCAACCCTAACATGTAATTAGGACTGAAAACCGAATGCCAAGCCTCTTTAAATCATGAAATTCGAACTTACACCTATCCCATAAACACATTTCCATTTCAACCTTTAACATTAGTAATCCTATATGCACAAACAATACTTACCTATGAAATCAATTATCACCTAAAATCCAATATACAATAATTATAGGATCCCTCTGTTAACATGCGACCTCAAAACCCAAATACTAACTCCTCTAAAACCGGCCATAAGTTTACGAGACCTTTTTATAAATTACCATTGATTAATCGCTCTTATGGGTGTTTGGGGGAACTTATTTCCAGAATAAGTCAACTTACATTTACAACACATGACAGAAAAACACACACCTACGGAGTACTATTTTTGCAACACCCACACGGGCATAAACCCACACACATATGTAAACAATCACGCAAACAAACAAAATCATCCCCTCTTATCCCGCTTATTTCTTTCCTCCTTCGACAATACAGCACCAAGACACACTTACATTTACAACCCTAGCCTAAGAACACATATATAGTAGATCAATTCCATTAATCCCTTAACACCATTGCCAAAATTTATAACCCATCTCGCAATTCTGCTATCAATTCAACAAGCAATTATCACATACATAAATTCGAATAAAACATATAATTCAACTCAACCAAATTCGAACCAACAATCAGTTTATACTATAAATTAATGATATGCAAGGCATATAACAGGGATATTAATCATATTATTTAGCAATAATGAAACCACTGAACAACCATTTCAAAGCCCAAATTCAACTTATTAAATGACTCGAATGAACCAAAATTCGTACAAAAATTTAACTGGTAGCTTGTTTAACATTTGATAATCAAAGTAATTAACCAGCTTTTCCACAACTTGAATCATTCAAACCCAGGTCTCCAGCTCGTTTCGAGTCATCTCCGGTGACGGCGACTTCCGGTGGTGACTAAAACTGCAGTTCGACCAACTCCAGCTCACCCCCAACCTCCTACATCCTTATTCTTCCTTTATAATCGAAAGCAAACATTGCCCAACCCTTATATCACAAAACCAAAAGAGAAAATACATATACCTATATCATACATACACATATACCCACACATATCACACCATTTCACACACCCATCGACTACAATACATACGCCGTATAACAGTTGCAGGAAAAGAGATGGAGGGCTCGAGAGTTGCGAGAGGAAGAAGAAGAGAGATAGCGAGGGATTGAGAGAGATTGCAGGGAGAGGGATGGGAGAGAGCTTGAGAGATATGGGTGTTAACTCGAATAACTTGTAGAAGGGGGGGTTGAATACAAGTTATATAATCGTGTCTGATTTTTGCTTGATTATATGAACAAGAATAAATGAATGAATCAAACTCTGTTTGTATTAATAAGATCAAATACAAACTCTACCAAAGGTGTACAAATACCTTTAGCAGCTGCTGACAATACAAATCTCTCTCTCTGTTTGTTTCGAACTCTTGAATACAAACCTTATACAGAGCTACGCACACGAACTCACAACACACGCTTGTTCGACTCTTTTTACAATGATATTGAGAGAGTATTTATAATGCTACCTATCAACTAATAACAGAAAGATATAATCTATACATGACAATGTTCTGCCTTCTAGTCGATAGTTTCCATCAATAGAAAACTCTTTCCTTCATAATATCTTCTTGCTTGTTCTTCAAACAACGATCCTGTTTTATAGCACTTGCCAGTTTCTGTAGCATCCATAATGACATCATCAGTAACGCGACTGATATCAGGATTTCATCTTGCATCAGTATCTGATCATCATCAGTATTAGACCGTCATCAGGATTTGCTCTTTGTTCCTGACATGTAGTCTCCGATACACTGTTCATTCCTGACTAAACTATACAGATAACTGTCTTACACATAAATCCTATATAAAGTGCTAAATCCTTTATAAGATCAGGATTACAAGAAGTATAATGTGTAAATTCTATTCTTAACATCACAACTTATGAATTATTCCTAACAATCTCCCCCTATTTATGCTTTAAAATCTGAAGCATAAATCTAAGTTGTGGATGTCAAAACATATAACAATACTACCAGAATAGAATTTATGAATGTAGAATTATGAAGTTAAGTACCTCCTCCCTAGATGTAGACATTTATCTAGTACTTAGAAGAAAGAATTTTAACTATTAATGCTGCTCTTCCTTTACCACTTCCTAGCTGAGATTCACCACTGTCACTCCTGGTTCTTCTTTTTACTTCCCTTTGTCTGCTCTTTATCTCCCCCAGCTTTATCTCCTCCAGTCTGGTGATGTTATTGTTGTTGTCTTTGAATTGTCTTTATCTCCCCCTTTTTGACATCAGCAACATTAATTCCAAGAGATTCAGAAACAGAACAAATGATATTCATCAGAACTGCTTGATTTTCGATAATTGTGACTTGGTTATCTTCAAGTGATTGAAGTCTTGTTTGAATAGCAATTTAAGAATTCTGAATATCTTTCAAAACATCATAATGAACTTCAATATTGGAAGTGCTTCTAGTATCTTCAGTATCAGAATCAGAAAGAACTGTATCTTCAAGTCTTGTAGAAGAAGTTGCTTGAGTTGTATGATATTCAAGTAATAAAACCTGATTAGAAGTATCAACATCTTCATCTTTCTGATCTAGAACTGAAACATGATCATCATCTCCTTCACCAGTATTTTGTGTACTAACATCTTCAAATCCTGACTCCTCCTTAGAGTGATCAGAGACTGTAGACGTCTCAATTCTAGCTGATATTAGAAGTACATACAAAGGAACACTAGGATCATTAGGAACTTCATCTGGTACATATGTATCAAGAGATTGCTTTATCCTGGCACCTCTTCTGTTAATGATTCCTGCAAGCCTCTCCTTTTGCTTCTGAGCTTTAACTTCTGGCTTTGCATTGTGATGTGCTAGGTCATTCTTCTGATACATTTTGATGAATGAATAAGTACCAGCATCCATATCCAAATTTTTAGACCAAGATTCAGGAAAAACCTGATCCCAGAAATCAAATGATGGTTTCCTAATTTTCTCTCCCTCACTATGGAGTTGATCATCCATACCCTCATTCTCACTTTGACTTACTAAAGTCAACACTCTTTCTACCTCACCTTTTTCCTGGTCAGGAGCCAGCCTCTCAGTTTGTGGATCTAAGTCCATCTTTTCAAGTGTATCACTCAAATTCAGATAAGTGCTCTCATGACCTATAGAAAAATAGGGTTTAGAAGGAGTTTTTATACCTGAACTCACATGGAGAGAGGGTTCCTCATTTGGCATGTGGCTTGAGGTTTTCTCCAATGAGTGAGCTGCTATAGTCTCTGAACCCTTACAATCATCTTCTTTCCTTCCAGAGACTACAGGCTCCAGTATACCACTTTCAGGTTCTTTACTAGACTCTGATGTCTTCAGTAATACTTCATTAGACACCATAGTTAGTACTTCACCGTCTTTAAGTGTTGTTTGTTGAGACACACCCTCAAGGTGGATAGACTCTGACTGAACAAAATTTGTTTGATCTTCAGAAAAATCATCCAAAGTCATTCCTCCCATATCATAAGGTATTTCACTTGCATTCTCAGTCATCACAGAAGTCCTTTCAACATCAGCTATCACAGCTCCTGAGTCATCCAACCTCTGACTAGATGGTTCTTGTGTTGCAGTGATTGTGATCTGATCTTTCCTACTATTCACCACTGGTGCAATAGTATCTTCTGTTGACTGCTTCTCTCTATCTACTTCCTCCAGTTGTTCACCTTGAGCTAAAGCATCTTCAATAATGACATCCTTGTCAAATAAATATGCGTGAAGTGATTGAAGTGCAACATGCTTCGAGAGTCCAAATTTCTTGATTAATTGTCTTCTGATAGATACATAGAAATACATCTTCATTAAGTCAAGTCTTTGATATAGAAGTCCATATTCATCTGGAAATAAAAGTTTTGGTACTCTTTCAACCAAAAAATCTAGAACAGGCCTTGACAACTTCACTTTGAGAAAAATTAGTCCCATAGCCAGTCTGTATGATAATGTAGTTTCCCATGAAGAATCAATATCTAGATCTCTATGGTCATTTGCTGACTTGATTGTAGCTTCATTTGTAGAGACCTGCATGATATTAGTTGGACTAGACTCTGTGTGTAGGTGACAATTGAATCTTTCTCCTTGTTCTCCTGGTATAGTGAGCAAAAGATTTATCCTGAGAAGACTCAAGAGGTGTAGACACAGAAGTGATCTTGGGATGAGATCTTTGTTCAATAGACACAGTCTTTTGAGAGACAGTATCCAGTAACTGTTTTCCCTTTTTAAGAACTACAGCCTTTTGGGAGACTGCAGCCTGGCTGTGACTAGGTTTTTCATCTCTTTGTGCTAACAGAGAAAGTTGAATTGCAGCCTTCAATTCTGTTCTCTCAGCAAGAGTTAAATCATCATCATCTTCACTAGAATTACTACTACTTGACACAACAAATCTTCTCTTCCTTACAACTGATGTCTTTTTTGAAACACCAGAGGTTGGTTTCTTTGAAACAATAGGCTGTGGATCAAAATTTGGTTCTTGAATTGTTTCAGAGACTATAATGTTTTGGGCTACTTGGGTAGACACAGGTGGGTTCTCCTCTTAAGATTCCTGAGCCACTTCACCACAAAAGAAAGAAGAATTGTAGAAAGTAGGAAGATGAGTTTTAAGAATTACCTGAAAATGATGTGGATAATGAATTGCAGGTATTTCATCTAGATTCTTTTCATTTTCCTTCTTTGTAATGTCAGAGAAAATTCTCTTTTGCTGTTCATAAGAAGAAATACAATGTTCTCTACCAAATCTAGCTTCAACATCAGGAATAAAATGGTTAATAAACATTTGCATAAATCTATGATAATAAACCATTTTCCTGTTTTGATCTCTTAACCCAAGTTTAATACTCATCTGACTTAAGATAATATGACCAATGTTAATTACTCTGTCATAAAGCAAACTATAAGCAATATGTGATGTAACAGAAGTAATTTGCTGAAAAGAACTACATTTACCAGTAAAACATTTAGCAATTTGATCAAAGTAAAAAGACCATTCCTTTCTGAGAAAAGACCTATTCAACTAGCTCATGTTGTCTAGAGGTCCACTATAACCTAATTCAGACAACATAGTTCTTATATTATCATCAGATGGTTCACTTGCATAACTATCAGTAACAGGTAAGCAAAGTACTGAATTAACAACAGATTCAGTAATGTCAAATGAATCTTGTCCTAAATGTAGAACAATCTTACCTGATTGACTCTGAGTAGAATCAATTACCTCAGCATTCTCCCAAGCTTGTGAAACAGCTGCTTGATTAATTTGTGGAGATGCTGTCAATGCATAACTTAATGGTCCATACACCAGAAAGTCCATGATTGGATGAAAATCAGATGACACTCCTTCCTTGTTGGTGATAGCTGCTACATGATTGTTTGTCATAAAATCGAAGTCACCAAACTTGAAGGCTACTGATTTAGGTAATCTTCTTTGAGCTGCCATTTTTGATCTGAAAAGAACTCGAAAAATTCATGAAATGGATTAGTGTTTTTGAAAACTCAAGAGTGGTTTTTGCTTTAGAGAATGTAAAATTAGAGAAAGCAATTACACGATTAGAGTTTCAAAAATAATATATTTCACAAATCTTTCAGACCACTATCCCACGTTGACACGTAGATTGACAGGTGTCAGTCCCTGAAAAGTGCGGTTACCCACGATTTTTGGAAAATAAAATCCAAAATTGATTTTCATGAAATAAATCAGGGTATAAATAATCAATACTGATCAGTTTCCTTTTCCTGTTGACCTCTCATCAAAATAATCACAAAATATGTGATAATAATTCTCAAATCCTGATGATCACACATGAAATCCTGATCAATATCATCCTGATTCCAGAGACTTAATATGGAGTTTCCACGTGGCATTTTTCTTTTATCTGAAAAAGAAATAAACAATTAATCTGAACAAAAATCAATTGGTTAGATATATTCAATATTTCTTGAAAACAAGAAATACAGTCACACGCAATAATTAGCATCTGACTTCATTAAGACTTCCAAGTGACTGTTCAGCTTCTCACGCCTTTCTTTAAAAGAAACAGACTCATCATGCCATTCTCCATAAACCTTTCAATTTCTTTTCTTCTCAACAATGTTCTTCAAACCAAAATTCCATTCAAACCCATTCTTTAGATCTTTCACGGTCGATGAACATCTTGTTCTTGATCATCTCTTTGAAAAGACAACTCTTCTCATCGAACTAATCATGAATGGATTGGTTTCCGATAATATCCAGAGGTTTCTCCTAGAACATCCATCTGTTGGATACAATCTTCCCCTAACCTCCTCAAAACTTGAGGATGAAGAATTTGGCCGAGAGTCTGAGGTTGATCTTGATGGAGATGCTATTCATTTAAGTTAGCTGCTCCCATTCAAGTCTCCCAGACAAGGAATCCAAGAGTAGACGAGGATGTCCAATCCCCTGATGGATTTCTTGAGATGCTCCTTGTCCTGTACCTCAGAATTCATATCAATAAACAAGTATAGAATTATCAGTAGAATTTAGACAAAAAGATGTTGTATTTCATTTCCATATATGTAATGATTTCAATTAATGAAAATACAATTTCTTGTTATCTACTTGTCTTTTGATTATTGAATGATGTATAAATTATCAGTATGCAAATATTAAAACTTGCTGGTATAGACTTAACACATCACAAAATTAGATTACTACACAAAGTAAACGTCAGGATCTGAAACAATTTTCATAATCCTGATACTGACACAATACTGATGACGTCAGCATCCTGATAACAAATCTAATCCTGATGATTATTAACAAGTCTATCATACTGAAATTTATCAAGGCAAAGTGTTATAGCTAAAGCATCTAACAATCAAATATAGATCCTGACAAGAATATCAAGTCTATAAGCTAAAAACAACATACCTTGCTACATTTGCAGATGTTAAAGATCTAAAAATTTAACATTCCTAACTCACTTACTAATCTACTGAATGTAGTCTCATCAAGTGGTTTAGTTAGAATATCTGCAAGCTGTTTGTCAGTAGGAACAAAATGAAGTTCCACAGTACCATTCTCAATATGTTCTCTAATAAAATGATACCTGACATCAATGTGCTTAGTCCTTGAATGTTGAACTGGATTTTCTGCAATTTTAATAGCACTAGTATTATCACAAAACATAGGAATATTACTAAGTGTCATACCATAATCCATCAACTGATTTCTTATCCAAAGGAGCTGTGCACAACAACTACCTGCTGCTATGTACTCAGCTTCTGCAGTTGAGGTTGAAACAGATTGTTGCTTCTTGCTTGCCCAAGAAATCAATCTATTTCCCAAGAATTGACATGTACCTGTAGTGCTTTTCATGTCTATCTTACACCCTGCATAATCAGAGTCTGAATAGCCAATTAGAAAGAAATCTGATTCTCTAGGATACCACAAACCAAGATTTGGAGTTCCTTTGAGATATCTAAAAATTCTTTTCACTGCAATTAAATGAGATTCCTTAGGATCACTTTGGAATCTAGCACATAAACAGGTAGAAAACATTATATCTGGCCTACTTGCAGTTAGATATAACAATGAGCCTATCATGCCTCTATAACTAGTATTATCCACACTCTTCCCTTTAGGATCAGAGTCTAGTTTAGTGGCTGTTGCCATGGGTGTTTTTGCAACTGCACAGTCTTGAAAGTCAAACCTTCTTAAAAGATCTTTGATATACTTTGACTGATTAATGAAAATACCAGTCTCAGTCTGTTTGACCTGCAAGCCTAAGAAATAATTTAATTCACCCATCATGCTCATCTGATACTTAGACTGCATAAGCTTGCTAAACTTAGCACACAACTTTTCATTAGTAGAACCAAAAATAATATCATCAACATAAACTTGAACTAAAAGCAATTCACCTTTTATCTTTCTAAAGAATAGAGTTTTGTCAATTATACCTCTTGTGAAGCCATTTTCAAGAAGAAATTTAGACAAAGTCTCATACCATGCTCTTGGTGCCTGCTTTAGTCCATAGAGTGCCTTGTCAAGTTTGTAGACATGATTTGGAAACTTTGGATCAACAAATCCAGGTGGCTGTTCCACATACACTTCCTCATCAAGTTTGCCATTTAGAAAAGCACTCTTTACATCCATCTGGTATACCTTGAATTTTGAATGAGCTGCAAATGCAAGAAACATTCTGATTGCTTCTAATCTTGCTACAGGTGCAAAGGTCTCATCATAATCAATGCCTTCTTCCTGAGAATAACCCTTGGCCACCAGTCTTGCTTTGTTTCTTACAATCATACCAGATTCATCTAGCTTGTTTCTGAAAACCCATCTTGCACCAACAATAGATCTATCCTTAGGTCTTGGTACCAGTTTCCAGACTTTGTTTCTCTCAAACTCATTTAACTCCTCCTGCATTGCAATTACCCAATCAGGATCCTGTAAGGCTTCTTCAACCTTCTTAGGTTCATTCTTTGAGAGAAAGCAACTATACAAGCATTCATTTTGAATTGATCTTCTAGTTCGAACACCACTATTTGGATCACCAATTATCAAATCTTCAGTATGATCCTTTGTCCATTTTCTAATAGGTGGTAAATTAACTCTGCTAGTCTCTCCCCCTAAGTTAGTGGTATCTCTTGTAGAAGAATTATCTCTACCTTCAAAAACTCTCCTTTGATCAATAGAATTAGTAGATTCCATATCGCTGCTAGTTACTGATCTTTCCTCAATAGACTCTGAAGGATCAGTTCCTGATGGAGTAGACTCTGAAAGGCTAATTTGCTCCTGATGATCACTGTGTTCTCTTTGATTTATTTGCTCCCCCTCAACAGTAGCACTCCTTTGAGAAGCAATAGAAATTTCTTCTGGAGAACCTTCATCATCACTGGAGAGTATCTCAGAATTCTTCAGATTTTCAAATTCCAATTTGTCATGGCTTTCATCAGTTTGCAGAATTCCAAATTTCTTATCATCAAATGCAACATGAATTGATTCCATAACAATGTGAGTTCTGAGATTATAAACTTTGAAGGCCTTAGATGCTGAATATCCTAGAAAAATTGCTTCATCCGATTTGGCTTCAAATTTTCCAAGTTGTTCTGGATGAACTTTTAGGACATAGCATTTGCATCCAAAGATGTGAAAGTATTTCACACTTGGTTTCTTTCCTTTGATCATCTCATAGGGAGTTTTTCCATGACCATTTACCAAGGTACAGTTTTGAGTGAAACATGCAGTGTTAATAGCTTCTGCCCAAAAGTAGGTTGGAAGTTTTGCATCTGCAAGCATGGTTCTTGCTGCCTCTATGAGAGTCCTGTTCTTTCTTTCCACTACACAATTCTGTTGAGGTGTACCAGGTGCAGAAAACTGTTGAATGATTCCATTGTCTGCACAAAACCCCTCCATTGTAGAATTCTTGAATTCTGTACCATTATCACTTCTAAGTACTTTAACTTTGTACTTAGAGTTATTCTGAATATTCTTGATAAGTTCAATGATTTGCTGAGGAGCTTCATCCTTCTTGTGTAGAAAGAACACCCATGTGAACCTTGTGAAATCATCCACTATAACTAGAGCATATCTTTTCTTGCTGATAGACATAATGTTTACTGGACCAAATAGATCAAGATGTAGCATGTGAAATGGTTCAATAATTGAATTTTCAGTCTTGCTCTTGAAAGTGGTTCTTCTTTGCTTTCCAAGCTGACATGCATCACAAAGTCCATCTTGCACAAAATTTGCCTGAGGTAGGCCTCTCACCAGATTGTGCTTAACAAGTTGATTAAGCTTTTTGAAGTTAAGATGTGAGAGCTTCCTGTGCCAATTCCAGCTTTCATCACTTGTTGCTTTGCTGTAGAGACATCTAACAATTCCTTTAGATGTATCACTTAAGCTGGCTTCATATATGTTACCATGTCTTTGACCAGTTAGAACAATGTCTCCATTCTGCATATTCAAGATTTTGCATCCTTCTCTGTCAAAGATTGATTTGTAACCTTTATCACCCAGTTGACTTATGCTTAAAAGAGTATGTTTCAAGCCTTCAACCAGTGCTACATTTTCTATGATGACATTCCCCAAAACAATTGAGCCATATCCCAGAGTTTCTCCTTTATTGCCATCTCCAAAAGATATTACTGGGCTAGCTTTCCTCTCAAACTTTGTAAGCAGGGACTTCTTTCCAGTCATATGTCCAAAGCATCCACTGTCCAAGATAATTGAATGCTTCTTTCCTGTGCCCTGCAAACAAAAAGTAACTAGTTAGAATTTTTTAGGACCCAACTTTGATTGGATCCTTTCTTACTAGATTTAGAGACAACAGGCTTTGAAGATTTTGCTTTTATTTTACCTGTTGCAGAGTCAACCTTAGATTCTAATCTCACAAACTGTTTGTGACTAGGAGTTTCAGATTTCAAGGAATAATAGTCATAATACAGTTCATGATATTCTCTACACATGTAAATGGAATGAAGTAAACTACCACAATGATAACAAGCTTTTTGTGGTTGGTATTGAATTTTCTGAGTCTTGGGGAATCTGGACTCAGTTTTCCAAGAAGGTTTTTGATTGCAGTCTAGGGCCAAATGATTATGATTTCCACACTTATAGCATTTTTTCCTAGGTGCATCAGGTACATTCTTGTAATTATTCTCTTTGTTAATACCTTCTTTTCCATTCCTATTTTTTTTGATCTTGCTAGACTCTGAAAGACCATCTAATCTCTGTTTCAACTGAGACTTAGACAGAAACCCTATGTTTACATTCTTAGGTTTCTCTAACACTTTCTCATCTGAATTACTATTGTTAATCCTTTTGTGTACAACAGGGGTACCTTTTGAATCAACAAATTTAACTTGATTAGGTTCAGAAACAATTTTCTTACCTTCAGATTTAGATGTGTTAGCTTCTACCTTACTATCATCATTGACAATAGCTACTTTTTCTTCTTGTCTAGCCTTATCAAAACCTAAACCATTAACCTTACCACGAATTCCACTTTCAAAGATTTCTTGTGTCTTTTTACCAGAAATGTTAATGGTCTTAATTACATCTCTCTCTTCCTCTAGTTCTTTTCTGACATAGTCATAAGCCTCAAGAATAACACTATAATCATGCTTAGCTTTATCAGAACTTAACTTGTATTCTTCCATTTGAATTAATTCAGATTCAAGAAAATTATTTCTATCAACTAATTTATCATTCTTAATCTTAAGTTCATCTTTTTCACAAGTAAGAATTCTAAAATTAGTCATAAGATTCTTAAACTCAGCATGGATAGATCTAATTTCATCAGAATTTAAGCTATCAAATGAATCAAGAGAGTGAAGTGATACCTTAACAGAGGATGGAGAAATTTTCTTTGGAGATCCAGGTTTGTCTGAACCATTTGCCATCAATGCAATGTTGTCATAATCCAATTCATCTTCAGAATCACTGGAATCAGCCCAATCCTTCTGTGTGACCATAAGTGCATTACCCTTTCCTGAATTCCTAGGCTTCTTACACTCACTAGCAAAGTGTCCAAGCTCGCTGCAGTTAAAGCACTTGATCTTGGCCTTATCAAGCTTGACAATTGTACTTTTGCTTTTTGTTAGAAATGATTGATGAGAACAGTGTTTGGAAGCTATAGTGACAAAACAGAGTTTAGCTGGAAGCAGTCAGAGTTTAGTTAAACACTGACTGGAAGCGCAACAGAGATTGTTAAACTCTGTAGCGGTATTGTCTGAAGAGTCAACAGTGTTTGAAGATTGATACAAGATAAATTTGGAAGCAATATCTTTGAAGATTGGAAAGCTATCAAAGAGATTGAGTTGACTTGGAAGACTAGAGCAATCGTGATTGATATCAATTGTATAGCTTAATTATAGGAAAATCAATTACTGATTGTACGAAGCTGTATGTTTTATAAATACAGTTAGGTTAACCCTAGAAGGGTATCGAACATTGAGAAATTCATTGATTGTAACCTAAGCAGCTCTCTGTGATATTTTACATCACTGAGAGAGGAATTGTTAATTCCAAACAGTTTTTAAGTATTAAACAGTGTGTTCTTGTTAAGTTACTCATACAGTATTTGATTACCTATTGTGTATTCGAACTAACAAGTGGTATCAGAGCCAATCTGTTACTTTATTACAGTTAAAGATCCAAAACACAATAGTAATCAATGGCAGAGATACCTCCACCATCTGAGAAAGCCCCTACTACTGTTAGTAGGTATGAAACAATTAGGGTTCCTATACTTAGGCCATCAGAGTATGCAATTTGGAAAGTGAAGATGACCATGTTTCTGGAGGCTACAGATCCAGAATACCTTGATAGCATTTATGAAGGTCCTCACAAACCTACAAAGTTATCTGCTGCTGCTGCTGGTGAGGAATCAAAGGTCATTCCAAAAGAAAAGAAAGATCTAACTGCTGAGGATCTTTCATCTATTGCAAAGGATGCAAAAGTAAGACACTTACTTCACAGTGCATTAGACAATGTTATGTCTAATAAAGTGATTAATTGCACAACTGCAAAGGAAATATGGGATGCACTTGAGGTTAGGTGTCAAGGAACTCCTGCAATCAAGAAAAACAGAAGAAACATACTCACTCAGGAGTATGAGCATTTTGAGGCAAAGTCTGAAGAAACCATGACAGAAACATTTGACAGATTCTGTAAACTGCTCAATGATTTGTCATTGGTTAACAAAGAGTATGATTTAGAAGACTCAAATCTCAAGTTTCTTCTTTCTCTACCTGAAAAGTGGGATGTGAAAACAACCACCATAAGAGATAACTATGAACTTGGTGAAACAGAGATTGATGAAATTTATGGACTGCTCAAAACCCATGAATTGGAATTGGAGCAAAGAAACAAACGATCAAGTAGAAAGTCAAAGTCTGTTGCACTTAAGGTTGAGGAGAAACCATCAAAGAAGGAAGCATCAAGGAAAAAGGCAAAAGGAAAAGCTTTAGTCATACACTCAGAAAGTGAGTCATCAAACACTGATGTTGACTCAAACACAGATGGAACATCTGATTCTGAAGATGATGAAGAGATGTTGCAAATGGCTGCATTGATGGTAAAGACCTTCAAGAAGATGGGATTCAAGAACTTCAAGAAGGGAAAGAGATTCTCCAAGGACTACTCTAAGTCTGACAAGAAGAATTTCAAGAAATCTGAGGGAAAAGACTTCAAATCTGGTAAGAAAGATAAGTCTGAGATTTAATGCTACAAGTGTAAGGAGATGGGTCACTATGCTCCTGAGTGCAAGAAGGGTAAAACTGAAAAGGCACTCTACATCAAAGGCAGAGATTGGGCAGACACTTCAGATTCAGATGAGGAAGTGAACTATGCACTCATGGCTACTACTCAGAATGAAGATGATGATCTAAAGGTACCTCCAACTACCTATGCTTATAATACTGATAATATAACTGAATTGAGAATTTATCTTAAAGCATTACATATCAGTTATAGGGATCAGACTTTAGAAAATGAGAGGATAAAAAATGAGTGCTTTCAACTCAAAGATAGAAATAAACTTGTTGAGGAACAGCTAGAGAACATGAATAAAGTTCAGAAAGAGAGAGATGATGCAGTGTTTATTGAACAGGAGTTGCTAGGTAAGTATAAGCAACTAGAATCTGAATTGGAGGATGCTAAACACATTATTAAAACTTGGACACACTTTGGTAAAGACACTCAAGAAGTGTTTCAGTCAGATACAGTAGGTCTAGGTTACTCTGAAGGAGATGAACTTAGATTTGAAAATTTGGTAAAAGTTAGACCACATCGTTCATCTGAAGGTAATGTTATGGGAACAGGTGGACCTAAGACTGAAGCTGATAAAAAGGCTGTTAAAGAATCATATGCTAAGACTTTTGTTAAAGAGGCTAACATTGGTTTAATGACAGATAAACAACTCAAGCATAAGCTTAAAGAGATAAAATCTGTCAACAAACAGAGAATGCCTAAGAAAAACAAAAATGGAAAGGTAGGCATAACATCAGGAATTAAGCCAATGCTTGCTTCATTAGCTCCTAGAAAAACATGCTTTAATTGTGGTAGCACTAATCATCTTGCTAGTTTCTGCAGTAAGAATAAGAACATTAATTCTTTGCCCTCTAAAACTGCAGTTAAAAATGATTATGTGAGGACTAGACCACAGACTTTATGTACACACTGTGGAAGTACATGGCATTCTATTTACACTTGCAGAGATTATCATGCTCTTTACTATAATTACTATGAACCCAAACCAAATTTGAAATGGGTTAAAGTAAACTCTGCAAATGTAAACTCTGAAAAAGTTAGCTTAAACTCTGATAATGTGAATTCCGCTGCAAAAGCTAACAGAATTAAGAAAGCCAAAGGATCCAAGCAAGTCTGGATCCTTAAAACTAACAATCAGTGATTGTTTGTGATTGCAGGGCACCAGGGTGAGTACCCTAGTCGTGGACAGTGGATGTTCAGGACACATGACTGGAAATAAAGCCCTGCTATCAGAGTATGAGGAGAAGGCTGGCCCAAAAGTTTCCTATGGAGATGGCAACATAGGACATACTCTGGGATATGGCAATATTAATCTTGGGAATGTCATCATCACAAATGTAGCTCTGGTTCCAGGACTCAAGCATGATCTGCTATCTGTGAGTCAAATCTGTGACAGAGGATATCATGTAGATTTTCAGCCTGAATATTGTCAAGTGATCAGTAAATCTACAGGGAAAGTTGCTCTAGTTGGAAACAGACACAATAACATCTATGAAATTAAATTGTCAACAAACACTGATGGCAAAGCAGTGTGTCTGTCAACAAGAATGTCCAGTGAAGAGAGTTGGAAGTGGCACAAGAAACTCTCTCATTTGAACCTGAACAACATCAATGAGCTAATCAAGAATGATCTTGTAAGAGGTCTACCAAGGTCTTTGTTGAATGTAGAAGGCCTGTGTGATTCTTGTCAAAAGGCCAAACAGAGAAAAGCCTCCTTCAAAAGCAAATCTGAGTCTTCAATTGTCGATCCTTATCATCTCCTACATGTGGATCTTTTTGGACCAGTGAATGTGATGTCTCTTGGAAAGAAGAAATATGCACTAGTCATTGTTGATGAATATACCAGATACACATGGGTATATTTTCTTGCAAAGAAGGATGAAACTGCATTAACACTGACAGAACATATAATCCAACTGGACAAAGTGTCAGAGAATCAAGTGAAGATAATCAGAAGTGACAATGGAACTGAATTCAGGAATTCATCAATGGAAGAATTTTGCAAGAGTAAAGGAATCAAACAAGAGTTTTCTGCACCTGGCACTCCACAACAAAATGGTGTAGCGGAGAGGAAGAATAGAACCTTGATAGAAGCTGCCAGAACCATGCTAGATGAAGCAAAATTGCCAACATACTTCTGGGCAGAAGCAGTTCAAACTGCTTGTTTTACTCAAAATGCAACACTGATCAACAAGCATGGCAAAACACCATATGAAATGGTGAAAAAGAAAAAGCCAAATCTAAAATATTTTCATATTTTTGGATGCAAGTGCTTTGTGTTGAAGACTCATCCTGAGCAATTGACCAAATTTGATCTAAAAGCAGATGAAGGAATTTTTGTTGGCTATCCACTGTCAACTAAGGCATTCAGAGTTTATAATCTGAGAACTGGAGTGATCATGGAATCAATTCATGTGTCATTTGATGACAAGAAAATAACTGGAATTGAAGATGTCAATGAACATGATCTACTCCACTTTGAAAATGAAGATTTATTCTCTGAAAAAGTAAACTCTGATCAGACTGATCTGACAAACTCTGTTGATCTAAACTCTGAACCTCTACTGGTAAATACTGAAGAAACTATTCAATCAGAAACAAGGGAAGAACCAGTTGAGGGGGAGCATGAAGAATCACATCAAAGTGATAATTCAAACACTGAAAGTGACTCAGTTGATAATTCTGAATCAAACTCTGTTGATTCAAACTCTGTT
This sequence comes from Kitagawia praeruptora, assembly GCA_037693485.1. NCBI lineage: Eukaryota > Viridiplantae > Streptophyta > Magnoliopsida > Apiales > Apiaceae > Kitagawia > Kitagawia praeruptora. Next base: position 55,969,783 of record CM075350.1, on the reverse strand, counting down.
GATAATTCTGAGCAGTCACATTCAGGGGGAGCATCTGAAAATGAAGAGAGACACCAAGAAAATCAGGAGAGCATGGATCAAGGGGGAGGATCACATGATGACAGAAGCAATTTGCCTTCTGCAAGAAAATGGACTAAGTCACATACACCTGATTTAATTATTGGTGATCCAGATGAAAAAGTAAGGACAAGAAGTGCAACAACAAATGAATGTCTGTTTCATGCATTCTTGTCACAAACTGAGCCAAAGAAAGTGGAAGAAGCTCTTAAAGATGCTGACTGGATAACAGCAATGCAAGAAGAGCTAAATGAATTTGAAAGAAATGGAGTGTGGACCCTTGTACCAAGGCCCAAAAACAGATCCATTGTTGGTACTAAATGGGTTTTCAGAAATAAAACTGACAGTGAGGGTGTTATCACAAGAAACAAAGCAAGACTGGTTGCAAAAGGCTATTCACAACAGGAAGGAATAGACTATGATGAAACATTTACTCCAGTTGCTAGATTGGAGGCAATCAGAATCTTTCTAGCATATGCCTCTCATAAGAAATTCAAAGTGTTTCAGATGGATGTGAAAAGTGCATTTTTAAATGGAAAACTTGAAGAAGAAGTGTTTGTGGAACAACCACCAGGTTTTGTAGATCCAAAATATCTAGACCATGTCTACAGGTTAGACAAGGCACTCTATGGACTTAAGCAGGCACCAAGGGCATGGTATGAAACCCTTGCCAAATTTCTACTAGAAAGTGGATTTCACAGAGGTACTATTGACAAAACTCTGTTTTACTTCCAATCTGGTAGTGACTTGCTCTTAGTTCAGATATATGTAGATGACATTATTTTTGGATCTACTAATGATAAACTCTGTAAGAAGTTTGCCAAACTCATGCAGTCAAGATATCAAATGAGTATGATGGGAGAGCTTAGTTATTTTCTAGGCTTACAGGTGAAGCAAACAGATGATGGAATTTTTGTAAATCAAGCAAAATATACCAGAAATCTTCTCAAGAAATTTGGTATGCTTGACTGTTCATCTGCAACAACTCCCATGGCAACTGCAACAAAATTGGACAAAGAAGTAGGGTCATCAGTAGATATGACAAGTTACAGAGGAATGATTGGTTCTCTACTCTATTTAACAGCTAGTAGACCTGATATCATGTATGCCACTTGTTTGTGTGCAAGGTTCCAGGCAGATCCAAGAGAACCACATTTAACAGCAGTAAAGAGGATTTTTAAGTACCTCAAGGGCACTATAACTTTGGGGCTCTGGTATCCAAGAGAATCAGAGTTTAAACTACTTGGTTATTCAGATGCAGACTTTGCAGGCTGTAAGATAGACAGAAAAAGCACCAGTGGAAGTTGTCAATTTCTGGGTGACAGACTTGTTTCCTGGTACAGCAAGAAACAGAAGTCAATATCTACATCTACAGCTGAAGCAGAGTATATTGCTGCTGGTAGCTGCTGTGCACAGATTTTATGGATGAAGAATCAACTGCTGGATTATGGATTAAGGTATACCAAGATACCTATTTACTGTGATAATCAAAGTGCTATTGCAATGACAGGTAATCCAGTACAACATTCAATGACAAAGCACATCAGCATAAGGTATCACTTCATCAGAGAGCATGTAGAGGAAGGCAATATTGAGCTTCACTTTGTGTCTACAGAACAACAACTTGCAGATATCTTCACCAAGCCATTGAGTGAAGCTACATTTACAAGACTGGTCAATGAACTAGGAATGGTCTCTAGTTTTGACTAGTGATGTTGGTTAGACTCAAAAACTTATTGCTCATGTTATGCAAATTGTTAAGTGCTATGTGAACCTTAGTATTAAACTCTGTTATGCATGCTTATGTTTAAACCTTGTTAAACTCTGTCAGCATGTCTGTCTGTTAAACACTGTTAACATGTTGGATACACTCAGTGAATTCAGAATTGATTTTTGTCTGAATGAAAACACCAATGAAGAAAAATGTATGAAGCATGATTCTCAGTAATTAAATCATGATTCTTTCTGATTCACTGTAATCTAATCAGACTTTGTGCAGTAAATCAACACAGCATGATACTGTTTCATATTTATAGCATCTCTTAGTTTATTCAGTCCTAAACTCTGAGTATATGAATATTGTGTGCATTGCCTCTCATAAATAATTTTGGTTATTGATGAACTCTAAACTCTGATTAGTGACATTCTGTTTCCAAAGGTATGGTTCCTGGTGATTCCTTGTTTGTACTTGTGAAAACCATAAAACGTGAGATGTGTCATTGATTAGTTTGGTGAGTTCAGATTCATGTCTACACCCTGTGAGAGTTTGAGCCAAATCAGTGATTGATACATTTTCTATCAATCAGTATTTATTGTTGTGTGATGTTCATCAGGAAGTATGTTTCTCTAGAACTTGTATTAAACCACTTTGAGACTACATGATATGTGTGTGCATGAAAATGATAAAGGCAATAGGATTTACCATTCCTTCAAACACTGTTCAAAATTCTTTTGAACACTGTTCAAACTCTGTATAAACACTGTTCATAAAAACCACCCTTAGTAAACCCCTTTGAGCCTAATTAACTGCTCATTTTTCTTATACTCTGAAGTATTAAGAGCAGTTATATTTTTTTTTTGAAAAAAATCAAGCAGATGAGTGTTTCTCAAGAAAAGAAAAGTTTTTCAGTATATATGTTAAATAAATTTAAAAAAAAAAAGAAAAAGGGGCATATATACTGATCTTGTGCAAATATGTACTAACAGTGTGACTGAACACTTTGCTCTATTAAAATGTTCAGCTTGAAATTTACTCATGAATAAAACATCTCTATTCATCTGTTTGATCTTACTCCATTACAACCCTGAATAAAGTCCTTTTGATTTGTGCATACATGTACTCAAAGTAGTGTAGATTTGGTGGACATTCAAGCATATGGTAGAATCTGCTTTTCCTGGTTGAATGTGAGTGTAAACACTTCACCTAAACACCTGTGTGCTTTGAGAGTTTGTGAGATTATCAAATTCATAACTGTTATTCACTGAATGATGCTCTGATTTCTATCTCTTGATTTTTTAGTCTTCAAAGACTGTGTGCTTACTTGGATAATCATGGACATCAATGGGAATAGAAGTTTTCAGATTTCTGTATAACAGTAACTACAGAGTTTAGCATTCATCAAACAATCAGTGTTTACTATGAGAGTTTGTGCATTCAGTGTTTATTTATTTTTTGTTATGGATTTTATGAAATATTAGATGCTCTAAAAATTGATTTTGGTAAACTCTGCTTCACACACACTCATATTCACAACTGTGCAATTTTTGAAAGGGTTTCAGTGATAAAGTTGGAAAATTGATAAACACTGTTGAGTTGTGTTAAGTACTCTAAGGTAAAGTTTCATTGAGATGATTTGACTATTTTGGAGTAATTGGGGTAGTTGACAACTGTTAATTAGTGTAAATATGTAAAATTGTCGTGATTATAGGAATGACAGCGGTAATTATTAAGTGATCCATTAGTTGTTTGACACGTGTCCCATGATAGTGTCCCACTCACACATTACTCTACAATCAGTTGCGCGTTTTTACTGAATAAACGATTGAGTTTTAGTTTTACTCTAATCGTTTTTGTTCTCTCACTTCACATCTATTCATATTCACCCACTCACAGTTACTTGCATACTCATTCACTTTCAAAAATTCTCACTCATTCTCCTTCACATTTTGGTAAACACTTACCATACATCTTTTCTCTGAATATTTCGTATCATATCTTACTAATGGCAACCAAAGCGTTTGATGCAGCAGGATTAGTTTTTCTTCCTAGCAATTATGCAGCACCACTGGAGAATGCAAATGCTCCAGAGGCGTTTCATTTGTTTCAAAATTTCTTGAAAGACTCTGAAATAGGGAAGGCGTTAACTGCACCACCAATACTCTCTGCTTCACAAATTGCTACTTTCTGGACAAACTCTGTGTATGATGATGGAGAAGAGTCTGGCACTCCAACAATCACTTTCACTCATGCTGAATCAGAGTATATCATTACTCCAACTACGGTTAGGGATGCTCTGGATTTTGAGACTCACACTTCTTACAGTGTTGTTGGTCATGATCGCTTGAGGACAATGTTGCAGCAAATTGGATGTGCAGGCAACTTGAATAAGCTAGGGTCTCTGAGAAGGCCGCTTTTGAGAAAGGAATGGAGCTTCTTTTTCGATTGCATTACAAGAGCTTTTGGAAAGAAGACAACAAATTGGGATGCACTTCCTCTTGACACTCTCCAAATTGGTCATGCTCTACTGTATGGAGGTAATTTTGATTTTGGTAGACTAGTGCTAATGAATTTGGGAGAGCGTTTGTCTGAGCCTACTTCTGTTTATTTTGCTCATTTTTGTCAAATGCTATTCACTGCTTGTGTGCCTAATATTACAATTGATGAAGCTGATGTGATTCAGCCTTTTCAAGTTGCTAAAAGGATGTTTTCTGATTTGACAAATAAAGATGTTACTAAACAGCAAATACCTGATATGTTTATGCCACTAGCCTTACAAAACTATGTTAACCAACCTCAAGATTCTCAGTCACCACAACACATGCCTGAACCATTAGACACCATACATTCTGAACCAACACCCACAACACCCACAACAACTGTACCTACTACATCTCATCAACCACAACCAGAACACATAAACTCTGAAACCTTAAACTCTCCAACAATAAACTCTCCACCACTAAACTCTGAAACCTTAAACTCTGAGACAGCACCTACTGAAAAACCCAAATCCAAACCAAAAAGAAAAATACACATTGCCCAAAACACTAAACACTCAAAGGCTAAACAGATATTACCTGGAGCTGTTTATACCAGAAGAAAGAAACAAAAGGCAAACAGACCTTCACTTTCACCACCTAAAGAGAGCTCTAGTGAAGAAGAAGAGGAGATTGTAGTGCCTCAAGTCAAGAAGAGAAGATTAATTCTTTCAGAATCAGATGATGAGAATGTTGTTAATGCTCCAGAGGTGGTTTCACTGCAAACACCTACTGTTGAGGTTGCAGTTAATGTTAAAGTACCTACAGAGGATAACATGCCTGTAGAAGAGGATCACAGAGATGATTTTTCACCAGTGAATGATGTTCTTGAATCATTTCAACCAATCCTTGATCCTATCTCACCTGTTGTTCATACTGAAGCTCCTGGTGTAGCTGATGAGCCTGCAGTTAATTTAACTGAAGCTGCAGCATCACACACAGAACTGATATCTAATGCTTCTCCAATTCCAGATAAAGGTGATGAGGTTGATCAGGCAACTAAGATAATTTCTGAATCTATGACTGTTGAAGCTACACATACAAACTCTGTTGCAGAGCCTGTGCAACATGAGGAAACTATTGACAAGATTGCAGAAGTTGTTGCGGAAACTGTGGCTGACACAGCTCAGCACAGTGGTTCTTTAAAAGATGCTCAAGCTAATGATGCAAGTGCTGAAGATGAATCTGAAAACAGTGCAAACTCTGATTCTTTTCTGAGTGCACCAGCACAGACTGAAAATAAACATAAACCTTTTGATCAGCCTTGTCCATCTCATGAAATTGAAGAAGAGTACCTTGCTAAATCTGCTGCTAATTGGTATAAACAAGACTGTATTTTTCCAAAAGGGAGAGCAGCTGATTTTGTTAAGCAGACTGCAAGTAAAATTTCAAATCCAGAGATTTTATCATGTTTAAAGGCAACTGTGGTACAAGTCAAAACTCTGGATGGAAATTTTGCTGACACAAAACAAGAAATTGCTTCTTTGAAGACTGAGATACAGTCAAGAGAAATGAAGATGGAAAGAGAGTCCAAAATCAAAGCTGCACAGCTGTCTAAAGTTCAAGATACTCTCTTTGCCAGGCTAGGAAAGGTTGAAGAGAATCAAGCTGCTTTGTTTTCTAAGGTTGATTCTATTGCTAACTCTTTGGAGCTCATTACATCTATACTCATTCCTGATGATGTCAAAAAGGGGGAGAGAGTTGCTAAGTCTAAATGTAAAATTTCTCAAACTCTGCTTGAAAAGAAGGATGATGCTGGAGATGGAGGGGCAAGTGATAAGAAGAAGAGTTTAAACTCTGAAACACTAACTCTGAGATCTGGCAAATCTCTTAAGTCACAGTCTGTTGGAATAAACACTGAAACTCAAGGTACTTCAAAAACCAAGAGTTTGGAATTAATATCAAATCCAAAGACTGATGAGGAGTTAGCTGTTAAGCTTTTCATGGAAGAGAATGCAGAAGGAGTTACTATAGAAGATGCTAAAGCTGAAGAGAAGAGTCTGCAAGAAAAGCATTTGAAGACTTTAAAGTCTGATAAATTGAAGAAGAATGTTAAAGCTGCAAAGCCTGTTCTTAAAGGCATTCAAATCAAAGAACCAGTTGGTACAAATCAAAGAATGCAAGTGTTCAGAAAACCAACAGATGCAGAAGCTAAGCAAAAGCTGAAAAGTATTGTTACAACCTCTGTTGATACACATGTTGTACAGAAGAATGAAGACACAACCTCTGTTACTGCACAAGTTGTGACCACACCATTATTGTCTTCTCAGTTGAAATCAACATTTGGAAAAGGTGTTCTTCATGATTCAAGGCTAGAAGCTACAGTTCCAATGGATTTTACTGATAGTAGAGCTTTATCTGGTAAAGTTGGATACAACAAAGAAGGTATAGGCTCACACAGAGACAAAAGGCAATATGTTGGTCCCAGAGATCCTTCTTCACTGTCTGTTCCAGGTCGTGGTGTCACTCAAGAGAGTTTAGACAAACTGGAGTCAGTACAGCTTGTATATCAGAAGAGTTTAGAGAAGGATTTCTTGCTATATTTCATGGCTGATGGAACAGTGTTTAAAGTTTCTGAAAAGGATATTGAATTAAAATACTGGGAAGAACTTGAATATGTCCTGTATATTTTCAGAGTGAGAAATCAAAGAGCTCAGTCAGTTGCAAATGTGCTCAGACAAAGGATGATTCAAAACCTTGCAAGAAGAAATATGAAGTACAACAGCAAGTATGTTCCAAAGTACAGAGACTGGAATGGGAATCTGATAGAAATGGAGAAGGGGACTACAAAGCTGAAGACTGATCTTGGAATCACTGTTCTGGATTTTAATGTGAAGTCTGAGGAAGTGAAGTATATCAGGTTGGGAAATGAAATGAGAAGAAACAAAATCTACGATCTTAGAGCTGCTATCTATCAAACTGATGAGAATGATCCTCAGTTGAGAGAAATCAAGGAAGCTATGCAGATAGAGCTTGAAAATGCTGAAAGAAGATTGCTTATAGACTATCTCAGAACAATGCCAGATCTACAAGAGATTAGAAATTAAAGTCTGTAAGGATTTTCTTATTTTCTGTAGAATTTGTTAAGTAAAAGCTTAAACTCTGTTTGTATGTTAGACACTGTAAAACTTTGTATTTGTTTTGACATCATCATTTACTGTAAACTTGTACATTCTTGCTAATGGACAAGTTGGGGGAGATTGTTAGAAATGATTGATGAGAACAGTGTTTGGAAGCTATAGTGACAAAACAGAGTTTAGCTGAAAGCAGTCAGAGTTTAGTTAAACACTGACTGGAAGCGCAACAGAGATTGTTAAACTCTGTAGCGGTATTGTCTGAAGAGTCAACAGTGTTTGAAGATTGATACAAGATAAATTTGGAAGCAATATCTTTGAAGATTGGAAAGCTGTCAAAGAGATTGAGTTGACTTGGAAGACTAGAGCAATCGTGATTGATATCAATTGTATAGCTTAATTATAGGAAAATCAATTACTGATTGTACGAAGCTGTATGTTTTATAAATACAGTTAGGTTAACCCTAGAAGGGTATCGAACATTGAGAAATTCATTGATTGTAACCTAAGCAGCTCTCTGTGATATTTTACATCACTGAGAGAGGAATTGTTAATTCCAAACAGTTTTTAAGTATTAAACAGTGTGTTCTTGTTAAGTTACTCATACAGTATTTGATTACCTATTGTGTATTCGAACTAACACTTTTGTCACTCCTCTTCTCCCCCTTCTTTTGAAAAGATCCTTTGCTAAATCTTCTCCTGTTAAATCTACCTTTTTTGAAAGCTTTAGCAAACATAGCAAAGAGTTCCTGCATCTCAGATTCAGAATCATTGTTGTCAGAGTCCATATCAGTAGTCCTTGACTCAGAACTTTCTTTGCTTTTCTTCTTCCTTGAATTCTTTACAGCAATCTCTTCATGCTGTTCTTCAGGAAGCTTCTTTACTTCTGATTGAGCAGTAAGTGCAATAGTCTTCATCTTTCCTTCACTCCTGCTCTTCTTCTGCTGCTTGTCAAGTTCATAAGCTCTCAATTTTCCATATACTGCCTCTAATGAAATCTCATCCAGATCATTAGCTTCCTCAATCGCAGAAATCTTCTCATTGTAGAAATCAGGCAAAGCTTTCATGAACTTTGTATTCATATCCTCCAAGTCATAATATTTACCATGCATGGCCATCTCATTGATGAGTTTTGTAAACCTATCAAAGGTATTAGTAAGTGACTCACCAGACTTGGATTCAAAGTACTCATACTGTTGTATAAGTAATGTCCTCATATTCTTCCTGACAGGCTTAGTTCCTTCACAGTGAACCTTAAGATTGTCCCATATATCCTTAGCAGTTTTACAAGAGAGAACATAGTTAGTGAGAACAGAATCAAGACTATTGAATAATATGTTTCTCACTTTAGCATCTTTAAGAACATTCTCCTTGTCTTTATCTGACCATTCAGATTTTGGCTTCTCTGCTGTATGTTCTGGAACAACCACACCATCAACAGTTGCTTGTCCAACGACTTTTGTTGGAACAAAAGGTCCATCTCTGATTCTGTCAAGATAATCAGGATCTGTTGCTTCCAGATGATGCAACATCTTTACTTCCCATAGAGTATATTCGTTTCTCTTGAGCATAGGAATTTTAGTATTCCCATCCTTGTAACCAGACATGATTGCAGATCTTTAAGATTATTCGAAATCAACCTTCTCTGATACCAATTGTTAACTCGAATAACTTGTAGAAGGGGGGGGGGGTTGAATACAAGTTATATAATCGTATCTGATTTTTGCTTGATTATATGAACAAGAATAAACGAATGAATCAAACTCTGTTTGTATTAATAAGATCAAATACAAACTCTACCAAAGGTGTACAAATACCTTTAGCAGCTGCTGACAATACAAATCTCTCTCTCTGTTTGTTTCGAACACTTGAATACAAACCTTATACAGAGCTACGCACACGAACTCACAACACACGCTTGTTCGACTCTTTTTACAATGATATTGAGAGAGTATTTATAATGCTACCTATCAACTAATAACAGAAAGATATAATCTATACATGACAATGTTCTGCCTTCTAGTCGATAGTTTCCATCAATAGAAAACTCTTTCCTTCATAATATCTTCTTGCTTGTTCTTCAAACAACGATCCTGTTTTATAGCACTTGCCAGTTTCTGTAGCATCCATAATGACATCATCAGTAACGCGACTGATATCAGGATTTCATCTTGCATCAGTATCTGATCATCATCAGTATTAGACCGTCATCAGGATTTGCTCTTTGTTCCTGACATGTAGTCTCCGATACACTGTTCATTCCTGACTAAACTATACAGATAACTGTCTTACACATAAATCCTATATAAAGTGCTAAATCCTTTATAAGATCAGGATTACAAGAAGTATAATGTGTAAATTCTATTCTTAACATCACAACTTATGAATTATTCCTAACAATGGGAGATAGAGACAACAAAGAACACTCCTGAATTATCAGGAAGAATCGAGAACCCCGTAGAAAAAGGAAGAAAGAACGGTTGCTGTGATGTTTAGAGCATCTCCAAGGTTAGTGGGCCCTTACCTATATTCCCTTTACCTGGACTGATTTATGAATTTGGCTTCAAAATTCTTCCTCCAACCATCCTCCCCCTTACCAATAATTTTTAAGGGAGAGAAACTCTATCCCTATATGTGGGGAAGCAATTTTGCTCCCCTATATTTGCCACCTCAGCTTCTTATACCTTCATCCTCCATTCTTACTAATTAAATATAATATATTATCCCAACCATCCTCCATACTTCATTATACTTATTAATTAAATATTATTTTTAAAATATGTAACTGAGATAGGAAACATCATTGGAGTGAAAGAGTTTTTTCATTCCCTATATTTTAAGTAATCATTATTTTATAATATTTTAGGGATCCAATATAAGTAACTCCATTGGGGCTGCTCTTATAGAGGCACATATTTTCCAATAATTAACAATAAACATCTTCTTAAAATTCGAAATTAAACAAAAAATTATGAAAATTTAAAATTTACATTTTTAAAATATAGTGTACAACATTACGAACACCCGGATATTTTTAAAATAGTTTTAGGATCAAAAATGAATTTAAAATGAATTTTGCAAGTTTTGATCCTTTAAATACAATAAAACTCTTAAAATCTTTTTAAAATACTTAAACACCCAAAATAATTCTCCCAATAATTTTAAAAATTAAATAATATCATAAAGATGATAACACAAAAGATTTCATGATTTTTTATCAATACTAATAATTTTACAAAAATCTCATAAGATCAATAATGCATGATTAAAATATATTTTAATCATCAAAATGCAAATAAAATTTACAGGGCGCACATAAATCATCATATAAGCATTTAAACACGATATCACATACAAAATTGTCCTTCTCAAAAATATCCACAATCGTATTCCTCCTCTATATAAAAGCCAGTAAAATATTTAAATAATAATAATAATCCATAAAATTTCGGTAAATCCAGAACCGATGTCTTCGCATGTGTAGAGAAAAGTATGGGTCTTAGACATCGGTTTTTAACCGATGTCTATAGTACTTTTAGACATCGTTTCAGACAAAGAACTGATGTCTATAGTACTTTTAGACATCGTTTCTGCTGTAACATTTCATGACTATTGTAACACCCCCAGATCCAGGGTCAGGGATCTGGCCGTTACGGTCTCAATATCCAACCACAAAACCAACATAATTTAAATTACAACCTTGTAACCCAAAACAACAACATAAAACACACCCGTTATAGTCCCAGAGATGAAATCAGAGTAACCAACAATATTATTAATCATAAGTTTGAGTTCTTACAACCCAAAGAATTATAATTGTACAATTACATACTCTTTGCCATCCATTAATAGATACCATAATATAAATACATTTGAGGCTCAATTGCTAACAACTAGCCTACCAGTAGTTGCATCCTCAACAAAGGTAGCCAAGACCTTAGCGGTAAACCTCTGACGGTTGACACCTGCTTACGCTGTGTGCACCTTGCGCGGCCATCTGATCTAGCTGTTGTTGTGATATAAATAAATAAAGCAAGGGTGAGCAATAGCCCACCAGAAATATAATTGAACAGTGATAATATATAACAGTCCAAAATATCTTTGAAACCATATGCCATGCATTAACGATGTAGTACCAATATAAGGTATGAGATGAAGTTACAAGGTAACTCAAAAATATATTTGTTTTGAATAAATATCTGCTATGCAAAGAGTAAGCAAGATATTCTCAATTATCATAAAAGAGGAACTTGCAGGAAAAATATTGCAATTCCGGTTTCAACACTTTTTCACCTTGCCAACACCAACAGTGTTGCAGAAATTTCTCACTTTTAGAAGATGAACTAATACGGGAGCATTGCCGCGCCAGATGCCCTGACGTTTACGATGATCAGTCGTATGTCATGCATCTCATCAGTCGTTCTCTACATGTAGAAGGTAGCTCCGACGGAATTACTTATCTACCGCCCTCTGGAACTCCTCAGCCAACGGTTGGGCTATTGCTGGACCGGCGCCACTCGGCCACTTACGCGTCTCCTAGTTCGAATATCATCCATGACTCTGAAACGTAAAGTTCGTTCCCCTTTTTCCCCAAGTGTAACACTTGTTGATAGGACTCCACAAAGTAGTCGTATCTAATTGGAAAGGAAAATTCACCAATATTTCCCAAGCTGATGCTTGTTAATGGATATAAACTTGTTACATCAATCATACCCCTCGAGCGTTGAGGAGGTAACCAAAAGACTCATATCGATGCTTGAAAGAATCAAGATGTGAGTGACAAGATAGTTTTAGCAAGTATAGGACCGGGCAGTCCAATAAATAACATCTCCAAGTGAGGTCCCCTTATATAATTTTTGGAAGTTGAGCGAGTATTTAAATCTTCTTATAAGATAGATTTAAATGAAAATAAAGTTTTGGGAACCTCCCCTTGATAAAATAGTCATAAAAGACTCCGAAATATTTTACATAATATCTGAAGGTGAAGGATAACCTTTGAATAATATAAATCATTATAGAAAGAACTTAAAAGAATTTAAATAAATATTCCAAGAATATTTAATTTATCCATAATAATTAAGGGATATGATTAAATCATAATATTTCTCGTAAGTAATCCTCAAATAAATATATAGAATCGTTTACTAAATAATTCTCTTCTTTAAATGAATATTCAATATAATATTCATTAATTAAATAAAACTCAAGTAAATATTTAAAATAATATTCACTAAATAAATCAAACCTTAAATGAATATTTGAAAATAATATTCATTTAATAACTAATATTCTAAATGAATACCCAAATAATATTCTTAGTAATCAAAACTTTAAAGGAATATTCGAAGCAATATTCCTTAAGTAAATAGAACTTCAAATAAATATTTTAACATAATATTCATCAAGTACATAATATCTTAAATGAATATTCAAAATAATATTCATCAAGTACATAATATCTTAAATGAATATTCAAAATAATATTCATCAAGTACATAATATCTTAAATGAATATTCAAAATAATATTCATTTAATAAATAAATTCCAAATGAATATTCAATTGATATTCAATAAACAAATAATATTCTAGAAAAAATATCCAAATGATATTCATTTAGTAATCGAAACCTTAATATTCGAAATAATATTCCTTGAGTAAATAGAACTTCAAAGAATACTTTTGAAATAATATTTATCAATTACATAAAACTTAAATGAATATCTGAAAGTGATATTCATTTAATGAATAAAATTCCAATGAATATCAAAGTAATTATTCATTAATAATCAAATCTAATGAATATTCAAAAATAATATCCATTTAATATTTCTCGACTGAGATAATACTCAACTAACATTTCTCGAAAGATTTCCAAGTATTTGATACTTTTATGGAAATAAAAATAATGTTTAATAATAACATTCCTCAAAAGGAATACTAATCTGTCGCTGGAATCCCTCCGGGTTTCCACGACTACATCTATATCTCAAAATACCGACTCCCGGTCTATATTTAAAGAATACATATCATATGCCCTTCACTAAGGGTCCTACCAAAACAATCATGCTTATATCTGATAATCCATATCTAGTCTATAAGCGAATATTAATTCAGGGAACAAGTATTCCAATATACTTGAAAGTAGACATGCATGCTATGGCATATGTATACAACAATCATCATATATATATTATCACAACAACAGTTCCAAGTATTGGAAACTTGCCTGAGAATCGAGTGCGGGTAGGGGTAATGTGTCCCGGGTCAGCTCGACAATCTATAAACAATCAGAATATTTAAGATTAATCACTTAACGCTTCTTAAAAGGCTAAGTATAAACTCTACTTAAATCGAAATGTGCTTTCGAGTTATCTCGTTACGTCTCTTTTAGTATAACTCTTTTTATCACCGATACGATCCGACATTCGTTCATTATCAAGACATGTCATCATGCTTATACTTGGTATATACTTAAGTCGTACAAGTTCTAAGGTCGGTCGTTTACGAATCAAGATTATACCTCGAGTTCTATCGCCCGTTTTCTAAGTTATAACCAAAGTCATACTTTTAAGGGGTTCGTTCGCGTTTAATCTCGATTCAAACATTTTTATAAAATCGAAAAACGATCTTTTTAATACGAGGTATTTTCTCACACTATCCTTATGATCTCTAATTTTTAATTATCAAGATTCGCCACTGATTTTGTGGTAATAAATGGATCCAATTTCAGTTACGAACTTTCGTTTACGGTTTCGAACCACTTTTACGAATTTAATCATAAGTCCTAAACCGTAAATTGAAATGCTTCGATTCTTTCGCCAAAGTGATCTATGTTCAAAAATCTAGCAATAGGGTTCATTATCTTGCCAAGAACAGAGAGTTATGGCTACTGTCCAGTTCGGGTTCTTAGTGTTAATGAAAATCGGGCATTACGACGGCTATAAATCGAACGTTCTACTAATCGTAACACTAAAACCAAGCCACACCGGGCATCCATACAACTTATTCACATGGTTTCTCATCCCAAAATGTCCAAGAACATCTTACTTAACCATCATAATCATTGAATCTCTTAATCAACAAAACTAACTACATAATCATGCTTTAATCATCACCATAACCATAATAATTCAAAACCATCAAGAACATCATTAAAACTCAAAGTAAGATCTAAGGTTCTTAAGATTTATACCTTCCTTGGAGTGTGTAAAGACCTTGCTAAGCCTTGTATAGTCCATAACCATCCATAACCGAGCTTAGATCATCCAAGAAATCAAGAAAAACCAAGATTTGTTCTTGAAGTTACTATTCACCCTAGACTTTGATGATTTTATTGAAAATGGAAACAATGGATTTTGAGGCTAAGATTTCTAGGGTATAACTTTTATGAAATATAGGATCTAGGATAAAAGTTTGGTGATCAAACAATGGTTGGAAGAGGGTTTTTTATTCTTGAATTTGGCATAAAGCCGAATGGAGCAAGATGAGAGAGTTTGGAGTTTTTGATCTTGGTTGCTTGGTTGATTTGCATTATTGTGATGTCTTTTGGAAATATCTTGGCATAAAGTAGCTTTAATAAAGTGCTCATGTCATTGCATGCATCATCTAGCCATGTGTTGGTGTTTTGTGGTGTAGATGATAAGATTCAACTAAGTACTTGGTTTGATTCTCTAAGTATGTTAGTTGCTCATGTAACTACTTGGTTACTTGCTCTTATCTACTAGCACATGGTTGCCCCTTGGCCCTCTGCTTGTTTCTTGTCCGTTTATTGCTTAATTCGTTGATCGTTCGAGGGAATAACTCATTCGTTTCTAATTAGGGTTTTACCGAAAACCTTCTTAATATTTCTAATACTATTCTTCATCTTTCTTAATACTTCTCGAATTTAAATTCCTTAATTCCCTTTTTATAATCCTTAAGTCTTGCAGTGTCCAGGAAAATCTTGGAGAAAATAAAAGTGCTCTTTTTCTGAATCCGACAGCTTTTACATACACTTATTTTCCTCCTGGATCACTAATACGAACTCAGAAATCCGTTCCGAATACCGGGTATAACATTATTATAATAATATTCCAAATTCCACCAAAATCACTATTCATCACTTATTTTTATTTAATTCCTATAATTAGGAAAATGAACCTGGTTCACCCTCGAGTGTTCCTTAACCTTTTTACGGAACCGCTGGGTTTATAATAGATATTGATTTGGATGACATGAGGGTATCTTATCTTAACTTTCTAGGAGATATATTATTCTAATCTAAGTTATCACCCAATAGCATCCTTCAGGCCATATAACCTTGGAATATATATCCTTCCATTATTCATCCTTTAAAGCCAGTATTACATTGTAGTTGTAACCACTGTTCACTCTTACATCAATACATAATAAAAGTTTTAATTCTACCCAAAAATCTGGTTTCTTACAGTCTCCCCTCCTTAAAAGGATTCCGTCCCGGAATCAGGTAGAAGGCAATTGGGTACTTGTTGGTTATTTCGCTTTCCAATTCTCTGGTCGATCCTTACACATTCCAATCTTTCTAAAGCACATCGCACTGGTGTTACAATACACCCTTTATCCGTTCTACCAATTCTCTGATACTTCCGCATGACACATTCACCGGTATACGCTCTTGTTCGGTCTTATACTATTAACCTTATTGGTACGTGCAGTGACTTCGGTATCACTAACGCGCTACGAAATTCGGAGATACCCTCACTCGTAATTTTGCAATTCCTAATCTTCGCAATCTCGATGTATATATATTGAATTAGAAGAATTTATTGAGAGATCACTATGATCAATGAACATTTGTTATATTGCATAGTTAGTAAAAAAAAAAGGGGGCCAGCCTTTAGTACTTGACAAGCAATTAAACAATTAATGGCATTCCACTTAGACTCCTATCACACAGACAGAGAGTCACGTAGTATTACCTCCCCTCCTTAGAGGGTTGTTCTTCTCAATTTAGAAGAAGATAAATAAGGGAGAAGAAAAGAACGAATTTCAAAGAATCATATATGAAAGTTTTCATGATTGTCAAAATATCATACTAAGAATTTACCTCTGAACTATAGAGGTTTATTAGAGAAGAGAAATAATCATATTCGTATCAAATTCCACTTTTTCGTAATCTCACATATCACATGTCCTTGCTGTTCTGTCCATCATTCTGTGGACCTATACTCTTGCTTGATATTAGCACCACTTACTTTTTGGAAAATCCTTCAACCTCTCAGGTTAAATCTTGGATTTCCCGCTTGACATTATTATTACTCACATTTCACGCCCCGACACTGGCTCTTTCATACTCAATCAAACTATTCCATATTTCCTCGGATTTTCCAACTTAAAAGGAGTCAATTTGTATGTCATTCATGCTCCTAATTCCAACTTTCCGTTTTGGCCAATACCCTTACCTTGCCAATTCCATACTCTTCTCGCTTCATTACTGGAGCTTCTCATGAGTCTGCCTATCTGACTCTCTTATTAATTCCCAATTCTATTTCCATCTCTATCAGTCTCTTGTCTTTATTTCTACTATAATCATTTTATGAACCATCATAACCTAATTCTTCATTTCAAATATCCCGTTGATCCAGAAATTACACCATCCGAAATAAACCTGGATGATTTCTCTAACTTAGATTCACTTCGACATATCCACAGTCGTTACCACCTAATTTCTCAGAAGGATCACCATCGCTTATCGTTTACTTAGTGCTTTAACAACTAAGCATCATAATTGTCAATTCAAAATCCTCTAGGAAAACAAAATAATCACTATTCCCTATCCATAGGGAATGCTTCCTGAACTTGACGTAGATATTACATGAAGCAGATAAAATTGCAGGAAAGCTTCCAGCATCGCAGCTGGAACAGGCTGGTGAGATTATTAATCATATATCTCCGGTAGAAGACTAAAAGCTTAGCGGTTTGCTTAATCGCTTGCCAACCTCATAATTCTCTATCTTGTTTGCACAGAAATACACCAACATAAACTTGCTTGTCACTCATCATCGTGCCATTTGGCTTATCAGTATTTGTACCCTTTCTATTTCTGGTCATTTACTACCCATTCATTGTTACTTAACCTCCCCTCTCTTTTTCCAAAGAAAAGGCGAGTCTCTTGGGGAATTTGGTCTGGTCTGTCGTAGAGCCTCCTAATGTCGGTAATGTGCTACTGGCAACATCAGGAATCGAATCTTTACTTAAACTATTCTTATAGTTGATCCTGACACAATCATTAGACGGGATGTAACCTCCTCTACCACATTATGACCATCGAGGTCCTTACATTATCATTCTATTTCTTTGGTATGAGCATTTATACTTACTCCCCTATACTTAAAGTGTCGGCCACCTCGTTGGCCTTTCCTGATTATAATAATTTCTTGAGATCAATGTTTTCTAGATCTATTCCAACTCAGGGTGGAAGCATTCTCCCTTAAATTCTGCTGAATGAGAGAAAGCATCTATCAGTCTTTTCCAAAAGTCATTGCTTCCACCTTTCTAGTGCGATCTTGACTACAGGTACTCCAAATCATACCTAGGATATTTCCTTACTTAACTCCCTTCGTGTTTTTAGGATAATCTCAACCTTATTGGTTCAATCCATACTTTTACATGGTTTCACACATGCTTCCTCTGGCCTTATGGTTACTATGTCATACATTCCTTACCAAACTTCCCTTTTGAAGTTCAGAATATTACCTCTTCCCTTGTAAGGTTTCTTAGGCCATCCTCATCATTCCTCCTGTATCTCCTGGTTACAGGGTATATCAAACATCATTAATCAATTCGATAACAATTCTGTCTATGTACTTTTAGAGACTCCTTTCCACAAATCCTTACAGGTTATTGATACCTTGGTCGATTCCACTTATATCGTCTGATTTCATAATGTCTATATTAGGGGTAATGCTATCCTTTGTGCATCCCCCAGGGTTCGTATTAATCTATGGACATTCTATCCTCAATTCCATTTTCAAGGAACACTTACATCCTGTACTTGGCAATCATATATCCATAATAAGGGTCTCTTTTCAATCATTCCAATCTTGATAATCTATAGGTAGCTTAATGTTACCTCTCCTTTCAAACGAATGTCAGTCTATATGACTTTCCCAAAAGACAACGTATGTCTATCTGTCTTTCTTACAGAACTTGGTAATGGTAGCAAGGATGTTCTGGAAGATATTGGTCATGTTCAACGTGAATCTCTTAATGCCTAATGCTCCTCTTGAGGACACCAAGTTTCAGATAACATTTATGCATCATACTGCACCATCTCTTGACAATCCTCATAACCTTTACTGGTCACCATCCTCATTCCTAACACATCCATGGTATTTATAAAATCCATCATCATGTATCTCAATTCATTCTTCATCAAAAGTTCTTGTGGTTGGCACTTTGTTAGAAGCACCCCGCTTTGTCCTTACATTGCTGGATTAGTCACTTGACAATCCTTAGTGACTTGGCCCCAACTGGCCACACTAAAATATGTGAATTTAGGGGTTGGCAAATAGCATTACTTTTCTAGCAATTGTTGGCATAGTGCCTTCTACTTGATACCTTTTGATCTTTTCAAAACTTCACTCCATACAAGTCTCAATCGACTTCTCGGTACCATCTCCGGTCACCTTTCCTTTATTTTTATCATTTCAACTTCTCTTATCAATTTCACGTACCACAAAAGCTTAACACTTCTGGCATAACAACCTTTTCATTTAAGTCAATCCCAGAATTTCTCAGTCCGGCTTGTTTCTTAATTACATTCAACTTCATAATTTTATCCCTACATTCAACTGTAATAATCGGGGTATGTCTACCCACCTGTATAGCGGCTACTTTACCCAATCCACAGGGTTCGCTCCAGTTTCCACTCTCTTCAATGACGTCTTTTGATAATCAGGAAGACAAGGTTTGCCAAAATTCGTTGAATTCCTTTCCAGAATTTGGGGAAATTTCAGTTAATCTATTCACCCACTAGTAACATGCCACATCTTCCCGATACATATTCGTCCTATTAGTCGATACTACCAAATACCAGTCTTCTTAACAACTAGTCTCAGAAGGAACACTACCGTCGGGGTTAGTCGTTCCTCAACATTGGCACTACCAAGGCCATCCGAATCCGATGAACTGCGCTGTCTAAATGTATTCGAAATTACGCTGTCGTGCTGCATGAGCGCAGACCTATACCTGTATGAGTTGCATCATAATATCTCCCAAAGTTTCCTTCTTCCATTAGGCAACGCCAACCCTGGTCATCACCAACTTTACCTTTAGCTCCAGGAAGATCTTCTCACGTTTATCTTGTCCATTCAAACTTTTATTCTTATAATAAGTCGGGTTACGGGACTACACTTTCTGTAAAGTCCTGAGCAAATCTTTGGTAATACCTTGTGAATTTTATGAAATTTCTCACCTTTGCCAGTGTGGTTGGCCAATCTTCATTTGAAACTGTCTTTAACTTGGTAGGGCCGACCAACACTACTCTTATTGATCATGTGTCCTATTGCTGGACTTCATTTTGCCAAAACTCTTATTTCGAGAACATGTCCTACACCTGTTCTATCAGGTTGCACCTAGAAGCATTCTCAATTACATCTCGACCACTGCTCGCCTTGCCTAATCCATTTATGATTCAGTGTCAGAATAAACTTAAGGTAACTACCATAATCCATTCAAGGAAAAGAAAGAATTTAATATTCTTCTGAATCACATGCAACTAATGTTTCTGGTTCATCATTCCACTGGATTGAACTAAACTTATACTTGGTTTCTTGACGATAGCCTCATTACTAGTTTATCATAGACTCACTGGTCTTTTAGTCTTGTAGGTTCCGAGATCATTGTCTCGCTTACTACTTCCTTATGTAACTTTATCCATTCAGGCCATTGCTTTCCACTATCTTTACTTTCTTAGCTAATCCATTCATAAAATGGACATCTCACTGGATAAACCACCTCATCAATCTCAATTGACTTTATAAATTATAACCTAGGAAATCTGCCTTCTCACGGCGAATTATCATTAATAAGATTCACACTAATCCATTTATCTGAAGATATGGCACTTGCCACCTATGTCTTAACTGTTCCTAGGGACTCTGCTCCCCATCCTATATCAATGTCTTTGATAATCATGCATCATTCTAATTCCTTTCTCATTAATCTGAAAGTCTCCAAGGATTCTTATCTATCCTTACATAAGATCTTGAGTAATTCCTCAAATCCATCTTACTTGCTGGCACTTCATTCGGTAGTCCGGCTATGAATCCAGTATGCCTCTTTAATTCTCTTAATAATATCTCAATTCTTTAAGCTCACTTCTCTGAGCACTATATCTAGATTCTTACAGTCTCTCTGGCTGCAGCCCTCATCTCCTCAAGGTAAACTTCCCTGTCTCTAACAGGATTCTCCCTCTCTACTGGAACCTCTTCCGGGTCCTCAGTAGGGTACTCTATCGAATCCACCATCCGATCTTCAACATCAAAACAAGCATCATTATGTTACTGCTCGTAATCCCCAAGGTCTGTTGCCTTACTAGTCGATACAAGAACGAGCTAAGTTACTATCATGATACTTTAGGGTTCCCATAAGGGTTTTATATGTCAATACTACATTATGTAGTCTGACTATGAACTTGGCAAGAGTTCTTATTATCTTAATGAATTTATTGCTTTAACGTCGCATCATCTCTGGGATATATAACGCTCTCCAATGGGAGATAGAGACAACAAAGAACACTCCTGAATTATCAGGAAGAATCGAGAACCCCGTAGAAAAAGGAAGAAAGAACGGTTGCTGTGATGTTTAGAGCATCTCCAAGGTTAGTGGGCCCTTACCTATATTCCCTTTACCTGGACTGATTTATGAATTTGGCTTCAAAATTCTTCCTCCAACCATCCTCCCCCTTACCAATAATTTTTAAGGGAGAGAAACTCTATCCCTATATGTGGGGAAGCAATTTTGCTCCCCTATATTTGCCACCTCAGCTTCTTGTACCTTCATCCTCCATTCTTACTAATTAAATATAATATATTATCCCAACCATCCTCCATACTTCATTATACTTATTAATTAAATATTATTTTTAAAATATGTAACTGAGATAGGAAACATCATTGGAGTGAAAGAGTTTTTTCATTCCCTATATTTTAAGTAATCATTATTTTATAATATTTTAGGGATCCAATATAAGTAACTCCATTGGGGCTGCTCTTATAGAGGCACATATTTTCCAATAATTAACAATAAACATCTTCTTAAAATTCGAAATTAAACAAAAAATTATGAAAATTTAAAATTTACATTTTTAAAATATAGTGTACAACATTACGAACACCCAGATATTTTTAAAATAGTTTTAGGATCAAAAATGAATTTAAAATGAATTTTGCAAGTTTTGATCCTTTAAATACAATAAACCTCTTAAAATCTTTTTAAAATACTTAAACACCCAAAATAATTCTCCCAATAATTTTAAAAATTAAATAATATCATAAAGATGATAACACAAAAGATTTCATGATTTTTTATCAATACTAATAATTTTACAAAAATCTCATAAGATCAATAATGCATGATTAAAATATATTTTAATCATCAAAATGCAAATAAAATTTACAGGGCGCACATAAATCATCATATAAGCATTTAAACACGATATCACATACAAAATTGTCCTTCTCAAAAATATCCACAATCGTATTCCTCCTCTATATAAAAGCCAGTAAAATATTTAAATAATAATAATAATCCATAAAATTTCGGTAAATCCAGAACCGATGTCTTCGCATGTGTAGAGAAAAGTATGGGTCTTAGACATCGGTTTTTAACCGATGTCTATAGTACTTTTAGACATCGTTTCAGACAAAGAACTGATGTCTATAGTACTTTTAGACATCGTTTCTGCTGTAACATTTCATGACTATTGTAACACCCCCAGATCCAGGGTCAGGGATCTGGCCGTTACGGTCTCAATATCCAACCACAAAACCAACATAATTTAAATTACAACCTTGTAACCCAAAACAACAACATAAAACACACCCGTTATAGTCCCAGAGATGAAATCAGAGTAACCAACAATATTATTAATCATAAGTTTGAGTTCTTACAACCCAAAGAATTATAATTGTACAATTACATACTCTTTGCCATCCATTAATAGATACCATAATATAAATACATTTGAGGCTCAATTGCTAACAACTAGCCTACCAGTAGTTGCATCCTCAACAAAGGTAGCCAAGACCTTAGCGGTAAACCTCTGACGGTTGACACCTGCTTACGCTGTGTGCACCTTGCGCGGCCATCTGATCTAGCTGTTGTTGTGATATAAATAAATAAAGCAAGGGTGAGCAATAGCCCACCAGAAATATAATTGAACAGTGATAATATATAACAGTCCAAAATATCTTTGAAACCATATGCCATGCATTAACGATGTAGTACCAATATAAGGTATGAGATGAAGTTACAAGGTAACTCAAAAATATATTTGTTTTGAATAAATATCTGCTATGCAAAGAGTAAGCAAGATATTCTCAATTATCATAAAAGAGGAACTTGCAGGAAAAATATTGCAATTCCGGTTTCAACACTTTTTCACCTTGCCAACACCAACAGTGTTGCAGAAATTTCTCACTTTTAGAAGATGAACTAATACGGGAGCATTGCCGCGCCAGATGCCCTGACGTTTACGATGATCAGTCGTATGTCATGCATCTCATCAGTCGTTCTCTACATGTAGAAGGTAGCTCCGACGGAATTACTTATCTACCGCCCTCTGGAACTCCTCAGTCAACGGTTGGGCTATTGCTGGACCGGCGCCACTCGGCCACTTACGCGTCTCCTAGTTCGAATATCATCCATGACTCTGAAACGTAAAGTTCGTTCCCCTTTTTCCCCAAGTGTAACACTTGTTGATAGGACTCCACAAAGTAGTCGTATCTAATTGGAAAGGAAAATTCACCAATATTTCCCAAGCTGATGCTTGTTAATGGATATAAACTTGTTACATCAATCATACCCCTCGAGCGTTGAGGAGGTAACCAAAAGACTCATATCGATGCTTGAAAGAATCAAGATGTGAGTGACAAGATAGTTTTAGCAAGTATAGGACCGGGCAGTCCAATAAATAACATCTCCAAGTGAGGTCCCCTTATATAATTTTTGGAAGTTGAGCGAGTATTTAAATCTTCTTATAAGATAGATTTAAATGAAAATAAAGTTTTGGGAACCTCCCCTTGATAAAATAGTCATAAAAGACTCCGAAATATTTTACATAATATCTGAAGGTGAAGGATAACCTTTGAATAATATAAATCATTATAGAAAGAACTTAAAAGAATTTAAATAAATATTCCAAGAATATTTAATTTATCCATAATAATTAAGGGATATGATTAAATCATAATATTTCTCGTAAGTAATCCTCAAATAAATATATAGAATCGTTTACTAAATAATTCTCTTCTTTAAATGAATATTCAATATAATATTCATTAATTAAATAAAACTCAAGTAAATATTTAAAATAATATTCACTAAATAAATCAAACCTTAAATGAATATTTAAAAATAATATTCATTTAATAACTAATATTCTAAATGAATACCCAAATAATATTCTTAGTAATCAAAACTTTAAAGGAATATTCGAAGCAATATTCCTTAAGTAAATAGAACTTCAAATAAATATTTTAACATAATATTCATCAAGTACATAATATCTTAAATGAATATTCAAAATAATATTCATCAAGTACATAATATCTTAAATGAATATTCAAAATAATATTCATCAAGTACATAATATCTTAAATGAATATTCAAAATAATATTCATTTAATAAATAAATTCCAAATGAATATTCAATTGATATTCAATAAACAAATAATATTCTAGAAAAAATATCCAAATGATATTCATTTAGTAATCGAAACCTTAATATTCGAAATAATATTCCTTGAGTAAATAGAACTTCAAAGAATACTTTTGAAATAATATTTATCAATTACATAAAACTTAAATGAATATCCGAAAGTGATGTTCATTTAATGAATAAAATTCCAATGAATATCAAAGTAATTATTCATTAATAATCAAATCTAATGAATATTCAAAAATAATATCCATTTAATATTTCTCGACTGAGATAATACTCAACTAACATTTCTCGAAAGATTTCCAAGTATTTGATACTTTTATGGAAATAAAAATAATGTTTAATAATAACATTCCTCAAAAGGAATACTAATCTGTCGCTGGAATCCCTCCGGGTTTCCACGACTACATCTATATCTCAAAATACCGACTCCCGGTCTATATTTAAAGAATACATATCATATGCCCTTCACTAAGGGTCCTACCAAAACAATCATGCTTATATCTGATAATCCATATCTAGTCTATAAGCGAATATTAATTCAGGGAACAAGTATTCCAATATACTTGAAAGTAGACATGCATGCTATGGCATATGTTTACAACAATCATCATATATATATTATCACAACAACAGTTCCAAGTATTGGAAACTTGCCTGAGAATCGAGTGCGGGTAGGGGTAATGTGTCCCGGGTCAGCTCGACAATCTATAAACAATCAGAATATTTAAGATTAATCACTTAACGCTTCTTAAAAGGCTAAGTATAAACTCTACTTAAATCGAAATGTGCTTTCGAGTTATCTCGTTACGTCTCTTTTAGTGTAACTCTTTTTATCACCGATACGATCCGACATTCGTTCATTATCAAGACATGTCATCATGCTTATACTTGGTATATACTTAAGTCGTACAAGTTCTAAGGTCGGTCGTTTACGAATCAAGATTATACCTCGAGTTCTATCGCCCGTTTTCTAAGTTATAACCAAAGTCATACTTTTAAGGGGTTCGTTCGCGTTTAATCTCGATTCAAACATTTTTATAAAATCGAAAAACGATCTTTTTAATACGAGGTATTTTCTCACACTATCCTTATGATCTCTAATTTTTAATTATCAAGATTCGCCACTGATTTCGTGGTAATAAATGGATCCAATTTCAGTTACGAACTTTCGTTTACGGTTTCGAACCACTTTTACGAATTTAATCATAACTCCTAAACCGTAAATTGAAATGCTTCGATTCTTTCGCCAAAGTGATCTATGTTCAAAAATCTAGCAGTAGGGTTCATTATCTTGCCAAGAACAGAGAGTTATGGCTACTGTCCAGTTCGGGTTCTTAGTGTTAATGAAAATCGGGCATTACGACGGCTATAAATCGAACGTTCTACTAATCGTAACACTAAAACCAAGCCACACCGGGCATCCATACAACTTATTCACATGGTTTCTCATCCCAAAATGTCCAAGAACATCTTACTTAACCATCATAATCATTGAATCTCTTAATCAACAAAACTAACTACATAATCATGCTTTAATCATCACCATAACCATAATAATTCAAAACCATCAAGAACATCATTAAAACTCAAAGTAAGATCTAAGGTTCTTAAGATTTATACCTTCCTTGGAGTGTGTAAAGACCTTGCTAAGCCTTGTATAGTCCATAACCATCCATAACCGAGCTTAGATCATCCAAGAAATCAAGAAAAACCAAGATTTGTTCTTGAAGTTACTATTCACCCTAGACTTTGATGATTTTATTGAAAATGGAAACAATGGATTTTGAGGCTAAGATTTCTAGGGTATAACTTTTATGAAATATAGGATCTAGGATAAAAGTTTGGTGATCAAACAATGGTTGGAAGAGGGTTTTTGATTCTTGAATTTGGCATAAAGCCGAATGGAGCAAGATGAGAGAGTTTGGAGTTTTTGATCTTGGTTGCTTGGTTGATTTGCATTATTGTGATGTCTTTTGGAAATATATTGGCATAAAGTAGCTTTAATAAAGTGCTCATGTCATTGCATGCATCATCTAGCCATGTGTTGGTGTTTTGTGGTGTAGATGATAAGATTCAACTAAGTACTTGGTTTGATTCTCTAAGTATGCTAGTTGCTCATGTAACTACTTGGTTACTTGCTCTTATCTACTAGCACATGGTTGCCCCTTGGCCCTCTGCTTGTTTCTTGTCCGTTTATTGCTTAATTCGTTGATCGTTCGAGGGAATAACTCATTCGTTTCTAATTAGGGTTTTACCGAAAACCTTCTTAATATTTCTAATACTATTCTTCATCTTTCTTAATACTTCTCGAATTTAAATTCCTTAATTCCCTTTTTATAATCCTTAAGTCTTGCAGTGTCCAGGGAAATCTTGGAGAAAATAAAAGTGCTCTTTTTCTGAATCCGACAGCTTTTACATACACTTATTTTCCTCCTGGATCACTAATACGAACTCAGAAATCCGTTCCAAATACCGGGTATAACATTATTATAATAATATTCCAAATTCCACCAAAATCACTATTCATCACTTATTTTTATTTAATTCCTATAATTAGGAAAATGAACCTGGTTCACCCTCGAGTGTTCCTTAACCTTTTTACGGAACCGCTGGGTTTATAATAGATATTGATTTGGATGACATGAGGGTATCTTATCTTAACTTTCTAGGAGATATATTATTCTAATCTAAGTTATCACCCAATAGCATCCTTCAGGCCATATAACCTTGGAATATATATCCTTCCATTATTCATCCTTTAAAGCCAGTATTACATTGTAGTTGTAACCACTGTTCACTCTTACATCAATACATAATAAAAGTTTTAATTCTACCCAAAAATCTGGGTTCTTACAACTATCATGTGAATTTTACGTTAATACAAGATTTATATCATCTTAAACATATGACATGTAATATAAATCAAGACATAAACATCGAAAAAAATACAGAACTGATGTCCATGTCAACAATTCACATCAGTTCTTAAATGTAACTGATGTCTATGTTTATATTTAACATCAGTTTCTTAGTAGTGAACTGATGTCGATGTTGTGCATTTACATCGGTTTGTTAGTAGGTAACTGATGTATATGCTTCGAATTTACATCGGTTTTATAATTCCCAACCGATGTCTATGAGCGTAATATACATCGTTTCTTAATGTGAAGCTGATGTGTTTCCATTCTTTTTACATCATTGCATATAGGTGTGCTGTTGTTACTTTATCAAATTTAACATCAGTTTTCTGCAAAAGTGATGTCTGATTTGTTTTTTTTATATGTGGATGCCCTATATATATGACATGCCCAAAAAACCAATTACAAAAATCAAAATGGCAAACCAAAACTAATATAACGAAATCAAAATGCCAATATACCAAAGCCAAACCAGTACATTCAATCGGTCAACTACATTCCAATTCACATTAAAACTAGCTACATAATCCATACCATCCAAAATATCCACACCATCCAAAATACCCAAACTACATCCAATTCATCCAAAATAATTCATCAATCATGAAATTGGAAAAAGATATTACTTAGATTTTTTAGAAATGAAAATGTAACACCTACTACAACATATCACTTAGCTGCTTTGGGATTGTATTCGTGCAATTGTGACTTGCCATCAAAGATGTGCTCGAAAACTTTGGGATAGAGGGCAGTAGCTTTTCATACATATCAACTATGGATGTGGGAGCTGGTGGAACATCTAGACTAGTGGACTTTTTACATGCTGCTTTCTTCTCTGCAAGTTGTTGAGATTTAGCCTCCTTGGGAACAGAATTCACATCAAAAGGTTCTTTAGAAGGTTCCTGTAATATCTACGATGATCTGAAGAGATCACTGCATCAAAAACAAAAGATAGATATTAGATGGACGACCTTCAAGCAACAATTATTTTGATTGAGACTTAGCGGATAACAAAGGAATGTAAAAGAAAAAACTAATTGCATAGACATGTATCACACTAAAAGCATTAGAAAAGTAGAAGAACATGACTTCTTAAAATATATAAGTGACTGGATAGAATTTGCGAAACTGAAAGGACTTGAGACATTATATAGAAGTGACTCAGATAAGGATTTACTGAAGTTCTTTATTTTTTGGTAAGCTAAATTCAGCAAATAGGCCAAAGTTTTATAATCCACGTATACTAGAGAAAAATGAGTTACATGACTACTTTGATTATGAGACAATCCATTCATTCAAGTAACCCCCAATTGTGACTTGAGGTAGAAGATGGCAAAAACTCGTCTAACTAGGATTAAAAATGAAGGATGACTTGCACATTTTTAGCTTCTGTATTACAGTGTCCAGCATATATATATATGATTAACCACTAATGCAGAAGCACAAAGGTTGTACATTGTAACTAGGCAAACAGTTGTGATCTACATTAACATATACAGCTCAAGATCTTATGCTGGGTGAGGACTAGAGAGAAAAATAATTAAATAAACTCTTGTTCGATCATGCTTCAGTCAGTAAAATCCTCATAAATTAGCTAAAGATATTTGCACCTTCCATTCTGCATTGCAGGACACCAATAAACGTTAAGAACATTTAAAACATAACACAAGTTGCTTTTAAATCGCATCAGTAAGAATGAAGCAGGCAAAGGACACATAAAATGGAACATCAAGGTTCCATCTTTTAAAAAAAGATATATGGTAAACTGCTACGAAGAGTGGTAAACATGTTGAGCCCAGTCCATTGCATTTGTGATCCTTAAAGAGAATCCATACAAAGAGATAAATTTGAACAACTTCTTGTCAATAATTATTAATTTTTTGTGGTTTGAATTTTTTCATAAAATGTCAACAAGCATTAAAGATAAAAAAAATATTTTAGCAACAACCACATATTTATATATGAAAATAGGATTATAATGTACTATCTAATGTACCAGTTAACAATACGAGATAAAAAGTGGTTATAAAATACTTATAAAGAACTCATTTAAGTGACAAATTATCACACTGGAAAAAAGGATACACAGAATCTTGTATCATCTACATAACACAAAGTTCCCATGAGCAAGGAAAACATGTGCAAAAAAATCCAATTACCTTGTCTGCTTATCATTATCGATAGTATCCGCTCCACGTTCACTCCCGGCAAGATCTATGAAGGAGAGTTTGCCAAATCAATATATGAAGGGAAAAAAGAACTTGAAAGAAATTTACTAGAGTTGTAAAATTCACATAGAATAGAAACATGTTCAAACCCCTGTAGTTGTAAGAGCTAGCATTGTTGTCTCCCTATCACGAGCTGACACCCCTGTAGTTGTACCATGTTTCGTATCCTACACATTAATATTTAAGTTTCATAAATTAAATTTACTCACAATAGATTACATTGATCTGTTCAAAATAATAGGCTACAATTGTCCAAGAAAAAAAGACAAGTCACATTGTAAATAAGACTATTCAGGAGTACAAAAAAAATGGTAACTTACCACAGTCAATGTGAATGCGGTAGAAAGTATCTCCTCATTGTCTTTATGAGATACCATTAGAGGAATTTGTAGTCTTTTTAAGTCGTCCTCCTTCATACTCACGTAAATAATTCCAGTGCCATGTTTCACAATGAAAGCCGTAGAACCCATTATTATTTGAACTAGCTAGAGTACCTACTACCTAGAACTCCTGGAACTCAAGAATGTGCAGCACAATTTCATGTCAAATTAATAATTGTGTGGCAGCATAGATTTACGCATTTAATATAGCATATGTAACCTTACATTAATTTTAATTGTAGATGTTACTAGGCTCACCATTCAGGGCAACTATTCACAACCCCTGCACCTATATTACTACTGGAAAAACACTTCCTGCACACACATTTTCTGCATCAACCTGTAAAATACCATTCCCTTGTCTCTACTACTACTGCTCCTGGACTGATTGAAACCCCACTGAAAGATAAAAAAATCACATAATATGTTTAATGTAGCCACACCAAACTGAAATTTTGTTTAAGTAATTTTAACAAACAGTTGGTGGGTAAAAAAACTGAAGGTAGGAAGCTTGAAGCTCGAACACAAACACAAATCGTACAAATTGAACAATAACATATATACATACGTACATATAACAAAATTGTAAAAATTGAACACAAACACAAATCCTCGAACAATAACACATATACATACATATAAAAGGATAAACCGAGCCGAACAAACCTTAGAGCCTGAATAAAGAAAACAGGCTCCAAGCTAATCGAACCAAATCGAGCAAAAAACGATTACTCCAAGCTTCTTCTTGAACATGCTCCAAGCTACTTCTTGAACAGGCTGAATTAATGATCGACCTAATATTTAAAAGGGGTTTAACGATTGGAGCAAAGATTACAAGAATCACCTACAATTTGAGGTGGGGGTGAGGGTTAATTTGACCTAATTGAAGAAAATAGGGGTTAGGGTTCTTCGCCAATCGCCAGAGCGGCCGGGGGGGGGTGTTTGATTTTTTTGTCTGGGGGGGGTTGTGCTATTTTGTTTAGATTTTTTGTTTTTCTTTTTTATTGTTTAAGTAGAAAGTAGTGCTGAGCGGGAGTTTAATTTTGGTTAAGAGGGGGAAATATTTGGCTAATGGGGAAAAGAAAAGGGGGAAGCGCGATTTTATTTTTTTTAAATTAAACTCCAGACATCGATTTTACGTTGAAATGATGTATTTACTACTATTAGACATCGGTTTAAATTTTACTGATGTTATAGAGACTTTTAACATCAGTGGCTTTTCTAACTGATGTCTAATGTGTGATGTCTATTCCAATTTTTCTAGTAGTGTACGTATGTGACGGCCCCAAATCCCTTAATTAAATTTAACTAAATAATGGTAAAGCATGCATATTAATTAATTAGACATTACCAATCCCACGCCTAGATCGCCAACAGGTAAGAGTTTGAAACAATATAAACTACCAATTCAAAACAATTTATTATTACAAACCACAATTTATTCTAAGTCCAGAATTACAGACTAAGTTCAAAAGTTCTAGCAAAATAAGATCCATCAGATCGTCACTCCCTTCTACCTGGAACTGCCTCCTATAGGCTACACCTGAACCACCACAATTCTTACGCGCAGTCTCAAGAGTCCTTACCATCTTCGAGTTTCACTGAAAGGTTAAGGAAAATAATATCATTGAGCCAATTGCTCAGCAAGTGCATAAACAACAATATAAGACTGGCAAAATAATCCAACTGTAAAGCAAGATATAAAAATCTGCAATTGAAATGTGTCAACTGAATCAATATCAAAATTAAATGAGAAGGAATTGAAATATCTGATAAGACGCTACGAGCAACGCTGGGTGATCAGCCCACGACAGAGCTCCGAACCCGCATATCCAATATGGTGTTCATCAAATATAAGGGGATCCCAGGCACACATTGGCCTATAATAGTAACATGATTTGGATCGGCGCCTCGGTCAAAGTAACATTCCATCCAATTCCATTTAGGTTAAACAATGTCTATCAAATTCAATTCATCTCAAAGAAATAAGATTATCAATGTTATATCAAGTTGTTAATCAACAAGAATAGGATTCTCAAATTTTGAATAAATGACAAGGTCAAATGAAGAAAGTTAATCATTTCAGATTCTTAGAAGTTGGGATTCTGTTTAGAGTACTTTGGTTAAGTCAAGAAAATAAATCAAGAACCAATAAGTGTCTTAAGGTAGAAAAAGAATTCATCATGCAAGAAGGTATTTATATAGTGGTTTCAAGAATTCAAGAATTCAAGAAAATATGAAAGGGTTTCCAAGCAAAATGGTTATCGCTTAACAATTCAAGTCAAGTTTAAGGGATATGAATCAATCAAAGGTATACGACAATAATAAGGTCGGAAAGAATAAGGTACTAATTTGTGACAACTTAACAATTCGATGTCTCATGGCATTCAACATATGGTAATAACAAGGTAGGATAGTACACTTGCCTTAAATCACGAATTTGCACTAGATAGCGTCCTCCTCAATCGGCTCCTTGCCAGGCCTCCTACTCGGACCTATAATAATAATAATAAACAATATCTTATTTTCCCCTCTTTTGTTTACATATCACAAAGCAATCCTAACAGTCCTAACGCCCCATCGATATAACCATGTTATACACATACATTCATATATACATGTAAACACATACGTCATGTAAGTCACTTAGCATGTAAATCACTTAACCTACAATGTAGTATGGTATAGTACTATAATGATTCTACGACTTAACATTGGAGATGTGCCTTTAGGGTTTTTGGAAATCGCTTATTATATTTTTAGAAATTTCGACGGCATCTCCTTTGTATAGTCGTCAAACCATACCGAATATAATCGGTCTCAATCAATCACAAGACAACACAATACACCTCCAATGACTACAACTCCATCAACAATCGACTACTACTACAATCACCAAGCAATCCTAAGTCATCCTACTATCTCCACGACGACTCGTTAAGCAATTCAACAATCAATTTCACATAGCAATTTAATCATTAAAACAATTAAGTCATGTAGCAATTAAATTAAGTAATTAAATGACTAACAATCAACTTCAACTCAAGAACACAATCTCTCCTCACAATCTCTCTTCTCTCCCTCTCTCGGCCTCTCGGCCTCTCTCTCTTTCTCTCCTCTCTCTCGGCTTCTCCCTCTCTCTCTCTCTCTCTCTCGGTCTCTCTCTCCCTCCATCAATCTCTCTCTCTCGGCCTCTCCCTCTTCACCACCAACACTCACCAAAACTCCAACAATTACTTACACACATACTTACACCCAACCTTTGATTCAATTCAATATTTCAACAACCCATCAACACTAACTAACAAATTCATACTAAAATCAAATTATAAAGTTAACCCATCAAATTTCATGTCATATAATCATCAAAATCACTAACCCTTTTAATTTTACACCTACTAACAATCATCAATTAACAATACACACATACCCACATCATATAAACTCATTTAAACTCATACCCATCATCAAACTTAACTTAAAAACTTGTAAAAACTCACATGCATCCATATACCACTTAGTAATTATACAAAATCATCAAATAAACACATGCATGTAACCCTTGGCCCTCTTTTTGATCATGGCCGAAGGTTAGGGTTCTCCGGAGAGCCCAAAATTCGTGGGTCTCTACCAAGGAGTAACACCCAATCGAAAACACCCACAAAACTTACCTCTTGATGCTTGATTTTCGAAAACCCTAATTTGCAAAGTGAAGAAAATTGAAATTCAAAGACATGGGGTTGTAGAGGATGAAGAGAGGAGTATTTTTATAACTAATATGTTGGGGTTTAATGAAGAAATTACCTTGAGGTCTTTGCTTGAATAACAATGGAGATGGAGAGAATACAGAGAGGGTTTTGAGAGAGATGAAGACACGGGGGGGGGGGGGGTGCTCGGCCGAATGAAAAAAAAAAAGAAGGGGGTGGGTTTGTTTTTGTCTAACACACACACACATGTAATTAAAATGTATTTTAATGATACACCTTAATTAGTTAAAGGACTTAACAATTAAATCCTAATTGAAAAATATTTTGGATCCAAAAATAAATTATTGACACATAAAATTAAAATATGAAATTCTCTTCCTCAATATATTTTAAAAACATTTTTAAAATCGTTTTATAAAAAGATTTGAATTTTACAAGTTTTAATATTTTAAAAAGGAAAATAATTGGAAAAATCCTTTTAAAATATTTTAATTCGAAATTAAATTAAACTTTTATTTTTAAAATGTCTTTAAATACACAAAGATAATAAAACAAGAAATTTCATAATTTTTACTAACTCCAAGGATTTTACAAAAATGTTTAAGCGAAAATAAAAGCATATTTTAACATTTAAAAGCTATACAGAATTTTAATAAAATTTCACGTCGACACCTCTAGCAATTAGACACATAACACATATTCACAATCACACAAACATGTAATGACTCATCAATTAAGGCACATAATAATATTTTTAATGCCAAATAATATTATTTATAGAGTACGAAATTCCCAGATATTACATCCTTCCCCCCTTAAAAGGATTCTGTCCCCAGAATCAGCTATGTAAACAAATGAGGGTACTGCTCTAACATATCACTTTCTAACTCCCAGGTTGACTCTTCAACCTTAGGATTCCTCCACAAAACTTTAACTAAAGCAACTGATTTATTTCTAAGCACTTTCTCTCGGCGATCTTCTATTCTGATCGGCCGCTCTACATAATACAAATCTGGCTGAATTTCTACTGGCTCATACTCTATTACACACTTAGTGTCAGGATGAAACTTCTTAAGCATCGATACATGAAAAACATTATGAATATGCTGCATCTGAGGCGGTAAAGCTAATTCATAAGCTACTTTGCCTACGCGTCGCAGAATCTCAAAAGGTCCTACAAATCTTGGACTTAGCTTTCCTTTCTTCCCAAATCTGGTTAATCCTTTCCATGGCGAAACTTTTAACAACACTGGATCACCTACTTCAAAATCTACTTTCTTTCTTGCTGGATCCGCATACTTTCTCTGTTTGTCTTGAGCAGCTCGCAATCTTTTCTGAATTATTTTCACTGTCTCTTTTGTCTGCTGAATCAATTCTGGTCCTACTATCTTTCGCTCACCAACTTCTTCCCAACACACAGGAGATCTACACTTCCTTCCATAGAGAGCTTCATATGGAGGCATCCCAATACTAGCATGATAGCTGTTGTTGTAAGAAAATTCCACCAAAGGTAGATGCTCGTCCCAATTGCCTTTAAAATCTACTGCACAAACTCTAAGCATGTCTTCAATTGTCTGAATCGTTCTTTCACTCTGACCATCTGTCTGAGGATGATAAGCAGTACTCATTCTGAGTTGCGTTCCGAGATGTTCTTGAAACTGTCTCCAAAATCTTGAGTTAAAACGTGGATCTCTGTCAGATACTATGGATACTGTAACTCCATGACGGGTCACAATCTCCTTCAAGTACAAATGCACCAACTTATCTAGCGAAAACCTCTCGTTAATCGGCAAGAAATGAGCTGATTTTGTCAGTCGGTCAACTATAACCCAAATAGCATCATGATTAGCCTTCGATCTTGGTAGACCTACTACAAAATCCATTGCAATGTGCTCCCACTTCCACTCAGGTATCTCCAATGGTTGAATTAATCCACTTGGTCTTTGATGTTCTGCTTTCACTCTTTGGCATGTATAACAACGACTTACCCACTCAGCAATTTCTCTTTTCATGTCTGGCCACCAAAAGTTCTTCTTCAAATCTTGATACATTTTTGTGCTTCCAGGATGTAATGAAAACTTAGAACTATGGGCATCACACAACAACTCTTCTTTCAACTCTTTCACATCAGGAATCCATATCCTTGAGGAAAATCTTAAAATACCTTGATTATCTTTCTGCGTGCAAATTTCTTCTCCGGTCAATTCATTCAATCTCTGATTCATCACTTCTTCTTGGCATTTCCGAATTTTGTCCAATAATACTGGTTGAAATGTCATGGTATAGACTTGCTCTGCTGGTATCTCTGTTGCACAAACTTCAATTTCTAACTTCTCAAACTCTCTAAACAATTCTTGAGTCATTGTCAGCGTATTCAATCTTTCCTTCCTGCTTAGCGCATCAGCTACGACATTCGCCTTTCCCGGGTGATAACTAATGGTACAATCATAATCCTTTATCAGTTCTAACCATCTTCTTTGTCTCATGTTGAGTTCCTTCTGAGTAAAAATATACTTTAGGCTCTTATGATCCGTGAATATCTCACACTTCTCACCATAAAGATAATGTCTCCACAATTTCAATGCAAACACAATCGCTGCTAGCTCGAGGTCATGGGTAGGGTATCTCTGTTCATGAGGTTTCAGTTGCCTTGAAGTGTACGCAATCACCTTTCCATGCTGCATCAACACACACCCTAAACCCTTATGAGAAGCATCACTATAGATTACAAACTCTCCTTTATCATCTGGCAATGCCAACACTGGAGCAGTTACCAATCTTTGCTTAAGCTCTTGAAAATTCCTTTCACACTTATCAGTCAATTCAAACTTTTCATTCTTCCGTGTCAACTTAGTCAATGGTACCGCAATCTTAGAAAAGTCCTTAACAAATTTGCGATAATATCCTGCTAGTCCCATAAAACTTCTTACTTCTGTTGGTGTCCTTGGTCTTTCCCAATTCACAACTGCTTCGATCTTTGCTGGGTCAACTCGAATCCCTTCCTTACTCACAATATGTCCCAAAAATTGGACTTCCTTCAACCAAAACTCACACTTGGAAAACTTGGCATACAACTTCTCCTTTCTCAATGTCTCAAATGCTCTGCATGTTCAGCTTCCGTCTTAGAGTATATCAAAATATCGTCGATGAAGACTATCACAAACTTATCTAAAAACTTCTTAAACACTCGGTTCATCAAATCCATAAATGCTGCTGGTGCGTTCGTCAATCCAAAAGCCATAACCAAAAATTCATAGTGACCATACCTCGTTCGAAAAGCAGTCTTCGGTATATCCTCTGGTTTGATTTTCAGCTGGTGATATCCTGATCTTAGATCTATCTTCGAAAAACATGTCGCTCCTTTCAACTGGTCAAACAAATCATCGATCCTCGGTAATGGGTATCTATTCTTGATAGTCAATTTATTCAATTCTCGATAGTCGATACAAAGTCTCATACTTCCATCTTTCTTCTTCACGAACAATACTGGCGCTCCCCAGGGTGATACACTTGGTCTTATAACTCCTTTGTTCAATAAATCTTGAAGTTGACTGGCGAGTTCCTTCATTTCAGACGGTGCCATCCTATATGGAGCCTTGGAAATAGGTTCTGTCCCTGGTGCTAAGTCAATCGCGAACTCAATCTGACGATCTGGAGGTAATCCGGGTAGTTTTTCGGGAAAAACATCGGGAAACTCATTGACTACGGGAATATCCTCTAATTTCACTTCTTCTCGACTCTTGTCTATCACATAAGCAAGATAAGCCTCACATCCTTTCCTTAACAATTTCTTGGTTTGCATCATGGTAAGAAACGTACTAGTCTGCTTACGCCCTTTAAAGATAACTTTATCGCCTTCTGGAGATCTCAACGTAACTCTCTTACTCTTACAATCGATATGCGCATCATACTCGGCAAGCCAATCCATTCCTAAAATTATGTCAAAATCCCCTAGTTGAAAAGGTATCAAGGTGACGGGAAAAAGATATCCTGAAATCTCTACTGCACAAGGTGAACATACTTTATCTACTGGTATCTGATCCTGATTAGCTAACACAATATTCAAAGCTTCTCTTAACATACGAATATCACACTTCAACTTATTCACAAAATCTTTAGAAACAAACGATCTAGTAGAACCCGAATCAATTAACACTTTTGCACTAATGGCGTTCACGAAAAGCGTACCTGCCACTACATCCGAGCTTCTCACTGCATCGTTCATGTTTATGTTGAAGGTCCGGGCATGAATTAGATAGGCTGAAGCTTGATAACTTGGAGCTTGAAGGGCTGGAACTTGCTGAAGTACAGGTGGATTTAGAATCTGAGTTGGAATCTGAGATGTTGCCCTTTCCTTCTGATTCTGATCACTCTCACCTTCTATTATCATTGCCTTCTGAACCACTTCTGCATACGAGTTGATTTCAAAAGCTGCAACTCTGCTCCTTAACCATGGCTTCAATCCCTGTTGAAACCTCTTTGCTCTCTTCTCATCCGTATCCACATAATCTCCTACAAACCTTGCTAACTCTGTAAACTTCTTCTCATACTCATCAACATTCATATTTTCCTGCTTAAGATTAAAGAACTTTAACTCCATCTGATTCTGCATATATCTAGGAAAATACTTCTCCAGAAAAATCCTTTTAAACCAATCCCACTGAATCACTTCTATTGCTTCCAATGCTTTAGCCGACTCCCACCAATAATTAGATTCACCTTTAAGAAAATAACTAGCAAATTCTACCTTCTGCTCATCACTAACCTTCACCAATGCGAAGGCCTTCTCCATTTCCTTAAGCCATATCTGGGCTTCAACTGGATCTTTTGTTCCTTGGAAATCTGGGGGTTTCACAGCCTGAAAAGATTTAAAAGTTACCACAAGCTGAGCTGGTTGTTGCTGTCCTTGTTGTTGTTGCAATTGCTGATGTTGTTGCTGAAGTAGCTGCTGCTGCTGAGCCAAAGTAGTCGTCTGCTGTTGCAAAAGTCCCAAAAGTTGGGCCATATCCATATTGCCTTGATTATCATCTCTATTCTGATCATCTTGATCCCTATTTTGATTAGCTCTAGTATTGCTCCTTCTTGGAGGCATCTTTCTGAATATTAAACAAGCATCTATTTATCCACAAGCATACATCTAACCGCAACATGGCACAATATGGTCTAACAGTTCTAATATGACATGTACAACCTAAAATTTAAACAATCTCACGCGCCCAATTAATACGATAAAAAGGAAACGATAATAATAATAACGATACGGCACCGATGACATCCATCGATAACCCAAATCCAACAGTTCAAAGTACCAACCAACATAAAGTACGAAAACCGAAACTGAAAGTACGATAAAGTCTAACAACATAAGTCTGATAATAAAATGGCTATACTATACGCCATCGCATAAAACCCAAAGCATAAAACTAGTTATCCAGCAACTGGCTGATCACACGCTGAAGCTCGTCCACCATCATCTGAACCATGGCATAACTCTCCCAATCTCGATAAGGTACCATAGTGCGAAGCCTCTCGTTAGCCATCTCGGTGAGTGACTGAAGCCTGGAGGCAAGAGTCGGGACATGATCCTCGGGTATATCCTCATCATCGCCATACAATGCATCAACTCTCCTCTGAAGCTGAGCGTTCTCATCATAAAGATGATCACACTCCCTAAGTAACTCCTGATAAACGGGCAAAGGTACAGTATCTGCTGTCTCGGCAGGAGGTGGAGCTGAAGGTCCTGGTGCCAGCTGTCGCTGCCAATAATAATATAATATATATATATATATATATATATATATATATATATATATATATATATATATATATATATATATATATAGCGTCAGATAAAACTTAGAAACATCCTACTTAAACACTCTCGATAATAGGAGTCAATCAATCCTATTCTTTTAGAAAATCATACTATTAACCTTCTAAGTGAATTTCTATTTCAATCCTAAGTGATTATTGAAAATGTGATCTATCTTGTTACCTAAACCTATATTGTTCAGTGACTCAAACCTGTGGCTCTGATACCAAACCTGTGACGGCCCCAAATCCCTTAATTAAATTTA
This sequence comes from Kitagawia praeruptora, assembly GCA_037693485.1. Classification (NCBI taxonomy): domain Eukaryota; kingdom Viridiplantae; phylum Streptophyta; class Magnoliopsida; order Apiales; family Apiaceae; genus Kitagawia; species Kitagawia praeruptora. Next base: position 55,930,177 of record CM075350.1, on the reverse strand, counting down.
ACTAAATAATGGTAAAGCATGCATATTAATTAATTAGACATTACCAATCCCACGCCTAGATCGCCAACAGGTAAGAGTTTGAAACAATATAAACTACCAATTCAAAACAATTTATTATTACAAACCACAATTTATTCTAAGTTCAGAATTACAGACTAAGTTCAAAAGTTCTAGCAAAATAAGATCCATCAGATCGTCACTCCCTTCTACCTGGAACTGCCTCCTATAGGCTACACCTGAACCACCACAATTCTTACGCGCAGTCTCAAGAGTCCTTACCATCTTCGAGTTTCACTGAAAGGTTAAGGAAAATAATATCATTGAGCCAATTGCTCAGCAAGTGCATAAACAACAATATAAGACTGGCAAAATAATCCAATTGTAAAGCAAGATATAAAAATCTGCAATTGAAATGTGTCAACTGAATCAATATCAAAATTAAATGAGAAGGAATTGAAATATCTGATAAGACGCTACGAGCAACGCTGGGTGATCAGCCCACGACAGAGCTCCGAACCCGCATATCCAATACGGTGTTCATCAAATATAAGGGGATCTCAGGCACACATTGGCCTATAATAGTAACATGATTTGGACCGGCGCCTCGGTCAAAGTAACATTCCATCCAATTCCATTTAGGTTAAACAATGTCTATCAAATTCAATTCATCTCAAAGAAACAAGATTATCAATGTTATATCAAGTTGTTAATCAACAAGAATAGGATTCTCAAATTTTGAATAAATGACAAGGTCAAATGAAGAAAGTTAATCATTTCGGATTCTTAGAAGTTGGGATTCTGTTTAGAGTACTTTGGTTAAGTCAAGAAAATAAATCAAGAACCAATAAGTGTCTTAAGGTAGAAAAAGAATTCATCATGCAAGAAGGTATTTATATAGTGGTTTCAAGAATTCAAGAATTCAAGAAAATATGAAAGGGTTTCCAAGAAAAATGGTTATCGCTTAACAATTCAAGTCAAGTTTAAGGGATATGAATCAATCAAAGGTATACGACAATAATAAGGTCGGAAAGAATAAGGTACTAATTTGTGACAACTTAACAATTCGATGTCTCATGGCATTCAACATATGGTAATAACAAGGTAGGATAGTACACTTGCCTTAAATCACGAATTTGCACTAGATAGCGTCCTCCTCAATCGGCTCCTTGCCAGGCCTCCTACTCGGACCTATAATAATAATAATAAACAATATCTTATTTTCCCCTCTTTTGTTTACATATCACAAAGCAATCCTAACAGTGCTAACGCCCCATCGATATAACCATGTTATACACATACATTCATATATACATGTAAACACATACGTCATGTAAGTCACTTAGCATGTAAATCACTTAACCTACAATGTAGTATGGTATAGTACTATAATGATTCTACGACTTAACATTGGAGATGTGCCTTTAGGGTTTTTGGAAATTGCTTATTATATTTTTAGAAATTTCGGCGGCATCTCCTTTGTATAGTCGTCAAACCATACCGAATATAATCGGTCTCAATCAATCACAAGACAACACAATACACCTCCAATGACTACAACTCCATCAACAATCGACTACTACTACAATCACCAAGCAATCCTAATTCATCCTACTATCTCCACGACGACTCGTTAAGCAATTCAACAATCAATTTCACATAGCAATTTAATCATTAAAACAATTAAGTCATGTAGCAATTAAATTAAGTAATTAAATGACTAACAATCAACTTCAACTCAAGAACACAATCTCTCCTCACAATCTCTCTTCTCTCCCTCTCTCGGCCTCTCGGCCTCTCGGCCTCTCTCTCTTTCTCTCCTCTCTCTCGGCTTCTCCCTCTCTCTCTCTCTCTCTCTCTCTCGGTCTCTCTCTCCCTCCATCAATCTCTCTCTCTCGGCCTCTCCCTCTTCACCACCAACACTCACCAAAACTCCAACAATTACTTACACACATACTTACACCCAACCTTTGATTCAATTCAATATTTCAACAACCCATCAACACTAACTAACAAATTCATACTAAAATCAAATTATAAAGTTAACCCATCAAATTTCATGTCATATAATCATCAAAATCACTAACCCTTTTAATTTTACACCTACTAACAATCATCAGTTAACAATACACACATACCCACATCATATAAACTCATTTAAACTCATACCCATCATCAAACTTAACTTAAAAACTTGTAAAAACTCACATGCATCCATATACCACTTAGTAATTATACAAAATCATCAAATAAACACATGCATGTAACCCTTGGCCCTCTTTTTGATCATGGCCGAAGGTTAGGGTTCTCCGGAGAGCCCAAAATTCGTGGGTCTCTACCAAGGAGTAACACCCAATCGAAAACACCCACAAAACTTACCTCTTGATGCTTGATTTTCGAAAACCCTAATTTTCAAAGTGAAGAAAATTGAAATTCAAAGACATGGGGTTGTAGAGGATGAAGAGAGGAGTATTTTTATAACTAATATGTTGGGGTTTAATGAAGAAATTACCTTGAGGTCTTTGCTTGAATAACAATGGAGATGGAGAGAATACAGAGAGGGTTTTGAGAGAGATGAAGACACGGGGGGGGGGGGGGGTGCTCGGCCGAATGAAAAAAAAAAGAAGGGGGTGGGTTTGTTTTTGTCTAACACACACACACATGTAATTAAAATGTATTTTAATGATACACCTTAATTAGTTAAAGGAATTAACAATTAAATCCTAATTGAAAAATATTTTGGATCCAAAAATAATTTATTGACACATAAAATTAAAATATGAAATTCTCTTCCTCAATATATTTTAAAAACATTTTTAAAATCGTTTTATAAAAAGATTTGAATTTTACAAGTTTTAATATTTTAAAAAGGAAAATAATTGGAAAAATCCTTTTAAAATATTTTAATTCGAAATTAAATTAAACTTTTATTTTTAAAATGTCTTTAAATACACAAAGATAATAAAACAAGAAATTTCATAATTTTTACTAACTCCAAGGATTTTACAAAAATGTTTAAGCGAAAATAAAAGCATATTTTAACATTTAAAAGCTATACAGAATTTTAATAAAATTTCACGTCGACACCTCTAGCAATTAGACACATAACACATATTCACAATCATACAAACATGTAATGACTCATCAATTAAGGCACATAATAATATTTTTAATGCCAAATAATATTATTTATAGAGTACGAAATTCCCAGATATTACAACGTAGGCCATAATTATGCCATTGAACTATTTTGCATTCTAGATATAGAGCATCTGTTTATTCAATGTATGTGAATGACTATTAAGCTCGGTTACCCTGACTCTTCGTTGTGCCTCAAGTACCAATGGCGGACACTTATGTTTGGTCAAAACATATATATTTTAATATTTTTCAAGAAATTGCAAAGTCCTACATTTAAGAAATTGTAGTAGAAATGGTAGAGTTGGAGTGGTAGTTTAATGTATATTACTTTTGGAAATTGAGAAATGATTATGAATTTGACAGTGTTTAGGATCATCTGAAATAGTTCCAAAGTTGTTTTAAACTATGAGGCTCCACTCCATTTTTATGTCGATAATGATCCTTATGAGTTTTAACATTGATTTATACATTGAAGTCTAATTTGAGCATTATGTTCTAGTTTTTACCTTGTTCTTCGAATCTATCTAGTAATGTTGTTACTTGTTTCTACCACATTCTGAAATTCTAATTAAATATGTTTTCTTTATTATTTAGGAACTCTTGTCCCCCCTCCAAGCAACTTGTCTGGCCAGCAAGGTATGTTGTATACATATAATTATGTTATGTGAATCCCGTGCTCTGTGAAATTAGGTGCTGAATACAAGTAGTGCTAATTAGTCTTGATAATACCTTTATGTATATGATAAATAATGCCTCTCTTTATGGTCTTCTGAGTATATGCCTATTTTATTGTTGATTGGGCTGTCTGTGTAGTAGAAAAGGTAGAGTTTCATTGGAGTGTTAGTTTAATGTATATTACTTTGTAGAATTGAGAAATGATTATGAATTTGACAGCCATTAGGATCATCTGAAATAGTTCCAAAGTTGTTTAGGATCATATGAAAAGGAGGCTCTACTCCATTTTAATGTCGATAATGATCCTTATTAGTTTAAGTGTGATTTATACATTGATGTTTGATTTGAGCATTATGTCCTAGTTTTTACTCTGTTCTTCTAAATTACATGTCCTAGTTGCTTGTTCTGCCTAATATGATTTCTTTATTTTTTGGATCATCTGTCCCCTCTCGGGGCAACTTGAATTTGACAGTGTTTAGGATCATCTGAAGTAGTTCTAAAGTTGTTTTTGAGAAGTGGTATGAATTTTAATTATGTTTGTGAGAATGCTAGGCCCTAACCCTTACAAAATATATCTAAAAAAATCTGCCTTATGGTGTGCTGAAACAAAGACTGTATGATGAGTTCCGGAAAGTTGGTGAGATAGCTAAAGATATTAAGGGAAGATGGATATCACTTTCCAGTACAGGGGCTCTCGACACAAAACATACACATTCGCGTTCATTAGATACATCGAATTGGCATCGGTAAATGCTGCGCTAAAGGTCAGAATTAGTATTTGCTTCTTTAAAGAAAAAAATAAGTACTACCGGTTCTTTATGAATTTTCAAGATAACTTTCTTGTGTGATGCTTTTCAGGCCCAAAGCTTAATCCTTGATGGAAATACTGTGTAGATACTCAAGAATACCTCTACCTATGACATTGGTAGAATTTTTTTGTAATGCATTACAAACTAATTGTCCTTACAGTGTTTAGGTTACTGATTGTTTTTTTTTGTTTTCAGCTCCTCCTGCCTTTACCGATCAACTCGCCATCCACTTTGAAGTCGTCGCGGATGTGCTCTTATTTGATCTGAACTCGCTGAGGATCCACAGCATGTGGTTATCAAATGTTGACTAAGGGAGATTGATCACTCTCAAGAATGAGGGTTATGTCAACAGAGAACTACTAAGGAAGATTGAAGATTTCTTCTGTGAGGATTTCCCAAACAAGGATTTCCGTTACACTTATTGGAGGCCCAGTGATAACAATGGGGTCTTCAATTTCTGGAGACATGCCGTGCAAAAGCACAACATCTATCAGGGAAGAAATTTTTTGGAGAGTTACTACCAGACTGCTACCCACCTTGCATCCCTCCATCACGCCCGTCTTAAACAATATTGGAGCCATGTGCTATGAACAAAAATGAGGCCCTTGATAAAACACTGAAAATTCAATTTTTTATTTATAATAAAAATAAATCTCCAGTACATATACAAATTGCAATACAAATTAATGTAAACTATTTACTTAAAAAGTGTCATTCTTCGAACACTCTTTGAAGCAAAATCATCAATCAACTCTTCATATTTAATTGTCTCCAAAACCTCATTTTCAATCGCTATTAACGCCAATCCATTGAGTCGTTCTTGGAGCATTGTTGATCGCAAATAATACTTCAATAACTTCAATTTGGAAAAACTCCTTTCAACTGTTGCAACGGTAACAGGTATAGTTAACAAGATTCTATATGCAATAGTTATATTAGGAAAACATTCCAAGCTTTTCAAATATTTCAATATATCAATAGCCCCCACTATATCTATAGGTAGAATTTCTGTAAGCAACTTTAACTCTATAAATAAATCATTCCCATCAATATCAGATTATCCATTATGTTTAATTGCATTTTCAAAGTTAACACAAGAATTTTTCAAACTCATATCATTTAATGACTTAAATTTTTTAGAAGTAAACAAGAATCCAAAGGTATTTTCATATTCTTTATATTGCTCAAATCTCCTATTAAGAGACTAATTGCTTGATCAACCATGTAAAGAAAATAATTAACTCTAAAATGTTCCTCACCAAATAATGGAGCAACTAATGATGTACTTGGATTTTCATCAAAGTGTTTTTTTTCTTTGAATTTCACGCCTTTGTGGAAAAATAGGATCAATATCCATTTCAACTGCAATTTCTTTCGCACTAGCTAAGGCATCTTAAAATCCAGTTTCCCTATAAGCCTAAAAAAAAAAAGAAATTAAACCCTTTACTTTTTCAATAGCCACATCAATAAGCATATCCTTCGATTGTAAAAGTTTGCTCACGATATTAATTACACATAACATTTCATACCAAATAATTATTGCAATCAAAAATTCAAAATCACCTAGCTCATTAGTTGCTAGAGATTTAGCTTCACTCTTCATTTTGGAATCATTATCAACATCTGCTATCTAAAGTAAAGCCTCTCGAATTTCTAACATTTGAAATCTTCTAGCTTTAACACTATCAACATGACTCTCCCAACGAGTAAATGACAATGATTTAAGAGTCAATCCTTTAACAATATCTTTTAAAATTTGTCATCTTTTAGTTGAACAAGCAAAAATTGTATATATACGTTGAATAACTCCAAAAAAATCTCTAGCTTTATTACACGTGTTAGCCATATAAGTTTAGACTATGACAACCACAAGGAGTATAAAAAGCTCTACAATTTGAAGGTCCGGCTATTGAGGAGTGCAAGAAGCCCAATTGCACAGGGCTCATAATTTGAAGGGCCTCCAATTTAAATAAGCCCATATATAGATATATATATGTATATGTCTAGGTAAGTAAAAAATAATCACACGCAATTGACTGTAAGAGCATCTCCAAGGGTGTTATGTATATTTGTTAGCTATAATATAATATATTGATAATTATCTAAAATTATAGGTAAGAGGTTATAGGTTTACTCCAATGGTATTATGTATAATTATATTACCTAAAATTATACCTAATAGATTTAGAGGTTTTACAAATGTAGCTAGCCCAATTTTAGTTATCTATATTTTTTTGCTAAGGGATAATGGTTGGAGTATTGAATTTTTACCTAATATCTAAAATGTGCCACATAGATGCCATGTAGGTGACACATAGATGAATTTAACTAACAGTTTTTATCATTGGAGATGCTCTAAGCCTCCATTAGGATCTCCCTTTCGAAAGTTACGCCATTCTTCTAGGAAATTACAGAACCAACTGTCCAACTTTAATAATCAATCCTTCAATTACTTATGGCTTTTGATTTCATTATCAACGGTACAAAAATTATCCTATATATTCTTTTTGTTCTAATATCGATTTTGACTCATATTTTCCTAATTCTCTCTTTATTCATTTGTCCGGAAGAAGAAAAATTATGTAATATAATTGATTTTATTCCTTTAAGAATCAAGCTTCAGGCCTTCAGTAGTTCAATTCAGCCTTCACTCTTCTTTAAAAATTGGAAGGAGTGTTGCCTATTGGTGGAACTTGGTTTGGTATTGATCTGGGCACAGGACACTGAATAACTCATTCTATCTCAGGTTTTTTTATTCCATTTAGCATTTTAATAATTACTTTAATTTTTGGTGTCATTATTTGTTTGTGTGAATTTTCTAAACATGCCTCCTAAAATCAGAAAATTTGAATGTGGACATGAAAAGCGTATGAAAAAAAAAAAAAGAACTGAAGCGTTGATTAAATCCCAAAGAGGTGCTCTTAATAGGTTCATTGTAAGAGAAAAAAAGGTTCCCACTGAAAATTAGGATATGATTGTTGGTGTTAATAATATAGAGAATGAAAATGTTAATGACTTACCACTAGATATTGAAGTGCCTGTTTGTGATGATGTGCCTATTGAAAATGAAAACTATGATGATGTAGAAAATTTTGATGATATTGCTTTTGAAAATGTTAGTGTTGAACAAACAAACTTATCTAAAACTTGTCTTTTCTCTGATATATATGACCCTAGAACTTGGGATGGTCTTGATTCTAAAATGATTGATTTATTGGTGAAAAATGGCCCTAAAAGAGATCATTCTCTTACAAAGGGTCCCAAAGATAATTTTTCTAGGAGATTTACAGCAAACTTGTATACTAGAGTTTTATCAAATGGACAAAATTGTGATAGAGATTAGCTTGTTTATTCCAAGGAGCTTGATAGAATTTTTTGTTTTCGTTGTAAAATATTTAAAAGGGGAATTGGTAGAGGTCTATTAACAAATGAAGGTTTTTCGGATTGGGGTCATGTAGGTTTAAGGCTTAAAGAACATGAGACAAGTATAGATCATGTTAAAAATTTGAGCACTTGGTATAAGACGCGTCTTAGGTTTCGAAAGAATCAAACTCTTGATAAAACTACTCAAACACTAATTGAAAAAGAAAAAGATCACTGGAAACAAGTATTGCATAGAATTATTTCTATTATTAAGTATCTTGCTAAGCATAATGTGGCATTTCATGGTTCTAATGATAGATTGTACCAGAAAAGTAATGGTAACTTTTTGGATAATGAAGTGGATAGTCATTATTTAGGTCACAACTGATGCATGGTTATAATGTAGATATTTTACTTCATATTAATCTTCATTAGCCTTGTTTTATGATGCTTTGGTCCTATATAAATAATATTAATTGTTATTTAACTTACATGGATGCTAAGTGGGTGTTTTCTATGTTAGTAGGAGCTTCCAATGGAGTAAGGTATTGGGGACAAAAAGGCATGTTGAAAGGAGGTAAAACGTAGAGAAAATGGGTCCTCAGCTTAGGCTCAGGGGTCCTGAGCAAATTAGAATGTTCACATTTTGGAGTCATGGGACCTGAGCATCGCACTCAAGGGCCTTGAGGGAAGCTGTAGCAAGCTCAGGGGCCTGAGCATCATAGTCAGGGGTCTTGAGCTGGATAAAAATAGATTTATTTATTTAATTGTAATTAGTTTTTAGTTACCATGTATGACTTTTAAAAGCCCATCCAAGTATATAAAAATATTGGAACGAAGGTTTATGGGGGGATCGGACAACAGGAGAGGAGGAGGGAGGGAGAGAGAGAGAGAGAGAGGGAAAAACACTTTTGAGAGAGAATTTGATAGCAAGGATTGAAGGGATTCCATCCAAGCTTTAAGAGACTTCATCAAGTTGTATCTTCTTTACTCTAAACTCTTGTAAGCATGATTTTACCCATTAATATATACTTGTTTTCTGTATCTAGCATGGGTAACTAATTCTCTAATCCGAGAATTAGGTAGTATTCATTGGTGATACATGTTGGTTTGATTGTATGTGAATTCTCTACTTTTGCTAATCTATCATTGAGGGCTTAACCCAATTAAAGGAGTAGCTAACCTCTAATTGTATTCATAGGGATTATGACGAATTGGAAGAGGAGTCATAATTCTTGTTCATGATTTGGTAGAAATAATTTGATTATTGAATCCGGAGATTAATAAGAGGACTGTGAAACTTGTAATTCTTGGGTCTTATTAGAATTGTATTTCAATTGATCATGGGAGTGACTTTTGAGATATGGTTGTAGACACTATCTTGTATCTTGGGAGAGAACATTATAAAGTTTAGAAGAATTGTTTTTAGCAAAAGTACGAGAAATTTATATCGCATTACATCAACATCATTGAACCAATTGAAGAACCCTAGTTCTCGGGTTGTTTCTCCTCATCGATAAAACTTAGTTTTACTTGCTTATAATTAGTTTATTTAACAACAAACCACCATAATATTTCACCACACTTCTAGATTGTAAGAGATAAAAGACTTGAAATTGGTATTGATATCAGTCCTTTCCTGTGAACGAACTTCATAAAAATATACATGAACAACAACATCCAAAATGATTTAATACTTTTACTTGGTTCCGCGATTAAAAGTGAAATCATTAGGAAAATAAAACAAGCAAATATTTTTCAGTTATACTTGATTGTACTCCTGATGTTAGTCATCAAGAGCAAATGTCTTTGATATTAAGATATGTGGACGTTTTCTCTGATCTTGTTTGTGTTGAAGAATCTTTTTTAGGATTTTTAAATGTGAATGATACAACTGGACAAGGGCTTTTTGATGTTTTACAAAATGAATTAAAACTTCTTGATCTTGATATATTTGATGTTCGAGGTGAAGGTTATGACAATGGATTGAATATGAAAGGAAAATATTAAGGGGTACAAAAAAATTACTAGAAATAAATTGTAGAGCTTTTTATGCTCCTTGTGGTTGTCATAGTCTAAACTTAGCATTATGTGATATGGCTAACACGTGTAGTAAAGCTAGAGATTTTTTTGGAGTTATTCAACGTATATATACAATTTTTGCTTGTTCAACTAAAAGATGGCTTTAAAAGACAATGTTAAAGGACTGACTCTTAAATCATTGTCATCTACTCGTTGGGAGAGTCGTGTTGATAGTGTTCAACCTATAAGATTTCAAATGTTAGAAATTCGAGAGGCTTTACTTCAGATAGCAGATGTTGATAATGATTCCAAAATCAAGAGTGAAGCTAAATCTCTAGCAACTAATGAGCTAGGTGATTTTGAATTTTTGATTGCAATAATTATTTGGTATGAAATATTATGTGTAATTAATATCGTGAGCATGCTTTTACAATCGAAGGATATGCTTATTGATGTGGCTATTGAAAAAGTAAAGGGTTTAATTTCTTTTTTTGAGGCTTATAGGGAAACTGGATTTCAAGATGCCTTAGCTAGTGCGAAAGAAATTGCAATTGAAATGGATATTGATCCTATTGTTTCTCAAAGGCGTGAAATTCGAAGAAAAAACACTTTGATGAAAATCGGATGAAGGTCAACTTTAACCTTTTTTTAATACAAAATACACAAAAATAACTATTTTCAAATTTTGGCCAATTTTAACCCATGGGATACCCAACTGTCAGTGGAGTATCCACTTTTATATGATATACCCAACTGGCAGTGGAGTATTCAATATATGGGATACCCAACTACCAGTGGAGTATCTTATACAAATTGGGATACCCAACTGTTAGTGGAGTATCCAAAAGGCTAAAATTGGCCACTTTTTTTAGAATGGTCATTTTTGTTATTTTTACTCAAAAAATGGTTATTTTTGTAATTTTTTCATGAAAATCCAAGTACATCATTAGTTGCTCCATTATCTGGAGAGGAACATTTTAGAGTTAATTATTTTCTTTACATGGTTGATCAAGCAATTAGTTCTCTTAATAGGAGATTTGAGCAATACAAAGAATATAAAAATATCTTTGGATTCTTGTTTACTTCTAAAAAATTTAAGTCATTAGATGATATGAGTTTGAAAAATTCTTGTGTTAACTATGAAAATGCACTTAAACATAATGGACAATCTGATATTGATAGGAATGATTTATTTATAGAGTTAAAGTTGCTTACAGAAATTTTGCCTATAGATATAGTGGGGGCTATTGATATATTGAAATATTTGAAAAGCTTGGAATGTTTTCCTAATGTAACTATTGTAACAAAATTCTATATGCAATACAAATGGTTTACAAATGGTTTACATTAATTTGTATTGCAATTTGTATATGTACCGGAGATTTATTTTTATTATAAATAAAAAAAAATGAATTTTCAGTTTTTTATTAAGGGTCTCATTTTTGTTCATAGCACAGGGCCCCAATACTGGACAGAAACATTGGTGACCGTGCAGCTTGGATTTCTACATGATAAGCATGGTGTTTTAGAAGACCATATCAGGAGCAGTGCTCAAGTTCGTTCTGAAGAGGGTTCTGGAGAGATGAAGGACTTCAAGTTTTTTATTTGAATGTATTGAAGGCTGAAGACCCCCACTCTATTCCAGCTGTTTGCGTATTTGGCATATATTTTGTGTTGCTTATTTATTTTGTCATGTAGTACTGTTTTGAACAAATAGCTAACGGTATCTGGCAACCTATGACATGATTATTGTATGTTCAATTACGAGTACTATGCCCTTAAGGTTAGATGAACTTGTTATTTTCTGTATTTTCTAGCCGGAGTTTGTTTGACGCATTACAAGTTCTCGCTCGTAACAAGAAAATAAGATCTGCAGACATGTATCATCAGCTTCGAAACGATCTTATTGAACACCTCTGGGCTCGTGAGGGAGATATTTAAAGATGAGCTGATATGAAATAGCTTCTGGCTTCTGGTTATTCACAATCTGTAGCTTAAACCTGAGATAACTATGCATCTGTAATGTTTCTTCTGCAACTAATGTGTACTTCAGTTATGTTATTGAAGCTGATTGAATATGATGCCACCTATGTTCTCTTTTTCTGCATCACATACTTTTAGACATCACAGAATTATAACTATGATTCTTCTGCTCGTTTAGTTTGAAACTTATGATGTTTATAAGTTATAGCTACTGTTCCTGTTTGAACTGCCTGTGAAACAAAAAACTTGATGCAGTTTGAAACAATTCTCCCCTCTTTATTACATACACATCTTTATTATGGTCCCTTTTCTTTTTCTCTGTGTGATCTCTGTTGCTGGTCTAAAATTCTATAATTTGGTTACAAAATAATTGTATAAATACCACATTTCACGGATAGAGGTTTAATAGCGTATTCTTGGATAGAGGTTTAGATGCGTATTTCAAAACGGAAGTATTCAATCTAAGATTGAGATAATATTTCAGTCAGTCGAGTGCTTTAGATGCGTATTCTTGGATAGTGGTTTTTTATGTCGATTATTTGACACAGACTCTTGAATTCATCTGGTCTTATCAAACTAGCTTGTACTCTCTCTGATTAAGGTAACATAGTTGCAATGTCCGAAATCCGAATCATTTAAAGAGAGTTTAATCGAATAATTGATCAAAAAATGACAAAGAATTGTCAAAAGAGGGGAGAAATATTGCTGGATAATTAAGCTGGTAATCTATTATTTCTTGTTTGAGTTGAGATGGATTCAAGTAATGGGTTAGCTGTAGGCTGATTGTTCTGAGCCGATTAGTTCAAAGCAATATAGATATTGCCCTCAAAGTTCAAGAATCTTTTTTATATTTCAGGATGATTGTCAGTCGATTCAAACTTCTATAATTTTTTCCGTTAATTATGATCTTAAAGCTCTGTGCCTAATAACATTTCTATTTTTTCTGTATCAGACGAGTAACATCAGGTTTCCAAAATATTACTATTCAAGAGAATTAACAATGGGAATTTGATCATTTAAAAAAACAACTTTGCCTAGCGTTTCACAAACTAATTATTAACCACAACTCGGTACTTCCATACATGCTTGACTCAAAATCATACAAGGAAAACTTGATTCCATACCTCTGCAGAAACATTTAGAGGAACATTTAGTGGTAAATAAGTGTAGCAGTCTGCTTCTAACTGAGATCAGCGATGATGCTTTAGTAAAGCTTACAATTAGTGGAATTAATAGCTTACAATTCTGCTAGACTTTATAGCAATAACCTAACTACTTCTACCGGTAGACATAACTATTACAAATCAATACTCTGGTATATCAGCATATTAAGTTGCAGAACTTAAATTGCATTTAGCCAAGATTTCTGTCCTTCGATGTTGATAATAAGCTTTCACCTCTGGATCTTGTATTGTGGACAAGTCCATTGCCATGATTCTTTCTTCCATCGATTTCTCTTCACATACTGTTTGCCTCTCCAATGATGCAACTTTTCTTGCTTCCAATTCAATCCTCTTAGCTGAGTTATCTGCCATGGTTTTGTTTAATGTCTCCAATAGATTAATGTGTCTTGCATTCTCAGCTTCCTGAACTTTACTCTTTAATTTGTTACGTTTTGCAAGTTTTGTTCCAGCTGGCCTCTTCCTTGGAGAGGACACACTACCACTACCCGGAGTAGTTTCTCCGTCGAGACACTCAAAAGTATTAGCTTGGAACTTGATTATCTTCAACATGGATAGGAGATGACATAATATCATCAAAGTCAGGTGCTTCTTGAGTTCTAACCTTTCACCCAGGGTTGATATCTTGCCACTTAATGGACTCCGATAAAATCGTCCAGCAACCATCCATCCCAGTGAAGTATTTTTCGGTGTCTTCAAAGTAGGTTTGTTTCGCCATTTATAAGTTTTACTAAACTTTCACAATGCTCGAGCTCAAACGCCATTGATGAAGAATAAACTGAATATACATTGCTGTGAAGAAGAGAAATCAATCTATACAAATCTTACTAACTCATTGTTATGACTACTCTACTCTCTACTTTAACTGTCTATTTATATACAAAGTTTGTTACAGAAATATCTATAACAGAATGTAACCGATTGTGGTGTAGAATGTAGAGTGCATGCCCAGCTGGCACTAACTAACTTGACAGCAACTTTGCATCCTTGACAGCAACTTTGCATCTTGACAGCAACTTTGCATCCTTGACAGCAACTTTGCATCTTGACAGCAACTTTGGTTGTAACTAGTTGCTGTTGTAGTTTGCTGCTGAGATAAACCAATATCCCCCCTCAAGCTTGGAGATGGAGAAGCAGATGTTAGTATAGGCTTCGACATTCCTAGCTTGGATATCAGATCACGAAAATGTGGAGCAGGTAACACCTTGGTTAGAATGTCAGCTAGCTGATGAGTAGTAGGAAAATAAGATAATTGGAGAAGACCTTCAAGAACCTTGTCTCGTGTAAAATGGCAGTCAAGTTCTATGTGTTTCGTTCGTTCATGAAAAACAGGGTTCTTGGCAATATGTAAGGCAGATTGATTATCACAGTGTAAAGTAACTGGTTTAAGAGAAGAAACACCAAGTTCTTCTAGTAAACGAACAAGCCAAGTGACTTCAGATGCTGCAGAAGCCATGGCACGGTATTCTGCCTCAGATGAAGATCGTGAAACAGTTGATTGTTTCTTAGACTTCCAGGAAATGGGAGAATTACCCAAGAGCATAATATAACCAGTGACTGACTTTCTAGTATCTATACAAGATGCCGAATCAGAGTCTGAAAAAGCCTAAAGTGTGAGTTTATCAGTAGCACAAAGAAGAATACCTTGGCCAATTGTATGAGAAATATACCTTAAAGTATGACATAAAGCCTCATAGTGTGGAATACGAGGTTGTTGCATATATTGGCTTAAAGTTTGAACAGCATATGAAAGATCTGGTCGTGTGTTAGTGAGATAATTTAGTTTTCCCACAAGCGAACGGTAGTGATCAGGGTGAGGGTATAAAGAACCTGATGTAGATGACAATTTGAGCTGCAATGGAAGAGGAGTTACTGCAGATTTAGATAGATCACAATCACAATCCTTGAGAATATCAGCAGTAAACTTCTTTTGACTAAGCAAAATGCCATTAGTAACATATCCCACCTCAATGCCTAGAAAATAATGAAGTAAGCCCAGATCTTTAATACCAAAAGTATGATCTAAATGAGATTTAAGATGCTCAATTTCAGTGGGAAAATCTCTAGTAACAATAATATCATCAACGTACACAGCAACAATAGTGATGTTACTGGGAGACTTTTTGATGAACAAACTATAGTCGTTCTTTGATTGACAGTATCCCAGAGAAATAAGTTCACTGACAAGTTTCTCAAACCAGGTTCGTGAGGCCTGTTTCAGTCCGTATAGAGATTTTCGTAGTCTACAAACTTGATTTGGTTTATGAGAGATGCCAGGAGGAACCTTCATATAGACTTCTTCAGAAAGGTCTCCGTGCAAAAACGCGTTGTTAACATCCAGTTGGAATAATGGCCACTGTCGACTGGCTGCCAATGCAATTAAACAACGAACTGAGCTCATTTTAATAACAGGAGAAAAAGTATCTTCATAATCGATGCCATATTGCTGAGTGAAACCTTTGGCAACAAGACGTGCTTTGCAACGTTCAAGTGTACCATCTGTATGAAGTTTAGTTTTATAAACCCATTTACAAGATATGGCTTTCTTCCCTGGGGGTAAATCAACAAGATCCCAAGTCTTATTATCAGTAAGAGCTTGGATTTCTTTTGACATTGCTTCTGACCATAATGGTTGAGAAGCTGCTTCAGTATAACTAGTAGGCTCAATCAAAGATTGATGATGAGAAATAAAAGCCTTGTGATAATCAGGCATATGGTCATATTGTACCAAATTACACCAATGTGGAGTAGATGGTAAAGCAGCAAGATTACAATGATAAGAATTAAGATAAGACGGTGGTTTTTTAGGACGAGTAGAATGTCTTGGAACTATGATGTCTTCTGAAGAAGAGGTTGAACTAGTTTGAGGTGTAGTTTGAGGTGTAGTTTGAGGTGTAGTGTGGGATGTAGAAGAAGAAATAGAAGTAGCAGGAGATGAAGTGTGTGAAACATTATCAGTCTGAGCTGAAGTAATATCTTCTGTAAAAGTTGGTAGGAAAGTAGAAGTAACATATTGATTCTTTGTTAAGGACAATTGAGAAAGCATTTGATATGGAAAATGATGTTCATAAAAAATTATATCTCGAGAAATAATAATTTCTGAAGTGGTTAAATCTAGGACTTTATAAGCCTTTTGATTAGCAGGATAGCCTATGAAAACACAGGGTTTTGCACGAGGTGAAAATTTAGAACGATTGACTTTCAATGTCGAAATGTAGCATAAACAACCATATACTCTGAGATTTTCCAAACTTGGTTTGATATTATATAGTTTGAAGAACGGAGTGTGAAATGAAATACTTTTCAGTGGCATACGATTAATGAGATAGGTAGCACAGAGAATAGACTCACCCCAGAAATGATCAGGTAATTTCGAATGGAAATGAAGAGCTCGAGCTGTTTCTAAAAGATGACGATGTTTGCGTTCTACAACTCCGTTTTGCTGAGGAGTATAACTGCAACTTGTCTGATGGATAATACCCTTAGATTGAAGAAATGACTTTAAAAAACCTTCTGTAAATTCTTTAGCATTATCTGAACGTATGCTAAGAACATTAGTAGACAATTGCTTTTCAGCATAAAGAATAAAAGAAGACACCACTGCAGGGACCTCTGATTTATACTTGATCAAACGAACCCATGTATACCGACTGAAATCGTCTACAATGGTAACAAATTGGTTACATTTGTTATGATTCAAGGTTTTATACGGCCCCCATACATCCACATGTAAGAGCTGTAAAACAGAAGTAGTTTTAATACTACTTATAGGAAAAGCATTTCGAGTTTTCTTTGCCATAGGACAAATTTGACAAATCGTTTCTGCAACATCATCTTTAACAATACATGAAGGTCTAAGTAGCTTCAATTGAGAGAAAGGCAAATGACCCATTCGCAAATGCCAGAGTTTGGATTCAGTAGATATGCTAAGATGAGCAGCTTGAGAATGAAAGAAATTAGCACCAGGAAGTGAGCCTTTATGAGGAACAGTGTAGAGCCCTTTGTGCAATTCACCAAGAAGAAGAGGAGGCAATTTCTGAAAGTGGTCCTGAAGTTTACATTGAGTAGCAGAAAAAATTATGTTAGATTGCATGTCTTGACAAAGCTTGTGAACAGACAATAACCTGTACTGAAAAGCAGGTACATGTAACACATTTGTCAGAGTAATGGTATCATTTAAAGGAACTGTTCCAATATGTAGGACTGAAATTTTGCTGCCATCTGGTATAGTAATAGAATTATTAGTATCTGGAACCTCTTTAAAAGAGATAAAATCTGTCAAGTTTGGGCTGATGTGGTCAGTAGCACCACTATCCAAGAACCATTCCTGATTAAAAGATGACATGAGACACACTTTACCTGCAAGTAAAGCATGTCCAGAAGTTTGATCCTGATTGTGATTAGATTCAACCAATTTCTGTTTGGCTAGCAAGTCAATCAGTTGGTTATACTGATCATTTGAGAGTGAAGACATGGAAGTTGTTTGATCATTAAAATCATCAGTATTGTTATCATCCATGGTATTAGAATTCTGAGATAAAGCTGCAACTCTGGAAACTCTGTTGCTTTTGAAACCAGGTGGAAAACCATGAATTTTGAAGCATCTCTCAATGCTATGTCCACTCATCTTGCAATGAGTACAGTAGTAGTTGTTTTTAGGCTTCCTGTAATCATTTCCATCATTTCCATTTCCAGCATTAAACTGAGTCTGAGATCTCTGAACTTGAAATCTGTTTCCTTGAGTCTGAAACCTGTTTCCTTGTGAATTTGCATCTGAAAATCTCCTTCTGTCTGCAACAAATGCCAGATTATCATTTTGAGAAACATTTTGAGCCTGAGACATATCCTTGTGATTTTCTTCTTGTGCAACCAATCTATAAGCTTGAGTAACATTTAACAAAGGTGTCATCATCAAGATACTCCCTCTAACTGCAGAAAACCTGTCATTCAGTTTCATCAAGAATTGAAGCACACGTTTCTCCTGTTGCATTTTCTGAATTCTTCCAGTAAGATCACAAGTACAATTAGAACAAGTGCAAGTTGGCAATGGATAAGTATCATCAAGACTGTCCCAAATAGTCTTCAACTTTGTGTAAAATTCAGACACAGTCATATCACCTTGATGCAATTCAGCCAATTTATGTTCCAATGAAGATATCTGTGGCATTGATGCATAACCAAATCTATCTTCTAAATCTTGCCATATAGCTCTTGCTGTTTTCAGAAACAAGACACTCCTAGCAATATTTTCATCCAAATTATAAAGAATCCATGAAATTACTAAGTCATTACAACGCTCCCATGCTTTATACTGAGCAGAAGTAGTTTCAGGCACACAGATTGTGCCATTGACAAAACCTAATTTGTTCTTGGCCGACAGAGTAAGCATCATGCTCCTTTTCCAATTATTAAAACCTTCTCCATTAAACTTCACAGAAACAATCTGATTTGCAGAAGAATCCGAAGGATGTATATAGTACACACTATTAACATCTTGAACAACATTCTGGTTTTGATTTTGATTGTTTTGATTATTTCGATTCGCCATGAATCAAAACAGTAATAGCGAAAACAAGAAATGAAAGAAATGATTTGGTTTTAAGATCAAAGAAGTAAACAACAAATTCGAGTACTAATTCAGATGAAAAGATCTAGAATGATCTTCAAGTCATAACAGGATATGAATTCATCAAATGTCATACAAGAACAGATCGATGAATAAGAACACAATCAGTTTAGACAATAAGCATGACGAAGGATTAAAGATCGAAAACACCTGAGATAAAAGTTGTATCGAACAAGCTTGAATGAAGCTTTAATGGCGGAAAGTAAACAAGCTCGAAGACGAAGATCAACTATACAAAATCAAGTAAAGGAGATGACGAAGAACCGTTGCCAGGTGCTCTGATACCATATAAGTTTTACTAAACTTTCACAATGCTCGAGCTCAAACGCCATTGATGAAGAATAAACTGAATATACATTGCTGTGAAGAAGAGAAATCAATCTATACAAATCTTACTAACTCATTGTTATGACTACTCTACTCTCTACTTTAACTGTCTATTTATATACAAAGTTTGTTACAGAAATATCTATAACAGAATGTAACAGATTGTGGTGTAGAATGTAGAGTGCATGCCCAGCTGGCACTAACTAACTTGACAGCAACTTTGCATCCTTGACAGCAACTTTGCATCTTGACAGCAACTTTGCATCCTTGACAGCAACTTTGCATCTTGACAGCAACTTTGCATCTTGACAGCAACTTTGGTTGTAACTAGTTGCTGTTGTAGTTTGCTGCTGAGATAAACCAATACCATTTCATACTACAATACAGATTAACAGTTTTAGTTGTTTCTCAATAAATGCTTCACATACAAGATGCAAGAAAATAGATTACCTATATTGAGAAACAACTAAAACTGTTAATCTATATTACTTGCAGCACTTCTGAATAGTCTGCCAACGGGATTTCATGCTAGACTCAGATCTTTGATAGTCATTCGTTTTCTCTTTATATTCTTGTAACACTCGATTCCAGAACTGACCGCGTGGTTGAGAATTACCGATTATTGGATCTTCAGTGACACTCAAGTAGCACGCAAATAGATTCGTCTTGCTCGGGAGTAAACGACTTCCCTCTCACTGCTGTCATGCTGGTGAGTAGTTTTTGTTTAAAAAAAAAAGAGTTGCAGATGAACAATATTATGAGCTAATTTATAGCAAGTAGCAGTGACGAAATTTTGGTCAGTTGGATCAATTGTTGAAACATAAATATTGGACTGTTGAATGGTTGTTATATTACAGCAGCTAGGGTGTAAATATTGGAACAGCTATTTGGTACAATACATTAATTATTTCCCTCCAATTCTTGTCAAATGGTGAGCTGCATGGATGCATATATGCATCTTTGGTGCTAAATTTAGCACCAAGGATGCATTTTTGCATCCAAATTTGACACCCCATTGGAGTTGAGTTTTTTGACATTTGGTGCCAAATTATAGCAATGACACCACTTATGGCCTAGCATTGGACTTGCTCTAGCTAATGCTACAGGAAATTGCCTTCAGTTTCCTTAGGGTCCATTTGGATTGGGGGTTGATAAGGGTTGGGTTGGGTTGGGTCGGGTTCAAATTTAAAATTTCGTTTTTGTGAAAATTTTAAAAGTAAAGTATTGGATTTTGGTAGTTTACGAAAGAACCAAAATAGTACTACATATTAAATCCAAAATTCAACATTTTACTTCTAAAATTTTCTCAATAACGAATTTTTAAATTTGAACCCAACCCAACCCAACCCAACCCTTCTCAACCCCCAATCCAAACGGACCCTTAAAGTTGGTGACGATATGTAGATAAGACTTATTATGATATGTTATCTAGGTGTTGAATGGGAGAGTAGTGTGTATATTATGTTTAAGCTGGCATGGCTTTGTTTCTTAGGCTATATATCTGCGGCTAGAATATTGTGCAGAACAACTTTCTTAAAAGTAAGGAGAGATAAGAGAAATTTAACCTTTTAAAGAGCTTAGCTCTAATTTGAGCTTTTCTCTTTATTTTTGAACTTAAATAAATCATAACGAATGATTTTCGTTTTCGAAGAAGTCAACTGGGAAAATGCATGGTGAAATGCTATATCAGCAGACTGTGACAAACTCTCTACTTTCTTTAATTTGAACTTTGGGATTATATTATCCGTTTTGCTCCCAATCCAAGATTCGTAGAGTAAAAGAGATGCCTGTGATAATTTTTATTTAAGTACACTAAAACTTTAGAATTTTGAATATTTTCAACACTAATGTAGTTGTTTTATTGTTTGCTACACATATAATATTGTACTATGCATGATTGTCAAAGGTGTAGTTTATCGGAGTTTTTGTTTAGAAATTAGGTATAATTAGAGTTTCCAAAACCCAACCTCATTTTACTTATTCCAAGTTCCAACTCTTAATGAATTGATATACTCGATCGGCCATGTCTTCATTACTTATGAACTCTTTGTGTAGGATTAAAAGTTTTGGAAACCAGCCACATCATTTTTGCTCTGCTACTTCAGGAAAAAAAGAATTGTAGCTACTCTCTGATATGACCTCACATCATGTAATAGCTTGGAACATTCATCATTCATTCCCTTCCCTTAATAATCTGATTATTTCGTACCCTTCCCTCAATGAGAAAATGGGTCAAATTATAAATGAAAAAATTAAACGATGAAGAGAAAAAAAACTACTCTCTTTTCCTCTCAGCATCAGATAAATATATGAATCAACTTCTGGAATCTAGGTCATCACCAGAATTAGATGCATGACGAGTTTATGCACTAAGAAACCACGTTTTTTAGGTCCGTTTGGATTGGGGGTTAAGAAGGGTTGGGTTGGGTTGGGTTTAAATTTAAAAATTCTTTCTTGAGAAAATTTTAAAAAGTAAATTGTTGGATTTTGGATTTAATATGTAATATTATGTTAATTCTTTCGTAAATTATCAAAATCCAACATTTTACTTTTCAAAATTTTCTCAAAAACGAATTTTTTAATTTGAACCCGACCCAACCCGACCCTTCTCAACCCTCAATCCAAACGAACCCTTATGTCTGCGTTAAGTACTGGAACTGTTTTTTTGTTGCGAACTTATATTACAGCTGGTGCATCATTGCATGGATACTATGGGAGCTTGTTCAGTAATTATCACTATTCTGTAAGTTACAATTTTGATAGAAGTGGGAGAAAAATCCAAAAACCTTAGGGAGTCATTGTTTAAAGAAACGGGCAACAAGCTGGTA
Source organism: Kitagawia praeruptora (assembly GCA_037693485.1). Classification (NCBI taxonomy): domain Eukaryota; kingdom Viridiplantae; phylum Streptophyta; class Magnoliopsida; order Apiales; family Apiaceae; genus Kitagawia; species Kitagawia praeruptora. Next base: position 55,908,225 of record CM075350.1, on the reverse strand, counting down.
AGTCATAAAAGAACAAACACTAGTATAGATCGTGAGGGAATAGGTACAGAATATGAGATGGATATATTTCACGAAATAGCTTTTGTTTTATTAACTGACGAGTGTATATTGACATAAAATTTTGAAATTTGGGAGTTTGGTGCAAGTGATACTATAAATCAGTCATCCAACTAACATGGGCTGCCTAGATATATAATTAGTTGGAAAACGGACACAAGAAACTGCAATTTTTTTACGAAGGTCATTCAATTAGTATGCCACAAAAAACAACCAAGAAAACTGGTTTTGCGTAATTGAGCTAGCAGAAGCAAGTACAAATTCACCGAAAGATCTCACACAAAACAAATAAAATCTTGATCATTGTATGTTTGGCAAGACCATCACAACATATATCCTGGCAAATAAGAAACATAACTGGCACATAACAAGTTTCCCAAGAGACATGGCTACCACGAGTTTGCCGACTGACCAAGTTGATGACAAATAGACACTTGATTATTGTGTCAAACACCAAACCATACTCTCTTAGAGCATCTCCAATGGGAGAGATCCCTTAGCTAAATTCAATTACCATAAATAAGAATTATAAAGAATGTGTAAAAAAAATCAAGAGATTATCTATAATAAGAATTATAGATAATCTCTTGATGTTGGCTATATTTGTCGAACCTCCTGTAGTGAATTGACACATCACTTATTTCTATATTATAAAATTATATATTCCATTAATAACAACTTGAAATATTAATAACATACCATTTTTAAAATATAGCCAATCATTATAGCCAATACCCTCGGAACACAATGTCATACAGGTTCGACAAATTTTACATAATCAATATTTTATGTAATTTAGCCAATCATTTTTAGCTAACGCTATTGGAGATGCTCTAACGCTTATAATGTCTCCTATGAGTGAAATCATTTTTAGCATCATTTTACACCCACTTGTGTTTCATATTATTAAGTGAAATAAGAGCATCTCCAATGACGTTAGCTAAAAATGATTGGCTAAATTACATAAAATATTGATTATGTAAAATTTGTCGAACCTGTAAAACATTGTGTTCCGAGAGTATTGGCTATAATGATTGGCTATATTTTAAAAATGGTATGTTATTAATATTTCAAGTTGTTATTAATGGAATATATAATTTTAATATAGAAATAAGTGATGTGTCAGTTCACTACAGGTGTCTAGAAGTTCGACAAATATAGCCAACATCAAGAGATTATCTATAATTATAGATAACAGTTTTGTCCCATTGGAGTGTAAATTTTTTTACACATTCTTTATAATTCTTATTTATGGTAATTAATTTTAAAATTTACCTAAGGATCTCTCCCATTGGAGATGCTCTTACACCTCTAAAAATTTCAAATCTGTTATTCGAATTTCATCTCTATTTCCGGTCCCGCCCAAGCACACTAAGTGTAAGTTTGTACTCCCTCTGTCTCATTTTATCTTTCCTGTTTTGACTTTTTACACTGTTCATTTTAGGCGACTGACTACTAATTTACGCATAATTTATAAGATAAAATATAGTCAGGAGTGATCATTGTTGGATTCGTATTTATGAGTACTTTAATACAGTGAAGTTTTTATATTTAGTACTAATACAAAATTCAAGATATTAACGATTGAAAGTATGCGTTGGCAAACGTGTTTTTACAAACAGAAAACATATTATGAGACGGAGGGAGTACAATTTAGACATTGGTTCTGATTGAATATATACTTCAATCCATCTTGCATATAGATCTAGGGATGGGAACACGTCGGGTTCGGCTCGGGTTTTGTAAAATCCAAATCCAAATTCAAATATTTTCGGGTTTCGGGTTTCGGATCGTATCGGGTTTCGGATCCAAAACTCAATATCCAAATCCAAATCCGTCGGGTTTCGGATCGGATCGGGTTTTTTTCGGGTATTCAAAATTAAAAATAGTGTAAATAAGTTGCTTAACAAAAAAATAAAAAAAATTGTGTAAGTAAGTTAAAAAATACCGCTACATCCATGACAATTTATTTTCTCGATCTTTCCATATTAAGGTCTCAAAGATATGTGTATGTATAATATGCATTTATAATATACATTTATATATAATATATATATATATATATAATAGTGTATGTATAATATGTATTTATAATATACATTTATATATAATATATAATATATAAAATATAAAATATAATTAATAAAAGTCGGGTATTTTTCGGGTTTCGGGTTCAGCTCGGGTTTTGATCGGGTTTCGGGTTTCGGATCGGGTTTCATGAAATCCATATCCATATCCAAAATCTTTCGGGTTTAAAATTTAAATCCATATCCATATTCAAATCCAAAATATCGGGTTCGGATCGGATAAAAAATCGGATTTCGAATCGGGTATCCGTCGGATCGGATTTTTTTCCCATCCCTATATAGATCCCTTAAATTTGCACAACATATTAGTTATTATAATTTTCATTCTTTACTATAGGTAAGAAGCGGTAAAAAAAATTTCATTTTCAGACCTTGAAATTTTGACAACCATATTCCCTCTCTGGGGGGAGGACCTTTAACGCCTCAGAAACTTAATTTACGGATAATCAAAATCAATATAACAAGACTAATGAAAAACCTTTAAATTATAAGTAGATTCTTTAATTTCATTTAACAGCCTATGGCTTATTGGCTTCATACACCCACAAAATGACTTCCAAGCACAACAAAATCTCCTTTCCTTTCTTTTGTACTTCTAATTCTATTTCTTCTACTTGGATATAATTAAAGCACAATGTTATGTATAACTACAAATGTACTTTAGTTGAACTATATGCTTTTATCAAAAGAGGAAGGAGGTTAGGCTGCATATCTCTATTTGGTAAAGAGGATTTTTATGAAGAGCACACCTTGCAACTCTTCCTACAAAATCCAAGCTCGTCTTCAGTGCCAACCATATATATAGGATTCTTCAGACATTCACCTGAAGCAGCCCAACGGGCACAGTTCTCGTTGTCATCGGTGCACTCTCCACTTGGTTTACTCTTTATTGCTTTCTCAAAAGACCTCACATGAATCCATTTGGTTGCAGACCACTTCTCACCCTCAATCACAGGACAGCTCCCATGCAAGCTCAGTGGATCAGTAGTTGCATCAGGATGAAGACTGTAGAAGAGCAGAGCATCTCCCTTCATGGGTTTCACTGAGATTATAGCATATTACATATATGAGATCACCAGAACATGCAGTTAATGAAGTACCACTCCAAAGTCCAAACAATGAAAACACTTGCAAACAAAAAAAACATTAAAATCATGTGCATACACATTGACAAATAAAGCCAAAAGACGAAAATAAACTGAAAATCTGTTAGAATATCTCCTGCAACTTAGAGAGCCAAATTCCAAATTTATCTATCCAATAAAGGATTATAAAGTCGATACAGCAAAACCTAGCAAAATAACACTGGAATACCCCATCTTAACTGGGTACTAAACACAGATAACGAAAGCACTTGCGGGATGGGGGAGAGAGCGGGGGGGAGAGAGGAGGGAGGGAGGAAGGGAGGGAGCGCGGGACTTAATTTTTTCTGACCACATATCAAATGACTTAAGTGAGCCTACACTAAGCCATTGATGTCACATTTGGACTATGACTAGCAGGAAATGTTTAGGTAGAGACTAGACCATGGAACTCCAAAGCAATCCGTAAGTACCCGACAAGGACTTCCTATGGTCCTTTCATCGGTCTCCATCACCATCAGATTATCAACCCCGTAAAGCATTACAGTTTCAGATTCCACAATCTAAGGGAGCTTTCATCATGTAGTTGATCTAATAAATTCCAGTTGGGGCACATGAATATCCTGAACCAAAAAGGTTTCTGTTTCCTACCTGAGTAACCGTTTTTTGCGCAATCAGACATATCATCTGTCTTTCGTTGGGAGTCTTTTTCCTGTAAAATGTAAAAGTTGAAATCAACTCCAAGTCTTATAGAGAGATAAATAAGAAATAAAAATAAAATAAAATAAAAATCAGAGACAGCAGTCCTAGAACGAGATTATACCTCTGAATTTGGAAAAACTGTTTCTCCACCTTTCTCAACACTAGATAGATACATAAGCACTGTTGCAACCCTGTGGCCGCCCAATTCTTGATTGGACTTGTCATGAAAATAATCAAAATGTGGTTCATACTTTTGACCATTCTCGTAATGCAGTATTTGCATAGACTCCCCATTTTCTAATTAACATTCAAGATCAGATTTAGAATCAGTTTCATTTACACATCCATTAACTATGAGGCCATAACTAGATATGCCAAAGAAACAAATTTACCCGGAGGAAGGAATGTCCAGGCAGCAATTCTAGCCTCAATTGCCTCAACTACTTCATCCTACAAAGATGATGCAAATATAGTTAATCCTTTAAAGTGTAGTAATGTATGCTATCTAAAGAACAATTTAGTCTTGTTAATCCTTTGATTAATAGATATATGCTATATAGAGAACATGTTTTATGTGGACACTGAAGCAAAATGACTAACATTCCAATTCCAAACAAAAAAGAATTTCCAATTATGATGTTAATTTGATCTTTTACAAAAGTCTAAGCACTTCAAAGAATTTCAAATTCCAAAGCCACCCTATACCACTAGCCAAATTCTGTGTGATAATTTGGATGTGCATGTATATATTACCCAAATTATTTACAATGCTTCCATATTAAGAAGAAGAGAAATGCTACAGGTCACACGACATTTACCAAGTGATGCACTGGATGATGATATCCTTTCTTGAATGAATAGATAACAGTGGACCATGTAAGATTCTAAATTCTAACCAACGAAAGAATAATTAGTTAGGTATGAATGTGAATACATTCTCCTGTATTACTATAGAGATTAAGTTTCTCCATTTTAAGGGAAATAACAGGACTCTGAACTAGAGTATACTACACTGTAAGCTGATATCTGAGATATTACTCAAGGTCTATTAGAGAAAAGTATATCATTTCAACTACTACTATAGCGCAAAGAGTTGTCTTATAACACATTTGCTTACATATTTTAAGTCCAAAGGACTACAAAAGGAGGACATACAAACAAGAACATATTAGAACGCAAACAAAGAAGCACGCACATATGCAAACAAGAACATATTAGAATGCAAACAAAGAATTTGTGTAAAAAGGCAGAGAAGGCTCCTGACCTGTGCTTTGCTCAGAAACATGCCAGAACTAGTACGGACCTCACTCTCTACACTCTTGCCCGATTCATTGTCAGCAACCATGGACTTTTCAAGCTTATCCTTTGCCTATTACAAAAATTCAGGAAAGCAAAAAATAAAAAAAGAATAGCCAATCACCAAAGATTAAAGCTATAAATAATGACATGTATTATACTTCTCTCATCTACTCATTTTGTTGGGGAGAGGCAATTTTCTAATATACGATTTGAGGCCTAGCATATAATTACAGAATTACAAGCAGAAGGGTATATAAAACTAACCAGAACAATAAGATGATCACACTCCTCATCTGTTAAAAAGTTTCTGTATATAAAAGCCCTGCACATGAAGAATTCCAAACAGAGTAAAGCACAACAAAATCAATTAAAAAACAGGCATATTTACAAGTTACAACTCCATCCATTCCACAAACGAAAAACTACCATATGACTTAGTTTCTTGTAACCAATTCGTATTAACAATATTAAGATACTAATAAATAACCGAAATTCTATCTTTTTAGGATAGTGAAGTGTAACCAAAACCCACAAGCCTAATGTGTACCACATCACTCAACAAACCAACACATGCCGATCGCTAATCAAAAAGCATAGAAACTTCCGTCCACATTAATTGTAGACTAGTTCTCATAATAGACTTCCAATTCGACCACTTAATCGATGTGGGATGTTACATAAAATAGTCCAAAACTCTATAATTTAAAAGGAACAAAATTTAGGAGAAAATTGAATCTCACAACATTAAAAAAAAAAAGGGAAATTTGCATAAAGAGAGTACAATTCCTATACAAATTACTCAAAAATAACCAAAATTAAATCTTTTTACTATGGTAAAGTAGTTCAAGTCTATAACAACAGAAATTAACAAAACAAAAATAATACGTAGTATTATTGATTAAACATCAAAACCCAAATGGCACATTTCAAAATTTCTAAAAAGTAAAAATAAAGAGAGAGATAGATACAGAATGGAAGTATAGATACATAAGAGAGGATGGGGAGGTTGACCTGGGTCGCCAAGAAAGTTGGGTAACCCTAGTAGGATCAAAAGTAACAGACAAAGAAGATGCAGCTGAATCAGTTGTCAATCTAAGCACCGACCCTCTTTCCCTGAAACAACAAACAACATTAATATACATCTCAATCAGACAAATATACATACATTTACAAACAAAGATACTGAAATTTAGGTATGTGTACGTTATTTTATGTCCGCTTGATCCAAGAGCTAATTGGGAAATTATAGTTAGGGGAATTAGAGAAAATACAAGAAAGAGGTGATGAAAATCCATGGGGAGACAATGCTGGGTGTAGTGGGAATTGATGAATCAATCAAAGGGAGTAGTGGGAGATATGGTGGGGTGGTACAAACAAGACTTTACTGTTTTTTTTCTTGAGGGATTTTTTGTTCATACTCTTGGAGGGGTCAACCAAGATTTTAATGGATTTATGATAATTCATGGATTTTAAAAAAAAAAATTCATAGATTGTTTAAATTCTACAAAGAATTTAGTAAAATTGGTGTAGAGTGATTGAGATTTGAAAAGTTTTTTCAAAATCTCATTGATTTTTGCAGGATTTCAAAACTTATAAAAATAACTAGCAAATCCACCAAAATCTACCATTTTAATAAATCTAAAAAATCCGTGGATTTTTGAATACCCCTAGATTTAAATGAATTGTTTTAAATCCAGATTGAATACACCCAGATTTTAAAATACTTTTTGAAATCCTAATTGAATACCCTCGGATTTTAAATGACTTTTTGAAATCCAAATTGAATATCTCAAGATTTTAGTGGATTTAAAAAAATCCAAATTGAATACCCCTAGATTTCTAAAATCCCTCAAAATCCTTCAAAATCCCAGTTGAATACACCCCTCTTAAATTTAGGTTGAACTAAATTGTCAAAAATTATACTCCCTCTGTCCATGTCCCTCTCATTTCTTTACATTCCAAAAATAGTAAGTTTTTCCCACTATTACACACACTATCTCATATATTTAACAATAAAAAACACTATTACACCCATTACTTTCCTCCACTATCACAAATCTATAATTAAATATTAATAGGTCCCACTACTTTACCCACTTGTCATCTAACTTTACTCATTTTTTACACATTTTCTTGTTCTCCATGTCCATCCCCATATAAACAACCATGAGGGACGGAGGGAGTATATATTTTTATCAATTTTATTTTAGCACATAGGAGTATTATTATAGATTATACAGGATTAATTTCTGTTTTTTTGGCATGTACCTTAGGTCCCCGTATAAGTCCACCATGATGATTAATAATAGTTCTAAGAGCATCTCCAATGTAAAAGACCATTAGCTAAAATTATAAATATAATAACATAAATAAAATTTATAGAGATTTTGTAAAAAATTATTCACTCCAATGGACATGGGTGATGGCCTTATCTACCCCAAAAGTAGGGGGCGTGCCCAAAATGCCCAGATCTAAAAACACGGTCCTAAATACCGACGAGACACGCTACTGACAGAGTAGTGTCTTGAGACACGCTTCTGGGAGAGTAGTGTCTCATGTCACGTTGCTGGGAGAGGCGTATTATGCAGGTACTGTAGCAGCAGATACGCATTTACGTAATGCGTATCAAGGGATACGCCGTTTCAAACCGCGCATCTGACGTAATCGTCTTCTTCCCCGCAGCTCGCGTCTGGCGACTCGCCGGGCGATTTTCGCCGCTTTTTTCGATCCGTTCGTTCGGTCATCTCAGTCATTTTCCATTTGAGTTCTATATACCAAATGAATCACCTCATCGTCCTCTACAACCCTATGATTTCAATTTGTCGATTGCAATCTCGGATTTGAAACACCCAAATCGAAGCTTTTTTGCGATTTGGTTTTCCGATTTCATCCAACACGCAACTACGGGTTCTGATTCCAACAACATGATAGCTTAACATGATCAGCAAGATGTGGTCGTCATTTTTGTGTTGTTATGTTGACCGGAGATAGCCGAAACGTTGGTACACGTCGGTCGTCATTTTTGTCGTCAATTCGCCGGTCGGGGGGGAGGGGGAGACGGCTGGGGACTTAGAAAAATTTGGGCAAAAAATTAACTTGGGACACGCCGTTGCCAGTGGCGTGTCCCGTGGGTACTCAGGGCCATGCAATTTGGAAACGGGTATTTCGGGCACCAGCCTCCCAAAATGAGGCATTTTGGTCATTATCTCAATGGACATTACCCTTAGCAAAAAAAATTAGATAATCTTATTTCGTTGGCTATATTTGGTCAACCTCTATAGACCTGTAAAAAGATTGGGTGATGGCCCAAAATAATCACCTCGCAAACACCGTGTACCGTATCATGCATAACACGGAAGACCGTGTTCCGTATCATGCATAATACGGTACACGGTGTACCGTATTAGGGTAATACGGAGGCCGAAACTCCGTATCCCGTCGGTATTTCGGGCCATTTTTTTCAAAATCAGTATTTTGGGAAAAAACTTAGGAAAAATAGGCGTTTTTGTAATTCTCTCAAAAAGATTTTATATGATCTATTAACTTATAAAAATATATTTACAACATAATCAACCATTGGAGCCAATATACCATAAAATAATAATAACATACTATATTTACAATATAATCAACATTATAGCCAATATACCATTGGAGCACAACATCTTACAGATTCAGCAAATTTTACATAATCAATATTTTTTCGATTTAGCCAACCATTTTTAGATAATGTCGTTGGAGATGCTCTAAGTTATTAATTTCCACCTGTTCCATTTTGGATCGGTTCAAAAAATAATCAATTTTGATAAAATAATAAAAAATTTGAAAAAAACCTGTATAAATATAAGGTCCCAATAATATTATAAATTAATAAGTCCTTCATAATCATAAAAATGTATATATTATCCTTTTGTAAAATATGATTCTAGGATTCTTAAAATTTGAATTTATATGAAACTCATCTTTAACCCTTTTTGCTACATCCAAAAAGTTCGAATGTGATGTTTTCGTAAAGCATTAAAAAGTTGTTAATCAATGTTTTTTTGATGTCTTGAGTGGTTATTTACATGCAAAATGTTCCAAAAATATTATTTTATCTTTGATATCATCTAAATATACATGAATCTTTACTTTGAATCTCGCAAATACTCCTTGAATTTATAAAATAAATTATATTGAATTAAGTATAAAACATAAATTGTATGATTCACTCTATTTAAATCATATAATTGGAAATTAATTTCCTTTGATGTCAAAGATTATCTATAAATTAATAATTATTAATTTATCAATTAATTAATACATCTCTAAATTAATAGAATTCTGCGGTCCCAACTATATTAATTTATAGAGGTTTTATTGTATGTCTAAGAAACTACAAGGATAAAGAGAATCAAAATTTTTATGTGTGCCTTTTTTTTTTTGAATAATTAGGCTTATATAGCTTATAACGATTATATATTTTTAATAAATTTCAGGATGAGCGAGGATTGAAACATGGAACGACAAAGATAAATTTTAAACACTTGAACTATTGTATATACATGTACATAATTTAGAATTTTTAAATTTTTAACATTTATAAAAAATAAATATTAAAAAGTTTAGCAAAAAAATTAAAAAATATTAAGGAGTTGAACAATTAAACTTAGACCCAAATTCAGTTTTTTATTTTTGACAAAAAATTCAGTTTTAATTTAAAATAGCTAGCCCACCACTATTCTAAATTTCAATAATTAAATTTGTTACCGATGCTTTTCAGCTCATAGATCTCCTATACAACTATTCTCCAAAACAAAGGTTTTTATTTTTTTCTCTTTATCATTCACATCTTTCCTCAATAATTTCAACAATCAACATTAGCAAATCAGTACGTAGAATACTTGTAGGTATGTCAGCAAATGATTAGTATATCAACATTTACCAAAACAAAAACAAGTTGTTGTAGTAAGTAGTCAAGCAAATACAAGTTCAAAAAAGTTTTTGAAAAAGTATGAAATAGTTTTTGTTATGTCCAAAGTATCGTAGAAGGGGGGTTGAATACGATATTACCAATTATTTCGATTTTTTTGCGGATTAATATTTTCTTAACTCGAAATCAAAACAATCAAAAACAAACACGGCTCGTCGAATATATCTTTGCATTAATATAAACCACGAATGGATTGTTAGGAATATGTTGTACTTGATGATAACTTCACATTCTATGCACAAATTGTATAAGTCATGTTTTGTAACTGTCAACGGATGAGACATTATAACTCTATCCGTTGACAGGTAGCTCATCAACGGATGAGGTTTTGTAGCATACTGCAGTATCTCTATATATCAGTTGATAGTGTTTTTATTCAGAGTCATGTTGACCATGAACGGATAGGCAGAATAGGGTACCCAATTGTAAATAAGCTATGCTATGTAATTCTGTCTAAGTGAAAGTGTATCAACGAATGAGAACAGGACTCTATCAACGGATACAACTCAAATCTACAATATCAACGGATACAGCTCAAACTACCATCAACGGATGACAGTGTACAACATCAACGGATAATCATTAACACTTTCTTCTATGCTAGCTGAGAATTAGCAGTTGATAAGGACAGGTTTGACTGACAGATCACATGGGTTGATAGTAGGTATAAAAAGCAGTATGGCAGCCATACTTTGGAAACGCAGAAGAAAGAAGCATTTCATTTCCATAGTGAATACAATAAAGGTGCAGGGGACATGTCTGTTCACAAGGACAACCTTTCGGCTACATGTGGATTTGGAGTGGAGTAGCAAGTCAACTAGAATTAGATTAATATTATCTTATTCCTGTAGTACTTGTAAACTTGGGATATATAACCAAGTATAGCAACTCTTTAGAAACAAAGAAAACAGACATATTTGCTTAGGGTTTCTTAAATATCCTTAGAAGCAAAGAGTTGTAAAATAGCAGATGTGTACTTCTGTATCACAGAGTTTTCTTCGAATAAAAGTCTCAGGTGGTACATTTAACCACCTGATTTTTTATGTGTTTGTGAATCATTTCTCATTCAGCAATTATCTCCTTATAGATTTCTGTGATTCTTATCAGAAATTTATAAATATCAAGAATTGTATTCAACCCCCCCTTCTACAATTATACAAGTGTGTAATCTGGGAATAACAATTGGTATCAGAGCAAGCTTCTAACATATTTGAAGTTTAAAGATCAACACACTTCCAACATGTCTAAGAAGGATTATGGAGTAAAGATACCAGTTCTTGATAAAGAAAATTACTTTCACTGGAAAGTAAAAATGCGTCTACATCTCATGTCTATTGATGAAGGTTTTGTAGATTGCATTGAGAAGGGTCATCATGTTCCAATGAAGACTGCGTCAAGAGTTGGCCTTGCTGCAGATGCACCAGACATTTACATTCCCAAACCTGTTTCTGAGTGGAGTCCTGAAGACGTCGCAGAAGTCCACAAAGATAAAAAGACCATGAATATTCTGTTTAATGGCTTAGAAACAGACATGGTTGACAATGTTATCAATTGTACTACCTCCAAGGAAGTATCGGACATTGTTCAAACCCTTTGTGAAGGTACAGAACAGGTAAGGGAGAACAAGATGCAACTACTGATCCAACAGTATGAGCACTTCCATTTCAAGAATGGAGAGACATTGAATGACACATTTAGTAGATTTCAAAAGCTACTGAATGGCTTGAAACTGTATGGAAGAATCTACCAAGTGAAAGATTCTAATCTCAAATTTCTGAGATCACTGCCCAAAGAGTGGAAGCCAATGACTGTTTCTCTAAGAAACACTCAAGAGTACAAGACATTTATTCTTGAAAGGCTCTATGGAACTTTAAAGACATATGAACTAGAAATGGAGCAGGATGAAGAGATTGAGAAGGCCCAAAAGAAAAGTGGGTCAGTTGCACTTGTTGCCAACTTGGAGCAGAAGGAGGAGAAGAGGACTAAAGCTGCTAAATCTACACCAAACAGGGAGGTTTGTGAAGGTAGAGCAGAATCAAACAAAAGCAAGGAAAAAGTGTCTGATGAATTGAATGTCCTTCAGCAGGATGAATTGGATGAGATAGATGAGCACTTAGCTTTTCTATCTAGGAGATTCTCTAAGCTGAAATTCAAGAGAAACTCTGGGGTGGCCAAGCCATTTAACAAGGATTTTTCCACAAGCAACTATGTGGATAAATCCAAAAATAAATGCTACAATTGTGGAATTGTTGGTCACATGATAAGTGAATGCAGGAAGCCTAGATCTGAGAACAAGGGAAAGCCAACTGAAACTGTTGACTATAAGAAGAAATATTTTGATCTTCTCAGGCAGAAAGGAAAGGCATTCATGACCCAAGAGTATGACTGGGCTGCTGATGGCAATCATTCTGATGAAGATGTTGAGTTTGTCAATCTTGCATTGATGGCTGATTCTGGAGAGCAGGAAGCAAGTTCAGCTAGCAATCATGTATTTTTTACTAATCTCTCTGAGCTCACCAAAGAGGAATGCAATAGTGTTATAGATGAAATGTCTACTGAACTATATCACTTGAGTGTTACTCTTAAATCACTTACTAAAGAGAACAATAGGATTAAAGAGACTAATCTGTTTTTAAGTGATAGAAATGATGCTCTAGAAATTCAATTTCTAGAATTTGAGAAAATGAGAGTTGATTGCAATGATGCTAAAAGTGAACTTGAAGCTGTGTTAAAAAGAGAACTAATTTTAAGAGAGCAGCTGGAAAAGGAACAAGGGATAATTGCTAAATTTCAAAGCTGTAGGAATATTTCACAAAACATAATAGAAGTCCAGGGAATAGAATCGTTTGTGAAGAATACCTGGACTCAAAAGAAAAAGGAGCTAGAACCTTGCCTTGAGGATCTAGAGACTATTTGTGAATCAACGGATAGTGATCATCCGTTGACAGATGAACCATCAATGGATGAGAGGTATCCGTCGACTAACAAAAAGTTTGTTAGTAAGAAGGAACTAAAGAAACTGGATATTAAGTATGGTCCAGTCAACAAGAAATTTGTTAGTGGTGAGAGTAGCTAAACCAAATATAGTGGGAAGGCTAAGGCAGGTGATTTACATAACAAAAAGGCTGTTGGTAAATCAGATAATGAAAAGGTAGAAACTAAGGGTGTTAGGTCCAAATGTGTTGTAGAGGGGGGTGAATACAACTTTTCGAATATGAGAAGCAATAAATACGATGCAATAAATGAACACGCAGATTCAAGGAATATATTTCTTATATATAACTTGAAAAGGTTGCTACAACATTCATTACAAAGTATAACAGAAGTTCAGAGAGAAGTGAATGATTCTAAGCTCTGTGAATATACTCTCTCTCTTTTTCTTGTGTTTTATCAATATTGCTCACACATATAAAACATTACACAAGTGCTTCTATTTATACTACATGTAATCTATGTCCTGTAGTCTTCAAAGACTAAGATGTACGTGGCCCAATGATGTCCACATAAATCTTGCCTTATCTTGAAAGCTTGGAAATCTGCCAATCAGAAGATGCCATGTGTCATGTTGAAGCTGCACTCTAAGTAGAACTTCTACTTGAGAATTTCTACTTAGCCATCTCGAATTTCTAAGTAGAACTTCTACTTAGAAATATTCTACTTGGTCATCTAGAATATTTAGTACTTAGAAAATATTCTGGTCTTCAACTTGAAACTTCAATGCACATCTTGAGCTTGTGATATCTTCATGTCTTCTTTATTATTCAGCAAGCTCTTGAACATGGATCTTTATTACTGACATAAACTTGCTATCAATGTCCTGACACTTGATGCACTGGTCTGGTTCATAAGTGACTAGTCTTGATAGTGTTTCTGCTTCTTGAATAAATTACCATATTCACTTAGTAACTTGGCTTTCCAATATTCGCTTTCCTTCTTGTTCACTTGAAATCAATTGGTCTTGTTGATACTGATAGTTATGATCTTGATTCTCGATTTCTCAAATCACTGAGGCATGAACAACTTTGACTTGAACTTCTTTCAATGATTTCTTCTTGGCTTGATCATAGTTAACATGTTCAATTGTATCAATTACCTTGTCTTCATTTAGTGTTGATTTCTTGTGACTTCTTGTTCTTGATTGTCTTCTGGTTAAGTATCTTTTCCTTTAATTGAGTTACATTAGTTATAGTGTTACAAGTTTATACACTCTGCCTTTCAATCTCCCCCTATTTGATTGTCTAACAATGACATTCAAATTAATGAAGGATAACTCAACTAAACAATGAGACGAGAAAAGATAATTAACGTTACAGTCTTGAATAATATACAATTGAAAGATAATTGAAAACAATACAAAGAACTTAAACTAGAAACAGGATTCGAACCTCGAATTAAAGATCATTTGAATGATTCCTATCACCTAGATTATTTCATATCTTTTAGTCAAACTTATATCACCTTATTGGATTCACTCTAAGGTGAATTTTCCTCAAGTGAGTTAAAGCAACCGAAAGACATGAAGTTTTTCCAACTTCAAGTTCACACCACTCTGACCTTTAACCCTAATTCCGTTTCCTCTTCCTAGCTTCAGCAGCTTGGTCTTTCTCTTCTTTCTGCCTTTTGCTCTTCTCCTTCTGCTGCTTTTGTTTCTTATATACTGGATCATGAAGCTGCGTCCACCTAGCATTCAACAAACTTACTGCTTCCATTTCTAGAGGATTCCTGGGTTCTGGGTAAGGATGTTTGAAAAGCCTTCTGAGTTTGTCCACCTCCTGAGTAGTCCTGATCTTTGGAATGTCCTCAAATTTCTTCATTATAAGCTGAGGTTTCCAATGAGCTTTATCAGCTTTAAACTGACAATAGATCATTTTGGGATAGCCCTTGACACGGTTAGTATTGTGGACACTAGCCGCATCTTGCTCCATTCGCTTCTTTTCCACTACTACATCAGACAGGTAACTCACGAGTCTCTGCTTTTCTTTCACATACTTAACTTCCACATCTTCCCATTTGAACACATATAACACTCTATCCAGAAATGAAGCATCTTGAGTTTGTAGCAGCCAACTTTTACTCATATGCAAGATTGTTCTATTCTGGTCTGCATCTATGAATACTAAGGCATCAGCTGTATTATCAGCATAAGAGTGTATCCAGGATACACTATCTCTTCCTGGAACGCCAATTGACTTCCTTATCTCTCCTTGTTCCAGTGCTCCAGAAGGAAGAGTCAGAGCTTCATCTACATTCTTCATTGCTTGAAGAATATTCCAATTCTTCTCTATCAGCTCCGGCTCAATGTTCACGTTATCAAGAGGGTTTGGAGCAATGATATCACACTTCCACACCTCATTGCTCTTCTCGAGTATGACACTTTCAATGAGCTTCACTGATTTATCTTTAAGCTCAGAAGTGAATCCCTTACCCATCATTTGTCTACAGACGGCTTTAAGAGATTCCACTGAAAGTTCCATTAAATCTTTTTCCTCCAAACTAACCCTCTTCATTTTCTTGTCAACCACCATCCGGACAACATTAGGATATGCTGAGAATTCTGGACCCTTGTCCTCTGCTAGCTGCATTAACTGATCCCTATACAGAATGCTTAGTTTCTCAGAATGAGAGTATTGAATTTTTGTTGCTAGCAAGAACAACTCTGACGCAGATCTTCTCGATATGAATTGGTCATCCACATATAGGAAAGACATTGGGACACCTTCTACCAAAGACAAAATAACCTGCCACTCCTTAAGCGTTGCATTGTATCCAACCCTGACTTTAGAAATTAATCTTTTCAATGCACTTATGTAGTTCATAGTCAGTGGATTCTGCAAATTTAGGTTGTAGAACAGATCATCTGCCTCCTTGTTATGAACTCCTTTTGCACAGGGTCCCATAAATATCTTCCTTGCTTCATCCCACTTCTGCCCTATCCTTCTATTATCCAGATCAACTTGAGGATCAGCTAGCCTTGCAAGCTCATAATCGTACTGCTTCCCTTGTAGCTCCACTTTCTTTTCTATAAAAGCAGCACGTTCTTGCATCATCTTCATTTTAGCAAACTCAGCTTGTTCCAAGGCTAACTGTTGAGACTTAAGGGTTTCCTCATCAATAAGAACTTCTTCAGGCATTCCGAAAGACATCCCAGCACCTCCACCTTGTTCCTTCAAAGATCTTTTTATTGCATGTGCTAAAGATACGTCTTCCATATCAGAATCTGAATCAAGTACCTCCTGTACTTTTTCTTGATGACTCAGGTCAACGAATGGTTCATCTTGCTCAACCAATATTGCCTTACCCTTTCTTTGCCTCTGAGCCTCTTCATCAGTAATCGGCTCAATTTCCTTTTCTTTGACAAGATCAGCTTGTTCTTGAATTTCTTCGATTTGAACTCCCTGCTGTCTCGTCTCCTTTCCACTCTCCCCCTTAGGTGAGTTATCCTGAACTCCACCTTGGTCTCCAGATCCACCAGCTGCATAAGAATCTTCAAAACCAGAACCATAGGCTCCTGCTCCACTAGCACCACCTGTACCAGCATCAGGGGGAGGTTGTTGCGGCTCGAAACACTCCGGGGGCACAAAATTTCTGATTGCGAACATCACTCTACTGATCTCCACAGCCAGAGTATCCATTGTAATCTCCATTGCTCCCATCCTTTCATTCAGAGTGTTTCCCAAGACACCACCAGCATGGCCCAAGTCATTTACCTTGTTTGTCAAAACATTAAAAGCTGTAGCTTGACTTGCCATTCGTGCTGCGTAGTCATCAAGAGCCCTTTGATTGTTTCCAATGTTCATCCCTAACTGCCCCATTGTCTGCCCAAACTGCTTCATTTGATTTTCCATAGAAGTCATACGTGTATCAAGATTTTCAATATTAAGGGACGGTGTTTGGTTTAGGTGACCTCGCTCTAATACTCGTTCTGTTAGTATTTGGCGCTCGGTTTCGGGACTTAAAAATGAAGGTCCCTCTCTCCCTAACCTCTCACACACACTCCCTGTCTCACGCTCGTGTATGTCTTCAATAATTGATCCAAAATATGAAGCAGTACCTGCAGAAACTGGATAAGCAATATAATTTGCAGTTATGGGATCAATTGCTGTTGGTTCCTGAGTTGGAATCTCAGGCTGAGAGGCTACAAAGTGTTCTTGTACAACATCAGAACCGATCCTCTTTGCAGCATCAGTACGTACCGGTGAAGGTACGGCTGAAGCTTTTAAAGCTTCATGTCCTTTTGAAGCAATAGTATCTTCAAGAGGTACATAATCATCATCAAAATCCCTATGTGCAGATTGTTCAAGGGGAGAACCACTCTCGTGAGGTGGAGTGGTTGCGTGTGACACACTAGGGTTTGACTGAGGTTTAGAAGTAGCAGCATGAGAAAATTTGGCTTTCTTTCGAGTAAGAGGCTGCTCTTCGGGGTCACTCTCCTCATCATATCCTACATTTTCATGTGCTGGCTGTTTGGATTCCGATGACAGGGGTGGCAGAGAATTAGAAATATAGCTCTCACCCTGGGATAGATCCTGCGGGCTAGCAGTCTCTTGGGTCTGGGAATCAGAAACATAGGAAGAGGAATGAGTAGTATGCAGAGAGAGATTACCTGATTCATTACCTTGTTCGTCACCGCTTTGCTCATCAGGAATCTCTTCAAATGCCTCAGCATGAGCAGACCGATTCTGAGCATATGATGAAACTTGCGATGATTCCACCAAGGTGGTAACTCCTGCATCATATATAAGCCATTGTTGAATGTTTTCAGGAATAGACATTGGTTTACCTTGATGTTTGTCCTGATTATCAATTGTTGAAAGTGACTTAGTGCCCATCCCTAGTGGTGCAGATGTTGGACTTCTGGCAAAACTCTGTCTAACTGCAAGAGCATCCTTCGGTATTAAATCATTAATCAGCATCTGTAGGAACCGAGGAAACCAGCAGACAACATCTGTTGTGTTGAGGTCTCTGCTTGCAGGAGATCCCATTACACCCACTATCTCAGAGAGAACTATGCGTCCATAATTTATATCCAGTTCTCTTGCTAGGGCAATTCCAAAGGTTTGCATGGGAATGGAAATTTGATGGAAATCGCTTTCTCGTGCCCGAAAACATCTTGTGATAGCCTCGAAAAAGTAATTCCATTCCACATGAAAGAATTGTTTTTGGATGTTTCCAGTGATCCGGCCAGACGGAGGATAACATCCTATTTCTTCAAAGAAACTGAGGCGTTCTGCAGCTGTAGGTTCTGGATCATAAGCATCTTTTATCGGGAATCCCAGAACCCTGTTGACAATTTCTTCATTGACCTCATATTCCTGACCCGCTAAGGTAAACCTGAAACCATAGGGGGTTGATTTGCTCCCAAAAGAAACCGCACTAGTCCATAATTGCTGTAAAGCATCATGTACTAGTGTAGGTTTAGCAGTAAAAGCATCGCTAGCTTTGGAATACAAATTGAGAAATCGTATCCAAGACTTAAAGCGCGGGAGTTGATCACCAATTTCCGTAGAAATATTATAAAAATTGTTTTTAGCAAGTGAAAATTGGTGAGCCATTTTAATTAAAATGTTTTTCCTTAACAAAATGTGAATTTTAATTTTAATTTTCGAAAAACAATTAATTAAAGAAGTATCAGTTATAGCCCTTTTAATTTCTTTTTGTGAATACCAAAAATCACTTCAAGAAATCAAACTACGGGATATAAACAAGTAATCAACAAATTCACAGTTTTATCCCTTTCAATTTATCGAGAATAGCAAAAGCAATCTGAGAAATTAAACTATGGGGTAAATAGTGATACTATTACAGGCGAATACCAGTGAAATCGTGAGTGAGACAATCAATTACAAGCCAATTACTAAAGCTTGATATGAATATTCGTGTGTGTATGTGCGTGTGTATAGATGGATAAGAATAATGATGAACAGATAATGGCTGTCAAAAATCGGGCAGTAATTCGTGGTCTGTATGAGTTTAGTCACAAAAATCACGAATTCGTGGTCTGTAAGTCGAAATCGCCTGTATGTATATGGAGGCTGTTGTAAAACTTAATTAGGTAAAAGTGAATGAATTGATCGAGTTAGAGATGTATATATAGGCATGATTGTGAAATGACAAAAGTGTCCCTGTTAAAAAGAATGAAAATACTAAGTACATACAGGGAGAACCTAAGTCGAAGTCTATCTCGAAATTTTAAGTCGAAGTCTATCTCGAAATGTTATCAAGTCGAACTTCGAGATAAATTTCGAGATAGATTAACTCGAACACTTGAACCATTTAATCATTAAAGACCATTTAAACAGCAAAAACCACCAACAGTACTAGGGAAACCTATCTCGAAATTCAAGATAAGTTTCGAGTTAGGAGTTAACTCGAAAAAATCCCCTTGGACCAACTGAGAACTCTATCTCGAACATCAAGTCGAAATTCGAGTTGAGTTTCGAGATAGAGACTAACTCGAAGTTATTCTCTTGGACTTAATCTTTTCAAAAATATCCCCTGTAAGATAGACTTTATCTTGAATATTTTGAATAAAAAATAGGCACACTGGTAACTCGAATTCGAACCCTAAGTCGAATTTCGAGATGAATTTCGAGATAGAGGCTAACTCGAAATTCTTCCCAGACTTAGAATTTTCAAAACTTCACTCTGGAAGCTCAAATCGAAATTCAACTAGAATTTCAAGATGAGTTTCGAGATAGTGACTAACTCGAAATTTTGAAGATACTTAGAATAATTTGACAATTTTTCTTTGAAAAACTCAACACTTAATATTGCCAAATTAATATAAATATCAATTCAAGGATTTTAATATATGACATAATTAAAACATTCCTTGATAATTCTAAGGCCTCTAATTACATGAAAAACACAGGTAAATTCATCTAAAAATCATGCAAAATTTAGAATATTATGAATTTAACTCCCCCTATGATTATGCAATCTAACAATCATAAATTCAAAGATTTGTGCTATAAAAGACACTTAAAACACAATGAATTCATGTAAAATGACACTATATGCAACCTATAATAATCATTAATTAGGCATTTTAAAGTCTAAGCACATAATGATTAAGTAGCTTGCATATACACACATAAACATGGATTTTACAGATGGAAGGCTTTACTAACTTGTGTTAAGCATTCCCAATTCACCAACCAACCTATTGAATGTTACTTCATCAAGAGGTTTGGTGAATATATCTGCAATTTGTTGCATTGTGGGCACGAAATGTAGCTCCACAGTCCCCTCCTCGACATGTTCTCTTATGAAGTGATACCTGATGTCAATGTGCTTGGTTCTTGAGTGATCTACAGGATTGTTGGTTATGGCAATGGCACTTGTGTTGTCACACATAATTGGAATTTTCTTGTGCTCCATGCCATAATCCTTCAATTGGTTCCTCATCCACAGTATTTGAGATACACAGCTTCCAGCAGCAATGTACTCAGCTTCAGCAGTAGAAGTAGATACTGTATGTTGCTTTTTACTTTGCCAGGACACCAATCTTCTGCCAAGAAATTGACAAGCACCAGATGTGCTTTTCCTATCAATCCTGCAACCTGCATAGTCTGAATCCGTATAGCCAGTTAGATTAAAACCTGTATCTCTTGGGTACCAAATCCCTAGATTTGGTGTGCCCTTGAGATACCTAAAAATTCTTTTGACGGCTATGAGATGTGATTCTCTAGGATCCGCTTGGAATCTTGCACATAAACAAGTTGCGAACATTATATCGGGTCTACTTGCAGTTAAATAGAGAAGTGAGCCAATCATACCTCGATAGCTTGTGATGTCAACTGGTTTACCTGATTTGTCTTCATCAAGCTTCGTGGCTGTTGCCATGGGAGTCTTAGCTGCTGATGCATCTTCTAGATTGTACTTCTTGAGTAAATCTCTGACGTACTTGGATTGACAGATAAAGATACCATCTTTTCTCTGACTGATCTGTAATCCAAGGAAGAAGGACAGCTCTCCCATCATGCTCATCTCGTATTTCTCTTGCATTAGCTTAGCAAATTTCTCGCACAAGCGCTCATTAGATGACCCGAAGATAATATCGTCCACATAGACTTGAACAAGTATTAAATCATTCTTCACATTCTTATAGAACAATGTTGTGTCAATTACTCCCCTAGTAAAACCACTTTCAATTAAGAATACGGATAGGGTTTCATACCAACATCTTGGGGATTGCCTGAGGCCATAGACAGATTTGAAGAGAAGATACACAAAATCTACAAGTTCTGGATCAATGAAGCCAGGCGGCTATTCCAGATACACCTCTTCTTCTAACTCTCCATTCAGGAAGGCACTTTTCACATCCATCTGAAAAACCTTGAAGTTCTTATGTGCTGCAAATGCCAAGAACATCCTGACTGCCTCAAGTCTTGCAACCGGTGCATAGGTCTCATCATAATCAATTCCTTCTCGCTGAGAATAACCTTTTGCAACCAAACGAGCCTTGTTTCGTGTTACAAGTCCGTTTTCATCCATTTTATTTCTGAATACCCACCTAGCTCCAATTACTGATTTGTTCCACCTTCAAGAAAATGGACTAGAGATCACCCATTTGAGTTAATCATTGGTGATTCAAGTTCAAGAGTTCAAACTAGGAGGGCCACTCAAGCAGAATGCCTATACAGCAGTTTCCTAACTCAAGAGGAACCTAAGAAAGTGGAAGATGCGCTTCTAGATCCAGATTGGGTCTTAGCAATGCAAGAAGAGCTAAACCAATTTGAGAGAAATAAAGTATGGAAGCTTGTGCCCAAACCTGATGATAGAAGTGTCATAGGTACCAAATGGGTTCTCAAGAATAAGACTGATGAAAATGGCATAATTGTGAGGAATAAAGCTAGATTAGTGGCAAAGGGCTATTCTCAAGAAGAAGGGATAGATTTTGATGAAACTTTTGCTCCAGTGGCAAGACTTGAGGCAATTAGAATCTTCCTAGCCTATGCAGCATATGCCAATTTCAAAGTCTATCAGATGGATGTCAAAAGTGCCTTTCTAAATGAAGAACTGGAAGAAGAGGTATATGTCCATCAACCTCCTGGCTTTGAAGATCCAGAATTTCCAGAATATGTATATCTTCTCTTGAAAGCACTTTATGGTTTGAAGCAAGCACCAAGAGCCTGGTATGACACTTTATCTAAATTTCTTTTGGAGAATCACTTCACTAGAGGTACAGTAGATAAAACCTTATTTCATAGAAATGTCAATGGTTCTTCAATACTTGTTCAAATCTATGTAGATGATATTATTTTTGGGTCTACAGATGAGAAGCTTTGTAAAAGGTTTGCCAAACTTATGCAAAGTAGGTATTAAATTAGCATGATGGGTGAATTAACTTACTTTCTTGGTTTACAAGTGAAGCAAGTTAATGAGGGCATTTTCATAAGTCAAACAAAATATATTTATGATCTTTTAAAGAAATTTGACTTAATGGATTGTGCCTTTGCAAAAACACCTATGGCCACTGCAACTAAGCTTGAGTTGAATACTAAGGAAAAGTCTGTGGACATCTCAAGCTATAGAGGCATGGTAGGCTCACTTCTATATCTAACAGCTAGTAGACCTGATATAATGTTTTCCACTTATCTTTGTGCTAGATTTCAAGCTGACCCTAGAGAGTCTCACTTGATTGCTATTAAGAGAATTTTCAGGTATCTCAAGGGAACACCAAACCTTGGCATTTGGTACCCAAGAGATTCTGGCTTTGATCTAATTGGCTATTCAGATGCAGATTATGCAGGTTGCAGAATTGATAGGAAAAGTACTACAGGTTCCTGTCAATTTCTAGGAAACAGGCTTGTGTCATGGTTCAGTAAGAAACAGAACTCAGTCTCCACTTTTACAGCTGAAGCTGAGTACATTGTTGCTGGAAGTTGTTGTGCACAGATTCTTTGGATGAAAAATCAACTTATTGACTATGGTCTAAAAGTTGAGAAGATTCCAATTTTCTGTGACAACACAAGTGCTATTGCCATCACAGAGAATCCAGTACAACATTCGAGAACCAAGCATATTGACATCAAATACCACTTCATTAGAGAACATGTGATGAATGGTACAGTAGAAATGCACTTTGTGCCAAGTGAAATGCAGCTTGCAGATATCTTCACCAAGCCTCTTGATGAATCATCATTCACAAGATTGGTAGGTGAACTAGGTATGCTTTATTTTTTCATAATTCCTAGTGACATCTAATCATACTAATTTGCAGCTAGAAATGTGTTTTGATTTACTTGAGAATTAAAAACTCTCAGAAAAATTTTCTGTAGAAATTTTGTCTAAGGCAAAATTTGCTTATCAACGGATATCCTTTTAGCCGTTGGTAGTATAAACACATTACTAGATTTTCGTATGTCAACGGATAACAGGTTGTCCACGTCATCGATGGATAAACTATTTCTCAATCGTCCATTCTATATCCGTTGATATACATTTTTTTATAGCTGTTGGTGAACGTGTATATTTAGTCATGGTTGTACTTCTTTTCTTTTTATTTATTATCTGACAGTTACTTTTGTCCAATGGAGTAATTACTTTTAATTATTTCATCTTTAACTCTTGAAAAATATAAAAGGCTGTCTTATGCTCTCACATCTCACTTTTATTCATTTTCAAGAATCTCATAAGTTAACTGCATCTTCTTCACTAAAACTCTCCGCAACAAAAGTTTAAACACTTCAATGGCGCCTATTGTTAAGATGATGTCTTCCACTGGGTTTACTTATGAGAAGAACAATTTCGCGGCCTTTGTTGATACAGTGAATGCTCCAGAAGCCTATCACACCTTGATGGATTTCGTGAAGAAATGCAAAATGTCATATGCTATGACTGCCACCACTCCTCTAATCCACGAGGTAATTGAAGAGGTGTGGGCATCTGCTGAGTACATTGGCACAGACGGTACACTTGCTTTTTCTTTAAAGGGTAAAAACTATGTGGTTAACTCTGATGTGATAACTGCTTGTTTAAAATTGTCTGAGAATAACTGTCTGGAAGTACCCAGTAATGCTGAAATTGTTGCCATGCTTAATTCCATAAATTATGCCCTTAGTACTGAGAACTTAGGGAAAATTGTTAGGAAATGTATGGTTAAAGAATGGAGTTATTTTTGTGATGCCTTCATTAAAACTTTTTCAGGCAAAATTAGTAATTTTGATGCTGTTACCCATTCCATGCTAGTTATGTTGTGTATGCTTCTGACTGATAAATTCTATAACTTTGGCACACTAGTCATGTATGAGATAGCAGCAAAATTAGGTAAAAAGGAAACTAGGAGAAAGAATATCTATTTTGCTAGATTTTTTATGCTCTTAGCACTGCATGTATCTGAGAATGAGCTATCCATTGCTAACCCGGATAGCAAGTTCAATTGTTTTGTTCAGGAGAAAAGAGTCTTAAGTGATTTGATTCGAATGAACTTAAATGCAGAAGTACAATTGGTATATCTACCAATTGTTCAGGTAACTATTTCTAATCCTGAAACTCCTATCTCTAACCCCCAAATTTCTTTGCCTTCTAGTGTCACAATGGAGTCTGTAGTTGTGACCAAACAGGCTCCTACCAAAGTGACCAAATCCAAAGTTCCAAAACCACAATCTAAAAAGCAAACCTCAGGTGTCTCTCAAAAGACACCTGTTGTAAAACCTACCAAAACTCTTGAGGGGAGTGTGAAGGTGGTAGTGAGTGGTGAGGGACAGGGTGAACATCAAAGAAGCCCTAAGGATAAGGAAGGTGAGGCAGGTGTAACCAACATTTCAGTCTCCCAAAAGACTGTTAATGAACCTTCAAGCCAAACTCTAGTTACATCCTCTCAACAGGGTGTGACTACTGATTTAAGTTCCACTCCAGGAACTCTGCACAAAATGGCAAGAGACACAGATAGCCCTCTCTCAAAAACCTATGGTAGAAGAGTAAAATCCAAAACCATTGGGGAATCACAGGGTGCACACACAGTACAGGCAACTTTACCTTCTCAAATTCAGTTTGATGTGACTTCAATAAATGTGGAGTCACAGCTCCTTGATCTTAACCTTCAAATCGATACACATTTCAATCCACCATCACCAACTCCATCTCTGGATGTGGATATGATATCTACATCAATTCCTGATTCTCCATCTTTAAGATTCTTGGAGAAGCCCCACTCAACAATTGGTGGTCATCATCTTCTAGATGATTTGTTGGACCATCAATCTTCCATTCCTGAATTCACAACAACATTTGTGGCCTCATCTTTAAAATCAATCTCCACATATTCAGTGTTGGTTTTCACTTCAACGGATACGATCTTTCCTTCATCAACGGATATCCTTCATCTGTTGACAAGTGTTTCTCCATCAATGGATGCGCCTATGTCTAGCCATCCGTTGACAGCTATAACTACTCCATCAACGGATATTCCTTATCCGTTGATAACTCACTCTACCACTGCTATATCTGACATTCCTGTGTCAAGTGTGGAGGAGTTCTCAGTAGTTGAAACACTTTTAGGATTGAGGGAAGGGAGTGAGAGGCTGCCTTGTGAGCACGCAAAAGGAGAGGCAAATAATGAGAGGCTGACCATTTCTTCAGGTTAGGCAAAAGGAGAGCAAGAGAGTTCCACCTTAGTAGGTGAAGGTGTGAGAGGTGTGAGCCAGGGGGAGCCCCTGATGCAAGAAAAGAGAGATGAATGGAGAGAAGGGACTACAGGAGAAATAAGGCAGGAAGATCCAGCCATTGCAAGTGAGTTAATGGAGGTTAATGAAGCTTCTAAAGAGATGGAATTTCGACAAGAATATCAGTCAATCATTGACTCCATCTCTTTGGATCCTGAAACCTTTACTCATCCTGTTTCTGCCTATCAAGTCATGGCACAACAGGGCAATGTGGAGGCAGATGAGGCAATGCACCTAGTGCATACCTCACAGTCACTACAAAGAGCTAAGGAATCTTTAGAAGCTCTTCCATCCATTGCTGAAGATGAAGACATTGAAGAATTTGACAGTGAAGCCAGTCAGAGCACTGAGGATGAAGGTGCTAGCAGTATTCATGATTGGAAATTTGCTACTAGCTACACCTATCTTGACATTGATTTGGAGATCATAAAGCAATATAAATCTGCCATGGCTGAGCACCAAAGTGCAGATCCACAAAGACAGGTTGTTCTTCAACAAGCAATTGACTCTCTCAAGTTACAAAAGATGCAAATGGTGATTCAAAGATCAAACTTAGAGGAGGTCAAGCAAGATGTGAAGATTTCTGTGGATTCCAGGTTGGAGCAGTTGGCTCCTACAGCCACTCAGAGGGTGTTGCAACAAAGATTCATCAAAGAAGACAGCTTGGCTAAGTCTGTGCAACAACTCACCACTAGAGTGGAAAAGATGGAATCCCAGATGGGGCAATTTCTTCAACATCAGAAACTACAAACTCAACTTTTAGAAAAGTTGGTTGCAGCCCCTACTTCTATTCAAACCCTTGATGCTAACAAAAAGGGGGAGAAAGTGGAAGAGGCTGTGGCAACTACAAGACAAATCACAATTTCTGAAAGGAGAGAAGTAGCAAGTGAGGGGGAGCAGCAGCCTACCATAGTGGTCAATCCACAGGACTTTATTGTCAAAGCTTCCCCCAGTAAATTCAAATCCCTACCAATAGCTCTATCTGAAGAGTTTGATATCTCAAACATGACAGAAGAGGAAAAGCTAGACAAGATTGAAGCTCTACAAAAGATAAGAGAGGAACAAAATGAAAGGATAATGAGATTAGAAAGGTTGATCAATGAATCTATTGCATCAACTCTGTTCTCTAGCCAAACCTCAGCTCCAACAACATCTACTACAATTCTGAAGGTGCTCACTCCAGCAATTGTGGCTCCTACATATTATGATGTTGAACCCTCTTATGTCAAAGAATTTGAACCCATCATAAAAACCAGAGTTTACTCTCCACCAAAAGCAAATGGGAAGAACAAGTTATAACTGGACTATCCATTTCCCAAGGATGATGAAGAGAAGCTAATGGGAGAAGCTATCATGGAGTTCAAGGAAAAGACTAATAAAAGAGTAAGAGAATGGATGGATGTAATCACAAGGAATGGAAAAATTCTAAACATCTCCAACAGCCATCCTAGATTTGTTGAAGCCAAGAGGGAAGAGACTTCAAGGCTGCTAAGAGAAGCTCATCCAAATACTGAATTTCCAAATGAAAACTCAGAAGAGAGGCTAGCCAGGCTAGCTCAAGAGTTAGAGGATGAGTTACAAAGTGAAGAAAAGGAGTCTGAGGAACCTCCTAAGCCAGTTAAGAGAAAAGGTGGCACTAAGGCCAGGGTACAGAAAAGACAGAAAAAGCAAAGACCCAACAGACCTATTTCTCCACAGAAAGGATCCAGAGAAACAAGTGTCACACAATTACTAGTTCAAATGCCTCAAGAGGTAATAAACCTATCTGTAAACTTCCATGAACAGCAAATAGAGCCAAAGGAGGAACCAGTGGAGTTTGACAAAATTAAGGTTCCTAAATTTCTGTTTGAATCAACACAGAAGAAAAGGGTCCCAAGAAAGCAAACTCCAAAGTTGCCTATCCAAATATCTAAGGTGCCCTCTATTGTTAAACAATCACCTGCTGAGAACAAGGAAGACTACATCTATCAGGCAGTAATAGAAGAATATTCTGGCATCAATCTATATATGGATGAAGTGTCAGAAGTGAGAGGAATTGACAAATACAAACAACTGCCTGAGAGATTAGTGTTTGTCTACAAAGGAGGAAAAGAGAGGACATGGCCTTTACAGAAGGTACTTGGAGAAAATTATCAAATCTTAACCAAAGTATTCTCTGCCATTAAGAGACATACAGGGTTCTCCATGGTAGCCAGGCATGAGATAATCAAGAGGATTGAACAGATTAGAGCAGAATGGAATTCTCCATCAAGTTTGCCCAAGAAATTGAAGATCCCATACAATGGACAGAAAATCCACATTCAACCTTATTGGATGATGGAATTCAGGGATGAAAGTGGAAACAGGAGATTCTTCAGGTTGGAGGATCAACTATCTAAGGCTAGCACCCAGTACCTTAGGTGGTTGCAATCAAAGCTAAATTCAAAGATTGTTGAAGAAGAAGCCTTCTACAGGCAACTCCAAATCCAGATTGAATCAAATTCTGCTAAGGAAGGAAAATCAAGAGTGGTGCTAACAAGAGAAAGGAAACATTAATGATCTGCTCAGTCTAGAGGATCACTTCTCTGTAAATTTCTCAAACTTTCTGCTTTTAATTTTTGAAGCTTAATACAATTATGCATCTATCAGTAAATACCTCTAGGGAAATGTTTTGTTATCATCAAGGTCCTAAATTTATGGCGTTATGTTCATCAAGCATAAATTGGGGGAGATTGTAAGGAATATGTTGTACTTGATGATAACTTCACATTCTATGCATAAATTGTATAAGTCCTGTTTTGTAACTGTCAACGGATGAGACATTATAACTCTATCCGTTGATAGGTAGCTCATCAACGGATGAGGTTTTGTAGCATACTGCAGTATCTCTATATATCATGTTGAGTATTGAATACAGTAAAAGAATACAGAGGGGGGGTGAATGGATTCTTGAACTTTTCTCGTTCGAGTCTATGTAGCAAGAGTGTTTGTGTGTGCAAGATTGAAGGTGCGGATAAAGAATAACACAAGACACAATATCACTTTAATCTAATGTATTATTAGATAAAGGTTGCTACAATCTGTGAATACAAATGATAGTATTCCCAGCTTCGTTTTTCTCAGAGAGATACAGCTTGTAGTGTATGAAAAACTTGACTCACAAAATTACTAAGTTAATGACTAAGGAAGTGAGGCTGTATCCTTATAGAACATGGATACACCCTTCTTACTACAAATAAGGTAGCTGAACTAATTACTTTCTAGTCTGTCTATCCTTTTTGAGTAAGTGTCCAAACGGTTACAGATTTGACTTTGCAAAGCCTGTTCAGATCCACTTCTTTAGCCCCTTGTCTCTTCTATATCTCTCCAAGCTTCCTTGTAGGCTTTCCAGAGCACGTTACAGATTGTGGTCCATAAAGTGCATTGGCTTGTTGCTGGTTTCTGACTTGTACAATTTCTTCAGTATTTTGTCTCCAAGAATGTATTCGAGAAGTGACTAAGTAGTTGATTCGAGAACTAGAATTGACTTGATCGATAACTCTGAGTTCTCGAACACTGTTATATTGACATATCAAATTACTTCTCGAATAGCTCTTTTCTTCAGGATTCCATGAGTTGTCGAATAGAACACTTGACTTGTCGAATCCTTGAGATATCGAATAGCTTTCTGAGTCCTTGAGATATCGAATGGAACTTTGACTTGTTGACTCCTTGAGAACTCGAACACTACTTTGACTTGTTGACTTCCTGAGTTCTCGAATAGAGTACATAGACATATCGAATCTCTGAGATATCGAATGAGATATCAAACAGTGTATTCAGAGATATCGAATAGTGTCTTGAGATATCGAATCCCTGACTTCTCGAATGCTGGACTTCTCGAATAGACAAATATACTTCTCGAATTGGTACTTAGGCAAATTCTTCATTTCTTCAAATCCCAACTGTGATTATTTGACAGTCTTTATCTTCTTGCTTGAGGCATGAACCTTGGAACTTCTTTCAAGCATTATTCTAGACTCTATAAGTACAGTTACACAACTAGGATTTGATGCCTACTACAAGTACAATACAAACAGAAACTCTACAACTAGAGGTTCCCTCAGTTAAGAGGTCATGTAAGTAATGCAAAGCATTATAAACAATTAGGCTTGTTATTAGATGTATACAGGCATGCCTCTATAACTAACAATCTCCCCCAAATTGTGAGTGAGACCCTTAGTCACAATTTCATGTCTGATAACAAGCCTAACATACATAAAGATAAAACTTTAAAAGTACAGGTATGTAGATTGATTGAAGAAAGTTCACAGAAGTGTTCTTACAAGTTATTAGAAACTACTAGCCATATCCTTTTGGATTCATCTCTTGAGCTTTGGCTTGCAGATTCTCATTTTTAATTTTCTCCTCAGCTTCTTTGGCTTTCTTCTTTGCATTTTCCTCCATGGCAAGAATAATGTCTTCCATTACAGTGAGTTCTTCAATTAGAGGGGAGCCTGATAAATCCTTAAGTACTTCATTTAGCTGTTTCTCAGAATAGGAACTGATGTAGTCCATTCTAATCTTCACATTTCTACCATATTTCTTGTACTCAATGATGTAAGGATTAAACTTGACTCTACACAGACCCATAGCTCTCAATTCATCAGCCTTAGTTTCCATTGCAACAAACTCCTCCTCCATTTTCTTTAGAAGCTCCTCACTGTTCTTTCTCATTTCTGCCTGGTGATCTCTCTTCATTTTGACAAAGTCAATTAACTCCAGCTTCCATACCCTTTTCACTCTGTCTTCAGAATCCAACATTGCAATTATCCTTTCTATGTCATATAGCTTGCCCCAGTGCTGACATGTTCCTTGTCTGAATTTCTTCTGTCTTCCATCAGTATATTTTATTTCAAGAAAATCATCAACAATGGAAACATGATAGATTCTTTGAGCCCATATGAACTGCAGTTGGTCTTCATCATAGATTTCATCCAGAGGTGGTAGGTTCAATCCTGGAATTATTGTCAGTGCCTTTGATTTCGATATCTTCACCTTTCTTGCAGCATGCTTAATTTTACTCCTCCTTGTATGATTGCTAGGCAGAAACTTATGACCCTTGTTGGTAGACCATAGTAGTATTCCATTAGCAGTTTGCTTTCTGAAACATACACATGGTTTCTTGATTTGAATCCCCTTCACTCCTTGAGGTGCCAAAATAGTTGCATACGCCAGAGATGTAGATTTTGATGAATCATTACTAGTGACATCCACCCTAGACATTGAGCCTTGTGTTGTGGTGGAAGTGTCATTATTAATGTTCATGGCTTGCTATTTTCCACTCTTCTTTTCATATACCTTTCCTCCACCCTTGTCATCATCCTTCTTTCTGCTTTTATCATCCCTTTTCTTCTTGTCATCACTGCCCTTATATCTCCCTTGATCTCCACCCCTGCTTCCACTTTTATCATGATCATCCTTGTCTTGATTTGACTTTCCACCTTGAGCAATAGGCTTGATGTCTGATTGAGAGTTGATAAACTTCACCAGAATGTTAAGAGCCTCCTTTTCAGATTCAGATTTTCCACTCCTTGAATGTAGAACTCCAGCCAGAAACTTTATGGTGGACATGTTGTTTGCTTTTAGATGTTGGCCAAATCTGAAAGCAATAATGTCTTGATCCTTTTCATATAGAATACAATGAGGCTGAGGAACTACTTGAGGTAGTTGAGATTTCATGCACTTGGTGAGAATCTCTTTGAGCATATCATTGTCTGGAGAGTTATTCATTTCTATCTTCTTGATGATTGTTCCAAGTTTAGAGCTAGATAGAATTTGAAAGGCTTCAATGTGGATGTGAAAGAGGTTCTTGGCAGTGTGAACTAAGACTTCTCTATCATTCGAAAGAATGATGGCATGGGGATTGGTTTGCACAATTTCTCTTCTTACTACAGTGACTAGAAACACATCTTGCACAAGAAGCTTGATGTAGTCAAAGTAATGGAAATTGGCTCTTTTCCTTAGCTCTTGTAGATGCTTCAAAAATGCTATGTCATGGTATAGTCTAGAGGTTGCAGTTTCTTGACATACTCTTTGAGTAAGCACATTTCTGAATTCTGAAGGTTCAGATTGAAGGGATTGTTTAGCAATGTCAGGGATGTCAAATTCATATTCTGACTTCCCTTCAGTTTCAGATGGCTTGGCAACTTCATCTACAGCCACTTTCTTCAGCTTGTCATCCTTGGATGTAGATTTCTCAGACTGAGATGACTTAGCAGTTCTTGGTTGGCCACCCTCATTGGTTTGAGATTTCTCCCCCTTAGTCTGAGGCTCCCCCTTAGATTTTGAGTTCCTTGTTATCCTCTTCTCCCCCTTAGGCTTGTTGTCAGGCACAGAGGCTGTAGTAGGAGCCTTTGGAGTTGAAGATTCTTCAAGTAGAGGGATACCCATGTGCTTCATCATGGCAGACAGCATAGATTGTTGATCCAGAAGAACATTAGCAGTGGTAGTGGTTTGAGTGTTCAATTGCTCAGTTAGATTTGTAACTTTGCCTGCCAGATGGGCATTGGATTCTTTGAGAGACACCACCTCCCTTTCAAGAGTATCAACCTTGGTGAGCAGTGCAGTGGCCTTGAAACCAGTTAAGGATTGATCTTGCAGTTTTTTCACTTCAGACTTGGTCATTTCATGCACAGGGACTTCAGTGACCAGCTTGTCTTCATACTGATTTTTGAACAGTGTTCTGAGCATGGCATTGGCCTCTGTAGTCTGGTCAGATAGATTTTGAAATCTGTTTCCTAGGCCGGTGACTGTGTCTGTGAGTTTGGCTAGGCCATTGTCCATCTTGGTGCAGGTGGTGTTGCAGTGTTTGAGATCTTTGACCATACTGTCTAGTTGAGGAAATTTAGCATCAAAGGCCCTCTTTACTTCTGCTACTGAAGTGGCTGTCTTGTCACACACACTGTTGACTTCAGTTTTGACTCCCTTGCCAAGATAGTGTGCAGCCTTGAGGAAACCCTTGTAGGAATCATTGACAACTTCATACACTTCACCAGGAGACAGGGATTTTGCATTGGAGCCCAGTGAAGTGATGTATTCCTCTCTAAGATATTGAAGTGCTTCACTGAGAGTTACATCATACTTTCCTTGCAGCCAGGCATCTGCATTGCCATCTCTCTCAGCATCATCAATAATCTTGGCCTTCTGCATCTCCACATCATCCCTATGGCATAGTAGGATGGCCTCATAGTCTGGATTAGAGATGTTGGAGGTGACAAGGTTCTGAGATATTTTTACAAACTCAGGAATCTGATCCACAATTAAGCTTTGAAGTTCTTCAACCGTCAATTTTTGTGGAACAGACCCTGATCCTGAAGCACTGTCATGTTACACAGGCTTCAGCCATTGTGACATAAAGTCAGAGCTGGAGCTAGGTAAACTAGACTCCTCAGTTATAGATGCAACTTCTGTAACCGGATGGATTGACTCTACTACTGGTGTCTCCACAGAAGTGGGATGAGTTACACCAGCAGTTGACACAGGCACAGAGTCTCTAGTAAAAACTAGTGAAGCATCTGTGTTTGTGATGGTGTCATTAGGATATGCCCCAGCATGCATTCCCTCACCATCTAAATGTGGGTCCTGGGTGGTGAGCAGAGTGTCATGCACTAAGTCACTTGAAATTATTGGCTCATCAAGAGAAAAGAATTCTTGATGATCAATGCCTTGCATCTCAGTTGCCTGAGTTGCAGGTTCCAAAGAAATTTCAGTGTTAGATTCTGGAAGAGGAGTGTCTTATAGAGTAGATTTTGGCAACTCCCCCTGAGAGATAGAGGGAGTTTCAAGTATGATGTGCTCTCCACTCAGTGTAGTGCCAGCCTTATTACTCCCATGTGCTGACTCAATACAAAAAGGTGCATTGGGGAGAATGCTTGATTCTATAGATGCACCCTGTTGAGAGGATACATCTAGTGAGCTGTTTGCCCCTGATTTTACAACTTCAGCCATTTGTGTGACTGAAGAGGTGGTCTTAGTTTTCTTCTTCTTCTTTGGCCTTAGTAAGGGTGACTCTGGTTCCTCACTTTCTAGACCTAGTTCAACAGCTAATGCTGCTTCAGATAAAATATTTAAGGGTGCAGACATTACTTCCTTTCTCTTATTTTTACTAACATCACCCTTTTAAGAGGATGATGCAGTTGGTTCAGTAATAGGTAAAGTGTTTGGTTGAGAGGGTTGGTTAGCTAGCCCTGGGTTAGCATTTTGTTCTACTTGCTTGGGCTTAGCTAACTCAGACTTAGAGGCAAATGTTGGCATGTTGTGGGGGTAAGTCCTAAACAAGCTCTCCATATGGGGAGTTATGTTAAGTCTTACATCCACATCATTCCTAGTCTCCAAATTACCAAAAATGAGTTTGGTCATGGATTTAGGGTAGCCTATTCTATTTTTATTCATCCCATCTAATTCAATCAATTTATCATCTAAGAAATTAAGGACAGATTGAATAAAACGAGGGAAGAAAATTTCATTACCTCTCTTGGCTGAATTCTTACCAAGTCTCCTATACAGCTCCTGCAGAATGATGAGACCAACGTCTATCTTCTTTCCATAAGCTAAGGCATAGCCTATTTGCTGTGCAGGAGTACTGATTTGGTCATAGCTAGATTTTCTTGCAGTGAAGACTTGAAGAAGTGTAGCAAACACATAACTCCATTCCTTCCTCAAATGCTTCCTGTTCAAGTGCCCAAGACTGATTCTGTCTGCATATTTGATGAAATCAAAGAAGTCTTCTAATTCAGCATTTGTAGCAAGTGGGTCATACACCACTCCTTTGGTACCCATCCCGAGTGCCTCATTCATATCCTCTGTGGTGATAGTGAGATTTTTGTCTTGAATCTTGCAGTAGATGATGTACGAGGATATTGTAGAGTCAAGAGCCACCACCTCCACTATAGCAGACTGCCAAAACTGTTCTAGAATGTCGAGGTACAGAGTTGGGTTAACAGATAGAGCATTCTTTATGTACGATTCAGACATCCACTTCACAAAGCACTTGAAATTGGCGTTGGGTGCTTCAACATCACTAGTTAGAGCAATGAAATTGGTGTTGAACTTTACTGTTGCCATTTGTGTGAGAGAGAGAGAGAGAAGAAATCAAAGGTTGAAGAAGAAATTTAGCTTTTGCAGTTAGGGTTTCAGAGGTTTTGGGAGTTTGGATGCTTGAGAAATCGAATGAAATGAATCGAATAGATGTGAAGTTGTAAAAGTATGAAGTACTTGAATTGTCGATTAGATGTATGTTCTGTATCGACAAGTCAGGCATTCGAGAAGTAGAAAACAACTATTCGAGAAGTCAAGAAAGGCTTATTCGATAACTCAAGCAGGTTGTAGCTCACAGCTGGCAGTTATCTAACTTAGAAATAAATCTAAATTAGGTAAAATATGTTTTTATGAGTAATTCTGAATTCTGAATAAAAATCCAAAATCGGTTAAAATTCAGCGAGAAATCAGCCTTTTCAAATGATTCGAGAACTCAAATACAGTATTCGAGAACTCAGTCAATCGAGAACTAAAACACTATATTCGAGAAGTCCAGGAAACCTCTATTCGAGAACTCTAAAAGTCTCTATTCGAGAACTCGAGAGTGCTCTAATGAGACTTGTTAGAGATGTCGAATAGTGAATCACTTGAGAAGTCTGACTTGTTGAATTATACTCATAGAAACTCAATTTTCACTATCCTTTTTTTTAAAATTTACCAGCCATATTCATTCACGAATATTCTAGCAAATTAAACAGTGATTTTCTCAAAATTTCATAGAAATTTCGAGTTAGCAAGAGAATATGATTTTCAAAATATGCAACAGATTTGAAATATTTATTAATCATATTTCAGTCAATACTTACTCCAAAAATATTAAGAATTTAGATAAAGTAAGTGTTTACTGCTGCAACAATCTATATGATGTATTCACCTAGTCAGAATCTGAAGAATTCAGCATTCCAATCTCACTAACCAACCTTGTGAAGGTGGCTTCATCTAATGGCTTAGTGAATATATCAGCTAGTTGTTTATCTGTAGAAACATAATGCAACTCAATAGTTCCATTAGTTGCATGTTCCCTTATGAAATGATATCTGATGTCAATGTGCTTTGTCCTAGAATGATTAACAGGATTGGCAACTATAGAGATTGCACTTGTGTTGTCACACATGATTGGAATTCTTTCCAACACAAGTCCATAATCTCTAAGTTGATTTCTAATCCAAAGCACTTGAGCACAGCAACTTCCAGCAGCTATGAATTCAGCCTCAGCTGTAGAAGTTGACACAAATTGTTGTTTCTTGCTATACCAAGAGACTAACCTTTGTCCAAGAAACTGGCAGCTACCTGAGGTGCTTTTCCTATCCACTCTGCATCCAGCATAATCAGCATCAGAATAACCAACCAGATTGAACCCTGTGTCCTTAGGATACCATAGTCCCAAGTTTGGAGTGCCCTTCAGATATCTAAAGATCCTTTTTATAGCAACCAAATGTGATTCTTTTGGATTTGATTGAAACCTTGCACACAAGCATGTAGCAAACATGATGTCTGGCCTACTTGCAGTGAGATAGAGTAGAGAACCAACCATGCCTCTGTAGACTGAGATATCTACCTTCTTGCCTTTAGCATCTTCATCCAATTTAGTGGCAGTGGTCATGGGTGTCTTTGCAGGTGAGCAATCTTCCAAGTCAAACTTCTTCAATAAATCCTTGATATACTTGGTCTGACTGATAAAGATACCATCCTTCCTTTGACTGACTTGCAACCCAAGAAAGAATGTCAACTCTCCCATCATACTCATCTCATATCTGCTCTGCATGAGTTTAAAAAATTTCTCACACAGCTTCTCATTTGTAGAACCAAAAATTATATCATCCACGTAGATCTGAACTAAGATAAGATCATCACCATGCTTCTTGTAAAACAATGTCTTGTCCAGTGTGCCTCTAGTGAATTGATTCTCAAGAAGAAATTGTGATAAAGTATCATACCATGCTCTTGGAGCCTGCTTAAGTCCATACAATGCCTTAAGCAATCTATAGACAAATTCTGGGAAGTGTGGATCCTCAAAACCAGGTGGTTGTTGCACATAAACTTCTTCTTCCAACTCTCCATTCAGAAATGCACTTTTGACATCCATTTGATATACTTTAAAGTTTGAATGAGCAGCAAATGCCAAGAATATTCTGATGGCTTCCAATCTAGCAACAGGAGCAAATGTCTCATCATAATCAATGCCTTCCTGTTGAGAGTATCCTTTTGCAACCAACCTTGCTTTGTTCCTTATAATTACACCATCTTCATCCATCTTATTCTTTAGAACCCATTTTGTTCCAACAATGGTTCTGTTCTTTGGTGCAGGCACAAGTTCCCATACTTTGTTTCTTTTAAATTGATTCAGCTCCTCTTGCATAGCAATAATCCAATCTGGATCCAACAGTGCATCATCAAGTTTATTAGGCTCAACTTGTGATAGAAAATAGCCATAGAGGCACTCATTCTGAGTTGCTCTCCTAGTCCTTAATCCTGCATTAGGATCTCCAATGATTTGCTCTGCAGTGTGTGATCTATCCCATTTCCTTGAGTGCTCAGCCTGATTTCTCATTCTTGATGTTGCTTCATCATCCACATCATGGTCATTCTCATTTCCTCCCCTTGTGAAGTTGCCACTACTCACAGGTGTGTCTTGGATGCTTGTTCCTTCACTATTGATTGGCACAAATTCTTCTCTTGTATCATCATTCACTTGAGTTTGTTGAACTCGAGTTTCAACTTCAGTTTCAGTCTCTTCATCAGAATCATCTAGATTATCAAACTTCAATGGATCTTTATCTTCATCATTGGCTTCTTCTAGTCCAGGTAGTTTGCTGTCATCAAATGTCACATCTGTGCTTTCCATAACTTTCTTTTGACTGATGACATAAACCTTGTATGCAATTCTTTCCATAGAGTAGCCAAGAAAAATTCCTTCAAATGCTTTTGCATCAAATTTTCAAACATATTCAGAAATATCCTTCAATACAAAGCATTTGCTTCCAAAAGTATGAACATACTTTAGAGTAGGTTTCTTTCCAGTCATCAAGTTATAAGGTGTCTTTCCAGTGTTTTTGTTGATGAGGGTTCTGTTCTGGATATAGCATGCAGTGCTTACAGCCTCAGCCCAAAAACATGTAGGCATTTTTGCATCAAGTAACATTGTTCTAGTAGCCTCAATTAGAGTTCTATTCTTTCTCTCAACAACTCCATTTTGTTGTGGAGTCCTTGGAGCTGAGAATTGCTGAGAAATACCATTCTCTTTACAGAATGCTTCAAGTATGGCATTTCTGAACTCTGTTCCATTATCACTTCTCAGTGCAATCACACTTGCATTGTTGGCCTTTGCTTCCTTGTCAACTTTCTTTATATGCTCAATGATTACTTGTGGAGTCTCATCTTTTGATGCCAGAAATTCCACCCATGTATACTTTGTAAAATCATCAACCATCACCAAGGCATACTTCTTTCTTCCTAGTGACATAATGTTGACAGGCCCAAACAAATCCATATGAATGAGTTGTAGGGGCTTGGTTATTGATGTCACTGTCTTTGTCTTGTGGCTTAATCTTTTCATCTTTCCTTTTTGACAAGCCTCACACTCCTTCTTGACAGAATTCAAGTGTGGGCATGCCTCTCACTAGCTCTCTTCTGACTAGAGAATTAATGGCTTTGAAGTTCAGGTGTGATAGTTTCTTATGCC
This sequence comes from Kitagawia praeruptora, assembly GCA_037693485.1. NCBI lineage: Eukaryota > Viridiplantae > Streptophyta > Magnoliopsida > Apiales > Apiaceae > Kitagawia > Kitagawia praeruptora. Next base: position 55,869,619 of record CM075350.1, on the reverse strand, counting down.
ACAGCCAACAATCTTCATTTGATGCTTTTGAGTAAAAGCAACAAATTTTGTCCTTGTTTGCAGAATCCATATTGGCTACAAACAGGCTTCCCTTCCTTACTCCAGATAGAGCAAAATCACCAGTCTTCTTGTGGGTGATCAAACATTCATCTTTGTCAAAATCCACCTTGAATCCCCTATCAGTAAACTGACCAACACTTAGCAGATTATGCTTGAGCCCCTTGACTAGTGCTACATCTTCAATGATGACATTACCAACTTTTAACTTGCCATATCCCAATGTGTTACCCATGCTGTCATCTCCAAAAGCAACCATTGGGCCAGTCTTTTCCTCATATTGTGATAGCAGGGCCATATCACAAGTCATATGATTTGAGCATCCACTGTCCAAAATCCAAATGACCTTCTTTTCACTTTCATTGCCCTGCAAACACAAAGGTATTACTTTTCCTTTGGTACCCAAACAAGTTTGGGTCCATGTGACTTAGAAATAGTTTTATCATAAACAACATGCTTGTCAACTTTCTTGGCATTAGTCTTCTTGTCACTGTGAGAAGTCTTGGAACCTGAGGTTTCAGACTTAGGTGACAGAGGTACCTTCCTAGCTTTAGGAGGACTTGAAGACTTTGACCTGGTGTAGTGTGTGTGAGAATTGTGACTGATACAACCATCAATGAATTGTCTTATCAGATTGAAACAACTAGTCATTACATTCATATTGCATGGCATACAGTCAAATTTATCACAAAATGGTGCATCTCTATATCTTAGAGGCACAGAACAATCATAGAAGGGTTTGGACACACTACCAACAGGTTTCTTGCATGAATGAGTTAAATGATTGGTACTGAAATAGTTCTGACAAGTTTTCTTAGGGGCATTAGGCATATAAGCATAGTTGTTATCCTTGTTAATCCCTAACTTGCCATTTATGTTTTGTTTCTTCTTAGTCACTTTCTTTTCTGATTCACTCTTCCCAGCTGAAACAAACTTAACAAACTTTTTAGGTCTTGGCCTATCAACTACTGGCTCCTTGTCTTTTGACTTGACACTCTCACTCTTGGATGATGCTTGTTGTTCATTTGATTGTGCCTCATCCTCATCATTCAACATTTGTTTGATGAGTAAGGCACCCTCATCAATTTCAAATGTTGGTTCTTTAAAAATTGGATTTTCAGTCTTTTTCAAAATGTGAGGTACTTCCTCATGAACAATTGTGTCATCTTCAATGACAACATAGCCTTTTCTCTGTTTAAGAGTGTCATAATCAAGTCCAATAGCAGCCTTGGGTTTTGCTTCAATTTTCTCAGAGTAGGATTTCACTAGACCAGATGATTTCTTGAAAGTTTTTAGTTTGAATTCATTTTCAGCTAATTCATCCCTAAGAGCCTTTTCAACCTGACTAGCACACAAAACCTTATTCTGCAGATATTCAACTTCTTTCTTAAGGTTTTCTATTTGCATAGCAGTTAGCTCAAGTTCCTCATTCTTTTTGGTTAACATTTCATTTCTAGTAGACAGTTTAACAATCTCTTCATTAGCAACAGTCATACTAGTATGAATGTTATGTTGGACTATTTTGAATAAAAATGTGCATATTATTTTTGATTTGTAACTTCTCTTTTAATTTTGTAACTCTTTTGATTTTGTAACTCATGTAATAATGTAATTGTTATTATTGCTATGGGGGTTACAAAGTTAAGTATTTGGGGGTTACAAAGTTAGTGATGAGGGGGTTAAATATCTTCTACTCCTATATAAGGAGTCCTTGGGGTTCATTGTTTGATACACAAAAATATACAAGTTTCTTTGCATTATTCTTACAGCTCTAGGGTCAGTTTTCTGTGAGATAGAAAGCGTATTTGTTCGTTCGTAGAAGGCGGGTCTTCAAGTGCTTAAGATCACCTTAGTTTGTTGTATCCTGGGAGACGGAAGCCAACACACCTTCAAGCACCGCACGGAAGGGGCTTATCTGTTTTAAGGATAGCGTGGTTTTCACGTGCCTCAAACATATTTTTTGGTATATTCTTGTTGATTTCTTGATTTCAGGTACTATCTCATCCTTTACTTCTTACAAGCTTAAAACAGATAATCTGATTCATATGAATTAGTTTTGGTTGCATTAGTTTTGATTAAAACTAATTTATTTGGTTTGTTTTTTTCTCTCGGAAGTATAATTTTTTGATGATGCTTATACTGTTTTGGATTAATTTTATGCGCATGTGATTATAGGTACCTGATTTTGCCATGCATGATTATCTCTCTTCATGTGTTGTTTTGTGGCTATTTTTTTTTTGCGACACCTTTATTTGTATGTAAGTTACTAAGTTGTGGTGATTCATTAGATTTAGTGGAGCGCCAGTTGTCTCGATTTTTCATTTATGCTTGTACAATCTTGTTTTATCGGTGTTTATTTTCAGGACCATGCATGCCATATATAATTTGTTATGTGGTTTGCATCTTGGAGTACACATGGTGATATCTGGCTTCTGCATGCTGTACTTTCAAACTTATTTGCTTTAATGATATTAAATCTTGTTTCTGTTAAGGATATATTTTTTTAGCGGGTCAATAGCATGCTTATATTAATTATGATCGGAGATATATTTGTAAATTATGTGCATGTGCTTGTCCATGGTTTTAGTTTTAGCAGGTTTTAGATTTGTGTCCGTGCAATGTCTACCCTGCTTTGTTTAATGGGCTTGTGTTTTGTTTTTTCTACAAGCCTGTTATTTCTGGAATTTTGGTATGTTATGTTTTACATTTATACTTAGATGGAACCAGGATTAACATATTTCCTATGTACTTAATTTGTGTTCTAAGTGGTTAATTAATATCCTGCAATTATTATGATTTAATTTGCATTTTTTTATGTACAACTGATTGCTCCCTTCTATTGTTTTAGTTTTGTAACGCCTGTAATAATTAGTTTGCATGTCAGTGCCTTGTTCTGTATACATGATTTTATTATTTTTTTTTAAAAAAATAAAAATAAATCTTGTTTTACTTTTACCTTTAAGTTTTTTTTAAACAAGATAAGTAGAGAGTATTTATTATTCAAAGTATGTAGGATGATGATATGGTCAATTGTTATTCTTTTTATAACTCTTTGGACTCTGATTGTATAATAAGATCCTCATTGCCGTATGGGTTTATGCTTCTACTGTTCGCATGCCTTTGTAGCTTGAGTGTTGTCTACCCAATACTCCTTACATAGTTAATGGTTTATCCTAGTGCTTGAAATCTGGTAATATATAGTCTGTCAATGTTTTTTTTTTAACTAGGTAACAGAAAAATTACGAGACGTGTATCTTGGATTTTAAATAAAAATATTCAATCACCGTTAAGTTTCTCATTTATGGCTGCGGCTTTGATGCATTTGTGCATTTACTATTTTATTTAGCAAATAATTGTAATTTTTTAATTGCTTAATTTCTTGATTTCAGAAATGTCGGGAGTTGACGGAACTAGCTTGTCTGGTGATGGTAATAGGCATGTAACTGCTGAGGCAGTGCCTAATGCGGCGACCCTTGTGGTGCCAAATACGGCTGTACCGGTAACCGCTCAGGCGGAAAAACCGGAGAAATTCAGTGGGCTGAATTTCAAGAGGTGGCAACAAAAGATGTTATTCTACTTGACCACCTTGAACCTTGTGAGGTTCTTGACCGAGGATGCACCAAAGCTGAAAGAAGATGAGTCTGATGTTCAGCTTGTTAGTGCAGCTCAAGCTTGGAACCACTCGGATTTCTTGTGTAGAAATTATATAATGAACTGTTTGAGTGATTCACTGTACAATGTGTATAGTGTGCTAAAGACATCTAAAGCTTTGTGGGACTCACTCGACAGAAAGTATAGAACCGAGGATGCGGGTACTAAGAAGTTTATAGTGTCCCAACTTCTTGAGTTTATAATGGTGGATTCCAAGAAGGTGGTTAGTCAAGTTCAAGACCTTCAGATGATCATGCATGACATGGAAGCTGAGGGAATGCCCATGAATGAAGCCTTCCAAGTAGCCGTTATTATTGAGAAATTGCCCCCTGGTTGGAAGGACTTCAAGAATTATTTGAAGCATAAGAGAAAGGAGATGACAGTGCAAGACCTTGTCTTGAGACTCCGAATTGAGGAGGATAATAAGAATCGGTCTATCTCTTCCTCTAGTGCTAATGTTGTGGAGGTCAAGAAGAACTCCAAGTTCAAGAAGGGGAAACCAGACAAGAGGTCCAACCTGGGACCCAAGGGTGGAGTTTCTAAGAAGAAATTTCAAGGAAAGTGTTTCAACTGTGACAAGATGGGTCACAAGTCAACTGAGTGCAGACTACCGAAAAGGAAGAAGCACGAGGCCCACATGGTGGATGATGTGGCTCAAGATATGTCTGAAATTAGTCTCTCTGCTATGGTGTTCGAAGTGAACCTGATCGACTCCAACCCGAAAGAATGGTGGATTGACACTGGTGCTACAAGGCACATATGCTCTAGCAAGGAGTTGTTCCACACCTTCATACCAACTGAGAGTGGAGAGAAGTTGTTTATGGGAAACTCTGTAACATCTGAAGTCCTTGGTAAGGGCAAGGTTGTGTTGAAGATGACATCTGGCAAGGAGCTGACCCTCAATGATGTCCTCTATGTGCCGGAGATCCGAAGGAACTTGGTTTCTGGCTCGTTGCTGAACAAGCATGGATTCCACATGGTGATTGAATCTGATAAGGTTATTTTGTCCAAGAAAGGAATGTTTGTGGGAAAAGGCTATGTAACCGAGGGGTTATTTAAGCTTAATGTAATGACTGTGAAGAGTATTAATAATAATAATAATTCTTCTGCTTACTTGCTTGAGTCTTCCAATTTATGGCATGGTAGACTAGGTCATGTTAATTATGAAACAATGCGTAGATTAATTAACTTGAACCATATCCCAACATTCCAAATTAGTTCGAAACACAAATGTGAAATTTGTGTAGAGGCAAAATTAACAAGATCATCGTTTCAAACAATTGAACGACATACAAAACCCTTGGATTTGATTCACAGTGATGTGTGTGATTTAAAATCAAATCAAACAAGGGATGGTTATAAGTACTTTGTCACATTTGTGGATGATAGTACACGATTTTGTTATGTCTATTTGCTTAAGAGCAAAGATGAAGCTATAGAGAAGTTCGAGCTCTATAAGAATGAAGTTGAAACTCAACTTAAGGAAAAAATAAAAGTAATAAGAAGTGACCGAGGTGGTGAATATGTATCACCTTTTGGCGAATTCTGTGCGAAACATGGAATTATTCACGAAGTCACTGCACCGTATTCGCCTCAATCCAATGGGATTGCAGAGCGTAAAAATAGGACCCTGAAAGAAATGTGCAATGCAATGTTACTCAGTTCAGGGTTGCCTACAAATATGTGGGGAGATGCTGTCACGTCAGCAAATTATCTTTTGAATAGGATACCCCGAAAAAATCAAGAGCTAACTCCTTATGAATTATGGAAAGGAAAGAAGCCTTCCTATAAATTCTTAAGTGTGTGGGGGTGCCTTGCAAAGGTTCTTGTACCAGAACCAAAGAGGGTGAAAATCGGTTCAAAAACTGTGGATTGTATTTTTATTGGATATGTGCCTAACAGTACGGCATATAGATTTCTTGTACACGAGTCAAAAATCCCTGACATACACAAGAACACTATAATGGAATCGAGAAATGCTTCATTTTTTGAACATACATTTCCTCGAAAATCCAAAGAAAGTTCAAGTTCATCGAAACGGACACGTGAAACTAATTCTGAAAATGAATATAGTGGTGACGAGGAACAAGAAAGCATGGATGAACTTGAAACAGAGGATGCACCTCGTCGAAGCAAAAGAGCTAGAGTAGAAAAATCCTTTGGGCCGGATTTTCTAACTTACTTGCTCGAAAATGAACCACAGACTTATTCAGAAGCTGTGCATTGTCCGGATGGTCCGTTTTGGAAAGAGGCCATTAAAAGTGAGGTTGATTCTATTATGTAGAATCATACTTGGGAATTGGTGGATCTTCCTCCGGGATGTAAACCACTAGGATCAAGATGGATTTTCACTAAGAAAATGAAAGCAGATGGATCCATTGATAAGTACAAAGCCCGACTTGTGATTCAAGGTTTTCGCCAAAAGAAAGGCATTGATTATTTTGACACATATTCTCCTGTAACGAGAATGGCATCTATAAGGATGATAATTGCTATTGCAGCATTGCAAAATCTTGAAGTGCATCAGATGGATGTAAAAACAGCCTTTCTAAATGGAGATTTACATGAAGAAATCTACATTAAGCAACCTGAGGGTTTTGTGGTTCCTGGATTGGAACACAAAGTATGTAAATTAGTGAAGTCAATATATGGCTTAAAGCAAGCGCCACGAGATTGGCATCAAAAATTTGACAGTGTTATATTGTCGAATGGATTTAAAATCAACGAATGTGACAAGTGTGTATATGTCAAAGATACAATAGAGGGATATGTGATCCTGTGTCTTTATGTTGATGATATGCTCATTGTTGGTAGTAATGATAAAATGGTCAAATCTACCAAAGACATATTACATTCAAGATTCCACATGAAAGATATGGGCTTAGCTGATGTGATTCTAGGGATAAAGATCCTGAGAACGCCAAGTGGACTTATGCTAAATCAATCACATTACGTTGATAAGATCCTTGAGAAATATAATAAAGATGATTCTAGTGTGTCAAGAACCCATTTTGATACGACTTTACATCTATCAAAAAATAAAGGTGAGGGTGTTTCTCAAGGAGAGTATGCTAAAGTGATAGGAAGTCTGATGTACTTAATGAACTGTACACGACCAGACATTGCCTTTACTGTTAGTAAGCTAAGCCGATACACGAGTAATCCAGGTGTGGATCACTGGAAAGCGATAACTAAAGTGCTTAGGTACTTAAGGTATACACGTGATTATGGATTACATTACTCGAGATATCCTGCTGTCCTAGAAGGTTATAGTGATTCAAACTGGATTAATGGTGTAAAAGGATCGAAGTCCACTAGCGGATATGTATTTACGCTAGCAGGTGGAGCGATCGCGTGGAAATATTCGAAACAAACGGTGGTAACCAAGTCTACCATGGAGGCTGAGTTTGTTGCTTTGGATAAAGTAGGAGAACAAGCTGAATGGTTACGCCAGTTTTTAGAGGATATTCCAAGGTGGGAAATGCCAGTGCCACCACTTTGTATACATTGTGATAGCACGGCAGCAATTGGTACAGCCGAGCGTGTACTATATAATGGAATGTCGAGGCATATTCGTCGGTGACAAAATTCCGTTAGACAACTACTCTCAACTGGAGTTATCACTATTGATCATATTAGGTCAAAAGATAACAATGCGGATCCGCTAACCAAAGGGTTAACAAGAGAGTTAGTTGAAAAATCATCGAAAGGAATGGGACTAAAGCCCATAATAAAAGTCGATACAAAGGAAACCCAACCTTGTTGACTGGAGATCCCAAGATCTTGGTTCAATGGGACAACCTAACTGTAAAGACTTAGTGAGATCACTGTGGGGGTTTTACTCCCGGGTCCATTCCTATGATGAAAAACAGTGATAAAATTTGGATAAGGCTAAGCTATGCTTTTAATGATCCTTATGTGTCGATATGTCGAACAAATAATACTTTTGTATTGTTCAAGAGATCACCTATGTGAGTGAAGTGGGGTCGCTTCAAGAAGGAATTGTGGGGGCTAATTCTGGGAAAAACTCACAGAACCAGGCTAAAGCTCAGGACCAAAATGGGCTTAACAGTGAGAACTGAACAAATATAGGGAAAGACTCCAGTGGGGGATATATCATCATTTCACAATACAGAATGGCAGTTCAAGGTCAACGTGACTACTGAAATTTTAGAAATGTAAATATGTTCTTACAAGGGAAGGTTCAAGGGTGTACGCCTACCTATCCTATGTTGGTTTCTACCGTGCGCTCTATCTCCGTGTCAAATAGTTGTTTTTTAATGTCAATTTTTATTCATGTGGGGGATTGTTGGACTATTTTGAATAAAAATGTGCATATTATTTTTGATTTGTAACTTCTCTTTTAATTTTGTAACACTTTTGATTTTGTAACTCATGTAATAATGTAATTGTTATTATTGCTATGGGGGTTACAAAGTTAGTGATGAGGGGGTTACATATCTTCTACTCCTATATAAGGAGTCCTTGGGGTTCATTGTTTGATACACAAAAATATACAAGTTTCTTTGCATTATTCTTAGAGCTCTAGGGTCAGTTTTCTGTGAGATAGAAAGAGTATTTGTTCGTTCGTAGAAGGCGGGTCTTCAAGTGCTTAAGATCACCTTAGTTTGTTGTATCCTGGGAGACGGAAGCCAACACACCTTCAAGCACCGCACGGAAGGGGCTTATCTGTTTTAAGGATAGTGTGGTTTTCATGTGCCTCAAACATATTTTTCGGTATATTCTTGTTGATTTCTTGATTTCAGGTACTATTTCATCCTTTACTTCTTACAAGTTAAACATTTCAACAGATAGTTGTTCAATCATGCATTTATACTCTGAAACAGACATGTCTATAGTAGTGAAAGATGGTACCTGAGTGTCTGATGGAGATGTGTCATCCTTGGAATTGGCCATCAAGGCATAATTGCAGAATTCTTGCTCCTCTCCATCACTGTCAGAATCATCCCAACACTTCCTTTCAGCTATGTAGGCCTTACCTTGTGTCTGCTTTTTCAGAAGGGCCTCATACTTAGCTTCAAGCTCAAGATAATCTCTATCCTTCTTTTTAGGCTTTTTGCATTCACTGGTAAAAATGCCCTAGGTCATTGCATCTATAGCACCTTACAGATGACCTATCCACATGGCTGGATTTAAACTTAGTCTTGTTTGGTTTCACAGGTGCCTTGCTTTTGTTGAATGAATGGTTTTGGGTTTTGAGTTTGAAGGGTTAATTCCTTTTGAACCTGATGTTTGGAAATTTTCTGGCCATGAAAGCATATGAAGTGTTTTCCATCCCATCTAGTTCTTCAAGAGTGTAAAACTCTTCTTCCTCCTTCTCCTCAACAGGTTCACTTACCTCAGGTTCAGTTTCTTCCTCTTCCACTACCTCCTCTATCCTTAACTGGCTTGTGGATGCTTCTAGGTCTTGAATAGATTTGTTGACAATCAAGGCACATGATGTGTTTACCATTCTGCCTTGATTGGCTTGGATAGCCCTTTTCTGAAGCAACTCAAGCTCATGAGTTTTTAAAACTCCATAGAGCACATCATATGTAACTTTGTTCAAATTTCTTTCCCTTAGAGAAATGACCCTTTGCTCTAGATGGTTTGGTGAGGATAGCAGAAACTTCATGTTTAACTCCTTGGTATTGTAAACCTTGCCATTCATCTGCAACTCAGTAACTAGCTTGTGAAATCTCTCAAACATCTCAGTAATGCTTTCCTTGGGCTGTGCCATGAAAGCCTCATACTGTGTGACCAGTATCTGTTTCTTGTTTTCCTTAACCTCATCAGTTCCTTCACACAACACCTCAATGTGATCCCACATTTCTTTGGCAGATGTACATGATGCAATGTTTGCAAACATTGACATGTCCATGGAATCAATGATAAGCAACATGAGGTGGCTGTCAAGAGCAACCTTCTCCCTTTCTTATTCTGTCCATTTTGATGGATCCTTGGCCTCATAAGATCTTAGGATAGTTGTGGTTCCAACAGTCTTCTCTGGTATCTCTTGTTGTGGAACAAAAGGACCATTCTTAAGAATATCAGGATACAAAGGATGAGAGGCTTTGATGAACAACATCATCTTTATCTTCCAGAGGTTGAAGTTATCTTTGTCAAACTTAGGGACTTTCACCGTTCCTGTAGTCTTTGGTGTATTCGAACTCATGATCATTTTTCTGTTTTTGAATAAACAGCCCGCTCTGATACCACTTGTTAAGTATTGAATACAGTAAAAGAATACAGAGGGGGGGTGAATGGATTCTTGAACTTTTCTCGTTCGAGTCTATGTAGCAAGAGTGTTTGTGTGTGCAAGATTGAAGGTGCGGATAAAGAATAACACAAGACACAATATCACTTTAATCTAATGTATTATTAGATAAAGGTTGCTACAATCTGTGAATACAAATGATAGTATTCTCAGCTTCGTTTTTCTCAGAGAGATACAGCTTGTAGTGTATGAAAAACTTGACTCACAAAGTTACTAAGTTAATGACTAAGGAAGTGAGGCTGTATCCTTATAGAACATGGATACACCCTTCTTACTACAAATAAGGTAGCTGAAATAATTACTTTCTAGTCTGTCTATCCTTTTTGAGTAAGTGTCCAAACGGTTACAGATTTGACTTTGCAAAGCCTGTTCAGATCCACTTCTTTAGCCCCTTATCTCTTCTATATCTCTCCAAGCTTCCTTGTAGGCTTTCCAGAGCACGTTACAGATTGTGGTCCATAAAGTGCATTGGCTTGTTGCTGGTTTCTGACTTGTACAATTTCTTCAGTATTTTGTCTCCAAGAATGTATTCGAGAAGTGACTAAGTAGTTGATTCGAGAACTAGAATTGACTTGATCGATAACTCTGAGTTCTCGAACACTGTTATATTGACATATCGAATTACTTCTCGAATAGCTCTTTTCTTCAGGATTCCTTGAGTTGTCGAATAGAACACTTGACTTGTCGAATCCTTGAGATATCGAATAGCTTTCTGAGTCCTTGAGATATCGAATGGAACTTTGACTTGTTGACTCCTTGAGAACTCGAACACTACTTTGACTTGTTGACTTCCTGAGTTCTCGAATAGAGTACATAGACATATCGAATCTCTGAGATATCGAATGAGATATCGAACAGTGTATTCAGAGATATCGAATAGTGTCTTGAGATATCGAATCCCTGACTTCTCGAATGCTGGACTTCTCGAATAGACAAATATACTTCTCGAATAGACAAATATACTTCTCGAATTGGTACTTAGGCAAATTCTTCATTTCTTCAAATCCCAACTGTGATTATTTGACAGTCTTTATCTTCTTGCTTGAGGCATGAACCTTGGAACTTCTTTCAAGCATTATTCTAGACTCTATAAGTACAGTTACACAACTAGGATTTGATGCCTACTACAAGTACAATACAAACAGAAACTCTACAACTAGAGGTTCCCTCAGTTAAGAGGTCATGTAAGTAATGCAAAGCATTACAAACAATTAGGCTTGTTATTAGATGTATACAGGCATGCCTCTGTAACTAACATATCAGTTGATAGTGTTTTTATTCAGAGTCATGTTGACCATCAACGGATAGGCAGAATAGGGTAGCCAATTGTAAATAAGCAATGCTATGTAATTCTGTCTAAGTGAAAGTGTATCAACGGATGAGAACAGGACTCTATCAACGGATACAACTCAAATCTACAATATCAACGGATACAGCTCAAACTACCATCAACGGATGATAGTGTACTACAACATCAACGAATAATCATTAACACTTTCTTCTATGCTAGCTGGGAATTAGCGGTTGATAAGGACAGGTTTGACTGACAGATCACATGGGTTGATAGTAGGTATAAAAAGCAGTATGGCAGCCATACTTTGGAAACGCAGAAGAAAGAAGCATTCCATTTCCATAGTGAATACAAGAAAGGTGCAGGGGACATGTCTGTTCACAAGGACAACCTTTCGGCTACATGTGGATTTGGAGTGGAGTAGCAAGTCAACTAGAATTAGATTAATATTATCTTATTCCTATAGTACTTGTAAACTTGGGATATATAACCAAGTGTAGCAACTCTTTAGAAACAAAGAAAACAGACATATTTTCTTAGGGTTTCTTGAATATCCTTAGAAGTAAAGAGTTGTAAAACAGCAGCTGTGTACTTTTGTATCACAGAGTTTTCTTTGAATAAAAGTCTCAGGTGGTACATTTAACCACCTGATTTTTTATGTGTTTGTGAATCATTTCTCATTCAGCAATTATCTCCGTATAGATTTCTGTGTTTCTTATCATAAATTTTTAAATATCAAGAATTGTATTCAACCCCCCCTTCTACAATTATACAAGTGTGTAATCTGGGAATAACAAGGATGCTACACTCTAACACGTATGTTAGCTACAATGATTTTCATCGGTTCACAATTACAATATAGCTTTTCAATAGACTATCTTTAATGGTGTTCTAAGTATTTCTCTCTCGTATTTGTGTTTCTGCAGTGGTGAAGATGAATGAGTTTAATTCATTCAATTAATGCATATAGTGTAGGCTTCACAACCTTCTGCCGCTTTTGGGGAGTGAATTTGTTGAAGAGAGATTTGCTTATGGAGCCAATACTTAGCCGAATTTATGCTTTATGGCTGAGGAGAGAATCCCATGCAAGGCCCCTTAAAAATCACTCTTGAATGAGCAAGTAACCTTTGATAATCTTGAGGAGCGATATCCACGTTAGGCTTTTGAAAATCGCTCTTCATTTAGAAACAAACTCCCATGAGAAGTTGAGGAGCGATTCTTATAATAGGCCCTACGAAAAATCACTCTCAAATCTTGGCACAAGTGACTTGGTTGATTGAGGAGCGATTCTTATGCTAGGCATAGGCAAAATTCTTCATACTTAAAGTGAAGTCCCCTTGAAGTTGAGGAGTGATTTTTATATTAAGCCTTAGTAGAATCACTCTTCAATATTTTGCCTTTGTCAAATTTGCTTCAAGTTTTCCAACTATTACTACCCTGTTAAATCCTTGATCAATTCTTTTGTTCCTTCAAATACAATGATCTATTTCTTTAAGTTGACGCTTAGTACACTGGTCTGGTTCACAAACGACTAACCCTGATCATGATCATTGTACTTCCTTTTATATAACCAATTGAACAAGTTTGCAACTTTGTTGTTGCTTTAAATAATATCCACTGGAATCCTCTAGTACTCAAATTGAATCTTGAATACTTTTGTAGTCTCAAACGTCTTTAAACTCTATTCGTCACTGAGGCCTGAACATAGATGAACTTCTTTAAGTGACTCTTTGACAGACTTAAAGAATACTTTGCATATTTTGATTCTTTGTATTTAACTTGTCTTTCTATCTTCTGGATTTGGTGCCTCTTTTAATATTATTCTCTTTCTTGTTCCTCCTGTTTGTTGAGTTATTATTCTCTATTACATATTACGTTACATTTGCTTTAAAATTTCCCCCTATTTGATTGTTAGAGTTTGACAAGCAAATATTTAGTTAAGAGGATAACTCAACTAACTACTGGAAACACTAAACTTGCAATAAGTAAGACGATTGATAATATTAAATACATTCTGGATTAAATATTTACATTTTCAGATTTCTAAGTACAAAGACAAACAAAATACAATGATTGCTCCTCTAGCCTGAGCATATATCTCTTTGTGTCTTCAAGCTTCCACAATCTCTCCTTCTTCTGGTAGATACTCTGTCATCTCATCATAGTTGTATTTATTAAATTCAGTTTTCTGATGAGTGAGCTTTGACTTCAGACCACTCGCTCTTGCAAACTCTATTTCTTGAGTCAAAACGGCCCATTCCCATTGCTGAAGCTGATTTTCCAGCTATTCATCATCAACAATTAATTATGGCTTCTTGGGTAATTCTGGAAGAATGTCTAGACCCCTCTCAACATTTCGTCTATTGGTAGGAACATGTATCATAATATAATCTCTGATAGTGTTAGCTGCTTGAGTCCTTTCAGTAGTTTCAACTCCAGTTGTTCTCAACATCTTTTCGACTAGTATGAGTTCCTTGTTAGGGTACAAGAATATGGTCTTCTCATCCAAGTAGTTGTTCCTAAAGATATTATTAATGATGAACTTAACTACTGGAGGGTTCTTACAGATTTCTAGACTACCTTTAATTAGAAAAGTCATTACTAACTCTCTCAAAATTTCATTCAGCTTAGTGCTTCTTGTGATCTTTATTAGAAGCACTTGGAGCTCAGTAAGTGTTCTTGTTTCAAAGAAGTTAGTAGAGATAATGTAGGTACCTTTCTCAATGATATGTATAACGATACTCCAGGTACCATTTTGTCTTACTCCAACCTTTAGATAAGAGATAGCATGCTTGAGAGCAGAAAAGTGTGTCTGGGTGTTAGGATTTGCTTGCCTTAGGTCATCCAGATATGATTCATCTTCATGAATGTTATTAGGTTCCAAGCCATCTTCAGTTCCATTAAATGTCTTGTAGGCTTGTTCCCATTCTGGTCCTTGCTTAAGTGCCAAATCCATTATTCTCATTTCACGAGCTTGATCATACTTCTTGAACCTCTCTAGATGTTTAGCTCTTCTTTCTGGCTTGTTGTTTCAGGTTTTCTACATATCTGTTGTCCTATTCTGCTCTTTGAGCTCTAATAGTTCTTATGATTTCTAGCTCTTCCTCTTCAACCATTGGAGAATCATGAGCAAGAACATTTTTAACATATTCAGGTTCATAAGGTTCATGTTCCGGTTCATGCTCCCCCTCAGATATGTAATCATCCTAGTATTGTCTTGTAGGTGGTGTTTCCTCTCTCTTCTCCCCCTTAGTTTAGTTATCCTCTTGAAGTGGAGGCCACTCAGATCTTTGATGTTGTTGAAGGTGGGTAGAAGGTCCAGCTTGGGTGAAATGAGATTGAGATTGTTGTTGTTGTTGTGGGTTTCCGGAACCTTGTTGTTCTTTGAGCATCTGATAAATAGCTCCCACACCCTCGCTTTGATCCAGAAACTCAATGAATTCATTGTGTCATTGTTGATTCTTCTTTTCCATTTCTTGGAGTCTAAGGTCAATGCTATCTAACCTACTTTTCTAGCTTGGTAAGCTTAAATGAGACTCAATCCTGGATATTTTGTTCATTGAATCTTTGACTTGAGCTTGTGAATCACGACTAATAACTTCATCACGTACCTCTCTCTAACATCAGAACGCATTCAAGTAATTCTTCCATAGCTTCCTTTATCAAGGCACCAACTATTTACTTTGTTCCTGTTATAGTACTAGATGGACTAGCAATAGCCCTATATGTTCTATTTGAATTCCCTACTACATACTGAATGTTGGCATCAATTGCTGTCAACTTATCTTCCAGTTGTTCTGACTTAGCAGCAATGGGGAATGATGTGTAAAATAACTACAAGCGCACAGTGTTTCGTTATAGCAAATACAGATCGATCCTCAGAGACTATGAATTTTCAAAACTCCAATAATTAACTCAGGCGAACTAGACAATAAGATTTGAGATGAGATTTAATTAACCTAATTATCAAAGATTATCAAATAATATGGAAAACCTAGGAATCCAAATCCGTTAATCAATCACAATTAATATCAACTCACCCTAAAATTAATTCTCTTTCCTTCAAAAATAAGGTATATTAATTAATGAGACAAGCATATACTATGAAACTTGTTATCTAACAATAACCTATCAAAACTTCAAAGAGCAAGCATAGACTATGAAAAATAAATCCGGTAACAATAATATATCAAAATCACTTTGCCAATTGAACAATTATGCACCAAGAAAAATTATGAGAATCAATTAATAGGAACGAGATCGAAGAAATCAAAAAATAATTAAATTAACTTTATCTTCATCCTAGGGCAAAATATTTAGCTACTCATAATAATTAAACTAATTAAATAATTATATATATAATACATATTAAACATGATCTTAGGAACTAATATAATAAGATAACATATGATTGAATTATTAAAGGTGGCCACGTGAATCGACTAGATTAATTAGCATGACTGGAAAGACCAGCAATTAATGAATCGGTCGAAATCGAAGAAAATAAATTAATAAACTAATGGTACTTATCACATGAACACAGAACAAACGAGGTGAAAATAAAAGCACGAACTAAGAGCATCTCCAATGGGAGAGACCACTTAGGTAAATTTTAAAATTAATTATCATAAATAAGAATTATAAAAAATGTGTAAAAAAATTTACACTCCAATGGGACAAAACTGTTACTATAATTATAGATAATCTCTTAATGTTGGTTATATTTGTCGAACCTCTAGAGATCTGTAGTGAATTGTCACATCACTTGTTTCTATATTAAATTTATATATTCCATTAATAACAACTTGAAATATTAATAACATACCATTTTTAAAATATATCCAATCATTATAGCCAATACCCTCGGAACACAATGTCTTAAAGGTTCGACAAATTTTACATAATCAATATTTTATGTAATTTAGCCAATCATTTTTAGCTAACGTCATTGGAAAAACAAGAGAATTAAACAATCTATAAAATTCTAGGTGTCTAAATTGGTGTCTCAAATACAAGAGAGAAGTCCCATATATATAGGGAAAAATAATGGGCTTGGGTTCTCAATTACAAATCAAATTTCAAATATAATTTCTTCAATTTCCTTTTTCTTCTCCGATAAATATTCGATTTTTCCTCCGGTTTCATTGGCTTCAAGTATTTTCCACCTCCTTGCCTTTTTCACCTTTTTCTGCTTGAAATTTGATTTTATTTACTTTTCTACAAAACAAAATAAAACAATTAATTAAATAATAAAATTACGAAAACGGACATAAAATAGGTATTAAAAATATGATGAATTATGGACCTATCAAGGAACCTCTTGGCAAAAGAAGCTCTTGTTGGAATTACCTTGACGACATTTTCTTCCTTATCATGAAACGGTACTTAATCGACTATTGATTGAGCAAAAAGTTCTATATCTGTTCTTGGAAGTTCATCATATGGATGGGTTAAGGTATCACTTCTCACATTTGGCCTATTGGTTTCACTCTCAGGTTCTATAGGTGTTTCACTCAACACTCTTGTCTCACTCAGTCTCGGGTTAAGTGTTTCACTCAATCATTCTATCGGTGTTTCACTCATAGCGGTGCAATGAGGTTTCGCAAGTCCCCGTCCTTGTACAAGACAAGGTGCCTATCATCCGAAGATGATACATCCCTTAGGGGATCCAGAGTTGGAATCTCTGGGAGGTTAGACTCAGGACCATAGTTTAGCATTGATCCTAGTTCTCCCTCTAATGTCTGTAAAGACCTAATCTCATCCGACTCATCAGATGAACTTGATTCATTGTCAAAGAGTTACCGATCTACGCCTACATCAGACCATTTACCGACATGATCCAAAAATGTTCCTTATGGGAAGGTAGATAATGATTCTATGGATTTTGTATTAGGATTAAAGCCTTCTCTCGAGGTCTGTGAAGACTCTTGGTTCAGTGAAGAACCTATTACTAGTGGTCCTGACTGTAATATGGTCCGAGAACTAGTTACCGTTAATTCCACCTCTATGTGTGCAACCTCACTTTGTGCATTAATAATATCTAGTTGTGTTTGAAGTGGTGACTCTCCAATAGATGTCCTGGAAGACAGACGAATTTCAATAAGATCACCTTGTTGAGAAGATGAACCTAGGGATTGTTTTTGTGCCTTTGTCATCTTTATATCCTGTTGGGAGGATACAGAGGGGCTAGCAAATTTCTCACCTTCTATACACCTAACCTTCTTGGGAGAAAGAGCTGCCAGGTGAACCACATATACATCCTTATTTAGTTCACTATAGGCACTGACACCCTCACTCTCTTCAAGTATTGCAAGTTTTCTTTTGAGTTGTAATAGATATGTATAGTGTTGTGTTTGACTATTTGGCCCTACGACTGGGTTATGAATTTATTGGTGTTCAAATTCAATGTTGACTCCTAGTTTTTCTGGGAACGTCTCGAACCCATGTGACATGTGTGTGTCTTGCAGATCTAATGTCATCTAACGAAAGCAAATAACCTTGAGAGTTAAGATCTGTACCTGTTAGAGACCCTGGATGATAAGCTTCAATTTCCTGTTCAATGACTGGTGTCTCCAATTTAGGGATATCATGTTCCTCTAGAATTTCTGTTTCAACTTTTGTTCGAGTTTCAAGAGATGTTGCATGCTCTGTTTAGGATTCAAGAGGTTCAGTGAGCTCTTCTTCTTCTTCAGCTTCTTCTTCTACTTCTTCAAGGGGTTCCTACAAGTTGTTAGTGAAAGTGCTAGCAAGGCTACATCTAATAGATAATTATGCATAAACTTTGTTAGAACTGCACGATGACAATTAAGATAGTTCTTTGATTTCTCAAGCCGTGGTAAAATAATAGAAGATAAAACCTGAGAGTTAATTTGCTCGGGATTAGGAAAAGTAGCCATGAGAGCATGTGATAATTTACGATTAAGTACCAAATGTAGAAATCTTGGATATAGGTAGTTCCTTGTTTTCAACTTCTTTAATATCTGACCCATAATCAATCTACCAAAATTGATCCTCAGGTTGGTGGCCACAGCAAACCCTATCGTTTGGACTAGTTTGGTAATACCATGGAAACCTAAAGTCTTTGTAGAAAACACATATGACAGCGTGTTGAAAAAGAGATTCATTCCTTGGGTAGTATAAAAATATACAAATTGCTAGAAAAGTCACCATCTGGAGTCGTGTTGCATTGGATTCCATAGAAGAAGGCAATGATGTCACTCTCATCAAGATCGTCTTCAAAGTTCTCTGTTGGAAACCCGAGAACTTCATTTAAATCTTCCTCGAATATTCCGATTCGACGGGTCCCTAGTTCAAAAGAGAAACCTAAAGACTGATTTGAAGAGTTCACGGCTGTTGTCCACACTTGTCTTAATAAATCAACATTCAAAATAGTGTTAGCAGTCAGAGCAGCATGTACAAGCGAGTGTTCATTTAAAAATCGTACCCAAAACGAAAAATTTAAACTCACATCTGGGCCTAATTCTAAAAATGAGAGAAAATTAGTGCGGGGTACCGAAAAATCATCTGCCATTTTTAATGAATTAAAAAAAGATTTATGTTTTTCGAATTAAAACAATTAACCACTAATTTACTCGACTTGAATAATGCGGAAAATACGAACCAAACACAAAAATCCAAAGTTCTCGGATCTTGATGAAATTCAAGTATGATAAACTACAAATAATTTATATCACAAATATATTTTTAAATTCAATTTTAGCCAACCAAAACTCAATAGATCGAAGTTTTCAAGTCCTAAAATTTGAATTGTGATTATCAAGGATACTCGGTGAAACTCGAAGATTTGTATATGAAAAGGAAGATGAGAACACCAGGAGCAATAATCTATATTCAGTTTGCATTTTGACAGAGTTTTGTT
The DNA here is from genome assembly GCA_037693485.1 of Kitagawia praeruptora. NCBI lineage: Eukaryota > Viridiplantae > Streptophyta > Magnoliopsida > Apiales > Apiaceae > Kitagawia > Kitagawia praeruptora. The sequence continues at coordinate 55,850,464 of CM075350.1, read as the reverse complement.
ATGGTTATGATTCGAAAAAAATGGGTTCTGGAGTCGCGAAAGTGTATGTATGTATATATATATATATATATATATATATATATATATATATATATATATATATATATATATATATATATATATATGTTTGTATCGCAGTTGCGTGTGGAATAGAAATGAGAAGGGGCGGGAGCAATTTTATCAAGTATGCTTATATTGTCAAGATAAAAATAGTTAAAGAAAACAAACAATTAAGGTTGGGGCGCGATTTTCACAAAGAAGGGCTTAAAGAGGGTAAAATTGACATTTCTTTCGAGACCACTAGTAAAGCTTTGATATTAATGAAGAAAGTTCTATGGAGTACCATTTTTGTTGGAGTATTGGAGTACTACATCTTAACCATTCATTTATTTTTAATCCTGTGGTCCACGTTTTTTGCTGGTTTGTTTATAATTTAAATCATAAGGGTAGTTTTGTATTTTCACGTATGACTAAAGATAATACAGTTTTGTAATCGTGCGGATTAATCATGCATAGGCTGTGGTTCCTTTTTTTTTAGGATTGCACAACGGATCATAGGCTTTGTCAAATACTGCAGTTTCTACAAATTATTAACAATACCTAAAACTCCTTCTTAAGGATCAATAATAATAATAGAATAATAGAGCAAGAAGTAGTAGAAAATAAACTATTCAATTATATTACTGAGCAATCTCTGTGCAATACATAATACATTATACATTCAGATTTTTTATTTTTCTTTTTTGAAATATGCAGTACGTAGATATTAGTTACAAGGGACTATGAACAATGAAAAAACAAAAAAACATAAAGGACAATAGATTTGTTGCAGATCTTTTAACTAAGTAGTATGCATTTCTGCAGGTGCCCATGCCAGCCTAACAATCTTAAGAGCAAATTAAGAAGTGAATAAATATCTTTTAAACAAAATGACTTATAAGTTTAACTCATGAAGATGTATGATGCATGACAAGGCCGTCGCGTGCCTATCAAATAATAATATCTAACAAATCCTTCTAACTATGTAGTAGGGTAAGTCAGAGTCGATCCCACAGAGACAAACGTATCAATCACCAGTTATTTCTGATTTAATTCGGCTAAGCAAGTAACACAATAAATTTTGAGAAATTATTAAACTAATTTTATGCTAAAGAGAATTGTGTTTATATTAATCAAATATTAAAAACATCCAGAATTAAGTATCCCCACTAGCATGAATTAATGCAATCGTGAATTTTCTCCCCAATTAATCAGATATATAACTCAAAAGGAAAGATGTGCCCTATAAATACCAATAACCCCTCTCGAGTATTAGTGGCTTCTCTTAAATACAATCAAACCTATTCTCATGGTATCATGTAATTTAGAGACATTAATCTCAGCACCCTAATTTCCTAACAATCCATTCTACCTATTCTCATGGAGAATTTCATGTTCTTATTGGATAAATCACAACCATCTAAATCCAACTCTCGCTGATAATTAGATATTGGTTCAAACAATATACATAATCACGTCTGATTTGTAATTGTTAATTTAAGCAACTCAATAAGCAAGAGCAATTAAACAATCAAATTGGGGAAATTGGGAAATTCACACATTAATCATAACTAGGGTTCAACTTAACCCTAGATTAATAATCTACTCACTCATAATTAAATTAACAAAACAAGAATTATAAGATGAACACATAATTATAAGAATAGAGAAAAACCTTTAATCTTCAAAGAAAATAAAAGTTCTCCAAAAATCTCCCAAAAGATGTTTACAAAATTGTAGTGTGTACAATTATTTTTCGATCCTCAAAACTATACCCTGGATGTGTTTTTATAGTGTTACAAGTCTAAGTAATTGCCAAAATTAGAGGCCCAGCTGGAAGACAATTAATTAGAATCAAAATAGGAGACGGAAACAAAAATAAAAATCTGTTTTCTTAAATTTCCGCACAAGCCAGGCGTTGTAGCCCTTGTTCTCGCGCTGTTGCGCGCTGCTACTTCTGGAAAACAGTTCTGGTAACGCGCTGTTGCGCCATGTCTCGCGCTATTGCGCCTCGAAGCACCTGTTCGACTGTGTGGCGCACCTTGGCAGTAGGATGCATGTGCTGTTGCACCTTGGCAGCGCTGCTGCGCCTCTGCAAAATCTGTCGGGCTCTCCATTTAATCCTGAAATCTCAAACAATGAACCAAAATTTCATCAATTCTTCTCGGAAGTTCACCAAATAATTCTTTTGAGCTAAAAACCACATAAAATCGTTAAATAATACTCGATTCCTTCCGACTTGGCAATTATTTATTTCCTGCAACAAACTCATCAAAAACTAATTAAATCCACACGATTATTCGCAAAAGCACCATAAATGTGGGAACAAAATCCTATAAAGTATATATAAAATACACTCTATCAAATATCCCCACACTTAGTACTTTGCGCGTCCTCGTGTAAACTAACATAATAACTATTACTAACTAATTAGTACCACTTCCGTAGGTGATCACGGTTGCATTTGGCATACGCAACAAGCCCTTTAAACCCCTAAGTAGCCCTAGTGGACGAGTAAGGTCTCGTGAGGGTTTATAGTGAATATACCCACAAAATTCATCTAGCTCATGCAAAAGATCACACATCAACACAACACCACACACACCCGTCCTCTCATGTCACATCAACTTAAGAATCAAAATGAAAATGCAATGCCTTGGTGTCTAAAGTGCAAGTATCCACATAGTCTACTCAAAGAAGATGCATAAGATCATAGAAATTCATGTCAAATGCAAGAATAGGTTGGTAAACATGCTAAGCACACAAGAGAACATCTTTCAGACAAAATCTGGGATCTCCTATGCCGAAAGCCAAAACTCACCGTTCACTCACAAAAATATTCACTCAAAACAAAGGGTAAGTGTTTCACTCAACTCCAACAATATCATAAACATGCTTCGTCCATGGTATCAATCTAACCTTTAACGCAACATACATCATCGATGACAATCAAAAGGTCTTTGTTCAGGTTGTAACGGGGCTAGGGACAAGGTATGTCAAGAAAGCCAAAGAAGGTTAAATCAAAAGCTAGTACCCGACAATGAAATTAAACCAACTCCCATACGGCCATACTTATTAAAACCAATAAATACTTCCCCACACTTGAACTTTTATTATTTTCCAATAAACACCTTATCTAGTCGAATCTAAGTTGGATCATGTTAGGAATAATTCATGAGTTGTGATGTTAAGAATAGAATTTCACTTATACTTCTTGTATATCCTGATTTATAAAGGATTTAGCACTTTGTATAGAAGATATGTGTTAGACAGTAATCTGTAGAATTTAAGTCAGGAATGAACAATGCATCAAGTACTACATGTCAGGAACTGAGATTGAATCCTGATATGTCAAGTCAAATACTGATCAAGTACTGATGGGATGGTCAGATCCTGATGCAAGAAGGAATCCTGATATCAGTCGTGTTACTGATAATGTCATTATGGATGCTACAGAAACTGGCAAGTGCTATAAAACAGGATCTTTGTTTGAGGAACAAGCAAGAAGATTTTATGAAGGAAAGAATTTTCTATTGATGGAAACTATCAACTAGACGGCAGAACATTGTCATGTATAGATTATCTTTCTATGATTAGTTGATAGGTAGCATTATAAATACTCTCTCTATATCATTGTAAAAAGATGACGTGAGTTCGAATTGTGAGTTTTGTATGCGTAGCTCTGTATAAGGTTTGTATTCGAGAGTTTGAAACAAACAGAGAGAGAGAGATTTATTTTGTCAGCAGCTGCTAAAGGTATTTGTACACCTTTGGTAGAGTTGGTATTTGATCTTATTAATACAAACAGTTTGATTCATTCGTTTATTCTTGTTTAACTAATCAAGCAAAAATTAGACACGATTATATAACTTGTATTCAACCCCCCTTCTACAAGTTATTCGAGTTAACAATTGGTATCAGAGCAGGTTGATTTCGAATAATCATAAAGATCTGCAATCATGTCTGGTTACAAGGATGGGAATACTAAGATTCCTATGCTCAAGAAAAATGAATATACTCTATGGGAAGTAAAGATGTTGCATCATCTGGAAGCAACAGATCCTGATTATCTTGACAGAATCAAAGATGGACCTTTTGTTCCAACAAAGGTTGTTGGACAAGCAACTGTTGATGGTCAAGTTGTTCCAGAACATACATCAGAGAAGCCAAAATCTGAGTGGTCAGATAAGGACAAGGAGAATGTTCTTAAAGATGTTAAAGTGAGAAACATATTATTCAACAGTCTTGATTCTATTCTCACTAACTATGTTCTCTCTTGTAAAACTGCTAAGGATATATGGGACAATCTTACGATTCATTGTGAAGGAACTAAGACTGTCAGGAAGAACATGAGGACACTACTTATCCAATAGTATGAGTACTTTGAATCAAAGTCTGGTGAGTCACTTACTGATACCTTTGATAGGTTTACAAAACTCATCAATGAGATGGCCATGCATGGTAAATATTATGACTTGGAGGATATGAATACTAAGTTCATGAAAGCCTTGTCTGATTTCTACAATGAGAAGATATCTGCAATTGAGGAAGCTAATGATCTGGATAAGATATCATTAGAGGCAGTGTATGGAAAACTGAGAGCTTATGAACTTGACAAGCAGCAGAAGAAGAGCAGGAGTGAAGGAAAGATGAAGACTGTTGCACTTACTGCTCAATCTGAATCAAAGAAGCTTATAGAAGAACAGCATGATGAACCTGCTGTAAAGAACTCAAGGAAGAAGAAAAGCAAAGAAAGTTCTGAGTCAGAGACTACTGATATAGACTCTGACAACAGTGATTCTGAATCAGAGATGCAGGAACTCTTTGCTATGTTTGCTAAAGCTTTCAAGAAAGGAAGATTCAACAGGAGAAGATTTAGCAAAGGACCTTTTCAAAAGAAGGAGGAGAAGAAGAGTGACAAAGGCAAAAGTACAATTGTCAAGCTTGATAAGGCCAAGATCAAGTGCTTTAACTGCAGCAAGCTTGGACACTTTGCTAGTGAATGTAAGAAGCCTAGGAATTCAGGAAAGGGTAATGCACTTATGGTCACACAGAAGGATTGGGTTGATTCCAGTGATTCTGAAGATGAATTGGATTATGACAACATTGCACTGATGGCAAATGTTTCAGACAAACCTGGATCTCCAAAGAAAACTTCTCCATTCTCTGTTAAGGTATCACTTCACTCTCTTGATTCATTTGATAGCTTAAATTCTGAAGAAATTAGATCTATCCATGCTGAGTTTAAGAATCTTATGACTAATTTTAGAATTCTTACCAGTGAAAGAGATGAACTTAAGGTTAAGAATGATAAGTTAGTTGATAGAAATAATTTTATTGAATCTGAGTTAGTTCAAATGGAAGAATATAGATTAAGTTCTGATAAAGCTAAGCATGATTATAGTGTTATTCTTGAAGCTTATGACTATGTCAGAAAAGAACTAGAGGAAGAAAGAGATGTGATTAAAACCATTAACAATTCTGGTAAAAAGACTCTAGAAATCTTTGAAAGTGGAATTCATGGTAAGGTTAATGGTTTAGGTTTTGATAAAGCTAGACAAGAAGGAAAGGTAGCTATTGTCAATGATGATAGTAAAGTAGAAGCTAGCACATTTAAATCTGAAGGTAAGAAAACTGTTTCTGAACCTAATCATGTTAAATTTGTTGATTCAAAAGGTACCCCTGTTGTACATAAAAGGATTAACAATAGTAATTCAGATGAGAAAGTGTTAGAGAAACCTAATAATGTAAACATAGGGTTTCTGTCTAAGTCTCAGTTGAAACAGAGATTAGATGGTCTTTCAGAGTCTAGCAAGATCAAAAGAAATAGGAATGGAAAAGAAGGTATTAACAAAGAGAATAATTACAAGAATGTACCTGATGCACCTAGGAAAAAATGCTATAAGTGTAGAAATCATAATCATTTGGCCCTAGTCTACAATCAAAAACCTTCTTGGAAAACTGAGTCCAGATTTCCCAAGACTCAGAAAATTCAATACCAACCACAGAAAGCTTGTTATCATTGTGGTAGTTTACTTCATTCCATTTACATGTGTAGAGAATATCATGAATTGTATTATGACTATTATTCTTTGAAATCTGAAACTCCTAGTCACAAACAGTTTGTGAAATCAGAGTCTAAGATTGACTCTACAACAGGTAAAGTAAAAGCAAAATCTTCAAAGCCTGTTGTTTCAAAATCTAGTAAGAAAGGATCCAATCAAAGTTGGGTCCTAAAAAATTCTAACTAGTTACTTTTTGTTTGCAGGGTACAGGAAAGAAGCATTCAATTATCTTGGACAGTGGATGCTCTGGACATATGACTGAAAAGAAGTCCCTGCTTACAAAGTTTGAGAGGAAAGCTGGCCCAGTAATATCTTTTGGAGATGGCAACAAAGGAGAAACTCTGGGATATGGCTTAATTGTTTTGGGGAATGTCATCATAGAAAATGTAGCACTGGTTGAAGGCTTGAAACATACACTTTTAAGCATAAGTCAACTGGGTGATAAAGGTTACCAATCAATCTTTGACAGAGAAGGATGCAAAATCTTGAATTTGCAAAATGGAGACATTGTTCTAACTGGTCAAAGACATGGTAACATATATGAAGCCAGCTTAAGTGATACATCTAAAGGAATTGTTAGATGTCTCTACAGCAAAGCAACAAGTGATGAAAGCTGGAATTGGCACAAGAAGCTCTCACATCTCAACTTTAAGAAGCTTAATCAACTTGTTAAGTATAATCTGGTGAGAGGCCTACCTCAGGCAAATTTTGTGCAAGATGGACTTTGTGATGCCTGTCAGCTTGATAAATAGAGAAGAACCACTTTCAAGAGCAAGACTGCAAATTCAATTACTGAACCATTTCACATGCTACATCTTGATCTGTTTGGTCCAGTAAACATTATGTCTATCAGCAAGAAAAGATATGCTCTAGTTATAGTGGATGATTTCACAAGGTTCACATGGGTGTTCTTTCTACACAAGAAGGATGAAGCTCCTCAGCAAATCATTGAACTTGTCAAGAATATACAGAATAACTCTAAGTACAAAGTCAAAGTACTTAGGAGTGACAATGGTACAGAATTCAAGAATTCTACAATGGAGGAGTTTTGTGCAGACAATGGAATCACTCAACAGTTTTCTGCACCTGGTACACCTCAGCAGAATGGTGTAGTGGAAAGAAAGAACAGGACTCTCATAGAGGCAGCAAGAACCATGCTTGCAGATGCAAAACTTCCAACCTATTTTTGGGCAGAAGCTATTAACACTGCATGTTTCACTCAAAACTGTACCTTGGTAAATAGTCATGGAAAAACTTCCTATGAGATGATCAAAGGAAAGAAACCAAGTGTGAAATACTTTCACATCTTTGGATGCAAATGCTATGTCCTAAAAGTTCATCCAGAACAACTTGGAAAATTTGAAGCCAAATCGGATGAAACAATCTTTCTAGGATATTCAGCATCTAAGGCCTTCAAAGTTTATAATCTCAGAACTCACATTGTTATGGAATCAATTCATGTTGCATTTGATGACAAGAAATTTGGAATTCTGCAAACTGATGAGAGCCATGACAAATTGGAATTTGAAAATCTGAAGAATTCTGAGATACTCTCCAGTGATGATGAAGGTTCTCCAGAAGGAATTTCTTTTGCTTCTCAAAGGAATGCTACTGTTGAGGGGGAGCAAATGAATCAAGGAGAACACAGTGATCATCAGGAGCAGACTAGCTATTCGGAGTCTACTCCATCAGGAACTGATCTTTCAGAGTCTACTGAAGAAAGATCAGTAACTAGCAGTAGAGTGGAATTTACTGATTCTACTGATCAAGGGGGAGTTTTTGAAGGTAGAGAGATTTCTTCTACAAGAGATACCACTAACTTAGGGGGAGAATCTAGCAGAGGCAATCTACCATCTGTTAGAAAATGGACAAAGGATCATACTGAAGATTTGATTATTGGTGATCCAAATAGTGGTGTTCGAACTAGAAGATCAATTCAAAATGAATGCTTGTATAGTTGCTTTCTCTCAAAGAATGAACATAAGAAGGTTGAAGAAGCCTTACAGGATCCTGATTGGGTAATTGCAATGCAGGAGGAGTTAAATGAGTTTGAGATAAACAAAGTCTGGAAACTGGTACCAAGACCCAAAGACAGATCAATTGTTGGTGCAAAATGGGTTTTCAGAAACAAGCTAGATGAATCTGGTATGATTGTAAGAAACAAAGCAAGACTGGTGGCCAAGGGTTACTCTCAGGAAGAAGGCATTGATTATGATGAGACCTTTGCACCTGTAGCAAGATTGGAAGCAATCAGGATGTTTCTTGCACTTGCAGCTCATTCAAAATTCAAGGTATACCAGATGGATGTAAAGAGTGCTTTTCTAAATGGCAATCTTGATGAGGAAGTGTATGTGGAGCAACCACCTGGATTTGTTGATCCAAAATTTCCAAATCATGTCTACAAACTTGACAAGGCACTCTATGGACTAAAGCAGGCACCAAGAGCATGGTATGAGACTTTATCTAAATTTCGTCTTGAAAATGGCTTCACAAGAGACTCTAATTATGCAGGGTGTAAAATAGACAGGAAAAGCACTACAGGTACATGTCAATTCTTGGGAAACAGATTGATTTCTTGGGCAAGCAAGAAGCAACAATATGTCTCAACCTCAACTGCAGAAGCTGAGTACATAGCAGCAGGCAGTTGTTGTGCACAACTCCTTTGGATAAGAAATTAGTTGATGGATTATGTCTTCAATGATCTACTTCAGGACAAGGAACATCTCAAGAGTCACTTTGATGATTACTCCTGGATTCCTTGTCTGGGCGACTTGAATGAGAGTAGCTGACTTGAATGTATAGCATCCCCATCAAGATCAACCTCAGACTCTCGGCCAAATTCTTCATCCTCAAGTTTTGAGGAGGTTAGAGGGTGATTGTATCCAACCGATGGATGTTCTAAGAGAAGGTTCTGGACATTATATGGATCTACTCCAACCATGTCTAAAACGATGAGAAAAGTCATCTCTTCAAAGAGACGAATATTGAATCTTTGGTGTTCATCATCTGTGAGAAATCGAAAGATTGGGTTGAAGGTCATTGTGTTTTGTTGAAGCTCTGGGTTTACAGAGAGTTTTGTGTTTTTGGAGTTAAGAAAGGAAAAGACATCAGGTGTTTATAAAGGAAAGAGTAAGAAGCTGAGCAGTCATTTTGAAGTGTTCAATGTATCTGCGTATATATCTATGCGTATGACTGGTCCTTTCGTATTTCTAAGATATTTTGACAATCTAACAAGATTTTTTTGTTTAGATTATTGATGTTCTTTTCAGGTTAAATTCTAAAATTGCCACGTGGAACTCCATTTAATCTTTGGAATCAGGATGATATTGATCAGGATTTCAAGTGTGACCATCAGGATTTGAAAATTTATTATTTTTAAAATCACATGCATTTTGTGATTATTTTGATGGGAGATCACAACAAGAAAAGGAAGCTGATCAGTATTGATTTAATTTTGATTTTACCCTGATTTATTTCGTTAAGATCAATTTTGGATTTTATTTTCCAAAACTCGTGGGTAAACTGCATTTTTCAGGGACTAACACATGTCAACCTACGTTTCAACGTGGGTTAGTGGGTCTGAAGGATTTTTGAATATATCTTTATTTTGAGACTCTGATTGTTTATTGCTAACTTCCAATTCATATTTCCTAAGGCAAAAACATTCATTCAAGTTCTCAAAATCGCTAATCAATTTCAAGATTTCTCAAGTTCATTTCAGATCAAAAATGGCAGCTCAAAGAAGTCTACCTAAATTAGTAGCTTTCAAGTTTGGTGACTTTGATTTTATGATGAATAATCATGTTGCAGCAATCAACAGTAAGAAAGGAGTATCAGCTGATTTTCATCCAGTAATGGATTTTATGGCTATTGGACCTTTGCATTATGCATTGTCAGCATCTCCAGAAATAAATCAAGCTGCTGTTTCACAAGCTTGGGAGAATGCTGAGGTAATTGATTCTACTCAGAGTCAATCAGGTAAGATTGTTCTACACTTAGGACAAGATACTTATGACATTACTGAATCTGTTGTTAATTCAGTACTTCACTTACCTGTTACTGATAATTATGCAAGTGAACCATCTGATGATGAAGTAAGAACTATGTTGTCTGCATTAGGTTATAGTGGATCTCTAGACAACATGAGCCAGTTAAATAGGTCTTTTCTTAGGAAGGAATGGTCTTTCTTCTTTGATCAAATTGCTAAATGTTTTCCTGGCAAATGTAGTTCTTTTCATCAAATTACTTCTGTTACTTCACATATTGCTTACAGTTTGCTTTATGACAGAATAATTAACATTGGTCACATTATCTTAAGTCAGATGTGTATTAAACTTGGGTCAAGAGATCAAAACAGGAAAATGGTTTATTATCATAGATTTATGCAAATGTTTATTAACCATTTTATTCCTGATGTTGAAGCTAGATTTGGTAGAGAACATTGTGTTTCTTCTTATGTACAGCAAAAGAGAATTTTCTCTGACATTACAAAGAAGAACAATGAAAAGAATCTAGATGAAAAACCTGCAATTCATTATCCACATCATGTTCAGGTAATTCTTAAAACTCATCTTCCTACTCTCTACAATTCTTCTTTCTTTTGTGGTGAAATGGCTCAGGAATCTCATTTGGAGGAGAACCCACCTGTGTCTACCCAAGTAGCCCAAAACATTATAGTCTCTGAAACAATTCAAGAACCAAGTTTTGATTCATAGCCTATTGTTTCAAAGAAACCAACCTCTGGTGTTTCTCAAAAGACATCAGTTGTAAGGAAGAGAAGATTTGTTGTGTCAAGTAGTAGTAGTTCTAGTGAAAATGATGATAATATATCTCTTGCTGAGAGAGAAGAATTGAAGGCCGCAATTCAACTTTCTAAGCTAGGACAAAGAGATGAAGCACCTAGTCACAGCCAGGCTGCAGTCTCTCAAAAGGCTGTAGTACTTAAAAAGGGAAAACAGTTACTGGATACTGTCTCTCAAAAGACTGTGTCTATTGAAAAAGGATCTCATCCCAAGATCACTTCTGTGTCTACACCTCTTGAGTCTTCTCAGGATAAATCTTTTGCTCACTATACCAGGAGAACAAGGAGAAAGATTCAATTGTCACCTACACACACAGAGTCTAGTCCAACTAATATCATGCAGGTCTCTACAAATGAAGATATAATCAAGTCAGCAAATGACTATAGAGATCTGGATATTGATTCTTCATGGGAAACTACATTATCATACAGACTGGCTATGGGACTAATTTCTCTCAAAGTGAAGTTGTCAAGGCCTGTTCTAGATTTTCTGGTTGAAAGAGTACCAAAACTTTCATTTCCTGATGAATATGGACTTCTACATCAAAGACTTGACTTAATGAAGATGTATTTCTATGTATCTGTCAGAAGACAATTAGTCAAGAAATTTGGACTCTCAAAACATGTTGCACTTCAATCACTTCATGCATATTTATTTGACAAGGATATCATTATTGAAGATGCTTCAGCTCAAGGTGAACAACTGGAGGAAGTAGATAGTGGAATGCAGTCAACAGAAGATACTATTGCACCAGTCGTGGATAGTAGGAAAGATCGTATCACAGTCACTGCAACACAAGAACCATCTAGTCAGAGGTTGGATGAATCAGGAGCTGTGATAGCTGATGTTGAAAGGTCTTCTGTGATGACTGAAATAGCAAGTGAGAAACCCTATGATATGGGAGGAATGACTTTGATTGATTTTACTGAAGATCAAACAAAAATTGTTCATTCAGAGTCTATCCACCTTGAGGGTGAGTCTCAGCAAACAACACTTAAAGACGGTGACATACTACCTATGGTGTCTAGTGAAGTATTACTGAAGACATCAGAGTCTAGTAGAGAACCTGAAAGTGGTATACTGGAGCCTGTAGTCTCTGGAAGGAAAGAATATGTTTGTAAGGGTTCAGAGACTATAGCAGCTCACTCCTTGGAGAAAACCTCAAGCCCCTTGCCAAATGAGGAACCCTCTCTCCATGTGAGTTCAGGTATAAAAACTTCTTCTAAACTCTATTTTTCTGTAGGTCATGAGAGCACTTATCCAAATTTGAGTGATACACTTGAAAAGATGGATATTGATCCACAATCAGAGAGCCTGGCTCCTGACCAGGCAAAAGGAGAGGTAGAAAGAGTGTTGACTTTAGATAGTCAAAGTGAGAATGAGGGTATGGATGATCAACTCCATAGTGAGGGAGAGAAAATTAGGAAACCACCATCATTTGATTTCTAGGATCAGGTTTTTCCTGAATCTTGGTCTGACAATCTTGGCATGGATGCTGGTACTTATTCTTTTATTAAGATGTATGAGAAGAATGACTTAGCAAAGCACAATGCAAAGCCAGAAGTTAAAGCTCAGAAGCAAAAAGAAAGGCTTGCAGGAATTATCAACAGAAGAAGTGAAAGGCTACACTACAAGGAATTTCGATTCAGACAACGGATTTCATCCGTAGTCTGATACTGACAAACCCCGTTGTCTATCGGAGTGTCGTCTATTACGCGCCTCAGACAACGGGTCGAAATGTTGTGTGCTAGAGCGAGGGACAACGACTTCATCTCTAGACGTCGTTGTCTGATAGCCAGAAACAACAACAGTCGATTTAGAAACCGTTGTTGTTTGGGATACTACACAATAGTTTTAATTGAATACACACTTGTCTTAAAGGAAATCACACAATAGTTTTAATTGAATGCACACTTGTCTGAAAAGAAATCACACAATAGTTTTATCTCAATACACACTTGTCTAAAAGTAAATCACACAACGTTATTATAGAATTTTTCCATTGTTGTTTAGGATGCTACACAATAGTTTTAATTCAATACACACTTGTCTGAAAGGAAAACACACAACATTCTTGTATAAGTAATCCATTGTTGTTTGGGACTCTACACAATGGTTTGTTTAATTTAAACCGTTGTAAGAAATAACAGTGCACAATGGTTTATGTTTAACAAGCATTGTTTGTTTGGATGATAAACAACATTATAATATGATATTGTCTAAGACATGACATTGTCTGATATGGTTTTTAACAAGTAAAACATTAAAGATGCCCTCATTGGCTAATCACATTTTAGACAATGGTTTATTTACGCAAATAATAAGCAATTGGACAATTCAATCGACAAGCAAAAAATGCACAAACCAACCAATATTTCACCATTACCACCAGGTTCAAAACAATATTCACCAATAAACCAACTAATATTCATAAAAACATTGGCCACCATTTCTAACATGACTACAAACATATTTTGGGATGAACATATCCACAAAAAAGAGATAACATTTTAAATCACAATGCCTATCTCCACCAAGGTTGATCCCATCTCATATGACAACTTCATTGTCATCATCATCTAATTCATATTCAGGAGGCATCTCTAGCAACTCCTGGATAAATGCACCAGCAACTTTCCAATTTGAAGTGTTTGAGAAATCAATCATCTCACCAAGCAAAAGTAGTTGTCTAGATGTAAAACGACAATTTGATCCTGGAAAGATAATATAAACCCAATTGTAAAGCTCGATAAATATTCAGAAATTAATTGAGAATGTGAACTGCTTATTACCGGCAGCAATATGAGCTTTCACCAATTCAAGTACTTATTTGTCAAGTATTTAAGATTACCTGCAGAACACAAGAGGAAATGATAAGTAAGATGAACAAGATTTCAGCTACAAAATCAAAGCTAGTGTCAATATATTGCATAACTATCATCAATTGCAATGGATCCACATAACAATTCAGCAAACACTATTAGACTAGACCAGATTTATAGTAGTAGAGAAAAAATGGCTATGTAAGAAAACTCGATTTAGTTGTAACACATGAAAACGGAGTAGAGCTGTATGCTTCTCTTGAAGAGAAGATACTTGCTCACAAAAGAAAATAATACAGTGCTACAAAAACTTTTTGCAATCTTTTATTTCATCAGCACACTACGAGAACCAATACCTTCTGACAACTGAGACTTCACACAGCCTTTTATTGAAAACAACTCCGGTATATATAGATCCTGCATTTAGTCAAATCTTGTTGCTGTTCGCCCAACTTTGTTTTGCTAACCAGCACTGCAAACAAGAAATAATAGCTTAAGATTACGTTAATTTTGAAGAAATTACTATATCTACACTTTAACAAATTTCCACCAGTTTGAACATATTGCATTTTCATTCAACAATATTAGGGCTAAACATGACAACTTCAGTTTTATACTTCTTGATTTTGCACTCACATTCTTTCTCGATATCCTGAAGCCTCCTAGTCAACTCATTTTTTTCTTCTTGTTCAATCGAGAGACAATCCCTCAGATCTTGATTCTAATTCTGATCTGTTAGAAAATAATAAGCATTAATGGTCAAAGAAAAAGCAGTCTGGCGTTCAAGATTTTGAAATCTACTTTCTTATACTCCTACATTTCAATTCCACATCCAGGTGAACTCTTTCCAACCTAGTTGATATGGAAGTTCTGTTCAAGAACCTCGATCTCTTCCTGTGATAAACTCTGCTGCTCCAATTTCTGAGCTCCATTGTCATATCAAAGAGAGAGTAGAGTTGCTGCAACCACAATTTACATGGGAAACTGATATATGAACTAGTAATTTCCACATGTATAACTGAACAAACTAGTAGCAATAAACCAAAGTACACATACAATATAAAGAATCGAAATTAACTAAAACAGAGGAAACATACCATCAAATCCTCAAATTGCAGAAGGTACCATGCTCGAACTGTGTACTCAATTCTTTTGCAAAGCTTCAAAAATTCAGCTCTGTCAGCACCATGTTCTACAGCAAACAACATTCCGCATTCGTTAAACCAACATTTTGTTTTCTAATATTCAAATAAATATATATATAACACACCTCCAGGCTTATAGAAACATTTGTAGATTACGAAACAACTAAGAATGTCTATTCCGAAATGCAAAGAATCGGAAGATGTTTGTAGGAAATGGTAAAATACGAATGACGAATAAACAAAAATGCAATGAAAATGTACATACTGATGAGATTGGCCAAGGTCATAATAAGCCTAGGCTTGAGTACTGCAATTAAGTGACCATTTGATGCTTAATTCCAGTGGTCGATAATTTGGCAGTTCAATTTACATGTAAGGCTGCTTAAGATTGCACCTAGTGCATAAGCCTCCAGAATCAGCCGAGCCTACAGAAGGTCCTGAATCTTGATATATTTTAAGGCACTTGTCTTAAGCGGCTCAAGCAAGTAAAATTTCAAATCTATACAAGGACCTTCCACCAGTTGAAGAGTATTAATAAGTTCGAGCTTGGATCTATAGAACGGTGGTTGGAACAATACCAAGTAATATTAAAGAGCAGGAAACATGAAGTTAAAATGGTGAAAATCATTAACCTCGATTTACAGTTATCTCAGACCTGATGTAGAACTCATGTAATGCACTTTGGACAATTATAAAAACAAAAATATAAAAAAAATTAGAAGACATTTTTAGCAGCGCCATTAATTAATCAGGATTAATACCTTCCTTCTTTCATCGCCATTATTTTCTTGATGCATAATCCATTGATCTTTAAGCTTTTGAATTGACTCAACATAGTCATTTTGATATTTCAGTCTCTCCTTCTAAATAAAGAACATTGTATATATATTACTCAGAAGCTAGTCAACAAGTAATTGTACAAGCAGGGAGGCAAGCCCAATGGGAATGAAGACAAGACCAACAAGCAAGAATGATGAAATCACCTGTAAACAAAATGAAAACATGTAAGCGTATAAGAGTAAAATCAAAAGGTATATAAAATGGAACACTATAATAATGGAACCAACGTGAGGTCGAGAGACAGAGAACACAATTTGAACCAAATTGAAGCCCTAAAAATTGACCCAATTTATCACCCTACACTAAAAAGTCATTAAATTCACCATACATAAACATCAATTAAAATACCCAAATCGAGAGAGAGTGAGAAAGAGGTCAAAACAAAAGAGATTAAAATACCCAATTAAAAGAATCTCCAAATTACGAGAATATCCAAATCGGAGAACCGCAAAATCGATGAATATAGATGAAGATCGAGAAAAACATCGATTTTGATCTAAGTTGTGTGTTTGTTGAAGGAATCAACCTAGAAGCTCAGTTTCGAACAATTAGGGTTCATGTCTGTGAGAGAGGTGAGTATCATGTCTTTGAGAGAGGTGAGTAATTGAGAGAAGGGGAGTGAGATAGGCGTGAGTTTTGTGTTTGTGTGTGAGAAGGGGAGTAAGATGTGTGTGAGTCATGGAGAGTCTCTGAAAAAAAAGAGGGGGAAGTGAAATTTGGCTAAGGGGGAATTTAGGTTTAGTGAAATTTCAAGAAACCAAGGAGGGAAAGAGGATGAGGGAAATTTGGCCAAGGGGGAAATTGTGCGCCATTCACATTTTCAGTTTTTAATGTGCTGTTTCACTTCATTTTTTAATTTTTTTTAATATTTTGGTAAAAATTCTAATTTTATCAAAAATTTATTTGATTTCAATTTTATAATTTTACATATATGTATGTACTCATTTTAGTGTTGGGAAAAAATAATAAAAAAATAAAAAGGTCGGGTTGTATGAGATTTTAACAAAAACGAAGTAAAAGTGCTACTTCTTGTAACGAGGCACGATCCAAATTCACTGAATATTTTTTTTGAATGATTTATTCGACGATCGAACCGTACGAAAGTTAATAAACAATCGTTTTTGTGTTGGAAAAAAATAACCAAAAAATAAAACGGTCAGGTTGTATGAGATTTTAACAAAAACGTAATAAAAGTGCTACTTCCTGGGGAATGATCCAAATTCACTAAATATTCAATAAATGATTTCATTTTAGTGTTGGGAACAAATAATCAAAAAATAAAAAGTTAAGATATAAAAATAAAAAACAATAAAATATTTTAAAAAAAATTTTCGACGATCCAACTGCATGGATGTTAAGATATATCTAATATATTGATATTCCTAAATTTTCAAAAAATAAAAAATTAATTTGGTTGGAGATCTTAGTAGATCACTAGTATATTGACCAGTACCCGTAACTCGTGCTTTGTCACTGATTATTGTTTCTATTTTTTTAAAACTATTTCTCGATGATCCAACCGTATGGATCTTAAGATATATCTAATATAATGATATTCACAAATTTTCAAAAAATAAAAAATTAATTTGGTTGGATATCTTAGTAGATCACTAGTATATTGACCAGTACCCGTAACTCGTGCTTTGTCACTGATTACTATTTCTATTTTTTAAAAACTATTTGTCGATGATCCAACCGTATGGATCTTAAGATATATCTAATATATTGATATTCCCAAATTGTCAAAAAAATAAAAAATCAATTTGGTTGGAGATCTTAGTAGATCACTAGTATATTGATCAGTACCCGTAACTCGTGCTTTGTCACTGATTATTGTTTCTATTTTTTTAAAAACTATTTCTCGACGATCCAACCGTATGGATCTTAAGATATATCTAATATATTGATATTCCCAAATTGTCAAAAAAATAAAAAATTAATTTGGTTGGAAATCTTAGTAGATCACTAGTATATTGACTAGTACCCGTAACTCGTGCTTTGTCACTGATTATTGTTTCTATTTTTTAAAAACTATTTCTCGACGATCCAACCGTATGGATTTTAAGATATATCTAATATAATGATATTCACAAATTTTCAAAAAATAAAAAATTAATTTGGTTGGAGATCTTAGTAGATCACTAGTATATTGACCAGTACCCGTAACTCGTGCTTTGTCAATGATTATTGTTTCTATTTTTTAAAACTATTTCTCGACGATCCAACTGTATGGATGTTAAGATATATCTAATATAATGATATTCCCAAATTTTCAAAAAATAAAAAATTAATTTGGTTGGAGATCTTAGTAGATCACTAGTATATTGACCAGTACCCATAACTCGTGCTTTGTCACTGATTATTGTTTCTATTTTTTAAAACTATTTTCGACGATCCAACCATACGGATGTTAAGATATATCTAATATATTTATATTCCCAAATTTTCAAAAAATAAAAAATTAATTTGGTTTGTAAAATTTATTATTTAATAAACGAAGTGGTTTTGCTAAACAAAGTGGTTATTTCTCAAATACCGTTGTCTCGATTAATATCAGACAACGATTTTTGACAAATAAACCGTTGTCTGATAACAGACAACGGTATTTTAACAAATACAGTTGTAATGTGAAGCTTCAGACAACGATATGTAATAAAGATACCGTTGTCTGACACTAGTTATGTTTTTTTAACATAAATATAAATTAACATATCAAATTTGAAATTTTTTAATGATATATTCAGTCACAACTCTCGACGATCCAAAAGTAGGGATGTCAAGATATAAAAAATTTCAAAATTGATTTGGTTGGAGATCTTAGTAGATCACTAGTATATTGACTAGTACCCGTAACTACTGCTTTGTCATGGATTGTTGTTTCTATTTTTTTTTAAAAAAAATCTCGACAATCTAACTTAAGGATGTCGAGATATATCTAATATAATGATATTCACAAATTTTCAAAAAATAAAAAATTAATTTGGTTGGAGATGTTAGTAGATCACTAGTATATTAACCAGTACCCGTAACTCGTGCTTTGTCACTTATTATTGTTTCTATTTCTAAAAATGTTGTTGTGCTTAATATCACACAACATTTTTTATAACAAAATCGTTGTCTGATTTTTTCATTGTTTCCCACCAAATCTAATTCAATTTTTTCATTTCCCACCAAATTCAATTCAAATTATTTCATTATTTCCCACCAAATTCAATTCAAATTTTCTGTAGTTCAGATAACGGTTTCTTGAAAACTTGTCTGAAGCTGATTCAAACAACACTTTTATAAACCGTTGTCTATAGTCAAACAACGGTAATTAAAACATTGTCTGAAGTCTTTTCAGACAACAGCATAAAAAACACCATAAAAAAAACACTTGTCTGATTCAGTTTGTTAGACAACAGAATTAAATTGTCAAAACCCCGTTGTCTGAAGGCTGGATCAGACGATGTTTAAAAAAAAAAAAAAAAACTCTTGTCTGTTAATTTTGAACAACACTTTTTCCATTTTACGTTGTCTGATAAGTGTTGTCTGATGCTGTTTTTTTTGTAGTGCTAAGACAAACTTCTACACCACCAGTACCAGAAGATATTCCTAATGATCCTAGTATTCCTTTGTTTGTACTACCAATATCAGCTAGAATTGAGACATCAACAGTATCTGATCAATCTAAGGAGACAGGATTTGTAGATGTTAGTACACAGAATACTGGTGAAGGACAAGATGATCATATTGCAGCTTCAGATCAGAAAGATGAAGATGTTTGTAACTCTAATCGAGTTTTATTACTTGAATATCATTCTACACAGGCAACTTCTTCTACAAGACTTGAATCTGAAGATATTCCAAACACTTCCAACATTGAAGTCAATTCTGACGTTTTATAAGACATTCAGAAATCTCAAGTTGAAATTAAATCAAGACTTCAAACACTTGAAGATAACCAAGTCACTATTATGGAAAATCAAGCAGTTCTGATGAATCTCATTTGTTCTGTTACTGAATCTCTTGGAATTAATGTTGCTGATGTCAAAAAGGGGGAGATAAAAACAGTTCAAAGGCAACAGACTGGGGGAGGAGATAAACAGACTGGAGGAGATAAAAGAAGAACTAAGGATGACAGAGGTGAATCTTATCAGGGAAGTGGTAAAGGAAAAGAAGCTTCAAATAGTTGAATTCTTTCTTCTAAGTACTGGATACTATGTCTATATCTGAAGAGGGGGTACTTAACTTCATGATTTTTGAATTCATAAATTCTATTCTGATTGTATTGTTATATGTTTTGACATCAACAACTCAGATTTATGCTTCAGGTTTTAAAGCATAAATAGGGGGAGATTGTTAGGAATAATTCATGAGTTGTGATGTTAAGAATAGAATTTCACTTATACTTCTTGTATATCCTGATTTATAAAGGATTTAGCACTTTGTATAGGAGATATGTGTTAGACAGTAATCTGTAAAATTTAAGTCAGGAATGAACAGTGCATCAAGTACTACATGTCAGGAACTGAGATTGAATCCTGATATGTCAAGTCAAATACTGATCAAGTACTGATGGGGTGGTCAGATCCTGATGCAAGAAGGAATCCTGATATCAGTCGTGTTACTGATGATGTCATTATGGATGCTACAGAAACTGGCAAGTGCTATAAAACAGGATCTTTGTTTGAGGAACAAGCAAGAAGATTTTATGAAGGAAAGAATTTTCTATTGATGGAAACTATCAACTGGACGGCAGAACATTGTCATGTATAGATTATCTTTCTGTGATTAGTTGATAGGTAGCATTATAAATACTCTCTCTATATATCAATGTAAAAAGATGACGTGAGTTCGAATTGTGAGTTTTGTATGCGTAGCTCTGTATAAGGTTTGTATTCGAGAGTTCGAAACAAACAGAGAGAGAGAGAGAGATTTATTTTGTCAGCAGCTGCTAAAGGTATTTGTACACCTTTGGTAGAGTTTGTATTTGATCTTATTAATACAAACAGTTTGATTCATTCGTTTATTCTTGTTTAACTAATCAAGCAAAAATCAGACACGATTATATAACTTGTATTCAACCCCCTTTCTACAAGTTATTCGAGTTAACAGATCACAAAAGATAAATATGCTCTCATATTTTTTTTTCTTTTTTTTTTCTTTTCTTTTTTTTTTCAAGAGAGCTAAATAATAACAAGAACAATGATCCAAGAGATTTCAAACTTCGACTAACAAGCTAACAACCAAACCCCAAATATTCCCCAAAAATTATGATCATCAATAAAAAACCCCCCCTTTTTGCACACCTTATTACTCCCTTACGAACAATACTAGCCTTTGACAATTTTAGGATCAAAAATTACTGTAAGGCCAATATAAGAAAAGGATATAGGCAAGTAACGTGGTGTGTCACCGAAAGAATCGGATTAGGCTCAAAAGGGTTAACTAATGGATCATGTATAAATGGTTTGGAAATATGGAAATATGAGGTTATCCTAATTGCCTTTATCATCTTATCATCAATTAATGTCATGCATCTCAAGAAAGACTTCAAGCAAGTGCTAGCAATGCAAACGACAAGTGGACACTCAAGCAAACGAATAATCATGCAAAAGATATGCATTATAAGCTCAAAACTCACTTGGTATGACAAAGCATAATCAATCCCAAAGTAACAGTCTCTCTAACGCACCTACTTGTATTCAAAGCATATAGACCAAATTACCTTGCACATATTCATGTCATTCTAATTATTTAGCACATTCAATAAGTCTACTAGTTTCTACTTGCTAGTGTACGTGTGTGCACAAGAACATCACATATCACTTCTCAATCAAAAGCATCCATAAACACAAGATTTCTAAGCATGCATGAGTGCATTTACGTAAGTAATCTTCACATTGCTAGAATTATTTTTGGTATTTTTCAATTTTTAATTTTTTTATACAATGTAATTCTGCAAAGATACAATTACACAACGACTACTACTTACCCCTAAAATCGCCCCCAAACTTGAAGCATTCAATGTCCTCAGTGAAGGCAATAAAAGGGATAACAAGGAACATACCTAGTCGTCGTCAGGGCCACCCTCCTCAGGTGGTGTATCCGGAGGTGGATAGACGGTGTGCTCTCCATCAACATATTTTTTCACGATCTCTCCCAAGAATTTATAAGCTTCTTCTTCGGCTTCATTCATCAATCCTTCTTTTCTGTCTGGAGCGAACTTTAAGATTGCAACAACTATCTTTGACAATTTTTCTTGTGAGACAAACTTACAAAGAAATTTAATAAGCAAGTCTTCCCATGTAGTAATGGAGTTTGAGGGTAGCGAAAATAACCAATTTTTAGCTCTATTCCTTAGAGAAAAAGGGAATAATCGAAGGCGAATGACCTCATCAGAAACTCCATCACAATCAATAGAATCATAAATCTTTAAAAAGTTTTCAATATGAGCATCAGGATCTTCAACAGACAATCCACCAAACTGAATTCCACCAATTGATTTCATTGTTGAAGGCTTCAAATCAACATTAGTGACATGTAGACCTCTCACCAAAATTGCAGGAGGCGTAGAGAGGTAATTATCAGCCTTCATAACTTGATCTCCACACAAATTCTTCACCATAAGAACTGTATCATTATTCTTTTCAAGATCACTTTCCTTCATAGAAGGACTGTTCAAAGAGTTGGAAATTTTAAATTCCATTTTCTCATCTCCAACTTCGAAAGAAATTTTCCCTTGCATCATATCAACTTTTGCACCAGCTGTAGCCAAGAAAGGTCTCCCAAGAATAATAGAATTATGTGCATCTTCCTCCATCTCCATGACAACAAAATCACATGAAATAAAAAAACTTTCCGATCTTAATAGGGACATCTTCAAGTACACCAAGAGGATATTTCACACTTCTATCTGCCAATTGTAGAGATATACGTGTGGATTTTAATTCACCCATCTGAAGCTTGTTACAAATCGATAAGGGCATAAGACTGACACTTGCTCCAAGATCACATAAAGCTCTCTTGATCTCCAAATTCCCAAGTTTCACAGGAATAGAGTAGCTACCTAGATCAGCTAGCTTTTTAGGAAGATTGTTTTGCAAGACGGCACTGCACTCCTCCGTTAATGAGATAGAAGAACTTTCTTCAATCTTTCGTTTGTTTGACAATAATTCCCTAAGAAACTTCCCGTAAGAAGGCATCTCCTTGATAGCATCTAGAAAAGGAATATTAAGCTCCAGCTTTTTCAAGATATCCATAAACTTTAAAAACTTCTCACCAAGCCTAGCTTGCACAAACCTTTGAGGAAAAGGAACAGGTGGCACGTATAGTCTGATTGGAACTACAACAGGGTCCTTCTTTTCTTCGATCAATTCTTGTACATCCACATTTTTAGATTGAATTTTCTCCCCGTCTCCAACGTTCAAATTATCATTACTCATCTTCATCTCCGGCCCTTGCAATTCCTTGCCACTTCTTAAAGTTATAGCATTCACATGAGCTCTATGTGGTTGTTCAGTTTGACCAGGAAGTTGACCTGAAGACTTGTTAAGTTGATTCAATTATTGAGCAATTTGAGTGATTGTATTTTCCATCAACTTGTTATGAGCCTTTATCTCATTGATACTTGAGTTAAATTCCTCATTCTTCTTCACTTGGGTAGAGATAAATCCTTCCAAAAGATTCTCCAAGTTGGATTTTTGCGGCTGAGCTGGTTGAAAACCTGGCGGCTGAGAAAAGTTTTTTTGTGGAGGTTGAGCTTGAGCCTGGTTATTCCTGTAGGAAAAATTAGGATGATCTCTCCACCCTGGATTGTACGTGTTGGAATAAGGATTATACTGCGGCCTCTGATTCTGATTGTAAAGAGCATTAGCCTGTTTAACTGCCATTCCAGAAGGATTGTATTGATAAGCAAGTTTGGTGTGTCCAACAACACCACATATCTCACATGAAGCAACAGTAGATGGAGTGCTTTTGGCATCCAATTGCTCAATCTTTTTTGACCATAGCCTGCATAGTGGTATTCAACATGGTTAGAGCATCAACATCATACTTACCACCCTTCTTAGGATGATTTCGATCACTGTATGGGTAATTATCATTAGACGCTATCTCGTCTAACAAAGCTTTCGCATCCTCAGTACTCTTCTTCATAATAGATCCACCAGAAGAAGCATCAACAAAGTTCCGGAACTCTTGTGTTAACCCATTATAGAATGTTTGGATCAACAACCAGTCAGGAATTCCATGGTGAGGGCATTGTCTTTGAAGCCGCTTAAATTTTCTCCAAGCATCATGAAGTGACTCGTCATCATCTTGACGGAAATTAGATATTTCATTCCTAAGCTTTGAAGTCTTCTTCTGACTGAAGAATTTAAGTAAAAACGCCTTTGCAAGACTATCCCAAGTAGTGAACGTGTTTGGTCCTTCATCCTTCAACCAATCTTTTGCTGCATCTTGGAGAGAGAATGAAAATAAGCCCAGCTTTATAGCATCATCACTAATATTAGTCAGCTTTATTGTGTCACACTTTTCAAGAAAACTCTCAAGATGATCAACAGGATTTTCAGTGGACAATCCTGCGAAAGAATCATTGGAGATTAATTGGATGAACTGAGGCTTGAGTTCAAAGTGTGTAGCTGTGACTGTTGGTCTGACTGTTAGTGTAGGTGCCCTAGAGGCAATACATTGTTTCTTAAATAAACCTTATGTCATTTGATTATTAAATAAATGTATTTATTATGACTCTAATTACTGTGATATTTGTTAACATAATAAATGTCCTTAGAATAATGATACACATTATATAGTTTAAGTTTACAACTTGAATTTGAGATTATATAATATATATATATATATCATATTCTTAAAGGTCCCTAGTCGAGTATTATTATACAGGACAATAATAATACATAAATAGACTAGTATGTTTTTTGACTGATAACCACATCTCATTGGTTATAAGTATGGAGATACTAAAGTCAATACATAGGTACATGTAGGGTACATGGTACTGGACAGACCCACCGTGAGATTCTTCATGTTAATTAAGTCATAAGAAAGACTCACAGTGATTATGGTGTAATGATCTTTGACTTGAGATCATTATATTTTTATACGAGGATAATATACTTTGACTACATTAAAAGTTACCTTTGACCGAGTAATGATAAAAGTGGACATCGGGTATATTGTGAATCGTATGAGAAATATGAATGATAGATAAAGGATTTAACCCTCCTATCAGATAGGAGAGATATTATTGGCCTCTTGATTGAGTGAGACTATAAAATGCATGGCCGTGCTCAAATAATGATTTGTTATTAATAGTCTACTCATGGATCAAGTAAACCCGGATTAAATTATGAAGAGGATGACAATAAACATGCCTCGAGTTTAATCTATAATATTTGGTTAAAGGGATTATATTACACGGGAACATTAATCACAAAAGGTTTTATCGGATCACGATTTAATTATTATTTAATTGGGTAGCAATGATGTATTACTAGATGCCGCTCATTGTTTATAATTTTATTGGAGAATAAAATTATTGCCAGTTAAATAATAGCCTACAGGGTCACACACATAGAACACTTTAAAGGGAGAATTAATTTAAATTATGAATTTAAATTAATTAAATGAGGAGTTGGATTTTATTATATTAATTAAGTGGGACTTAATTAAGCTATAATAAAATACAAATGAGATATGACTTTAATAATTAAGTATTACTTAATTATTATTGATTTAAATAATAGGATATGATTCTATTATTTGACTAATCAAGTTGGGCTAGTTTTTTAGCTTGGGCTTAATGCTCCATAATACCTTATATATATATATTGATAAGGATTGTAAAGGGAGGCATTGGTTTTTCACGTTAAAAACAAACACAAGCCGCAAGAAAACCAAAACCCTACATATCTCTCTCTCTCGATTTTTCATTGAGGCTAGTACCTCACTTTCGGACAAGAAAAGTTCTTGGAGTGTTCGTGTGGATACCGTAGAGGAGGCTTCGAAGAGGAGCACTCGGAATCGTGCAAGATAGGATCTCTAATTGACATCCCTTTGTAAAGCTTCACAAGGTATATTTTTCTTACTACCGTGATTATCCGTTAATTATACATGGATCCGGGATTGGTTCCTATTTGATTTTATTATCATTTTCCGCTGCATTTTGTGCGATCGGAACCAACAATGGCATCAGAGCTACATGTTTAATGGGATAATCTGGTATTATTTGATGTATATGATACATATGCTTGCGATTTTGGTTTAACTTTTCTGTTTACACCACTGCTGCGATTTATTCTTCGGCAAACTAGTTTGTCTGGTGTTTTGATTTACTGCTATGATTCATTAGATGCTATCATGTTCTGAACCTCATATATGCAATTTCTGACGTTTATAATAAGATCATGACTTATATATATGGATATATAAATATGAGTTTTGCTGCGTCCTTGTTTCTGCGTATCTGGGTTTACATGGCTGCGTTTTTTTTTTATTACTCACTGCCATGTTCTGTAATAACCTGCGAATCATATGATCTGATATGATTAATCATCATCGTTCTGATGTGTAATACAAGATCATGACTGCTATATGTATTGTTTGTTGTATACAAAAGGATATATATATATATATATATATATATATATATATATATATATATATGCTTCTGGGTTTTAGCTGGTGTTCAAGTATGTGTAATACAATGTGTTCTGCGACCTGTGATTTCTTTATTTTGCTGTTGTACTTCTGCGTATGTTTCGTCAGTTGTGTTTTGCGATTAGAAGATAAGAATTGCAGAACATATATACATTATATATATACATACGAACTGCAAAACCTGTCCTATACCTGCACATGTGTATATATGTGTGTTCGTCTGGTGCTTTACCTACGATTAATATTCTTCTGCTGATCCTGTGATCTGTTCGTACTGCTTGAATGTGTGCACATCTGGTATGGTCTATTGTACTATAAGATACGAACTCCATGTGTCTGTTATGAAGATAATGAATTACGTCTGGTCTACTGAACTACAAGCTGCAATTCATGTTTAATATATGTGCTAATGTAGTCGACTAGCTATGCTATGCTGAGCTTTTATGATGTGATCATAACATGACTGATGTGATGATTATGTAATACTGTTAAGGTAATCGTAACTCTGTATGAACATTTTTGGATCATGTAAGACCACAGGTTTTAAGAACACAATGAACTGGGTTTAAAACGAAGAACAACTGCAGTAAGTTAAGCACAGGTGATACGCATGTAGAGGATGCGTATCAGCTAATACGCATTCACAAGATGCGTATTTGCTGATGCGCATATGCATGATGCGTATCTACCTTTTTTTTTCTCTGTTTTTCTGATTTACGTGATTTATCCATGCGTTACAGTTTCTGTTAAGTGTTTCCTGCTAGGGTTTTGCATGCTAGGTTAAATTATATGCGATATTGCTTAACCTGGAAAATGCGGAATTTTATTAATTAGTAATTTTGATTACTATATTAATATTTAATTAAAGTATGTAAATTTATTATTTATGATTTGATCATAATTAATTAATGTTGTATAAAATTGTGATTATACAATATGTGATGCTTTTAATTGCTATGTGAGCATGATGCATGGTTATGGCCCCAAGACCTAGTTTTCAATTTATTTTATTAATTTTAGTTTATGGTTTGTAATAATTAAATACGACTTGCATGTCGTTTTTTTCTTTTTGTAATTATTTTATCTCGAATGCAACTCGAGTTCTTTTGTAAAATGTTTCAAGAGGAGCTTGGAGGCAATCAAGGCAGCTTTGGAAGCGAAGCAAGAGATTTTGTAATAATTAGTTATTACCACCATAGATTGACCTTGATTTTTCCATTAGCTTGGAAAAATCGCATAGGATTGGGCCATAACCATAGCATATTAATTTAGGTGATGCACTTTACATATGATGCATGTGTAGAGTAACAAATGTATGCATGTTTTAATTAGATTAATGATGTATGCATGTATTAGATACGTCACCCATGCCATGCTTGCCATGCTAAACAAGATAAAATCTGTAACGATTCGAGATTTTAAAATGAACAAACGATCATGAGATTTCTGTGTTTATGAAACACGGAATTAAATACAAATTTTCAATTATTTAGATATGGGGAGATTTTGTCAAAAATGGGTTTTACCTGTAAGGAAGTTGGGTATTAAGTGAGGCCACTTGTGACTCCTCCAACAACCTGGAAATCAAACTATTGATGAATATTGATTTGAAGTATTTAATTCAAGGAAAAAATTGGGAATCTCTTTATGATGGGATCATGGTCGTTTTAATTTTGAAACCCCTTAACAAAATATTAAGTTTTAATCGGATGCTTTCCAATGAATGAACACTCATCGAATCCTAGATCGATAAGGGGAATGACTGCCAGTGGCAGGGGACTCCTGTCTATCGTGGTGAGATGTGACGAATATAAGCGGTTATATTCGACCGTTGTATCATTGGGTTCAACTTAACTGAGTCGTCATAATAAGGTGAAAATAAACGGTTATATTCAATTATTATGAACTTAGAAGCATAGAGTTTGGTTCAAAATCTATTAAATAGACAAGAACAATTGTTGTTCATCAAACTATCCAAGAATTATATATGATATAATTGACAAATGTTGTCTACCTAAATAATCATATTTTAAGGACTACCAGTGGTTGACTTAGGATATGACGAAATATGGATCTTGGCTTACTAGAAAGATTTATGCGATATTCTTTCCGATTTAATAGTAAGGGCTATTAATTTGATAAAAATAGTTGGAGATATATTATGAATATATCATAATCATTTGAACATAATAATGATAACTCAGACAATCTAATGTTTATTATGTGCTTTTAACATTGTAGATACTGGATAATGACAAACAACACAAACTCTCTATCCGTTCGATCAATCCTTGAGAAGGATAGATTGAAGGAGGATCTGAAGAAGAAGAAGAAGGCTCAACAAGCTTCTACTTCAGGAATATATGTTATAGAAGTCAATCTGTCTACTTCTACATCTTAGGTATTGGATACTGGATGTGCTTCTCACATTTGTATAAATGTGAAGGAACTGCAGAGAAGTAGGACTTTGGTTAAGGGAGAAGTGGACCTACGAGTAGGCAATGGAGCAAGAGTTGTTGCTTTAGCCGTAGGAACTTATTATCTATCTTTGCCCTCTGGGCTTGTTTTAGAACTTGAAGACTGTTATTACGTGCCTGCGATTCGCAGAAACATTATTTCTGTTTCTTGTTTGGACAAGAAAGGTTTTTCGTTTATAATAAAGAACAATAGTTGCTCTTTTGCTTTAAATGATTTAACCTATGGTGTTGCGCGTTTATTTAATGGTTTATATGTTCTTGATTTAGATAATCCGGTCTGTAACATAGAAAACAAACGACTTAAAGTTAATGACTCAAATCAAACATACCTCTGGCATTGTCGTCTAGGTCATATAAATGAGAAACGCATATCCAAATTACATAAGGATGGATACTTGGATAAGTTTGATTTTGAATCATACGAAAAATGCGAATCTTGTTTGCTTGGTAAGATGACTAAAGCCCCTTTTACTGGTAAGGGTCAAAGGGCCACTGAACGTTTGGAGCTAATACATAGTGATGTATGTGGCCCAATGCGTGTGATGGCTAGAGGAGGCTACTACTACTTTATAACATTTACTGATGACTTCAGTAGATATGGATATGTGTATCTTATGAAGAATAAATCCGATTCTTTTGAAAAATTCAAAGAATACAAGGCTGAAGTAGAGAAGCAAATAGGCGGAGGTGCAAGTATTAAAATCTTACGATCCGATCGTGGGGGTGAATACTTAAGCACCGAATTTAAAGAGTATTTAAAAGAGTGTGGCATTGTATCACAACTCACTCCGCCAGGTACACCTCAATGGAACGGAGTTTCAGAGAGGAGAAATCGTACCCTGTTAGACATGGTACGATCGATGATGAGTCATGCAGATCTTCCAATAAGTTTCTGGGGTTATGCTCTAGAAACAGCGGCTTTCACACTTAACCATGTTCCAACCAAGAAGGTTCAAAAGACTCCATATGAGATATGGGAGGAGAAACGGTCAAGCATGAACTTTATGAAAGTTTGGGGATGCAAGGCGTTTGTAAAACGTCAAGTATCTGACAAGCTTGGACCTAAATCCGAAGAGTGCAATTTTGTGGGATACCCTAAAGAAACAAAGGCATATTATTTTTATAGTCCTTCTGAGCAGAAAGTGTTCATTGCTCGAGATGCTGTCTTCATGGAAAAGGATTTTGTTTCCAAAAGAGATAGTGGGAGAACTATAGATCTCGATGAAGATCGAGAACCACAAAATAGCATTGAACATGAGGTGGAACAAGAGCAGAATAATGATTATGCTCAAGAAACACAGGTTGTTCGTAGATCTGGTAGAATTCGCCATGAGCCAGAGAGATATGGATTTCTTTTGACTCAATGTGGGGATTTGATGCTCATAAATGAGGATGAGCCTCTCACATATCAAGATGCTATGAACAGTCCAGACTCTAAGAGATGGCTTGAAGCCATGAAATCCGAGATGGATTCCATGTACGAAAACCAAGTTTGGGATTTGGTTGATCCACCTGAAGGGGTAAAACCCGTAGGGTGCAAGTGGGTTTTCAAGAAAAAAACTGACATGGAAGGAAATGTTCAGACCTATAAAGCAAGACTGGTTGCGAAAGGGTTCAAACAAATTCATGGTATTGACTATGATGAAACTTTCTCACCATTTGCCATGGTCAAGTCCATACGAATTTTGCTTGCAATTGCAGCATTCCATGATTACGAAATCTGGCAAATGGATGTCAAAACAGCTTTCCTTAATGGGAGCCTTGAAGAGGATATGTACATGACACAACCTGAAGGTTTTGTCGATCCAAGGAATATTGGCAAGGTATGTAAATTACGTCGATCCATTTATGGATTGAAGCAAGCCTCTAGGAGATGGAATATTCGTTTTGATGAAACAGTCAAAGAGTATGGCTTTATTCAAAACGAGGATGAACCTTGTGTTTACAAGAAGGTTAGTGGGAGCCATGTGGCATTCATAGTACTGTATGTTGATGACATACTACTAATGGGGAATGACATACCTTCTCTAAAGGCTGTTAAGACTTGGTTAGGGAGCAATTTCTCTATGAAAGACTTAGGAGAGGCAACCTACATTCTAGGAATGAGGATCTATAGAGATAGATCTAAAAGGATGATCGGTCTAAGTCAGAGTACATACATTGATAAGGTTTTGCATCGTTTTGGTATGCAAAATGCTAAAAGGGGATATGTCCCTGTGTCTCAAGGGATAACGATTTCTAAAGACCAATGTCCGAAATCATTAGATGAGAAGGACCACATGAATAAAGTTCCATATGCATCAGCAATTGGATCTATTATGTATGCAATGGTATGTACTCGCCCCGATGTTTCGTATGCTTTGAGCATGACGAGCAGATACCAGTCTAATCCAGGTGAAGGTCACTGGACGGCAGTTAAGAATATTCTAAAGTACCTGAAAAGGACTAAAGATTCATTTTTGGTGTATGGAGGAGAGGAGAAACTGGTTGTAAAGGGTTACACAGATGCAAGTTTCCAAACAGACAGGGATGATACTGTATCACAGTCTGGTTTTGTGTTTTGTCTAAATGGAGGTGCTGTAAGCTGGAAGAGTTCAAAGCAAGAAACAGTAGCTGATTCTACAATGGAGGCTGAGTATATTGCAGCTTGTGAAGCGGCTAAGGAGGCAGTTTGGAGTCGAAAATTCATTTCTGATTTGGAAGTGGTTCCATCGATTGCAGATCCCATTGATCTATACTGCGATAATAATGGGGCCATCGCACAGGCTAGAGAGCCTAGATCGCACTCCCGATCCAAACATATACTCAGAAGATATCACCTCATACGAGAGATTAATGAAAGGGGTGAAATACATATATGTAAAGTGCATACAAATGATAACATTGCAGACCCACTGACCAAAGGCCTGTCGCAGCAGAAGCACGACGGTCACACTAGTTCCATGGGTATTAGATACATGGGTGATTGGCTCTAGTGCAAGTGGGAGATTGTTAGTGTAGGTGCCCTAGAGGCAATACATTGTTTCTTAAATAAACCTTATGTCATTTGATTATTAAATAAATGTATTTATTATGACTCTAATTACTGCGATATTTGTTAGCATAACAAATGTCCTTAGAATAATGATACACATTATATAGTTTAAGTTTACAACTTGAATTTGAGATTATATAATATATATATCATATTCTTAAAGGTCCCTAGTCGAGTATTATTATACAGGACAATAATAATACATAAATAGACTAGTATGTTTTTTGACTGATAACCACATCTCATTGGTTATAAGTATGGAGATACTAAAGTCAATACATAGGTACATGTAGGGTACATGGTACTGGACAGACCCACCGTGAGATTCTTCATGTTAATTAAGTCATAAGAAAGACTCACAGTGATTATGGTGTAATGATCCTTTGACTAGAGATCATTATATTTCTATACGAGGATAATATACTTTGACTACATTAAAAGTTACCTTTGACCGAGTAATGATAAAAGTGGACATCGGGTATATTGTGAATCGTATGAGAAATATGAATGATAGATAAAGGATTTAACCCTCCTATCAGATAGGAGAGATATTATTGGCCTCTTGATTGAGTGAGACTATAAAATGCATGGCCGTGCTCAAATAATGATTTGTTATTAATAGTCTACTCATGGATCAAGTAAACCCGGATTAAATTATGAAGAGGATGACAATAAACATGCCTCGAGTTTAATCTATAATATTTGGTTAAAGGGATTATATTACACGGGAACATTAATCACAAAAGGTTTTATCGGATCACGATTTAATTATTATTTAATTGGGTAGCAATGATGTATTACTAGATGCCGCTCATTGTTTATAATTTTATTGGAGAATAAAATTATTGCCAGTTAAATAATAGCCTACAGGGTCACACACATAGAACACTTTAAAGGGAGAATTAATTTAAATTATGAATTTAAATTAATTAAATGAGGAGTTGGATTTTATTATATTAATTAAGTGGGACTTAATTAAGCTATAATAAAATACAAATGAGATATGACTTTAATAATTAAGTATGACTTAATTATTATTGATTTAAATAATAGGATATGATTCTATTATTTGATTAATCAAGTTGGGCTAGTTTTTTAGCTTGGGCTTAATGCTCCATAATACCTTATATATATATTGATAAGGATTGTAAAGGGAGGCATTGGTTTTTCACGTTAAAAACAAACACAAGCCGCAAGAAAACCAAAACCCTACATATCTCTCTCTCGATTTCTCATTGAGGCTAGTACCTCACTTTCGGACAAGAAAAGTTTTTGGAGTGTTCGTGTGGATACCGTAGAGGAGGCTTCGAAGAGGAGCACTCGGAATCGTGCAAGCTAGGATCTCTAATTGACATCCCTTTGTAAAGCTTCACAAGGTAAATTTTTCTTACTACCGTGATTATCCGTTAATTATACATGGATCCGGGATTGGTTCCTATTTGATTTTATTATCGTTTTCCGCTGCGTTTTGTGCGATCGGAACCAACACTGACAATACTGGAGAGTACGCCTGTAGCATCTGGCATACCATGCTCCCTGAGAGCTTTAGCTGTTGTTTCACCCATAACTTCCTTGTCTTTGTTTTTCTTTCGCTTGCCTGCTTGCCTTCTTGCTGTAGCTTCAATTTCAGGATTAAGAGCAATTAAATTTTCAGTACCTGAACTTCGAGTGTGCATGCAACAAGAGAACTAGACACAATGATCAAATAACAAGGGAATAATAGCGGAAGCAACTCAACTAAACAACTTAGCTAAATCAATTCAAAAATTAACTAATCTAACACTGATTTGTCCCCGGCAGCGGCACCAAAAATTTGACAAGGCCGTCGCGTGCCTATCAAATAATAAAATCTAACAAATCCTTCTAACTATGTAGTAGGGTAAGTCAGAGTCGATCCCACAGAGACAAACGTATCAATCACCAGTTATTTCTGATTTAATTCGGCTAAGCAAGTAACGCAATAAATTTTGAGAAATTATTAAACTAATTTTATGCTAAAGAGAATTGTGTTTATATTAATCAAATAATAAAAACATCCAGAATTAAGTATCCCCACTAGCATGAATTAATGCAATCGTGAATTTCCTCCCCAATTAATCAGATATATAACTCAAAAGGAAAGATGCGCCCTATAAATACCAATAACCCCTCTCGAGTATTAGTGGCTTCTCTTAAATACAATCAAACCTATTCTCATGGTATCATGTAATTTAGAGACATTAATCTCAGCACCCTAATTTCCTAACAATCCATTCTACCTATTCTCATGGAGAATTTCATGTTCTTATTGGATAAATCACAACCATCTAAATCCAACTCTCGCTGATAATTAGATATTGGTTCAAACAATATACATAATCACGTCTGATTTGTAATTGTTAATTTAAGCAACTCAATAAGCAAGAGCAATTAAACAATCAAATTGGGGAAATTGGGAAATTCGCACATTAATCATAACTAGGGTTCAACTTAACCCTAGATTAATAATCTACTCACTCATAATTAAATTAACAAAACAAGAATTATAAGATGAACACATAATTATAAGAATAGAGAAAAACCTTTAATCTTCAAAGAAAATAAAAGTTCTCCAAAAATCTCCCAAAAGATGTTTACAAAATTGTAGTGTGTACAATTATTTTTCGATCCTCAAAACTATACCCCAGATGTGTTTTTATAGTGTTACAAGTCTAAGTAATTGCCAAAATTAGAGGCCCAGCTGGAAGACAATTAATTAAAATCAAAATAGGAGACGGAAACAAAAATAAAAATCTATTTTCTTAAATTTCCGCACAAGCCAGGCGCTGTAGCCCTTGTTCTCGCGTTATTGCGCGCTGCTACTTCTGGAAAACAGTTCTGGTAACGCGCTGTTGCGCCATGTCTCGCGCTATTGCGCCTCGAAGCACCTGTTCGACTGTGTGGCGCGCCTTGGCAGTAGGATGCAGGCGCTGTTGCACCTTGGCAGCGCTGCTGCGCCTCTGCAAATCTGTCGGGCTCTCCATTTAATCCCGAAATCTCAAACAATGAACCAAAATTTCATCAATTCTTCTCGGAAGTTCACCAAATAATTCTTTTGAGCTAAAAACCACATAAAATCGTTAAATAATACTCGATTCCTTCCGACTTGGCAATTATTTATTTCCTGCAACAAACTCATCAAAAACTAATTAAATCCACACGATTATTCGCAAAAGCACCGTAAATGTGGGAACAAAATCCTATAAAGTATATATAAAATACACTCTATCAATGCATTACACAAATGTGTTGGCTCATGTCCCTGCTTCGAATCTCTTGGTTTAAGCCAAAGATTTGTAACCGTCTAAGTTTTGCAAACCCTGAGCGAATATAGTAGGAAAAACATCCATCTCATTTTAGGTAGAACTATGCTAATTTCGAGGTGCGCATTTGAATCTTTAAACCTTGACATGGATAACGGCTCTTCAATAAACTCGAACTTCAGAGGTTTACCCCATCCGAAATCAATATTGTTGTAATAGTCCAACTTTGGGGAACCAGCAATGCCAATACTTCATTCCCCTCTCATTGTTCAAGCAAAGTCATCCAGCCACTTATCCGAACCGTGCAAGGGACCTTCCTTTAGCTTCACATAAATGCTATTTCCCAATACTTCAGCAGCAGCAACAAGGCCTTCATCTTCTACCAAAACGCGCCATGTTTGTGCTGCAAAACATGGCAGTAAGCAATTACCAAAGTAAGAAGCAGTCAAGGGCGGATCCAATCGAGCACGACAATCCATTGCAAACCTAAAATTCTGAACACTCATCAAGATTGTGCACCTCTCCCCCAATAGTAGCCTACGTTTTTGCAAAACATGTCCAGAGATAAGCACACACAGTTGTTCTGCAAAGCCAGTAATCAGTTTTTACATTCTTTAATAGTTTCAGAAAATTGGTGAGGAATGATAAAGTATTACACTAAATACAGACAACAATGCAAAAATTCAAACTACTTAAATTTCTCACTTGCAGAACTCTAAACTTACTTCTTATTGTCAAAATAAGCTTGTTTCTTTGATCAACATCACTCTGTGTCTACCCAAATGAATGTTCTTTTTTTTTATTGTTCCAATCTGGGAAGTGAGATAGTACTACTATAACGCCATAGAAAATATCGTATTTGTTATTATGATTTAAATTATTTAATATTAAATGTGAATTATAGGGCGTAATTTTTTTTAGATAAAATATATGTGACATCATGTTACATGTTTATATGGTGATGTATGTGTGACGTGCTAGTCCGTGTATTTTTATGATTAAAATTTATTTAAATTATGCATTATTGAACTTTGAAGTTTTTATGAAATCAACGGAGTATGTAAAAATCCCGAAATCTTTTACAATATCATATTTGTATATTAATTTAGTTTTAAAAATTATTGGGAGAATTATTTTGGGTGTTTAAGTATTTTAAAATGATTTTAAGATTTTTATTATATTTAAATGGTCAAAACTTGTAAAATTCATATTTAATTCATTCTTGATCTTAAAAATATTTTAAAAATATGGGGAGAGAGCTAATTTCATTCTCTACATTTTAAAAATGATATGGTGATTTTTATCAATAATTACCCATTTAGTTTCTATTTTACAAAGTTTATTGAATGTTGTTAGTGTACAACATTTCCTCTGCTATTTTGATCATACACCCACCTTCTCTGGATTGTTCTAGACTGCGTTTTTTTTCTAATCTCTCGACTACTCTTCAGCAATCTCTCTAGCATCTCTCTCTTCAAATTCTCTCAATCTCTCTTCTCTCTCTTGCTTAATCTCTCTCTGTGGTTCTTGTCCTATTTCAATTCTATACTGGTAAGAAACCATCTGCCTTTCCCTGAAAAACTTCGAGTCAACTGTGATTGTGTGTGTTGCTAACTTGCTATGCGTGCGTGTATGAGTGTATTGATATCGACAGTAAATAAACAAGAACAACAACTACTATTGATAGATAAATGAACCAATCTTATTAATAAACAAGAATGATTCAAGCTGTTACATCCAGAAAGCTAGCCACTCAAGAAAGGCAGCTTTGAAGAAAATAACAAGAGACATTTAAAGTCTTTGGCAACAAGAAAGGGAATTAAGTTTACAAATCAGATAATGATAATTGTCCCTCTAGGCTACATGAATATCTAACTTGGGAAATGAAATTGAAATGACAGCTAAATGATTGAGGGGAGCATGTCGAGAGAATATTCTTAGTGGTCCCAGCTACTAACAACCTTGCTCACTCCTCCTTGTCCACATTTCCACTCTGGACTTCTCAGCCACTTTTTATATTGTCGTCAATCTTGTCAGCATCCATCTTGAGTGTGTGTGCCAACTCAGCTAGCTCAGTTCTCTGCATTGTATCAATACTCCCTCCATGTGAGGATCCTTGACCCCAAGGATCAAATCCTGGAAATTCAGACATTATACTCGCAGCATCTTCCCATGTAGCCTCTTCACGAGGTTTCTAATTCCATTTCACTAACCATTGAACCACAGCAGCGTTTTGTCTCTTGATGCTACGGATTTCCAGTACTGACTGAGGTGTCTTCGTCTCTGTGTTGGCCGTATCATAATTCTGTGGGATTGAGGTGTCTATTTCCACAGGACATGGGCCATAGTGTTTCTTGAGCAGCGACACATGGAAGGTGGAATGAATTTTGGAGTGTGGAGGTAGCTTCAACGAGTATGCCACCGCTCCTATTTTTTTGAGTATTTGGTAAGGGCCAAAATACTTCGTGGCCAACTTTGGTGAAGGTCTGCTACTGACTGATGATTGCCTGTGCTATTGCAGTTTGAGATAGACCCACTCACCTTCTTCAAATGTCCTTTCTGATCTCTTTTTATTAGCCATCTGCTGCATTCGATTTTGAGCCTTGCAAAGGTTGTGTTTCAAGAGAGCTATCATTTCTTCCCTCTGTTGCAGGCTTCTGTCTAGAGTTTCCACTGCTGTTGTTCCTCGAATGTATGGCCTATGAATTGGTGGGGGGAATCCATATACCACCTCGAATGGTGATTTCCTGGTTGCAGAGTGGAAGTTGGAATTATACCAAAATTCAGCTAATGGTAACCATTTTGCCCACTCATGAGGTGTTTCATGACACATACACCTCAAGTAACCTTCCACACACCTGTTTAGAACTTCAGATTGTCCATCTGTTTGGGGGTGGTACTTCGTTGACATTTTCTGTTGGACCCCCTGTAGCTTGAGGAACTCAGTCCAAAAGTGACTTATAAAGATCTTATCTATGTTTGATATAATTGATTTCGGAGAGCCGTGGAGTTTAAATACTTGATCCATGTAGACCTGAGCCACTTTGATTGCAGAAAAGGGGTGTGAGAGAGCTACGAAATGAGCATACTTACTCAGTCGATCAATGATTACCATAATCACCTCTTTTCCATTCGATTTAGGCAATCCCTCCACGAAATCCATGGTGACTTCTTCCCAGATGTTATTTGGGATAGGTAGAGGCTGGATTAATCCAGGATATGCACTTAAGTCTGATTTGCACTTCTGGCAAGTAATGCAACGTTTGACAAAATCAACAATAGATGCCTTAAGTTTGTGCCAGTAAAAGAGGGTTTGAATGTTTTTCGTAGTGACTTCAATTCCAGAATGTCCACCCTGAGGAGATGAGTGCATCCATGACAAGATAGAATCCTTAATGATCTGATCATTGCCCACCACTAACTTTCCCTTCCTGGTGAGAGTTTCCTATTGCCACTTGTAGTGTACATGGGATGTAGGATCTTGTTGCAAGTCTTGGATAATCTGCTGTAACTGCAAGTCTATTTTCCACTGTTGCTTCAATTTATCAATCAAGTCAGATTGTACACTTGAAACTGTGACTTCTAGCAGTTGTGCATATGGAATTCGAGATAATGCATCTGCAACGTTGTTTTCTGTGCTCCTCTTGTATTCAACTGTGAAGTCAAACCCAGCTAACTTTGACAACCACTTTTGCTGGAATGGAGTAGCTAATTTCTGATCCAAAATATACTTGATGCTTTGTTGATCTGTTCGAATCGTAAAGGGATGTAACATTAAGTAATGCTGCCATTTTTGTACAGCAAAAACCACAGCCAACAACTCTCTTTCGTAGGCTGACAGCATGGAATTTTTCTTCGAGAATGCCTTACTTACATATGCAATAGGGTGCCCCTCTTGCATTAACACCGCTCCCATTCCTTGATTCTAAGCATCAGTCTCTATTAAGAACGGTTTCCTGAAGTCAGGTAGAGCTAGAACTGGGGGTTCAGTCATCTTTTGTTTGAGTTCATGGAATGCCATTGCAGCTGCTTCATCCCATTTGAAAGTCTCCCTTTTTAAAAGGTTTGTAAGGGGTCTACAAATCTGACCGTAGCCTTGGATAAATCGTTTGTAATAGCCCGTTAGGCCCAAGAATCCCCTCAGTTGTTTCAGATTTGTGGGAGCAGGCCATTCAACCACAGCTTGTAATTTTGCAGGTTCTGTTCTCACTCCTTGGGCAGATATGATGTGGCCCAAATAATGGATTTCTGAAACTCCAAATGAACACTTTTTGAGGTTGGCATGTAGAGAATTCTGTTGCATCAGCTTTAACACCTCTCGTAGGTGATCTAAGTGCTCAGACCATGATGTACTGTAGACAAGTATATCGTCAAAAAAAACCAGTACACTTCTCCTCAGTAATGGTTTAAAAACACAATTCATGAGAGCTTGAAATGTGGAGGGGGCGTTTGTTAAACCAAACGGCATGACCAAGTATTCGAAGTGACTAAAATGCGTTTTAAACGCAGTTTTGTAGACATCAGCTTCATGCATCCTCACTTGATGGTAACCAGATTTCAAATCTATTTTAGAAAAGAATCGAGTACCTTGTAACTCGTCCAGCAGCTCTTCTATTATAGGGATAGGGAACTTGTCTTTTATTGTTGCTTTGTTTAGACTTCTATAGTCTACACACATTCGCCATCCACCGTCTTTCTTCTTGACCAATACCATTGGTGCTGCAAACGAACTATTACTAGGTCTGATCACACCCTGTTCTAGTAGCTCCTGGACCATGGCCTCGATTACATTTTTCTGTATAGCAGGGTGTCTGTATGGTTTCAAGTTAACAGCATCGGTACCATCTTTAAGAGGGATGTGATGATCAAATTGAGGTCGAAAAGGAGGTAACCCTGTAGGTTCTTGGAACACCTTATCGAATTCTCTGAGACCAGATTGTAATTCAGGGTCATTGGTCATTGGTGTTGCTAGTGACTGTAACTGAGGTGAATTCCCCACATCACAAGGAATGACCTGCTGCATTGATAGTTCTCCAACATTACTCACTAGCTTGTCGAGATTCTTGGATTGAATTCCCTTGAACTTTTTGGATTGCACCCCTCTGAGTTTCACTTTTGCTCCTTTATAAGTGAACTGCATAGTTAAATTTAGAAAATCCCATATCACTGGTCCTAATTGTGAGAACCAATGTATGCCTAGTACCATATCACTCCCACTGAGAGGAAGAAGTAGCATGTCAGCTTCGAAATCCACTCCATGAATTCTCCACTTGAAGTTGCTAATTCTGCTGTCACACTTAAGTTGGCTCCCATTAGCTACCTTCACCCACATAGGTGGTATCTTTTCTACCCTGCAATCCATCTTCAGTGCCTTGCTCAAATCCAGAAAGTTATGTGTACTCCCACTATCCAGTAAAATCTGCAAATCCTTCTTACCGTGATGGCCTGTGACCCTCATTGTTTGGTACATAGTGACTCCGTCCATAGCTTGTACTGAGATTTGTGCACATTCAGTGTCTGCTTCAGGTGTCTTATCTATAGGGCAGTCTTGGGTATTCTCTTCTTCTTCATCCTCCATTTCAATGTGATAAAGCTGTGGCTTCTTCCCTTTACACTTATGACCTGGCACATATCTCTCATCACACCAGAAACAGAGATTTTTGGCCCTTTTATCGTTGAACTCTTCAGGTGTTAGAGTTTTTCTGTTGGTATTGGTTAAAGTACCAGTTGGTTTGGGTGTAGTTGGTTTGGAGAAAGGGGTTGTGACTGGTTTAACAGGGAGGTGTGGGTAGAATAGGTGGTTTATAGTTGGGCTTGGCCTTTTTAGCTTTCTGTGCTGCTTCTTGCAACTTCGCCAAGCACAGGGCTTGTTGCACAGATTTAGGACAAAACATACGCACTGCCAATTGAATTTCCTCCTTCAGGCCCCCTAAGTAACAGCTCAGCAAGTGCTCTTCTGATAACTGTAATCTTCCATCCAATGCATCAAACATATCATGGTATTCTTGCACCGTTCCAGACTGCTTGAGTGCCTTTAGATCTGCCATAGGGTCATCGTATAGTTCTCCAAATCTTGCAGTGATTTCTTCTGTATACTTGGCCCATGTAGGCAATACATTTTGACACTTCTTCATGTAGTTTTGATGCCATAGTAGTGCTCTTCCCTCTAGATGGATGGCTGCTAACCTCACTCTCTGGGCATCGACAATGTCATCTAGCTGAAAAAACTGGTTACATTTATAAAGCCATGATCTAAGGTCCGTTCCCTCAAATCGAGGAAACTCCACTTTAGTCATTCTAGATGCAAAACTGGTTTCTTGGAGGAATTGGAGTTTCAATAGATCTATTGAAATTAGTCTCACCCCCATTTGTGCCAGATGATCCAGGGGTTCCATCAATAGATACTGGTTTATCTATTTGCATCGAGAGACCAACAATCAAATCATTTAAAGCAGATATAGAATTTGCATTCTGAGTAATATTTTGAGCATTCGCAATACAAGAATCCAGTAAATGCTTATTCTGTTCCTCTAAAAGATTACGAACAGTTACCTCTAATCGTCGGAGGCCACCACCTTCCTCGTCTGAATGCTCTGCAGATCGAGTTGTTGTTTTACGAGACGCCATATGTCCAAGGAACGTTTAGCTCTGATACCAGTGATATCGACAGTAAATAAACAAGAACAACAACTACTATTGATAGATAAATGAACCAATCTTATTAATAAACAAGAATGATTCAAGCTGTTACATCCAGAAAGCTAGCCACTCAAGAAAGGCAGCTTTGAAGAAAATAACAAGAGACATTTAGAGTCTTTGGCAACAAGAAAGGGAATTAAGTTTACAAATCAGATAATGATAATTATCCCTCTAGGCTACATAAATATCTAACTTGGGAAATGAAATTGAAATGACAGCTAAATGATTGAGGGGAGCATGTCGAGAGAATATTCTTAGTGGTCCCAGCTACTAACAACCTTGCTCACTCCTCCTTGTCCACATTTCCACTCTGGACTTCTCAGCCACTTTTTATATTGTCATCAGTCTTGTCAGCATCCATCTTGAGTGTGTGTGCCAACTCAGCTAGCTCAGTTCTCTGCATTGTATCATGTATCTATAAGTCTGTATGATTGTTACGTATATACGGTGTGTTGTGTGTGTAAACTGTTGTGTACCTGCGGTGTGTGTGGTAAAAATCTTGGTGATTATTCTTGCAAAGATCGAACCTATTACTCTCCCTCGGTACTATACCTGCACGAGTGTGTGTGTGATGTTGCCGTGATTCAGCTATGTGGTTCTGCGGTTTAATATGATTCTTATTGTTAAGATTTCACTCCATCTTCCCTGTTAACTACAGCAACTGTACTGTGTGTTGGGGTTTTCCAAGTTGGGGGTGAATTGGGATATGGTTGTGTAGGGAATGTTGATATGAGAAGATTTGGGTGGTAGTGGGTTGAGTTTAAAGCTGCGAATTATTGCTTGTTATGGCAGAATGGATGTGATTATTATATGTTATATAGTGGTGGTGGTAGCAGGTTTGAACGGTGAAGAGAAGGAAGAAGAGACGAGAGTGTGTCTCTGTGTTGCGCGCGTACTGTGTGTGACAGGGTGTGGGTAAGTTTGGATGTACCGCAGAATTATTGACTGAATTGGGGGTTGGTGGTAAGGATTGATTCGTGTGTATACTGGCTATGGTGATTAAAGTAGCTAAGTGAGGTTGGGTTTGGGTGTAGAAGTCGAAGTGGTCAGCCTGGTGAGCGTCTCAGTCAAAACCGAGGACTCTATTTCGTCTTCGGGGATGTGTGATTGGTACTAAGGACGAGAGAGGGATGGAGGAAAGGGAGGAAAGGGTGCAGTGTTCCCTGTAGATTGAGTGTGCTTGCACAATGCGTTTGGGGGGTATGAGTGCAGTATGTGTATTGAGATGTTGAAGCAAGACCAAGAGAGGCCGAGAGCTTGAGGGAAGTAAGGAAGGACATGAACAGGGGAGACAGAAAGATGAAAGGAGAGGTAAAAGAAGAGAAGAAAATAAATGGATTGTTATATTGTTTCGAGTCTTGTGATGAAGGTTATGGTTAAAATGGATTGTCTTTAGCATTGTTTTGACTCAAATTGTGATTTAGTACTAAACGATGTGTTGGATTCAAGTTTATAATTTTAAGTTCCTAAGTTCGAATTTTAGTTTAATTACCTTTATTTATGTTCGAGTTATGTATATGGGAGATTGGTTGGTGATTGGTAAGTCATCTGAGGATTATACAATTTTGTGATTGGGTTGTAAAAGAAGTATGTTGGAATCTTAGAATTTTCATGCGTGTTTTGATTCAAATGTTGATAGTTAATGTTGAGTACTTAGAAACTTATGGTATATAATTTTGTAATCTTGATGGATGAAATCAAATGTGAAACTTCTCAAGCTGTAGTGATACACAATGGGAATTGGAGCGTGCTGGATGTTTGTTTAATTAGTTGATAATATATATACAAGCATATAATAAACTAGGAACATCTATTCGATCTTAGTAATTGTAAGTTGTGTGCATATGGGCTAAGTGCTTGTGTGGTTTATCGGATTTCTTTATACTATTTTGAGTAAGTGGTCTATATCTGCAATACGCGCTATAAGTATAAAATGAAATAGGTAGAGTTTGGGTAAATTAGAGAGACATTACGGTTTTGATTGGTTATGTACTGAAATAGTACTTTACCTTCATATAGGTACGAGTAGGAGGCCCGGCTAGGTGCTAGTGTACGAAAGGATGGAATTTTGGAAAAGGAGGTATTCATCGAAGCTGACGAGTAATAGCAAAGCGACTGACTAATGATAGGTGAAAGACGAATGTATAGTCGAGCAGAGGGCAACGTATAAAGAAGTAGAGACTGATGTAAAGTGGTTAATGAATCGATGTGATGGAATTGGATCAAACTTCATGTATTGAGGCAAGTATACTGACCCTCACTTATTGTTCAAGTGATGTGAAACCTTTGGTATTATTTATTAATGCTTTCGAAATCCCTTCTTGCAAATAATTATACTCTTCATATTTATTCTGAATAATGTGATCTGTTAATTATACGATGTTTTTTTCAAATCATTTTGCTAGTGCCTAAACTCTTCACTTATATTGCCAGTGACATTTTTTTTCTATTAATTTATAAATAATCATTTCTCAAATTATTTTGTCATTGTTCTTTTCCTCACCTATCATTGATTTCTTTTAAAATCAGTTTATTTCAATATTCCTCGCTTATGCTAATATTCTTCAAATTATGTTTTTCCTTCAAATTGATGTAAACTAATTCGAGGTTTACACTGTTGCTGAGGCATGTGTTGCTCAGTGACGGTTAAAGCCAAGAATGAATTGAGATCTTCTTAATTATTCAAACTCATTATTGTCAGGTCGGTTCTGGCAGCTAAAGCCTATGAGTGATTAGCAGACCAAAGTGAGACTTTGTGTAATTGAGAATTTCTTAAATCTTCTTTTGAACTTCAAATTTTCTTCAATCCATGATTCCTTATAAATTGCTTTTGAAATTATAAAATCTTGACAATTGCTTTGTTCCTTAAATTGTTAATGTTCCTTGTTGGTATCTGCTTCTGTTTTGTTGTACTATATCATGCTTAGCTTAATCTTATTGCTTTGTCGTTATAATTCCTTATATCGAATGCTTCCCTGATCCTTAATCTTTTAATGTT
Source organism: Kitagawia praeruptora (assembly GCA_037693485.1). Classification (NCBI taxonomy): domain Eukaryota; kingdom Viridiplantae; phylum Streptophyta; class Magnoliopsida; order Apiales; family Apiaceae; genus Kitagawia; species Kitagawia praeruptora. Next base: position 55,805,603 of record CM075350.1, on the reverse strand, counting down.
GCTCCTTAAAATGGTTTAATTTATTAAAGATGTTTTTTTAAAATTCCTTATACTGGGCTGATTTGTTATCAGTGAGTATAAAGGACTTAAAAGTGAAATATTTTAAAGGTTTTAAATATTTTATTGGGGGGGATTCCGTCAAAATGTTTTCTACGGATTCCTTCAGATTGGAGGCGTAAAAGGCCGGGTGACGCCGGTCCAGCATTTTTTAGCGTAAGAGGCTGGGGGAGTGCCCAGTCCAGCATGAAAGGCCAATGTGTTGCTTAATTGGGAACCCAATTTATGTCCAGACGGACCGAGGGTCCGGGCTGGGGACTTTACGTGCCTGATCACCCGTATTGTCCGTAGTCGTGAAAAAAACTCCAATCAGCTTAAATGTTTAAAAAAAAGGTTTTATGAAAAGCAAGTTTCAATGATGGAATTGTGTTAAAGAAAGGAAAGTTTTAACGAAAAGTTATGATTTAAAGAAAAATGAAAAGTCTTATTCTATGATGGAAATTGAGTTATTCCCTTGAGATAAGTTGGTCATTGATATTGTTCATCAATGCACCATAAAAATATCATTGTTTCACTATATTATTAACTTGCTGAGCGTTGTTGGCTCACTCTTGCTTTGTTTTACCTAACCCTTTGCAGTTAGGTTAAAGGATGATCTACTACATTTATCCCTACGAATGAGAGCGATGAGGCATTCTATACAGGATAGATTTTGGAGCTAGAGCGGGTAAGCACAGATTAGGTTTGAGCTACGAATTAAATGGTATAGAAATTTTGTATTTTGAGCAGAGATAAAAGTTGTAATAATTTGTATAATTTAGATTCTTGTTTCATACCATAACCTGGAATCGATCCTCGGGAAAGAATCGTTGGTGTACTAAGTTTTATCTATAGTTGTTAATTGAAATTTGGTTTGGGTTGAAATACAGGTGGATAGTCCGATTTACGAATATTTCATGTCGAAATTTTCTAAAAATTCCCCTGTATCAAAGTCTATTTTATTATAAAAAGTACATTTTCAATATTGGGAAGTCGGGGCGTTACAACTACACCAAATACAGACAACACTGCAAAAATTCAAACTACTAAAATTAATCACTTGCAGAACTTAAAAATCTTATTGTCAAAATAAGCTTGTTTGTTTGACCAACATCACTTTGTGTCTACTGAAATTAATATTTTTTTTATATTGTTTCAATCCACAATCTAAATACACACCAAATTCATGATGCAGTTAACATGTATAATCAATTGAAAGTAGTCCACTTTCATACATACCAAGCAATTAATAAAAAATGCACATCTATACTCCTACCATTTACCAAAACCTCTCACATGCAATACAAAGAAAAACATTTGTAAAAAACAAATTACTGCGTTTCCAATCAAATTCAATATTTATTTGCCAAACTTAGTGTTCTGAAATTACCTTTTGTAGGAATTAGCAAATCCATTACAAGAAGATTTGAATTCTGTAATGAAAATATTATGTCAATTAAAAAATGAAAAAGTTTCTGAGCACCCACTTACATACCTTGGCTCATAGTACTTCTGTTCCTTTAAGCAAGTTTCAACTTTTTTATGCTCTTTGACCTGTATTGTGATTTAGTATGTACTAACCATCAAACTCAGTGATTGGATTTACTTGAAATTGTAACTGCCGTTGTTATAGGATGGTGTTGCGCTTTTATTGCCACTTCTTTCCTTATGTTTCTAGTTATAAATCAATTTTAAAATAACGTCTATTATCATTTTTGAGTTGCAGTATTTTGCCCCCAATTGTTCAGTTATTTACGTTATTACCATTAAAAACAAAAAAATCTTGATCGCAGGATTTGTTTCAATCCAACGGTATTTATATAATACTCTAAATACTCCAAATTATTAGTACCCTATAGAACCAAACTCTGATATTAATATATATTCGTTAATTTTTACTTTTATCAACTTAGTATGTACATCTTTCATTTGTATTTGTTAATATAAAAAATTAATCAGTACTTACTTCAATCAATTTTCTTTTTAAGTATTAAATTTAATGTAATTATATTTTTGAGCATAATATGATTGAAAATTATTATTTTGTTACCTAAATTCACATATTCTTATATAATGCAACATGAACCATAAAAAAAAATTAACCATATAAAAGTATCAAATAAATATCAAAGGTATTTTTATACCGTAATAACATGCACTTATAACGTTAGTCCGCAAACGCTTTTATAATTGTATAATTCTAATATATTTTCATTTAATTTTATAGTTCTCTCCCATATATCATACATTATGTATAATTATAATTTTAAACCTCCGATCTATATCATGTGTAATCATTTTATACGGTAACAACATGCACTTATAAAGATGTTGGTCCGCAAATGTTATCCTAATTGTATAATTCTAACATATTTTTATTTAATTTTATAGTTCTCTCCTATATATCGTACATTCTGTATAATCATAATTTTAAACCTTTGATCTATTATTATATATAATCATTCCTCACTTAACATTATAACATGGTTTAAGTATGAATTTCAACATTATATGAAAGCATAAATTCAATAACCGAAAGAGTAATAAAAATTAACAATCATATTTATTTAAATATCACAAAAATATATTAATTTACAACAAATACCCATAGAAGTAGGTGTTGAATCGGGATATTTACGACATTCACGAACAAATTTTAATGCATTCATTAAAATACGTCAGGATAAATCCCCAATTTGACAATACAATCTGATTGGGAAACAAATAAACGAGCTAACCAAATGCCTCTTTATTTTCAGATCGTTTAACAAACATTACTATTCTTGATAATAAAATTGATTATAAAGATTTTCCGAGCAATCCATTTGACACCAACATCCCTGAAAATAGTAAGCATCGATCACAATTGATCTGCGAACATAAAAAATCGGTAATAGTCCAGTGTTCATACCCATCAGTTACATCAACTAAGATTAAAGGTACAGATGCCCCCATATATTGAACAATCTTTTGTTATGCAAGGTGAGCTCTTACGATAATTACCACGGTTTCAGTTACGATGCGGGCTTCCCAAATTTACCAATACATCACGGAAATCATTCCGAGCACAACAACATAACAAACCCAAATATAACTAAATAAAAACATAACAAACACCCTAAGACAGACAAACAAAATAATCCAAAAGGAGACACACACAAATACCCAAAAAAATTGGATTTTATTGAATGGAAATCAAAAATAAGTAGGGGGATTGTAGGGAAAGATGAAGTGGTTGGTGGTAAAGGATGTAATAGTAGGTAGGGAATCCTAACAAATCTTGGTTGAAGATAACCGAGAGGATTGAAGGGATCGGAGGTGATGAATAATGTGTGTGACGAAGTACCATGCATATCTTTTAATTGCACGTTAAAAAAAAATCATATTATAAAAAGTGTATACTCCTATTTATTAAGGGTTTTTTTATAAAAATATGATTTTTATGTTTATTGTAAAAGTACACTTTTTGGATTAAATTACTTGTAAAAAATATTATTTTTAAATTTTTTGTTGCAACTAAATTCAAACAGACTCAACCAAAATTAATCTCAAGATGTAACTAAAAGCAGCTCTTAACTTTTTACGAAAATTGTTAAAAATGTTGCATGCGATTGCAAATCATGAAAAAAAAAGTTATATCTGGTTGCGACTTGTATAAAAAATCGTATTTGATTGTTTTAGTTGTAAATACTATTTTAATAAATATTTTCACTATATTATATAACCGTAACTAAGTTTAAAAGTAATTTTCTAAATAATTGTTAAATAACTTTGAGTAAAGTGTGTACCTGATATTAGGGGAGAGCACGGATCGGATTTATGGTAAACCCGAAACCGAAACTGAAACTCTTCGGGTTTTAAAATCTAAAACCGAAACCGGCGGTTCGGTTTCGGATTCAAAATTGTCGGATCGGATGCAATCGATTCGGTTTCGGTTTTAAACCCGACTAAGATTAAAATAATAGCAAGGAAGGAAAGAGTTTATACAACACTTAGCCAAAGCCTGGAGTAGGAGCAGGAGCAGAATCCATAAAACCTGATTCTAATGGTGATACCATGTTTTACATTTAATATTATGAAACTATGGTTATTATATGTGTAATATAGCTTGTTTTATGAAACTATGGTTATTATATGTGTAATATAACTTGTTTTTCATTTGACACGTTTACACATAAGAAGTAACAAAGCATATAAAGCTTCAAAGTTTTGTTTAGTTAACACCTTAATTACAACAATAAATGTCACTAAATTGAACGTTGCTTGATTAAGTCTTTAGGTTCTTGTTCAATATATATCAACCGTAAATTATGCCCAATAATAATTTATGGTTCAGAAAGCAAAAGGAAACAGTGCCTACATTGTATTGTGTTGCATCAATTACAATTAATCCAGTTCTTTTGAATGCAGTTGCTTGATGCTTTGGAGCTTAGCAGACTGACTATGAAGACAGTGAATGAACCTACACTGTGAATGAATTTTAAAGTGCCCAAATTGCAAAGATAGAACCCAACCACCCATTTCTAATTTTTAGCAATTATATTTCAAAAAAAAATATATGTATTTATTGTTATTATTATTATTATATACATATAATTTATTTATTTATTTTAATTGGATCGGATTCGGGTTTTTTCGGATCGGATCCGACAAGAAACCGAAACCGCATAATCGGATTCGGTTTCCGTTTTTAATTTTGCGGTTTCGGTTTCGGAACGGTTTTTAGCGGTTTTTAGCGGATTCGGATTTTTTCGGATTTTTGCTCTGCCCTACCTGATATTATTAAAAAAAAAAAAAAAGGTGTATAGGCAGGATTTTATTGTGAAAATGATAAAAATATCTCATTTTTTGTATCCATTTGCCCAATGTTTGGTAGGTTTTGAGGGTCATGTTTATCGAATATTATTATATTATTTTTAACATATTTAGTTAAAAATTAGAAATTTTGGGACCTATCTTTATTATTAATTTAATCACATTGAAATTTGTGCACTTTGGAATTTCTCCAAGCTATTTCTTCCTTTGTAAATACTCCTCTCATCCCATGTTACATGTTCCTTTTTAAAAAAATTAAGCAAACTAAAAAAAAGTTAGTTACATAAAATTTTCAAACAAATACCCTTAATTAATGCATTGAAAAACGAAAATATATACTATACTATTATATAAAAACCGAAATATTAAAAGTTTTGGTACCAGTTTTTTGGTACCTGTTTTTTGGTATTTCGTGAATTTACTTATTTACCCTTCATTATAAAGAAAAATAAATACACCTAAAATAAATAGTAACATAATATAATTAATGGTAATTAGTCGATTCCCTTTTTCATATTTACTTTTAGTTGAAAATATTACCTTTTATAAACACCTAAAAATATATACCCGAAAATATTACACCATGATTTTCAAGAAAAATGTAACACCTAAAATAAATAATAACATAATATAATTAATGGTAATTAGTTGATTAACATGGTAAAATTAATGGTAATTAGTCGATTGCCTTTTTCACATTAACATAATAAAATTAATGATAATTAATCGATTGTCTTTTTCACATTTACTTTTAGTCGAAGATATTACCTTTTATAAATATCTAAAAACATCAATCAAATTAATATTTCCTTTCGAATTAAAACACGTTACCATTTTAATTTAAAACAAATCTTACAATCATTAATATATACCCGAAAATATCAAACCATAATTTTCAAGAAAAGTATAACACCTAAAATAAATAATAACATAATATAAATAATGGTAATTAGTCGATTGTCTTTTTCACATTAACATAATAAAATTAAATGTAATTAGTCGATTGCCTTTTTCACATTTAATTTTAGTTGAAGCTATTACCTTTCATAAATACCAAAAAATAGATCATTAATATTTCCTTTCTAATTAAAACGCATTACCTTTTTAATTAAAACAAATCTTACAATCATTAATATATACCCAAAAATATCACATCATAATTTTCAAGAAAAATATAGCCCGAAAATATCACACCATATTTTTCAATTATTAATAAAATATATTAAAAATCATATACGTTGTTTATAATAAGGAAACATTAGCATAATCCGTAAACATGAGTATATTAAATTATATCAAATTAAAATTAAAAAATTAATATAAATAATGATTATATAAAAACATAATTTTAATATTAAATAAAATTTATAACATAACGTTTAATTTAGTTGAAGATATTACCTTTTATAAATACCTAAAAATATATCATTAATATTTCCTTTCGAATTAAAACACGTTACCTTTTTAATTTAAAACAAATCTTATAATCAATAATATATATCCAAAAATATAACACCATAATTTTCAAGAAACATATACCCCGAAAATATCACGCCATATTTTTCAATTATGAATAAAATATATTAAAAATCATATATGTTGTTTGTAATAAGGAAATATTAGTATAATCCGTAAACATGAGTATATTAAATTATATCAAATTAAAATTAAAAAAATTATTAAAAATAATAATTATATAAAAATGTAATTGTAATATTAAATAAAATTTATAACATAATACAAGAAACCCGTGCATTGCACAGGTTATAAGGTAGTTATTATATTAAAGTTGAAACATTGAAAATTTTATCGGTTTGGTTTAGGTACAGTTATCTTAATTAATAAATAAAAAATAATACAATTAATGTTAAGCAGCCGATTGCCTTTGTTAATTAAAATACGTATCTATACTACTATATTAAAGCCGAAAGATTGAAAGTTTGTCAATTTGGTTATCCTAATTATTAAAATAAATAATAAAATCATATAATTAATGGTAATTAGCAAAGTGCCCTTTTCACATATACTTTTAGTTAAAAATATTACCTTTATAAACACCTAAAAATATCAATCGTATCATATCTTTCTATCATTAATATTTCATTCGAATTAAAAAACGTTACCTTTTTAATTTGAAACAAATCTTGCAATCACTAATATATACCCAAAAATATCACACCATAATTATCAAGAAAAATATGGCACCTAAAATAAATAATAACATAACATAATTAATGGTAATTAATCGATTACCTTTTTCACATTTACTTTTAGTTGAAGATATTACATTTTGTAAACATCTAAAAAGATCAATTGTATTATATATTTCAATTATTAATATTTCCTTTTTAATTAAAACACGTTACCTTTTTGATTTACAACAAATCTTACAATATATACCCGAAAATATCACACTATATTTTTCACTTATTAATAAAATATATTAAAAATCGTATACGTTATTTATAATAAGGAAACTTTAATATAGTCCGTAAACATGAGTATATTAAATTATATCAAATTAAAATTAAAAAAATTATTAAAAATAGTGATTATATAAAAACATAATTATAATATTAAATCAAATTTATAACATAATATAAGAAACCCGTGCACTGCACGGGTTATAAGCTAGTATAATTAAATTTTAAAGAAGTTAAACATTAGAATTTTGAAAAATTAACCTTAAATTTAAATGAAAATAAGAGAAAAACATGTAATTTGTGACAATTTGTTTTTCTCAAAAAGTACATATGTATTATAGGACGTAAGAAAACTCCCTAAGACACTCACTCATCTCAGTTATACTTAGGGCCTGTTTGTTTCCACTTATTTATGTGAACTTATGGCTTATAAGTCCATAAGCACTTATGGGGGTGTTTGCCAAAATAAGTTTTAGCTCAACTTATAACTTATAACTTATAAACCCATAAGTTGAATGTTAAGAATCCTTAACTTTCAAATTATAACTTATAACTCATTCTCGATATACGCAATATATAATATTCTTCAAATCTTCAAAACCATATATCTCTCGATCCATTCATTAGAAAATTGATATGTATATATCAAATTTCCATATTTATCGAGATCTATCCATTGATATCTATTGTTATATATAAAAAAACAATATTTAGAAAATTATAAAAAAAAGTTAACTTATAAGTTCTGATTTACCCAAACAATCTACTGATTATAAGTTCTGATTTACCAAACACTCTACTGACTGCTCTACTCATCACTTATATGACATAAGTGCTTATAAGTCATAAACTACTTATTTTAAGATACCCCAAACGTACACTTAATATTTTTTTACAATTTTTTTGAATAAAAGTATATTTAAAATTTTTTTATTAAAAAAGAATCATTAGAAAATATTAAATAAAATTTTTTTATTTAAGATTTAGAGATGTGTAATTAGATTAAAAGGAGTAGATAGGTGCATCCAATTTCAGTCAATATTTGTGATTATCTTATCATCCGAAGGATTGCAAAGAATGAATTGAGCTATTGAACTCTAACTTTTTACCAAATAGTAAAAAGCTTAAATTTGCTTATAAATAAGTTATAGATAAAAGTCTCATTTACAATGGGGGAACTAAGGGCTAGTGGAAGAAAAATTACATATAAATATTAAAAAATTGCATATAAATATCTAATATAAATTATTTTTAATTTGCACTAAAATGAAAATATCAATAAAGAAATATTGTTATAACTCTTTTTTATATTAGTCATTACACCATAAATTTTTTGGCTTCAAAACCGAAATAAAGCATTTATATCATTAACTGATTCACACATGTTACATGCATGCGTAAACTTTTTGAAATCAAATATTAGAATGCTTAAATTTTTTTAAAAAATCAATTAATTTGGCAATACATATTCTAATTTATGGACACTAGGTTTGGTTAATTTTTTTATTAAAAAAAATTATCAAATAAATAAATGATTGAGAAAATTTTTGAAATAATTTAGGAGTCTATTCTCTAATAAGTTTGGCATAGGCCACTTGTTGAATGGTCCCGACTCTTTTCTATCCCTTTCAGTGTACATCAAACTTCTTTTCTTTCTTCCTTTTTTGGGTGAATATAATGGGCCGGCACCAGCTACGACTTTAATGAAATCTTTATACACTTCTGCCTCACAATTTAACATCATAGTTCTTGCATATTGTGTTCTATTGACCTGGTAGGGGATCACTTAAACTTTATGGGCTTACTTGTCCAACTGAATACTTAAATATGGTCCAGGGCCCGGTGGCTATCACCTTTTTGTACTGCTCTTTTTATGTCATGTCGGGTTCTTTACATCCGGAGAGGTGTTTGACACGTATTTTAAAGTACATTTTAAGGATAGTTTCATAACTTATTTTTCAATTTTTTTTGTATAAAAATAGAATTATTCTATATTTATAAAAAAAAATTGAAAAATAAATTATTGAACCATCTTAAAATGCGTGCCATATACAAGCACGATAAGTCTAGGAAGTAAATATGCATTTGAAATGAGTACTTGAAAGTTGAAAGATTATTTTAGACATTTTTACGATATGCAAATCTACCTATTTAAAACATGGATCATTCGTTTTAGACAATCATCCTTTGGACTTGAGAGCATCTTCAATGGCGTTGGCTAAAAATGGTTGGCTAAATTACATAAAATATTGATTATATAAAATTTGTCGAACCTGTAAGACATTGTGCTCCGATGATATTGGCTATAATGATTGGCTATATTTTAAAAATGGTATGTTATTAATATTTCAAGTTGTTATTAATGAAATATATTATTTTAATATAGAAATAAGTGATGTGGCAATTCACTACAGGTCTATAGAGGTTCGACAAATATAACCAACATCAAGAGATTATCTAAAATTTAGATAACAGTAATGTCCCATTGGAGATGATTTTTTTTACACAATATCTATAATTTTTATTTAAGGCATGTTTAACATATTTTTAGCTAAGGGGTTAGCATGGTTGGAGATGCTCTGATAGATTATCTCTTGGCGTGGGATAAGGATATTAGAGCATCTTCAATACATTGACATTGCATGGTATTTTTGGTTGTCCGAGTTGGGAGGTTACCAAAAGATTACTAATCAAGGTTGCCAAAAATTGGTATCTTACCAAATTAACTAATACTAGCGTAAAAACCCGTGCGAGGCACGGGTCGCTAGCTTAAATTGTATTTTTAAATTATATTGTGCATGATCAATATCATTTAAAGTATATGATTGATTTTAATTGAATTTTGCTTGTTAATGACATATGTGACTATTGTGTACTTATTTAGGTATGTTCAAGTTTGTAATCTGAAAAATAATACGAGTAATTTTGATAGTAGTCATGTCAGCTTTTAATTTTGTTGTGAATAATAGAATAGAATTCGAGTGTTTTATGGATGTCCTAAATTGTTCTTTCTGAAAGGCAGAGTGTATAAACTTGTAACACTATAACTAATGTAACTCAATTAAAGGAAAAGATACTTAACCAGAAGACAATCAAGAATAAGAAGTCACAAGAAATCAACACTAAATGAAGACAAGGTAATTGATACAATTGAACATGTTAACTATGATCAAGCCAAGAAGAAATCATTGAAAGAAGTTCAAGTCAAAGTTGTTCATGCCTCAGTGATTTGAGAAATCGAAAATCAAGATCATAACTATCAGTATCAACAAGACCAATTGATTTCAAGTGAACAAGAAGGAAAGCGAATATTGGAAAGCCAAGTTACTAAGTGAATATGGTAATTTATTCAAGAAGCAGAAACACTATCAAGACTAGTCACTTATGAACCAGACCAGTGCATCAAGTGTCAGGACATTGATAGCAAGTTTATGTCAGTAATAAAGATCCATGTTCAAGAGCTTGCTGAATAATAAAGAAGACATGAAGATATCACAAGCTCAAGATGTGCATTGAAGTTTCAAGTTGAAGACCAGAATATTTTCTAAGTACTAAATATTCTAGATAGCCAAGTAGAATATTTCTAAGTAGAAGTTCTACTTAGAAATTCGAGATGGCTAAGTAGAAATTCTAAAGTAGAAGTTCTACTTAGAGTGCAGCTTCAACATGACACATGGCATCTTCTGATTGGCAGATTTCCAAGCTTTCAAGAGAAGGCAAGATTTATGTGGACATCATTGGGCCACGTACATCTTAGTCTTTGAAGACTACAGGACATAGATTACATGTAGTATAAATAGAAGCACTTGTGTAATGTTTTAAGTTAGTGAGCAATATTGAGAAAACACAAGAAAAAGAGAGAGAGTACATTCACAGAGCTTAGAATCATTCACTTCTCTCTGAACTTCTGTTATACTTTGTAATGAATGTTGTAGCAACCTTTTCAAGTTATATATAAGAAATATATTCCTTGAATCTGCGTGTTCATTTATTGCATCGTATTTATTGCTTCTCATATTCGAAAAGTTGTATTCACCCCCCCTCTACAACACATTTGGACCTAACAATTGGTATCAGAGCGGATGTTTAACATACAAAACATAGATCCTTGTGTTTGGTAGAAGAATCGTGAGTTTTCATTTTCTAGATCTACTTTTCATTTTCTCGAAAAGTGTGCATCCGAAAAAAATTATTTAAATACTCCAGGTGTGATTATTTAGCTTGGGTGTATTTTAATTAATTTTTGTGAATTAATCTGGGTTCATTGATATTTGGTGTTCTTGAGTGTTCATCATCTGTTCTTATCAAAGAAGATAACCCAACAACTTTTTGATCTCCTTTTTCAAACAGATAAGATAGTCAAAAAGGTGTTTTTGTACTTTTGATTTGATAAATATTCCTTGGCCGAAAGTGTAACAAGACATACTCAGTGCCTAGCAAGTGGGTTAGTTGCTTTCGGTGTGTAAAGTATCAAAAGTCAAAAAGGTGATATTGTTTATTCAATATTAAAGTAATCTGCAGAAAATTATTCTAAGGACAAAAGTTCTACATAGAATTTCTACTTGAGATTTTCTACATAGAATTTCGACTTGGACAATTTCTACTTGGTGAATTTCGACTTGAGCAAAATTTCTACTTAGAGAAATTTCGACTTAGGCAAAAGTTCTACATAGATATTCTATATAGCCTAGTCTTGGGTACTTAGAAATTTTTAGTGACAAGATTTGAAATGGCTCCTAAAAATTCTTTCAAGATCCCAATGTTCAACCGAGATCACTATGAAGAATGGGTTTTCAGAATGAGACTCTACTTAGAGACAATTAACCCTGAGTATTTGGAAGTCCTTGAAAAGGGTAAATTTGTTCCAATGAAAGCTATCCCTGAGCGTACGGAAGGAGAGGAGGTTATACCTGCTCGGTCTGAGCCTAAAAAGGCAGCGGACTTTACGGATGCTGACAAGGAGCAAATAGCTTATGATACTTCTGTAAGACAAACCTTGATGGAATCTCTTGATCATGAAATGTTCAACATAGTCAAAGGTTTGAATACATCAAAGAAGATTTGGGACAAGATAGAAGTTGTCATGGAAGGATCTGCAGAGGTTAGAAGCAACAAGACACTTATACTCAAGATGGAGTATGACACCTTCAGAATAAGAAAAGGAGAAGGCATAACAGACGTCTATCTAAGATTCAGTCAGTTAGTATTAGATTTGAATCTGAGAGGTGTTACTCTCCCCATGGTTGAGACCAATACGAGATATCTGAGGAACCAGCCAAAGAGCATTGAACATAGGGTCTACGCAATCAGAGAAACCAGAGATTTGCATACAACTTCTCTGGAAGAATATTAAGGAATTCTAAAGACCTATGAGCTGGAAACACTTCAAGATCAAGCATGGGACAATGATTCAAAAGGAAAAGAAACTGCATCAGGATTAGTTGCTGATGAGGAAGAGTCTAAGAAGGTAATGGTTGCAGCAAAGCCTAAATCATCACTTGCACCACATCAAGTTGATAATGATGACGAGTGTGCATCTAACAGTGATGATGACTACTTCACCCAAGAAGAGCTGGACAACATGGACGATAGTGTCGTGGCATACATGGCAAGGAAGTTCAGCAACATGAGATTCAGAAAGAGCAACCGACCACAGAGAAATTCTTCATCTTATTATCGGGCTGCTAAGGGTGGTGGTAGTTCGTCAGGCTACCAAGGTAAAGGCAAGAATACCAGCTACAAATCTCCTTTGGATTTCAAAATGAAGTTCAAATGCTATAACTGTGGAGAAGCTGGACACTTTGCTTCGGACTGCAAAAAGCCTAAACAGACTTATCCAAAAGAGACATTTGAAGCCCTCAAAAGCAAGTATGAATCGCTGGTGAAGGAACGACATGGAAAAAGAGCTCTATTAGTAACAGAAGGAAGAGCTTGGGATGATTCAGATGAGGAAGATGTTACTCATGTAGCAAACTTTGCGCTCATGGCTGAGACATCAGAGGAACCAGAGGTACCAGTTCTAACCCTTAAAGTAGAAATGTCTATTGATGATTATAAGGAACAGAACGGGGCTCTTAGCGAAGAGATCTACATGTTGTGCAAAAGCCTAGACACTTCTCAAAAGGAACAGAAAACACTTGTCGCCAAAAGCAGAATGCTTGAGGCAAAAGTGGAAGAGTTAGAGGCTGCTTGCACTGTAGATACTTCCCTAAGAGATTTTATTAAATCTTTGGAACACAAGCTCGTCCTTAAGGAAGAAATAGAAGCATGTCTTAGGAACAAACTAGCTGAGTTAGAAACTAAATGCGAAGCTTACAAACTAGCTGCTAGTAAAGTGTATGTAGATAATGACGTATTTAAGAAGATAACTGGAGTAGGTGTAGGACTTGATTATTCTAACCTTTCTAAGAAAGAAGGGAAGAGACCTATCGACACTAGTTCCAGTGACCTTAAAAATGAAATTCCTAGCATTTTTAAATCTTCTGTCAAACCCATCTACAAACACCTTGTTCCTAGAATAGAAGAAGAAGAGACTGAATTGATAGCTAGATATGAGATTGAGATGGAAGATCGCCAGAAAGCACAACCCATAACTCCTATCAAACAAGTTAAAATCAATTTTCCTAGAGATGAATCTAGACTAGGATTAGGAGCTAAGGCTGTTAAACAACAAGGGAAGAAAGGCATAAAAGAGGTTAAGGCTGAACGGTTAAAGAAAGCATGTTATCACTGCAAATCTACTGAACATCTTTCTTATGCATGTAAAGCTAACATAAATGTTCCTGCTGCACATGCCATGCCTGTCACACATACAATGAATAATCTGCATCCGAATCATGCACAGTGTGGTCAACCTAATTGTATGCCATGCACTTTTAATGTCATGCAAACTTTTGTGAATTTAATGAATGCATCTAGCCAGTCATGCTTAAATACTGCTGCTAGTTCAAACATCAAGAAAAAGCATGTGAGAGCCAAGACTGTCAGTCCTCCTAAAGTTAGGAGTGACAAACCTTCTCCTAGGACTGAAAAACATGTCAAGTCTGAGAAAGGAAAGGAGGAAGTCGAAAGCTCTAGTAATGTTAAGAAAAGTGCATCTCCTGTTGTTAAATCTGTTGATTATCGATCTTATCGAAAAGCCGGGCCCAATCAAAGTTGGGTTCCGAAGAAAGTCTAATCAATCTGTCATTGTAGGGCATTAAGCAAAATAGAAATAAAGTCATATGGGTGCTAGACAGTGGAGCATCGAGGCATATGACTGGAAACAAGTCCCTGCTTACAGAGTTGGTTATGAAAGCTGGCCCTTATGTTACCTTTGGAGATGACAGCATAGGTGTGACAAAGGGATATGGCAAACTTAAAACTGGCAATGTCATCATTGAAGATATTTCCTATGTTGAGGGATTAAAGCATAATTTGTTGAGTATCAGTCAATTCTGTGACAAAGGTTACGAAATTGTCTTCAACAAGAAGGGTGTATCAATCACTCATATCAAGGAAGGCTCACTGGCTTTGAGAGGAGTTCGAAAGGCAGATCTTTTTGTTGCAGACATGGATTCAGCAAATCAGAATGAGGTCACCTGTTTCTACAGCAAAGCCTCGGATGATGAAAGCTGGTTATGGCACAAAAAGCTTTCTCACTTAAATTTCAAAACGATGAATGCTCTCGCGAGGCGAGAATTGGTGAGAGATCTACCTCAAATGGAGTTCGCTCCGAAAGGACTCTGTGAAGCTTGTGAAATGGGAAAGTCGAAGCGAGCCTCGCATAAAAGCAAAGAAATTTCTAGTATCACTGAGCCTCTGCAACTTCTTCATATGGATTTGTTTGGCCCAGTGAATGTCCTATCTTTGTCTAGGAAAAGATATGCATTGGTAATCGTGGATGACTTCTCCAAGTATACATGGGTATTGTTCGCAATGACGAAAGACGAAGTACCTTTCCTAATCATTGATCACATAACTCAAATTGAGAATGTTTCAACACTTACTATGAAGACGATTAGATCAGACAATGGCACTGAATTCAAAAACGCAGTGCTAAATGACTTCTGTGTATCTAAGGGAATACGTCGTCAGTATTCAGCCCCGAGAACTCCACAACAAAATGGAGTAGTTGAAAGGAAGAATAGAACATTGGTTGAAGCAGCAAGAACTTTGTTGTATGATTCGAAACTTCCTCTGTATTTCTGGGCAGAAGCAGTGAGTACCATGTGTTACACTCAAAATCGATCCTTGATTATAAAAGATAAAGAAAAGACACCATGTGAGCTAATGAACGGCAGAAGACCAACAATCAAATACTTTCATGTCTTTGGAGCAAAATGCTATGTACTTATAGATGATGAAAATCTAGGCAAGTTTGCAGCAAAAGCTCGTGAAGGAATCTTTGTTGGTTACTCCACAGATGTGGTAGCAGCTTATAGGGTGTTCTTAGTAAATGATCGAAAAGTGACTGAAAGCTACAACGTCAGATTCGACGATACCAAACTCTCATCAATTTCAAGAGATTCTAGTGAACCTGAGTCCCTAAAATTTCAGAATCTGGACTTAGAAGAACTTGAAGATGAACCTGAGTTGGTTGTCCCATTAAATGTTCCAAGTGTACGTGAAGAACCTGAGTCTAGTGAACAAGCTAATCCTACAAGATCAGGAGAGACTTCTTCAGTACGAACCGGCAACAACTCAGGGGGAGTAAATAGCAGCTCAAGGACTACTGTTCAAGGCTCGAGTCGAGTTGACTCTAGTTCTGTAGGAGCTGGCACTAACTCAGGGGGAGTTAGTGAAAGTAATCAAAGTAGTCAGCACCACAACTCAGAAAGTCACGCTGAATCATCAAGACAATTTCCAAGAGAACGGGTATGGAATAGAGACCATCCGTTTGAATTAATTATTGGTGATCCAGATGCTGGTGTGTCTACTAGAAGATCCGCAAGAGCTGACCTGGCTAATATTTGCTTATATTCTGGGTTCTTATCCAAGCTTGAACCTAAAGAAATAGAAGAAGCTCTTGGTGATGCTGATTGGGTGATTGCAATGCAAGAGGAACTCAATCAGTTTGAAAGGCAGAAAGTTTGGAAACTAGTACCCCGACCAAAGAACAAATCAGTAATTGGAGCAAGGTGGGTATTCAGAAATAAAATGGATGAAAACAGACTTGTAACTCGAAACAAGGCTCGTTTGGTTGCAAAAGGTTATTCTCAGCGAGAAGGAATTGATTATGATGAGACCTATGCACCGGTTGCAAGACTTGAGGCAGTCAGGATGTTCTTGGCATTTGCAGCACATAAGAACTTCAAGGTTTTTCAGATGGATGTGAAAAGTGCCTTCCTGAACGGAGAGTTAGAAGAAGAGGTGTATCTGGAACAGCCGCCTGGCTTCATTGATCCAGAACTTGTAGATTTTGTGTATCTTCTCTTCAAATCTATCTATGGCCTCAGGCAATCCCCAAGATGTTGGTATGAAACCCTATCCGTATTCTTAATTGAAAGTGGTTTTACTAGGGGAGTAATTGACAAAACATTGTTCTATAAGAATGTGAAGAATGATTTAATACTTGTTCAAGTCTATGTGGACGATATTATCTTCGGGTCATCTAATGAGCGCTTGTGCGAGAAATTTGCTAAGCTAATGCAAGAGAAATATGAGATGAGCATGATGGGAGAGCTGTCCTTCTTCCTTGGATTACAGATCAGTCAGAGAAAAGATGGTATCTTTATCTGTCAATCCAAGTACGTCAGAGATTTACTCAAGAAGTACAATCTAGAAGATGCATCAGCAGCTAAGACTCCCATGGCAACAGCCACGAAGCTTGATGAAGACAAATCAGGTAAACCAGTTGACATCACAAGCTATCGAGGTATGATTGGCTCACTTCTCTATTTAACTGCAAGTAGACCCGATATAATGTTCGCAACTTGTTTATGTGCAAGATTCCAAGCGGATCCTAGAGAATCACATCTCATAGTCGTCAAAAGAATTTTTAGGTATCTCAAGGGCACACCAAATCTAGGGATTTGGTACCCAAGAGATACAGGTTTTAATCTAATTGGCTATACGGATTCAGACTATGCAGGTTGCAGGATTGATAGGAAAAGCACATCTGGTGCTTGTCAATTTCTTGGCAGAAGATTGGTGTCCTGGCAAAGTAAAAAGCAACATACAGTATCTACTTCTACTGCTGAAGCTGAGTACATTGCTGCTGGAAGCTGTGTAGCTCAAATACTGTGGATGAGGAACCAATTGAAGGATTATGGCATGGAGCACAAGAAAATTCCAATTATGTGTGACAACACAAGTGCTATTGCCATAACCAACAATCCTGTAGATCACTCAAGAACCAAGCACATCGACATCAGGTATCACTTCATAAGAGAACATGTCGAGGAGGGGACTGTGGAGCTACATTTCGTGCCCACAATGCAACAAATTGCAGATATATTCACCAAACCTCTTGATGAAGTAACATTCAATAGGTTGGTTGGTGAATTGGGAATGCTTAACACAAGTTAGTAAAGCCTTCCATCTGTAAAATCCATGGTTATGTTTGTATATGCAAGCTACTTAATCATTATGTGCTTAGACTTTAAAATGCCTAATTAATGATTGTTATAGGTTGCATATAGTGTCAATTTACATGAATTCATTGTGTTTTAAGTGTCTTTTATAGCACAAATCTTTGAATTTATGCTTGTTAGATTGCATGATCATAGGGGGAGTTAAATTCATAATATTCTAAATTTTGCATGATTTTTAGATGAATTTACCTGTGTTTTTCATGTAATTATGGGCCTTAGAATTATCAAGGAATGTTTTAATTATGTCATATATTAAAATCCTTGAATTGATATTTATATTAATTTGGCAATATTAAGTGTTGAGTTTTTCAAAGAAAATTGTCAAATTATTCTAAGTATCTTCAAAATTTCGAGTTAGTCACTATCTCGAAACTCATCTTGAAATTCTAGTTGAATTTCGATTTGAGCTTCCAGAGTGAAGTTTTGAAAATTCTAAGTCTGGGAAGAATTTCGAGTTAGCCTCTATCTCGAAATTCATCTCGAAATTCGACTTAGAGTTCGAATTCGAGTTACCAGAGTGCCTATTTCTATCTTCAAAATATTCCAGATAAGTTCTATCTCGAACTTTATCTCGAAGGTTGAGATTAGGTTCCATTTTTGGGGATATTTTGAAAAGAACTGAGAATAACTTCGAGTTAGTCAATAACTTCGAGTTAGTCTCTATCTCGAAACTCAACTCGAATTTCGACTTGATGTTCGAGATAGAGTTCTCAGTTGGTTAAGGGAATTTTTCGAGTTAACTCCTAACTCGAAACTTATCTCGAATTTCTACTTGAATTTCGAGATAGGTTTCCCTAGTACTGTTGGTGGTTTTTGCTGTTTAAATGGTCTTTAATGATTAAATGGTTCAAGTGTTCGAGTTAATCTATCTCGAAATTTATCTCGAAGTTCGACTTGATAACATTTCGAGATAGACTTCGACTTAAAATTTCGAGATAGACTTCGACTTAGGTTCTCCCTGTATGTACTTGGTATTTTCATTTTTTTTAACAGGGACACTTTTGTCATTTCACAATCATGCCTATATATACATCTCTAACTCGATCAATTCATTCACTTTTACCTAATTAAGTTTTACAGCAGCCTCCATATACATACAGGCGATTTCGACTTACAGACCACGAATTCGTGATTTTTGTGACTAAACTCATACAGACCACGAATTACTGCCCGATTTTTTAACAGCCATTATCTGAGTGACTAGTAATATCTGAGTTTGTGTGTTTGTGTATCTGTTCTTCTTTCTCGATATATATACACACGTATATACACACACCACTTCACAGTCATATACACACGATTTCACTGGTGTGTACACACATAACTTCACTGATTTCACTGGTATCAGATTCTGTTACTTGGTTGTTGATTTTCGCCTCTCACAGTGATAATTATCTATAACCCGTAGTTTAATTTTTCAAGAGTGACTTTTGGTCTTTTTGTTAAATTAAAAGGGCTATAACTGATAATTCTTTAATTAATTGTTTTTCGAAAATTAAAATTAAAATTCACATTTGTTAAGGAAAAAAAAACATTTTAATTAAAATGGCTCACCAATTTTCACTTGCTAAAAACAATTTTTATAATATTTCTACGGAAATTGGTGATCAACTCCCGCGCTTTAAGTCTTGGATACGATTTCTCAATTTGTATTCCAAAGCTAGCGATGCTTTTATTGCGAAACCTACACTAGTACATGATGCTTTACAGCAATTATGGACTAGTGCGGTTTCTTTTGGGAGCAAATCAACCCCCTATGGTTTCAGGTTTACCTTAGCGGGTCAGGAATATGAGGTCAATGAAGAAATTGTCAACAGGGTTCTGGGATTCCCGATAAAAGATGCTTATGATCCAGAACCTACAGCTGCAGAACGCCTCAGTTTCTTTGAAGAAATAGGATGTTATCCTCCGTCTGGCCGGATCACTGGAAACATCCAAAAACAATTCTTTCATGTGGAATGGAATTACTTTTTCGAGGCTATCACAAGATGTTTTCGGGCACGAGAAAGCGATTTCCATCAAATTTCCATTCCCATGCAAACCTTTGGAATTTCCCTAGCAAGAGAACTGGATATAAATTATGGACGCATAGTTCTCTCTGAGATAGTGGGTGTAATGGGATCTCCTGCAAGCAGAGACCTCAACACAACAGATGTTGTCTGCTGGTTTCCTCGGTTCCTACAGATGCTGATTAATGATTTAATACCGAAGGATGCTCTTGCAGTTAGACAGAGTTTTGCCAGAAGTCCAACATCTGCACCACTAGGGATGGGCACTAAGTCACTTTCAACAATTGATAATCAGGACAAACATCAAGGTAAACCAATGTCTATTCCTGAAAACATTCAACAGTGGCTTATATATGATGCAGGAGTTACCACCTTGGTGGAATCATCGCAAGTTTCATCATATGCTCAGAATCGGTCTGCTCATGCTGAGGCATTTGAAGAGATTCCTGATGAGCAAAGCGGTGACGAACAAGGTAATGAATCAGGTAATCTCTCTCTGCATACTACTCATTCCTCTTCCTATGTTTCTGATTCCCAGACCCAAGAGACTGCTAGCCCGCAGGATCTATCCCAGGGTGAGAGCTATATTTCTAATTCTCTGCCACCCCTGTCACCGGAATCCAAACAGCCAGCACATGAAAATGTAGGATATGATGAGGAGAGTGACCCCGAAGAGCAGCCTCTTACTCGAAAGAAAGCCAAATTTTCTCATGCTGCTACTTCTAAACCTCAGTCAAACCCTAGTGTGTCACACGCAACCACTCCACCTCACGAGAGTGGTTCTCCCCTTGAACAATCTGCACATAGGGATTTTGATGATGATTATGTACCTCTTGAAGATACTGTTGCTTCAAAAGGACATGAAGCTTTAAAAGCTTCAGCCGTACCTTCACCGGTATGTACTGATGCTGCAAAGAGGATCGGTTCTGATGTTGTACAAGAACCCTTTGTAGCCTCTCAGCCTGAGATTCCAACTCAGGAACCAACAGCAATTGATCCCATAACTGCAAATTATATTGCTTATCCAGTTTCTGTAGGTACTGCTTCATATTTTGGATCAATTATTGAAGACATACACGAGCGTGAGACAGGGAGTGTGTGTGAGAGGTTAGGGAGAGAGGGACCTTCATTTTTAAGGCCCGAAACCGAGCACCAAATACTAACAGAACGAGTATTAGAGCGAGGTCACCTAAACCAAACACCGTCCCTTAATATTGAAAATCTTGATACACGTATGACTTCTATGGAAAATCAAATGAAGCAGTTTGGGCAGACAATGGGGCAGTTAGGGATGAATATTGGAAACAATCAAAGGGCTCTTGATGACTACGTAGCACGAATGGCAAGTCAAGCTACAGCTTTTAATGTTTTGACAAACAAGGTAAATGACTTGGGCCATGCTGGTGGTGTCTTGGGAAACACTCTGAATGAAAGGATGGGAGCAATGGAGATTACAATGGATACTCTGGCTGTGGAGATCAGTAGAGTGATGTTCGCAATCAGAAATTTTGTGCCCCCGGAGTGTTTCGAGCCGCAACAACCTCCCCCCGATGCTGGTACAGGTGGTGCTAGTGGAGCAGGAGCCTATGGTTCTGGTTTTGAAGATTCTTATGCAGCTGGTGGATCTGGAGACCAAGGTGGAGTTCAGGATAACTCACCTAAGGGGGAGAGTAGACAAGAGACGAGACAGCAAGGAGTTCAAATCGAAGAAATTCAAGAACAAGCTGATCTTGTCAAAGAAAAAGAAATTGAGCCGTCTATTGATGAAGAGGCTCTGAGGAGGAGAAAGGGTAAGGCAATAGCGATTGAGCAAGATGAGCCATTCGTTGACCTGAGTCATCAAGAAAAAGTACAGGTGGTACATGACTCAGATTCCGATATGGAAGACATACCTTTGGAACATGCTATAAAGAGATCATTGAAGGATCAAGGTGGAGGTGCTGGAATGTCTTTCGGAATGCCTGAAGAAATTACTGTTGATGAGGAAACCCTTAAGTCTCAACAATTAGCCTTGGAACAAGCTGAGTTCTTTAAAATGAAGGCAATGCAAGAACGTGCTGTGTTTCTAGAAAAGAAAGTGGAGCTACAAGGGAAACAGTACGATCATGAGCTTGCAAGGCTAGCTGATCCTCAAGTGGATCTGGACAAGAGAAGGTTAGGGCAGAAGTGGGATGAAGCAAGGAAGATAATGATGGGACCCTGTGCGAAAGGAGTTCATAACAAGGAGGCAGATGATCTGTTCTACAACCTAAATTTGCAGAATCCAATGGCTGCGGACTACATAAGTGCATTGAAGAGATTAATTTCTAAAGTCAGGGTTGGATACAATGCAACGCTTAAGGAGTGGCAGGTTATATTGTCTTTGACAGAAGGAGTCCCAATGTCTTTCCTATATGTGGATGACCAATTCATGACGAGAAGATCTGCATCAGAGTTGTTCTTGCTAGCAACAAAAATTCAATACTCTCATTCTGAGAATCTAAGCATTCTGTATAGGGATCAGTTAATGCAGCTAGCAGAGGACAAGGGTCCAGAATTCTCAGCATATCCTAATGTTGTCCGGATGGTGGTTGACAGTAAATTGAAGAGGGTGAGCATGGAGGAAAAGGACTTAATGGAACTTTCAGTGGAATCTCTTAAGGCCGTCTGTAGACAAATGATGAGTAAGGGATTCGCTTCTGAGCTTAAAGATAAATCAGTGAAGATCATTGAAAGTGTCATATTCAAGAAGAGCAATGAGGTGTGGAAGTGTGATATCATTGCTCCAAACCCTCTTGATAACGTGAAGATTGAGCCGGAGCTGATAGAAAAGAAATGGAATATTCTTCAAGCTATGAAGAATGTAGATGAAGCTCTGAATCTTCCTTCTGGAGAACTGGAACAAGGAGAGATAAGGGAGTCAATTGGTGTTCCAGGTAGAGATAGTGTATACTGGATACACTCTTTTGTTGATGATACAGCTGATGCCTTAGTATTCATAGATGCAGACCAGAATAAAACACTCTTGCATATGAGTAGAAAATGGCTGCTGCAGACTCAAAATGCTGCATTTCTGGAGAAAGTGTTATATGTGTTCAAATGGGAAGATGTGGAAGTTAAGTATGTGAAAGAAAAGCAGAGACTCGTGAGTTACCTGTCTGATGTAGTAGTGGAAAAGAAGCGAATGGAGCAAGATGCGGCTAGTGTCCACAATACTAACCGTGTCAAGGGCTATCCCAAAATGATCTATTGTCAGTTTAAAGCTGATAAAGCTCATTGGAAACCTCAGCTTATAATGAAGTAATTTGAGGACATTCCAAAGATCAGGACTACTCAGGAGGTGGACAAACTCAGAAGGCTTTTCAAACATCCTTACCCAGAACCCAGGAATCCTCTAGAAATGGAAGCAGTAAGTTTGTTGAATGCTAGGTGGACGCAGCTTCATGATCCAGTATATAAGAAACAAAAGCAGCAGAAGGAGAAGAAAGATCAAGCTGCTGAAGCTAGGAAGAGGAAACGGAATTAGAGTTAAAGGTCAGAGTGGTGTGAACTTGAAGTTGGAAAAACTTCATGTCTTTCGGTTGCTTTAACTCACTTGAGGAAAATTCACCTTAGAGTGAATCCAATAAGGTGATATAAGTTTGACTAAAAGATATGAAATAATCCAGGTGATAGGAATCATTCAAATGATCTTTAATTCGAGGTTCGAATCCTGTTTCTAGTTTAAGTTCTTTGTATTGTTTTCAATTATCTTTCAATTGTATATTATTCAAGACTGTAATGTTAATTATCTTTTCTCGTCTCATTGTTTAGTTGAGTTATCCTTCATTAATTTGAATGTCATTGTTAGACAATCAAATAGGGGGAGATTGAAAGGCAGAGTGTATAAACTTGTAACACTATAACTAATGTAACTCAATTAAAGGAAAAGATACTTAACCAGAAGACAATCAAGAACAAGAAGTCACAAGAAATCAACACTAAATGAAGACAAGGTAATTGATACAATTGAACATGTTAACTATGATCAAGCCAAGAAGAAATCATTGAAAGAAGTTCAAGTCAAAGTTGTTCATGCCTCAGTGATTTGAGAAATCGAAAGCGAATATTGGAAAGCCAAGTTACTAAGTGAATATGGTAATTTATTCAAGAAGCAGAAACACTATCAAGACTAGTCACTTATGAACCAGACCAGTGCATCAAGTGTCAGGACATTGATAGCAAGTTTATGTCAGTAATAAAGATCCATGTTCAAGAGCTTGCTGAATAATAAAGAAGACATGAAGATATCACAAGCTCAAGATGTGCATTGAAGTTTCAAGTTGAAGACCAGAATATTTTCTAAGTACTAAATATTCTAGATAGCCAAGTAGAATATTTCTAAGTAGAAGTTCTACTTAGAAATTCGAGATGGCTAAGTAGAAATTCTCAAGTAGAAGTTCTACTTAGAGTGCAGCTTCAACATGACACATGGCATCTTCTGATTGGCAGATTTCCAAGCTTTCAAGATAAGGCAAGATTTATGTGGACATCATTGGGCCACGTACATCTTAGTCTTTGAAGACTACAGGACATAGATTACATGTAGTATAAATAGAAGCACTTGTGTAATGTTTTAAGTTAGTGAGCAATATTGAGAAAACACAAGAAAAAGAGAGAGAGTACATTCACAGAGCTTAGAATCATTCACTTCTCTCTGAACTTCTGTTATACTTTGTAATGAATGTTGTAGCAACCTTTTCAAGTTATATATAAGAAATATATTCCTTGAATCTGCGTGTTCATTTATTGCATCGTATTTATTGCTTCTCATATTCGAAAAGTTGTATTCACCCCCCCTCTACAACACATTTGGACCTAACACTTTCAATTCTTTGAAAATGATGCATCCACTTAGTTGGATCTCCAATATTATTCAAGATAGAAACAAAATAGCGTTGAAGATGTTGTATTCTGAGAGTGTAGGTTTTACTCTAGATTTTAAACAAAAAATTCGTAACACGATACTCGGGTCTTGCGCTTTCACTTCTTAAAACTATCTTTTTAACTCTTCCATCTCTTTTCTTTTAATTTCTTCATTTTAAGCATCCTTTGCCTTTATTTCTTTTCCTCTGTCCGTCTCACTTTCAAAATACCAGATAATTTTAATTGACTGAGTGTATATCTTTTGTATCTACAGGATTATCAAACTTGAGAATATTTTTTCGTAATTGTATCATCATTAGTTGAAGTTGCTCATAGATTTGAACAATAAATTTATCATTTCTTTTTTCAGATACAGCTTCATCCAAAGATACTAATTGGAGTGAACAGATAGACCAAAGACTTGAATGAGTTTGTTGTTTCTCTTACTGAATTTTGTATATGCATGCTTTGTTCAATTATTAAAAGTTCATGCGAATCACGAGTCTCTCGCTTTACTTATTTTCTAAATTTTATTATATTTTTTTAATTGATATTTTAATTTATTACAAAGTTCTAAGAATTTACCTTTCTATCAACTGTATTTTGGTAAATAAATATTTGATAAATCAATAAATTTGTCAAATAAATAATTTATATAGTTTTATATATTGCCATCGATAGAGAATAATATTAATAAATGATATAATATTACCCCGCTTACGCGGCAAATACACAAAGATATCATGTATATTATTGAAAACATGTATGAATGAGTGGTCGGGTTGTTTAAGGGAATTATCATTATATAGTAAATTTTTGTTTTTGATATTATTATTATTATTATTATTATTATTATTATTATTATTATTCTTATTATTATTATTATTATTATTATTATTTCAGTTTTAAAATGTATAACCAAACCATATATTATGTATCACTAACTGATAATTTGATTTAATATAATATACTATAATTTGAATCAACAAATGTAAAAATAAAACTATAACCAAAAATTGGTAATATGTTGCAATAATTAAAAATATCAAATTTTGTTTCACTCAAGCAACATGCACACACATCTATAATGTGTATAATATTTTATAATCCGAATCAATAAATGTAAGAATAAATTGATGACTAAAATTTGTTAAATATACTGCAATAGCTAAAGTACCTAAAATTTGTTAATATGTCACAGTAACTAAAGTACCATATTTTTCTCACTTACACGACACACCTACACACATATAATGTGTATCTAAAATGTCTCATGAATTATAGCCCCTTGTTGGGCTATTATATATATAATAAAATGATAGATAAAAGTAAAAATAGAATAACAGAGAGGTCGAACTTATGTAAAAAGAGTTTTAACTCCATAACAAAAAACATGATGTAGCACAATGGTTTGGAGAAAGAAATACATAGAGGAGGTTGTTGGTTCAATTCCCCACAAACACGAAATAATTTATTTTTTTTCTTCAATTAAGGGAGTGGCAAATCAATGTAATTTTGTAATATATAAGGGTAAAATTGTAATTTCACAGAGGGTTTATTGGCTCAAAATGCCCCTAGAATATCCTCTTGTTCTCCTATTATATATAGAAGAAGATTCATATAATTATTTAAAAATGTATATATTTATATCCACTTTTGTATTGTCTCCTTCTATTACATCATTTTTCTCATTTCCTAATTTACGTAGGGGACCATCTTGACAATTTTGAGTTACCAATTATTGGAGTAATTTTTTTATAAAAGTTGCCAAAAATGATGTGTATGAGTGAAAAAATAAAATTTAAAATATTTGATGATTTATCAATAATTAACTATAACCTCTATTGGAGATGTTTTTAAAAGTTAATAATCATGTATCATGAGTTGTGTTTAACAATCCCTCTGCCATTCGTAACAAGAAAATACATTCCAGGATTCCGGGTGCAAGTCGCCAGAGTAAATTAACCAAACCACTTGTGCTACGAACGAACTCAACATCAGACACTCTCGGGCCCGAAAGCGTCAGGATTATGGAACTCCAGCCTATTCAGAAATGTGATAGTACAATACTGCGGCTACTGGAGAAGATACTAGCAAGAATGTAAGTCAGAGCTCCACTAAACAAAAACATGATGCATGGAGTGAACAATGGCCAGAAAGAAAAGTACATAATTAAGTGCGCATATTAAAGGGAATTTTTTTTTTGAATAACGAGTGTTTTAAATTCAATAAAACAAAGCCGTACGGCATCTACAAATCATATCGAGTAGAACAAACATAAAACAGATTGTATCGCCGGACATCCAGAGGAGACCAAAAGCGAAATTAAGAAGATATGTACATCTATATCCCCAATATCCGTTTGAGCTTATCGACCATGAGTGCAGAACCAAAACAGCTCGAATCACTAAATCCAAATCCACGCTCCCATAAACCAGAGAGAAAATCAAACTCCCACCAAACGGAGAGAAAACCAAACAACCAAACATTACAATCTGAAAATTAAGAACTTAACAATTTATAACTAAAAAACATAAACTGAAGAAACAATAAAAACTACTAAGAACTCCAAACTTAGATCTGAAAATCGAACCCCCAATAATACAAGGTGAAACCACTCACAAGTCCGGGGGCAGGCCGGAAAAGGGAGAAATAGCCGGAGCTCCGAAGTTTAAGAAACTAAGAACAGATAACTTAGATCCGATAGCTTTAATCCGAAAAAACAAACCAAATCTTTCCTAAAAAGGAAGATTTTTTAGGGAAATACAATCTATAAACAAGCAAAACGAAAGAAAATAGAGGGATGGGGCTTTCCACCGGTGAAAATCCGGTGGAAGCCCCTGCTGAAACAAGGGGAGGCGAGAAGAAGAAGAGGGGAGAAAAGAGGGAGGCGGCTAAGAAGAGAGAGAGAGAGATATTAAAGGGAATTTGTTTCAACTGACAAAAACAAGTACTCGAGTTTACTACTCCCTCCGTTCCTAAAAGATTTTCCTGTTTGCTTTATCACGTTTGCCAACGCACACTTTTGATCGTTAATATTTTTAATTTCGTGTTAGTTTTAAACATAAAAACTTCACTGTATTAAAGTACTCACAAATACGAATCAAACAAGATCACTCATGACTATATTTTATCTTATAAATTATGCGTAAATTAGTAGTCAAGCGCTTACAATGAACAGGAACAAAAGTCAAAACAGGAAAAACTTTCCGAAACAGAGGGAGTAGTTAGTAGTTACTACAGAGACAAAGTTAAAGACAGAGGAGATAAAGCTCCTTTTTGACCTTGACTTGCATGCTTCAAATTTCATTCAATATAAAAGCATACGTATTTAACAATGCAAATTCACCATGCATAGAACTTTTCTTGATCTGTCTATGTCCAATTTTCTTTTTGCTCATTCACTAAATACAACATCAGAAAACTGCAGGGTCCATCCAGATTCTCATGCTCAAGAGACCACATTTTAAAAGATTTGTGAAAAGGAATGAGAAACAGCAAACAGACATTGATATAGAATCATAAACAGTGACATGTAAAAGAAGAATATAAACCCAACCAAGCAACAAAGTTCAGCTACTTTTTTTTTCTTTTCACTAGTTGATGTGTCTGAAAAAGAAGAGAATATTCACGCACTTATCTAAGCTGTCAATCCCAGCTGGTAAAAAGAAGAAGAGGCTTGTGCAAATTTGACGGGAAAAAGAAATTTTATTAATCATGACCAGATACAAATATTTTGAAATGGGAATTCACTAGGAAGGTAAATAACACCACTAAACTCTCTAGAAAAATTCGAAATCTAGGTAGGGACCTGAAGACCTATCAGAGTCAGAAGCTAACTTGTTACTCTTAGAATACAAGGATGACTTTAATGTTTGATTGTAGCATGACAGATCAACTGGTTTAGGAATCTCGGGAGGGGTAGTACCGCGAATGAGAGCCCAATTAACACTTTCAAAGAAAGGATGTTGCTTTATCTCTGTAGCACCTCTTTTGAATCCTAATCTTTTATGAGGGTCCTTCACAAGCAGTCCCCGGATCAAATCTTTTGCAGAAAAACTTACTGCACCTTCGGGAAATTTTAATGATTGGCCAACCACATTTAACAGCGTCTCCCGGTTTCCATTACCTTTGAATGGTGTTCTTCCATAAAGCAATTCATACAGGAAGATCCCAAATGTCCACCAATCAACAGCACTTCCATGACCGTCTCCTCTAATAATTTCAGGGGATAAATATTCATGTGTACCAACAAAAGACATGGACCGGGCCGCAGTTGGCTCGGCAAGAAGCTCCGGAAATGAATCTGAATTGACCAATTTTGGTCTTTCACTCTTTGCTTTCGTTGCTTTGGACTTGAACATGCGAGGCTTAAAACAAGTAGGTTGGAAGCATGAATGCCCAACACAAACAGGTAGTTTGCATGAAGGATCAATGCATGAGGGCTCGATACAGTAAGAAGTCATTGCACAGGATGACTGATTACTGGACTGGACAAGGGTGGGATTAACAAAACATCTTAATGATAAATCAAAATCCGATAACATAATATGACCATCTTCCCTCACCAATACATTCTCAGGCTTCAAGTCCCTGTACACCACACCCATCATATGTAAATACTCGAGGGCAAGAAGAACTTCTGAAGCATAAAACCTACAAGCCGCAACATTGAACTTAAAAAATTAGTTTACTGAGATTTGAAAGCTTTTCTGTTTTATCAGAAAATAAAACAATTACACAAATCCAAGCAAACAGATTTATAATTTCACTAGTAACATCTTGTGAAAACAAGATCTCAATTTCACAAATAACATCTTTCGAAAACACATTAACACAAATACATACATTCATTTATAACATTAACATGGCAAATACATACATTTATTTATAAGAACTTGAGTTCAGTGAAAGAAAATACCTTGCCGCTAATTCAGAAAAATGTTTGCCAAGCTGACGTTGGCGAAGCAAATGCAGATCTCCTCCACTACAAAACTCAATAAGCAAACACGAAAATTTGTCGGTTTCAAAATGTGAATAAAGCGATGGAAGAAACGGGTGATCTAACAAACCCAATATCTCTCTCTCAGTTTGAGCTCTCATCAACTTCTTCCTCTCAGCCAACATCCCCTTATCCATCACCTTCATCGCAAACAAGCATCCAACTCCCCTCAACTCCGCTAAATATACACTCCCTATATCCCCAAACCCCAGCTTCTTCAAAAGCCTAAAATGCCCCAACCCCAACTCACCATCTTTCGCCTTGACACATTGTATCGCATCCCACCGTAAATCATTACCCTTATGAGGCTTAGACGGACACACACTCCTAAAACTAACATCATTCACATCCACATTCTTCGAACAACTCGAAGAACTCAAGCTCAAGCTCAAACTAGTCTTTTCACTCTCGACACACTCAACACCTTCCAAATCTAACTTAACCACTTTCCCCCCAAAATTCCCATCACTAGATTTACTACTACTACTTATACCACTATCAAGAACACTACTAAAATATTCAGTACTAGTACTACTATTAATACTAAGATCTTGAAAGCTAAGCCTAAGCGACTCGGCATCGCCATTCGAAGCTGGAGTGAAGCTCATTGTAGCAATGCAGACAAGGAGTTTGATGAAATGCGTCAAAGAAGATTTAATTTAAGAGAGTGAGAGAAAACAAATGGGTCAAATGGATTCTCGCCGACGCCGAGGTGGTCAAAGAGGGGCGCGCAAGAAAGAACATGGGGAATCAAAAATGTAGAGAGAGGTTTAAATTTGAAATGAGAGTGGGTTGGGGGGGGAGGCCCAATGGGAGTGAGTTGGGGTTTGGGTCAGGTCTTACACTCTCCAGAATATGCAACAGCTTACAGACAAAGTATGTGCATTATAATAAGAGTGGGTGAATTATATAATGTGGGATGGTCAAGAGGGGGAGTGATGGTTGAGGAAAACGAGGTGAGGATGAAGAGTGAGAGAAATTTGTAAGTTGATTTGGAGTTTGAAATACTGATACCGTTACTCACTCCTCTGCTATGTTGCAGCAAGGAAGAGGGTACTTGAGGAAAAGGACCAATTATTCAAACTCAACTATTCATAATAATATCCACACGATGTCTCAGATGGTGGGATAATGACGCTTAAGGTCACGAGTTGATTCCCCGGACGCTCCGAAATTAAGTGGACTACCATGCTCGGGGTATGAGTATGCTAATATGCCTTCTAAATTAGTCGAGGTACGCGCAAATTGGTCCAAACACCAAATTATATATAAAAAAAATAACTATTCATAATAATTCATTTCACTCAACACATACGACAATGGCAGCACCTACCTTCGATCACACCTGGGTAATGATTAAAAATAATCATTTTTTAAAATACCAACATGAAAATATTCATTTTGGAAATGATTTATAACAAATAGGATACCATATATTTTTTTAATTTTTAATTTCTTGGATAGCTATTTGTGAATGGGGCATCTTATACTCAATTACTAGTAATAACCATACACTTTGAAAATTGTTATTTTTTCATTTTTAATTCAAAAAATGGTATTTTTATCATTTTTCCCATTTTACGAGTAATTTTACATGTACAAAAGAAATTTCAAAAATTAACTAAAATGATTTTTGACAGATTTTTATTTATAAAATTTATATTTATGTACGAGGCTCTATTTCGTTCATAAAAAATAACTAATTATAATATTCAAAAAAGATTTTGGTTATGGGAACTTAAATAATTTTCTATTTTTATAATTTATGTATACTTTATTTTTGGTACAACTAGTCTGGATTCCGTGAATCTTGTATTTGATGCAATTTTATGATTATTTTAAATATCAATTATTTAATTTGAATTTTTAAATGTAATTATATTTGTTTTTGTACTAAAGGTAATCTATTATTGCAAATTTATTCATAGGCTCGGACCCTCCGAACCCCACTCCAAACCTAACTCTAAATATTTGTAAAAATAATGTTATTCAAAGGATTCGAACCCATGACCTTGCATAAGTAATGCAACACCATAACCAGTTGAGCTATGTGAACATTTGAGCTTATATTAAAAATCATTATCTACATACATAAACACATATATACATACATACATAATTATTAATTATACTACACATACATTGTAATAACCCTAACTTCAGTAATGCTACAGTGGTCACATAAATAGTAAATTTCGAGAATTTAGAGAAATGGTATATAGGTACTCTATAATGGAAACATAAAATGAATAAACAGAAACCATATTAGTGTTGTACAATGGAAATAAGTGACTCGAAATGACGTTAGATTTCAGAAATTCTTGAAACATGGATTTTGAGGATTTTGATTTCGAATGAGCTTCTATTAGATGTTAAGGAGCATGGAAACATTATAAGAATTATATATTGAGGGATTAGTGAATTTAGGTTAAACCAAAGGATTATTAAGTTAAGAGAATACCAATGGAATTTGGATTGTTAAATGATTTCAAAACCACTGAGATAATGAGGTACATTCGAAACGAACCACAATTAGACGAGTATGGAAACCAAGCAACCAAGATTAGTAATATAACAAGGATACATACCACATTTTTACTTACCAAGATTATTAACATAATATTTAGAAAAACAAGAAAAGAGATTATGAGGTCATTAGGGTGATGTCACATGCCACTAACTTGTTTTAAGGGGTAAATTAGTAATTTAGTATGGTTTTAACCACAAATATCTTGCAAGCTTCTACAAGACTCTAAGTTAACAAGTAATTAGGAGATAAGATCAAAGAAAGAACACAAAAAAACTCTCTCCCTTCCTTAGAACACCCATTCGGCCAAAAAGAGAAAAACAAGAAAAATAAAAATCAAAACCCTAGTTCTCTTCAAGATAAAATCAAGAGAAAATTCATGGAGCTTCTTGGAGGTTAGGAAGGATCATCTACAAAGTTTCATAGCAAACTAACATCATTTGGCAAGGTAATAAAATCTCCAAAGTTGATGATGAATAGTGATGAATAGTAGTTTTCTAAGAACTAACTTGATTTTCATGGTTCTTTTAGTTGATTCAAGCTATTGTAAGGTTGTTTAAGGGCTAGCTAAGGATTATTAAGTGTTGATAAAGCTTCAAGAAGGTATAAACATGCTTGCCCTTTTGTATTTATGATAGATATTGTTGTGTTTAGTGATTAAGTGGTATAAAGGTTATGTTCATGATGTTATAAGTGTTTGTAAGTGGTTTGAGTTGATTTTGGAAGGAGTTTGGGAGTGTAACCATGGATGGTAATGAAGACCACATGGTGTAGGTGATGATTATTGTGTTTGATGATTGATTTGGAGGAGTTTGATTTTGGAAAGTATGAAATTATAGCCGTTATAATGTCCGATTTTCGTTAGAACGAAAACTGCCCTGTTTTGTGACCCCTGTATTCATACGGTACCTCACTGCCTAGGTTACCAATTGACCATGAAATGATAGAGCTTAGTTCATAGATCGTTTTGATATAAGGTGCGTTAAAATCTGATGAACGGTTTAGGAGAAAAGTCAGTTTTAGTGAAAGGCGTTCGATAACCGAGAAAACGTAATTGTATCAACTTTGAGGTTAAAGTTACCATACTTAGACATTTTTATAAGTCACGAAATTTTGGGATAGTGTAGTAGGGTGGTCAGAGGACCCTTGACAGTTGACCTTACATTAAAATTCGAAATCCATATTTTCTGAGAATTTTTACAGTTAAGTGTGGTCGTTAGGGATAATGGTGAAAACCACTGAAACTTCGATTGAACTTATAAATGGTTAAGTTCTTGAGCCTTTGGGATAATAATAATACGTTAAACATATGTTGAAGTGTAAAGGGTGTTGTTATACGAGAGGGTAGTGAGTAAGAGATGTGGTATTCTAATGACGGTCCTTTTGTGTTTATAGAAATTCTGGAGGAGGAACCAGCCATATTGTCAGGATACAGAAACCGAGGCAAGATCCTTCTATCCCTACTTTAAAAATTATTTATCTTCGGAATAATGATATCATGGAATATATTTATGTATATGTGATGCTTTTGTTGCTATATTGCAAAGAATATATTCTCTTGATTGTGGGAAGTTAAAGAGAGATGGATAGGTTTTCTGAAATATGAATATAGAGATGATTACAAATGGAGCGAATATGCTCTAGGGTAAAAGAGATATGAAAGAGAATGGTATCAGTTGTTATCTAGGGTTATATGGTTTATAATGCTATATTATAAACATTCTTTTTAGTGTATGTTATATACATATATTTTATAGAAATAATGTGCGAGAATGAAAGTGATATACGGGAATGGAAATGTGAAATGGTGTTGATAAATTGAATAATGATCTTATAAAAAGGGGAATTTACAACAGTAAGCGTAAGAGGCCGTGTGGAAGTTGCACAGTCCAGCACTTAATATTACAACAGTAAGCGTAAGAGGCCGTGTGGAAGTTGCACAGTCCAGCACTTAATGTTTCATTTCGGCCCAAGAGTTGCCGAAGGAGGATGTAGTGGTGGACCTTCCTCCTGGGGGATGGTGGCAGACCTACCTCCGTCTACCGGTAGTAAAAAGGGACGGATACGGAGGGCGACTGATCATCGTGCCTCACGTATTCGGCAACAGTGAAAACCCCTACAATATTTGAATAAAGAATAAATGATAAAGTCAGATTGGTATCCTGAAAAGGGAAAATGATATGAAAGATGGAATTATTGTTATAGATGAAGAGAAACTGATTTTATATATTAATTTATAAAAATTGTTACATAAGAAGGAAATGAGAAGATGATAGTAAGAGATTTAAGTAAATATTCATATTATCCTGAAATATTACACTGAAAGATTATATTAATTGTTATATTATTTAAGAAGAGAAACTGATACTGTATTATTCTAGATTTCTTTCTTATAATAGTAAGTGGATGATGTATTATTAAATAAGAGTTTTATTCTTCCTTAAAGTTTATAATTTGATTACCGTTTACATATGTATATACATGTATACTTGGTTACATTTTTAAATTCTAGTTTACAATATTATCTTGCTGAGCTATTATAGCTCACTCTTGCTACTTATCTATATACAGCTAGGTATGCCAATACTACGCAGAACGCCCCGCAAGAGGGTAAGGGAAAGGCGACCTTCTGAGAGCTCGTTAGCACCAATCCCCGAGGTAGATGACCAGCGCAAGGGGTTTAGTGGTTTTATGTATATTAAGTGTGTAAGTGTGTAAGGTTGTAATAAATTTGGTTGTTGAAATGCTTCTTGCAGAAGCATCACTCAACAATGTACTTAAGTATGATTCTGGGTTGTAATAACTGTTTAACTCTAAACTTTTATTATTATGGTGAATGTTGTTCTCTGAGCATATGACTGGTGTGTGTGTGTATTACAGTGGGGTCAATTGCATAAGTAAAAAAAAAAAAACCAAGAGATATTGATTTTAAATGGAAGTTGGTCCGTGATGGCCCAAATTCATGACCCCAGATTTGGGGCTGTCACAGTTTGGTATCAGAGCTAAGAGTCATAATGCTCAGGAACAAGAGTGATAATAATATTGTATCATTTATAATATAAATTTTGAACTTCCATCAAGTTCAGGGGTGGTATATCGCAGGTAGTATTTATTTTAAGTATTATTTATAATTTTATAGACCGTTACTAATAGAATTTTATGTTTTATTATAGGGAGCAGAGATGGGTGAGCCGAGTCGAGACCCCCAGTGGCTAGGATTGTCCGAGCGGGAGATTATAGACTTGCAGCGGGTAGGAGTGGAGGTTCCAGAGTATGCTATTGATGACCTCAGGGAGAGACGACGGGCGAGTGCTAGAGAGAGATATGAGCAGAGACTGAGGGAGGAGGCTGAGGAGCGCAGGCAGAGGGATGCTGTGGCCATAGTGCCATATTCTGATAGACCATATGTAGGACCTGATGGGGCCGGACCTTCCCGAGTGCGGGCGGATATTCCTGAGGAGGAGATGCCCTTACGTAAGAGGCCTAGGCTATCTGTTATACCTGAGGAGCCGATTGAGTGGAGGGACATTCACGTGACTCCTACTCCTGTCCCATCTGTCCCAGTGCCATCACCAGTTCCATCTCCTCTACCTAGCCCTGACCCTTTTGAGGACCCAGTTGAGCAGTTCACTCCACCGGGACACTTTATCTTGTCAGAGGATGAGTTGGAGGATGACCCTTCCGAGGATGCGGACACAGAGCCTGTTCTTCCGTCTCCACAGGCAGTTCCATCCCCACCATTTGCACCACCACCACCTCCACCAGTGGATGCACCCCCACTTGTAGATGTACCTCCCCCAGATGCTATGCCACCTCAGGAGGCACCTATATTTCCAGCTGGTCAGTTGCCAGCTATTC
This sequence comes from Kitagawia praeruptora, assembly GCA_037693485.1. Classification (NCBI taxonomy): domain Eukaryota; kingdom Viridiplantae; phylum Streptophyta; class Magnoliopsida; order Apiales; family Apiaceae; genus Kitagawia; species Kitagawia praeruptora. The sequence goes on along the minus strand of CM075350.1, from coordinate 55,769,475 downwards.
TCTTGTCAGAGTACTTTGTCCTACAGGGACAGCTGGAGGAGTCCCGTCGGACTATAGATACACTTGTGCAGAGGTTAGACAGGACGAGAGTAGGAGGAGGTGTGATACCAGATGGGTTGACTTTGAGCATAGTTAGTATCGAGCTGCGGGCACTCGGTGATATTAGGACGATGTTGGGAGACAGAGGGGATCCAGTATGGAGGGCTCAGATAGTTGATACAGTCACCACTATGGTAGTGTAGGTCAGAGACGTTATCAGGGCGTCGTTACCATGATTAGGAGTAGTAGTCTTGGATACTAATCAGACTAGTCATCTTGTGGATGTCATTTTGGGGATTAGGTTAGTTGTTTACTGTCTTAATCCCAGTCTGATTAGAGGACAGCTAGTAGTGCTTTTGTTATAGCGAGTTAGTATGTACAGTTATGCTTTTGGGGTTTCGAACCTTGTACTTTATGATGTATGATATTAGTAGTAAAAGACGTTGTACCCAAGTTGTAAAATATTTATGTAAATTAATGAAGTTTATGTACTTTGCCTAATTTTATCGTATTTTGATATTAAATATTGAGATTCAAAAATATTGATATATATGAGGTGATTGACTTAAATGAAAAGGTTATTGTGCTAAAGGTACTAAGCTTATTTGTCAAAGTTGTATTATAATTAAATATTACTTGTGTGAAGTTAAAAATACTGGGATGCATAAATAAGATTAACTAATGATATAGTTGTGCATATATGGAAATGATGTATATTGTACCCTAATTTTGGGTGATTAACGAAGAATATTGTTATATACAGAATCATGCCGCCTAAGCGTAATAATAGAATGAATGCAAGGGAAAATGAGAGAGAGGAAGGAAGTCATAATAGGCAGGGTGAAAACGCTCATAATGAACAAGATCATGAGGAAGAAGAAAATGAATCGACTGGTCAACAGGGAAATCAGGGTGGTAACCCTTTTAACCAATTTATGGAACTATTGAGGCAGAATTTAGCTAATCCACAGAATCCACCACAACCACCTGTTCTTCCCAACCAAGCAGCTAACTCTTTTCGTGCTTTTAAGTCATTAAAACCCCCAGAATTTGAGGGAACCACTAACCCAGTAGCAGCCAGGGCATGGCTGAAAGAGATGGAGAAGGCTTTTGAGATACTGAGGGTAGAGGAAGATCAGAAGACAGTCTTTGCAGCCTATCTCCTAAAGGGAGAGGCAAACTATTGGTGGGAAGCTAAGAAAAATCTCGAGGGAGCTGGAGTGATAACCTGGGAGCATTTCACTAGGGTGTTTCTAGACAAATATTCCCCTAGGTATTTGGAGAACCAGATGGAAATAAAATTTTTGGAGCTAAAGCAGGAAAATCTAACAGTGGCTGAGTATGAAACGAAATTTACCGAACTGTCTAGGTTTGTTCCGGAATTTGTGCGTACTGAGGAACAAAGAGCAAAAAGGTTCCAACAAGGGTTGAAACCATGGCTACGAACGAGAGTGGCACCATTTGAGTTGACCGAGTATGCTGCGGTGGTTCAGAAGGCATCTATTATTGAGGCCGAGAGTGAACAAACCCAATTAGGTCGAGAGAACAAGAAAAGAAAATTTGAGGGTCCAAAAGGAGGTTCAAGTGAGGGAAGCTACTTTAACAAATTTGGTAAAGGACAAAAACCCCAGTTTGGAAAGTCAGGGAATAATAGGACTACCAGTGAGACGGTGAATCAGGGTGGTAGATCCACAGGAACCTTTCAGTCTAATCAATCGCGACCACCATTGCCAGATTGTAACACGTGTGGTAAGAAGCATTCAGGAGTGTGTAGAGTGTTAGGAATAACTTGCTTTAAGTGTGGACAAAAGGGGCATTTTCTAGACAAGTGTCCATTAGTCGATAAGAGTGACATGAAGTGTTACCAGTGTGGGAAATTAGGACACTTTGCCAGAGATTGCCGTTCCGGTGAGTCGTCCGCACCAGGACAAAGTATGACTGCTTCAAATAGACCTACTGCCAGGGTGTACAATATGACTTTAGGAGAGGCATTGAGAAAGCCGGATACAGATACAGGTGAACATTTTTCTAGTATTTAAATTTTTAGTGTAAATGTTTGGTTAGGAATCAATGTGGTCAATGAATGGTATAGGTAGGTTGATAATCTAGATAAGGAAAATCAGTATCTGTTAGGGGTTAGAAATTCTATGAAAAGGAGAATAATTGTATTTTGGGGGTAAACCATAGACTTATTTAAATACGAACAGGAAATATATATTATAGGTAATATTTTCTTACAATTGTTTCAAAGAATCTTATTCTAGTTGGATTTCTGGAAGATTTTACAGAGACAAGATATAATAAGAGCGAAGTATGTATATTTTATGTCATGATAGAGATCAACATAGGGATAAACCATAAGTGAGATACACTACCATTCAGGAAAGGCCAATGTGGTGGCCGATACCCATAACTAAAAGAGGGATGTTGATGAATGACAAGCAAGTTATGTTGGTGTAATTTTGCGCAAACAAGATGGAGATATTATGAAGGAAATAGGATGGAGAAAGTGGTATAGAAGTTATAAGGTGTAGATGAAAAGGTATCTATGGACATTTCTGACGTGATTCCGGGACGGAATCCTTTTAAGGAGGGAAGGATGTAATAACCCTAACTTCAGTAATGCTACAATGGTCACATAAATAGTAAATTTCGAGAATTTAGAGAAATGGTATATAGGTACTCTATAATGGAAACATAAAATGAATAAACAGAAACCATATTAGTGTTGTACAATGGAAATAAGTGACTCGAAATGACGTTAGATTTCAGAAATTCTTGAAACATGGATTTTGAGGATTTTGATTTCGAATGAGCTTCTATTAGATGTTAAGGAGCATGGAAACATTATAAGAATTATATATTGAGGGATTAGTGAATTTAGGTTAAACCAAAGGATTATTAAGTTAAGAGAATACCAATGGAATTTGGATTGTTAAATGATTTCAAAACCACTGAGATAATGAGGTACATTCGAAACGAACCACAATTAGACGAGTATGGAAACCAAGCAACCAAGATTAGTAATATAACAAGGATACATACCACATTTTTACTTACCAAGATTATTAACATAATATTTAGAAAAACAAGAAAAGAGATTATGAGGTCATTAGGGTGATGTCACATGCCACTAACTTGTTTTAAGGGGTAAATTAGTAATTTAGTATGGTTTTAACCACAAATATCTTGCAAGCTTCTACAAGACTCTAAGTTAACAAGTAATTAGGAGATAAGATCAAAGAAAGAACACAAAAAAACTCTCTCCCTTCCTTAGAACACCCATTCGGCCAAAAAGAGAAAAACAAGAAAAATAAAAATCAAAACCCTAGTTCTCTTCAAGATAAAATCAAGAGAAAATTCATGGAGCTTCTTGGAGGTTAGGAAGGATCATCTACAAAGTTTCATAGCAAACTAACATCATTTGGCAAGGTAATAAAATCTCCAAAGTTGATGATAAATAGTGATGAATAGTAGTTTTCTAAGAACTAACTTGATTTTCATGGTTCTTTTAGTTGATTCAAGCTATTGTAAGGTTGTTTAAGGGCTAGCTAAGGATTATTAAGTGTTGATAAAGCTTCAAGAAGGTATAAACATGCTTGCCCTTTTGTATTTATGATAGATATTGTTGTGTTTAGTGATTAAGTGGTATAAAGGTTATGTTCATGATGTTATAAGTGTTTGTAAGTGGTTTGAGTTGATTTTGGAAGGAGTTTGGGAGTGTAACCATGGATGGTAATGAAGACCACATGGTGTAGGTGATGATTATTGTGTTTGATGATTGATTTGGAGGAGTTTGATTTTGGAAAGTATGAAATTATAGCCGTTATAATGTCCGATTTTCGTTAGAACGAAAACTGCCCTGTTTTGTGACCCCTGTATTCATACGGTACCTCACTGCCTAGGTTACCAATTGACCATGAAATGATAGAGCTTAGTTCATAGATCGTTTTGATATAAGGTGCGTTAAAATCTGATGAACGGTTTAGGAGAAAAGTCAGTTTTAGTGAAAGGCGTTCGATAACCGAGAAAACGTAATTGTATCAACTTTGAGGTTAAAGTTACCATACTTAGACATTTTTATAAGTCACGAAATTTTGGGATAGTGTAGTAGGGTGGTCAGAGGACCCTTGACAGTTGACCTTACATTAAAATTCGAAATCCATATTTTCTGAGAATTTTTACAGTTAAGTGTGGTCGTTAGGGATAATGGTGAAAACCACTGAAACTTCGATTGAACTTATAAATGGTTAAGTTCTTGAGCCTTTGGGATAATAATAATACGTTAAACATATGTTGAAGTGTAAAGGGTGTTGTTATACGAGAGGGTAGTGAGTAAGAGATGTGGTATTCTAATGACGGTCCTTTTGTGTTTATAGAAATTCTGGAGGAGGAACCAGCCATATTGTCAGGATACAGAAACCGAGGCAAGATCCTTCTATCCCTACTTTAAAAATTATTTATCTTCGGAATAATGATATCATGGAATATATTTATGTATATGTGATGCTTTTGTTGCTATATTGCAAAGAATATATTCTCTTGATTGTGGGAAGTTAAAGAGAGATGGATAGGTTTTCTGAAATATGAATATAGAGATGATTACAAATGGAGCGAATATGCTCTAGGGTAAAAGAGATATGAAAGAGAATGGTATCAGTTGTTATCTAGGGTTATATGGTTTATAATGCTATATTATAAACATTCTTTTTAGTGTATGTTATATACATATATTTTATAGAAATAATGTGCGAGAATGAAAGTGATATACGGGAATGGAAATGTGAAATGGTGTTGATAAATTGAATAATGATCTTATAAAAAGGGGAATTTACAACAGTAAGCGTAAGAGGCCGTGTGGAAGTTGCACAGTCCAGCACTTAATATTACAACAGTAAGCGTAAGAGTCCGTGTGGAAGTTGCACAGTCCAGCACTTAATGTTTCATTTCGGCCCAAGAGTTGCCGAAGGAGGATGTAGTGGTAGACCTTCCTCCTGGGGGATGGTGGCAGACCTACCTCCGTCTACCGGTAGTAAAAAGGGACGGATACGGAGGGCGACTGATCATCGTGCCTCACGTATTCGGCAACAGTGAAAACCCCTACAATATTTGAATAAAGAATAAATGATAAAGTCAGATTGGTATCCTGAAAAGGGAAAATGATATGAAAGATGGAATTATTGTTATAGATGAAGAGAAACTGATTTTATATATTAATTTATAAAAATTGTTACATAAGAAGGAAATGAGAAGATGATAGTAAGAGATTTAAGTAAATATTCATATTATCCTGAAATATTACACTGAAAGATTATATTAATTGTTATATTATTTAAGAAGAGAAACTGATACTGTATTATTCTAGATTTCTTTCTTATAATAGTAAGTGGATGATGTATTATTAAATAAGAGTTTTATTCTTCCTTAAAGTTTATAATTTGATTACCGTTTACATATGTATATACATGTATAATTGGTTACATTTTTAAATTCTAGTTTACAATATTATCTTGCTGAGCTATTATAGCTCACTCTTGCTACTTATCTATATACAGCTAGGTATACCAATACTACGCAGAACGCCCCGCAAGAGGGTAAGGGAAAGGCGACCTTCTGAGAGCTCGTTAGCACCAATCCCCGAGGTAGATGACCAGCGCAAGGGGTTTATTGGTTTTATGTATATTAAGTGTGTAAGTGTGTAAGGTTGTAATAAATTTGGTTGTTGAAATGCTTCTTGCAGAAGCATCACTCAACAATGTACTTAAGTATGATTCTGGGTTGTAATAACTGTTTAACTCTAAACTTTTATTATTATGGTGAATGTTGTTCTCTGAGCATATGACTGGTGTGTGTGTGTGTATTACAGTGGGGTCAATTGCATAAGTAAAAAAAAAAAAAAACCAAGAGATATTGATTTTAAATGGAAGTTGGTCCGTGATGGCCCAAATTCATGACCCCAGATTTGGGGCTGTCACATACATAAATAAATATACATGTATACGTACATACACACATACATACATACATACATACATACATACATACATATATACATACATACATACATACACTACATACATAATTATTAATTATACATACATACATACATACATACATACATACATACATACATACACTACATACATAAGTATTAATTATACATACATAAACATAAATAATTATACATGCATATGTACATACATACATACATCCATACATACATACATAATTATTAATTATACATGCATAAATACTACATACATACATACATACATACATACATACATTTATGTTGTATAATCTATTAATATTTCATTATTTGTAATATATTAATTGTTTTATAATTAATATGCATATTTATATATACAAAACATGTACAAACATAAATACATACATATCTATACTATTATATAAAAGCCGAAACATTAAAAGTTTGGTTAGTCGGTTGGTCGGTCGGTACGGTACCTGTTGATTTTACGTATTTACCCTTACTCAATTACTACTAACTAATCAATTTCCTTTTCCAAATTAAACATATTATCTTTTCTGCTTTTCAAGAATTAAATAATTTCCTTTTTCAAGTAAAATACAATATCTTTTATATTTTATCTAACTAAAATTTCTAATCAATTTCTTTTTCAGGTCATATTACCTTCTTTATTTTTCAATAATTAAATAATTTCCTTTTTCAGGTAAATTAGGATATCTTTTACATTTTATCTAACTAAAATTTCTCTTTTTTAAAAACACTACGAGCAATTTTGTTTAATAAAATAACATAATTATATTATAATTACTATTAACTAATCAATTACCTTTTTTCATTCAAAACACGTTACCTTTTCTCTTTTCTCTAACTAAAACCTTTCTTTTTCCAATTATATCATGGACGGTTACCTTTTTCAGCCAAAACACGTTAACTTTTTTCTTTTCTCTTACTAAAACCTCCTTTTTTCCAATAATATCATGGGCGTTTCTATTTAATAAAAATAAAATAATAATAATATTATAATACTAATAATTAACTAATTCAACTAAAATATATAATCTTTTCTATTTTTTCTAATTAAATTCCCTTTTTTCTAAAAATATAACGGGCAACATTAAATTTCTCAATTTCTAAAAATTATGAGCAATTTTATTTAGTAAAATAACATAATTAAATTATAATTACTATAAACTAATCAATTTTTTCTAATAAAATTCCCTTTTTTCTAGAAATATAACGGGCAACATTAATTTCTCATTTCCTAAAAACTATGAGCAATTTTATTTAGTAAAATAACATAATTAAATTATAATTACTATAAACTAATCAATTACCATTTTCACATAAACCATGTCATCTTCATGTTATCCTTACTTAATTATTTATAATTACTAATAACTAATAAATTTCCTTCTTCAGGTAAAACATGTTACATTTTCTATTTTTCAATAACTAATCTTTCATCACATAAAATATGAGAAATTCTTTCCTTTTTCACGAAAAATATGCTACATTTTCTATTTTTCAATAGGCAAATTTTTTTTTTACGTAAAATACAGTTTATCTAGCTTAAATTTTTCCTTTTCTAAAAAAACTATGAGCAATTATGTTTAATAAAATAACATATTATAATTACTAATAATTAACCAATTACCATTTTCAGCTAAAATACATTATCTTTTCTATTTTTTTATTTTTTTCAGAAAAACCTATTTGGTTTGCTTTATTTAAGTACAATAAAATAATAACAATATAATAACTAATAACTAACCGATTACGTTTTTCAGCTAAAATATTTCATCTTTTCAATATTTTCAAACTAAAATCCATCATTTTCTAAAAATATCACGGACAACATATATTTAATTATATCAGAACATATTTTTCTAAAATTTTAAGCCAAGAAAGTTTATGTTTTAATTTTTTTGATTCAAATAAAAAAATATTCTGTTATATTAAAGAATATTCGTGCATCGCACGGGTTTTAAGCTAGTATAATTAATTTATGTTGATATATATATAATAATATACTATAATATTATATACATACATACATGCATGCATACATACTATATAACATACATACATACATACATGCATGCATGCATACATACGTACATACATACATTTATATTGTATAATCTATTAATATTTCATTATTTGTAATCTATTAATTGTTGTATAATTAATATGCATATTTATACATACATACACATGTACAAACATAAATACATACATATATAAATTTTTGTGGATATATAACAATGTACTATAATATTATATACATACTACATATTTTTGTTTATATGTATTAATTTGTAGATAAATCTCAGTTGGCTTAACTCATATAATGTATAATTATTAATTAGAATGTATGTATATTTGTAGATAATTATTAATTATACATGCATACGTACGTACATACATACATACATAACTATTAATTATACATGCATACGTACATGCATACATACATATATACATATATACATACATACATTCATACATACATAGTTACATACATACATGCATACATACATATATACATATATACATACATACATACATATATGCATGCATAGTTATGTTGTATGTATATATGTATGTATGTATGTATGTATGCATACATACATATGTACATACAACATAACTATTAATTATACATGCATATGTACATGCATGCATACATACATACATACATACATATAATATATACATACATTTATGTTGTCTAATCTATTAATATTTCATTATTTGTAATCTATTAATTGTTGTATAATTAATATGCATATTTATACATACATACACATGTACAAACATAAATACATACATATATAAATTTATGTGCATATATAATAATCTACTATAATATTAGATACATATATACATACATACTATATAGCATACATACATACATACATACATACATACATACATACATACATACATACATTTATGTTGTATAATCTATTAATATTTCATTATTCATAATATATTAATTACTGCATAATTATACATACATAAACTTGTACAAACATAAATACATATATAAATTTATGTGGATATGTTATAATGTACTATAATATTCACTAACATATACCATATCTTATTAATCATTTTGGATCTACTTTAATTATTTACGAATTAAATATTACAAAAAATATCCCAATAAAAAAAAACCTTCATGCCTATGTAAGTATAATACAAACTTGTATTAACATTAACTATAGTAAAACTCATCAATCACATCTTTAATACTTGAATGTATCTTTGTATCCATCCATGTTAACTCTATATATTTATATTTCGAAGTACGGTTTTGATCTTAACATTGACCAATTTATTACATATCGTTCAAGTTTATTTTAACAAAACAAAACATAGCGTAAAATATAAAATAGATTTAATTTAACCAGAATTATAATTTGCATGTCATGATCGGGTATTGCATAAATTCTATTTACTCAGAACAATTGCTACAAAGATATGAACAATCGAAGATATCAACAAATCAATCCTACGTGATTACGAATAATTCATAAATTTGTAATCTAGAGTATGCCCGTGCCTTGCACGCACTACAAAGCTAGTTATGATTAAAATGATAACATGTGTTTGCGAGTAAAAATGAAATGAAAAGGGAACCTTACATCTCTTTCTTTCACAAGTACAACTGTACAAGAAGTCATATCCTTTTAAGATTTGGAATTAAAAATTCTTTATGTTTGATTATATTTAAATAAATTTACCAATTAAGTCAGTCAATTAATATTTCAAAAAAAAAAAGTCAATCATTTAATCAAAAGTTATTGAACAAATTTAAGTAGTTTAGAGTTAAAACTGTACAATATTGTTGGTTTGATTTAAATAAGAATCAATGTTTAAAAAGAATCGAAAATTCAATAATTTTTTATTTTGATGACTAAATTTTTTTCAAATAATTAATATAAATTATTTAGAAATCATCTAAAATGGTAGCTAAGTAATTATATAATATTTAAATTAATAATATATAATAATATATCAATAAAATGTTAATAAACTATAAAACTTTATTCACCTATTCTATATATCTGAGATCCTATCATTTTTAAAATTTGTTCTTACCTCATCAAAATCTCCATTTTTGATATCACAAAATATCTTTTACAGTCACTTTTCCAATTAATAATAATGGTAATTTTTATAACAATTTTTCCACAAGGATACAGGTTAAAGTTGTAGAAATGTAATTTTCTAGTTCAATGTTCAATATTCAATTTTTCTCGTATTTCGTGTATATGTAAATCTGTTACTTATTCTTTATTTTGAAAAAAAGACATAGAAAATTGTTATTTAATTACCAAACAATACAAAATATTAAAGTTCATGTACAAAACACGTGTAGAACATAGTGTAACATATGTATATTTTAACTTTTTAAGTGGAGAATGTAACCAGTTTTCATAAAAGTGTTCATATAAAACTTTTGCTTGAAATTTTGATTTTTGAATATGAACTTTTAATTACTTTTCTAATTTGTTTAACTAATATCAAAAAATTTACAAATAAATTTTTAAAATTTTATATTTGAACTTGATTGTATCTTACACTAAAATCATTTCAGTATGATTTTTTAGAGGTGAGGTCATTGCCATCAGCTTTCTTGCATTAATTAATTTTGTTAATAGTATGGATAAAGATTAATTGCAAATATTGATTAATTTTTTCTTTTTTTATCTGTCAAATTTATCCTAATGGTTCTTAGTTTATTATTTGAAACTGTTTCTTCATGAGACGTGATCCACAACATCGTAATTAGGAAATTCAATATACATATATGAGACTTTTTGATACTAGCTTATAACCCCGCTCCTTTTTTAATATCTATAATTATATTAAAATTTTAAATTTTATATGTTATTAATTTACATATCAATTTTTTGTTAAAAAATTGATATATTTAAGATTTTATACGTTCGATTTAATATTTGTATTTTATCTTGAATTCTTAAAATTTGATTTGAACGATTTTACAGTCCATGTGAAATTAACAAAATAATGTTTAATTCATTAATGATTTAATTATTATTTTCAAATCAAATCAACGCAGAATCAAACACAGGTTGAATTTATTCAATTTTTTGCGTTGAAAATTCTATTGAAAATTTTGTTGAATATTCAACCAAATTCTATTAGGCCTTAAAAGAATTTGACGATTTTTTGCGTTGAAAATTCTATTCGATTTAAAAAATTTACTTATATTTGGTTAAATTTATCAAAATCATTTTCAGTATTGAATATACTTCTACTAACAACCAAATACAGGTTTTAATATTAGAAAATAACGATATCCATCTTTTGATTTTAAGACCTAACGATCTTTTTTATTTTGGTATATAATAGAAATTTAATGTTATTTACATAATAATTAAATTGGTTTCCTTATCAAGTTATAACTTTTTTTATTTTAGACTTTTTTAAAATCCAGGTCTAATATAACTTATTTTAACTTATAATCTTTTTATACAATAATTATTTTTTATATAGTATAATTTTGATCGTCTATTTTTTAGAAAAACATTATATCCAACGATTGAGATTGTTCTAGTATCAAAATTTCAGATAAGATATCTTTTACAATTATAATATATAAAAAAAATTTAATTAAAATATTGAAAATCATATAGATTTTGAGATAATCTAGAAGAATTTAATACTTATTAAATTGTTTATTAAGAATACTAATTAAATTCGATGAATTAAAATATTTTAAAAAATATTAATTATGGTGTGCTAAAAACTTCTTAGTTTCCTATCTTTTAGGCGTACACAGAGCCCCAAAAGGTCACATCTACGAATATGGAACATACTAATTAAAGCGGGAGATAAATACTTTAATATTATAATAATTTTCTCATAATTAAGCGAGAGATTATACATTAATATTACATACTGTATTGGACTACTGGTGGGAATAGGAGACAGGTCAATAAATACTCTTCTAGTATAGTTCTGACCTATGGTAATACCTATTATTATTTCTCGTAATCTTATTATATAATATGATATAATTTGTGCTCTATCTTAAATTATTAAAATTTGATTTTGACAATTTTATAGCACGCATGAAATTAACAAAATAATCTTTAATTTAGTGATAATTTAAAAATTATTTTCCAATTAAAACTTTAATATTAATAAAATAAATAAAATTTAATTGTAGCATTTTTTAATTATATCCTTTTCATATTATAATTTTCTTTTAAAATTCAATTCTAATACGACTCTGCTAAATTATATCCTTTTTAGATTATAATTTCCTTTTTAATATGATATACACATATTATCAACAAAAGAACAGTGCACATCCTCCGAATCTATTGGCATAATGTATGTTTCTCTTCCATGGTTTCTTAAAATGTTACCGACTTCAGGAGGGTGAGCCCTCGCAGAATGTTTCCCAGGTAGACAAACATATAAATCCTTCGCCTTTAGTTCATATATAGATTTTTGATAGAATAATGTAATCATAATTGTATTTAAGATTTTTTTCCCTTGTATTTATAGATTTTTGATAGGATAATGTAATTATTATTGTATTAGGATTTTTTTCCAATTCATTGTATACATCTTTTTTATTTGTTTATTTGTAATTGATTTTATTTGTTTATACATATTTTATTTGTTTACTAAATTAAAGATATTTTTAAATTAAATTTAGTTCTGATGATGAAGAAAAAAACAAATCGATGAAGAAAGGGTATTATAGTAAATTAACAAATATTTTTAAATTAAATTTAGTTCTAATGATGAAGAAAAAAACAAATCGATGAAGAAAAGGTATTATAGTAAATTAACAAAGTGGAAATTATAAATGAATATATAAGGATATAATTTATAATCCAACGGATGACTTTTTTTTTTTGACGAAAGCAATTGTATTAACTTCAAACAACCAAATTACAGCCAGGACAAGTTCCTGAACTGATACTACAATCTGGAAAGAAACAAATGAACGAGCTAACCAAATAGCCGTTTATGTTTGCAGACTGTTTTACATCATGAATTTTAAAATTCTTCGAAATAAAAAAGATTAGAGTGACTTCTCGATCAATCCAACCTGCACCAGTCTTGAAACCAGTAATATTGCAAATGACCTTCACATACGCACCACCTGTAGCCCAATGTTCAGAAACACCCCAGCTATCTACATGCCGAAAACCAGCTATAGACATGCCGAAAGTACCCCAGCTATCTACATGCCGAAAACCAGCTATAGACATGCCGAAAGTGAAAAATCTCATAAAATGAACAAATTTTAGTTGTGAAAAGTAAGCTCTTGCAATATCCGACACCAGCTCAAATCTAATGCACGCATTATAGATCTCACCCAAAACCACATAAATCTTTTTCAAAGGAGTCAGGAACAAAACCCATACAAACAACAAAACATACATCAACAACCCAACAACCCAAAAGGGAAGACACACGTCAAAAGACGAGACGACAACCGAAATTCAACGACCTCGGAATAACACCAAATTTTGGAATGATGTTAAGGAGGAGAATTTGAACCTCAAGGTATTTTTTATTTTTGGAATCGGTCTCAAAACCAATATAGATCTAAGAAATAAATTCTAAGATTTTTGGTTTTGGTTCGATTTTATTGAAAGAAAAGGAACAAAAGCAAAGAATAAGGGATTAGATGATTGGGAGAGGAATGGATGGATGGGGGAAAGAGATGAAGATGGAGAAATAAGAACTGAGAAAACTGAAAGAGGAAGGAAAGGGGACGAAGGAGGAAGAAGGGAAAGGGGCGGGGGGGAGGGGGGAACTGTTTACACGACTCTCATAGGATTTCTTTCCAACGGATGACTTTTAATCCAATGGATCATATGCTTTTGGTAGTACAGCGACGACGACCAAAAATTTGGATAAAATCTCAATTATGCTTATTATATATAAGGTATTAATAATTTATTTTTTTAGGGTGAAATTCCTAATTATTCATATTTTAAAGTTGATATACCAAAATGGTTGTCTAATTATCTATATTTTAAAGTTGATTTACCAAAATGTCTGCGTCCAATACAGACCATCCTAAATTTTGAGTTCGTGTAATGTTGACGCGTATAGAAGATACACATGGGTAATATGCATATACTTTGTAAAATTAAATCTGATTTTTATGAACCGTGCCCGAATACGTAATTTCAGCTTGCATATTAGAGGAAAATGCGTATTCGTTCACTGTTCATCGTCTTTCTACCATCGACGAGAAAGACAATTTTGGAACGACCATTGTCGAAATTCTGGCAACGTTTAGTTCAACATCATACCATTATTTTCCATTTTCCAGTCACATATTATATACCAATCGACTCGTAATTGAATCCTCCAAAATCCTATACCATCGATTTTTAATTTTTAATGCCGGATTTAGAAATCCCCAAACCAACCCTAATTTCCGATTTTCATATCCGATCGGTTATTCAATCTTCATTTACACGCCCTTGCGAGGCCAGATCTTGATAAAGAGATTGGGGGAAATGGAGAAACAAATGTGGTAATTGTTTTGATGTGCTCAGAAATGGAGGAGGATAAGAGACGCCGATAGACAGCAGGGAAAGGCGATGAGATGATGCGAGATTCGCCGATAAGAGCTTTTGAAAACGAGATAGCTGTGAAACGTGAAGTGTGATGAACAATAACGAATATGCATTCTCCAAATACGTTTCAAAAAAATTGGATAAGGTATTTTCATCAAAAAAATTGGGAAATCGGGTAATTTGATTTTTCTTTCTTCTTCATTCCTTTAAAAAAATAATGCATTAAAGTAATTCAAAATTAGGATAAGGAGTTGGCACATGTTACAATAAGACCGTTTATTCCAATATTGTACAGTAATAAGTAGAATTTAGACTAATCAATAATTTTTTTTAATCTTTTTCTGTATTTAGTTGTCACATATTTAGCTGTTTCATTATTTGGATTATATATGATCATTATATATTTATACAAATATATTTGAAAATAGTATATGTTTGTAATTAATAAAATTTGAAAAGAATTAATTTTGAATTTCGGATGTAACTTGAAAGTAAAAATGGAAAGAATTTTGTGTAAAATAGAATTTATGTATGGGAGAATGATTCATTCTTTAATTTATTTCATTAAGTTTCAACCTTTTTTGTTTTTTATTTACTTCTTATATATTTTTCTAAATTTACTAAATAGGTCAATTTTGATCGATTAACTGAACTTTTAACAATTGTCAATCAATTTTATAAAAACAATTTAATCCAATTTCAACATAATTAAATATTACTATATAGCGATTAATTCCTAATATCATACATTTAATTTGTAAGACAGGTGGAGTATCATTCCATGTGATGGAGAGTTAATCGTAATTATAATATTAATGACAAAGTTAGGGAAGAGATCTAGAATGGGATGAAAATAATATTCATTAAAATGTGTTTCCTCGGCCTCCGCAACAATTTGTTTATTTTTTTGAATTTTTTGAAGATGTAAATGCATGTCGCTTGTTAACACTTTTTTGCCTGTAACCGTAGGGACTCTCATGTGGGTATCAGGCTGTGTTGTGCGTCCCGTGTTTACGTGCTCTGCCTCGATGGGTCTTTGAGATCCATCAGCTTCACTTTGGATTGCCGGAAACAACTGTCTCGGCCGCAACGAAGGAGGTGCCTTTTGGTCCCCTGCTCGGGGGGCCGTTAACATCTCTTTTCTCGTACTAATTTGCTCAACGACAGGTTCATCTTCATCCATTTTTTGGTTGGAATCTTAAATTAAAGAGCTCCTTTTAGCGCCAAATGATGGAGAGTTAATCGTAATTATAATATTATTGGTAAAGTTAGGGAAGAGATCTAGAATGGGATGAAAATAATATTCATTAAAATGTGTTTCTCTCCTTTTGGGAGGTACGGCTCTCTAATTTACAATTGCCAACCCCTTAACAAGTGGGGTTTGATTAGTATTTATAGGGGATCCCTTGTGGGTCCCTTTAAGTTTACACTTGTGGGCTTCAAGGCCCTAATATAAATACAAAGGTTAATGGGCCTAATATAATCTAAATTGGTCTTTTAATATTAATCTAAATACCAATTACTTCATTGGGCTTCATGGTCCAACATTTGTCCCCCTAGTTTAGAGGATATCTTCAGATTCCTTCAATAAGACCTGCAAAAATAAAGTATATATGTAGTTTATTGTAAACTAAAAGGGTAGGTGATGTTTTCATATTTTCATTTTCATTTTCATTTTTTTAGTCTATAAATAGACGCTCAGTCTCAACTATTTTGATTGTTAGTTTGTTTTGGGCTTTGGACGATTCGGTTCCCAAGAAACAGATTAAAAGAGTTGGAGAGACTCTTCCCGGCTGCTAGTCACTAATCTCTTTGTAAGTATTTATTTTTTCTTTGTTTTTCTTTTCTGCCTTCGTGTTTATCTGTTATCTTTTTAGTGTTCTTGCTCAAACCCCTAAATATGTCTGCAAATTCCTCATCTTCACACATAGATGATAGGAATCCTGAGAAGAAGCCTATTGATAGGGGTTTATTAGATAGTCCCATAGATTTAGGACATCTAGATATTCCAGAAGATATTTCAGGGGGAAGTTTTGGTTTTCTTGATGAGGTGGTATCTGAAAATGTCGGAGCTCTTGTGCCACCACCTCCTTTGAGTCCTCGAACCCTTGCTGCTCGTGATATGGTTCTAGCCAAGGCCGTTGCCGAGGGGCTCGAGGAGTTTAAAGAATCTAATCTAAGGTATCCAAGTATTTATTCCAATCGTCCTCTAGATGTTGACATTAGGTCGTGGGTGCAATTGAATAATGGTTATAGATGTGTCAGTGAAGGAAGTATTCTTCGTAAGTTCGTTCACAGGGAAGGACTATCGATATTGATTTCAAGTAGATTATCTCTTACAATCTAGAAGTGTGGAAAATGGGGGGGGGGGGGTTTGAGTTTGTTGAGGTGTTTTATCAAACACCTTTCCTTCAAGAAATAAAATGTAGAGAAATATAACTAAATGAATGCCAATCACCCAATTTTACCAACACAACAAGCACAAAGAGTGAATTAGAAAGATAAAGAGATATTTGACCCAAGGATAACGAAAATTCAAGTATTACACCCAAACAAATATAAGCAAGATAATCATCTCTACCTAACAAAGATAATTGGTGAAGAAGCACACAATCACTTATTTCTCTTCTAAAAACACTAATTTAGTGAAGCACATAAATTAGCTATCTTGACATTAGCAACCAATAATGAAGCACTATCAATTTAACCAAGTCAAGGAATTAAACAAAGAGAGGCTAGGACAAACCCAAGGATGAGAAGCTCAACCTAGGTATTTGCACTTGAATTTTGTGGATTTAGGTACACTAAATCTTGTGCTACTATAATGAATGAACTAACGATTACGTATTAGAACAAACAATTAGCAATTAAAGATACAAGAAGAGTAAGGTGAAGCAACTTACAAATCTCCAAGCAAAATCATAAGCAATACATCACAAGTATTCAAGATGGAGTTAAATAAATCTTACTAAAATTGAAGAATTCCTCCTTGAGCCAAATAAATGGAGTTAGTTACTCATAATCAATGCTAGATTACAAGTAATTATGTCTCCTCTCTACTTCTTACTAACCCTAATTGTATTCTTGAAGAGGTAAAATGAAGATGAAGATGTTGGATGATGATAAGATATGATGATTGGTTCATCCTATTCTATTAATACATCAACTAGACAAGAGGATAAGATAGTCAATTTGCTCCAAAAAATTCCAGCAAGCGCTGTACGGCCTAATGAACGACCGTACAACAACTCGTACAAAAGACTACACAATCTGCACTACTTTGAACACTCTGCACGGCATGTTGAACGGCCGTACAGCAGCCCGTACAACAAACTGCTCCTTTTAAACTCTTTGAACGGCTTGCGGAATGGCCGTGCGAGACAACATCTTCAAGATAATACATTAAAAACCTCCCGGCATCGCGAGCTTGCATCTTCTAACTTCCCTCTTGAATAATCTTTGCTTTCAAGCCCAAAATAAGTCATCTTTTCAACAATTAAGCATGAGCCACTGAAAGATGAAAACATAATTAATATCAATAAAACTACATTCAGAACTAACAAAAATGCAAGAGAATGAAATACAAAACGTGTATAAAATACACGTTATCAAATCTTCCCCCACTTGAACTTTGCTAGTCCCGAGCAAACTAATATTAACAACGAGATCACTAAACTAGATTCATTATTCTAAAAGAGGAAATGGTTGAACAAGAGCATTCAAACCATCGTTTAAACCCCCAAGTAGCCTTGGAGGACGAGTTTCGTCTCGTGAGGGTTTATAGATGATGTACCCACAAAATCACAAAAATCACTAACCAACAAGAAACTAATATTACCTACTAATTAAGCTACTACTACATCTACATGTCCGAATCGTCATACAATTAGGAAACAAGCCAAGCATGGTGCTATATCTACTTGTAACTAAAATCAAACATATAAAGCTATTCACCATGTCATCCACTACAACGAGCTAACAACCAATTCAAGAATCAAGATAACACACCTTGTGCAAAATGTAACCATGACACTAAAGGTAGAATGTATGCACTTCAATCGCGAACACTAGACAAGATTATCACAAGGCATACATGGCTTCGCATTAATTAAGAAGCTGAAATTTTTAAGGTAAAAAAAAATCTCACATCTCTCAAACATGTATCACACAAGTATGGGCTAGAGATTTCACTCAACTCCAAGTCTAAATGCATGCGCTCTACTTGACCTTGCATGTCCACCTAAATTCCGGATTGCACCAAAAAAGGATTTCATAAAATGGGTTGTAACGAGGCTTGGTTGAAGGTGTGAAAATTTAAGTTCAAGGAAAGTGTAAAAGTCTCGCTAGTTGAGTAAAAATGACGCTTGCTCACTTCATACACCAAATTCTCAAACTAAAGTAGAACTCCACTCATTTACAATTGCAAAACACGACCACATTTTCCAATAAAATTGAATCAAAATAAAGTACAAAGATTTATTGCTTTTCTTTTTTTTTTCTTTATTTCTTTTTTTTACATCCCCTTTATATTTTTTTCCTTTTTTTTTATCAAAGGGAATGCATTACATATATAAATACTACAAAGCACGTTGAACCACATTTAGTCATACATATCAAACTAGTTCCCACTTACAATAATTAGCATTCTTCATCTTCACAACATCTCCAAATTTCAATGTTCATCAACCAATTATTTCCAAGACTCAACTAGCTCAACTAGGTCGAGAGTGAAGTATTTGGCTATGACTCATGTTTAAGGAGAAAGTGACGAAGAAAAATATGGATATAAGCTTCAAAGGGGATAACTAGTGATTATTTTCATGGTTCACAAGCTAAAAAGACCAAAAAGGTTATCCTAAAAAGAATTTCCTTATTATGGTGCATCCATGAATTAAGGTTTAATGCAAGTCCTATAGTAAAAACACACATAAAGAGGGAGAAACACACAAGTACAAAGAAATCGTCATTCAAAGCCTCACAAGGTTTAAGTTTTAATAACATCTTCTCGATTTGATTCCATGCATGCTAAGAGATAATCATCATGTTCACAATTTAATTACAACAATCTAGACTTTTCATGTCATTTTAAGTGTGTGTGTGTGTGTGGAATAAGGTGCATCAAACTTATAGATTCACATCAAATTGATAATGCTAGGCACGAAATAGGGAAAAGCAAGGTTACAAGCTCACAATGTCTTAAATTTTACAAACAAGCTTTATGAACAAACTTGTTTCTAAATGCAAACGAGACGGACATGGAATGAAACAAAAGATAATACTAATACTAGCTACATATTATGCTACAAGGATGAACATAAACAATCCTTCCCCCCACTTAAAACATGGCATGTCCGCATGCATGACAAATAAAAATGAGAGAGAAACAAAAGTGAAAGAAAGCTCCCCTGAAAATAAGCAATAAGGACCGGGAGCACCACTAATACAATAAGGACCGGGAAGCACCACTAATACTTGCCAAAATCAAACTTCGAACTCGCAAACCACGAATGGAAGTACCGCCACACACCATAATCAACCCAACAAAAATAATCAACAAGCCAAAACCACACCCCTCAAAACTACTACAATACACTAATTAAGGATACATAATTAATTAAAATATATGTTTTTGTTTTTTTTAAAAAGAGAAAATAAAATAAAATAAAATAACTAACCAATTGATAATAGAATCAAAAATTGAATTTAAAGTGAAATTAAATTGATTCTTGAATTTATAAAAATTGTTTAGTTTTAGAAACTTAAAACTAAAAATCGAAATAAAAAAAAATGAATAAAAGTAAACAAAATAAAAAGAAACAGGGGAGGGGGAGGCTGTGTATAGGCGGAAAAAAAGAACAGAAAGGGCAGTGGTGAACGGAGGTGATGTGGGTGGGAGAAGAGAGAGATATGAGCTGCAGGTGAAATAAGGTTGGGAGTGAAGGAGGTTGGAGTAGCGAGGTGCGGGTGGTTGTTGACCGATGGAGGCGCGATGGAGATGTGGTGGGTGCCGGAGTTGAAGGAAATTGGAAGGGAATGGAGAAAGAAGGAGATAAATGAAGGTGAAGGTCTGTGGAGGCAAATAAATGGAGGAGATGGTGTTGTGTTGGCAGGTGAAAGAGATGGGTGGAGGAGAGAGGTGTGTGTGGGTAATATTCTTCGTAAGTTCGTTCACAGGGAAGGACTATCGATATTGATTTCAAGTAGATTATCTCTTACAATCTAGAAGTGTGGAAAATGGGGGGTTTTGAGTTTGTTGAGGTGTTTTATCCAACACTTTGCCTACAAGAAATAAAATGCTAGAGAAATATAACTAAATGAATGTCAATCGCCCAATTTTACCAACACAACAAGCACAAAGAGTGAATTAGCAAGATAAAGAGATATTTGACCCAAGGATAATGGAAACTCAAGTATTACACCCAAACAATTATAAGCAAGATAATCATCTCTACCTAACCAAGATAATTGGTGAAGCACACAATCACTTAATTCCCTTCTAAAAACACTAATTTAGTGAAGCACATAAATTAGCTCTCTTGACATTAGCAACCAATAATGAAGCACTATCAATTTAACCAAGTCAAGGAATTAAACAAAGAGAGGCTAGGACAAACCCAAGGATGAGAAGCTCAACCTAGGTATTTGCACTTGAATTTTGTGGATTTAGATACACTAAATCTTGTGCTACTATAATGAATGAACTAACAATTACGTATTAGAACAAACAACTAGCAATTGAAGATACAAGAAGAGTAAGGTGAAGCAACATACAAATCTCCAAGCAAAATCATAAGCAATACATCACAAGCATTCAAGATAGAGTTAAATAAATCTTACTTAAATTGAAATGGGTTTAGTACAAGATTTAGTTTGCATGCTTTGAATACAAGTCGGTGCGTTAGAGAGATTTTTGCTTGGGATTGAGTATGTTTTTCCACCAAGTGAGTTTTTGAGCCTTATTGCATATTTTTGCAATTTAATCGTTTCCTTGAGTGTCCACGGATTGTTTGCATTGCTAGCAGTTGTTTGAGATCTTTCTTGAAATGCATGACATTTTTTGACGATTAAAATGATAAAGGCATTAGGAATAACCGCATATTTTCCCATATTACCATACCATATTTACATGATCAATTAGTTAACCCGTTGAGCTTAATCCTATTTTTTCGGTGACATACCACATTACTTGCCTAGACCTTTTCTTGTATTGGCCTTACATTAATTTGAACCCACATTGTCAAAGGCTAGTAGAGTGCTTAAGGGAGTAATAAGGTGTGCAAGGAGGGGTTTATTGTTGGTCGTACTTTTGGGGGAAATATTGAAAATTGGGTTTGGTTGTTTACTTGATAGTCGACATGTGTAATAAATTCATGGGATCATTGTTATTGTGTATATTATTGTTTGTGATATATTTAGCTCTCGAAAAAAAAGAAGAAAAAAGAAAGAAAAAAGAAAGAAAGAAAAAAAAGAGAAAAAAAATATTATGAGAGTATGTTTGTGTTTGTTGTGATCCTATTTCAGTCGACTAGTCGATTGTTTTTGTTGGAAGAAAAATAGAAAAATTATGTGGGGGGAAAATACGGTGTTGTGTATGATTTATTATGGTACTTACTAGCTTTTGACACTTCACCTGTTTTGGCTTATTTGACATACCTTGTCCCTAGCCCCGTTACAACCCAAATAAAGACCTTTTGATTATCGTCATTGATGTATGTTGTGTTAAGAGTTAGATTGATACCAAATATCAAGCATGCTTATGATATTGTTGGAATTGAGTGATACACTTACCCTTGTTCTTGAGAGAGTATTCTTTTGTGAGTGGATTGTGAGTGTCTACTTGTTTTTGCGTATGAGATCCCGAGTTTTGTCTCAAAGATGTACTCTTGTAGACTTAGCATGTTTACTAACTTATTCTTACATTTGACATGGGCTTGTGAGAACTTATACATGTTCATTGAGTAGACTATGTGAATGCTTGCACTTTCGACACCAAGACATTGCGTATTTACTTTGATTCTTAAGTTGATATGGCATGAGAGGATTTGAAGGTATGGTAGGATATTAGTACTAGATTATTTGCATTTTTATATTAGTTGCATTCATGCATTGCATTGCATTAGGTTACATGAATTTTGTGGGTACATTCGCTATAGGCCCTCACGAGACCTTACTCGTCCACTAGGGCTGCCTAGGGGTTTAAAGGGCTTGTTGCATATGCCAAATGCAACCGTGATCACCTACGGAAGTGGTACTAGTTAGTTAGTTAGTTGTAATTGTTTATGCTTGAGGACAAGCATTGGTTTAAGTTTGGGGGTGTGATAAGTGGATTTATATCCACTTGGATCGTTCCATATCGGCTTAAATTGATTCACTTGGTCTCAAGTTTGTGGTAGTTTTGATGCGTTTTTGTTAGTTGAGCAGGTTTAGTTATTTCGGCTAGGGTTGGTGTTTTTCATCGATTTTGGAGTTGAAATTTAGCATTGGAATGAAGAACAGGAAGTGGCAAAAGAATTGGAAGAGAAAACGAAGGAGAAAGAGCAAATTTGTGTAAAATTCGGATTTTCTGGATAGGTTGCGCAGTCTACACTGTTTTGGCCATATCTAGAGTTCTAGAAGTCCGTTTTCAGCGATCTTACTGTCCACGCGAAGCCTGGGAAATTTTCTATAATTCTGAACAGGAGCTTTGTGCGCTGGGAGCGCATATTTGTGCGCTGGGGGCGCATAAATTCGCTGGAAATTCCTGAAAATGTTCGTTTTGCCCTTTTCAAGTTCTAATTGTATTTTGGGCAGTTTTTAGTACCTTAATTGAATTCTAATTGTACTAGAAGGCAATTTCTTGCTGGACAAGAATTATAGAGCCTATATAAACACATCCTACCATTGTAATTTGGAGAACCATTACATATCAATTACTTAGGTTTATTTGTATATTTTCATACTTTGTTTTTATCATGGTTTCATCAGATCCCATGATGACGAGAGGTTCAATTATGAGTTAATCGTTGTCATGGGATTCTAATGGATTTATTTATGGAGCTTTAGTATCTTGATGCTTTAAAGATCTGTGTGTGATGTATATTTGATATTCTCGTATGGTTATGCTTAATTGATAGATGCGTCATGAACATCTAATTTGTTAATCTCTTGTGAAGTGAAAGTGGATCTTGAGATTTAGAACTTGCCATGCTAGCATAGGTTCATAATTGTTTATCAATATGATTCGTTGTGTGAGATGAAAATACTTATACTGCCCGGTGTGATCTTAATGGATAACTTGCTCTTCAACCGTTATGTTTTCAAATTCTATAGACATATAGGGTCTAAGCATAATTGGTGTCTATTCATCTTCTATCTCTTTTGTGTATGTATGGGTAGTTTGGTATACGTATGCTGACAAGTAGCGTGTACTTATTTCGTGTTGTCCGATCAAATATCATAACCATTGCATATAGTGATTAAAGGCGTCAGATCTAAGCGAAGTATTTAATGAAGTTAGGATCCCATGGTTTATCTTGCATAAGTAATTTGATTTTAATTATCATTAGTTAAGTAATTCTTAGTTTAATAGTTTGCATTTAGTTTAATTTAGATAATCAAAACCCAATATTGTTAATTGTCTTAGCAGTGCATAATAACCATTCATTGTTGCATAGGTACAAAACTGAATTAAAACCATAACCAGATCTCTGTGGGAACGAACTTGACCTATTCATATATTACTTTTGACCACGTACGCTTGCGTGATTTAGTGCAAACAAATTTTTGGCGCCGTTGCCGGGGATCATCGGTAGGGCTGTAAATAAGTCGAACCGAGCCGAACTCTTAATTGTTCGTGTATCAGCTCGTTATAAATACATCGAACTCGAACTCGAGCTCGAACTTTGATCGAGCCAATATTTTTATTTGTGTATCGGCTCGTTAAGAAATTTTTTATTCACGAACATCTTCGCGAACCGTTCACGAACATGTCTAACGAGCTACTATTCACGAACATCTCATAAATAGTGTTCATGATTTCGTGTTCATGAACACTTCAACCTTTTTTTTCTAGAAAATTTTTAATGCAATTAAAATAAAATAAAATTGGGGGATGAAATATTGAAAACTCGAGAAATGCTTCGAATTTAGACTTATCAAGGAATCAAATTTGGACCAAGTTTAGTTCATACATAACAAACTAATGTTATAATTTATAATGTAACAAATGTATAATTTAATTATTATTAATAAAAATAATTTATAAATTTAAACAAAGAAAATATAATGAATAGACAAAATAAACTAACATATTACTTGGTAACACTTACTTATATAATTATTTACAAATTATCGTGAATTCAAGAACTCCCGTTAAATGTTAAAGAAATTTTGTTCGCAAACATATATATATGAAATTTGTGCGCAAACTTATTCATGAACCATATTTACGAATAAGGTTCACGAACTATATTAATGAACTTGCTCATGAACTATATAATCGAACTTGTTCGCGAACTTTCGAGCCGAACTATGTCGTGTTTGGGTTCAGCTCATTTACGAGACGAACCTCAAAATCGTGTTCATGTTCGACTCGTTTACAAATCGAACCGAACTTGAATCGAACTTTTTTCGAACCGGACACCGAACTGTTCGTGAGCGTATCGACTCATTTACAGCCCTAATCATCGGTGTTTTATTTTTGGTTTATGTGCTTGTCAATAGTGGTCGTTAGCGTTCACTGACTCGGATTTGTTTTTCTTACCTATTTTGTTTAGTTTGGTGTTCAGGTACTTGGGTGTGTGAAGATGGCATGCGAGGAGTTGCCATGGTGGGCATATTCGAGGACATCCATGCCTCAACAATGTGAGAGGTGTTTGGGCGTTCATGATCCCTCAAAATATTGTTACTACGAAGGAGTTGATCCATATGTCACTTATGAGGAATAACCATATTTTCAATATCATCCTCAACAGTACCAGCAAGGTGTTCCAGATATGTCATATTTCTTTGGTAGTGAAGAGTTTCAACATCAACAACCTATTCCTACTTTTCAGTCAGATGAGGTTGATGCTATGAAGGAGATTAGGATGCTTATAAAGAGTACTGAGGAGTCTATCAATTCTATGGGGACACTAGTTGCTCAAGTTTTGAGTGCCTTGGAACAAGAGAAACAACAATTCATATTAGAGGCAATTCCAGAGAATAACGGTGATTTGGAGCAAGGTACTGCATGCATAATTGTGGAAGACAAATTCCAAGGTGAGGTGAGTGTTCACAAGCCATGTGAGGAATTTGATCAAGCTAGTGAGGTGGATGATTTGGAAAGGGCATAATTCGGGACAGACACTGATGAGCTACAAAAATTTCAAGAATTGGTATGTGCGTACCAAGAGGACACTGATGAGCTACGCAAATTTCAAGAATTGGTATGTACGTACCAAGAGGCTGATGAACATGGGAAAGATGTACGTACCAAGAATTGGTCTTCTACTTGTCTCAGAGTTTAAAGATGGAGGTAGCGCATTAGAGCCAATGGAGGAAGTTCTCTTTGAGGAACCAAAGGCTTCAGCAACTTACATTTACCCTCCTCCATTATATTCAAGCGAAGCCTGCGAATGTGTGTTGTTCTACAAATTGTCAGATTTTGGTTCAACAGATGCAGGCATTGGAATAGGACATAGTTGTTATATGAATAGGCCAAATGAGGAGAAGGGGCAGAAAGTGTGCCACCGTGATGACGATGAAGTCTCGCGAAGAGATGACCAGGCCAACTAATATCATCCTTAATGGAGGCTTGGAAGTAACGTCAATCTATTGACGTTAAAGAAGCGCTTCGTGGGAGGCAACCCACGCTTTTCGGCATTTTTATTTAGGTATGTTTTCTACTATCCCTTGTATTACTTTCCATTCAATGCGGACATTGAATATTTTAAGTTTGGGGGTGGTTTGGGGGATTAGTAGTTGTTGTTGTATTATTTGTTCATGTAGGATTTCATGCTTTGCATATTAGTAGTAGTAAATTATGCATTTATGTTCGTGTTATCTACGTTTGTTCCATATAGGACATTCTGTTTTTATGTTTGTATATCATGTGAGTTCATAGTAGTTTGCATTTGCACCCATGCTTGATAGGAATTTTGTGTTGTTGACGCTTTTGATTGAAAAGTGATATGCTTTGTTCTTGTGCACACACATGCACTAGTAAGTTGAAGCTAGTAGACTTATTGAATGTTGTAAGTGATTAGAAGGACATGAATATGTGCAAGATGATTTAGTTTGCATGCTTTGAATACAAGTCGGTGCATTAGAGAGATTTTTGCTTGGGATTGAGTATGTTTTTCCACCAAGTGAGTTTTTGAGCCTTATTGCATATTTTTGCAATTTATTCATTTGCTTGAGTGTCCACGGATTGTTTACATTGCTAGCAGTTGTTTGAGATCTTTCTTGAAATGCATGACATTTTTTGACGATTAAAATGATAAAGGCATTAGGAATAACCGCATATTTTCCCATATTACCATACCATATTTACATGATCAATTAGTTAACCCGTTGAGCTTAATCCTATTTTTTCGGTGACATACCACATTACTTGCCTAGACCTTTTCTTGTATTGGCCTTACATTAATTTGAACCCACATTGTCAAAGGCTAGTAGAGTGCTTAAGGGAGTAATAAGGTGTGCAAGGAGGGGTTTATTGTTGGTCGTACTTTTGGGAGAAATATTGAAAATTGGGTTTGGTTGTTTACTTGATAGTCGACATGTGTAATAAATTCATGGGATCATTGTTATTGTGTATATTATTGTTTGTGATATATTTAGCTCTCGAAAAAAAAGAAGAAAAAATAAAGAAAAAAAAGAAAAAAAATATATTATGAGAGCATGTTTGTGTTTGTTGTGATCCTATTTCAGTCGACTAGTCGATTGTTTTTGTTGGAAGAAAAATAGAAAAATTATGTGGGGGGAAAATACGGTGTTGTGTATGATTTATTATGGTACTTACTAGCTTTTGACACTTCACCTGTTTTGGCTTATTTGACATACCTTGTCCCTAGCCCCGTTACAACCCAAATAAAGACCTTTTGATTATCGTCATTGATGTATGTTGTGTTAAGAGTTAGATTGATACCAAATGTCAAGCATGCTTATGATTTTGTTGGAATTGAGTGATACACTTACCCTTGTTCTTGAGAGAGTATTCTTTTGTGAGTGGATTGTGAGTGTCTACTTGTTTTTGCGTATGAGATCCCGAGTTTTGTCTCAAAGATGTACTCTTGTAGACTTAGCATGTTTACTAACTTATTCTTACATTTGACATGGGCTTGTGAGAACTTATGCATGTTCATTGAGTAGACTATGTGAATGCTTGCACTTTCGACACCAAGACATTGCGTATTTACTTTGATTCTTAAGTTGATATGGCATGAGAGGATTTGAAGGTATGGTAGGATATTAGTACTAGATTATTTGCATTTTCATATTAGTTGCATTCATGCATTGCATTGCATTAGGTTACATGAATTTTGTGGGTACATTCGCTATAGGCCCTCACGAGACCTTACTCGTCCACTAGGGCTGCCTAGGGGTTTAAAGGGCTTGTTGCATATGCCAAATGCAACCGTGATCACCTACGGAAGTGGTACTAGTTAGTTAGTTAGTTGTAATTGTTTATACTTGAGGACAAGCATTGGTTTAAGTTTGGGGGTGTGATAAGTGGATTTATATCCACTTGGATCGTTCCATATCGGCTTAAATTGATTCACTTGGTCTCAAGTTTGTGGTAGTTTTGATACGTTTTTGTTAGTTGAGCAGGTTTAGTTATTTCGGCTAGGGTTGGTATTTTTCATCGATTTTGGAGTTGAAATTTAGCATTGGAATGAAGAACGGGAAGTGGCAAAAGAATCGGAAGAGAAAACGAAGGAGAAAGGAGCAAATTTGTGTAAAATTCGGATTTTCTGGATAGGTTGCGCAGTCTACACTGTTTTGGTCATATCTGGAGTTCTAGAAGTCCGTTTTCAGCGATCTTACTGTCCACGCGAAGCCTGGGAAATTTTCTATAATTCTGAACAGGAGCTTTGTGCGCTGGGAGCGCATATTTGTGCGCTGGGGGCGCATAAATTCGCTGGAAATTCCTGAAAATGTCCGTTTTTCCCTTTTCAAGTTCTAATTGTATTTTGGGCAGTTTTTAGTACCTTAATTGAATTCTAATTGTAATAGAAGGCAATTTATTGATGGACAAGAATTATAGAGCCTATATAAAAACATCCTACCATTGTAATTTGGAGAACCATTACATATCAATTACTTAGGTTTATTTGTATATTTTCATACTTTGTTTTTATCATGGTTTCATCAGATCCCATGATGACGAGAGGTTCAATTATGAGCTAATCGTTGTCATGGGATTCTAACGGATTTATTTATGGAGCTTTAGTATCTTGATGCTTTAAAGATCTGTGTGTGATGTATATTTGATATCCTCGTATGGTTATGCTTAATTGATAGATGCGTCATGAACATCTAATTTGTTAATCTCTTGTGAAGTGAAAGTGGATCTTGAGATTTAGAACTTGCCATGCTAGCATAGGTTCATAATTGTTTATCAATATGATTCGTGGTGTGAGATGAAAATACTTATACTGCCCGGTGTGATCTTAATGGATAACTTGCTCTTCAACCGTTATGTTTTCAAATTCTATAGACATATAGGGTCTAAGCATAATTGGTGTCTATTCATCTTCTATCTCTTTTGTGGATGTATGGGTAGTTTGGTATATGTATACTGACAGGTAGCGTGTACTTGTTTCGTGTTGTCCGATCAAATATCATAACCATTGCATATAGTGATTAAAGGCGTCAGATCTAAGCGGAGTATTTAATGAAGTTAGGATTCCATGGTTTATCTTGCATAAGTAATTCGATTTTAATTATCATTAGTTAAGTAATTCTTAGTTTAATAGTTTGCATCTTAGTTTAATTTAGATAATCAAAACCCAATATTGTTAATTGTCTTAGCAGTGCATAATAACCATGCATTGTTGCATAGGTACAAAACTCAATTAAAAACCATAACCAGATCTCTGTGGGAACGAACTTGACTTATTTAAACTCAAGGCATTTAGAAACTCTTCTAAGTTAGTCCAGGAATATCATGATAATCACACTGAGAATCAGAAGGTAGGAATAGGGTTCGAGTATGGTAGAAGGCATGGAATGGCAATTGCTTTTGATGATAGTTGTGCTGTCAAACCTCATATTCTCAAAAGAGTTTACAAACAGATTTTCAAAAATCTTCAATCTGATTTTGATGAAACCTCCTTGTTCATCAAACAAGAGCTACTTGATGAAGATGAGTGCATTGACAACACACTAAGCAAAGGAAAAGATACTGTCAAGTCTCCCGTGACAGAAACTCTACCAAGCAATCAGACAGAATGTTCTAAAGTAGTTGACAACAAGGATGAGACAGAAACTTTAAAAGATACTGTCAAGAGAGAACCTAAGACAACAACTTTCAAACCTGTTGTCAAGATAGAGGCAAAGAAAGGTACTGTCAAAGGTAGCTCGACAGCAACTTCATAACATACTGTCAAGGCAAATGTCTACAAGCCTAAGAATAGGAATGACAAGTTAGGGATTGACAAGAAGAATGGATATAGTTATGTTAAGGATGCCCCTAGGAAGCTTTGCAATAATTGTGGTTCATCTCAACATTTAACATTTGTTTGTAAGAAACCCAAACAGGATAAGATTAATGCATCCAATGTTAGTGGTAACTTACATAGAACCCCCATTATGCAAAGAAATATGGATGTCTGTAATAACATTGAATGTATGCCATGCAAAATTGTTGTTATGAGTACTTGTTTCAATTTGCCTATTCTATCTACTGAAAGATGCTCCTATCTAGAAACTGCTGAGACTTCTTTGTCTGCCTATGTTGGTAAAAAGGCTGCTTCCACTAAGAGAAAGACCAAGTCTAACTCTAGAACTAAGTGGACAGCAAAAGAAGTCAGACAGGAGGATTCTAGTGTTAATTTAAATGTGAAGCAGAATGATATTAACAATGATGCCGTAACTACAGGACCCAACAGAGTTTGGGTACCAGATGCAAATTAAAATCATCTGTTTTGCAGGGCAAGAAGCAGAAGCATGTCATGTGGATCATCGATAGTGGATGCTCCAGGCACATGACTGGTGATATAGCCCTGCTATCACATTTTGTGGAGAAAGCCTGCCCAATCATAACTTTTGGAGACAACAGCAAAGGTTACACTGTGGGATATGGCTGTTTCAAAATTGGAAATGTTGTCATTGAAGATATTGCTCTTGTTGATGGATTGAAGCACAACCTACTCAGTGTTAGCCAGTTTAGTGACAGGGGATTCAAGGTTGATTTTGATATGATGGTTTGTAATATCTATCACAAGAAGGATGGAAGCCTCTCTTTGAAAGGAGTCAGGAAAGGAAGCTTGTTTGTTGCAGACTTAAATTCTGTCAAGAAAGACAAGGCTTACTGTTTTTACAGTAAATCATCAGTTGGTGAAAGCATGCTTTGACACAAGAAGCTCTCACATCTAAATTTCAAGAATATGAACATTCTAATGAAGAAGGATTTGGTGAAAGGACTACCTCAACAAGAATTCTGTCAAGAAGGACCATGTGAGGATTGTCAAATGGGTAAACTGAAAAGATCTGTGCACAAGTCAAAGCAAGTGAATACCAACACTGAGCCATTCAAGTTAATTCATATGGATTTTTTTGGTCCAGTAAATGTTCAATCTCTTGCAAGAAAGAGATATGCCCTGGTAATGGTGGATGATTACTCAAGGTACGCTTGGGTGAAGTTTTTAGAGACAAAGGATGAAGCTGCTCAAGAAATCATTGATCACATAAGAGTTCTTGAAAGAACCCCTAATGCTCAAGTTCAATATCTGAGAAGTGACAATGGTACTGAGTTCAGAAATGCCACATTAGGAAACTTCTGTAAGGAAGAAGGCATTGTCCAACAATTCTCCACTGCCAGGACACCACAACAAAATGGAGTTGTAGAAAGGAAGAACAGAACTCTCATTAAAGCTGCGAGAACTATGTTGAATGATTCTAAATTACCAACATATTTCTGGGAAGAAGCTATTAACACAGCTTGCTACACACAGAACAGAACCTTGATCAACAAGACTCATGGAAACACTCCTTACTATCTGTTAACAGGAAAGAAACCTACTGTCAAATATTTTCATGTATTTGGGAGTAAGTGTTTCATGATGATTGACAACCATGAAAGGAAAGGAAAGTTTGATGCTAAAGTTTATGAAGGCAATTTCATGGGATATGGATTAGAAAGGACAGCCTACAGAGTCTATGTCATTGATCACAAAATTATTGAAGAAAGTGTAAATGTCACATATGATGAAACCAAGTTCCCAGGATTGCAAGAGGTTGGTCAAATGGAGCCTCTTAGTTTTGAAAATCAAGGGTATTTGGAAGAAGAAGAAATTGTTGCTGATGAACCTACTTGTACTCAGGACATTGAGTTTGAAAGAAATGCTGTCAACACCAATGATGCTACTCAGACTCCAGCTCAATCTCAAACTATATCAGCTAATCATCAGAATGAGAATGATTCTGGAGATGTTGAAGAACATGAAGGAGAAAACATCAATGGTGGAGAATCAACCCCTCAAAGAGGAAATGATCAAGCAGATCAAGAAAGAAGCTTGCCTAGAACCACTAAGTGGAACAGAGATCACACTAGCAATCTAATCATTGGTGATCCTACCACTAGTATAAGGACAAGGAGAAATGTTTCTGCTGACAGCATGTTCTCATGTTTTCTATCTCAAACTGAGCCAAAGTCAATTGATGAAGCATTGTTGGATTCAGATTGGGTGATAGCCATGCAAGAAGAGCTCAACCAATTTGAGAGAAATAATGTTTGGAAGCTGGTCCCTAGACCTAAAGGGAAGTCAGTAGTTGACACAAAGTGGGTTTTTAGAAACAAGTTGGATGGAAGTGGAAATGTGACAAGAAACAAGGCAAGGCTAGAAGCTAAAGGTTAATGTCAACAGGAAGAGATTGATTATGATGAAACATTTGCACCTGTTGCCAGACTTAAGTGTATGTTGAATAGC
Organism: Kitagawia praeruptora; assembly: GCA_037693485.1. Taxonomy (NCBI): domain Eukaryota; kingdom Viridiplantae; phylum Streptophyta; class Magnoliopsida; order Apiales; family Apiaceae; genus Kitagawia; species Kitagawia praeruptora. The sequence goes on along the minus strand of CM075350.1, from coordinate 55,736,743 downwards.
CACCTAGATTTGAGGATGTTGAGTTGTATGACTTTGTCTATAAGCTTTTCAAAGCACTCTATGGATTGAAGCAAGCCCCCAGAGCTTGGTATGAAACTCTCTCTACTTTTCTCATTGAGAATCAATTTACAAGAGGTGTAGTGGATAAGACACTGTTCTACAAGCACCATGGCAAGGACATCATTCTGGTTCAGATTTATGTTGATGACATAATCTTTGGTTCTACACATGAGAAGCTGTGTGAAAAGTTTTCATCTCGTATGAAGAGCAAATATGATATGAGCATGATGGGAGAACTGTCATTTTTCCTAGGTCTACAAATTCATCAAAAGGATGATGGCATCTTCATACGCCAATCGAAATATGTCAAAGAACTTCTCAAAAAGTTCAACATGGAAGATGCATCACCTGCCAAGACACCTATCTCTACTGCAACCAAACTGGATTTAGATCCTAAAGGAAAGAAAGTGGATTCTAGTACCTACAGAGGCATGGTGGGATCGTTGCTATACCTAACTACTAGCAGACAAGACATTATGTTTGCTACATGTCTCTGTGCAAGGTTTCAAGCTGATCCAAAGGAATCACACTTAGTAGCAATCAAGAGGATCTTTAGGTATCTCAAAGGCACTCCAAACCTAGGCCTTTGGTATCCTAAAGATACTTGATTTGACTTGATTGGTTATTCGGACTCAGACTATGCTGGATGCAAGATTGACAGGAAAAGTACAACAGAAAGCTATCAATTTCTTGGTGGAAGGTTATTGTCATGGTTTAGCAAGAAGCAACATTCTGTATCTACTTCAACTGCAAAAGCTGAATACATTGCAGCTGGAAGTTGCTGTGCTCAAATTCTTTGGATGAAAAATCAGCTAATGGATTATGGTTTAGAGTTGTCCAATATTCCTATTTATTGTGATAACACTAGTGTCACAGCCATCTCAAACAATTCGGTTCAACACTCTAGGACAAAGCACATTGATATTAGACATTATTTCCTAAGAGAGCATATTGAAAAGGGAACTGTGAAGCTGATTTATGTTCCAACAGAAAAGCAACTTGCAGACATTTTTACGAAGCCACTCGATGAAGCAACCTTCAACAGGTTGGTAAGTGAATTGGGAATGCTAAATCTGGTATGTTAACTTACTAGTTTTTACATTTTCAAAGTGGTTAAATTGCAGCTTGTGACCATAGCTCTCAATGTTACTGTCATGAGAAGTTACTATCTTATGTGCTACTTGTTTATTTGACAGTGTTGTGCCCAAAATCTCCATGGGCTAGATTTAGGCCCATTAAGCTATAGGGTCCAATCCATACGGGCCTGAAAATAGATCCATTACAAGATATGAAGACTAGACATGAAGAAATGAGCACTCGCTGAGTAGACAGTCAAGAAGCTACAAGTATTATGAGGTTCCTGATGAACCGGAAGCTGAGTAGATTACGAATGAACCAGGTTCCTCCCTGCAGAAGAGTTCAAGACAGCCCAGCAGCAGTAGTGAAGATAGCAAGAGCATATGGGAACCACAAAGAGGCTCCCCAAACTAATATATTTGTTATTTGTGCAGGTACAAGTACCTATAATGAGGTCCCTAAGCAATATGTCCCGAAATAAGGAGGTTCCTGAGAAACAGGTTCCTAGACAAAGGTTCCTGAGAACCAGGTTCCGAAATACAGGTTCCGAAATACAGGTTCCTGAGCACCAGGTTCCTGAGACATAGGTTCCTGAGCACCAGGTTCCTGAGCGTAGCCAACCAGAAAGAGACCGAATTATTATTGGAGTGTAATTCTAGGGCGCAGTTGATCCTAGAATGCCTCTAATAGACATGAGAATTATAGTAGGGTACGAACTCAAGTTCTACTCTACTTAGCCAACTAGTTCGTGAAAGGCTCTAAAGGAACCTGAGTCCTACACGAATTAGACAACCGAATACAGCTGGTCAAGCAGAATCAGCTTCGCATTAGAACTACGTGAGCTTGATCCCTATATAAACAAGGGTACGTAGGCACCTTGAGAGAACGGCCACAGATCTCGCTAATGGAACCTGCGATGATTCTCGTAACCTCTCAAGCTCAGCTCACCCCCACCATCAAATCACACCCAAATCACTAAAAATAGCCAATTACATATGTTACACTTGTAAATTCCAGCGGGCCTCCGAAAATCACGTTGATTACGAAAATCCTCCATCAACATTGGCGCTAGAAGGAGGGGCCCTTTTCTTGTTCGTTTGTGGAGGACAAACGAGATGTTAAACAAAACAGCGGGTTGTTTTTTATGGTTTTTGACTGATTCTTTAACCAAGATGTTCATGGCAGAGATTTCATGGGGGTACTTCTCCTGATGACGGAAACAAACATAAACACCTGGAGGGTGTCGAAAGGAAACAACGCAAGTGCTGGTGGATGTACAAGCGAGACAACATGGATGCTTATGACGGTACTTGTCTTTTCAGGATGATTTTCTGATTTCATTATGTAACAGTGGGGACGATATAGATGATAGCAACTGTTCATCAACGACAAGATAACCAGGATAGATGTGTTCTTTACGTACCAGGGGAGATTATGTGAACGTCACATCTGGTCCTGAACCAAGGGATGTTGCGTAGTGGTGAAGACGGCATAGGAACAAAGTTTGAATTTTTATCCGACGCGTATTGGTGACAACTCTGTGATGAGGACCATGCAGAGTCAAGGGCGAGAAACAATGAATATCAAGGAATTTAATGGCCATGGCTATACCTCATCAACAACGATGCTATACCTGTGTCGAATAGTGGATCTTTGTTGACAATGAAGTGGACATGTACAGGTGCTGGCCGACGATGAGTCGTCATTGATGTGTAAATGGTTGTGATCAGGGTGGTTGTCTCGACTGTAAGCACAAAACAACGGTGATGTAATATGTGACAAACCTAGATGATGAAACTTGCAGGTTGTATGTACCTGCTCGATGTTTTGGTAGCGACTAACCAGCAAAGAACCGTATGATTACGGGTTGTATAGCCACAATATAGGATCAGGAACAGTAAAGTACAGGTAGAATACAGGCCATAATGAATCTACAGGATGATGTTGTAATCAAATATATACATATGTGTGTATATAGTCAGGTTGTTGAGGTGTAAAGCCGGAGCTGTTGTGGTTAATGCATCTGTTGTACACACTTAGAATCATGGCAACCATACAATCAGAAAGTATGGGATCGATGGTAAAAGTGAGAAGATTTCTGAGTGCATATGGTAGTTACATCCTGGCATCAGCAATGAGCCAGTGAGTATAGAAGGAGGTATATGGAGTACGTGGTTGATAAGGCAGAACTAGGGGTTTCGTAAATAAGAAACAGGTGGTTCCTTGTAGCTTCCTCGACAAAGATAGTAATTATGGCTATGACAATGTTAACGTCGAACACGGAAGCCAACAGAACAATAGGTGTTTTGTATTACCGGGCTGTGAGATGATTCGGGTATCAAGACGAGGTCAAACCAATGCTGTGGAGTTGGACAATGGCAGCAATACAACAACAATAGTGTGGTTGGGTATTGTTCTGGGTAAAGCCAAAGAAAACTAAGAAAAGAGTTATAACAGAGCTAACGACATGGCTGGTTTTCTGCTGCAGAACGTAGAGACTTCCAAGACTCAAGGAGGCTAAAAGATTAAAGTGAATCCAAGCAGTTACACACATGACTGTAGAATGAAACAAAACACCAGCAGAATGATGCGTGTAAGCTTGTTCTTTCGAAGGTCTGGTCACAAACCTGAAGAACAATGTCGTAAAGATTCAGGGTTCCACTTTTATGTATATGGAGGACGACAAGCCATAATGGAGCAGCAGGTTTTGATAGCGACGATTACATGAAGAGAGAATGATGAAGCCTTATGATGCATTCAGATTTACATAAAGAAAGTAATATATACACCGTGTGTGGATTGTTTGAAGTGATGAAGGCAGAAAACATAGGCGTTATTAAAGCATCAACCAAGTATTGCAGTGATGTATGGGTTTTTGTTTTACCAGAAAATCAGCGAATTGGTAGAAGGTCTAGGCAATCTGAAGGTCCCCGCTTCTGCTTTGAAAAATAGGGAGATAAAAACCGTGACAGGCGAGGATTAACAGCAATGGTTCATCCTTAATACAACCTGATAAGATTGAGTCAGCGGTGATAGTACAATTATAATGAAGTGACGCTGGTGATAAATAGTGGCAGTGCTGGACATTTAGTATATGGAAGCCAAGAATAGTCAAGTAGATGCATTACATCATATGTGTTGAAGGTTTAACCCTGGATAGAGGAAGCAGTGGTGTGTTGAGCCTTGTGTCTTGGAGGTTCACACATACGCCTAGGTACATACAGGTCAAGAGGATGTGTTGCAGCAAAGTAGTCAGACGATACCCGAATTGAAGCACCTTATAGCAAAGTATCGGTGTGAAGCATTGGTATTGATTAATGGTACAACAATGAGATGGAGATCAGCACGTGTAGCCTTCACACATTCTGAAGAAAAATTATGCAGCTACAATGAGAAGACCGGACCTGATCTTGAAACCATAATGAGAAGCAAATGGTTTACAAATATAGGAAGAATGCACAGGTGTAGTAAAGCCGCAATTGATGACAACCTGAAGTCTAGTAAGTGGTAACAAAGGCAGGTCAGACAGTTAAAGATAGTTACGAATGATAATACCAGCATATCCGTGAATGCATGGACAGAAAATTACTCGGGCCAGGAGAAAAATAAAAAATAAAGATAAAAAACCAGAGGTCTTGCCACGGATCATTCCTCAAGAAGCTCTCTGTATACAAGGAGCCTATGGATGGGTTGTTTACGCGTGAAAGATGCTTGAGGAAAAGAGGCCAATGCAGAAAAAAAGAATTCTGATTGCAGTTTTTGAGCCAACTTCACGGAATAAACTGTTTTGATTTAGAAGGTTGCAGGTTCAGTATGATATACCGTTGGAAAGGTATCGGAGACTAGTTTCTAGCAAAATTTACGGCTCGTAAAAATATTTTTCTACAAGGAGTTATCCCATTTTTAGTAAGAGATGGTCAAGCTGTCCAGGATGGTGCATTTCAGAGAAAAACATTTGCATTAAGATGTTAAAGCATTAATGGGTAAAACCGAGGATACAACATGATATATAGAAGCCGTTCGAAGTCTGATGAAAAGAGATAAATGCGCTGTTCACCAAGGTTAAAGAGTGGATCTTAATATCAAAACTGGTGGAAGGCCCGAATCCAACAATGAAGAACGGAAGCTAAGATTGCAGCGAACCAAACAGCTACAACGTATACATAATGCTTTCCTCATATAATGGTATGGAAAAGAATGTCAAGACATGAGTACTGAGGTGTGTTGGCAATCTAAAGAACGAGTGAAGAAAATGCAAGTAGCTTCCAGTAGAGAAGAGAAGTAATCATGGAGCTTAAGTGGGCACCAGAAAGAAGCCCGAAAGAAGTTTGCAACTGTTGCGTGCAAATATGTACACTTAGAGAAGATAAATTGAAGCAGGAGATCATGTGGACTTGCTTGCAAAATTGAAGAAGTAAAAAAGAAAACAATAAAGAATGGTCTATGTGGTGATTAAAGAAGCAGCAGCTATGGCAACAGAGATGAAGAATTAAAGAAGTCAAGATGTGATAGTACAGAAAACGAAGTACACGTTCAGACTCAATCAGGAGCAACACCTTGAGCTAAGTTTTCTGCTCTCTTTTTATTATTTAATTCTACAAATAAATATGCATATTATGCCATGCATGCATTATAGTATTTGGTTAAATATAGAAAATCCATGCCAGACGTAGTTAAACAAGTGAACTAGAATGAATAGCATGCATTTTTTAGAGATATAAGCTAGAAATAGAAGTGATGAATTAAGTCTAGTAGTAGATCCCCGAAGCATCATATTAAGAGAATTCATTTGATTAGCATGTTGTTAAAAAAAAGTAGGCAAGTCATTAAAAAGAAATTAGATTTAATATTCTACATATATGACTTAAAGCAAATATTTACATGAGACATACATAATAAAATGCATGTGCATATTATGTGTCCTAGTTATCATATTCACTAATGTGCATTAATTATGTCATGAATATATATTTTGTTGCATTTGTATATATGCCTGCAAAATTGAGATATTGTGCAGGATTGCTCGCTAAGCATTACAAAACTAAAATGAGAAGCTTCATTCAATTCAGTGAGTATTTACGCATGCCGAAAATACTTTGCAAATAGTCTCTTTCAACATCTCTTGTTTCTTACAATGAGTTAGCTCGCGTAAGCTTAGAGGTGTTGCATTGGTATATTTGTATTTGATATAGAGATTCGTTCTCAGCGTGCATCATAAGAGGTTGAAAAAGATTGAAAGAAAGATGTCAATACAGATTATTCAGAATGAAAATAAGAATGGAAAAGACCTACTGGTAGAAGGTTCCTGCAACCAGAGGTCTCCCCCGCACACAAGAATTTTTTCTGATGAAGAAAAGATGAGGTCTCAAGAAGAATATACCTCACTCATGAAGTCATATGACAAAGAAGAAATTAGAGGAAAAGTTGAAGCTATAAGCAAGAATGGCACGAAGAAGTCACAGTATCGATCGAAGCGTTGAAGAAGATTTAGAATGGTTTGAAAAAAAGATCAGATATAGTTAAAGATTTTGATGAAGAGTAGATGCAAGAATCTGATTATGACAAGAGTAGCTTTGATAAAGTCGAACAGTTCAGGTCCCCCAACAGAGATAAGGGAACCTCTTGAAAATCAAAAAGAAATGAAGCTCAAATTGAAGAAAGCGCACATTACTCAACTTCACAGAGGAATGTTCGGCAACTTGTTAGAGAGCAGTTGACATGATCGATGATTAAAAGTGGTATTAGCAAAACCAGAGAAGTTGATATTTGTTATGATGAGAGAAATTGAGCACTTTGCATCTAGTTCTCCATCGAAGACAAGCTTCCCTGCAGAACTGGGGGGGGTAGTATAATTACTATTGCAATTGTAAAAATCAAGGATTTCAAAATTTTAAAAGAATTCGATTTAAGGAACCTCACGATCAGGTTCGAGAACCTCATAGCTCATATTTGGTTCAGAAACCTTGCGGATTGAGTTGGTCTAGTACCTTTAAGAGCAACATGCTTGCATCATGAACACGTCAATGAGTTTTCAAAGCTTAACAGAGGCTTCCACTTCACAACAGATCAATCTAAAGAAAGATCCAGGTGACACCTATCCATTTATGCTTACATATTCGTAGAAACCTCCCAGGTACGCGCAACAAACTCTTGCTATACATAAAGCATGCATAAGCATCTATGTTGTTGAGGTCTTACATGAGATAAAGCTATGATTATGTCTTGATTATGTTTCTAGATGTTAGAATGCACATTTACCTGCAGCTCGCAGGTTCCTTGATATTTACCTACATTTAGTAGATTCCTTGTTATTTACTTGCACCTCGTAGGTTCCTTAATGTTTACCTGCAGATCGCGGGTTCCTTGAAATATACCTGTAGCTTCCAGGATCATTTATATTTACCTGTAGCTAACAGGTTCTACGTTACTCATATGGAGATTCTGGTAATAGCTTCCAAGTATAGCTATTTTACCAACATCTAGTAGATTATTTGCTATTTTCTTGTAACTAACATGTTGCAGGATCATTCATATATGCCTGAAGCTTGTATGTGACAGCTTCCAGGACCATTGATATTGATTAAAAGCCAGTTATAAACAGCTTTTGATTAGCAGCTTCCTGCTAGAAGTTCTTAGCCAGACGATACTTGAGTAGAAGAAAGTGTACATACAACAAGAATTCTTAGGGATTCACCTTGTGGCCGGATTCACTTGGTGCCCCTAGTATTTGAGACGATTTACCTTGCACCCTATGGATTCTCTAAGTGCCCTTCTCAGGACTCACCTAGAGCCCAATTAGATTCGCCTTATTATATATCTGTAGTTAACAGATCTTATGTAGTTAACAGATCTTGTTCACCTGTAATTTCAGGTTCATTTATACCGGAAGCTCATAGCAACAGCTTCCAAGTTCACCTGTAGCTAACAGGTTCATATGAAGAGATTCTGGTGAACAAACCGTGAGAGCTTTCTATCCATAAAGGATCACGTAAGTCTTCATCAGACTAGTATTTTGATTAGACAGCATGACATTTCTTTTAGCAAGAATTGATCTATTTTGCTTATGATGAGGTTAGTCTTCCTTATTCTTCGAATGACGATGATGATTATAGCTTCTTTATTGTTCTTTTACGTAACAGTAATTACCCAAAAGAACTGGGGGTAGTATTCCTACTTAGACAATAATATGCATGTTTGATTAGCTATTTCATATGCCAATTTGAAAAATTTTAAGTGCTTGTTTTAGTACTTGTATTGTGGAACAGGTTACCTTGATTAACAGGTTCCTGTAGCATTGACAATATTTGCAGGTTACCTTGACTAACAGGTTCCTGTAGTTTTGACAGTATTCACGAAGTATGAGTATGAATTGACAGAATGTGCAGACTACGATTGATTGATCAGAATTAGCTTGTAGACAGATTGTATTGAGAAAAGTATTAAGCCTCGGGCAGCTTCCCGAGTAAGCATTGAATTAAGCCTCAGGCAGCTTCCTGAGCAAGAGTTAAGCCTCAGGCAGCTTCCTGAGCAAGAGTTAAGTCTCAGGCAGCTTCCTGAGCAAGTATTAAGCCTCGGGCAGCTTCCCGAGCAAGCATTGAACTAAGCCTCAGGCAGCTTCCTGAGCAAGAGTTAAGTCTCAGGCAGCTTCCTGAGCAAGTATTAAGCCTCGGGCAGCTTCCCGAGCAAGCATTGAATTAAGCCTCAGGCAGCTTCCTGAGCAAGAGTTAAGTCTCAGGCAGCTTCCTGAGCAAGTATTAAGCCTCGGGCAGCTTCCCGAGCAAGCATTGAATTAAGCCTCAGGCAGCTTCCTGAGCAAGAGTTAAGTCTCAGGCAGCTTCCTGAGCATGAATTAATCCTTGGGTAGTTTCCCGAGCACGCATTGAGAAAGCCTCAGGTAGCTTCCTGAGCAAATGTGATTGAAAAGCCTCAGCTGACTGAGCACGACATTGATGCCAAAAGCCTCAAGTTCCTTGAGCACGAGAATTAAAGTCCTGACAAAAGGCACCTAAAGTCCTGACAAAAGGCACCTAAAGGAACCTGTGTGGAGCCTAGACCGGCACACTTGTTCTTAAAGAGAAGCCTAATAAGCTCTCCCTCATGTGGAACCACCTTTGGCACATGGGAAGAAGGGATAAAATCATTAGCATTTACCTTCATAAGATGTCTAGCCTGACACATGAAGAAGAGGAATCTGTGTGGACTCCCAGAACGGCGCACAGGTTCCTACAATCGCCTCGAGGCACAAAAAGGAACCAACATGCCTCGAGGCATATTGGGACCTAGAGAATAGGATTGGGAACCAAGCAGGTTACCTTTCCAAGAGAAAAAAGGAACCAACATGTCTTGAGGCATGTTGGGACCTAGAGATTAGGATTGGGAGCCAAGCAGGCAACCTTTCCAAGAGTTGACCCGAATCGAACGAAAGAAATTATACTAACGTTAACTAGCTTCTGTTTTATGTTTGTTTTGCAGGGTTAGTGATTGTTAACAGTTATTCATAAGGAACCTGGTCTAGTTATTCAGCCATGAAAAGTTGAGAAGTTATCAAGAAAGGTTATGGTTTAGATTATGGTTTTGGAAACAGTACTCGAAGTATGAAGACAAGAGGTTCTAAGTTTACAAAGGTTTGAAAGCTCCAAGTAGAGCAAGCAGCTGAGGTTTCCAGGAAGCTATTTAGATGGCTCAAGAGGTTCCAGGGTTGTTTCATCCTACGAATAATGGAGATTCCTGGGGTTATAAGCAAGCTGCCAACGTATTTTATGAAAGCATTGGATGAGAGATCAGTTCATACAAGTCAGTTCGGAAGAAGAAAGAAGTATTGCTTGAACAATTAGAGAGTATTTATGACGAGTTTCGCAGTCTGACGATAATGATCTACGAGAAGACGGTTTCAGAAAAGTTTCCAGGTTAGTTTTTAGCACGATCCTTTGATTTTTGATCTGAGGATTTAATTTCGAATCTGCATACAGAAGTGTAGTGTATCCTGTTTCTTACGACGAGTTAGCTCATGTAAGCTTGGATGCACGATGTGAAAATTATGCATTTTCCCAAAAGGAGTAAATAAAGGTTGAACCTCTTGATTGGAAGCTGTTGAGGTGCCACTCGCTTTTCAAGACTTCTAGATATACAAAAGACATGTGAAGACATTGAAGACAAAGATCACCTAAGAAGATACAAGAGTAAGCAGAAGTATGATAATATCCCGAAACCTCAGAAGTGTCCTTGGAGAGATTTTGCAAAGTTATTAGAAGAATGTACAGAGAATGACTAGCAGTTTAAGAGTGAAGATTTGTCAGAAGAATGAGTTTCAAAGAAGAAGAATAGAACATGTTCCTCACCAAGAAAGAAGCTGATCAATACTATGTTTACTAGAACATTATGTGTCCTGTTTCTTACGCCGAGTGAGCTCATGTAAGCTTGGATACATGTTGTTGAAGTAATACATTTTAAGAGAAGTGATAAAGCATTGGACCCCATATCAGAAAGCTTAAAAGGTTCCTCTCGCATTGCATGACTTCAAGGAATCGGGGGGTAGTTGTTGTGCCCAAAATCTCCATGGGCTAGATTTAGGCCCATTAAGCTATAGGGTCCAATCCATACGAGCCAGAAAATAGATCAATTACAAGATATGAAGACTAGACATGAAGAAATGAGCACTCGCTGAGTAGACAGTCAAGAAGCTACAAGTATTATGAGGTTCCTGATGAACCGGAAGCTGAGTAGATTACGAATGGACCAGGTTCCTCCCTGCAGAAGAGTTCAAGACAGCCCAGCAGCAGTAGTGAAGACAGCAAGAGCATATGGGAACCACAAAGAGGCTCCCGAAACTATTATATTTGTTATTTGTGCAGGTACAAGTACCTATAATGAGGTCCCTAAGAAATATGTCCCGAAATAAGGAGGTTCCTGGGAAACAGGTTCCTAGACAGAGGTTCCTGAGAACTAGGTTCCGAAATACAGGTTCCTGAGCACCAGGTTCCTGAGACATAGGTTCCTGAGCACCAGGTTCCTGAGCGTAGCCAACCAGAAAGAGACCGAATTATTATTGGAGTGTAATTCTAGGGCGCAGTTGATCCTATAATGCCTCTAATAGACATGAAAATTATAGTAGGGTACGAACTCAAGTTCTACTCTACTTAGCCAACTAGTTCGTGAAAGGCTCTAAAGGAACCTGAGTCCTACACGAATTAGACAACCGAATACAGCTGGTCAAGCAGAATCAGCTTCGCATTAGAACTACGTGAGCTTGATCCCTATATAAACAAGGGTACGTAGGCACCTTGAGAGAACGGCCACAGATCTCGCTAATGGAACCTGCGATGATTCTCGTAACCTCTCAAGCTCAGCTCACCCCCACCATCAAATCACACCCAAATCACTAAAAACAGCCAATTACATGTGTTACACTTGTAAATTCCAGCGGGCCTCCAAAAATCACGTTGATTACGAAAATCCTCCATCAACAGACAGCATGTTTGCTATGACTATGCTAAATTCAAATCACATGCTTGTTTTAATTTATGCAATGAGTAGTCACGTGACATTAACTTATTTCATACGCGTGCTAGTGATAAGTATTCGTGTCATCTGAAATGACCCCGGGTATTTGTAAGTCTTTTTAACTTAAAGTGTAATTACTTTATTAAAAAGAAGAGTTTGGGAAACTGGAACGTCACCTAGGGTCCTATAAAATGTGCACGAGACTAAATATCATTTCACACTCAATCACTCACGCCTTAAGAAAGAAAAAGAGGATCTCTACAATGGAGAACAAGGATGTCATCGCTCAGAAGCCAAAAGTCTGGTGTGAACCAGGTCACGAAGAGGAAATAGAGGAGCTCTTCAAAGTGATGAATGAAGTGCTGGGAGAAGAATTAGCAGAGAAAGAGAAAGCTGCCAAGGACAAGGTCGAGAAGGATCTTGAAGACTGGTTGGAAATGCTAGTCTTCGTCGAGGTTCTTCTTCAAGCAGAAGGGCTGACTGATGAAACAGTTCATGTGGAACTATATGAGCTTGCTTCTGATGATGAAGAGGATGTATATTATTTTTAAATGTTTAATAAAAAGAATCTTTTCATCTTTTGCACTGTTCATGCTTTTTCTGCTAGATTCCCCTACCTTGGTTATCTACTGGGTAATGCATGTGTCTTTTTACTTGTTTGTGTGTATGGATGTTTGTGGATGTGCGTTAAACTAACAAATACGTGCTTAAATCGATAAAAATGCTATTTGGTAATTTTCACTTAAGCAATAGGCAAAGTAGATTAAAATTCATGACATAAATTATTTTCGCTTAAGTTGTTGTCAATAAGTGAAGATGTTGTCACGATGTGCCTTGACAGCAAGTTTCTTAGACGACACAATGGAAAAAGTCTTTGTCATGAAATTTAAAGGAAATTGTATAAATTGCTTAATGATGACAGTATGTTCTTGCGACAATGTTACTGTCAAGCAAAACCTGTTGTCATCCTCCTCTCAAAATTACTAATGAATTTGTTACAGCGCATAGGCTACTATCAAGATTAGTGGACCGAATTAATTGGGATTTTACCTCCACGATTTACAACCAATAAAAAGTAACTACCCACGACACCACGTGACTGATTAATGGGCTAAGACATTGCTACTTTCCCTTTTCTTAGTAAAACATTTGCTATGTTCATGTAAGCAACTGTCAAACACACAAGCACTTAACTCTCAACAGAACCTCTCTCTCTCTCAAAAGCAAAAATCTCTCTCCAAAGCACAAAGCAAGAAATGGCACCCAAACAATCCTCTTCTCAAACAAACTTTACTGGTATTCTCACTGCTGGAGATGCTGGTGAAGGTTTTAAAAGGCTCGTATCCTTTATCAACAAGTCCTATCTGGGTCATGCTATAACATCTACACCATCTTTAAACCTAGAAAGACTTGAAGAATTCTGGAACATTGCCCATGTTCCAGGAGGTGCAGGTAATGACACCATAAACTGCTCAATCAAAGGAGTTACCCGCACTCTCACAATTAAAGGAATCAACGAAGCTTTAGGAACTGGACTGCAAGCTAAAGAATCATACAAGGAACTTGCAAGTGATGAAACCCTAAAGAAGTTTTTCTTGAAAATTGGGTATTCTGGTCCTGTTCTTGAAGAGGGTACAACAAAATGGTACTCTACTGGTGAAATGGACAGAAAGCATTTGAGGAAAGAATGGAGCATGGTTTTTGATGTCATGGTGAAGGTTTTCTCAACCAAAACCACTGGCTGGAATGGAATTCCCTCCTATATCAAGAAGCTCACTCACTCTCTTGTCCATGGATACAAAGTGGATGTAGGAAAGTTGCTTATGAGCCAACTCAAGTCAGCTCTGAGCAGGAAGGTACATGTCTATCCTCGCTTTCTTACAATGTGTTTGAATTCATTATGTGGTATTGATGATAATGCATCTCTCACTATAGAATTCAATATTTTGAAAAGAAATACACACACATCACTCAATTCACAAAATTTAAATGCACATATTCCACTCTGTTTCACCAAGCACATGGCTGATCAAGAGCCTAATCTTGATGTAGCACTACCCTCTGGGTATGTTGTCTTTTCCCTTGAGAATGAAGCTGAATTAGACCCAAATTTAGTTAACCCACATTATACTCAATACATTCCTATCAGATCATCTAGACAACCAAAGACCACCAAAACAACTCTGCAAGAATCCAAGAAAAGACCCTTGGAAACTGGTGTTGGTAGTAGTTCTGAGAATGTTGAGGGAAAAACTGCACATGATGCAGCAAATAAGGATGTTAGTGAAAGTGAACCCACAGTGGTTCCTCTTGAGCCTAAGAAGAAGAGAGCTAAGAGGGGCAAAGCCACTGTCAGCCACCCCACAGTCTCACAAGAGGCTGTGAAGGACAAAAGGGAATCAAACACATCCCTAGGTGCTTCTTCTCAACAAGAAGTATCTATTGAAACTGGCATGTCTCCCAAGGCATCCTGTAAAGAGTCAGCACAACCTCATGTACTCACTCATTAGGAGCCTACATTTGCAGAAATGCATAGAGAGTTAGGGCACAGTAAGGGTCATGAAGCTTCTACTCTTGATGTTCCATAAGTTACCCCTGTGGAACAGTCAAAAATCTCTTCTATACCATCATCTTCTTTATTCTCTATTCCATCAATTGTTTCTTCTCAACAACCTAGAGAAGGGGACAGTCCCAACCCTTCAGGTTTTGATCATCCATCTCAAGTCATGGATGAGCCCCCATCAAGTGGCCCACAAGAACCCATTTCTCAAAGTGAAATGGATACCACTCCCTAAAACACTGAGCTAGATCAAGATGGTACTCTGCTAGAAAATGAAATAGCCAACATCTTGGTCAAACTCCAAAGAGCAACTAACCTCCAGGGAGTTGCTATCATAGCCTCAGCTATTGTCAAAGACACCACAAAAGTTGTTGTCAACCCACCTGTGGACAGTAACATTTTGGGTAAAGATGCTGTCACCTCTACACAGCTTGATCATGATACTGTAATTGTTGAAGATGCTTCAGATGATGATCAAATGACTATCTCTGTTTTGAAGGTACAATCTAAACTTTCTACTTCTTCAACTAAAATGCATGCAAGTACTGATCATACCTATGCATCTAGGATGAGTGAGGGAGTGAAAAGAAAAAGAGAGATAAAAGAAAAGAGAGGTGAACATAAAAATGAGAGGCAGTCAAACGAGCTGGCAAAAGGTGAGGGACTTGAGCATGTCCAGAGTGAAATTGAGGGAACCCCACACACAAAGGTACTAGGCCTTGAGAGTCATTTTGTGAGGAGTGATGAGATCACTCAGAAAAATAATGAGAGTGTGAGAAACCCTATAGCCTCCTTGCCCTAGTCTCTTTCTTTGCCATCAAAAAGATTGAGAACTGGTGGTCCTTCTAAACAAGCCGAATCAAGGTTGGAATCCCTTGAGGGCATATGTGCATCCATGGAAGCTAAACTTGATGCTCTGTCCACTATGGTAGCTACTGGTTTTGCTGAGATTAAACAGACTCTTATATCATTCTCTGCTATCCTTAGTGCTGCCAACTCAATTAAGGGGGAGAAAGTGGTAGATCGGAATGAGGGTGGAGAGAAAGTGGTAGATCAGAATGAAGCAACTCTGGTAAATAAGGAGAAACAAGGTGGAGCTACAGGTGAGGGGGAGCCAAGAAGTGAGGGGGAGCAGGTTGTGGAAGAAGGTGGAGATGGAAGTGAGGGAGAGCAAGAGGAAGAAGAAAGAAACTTTGGTGAAGAACTAAAGGAAGCTGGAATTGGTGAGTTGATTGAAGGAGAAATAGATGGTGAGGCAGTGTTGTTATCTAAAGAAGTATTGGAGCAATTAAAGAGGACTCAAAAGTCTGAGAGAACAGTACTGCCACCACTGAAAATCAATGATCCAAATCCTGAAGAAGTCGAAGCTCCATTCCAGAAGTTGCAGAAGGAATGGAGAGAAAAAGAAATTCAAAATGCTCTGGGTAAAGGCAAAGGCAAAATGCCTGAGTATGTGAACATATCTACTAGAACTACTTGGTTAGATGGAAGTGAATATGCCCTTGAAGATGCAGAATTGATGATGGTTGACCACATGGAGAGTACCTTGAACAACAAAGATGAAGATTTCAATAAGTTGGTGGATGAATCAATTAGTGAAGCAGGGGGAGCTTTTACAAAATTGGCATCAACACTGAAGAGCAAAGTAATAAGTATCTCTGTGAGAATTAACTTGGAAAGAAGATGGGTTGTTCAAGTTTATCTGAAAAACCGTTTGACCATATTCATCACAATGCAACTTTTACAAAGTCTGCATGCTAGAGTACTCCCAGTCCTTGGAACATTGGTAGTCAGAAATTCAACAACCTTCAATGATAGTCTGATAGCACAAATTAAAAGGATGGTTGAAGACAAACTCCCTGAGGTGATTCAAAATCCTTATGGTGTGTGTTTTAGAAGGGTCACAAAGACAGGAGCAAGAAGGTTGGATTTCTTACCATTGGATAAAGTTTCAGGACTAAGCACTGAAACAATCATGACAGTGCTGAAGAAAATTCTCAAATCCAGTATCACCAGTGACAAGGTTAAAGCTGTCAAGTATATTCACAGACTATTAGCAAAAAGAGATGGGGAAATTAGCTTAATCATAAAGAAGCTGATCTCTGATGCTAATGCCAAGATAGGAGGAAGTTGCACCTATGATGATACTTTGGATGATGATGAGGATGATATTGGAGGAAGTGGTGGACCTGGAGAAATCAGGAGTTCTAGAAGAGAAGCCTCTGAGAATGTTGCTACACAAACTCATATGAATGCTACCCAAGAAGAGCAAGAAACTCCCAGTACTGAAGAGAAAGATGTTGTCAATGATGAAGGGGAGTCAGAAATTCTTGAAGCCTTGGAGGCAAGTATCTTGAGATTAGTAGTTGAATGTTTTGATGCTGAAAAAGATACTGTCAACAAGGATACTATCAAAATGGCTGGAGACACCGAAGTGAAAGATGTTGTCAAGAGCCAAACAAAAGAAGTTGTTAAAGATGCTGTCAAGAAAGATGTTGTCAAGAGTCAACTTGAAGAAACTGTCAAAGTACGAAAGTTTGTTAAGAACTTCACGTCTAACAGAAGAAAGACAAGAGCACAAGCCTATCGTACAACCAAGATAAAAGGGAAGACAGTTGCAGCAGCAAGGAAAAAGAAGCATGGAGCAGTTTTGACAGAGAAGCCCATTGACAAGAGAAAAGTAAATAGTTTTGAACTATTGAAAAACTCAATAGATGGGATCATTACATCTATCTCATTGGAACTGGACCCAGTCAACAACAAAGTACGCAAGTATGATCTCAAGGACTGTGGAACTACATGCATAACTGTAGAACCAGATTTCACTATGGAGATAGTTTCACATGTGGTAGACATACGTGATCTTTCACGCAAAACGATAAAGGTAAGGAGAAGAATTGATTTCTTCATTTTGGAAATGATGATCACTCTCATGGAAACAGACCAAGATGTTTCCAGCAGTATCTTAGAGCATGTCAAAGAATACTATGCTAAAAGATATGCTAAATTTTATGAGAAGTATGGTGATTGGAGAGCACATGATGATGCAGATCTGGAAGTTAGTTCTGATGGGGAACCAATGCATGATGTGAACCTTACAGAAGCACATCGTCCTTTTACAAAGGTTGGCATGGTTGAATATGAAGCAGAACAAGCTTTTCAGGCTGCTAGAGCTAAATCATCCCAACCTACCAAACCTGCCAAACAAAGTGCTGAAGACCTAGAAGCTCTACTGAAGGAAGGCCACAAGAAAATCAACAAGCTATTCAATGAGGAAGCAGGTTATCAACCCTGTGTACTGGATAGTCCTCTGAGAATCAAGGATGATAAGCAAGAAATCTATGTTGATAGTTTTCACAAACTGAGGACCAGTATACTGAAGGATCTCTACTGGAAAGTTGTTAGATTAGTTCATAAGCTCGAAATGCTAGTTGCTTGGGAACTAGAGGTTATATTTGATCAAAGGAGAGATGAAGATCCAAAGCTAGACAGAAAGAGAAGAGAATCTCTGAATGCTTTTCCTGGAAGGAGATTCAAGATCATCCAAGGACTTTTGAAGTTCAGAACATACACTTATGATTTTGAAACTTGGTTTGATCTAAAAGATACTGAAGTATTTCCTTCTTGAGTGATTCAAGGGTACATTGAAGACATTGAAGATGATGCCAGAACACCAGAAG
The DNA here is from genome assembly GCA_037693485.1 of Kitagawia praeruptora. NCBI lineage: Eukaryota > Viridiplantae > Streptophyta > Magnoliopsida > Apiales > Apiaceae > Kitagawia > Kitagawia praeruptora. Next base: position 55,718,866 of record CM075350.1, on the reverse strand, counting down.
AAAAAGCTTTAGTTGAAGACCTCAAGAAGGCAAGAAATGAAGCTCTCAGAAGAGAGGGAAAAATCTTAACAACTGGAGACTGCTAAAATCAAGTTAAGTTAATCTCTGATTTGCTCATTCAATAGGAGCAATTGATTTGCGGTTAATTCATAAGCTTCATGTTCTAGATTTTTCTTAACATTTTTCAGATATGGTATTTCAACTATTCTGATCTATGTTAGTTAAGTTGTCAGCACGTTTTGATTGTAAATTTGTTGTTATTGTCCATAAAAACAAATTGGGGGAGATTGTTGGGATTTATGGGTGATAGCATAGTGACAACTTAACTATATTTCCCTGTACTTAGTTTTTACTAAGTTGAACATACTATCACAGCCAGAGTATGTCTTTGTAATCGAATAATTGTTGTCATGTAATAATTGTATGATTTGGGAGAAGTTCATACATTTGTTCACGCCTCAAGGAATACATCCAGAAGACAGCAAGAATAAAAATTACTGTCATGTTCTTGACAGTAAGGTTACAAGAAGACAAATGTTGCAAAGTCACGACAAAGCTACATCTGACAGCAACATTGGCTGAAGCATGGGACAGTAACATTTTCACACTTGACAGCAAGTCTGGAGTTCCGACAGCAACATTGGCGGGAGCTCGTACTGTCAACTACTGAATATTCCTTTGATAGCAGACTCGGCGGTTAAGGTTACTGTCACACTGAATTATTTGATTTGGGTATTTTTCTCAGTCAAAGCCCGTGACAGGTTACATGTTCAAGAAACAGATTTGCTGCAACACGCCATCGTTTGTAGTAGACCTGCAAAGACTAGGACAAAAGCTTAATATATTCACAAGACAAGGCTGGTCAATTCGAGGTATATGTAATATCCACATCTACTAGAATTGTATTAGCTAGAAATAGAAAGAATCTAGGTTGCTTTACTTGTAAGGTTTATCCTGTCTGTATAGCAATTTAGGAAAGTCACATGGGTGTACAAATTGTAATGAGCTGCCACTTGAAAACGACAGTAGCTCAACACCCCATGCGATAGAGACAACAGAGTATCTTAGTCTACTTAGATACACATCTCATATTCTTTTCTATGTAGATGTACGCACACGAAGCAATCTTGTAATCTCAAGAGACAACGAAGCTGGAGAAACTTTTCTCTAGGTTGTAGCAACACTTCACACAAGATAAATAAAACATTTATTTTGTGAGAAATCTTGTTTTCACTTATTGCTTGCATACATCTACTGATAACATATAATATTTATTATCGTTGTTGTTTTATAAAGATTGAATTTTATCATTATTGCATTCAACCCCACCCCCTTCTGCAATACTCCGGGACCAACAATACGTCAACTAGACAAGAGGACAAGATAGTCAATTTGCTCTAAAAAATTCCAGCAAGCGCTATACGGCCTGATGAACGGCCATACAGCAGCCCGTACAAAAGACTGCACAATCTGCACTACTTTGAACACTCTGCACGGCCTGTTGAACGGCCATACAGCAGCCCGTACAACAAACTACTCCATTTAAACTCAACGACCAATTTCAAAATTCATCATCGCCAAATGATAACGGCCTGCTCGGGGGGCCGTTAACATCCCTTTTCTCGTACTAATTTACTCAACGACAGGTTCATCTTCATCCATTTTTTGGTTGGAATCTTAAATTAAAGAGCTCCTTCTAGCACCAAATAACGGTGAATTAATCATAATTATAATATTAATGGTAAAGTTAAGGAAGAGATCTAGAATGGGATAAAAATAATATTCATTAAAATGTGTTTCTCTCCTTTTGGGAGGTACAACTCTCTAATTTACAATTGTCAACCCCTTAACAAGTGGGGTTTGATTAGTATTTATAGGGGATCCCTTGTGGGTCTCCTTAAGTTTACACTTATGGGCTTCAAGGCCCTAATATAAATACAAAAGTTAATGGGTCTAATACAATCTAAATTGGTCTTTTAATATTAATCTAAATACCAATTACTTTATTGGGCTTCATGGTCCAACACCATGAGACATGAATGGATGCTGTAAAATACGGGTGATTGCGGTCAGAGTTGGTTTGGTTGGATATTAAATTAGAACTAAATTTTATAGTAGCGGTTTTTAAAAAATTAAAATCATCTCGTAATTCAACAAAATCAAATCATTTTGTTCGGGGTTTTAGTTGGTTTGGATTAGCGAATTTTAGCGGATCACGACATATCTTGATTAATAAAATAAGGAAATATAATTATATTTCTCAGATGTAAAATTTTTTCTTTAAATACCCATTAATAATAATAATAATAAAATAATTAATTCATAATAAAATAAATCACTCGCAAATGACTACATTAACTCGTTTAGTAATCTCACGTTTAATAATCTGACGATCAATTTAGCTGCAACAAAGAAGGATAAAGGCAAAAAAATAATACAAAAATCTTCCACATTAATTTTGAATGAGTATATATATATATAATGGATTGATATGTACGACAAATTGATGATTGATAAAAATTAACATTAATTTAGTTTGTGATTAATAAGATGAAATTATGGGTGAGCACAAAAATCCGAAAATTGGATTATCCCATATTCCGATTCGGTATCCGTTTATGAAAATTCGGGAATCAGGATATCCGATCCAAAAAAATCGGACCGGATATTCGACCCAGTTTTTTTGAATGAATTCGGATACGGATCTGGATCACAACTTTTTATAAATTCGAATATTCAGATCTGATCCTTTTTTTAATATTTATTAAAAATGATTTATGCATTTAATAAATAATGAACTTATTATAGACAAATAATTCAATATTGGACATATTAAATTAAGTAATGAATTATCACTAATAAATTAATGAATTTATTGTGTATCACCTAAGTTTATAAGTATTTTAGGTGTAAAAGTAAATAGGGATGTACTTAAGTGTAAATTTATAAAGAGAAAAAGGACCCTGAGATACATCTCAGGAAGTTTTCTAAGATTATCAGTTTTAAATTTACTAGGCTCGCAGGGCTAATTAACAAAATTTTAAATGAATCGTGATTTTACAAAAATGTCCCCCATATTTCCATACAAAATTTGTATATCTCAGGGAACTTACTCCATAATCCATATAGTTATATGTGAAAATTTCGTAACCTCATGTAAGTTTTTTTTAAATCTACCTTGATAAATATTTTATCCTACTTAATCATTTTATCGAAAATGATTGATTAAGATAATATAATATTAAAAAATTAAAAAAAACAAATGGAAGAATATTATTTTTTAATAATAATTTTTGTCACTTAAAATTATGAATTCAAGAGATGACGTGTTAGTTCCTCTATCCCGTTTATATTGATCATCAATCAAAAGCATGTATTGAGCAATTAAGTGAAAACTGCCAAAATTACTCTCAATTGTTTGCATACTTTGAAAAACATATATAACATTATTAATATTTAATTTGCTTTATTTAGAAAATGTGGCCACTATTTTTGGGACATGCAAAAAATGAATTGTGACCAATGTAAAAGGTAAGAATGGAGTATTAATATTTCTTAAAAAATATTTATAAGAACTTGTTAAAGAAATGAACGGTAATTTATGATAGGTCAAAATAAAATTAGGAAAAAAATGAATATACAAATGTTAAAATATGATGTTATCTAAAATTTTATTAATTAATTTATCATTTGTAAAGTTAACAATAACTTATTTAAAATGTAATAAAATTCATTTATTTATACAAACTTAAGTAAATTTTACTTAATTAATTCGGATCCGGATTATCTAATTTCCGATCCGGTTTAAACGGATATCTAAATTCCGGATATCCGGTTAAACGGGAACCGGAATAAATTTTTCATAATCCGAAAAACCGGATGTCTAATACGAATTTTAAAACCGAACCGGATATCCAGTTTTGCTCACCCCTAAATAAAATTACTTCACGTTATATAATCATAAAATATCAATTCAATTAAAATATATATGTACATAGATGTGGTTCGGATTGAAAGCGGATTGGATTGAGATCAAATCAAAAGCAACCTACAACCAGCGAACTTTTAAACTAGTAGAATCGAAATCGTAAATCATATTTTGGTTATTTTTAAAGTAGTAGAACCGAAACCGTAAACCATATTTTGGTTTCGGGTCGAATTGGTTCAAATTCGAATTAGTTTATGCGGATATAAAAATGAAGTCAGTTCCAGTATAAAAGTTGCAAATATGTGATTCAGTGTGGGGAAAGGTTTTACAATTTACACTTAGGTTGTCTTACATATTGACCATTGCTTGGATAACGTAGGCTATAAACTGCATAGTATCTTGCAATACAATGCATACAATTAAGCTGGTCTTGTAAAAGATTTACAGTACAATCTATGTTTTTTCTGTGACAGCCCATGAATTAGCAAATCTACTAGAACAGCAGATTTAATTAACAAAAGGGAGTTCGACTGGACGAATCTAACTTAGGAAGAAATAATTAGCGGAACGTACGTTCAACAAATTCAATCTCAAGAAAATCAATTTGAGGGTTCCAATTAACACTGTTCCTGATCGAAAACTCAAGATCATTACACCTTGTACAAGTCCTGCATACTAAAAAATTAACAGCATTGGTGCAATCTCACTTAACAATAATAGTAGAAATGTTTAGGTCCTTGAGTAGCCGTAATCGTTCCTGGACTTCGACTTGTTTAACAAGTTTAACGCAACTTGGCCAACTAACAAAGCTGAATGTATGCAAGAAGCCATTAACGTACGGTACTCTTTTTGTTTTCCAAGAGAAAACAATCCCGAGTGTAGGTTTAATTTATGCCATATGATCTTTTTGGTGAGCGACAATTCTGTTTTTAACACACTTGTCCACTTACAAAGCCGAATAAAATTTTGTGATTTCCTTTCTGTTGGTGTTACCTTATGTTGAAGCAAAGAACTCTTAATTCCACTACTGCAGGCTGCAGCTAAGCCGAACATCCAACTTCCACCTACAATGTATTCTTCCAACTCAAGATAATGAATCAGAGGAAGCCACATTACATTACAGTTGGCTCTTTCCTTTCCTCCAAAGACTGTCTGTTACAAATCTTTAAGTATAATCGAAGATCATAATCTCTATTACAAAAATTATTTCACCTATATATAGTAACATCATAAACCTAATCTCCTTCCTCAGCCACAGCAACAGTTATGAAGTTGACAAAATCATTCTATACTCTCTCCCTTTTCCTTATATCACACTTTCTCACAACCGGTATATATACTTCACTATTTTTTTTCTTTTTTAATTTTGTGTGTGTCTGTGGACTTATCACAATCTATTAATTTACATAAATTTTTTTATATCATCTAAGTGACAAGCCTATATATGCAGGACATCAGGTAGCTGAAGCATGCACATTTACTATAAGCAATAGATGTCCATTCCCCATATGGCCTGCAACAGCTGCAAACCAAGGCCATCCAGTTATAGCCAAAGGCGGCTTCTGTCTTCCACCGGGCCAACTGAAAAAAATTCAAGTCCCCGGAGACTGGACAGGGCGCATATGGGCAAGAACTGGCTGCAACTTTGCCAACAACAACTGGAAAACAGGTTGTCAAACAGGTGATTGCGATGGTAAACTAGAGTGCATGGGAAGTACAGGCCTCCCACCAGCTACACTTGTACAAATTGCACTTCAAGCAGACAAATCAAAACCAAGTTTTTACGATGTTAGTGTAGTTGATGGATACAATCTTCCTGTTTCTGTTATGACAAAGCCTTACTCTTCTAATTGTCGAATTAAAGGGTGCATTAAAAACATGAATGAAGTTTGTCCGGAAGAGCTTCAAGTGTTGAATGATGCGAAGGAAGTTGTGGCGTGCAAAAGTGCTTGTTTGGCTTACAATCTTGACAAGTTTTGTTGTAGAAATCAGTATGGGAGTCCAGACAAGTGCAGGCCAAACGTGTACTCACGTATATTTAAAGAAGCTTGTCCTTGGTATTATAGCTATGCGTATGATACACCTGCACCGTTGGTGAGTTGTGCATCAGATGAGTTTGTAATGACTTTTTGTCCATCTAATTGGGGTGCTGGGAATGTAACTGCAGAGAGTGAAGAGGCCTTGTCTGGCTACTGAGTCTTGGCCGGAAGCTGACTTGAGTAGTATGAACCTTGATACATTATACTGCAAGTAAATAATGAAATCTGAGTGATGTCTTAATAAAATTATTTACATAATTAGTTGATCACCTTATTTAGTCAGATCAAGGGTCCGTCTGGCTTATATTTTTTTTAAAAGTCACTAGCCAGTAGTAACTGGATTCCCATCTTCTTAGAAAATTTCCTCTCCAACTAAACTTCACAATATATTTCCATCAAATTGCTAGCACAAATGATAGATAGCTCAATCACTAGTCCATACAAATTGCCTTTGTTTATGTTTTTGCTGAACTAGTATTTTTGGCTCCCCAGCATACCCATGGTTTGAGGCCATTAGGAGTTTACAATTCTGCACAGTGCACCCAGTTCTTAACTATTCTAATAGAGCGTCGTTAAACTTCGTATATTCAATCTGCAGATTGTCATTTGGAGTATGCAGTTCCAAAAATAACAATGCATTGGTCAGCATTATATTCAACCCCTGTGATCTAAATTGTAAATCTGATGTCAAGTAGTCATTACCAAATAAAAGTAAAAAACAAGTATAGTGAAAGACTTTTGCTAAACAATTGTTTTTCAACATTTAAGAGACATTAGCTACCAAATAATGATGAGTAGTAATAAGTATCACCTTGGATGAAGACACTTCTAGAGAAACTATATGTCTGTCACTTCCCAAACCAGATAAAGAGTGCACATTGCAGCAAGCTAAGGCTGCCAGCACTCTGTCACTTGTGTGGCAAAACATGGGAAATTCCTTTGCTTCTGTTCTTACAAACAACTTCTATACAAGTATAGTTTGAGATCTTTCCAATTAGCAATCCACAAATTTATAGAATAAAATTTTTAATGTGCCCTACATCTACAAGGTACATAACTCAGATATTATATTTGATTAGTAGGAAACTAGGACCCCTAAATTACAGTTTGTAAAATATACATCAGATTTCAAACTCCAATTAAGGAGCCCTATAATCTAATTAGGATTGCCAAGCAAGAAAGTTCACAATGGAAATTATGCAAGTGTAACTCAACCACCACACTTCTGCAGTAATATAATGCAAAACGAGAAAAACTAATATTAAATATGAATAATCCATGTCCAGAATTATCATCCATGCTGAGCTTTAATGAGTTTATACAGTTTATTGGACCAAGTTCTGTTACAGATCCCAACCTCGACACACTAGACTGCATATAGTTACAATACTGATAAATATGCTCTCATACTTCTCTTCTCGTTCACAATTGGAGGGCCTCCACTTGCGAATGAGAAGAGAATTTGCGATTATCTTATCAAATACACATGCATTTAGACGTTTGGTACAATGCACAGGTTAGAGACGAAGACGGATGTTATAAGATATTCGGTTCTCTTGAAAGGATCTGCTAGTCTGCAACAAGTTTTAAGTTTGCTCCACTTCTGGAATGGTGAGGTTGAGGTACTAGCAACATAGCATGAAGTTTCACACTTAAAATCAACTCAATTGACACTGAATAATGAATATCACTCCACACAAGCACTTCACTAGTATGGTTGATTGTTCACGTACTGAACTTTAAAAGAGAGACGAATTTTTTTTTTTTTTTTTGGGGGGGGGGGGGGGGGTACTCTTTGGAAAGGCTTAACTGGCTAATGATACATACATTAACTAGTAAAAAGACTGTCGGAGAAAGGAAATGTATATATCACCGAATTGCAAATACCTACAAAGCTACAAGTTCCCAGATATGTATATCTGCTTGCATGTTCTGATTTGCAAGTGCTACATGTCAATAACTACTATATACTGGGGTTGCTGCATCTGCAAAAATGTTTCACTTCTACCATTCTCATTGGCATGTGTAAATCTGTAAAGTCAGAATCCTAATATGCACATTCCTTTGCAACTAATTTGAGTACCAGAATATTTGGACCATGTTTAATATCGAATGACAAATTTTACAAACACTTGTTAGTAATTATTAACAGTTCTAATTGACTTTCAGAAAGACAAAATTGGAACTTAGTGTTAGTTATTGTGTCTTAAAACACAGGGTATAATAATGTATAAAGATTATGGAGCAACCAAGTCATTAGTACATGTACTGTCGTCTAGCCTAGGGTTCAGATGGACCAATGGTTAACTGAGCTTCAAAGGGTGATCTGAATCGTGACTAGGAGTCTAAAAATGATTCCCTGCTCGTAAATTCATCACAAAAATATCCTAGTTACTCAGTTCAAAAAGGAAGAAATAGTATGTTTTTTTATGTTTTGTCAGCGAGTAACTCAGGTTTCAAGTACTGAATGTAATCAAGAGCTTCAGTAATTATGAGACAAATTCCGAAGTTTCACTCTCTCTATAACTTCACCACAATTCTGAATTTTACAAAAATTATCCACACACTTCACATTTTTCACTTCCATTGCTTCCTTTTCTTCCTTGCAAAGATTCTTCGCTTTAAACAATAAAGTGACAAATCGAAATTACTCCTCAATGAAAATTGATACTCGGCATTCCATGAATTCTACATAACAATAAACCAAGTACAGTTTGGTAACAATAAATAGAGAAAGCTAGCAATCACACAAATCAAATAAACGAAACAATTGTTCATCAAATTAGGCTCCAACAGTACTAGGTGAAGGGGAAGAGTCAAGTACCTGATAAGTACGGAAGAAACTAAGAGGCATTCAAGCATATGTTTGGATCCTCTTAGCTAATCATACGAACTAATCATGCTTACATACGGGTAATCAGCTTAATCCCTAGCTAGTCCAAGTTTTTCAGCAATGATCAGACTATGCTAATCGTATCAAACAATTTATCCAACACCTCAAAAGCATTAATGGGGCTGCTTCCACCCACTGGTCCTCCCTCTTTCAAACAAACTGAAGTAATCTCATCAGGCATCAAACCAGTCATGTACATTCTCTTACTCCATTCCACAGACCTATCGAAAAGAAAAGATTACACCTTTTGGCACAAGTACTGATGACTAATGCTATCTTAATCTAGCTCATTCCCATTTTATGTGCTAAACTGCCTTGTAGACCTCAATGATAATGACATTGTTTCAACAAAAAAAATGGTGGGTCTTGATTCAAATGAAGAAAGGTAGAGTCTTTTACCAACAAATAAACATGGGTATATTTTATATAGCCCCCCTCAACAAAAGTTACTCTCTCTCAAAATAGGGTTTTGAGAGTCGACCCTCCCCCCGCCGCCCCCCTCCCCCCTCCCCCCTCCCCTTTCTCTTCTCCGCCCCTTTCCATTCTCTTCTCCGCCTCTCTTCCTCATATTTTCCCATCAACCATCTCCCTTTAATTCAACCTTCTCCTCCATTCACCAATCCATTTCTCTCCCTCCATTCTCTCATCCGAGCCCAAAATTTCTATGTTTGTTTTATTCAATAAATTTGTGGTTTTGATCCAAAAACCATGATCTTTGTCTCCATCTTTTTGGTGTTTGTCTCCATCTTTTTGGTGTGTTTGTTGTATTTGTGTTTCGTTGTTTGGTTGTTTTTATGGATGGTGTTATGGGGTATTTTGAGAATGAATTTAATGGTGTTTTTGGAAATCTGGGAAGGCCATGTCAACGCTGGAACGGTGGTGTATATCACAAGAGCTCACCTATCACAACGAAAGATTGTTCAATTTATGGGGTCATCTGTACCTCCAGCCTCAGTTGGTGCAACTGATGGATCTGAACACTGGATTATCACCTGTTTTTTATGTGTTAAGGTCAATTGTGATGCTACTATTTTCAGGGATATTGGTGTCTTTTGGATATCTCGGGCATCCTTTGCATTCATTTTTAGCGTCAAGAATATTTGTATTCAGTGTGTTAAGCAATCTGGAAACAATGCGGCTAATTGTTTAGCTCGTCTATTTGTTTTTCAACCTGGTTGCATGGTCAATTGGGGGTTTGTCCCGATTAGACTTGTTTTAATTTAATAGAATGAAATTAAAGCTTTGTCAAAAAAAAAAACATGGGTATATTTCAAGAACTTGCAAAAAAATAAAAATCACAGAGGTTCATGATTTTAAAAATGAAAAAAATTGGGTTATAAGATCCACCGAGGTGGAGGGCCTTAACCGGATGTGTGGTAACAGGTAATGCTCAAGAGAGCAGTTCCCGTCCCTGTCAGGGGAGATGCCAACCATCTCTCCTTTCTACGAACACAGTTCTATATGTTATGGACTTGCCTATTTATACATAGATGAAATATGTAATGTCCTCGATGTGGGACAAATTGAGGGGAAGTACATAACCATTCTGTTGTTATTTTTTGTGCATCAATTGCTTTTGTTTAAAAAGCCTTTTATTTTTCTTTAGTTTTTACACAACAATATTTATATTTTTAATTATGTAATAGATCCTTTTTATAGGATTCACAGTTATAAAAGTTAACAAATATATTAACTATAGGATTGCGTTCTTGATATTTTAATACTTCAATAATACACTTTATCTATATGCTAATCTACGACAGAAAAAAATTTAGATTTTTTTGTTCAGTTGATAGTTTTGGTTAATCACAAAAATAACAAAAATATTTGGATTTTTTAAAAATAAATATCCGAGAATCGTTGCCTTTATTATTTATACTGATTATAACCCTTGCAACACACGGCTCCTTGCCTCCTTTTTTAATATCTAAAATTGTATTAAGATTTTTAAATTTTATATATTAATTTACATATCAAATTGTTGTTAATTTACACACACACACACACACACACATATATATATATATATATATATATATATATGATTTTATATGTTCGATTTAATATTTGTACTCTATCTTGAATTCTTAAAATTTGATTTGGACAATTTTACAACCCACGTGAAATTAATAAAACAAACTTTACTTTTAGTGATGGTTTAACATATATTTTCCAATTAACACTACGCAGAAACAAAATAGTTAAGAAATTAACGATTTTTTACGTTGAAAATTCTATTCGAATTATGAATTATAGTTTTAATTCGTTTTGATATCAAATGCCCTTGTTATTATTTAAAGATAGCTCTATTAACAAATAACAACCAAATACAATTTTAATAATAAGTATATGAGAGATTTTGTCCAAAACTTTGATAATCGATAGTATGGTCCTCCGTACCATTAAATAAATATGAATCGTTAGATCTTAAAATAAATAGATGAAAAACGTTGGATCTAACATAAAAAGTTTTTTATACTTTTATATATTATAAACTAAAAGTGCATTTATATTGAAATACGAAAAATTGTATGTCAATGAATTAAATCATATATAATTAAGTTTTTTACATTGAATAGCATTATCAATGTAGGACTTCTACATTGAATAGGATTAATGTAAAAATTGATCATCTTTTTGTAATACTCTTATAACATAATTATATTTATAATACATAAAATATGATTATTATATACTCGTATATAATATATAAATATGTTGTTGGTGAATATCGAACATTTGACCTATGATAGTAGTACTCTTATATTATCCCTCTAACCATTGGATCTTACATAAAAACATATTTTATATTTTATTATGTTATAAAGTAAAAGATGTATTTATATTGAAATACGAAAAATTGTATGTCAATGATTTAAATCATATATAATTAAGTTTTTTACATTGAATAGCATTATAAATGTAGGACTTCTACATTAAATAGAATTAATTATAAATGTAGGACTTCTGCATTGAATATAATAAATGTAAAAATCGATCATCCTTTTTATAATATTGTTATAATACATTAAATATGATTGCTATATGAATCTATCTATTCTATTATATTAAAGCTGAAACATTAAAAGTTTGGTTGGTTGGTACCTATTGAATTTACCTAATTACCCTTACTCAATTACAGATCTATTAACTAATCAATTTCTTTTTTCAGGTTACGCATATTATATTTTCTATTTTCAAGAACTAAATAATTTCCCTTTTCAAGTAAAATACAATATTTTTTATATTTTATCTAACTAAAATTTCTCATCTAACTAAAATTTCTCATTTATTAATCAATTTCCTTTTTAAGTTTAAACATATAACCTTTTCTATTTTTCAATAACTAAATAATTTCCTTTTTCATTTAAAATAAAATATCTTTTACATTTTATCTAACTAAAATATCACCTTTTTAAAAACACTACGAGCAATTTTGTGTAAAAAAATAACTTAATTATGTATAATCGCTATTAACTAATCAATTACCTTTTTCAGTCAAAACACGTTACCTTTTCTATTTTCTCTAACTAAAATCTCTCTTTTTCCAATTATATTATGGATGGTTACCTTTTTCAGCAAAACACATTACCTTTTTTCTTTCTTCTTACTAAAACCTCCATTTTTCTAATTATATTACAGGCGTTTCTATTTAATAATAAAAATAATAATATTATAATACTAATAATTAACCAATTACCATTTCAGCTAAAAAAATAACATAATTATATATAATTATTATTAACTAATCAATTACCTTTTTCAATCAAAACACGTTACCTTTTCTCTTTTCTCTAACTAAAATCTCTCTTTTTCCAATTATATCATGTACGGTTACCTTTTTTCAGCAAAACACGTTACCTTTTTTCTTTCTTCTTACTAAAATCTCCATTTTTATAATTATATTACAGGCGTTTCTATTTAATACAAATAAAATAATAATATTATAATACTAATAATTAATCGATTACCTTTTCAGCTAAAATATATCATCTTTTCTATTTTTTTCTAATTACATTCCCTTTTTTTTCTATAAATATAACGGGTAGCGTTAATTTCTCATTTTCTAAAAACTATGAACAATTTTATTTCATAAAATAACATAATTAAATTATAATTACTATAAACTAATCAATTACTTTTTCCACATAAATCATTCACGTTACCTTTCTATTTTCTCTAACTAATTTTTTTTAAATTATATCACGGATGGTTCTATTTAATAAAATAAACTTATAAACTTATAATATTTTTAATTAACCGATTACCTTTTTCAGCTAAAACATATTATCTTTTCAATATTTTCTAACTAAAATCGACAATATTATTTTCTCATTTTCTAAAAACAATATGAGCAATTGTATTTAGTAAAATAACGTAATTCAATTATAATTACTATAAACTAATCAATTACCTTTTTTACCTAAAACAAATAATCTTTTTAATTTTCACTAACTAAATTCTCTATTTTTCTAATCATACCACAGACATTCTATTTAATGAAATGAAGTAATAATTACTAATAATTAATTGATTATTCTTTTTAACTAAAACCTATCATTTTTTCTATATTTTCTAACTAAATCCCTCCTTTTCTAGAAATATCATGAATAACACTTATATAATTGTTATCAAATCATCTCATATAAAAAAGTAAGCCTCCAAAATTCATGTTTTAAAAAAATTAATTTTAATTAATGAATTTTTTTATATAATATAAAAAAAATCCGTGCATCGCACGGGTTTTAGGCTAGTACTATAATATAAAAGCCAAAACATTAAAAGTTTAGTTGATCGGTCGGTCGATCGGTACGGTACCTGTTGATTTTACTTATTTACCCTTACTTAATTATAGATAAAATCCATATTTGAAAAGGTAATAGCTTAAAAAAGAAGTAAAAAAGCCAAGTTTTGGAAATAATAGATTTTAGTTAGAAAAGATAATAGTCGAAAAAGAAGTAAAAAAAGATAAGTTTGAAAATGAGATATTTTAGTTTAAAATTATAGAAAAGATATTACCTTTTAGCTGAAAAAGGTAATCAATTAGTTATTAATAATTATAATATTATTAGTTTATTTCATTAAATAGAAGAGATTTTAGTTGGAAAATGTACAAAAGGTAATAACTAATTATAATATTATTAGTTTATTTCATTAAATAGAACGACCCGTGTTATTTTTTGAAAGAAGAGATTTCAGTTGGAAAATGTACAAAAGGTAATAACTGAAAAAGGTAATTGGTTACTTATTAAGAAATATAAAATAAGTAAAGAATAACTAAGTAAGGGTAGGTGAAAAAGAAGTAAAAAAAGCATGTTTGAAAATGAGATATTTTAGTTATAAATATAGAAAAGATATTACCTTTTAGTTGAAAAAAGTAATCAGTTAGTTATTACAGTAGTAGTTATGATATTAGTAATTTATTTCATTAAATCAGACGACCCATGATATTTTATCTAACTAAAATTTCTCCTTTTTAAAAAATACTACGAGCAATTTTGTTTAATATAATTACTATTAATTAATTGATCAATTACCTTTTTCAACCAAAATATGTTACCTTTTCTTTTCTTTTTTTAACTAAAATCTCTCTTTTCAGCTAAAACGTATCATTTTTTTCTATATTTTCTAACTAAAATCCCTATTTCCTAGAAATATCACAGAGCAACATTAATTTCTCCTTTTCTAATAAAACTATGAACAATTTTATTTTGTAAAATAACGTAATTAAATTATAATTACTATAAACTAATTAATTACATTTTACACCTAAAACAAGCACATGATATTTTATCTAACTAAAATTTCTCATTTTTTAAAAACACTACAAGCAATTTTGTTTAATATAATTACTATTAATTAATCGATCAATTACCCTTTTCAACCAAAATATGTTACCTTTTTTCTTTTCTCTAACTAAAATCTCTCTTTTCAACTAAAACGTATCATCTTTTCTATATTTTCTAACTAAAATCCCTCTTTTTCTAGAAATATCACGGGTAACATTAATTTCTCATTTTATAAAAAACTATGAGCAATTTTATTTAGTAAAGTAACATAATTAAATTATAATTACTATAAACTAATCAATTACATTTTTCACCTAAAACATGTTAACTTTTTAATTTTCACGTTACCTTTTCTATTTTCTGTAACTAAAATCTCTCCTTTTCCAATTATATCACGGGCGGTTCTATTTAATTAAATAATAAAATCATAATACTAATAATTAATCGATTACTTTTTTTTAGCTAAAACGTATAATCTTTTCTATCTTTTTTAATACCTATTTTTCTAGATATATCGCGCGCAACATTAATTTCTCATTTTCTAAAAACATTACGAGAATTTTATTTAGTAAAATAATTTAATTAAATTATAATTAATATAAATTTATTAATTACCTTTTTCACCTAAAACATGTCACCTTTTGAATTTTCACCTTACCTTTTCTATTTTTTCTAACTAAAATCTCTTCTTTTCCCATTATATCACGTGTGGTTCTATTTAATAAAATAAAATAATAGTATTATATTACTAATAATTAACCGGTTACCCTTTTCAACTAAAACCTATCATCTTTTCTATATTTTCTAACTACAAGTCTACAATCCCCTTTTTTAAGAAATATTACGGATAACCTTTATATAATTATTATGAAATCATCTCATTGAAAAATTTAAATCATTCATGTTTTAAAAAATCAATTCAAATTAATAAAAAATATATAATTTATAAATATGTTGTCGGTAAATAACAAACATCTATGGTAGTACTCTTATATTATCTCTCTTACTTTTACTTTTATAATATAATAGGATATAAAGAGTAAAAGAAATCTGAAATTTACTACTTAAAACCATGAAATTTTGTGTGTTTAAATAAAAATACCTAATTAAATATTTACGTTCATTCAAAATAAAAGTGCCTAATCCATTTAATTGGCGACCATTGAACAGTAACTAACTCATTTAGGTTGGGGGCGTTATGAAACCTAGTTCATTTGATTTGTGCTAGTTAATTTTTTTAATTTATTATTATTATTATTATTATTATTATTATTATTATTATTATTATTAGTATTTTTTTTTTGATAAACCGAATATATTAAAAGGCTCAAGGCCACAAGATCCAGCAAACAAACCGGCCCAAACAAGCAAACGGGCTCCCAACATAGTAGTAGCAGATTAAGAGAACAAGGAAATTAAACGAAATAAAACAAAAGGACAGGAAATTGAAACGACAAAAAACTAAAGCTTGGACAGGAGCAAGGCCCAAGAAGACTGCAACGATCAATCTTCCTGCATCTCTGCAGCTTCCCCTCCACCTCCAGCACGAACGGAACCATCAGAATCCAGAGCGCCGACGCCAACAACCTCTTGACCATTAGCTAGCACCTCGCCATTATCGAAGCCCTGAGCAGGAAGACCCACTACCACCTGAACATCAGCATTGTTCCCAGGCACATGCATATCATGAACCAACCAAGCCTCTTCTTCTTCATCTGAATTATCAGCAAACCCAACACCCATATCACCATCCACATTAAGAACCTTGTGTTCCTGCATGTTGTTGTACTCCTCTTCAGAGAACTCATCGAAAATACCAGCAGCAGAACCTAATCCCATATCCCAACGCCAAAGCTCACGAACCCTGCCAAAAGACCTCCTAAAGACAACCAACCTATGACGATTTCTTGCACCATCAATCGCTAGGTAACGAGCCAACCTATTCTGACTTTCTTCACAAACTTTCACAACCAGACTCAGTTTCTTGTCCTTCTTTCTCTGTTCTAGTTGCTGAATAACCCTGGAGTGGTTCGGATCAAGAAACCATCGCCAGTCCTCCCATTCCTTCAAGGCCTCAACATTATCCGTCTCCAGCTCTATCTTATTAATGCCTTCAAAAAATGCAGTTCGAAGACCAGCCAATAAGCCCCAAAGTTCATTAGCCCTTTCAGTGAGGTCTTGAATAGAACCTGATACCATCTTAATGATCACCCCTTCATCATCTCTAACTACAATACCAATGCCAGAGTCATTGCCATTAGGCAGAGCCTGATTGAGAGTGAAAGAGTGAACATTGACCTTGAAAAAACCCTCCAAAGGATAATCCCAACCCTTCTCCATTTTAAACCCTAGATGAAAGAAGAAAGCTGTTTGCAAAATGAAAAAGTAATAATAGTGAGAGAGTAACACTCAGGCCTGACGAGTATATATCCCCAAAGTCTCGAGAATAAGCAAGTAATTACTGCCTTTTTAACTGCCCGAGGCGAGTAGACAGAGTTTAGCCCCTCTAATACTCGTCCAAATCTTGAAATAAAAGCTAGTTTTTTTAAAAAAAAAAAAAAAAAAACCAACTGAGACTCTTTAAATTTCCTTGAATAATCTGGAAAAATTGAGCATAAATTTGGATCCAAGCCCAACTAAGCCACAATTAACAGCCCAATCTATTCTTTAACCAACCAACGCCATTGAACTCTATCAGCCCATCTATTTTAAGCCAAACAAATCTTTATATTTGAAATCCAACTAGAAGTACCCGAGTGGAATTAAAACCATCCTGCCTTCCCAACCTTTGCCAATAACTGCCTTTTGAAATCAATAATCTAGAAGCCAATCTCTGAGCCACCTTATTTGCATAATGTAACTCCTGAGCTCAATTTAACACCATGCAGACACTGTTTTCTTTCTGAGAGAGCCACTTTTGGCTAAATCATCAGCTCCTCTGAGATCAAATCTAGGGACATATAGCAAGTGCAGTTCAGGAAGCCATAAGAGGTCACCCCAATCATTTTGATCCCTCCTAATAATCTCAGCTCTAGCTTTATTGAAGCTATCCACCAATGTCAAGCAGTCAGAGCAGATAACCAGTTTTATCAAGGGAGAGACATTTTCCCTTACCTTAGAGATAAGAAACAAGATTGCTTCTTTTTCTGTTTCCTGAGGAGATTTGGCAACTGAAGGTCCTGAGAAAATGAAGTTTAAGAATTGGTCTTCATCTAGTAAAAAACCTCCTATTCCTGCTTTAATTGCACCAAATTTATTGGATGACCAAGAACCATCAACAAAACCTAATAACTTTGTGTTCCATGTCAGAAAAATATCTGCTCTCCTCTTTTTGTTAGAAATAAGAATTGCACCCACTGGATTAACAGACCAAAGATTGAACATATCTGTATTGATCAAATCTAGAGATTCACCCCAACTAAATGATCTGAATTTAATTAGATCTATCACAGTCTTTACAGAATCCTTCTTGTTGTTGAACATGAATTCATTCCTTGAAAGCCAAATAGACCACAATGTAGAAGCTACTGCAATTTCCCAGACCTTAGAAGTAAGAGAGCTCTTAAAGATTCCCATCATTACCCAAATATTACCTTGGAGAGAAGACATTTTACTTCTGCTAATTCCCCACCAGTCTCCTACCCCTGACCAGACTTCCAGAGCAAAAGGACAAATCCAAAACATATGAGAAATATCTTCCTCCAATGCTAAAGGGGCACACCTCTTACAATTAGAGCTGATCCCACTATTCAATCTTCTGGATAGAAAATTAGCAGTAGGAAGCACTCCATGTTCAATCTTCCATAAGAATATAATCACCTTAGGAGGTGCTTTGATTTTCCACAACCTAGACCAACTAGCAATATTAACCTCTGGGTCATCAAAATATTGATCATACCCTGTTCTTGAAGAATAGCCACTTGAATTACTTTTCCAAATAACTTGATCTTTATTTCCTGAAAGAAACACATCTTGAATAATGCCCTCCAGTTCTTTAGATTGATTCAACTCCCATTCTCTCAAATTTCTGGACCACCTCCCTCTATGTTCTGAATTTCTCCAGTTATCAATGAAAATTTTTACTGATACCATCTTCCAGCAAGACAAATTGTAAAGTCTTTCAAATTTAGTAGCCAAAGATCCAGCTTCCCTCCAATCATCTTCCCAGAATAAAACTTCTAGACCATTACCCACCTTCCATGAAAAATTGATAGAATTCAAAACCTGGTTCATTTTAGAGTCATTCATCACTAGCCCTATACCCTTTAGAATATCTGAAATATTGACAAGAACTCTACTTTGATCCAATCCTAGATGTGACTTAAGATTGTATTTATCCAAAATAAGCTTCCTCCAAGGTTTATTCCTTTCTGACCACCATTTCCAATACCACTTACCCAACAAAGCATTATTTTTAAATTCCAGTTTTTGTAGACCCAAACCACCTAGTAATTTAGGAGCACAAATTGAATCCCAGTTCAAGAGATGCAATTTTCTTTTGGACTCACCCTTGGAACCTAACTCTTTCCAGAAGAATCTCCTCCTAGTTCTTTCCAGGTGAAGTAAAATTCCTTTTGGGATCTTGAACAGAGACATCCAGTAGGAAGGAAGATTATTAAGGGAAGATTGAATGAGAACCCTTCTACCAGCTTGATTGAGGCTGTTACACTTCCAACTAGCCAGACAAGAGTCAAAAGAAGAGATCAAAGGTTTCCAAAAGCTTAGGGATTTTGGATTAGCACCAATTGGAACTCCTAAGTAAATTAATGGAAGGACCCCTATAGGATAGCCAAGAATGGACTTCCACCTTTGCAATGTATCAAAAGACTCATTCCATGAGTAAATAAAGCTCTTGGAATAATTCACCTTGAGGCCTGAAGCAAGCTGGAAGCACTGGAGGATTTTCTTAAAGTTTCTAATACCATCCTCCCTACTATCTAGGAAAACAATGGTGTCATCATCAAACTGTAGATGAGTATAACACAAAGAACCCTCTGAGACCTTAATTCCTTTAATTATCTCCAAATCCAAAGCTTTAACCATCATCTGATTAAATACCTCTCCTACCAGATTGAACAAATAAGGAGACAAGGGATCACCTTGTCTAACTCCCCTGCGAAGTGAAAATTCGGCAGATGGAGAACCATTAACCAGTACACTTGCCCTCATAGTGGAAAAGTAATTTTTTTAGCCAGAAGCACCATTTATCACTAAATCCCAAAGTGGACATGATGTCCAGCAGAAACTCCCAATTAACTGAATCAAAAGCCTTCTCAAAATCCAATTTGACAATTAGACCTTTAGCTTTCCCTGACTTGATAGAGTGAGCTATCTCATTGGCAATGAAAATACTTTCAGTTATTTGTCTTCCTTTAATAAACCCACTTTGACAATTACTTATTAGCTTTTCCATTAAGACAGACATCCTATTAGCCAATACTTTTGCCAACAACTTCAAAGAGCAGTTTATCAAGCTTATAGGCCTGTAATCTGATACCTTGGAATGGTTGGACTTCTTTGGAACCAGAGCAATGAAGGAAGAATTTAACCCCTTAGGCAGAACACCATCACTTAGGAATTTCTGGATATAATCTATGACCTTAGGTTTTAAGGAAGCCCAAAAAGTTTTAATGACACCCATATTTAAACCATCAGGCCCAGGGGCTTTGTCTTTACCAGATTGACCTAGAGCAAGATCCACCTCTTCTTCTAAGCAAATTCTTTCCAGCCAAAGCATATCCTCATGGGAAAGAATCTTTGATAATAAAGGGGAAGGGCCAAACAGAGAAGAGTGTTGTCTTTAAAAATGCTCTGAAAATCTCTTTAATAGAAGATGGATTACTATGAATAACCCCTTGCCAATCAATGCTTCTGATTTGATTCCTAGCTTTTCTTCTGCAAATCACATTGTGGAAGAACCTGTAATTCCTATCTCCTTCCTTTAGCCAACTAATTCTTGATTTCTGCCTGAGCATGCTATCCTTAATTAGATAGTTCTCCTCTAATTATTATTATTATTATTATTATTATTATTATTATTATTATTATGACCATATTGCAATTTGTATCCCGACTATTTAAATCCCGCTATAGTTAACACCCTTTTAACGATTTTAAGCTAATTTTGACCGTTACCGTTAGTCAAAGTAAGGGTATTTCAGTCATTAATTATTATATTAAATAATTTATTTTCAAAAAAAAGTGAGAAACAAAATTTAAAAATTGATTTTTTTTCAAAAAAAACTGGGAAAAAACATAAAAGCTTAAATTTATGATATTTATTTAATGGAGAATATTTTGAAAATTAAAACATATATAGTTATATTTAAATAATACTTTACGAGAATTTATTAATGTAAATATTTAAAAAATCTGAAATATAAATTATATTTTAAAAAATCTATGAATTATAGATAAAATGTTGGTAAATCTAAAAATATGAAAATTATAAAATTAATTGAAATTTTTTAATTTTAAAAATTATTATTAAATATAATGACCGAAATATCCTCATTTTGACTAAGGATAACGGTCAAAATTAGCTTAAAATCGTTAAAGGAGTGTTAAATGTGGTGGGATTGAAACAGTAGGAGTGAAAATGCAATTGTTGAAACAGTATGGTGCAAAGTAAAATTTTGCCTAACTGCAGGGATGCAAAGTGCAATAAAGTCTATTATTATTATTATTATTACAGTTAAACCTTGATAAATGAATACGCCCGGGACTGAAAAATTTTATTCATTAATCGAGATTATTCATTTATCAAGGTAAGAAAAGACACTGTCTCTTTTATGTCGAGATCGGAAAAAAATATTCATTTAATGAAAATTTTCATTTATCAAATATTCATTTATCAAGGTTCTGCTATATATTTTTTAAAACATGTGTCCCAAGAACACATGTTAACCATTCTGTTAAAAAATAAAAGGGTTTTTTAATAATATGTCCCAATTTAAAACATGGTTTGTAAATATGTCCTATATTTATTTGAAATTTCAAATATATCCCAAAATCAATTTTTCATTCAAATTTTAACATAAAAAGACTAGTGTACCCTTTTTAATCAAAATTATTTTAAGATATAATGTCTAATAAAAATATGATTTGATTAATTTAAAGAGAAAAATGCGACCTCAGGTAGAATCCTGAGCTTAAAATAAATTAACAATATAAAACATGTGATCCTAAATATCCTTATATTTGTATTAAAAAAATATTTTAACCTTTGGCTTTTATCTGAGACACACCTTGAACATCAAACCCTAAAATTTAAATTATAAATTTTAATATTTATTTGCGTAAAAATGCCCCTGGCGGGGTCTGTTTTAAGCAAAGTAAAAAAAAATCTTTTTTTAGTGGTCAAATTAAAAAATTACCCCCGGCCTGTCATAAGAAAAAATAAAATTTAGTGATTAAAATTAAAAAATTGTGGTGTATTTATAATAGTATTTAATTAATATAACAAGGTTATATTGGTCTCTATATAAATTAAAAATTGATAATGGGACATATAACTAATATTTTAATATGATGGGACATATTTATAAACTGACCCATTAATTTGGGACATATTACACAAATTCCCAAAATAAAAAGTGATGCTTGAATTAATGTTCGAAGAGACTCGGTTTCTAAGAATCTCTTTAAAAGTTTAAAATTCTCCATTCTCTCCTCCCATTTTAAGAACCTTTACATGACTCTTAATTTTTTTTGCTAAATTACATGACTCTTAATTATTGTTTTATAATAAAGGGCTTTTTTCATAAATAAATAGGAAAAAGTAAATTTTTGCAAATTTACTATCTTTAAGAATAGCTATTTGCAATATTACCAACCTAAGTTTCAAAATTGCAAAAATACTAGGTCCCCCCTCCTCCCTCACTTTCTCTCTCCTCCTGTCCAGGTAAGTCAGCCGACTTGTGTCCTTTTTTTTTTTTTTTTAAGATGGGTGCTATTTTGGGTTGGATGGCCCCGCAGGGGAAATATTCAACTTAATGCAACCACATTCAACTAAATGCAACTAAATTTCTGATTTCAAGTTCCATTTTTCAGTTGTCATTTTCGACCTCTTTTTTGAACTCTAATATATAACAATTGAACAATGGAACTTGAAATCAGCAACTGAATGCAACCACATTCAACCACATTCAACCACATCGACTGCAACAGACTTCAAAACTTTTTTTTTTAATGTGGGATGATTTTGGGTTGCATGGCCCCGCATGGGCATATTCAACTTAATGCAACCACATTCAACTAAATGCAACTAAATTTCTGATTTCAAGTTTCATTTTTCAGTTGTCATTTTCGACCTCTTTTTTGAACTCTAATATATATATATATATATATATATTAGAGTTCAAAAATGAGGTTGAAAATGACAACTGACAAATGGAACTTGAAATCAGTAACTGAATTCAGTTGAATATGCTCCTGCTGGGCCTTGCAACCCAAAACCACCAAAATTAAGGTGGACTGCTTTTGGGTTCCAAGGCCCCGCAGGGGCATATTCAACTAAATTTTAATGTGGTTGCATTTGGTTGAATATTGCCCCTGGCGGGGCCTTGCAACCCAAATCCACCAAAATCACCCACCTTTAAAAAAGTTGAATGTGGTTGCATTTGGTTGAATATTGCCCCTGGCGGGGCCTTGCAACCAGATCCACCAAAATCACCCACCTTTAAAAAAGTTGAATGTGGTTGCATTTGGTTGAATATTGCCCCTGGCGGGGCCTTGCAACCCAAATCCACCAAAATCACCCACCTTTAAAAAAGTTGAATGTGGTTGCATTTGGTTGAATATTGCCCCTGGCGGGGCCTTGCAACCCAAATCCACCAAAATCTTAAAAAGTTGAATGTGGTTGCATTCAGTTGAATGTGGTTGAATGTAGTTGCATTCAGTTGCATATTGCCCCTGGCGGGGCCATGAAACCCAAATAGCATCCCGCCCTAAAAAAAAAAAAAGGGTAACAGGCGCTGAAAGCAGGCGGGAGAGAGGAGGGAGGAAGGAGGGAGGAAGGGTGGAGGGGAATTGGAAAGATGGTATTTTTGCAATAAATCTTTTTTCTTTTTGAAAAGATGGTATAATTGCAATTTAATTAGAAAGATGGTATTTTTGCAAAAATCATTTAAAAAGTTGGTATTTTTGTCAAATTCCCTATAATAAGTTATTAAGATATTTTTTACTCTTTTCACTATTTTATTGTACTTTTGTGAATCCAAGGTACTTTTTTTTGCTAAATAATCCAAGGTACTTTTCAATTATATAAAATTAAATAAAAAATAGATTTAAAGAATCTATACTATTATATAAAAGTCGAAACATTAAAAGTTTTGGTACCTGTTTTTTGGTACATATTTTTTGGTACTTCTTGAATTTACTTATTTACCCTTCATTATAAAGAAAAATAAATACACCTAAAATAAGTAATAACATAATATAATTAATGGTAATTAGTCTAGATATTACCATTTATAAACACCTAAAAACATCTATCGTATCATATCTTTCCATCATTAATATTTCCTTTCGAACTAAAACATGTTACCTTTTTAATTTAAAACAAATCTTATAATCATTAATATATACCCGAAAATATCACACCAAAATTTTCAAGAAAAATATAACATCTAAAATAAATAATAACATAATATAATTAGTGATAAAACACGTTACCTTTTTAATTTAAAACAAATTTTACCATCATTAATATATACCCGAAAATATCACACAAAAATTTTCAAAAAAAATATAACACCTAAAATAAATAATAACATAATATAATTAATGATAATTAGTCGATTAACATAATAAAATTAATGTTAATTAGTCAATTGCCTTTTTCACATTAATATAATAAAATTAATGGTAATTAGTCGATTGTTTTTTTTCATATTTACTTTTAGTCGAAGATATTGCCTCTTATAAATACCTAAAAACATCAATCATATAATATGTTTCGATCATTAATATTTCATTTCGAACTAAAACACGTTACCATTTTAATTTAAAACAAATCTTTCAATCATTAATATATACCCGAAAATATCGCACCATAATTTTCAAGTAAAATATAATACCTAAAATAAATAACAATATAATATAATTAATGGTAATTAGTCCATTGTCTTTTTCATATTTACTTTTAGTTGAAAATATTACCTTTTATAAATACCTAAAAATATCTTTCAATCATTAATATTTCCTTTCTAATTAAAACACGTTACCTTTTTAAATTACAACAAATCTTACAATCATTAATATATACCCGAAAATATCACACCAAAATTTTCAATTATTAATAAAATATATTAAAAATCATACACGTTGTTTATAATAAGGAAACATTATTATAATCCGTAAAACATGAGTATATTAAATTATACCAAATTAAAATTAAAAAATTATTAAAAAAATATAATTATAATATTAAATAAAATTTATAACATAATACAAGAAACCCTTGCAATACTAATAATTAACCGATTATCTTTTCAGCTAAAACATATCATCTTTCCATTTTTTCTAATTAAATTTCTTTTTTTCTAGAAATATCACGGACAACGTTAATTTCTCATTTTCTAAAAAATACTAGGAGCAATTTTAATTAGTAAAAGAACATAATTAAATTATTATTAGTATAAACTAATCAATTACCTTTTTCACCTAAATCATGTCATCTTTTTAATTTCACGTTATATTTTCTATTTTCTCTAACTAAAATCTCTCAGTTTTCAATTATATTAAGGGCAGTTCTATTCAATAAAATAAAATAGTAATATGATAATACTAATAATTAATCGATTAACATCTTCAGCTAAAACATATCATTTTTTCTATATTTTCTAATTAAAATCTCACTTTTCCTAGCAAAATCACGGGCAATAATAATATCTCTTTTTCTAAAAACATTACGAGCAATTTAGTTAGTAAAATAACATAATTAAGTTATAATTAATATAAAATAATCAATTACCTTTTTCACCTAAAACATGTTACCTTTTTAATTTTTTCTAATCAAATCCTCTATTTTTCCAATTATATCATGGGTATTCTATCTAATAAAATAAAAAATAATTTTATAATTAATAATAATTAACCGATTATCTTTTTCAACTAAAATCCATATCCATCATCTTTTCTAAATTCCTAACTAAAATCCCTCATTTTCTAGAATTATCACGAATAACATTTATATAATTATTATCAAATAATCTCATTTAAAAATTTAAGCCTACAAAAATCATGTTTTAAAAAAATTAATTCAAATATTGAAAATTTTTCATATAATATTAAAAAAAAAATCGTGCATCGCACGGGTTTTAAGCTAGTATTGTTAAATATGAATATATATGCTAAGAACTAATAATTTATATTAAATTTAATAATGAGTTAAAAGTTTTTTGAAGAAGCTTTTAGAACCTCTCGAAATTGGATAAAGTAATTGATATAATAATACAAAATAATAATTAATTAAATTTTAATTTTGTATTATTAAATTTTCATAATTTATACAAATTCTCTAAACTATTTGATTTTTTGTTAAGGATACTGCTTTGTTACATATACGCAAGATAATCACACATTTTTTTTAGTTTCTTATATTTTTTATTTAATGCATTTTTCTGTATATTTTAAAAAGGGCTTTGGCCATAAATACCCCAAAATGCACCCCCACCGTTACAAGAATACCCCAAAATGATGAGGGTGGCCATAAATACCCCGCTATTACGCATTTGAAATAGGGGTAATAGGTTTTATACTAATTACGCATTTTAAAAAGGGGTAATAGGTGAAACAGTACTTCTCTATTACGCATTTTGAAAATGGGAAAATGCTATTACGCATTTTAAAAAGGGGTAATAGGAGAAAATTTTCTATTATTTACCCACATGAGAAATGCGTAACATGATTTTTTTGTATTACCCTTGTGTGAAATGCGTAACTGCGGGGTACTTTTGGCCACTGGTTCCAAAAAGTGTTATTTTCGTACAGATTATCTGATTTTGGGGTATTATTGTCATTCTTTCTTTTAAAAATATGCTATTCCACTCACTCTCAATTCATTTTGTGAAATTTTGTTGATTCTATTTCTAGGATGACAATTGACAACATCCGTCCCATAAATAAGCCTGTACAGATTAAGCCCATAAATTTGGTCCAACTTACAAAGCCCAAAAAAAGCTCGCCTGCAAGATTTAGGGTTTAGGTGTCGTTCTATAAATTATCTCTATCACACCCAAAATGTAAACACAAACTAGAAGACACATACCTCACTTGTATTTTTTTTTTCTTCCCTCGGTTCTCATGTTCTGTTTGTTTGTTTATTCATAATTTGGTATTGGTGAAATCAAGTGATGAAAAGATTAACTGCAACAATATGAATCCCATGATTCTTAGTATTTAAGTCTCTGATGATTTCATTACATACATGTATGTATATATGTATATATATTTTTAATAATCTTGTTTTACCAGAGATATGATGATTAACAATTTGGTCCGTGTTTCAGATTAATCGTGACCGAAAAACCTTAACCAACCTCTGATCTCTGTATCTCTCTCTCTCTCTTTAAATCTCTCTCTCTCTCTATATATATATGATTTTGTGATTTCGATTAGCTTTTTTATTTGATTAGCTCTGTAATTAAAATGCCTAATGGCAATATAAGCTATTCTGATTGTATATGAGCTTTTTACTACTACACCGAGAGATTTGATGATTAACAATTTGGTCCGTGTTTCAGATTAACTGTGACCGAAAAACCTTAACCAACCTCTGATCTCTCTCTGTGATTTTGTGATTTGAATTAGCTTGTGTATTTGATTGGCTCTGTGATTAAAATGCCTAATGGCAATATACGCTATTCTGATTGCATATGAGCAGAGAATCATTTACAATGAGAGCTAGTATTACTATTGATATTACATTTGTTTTTTAATTTCTATAGAGTCGATTGGTTAAATTAAGCAATGATGAATTTTGAAATTTATTCACATGTCAGACTTCAGAGATTATCCACAAGATGATCAATGAGAAGTAAATTTCATTTTTCCTGAGCCTTGTGTATGAATTAATGTTTGTTAATAATTACTAGTATGTTTTAGTTAGTTTGGTAATTGAGTTTACAATAGTGTGTTTGGCAAAGGGATGATGATACAAATTAGATGTCTGAAAATTTATGAATTATAAACTATCGAGGCTTATTGATATTCTGACTTTTGCCCAAACTTCTTGTTGCCGTTCTGCTTGTAGGCTGTTTTATCGTTGACTTGGTCTCTTTTACTTTTGAGTTTGTTAATTTGCAGTCATCTGTATTCCTGTGTATTTTTTAAACAATTTTAAAACACTTTCCGAATACAAAAATAATCAAAGAGGTACTCAGGCAAATATCAAACAATAAATGTACTTCCAATAAATATAACTTTATAAAGTAAATTGGGAAAATTAGGCAATCATGGTTGGTGGTTTGGTGATTAATTATTTTTAAAAGTAATTAATTTCCAGATAAAGTATTAATTTATTTTCTTTTTTTTAAAATAATTACTTATTTTTAAAAAATAAAAAAGTATTAAATTTTTTTTTTGAAAATAATTACTTATTTTTTAAAAGGAGTTAATGATCCTATAGTTAGCTATAGGTAATTACCTATAATTAACACATATTATAATACAGTTGGAAGGCTAATTTTGTAAATACATGGGGTGGATTTCAAAATAGGCATTTTTGGTTTCTTTATTTGTCAAAAGGTATTTCTGTTTTTAAATACATTATTATAATGTACTTAGCGGAAGAGCGAGAATTTCTTTTATAGGTTAAAAGTATTTCTTCTATTCCATTAAACATGTCCCTTTTTATTTTTATTGGTTGAATTGATCAAAATTTAACTAAAATTTACATATATTATATAATTAAGAAAAAAAATTATATCATTAAAGTGTACATGTAATTTAGTTTAAAACGTAATTTTTGATTTTTAAAAATAATAATCAAATAATTTATAATTTCTAGTCAAAGATTGATCAATTTACTTATTAAAAAGTTTAAAGGAACGTAAGTAAATTGAGACAGAGAATATTAATGTTTTAGCTTCTGAGGCCAATTATGGACGTAAACAAAATGACCTGAGTTGTAGTGAGTTGAATTTTGAAGGTCGAATTATTACTTGGTTTTTAGTTAATTCATTAATTCTATTTAAATGGTCCTTGCAAATAGCTTAGAAACATGGATCAATGCTTTCATAAACACCTCTTTCTTGTTACCCGGGAAATTGTGTTATATGAACAACTCATAAACATTGTTGACGAACAATTTTCAAAACCGTTGAGTTTATGTTCTTGAATATAGATCAAGTACATAAATACTATGTCCCACCCATTTTTTTACATAAAAAAAGTGTGTGTCTGATACGTATTTTAAGGTCCATTTTAAAGATAGTTCTATAACTTATTTTTGATATTTTTTTTATAATAAAAATAGGGTTGTTCTATTTATATAAAAAAAAATGTATCAAAAATAAATTATAGAACTATCCTTAAAATGCACCTTAAAATACGTGCCGGAAACTGGTCCGCAAACGTAAAGAATCAAGAGGGACGGAGGGAGTATGTGGAGAGTTAGTTATGCCACATCAGCTATAGTTAGTTATAGTTTAGAACGTATATGTAGCACGTGATTACACTGGTTGTTTACTCATTTTGTTACTTACAAATAATTCACTTTCATTCTGTAAAATTGTTCATTTCTAACGAATCTATCTTCATCTTCTACATTTCTTCAATACTAGCTTTAATGGATGAATGAAAGCTTAGTTTAACATGGTATCAGAGCGGTGAACAATTATTTTTGTAATCATTGTAAGATGGTTGGTCATAGTATTGAGAGATGTTTTAAGCTTCATGGTTACCCTGCTGGTTACAAGAGTGCTCGAGATAGGAAATTTGTTGCAACTGCTCTTAATAATCCTGATTCTGAGGATAAATCTGAGGGTGCTTCTGCAATCACAGTTGCACAGTATCAACAATTGATGGACCTTCTCAATAAGCAGTCTACTTCACAAGATCAACCTGGCCAGGCTTTATTAGCTGGTAAGACTTGTTTATTAGCTGATACTGTTCTGCAAACTGACTGGATAATTGATAGTGGTGCTACAAACCACATTTGCTCTAATTTGAGTATGTTCACTACTTATAAACCAATCACTGGTTCTTCTGAATTCATTGTTATACCTGATGGTAAACAAGTTCCTATTTCTCATATTGGAACAGTCAAAATCAATGATATGGTTCTTCATAATGTACTGCACATTCCAATGTTCAAGTACAATCTTATTTCTGTTCGAAGGCTTTGCATTGATATGCATTGTTCAGTTGTTTTTAATGGAACTGACTGTATCATACAGGACCTTTTGCAAAAAAAGAAGCCAATTGTTCTTGGTAGCTTCCATGGTGGCCTGTATAGTACAGCAGAAGCACAGAACACTCAACTTAACAAGAAGAGTATGCTCAGTATTAAGGAAGATTTTAGTGTTTGGCACTTGAGGCTTGGACATGTTCCTTTTAGCAGATTACATTTGATACCAGACTTGTCTAAACTGCAGAATTCTTCAAATTTGATATGTCAAATCTGTTCTTTGGCAAAACAAACTAGACTTCCTTTTTCTCATAGTAGTATCAAGACTGAATTTCCTTTTGAATTGTTACATATTGATGTGTGGGGGCCTTATAAGGTCAAGTCTCACAATGGATGTAATCAATTTTTAACAATTGTGGATGATTTTAGTCGGTTTACTTGGGTTCACATGCTAAAGCACATAACTGATTCAGTGAAAGTAATGATGGATTTCTTCTCTTATGTTGAGACTCAATATAAAACTAAAGTCATGAAAGTTCGTTCAGATAATGAACCAGAATTATGTCAAGGCCTTATGAAGGTTTTATTTCTTGTTAAGGGCATTGTTAATCAGACTAGTTGCAGTCACACTCCACAACAAAATGGAGTTGTGGAACGTAAACATAGGCATCTCCTTGAGACTGTAAGGTATTTGTTTTTCCAGTCAAAGCTTCCCCAAAAATTTTGGAATGAGAGTGTGTTATGTGCCACTTATCTTATTAACAGGTTGCCTTTATAGCGTATTCATAATGATACTCCATATCATAAATTGACTGAAAATCATCATCCTCTTGATCATTTGAGAGTGTTTGGTAGCTTGTGTTTTGCTTCAACTATAGCTGAAGGTCGAAGCAAA
Source organism: Kitagawia praeruptora (assembly GCA_037693485.1). Classification (NCBI taxonomy): domain Eukaryota; kingdom Viridiplantae; phylum Streptophyta; class Magnoliopsida; order Apiales; family Apiaceae; genus Kitagawia; species Kitagawia praeruptora. The sequence goes on along the minus strand of CM075350.1, from coordinate 55,687,970 downwards.
TTCTCCCCTAGGTCAGTTCCCTGTGTTTTTCTTGGTTATTCAATTTCTCAGAAGGGGTATAAAGTGCTTAGTGTACATGATGAGCATTTATTTGTTTCTAGGGATGTGGTTTTCCATGAAAACCATTTTCCCTTTCACTCTAAATTTTCTTCACCTGCAACTGCATTTCCTACAGAAATTTATTTACCATAAGTCACAACATCTTGTTATACTGATGACATTTCACCTATTAATTCTGATTCTGAACTAGAACAATTCATTTCTTTACCTGTTGTTGATGATTCCTCTCAATCACATTCACCTACTAATAACTCTGTTTCATCTTCTGATTCTAGTTCTAGTTCTTCTTCTTTAATTGATCTTAGTACTTCTACATCTATTCCTGATGTTATATCAGATTCTATTCCCATGAGAAAGTCTACTAGACATCATCAACCTCCTTCCTATTTGTCTTCATATCACTGTCCTACAGTGACTGTTCCTAAACATTGGCGTAATCTTGTACAAAATCCTGTGTCAGTGACTGTTCCTCAGTGTGATATTATTGAACCTCGTTCATATCAAGAGGCTGCAGCTAGTCTATTTGGGTTAAGGCTATGCAGACTGAATTACAGCCTTTATATGATATTCACACATGGGATTTAGTACCACTTCCAGCCCATAAGAAAACAATTGGTTCTAAATGGGTGTTTAAAGTAAAACGTAGGGCTGATGGTAGTTTGGAGCGTTGCAAAGCTCGTTTTGTGGCTAAGGGGTATAATCAGAAATATGATGTTGAGTATGAGGAGACATTTTCTCCTGTTGTCAAGATGAGTACAGTACGAATTTTGTTGTCTTTGGCAGCCTCCAAGCATTGGAAATTACATCAACTTGATGTTAACAATGCGTTTCTACACGGTATTTTAAAGGAAGAGGTTTATATGGTTGTACCAGATGGACTTTCTAATCCAAACAATTTGGTATGTTTACTTAGAATGTCTATATATGGTTTGAAACAAGCATCTCGTGAATGGTATGAAAAGTTAGTTGAAGAATTGTTAATTCAAGGTTTCAAGCAGTCTAAAAATGATTACAGTTTGTTCATTAAGAGACAAAATGGACTTGTTTGCATAGTGGCAATTTATGTTGATGATGTGATCTTAACAGGAGATGATACTTCTGCAATCCTTAATTTGAAGGCACATTTAGATACTAAGTTTGGCATTAAGGATCTTGGTGATCTTCATTTCTTTTACAGCTGAGGGTATTGTCCTATGCCAACAGAAATTTGCTAAAGATTTGTTGGCTGAGGCTAAAATTGATCTGCCTCACCCTACTTGTACTCCATTTCCAGTCAATTTAAAACTTTCACATGGAGATGGTGACTTAATACCTAATCCTGACGTCTATAGGTCATTGGTTGGTAAGTTTAATTACCTTACTAATACTCGACCTGATCTCTCTTATACTGTCCAAACCTTAAGTCAATACATGCATGAGCCTAAGACTACTCATTTGGCTACTTTACATCATACATTACGGTATCTGGCTGGTACCATTCATCAAGGCATTTTACTCAAAGGTACAGACCAGTTAACACTACAAGCTTTCTCAGATGCAGATTGGGCATCTTGTATTGATTCTCGTCGATCAGTCACTGGTTATCTTGTTCTCTTTGGTAGTTCTTCAGTCTCTTGGAAATCAAAGAAACAAAGTACAGTTTCTAAATCTTCTGTAGAATCTGAATATCGTGCAATGGCTTCAGCAGCTGCAGAAGTTACATGGGTAGTTCGATTGTTGGAAGAGCTTGGTGTTACAAATCTAAAACCAGTGATCTTAAATTGTGACAATCAGTCTGCTCTTCACATTGCAAAGAATCCGATTTTCCATGAACGTACGAAGCATATCGAACTTGATTGTCATTTTACTCGTGAAAAGGTTTTGGAGGGTTTGTTGCAACTCACTTACCTTCCTACTCGTTCTCAGTTAGCTGATGTTTTGACAAAGGTGGTTCCTTCTGCACAGTTCAACTTTCTACTGTCCAAGTTGGGAATGTGTACATCTCCAACTTGAGGGGGGATATTGAAGTTACGAGTATTGTTGCTGAGGTGTCAAAGCAGCTGAGGTGGAGAGTTAGTTATGCCACATCAGTTGTACTTAGTTAGAGTTTAGAACGCATATGTAGCTCGTGTTTACTCTGGTTGTTTACTCATTCTGTTACATACAAATAACAGACTATCATTCTGTAAATATTGTTCATTTCTAATGAATCTATCTTCATCTTCTACATTTCTTCAATACTAGCTTTAATGGATGAATGAAAGCTTAGTTTAACAAATACGCATATAAGAAATGATATAAGTATATACATATTCGCGAGTAAACCTGTTAAATCGCGAGTAACACTGGTAAAATGGGTCTAGATTTAGACAAATGAATTGTAATTCATGGAATTGAATGCCATCTTATATCCGAATTAGACAATTTTATAATGTTTCAAAAGTCAATTTAATTTGATTCCAAAAAATCTAAATAATTTGAATATTAAATTTGATTATGATCTAAAATCAATCAAAATCAAATAATAAATTATCTAAATTGAATATGATTTAAAATACTGAATTTGATACAATTGAATTAGAATAATAATGAATAAATAGTTAGAATTTTAATTGGTACAGTTCATATACTGTACATTAACCCATATTTTTTTAATATATAATATAACTATAAACAAAATTCATATTTCTAACAATTTTACGACAGATATAATTTAATTATTTGATCGACATTATCTTAGGAAGTACATTATTTTATATAAAAATAATACATTCAATAAAAAATTAATCACTCTCTCACACCGACACTGTTAGGATGGCAGCCCGTTCCCTGCCTCGTTCGAATCGGGAATTCGGGAAATTTTCCGGATTCAGGATGGGGGAGGAGAATATTTTATAAAATTCCCGGGATAAGGACACGGTTGGGGATTAGGGGATTCCCGCCCCGATCTCCAATTTTGATATTATTTAAAAATATATTTATATATGTATACAATTAAAATATTATAAATAAATATATTTATATTTATTATTAATATTAATGTTTAAATTTTCTAATTAATTTCATATATTCAAAGTTTTAATAGTAAAATTTGAATTTAATTGTAATAATTTAATTATATCTTTTAATATAAATAAATATAAATTTGAAATATTTTTTAGAATAGGCAATTGAATTTTTAAAATATATTACTCCTTCCGTCCAATGAAGTTCTTATCATTTGATATTTGCACTGAGATCAAGATAGTGGGTGTATTATTGTTAAAATAAATGAAGTAGTAGGTGTAATAGTGTTTTTATTGTTAAAATAAATGAAGTAGTGAGTGTAATAGTGTAAAGTGTTGAAAAAGTGGAGTGAAGTAGTGTATGTAATAATGTATTTTATTGTTAAAAATCACTATTTGTAGTAATGTAAAGAAATGGAAGGGACGAACCAAAATAGAAAGTGTAATGAAATGAAAAAGACGGAGGGAGTACATATTATGATTTAACAAATTATTTAATTAAAAAATTTATTAAAAATTGTATAAATTTATTTTTTAAACATACTAAAGTCCCCGATTTTCCGCGGGGATCGGAGAACAAAATTTTCCTCAATGAAACAGGTTCGTGGAGCGGATATGGGTCGGGAATCACGGATGGGGATTGCACTCCCCGATCCCGAAATGATCCAACACTCTTCTCTGTGTGCATCTCTATATTTTAATAAAACAAGTTATACTTAATATTTTTAAAAAATAATTTTTTAATTTAATAAAAAAATATTTAAAAAATTAAGTAGAATTTTTTTAAGACTGAGAGGTACGATGTCTTGCATTGGGAAATAGGGGGAATATTTTTAATTTTATAAAATAAAAATTAAATGAGTAATCATTCGAAAAGATTCGAATCAAATTTTATTCAATAATTTTAATTCGAATTTAACCCGAGTAGAATCAAAGCCATTCCTAATGGTGAATGTGATGAGTATTTTTCTCTCACGTGTTCTACAGATAAATGGTGCATGTGCCAGCTTTCCAATAATGTAGTAATAATGTGGTCCTTTCTTGTTTCTAGGAATATTTGGTGGGGGCTCTTTAGTCATTGCCTCTACTAGAGTTTGTTAGTAACAGATAGGATATTACCTTGTTTTCTAGTAGCTCTATATAAAGCCTTGTCTTGGCATCTAGTGCGGCAAGCTTTGTATCAGATATTTGTTTTTCACCTTTCAAGGTTTTATGAGACATGAGTTTGTTTCCTTCCTGAGCTGTTTACATTCATACCTTGCAGCTTGCATTTTGTCTTTATGGTATCAGAGCTGGTATGAATTAGCTGTTTTGTTTGTTTTGTGGAAGTGAGTATTGTCTCGTGTTTAATATCTGATAGTATACACTGCTTCTGTTTTTCTTTGCTGTCTCAGATCTGTTTGTTCAAATCTTAAAGTTTTGATTTTTATCTAAGATTTGTTAAGATATGTTGGTTTAATCATGGCTGCTGGTGGACGTTTCACTTTTGCTGACATGCAAAATCCGTTGTTCTTGCATCTGTTTGATGGTCCTTTGTCTGTGAGTGTTCAAAAGCTAGAAGGTTCGAGTGATTTCAAATCTTGGAAACGATCGTTTGAAATTCAACTCTCTTCAAAGCGTAAGTTGGGCTTTGTTAATGGCACTGTGACAAGGAGCACCAACGATACTACAGAGGCTCTTCAATGGGATACATGCAACAACTTGGTAATTTCTTGGCTTCATAATAATGTCTGTGAAACTATAAAGAAGTCTATACTGTTTATCAACACTGCTAGTGGTATATAGGCTCAACTGGAAAAACGTTTCTCTCTGACTAATGGATCTAGAAAGTATATGCTGAATAGAGACTTGTATGATCTTAAACAAAACTCACTTACTGTAGCAGAGTATTTCACTTCTTTAAGTAGTCTATGGGAAGAGCTAGAATCCATGAATTTGTTGCATGTTGTTGAAAATCCCACTGAAGAAGTCACAAATTTGTTGAAATCCATAGATGTTGTTAAAGAAGAGTCAAAGTTGTTCCAATTTTTGAATGGTCTGAATGATAAGAATGGAGCTCAACGAAGCCAATTGTTACTACAAGTGCCTCTTCCTTCTGTTGAGATAGCTTGTGCAGCTATTCAACAAGAAGAGTCTCAACGATTGGTGTTGAATTCTGGAGATTCTGTTGAATTTGAAGCGTCTACAATGTTCAGTAAGAATACTGTTGAAACTAAGTATGTCTGTACCACCTGTGGTGGTAAAGGTCACACAAGTGATCGATGTTGGAATACCACTGGATATCCAAAGTGGCATCCTAAGTATAGGAAAACTGGTGGAAGAGGGGGGAGCCACATGGTCAAGGTGGAACAGTGGTTCTAAATCTGCAGGTGGTGCACAAAAAATGGTGAATATGGCTGAAAAAACTGAGAAGAGTGATTCACTGTTGACACCACAGGAGTTGAAGCAAATTATGAAAATGATGCCTACTCAACTTTTGAGAAATTTGCCAAACTCTGATTGTGATGAGGATTTGGACAATTGTTTTTCTAGCATGGTCAGTTATTTCTCTGGCTTGGCTAAAGCTGCAAATAAAGATTGGATTCTGGACTCTGGTGCAACAAACCATATGACCAGCAGACTGGATGTTTTAACTAATGTGAGAGCTGTTTCTTCTAAGTTGACAATACAACTTCCAACTGAAGATATTGCAGAGATCTCTCATATTGGTGATGTGTATTTATCTAATCTTAAATTGTGTAATGTATTGTATGTGCCAAGGTTAAAGCACAATCTTATATTTGTCCATAAATTGACAAAGGATTCTAACTACTCTGTCAATTTTTTTCCCAAGTCATGTGTTATAACAGACAATTCTACTAAGGAAATTAAAGTTGTGGGACATGCCAGAGGAGGTCTTTACTACTTGGATTTCACTTGTGGTGCAAAAGTAAACAACTTTGGATTCATTGGTGCATCTGTTGTCTCAGACATGTACAATCTTTGGCACAACAGGTTGGGTCATGCTCCAAAGTCCAAACTCCAGTACAAACCTGAAGTGAAACCTTATGTACAGAACAATGATCTGATTTATATTACATGTCCACTGGCAAAGTTCACAAAACTCCCATTTCCTGTGAGCAACTCTAAAGCTGCAGCCCCTTTCGACCTGATCCATGTGGATACCTGGGGTCCTTACAAAGTGTGCACTAGAGATAAGTACAAGTACTTTCTCACTATAGTGGATGATAATTCCAGAATGACTTGGATTTATTTGATGAAACAAAAGAGTGATGCTGTAGCTGTTCTTCAGTCTTTCTATAATTATGTCAAGACTCATTTCAACAAGAGTATTAAGATGATCAGGTCTGATGATGCTGTTGAACTGTCTGATAAATCGTGTGTTGCTTTCTATGCACTTCATGGCATTATACATCAAAAGGCATGTGTATATCAACCTCAGCAGAATGCACGAGTGGAAAGAAAGCACAGGAGTGTGTTGGAAATAGCAAGAGCTTTACGATTCCAAGCTGGACTTGATTTGCAATACTGGGGAGACTATGTCTTGACAGTAGCTTATCTGTTGAATAGGTTGCCAAGCTCAGTTCTACAGAACAAAACTCCATATGAAGTTTTATTTGGTGAGCCTGTCGATTACACCAATGTAAAAGTTTTTGGATGTCTGGCTTTTTCAACTAATGATGCACACTCTGCAGATAAGTTTGCTTCTAGAGGAGTAGCATGTATTTTTCTTGGTTATCCACCAACATCTAAGGGTTTTAGACCGATGAATTTAGTAACTAAACATGTTTTTGTCTCCAGAGATGTTTCATTTCGTGAAACAGTCTTTCCTCTCAACTTGAACTCCTCAAAACCATACATGAATCCTCTTCATGTGCCTATTGTTGAACCATGTGATGAAGAAGAATTCATAACAGAGGAAGAACAGAATCAGTCTGAATCTACGGAGGTTCCTTTGAGGCGATCTGCTCGAGTTTCAAAACCACCCTCTTGGCTAACTCCATATGCTGTAAATCAAGTAGCAGTACAACATGTACAACCTCAATTTCACTATTTTCAGAGCAAACTTGCAGCTAATGTTGATCCTACATCTTATAATAAGGCTGTTGCACATCAATGTTGGAATGATGCCATGAACTGTGAGTTGGCAGCATTGGAGGCCAATGACACCTGGGAGATTACTGCCTTGCCACCTGGAAAAATAGCTATTGCCTGTAAATGGATTTATAAAACAAAGTATCATCCAGATGGCACTATTGATCGATACAAATCAAGGCTAGTTATACTAGGTTGTAGATAGGTCTATGGAATTGATTATGGAGAGACGTTTGCACCTGTAGCAAAAATGACTACAGTAAGAGCTCTGTTGGCTATAGCTGCAATGCATAACTGGCATGCCATTCAAATGGATGTTTCAAATGCGTTTTTACATGGAGACTTGACAGAGACAGTCTATATGAAACTTCCAAGGGGATATACAGGTATTGGCAGCAGAATCACTGCAGAAAATACAATGCTCTCGACAATAAGTGTTAATCTAGTTTGCAAACTGAGAAGAGTCTCTATGGTCTAAAACAGGCTCTCAGAAATTGGTTTAACAAGCTGTCATCTACTCTTAAAAGCATTGATTATGTGCAATCGAAGGCTGATTATAGTCTGTTTACTTTGACAACTTCTAAGTCAATCACTGTGGTTCTGGTTTATGTTGATGACCTTCTAATCTCAGGTAATTGCATGGAGTCAATTAACTCTCTCAAACGAATGCTGTCAAATGTTTTTCATATGAAGGATTTGGGTGATCTACACTACTTTCTGGGTCTTGAAGTTCACAAATCATCTGCTGGAATCTTTGTTTCTCAACAAAAGTATACTTTGGATATGTTAGAAGATTACAATCTGCTTCATGTTAAGCCTCTGAGTTTACCACTAGACATTCATCTCAAATTGACTCCTGAAAAAGGTGATTTTCTGTCAGAACCACAGTTGTATCAAAGGTTACTTGGTAGGCTGATATACTTGACAATTACTCGCCCAGACATTACTTTTGTTGTTCATGTCTTGGCTCAGTATATGCAGAAACCTACAGCAGCTCATCTGCAATCAGCAAGAATGCTACTTAGGTATCTTCTAAAAAATCCTACACAGGGAATCTTGTTTGCCTCTAACTCTGCAGCTCAAGTCACTGCATACTGTGACAGTGATTGGGCTAGTTGCATCACGACTCGACGATCAACCTCTGGTTTCTGCATTCTACTGGGTTCTTCACCTATATCATGGAAGGCCAAGAAGCAAAATGTAATTGCTCGTTCTACTGCTGAGGCAGAATATCGAGCAATGGCTCTAACTTCCTGTGAGATTACCTGGCTCTCAGCACTTCTCAAAGACATGGGTTTGTCTAATCTACCACCAGCCATTCTTAAATGTGATAACCAAGCTGCCATATCGATTGCTGCCAATCCAGTCATGCATGAACGAACAAAACATATTTAGATCGATTGTCACTTTGTTCGAGACAAGATTGCAGCTGGTGCTATTACAACTCAATATGTTCCCTCTCATGGTCAACTGGAAGACATTCTTACCAAGCCTTTGTCTGGCAAGCAACGCAACTACATTCTGAACAAGCTCAGTACTTCTGTTCCACCTGCCGTACAGCTTGAGGGGGAGTAATGGTGAATGTGATGAGTATTTTTCTCTCACGTGTTCTACAAATAAATGGTGCATGTGCCAGCTTTCCAATAATGTAGTAATAATGTGGTCCTTTCTTGTTTCTAGGAATATTTGGTGGGGGCTCTTTAGTCATTGTCTCTACTAGAGTTTGTTAGTAACAGATAGGATATTTCCTTATTTTCTAGTAGCTCTATATAAAGCCTAGTCTTGGCATCTAGTGCGGCAAGCTTTGTATCAGATATTTGTTTTTCACCTTTCAAGGTTTTATGAAACATGAGTTTGTTTCCTTCCTGAGCTGTTTACATTCATACCTTGCAGCTTGCATTTTGTCTTTAATTCCTATCTCAATTTTATCTAAATATATGATAATCAAAAATTGATCTAATCTAAAATTGAATTGTTTATTGTCATATTTATTCGTAAATCGCAATTTATTGCCATATTTATTAGTAAATCGTCAGTATATATATTTAATATGTTGATGACGCTATTTATCGATTATGTTGACGAACTTATCATGAGCTTTTTCAGGTAATATTTCCCGAACTTTCTGATTCAATTATATAATATTCATATTTGAAAACTCGAATTTAAATTCTTTTATTTTGAAATAGCTCGAATTTAAATTCTTATTCGCATGTATGATGTAACTTATTTTCAAAATCGATACTACCATCCACATGGCTAAAAAAGTTTCTTTAAATCTTTCAGTCGATAAACTTACTTTTCTAAAAATAGGGGTTAGAAAATGAATCCGAATAATTTGAATTTGAATTCGAGGATTTGTTTTGTTAATGAATCCAAAGAACTTGAATTAAAAAAATAGATTCTCTTCTTTATCAAGAATGTATTTATCTAAGAAAGAGTTTCTAAGTTCTAAATGAATACTACTTGTTAGGTTTTTTTGTGGGGAATGATAAAATTCATTTATGAAAAGAAACAGATGATACATCTGAAGAGATAATAAAAGTTCATTATCTAGCCGAAAGATATGTTTAACCAATTTATGGGTCTAACGACCCAATAGAAAGAGATTCCCCCGGAAGTTAGATAATATCACCTTATATCCACCAAAAAGGTCTCGTTAAAAACCCACAAGAACAAAATTCTATGGGAAAAAAACTCAAGCTGGAAAAAGAGTGCCCTACTAAAATAAACTAGATTATAGCCCGTGCTACGCACACGGGTATTTTAAAAATTAATTCATAAATTATATAATTTTATATTTAAAAATTGAATAATTTAATTGTGAAAAAAATACATTAGCACAATAAGTGCAAATTTATTTCAAATTTATTTTATTATATTTGTTATATATGTTATGAGATCATTTAAATAAATAATATTTTATTATATATGTTATGAGATCATTTGCATTAATCAAGTTACCTAAATTTAAAGATTAATTCAAATCTATATTAATAACTTACCATAGATCGCTTTTAAAAAAAAACTTACCATAGATAATATATATTGCATTAACCATACAAACTTTCCATAATGAAAATCAGTCAAATAATCATATGAATTTTCTACAAACCAAAAATGGATACCAAACCAAAAACATGGATAGTCCATGGATCTAAATAAAGTTAAAAAAATTTAATCCAAACCAGGTATGGGTTATCCACTAATTTATAATATATAGATGAGTACATGATTTTATAAAAGCTTAAAAACCAAAAGATTAGAAACTTCTTGATTCTTCCATTATGTTAATCCATAAACTCGCCTTCATCCATCTTCTCACACTTCTTCCCACCAAAATAGGTATTTTGTTGATTTCCCTAAAATCCAAAATATTTTTACACTTCTTTCCACCCACGGAAACTGAAAATATCAACACAACAAATAAAACTATGTCAAAAAATCATTAACCAAATATACATTAAATAATTATTATACTCAGTATACATAATAAAGTTGAATGGTTTTATATATCTAACCAAATGGGTCCCCTATGATTAGACATATAAAATATCGATTTCTCATACAAGATCTACTATAAAGTCATCTAAAATGACTTTATACAATTGCCTTATACAAATCCAAAATATACTCCATCAATCCTAACCAACCATAAATAGTACAAAACTTGATTACTACCTATAAACCCATAAATGGTACAAAACTTAATTAATATCATAAATGGTACAAAAACTTAATTAATAAATGCATACAACATAAAAAGTGGAAATATTTATTTAGGGAAATTTAAATTTTGAATTTAAGAATTAAGCAAGAAGGAAGAATGTGTGTCTAATTATATTACTCCCTCCGTCCCTCCCAATTCTTTACATTTTCCATTTTGGGATGTCCCTTCCAATTCTTTACATTTTCAAACTTTCCAAAAATAGTAAAGTTTTAATCTTTAAACAAATAAAAAGGGCCCACCATTTTCCACTACTTTCCTCCATCTTTCTAATCTATTACTTAAATATTGATAGGTCCCACAATTTTACCCACTTTCCACTCACTTTCTTTCTCTTCCCACTTACTTTTTTTTCATTTCTTAATCTCCGTGCCCAACCCAATCGTAAAGAATTGGGAGGGACGGAGGGAGTATATCAGAGGAAAGTAATACTAATAAAGAACTAAAGCATTAATGACTAATTAACAATGCAGTTATGGAAAAAAGAAGAAATTATTATGTTCCTATTCATAACAAAACAAGCGATAATATTGTAGTAATTGATTATATCAACTATTTAAAGAAAATTAAAAGTATCTATTTATGGAAAATTGAACTTACAAAGGAAAATTAACTATAAAAAGTAAGAATTTGAATTTAAAATATTAATGAATGAAATAACTAAATTTCCATGAAAATTACTTGTTAGGTTATATTGTTTGGAAAATGCCAGGTACCCCAAATTGGATCCCAAATTTTATCCCAAATTACACATGTGAATGGTTATAATTACAATGAGCCCGCCAGGGCCATATAAATCTCACCAATTAAAATCCTTCATGCATCCAACTCATCAATGCCACATCATTTGAGAGCATTTTTTGGGTACCAATTTTGGAATATGTAGTTCAAAAAAAAAAAAGGTTCTAACAATCCCATAGCCTCGGCTTCAAACACAGAAACTTTCCCCACAAATTTCATGGTCTTCCCTTGAACAAACATGGCAATGGAGAGGAAATCATGGCAATGGAGAGGAAATGCTCATCCTTTGGCACAAAAGAATCAACATTAATTGTTAACGTCCCAAGGTCTGGAGTTTGCCATTTATGCATCTGATCATACTTTTCTAGAATTTTAGTCGAGCTCCCTTAATGAAACGTACAGATAAAAGCTATATTTATTTTTCAACGGGTCAAAATCGAAACCTACTTACATTGTCACTGTCAAAATATAGACATTAAACAATGTACTGAATTGTTGATTCATTTCCAGCAGGACCAGTATTAAGTCCATTACCACAGCCCACAGGACTCAACCAATAGAAAGCTACAAAACAATTTACACAAAATTAAGATGTAAAATTTGAAAAATATAGTAACACATTGAATTGCTCTGCTCTGACTGTTACTATGTTTGGGTTTTGCGTGTAAGAGAGTAGAGACCAGACTTTGAACTCAGAAGAGAAACAAAACAATCAAAAACAGAAACGTGACCTTTCAGTATCCTTGTGCATTTAAGCCAACACCATGTTGGTGCAGTGGGTTGAACCCTTGTCTCCTTTGTAGGAGGTCAAGGGTTCGATCCCTGGGTGTGTGTGAGTTTAGTTTGTATTAGTTTCCTTTCTTTGTATTTGTATTTGTATTTGGCCGGGGGTCCTTCGGAAACAGCCTCCCTATTGCATAGGGGCATGGTCTGCGTACAGCTACCCTCCTCAGACACCACTTTGAGTGGTATTATAACTGAGTAAGCTAAGTTTTTTTTTCAGTATCCTTGTGCATTAAATTTATGCAGTAACCCCTGTGCTTGAAAAACAGAGTATCAACTGCACAATAGCAACCTAAACTAGAAATGTTTGGCCTATCACAGTATCACATACATAATTACATATCGTAAATTAATATCCGATAAACAAATAATATCGTTAAATAAATAATTTTTTTCAGCCTCAATATAATAGTGATATTATTGTATTTTAATCTCGCTAAATGAATAAAATTTTCCGATTTCTTGAGTATTCATCTACCAAGGTTTAACTATAACCTCTTTAATCCTTATCTTCCTTTGAGAAGAAGACTAGCTCAAATTTTTGTCACTTCACTGACCCAAAGTTAAAGTCCCTTACCTTTTCACATTACTCTCCCACCAATATTTTGATATTTATTACGAAGTACGAACATATAGACCATAGCAGTTGAGATTTGAGAGTTCCATTTCTTGAGTGTAGAGAGAGCAAAACCAACCAAACCAAAAAAATGGCAAGTCTAGGAGAAATGTTCACACAAATGGGATCAGTAATGGCTGGTATCATGTTCATATGGGCTATGTTTCAACAGTACTTCCCTTATGAACTCAGAACCTCTCTTGAAAATTACACACATAAACTATTCTCACTTATATACCCTTATGTACAAATCAGGTTCAATGAGTTCACTGGTGAGCGTTTCATGCGTAATGAAGCTTTCTCCGCAATCGAAACTTATTTAGCTTCCATTTCATCCATGCAAGCCAAGAAACTCAAAGCTAATATCGTCAAGAACAGTAAATCTTTAGCTCTCAGTATGGATGATTACGAAGAAGTTGCTGATGAATTTAATGGCGTTAAAGTTTGGTGGGTTGCAGGTAAAAAAATTTCAAATGCTCAGACTATTTCTTTTTATCCTGCTAGTGATGAAAAAAGATTTTATACTCTTTTGTTTCATAAAAAACAGAGGGAGATTGTTATTGGACCTTATCTGTCCCATGTTTTTAAGGAGGGTAAAGCTATAACATTTAGAAATAGGCAGAGGAAATTGTATACTAACAGTGGCTCCTGTTGGAGTCATGTTGTGTTTGAGCATCCTGCTTCATTTCAAACCCTAGGTATGGACCCTATTAAAAAACAAGAAATTGTTGATGATCTTGTGAGGTTTAGTAATGCTCAAGATTATTATACGAAAATTGGGAGGGCTTGGAAAAGAGGCTATCTTCTTTATGGTCCACCCGGGACGGGGAAGTCTACCTTGATTGCTGCTATGGCTGACTTGTTAAAGTACAATATCTACGATCTTGAATTAACTGCTGTGAAGAATAATACTGAGTTGAGGAAGTTGTTAATTGAGACGTCAAGCAAGTCGATTATTGTCATTGAGGATATTGATTGCTCACTGGATCTTACGGGGCAGAGGAAGAAGAAAAAGGAGGAGGATGGTGATGGTGATGATGATAAGGAATCAGTAGCGAAAAACTTGATGAAAGATGAAGGGGAAGCCAACACTAGTAAGGTCACTCTTTCGGGGCTTTTGAACTTTATTGATGGATTATGGTCTGCTTGTAATGGGGAAAGATTGATTGTTTTTACGACTAATTATGTTGAGAAACTAGATCCTGCTCTTATTAGGAGGGGAAGGATGGATAAGCATATTGAGTTGTCGTATTGTTGTTTTGAGTCGTTCAAGGTTCTGGCGAAGAATTATCTTGATGTTGAGTCACACTGTTTGTTTGATAAGATTAGGTTGCTGTTGGATGAAGTTAATATGAGTCCCGCTGATGTTGCAGAAAATTTGATGGTTAAGAGTTCGATTGAGGATAATGTTGATAGTTGCTTGGAGGGCTTAGTCCAGGCTTTGGAGATGAAGAAAGAGGAAGAAAGGGTGAAAGCTGCTGGGGAAGAAGAAATTGCCAGTAGACAGGCTGAGAAAGTGATAGCAAAGGGGAAACAGGAGGAAGTGGCTGCTGTAAATGAAGAAAGTGGAACAAAGAAAGGATCAACTGGTGAAAATGGTTCATTAGCTAAAGAAGATTTGGTACTAGAATAAAACATTTGCCCTGCATTTGTAAGGACTGAATGTAGTTAAGATTTCTGATCTGTAGTGTCATTTAGACAAACTAGTTGATGAAAAATTGTAGTTCTGGGATGTGTTTGATAACTGAACTGAGTATCAGTTTTAATTAATGAAATTGGTTCTTCTTTAGAATAGCTCGATCATTGTTAATTTTGGAGCCAAATGCTGTAACTTGATAATGCATGAAAAGATATTTGGACTTCCACTATAACATTGGAATTATATAGATCTACTTGCAAGGAATCAAATTTGTATTAGAATACAGTGGAAGTAGCAAATCAACTACAAAGTGAAGTAAAAGTACATCAAAACTGACTATAAAATAAAATTGAATCAAAACGCTGGTACTAATTAATCTCTCGTATTAATTAGATTCACATTTCAAATATGCTGAATATGATAATCAAACAAAACGGTGGAACATAGGTATATAAACATGAGAATACATATCTAGATAATTAACAGTTTCAGAAGTCGTATTTGGAACATTACTAGTACGGTATGCTCATTCATGGTCTAGTTTGTGCATTTTGACACAGGGGTAGAACAAGAAGATGCTAATAATGTAATGTAATTAAGAATTGAGGGACAACTTATTGAAGTTTATGGACCCCTGAATTAGTGGCGGAACGCTGGGATCAGGGCTGCATATCTCATTGGATTTTTTTGTCAAGTGCTTAAATCTTACTGTAACTTTGGAGTTGTAGTAGCTGAGTTGATTCAGTTGTTTATTGCGTTCACCAGGCCAGGGGTTCAAATGCAAGCATGATAAAATTAATTTGATGGCTTTTTATGGTCAGTGATACATCGTAGTTCATGAGATTTACACGATTAAGAGCCATTGCAAGTTGTTCTTGAAATGATTGTGATTCCTCTAGAATATTGATTTGTTCCTTTTTTTTCTTCTTTCTAGTCGCTTTTAATTGCATAGACGATAGTATACAATTAGATAAAACTTCCAAGACTGGCTCTTTATTATAGCTCATCAAACTATATATCATTTCATAATGCTCCTGCAACTCCAACAATCAGTTGAAATAATTTCATCAATACCTGTTTACAGACTTAAGTTTGTAATTAATTTGATTCTTTATGGTGAGTTGTTGTATTTATAATTTTAATATGGTGAGTTGTTGTATTGTTGTTTTGAGTCGTTTAAGGTTTTGGCGCAGAATTATCTTGATGTTGGGTCACATTGCTTGTTTTGTAAGATTAGGTGGTTGTCGGAGGAAATTAATATGAGTCCTGATGATGTTGCGGATAATTTGATGGTTAAGAGATTGATTGAGGATGCTGTATAGTTGCTTGGGGGGCTTGGTTGGAGACGGCGCAAGAGGAACAAAGGGTGAAAGATGCTTAGGAAGAAGAAAATGCTCAAAGATTGGTTGCAGAGAAAGTGAAGGCAAAGAAGAAACAAGCAGAAGAAAGTGGAACAAAATGATTGGTTCATTAGCTAAAGAAGATTTGGTACAACAACGATACATTTGCTCTGCATTTTTAACGATCAAATGTATTTACGATTGGAGAGTTTTAGTGTCATTATGACAAACTAATCCAAGAAAACTGTAGTTCTGAGATGAATTTAAATTACTGTATTGATTAATCATATCACGAACCTTGAAAGTTGAATCTCTTTACTTATTTCAGAAACTACATAGAGTTAAAGATTTACATTAATGGAGTCATTGTGTTCCTCCAAAATAAGCATGACACTGTTTTCATCTTACAGAACGAAATTCTAAATAAATACTTTGGGCAACATGTGATAGTTGAAAACTTGAAGTTTCTCAATCTAGTAGGAGAGAGCATGACTACACAAAATTAAACTTCAAATTACTGCAGGTCTACAACTGCAATAAGAAGCTCTGCATCTACATTTACCAAAAATAAATCAAACTTAACGAAGAATACATTCTACAACTGCAGTTAAAAGACTCATATTATCCGTAAGTACACCAATACAAGACTACAAGACATGACATATCCTTAAAACACAATAGAGACTTCACACTTTACATGTTCATCGTTATAAAAACACCATAAATCATTGAGTTCCAATATAAAGAAGTCTCTAAGTTATATGAATGAAATTTGTGAACCATTCAACTTACATGACACTTTTATGCTACTGCGCTAGACTGCTAGGATGTGGGCTAGTAAAAGTCCCATTAAACTTCAAATATAAAATGCTTTCTGAAAACACAGTTGATGGAGAGTGATATAATCTAATAATAATAATAATAAGACTAAATGACAGTTTGTACCCCTTATGTATATGGGTTTTGTTAAATTGGTCCAGATTTACGTTTTTTAGCACTTTGCAACCTCTATCTTCAAATTTCGCTTCGAATTACAACCCTTCACTAATATTCTAGACCAAAAAGGAAGATTTTTATTGATGAATGGGACAGATGCATAAAAGTTTAAGAGGTACTATGTTTGTCGTGAACCCTTAAGGGCCTACATCCATCAAAAAAGACTTCCTTTTTGGTCTAGAATATTAGTGAAGAGTTGTAATTCGAAGCAAAATTTGAAGATAGGGGTTGCAAAGTGCTAAAAAACATAAATCTGGACCAATTTGACAAAACCCATATACATAAGGGGTACAAACTGTCATTTAGTCTAATAATAATAATAATAATAATATATGGAGTAATAGTAAGGATGAGATCTAGAATATAATGAAAAATGTTTTTATTAGAATGTCTTTCTCTCCATTAGGAGTACAATTCTCTAATTGTCAAATTGTCAACCCCTAAATAAGTGGGGAATTTGATTAGTATTTATAGGGGATCCCTTGTGGGTCCCCTAAACCCTAATTTTCTTGGCTAGCAAGTTTTACACTTCTGGGCTTCAAGGCCCTAAAATATACATAATACTTAATTTGGAGATCCCTGAGCGTGTATCTGATCATGGTTTCGATTTTCTGGATGGAAAGGAGAGTGAGACGGGAGAGGCCTGCACTCTGTCCTCCTTCAGTCCTCGAATGATAGCACATCGTCAAAAGGTCGTGGACGACGCTTCGGTCTCTGGCTCTGCAGAGTTACGAGATAAACCTAATCTTAATTATGCAAGTATTTATGTTGATCGTGCTGTTAATGTAGATCTACGTGCTTGGGTCGATTTAGAAAATGCTCATAAGTGTAAAGTTCCTCTGGCCAAGGATCGTATATGGGAGATGCACGAGTTTGGTATGCAGGGGATTCCTATGATCCATTTCGAATTAGGGTTACTGTGACACCCCCAAATCCGGGGTCAGGAGATTTGGTTGTCACGCGAAAATTCTAAAAATAAAACATCTGTGACCCCAACCATACCAAGATCTTTTAAGGTTATAGGGCTAGAAACAAGAATCCAAATTCCATTAAATCAAAAAGCATTCATTCTCAACATTCTCTTTGATCAAATCTTAAACCACTGGTGTAACTTCGATAAGAAGTACGCCAGGCCAACTGGACTATACATAATAATAATAATAATAAATATTAGAACTCAATTATATAAAATAGATCTTACTCTAAATCCAGACATCCTGAGCCAAGTCATCTTCGAAATAGCATCACGCTTCTTCTCTTTCTGAACTGTGCGGATACGTCTCGCCAAACTACCTTACTGAAATGTTAGAATTTGCAACAGCAAGTATGAGCGAAAGAAATGCTCAGCAAGTGTATAAAAATTTTGATATAAAACCAGGATAAGTGGGGCATAAAATCAACTGAAATGTAAACCAGCTTATAGAGAAACTGAATCAACAAATGTGATATAATTCAAACCATAACTGAAATCATTTGGCATGTCATAAAAATGAATCATCTGCCAATTCACAATATGTAATAGCCATTCTGGCGATATGGATTGGATATATAAAAATAAATAAAGACGAACCACCATTGCCCCCTGATCAGGTTCAAAAGCAATGGGACCCTTTATACTACCATCGGTACATTTCTATACCCGTGTGTATAACCCGGATTTCACGAGGGTACCAAAATAGGCAAGTAATGTTAGCCTATAGGAAGATGGTATGGTTACCATATCCTCCTTAAATATAACTGGACCAACTACTTGACATGGCCTCCTACTGTTATTCCCAGATTACACACTTGTATAATTGTAGAAGGGGGGGGGTTGAATACAATTCTTGATAGTTATAAATTTCTGATAAAAACCACAGAAATCTATAAAGAAATAATTGCTGAATAGAAATAATTCACAACCACATAAAAATCAGGTGGTTAAATGTACCACCTGAGACTTTTATTTGAAGAAAACCCTGTGATACAAATGTACACAGCTTCTGTGTTTACAACTCTTTGCTTCTAAAGATATTCAAGAAACCCTAAGCAAATATGTATATTTTCTTACTATCTAAAGAGTTGCTACACTTGGTTATATATCCCAAGTTTACAAGTGCTACAGGAATAAGATAATATTAATCTAATTCAAGTTGACTTGCTACTCCACTCCAAATCCACAAGTAGCCGAAAGGTTGTCCTTGTGAACAGATATGTCCCCTGCACCTTTCTTGTATGTACTGTGTAAATGGAATGCTTCTTTCTTCTGTGTTTCCAAAGTATGGCTGCCATACTGCTTTTTATACCTACTATCAACCCATGTGATCTGTCAGTCAAACCTGTCCTTATCAACTGCTAATTTCCCAGCTAGCATAGGATAAAGTGACAATGATTATCCGTTGATGTTGTGCACAATTATCCGTTGATGGTAGTTTGAGCTGTATCCATTGATCGAGCAGATTTGAGTTGTATCCGTTGATAGAGCCCTGTTCTTATCCGTTGATACACTTTCACTTAGACAGAATTACATAGCATAGCTTATTTACAATTGGCTACCCTATTCTGCCTATCCATTGATGGTCAACATGACTCTGAATAAAAACACTATCAACTGATAAATAGAGATATTGCAGTATGCTACAAAACCTCATCCGTTGATGAGCTACCTGTCAACGAATAGAGTTATAAGGTCTTATCCGTTGACAGTTACAAAACTTGACTTATACAATTTTGCTTGAATGTTAGGTTATCATCAACTACAACATATTCCTAACACCTACGCTTTACCATTTTCCAATCCAATAGAGCAATTTCCGAACTCAACAGGAAATGCTTAGTTTCACATACAGTTCACATCCCTATTATTTACTACGATAATAAGGATATGAAGAGTTTATCTTAAACAATTCCCCACATCAAGGATACCAATATCAAACAACTGTTTTCGCACAAAAATATTTAAGAACCACAAATAGCTTTGAACAATAACTATTCGTCATGATATGAATAAATGAAACATAAAATAAAAAGTGTGTAGGATGATAAAAAAAATACTTGCCTCTGGTCCTTAGCTATTACGTAATGTCGGAGTAATACGGTTCTCTTCTTCTATCTTACGGCATCAAAATCTTCTATTTCAATCATTCGTTGGTTTGACGCTCTTGCGATTGCCACGAGTCTGATCCGTTGACATCGAGCCCGCGCGTCTACTTCTATAGTCAAACATAAGATAATACCTCAGTCTCCGGACGACAATTCTGATATTCTAATAACGCTTATAAACTCAAAAGGTTTAATCCATGCTTACCAAAATCTCATGAAAGAAAAATCGAAAATGTCCCCTTTGAACATAGACGTTTTACCGGTGTTAAAACACCTCACAAGTAAACCAACAATTCCATAAACAATACTTTCATCACCAACCTTCTTTATTACAATCCACAAACAATACTGCATCCATCTCCAACCTTCTTCATAACCCACAAGAATATTTCATCCATCCCCAAACTCCTTTATTAGACATCTACTTATCTCCGCTGACAAACCTAAGTCAATATTCAACAATTAATCCTTGAAAGATTTATTCACATCCTCGATAAAGAAATATAAATATAAATATAACACTTAACCCTTGAAACAAACACTTCGTCCTAAAAAATAAATATAAATCTGACAATCCTAGTCAGTATTTCAAAGAAAACATCGTCTACTCTTAGCGACATCTTATAACATAAATCATATAAATAATTAATCACCAATTAACTATATATATCGATCAAAACTCGATTTACATCATAACCCTCGATACTTAATACCTTAATAATTCACATTGCACGTAAAGAGACTCAATAAGTAGATCACATAATCACATAGCACATTGATCAGATCATAAAAAGATTTTATCCAATATTTTTAAAACAGAAAACGTTTCAAAACCCTAATTACCAAATATAACCGACTCAATAAAAAGGTTTGGTAAAAAGTTGACCCAAATTTAAAAGTTGAATTTTAGCTTAAAACTATTTTTATAAGATCGGGTCGTTTTTCTGATTCCAGAAATATTTTTCTCGTTAAAAACGGATAAGTGATTTAATTAATACGCAATTAATAAGAATAATTCAATTAATAATTCAATTAATTGAATATTCAAATTAATTATTTATTAATCAACTCATAAAAATAATAAATCTTTTATAATAAAAAGATTTAAATTCAATGAAGTCAATTATATATTTAAATAATAATTAATTAATATAATTAATCAAATAATTAAATCAATTAAATCATTATTTAAAAATAATTAACTAATTAAATTTAATTTTTAGAAGTTAAAATAATAATAATTAAAAGAAATCTGAATTTTAGAAAAAATTTATAAAATTTTGACCCAAAAACATTTTTCTGAAAAGTTTTAAGATTTTGAAGATCAAAACGTTACTATTCATCACCACCTACGCTGTTCTTCGTATGAATGCTTCGAAGAACACCACCTCCAACAATGGAGGTTTTCCAGTGTCCGGCAACCGGAAAAATTTTTCCGGCAACCTCCGGCCACCCCTAAAACGCACAGTTTGCTACGTTTTTAAGTACCAAACACACTCCAAATCATCTCCTAAACACAACCATACCATTCGTTCAATCCCAGAATCAACCGAATCAAAAATCCGGCCAAATCCGAATTAACCCGGCGACCTTCAAAGAATTTTCCGATTAAAATTCGATTTTGCTCATTTCTTAACCAAATGAAACGTTCTATATACCAAATCAAAGCCCAGGAGTTCAATGAATCATATCAATCATCAAAAACACCAGACAATCATCAAGCAATCCGGAAAATTGAAAATTATAATCACCCCCACTAAATTCGATTTTTAGTTTTAAGCTACTAAAAATCAAACAAAAATTATCATGATGCTCCTGAGATTATATGCAATCTATAGACACTAACCACATCAACAACAAATCATCCTAAAATCCAAAATAAATTCGAGAAAATTCGAATATTAAACTAAAATTATGAATTTTTGATTCAAGCAATTTAAGATGTTAAAACACACAAAAACATGTAGTAGAGATGAAGAGCTTCAATTTGGTTACCCACATGAACGATTTGGATCCCGGAATCACCTTCAAAAGTGTGATTGATTGTGAAGAACACCAAGAACACCTTTTCCAGATTTTTCAGAAAATAAAAATCAAAAATCTGATTTTTGATTATTTTGATTAAATAAAAAAAAATCTGCTGGTATTTATATTAAATCAAAATTAATACCCCAAAAATATTTTTAACCCCTAATTAAAATTATTAAGCCTTAAAAATAACTTTTATGGGATAAAAATGTAAAATTTTTATTTTTAAACAAATATAACATAAATGCCAAAATTTCCCAAAAATTATTAATATTACAAAAATTACAAAATAATACATTTTTGAACATCCTATTATTATATGAAATTTTTTTTATGAAAAACAGGGTCTCGAATTCAATACAGGGGCTGGGTCTGAAAATTAAAATGTGAAATAACTGTATTCTAAAAATATAAAAATTACAGAAAAATAGAATAAAATATTCTATGATACACGGAAGTCACATAACACGTATGGGATAATTTTCCTATTTAATAAAAATCATAACGCGTTTAAATACATTAAAAATAAACTAAAACACAATAAAATGAACTAGAAATATATTTTAATATAATAAATTACACGTAATTTTCCAGGTCGTTATAGTTACGTTTGCCTATGCACCCTTTTCACTTGGCCATTTTTGAAGTTGTGGGTTGTGGGGTTTCACAGTTAACCCCTAACTCAGTAGCCCAAGTGAGTGGATTTATCGCTCGATGTGCTAAGATGAGATATGTTCCCTCAATTCGTTTGTTTTTTTTTCAATATATGGATTGAAGTATTCTCATGGGCAAGTTTACTTTGATAAGTTGTCTGGTCGGTCTAAGCTTGTCGATGTTAGATCTTCTAACTCCGGATGGCACGGGAAGTGGATGTATTATAACGGGCCTGACCTTGAATTTGTTCCTCCCTGTCAGAAGGTTTCGCAGAAGACAATAGACTATTTAACTAATATGGTGAAATATGATGATATCTTTTTAGATAGATTTCAGGGCGAGAGCCCTTTATATACCCACCTCCAATTGAAGGATCATGTGTTTTTGGAGAAGCATAACTGTAAGGTTTTGTTATCATATTTGCTTTACTTTTTGGTCTACTGTATACTCACATATTGTTTTGTCTCTTTGTAGTGGCTGGAGAATCTTTGAAGGAAGTTTTGAATAGTGGTATCAGAGACGATATGCATAAGGCTATGTTAGTCCTGGCTAAGCGATCTACCACGAAGCGAGATTCGTCGGTGAAGGAAGTTTCTAAGGTTGGTGGCTCAGTTCCTGTTGAGGGGATTGTAAATGATAATGTTGTCTCTGTTGATGGTGACCTCGCCGTTTGCAATGATCGTGATGTTCGTGATCGATGGGGTAAAAGAACGAGGGCAGATTGTGATGAGGATTCTGGTAAGCGTGTCTCGTCAAAGAAATCTACTGAACATTCCCACTTCGGGCTCGGGAAATCCCTGACCTTTACTGGGATCAATAAAGAGGCTCTTCCCCCTTTGTTTCAAGGCTGCTCTTCAGACAAACCACTATACATTGAGATAAACGCGAACGAGCGTTGGACCGCTGGCTCTCGATTTCCAACCCAAGTTTTTCAAGCATTTGACTTACCTCAGGATAAGGGTTCCTATGTTGATAAGTCTCGGGATGAGATAACGAATCGCTGCTTGGCATGTGGAGGACCGTAATTACCTTATGTTTTTCTATCTTTTCTTCATTTACTTATTGTTTTTGTCATAGGTGTCAATTAGCTTTTTGTTTCGTTTTATAGCTCCTTGCTGACTTAGCGCACATCGTGAAAGATTACCTAGCTGACATCGACCACGAGTGGCGCACAAACACAGCTCGTGAATTAAACGAAGCGAAGGAGAAAGCAAATGCTGCGATGATCCGAGCCGTCGAGGCCGAAGGTCGAGAGAAGAAGTTGATTTTAGATTTTGAGATTTTGAAGAAGGAATGTCAGGAATCCAAGGATAGTAAGAAGATTTGTGAGGATGAGCTCCTTCGTCTGAAGGACGCTGTGGAGGTGGATAAGGGGAAGATACTGACCCTCGATAATGAAGTACTCATGCTTCATGGAAAATGTGATGGTTTGAACGCCGAGGTGGTCTCCTTGAAGGCTGAAGTTAAAAAAGCCGCTGAAGAATCCGCGAATGCTATGGCCTCGGGCTATCAAGGGTGCTATGACCGATTGGAAAAGGTGGGTGTGGACTTAACCGGGCATTCCCTGGATGATTATTGCACCGATCTATCGAAGACCTTAGTGGAGACGAAGGATGATGACTCAAATATTGCAGTTTGAAGGCGAGGGATGCCTCGTAAGCTATGTAATGCTTTTTAACTTAATTTCTCGTGTTGGAATTGTTTGAATTTGATATGTCATGGGTTAATTTCTAACTTTATCTTACTCTATCATTGAGTGGGTCGTAATCTTTATTATGGTTTTTAAGTTCTCTTGTTACTGTTACGGGCGAGGTATGCCTCGTGGGCGACATATTTATGCTTGACTTTCGTAATTTGACTTTAACTATCCTAGAATTAAGTTATTATATGATTGGAAGTAGGGAGGTACTTGTTCAGGATCTCCTCAATTTATGTCTGAAAATTGTTTTTATTTGTTTATTTTTCTTTTGCAAATCATTGTGCTTTTGAGTTATTGCTCAAATGTACTCTAAGATTTAAAAAGCGATTTTTATATTAAGATGCGTGTTGGCAGCGACGTGTTTAATCATAATTTTGATTTAACCCATCTATCTTGGGGATTTTTCCTTGTTTTTATATTTAGACGTTATAGTATTTAAAGAGTAGACATTTTACCTTATCCAACGACGTTATTATTTCGAGTCGTTTAGATTTTTGAATTTGTCAATTTTTATGGGAGATTTTAAGGTTTAACCGAAAGGGTTTTTCTTTGATAAAATCTTGTAATTTTGCATTTTGCCTTTACTTTCACCACTTATTTTGATTTGGGCGAAAGGTGACTTGGTAGTGGTGTATTCTATCGAAAATAAAATTATAGACAAAGACAAACTTTCATTTAATAATTTAAGGGAACTTGAGGTGGGGGCCTCATATCAGCCCCTTTTCACCTTAACATGTTGATGGAAATAGAAAGATAAAAACTTGTCCTTGTCATACTGAAGTACATTTACTGATAGAATTTTTTCAAATGTATGCCGTTCCAGGCATTCTTGATGACCTTGCCATCGAGCTGTGCGAGCTGATAGGTTCCGGGTCGAACCACTTTTGAGATCTTGTACGGTCCTTCCCATGGAGCCTTGAACTTTCTCGAGGTTGTGGGCTGAGATGAGGCTGATTCTCGTAAGATGAGGTCATTGACTTGGAATGTCTTTGGCTTGATGCCCTTGTTGTAGTACTTAGCTACCTTAGCTTGATATATGGCTGTTGAATTCATTGCCTCGTTTCTGACTTCTTCGAGAAGGTCATTATCTAACTTCAACCCTTCCAATGAACTGGTTGCATCAAAATCTTCAACTCTGGGAGAGTTAAGCGACACCTCAACAGGAATGACGGCGTCTGTGCCGTATGCGAGACGGAAAGGAGTTTCTCCCGTTGCAGTCCTCGGGGTCGTTCTGTATGACCACAGGACATTAGGGAGTTCCTCTACCCAACAGCGAGGACAATCTTGAATTCTTTTTTTGAGTCCTTGGAGTATGGTCCGGTTAGAAACTTCAACTTGTCCATTGGCCTGAGGGTATGCCACCGAAGCCTTGAGGTGCTTTATTTTCAATTCTCTTAGCATTGCTTCGAAGTCTTCTCCGACAAATTGAGTTCCATTATCAGTAACGACAGATCGAGGTATGCCGAATCGAAACACGATATACTCCATAAAAAATTCAATCATTTCTTTCTCACGAATCCTAGCGAGGGGCTTCGCTTCTTTCCATTTTGTTGCATAGTCAACTGCGACCACAATATATTGAAGTTGTCATTTTGTCTTGGGGAACGGACCCACAATGTCGATTCCCCACTGGAAAAAGGGGCAAGGGCTCAATATCGGAGACAACAATTGCGAGGGCTTGCAGCTGACAGGACTGTATAGCTGGCATGATACACATTTTTTAACATATTCTTCACAGTCCTTGCGGATTGTGGGCCAGTACAGACCTTGTCGCAGGATTTTATGTGCCAGGTTTTTTCCACCAAGAAGCTCTCCGCATATGCCTGAGTGAACTTCGATAATTGCTAGCTCTGCCTCTTCAGGGCCGAGACAACGAAGAAGTGGCTCTGTTAAAGCTCGCCTGTATAACTTTGAATCCTTGACACTGTAGTTCCTTGATTTGAACATTATTGATCTAACCTCCTTTTTGTCCTCAGGCAATTGATTCTTAGAGATATAGGTAAGAAACGGGGTTCTCCAATCAGGTTCTGACAGAATAGCATTTACCGTAGGAGCATCCACAGATGGTGTTGTGAGAATTTCCACATACACGGGCTCTCCACTCGTGGGTATCGATGAAGATGCGAGCTTGGATAGGGCGTCGGCCCATTGATTTTCAGTTCTATCAATGTTTACTATTTTCCATAAAACAAATTTACTCAAGAGAATCTGAGATTGTTGCAAATATGATGCCATTCTATCATTGTGAGTTTTGAATTCTCCCAAAATTTGTTTAACCACCAACTGAGAATCGCTAAAGATGTCTATGACATTAGCCTCGAGACCGAGAGCAAGGTTTAACCCAGCGATTAATGCCTCGTATTTGGCTTCATTGTTTGTTGCTTGGAAGGTAAAGGTGCTGGCTTGTTGAACTTTGAATCCCTCAGGGCTGATGAGTATGATGCCTGCCCCGCTCCTCTCTGAAGTAGATGAGCCATCGACGTAGAGGGTCCATGACCTTGACTAACACTTGTCGACATCGAGGTGTAGAGGATCAGGTTTGTCGAATTGGCATTCGACAACAAAGTCTGAGAGAGCATGGGACTTCATTGCCGTTCGAGGCTTATACTCAATATAAAATTGACTGAGTTCAATTGTCCATGCAGCCAGTCTGCCTGTCATGTCAGGTTTGTGGAGAATTCGCTTCATTGGTTGATTTGTCATTACTTGAATCTCTCGACCCTGAAAATAATGCCTTAACTTTCGACTAGCGACCACGAGGGCATATACCAATTTCTCGACCTGTGGGTATCTGGTCTCTGCATAGCGCATGGTGTGACTGATGTAATATACAGGCATTTCATCCCCAGAGGAAGATTTAACTAACACAGCGGCTATTGTGGTGTCGCATGCGAACAAGTATATTCTTAGGGGTTCCTCAGATCGAGCTTGAGTCAAGATCGGGGGCGAGCTTAGGAATTGCTTTAAATCTTTAAGGCCTTTTCACACTCCTCTGTCCAGTTGATCTTTGATTGTTTTGAGGCGTTCTTGATAGCCTCGAAGAAAGGAGCACACCGTTTCGATGACTGTGGAATGAATCTCCGAAGGGTTGCAATATAGCCTGTCAAGGTTTGTACTTCTTTCAATGTTGTTGAATCGCGCAAATCCATGATGGCTTTAATCTGGCTAGGATCGGCCTCGATTCCTCTTTGGGTTAGGAGAAATCCCAGAAACTTTCCCGAGGTCATTCCAAAAGAGCATTTAGCTGGATTCAAACGCATATTATGGCGTCGCACATTATCGAACGTTTCCCTTAAATCATTCATGTGGTCTATTGACCTTTTTGATTTTGCAATAAGGTCATCAACATAGACCTGGAGATTCCTTCTGATTTATGGAGCAAAGATAGTGTCCATCATTTGGTGGAAAGTTGCTCCAGCGTTGATGAGGCCGAAGGGCATGTTTTTAAATGCAAAGACTCCTCTATGAGTAATAAAAGCCGTTTTTCCCAATCCTGGCTGTCCATTTTTATTTGATTGTATCCCGAGAAAGGATCCATGAATGATAGGAGCTCGTGGCCAGCAGTGGCATCAATTAACTGGTCGATATTTGGTAGTGGATAAAAATCTTTTGGACATGCTCGATTAAGATCAGAATAATCAATGCACATTCGCCATTTTCCGTTGCTTTTCTTAACCAGCACTGCATTGGCGATCCATTCAGGAAACTGCACAGGCTCAATAAAACCAGCCTCAAGAAGTCTATCGATCTCGGCATCGATTGCCTTGGTTTCTTCTTCTGAAAATATTCGCTTCTTTTGCTTCACTGTGCGTATTCCTGGTTTAACATGGAGTGAGTGGCGGGCTATCGTCTCGGGTATCCCTGGCATATCTTTGGGATCCCATGCGAAGATGTCTACATATTCTTGAATAAGACAAGTGATTTGTTGACGAAGATCGCCCTCGAGATGTTTGCCAATCTTAGTTGTTTTTTCAGGATTACCTTCTTCCACCTCAACCTCTACAGTTTCCTCTAGGGGAATGCAATTGGATTCTACTGTGGATTCCATGGCTGCACAAGGATCTATCTCGACAATTTGATTGATAGAAGCGTCATCGATGCTTTTTGTTTTGGGAAGTACTGTAGATAGATAACATTGGCGAGTTGCATGTTGGTCGCCCACGACCTCACCCACTCCAAATTCAGTGGGGAATTTCATTTTGAGATGAGGAATTGAGGTAATGGCTTTCAGGGCCGTTAACGTGGTCCTGCCAAGAATGGCGTTGTAGCTTGAATTTGAATTTACAACATGAAACTTAACGACCTGCCATGTCTGGCATGGGAGAGATCCAAAAAGAACGGGGAGATCGATGGTACCAACGACCTTGACCTCATTCCCGGTGAAGCCATATAGAGGCATGTTCACATTTTCAAGTTTTCTATCACCATGATCCATCCTTGCAAAAGCATGGTGATACAATATATCAACGGAGCTACCATTGTCAATCAGAATCTTCTTCACTATGTTTGTGCCGACCTTGGCTGTGATTACCAGAGCATCTTGGTGAGATTCAATCAGTCCTAACGGATAGTCATCATCAGAGAATGAGATAATTGGAGTATGATTGGGTCGAAGGCGTTTGAGTGCCTCGGGATTTATGTGAAACACTTCCCTAGCGTATAGCTTTTTAGAATTGTTTGATGTGCCTCCAGCAGCGAACCCTCCTGCTATGACATCAACGACCCGATCTTGATCACGGGGGCGATCGTTTTGTCTTTCTGCATCGTGATCAATGTAATGAGTCAACTGTCCTCTTTTGATTTTGGACTCGATAAGATTACTCAGTTGATAACATTGGTCTGTTGTGTGACCAGTATCCTCATGGTATTCGCAGTAACGGGAGCTTGGAGGTCGTCCTGGTTTCATTGGCCTCGGTGGTCGGTAGTCAGGCTCTGATTTTAGAATAGCCAAAATTGTAACTTTGTCTACAGTGAGCTTCGTGAACTCCTTCTCTTGTCTTTCTTTTGGCTTCCATGTTTTATCCTGATTATCTAATCTCTCGGCTCGTGGTTTTCGAGGGCTTCTAGTATCATTCGTCCTCGAGTATGAATCATAGCTTCGCTTGTAATCAGTCCTCGGGGAACGTCGCCGAGGACTTCTACTGCGCTCTCGCCTAAAAGCTCGTCGAGGAGACTGAATACTTCCTACCGCTTCTTGCAAATTCATACGATGTTCTACCACTTGGAAAGCTGATTGAAGGGTTCGGGGGTTCTTTTCAAATAATTCTTCCAACAAATTGGCGTGGCGATGTTTATCAATCCCCGCAGCCAGATAATTGATTGCTAGTTCTTCAATCAAGTTAGGAATGTCGAAATTTCATTTCGGAATCTAACTAAGAAGTCTCTTAGAGATTCGTTGGATCGTTGTCGGACAGTCATCAATGAGGCAGTTATCTTTCCTCCTTTGTAATTGCTAGAAAATCTAGTTCGAAACTTTGTCTTTAAAGATTGCCAAGAATCTATGGAACGAGGTGGAAGGCTATTATACCATCGCAGAGCTGTTCCTTGAAGGCATGTAGAAAAGAATTGACATCTCGCTACTTCTGAGTGTCCAAAAAATGCCATACGGCCATCAAATGTATTGAGAAAACCACTTGGGTCCGATGTCCCATCGAAATGGTCTAACGAGGGCATTTTCAACGTCCTATCGATACGGGCTATCTCAATGTCTCTTGATAGGGGACTTTCTGCAGATGTGATTTGACCAAATTGATTTCGGATGAACTCTCTACACATGGCAAGGTCACTTCGGATGTCAGCAATGTCTTCGGGTCTTACTGAATCGTTGGAGTCACTCCGCCAAGATGAATGGCTCGCAGACGACATTGGTCGTCTTCTGTGGGCAGAAGGTCATGAGTAAATCGACTCTGTTGATTCTTCATCTCCGAAGTCATCATAATCATTTTCTTAAAACTCATTCTCGGCATCGACGACTCCATCATGTGCTAAGGTCATTGTATTTCTTAATCCGCTTTTCAGCTGACGAGCTCATCGGTGCCTCCTTAGTTTTTATTCCAGGGCTCGTTTCTGCTGCTCCAAATTAAATATTTCTTCATCCGAGTCCTGGGGGAAATCTTCAGCCACAACAGCGGGCTCTTTTTCTCTTTAAATTTTTTGCAAATGCAAGCGCATGTCGCTTGTTAATACCTTCTTGCCTGTGTCCGTGGCAACTCTCATGCGAGTATCTGGTTGCGCCTTTCGTCTCGTATCTAAATATTCTGTTTCAGTGGGTCGTTTAGATCCACCTGCATTATCTTCTATTGCTGGGAATAACTGCCTTGGTTTTAGAGAAGGAGAAGGTGCCATCTGGTCCCCGGCATGAGGGGCCGTCAACATCTCCATTTTCGAACCAATCTGTTCGATCACCGGCTCATTCGCCTCCATTTTTGGTTGGAATTTTCAATTAAAGAGCTCCTTCTAGCGCCAAATGATGGAGAGTGATATAATCTAATAATAATAATAATAATATATGGATTAATAGTAAGGATGAGATCTAGAATATAATGAAGAATGTTTTTATTAGAATGTCTTTCTCTCCATTAGGAGGTACAACTCTCTCATTGTCAAATTGCCAACCCCTAAACAAGTAGGATTTGATTAGTATTTATAGGGGATCCCTTGTGGGTCCCCTAAGCCCTAATTTGCTTGGCTAGCAAGTTTTACACTTGTGGGCTTCAAGGCCCTAAAATATACATAATGCTTAATGTGCCTAATACAATCTAAGTTAGCCTTTTAACTAAATACAAATCACTTCATTGGGCTCCATGGTCCAGCAACAGTATTGCAGAGGGATTTTCTTGAAGAAATTATTTTCATAGAATCCCAGATTCTGTTCATCGCAGTTGGTGTCAGAGTCTAGACTACAGAGATCGGAAATACATTAACTGGTAACCAGGCAAATAGGCAATGCTGGTCTGACTTCAGATGATTCCTTAATGTTTTCTTTTTCATTTTCTAACTGGTAAATAAACACACAAACTAGTTGTATAAACAGAAAAAGTGTAATAACAGAGCTTCTTCATTAAGCAAACTTATTACAGAGCTTCTCATCAAGATCCAACACGATTTGATAAATTTTTGGTAAATAGAACAATGATAACAGTTGAAGAAAAAGTAATAGAAAGAAAGGCAGAAAATTATTGGTCGAAATAAAATTAATATTACAGCATAAAATAAAATTTATTAAGGAGACAATATATGCTCCTCATTGTTGAGAAGAGTTTTAGAGTTGTTAACGTCATAAGTAGGGCTGTCAAACGGATATTTCGGATCCGAATATGACTATATCCATATCCGTATCCGAAATTATCGGATTCGGATAGGGATAATATCCTATTTACTTTGGATACGGATAATATCCTTTTTTAATACAGATATTTCGGACGGATATCGAATTTTTCAATTTTTTTGACAACCCTAGTCATAAGGAGGGACTAAGAGAGTGTTGGAGATGATTATTGTCTCAATTTCGTCAAATTTTGACTACGGAGATCATATAGGGGAGGGTGTATAGAGTATTAATGATAATTGGCAATAGTCTATTCAAAATGGATAATAATTAGCAATAAAAAAAATGGCTCCCGGTCCCTGGCAAACGTATGCCAGGGACGTGTTATGTAACATACGGCTTCTAAGCCGATGGATCAACCATCCAACGGCTGTGCTTTAAAAAAAAATCAACACCGTATCGCAGAAACTTTCTGCGGTACGGAGAAATTACCAAATTACCCCTGTTTTCACACAAAAAATCTACTGTTCACCGTACCGCAGAAACTTTCTGCGGTATGTGAACAATAAGGACTTTTTTGTAATTTCTCCGTACCGCAGAAAGTTTCTGCGGTACGATACAATTTTTTTAAATTAGGACCGTTGGATCAACCATCCAATGGTTATAAAACTGTATGTTGAATAGTAGATCTATGGCATGCGCATGCCATAGACCGGAGCCCTAAAAAAATTGAGTAAAATACATATGTTCCAATGTGCACAAGATAAATTGTTCATTACTTGAACTGGCCAAAATCCGAAAGCATATATGTACAATATACACATAGAAAAACTAAAGGTCTTCTAAAATCCGCAGATTTAAAAGATAAATTGTATCAATATTTCTAACTAGCATAGCAATTTATCGTTCAATCTCCAGTTTTCTCATCACATTCGTTTATATCTGAGATGCAAATATGGCATCATGGGAGACAGGCCGTGAACCAGATGTTGATACTTCACAAACCATGGTTACACGATATGCTCCTCTATTCCATGTTCTTGATAACTATGATGCTAAGTCGTACAAACCCATGGGTATAATGCTTGATACCTTGGGTTGTGAGTTGGTTTCTAATGGAAGGTCTTCTTTTCTGTCTTGTGTAACTTGGGTTACTGATACCTAAGGAAACTGATTATCTATTTATTTTATTTAACTATGTTTTCATATATGTTTATTAATAAGGGACCGTGATGGGTTTCCAAGTTGTCTAAAACAGTATGGGCTTTAAACTTTGAGCAGTTTTCCAGGCCCGGGGTTTAGGGTAGTAGGGTTTTAAATATTTTAGTTATGCTTATTGGAGGGCAGACTTTTGGGGTGAGTAAATCAGAAAATTACACTTTGTGTATTTTGTTTGTGTTTCTTTCGATTGGAACATATCTGATATTGATTGAGATTTCAATATTGGAACCCTTGGGTGATTGAGATTTCATCTAAGTTTATATCGTCTTTTACAAGTTATCACAAATTGTTATCAATTTGGCATCAGAGCCAAGGTTTGAAGGGAAACTATTAGCAAAATTTTGATATCGTATTTTAGATCATGGGGGAACAACTGAATTTACAAAACTTGAGTACACAACTTGCCGAGTTAATGGCTAGATTGGATAGAAGTGAACAACGTCAGTTGCAAACAATCCAGAAGTTAGATGATGTTGCAACTACAGTACAAACAATCGACACTGGTGAGGTTATGATACGTCCCAGAGGTTGAAACCAGTTTCATAACAACAACAATGATAAAGAACTCAGAGATTTACCTGAATTCACTGGTGATGATACTAGGAGTATATGGATTGGGTAAGACAAATGGAGAAAGTGTTTGACTATAAAGGTTATGATGATCAGAAGGCATACAAAGTAGCAGTTGTAAAACTCACCAAGCATGCTGGTATGTGGTTCGATAATTATAAGGCTCAAAGGGATAGAGAAGAAGAACCAAGAATTACAACTTGGACAGAATTGAAGCGCCATTTAAAGAAACGATTTTTGCCAAAAGAGTTTGTGCAAGATCAGTTTATTAAACTCAATTATCTTCAACAGAAAACTCTTAGTATTGCTGAGTACACTAGGGAATTTGAAAATTTGTGCATATTATGTGACCTGCGCGAACGTGATGAGATGAAGATAGCTCGATATATTCGAGGATTAAATTTATCAACTGCTCATAAAATTCAGACTATGCCATTTACTTTCTTTGAAGATGTACTGAAGATGGCTGCTAGGTTCGAACAACAAGAAAAGGAAAAGCAGAAGACTTCTTACAACAAGGACCACAAGATGACATCATACAAGGATGGTAAGTCTAGCCAAGGTAGTAACTTCAAGCAAAGTTTTAATTCTGGAATATCATCCACATATAGTTCGACCAAAGATGATAAAACAAGAGGAAAAACCACTGGAACATTGCCAAGGGAGTACAAAGAAAAAAAGTGCTTCAAATGTCAAGGTTGGGGCCATATAGCATCTCAGTGTAGAAATAGAGTGACTATTACTATTAGAGAAGCTAAGGAATTGATGGCCAAATATGCTGATGAAGAAGAAGCTATGGAAGAAGAGGAAAAAGTCTTATTGATGCAGGAGACAAACCGAGAAAGAGAGAATGATGATGACTTTAGCTATGATAGTATATGGAAAGATCAGGAGTATGTTGAGCCTCCAAGGGTAGATAATGTTTTGATTTTGCGAAAGCTTTTACATACTAAAGCTGAACCTGTTGAACAAGAATAACGTGAGAACCTATTTCAAACCAGGTGTCTTGTGAATGGTAGATGGTGTAGTATGATTATTGATAGCGGTTCATGTGCCAATGTGGTGTCTTCTAAGGCTGTTAATGCGTTAAATCTTGATACTATAGACCATCCTAAGCCATACAAGCTTAACTGGTTGAATGATAATGAGTCTCTTAGAGTAAAGAAACAAGCTTTGGTTACG
Organism: Kitagawia praeruptora; assembly: GCA_037693485.1. NCBI lineage: Eukaryota > Viridiplantae > Streptophyta > Magnoliopsida > Apiales > Apiaceae > Kitagawia > Kitagawia praeruptora. The sequence continues at coordinate 55,653,287 of CM075350.1, read as the reverse complement.
TTTGAATTAGGGAATTACAAAGTTGATATCTGGTGTGATATAATCCCTATGACTACTTGTTCAATTCTGTTGGGACATCCATGGCAGTATGATAGATATGTAATGCATGATGGTAGGAGGAATATTTATTCCGTTGTTATTGGGAATAAAAGAATTGGCTTAAAACCACTACCTCCTATAGTCGAACCAACTAAAGACACTGTGAAGCCTAATATGCTCTTGTCTGCTCGAGAATTTGAGAAAGAACTGAAAGAAAACTCCTATGGTTATGCATTGTATGTTCGTCAGGTGAGTGAAGAATCTTCTCCTCCACCAGATCCGACACTAGAACTTCTGCTGCATGAGTTTACAGATGTGTTCCCAACTGAGCTACCAGACGGTTTACCTCCTTTAAGAGGAATTGAGCATGCTATAGATCTTATACCAGGAGCATCTCTTCCTAACAAAGCTGCTTATAGATGTAATCATGAGTTTAAAGAGTTACAGCGGCAAGTGCAAGAGTTGATAGATCGTGGATATGTTCGAGAAAGTAAGAGCCCTTGTGCGGTCCCTGCATTGCTAGTTCCAAAAAAAGACGGCACGTGGAGGATGTGTATCGATAGCAGAGCTATTAATAACATAACCATCAAATATAGGTTTCCGATGCCCAGGCTAGATGATATGTTAGATGAGCTACATGGTGCAACGATTTTCTCAAAGATAGATCTTCGAAGTGGTTATCATCAGATGCGTATTTGAGAGGGAGATGAATGGAAAACTGCATTTAAAACCAAAGAAGGTCTTCATGAATGGATGGTCATGCCTTTCGGGTTATGCAATGCTCCCAGCTCGTTCATGAGATTAATGAATAAGGTATTGAGGCCTTTCTTAAATTCTTTTGTTGTTGTTTACCTTGACGATATTCTGATATAGAGATGCTTCGCTGGAGACAGGGAGAGTTCAGGAGCATACAAGCACTGACTGAATTGAGAGAGGTCAGGAGCATACAAGCTCTAACTGAATCAATGGTGGCTATTGGAATAGCAGAGGCAGCCGGAGATTAGGATGATGCAGCGGAGAGATGGCAGCACCGGAAAGGATGACAGAGGCCAGAATGAATGGAGGCAGCGGAACAACTTGGAAACGAGCCTAAAGCTCTGATACCATGTGAATATGCAGAGAAATTGTTTTAGGAATCTGTATATTATCAATACTAGAGACAAATGCCTGATAGGATGGTGACAACTTCTTATATGACATAAAATTTTCAATAGGATGTTCAGTACATGCACGAACTCCCTTTCTCAATGCAATTGGCAGATTTAAATCATTATTAGGAATATCATCATTGTTAGAATCAATCAAACCTGAATGTGTTTCTGGAGAGTGAAGATGAGGATCCGGTTCTGATTCATGGTTGTCCTCCAAATGTGTTTTGTGCTCTATAACTTTACCAGATTTATTTCTTCTTCTATAGACAAGCGTTTCTTTGTTTTCTGGTTCTCGGTTAGGAGCATGAGTCGAAGATAAAGAAGGGATTGGAGGATTTTCAGTAATTTGGGAAGATGAAACTTGACTATCAATGACTTGAGAGGTGGAAGGGTTGTTTCTGCTCGAAATACTGTCCCAAAGATGAGATTCACTTGCATTCTCCCCCTGAATCTCAGAATTGTAATAAGCAAGACTTTCAAAAAAAGTGACATCCATAGAGTTATATATTTTCTGAGTTAAAGGAGAATAATATTTATAACCCTTTTGATGAGATGAATAACCTAAAAATATACATCTGATAGATTTAGGATCTAGCTTACTACGATTTTGAGAATGATCGTGCACAAAAGCCGTGCAACCAAAGATCTTCGGATCAAGAAAACTAATGAACCTTGTCTCTGGAAATGATTGCAAAACTTTGTCACATGGAGTTTGAAATTTGAGTACCCTAGAAGGTAGTCGATTGATAAGATAAGTAGCTGTAAGGACAGCCTCCCCCCAAAAATATTTCGGAACTTTGGAGGAAAAAATAAGTGAACGAGCAACTTCTAAAAGATGCCTATTTTTTCGTTCAACAATCCCATTTTGTTGAGGAGTATCAACACATGAGCTCAAGTGAATGATACCTTCTTGTGTGATAAAATTGAAATAATCTTTGGCATTGTCGGTCTTGAGGATCTGAATTTTTGTATGAAATTGAGTTTGAATCATGGAATGAAACTTTTTAAATATTTCACTTACTTCAGATTTACTTTTCATAAGAAACACCCATGTTAGTCTTGTATGATCATCAATAAAGGATACAAACCATCTTTGTCCGGTTATAGTGTTTACACGTGAGGGTCCCCACACATCACTATGAATAAATGAAAATGGTTTGGAGGATTTATACGGTAATCTAGGATAGCAATTTGGGGTGTGTTTGGCAAACTGACAAATTTCACAGGAAAAAGCATTTGGATTTTTATTGATGAACAATGAAGGAAACATCTTTGACAAATACAGAAAATTTGGATGACCAAGACGATAGTGCCATAGCATAACATCATTATCTTTATTCGAAACAGGCTGATTATTTAAAGAAAACAAACTGAACTTTTGAGACTTGACTGCAGATGAGATATCATCTTGTAGGACATAGAGTCCAGAACATATTTTAGCACTACCAATCATCTTCCCCGAATCCAAATCCTGAAACACACAAAGATTTGGATAAAACTTAGTCTCACAATTAAGATCACGAGTAAATTTACTAATAGATAGTAAATTACAATTCAATTTAGGCACATAAAGAACAGAATCGAGAGTTAGGTTCTTATTTAGTTTTACTGAATCCAAACCCTCAACCTTCGAGGATGTGCCGTCTGCTATTTTCACTGAATGATGCTCGGGACCAGTTTCATACTGAAATTCAGAAAAATTATTTGCATTTCCTGTCATGTGATCTGACGCTCCTGAATTAAGAATCCATGTGTTAGTTCTTTTATTGACAAATAGAGCTACTAGATGATTACCGTTCATAGCAGTTTTCGCATGTGAGGTTATGTGTGACTGGCTTAGGAGTTTCTGAAGTGCCTCGAGTTGTGCTTTATTGAATGGTGATGAGCTTGATCCACCCATTTTCCCTTCAGCTTCAGCATCGATATTTAAAGTGGCAGCAACGTTGCCATGACTTTCCTTGTAAGAACCCAGATTTTTGGGTAGAATTAAAACTTTTTATTTTGTATTGATGTAAGAGTGAACAATGGTTATAACTACAATGTAATACTGGTTTTAATGAATGATTAATGAAAGGATATAGATTCCAAGGTTAAATGTCCTGAAGGATGCTATTGGGTGATAACTTAGATTAGAATAATCTATCTCCTAGAAAGTTAAGATAAGATTCCCTAGAGAGAAATAGATACCCTCATGTCATCCAGATCGATATCGGTTACAAGTACGGAGGTTCCATGAAAGAGTTAAGGAACGCTCGAGGAAGCACAAAGATATTTTCTAAATACCAGGACTAAAAAGTGAATAAGTGATGAATAGTGTTTTTGATGGAAATAAGAATATTATGAGATGACACTATATAGAAGCACCCGGAATGAATTTCTGAGTTCGTATTAGTGATCCGAGGGGAAAATAAGTGTATGTAAAGACTGTCGGATTCTGAAAAACAGCACTTTCATTTTCTCCGAGATTTTCCCTAGACACTGATAGATTAAGGATTTAATATTAAATATTTGAGGAATACTAATTGGAGGATTATAATGAAAGATGGAAATGGTGATAGAATTATTAAGAAGGTTTCCGGTGAAACCCTAACTAGAAACGATTGAGATATTCCTCCGAACGATCAACAAATTGAGCAATAAACGGACATACAAGCAAGCAGGGGATCAAGATACATGCATGTGCAAGAGGATAAGATCAAGTGACTAAGTAGTTACAAGAGTAACTAGCTCACTTTGAAACCAAACCACTTAGTTAGCCTTAACACATCAACTACACCACTAAAACATCAACACTTGCCATGGGTGATGCATGAGATGAGCAAAGCACTTTATTAAAGCTACTTTAAGCAAGATATTTTCCAAACATCACAATAATTCACATGACCAAGCAAGCAACCAAGCAAGAACACCAAAACTCTCTCCACTTTGCTCCATTCGGCTTTATGCCTAATTCAAGGAAGGAAATCAACCTTCCCACCATTGTTTGATTTCCAAATTTTTATCATAGATCCTATATTTCATAAAAATGATACCCTAGAAATCTTAGCCTCAAACATCACTTTTTCCATTTTCAATAAAATCCTCAAAGTCTAGGGTGAATAGTAACTTCAAGAACAAATCTTGGTTTTTCTTGATTTCTTGGATGATCCAAGCTTGGTTAAGGATGTACAAGGACTATACAAGGCTTAGCAAGGTCTTTAACCACTCCATGGAAGGTATAACTTTTCAAAACCCTAGCCCTTACCTTAAGAATATGTTTGTTCTTGATGGATTTAAGTAGTTATGGTGTTAACATGGTTATAAGCATGATTAGTTAAGTGATTTAGTGAGTTTAGTTATATGATGTTTATGGTAGTGAAGCATGATGTTCTTGGACTTATTATGATTATAATCATGTGTAAATGACGTATGGATGCCCGGTGTGACTTGGGTTGATTGTTGTGAATTTTAGAACGTTCGATTTATAGCCGTTATAATGCCGAAATTTCGTTAACCTTAAGAAACCGAGCATCACAGTTAATAAAACTCACTGTCCTGTTTCGTATTTTGCCATGAAAAGCTAGATTATGTTATAAGCTTCGTTTTGATATAAAGTTCGTATGATACGGACTTACGGTTTAGGAGTTATGATTAAATTCGTAAAAGTGGTTCGAAACCGTAAACGAAAGTTCGTAACCGAAATTGGATTCCTTTAATTGTACGAAATCAGTGGCGAATATTAATAATTAAATATTAGAGGTAAAAATGAAGGTGTGGGAGAAGACCACATGTCGAATGGATCGTTTTCCGATTTTATAAAAATGTTCGAATCATGGTTAAGTACGAAAGTACCCCTAAGAGGTATACTTGGTTATAACTTCGGTAAACCACTTAGAAAACGATCGATAAATATCGAGGTCTAATATTTTGACTTTAAAACTTATACGATTTAAATACTTACCATATGTAAGTGTAATGTCATGCTTTAGTAACGAACAAGTGTCGGGTAATAAAAGCAATAATAAGAGTGAATTAGAGGGGTATAACGAAACGACTTGAAAACGTGTTTCGATTTAAGTGAAGTTTATACTTAACCTTTTGAAAGGTGTTAAGTGATTAATCCCGAATGCCTTGGCTACTTATAGATCATCAGGCTGACCCGGGACACGCTACCACTACCCCTACCCGTACCCGATTCCCAGGCAAGTTTCAAACCTTTTTTTAAAAGACTGTTGTTGTGAGTATATATATATATGTATGCTTTCTGTTATACATATGCCATAGCACGCATGCCTACTTTCAAAGTCATATTGATATACTTGTTCCCTGAATTATTGTTGGCTTATGAGCTAGATAGTTATTATATCAGTTATAAGCCGGAACTTTATAAGACCCTTAAACGAAGGGCATCTGAACCTCATTCCTTGATTATAGACCGGGAGTCGTTATTTCTTGATATATTGACATTATTTTCAGAGGAAAATAATTAAGTAAATATTTCCCATTTATTATCTGGCGAATATTATTGAGATATTCCTTTGAGATTATTTGATAAATATTATTCGGGTTATTCATCAGATATTTAATTATTCGATGAACATTATCTTTAATATTTATCTAAAGTCGATTTAATATTCGAATATTATTTCGAACCCTCAGTTAAGTTATTTACTTAGAGAATATTCATTCTTATTTCTTCGATAAATATTATTTTGAATATTCATTCGAGTTTATTTATTCAATGAATATTATTTTAATGTTCATTCAAGCCTTATTTATTTAAATGAATATTATTTCGAATATTCATTCAATCTCTATTTATTTTATAAATATTAGTTGAACATTGATTCGAACTCTAGTTCATCGATAAATATTATTTTGAATATTCCCTTGAGACGATAAATATTATCTTCGACATTCATTTAAAGTCGATTCAATTATTGAACATAATTTCGAATATTCATTCGATAATCATTTCTTCAATATTCATTATTTATTTAATAAATAATGAATATCAATAAATATTCCGTCGACAATTAGATTGAATATTCATTATTAATTTAATGAATATTATATCAAATATCCAAGGGATGTTTATTTCACCAATAAACATTATTATTTTCAAATATCCATTTAAGATTGGATTTATTTAGTGAACATTATTTTAAACATGTATTTGAGTTTATTTAATTAATGAATATTATCTTGAATATTCATATAAAGAAGAGAGTTATTTAGTAAATAATTTTAAATATTCATTCGAGGATTACTTACGAGTAATATTATGATTTATTCATATTCCTTAATTAATATTGAGTTAATAAATATTCTTGGAATATTTATTTAAATCCTTTTAAGTTCTTTTATAATGATTCATATTATTCAAAGATTATATGTCACCTTCAGATATGGTGTAAAATATTTTGGAGTAGTTTATGACTATTTTTATCAAGGGGAGGTTTCCAAAACTCTATTTTTATTTAAATCTATCTTAAAGAAGATTTAAATACTCGCTCAACTTCCAAACGTATATAAGGGGGCCTCACTTGAGAGATGTTATTTATTGGGCTGCCCGGTCCTATACTTGCTAAAACTATCTTGTCACTCACATCTTGATTCTTTCAAGCATCGATATGAGTCTGTTTGGTTACCTCCTCAACGCTCGAGGGGTAAGAATTGATGGAACAAGTTTATATCCATTAACAAGCATCAGCTTGGGAAATATTGGTGATTTTTCCTTTCCAACTAGATACGACTACTTTGTGGAGTCCTATCAACAAGTAATATACTTGGGGAAAGGGGGAGGAACTTCACGTTTCAAAGTTATGGATGTGAAATGAACTAGGAGATGCGTAAGTGACCCAGTGGCGCCGGTCCAGCAAATGGCCCAACCGTTGGCCGGGGGGTTCCAGAGGGCGGTAGACAAGTAAATCCGTCGGTGCTTCCTTCTACATGTAGTAAACAAGAGGTGGGGAGCATAACATGCGACTGATCATCGTGTAAATGCTATGTCTCCTGGCGCGTCAAACTCCAGTATTAGTTCATCTCTCAATGTTGGAAATTTCCTGCAACCTTATCATTATTGGCAGGTTTGAAAAGTGTTTGAATTGGAATTGCAATATTCTTCCTGCAAGTTCCTCTATTTTGAAAAGTTGATAATATCTGGCTCATCTTTGACATAGCAGATATTTATTCAAAACAAATATATTTTGAGTTACCTTGTAACTTCATCTCATACCTTATATTGGTACTACATCGTTAATGCATGGCATATAGTTTCAAAGATATTTTGGACTGTTATATATTATCACTGTTCAATTATATTTTTGGTGGGCTATTGCTCACCCTTGCTTTATTTATTTATATCACAACAACAGCTAGATCAGATGGCCGCGCAAGGCGCACTCAGCATAGCAGGTGTTAGCCGTCAGAGGATTAATCGCGGAGGTCATAGTTACCATTGTTGAGGATGCAGCCTCTGGTAGGCTAGTTGTTAGCATTTGTGCACCAAATGTATTTATATATATGGCATATACCAATGGATGGCAAAGAGCATGTAAAATTGTAAAATTGTAATTCTTTGGGTTGTAAGAACTCCAACTTGTGATTAATAATATTGATGGTTACTCTGATTTCATCTCTGGGACTATAACGGGTGTGTTTTATGTTGTTATTTTGGGTCACAAGGTTGTAATTTAAATTATGTTGATTTTGTGGTTGGATATTGAGACCGTAACGACCAGATTCCTGACCCTGGATCTGGGGGTGTTACAGAAATGGTATCAGAGAGAGCGTTATATATCCCAGAGATGACGCGACGTTAAAACAATAAATTCATTAAGATAATAAGAACTCTTGCCAAGTTCATAGTCGGACTACTTAATGTAGTATTGACATATAAAACCCTTATGGGAACTATTAAGTATCATGATAGTAACCTAGCTCGTTCTTGTACCGACTAGTAAGGCGACAGACCTTGAGGCATACGAGCAGCAGCACGATGATGCCTGATTATATGCTGACGATCGGATGGTGGATTCGATAGAGTACCCTACTGAGGACCCGGAAGAGGTTCCAGCAGAGGGGGAGAATCCTGTTAGAGACAGGGAAGTTTACCTTGAGGAGATAAGGGCCAGAGAGACTGTAAGAATCTAGATATAGTGTTCAGAGGAGTGGGCGTAGAGAACTGAATTATGAAGAGAATTAAATAGGCATATTGGATTCATAGCTAGACTGCCGGATGAAGTACCAGCAAGTAAGATGGATTTGAGGAATTACTTGAGATCTTATATGAGGTTAGATAAGAATCCTTAGAGACTTCTAGAGTGAGGGGAAAGGAGTAAGAATGATGCATGATTATCAAAGACATCGATATATGTTGGGAAGTAGAGTCCCAGGAACAATGGAGATAGAGGCAAGAAGTGTCATATCATTTGATAAATGGGTTAAGTTTGAGTATTGTCAACAGTAATTTGCCATGAGAAGGAAGATTTCATAGGTTATAATTTATAAAACCAAATTGAGATTGATGAGGTGGTTTATTCAGGGAAATGTCCATTTTAGGAATGGATCAACTTAGAAAATAAAGACATTGGAAGGTGATGGCATGATTGGATAAAGTATACAAGGAAGTAGTAAGCGAGACAATGATCTCAGAACCTACAAGAGGAGGAGACCATTGAGTCTGTGATAAACTAGTAATAAGGCTATCGTCAGGAACCAAGTAAAGTCTAGTTCAATTCAGTGGAATGATGAACCAGAAACATTAGATGCATGTGATTTAAAGGAATAGTAAATTCCTTCTTTTCCTTGAATGGATTATGGTAGTTACCTTAAGTTTATTTTGACACTGAATCATAAACGGAGTGAGTAAGGCAAGCAGTGGTTGAGATGAAATTGAGAATGCTTTTAGATGAAACCTGAATGAACAGATGTAGTCCATGGTCTCAAAGTGAGAGTTTTGGTAAAATAAAGTCCAGACAGTAGGACATATAATCAATAGGAAGTAGTGATTGATTGACCCCACCAAATTAAAGACAGTTTCAAATGGGGATTGGCCAACCACACCGGCAAAGGTGAGAAATTTCATAAGATTCACAAGGTATTACCAAAGATTTGCTCAGGACTTTACAGAGAGTGTAGTCCCGTAACCCGACTTATCGTAAGAATAAAAGTTTGAATGGACAAGATAAATGGGGGAAAATCTCCCTGGAGTTAAAGATAAAAACTGGTGACGACCCAGCATTGGCGTTACCTAATGGAAGAAGGAGAATTTTGGAATATGTTAGGATGCACCTCGTACAGGTTTAGGTGTTATGCTTGTGCAACACGACAACATAATTTTCGAATACAATTGGACAACACGGTTCACCAGATCCGGATGACCTTGGTAGTGCCAATTCTGGGAAGCGACTGACCCCGATGGTAGTGTTCCTTCTTGAGACTAGTTATTAAGTAGACTGGTATTCGGTAGTATCGACTATTAGGACAAACATGTATCGGGAAGGTACGGCATGCTTAGTTGAAACTTTTGATTCCCCTTCTAGGGACGATGTATATTTGGTTTCCTTCTAATGGTTAAACTCCCAGCTTTATGTCAATCATTTCGCTACTGTAACTGTTTATGGTTCGACCAGCTCGGATGTTCATAGAAATATTCTTTGGGTATCGAAATGGATTTTCTTAATGTAACCAGTGGATGGATAGATTGACTGAAATTTCCCTAATCCTGGAAAGGAATTGGACAAAATTTGGCAAACCTTGTCTTTCTGATTATCTGAATACATCACTGAAGAGAGTGGAAACTGAAGCAAACCCTATGAATTGGGTAAGGTAGCCGCTACACGGATTGGTAGATAGATCCCAATTATTACGATTGATTGTAGAGACAAAATTATGAAGTTGAGATTGGACGGAAAAAGGGAAATGTAATTAAGAAACAAGCCGGACTAAGAAAGTTCGGGATTGACTTAAATGAAAAGGTTGTTATGCCAGAAATGTTAAGCTTTGGTGGCACGTGAAATTGATAAGAGTAACTAGAAGAATAAAAGAAAAGTAAGGGTGACCGGAGATGGTACCGAGAAGTCGATTGAGACTCATATGGAGTGAAGTTTTGAAAAGATCAAAATGTATCAAAGTAGAAGGCGATATGCCAGCAATTGCTAGAAAAGTAATGCTATTAGCCGACCCCTAAGCTCACATATTTAGCATGGCCAGATGGGGGCCAAGTCACTAAGGATTATCAAGTGACTGAACCAGCAACGTAAGGACAAAGCGGGGTGCTTCTAATCAAGTGCCAACCGCGAGGGCTTTTGATATAAATTGAATTGAGATACAGGATGATGGATTTTATATATACCATGAACGTATTAGGATTGAGGGTAGTGACCACTGAAAAGTTACGAAGATTGCCAAAGTCAGTGCAGTATGATGCATAAATGTTATCTGAAGCTTAGTGTCCTCAAAAAGAGCATTAGGCACTAAGAGATTCACGTTGAACACGACCAATATCTTCCAGAACATCCTTTCTACCATTACCAAGTTCTGTATGAAAGAGTAGATAGACATATGTTGTCTTTTGGAAGGTCATGTAGACCGACATTCGTTTGAAAGAAAGGTTAACATGAGCTACCTATAGATTATTAAGATGAGAATGATTGAAAACAGACCCTTATTAAGGGTACATGATTTGATTGCCAATTTTAGGGTAATGTAAGTATTCCTCGAAAATAGAATTGAGGGTAGAGCATCCATAAATTAAGACGAACCCTGGGGATGCACAAAGGATAGCATCACCCCTAATAAAGACATTTTGAATTCAGACGATATAAGTTGAATCGACCAAAGTATAAAGAACCTATAAGGAATTGTGGAAAGGAGTCTCAAAAAGTATATAGACATAATTGTTATAGAATTGATTGATGATGTTTGATATACCCTGTACCCGGAAGATACAGGAGGAATGATGAGGATGACCTAAGAAACCTTATAAGGGAAGAGGTAATACTCTGAGTTTCAAAAAGGGAAGTTTGGTAGAGAATGTATGATGTAATAATAATGAGGTCGGATAAGGCATGTAAGAAACCATGAGAAGGTATGGATTGAACCAATAAGGTTGAGATTGTTTTAAAGCAAGAAAAACCTGAGACAAAAGATATCCTAGACCTGATGAGGATATTAGCCGGGATAAAAGTCACATTTAAGGATTAAGGCAATAACTTATGGAAAAAGACTGATGGATATTATTCTTCTTCAGCAGAATTTAAGGAAGAATACTTTCACCCAACAGTGATGGGAATAAGGTAGAAAAAGTTGAGTTGAATAGATCAAGAAAACATTGATTGCAAGAAATTATTATCAGGAAAGGCCAATGAGGTGGTCGACACTTTAAGTATTGAGGAGTAATTATGAATGCTCATACCAAAGAGACGAAATGATATTGAGAAGGACTTTGAAGGTCAGAATGGGGTGGAGGAATTTACATTCCCTCTATTGATTGAGCAAGAATCAACCATAAGAGTAGTTTAAGTAAAGATTCGATTCCTGATGTCGTCTTAAGCATATTACCTGCGTTAGGAAGTCCTATGTCAAGGTAAACCCGGACCTGGTGCGAAATTAACTAAGTAAACCGTTAGCTTCCAGTCTTTTACTAAAGAAATATGATTGATAATTCCATCAACTTGGCATAGCTACGATGCTTGAAGCTCTTCTGCAATTTTATCTGCTTCATGTAATATCTACGTCAAGTTCAGGAAGCATTCCCTATGGATAGGGAATAGTGATTATTTTGTTTTCCTAGAGGATCTTGAATTGACAATTATGAAACCCACATGTTTAGTGATTCAAACAAGACGTAAATGATAAGCAATGATGACCCTTCTGAGAAATTAAGTGTTTACGACTGTGGAAATGTCGAATTGAATCTAAGTTAGAGAAATCATCCAGGTCAGTTTCGGGTGGTTTAATTTTGGAGACGACGGGATATTTGTAATAAATAATCCGGATATGATGGTTCATAGAATGATTATAGTAGAAATGAAGACAAGTGACTGATAGAGATGAAAATCAATAAGAGAGTCAGATAGGACTCATGAGAAGCTCCAGTAATAAAGCGAGAAAAGTATGGAATTGACAGTGCAAGGGTATTGACCAAAACAGAAAGTTGGAATTATGAACATAAATGACATACAAATTGACTCCTTTTAAGTTGGAAAAATTCGAGGAAATATGGAATAGATTGATTGAGTAATAAAGAGACTCATGGAATGAAAAAGCGAAATCTAGATGGTTGAGCAAAGGAAAACTTGACCCCAAATGTGTAACACATATTGAGTAAGGGTGACGAGTGTCTCAACCCTGAGATGATGGTGGAGATAAACAACAAAAGTAAATAAGAATTAGATAATACGAAGGATGTGATTGATAAAGAAAAGATTCGGAAATAATTATGGAATGTGAAGCAAGGAATGTTATGAATGGGTTTTCCTAACGAGCTCTCGGAATGACAACCTGATGGTGTTAGAATTATGAATATGAACTGGCCAGTGTCGTGGCGTGAAATGCCAGTAATAATAATGTCAAGCGAGAAATCTAAGATTTAACCTGAGAGGTTGAAGGATTTTCCAAAAGTAAGTGATGCTAATAACGAACAAGAGTATAGGTCCATAGAATGATGGACAGAGCAGCAAGGACATGTGATATGTGAGATTACGATAAAGTAGTATTTGATACGAATGCGATTATTTTTCTTCTCTAATAAACCTCTATAGTTCAGAGGTAAATTCTAAGTATGATATTTTTGACAATCATGAAAATTTTCTTATATAATTCTTTGAAATTCTTTCCTTTTCTTCTCCCTTATTTATCTTCTTCTAAATTGAGAAGAACAACCCTTTAAGGAGGGGAGGTACTGCTACGTGACGATCTATCTGTGTGATAGAAGTCTAAGTGGAATGCCATTAATTGTTTAATTGCTTGTCAAGTACTAAAGGCTGGCCCCCTTCTGTACTAGCTATGCAATGTAACAAATGTTCATTGATCACAGTGATCTCTCGATAAATTTTTCCACCTAAATATATATACGTCGAGATTGCGAAGATTAAAGCGATCAGGAATTGCAAAATTACGAGTGAGGTTATCTCCGGAATTCGTAGCGCGTTAGTGATACCGAAGTCACTGCACGTACCAATAAGGTTAATAGTATAAGACCGGACAAGAGCGTATACCGGATAATGTGTTGTGTGAAAGTACCAAGGAATTGGTAGGACGTATAAGGTGTATTGAAACACCAGTACGATGTGCTTCAAGAAAGATTGGAATGTGTAAGGATCGACCATAGAATTGGAAAGCGAAATAACCAACAAGTACCCAATTGTCTTCTACCTGATTCCGGGACGGAATCCTTTTAAGGAGGGGAGACTGTAAGAACCTAGATTTTTGGGTAGAATTAAAACTTTTTATTTTGTATTGATGTAAGAGTGAACAATGGTTATAACTACAATGTAATACTGGTTTTAATGAATGATTAATGAAAGGATATAGATTCCAAGGTTAAATGTCCTGAAGGATGCTATTGGGTGATAACTTAGATTAGAATAATCTATCTCCTAGAAAGTTAAGATAAGATTCCCTAGAGAGAAATAGATACCCTCATGTCATCCAGATCGATATCGGTTACAAGTACGGAGGTTCCATGAAAGAGTTAAGGAACGCTCGAGGAAGCACAAAGATATTTTCTAAATACCAGGACTAAAAAGTGAATAAGTGATGAATAGTGTTTTTGATGGAAATAAGAATATTATGAGATGACACTATATAGAAGCACCCGGAATGAATTTCTGAGTTCGTATTAGTGATCCGAGGGGAAAATAAGTGTATGTAAAGACTGTCGGATTCTGAAAAACAGCACTTTCATTTTCTCCGAGATTTTCCCTAGACACTGATAGATTAAGGATTTAATATTAAATATTTGAGGAATACTAATTGGAGGATTATAATGAAAGATGGAAATGGTGATAGAATTATTAAGAAGGTTTCCGGTGAAACCCTAACTAGAAACGATTGAGATATTCCTCCGAACGATCAACAAATTGAGCAATAAACGGACATACAAGCAAGCAGGGGATCAAGATACATGCATGTGCAAGAGGATAAGATCAAGTGACTAAGTAGTTACAAGAGTAACTAGCTCACTTTGAAACCAAACCACTTAGTTAGCCTTAACACATCAACTACACCACTAAAACATCAACACTTGCCATGGGTGATGCATGAGATGAGAAAAGCACTTTATTAAAGCTACTTTAAGCAAGATATTTTCCAAACATCACAATAATTCACATGACCAAGCAAGCAACCAAGCAAGAACACCAAAACTCTCTCCACTTTGCTCCATTCGGCTTTATGCCTAATTCAAGGAAGGAAATCAACCTTCCCACCATTGTTTGATTTCCAAATTTTTATCATAGATCCTATATTTCATAAAAATGATACCCTAGAAATCTTAGCCTCAAACATCACTTTTTCCATTTTCAATAAAATCCTCAAAGTCTAGGGTGAATAGTAACTTCAAGAACAAATCTTGGTTTTTCTTGATTTCTTGGATGATCCAAGCTTGGTTAAGGATGTACAAGGACTATACAAGGCTTAGCAAGGTCTTTAACCACTCCATGGAAGGTATAACTTTTCAAAACCCTAGCCCTTACCTTAAGAATATGTTTGTTCTTGATGGATTTAAGTAGTTATGGTGTTAACATGGTTATAAGCATGATTAGTTAAGTGATTTAGTGAGTTTAGTTATATGATGTTTATGGTAGTGAAGCATGATGTTCTTGGACTTATTATGATGATAATCATGTGTAAATGACGTATGGATGCCCGGTGTGGCTTGGGTTGATTGTTGTGAATTTTAGAACGTTCGATTTATAGCCGTTATAATGCCGAAATTTCGTTAACCTTAAGAAACCGAGCATCACAGTTGATAAAACTCACTGTCCTGTTTCGTATTTTGCCATGAAAAGCTATATTATGTTATAAGCTTCGTTTTGATATAAAGTTCGTATGATACGGACTTACGGTTTAGGAGTTATGATTAAATTCGTAAAAGTGGTTCGAAACCGTAAACGAAAGTTCGTAACCGAAATTGGATTCCTTTAATTGTACGAAATCAGTGGCGAATCTTAATAATTAAATATTAGAGGTAAAAATGAAGGTGTGGGAGAAGACCACATGTCGAATGGATCGTTTTCCGATTTTATAAAAATGTTCGAATCATGGTTAAGTACGAAAGTACCCCTAAGAGGTATACTTGGTTATAACTTCGGTAAACCACTTAGAAAACGATCGATAAATATCGAGGTCTAATATTTCGACTTTAAAACTTATACGATTTAAATACTTACCATATGTAAGTGTAATGTCATGCTTTAGTAACGAACAAGTGTCGGGTAATAAAAGCAATAATAAGAGTGAATTAGAGGGGTATAACGAAACGACTTGAAAACGTGTTTCGATTTAAGTGAAGTTTATACTTAACCTTTTGAAAGGTGTTAAGTGATTAATCCCGAATGCCTTGGCTACTTATAGATCATCAGGCTGACCCGGGACACGCTACCACTACCCCTACCCGCACCCGATTCCCAGGCAAGTTTCAAACCTTTTTTAAAAGACTGTTGTTGTGAGTATATATATATGTATGCTTTCTGTTATACATATGCCATAGCACGCATGCCTACTTTCAAAGTCATATTGATATACTTGTTCCCTGAATTATTGTTGGCTTATGAGCTAGATAGTTATTATATCAGTTATAAGCCGGAAATTTATAAGACCCTTAAACGAAGGGCATCTGAACCTCATTCCTTGATTATAGACCGGGAGTCGTTATTTCTTGATATATTGACATTATTTTCAGAGGAAAATAATTAAGTAAATATTTCCCATTTATTATCTGGCGAATATTATTGAGATATTCCTTTGAGATTTTTTGATAAATATTATTCGGGTTATTCATCAGATATTTAATTATTCGATGAACATTATCTTTAATATTTATCTAAAGTCGATTTAATATTCGAATATTATTTCGAACCCTCAGTTAAGTTATTTACTTAGAGAATATTCATTCTTATTTCTTCGATAAATATTATTTTGAATATTCATTCGAGTTTATTTATTCAATGAATATTATTTTAATGTTCATTCGAGCCTTATTTATTTAAATGAATATTATTTCGAATATTCATTCAATCTCTATTTATTTTATAAATATTAGTTGAACATTGATTCGAACTCCAGTTCATCGATAAATATTATTTTGAATATTCCCTTGAGACGATAAATATTATCTTCGACATTCATTTAAAGTCGATTCAATTATTGAACATAATTTCGAATATTCATTCGATAATCATTTCTTCGATAAATATTATTAAGATTGAATATTCATTATTTATTTAATGAATATTGTCTCAAATATTCCGTCGACAATTATTTCATCAATAAATATCATTTTTGAGTTGAATATTCATTATTAATTTAATGAATATTATATCAAATATCCAAGGGATGTTTATTTCACCAATAAACATTATTATTTTCAAATATCCATTTAAGATTGGATTTATTTAGTGAACATTATTTTAAACATGTATTTGAGTTTATTTAATTAATGAATATTATCTTGAATATTCATATAAAGAAGAGAGTTATTTAGTAAATAATTTTAAATATTCATTCGAGGATTACTTACGAGTAATATTATGATTTATTCATATTCCTTAATTAATATTGAGTTAATAAATATTCTTGGAATATTTATTTAAATCCTTTTAAGTTCTTTTATAATGATTCATATTATTCAAAGATTATATGTCATCTTCAGATATGGTGTAAAATATTTTGGAGTAGTTTATGACTATTTTTATCAAGGGGAGGTTTCCAAAACTCTATTTTTATTTAAATCTATCTTAAAGAAGATTTAAATACTCGCTCAACTTCCAAACGTATATAAGGGGGCCTCACTTGAGAGATGTTATTTATTGGGCTGCCCGGTCCTATACTTGCTAAAACTATCTTGTCACTCACATCTTGATTCTTTCAAGCATCGATATGAGTCTGTTTGGTTACCTCCTCAACGCTCGAGGGGTAAGAATTGATGGAACAAGTTTATATCCATTAACAAGCATCAGCTTGGGAAATATTGGTGATTTTTCCTTTCCAACTAGATACGACTACTTCGTGGAGTCCTATCAACAAGTAATATACTTGGGGAAAGGGGGAGGAACTTCACGTTTCAAAGTTATGGATGTGAAATGAACTAGGAGATGCGTAAGTGACCCAGTGGCGCCGGTCCAGCAAATGGCCCAACCGTTGGCCGGGGGGTTCCAGAGGGCGGTAGACAAGTAAATCCGTCGGTGCTTCCTTCTACATGTAGTAAACAAGAGGTGGGGAGCATAACATGCGACTGATCATCGTGTAAATGCTATGTCTCCTGGCGCGTCAAACTCCAGTATTAGTTCATCTCTCAATGTTGGAAATTTCCTGCAACCTTATCATTATTGGCAGGTTTGAAAAGTGTTTGAATTGGAATTGCAATATTCTTCCTGCAAGTTCCTCTATTTTGAAAAGTTGATAATATCTGGCTCATCTTTGACATAGCAGATATTTATTCAAAACAAATATATTTTGAGTTACCTTGTAACTTCATCTCATACCTTATATTGGTACTACATCGTTAATGCATGGCATATGGTTTCAAAGATATTTTGGACTGTTATATATTATCACTGTTCAATTATATTTTTGGTGGGCTATTGCTCACCCTTGCTTTATTTATTTATATCACAACAACAGCTAGATCAGATGGCCGCGCAAGGCGCACTCAGCATAGCAGGTGTTAGCCGTCAGAGGATTAATCGCGGAGGTCATAGTTACCATTGCTGAGGATGCAGCCTCTGGTAGGCTAGTTGTTAGCATTTGTGCACCAAATGTATTTATATATATGGCATATACCAATGGATGGCAAAGAGCATGTAAAATTGTAAAATTGTAATTCTTTGGGTTGTAAGAACTCCAACTTGTGATTAATAATATTGATGGTTACTCTGATTTCATCTCTGGGACTGTAACGGGTGTGTTTTATGTTGTTGTTTTGGGTCACAAGGTTGTAATTTAAATTATGTTGATTTTGTGGTTGGATATTGAGACCGTAACGACCAGATTCCTGACCCTGGATCTGGGGGTGTTACATTCCTTGTCTTTCCATGACTTTGACTTCCAATCAGCAGGTTTTCCATGAAGTTTCCAGCATGTTTCTTTGAAATGTCCAGGCTTCCTACAATGATCACACCATGGACGTCCCTTTTGTTGTCTATTCTCTTGATTTGCACCTTGAAATGGACCTCGGGCGGCTAAGGCAGAGGACTCTTGATGAGATGAAAGAGTGGAGGAGCCCATCATGACTTTCTTTCTACTTTCTTCTTGTCGAACCTCTGAGAATGCTTCTTTGACTTTAGGAAGAGGCTTAGTACTCATGATTCTACTCCTAACTGCATCAAGATCCTTATTGAGGCCATGCAGAAATTTGAAAGTTCTCTTTTTCTCCATAATACTTCTGTATAGAGTGGTGTCTTCTGCACACTTCCAAGAATAGGTTTCGAACAGATCTAATTGTTGCCAGTAACGAGTAAGAGTGTTGAAATACTATGTGACTGTTGTATCTTCTTGACGGAGATCATAAATAGCAACTTCGATTTCAAACAATTCTGATGTGTTTTCAGAACTTGAATAAGAATCCTTCACAGCATCCCAAAGTTCCTTGGCTGTTGAATATAGAAGAAAATTTTCTCCAATATCATTATTCATCGAACCAATCAGCCATGATTTTATCATGTGATTATCTGCTTTCCATGCTTTATAATTTGTATCATTTAATTTTGGAGTGTCAATTTCCCCTGTAAGGTATTCTTCTTTTCCTTTTCCACCGATGAACATCATCACAGACTGAGACCACTGAAGATAGTTATTGCCATTGAATTTGTGGCTGGTAACAATAGAAACAGCCTCAGCACCATGAGAGGAAATACCAGTAGATATAACTGGATTAGACATACTAGTAGATATACCAGTAAAGGACGCATATGAAGTTAGGCTTTGCTTCTCGGTAGCCATGATGAAGGATGCGTGAGAAGAACAGGAAGAGATGAATAGAAAAGGAAAAGCGAAGGATTATGAATTAGAGATGCTTCGCTGGAGATAGGGAGAGTTCCGGAGCATAAAAGCTCTGACTGAATTGAGAGAGGTCAAGAGCATACAAGCTCTGACTGAATCAATGGTGGCTGCTGGAATAGTAGAGGCAGCCGGAGATTAGGATGATGCAGCGGAGAGATGGCAGCACCGGAAAGGATGACAGAGGCCAGAATGAATGGAGACAGCGGAACAACTTGGAAACGAGCCTAAAGCTCTGATACCATGTGAATATGCAGAGAAATTGTTATTTCATTCTATCATATGAACTACCTATTAATAGGCAGATTACAACACACACAGCTGTACAACCTAAATCAAGCCTTAAATCAGGGATACAATACTAAAGTCCTAATAATCAGGGATATGTATAAGTCAAGGATATTGACATTTGGGATATGCATAAGTCAAGGATATTGACATTTCTCTCCTCTAGTTCACACCACACCTAATATGTACACCATAAATCTACACTCCCCCTCAAGCTAGGTTATGTATGTCAAACATTCCCATCTTGCCTATTAACTCATCAAAAACATTCCTTGGAAGGGCTTTGGTAAGAACATCAGCTGTTTGAAGTCTTGATGGAGTATAGACAGTTTGGATAGTTGCATTTTCAATCTTCTCCATGATGAAGTGTCTGTCTATCTCGATGTGTTTTTTTCTATCATGATGAACGGGATTTTTAGCAATACTAATGGCAGCTTGATTGTCACAAAGCATTTCTATAGGCTTTATTGCACCAAGTCTTAGTTCATCAAGCAATCTTTTCAGCCAAATTCCTTCACAAATGCCTAGAGCAAGAGCTCGAAGTTCTGCTTCAGCTGAACTTCTGGAGACCACTGATTGTTTTTTTACTTCTCCATGTTACTAGATTACCCCAAACATAGGAACAATATCCTGAAGTACTTCTTCTATCCGTGACATCTCCTGCCCAGTCTGCATCAGTGTAGACTCTGATCCCTCGATTATCATTTTTCTTGAATAAAAGACCTTTTCCAGGATTCACTTTGAGATATCTTAAGATTCTAGTAACAGCTTCCATGTGTTCGTCGGTAGGATTGTTCATGTATTGACTAACGACACTTATCGCAAAACCAATATCAGGCCTGGTATGAGAAAGATAAATGAGGCGTCCTACTAACCTTTGATATCTCCCTTTGTCAACTGGTTTCTTGTCTGATCCTGAACTGAGCTTTTTATTGGAGTCCATTGGAGTTGAGGCTGGTTTGCATCCTAGCATTCCTGTTTCCTTTTTACTTGCGTTGTGAAACAAAGATGCCATGTTTAGATCGTGCAATTTCCATGCCCAGGAAATATTTAAGATTACCGAGATCTTTTATCTCAAATTCTTTAGAAAGAAAATTTCTCAAACTTTCCAGTTCTTCTTTGTAGTCACCCGTCAATATTATGTCATCCACATAAACAATTAGGATAGCTCTTCTTTTGTCTGATAAGAATTTTACAAACAAAGTGTTATCTGTTTGGCATTGAACATATCCATTTTGAATGATTGACTTTGTAAATTTTCCAAACCATGTCCGTGGAGACTGTTTAAGACCATACAAAGATTTATTTAGTTTGCAAACTTTACCTCGGTTTGAAGAGTTCTCAAAGCCTGGTGGAATGTCCATATAAACATCCTCTTCAAGATCACCATTTAGGAAAGCATTTTTCACATCAAGTTGATATAAGGGCCAGTCTTTGTTTGCAGCAATGTATAATAGCACTCTTATAGTGTTAAGCTTGGCAACTGGCACGGAGGTTTCTTGATAATCAATTCCGTAGGACTGAGTGAAACCTTTAGCAACAAGGCGAGCTTTATACCTCTCAATGCTCCCATCTGCTTTATATTTAACTGTAAAGACCCATTTACAACCTACAGATTTCTTTCCAGGTGGAAGATCTGTGATGTTCCATGTACCATTTTTCACCAAAGCGAAAATCTCATCTTTCACTGCCTTTCTCCAATCCCTACTATTCCTATGAGTAGTAACCGAAATTACTATTCATGAATAGTAACGAAAATTACTATTCATCCGGGGCCCACGTGAATAGTACTGTTCAAATAGTGGCTGGTGGGGCCCACGTCCAAAATATTTTCAACAGACACATTTTTGTGGTTGTTGGAATAGTGTTACTATGCAGGTGGGGCCCACGGGGGTTGTTGAAATAGCGCAGCATAGTGACTTTCTAAAACCTATAAATAGGCCTGTTGTATTTCATTTCAAAATACACCTCAACACATAACTCTCTATTCTCTCTCTTATATATCTTCTCTGTGTAAGCTGCTAGACAGTCTATCTAGTAGGAAAGCCGGCTTAGCCCGCTTTCAGGAAGTGTCGGGTAGAAGGTCCTCGTACCTAAACTATCCTTAGGAGTGTTTGATTTTGTAGCTGATCCATAGGATTAGATTGTGTAACAAACCTCCGAGTTTTATCTATTTAAAGATATTTCCCACACAGTTGTGTTATTTCGATTCAGTATTTTTGATTTCATATCCACATCAAAAATCGAAATATTTTTTAAATAACGTATTCAACCCCCCTTCTTTCCGGACCTAACAATTCAGGAACAACATTTTGAACACTTAAGGAGGGTGTTTGAGGTCCTTAGAAAGCAGAAATTGTATGGCAAGATGGAAAAGTGTGTGTTTCTGGTCCCTAGTGTCACTTTTCTTGGTTATATTATTGCTGGGGATGGTGTACGAGTAGATCCATTAAAGGTTGAAGCAATTTCTTCATGGACAGCACCAAAGAACGTCAATGAGGTTCGAAGTTTCCATGGTCTGGCTTCTTTTTATAGAAGATTTATTCGAGATTTCAGCTCTATAACTGCACCAATTACAGAATTGTTGAAGAAAGGAGAGTTTCATTGGAATGCTAGTGCTCAATGTGCTTTTGAGATAGTTAAACGAAGACTTTGTGAGGCTCCTGTACTTGTTAATCCTGATTTCAATAAGCTATTTAAAGTTGAAAAAGATGCCAGCGGAGTTGGCATTGGAGCAGTTATTTTGCAAGAAAAGAGGCCAATAGCATTTTTTAGTGAGAAGCTGGGAGGTGCTCGTCTTAACTACTCTACTTATGACAAGGAATTTTATGCTATTGTACGTGCATTAGAACATTGGTCACATTATTTACGTCCAAAACCATTCATTTTACATACTGATCATGAGGCATTAAAGCATATCCATGGGCAACAAAAATTAAATGTGAGGCATGCTAAATGGGTGGAATTTTTACAATCATTTACCTTCTATTCGAAGTATAAGGAGGGCAAAAGTAATGTAGTGGCAGATGCATTATCTAGAAGGCACTACCTACTAGTTGTTTTGGATGCTAAAATATTGGGTTTCGAGCACTTAAAAGAATTGTATCCTACATGTCTTGATTTTTCTGGTGATTTTATGACTCCTACTGGACCGTTTGTTGTGCAAGATGGTTTTCTTTTCAAGCAAAATCGCCTATGCGTGCCTAAATGTGGGGTTCGTGAGCTTTTGGTCCGTGAGATACATAGTGGTGGTTTGGCTGGTCACTTTGGAATTCATAAAACGTATGATCTTTTGTGTGAACATTTTTATTGGCCAAAGATGATTGCTGATGTGCAGGGTGTAGTTGAGAGATGTGCTACATGTCAAAGAGCAAAAAGTAATTTTCGTAGAGGTTTGTATACACCGCTTCCTGTTCCAGCTGCTCCTTGGGATAGTGTAAGCATGGATTTTATTGTAGGATTACCTCGTACTGCTAGAGGTAGGGACTCTATTATGGTCGTTGTTGATAGGTTCTCGAAGATGGCTCATTTCATTTCGTGCAACAAAACCGATGATGCTAGTCATGTTGCTGATTTATATTATAGAGATGTCGTCAGACTTCATGGTATCCCTAAGAGTATTGTGTCTGATAGAGATACAAAATTTTTGAGTTACTTTTGGAAGACTCTTTGGAGATTGGTAGGGACGAAGTTACTTTTTAGTTCTTCACATCATCCACAAACTGACGGACAAACTGAAGTAACTAACAGAACGTTGGGTACACTACTGCGAGGACTGGTTAGTAAGATTGCAAAGGATTGGGATATCAAGCTTGCTCATGCTGAGTTTGCTTATAATAGAACACCTTCTTCTACCACGAGTACTTCTCCATTTGAGGTAGTTTATGGTGTTAATCCTTATGTTCCTGTTGATTTGATTCCACTTCCAAAGGCAGAAATTTTGAACTATGAAGCTAAGGCTAGACAAGAAGCATTCAAAAAGACTTGCGACCAAGTTCAGAAGCAAATTGAGAAGATGAATGAGAAGTACAAGCAACGAGCTAATAGGAATAGGAGGCAACTAGAGTTCCAACCAGGTGATCTTGTTTGGCTTAATTTACGCAAAGAACGTTTTCCTACCAAGCGTAAAAACAAACTTCTTCCTAGAGCAGATGGTCCTTTTAAGGTACTTGAACGTTATGGTGATGGTGCTTATAAAATTGATCTACCGAGTGAGTATGGGGGAGTGAGTGCCACCTTCAATGTGGGTGATCAGGCTCCTTATTTAGATGACACAAATTTGAGGGCAAATTCTTTTTCAAAAGGAGGGAATGAACCAGATGTTGATACTTCACAAACCATGGTTACACGATCTGCTCCTCTATTTCATGTTCTTGATAACTATGATGCTAAGTCATACAAACCCATGGGTATAATGCTTGATACCTTGGGTTGTGAGTTGGTTTCTAATGGCAGGTCTTCTTTTCTGTCTTGTGTAACTTGGGTTACTGATACCTAAGGAAACTGATTATCTATTTATTTTATTTAACTATGTTTTCATATATGTTTATTAATAAGGGACCGTGATGGATTTCCAAGTTGTCTAAAACAGTATGGGCTTTAAACTTTGAGCAGTTTTCCAGGCCCGGGGTTTAGGGTAGTAGGGTTTTAAATATTTTAGTTATGCTTATTGGAGGGCAGACTTTTGGGGAGAGTAAATCAGAAAATTACACTTTGTGTATTTTGTTTGTGTTTCTTTCGATTGGAACATATGTGATATTGATTGAGATTTTAATATTGGAACCCTTGGATGATTGAGATTTCATCTAAGTTTATATTGTCTTTTACAAGTTATCACAAATTGTTATCAGGCCGCGACCCAAATATTTCTAAACTGGGAGATTACAGAAGGTTTTAAAGGGCTTATAAACTACTCCATTACATAATTAAGCTCAAGTTTTCTTCTTTATCTCACCTAAAAACTGAAAAACAAGTCTAGCTAGCATATCTCTCTATTTCACCTCTTTTGCCTCCATATATCCAAGAAGCTGTAGCCATAATGGTCCGTATACAAGCTTTTAATTCCTCATTCCGACTATGAACCTTTCCAAGTTGGATGAGAATTATGAATTAAATGCTCGTATACGAACCATTGCAGCTAAAGCTTCGCGGATATCTGGAGGCAAAGGAGGTGAAATACAGATATATGCCAGACTTGTTTTTCAGTTTTTTGTTGGGATAAAGAACAAAACTTGAGCTTAATTTATATGTACTTAAAAAACTCATGCAAACTCTCGATTTAGTATTTCTGGATCGCGATCTCCCGTTGATGCCAATTTTGCATCTCTAATCTTTATATAAACGAACGTGTTGACAATAGTGGAGATTACACAATAAACTGTAGTATTCCTTAGAAAATATTATAGAAATTTTTGCCAAACCTGCAGATTTTGTTAAGATAAGCATTTTTCTCTTAACACATTTTCGAATATATATACTATTCAATATTTTATTACCAATTACTAATTTATTTTAATTATACTTTAAATTCTTTTGCAATTCTGCAGTATAATGTACATTATAATCATCAATCATATTTATCATAACCTTGAATCTGTTCTATATATTGTTGTGAGTTTTAACTTTTATGCTTCACTCTTATGTAACTTTAGTTTTTGTTAAAAAACTAAAGTGCATATACACCAAGAGCATATGCATCGATTTAAAAAAAAATCAATTTGTTAGAGAAATTACTGATTGGCGAAATGAGGGTGAGGTTGCTCTTAAATTAGATATCAGCAAGGCATATGATCGTGTGAATTGGAAATTCCTTCGACATAGAATGCAAGTAATGGGGTTTTGTGGCACATGGATCGACTGGATGATGATGTGTGTTAAAACTGTGTATTATAATTTCTGTCTGAACGGATCGATGGTGGGACCAGTAGTTCCAAAGAGAGGGCTGCGACAAGGGGATCCTTTATCCCCTTATCTGTTCTTATTTTGTGTTGAAGGGCTATCAAATGCTATTGATCAAGCATCGGCAGCTGGGAACATTCATGGTAGTAGAATATGTCCTCTTGCTCCTACGATTTCTCATCTCTTATTTGCAGACGACAGTTTTTTATTTTTTCGGAGTACCACGGAGGAAGCAGCTAATGTCAAGTCTCTTCTGGTTAATTATGAAAAGGTTTCGGGACAATCAGTGAATTTTCAAAAGTCAGGGATTTTTTTCAGTGCCAACGTTCGACGTGATAAGCAGCAGGAGATTTCTAATATATTGGGGGTGCATAATGAGATTATAGGAACGAAGTACCTTGGGCTTCCCTCGTTAATAGGAAGGTCTAAAAAATGAGTTTTTGGGTATTTAAAGGAGAGGGCCAGTAAGCGTATTCAGCAGTGGCAAAGTAAACCAATATCCAGGGCTGGGAAAACAGTGTTGATTAGAAATGTCGCTCAGGCAATCCCATCCTACACGATGTCCTGTTTTCTGTTGCCAAGAACGCTGTGTCAAGAATTGGAGAGACTTTTCAATAATTTCTGGTGGAGATCTAGTTCAGCAGGAAATAAAGGCATTAATTGGCATTCGTGGAACAATATGAGTCTGCCAAAAAGCAAGGGTGGACTGGGTTTTCGAGATCTTTATGGTTTCAACATTGCATTGCTTGGTAAACATTGTTGGAATTTTATGAACAACCCTGATTCACTGGTGTCTCGTTTGTATCGAGCAAGATACTTTTCTAACTCTCAGTTTCTTTAGGCAGCAAAAGGTAATGATGTGAGTTTTATTTGGAATGGTATATGGACTGCAAAAGAAGAATTACGAAGGGGGTTCAGGTGGGTACTAGGGAATGGAGAAAGTATAGTGGCTGCTAGAGATCCGTGGCTTAGAGGGAAGAAGACTTTTTGTGTTGAAAGTAGTCATAGGTATGAAGGCAGGAGTGAGCTGGTGTCTAAACTTATTATTCCTAATTCGAGGCAGTGGAATATCAGTTATGTGCAAGAACATTTTGTTGAAGAGGACGCTAGAGCAATTTTAGCTATCACTACTCCTCAACAGGTCAGGCAGGACAGAGTTGTTTGGGCGGATTCATCTAATGGAGTTTATACGGCCAGGGCAGGCTATCGTTTCTGGTATGATCAGATGTTTGGTACTTCGTCCATCCTTCAAAGTAATGGCTGGAAAAGAATATGGAGGCTGCAGATTCCTCACAAAATGAAGATTTTCATTTGGAGATTTTGTCGTAACAGTGTGCCAGTGCGTAGAAGATTGAGTGCTAAAGGTGTCACACTTCCTATAACTTGTCCAATGTGTCTACATGACATAGAGCACTTATTACATGTCTTTTTTGACTGTAATTTTGCCAGACAGTGTTGGGATCATGTTAATCTGAGTTAGGACATGAGGGCTGTAGAGTTTGCTCCAGATTGGTTGCTCAGCAAGGTAAACGATGCATCTTCGGAGGAAGTAGTGAAGGTGTGTACTGTGTTATGGGGGATTTGGTACTGGAGGAACAAGAAGGTCTGGGAAGACAAATCTGTCACTCCAGCATTAGCTATGGATGGAAGTTTCAATTCAGTCTCTGAATGGAAAAAAGCAAGGAGGAAGAAACCAGGTGCTACACAGAAGGATGACCAGGGTCAAGTGAACAAAGAATGCAGGTGGTCACCACCTGAGGAGGGTGTGCTGAAATTAAATGTAGACGCGTCTGTTTTTTCGGGAGCGGAAACATTTTCAGTTGGCATGGTGCTAAGAGATCACTTGGGCAGCTTTTTAGCAGGTAAGACTCTTAGTTTTCTTGCCCCAGTTTCAGTTGTCGAGGCAGAGGTTATAGGGGTTCGAGAGGCGTTGTCCTGGATTAAGGACATGCATCTGCAAAGCAAGCGAGTTATGATTGAGACAGACTCGTCACTCACAGTACAGGCCATCAAAAGTACGGAGCAGAATTACCTTGAGGTTGGAGCTGTTATTGATGATTGCAAGCTGCAACTTCAACATTTAACGGAGGCCACAATTCACTTTATTCGGAAACAAGCTAATAGGGTAGCTCATGAGATTGCTAGGATTCCTTGTTTAGCTAATTGCCAAAATTTGTTTACGTCTCCTCCTACATGTTTGTTGGAGACTTTCTTGTTTGATATTCGGAAGTAATGAAAATCTGCCTTTGTTTCAAAAAAAAAAAAAAGAAGTAATTTATCAATATTTTATAAATCCATCGATAAATTTAAACTATATCAATTCGTAGATGAAGTTAGTGATATATCGATAATCATCCATTTTATTTTATTGATTGATGGATCAATAAATAATTTTTTGGATAGAATAAAATAACCTATATTGATAAAGAAATGGATGGGATTCCATGAGTGGGAATGCTCGGCCTTGAACAGGAATCTAAATCAGAAATTCAGACGTAGGACAATGACATCAATACCGTAGATGTCATCGCATACATACATATTTCTAGGCCTGTCAACGGGTCGGATTCGGATCGGATTATGCTAAATCCATATCCAAATCCATTAAGAATTTTCGGGTTCGGATCGGATCGGATTATGGCCGGATATTTTTTAGTCCGATCCATACCCGATCCGTTCGGGTTTCGGATTTTCGGATCGGAGCTCCGACCCGCTTGATTAAAAGATGGGCTAACTTTAAAATAAATATTAATTTTAATTTATTTCAATTTTATAAATATTAATTTTAAACCCTAACCCCTAAACCCAATCCTAAAGGGTTTCGATATTTTACAAAATATTACTTGATGATCCAACCGTATGGATGTCAACATCTATCATTTTAAATGTTAATGCCAATATTTTAGAAAAAAATAAATTCATTTGATTTAGTAATTTAACGGTCAACTATTATTTTGATTAGTACTTTGACTTGTATTCAAACTTTTAGATGTTAATCGAAAAGTCTATATATTTTTTATATTATATATGACAAATAAAAAAATATAATATATATTAAAAAATAAATATAGTATATTATATAATACATATAAATAATAAATATAACATATTATATATATAATATAGTATAGATATGTAGAAATATTTTTTATTATATATTATACATAATTAATATATTATATATACTCCCTCCGTCCCAGCCAGTTCTTTACATGGTGGCTGGGCACGGAGGTCAAGGATAGTGGGTGTAAAGTGAGTGTAATATTGTTAAAATAAATGAAGTAGTGGGTGTAATAGTGATTTTATTGTTAAAATAAGTGAAGTAGTGGGTGTAATAGTGATTTTATTGTTAAAATAAGTGAAGTAGTGGGTGTAATAGTGTTAAAACTTACTATTTTGGGTAATGTAAAGAAATGGTGGGACGACCCAAAAAGGAAATTGTAAAGAAATGGATGGGACAGAGGGAGTAATATATAAAAAAATATTTAATATATAAATATATTCGGATCGGATCGTTAACGGATCGGATCATGCTAAATCCATACCCGCTCTTTATTGGATCGGATCATTATCGGATCGGATCCTTATCGGATCGGATATTTTTTTGAAGGATCCATACCCGCTAATTTCGGGTTGGATCGGATCGGATCGGATTCTTGATCCATTGACAGGCATACATATTTCCTCTGTCCCTCTGGTTTCTTTACCGTTACTATCTCATTTTTTAACAATTATTATTTTAGGGTATCCCTCTCATTTCTTTACATTATAAAAATAGTAAGTTTCTCCCACTATTACACTATCTCATATATTTAATAATAAAAAACACTATTACACCCACTACTTTCCTCCACTATCTCAAATCTATAATTAAATATTAATAGGTACCACCACTTTACCCATTTTTCATCTAATTTTACTCATTTTTTTAAACATTTTCTTGGTCTCCGTGTCCTACCACGAGGGACGGAGGGAGTAACATACATAATTAAAATACCATTGAAAATGCAATAATGGAAGTCCTCATCTTTCTTCGTAGGCAAGCAACAAGAAGACAAGTTTCAATTGTCTTCACTTCACCGACTCCCTGTTAAAGTTAATTAACTTCACCGACTCCCTGTTAAAGTTAATTAACTTCACCTTCCTCTCCCTTTCCTCTCGTTAGCCGTCGCCCACAATTGTAGGTGTCGATTAAAAAAGAATTTATATTTATCTACATTTTGTTAGTAAAAAATATATATGAAAAGTTTAATATTCGTTATCGTACAAAAATAAGTTACTTATTTCAAAAAAAATATATTTCTTAAATTTCAAAAAATAAATTATTCACCTTAAAATACGTATCAAACACAAAAATGTATAAAAATGTCATTCACAATAGTTAATACCAAAAGATATCATTGAGAATATCCCTATAAATAAATGTCAATATATGGTAACAGTACTAACATTTTAGATTGCCATTTGCACAGAAATATTTACAGAGGTGGATTCCACTAATAAATGTTTTTATTGGTTGATACTAATGTGAATGCAGGGGCCCATTGTATTATAATAAATTAAAATTAAATAAATTAAGACACTTATCATTTTATGAAAGTTTTTTGCGAAACTTTATGTAATTCTAGCATTTTTCATAAATTATTGTTTGATTAATGTTTGACTAATTTTTTAATGACGGAAGGATATTTTTATTTTAAGATAAAACTTTGATGCTACCACTCGTAAATATTAATATGCAATGATATCATTCACAAAACTTAATACCAAAAGATATCATTGAGAATATCCCTATAAATAATGTCAATATATGGTAACAGTACTAACATTTTAGATTGCCATTTCTTGATAGAGAAAAACAAAAATGTTGAGCAAAGGGGAAATGTTTACACAAATGGGATCAGTAATAGCTGGTATCATGTTCATATGGGCTATGTTTCAACAATACTTCCCTTATGAACTCAGAACCTCTATTGAAAAATACACACATAAATTGTTCTCTCTGGTGTACCCTTATATACAGATCAAGTTCAATGAGTTCACTGGTGAACGTCTCATGCGTAGCGAAGCTTTTTCCGCAATCGAAACTTATTTAGCTTCCAATTCATCTATGCAAGCCAAGAAACTCAAGGCCGACAGTATCAAGAACAGTCAATCTTTAGCTCTTAGCATGGATGATAATGAAGAAGTTGCTGATGAATTTAATGGTGTTAAGGTCTGGTGGGTCTCGGGTAAAAACGTTTCTAAAGGTCAGTCTTTTTCATTTTATCCTGCTAGTGATGAAAAAAGATATTACAAGCTTTTGTTTCATAAAAAACAGAGGGAGCTTATTATTGGTCCATATTTGTCGCATGTTTTTAAGGAGGGTAAAGCTATAACTGTTAGAAATAGGCAGAGGAAGTTGTATACTAATTCTGGGTCACATTGGAGTCATGTTGTGTTTGAACATCCTGCTACATTTCAAACCCTTGGTATGGACCCTGTTAGGAAACAAGAAATTGTTGATGATCTTGTGAGATTTAGTAATGCACAAGATTATTATGCAAAAATTGGGAGGGCTTGGAAGAGAGGCTATCTTCTTTATGGTCCGCCCGGGACGGGGAAGTCTACTATGATTGCTGCTATGGCTAATTTGTTGGAGTATGATATTTATGATCTTGAGTTAACTGCTGTGAAGGATAATACAGAGTTGAGGAAGTTGTTGATTGAGACGTCTAGTAAATCGATTATTGTTCTCGAGGATATTGATTGTTCCTTGGATCTTACGGGGCAGAGGAAGAAGAAAAAGGAGAAAGAAGATGAGGACGATGATAAGGAATCAGTGGCGAAAAAACTGATGAAAGATGAAGGGGAAGCGAAGACTAGTAAAGTTACTCTTTCCGGGCTTTTGAATTTTATTGACGGATTGTGGTCTGCTTGTCGTGGTGAAAGATTGATTGTTTTCACTACGAATTATGTAGAGAAACTTGATCCTGCACTTATTAGGAGGGGAAGGATGGATAAGCATGTGGAGTTGTCGTATTGTTGTTTTGAATCGTTTAAGGTGTTGGCGAAGAATTATCTTGATGTTGATTCGCATTGTTTGTTTGATAAAATTAGGGTGTTGTTGGAGGAAGTTAAAATGAGTCCTGCTGATGTTGCTGAGAATTTGATGGTTAAGAGTTCAATTAAGGATGCTGTTGATGGTTGCTTGGAAGGTTTGGTTAGTGAGTTGGAGACGGCAAAAGAGGAGGCAAGGGTGAAAGCTGCTGAGGAAGAAGAAAATGTCAGAAGATTGTTAGCTGAAAAAGTGAAAGCAGCAGAGGAGAAACTGAAGGAAGTAGCAGTTGTTAAAGAAGAAACTGGAACAAAGATTGAATCGAATGGTGAAAATGGTTTCTTAGCTAAAGAAAATTTGGTACAATAAGGGGACATTTGCTATGCGTTTGTAAGGGTTCAATGTAGTTAAGGACTCAATGTTGCTGTTTTTTCATGTCATTTAGACAAAATAATCCAAGAAAAACTGCAATTCTGAGATGGATTTGATTACTGGACTGAAATATCATGGTTAGTACTGATATATATCATCTTGAAGCATGAATCTCTTTTTATGGTTTGTTTCGATTTCTATTCTTCTTCCTTATAGGACTTTCAATGGTTAACTTGAATAACTCAATCTATGTAATGTTTGTAGCAGATGCTTTAACTTGTTCATAGATGATAAGATTTTTAGACTCTTAGAGACCTGCTTGCAAGGAATTTGTATTAGATAAAAGTGAAAGTAGGAAATAAACTAAAAAGTAAAACAAAACGAAGGCACGAAAAAGTTTCTGCTATTAGATTCACGTTTGAAATGAGCTGGATATGATAATCAAGCAAAACGGTGGAACATTGGTACATAATTAAAGAACGCTTATCTAGACAATTATAAGTAAGATGCTAATAATAATGTAATAAGAGTGTAAGACTGAGAATTGATGCACACCCAAAAATCAGTGGCGGAATGAGGTTGGGATCAGGATTCAGGGGTATACTTCGTTTTTGATTTCTGGTTAGGTTCAAAATCTTAGTTTTGCATTGAAGTTGAAGCGGAGTTGCTGAGCTGATTTTTCCTATGCTATAGGTTCAAATGCAAGGATCATAATATAATTTGGCTCAAATGAATTTTGGTCTTTGGACAAGCAACAAACGCCTCATGCTGTACTAGGATCTTTACATCTCACTATTGCGGCCCCTTTGTATAGTCAGTGATACCTCGTAGCTTCTGAGATTTCCGGTCAAGAGCCATTACAACAATTTGCTTGCATTCGGGAATTTTCTTGAAATGATCGAGATTTCTATTGAATATTGGTTTCTTCTTTCTTTTCCATTCTAGTCGCTTTTGATTTCATAGACGATAATTGACAAAACTTGTAACACTGGCTCTTCATATTCGTTTCTAGCACATTAAACTACATCATCTCATCATGCTCCAGTCCATGATTGAAATACTTTGTTTAAGAGCTTTGATACTCTTCCTGTTAAACCAAATTGTCTCTGTTCTGGACCTGTCGTAAATTCAGCTGTTAAATTTGTGATCGTTGCTTGTAGACTTTTATCGAAGAGATGCAGGTTGAGGACGATCTGCATACATGAAGTACCACAAACTGTATGAATTACCACATACATTTAAGTAGCAGAGGCTTGAAGCAACTGACAACATTCAGCTGTTAACAAGATTGCCCAAATCTTTGAGTATATTGTATACTCGAATGTTGAATCACAAAAAGAACAGATCATAACTCACTCTATGGAACTCGGCTATAGATCCAGCCAATTCTCGTTGTGCCATTTTTCACTCAAAATTTAGCCATATTGAACCCAATTTTGAATACTCGAATTCGTTTATACTAGCTGATAACCCGTGCGAAGCACGGGCATAGATTGAACACGAGTCGAGATTAAAAAATTAATATTAATACATTATTTAATTATGTAGTTATAAAGAATCGAATCCGGGATAAAGTTAAAAAAATTAAAGTAAATAAATCTTTATCCCTTATAGGAAATCGAACACGCGATGAAATTAAATAATAAATCTTGTATAATTATGTAGTTGGAAAGAATCGAACCCCGAGTTAATTGATAATCGTCAAACCCCTTAATCGAACCCCTTATAGGAAATCGAACATGGGGTGAAATTAAATTAAATAATAAATCTTGTATAATTATGTAGTTGGAAGGGATCGAACCCCGAGTTAAGTGATAACCAAATTTGGTACTTTTGGTACTTTGGTACTATTGTGTACCATTAAAACATGGTTTTGCACATTAATATAGAGTATAGATCTGTTCACATATATATAGTTGTAACCTTGTTGGTTGCATGCTTACTCGATCGATCTGAATCAAGTACAAATATTAATTAATTTACGAAGAGTTATGAATTTCCATTAGAATCACATCATATATTCAACTTAGATAGTTACTACAATTCTAAAAAAACCATAAAAAAGTAAAGTTAAAAATGTATTCTGAATCATAGCTGTTGATTAACGTATTTTGATACTTAAACATTTTTGTATGGTACACTTAAGTACAATATGTTTGCAGAGTTCTTAATTTAACGAAACCGAGCACAATGAGGTGTTACTGGACATAGAAAAATCCAGCATTGTTCGTATATGAGATTTATGAAAAAATGTAGTATGGAATATTTGATGTGGTTCAGGATTGTGCCTCATACATGTGGATATTTGGATGAACTTTTTTTTAAAATAAGTCAATTTATTTTAAAATAAAGTTAGATATTAAAATTTTTATGAAAATAAGTCAACTTTTCTTGTACAAATTTTTTTTAATGAAAATATGAAATTTTTATCTGAAAATAAGTCCATTAAAACTTATTTTAAGTCTTGCCAAACAGACCAATCATATTGTACAAGAAACTTGCAACTGAATATGTAGACTGTAATATTTATGGGAAATGCTATGTTTCCCAAATTTTTCTCCCAAATAACATGGCAAGTAATTATTGGTTATAATTATAATGGGTCCGCCAGGACCATCCAATTAAAATATCCCAACATGCCACATCATTAATGCCACATCATTTTGGAGCAATATTTGGGTACCATTTTTGGGTACTTAGCATTACCCAATATTTATTTCATGTATTAGTGTAAACATCTAGTAAGGTATCTATATCTATATCTCTACTATACTATAATAAATGAAAATGAGTATAATTTGTAGTTTGATTAATTCCTTATTTTTAGTTATCCTCTCATTTTTTGTTATTCCTCATCTACAATCATTGGAGCTTCAACTCACATAGATCATGATCGTTAGATATAACAATACTAAAAATTGTTATATACAGAATTCTAATGTTCGATTCCCGCCACCAACGTATTAATTTATATTTAATACTAAAAATTATTATATACAAATATGTAAGGTTCTAATTCTTCCAATGACATATTAAAATTAATATTTATAATATTACTCTACATTATAAATAAATTAAAAAAATTAAAAATAACTCGTACTTGGCACGGGTTATAAGCTAGTACCGTATATATAACTTCCTCGACTTTTCGCAAAACTTTCCTACCAACAAAAAATTTGGAACAAAAAAATTATGTAATCTTATTTTTACTGTAGGATAAATTCAATAGCATTCAGTTGATCAATAGTGTTATAACCAAAATTTAGGATGGATTCGGATCAATTATGGTTAGAATTTATTAAAGTACTAGTCCTCTACTCCGGATGCGTCCTTTGTGATGCGTCCTTTGTGAGGAAGGAAAGTTATCAAAAATTCAAAAGTTATTTGTCGATTGATTTTTACAGAATAATTAAAGAATTTCCTCCTGAAATATAGCAGGAGAGGATGTTAATGGTAGAAGGTCTCAGTAGGGTGGGCAATTTTGGACCCGCGACCCGAACCCTACCCGAACCCAACCCGCAAGGGTCGGTTTCGGGTTTATATTTTTCGGGTTCGGGTCGGTTTCGGGTTGACCCTAACTTGACCCGAAAAAATCGGGTTCGGGTCGGGTTCGGGTTACCCGAAACTGACCCGAATATATATATATATAATTATTTTTAATATATAAATTATTTATATTATTTATAATATATATTATTATTATTAATTTATTATATATATATATTTAATTAATATATATTATTTTAAATATATATATTATTTTTAATATATATTATTTTTAATAAAAATTATTTTTAATATATATATTATTTTTAATATATATATATATATATTTTATTTTTTTAATTTTAAAAAATTAAATTTCGGGTCGGGTTACCCAAAACCGACCCGAAACCCATTCGTGTCGGGTTCGGGTTGAGCACCTGTACCCATTAAATTTTCGGGTCGGATTCGGGTTGGGTCAAAAATACGACCCGAGTTTGCTGACCCGACCCGCAACCCGAAATTGCCAGCCCTAGGTCTCAGGGATATTCTTGAATGGTGTTGAAGATCCTCTCTAGTAAAAAACAAGCACGTGCTTATTGGAGAAGTGGGGTGATGCTTGGTGTGTGATTTGGGAATTCGTTCCTGTAATCAATGCACGCGTCCTTATCCGAGAATTTTGAAATAATTTTGCACTTTGTACGTAAAAGTTTCGGATTATTTGTTCTAATATCTGGTGGATATTTTTCATTCGGGAGATAAGGATGCGTCATGCATTTACAGTAAGTCATGGCTACACATGCGTCTATGTAATTAGAAGATAGCTTGTATCAGATAGAATTGTCCTTGATGGAGGAAGTTTTCTTATCCGTGAAGTCTCGAAATTATAGGTGAATCTTGGATCTTTGTGACTAGGCCTCATCGTTGGACAACATTCCTAAAGTCGGGCCTTAGGGGTAAGAAAACCAGTCCACTTAGATTTCTTCATTTCCAAAAACTACTTATAACTCGATCACTTATAAATATCGGGATACATAAGCCAACTGAAAGGTTGGAAGTTGAGAATTCTAAAGCGATCACCACTAACCTTTATCAATCTTAACCACCAATTTTATACAACCATCACACACCACCAATTTTTTCGGCGAAAGATCACCGTCGTAGATCTTGATTCCGACGACGTACTTCGAATTTTGTTATTTCCAAATTCCTCGATCGAAAGATAATAATGGTAAAAAATTATGATTTGTACATAAATTTTAATCGTATCATGGAATAATTAGTTTCGACGAGAGTTGAGATTCAATATGTAAAATGTACTCCTTCCATTTCATTTTATTTGACTAACTTCTTTTTGCACATATTTTAATGTGTTTGGATGGGGTATTTAAAAACAAAATTTTAAATTTTTTTTTGTATAAAAATATAAATTTATATTTTTATACAAAAAAAAATTAAAATATATAATTTTCAAATGTCAGATTCAAGTACATTAAAATTCGTGAAAAAAAAATCATTTTCGGATTTTGGAGAATCGTTACTATATGATTAAACATAATTAGATTTGTTGAGAGTCGATACCTAGTATTGAGAATCGATACCTAATGTATAACAAATTGTATGTAGTTAAATTCTCTCATAAAAATTCATATTACAGTAAAACCTCGTTAAATTAATATTCGATATCCTGATAAATTAATATTTTGAATGCAGATTTTTGATCCCAATATAATAGCAACAGTATAAATTTTACCTCGATTAATTAATAATCACTATAAATTAATAAAATTTGCCGAAATTTTCCCATCCCAACATTATTAATATATTGCACAATAAACCAAATTTATCGATATTGGGTTAATACAGAACTTTCCCAAACCTTTTGTTAAGTGAACTTTCCACTTCTTACACACACGTTGAAAACTGGTTAAATATTAAGTGGGTCAGTGAAGTAGAAGTATATTAATTCGATCAATTTTAAAAAGATATCATTCAAATTATTAAAATTATAATAGATATAAAATGAATATTTTTAAAATGTATTCAGAAAGTAAAAATAATTTTTCATTAAGTTTTACACATTTTTCTTGAATATTATCATAATCAAACAAAAAGTTAATAATTCTAGTATTTTTGATAATATATTTAGATTTTAAGAAATTTTTATACTATTTACTTTTAGTTATATAATTATTTTCTTGATTTAATTAAAAGTAAATAGTAAATCTAGCAAAAAAAAGAGAAGTAAATGGTAAAAAAAAATTTAAAAATTTAAATATATTATAAAAAATATTAAAATTTATAATCTTTCATTTGGTTATAGTAGTATTTAACAAAAAAGTGTAGAAATTGATGAAAATTTAGTTTTACTTTTTGAGTACATATGTAAAAATATTGTTTTAATATTTATTTTAATTTTAAAATTTTAAATAATATACCATTAAAATCAATAAATAAATTGATATATGACCTTCACTTCCGTAAATAATTTCATATTTCATCCTGTGGAAAACTAAGCATAGACTTAGACTTTGACTTGGAATGAAGTGTGAAATCAGAAATACTGTATTAGCATGGGATGAAGAAAATTCTTTGGCAATATAATTATTGAAGAAAATCCAGCTGCTGCCTGCTGGACAGTTGTCCATATACTTTTGGCCTTTTGACTGTTATTTCATTTGCAAGACCTAACAAAGAATGTGAATGGGAAGCATTGGCCCACGGACTTTTCTTTTCTTGAGGTCCAATTAGATGTTAAGTAATACTCTCTCAGGTCAATTATATAAGGCATTTGACTTTAGGTGCTTTGACTATATAGCTAAAATTATTATTTTTTAATTTTTCCTTTTTTGAATAAAAATATGATACTTTAATTTTTATTTAGAAAAAGAAATTTTAAAAAATAATAATTTTAGCTATGTAGTCAAAACACCTAAAGTTACGTGCAGAAAAGTCAAAAGCCTTATATAATGGACCGGAGGGAGTAATTTTTTTACATGTTTTTCTATTTTTTAAAGAATTAATCAAAATAAAATGAAATTATCATCACTTTAAAATTAAGAAAAAAAATCAAGTGAATGAAGAGTTTTAACATATATAGAAATAATACTAATTAACCTTCCAAAACATCTAGTAATTAAGTTATCTATACCAAAGTAAGGCTCATATTTAGCTTACAAACAAATGTGACCGATACTAGAACCTCGATAAATGAATATTTCATAAACGAATAATTTTATTAAATAAATAATTTTTTTGGTCTCGACATAATAAATAATTTGACCTCAATTAACGAATAAAAAATTTCGATTCCGAGCGCATTTATTTATCAAGGTTTAACTGTATATTGATCATTTCTAATGAAAGGAAAAGAAAGTCGTCAGTTTTTTCTTCTACATACATGTCAAATGTATCATTCATTCTATTCAAATGTATCAAAATGATTATTCATTAAAAAAATAATTAATTTAAATAATTAATTTAAAAATTTATATCAATAAAATCATTAAAAATTTAAAATTTTATATCAATTTAATTCTTGCTAAATGATTTTTTATACAAATTTTCAAATTAATGATTAGAATAAATCAGTTTTTAGTGAATAATCATTTTGATTAATTTGAATCTAATAAATGATATTTTTAAATCTCGTTTTATTTTCTTCTTTGAGGGCAATATGAACCGTTAGTTTAAACTTCAAACTTAACTAACTTTTGAGAGAAGGGAAAAATGAATTTAAAACATATACATACATATATATATATATATATATATATATATATATATATATATATATATATATATATATAGGTTCTTGTTCAAATGAGAACCCCCAATTAAAATGAGAACTGAGATCTAATATCAGTCCCACATTATCTATATCCAATTAAATCCTAGCCACGCATATTAAACTAACACGTATACACACATTACATGTACTATACACACACCCAGCACACACACCCACTACACACACTCACACGCACCATCCACCCACTTACTGAATGCTTGAAAAAAAAACACTCAGATTTCAATTGTCAATTGTTCATCCTCCGCCGCCGGCAACGTTCAATTGTTCATTGTTTGTTAAAGAATTTCGAATTTATGTGATAATTGTTCACCTCTCTCTCTCCGTTCCTCATTTTTTGTTGATTTGTTGGTCGCCGGAATGTAAGTCAACGACTTTCCAGTGGACATACGGTATGCATCAACGAAGATGAAGACATGTTGATTTGAATGGGAATTTTTTATTACAATTTTCGAGGTGTGTGTGTTTTTATGTTAGTTGGTGTAGTCGGAATTTTGAATCATAATCAAAATGATTTGCTAACGTCGATTCTGAAGATTGATTCGGTTGAATCAATGACGATGTTGCTCGAGAATCGTGACGGTTGAATCGAAGTCAATGGATGTTGTTTACGACGTCGTTTGCGCTGTTAATTGGAGTTGGATAGGTGTTGATGTGGCGGAGATCGACGACGACGAAGAGATTGAAGAGTTTCGAGCCGACGATTGGTTATTTGTGGTGATTTTTGGGTTCCGGTGGTGATTTGTTGGTGGTGGCCGGAGGTGGTGGTGGTTTGGTTGCATTAATTTTCGTATACCGGTGGTGATTTGTTGGTGGTGGTGGTTTGTGGTGGTTTGGTCGCGGTGATTTTCTTTCATTGGTGGTGATTTTTTGGTTGCAGTGGTAGTAGTGTGGTGGTCGTTGGTGGTGGAGTGCGGTGATTTTTGTTTACAGTTGGTGATTTTTGTTGATGGAGGCGGCGGCGTGGTGGCCGGAAGTGGCGGCACTGTGGTGATTTTCTGTTTATCGGTGGTGATTTTCTGGGTTGGCCGGAATTTATCGCCGGAGATGGTGATCGGAAATGGTGATCGGAGTAGGGAAGAAATGATTGTGGAAGATGATGTTGAATTAAATGAATAATAAAAAAATAAAATTTTAAATATTAATTGTGGGGCTAGGATTTAATTTAGATATAAAAAATATATGACTATGATTAGATCTCATATCTCACCATAAGTGAGGGTTCTCACTTGAGCAAGACCCTATATATATATATATATATATATATATATATATATATATATAAGTCATTGTTCTATGGAGAACCATCTTACGTGGAGAAAGAACCACTAATTTTTTATTCTATAATAGAATAAAAAAAAAAGTTCTAATTTTTTGGTTCTATAAAAAAAGTACCAATTTTTTTGGTTCTATAACAAAAAAAAAGACCTAATTCTGTGATATAACCAAACGTTAATTTTTTTTATTTTTTTTTAAAATCATTTTTTCAAAAAAAAACTGTTTGCTGACGTCACTGCTGAGATGGTAGTGACACGTGCAATGCCACGTCAGCACTGCTAACGTGGCAGCGGGTCAAATTTTTTTTTTTAACAAACTTTTTTTAAAACAAAAAAAAAATTTAGAAAAAAATGATTCTACTATAGAACCATATGGGGTTCTCCACGGTTCTCCACATAAGAGGGGTCTTTCTAGAGTAGGACTCTCTCTCTCTATATATATATACTAGCTTAAAACCCGTGCGATGCACAGAATTTTTTTAATATTATAAAAAAAATTATTAACTTTTTTAAAATATTAATTTTGGAGGCTTAAATATTTAAATGAGATGATGATCATAATTATATAAATGTTATCCATGATATTTCTTTAAAAGGAATGATTTTAGTTAAAAAAATATAGAAAATGCGATAGGTTTTAGTTGAAAAGGTAATAAGTTATTTATTAGTAATTATAAAATTATTATTTTGTTTTATTAAATAGAATGCCCGTGATATAATTGGAAAAATAGAGGATTTAGTTAGAGAAAATTAAAAAGGTAATATATTTTAGGTGAAAAGGATAATTGATTAATTTATAGTAATTATAATTTAATTATGTTATTTTACAAAATAAAATTGCTCGTAATGTTTTTAGAAAAGGAGAAATTAATGTTGCTCGTGATATTTCTAAAGAGGAATTTTAGTTAGATAATATAGGAAAAAGATGATACGTTTTAGCTAAAAAGGATAATCGTTAATATTAGTATTATAATATTATTATTTAATTTTATTAAATAGAACCGTCCATGATATAATTGGAAAAAGACAAATTTTAGTTTGAAAAAATAGAAAAAGGTAACGTTAAAATTAAAAGGTGACATACTTTAGGTGAAATATAAAAGGTAACATGTTTAACCTGAAAAAGTGGATTGATTAGTAAAGTAAAAATTTTAGTTAAATAAAATATAAAAGAAGATTTTTAAATGGTATCCCGTGATATAATTGGAAAAAGAGATATTTTAGTTAGAGAAAAGAAAAAAGATAATTTGAATGAAAAAATTAATTAATTAGTTCCTAGTAATTATAATATGCTTTTTAGTTAGATAACATATAGAAGATATTATATTTTACCTGAAAAAAGAAACTGCTTAGTTATTAAAAAGAAAAGAAAATGTAACATGTTTAACCTGAAAAAGGAAATTGATTAGTAAAGCAAAAATTTTAAAGGTAACATGTTTAACCTGAAAAAGGAAATTGATTAGTAAAGAAAAAAATTTAGTTAGATAAAATATAAAAAAAGATTTTATCTGTAATTAAGTAAGGGTAAATAAGTAAAATCAATAGATATCAACCAACCAACCAACCAACCAAACTTTTAATGTTTCGGCTTTTATATAATAGTATAGATGTGCTTATTTCATGGAAAATACCATTATATAAGAATAATAAAGAACATCATAGAATTTTAAATAAAATCGCGTTTAGATTCTAATTTTTACATAAAAAATGATATTTATGAATAAAAATAGAAGCTTACAAAAAATTATGAACAAAAATAACATGATTAT
Organism: Kitagawia praeruptora; assembly: GCA_037693485.1. Lineage (NCBI taxonomy): Eukaryota > Viridiplantae > Streptophyta > Magnoliopsida > Apiales > Apiaceae > Kitagawia > Kitagawia praeruptora. Next base: position 55,610,961 of record CM075350.1, on the reverse strand, counting down.
ACATAATTTTATTGATACAATATATATATATATATATATATATATATATATATATATATATATTTGATTATGAAATTCTATTTTAGATTCGATATGTTAAGTTTAATTATTGTTAAAATTTGTGTTTTTTATCATAACAAATCAATTTTAATGAAAAATAAAATTTTATGATAATGTTCTTTATTATTCTTTATATAAGGTGTCAATTATATTATTCGTTGTTTAATATTTTATTCAATGGTTATAATATTTGAATGTAGAGTAATTAGCACACTGCATCCTTTAACTTTGGGCGCTTTTTCGATTTGGTCGTATTTTATGTTTTGTAACAGTTTGCACCCCTATGTTCAAATCTCGTTTCATTTTGCGCTCTTTTGACCAACTCCCTGTTAGTTTTGACCGTTAACGTTAATAGTCAGGGTTATTTGTGTAATTGTTTTTCTCTCTTTCCCTCACCCATTTTCTTCTCCCAACCGCCCCTTTCTTCCCTTTCTTTTTCTTTTCGCCATTGCTGCTGCTCCCTGTTATCACCGGAGGTCCATTCGGAGGCCCAGTATCGAGCAACAAACAGAAATGCTTCATGAATGAATTTGATGATATATGGTTGGGTGGTATAAATGGATTGCATATATTGATTAGGGGTAAGTAATCGGGTCTATAACATGTCAAAATCGAATCTTTGAAGTGAAATTGGTGGTGGTCGAAATTTTGAGAGGTCGCCGAAATTCCTTTATAGTTGCAGTTGTATTTGGGGGATTCAGTAAATGATTGGTTTGTTAGTTCGATTGTATGATACTGTGCAGGTATTAGGAGTAAGAATTCAAGTGTCTGTGTATGAGTTGTAGTGAAAATTTTTGTGTTGTTGGGGTTGTGGTCGATGTTTCCAGAAATTGGGCCGGATTTGTGTTTGCTTGATTCTTTGTTAGGCATAGTTTAGAGGGTCATCAAGTGTGAAATTGTTACTAAAAGAATTGTGGTCCGTTTGTGTGATTAGGTATAATTCTTTTATGCGTTTTTGAGTTATAATCGTGTTGTGGGGTGTTGCCGGATTTCGGGAAGGGTCACCGAATTCTGGGACTTGTTCTTGGTTTTTTGGGTCATGTTCTTGGTTTTAATTACATATTTACCCTCATTCCTGTTAACATTAACGGTCAAAACTAACGGTAGTTGGTCAAAACGGTGCAAAGAGAAGCGAAATTTGAATATAGGAGTGCAAACTGTTACAAAACATAAAATAAGATCAAATCGAAAATGCGTCCAAAGTTAAAGGGTGCAATGTACTAATTACTCTTGATTATATTATTAATATAAATTATATTCATATATAAATGCAAATATGCATTTATCATCGATATGTATAAAGTCTCTTGTTTTTTTCTAAATATTTTAATGCTAAATTTTTTTACTATCTTAATACAATGATTCTAGAACCTCAGTACAAATTATACAAATTACAGTACCTTCTTTTCTTTTGCTAATTAATCATACAATACCTTCTTTTTGTATAAATACAATTTTTACATATGTCCTCTTTTTAGTTACATAGTATTTCACTTATTTATTTACAATCTAAGTCGCATGCTGCAACTTACATGACATCAAATATTTCTGATCTTCTGCATATCTTAATTTAAGTAAGAGATGCATCAAATATTTAATTGTGATTATATTATTCAAAAAGAAAAAAGAAAAAAAAAGAGGGTACTTGTTCCGTGGTGTTGTCTATATAAACAACAAATCAAGGGAAGGGATTGAGAAGAGTAAAAGAAGAGATATGTAGGAAGAGGGAAATTAAGGAATTAATTAAGGGGCCGGGGGATGAAGAAATGCAGGTTGGAGGGGAATTGAGAGAGTGTTGTCGCAGGAAAGATGGCGCTTGCTGGCATATACGTGTTGATTACCTGCTAAATTGTCTTAGCTGATATTCTGAAACACAACCTAGCAAGCCCATCTTCCTCCGACATCATTCCCTGTTAATTCTACATCTTCATTTTCTTGTTTTTATCCTACTCCTATATAGCCACCATCTGCACTGTTAATATACGTACATAATCATTCTTATTCAATGCACCATCACCATGTGATTCTTTCTATATCGTATGTGTTTAGCTTGTTCAGATCGGAACCCACCCAGAAGCAGCATGGAGTGATGAAAGCAAGCTAGGGATGCACCTTCCGTTGATGCTCGATCCATTTCGATCGGTTATTCAAACCTTTTTACGCCCTTGATTCATTCTCATTTAAATCCAACCAGTCAATTATTTTATTTGTTAAGACAAGCTTAATTATATCTAATCTCGGACCCTTAATTTGTGGTGGCTCAACTTTGTTTTAGCTGCAGCCTAGTGTTATATAGCTGGTTGATCTTTGTTTTATATTTATGTGGATATAATCTAGGACATGCAATCATATATATGTAGCCTTGTTTTTCAACTCATGTTGTATTTTAGCATAAGCATACGCACCTTGCACATCACATGCACACGCAGTGCCAATGCAATCCTCCTCCAATTATTGGAGACAAACTTAATAATTTTTATCAAAATTGTCTTTTTAAGACGATCCTCATGACAACTTGTGCTGTCTGTATTTACCAGCTGTGTCTTTCTTCATTGTCAACTTGCATAAAAACATAGAAAAAGAAACATCACCCACAGGCGCCTAGATTAATTAATCACCTCAATTACTAACAGATAAGACCTGCTTAAATATGTCCTAATCTTGCCATCCTTAATTTATTAATCTAGGTAGTACCTTCTAATAATACTACCTGTCCTGATAAACCCCAGATCACCATTCATCACAAAACCTGATACATGTATACAGTTCTAATTAATTGAGACTACGTACGTTGTCATTAGGCTAGAATGGCAACCACAAAGGAGTGTACGAGTACGAGTTGGTACGAGTTGAGAATCGACGACTTGGCTGTTTAATCCACTCTAAGTCCATACCAATCTTACTTGTACCCCAATCCTCCGTTATGGCTTTTATTTGAGTTTATGGAGATGGAGGAATATCAAATGGTGCAGAGGGAGATACAAAGATATGTCAAGGAACTTTAGTTGCAGGAGAGATGCTGCCTAGCTACCCGGCGTATATATGTTGTCCGTACATAATTAGGCATCATCTTTCCTGGACTAAAGCCTCCCTCATTTCTTCTGAAATTTTCATGTCCACATGAACGTTTGTTCACACTCGATTAACAGGTAACGCGGTTATGTTTGTTTAATCAGATCTATAATTTCCGGACTGTTAGCTTATAATAGTATAGTATAAAGCATAGTATAGTATATACTATAGATTCGGCTATTTATTACTTTGTCAAATATCTATTACTATATATTAAATGGCAAGCCAGCTCGGCGCTCGGCTCGACTCGTGAGACGAGTTTGGGCAGAATATTAGGCTTGTTTAGTTAAACGAGCCAGCTCAATTCGTGAAAAAAAAAAAAAGCTTGGCTCGAATTAATACCCGGTTTGAATTCGTCCGGCTCGATTCGAATTACAGCCCTAGTGCTTACATTACCATGTCATGACACATGATGTAGGCATCTCTCTTGCCTCCATCAGAGACCGATGGGCGATGGCTCTTATACGTGGAGTACTGGTGTATCAAGCATATGCTTACTTTTGTTTTCCTTTGCACTGATACAATATCTAAATATGAGGGCAAATCTTGGGATCACCATCGCTGTAGAATTTGTATCTGCAAGACTGCAACCCCGGCGTTTGTTCTGAGCAAACAAAGTCCTAAGAACAGCATACCTAGCTAAATTTACAAATAAAAGGAAGCGACAATAACAGGATACTTTAAACTGCACACTTGCACTAAAGGCACATAAATGAATATCTTCTGAGCTCACGACAGTAGTTTAGGCAAGTCATTTTTACAGCATTAACGTACTGTACAATAATAAGTTACAGCTTTGGTTTCAAAATAAGATGTCTAGATACACCAGCCTTTCAAAATTGTCTTGTCATGAATCACATGAAAGGAGATTTTTGTCCTTCATACAATAACTCGGGAGCAACAACCCATTTGATAAGTTTACAATAACAGTCTTCAGCTGTTTCAGATATGGCTGAAGCCAAGCAGGTCTTTCTTTTACATACTTGCATCTGAAGAACAAAGAACTGAAGCCCAAAATTTTACAATTAAATTCACATTCTTGGAGCTGTTAATACAGGTAATCAAATGGTAGGTATTCCCCTGTCTAGGGCTATATAATCAACAATATTACAACATAAACTCAACACTGGGGAAGCAAACTGATTCAGAACCGAACCACACCAAGAAACCAACATTTGTGAAACGCTTTACGAAATCTGACCATTGTATGGATGAGACGAACCGAATAGAAAAAGAGGGGTGTACCAAGATCATGATAGATCTCTTATATGAAAATCAAGAAGTTTTGATAAATCTACACTTTTTATAACGAATAACAAAATTTCCATGCAGAAGAGAGGTTTTAACTTAACAAAAACTCTTCAAACATACACCCCCTCATTTTTTTTCAGGTATATCTCATCTATACAGCTGGATTTCTGGACAACGTTTTAAAAGTGACAGTTTTGGAGGCCAATTTCAATTTCCTAAGAAGTATATGCTAATAAGAAAAGATCATTTGGTTCACCTCTTGTACAGTGTGTAGCTTCACCCCACCTGCGTGATGGATTTTAATTTGGTCTAATTGGGACGTAATCTCATCCCTGACATTAATGGTTATAGCTAAACAGAATTCACCTTTTGAGACAGATTTGACTATTTACATTGCATCGGCCGAAATTTATCTTCTGACAGGAGTGAGCTGATCAGAGTTTCCAGTCTCTTTGCTCCAGGGGTGGGCCTGAGAAGTGTTATATTACCCACAACAGAGCAGGGATCAGAGCCATTTTCCCGACTCCCTAAGCACCACCCACCCGGAACTATCATACCTTGACCGCGAGACAAGAGTTCAGAGTCAATCTTATCAAGCACTGGATCATCTCGGTGGAACTTTCTTGCAAATGGGGCATTACTGTCAACCATCTTTTTCATGTCATCAACAGTAAGGTAGTGGGGATGCTGCTTTGGAGGATTGTCCCATGATATGAAGTGAAGGTCACTATTTACAGTGGTATTGCGAAACTCACGAGCATTACAGACCACGGTGTGAAAATAACCTTCCGGGGAGGAGAGGAAATTTGCATAATACATGAGTACTGTTCGGGGTAAGTTGTCCCATCCCCATATGCAGTAGTCGATAAAAGGCCGAGAAAGAGCCATCCAGGCAGATCCTAAAACAATGAAAAATATACTAAATTACACAGGTAAGCATCCCGATGCTTTTTGTAAATGGTGGTAGCAACTAGCAATCATCAAGTTATGCCATTGTAAATAGTCACTTGTTGCCAAATGGATAACCAAACTAGTATGTATCAGTACTAAAAAACTGCGCAAATCATGATAACAAGTAAGCATCATTCAACAAAAGGTATCTGTCCAATATGTTTCTCAGATTCAATCTCAGATTTGTTAATTCTTCACTGCAAAATTCATGTTCTTGAAGTTAACCTGGCAAGTCTATACTATACCACAATAAGCAAAATGGGGTAAAACTTGTAATTTGGTTCACCCTTCATTTTGGTTATCCCTTTCAACAACAACCGTTAGATCTTTCAAGTCAAATTGATCGGAACCGTTAAACATAATACTAAAAATTATTTTATACAGAGGTCTGAGGTTTGAATCTCACCAAGTGCATATTATAATTAATATTTATTATATTAGTTCTAAAAATATAAATAATTTTAAAATTACATCAACCACGTATAATTATATTCTATTCATTTAATCATAAAAAAAAAATCAAAAGTAACCCATGCAAAGCACGGGCTATAAGCTAGTATATATAAAAACTTCTTTATTTTTTAAGTAATATCCCATTATTTCAAGGCAAATAAAGCAAAATGAACATTAACATATGTCTATCTTTACTTTATTTATGTGCATCTCTAGTGGGGAATAATTATACATTTCTCAGCTTAAACTCTAAAGTGACTTTTTTTCAACAAAAGAAAAATTCAAAAAAAAAACAAATAAACCAACCTACTTATAAAGTATAGTAGTATGCTTAATAGTGACATTTGTATAACTGCATTGCCGCTTCAAACAGTTATAACCTTTATTATACCATATATGCAGACAAATGATTGAACATAGCATAAAGGACTTTCATAACATAAACTGCAAGGCCTGAGAAGCATTGGTGCAGGGAGTCAGCAAAACAAACTTTCTCAAGAATGTCTTAGATTCTTAATAAACATCTAACTATTTTGTAGGGCTGCACAACAGAAAGCCAAAAAAAAAAATGTATGCATGGGGTGGGGGCAAATGAAAGGCTGAAGCATACTAGATTAATTATTTTATGGTTTCATTTATGTGTAGTTCATTAAAATTAAAAACCCAAACCTTTAGGTCAACTGGGGTGCTCACAGGTTAAGCTCAATATTGTAACGAGTCACTGCTACTTGCAATGGCAATCTAATGCAATCTACAGCACTGTAAATAACACTATTTCATGTTCTTCACTAACACTTCCGCGGCTCCGCCTAGCGTTTACTCACCACTCTGGCATCTCCTCTACTTTGTTTATCATGCTAATTTAAATTGTGAATCGTTATCCTCAAAAATAGTCATGGATAAAGCCTTTAAGATTCTCTCACATACTCTGCTCACAAACTTCCTTGCAATTTAATCCAAGAAAATCAAAGATATGTGTATGTAAAAGCCTTTATATTTACTAATCCTACAGATATTAATTGCAGTGGAATTGATAAAGGTTGTCCTACAACTAAATCCCTTGTTTGTTGCATGCATGATCATTTTGTACACTTTGTAATCTTACTATTACACAATTGGTCACTTCGTTTCGGCTACGAAATCTATTCGAGTAGACTGAAAACTGTCAGTAGAGTATGTTTACCAGAATCATGGAAACCAGTTTACCATCAGGTGCTGACCTTGAGTATTTCAATTTTTGGTGGGCATATCTCTTAGAAACGGATGAAACCAACCGTGGGCAGGGCAGGCCTGGCCTATTGCTAGAAGGTTGTATCCAAATTTTATACTATCATCTTTATTAGGAAAAAGTAATGGCACATCAACATCAACAGCAGCAGTTTGCAATCAATAAGCGGACATTACCACTACTTCAATAAAAGAAGTTACAAAAATAAATTGATCATAAACATTTTGACTGACTCACACAAGATTCTCTGGTGTACAAGACGTGAAAATGGAATGAAAAACTTCTAATTGCAATGGCTACTGCAGTCATTCAAGGTTCTGGAGTAAAATCCTTCATCAAAGAAAGGGAAAAATGTACAAAACAAGACTAAAACTGCTAATGTTAATGAAAGTGTATATAAGACAGGAACCTCCAAGGCTGATAAAAAAGTTTAATAGAAGTCTAGCACGCATCATGTTCTCTAGCCAAATATAGTAGCAGGGATAATATAATGGAATTTAAGTGCAAATTTTGTAAACGGTTTAAATTCAGGTGAAAGAGGAATTTAGGCCCTGCAAAAGTCAGCTTGAAAAGGCAAACCATTCAAGGCAAGCTGGCTTCTGGACACGAAAAGTCATAAACTAACAGACCAGCAATATATGTACAAGAACCAAAAATAGTAATTCAAATCAAAAACTGTATCTTGTCACTTGTAGAATATTAACTATAATAAGCAAAGTATCACCCAAATACCTGTAAATAGCTTGAACGCAGTTGGCACACTTCTCCGTTGCGTAATCCAGAAGACATCACTCTTCTTTGTCATATACAACCCCGGATCAACAATAACCGGCTTTGCACGCTGACTCCTTCATTGATCACCACAATCACAAAATCAACACAAATCTCAACCAACAATCAAACTAAAATTTCCTCAATTCACAAAATCCAGTCACTTACTCTTTCCACCCAATATCGCTAGTATGATCAATGAAATTCAAGTCCCGTGGCAAATAGGAAAACGCATCAAGCAGATCTAAATAACCACAACACACAAAAAATATCTCAATAACTCACACCAATTACATGAACAATCACAGATAATATTGAATTAGATGACGAATTATCGAGAAATGAGAGAATTATACCATCTTGAGTAACGAGAGGATAATCGGAAGCACTAAGATTAATAAACCAATCCCAATCACCGCCATCTCTAAGCAACAAAGCAGCAGCATGAAGAGTATTAGCAACCATAGTAGGACCTCTATAAGTAACAAGATTCGCCTTAGTAATCATTTGAACATTCCCAAACTGCACGAAAATCGAAGAATTCCTAACAAACTCCAACAGATCAATCCTCTCAGTTTCCGAAGACTCCGCATCGAGATGCACAATATAGCGATTGTGAGGATGGTAGAGAGCCAAGAGAGTTCTCTTAAGCATCGAACCATCACCGTTGGAGCCGGAAATGAGGTAAGCGAGACGAGGAGGAGGAGGGAGAGAGGAGAGAGGGAGAGGATGGAGTTTGGATTCGATGAAAATAGAGGAAGAGGAGGAGGAGAGGGAGAGAGTGTGGAGAGAGAGAAGGAGAGAGGAAGGGGTGGAGGAGAGAGATGTAGTGATGAGGAGGAGGAGGGAGATGGAGAGGAGAGAGGCGAGAGTTAAAGGGAAGATCCATTTGCGTTCGGTTGTGTGTGGGTGGCGTAGGTGCATATAGAAGCTCCGGAGCTTCTTCATTTATACAACCACCTACTCCTACTCCTCTTTCCCTTTCCCTGTGTGTGTATAGTATAGCCTATAGGTGGGGTGGTTGAAATGAGAATTTTGAGTTAGCAGGCAGATAGATAGAACAGATGTTTGTTTGTGTGTCTCATTCTTGAATCTTGTTGATTTATTAATATCCTCACCTCACTGCTCACTGTTCAACCAATCTAACTGTTACTTCTGTATTAATTTTGGTTGTGAGAGAGATTATAGCGGTGTAAATTTGGTTGGAGTAGAGGGTCAAAACTGATAAGTACATACTTTGACTAAATTGCAGTTTGGTGTTGAACTTTTCCCATTTTGAAATACAAATTATTAATATATATAGTTACTTCTTTTGTTTATTTTTAAAATTATGAAATAAATTTTTTAATTTTTTTTCTTTGAAAATTGAAATAAAGAACTTCTTTATTATTAATAAGAAAAATCACTCAATAAGTCAATATAGCATCTAACAAATGAGAAGTAGGAGACGTAAATACATTGTAGCAATTGATCAAATAAGAAATTTTAACTAAATCATGAGCTACCTTATTGGCTTGCTTTCGAATACGAGTAATACTAACTTCAGCATCACCTTAAATTACTCAATGACATGGCCAACTTTCGGCAGATGTTCATTTCTAACCAGCAATGCACGTATTGTGAGCAGGGAGTCAATCTCCACAATCACCTTTATTTCTTACCGAAGCATCACACATGAAAGCTTCTCAAATTCTAATGCTCTCGGCCTCAAAAACAGTTGAAGGACAAGGCAAAGCAAGATCTTTTCCTCTATAAAAGAACCACTATGATCTCGCATGACCATCCCGATTGTGAATGTATCAGCCTCAGAAAAGACAGAGTGTATCCTCAACTGAAGGACTCCACTTGTGCATATCTTGCCCCCTCATCCCTCTACTTCCAACACTCTTGTCCTTCATGACATGTCTGGTTAGCGTATCAAAATTGCCCTCCATAGCTGTTGTTGGGTTCACTGCCTTTTCTTCCCACACCTTCTTGTTCCGCCAAAACTAGATCCCCCATAACACTGTACAAATCTTGCTTACCTCTTTCTGACTAACCACTTCTAACTTATTTAACAACCAACCTGGAGCCGAAGTGAACTCATAGAACGTCAACAACTAGTGGCAAACAGGTAGTCAAAGAATACATGAAACAGATGTTCAACATCAGTCTTGCACATAGGACAAATAATGGGGGAGGGCAACACGAATTTGAACTGGTATATGGTCACAATAAAACCGTCACAAAAAAAAAATCTTCAATTTATGATGTAAAGCAGTCTCCAAATTTTGTTCCAATCTCAAGAATGGGTACACATTGAATTTCCAATATTTTGATCATGCCATAGTTGATATCCAGTCTTAATATTATACATATCATCAGTGGACCGGGACCAAGCTACTCTATCAGTAACAATACGTTGAGGCACACTTGCTGCCAAAATAGCTTTTGTATCATTATGCAAAAAAATTCATATATCTTCTCAGAGTCCCAGGTTTTTAAGCCTGGGTAGAACAATGTCGAGACAAATTCATTTCTCCCCTCGTACATGTGAAGATTATCGATTCTAAAGTCATGCTTCTTAGACAACCATGGGTCCTTAGTTGCCACAACATCCTGACCATCTCCTACAACCCAACGAAAGCATCTACTCAGTGATTCTTTAGCTTGCCAGATGCCCGTCCAAATAAAGCTAGACCCCTAATCTTTAGCAGCTTTGAGCACTCGAGAGACTAACATATGGGGTCCTTGATGCATTTCCAAACATGCTTACCCAGTAAGACTATGTTGAAGCCATAGAGACTTCGAAATCCCAAATCTCCTTGCTCTTAGACATACTCATTGCCTTCCAAGATAGTCACTTCACTCCTTTTCTTTGATTGGATCCCTAGCTCCACCAGTAGTTATTAAACATTCTTTCGATTTCCTGTGACAGAGATTTAGGGAGCAAAAAGCATGATATACAGTACGAGGGTATTGATTGTGCCACATTCTTGATTGAAAATGACTCTCCCGCTCTAGAAATGGATTTTGCACTCCAGCCTTATATACATTTACATGCACTTTCTTCCAAGAAATTATAATCTCTTTTCTTAGACCTCCCAATTAACGAAGGGAGCCCAAGTAAGTGTTGCTATAAATTTCGCTGTAAACTCCCAAAATCGTAGAAAATTTCTCCTGTTTATCCCTTTTAACATTTGAGCTATAAAAACTCCTGATTTTTGTTTGAAAGTGAACTGATTGACCTGAGATCTCTGCATATGATTCCGGGATGCTTTTAACATGAGTAGTTTCTTCCCTCGTTGCCTTAAAAAAAAGGTGTCATCAATAAAAAGGAGGTCGGTGATCTCCGGGACTGATGGACTAATTCGACAACCATGAATCCTTACCTCGTCAGCTGCATTATTCAGAAAATTTGACAGGTCCTCTACACAAAATAGAAATAGATACGGGAACAAGGAATTCTCCAGATGGAGCCCTCTCTTCGGATTAATAGGACCCATAGTCATACCATTGAAGCATACTTCATACAAAATAGTTGTCACACATCTCATCATCCAATATGTCCATTTGCTGCAAATACCTATACACTGCATCCTTTCTTTCAAAATACTTCCAATTTACTCTGTCGTAGGCTATACTGCTATCTAATTTTAATTCGACTTCCTCGTACTTGCCTCTGTTTTCCCGCCTCGTGGGATGAAACTTTAAAGACTACCTGCACGTAGAGATGCACAAAAGGCCCATCAGGCCGGGCTTTGACCGGGTTTTGAAAAGCCCGGCCCGAGCTTTGACTTTGACCGGGCCGGGCTTCTGTGAAAAATGTGAGCTCGTTTAGGCCCTCGAAGCGGGCCGCGGTGGGCTTTTTACCGGGCCTGAAGCGGGCCAGGCCGGATCGGGCTTTTTTCGGGATCAAATCAGATCGAGATTTTATGTTACATAAGAATGTTTTTTATGTAATAATGGCTGACATGTGTTAAACAATCTATTTTGCCGATACAAATATTACATTTATCGATTTATTTTTTGATTTGATGATATATTAATTGATTACACGTGTACTTAACTTGTTTTCGTTCATTTATCGTAATATATGCATATAAATAATCTTATTATTAATAATGAATATGTAAATATATATGTACTTAAATTATTTTTATATTTGTAGGAAGTGTAAATACATAAATATTTATGTAAGTATATTAGAATAATCGAATTTTACCCGGGCTTTTTCGGGCCGAACCGGGCTTTTAATCGGGCCAGGCCAAAGACCGGGCTTTTGCGGGCCGGGCCGGGCTTTGCCCAAAATATAGGGACCGTTTAAGGCCCTCGGGCCGGGCTTTGACCGGGCCTGGCCAGATTTTCGGGCTCGGGCTTTTTGTGCATCTCTACCTGCACGTTGTCTGTAATGTTTCTTCCCGAGACAAAAATTGGTTATTTTTCGAAGATAAGACCTAGAAAAATACCTTTCAATCTATTCACAAGCAGTTTAACCACAATTTTGTATAAAACATTACACAAATCAATTGGCCTCAAATCCTTCATACAACATGCATTATCCTTTTTAGGGATTAAAACTACTTTGTATAATTTAAATCAGCAGAAAAAGAGTAACCTTGGAGCCATCCCTTGCAGCAATCAAAAAATTCTCTTCCCATCACTTTCCAAATTTTTTGATAAAAGGCTGGATTCAAACCATCGGGACCTGACATCTTGGTATGGTGCATTTTATTCACAACAGTGATAAACTCCTCGAACGACACCTCCTCTGTTAACCTCAGATTTTACTCATGTGACACGGGCTAGCAATAACAACGTTTGGGACTCCCTCCCTCCGATCAGCAAAGACTTTCAAAAAATACTCATACACTATATCACACATTTCTTCAACCTTTTCCACTCGAATTCCTTCCTCTACCATTAGAAAATTTATGTGGTTGGTCTTCTTTCTTGCAGAAATACTTGCATGAAAGAATTTTGTGTTCTCATCTCCTTTATTGAGCCAAAACAGTTTTGGTGATTGCTTTCAATAAATTTCTTCATGAACAAGGATTTCATTAAATTTATCCCTTTCAATTAAAAATTGTCTCACACTCTGATCATCACTCTTGTCTCTCATAGAATCGAGTAGTGCTTTTTTACTTAATTTTAACAAATATAATACATGGATATTTCTATTTTAACATTTTTACAAAATAAATAATAAATTACGTAGTGGTTATTGAACTTTACGTGTTTTGATTGAATTTTACCCATTTTAATACTTTAGTGATTGGAATTTAATTTTGTAATATTGTGACTTGACATTGCTTTTATTTTTCAGAAAGGTGGTTAAGGAAAAATTTTTAAGAAAAAAAATAATAATTTTCATAAAAAAATGCTTGACATTAATTTTATTTTTCGAAATGGTGGTTAAGAACCACTCTTTTTAAAAAAAAATAATTATTCTTTTTATAAAAACGGGCTCTTATTTTTACTTTACTCCAAAAATAAATTGGATAGCGAAATAAATTTCTTATTTTATTCTACGACTGAAATAGATATATTATATTTTAAGGGTTTTGCTCCATTGAGAACCCTCACTTATGGTGAGATATGAGATCCAATCCTAGCCACATGTTTTTTATATCTAAATTAAATCATAACCACACAATTAATATTTAAAATTTTGATTTTTTATTATTCATTTAATTCAACCTCATCTTCCACCATCATCTTCTTCCCCATTCCATCACCAACTCCGGTTATCATCTCCGGCGACCAATTCCGGCCAACCCAGAAAATCACCGCTGGTAAACAGAAAATCACCACATTACCACCACGTCACCGCCACTACCAACAAAAACCACCGCTTGTAAACAAAAATCACCGCACTCCACCACCTCCGACCACCACACTACCGCCACTGGCACCAAAAAATCACCACCGGGAAAAAAAAATCACCACAGCCAAAACCATTACAAACCACCCCATCTCCACCACTACTTCCGGCCACCACCAAAAATCACCACCGTCAACACAAATCACCACCTTGTGTCCCTTGCGGGGCCTGAAATTTCAAAGAAAATCGCAAACAAATCACCCAAAACCAACAAACACCCGAACATCACCACAAAATCCAACCTCCTTTTCAATTAGCTCACATTAGAAGACTTTCACCACATATACATACTCCGCCACTCCCCCTACCTCGCCGTTTAATTCACCACTCCACCTTCTACATCCTCAATTGAACCACCATTCTCATACCAAAAACAAATCACCACAATCGGTGATGTGATTATCAGAATTGTTCTTCGCGAGCTGTCGGAGCTCCATTATGGCTTGTTTCTGGATGTTGAAGACTCGAGACAACATCAGTGGAGACAAGGTTATAACGGTGACGGTCGGAGGTTGATGGTCCGGCGACGACGGTGGTGTGATGGTGGGGGGTTGTGGCAGATTGGGATTTATGCGTGGTGTATGATTTTGTGGTGATTTTGTAGATGGAGGTAGTGATATTTGGTGGCGATGGAAATTGGTGGCGACAGCCATCGGACGGAGGGCAACAGCCATCAGATGGAGTGAGGGAGGGAGGTGGGTGGGTTGTTGCAGTGTATGTATGTGTTTGTGCGTGTGTTGTCACTGATGGGGTGTATGGATACGATTTAAAATAGTTTAAAATTTGTGGGGCTGAGATTAGATCTCTGTTCTCACAATAATAGTGGGTTATCACCTGAGCAAAACCCTATATTTTAATATATTACTACTATTTAAAACGTAGCACGATCCTCTGTCCCCTTCTCCATGCCCCCTTATGTGTTCCCTGCTATTTTTGTATTAAAAGTGTGCCCTTGGCGGGGCCCATTTTAAGGAAAATAAAAATAAAAAAATATATATTTTTATTAAAATGGGCTCCGCCAGGGGCACTCTTTTAATACAAAAAGAGCAGGGACACAGAAGGGGGCATGAATATACTTAAAATATTTTTGATCCAAATTACTAAGAAATGCAACATGTACACATCCACAACAAATTAATTACTATTTTTTTTTAATTTTACATTCATAAATATTTAATTTATTGATTCGAAATTAGTAAGAAAAAGAAATGCAACATGTATACGATATTCCTAAAAATTTAATATATATAAACATATTTTCATATATTGTATTGTTGATTATAAGCATGTTAACATGTAGGTTATCATTGAATACTTTTTTTTAGCCCAAAATTTTAATACGTTTCATATATTTTTTTTTAAAAGTTAAACGATTCATTAATAATAATCAAAATTCAACAAATACATTAGGAAGATCAAATCAAGAGTTCCTTCACTAAAACTATCATCGTCTAGTATATCTTCCATTGTGGCGCATCTCTCGCTCGTATTGCTGAGATATATAGCTTTTTTGAATAGACAATCTAACGAATTTCTGAAGTCATGAGGATTATACATACCTGATTTGTCAAAACATATTCGAAAAATTGATCAAAACTGTGATATCTTACAAACCTTTATCAATGATCATTATTATAAATATCTTGAAGATCTGCTATCTCGAACATGAAAGCACATCCAAACTCTCATAAGAAAAGACAAAGAACACAAAACAAAAAAAACTCTCGCAAGGAGAGACAAACAATTCAAAAATGAGTAGAGAAAACCCAATCACAAAATAGAAAATACTCTCAACAAGTAGGGAAACTTATTAAATAGAAAGAAAATTAAGAAAAACAATAATAATAAGGGGACTTATTATCAATCAAAGGTTGATGATAACCCCTAAACAAATTGGTAATTTAGGATTTTACGGAGAGAAAAAAGAGAGCACTAGTACAGAACTGTCTTTTAGCGTCACACTTTTAGCGTCGGTTATATAGAGAGCCGTGGCTTATACATACTTTAGGCGTCGGTTGTTAGCTTAACCGACGCTTAATGTCATTTGTGCTGGTCCTTTTGCGTCGGTCATGAAACAACCGACGCCTAAAACTGATCTTTTAGCGTCGGTCTTTACTCAACCGACGCCTAAAACGACCTTTAGGCATCGGTCATAAACAACCGACGCCTAAAACTGAACCTTTATCGTCGGTCTTTACTTAACCGACGCTTAAAACTGACCTTTTAGCGTCGGTCTTTACCCAACCGACGCCTAAAACTAAACCTTTAGCGTCGGTCATAAACAACCGATGCCTAAGACTGACCCTTTAGCGTCGGTCATAAACAACCGACACCAAAACTGACCCTTTATACTTTATGTGTCGCCTTACATTTGACCGACGCTAAAAATATTAAAATTTAAAAAAACTAAATTATATACAAATACGTTATATTATCATTCTAATAAAAAAAATTCAAATTGAATAAATCAAATAATTGAATAAAAAACTTCAATATCAATAAAACACGACAATAGTTCTCTGAGTTCTCAATTAGGTTATCAATCGTCTCTCTCTCATTCTCGTCTCTCTGTCTCTCGACTTGGCGTTGGTAACCGTTCACTCTCGTATTTGAATATACGGTTTAGGGGTTTGATTTGGTAGTGAAATTATATCTCTCTCACCTGTACCCCATCAAATTAATTTAGTTTTTTCAATTTTGTGACTTCTCTCTGGCTCAGCGTTTCTCTAGGGCACCAGGCTCAGCGTTTCTCTGGTTCTGAAATTGAAGGTACGCAAATTGAGCTTATCGTGTTAATTATAATTGTTCACTTTTTTAATTTTATAATTTAATCGTTTCAAGATTTTTCATTCTTTCTATCAATATATTCATAAAGGTAAAAACTGTCAATAACTTTTTCTGTAATTTGATTGGTTTTGTTTATATGAAATGATTTTAGGGCTTGTTTTATGTATATTTTTGTGTGTGATATTTGTGTTTGTGTTATGGGTTGTTTGATTATTTGATGAAAGATTCAATTTTTATTCAGGGTTTTTGGTTTTGATTGTGTATGCATTTTTGATTGAATTGTTCACCTGGGTTTTTAACAAAGTTTGAAGCTTTATATGGTCCCGTTGGAATCACTTACAGGCTTGTGGTTATGTGAATTGTTAGAAAATTAGGAGTAAAGATATCCAGTTTTGCCTTTAAGAAAGAAAAGTCAGGGTATTTCGAGTATATTGATCATTAAGAAGATTGTTGCAACCAGTATTGAATGAGCTTGCGTAGGTGCAAATTATTGTAGTTTTACTTGGTTATATAGTATTTTCTTTGTTGTAGAGTACTTGATAGCACTAACTAGGAGACCACCTTAATTATCTTCTATGTCTTGCCTTTTAATTTTGTGAAACTGGTCTTTTCCTTTTCCTTCAAATGCTTACCTTCAAATGCTTAGAACTAGAACTTGCAGCCTGTATTTTCTTACACTTCCAGTTACTTAGTGGCAGAGGGCTATCAATGGAAACTCAGGAGATCAATGGGGTGACTTATTAGGATCACCGATGTCGGTCACGACGGTCAGATCATTCAAGCTGTCATATCCTATGTATTATATTGCTTAGTGAAACTATATTGTCATGGATAGATCGCAATATATCCCCTTTATTTTGATATGATACTAAAATGTACTTATGATTCCATTAAATAAGTAATTTTAATTGATGTCAAAAATAATAGCTTGAAATTCTACAAAATATTTTAAGCAACAAAATTTTAATTAATTATCTGGTTTTATGAGGAGATCTTTGAGTGCAGACAGTCTGGGTGAAATAGTACCCCATTTGTTTTTCACCTTGAATTGCCGTTGGTTAATGACATAACGTGCACGCACCACTATCCCATGTTCGATAAGCTAACTAGCTTTAGTCCAATAACTACCTGTGTAGACTCTGTTCTTACTGTCACATGCCTTTTCTTCGGGTTCAAAGCCGAAACTGAATTAGGCTATCGAGAAGTGCTTCTAGTGAGTTTTTGTCTTTCAGAGCTGGCATTAGCAAGCATTCATGCAAATCTTGATATGGAAATGGACCCGAAAACTAGAGACTACAAACAACTTACTGAGCTTGTTCCTCTAATTTTAGTAATCGTAAGTTTATCAATTATCACTTGTGCGATAAATTTTCAACATTTTTTCAGTGTCGCACCAATATTAGACATCATAACTCTGTACTTTTCTTTGATTTGTTTCAATCTGTAGTTTATATTTGCCATAATGATCTGCCCATTCAACATTGTATATCGCTCCAGCCGCTACTTCTTTCTTACCTGTGTAGTTCATGTTTTTCTCGCACCATTATACAAGGTACGTCGATCGCCAAAACCGTTCTGCAAATCTTGATAGTGGAGCTGATCAGTCTGAGCATCAAAAGGGAGGTAGTTCTGTGCCAAACTACTGAGGGTTTTAGGAGGCCAATTCCCAAATGTGGTAAAGGTATTATATTTAATGTGCTCAGTGATTATTGAATATCAACTGCTACCTATAAAAGTAAAATAATTGATTGTTTTAATGAAGTCCACAATTGTTATTTTCAGAATTTGGCCGCCCAAAATTTCTATACGCAACAAACCTTTCCTTTGAATTTTAAAATTGATTTTCTTTACCATTTTACTAATAATATATGATTGTACATGTTATTACTAAAACTTTTGGTTGTACATATTTCTACTAAAAAGTCTGGTTGTACATATTTTTTCTTAAAATTATGGTAGTACATGTATATTCTTTACCATTAGTTTACATTGTCGACAAGTTAGTTATCACTCTTCTATTTTCATCGATTTG
This sequence comes from Kitagawia praeruptora, assembly GCA_037693485.1. NCBI lineage: Eukaryota > Viridiplantae > Streptophyta > Magnoliopsida > Apiales > Apiaceae > Kitagawia > Kitagawia praeruptora. Next base: position 55,592,493 of record CM075350.1, on the reverse strand, counting down.
TTCTTCTTTGGGTACCCCAACATACTTGCAGTACACATCCAACTATTTTGTAGTGCAACTTTGAAAATTCCAACCTGATATATTTTGTGCTCTTCTTTTTATATGTCTACAGAAGTCGAGTAAATGGTTCAAGCAAAAGGTGAGCTTACCAGCGTTTGTTTGTTAAATGACTAATTTTCAACTGAATGTTTGTTTGTTTATTAAGATGTTATCTCTTCACACTTTCGTACGACTTATGAGTAATGCTATTATGTGATTCCTGGGTTAAAAGCACAAAATCCCTCTAGTTTTGCATAGTAAATAAATACTTCTGGAAGGTGGCACACTTGTGGTGTTGATAACATCTTCGACATGATCAATTCCCCAACAACATATATGTGGCCAATATATGTGGCCAAGTGGCATGTAAATATAAGATAGAGAAACTTGAATAAACAGGGCAGGACTAGGTACTATATGGTTATATTTACCAGGAGCATGTGTTAATTTATAATTTATGATTCAGGCACCTTTTGATGCTTCTGCAGTAGTAGATAACATGAGAAGGCTTATGGTGCATGCTGGTTCTAATCAGCATTTGTGACATTCACTCCAATAAGTTGGTAGTGCTGCGTGGTAAAAATATATGTAGCACATGTAACTTATACAGTGGCAGGTATCTGATGTATGGCAAATTTTATTGTACTTTCTGTTATTGAATTGCCATTTATATCAATCCTAGGACTATTAGGCGAATAAACTCAGTTCTATATCTGTTTTTAAGGGAATGCATAGAGCTAATCTGAAGCTGTAGACTCTCCTAATCCTATCTTGATATCATTTTCTTGTCTCCATGTAAATTATCAGAACGACATATTCAGAACCAAGCAAGTGGTTGCGAGGAAAAGGGCGTGTCACAATTCAATTTGGTTGCTGTTACAATTATGCAGTGGTATTATTTCTGTCTCAGCCCATTTACCGCGTTTTGGTCTCAATTTTAGTAGTTCTACTAAAACTCTTTTCATGTCTTGGCTCTCTCGGGAAAGTTAGCATATGTGATGTAGGACATAATTAAATGGAACAAAGTAGTGAAAATGTGATTCAACAAAAAAGTAACAAACAAAAGACGACTTGGATGGATGAATCGCAACTCAACGACTACCCCAGGAAATGAGCTTAACCTGCATACATAATATGAATGTTTTCAATACATTAAATATCAAGCCAACTGCAACAATATCCCAACAAGATGTATAGAGGAATAGTAAATCCTAATGAAGTATGGCTTAAAATAAGACAAGGCCCAATATATGAGTCCAATAAAAGGGTTAATCCCTATAAATATGTTAAAGTCAATGCATCTTTAGTACAGTTATAGTTGAAATGTTCTGAATTTGACATCTGACAAGAATTTACTGCACCTCAAGTACAACTGTGGGTCACATAGCATGCCATTCACATATGTTATATATTTATTTGTAATGAAGACTCTCATGGCAGAAAACTTCTATGAACCCTTAAATTTTCTCCATCACACAAAATAATATCAATGAGAAGTGTCATGTCAAATTTTCTGTTCTTTTATATTGGTAGGTCATTCCCAACTTTTTTGACATCTATTTATCCTGTGTACCCAGGTGAAGAGATGGAACTCTAAAGAAAGCTCTACTCATTGGACTTCCAGGATTGCAGAGATTCAGCTTCCCATCGAGTATGCCTTTAACATGCTCCAAATGCCTTATATTAAATGCCTTGTAGCTTAGTAGATGCACTTAGTAAAATCTAAGTTAATAGCATTGCATGATCTTTGTTTTTGTTCACTTTACCTCCCATGAACTGAAAAACAAGCTAGATACCCTGTGATGTGTAATTTTATTTTCTTGGTGAATGAGCTCATGAGAATAAATGGTATACAGTTGAATGTGTACTTATGGCAGTATTAGTTTACTAAAGTGGTGATGTTGTTTTATGGTTATGGAAGATGTTTTAAAGAAAGAGATGAGAAGAGGAGAATGGATAGATAAGAAATGAACTGAGGGGTATTTTTATATTTTTTTGCTGGCAGTTTGCTTAGTTATTAAAGTGTTTTGGCTAGTAGAAAATGTTCATGCCAAATACGGCAGCTAGTCTATATGTAATATCACTGCTAGAGGAAACAGAAAGTTATAAGTTGGTCTCATTTAAAATAAAAGAAAAAAAAAATTATTAGATATAAAGTCAGAGTACTAGTGTCCTAAAATGACATTTTCTGTACTTGTTCCCAAGCTGCTAGAAGTAAATGTAGGCACTGTTATCCAAATGGATATGACTTCTTTTGTTGGTTTTACTCCATCTAAAGAATAAAAAAATCTTTGCTTGTACACCAGTTAAATTTAAATCTTGCTTTCTATTGTTTACAGATACAAGTTGCGAAATATTGTGGAAACAGAGGTGGCCTCTTACAGGAGAAGAGGCTTATGGATCGAACTAAAATCGACTCCAGCATTCCGTCAAGTTACAGTGAAGATTACTTCCAGCGCGGCAAAGACTATGCTTATGATTTCATTGGACTCGTGGCATGCCCCGGAAATAGATTTTTGTGTTTGTTCAGTCAACAACAATTGCACGTAAAGATGGTTATTGTAGTTTATGTTATAGTTTCTCATGTGCTCAGATGATGAATATGTTGGAACAAGTTTATGTTGATTGTCAAGTTTTATACTAGTTTTGAGTTTTTTCATGATAAGTAATAAATGAGATTAAGGATCTTAGCATTTACTTTAAGATGTCATCACTGTGCTATTTAGTTTCATCAACATCCATTATGATAATGAAGCATGTGTGGGTGTATGTATGAAATCAGCTTAGGCTATCAATAAAAAAATATTTTTTTTTAAAAAAAAGACTTTAGGCGTCGGCATTCTTGTTAACCGACGCTTACGCCTATATACCTATAGCGTCGGCATTTCAGTTAACCGACGCTTATGACCATACCTATAGCGTCGGCATTTCAGTTAACCGACGCTTATGACCATACCTATAGCGTCGGCGTTTCAGTTAACCGACGCTTATGACCATACCTATAGCGTCGGCATTTCAATTAACCGACGCTTTTGACTATTTTTAGCGTCGCCTAAATAACCGACGCCACAGACCCATACCTATAGTGTCGCCTACATATACTACGCCACTTGACCGACGCTAAAAGTATATTTTGACCGACGCTATAGGCCCTTTTTCTACTAGTGGAGGCTGCTAATTTTATTTCATATATTGTTTTGTTGATTAGGAACATGTCTGTGCTAAGTATTACGATGAGCCCGCATATAAATTTTCGAATAGGGAAAATGAATTTTTTTATCACCGAACTATTGACCCTTTTAGAAACCTATCACTCAACTATTAATTTATCTTTTTTACTCACTAAGGTTAGGTTCGGTTTTTTTTAGTCCCTAAACTTAGGTTTAGATTTTGTTTTATTCACTAAACTTAGGCTCGGATTTGATTATTAGCATTATGTTAATTTTTTTACTCATTAACCTTAAGTTCGGAGTGAACAAGTCAATTGAAGATTTAATACTTAAAAATGATGCATTACAAAGGACAATTTGTTAAACTTTATTACTTGAAAATGATGCATTAAACTTTATCTTGAAAATAAATCTATTAAGTTTAAATAGATAAAGTCTGCATTAAATTCTATCTTGAAAATAAATCAATAAAGTTTAATAAGATAAAGTCTAACTTAATGATGTATTAAGTGGTAAGTTTTCCTATCTAATGCATCATTTTCAAGTATTAAAGTTACAATTGACTTGTTCACTCTAACATCCCTCTCAAATTTAATTTATCTTCCTATATCTTATTAAACTTTATCTTATTATGATTTTCAAGATATAGTAAAATATCGATATTAAAAGAATAACCTTGTTAAATGAATATTTTTTTCCGGTCCAAACATAATAGAGACAATGTATTTTTGACCTCGAAATGAATAAAAATTTTCAATCCCAAGCGTATTCATTTATCGAGGTTTAACTGTAAAGATAAATCATTAGAGAGGATAACTTTATCTTATTAAACTTTATCGATTTATTTTCAAGATAAAATTTAATACAAACTTTATCGTATTATAATTTATCGATTTATTTTCAAGATAAAGTTTAATGCAGACTTTATCTTATTAAATTTAATAGATGTATTTTCAAGATAAAGTTTAATGCATCATTTTCAAGTATTAAAATTTAACAAATTATCCTCTACATCATTTTAAGTATTAAAGCTTCAATTGACTTTTTCACTCCAAACCTAAGGTTAGTGAGTAAAAAAATTAACATAATGCTAATAATCAAATCCGAACTTAAATTTAGTGAATAAAACAAAATCTGAACCTAAATTTAGTGACTAAAAGAAAACTGGACTTAACGTTAGTGAGTAAAAAATAAAAATTCATAGTTGAGTGGTAGGTTTATAAAAAGGTCCATAGTTCAATTATAAAAAAATTCATTTTCCCTTTCAAATATAATCATAGAACTTCTAAAAGAAGTCATCCGCTTGAAAAAAAAAGAGTTTATCCCATATTAGCAAGGGTTTATTTCTTGTTCGATTATGAATCATTTCCAAAATTTGTTAAGAGTAAAAATTCATTTATAAAACATATATTAACCTATGAATTTAAAAATAGGGTAAAGAGTTTCTACCTGACATTGTAGGAAACTTTTCTACAATGTCGCCTTAAAATTGCGATTTTGCTGCACATATGATATGCAAATTGATCGTTGAGAGATGGAGAAAAATACAGTAAAGTCAGATTTCAAAAAAAAAATCATTAATTGACGGAAAAAATTAAATTAAAAATGGAGGAAATTAGGTGAGACTGTGTGTGTGAGGGTGTATTCAATTTGTGTGTGGTGCCCCTAGCGGGGCTATTGGATTAGATTAATCTATGACCCAGATTTAATTTAAGGCGATACTGTAGAAAAGTTTCCTACCGTGTCAGGTAGAAACTCTTTTTCCTTAAAAATATAATATACTAAACAATTTTAACCTGGTCAAATAAAATTTCAGAAAAAAAAGAGAAGAAAGTTGCTCTTATACAATCTTTTTGTGATGCCTCTAATCTTTTATGAAATTTTAAGGGAACATCGGCCATAAGCTCAGGTACCCAAATTTTGCAATTCACTGTTTTTATTCATCACATCATTACATTTATTAATTTTTTATATCATATTTTATTCATTTCATTATTAACAATTTTTATTAAAAAAAAATTTCAACGATTGGTAACTTTAATGATCTCATGCATAAATTTTAAGGAAATAAAAAAATATGAAAGATATAAAAATGGATATATTAAATTCCTTTTCTGTTGGATATTTTAGTGTAATTGGATTGGCTAGTTGATCAATGTAATCGTAATGTTACATCGAACAAGTCGGGAGAATGCGGAGTGCATGCTCTGTTCGAGTTCGTTATGATTTCAGAATTATTGCTTATGAGACATGTCTATTGGCATCAAACACATCTGTTAGAATGAGATGTGTCTATTGAAAAGATACATCTTGAGGTGTGTCTATTGGCATTGGACATGACTGTTGGAAATGAGATGTGTTTTTTGGCAAAAGACACATCTTGAGGTGTGTCTATTGGCAAAAGACACATCTGTTGACATCTATAAATGGGTGTGGCATTGATCATTTTACACACTGGTTCATTTGAAATTCACAACAAAACACATTCTCTCTTCTTGCAGAATTTCTGACTTTATCCGATTGAATTATTTGGGTGAACCACAAATAACTTCAATCTGAAAGTGTTCACACGACTTCAGAAAAATCCAAGTTATCACCCAACTCCCCAACAAAGATTGAAGTTATCTATTTTCTGAAGATGGCGAACTCAGAATCTGCAAAATACATGACAAGCAAGTTTGCAAAGTTGGACAAGTTTAAGGGTCAGGATTTTAGAAGATGGCAAAAGAAGATGCATTTTCTATTGACGACGCTGAAGGTTGTATATGTTTTGAGTACCCCCATTCCAGAAGTGGTTGAGGATGAAACCGCTGAACAAACAAGGAGCCGTTGCAAATGGGAAAACGCTGATTACATATGTCGCGATCACATCTTAAACGGTATGTCTGATTCCCTTTTCGATGTATATCAAAATGTTGAGTCAGCGAAAGAATTGTGGGATTCTCTTGAATCCAAGTACATGGCAGAAGACGCTTCTAGTAAGAAGTTTCTGGTCAGTAATTTTATGAATTATAAAATGGTCGATTCTAGACCAGTGATGGAACAATACAATGAATTGTTAAGGATTCTGGGTCAGTTTGTCCAACACAATCTGAAGATGGATGAATCTATCTCAGTTTCTGGTGTTATAGACAAACTACCACCATCATGGAAGGATTTTAAACACTCCTTGAAACATAACAAAGAGGATATGACTCTGGTTCAACTTGGAAGTCACTTCAGTATTGAAGAGGCTTTGAGGACTCAAGAAATTGAGAATAATCCTAAGGGCAAGAACCAAGTCGGTAACTCTTCTGTGAATATGGTTGAAGATGGTGGATCTTCTAAGAATTCTAAGTATGGCAAGGGTGATAAACGAAAGTTTAAAGGAAACAACAACAATTCTTCCAACAAAAGGCCTAAGATGGCATGTTGGAAGTGTGGCAAACCTGGACATTTCAAGAAGGATTGTCGGGTTGGTAAAGGCAAGCAAGAAAAGCAAAATGCTGGTCCAAGGATCCAGAAAAGCAACAAGGATGACAATGTTGCTTGGTGGATTGATTCAGGAGCAACGAGTCATGTATGCAAAGATCTTCGTTGGTTCATAGACTTTCAACCAATCGAAGATGGATCTATCTTAAAGATGGGAAATGTTGCAATTGAACCGATCAAAGGACTAGGAAATGTCAAGATAGTTTTTATTTCTGGCAAATGTATATTGTTAAATAAAGTGTTGTATGTTCCTGGGATTCGTAAGAATCTCTTGTCTGGTGTTGTATTGAACAATTATGGATATAAACAAGTTTATGAAAGTGACAAATATATATTGTCAAAACATGGCTCTTTTGTTGGCTTTGGCTATTTGTGTAATGGTATGTTTATGTTGAATGTAAATACTCCATTTATTGATGAATCTGCTTGCATGGCTTCTACTAGTACTAGCAATAATTTGAACAAACCAGAATTATGGCATGCTAGACTAGGACATGTACATTACAAAAGAATAAAGGATATGTCAAAAATGAGTCTCATGCCTGCTATTGATTTAGACAATGAAAAATGAAAAACATGCATGTTAACAAAGATAACAAGAAAGCCCTTTAAGGAGGTCAATAGGGAGTCTGATGTTTTAGAATTAATACATAGTGATTTGTGTGATTTCCATTCTACACCATCATTAGGAAATAAAAAGTATGTAGTTACTTTTATTGATGATGCTACTAGATATTGCTATGTATATTTATTGCATGCTAAGGATGAAGCTCTTGACTTCTTTAAAATTTATAAAGAAGAAGTAGAGCTACATCAGAGTACCATGATTAAAAATCTACGTACTGATAGAGGAGGTGAGTATTATGATCCGGTTTATTTTCAATCTACTGGTATAATACATCAAACCACGGCTCCTTATACACCACAACAAAATGGTGTGGCAGAGCGAAAGAATAGGACTTTGAAAGAAATGGTTAATTCCTTGTTATCCTACTCGGGTTTGAGTGAGGGATTTTGGGGTGAGGCTATGTTGACAGCCTGTCATTTATTGAATCGAATTCCTATTAAGAGGAATAAGATTACCCCTTATGAACTTTGGTATAAAGAGTCACCAAAATTGAGTTTTCTGAGAGTTTGGGGATGTAGAGCAGTTGTAAGACTCACTGAACCCAAAAGAAGAAACTTGGGTGAACGAGGTATAGATTGCATATTTGTTGGCTATGCTGAGCATTCTATAGCATATAGATTCTATGTGTTAGAATCTAATGACTATGTATCTGTGAACTCGATTATCGAGTCAAGAGATGCTATTTTTGATGAAAATAGATTTACATCTATACCTAGACCAAGGGACATGCTTCAGAATTCTTCTAGTAGGAACTCAGTTTCTATTGAAGATGTGAATGGACCGTCCGAACCAAGGAGAAGCACTAGAGCTAGAAAAGCAAAGTCTTTTGGAGATGACTTTCATCTTTATCTAGTAGAAGGCTCTAGAGATGAAATTGAATATCAATACCAATATTGTTTTCTTATTGAGGAGGATCCGAATACTTTTAACGAAGCTATGAAATCTAGGGATGTTGCATTCTGGAAAGAAGCTATCCAAGATGAAATGGATTCTATCATGAATAATAATACTTGGGAATTGAGTGATCTGCCCCCTGGCTGTAAAGCATTGGGAAACAGATGGATCTTCAAAAGGAAAATGAAGGTGGACGGTACCATAGATAAGTTTAAAGCCAAATTGGTAATCCAAGGTTTTAGACAAAAGGAAGGGATTGATTATTTTGATACTTATGCTCCTGTTGCTAGAACCTCCACTATTAGGTTGTTAATAGCACTTGCTGCTATACACAATCTTGTCATTCACCAAATGGATGTGAAAACTGCATTCTTGAATGGTGAATTAGATGAAGAGATTTATATGAAACAACCCGAAGGGTTTGTTATGCCTGGTTGTGAGAACAAGGTGTGTAAATTGAAGAAATCAATTTATGGTCTGAAACAAGCACCGGAGGATTGGCATGATAAATTTGATACTGTAGTCTTGTCTAACGGTTATTTTCTTAACCAAGCAGACAAGTGTGTATATAGCAAATTTGATGCTTCTAGTAAAGGAGTTATAATTTGTTTATATGTGGATGACATGTTGATTTTTGGTACTGACCAAAATCAAGTGTATAAAACCAAGAAGTTCTTGTCATCTAATTTTGATATGAAAGACATGGGGGAGGCTGAAGTGATTCTTGGTATAAGGATCAAGCGTGAGAACAATGGTATTTCAATTTCTCAATCTCATTATATTGAGAAGATTCTGAAAAGATTTAACTTTAAGGATTGTTCTCCCATTAGCACTCCTCTTGATCCTAGTATTAAACTTCTACCTAATACAGGTATTGCAGTATCTCAACTTGAATACACAAGGGCTATTGGTAGTCTTATGTATGCCATGATAAGCACTAGGCCAGATATTGCCTATGCTGTTGGAAAGCTTAGTAGGTATACTAGCAAGCCAAGTTCACATCATTGGCAAGCCTTAAGCCGAGTGTTCAAATACTTGAAAGGAACCATGGATTATGGTTTGACATATACTGGATTTCCTTCGGTTATTGAAGGCCATTCAGATGCAAGTTGGATTTCCAATAAGGAAGATCATTCTTCCACAAGTGGATGGGTATTCCTTCTTGGGGGAGGTGCTATCTCTTGGGCATCGAAGAAACAAAGTTGCATTACTGATTCAACGATGGAATCTGAATTTGTGGCATTATCAGCGGCTGGTAAAGAAGCTGAATGGCTAAGAAATCTGATTTATGAGATTCCATTGTGGCCTAAACCGATATCACCCATATCTATCAGATGTGATAGTGAGTCTGCCTTGGCTAATGCTTATAGACAAGTGTTCAAAGGCAAGTCTAGACACTTAGGTGTTAGACACAGTATGATTCGTGAGCTTATCACGCATGGTGTTATATCAGTGGAGTTTATAAGAACTCAACATAATTTAGCCGATCATCTAACCAAAGGGTTGAGTAGAGATCTTGTGCACAAGTCGGCTGTAGGGATAAGATTAAAGTCCATCGAATAACCTCTCATGTTGAGATACCCAATTCCCATCTAATATGACATTAGGTGCTGAATTCAATGTGGAAAGCTTAACATTTAGACATTGGAACACATTAAAGCATCATCCCAAGGTATGTGTTCAGACCTGCAAGTTAAGGAGGTTGAAGTTTATCTTCTTAATAGTTTTTTTTGAAAAATTGCATATGCAGGTGCGAGAATAAAAGAACTACCTATATGAGCATGAAGTTTAGCCGCTTCAAGAAGCTTGGACTTGGCTTTGATATGCTTATGAAGGATTAGGACACTAGGCTAGTAAAAGATAGTGTCAAGTAAGAACATTTGAGAATGTAAATTTATGTGTATATTATCTTCATGTATTCAATATGAATAGTAAAGGTTCAATCCATAGTGATACCTTGATATTCGAATATTTGGAATGTGTAATATACTAATGTGAAATTCAATCGTCACGATATTTCATTTATGCATAAGTTTGTCGTTTGTTGTGATTTTATTTAGTTAATCATGGATTACGCTAAAATGGGGGAGGATTGTTGGATATTTTAGTGTAATTGGATAGGCTAGTTGATCAATGTAATCGTAATGTTACATCGAACAAGTCGGGAGAATGCGGAGTGCATACTCTGTTCGAGTTCGTTATGATTTCAGAATTATTGCTTATGAGACATGTCTATTGGCATCAAACACATCTGTTAGAATGAGATGTGTCTATTGAAAAGACACATCTTGAGGTGTGTCTATTGGCATTGGACATGACTGTTGGAAATGAGATGTGTTTTTTGGCAAAAGACACATCTTGAGGTGTGTCTATTGGCAAAAGACACATCTGTTGACATCTATAAATGGGTGTGGCATTGATCATTTTACACACTGGTTCATTTGAAATTCACAACAAAACACATTCTCTCTTCTTGCAGAATTTCTGACTTTATCCGATTGAATTATTTGGGTGAACCACAAATAACTTCAATCTGAAAGTGTTCACACGAATTCAGAAAAATCCAAGTTATCACCCAACTCCCCAACACTTTCGAGAGTTTATATTTATTTTAAGTATATAAGGAAGTTGTCATTTTTTAGGTTAAATTTTAAGTATTCAACTTTTTTTTAAGGTGGGGTTTGGTGGATTTGGGTTGCAAGGTCCCGCCAGGGGTAATATTCAACCAAATGCAACCACATTCAACTTTTTCTTTTTTTTTTTTTTAAAATGGTGGGGTGATTTTGGTGGATTTGGGTTGCAAGGCCCCGCAGGGGCATATTCAACTGAATGCAACTGAAAAATGAAAATTACATTCAGTTGGATGTAGTTGCATGTGGTTGCATTCAGTTGCTGATTTCAAGTTCCATTTTTCAGTTGTCATTTTGACATATATATATATATATAACTTGAAATCAGAAATTTAGTTGCATTTAGTTGAATGTGGTTGCATTAAGTTGAATATGCCCCTGCGGGGCCATGCAACCCAAAATCATCCCACATTAAAAAAAAAGTTTTGAAGTCTGTTGAAGTCGATGTGGTTGAATGTGGTTGCATTCAGTTATATATATATATATATATATATATATATATATATATATATATATATTAGAGTTCAAAAAATAGGTCGAAAATGACAATTGAAAAATGGAACTTGAAATCAGAAATTTAGTTGCATTTAGTTGAATGTGGTTGCATTCAGTTGAATATGCCCCTACGGGGCCATGCAACCCAAAATAGCACTCACCTTTAAAAAAAAAAGGCAGTGGAATGAGGGAGACACGTGAGGAAGGAGGGGGGAAGGATGGGGGAGGGAAAAGGGGACCTAATATTTTTGCAATTTTGAAACTTAGATTGGTAAAATTGCAAATAACTATTCTTACCAAGAATAAATGTGCAAAAAATTACTTTTTCCTATAAATTTATGAAAAAAGCCCGAAGAAAAACTCGCAATAATTTATCCAAAAAAAAAAACTCGAGATATTCGTGTGCCGATGATCTGTGTACGAGTCTCCTCACAAGGATCCCTCGATGCGGCATGTCAAGCCCTGGTAAGATTCTTCGCTTTGCATCGAATTAAAATATACTAGACCAAAAAATTCAAAATATATCGTAACAGCTGTTAATTGTAGATTATTATCAGCTCATCATTGTGTAGTTTTGTATTAAGTAATTAAAACAAGAAAAAGCAGAAGGGTTTTGGTCCCTGACAATCATTTTTGTCAGGGACGACTTATCTAACAATCGGTTTCTAAATCGTTGGATCGTTGATCTAACGGACCCCCTGGATTACAAAAAAAATTTACTGTCCGCTATAATTTTCCGCGGATAGGCATATTACCTGTCCGCGGAAATTTTTCGCGGATAGGCAGATTTCCGCGGACAGGCAATATGTCTATCCGCGGAAAATTATAGCAGACAATATATATATTTTTTTTTAATCTCAGCCGTTGGATCGCGGCTGTGGAACCGATTGTTAAATAACCGGTTCCTGACAAACGATTGTCAGGGATCAGGACCCAAAGCAGAAAACGAAGGTGCTACAGCTACACGTTTAAAGTATCTATCTTTTTTTTTTTTTTTGAAGAATTAAAGTATCTATCTTACTAATTTATTTTAAATATTTGAGTTACGACACCTCATTTGTTCTTGTACTTAATACTTCTATATAATTATCTTTCATTTGAGTGCAAATTCACGGCCCCGTTGGTAGGGAATTCTTTTAAAAGTAACGATATTGATGGTGTTTAACTTAGAATAAAGTATAGAGAAGCTTAGGGCTGCTTGACTTAGCAAGAATATTTATTTCCATAATCTCATTCATTGTTCATAAATAAGTGTTTTATTTGAATAAGTATGCTTATTTGAGTATATAGGCCTAATTATTCAAAAAAATTAAGCCAAACACAGAGCATCTCCAGTGGTATTGGCTAATTGGTTGGCTAAAATGATATAAAATACTGATTATGTAAAATATACTAAACCCGTAAGGCATTGTGCTCCGACAGTATTGGCTTATAATGATTGACTATTTTTAAAAATAGTATGTTATTATTATTTCAAGTTGTTATAAATAGAATATATTATTTTATTATAATAATAGATGATGTGTAATCTTTTTACAGATCTCTAGAAGAATTTTTTACATATTCTCTATAACTTTTATTATTTATGATAACATTTATTTAAATTTACATAATGATTTTAGAGGGTTGGAGATGCCCTTAGACAACCAAACTATGACTTACAAATTAATTTAGGAGAAGCGATTAGCCAATCGAACTTGCTAAATTGTGTCAACTGTCAATGCAGAAATCAGGGTTACATTGGTGGCTAATTTCTCACCTTTTCCACAAGTCATTTTAAGATAAGTTAAGGGTTTAAAAAGTACTTACCTTTCAACTAAAAGACTATGTCAAGTGAGTTCCTCCAACTTAATTAGTGGTAACTCAAAAACTGTGATTATAAAACCTAATTAAACCATAGGGCCTCTCTCTCTCTGAAAGGCCATCACATGAGAGTCGACTGACATCTCTCAGCCGCCGTCCCCTTCCCCCCGCCTCCCTCCTCTCTCCTCCCTCACCCCTCATTTTCTTCCGTCCGCCGTCCCCTTCCCCCCGCCTCCCTCCTCCCTCCTCCCTCCTCTCTCCTCCCTCACCCCTCATTTTCTTCCGTCCCCTTCTTCATATCTTCTCCGCCCTCCCCCCATCCATCCTCCTATTTCGATTCCTCCATCTTTTTCTAGTTCTTGATTTTCAATAAAATCGAGATCCAATCCTTTTTTGGGTGAGATCTCTTTTGCCGTACCCATCTTTTTGGGTTGTTGTTTGTCCCCAATTGTTTGGGGTTTATGTTTGGTTGTCCCCAATTGTTTGGGATTTATGTTTGGTTGTGTTTTATTTTGGATTGTTTGGTTGCGTTCTCCACTGAAATTGGTTTATTTGGCATTTTGGGAAATCTTGAAAGCTTGCATTGATGCTACTTGCGGCATGTTTATAGCTGATTTTTGGCATGTAGATAGCTGGGGTATCGGCAGGTCTATAACTGTTTTACGGCAGGTAGATAGCTGGAGTATTCTTGAAATGGTAGTGGAATTCACAAGAGCTCACCTTTCACAATTAAAGTTTGTTCCGGTTTCGGGAATTTATGCTTCCCCAACTTCAGTTGAAGGTTTGGAACACTGGGCTTCAGTACGCATTTATGTGAGGGTCAATTGTGCTACTACGGATTTCAGGGCTGATGCTAGTAAGATTGATCGAGATACCATTGTAACTTTTTTTAGTTTCAAGAATCTATGGATTCAGTTTGTTAAGCAGTCTGGAAACAATGCGGCTATTTACCTAGCTCGTTTTATTGTTTATTAACCTGATTGCATTGTCAGTTTGGGGTTTGTCCCGGCTAGACTTATTTAATTTAATGGAATGAACTTGCATTTTGTCAAAAAAAAAAAAAAAAGACTATGTCAAGTTGATCACTCAATTTGCTAAAAGTAGTGTTAGGTGTCCCAAAAAAAATTTCAAATTTTTCTTCAAATGATGTGGCATGTGAGGTCCCATATTATTGTTAGAAAGTTACCAATTATATTTATGACACGTAAGCATTTGGTAAAAGTTTTGGTAAATATTTTGGGGTTTTTAGTATTTTCCATTTGCTAATTATTATATGCATCAACTGAAATTGAAATAATGCAAAGACACCAAGTCAACAACTGACAAAGAAAGTGTCACTCTTGAACAAGTTTTTGCAAACCAAACTTCACGGAAATAAAAAGTCATGAAGAACATTCTATCTGAACGGTGCCTAAATTATAGAAGCGGCTAATAATCCTAAACGTGTATGTTGACCCTTTAATCCCCTCCTTACACCAGACCAAAACTATCTTGTCTGCACTAATTTTTTACATCCAGAAGCTAGCATCCTAGTCCTATTGCTCTTCTGACCTTCCTTTAATGGAAAAGCCTATAAGATCATGATCTCTTGTTGGGGGAAATAGCAAATGCTTCCAAGTTCCAAATGAAGAGGAACCCAACAGATTAGCTGAAAATTCTCGTTCAGGGATTCATCCATGTGCCGGGATATTCTTGTTCATTAGAAACATATTGATCAGAAGCATTTAGATGTAATGATAAATGCTAAAACATGGTGCAAGTGACTGAACTCATATCTATAATCATGCAACTAAAATTACTACAAGAATATATCAGATGTAAAAATGTATAATACCCTGCCACTGGAAATAACTTGGTTAACATTTAACATAAAAAACTGAGAAAAAAAAAACAGACCGGATCTAAGTTTGATATACATGTACGAGAAGAGACACCACAATCACTACCAAGTTAATGGCAATGCACTGTGAAATTGCTTTAAAAAATTTTGAACAAGAGTTTCAACTTGCTAAAACACACTGGGAAACTTGTTAATGCTTGAGCAACCCCTACGTCTTGAACTTTCATTTGGGCTAAATTATTAAGAACTATTACCAATTGATAAAATATTGGTCGAACAAGCATAGTTGCTGACTGGAAGTTGACATTTAAAGATTTAAGGGATGTCACGGAAATTTACAGAAAAAATTAATTAATTTGTTCGATTAGCCCTATTAAATCAGGTATTATTTCTTTGCACTCAGCCACAACTCTACAATAAGGCGAGTACATTTTATAGTTAACATTCAAATATTATTGTCTATTTAAATTTTTATTGAAATTAAATAAATTAAGTAGTTTCGTTTAACTAAAAAATCAATATTACAATTATAAAATTTAATTAATGCAAAATTATTATTGTTATATTTAAAATATAACTAAACAAATGTTTGTTAGTTATCAAAAAATTAGTTAATATTAAACATAACTTCTACTTCCACAATAAATCAAGTCATTTAAAAACAATTTAATATTAATCCAAGGTACTAATTTTTGCAATCCTAAAGTGTACATTGTGTACAAATGAGGTTAAACAAATTATACTATTAACATAAAAACTCAAATATATATCTACATATGAGGGCCACTTTTCAAGTTTGGCTTAGGGCCTCACGTTTGGTTGAGACGGCCCTTCCCTAAGCTAAGACATGTTACAGTTACCAACATATCTCCGAGGTTCCTGAAAACGATTTGAAAGGCATGCTGTCATGACTCTGATGGATGAATTGTCAGATCATGTGATTGGAGTATCATCATTGAGAACCTTTGTCATCCCCTGACACTATCATGTATATAATACTTTTAACTTGGTAGGAACCATCTTGCAATATGTTTTGAATAAGCAAAAAGAGCTCCAGAGAATATAAACAAAATCTATCTCAGGTCCTCAACTTCTGCGTAAACAAATTGTTTTCTAATATTGACTAGCGTATGGAGAGACATATAATTATATAACTGCAAATCCCCTAAATAATATATCCTGTTGCCTAAAAGCATTGTTTCTTACACCCCTACCCCAAGACTTGCTATTTAATTACAGACCATGCCATTGAAATAGTACAAAATCATTTCTTTTAAAAGCCTTTCAACTCAACCACTGTTTCCAGTCACGTGCTTTTCAACTTGCAGCAGCTCTAATATACAAAACATACACAAAAGTCAAAACAATTTGGAGAGCACATCCTCGATCCATTTCTGAACATAATTCCAAGAAAATTTGAATTCTAATTCTACTTTCCCATTCTTATTGTGCAGGAGCTTTACCTTTTTCAAAATTTGAATTTCAATTCAACTTCTCTCTTTAACTCTTTTATCTTCTTATGAATCTAATTACAATACTTTCAAATTTGAATCTCATTTTTTATGTCTCTCTATTGTTCTCTACTATTTTCTTAACTTGACTGTCTCTAATTCATCATTTTTTGTCCGCTATTTTTCATTTCATTACAGGTTATATGGTGAGATTTCATTCGGATAAAATCAGGTGCAATGAATTTATTTAGAGTCGTCATTTTCACTTATAGAGTAATTTGGAAATTCATTTAGAGTGATGAAGTATAAGTAGTTTTTGGGAGATGATTTTGTTTTCAACTTTAACTGTTTGATGAAAGTTGTGAGAGAGTTTTATTAGATTTTTTGTGTTTAAATCTTTTGGATTCAGCTTTTATATTGTTTTTTGTGTTAATGAGTTATGTGAGTCTGTGACATGTTTGATATGAATTTGCACATGAGGATATTCTAAATATGTTGGCTGATCAGTTTGTTAATTCCATATATATATATAACATCAAGTAGGACAGATTGTACTAACCAGGTTTGTTTGATTTTATTGCAGATTTAAATATGCACACCAAGTGTTTGATGGATTGACAGAATCACATCAAAGCTATTTATAAGTCTCCAAATTTAAGGTTTAAATTTGATGATTATTTTTTCTCTAATTTATCGATTTTTTATGTGTATCTCTTATGGTTTCAATTGGGTACTATGATGTTGAACTGTGAATCAAGCACTCGTGTTAGTCTACAACATGTTTGGACTTCATTGTATAATTAAGTAGCATCAATTCATTATTATATGTATTTCTCAGGTTTTAATGTCACAGCAGAGGCTTGCTGTGGTTTAGGATTGATGGCAAGAAATATGCCTTTCAACACAGCCACTGATACAATATTTATTTTTGCTCATTATAATTTGTTTGTCATATTGTGTCTTTTTGTGTGTCTGATGCCAACTATAAATTTTGTAAATTATGTTAGTTGGCATGAGACAAACATGAAAAATCTCGATAACATCTTTATATTCAAGTGCGTTTGTTGCTGCTTTTTTTCTTTGCATCTGTTTGAATAAGTTTAAGCAGAAAAAACGGTTAACATGAATGTTGAAATGGTGTTTATGTGTTTGTTTACTTTACTATTCAGATTGATTTTGTGGAATCTAATGAGCAGTTTCTATTGCGTCCTAGCGGTGCAAAAAAAGTGTGTGTCCAACTATATAGACTTTTACGAGGAAGAGGGCAATTATGCCATCATCTAAATCATGTTCCATGTAAATTTTCTAATTTTAGACTCACTCATGCTGGCATATTTTTCTGTCCACAAAATCAATGTAAATCAGGTTCCATGTAAATTTTCTAATTTTCTAATGAGCAGTTTCTATAGTTACTACTTTCTTTAGACAAATTACAACTACCACTTTAATTGGATATTTAAGAAATGTGAGTTTTAAATCAATGTGATTAATCACGTATAACAAGGCCTCATAATTTGTCTTCTAATTGTCTACATTCGTTTTTCTATATATCATTGTTTTACATTAGTTGTCAAATTAACAAGGTCGTTCTAAGTTTTTTAAGGACGCAACGAAAATTTTAAGTGTAAAGTCAACGACGTATAATATTTAATTGATTTTCAATTTTGTATTGAATATAGCACAATGACTCAAAAATAATAAAATATTAAAAATAATGAAGCCGAAGCGTAGCGGGCAACATACTAGTCTGTAATAAAATGGCTTGGCACCCTTCTTCACTATTGTGTAATTTTTTCCTCAGTCTCACTGAATAATTCATTGAAGATGGCACTACGTTCAATTTTTAAGGGAGGAAAATAGATAAATAAACATTGCATGTAAAATATGTAGGGAAAAATTACAACATGAATGTGCAATTAGGTTATAGATGAAGAATATGTTACAAACCTTACAATGGTCGCGACTTCATTGATCTTGCATCACTTATCCGTTGGACTATTAGAGATACATCATCTAGTCTATTCGCCCTCTCATATATGCTGATTACAACATGATGTAATTCTCTCTGGTTAACGTTTGGATCGGTGTCCAATCTCTGAAATAGTGATTCTAGCATCTCAAATTCCCCTTCTTCACCATAGAGACTTAACATCTGGAAGTGAACTTCATCTGGGAAAAGACAACCCTCTTCATACATCTCCCTGTATAAAGCATCTGCCTTCTCAAAATCCCCCAGCTTCCCATAGGCATTCAATACAAGAGCAATAACATTAGAATCAGGATAGTATCCTGCAGCTCTCATTTTGTCAAAGACCTCAATAACATTTGTGCTTTTCTTATTTCTTGAGAAGAGGTCAATCATACAACCAAAGACTGATATATCCTTCAATTCGCCAGCATCAAAGGCTTGCCGGAAAACCCAAGTGGCCTCCTCTATTCGACCAGCTCTAGCAAGAATTTGAATAGCGGTTCCCCTGGGAATATTGTCTGGTCGTTTGAGCTCATGAAGCAATCGCTTAGCATGTGCAACCAAACCTGCCCTCTCATACGCCACTATCATAGTCTGATAAAGGACTTGATCAATCTCAACCCCGGAGCTGCGCAACTTCTGGAAAAGCATTGCCGCTCTGTCCAGTTTTCCTGACTTCTCCCAAATAGATATGATCGTAGAGTATGTTATGGTATTGGGTTCAATTCCTCTACTCTGCATTTCTTTAATAAGATTATTAGCCTTTTCATGCTCAAGTGACTTCCCATAAATACTAATCATAGTGTTGTAAGTAACAACATTTTGCTCGATATCCTTCCTCTGCATTAACCTAAATAAATGTATCGCTTCACCATAAAGCTCAGCATCACCATACACTCTCAAAAGCGTATTGTAACTAACCACGTTGGGCTCAATTCCAATCTTCCTCATGCTCCAAAACAGCTTATCAGCTTCCTTTGTCATATCAAGCTGCCCATAAACATCAATCATAACATTACAAGTCGTAAGATCAAGTGAGCATTTAACTTCCTTCATCTCAGAAAACACCGAGAGTGCTTCCATAAATTTTTGGTTATCAACATACATACTCAAAAGCGTAGAATAACTAACTGTATCCGGAATCACACCAACTTCCCTCATTTCTTGAATCAACAGCCTTGCTTCCCGAAAAAGCTTAGCTTTCCCATACACATTAATCATCGAATTATAAGCAACCAAATCCGGTAAAATCCCCGACTGCTTCAACCTAGAAAAAATCGCAATCGACTTAGAATAATCACAAAGCTTCCTCGACAACTCAATCAAATTACTATACAAAACAAGATCCCCCGATACACGATCCTGCTCCATCTTTTGCAGCCAAGCCAACGCATCATCAAACAAGCCCTCTTTCCCAAAACTTGTAATAAGCGTGGAATACGTATACCTATCAGGAGAAAGCCCTCTTCCCCTCATTTCATCAAACAATCCTCGCGCAAGCTCCCACTGTTTGGCCCTCAACACATTCCTCAAAACCACATTATACGCAAACACAGACGGACTATACAATGCCTGTTCATTGATCCAATCAAGCAAAGCAACTGAGCGTTGCCAATCAGTTTCCCTTGTAAGAAGCGTGACCATAAAACGTATCGAGAGTTGTCGGGTTTTATACTGAGACATTAAAGCAAACAGTTGGTGTTCATCAGTAGTTTGCTTAATTGATGTAACTAAGTCGTCCATGTCAATGCTGTGGTCTAGTAAACCCAGGTGGGGTCGTTTTCGATACGGTTGGTGAGATGATTGAGGGAGTGGAGTAGTGGGTTTGCGCCATACGTGTTTGGATGAATGTGTGGCGGAGAGGGAAGTGTTTGAAATGGTGGTGGTGGTGCTTGGGTGGAATGGTGAGGAAGATGACGGAACTGAATGGAAATGAAGGGCGGGAGCTACTAATGATGATGATGCATTCATTTGGTTCTGGGGGGTGAGTGGCTCTGCAATTTTTGTTCCTTCGTCTTACAAACTCCACAAGTTTGCTCTTGGTTCGAGTTGGTTTGTTAACAAACTCCCCGCTATTTCACAATTTAATATCCTTAATTATTTACAAAAATTTTACATAGTTTCTAAATGCATGTTGAAATTACTAAATGTAGGTCATGTCAATTATTATTATACCCTTCATTGAATTTTTGTGTAAATCAGTGTTTTCATTTTCCTAGAAACCCTACATTGATTACCAAGGTAAAATTTCAGTGCATCAACATTTAACCATAAGTCCCGTGTACTGTACTGTACTGTACTGTGGAGTATTCTTTTATCCGAATGTTGTAGGTCTTTCATCTTTGTAACTTGTTAAATTATTTTTTATTTTAATTGAAGTTAAAATTTCTTAAAAATTTCTTCTTTTTAGTTTACTATATTTAGGCTCGACTTTTTTTTAATGATACTGTAAATTTTTCATAATATACTTATATATTTTTATTTGATACTTGGATTTTAAAATTAGTAACCTAAAATTTTTCGTTAGTATATCAAGAAAATCTCA
Organism: Kitagawia praeruptora; assembly: GCA_037693485.1. Taxonomy (NCBI): domain Eukaryota; kingdom Viridiplantae; phylum Streptophyta; class Magnoliopsida; order Apiales; family Apiaceae; genus Kitagawia; species Kitagawia praeruptora. The sequence continues at coordinate 55,571,558 of CM075350.1, read as the reverse complement.
ATTATTTCTTGAATGAATTTTATTGAATCGATTTTTAAATTCAATCGATTGCTTTGAATTATATTCGGATAGTATATTGCATTACAAATAAAGTTAATATATTAATTTATTATAATATTGTATATCCAATTATTCAAATATTTTTTTATTAATTCTCAATAAATTTTTAGTCGAATTCTTAATTAACTAGTTCATATTTCCAATTATTACAACCATACTTAAAACTGTCAAACATGACTGCACCTTTGTCAAATATAACTGCACCGTCATAGACTTTAGTATTAGCATAAGTCATAGTTAGGCACCATTGTAAGACTCTGGTGCAATGTTTCTCCTATATATAGGATCTTTACGTTGTTGTAATATATATAAATATATACAATCTTTGCTTCTTCTGTAAACTCTCTATATGTTATATATTTGACATGGTATCAGAGAGGGTTATAACAAAGGAAGAAAGTGCTCATCAGAATTATTATTGGGGCTCTAAGTTTTCAAGAAAACTACAAACCCAGTGAAAATTTCGAGTTTTACAAAGGCAGTCGAAACTCAGTTTTGAGGATACCATTAGATTCCTCACGTCGAGACGAGTTCGGAGGTATATTTGGAATACAAAACCGACGTCAGACGAAGCCGTACGGACTGCCGAAAGAATCTCAAGGTTGAAGACGATAAATAGTACTGTTCACCGATACGGTACTGTTCACCAATACTATACGGTTCCCTGTTCACATATACGTACGGTACTGTTCAGAGATACTGTACGGTTCCCTGTTCACATATACGTACGGTACTATTCACAAATACGGAACTGTTCACATATACGTACGGTACTATTCACAAATACGGAACTGTTCATACGAAGTACTGTTCATACGGGACTATTCATACGAAGTACTGTTCATACGAAGCACTGTTCATACATACGGTACTTTTCATTTATACTAGTGCTTTCAAATTTAGCATAAATTTGCTAAATTGATATTGATTTAGTTCAAGTTAAGACTTGACTATAATTGTTGGATAATTATCTTTCGGGTATTTTATTCCGGATTTATTTAGCATGATGAAAGAGGATTTTTCTGGAACTCACTCCGGCCTAACTATTTCGGAGCTCGAGTTTTTTCGACAGTTGGTTTCTGATATAAAGTTGAAGACTGCAGCCTCATTTGTACCAACAAATACTTTTCATTCGAGTATTTCTTGTCATTCTGTCTCTCACAGTTCACCTAATTCATGGATTATTGACTCGGGAGCGTCAGAACATATGACTGGCAATTCCAGTTTACTGCAGTCATATCACTACATCAATAAAACAGAGAGTGTTCGTGTTGCCAATGGAACTCATGTGCCCGTTCACGGATGGGGCACTTCCAACTGTCTCCCTTCACTACCACTATCATCTGTCTTACATGTTCCTTCCTTATCAGTGAATTTATTATCGGTTCATTAAATTACTGAAAATCTTAATTGTTCAGTAACTTTTTTCTCTTCTCACTATGTGTTTCAGGATCTGGCGACAGGCAAGGTCCTTGGCAGTGGTAAAGTGGTAGATGGCCTCTATATTATGGAAGGGAATTCTTTTTCGCCATCGGCAAGTTATCAGGTTTTATCTAAATCTAATCCCAGTTTAGAGTCCTTGTATCAATGGCATAGACGGTTAGGTCTTCCTTCATTTGGTGTTCTGTCGCATCTCTTTCCGAATTTAGCATCAAAATGTAAAAAGGAAGAATTTTTTTGTGAACCATGTGAATTAGCCAAACATAAAAGGTCACCGTATCCATCTAGAAATAATAGAAGTCCTACTCTTTTTTCTACTATTCATACTGATGTTTGGGGTCCATTTAGTCATCCTACACATGATGGATATAGGTGGTTTGTTGTCTTTATTGATTGTCATTCTCGACTTACTTTTGTATACCTTCTTAAACACAAAAGTGAAGTATTCGGATGTTTTAAATCCTTTCACCACATGATTCAAACACAATTCAATGCCTCTGTTAAAATTCTGCGAAGTGATAATGGTACCGAGTATGCCGGAATGTTTACATCTTATTTGGACACATGGGGTATTATTCATCAAACTACATGTGTTAAAACCTCTCAGCAAAATGGAATTGCTGAAAGGAAAATTGGTCACTTACAACAGGTAGCACGGTCCCTCATATTAACTATGCATGTCCCTAAATATCTTTGGGGTGAGGCAGTCATGACTGCTGCATATCTGATCAACCGTCTCCCTTCAAAAGTACTACAATTCAGAACACCGTTGTCCTTTATTCCTGCACCTTCGTCCCATCCATTGCCTCTTCGGTTATTTGGGAGTGTATGTTTTGTTCATAATCATTCCCCCTCTCGGGATAAACTCGATTCTCGTGCTCTCCGCTGTGTTTTCATTGGTTATACACCAACTCAAAAGGGGTATAAGTGCTATCATCCTCCCTCACATCGCACATATGTCAGTCACGATGTTACTTTCTGGGAGTCTATTTCTTACTTCTCTCCCGGATCCTCCTCCTTGCTTCAGGGGGAGATTAACCGACAAAGTCTTGATAGTAAAGCGACAGAGGAGTCTCAATTCCTTCCATTCATCCATGTGCCAAACACTAGTCCAAACACATCATCCATCCCTCCACGTTTGGGTAGTGAGTTAGATGATCTAAATAGGTTTGACAGGCCAGATTTGATTACATATTCTAGGCGGAACAATGAAGATATCACCACTTTACCACATCCAGAGACCTCTGACCTCGAGGCAGATCCTACAGCTCCTATAATTGAGCCTGATAACGGTAACACTCTTGATCCTACTTTAGATCTTCCTATTGCTATAAGAAAGGGTGTACGTGCTTGCACTAACCATCCTATCTCAAACTTTATATCATATAATGCACTATCTCCATCTTCACTTGCTTTTGTGTCATCCTTGTCTAGTGTTTCTGTTCCACATACTTGGCAGGATGCTTTATGTGATCCTAAATGGAAAGATGCTATGATAGAGGAAATGAATGCCTTGAAACATAATGGCACTTGGGAGTTAACTCATCTTCCTGCTGAAAGAAAGGTAGTAGGATGCAGATGGGTGTTCACTGTGAAACAGAAACCTAATGGGCTGATTGATAGGTACAAAGCAAGACTTGTAGCAAAAGGGTATACTCAAACTTACGGGATTGATTATCAAGAAACTTTTGCTCCAGTGGCAAAGATGGCCTCTATTCGAGTCTTGATATCATGTGCATCAAATCTTGGATGGGAACTTCAGTAATTGGATGTAAAAAATGCATTCTTACATGGAGACCTAAAAGAAGAGGTTTACATGGATATTCCACCAGGTTTTTCTACAACTGCGACCATTGGGAAAATATGCAAGCTAAAGAAGACTATTTATGGGTTAAAACAGTCTCCAAGGGACTGGTTTGGCAAATTTCAGGGAGCAATGATTAAATTTGACTACAAACAGAGCAACTCAGATAACACCATGTTCGTAAAAAGACGAGATGAAAAAATCACAGTGTTGATTGTTTATGTCGATGATATTGTGATCACCGGCAACGACACATGTGAGATTGCTAATGTTAAACGCAAACTTGCCTCTGAATTCGAGATGAAGGACTTAGGAAAATTACGGTATTTCCTTGGTATTGAGGTCTCTAGAAGTCCAGGTGGTATCTTCCTCTCACAACGGAAGTATACACTGGATCTTCTGAATGAAACAGGGATGTTGGGATGTAGACCTGCAGATTCTCCAATAGAAGCAAATCATAAACTTTGTGGAGATGCTGGTGAAATTGTCGAGAAATCTCAATATCAAAGGTTAGTTGGTCGACTAATCTACCTTGCACATACAATGCCAGACATATCATATGCAGTGGGAATTGTTAGCAGGTATATGCATAATCCTCATCAACCACATTTGGATGCAGTTTATATGATATTAAGGTATCTTAAGGCTGCTCCTGGAAAAGGAGTAATGTTTACTAAAAACAATCATCTCGGGGTTGAAAGCTATACAGATGCAGATTGGGCCGGATGTCAAGACGATAGACGATCAACTTCAGGATATTGTACATTTGTTGGTGGCAATTTGGTTACTTGGCGAAGCAAGAAACAACCTGTGGTTGCCCTATCTAGTGCTTAGGCAGAATATAGAGCTATGGCTAAAGGTGTACGTGAATTATTGTGGATAAGATTGTTCCTAGAAGAATTGGGACTTGCATCTGCAACTCCAATGAAGCTGCATTGTGATAACAAAGCCGCTATTGCCATTGCACATAATCCAGTTCAACATGATCGGACCAAACATATCGAAATTGATCGACACTTCATAAAAGAGAAGATCAATAATGATATCATTGATATTCACTTTGTAAGATCGGAGGACCAGATAACTGACATATTTACCAAAGGTTTAAATCAGAAGATGCTTCATCCACTTATTGGCAAGTTGGGCATGAGTGATATATATGCATCAACTTGAGGGGGAGTGTCAAACATGACTGCACCTCTGTCAAATATAACTGCACCGTCATAGACTTTAGTATTAGCATAAGTCATAGTTAGGCACCATTGTAAGACTTTGGTGCAATGTTTCTCCTATATATAGGATCTTTACGTTGTTGTAATATATATAAATATATACAATCTTTGCTTCTTCTGTAAACTCTCTATATGTTATATATTTGACAAAAACACATTTATTAAATTTATAATTCAATGAACTAAAGCCTTTTAATTTATTTTAAATTTATCAACACTTCATCAAACTTATAAATAAAATTATATAAATTTAAAAATTGTTTAATAATAAAAGAGATTTTTTGAATGATATGATTTTTTTTACAGAAATATGTTTCATTTTAGTTTAGTTAATCAAATCTAATCAATTGTTTATTAAAAAGAGTACTTTTCTATAATTTTTTGTTATAAATTGTATTTTTACAAATAATTTAATAAAATTACTAAAATTACAAAAAAAAATAATAATTACATTTTTGACAAATTAATATATGCCAGTGAATTAAATTATTTATTTTACAATTTTTGTTTTTTTTGTATTGCATTTTTTTAAAAATTTATTAAATAGTTGCTTAGGTCTATATTTTATATATATATATATATATATATATATATATATATATATAAATTAATATTAAATTGATTCCGATTAGTGAACCGATTAATCTCCAAAATTAATTGTTGTTCCATGATTTTATCGAACAATTCCGATTACCACTTTTTTTAAATCAGTTACAACATATGATCAAAATTAACATAGCTACTAATTTAATTACTTAAATGGAGTAAACAAAATTATGATTTTAAGATTTAATAAAATTAACATATCTTTTAATTTAATTATTTAAGTGTATGTAATAAAAACAAAAATATTGTGATTTAAGTTAAGTATATATTACAATTTTGATTGATAGAAAAATTAATAAATATAATAGTAACATTGTTTCATACAAGGAAGTCGTTAGTTAAATTTTTTTTTTTTTTTGACATAATTATTTTTGTTAATATATAATTTAGCCGTTGAAAGTAGGACGGGTGATGTAGCTTAGGGGAGAATTTGTAGTCAAACTTTCATTTAATGTTTCTTTGAACATTTAATAACTACAAGGATATTTAGGTAATTTAAATGAACTGAATTTAGTAATTTTAACCTGCATTCAGCAACACCCAAATTTTAGAGTGTTCTTTTTTTTTTCCCACATTAATTCTTATTATTTTAGTATCTGTTTTGATACATACGGTAGGGGAGAATCGAACCTCTTGGTGGTTCGACAAGGCATAATCCTCGTTTACCACATGAGCTACACCATCACCCCTAATTTTAGAGTGTTCTTAAACCTAATTTTATGTGCATTGTATACCTGGTTTTCTGTGCACTATACATCTACTTTACTTTTCTTTGCACTGTACATTTATTTCTCATCATTCATATCTTGTACATTGTATTTATTAATTTAACTTACTTCTCATCATTTATATCTTATTTTATTAAAATCATATTTCATTTAAAATATGTAATTTAGTCAAGTATATATAATACATTTGATAATTGTTAATGTTTTTTATTGTGTGTTTAATATTAAATGTTCTTGTTATGTGTTTAATATATGTAATTACTCATTTAAAATAAAAATTATTAATAACATGATATATATAATTTGAATTTTAAAATATAAAAGTTTGTTTCTAGAATATTAAAATAAGTACTACATCTTATAATGAATCATAATGAGAAAATGACCAAAATACCTCATTTTGGAGGTCAATGGCCCGATATACCCGTTTCCAAATTGCATGGCCCTCAGTACCCACGGGACACGCCACTGGCAACGGCGTGTCCCAAGTTCATTTTTTCAGAATTTTTTTCAAAGTCACGAGCTCTCTCCCCCGACTCTCTTACCGGAAAATCGCCCCTAGCTTATCCAACCACTTTCCGTCCATCTCCGAGCCATATGACCACATAATTTTGATGGTCACACGTTGCTCGTCCATATTAACTATCGTTTTGTTGCAAATCTGACCGTAGGGGCCTGTTTGAAGCAGATCGGAAAATGAATTCGAAAAATCGTTCGATTTGGGTGTTTTAATTACGGCAATAGAACGGATAAATCAATGGCATAGGGTTGTAGAGGATCTTGAGGCGATTCGTTTCATATATAGAACTTAACTGGAAAGTGAATGACGTGGGAGAACGAACGAACTGAAAAAAAAGAAGCAAAATATCGTCCGGCGAGTCGCCCGGCCAGATCTGTGGAGAAGACTATGCTGACGTCAGATGCGCCCTTGGAGACAGCGTATCCGTATGATACGCATTACGCAAAAGCGTGTCCGGGTGATACGCATGATACAAATGTGTATCCAGTGCTACAGTATCCGCTTAATACTCCTCTGTCAATGGCGTGACAGGGGACACTCCTCTCCCAGTGGCGTATCTCAAGACACTCATCTGTCAGTAGCGTATCCCGTGGGTATTTAGGGCCGCAATTCTGGATCTGGGTATTTTGGTAACCCCTCCCCCCATTTTGGGGTAGAAAAGGCCATCACCCAATCATAATTGTAATAATCTATTTAAAAATAAAGTTTATTAATAACATGATATATATAATTTGAATTTTTAAATTTAAAAATTAGTTTCTAAAATACTAAAATGATATATGTAGTTTGAATTTTAAAATAAAAAAATTTAATTTTTAATAATGACTCATAATTGTATTAATCTATCTAAAAATAAGAATTCGTAATAACATAACATATATAATTTATATTTTTAAATATATAAATTTATTTTTAAACTTTTAAGTACAACATCTTATAATTACTCAAAAATAAATTTATATTTTTCAAAAATAAAAATTATAATAATACTAGTGTGTATTATATATATAGTTTGTATTCTGATGTGTTACAGTGTAACATGAAATCAATAAACATCTATTGGGGTTTCACGTTGAATCATTTATTAGGTGTCATCCATTTAATAGAACATCTTTTAAGATTTCACACTGAAACATTTATTAGATATCATCTATTTAATACAGATTAAGGATATAAACGTAATATACTAGTCTGTGTTGAGTAAACTTGATTTGCATTTAGCAACCATGAAAATTTATCTTCTATTACTATATATTATAAGCTGACACAGGGGTAAAAGTTATTGGACAGTGAAAGTATGTATATAACCTAGAGCTGGCAATTCTTTTCGTGTCGTGTACTTCGTGTCGTGTACTTTCGTGTTTCGTGTACCAAGAGACCAAAACGAAAACGAAACGAAATAAATTCGTGTACTCAAATTTTAAAACGAACACGAAACGAAATATTTCGTGTAAACACGAAACGAAACGAAAAGTACACGAAATATTTCCGTTTACATGAAAATGAAACGAAAAACGTGTACTTTCGTGTACTTTTCGTGTATTTTCTATTTATTTTGTAAAAAGGTTAAATATCTAATATTTATTTATAATATATATTTATATAATTTAAAATATTTATTTAAATATTTATTTATTTCGTGTATTTTCGTTTCGTGTCGTGTACCCAAGGGTAAACCCAAAACCGACACTAAATTCATCCGTGTAATTTTGTGTTCGTGTACTTTCGTGTTCGTGTACCGCAAAGATCAACCCAAACCCGTAATTTTCGTATCGTTTTCGTGTCGTGTTTTCGTGTCGTGTACGAAATTGCCGGCTCTTATATAACCTTATTTGACTTTAAATAACGAAATTGCCCACCCACGCTTTGTTATACCGCAAGTTGTCAATTTGTCATCTCTATTATCCAGTTTAACAATTTAATCGGGAAATTCCTCCGTCCAGTCACCGATCTTATCTACTACTTCCAATCTCTTCCCTTTCTGTCCTCAATTTCGTAATTTTCTTGTCGAATTTCAAAGGTATGTTTTATTTTATTTACATATATGCTATATAATATCTTTGTTTGTGTATATATGTGTACTGATAATGGTCGTTTTATTTGTTAAATTATGGACAATCCTTGCTTAGGTCGTTTTATTTGTGTGTGTATATATATATATATATATATATATATATATATATATATATGTTTATATCCTCTGGCGGCTCCTAATGCAACAAATAGTCTATGTGGTCACAAGATTGTGACTGGCCAACCATCAGACAAGCTTGGGGAAGATTTCACAGAGCTTTTCAAAGATTTTTAATGAAAGGTGCTTTATACAATGCTGTTCTTTTTTAATAATAATTTGCTGCACTTGTCTTCTATAAACAAACCACTATTGTTCTTTTTTAGGAAAGATTAACAATATGACATAGTAATATCACACGGTGTAAATGCTATTCTAATTATAATTTATTCTTGGCTCTCTTAATCTTCCAAATTCTGCAACTATTGAAGTCAACTTGATGGAATTTCAAATTTTGGGGGTCAGAGGTTCTCAAACTGTTGATTTATAAGTTGAACTGAGGGGAAGAAATCCAGTGTCCTTCCATATTTGCTTGAATATTTCCATCAACTTGGACTTTTGAAGCGGGTTATGATGATTGTTTGTGCGGAGGGATATGTATATGCTTGTAGTCTGGAAAGAATATAGTATAGCATGGCTCTTAAATGGCTCAGTAAGGTCATAAAATTTGTAATCCAGAAGCCAATTACTCTACTATTTTCTATAGCAGTTGTCCACTGTTCTGGCGATCTTTTATCATAAAGTAGCCCATATGAAACAAGGAAACCAGATTATTATCAAAAAAGGAAAAAATTGTAAAATTAAACAGATTCAAGAAGAAGGCCAAGGAGTTAGAGAAGTAGACACTGTGGATAAGTTGAACGGAAACTTGAAAGGAGAACGCTTTGAGGAGTTGCTCGGATAAGGGAAAAAAATAATCTTTTTCCTTGGCACATCCAAATGTAGAGAGAGACAGATAAAGGGATTAGGGGTCTGATGCATGCATGTAACTAGGAATGTGTGATTTATGATCTAACTAAACCTGGATCTGGTGTTTCTTGTTTCATTTCAATGGCTTGGTAACGTCCCTTTCTGAGTTATAACTTGATAGTTGAGTCGAGAGAAAATCATGGAGTGGGAAGTGGATATACCCTTTGCCTCATTGTCAATATCTGAAATAGTAATAGGAATTGTTTGCTTGAGACCAAAACATTCATTCTTCAAACAAAGTATACCGATAGTCTAAGTAGGAGAGATAAGGAAATTCATTCACTCTTTTTCACTGAAATGTCTACGCAATGTTGGGAACAAAGCTCTCAGTTAAGGAAAGAAATTTAGGCGTTAAGAAGCTTCTGTTAATGCTAACGCATGTTCGACGCAGCCAGGGAAGCTTCATATTCTAATATGTAAGCTTTTGACATGGAATTGCTTTTTCATATCTATAAACATCTGAACAAATTCATATCAACCGATCAGGCCTTGTCTCGCTATAACCTCTTCTCCTGTTGTTGGATCTTATTATGCAGTTAACTGAAATTATCTTAAGCAAAGATATGACATGTAATCATTACAATTGTACCGAGTATGTATTTTATTGTATGCTTAAACTGTTCTCTGAAGCTTCTTCTTTTTTCTGTCTGTTGATTTAAAGACCAGAAGGACAAAACGTTATTACTGGGACATTCCTTATGGCACATCACCTTTTTAGCTCACCACAGAAGTGATATTAAATGGCACACATCACCTCACCACAGAAGTGATATTAAGGTGTTTTAGTGCGCATCCTGCTGTTATTTTCATCAAATTCAATCATCTTCAAGTTTAGTTTTGGATAAATAGTTTGTAATTTATTCAAACATATTTTACACCAGTGATGAAAGTGGATACCATGAATAACTAAACAGGACAGATTACATTCTTTTGTGAAACATGTATGGTTTGAATCCTGCCTAAATTCTTCTGGATGACGAAAATTCTTTTTGGTAGATACAATGTTCAAATGTTGTACGATCTAAAATTGCTACATGTTATTACTACATGTCTTCTAACAACTGAATCATTGTGCAAGATGGACTTAAACTAAAAATGCTTAAACATTTTTAGCATACTCAAGAATTTCCTAAAAATGAAACAATCGCATATATAACAGGCACGTGCCTTGCACGGGCTGTTACGCTAGTTGATTAGCTAAAAATGAACGTAATTTACTGTTTCCACAAAAATTATAGGCTTGTGTGTATAATAATCGGGTGAAAAACCAAAATATCCATATTTTAATTCTATCCGCCCAAAATATCCACCGGCGGAAAGGTTCACCCTTTTTACCCACGAACCACGCATGTCTCACATGCGTGGTCTTCATAAAACTGAAGTACGTGATCACATGCGTAATTGGGATACGCATGCGCATCTAAGAAATGCGTATCTCAATCACTGTTCATTGTCTTCATAGACGAGAGACAGAGATGCCACCGGAGGCAATTTTTGCTCATTTTTTCGATGGTTTCATTTACCCCCTTGCAGGCATCGTTCACAAGCATATTATATGCCAAAAGGATCGTATTCTCCTCATCTACAAGCCTGTATCCTTCAATTTTCATTTCTTTTGCCGGATTCGAAAGCCCCAAAAACAAGTTCATTTTTTCGATTTGCTTTCCGACATGCACATACACGCCCCTGCGGGGCCGTAAATATACAAATTAATGGTTTAGAATGAAGATCATGGTCTGGACATCATTTTGATGTCCTCAAATATGGTGGAGGCAGTAGGAGGGTGGAGATCGGAGGTGGGCGAATGAAGAGGCGATCGAGAGATCGAGAGAGACGTCGGTTGAATTTTGCCAAAAATGACGTTAGCTGACGTCATTGCAAATCTGGGAGCTGCGTGATTTGAGATACGCATTCCTGGAATGCGCATCCCAGGCCACGCATTCCCGGAATACGTAACGCGTGATCAAAAAGGGCGAACGTTTCCGTAAACATGCATTTCGGGAAGTTGTAAGGGAAATAGTGTATTTTGGGCATTATTACATAATAATCAGATATATAATATATTATATAAATTAAAGCATACAAAATTATTAGTCACGAGATCATAGTTTTGTAATGTGATTTGAGAGTACAAAAGAAGAAGGTGTACTGATGTGTAAAATAACTGCAAGCGCACAGTGGTTAATTGTAGCAAATACAGGTCGATCCACAGAGACTACGAATTTTCAAAACCCTAATAATTAAATCAGGCGAACTAGACAAATAGGTTTGAGATGAGTTTTAATTAACCTAATTAGCAAAGATTATCAAATAATATGGAAAACCTAGGAATCCGAATCCGTTAATCAATCACAATTAATATCAACTCGCCCTAAAATCAATCCTCTTTTCTTCACAAACAAGATATATCAATTAACGAGACAAGCATATACTATGAAACTTGTTATCAAAATCACTTTGTCGATTGAACAATTAAGCACCAAGAAAAATCGTGAGAATCAATTAATAGGAACGAGAAGAAATCAAGAGCAATTAAATTAATTTCACCATCATCCTCGGATAAAAGATTTAGCTAGACATGATTATAAAATAAACCAAACAATTATATATATAAGACATAAAAGGCACGAAGAAACCAAATTATTTATATAAAAATAATATGGTTACTAGATAACGGGAACAAGCAGGCAAGAAAGTGAATTAGTTTAAACTTAAAACTAACAATATGGACAGTTAATTAATCGGCAAACAAGACAAAGACCGTGAATAAATAACGAAGCATGAACAAAACAAAAGTAAAGGAATTGAACATGAAATAATATATTAATGAACCGAGAGAAACAGAGTAGTGCAGTAAATAAAACTAACTAGGTGTGTAAATTACAAGAGAGAAGGCCATATATATAGGGAAAAATAATGGGTTTGACCCCTTTGATTACAATCCGATCTTGAATATAATTTCTTCAATTTCCTTTTCTTCTCGGATAAGTATTTGATTTTTCCTCCAATTTCTTTGACTTCAAGTATTTTCCACCTCCTTTCCCTTTTTGCACCTTTTCCTTCTTGAATTCTGTTTTTATTTATTTTCATACAAAACAAAATAAAACAATTTATTAATTAATAAAATTACGAAAACGGACATAAAATAGGTATTAAAAATATGATGAATTATGGACCTATCAAATGCCCCCATACCTATCATTTGCTCGTCCTCGAGAAAAATATAAAATAAAATACTATCTAATATATAATACCACTTCCGTAGGTGATCACAGTTGCATTTGGCATATGCAACAAGCCCTTTAAACCCCTAGGTAGCCCTAGTGGACGAGTGAGGTCTCGTGAGGGCCTATAGTGAATGTACCCACAAAATCCATCTAGCTCATGTAAAAGACTGCTCAATGCAACATCACACATACAAGTCATCTCATGCTACATCAACTTAAGAAATCAAAGTGAATTTGCAATGTCTTGGTGTGTAAGGTACAAGCATTCACATAGTCTACACAAAGAAATATGCATAGGTCCTCAAAAGTCCATGTCAAGTGTAAGAATAAGTTGGTAACCATGCTAAGCCCACTAGAGTGTTGGGTATAATTCAACTACAGCAACAATGAGGCAGTGATATATATATTTAAAACAAGAACATGCATATAACCAATTAACAAAACAAATCACGAAGGCAAAACAAGAATATAATCAGAGACTGTAATTTAGCAAGAAAGGCAAGAATACTTATCTCTCACAGAAGATTTAGCAACTACTGATCAGAGAGAGAAGAACAGCTGAGTCACCAAGCCCTTCGAGAAGACTTGGCTGTTCTTGAAGAGAATATTGCCCCACTTACGTTGTGATTGGGTTGCAGCAATATCACTTCCAGGATAAAACAGCACCGATCAATGGGTTCACAATTACACCAGTGATCAACAGCGACCAGCACCTCAGTTCGTCTGAGAATTATGTATATAATCTGTATGTGTCGAGAGAGAACAGAGAAGAGAGAAAGAGATAGGGTTTCTATCCTTAGGACGTATCTATTCCCTTAATATTTATTTACTTCTGTATTGTATATATAATACCAAAAATAAACGTAACTGATACTACATAAAAGGAAAGTAAATATTCTGATTTAATTTCATTAACTGCATCAGGATTTATTTTCAGTTACATAAGCATCAGGATTTGGTCATCAGTAACATCAGGATTTGGTGTCCATCAGGATCAGGATTCAGTGCTTGTCAAGAACTGATATCCATCAGGATTTAGCCCATCAGTAGCTGATGTCTGACCAAGTCCATCAGGATTTTACTCCAAGTACTAATCCAAATTTCCATCAGGATTTAATCCAAATACTGATCCAATTTCCAGTACTGTTGTAACAGATAAATCTGAAACTTTGTTAAAATAAATCAATATCTAATTTAAAATCAGTTGCACATCATGGGCATGAAAACTTCTTCATGGGAATGAAACATTTCTGACCAATCAAGTATACATTCATGGACATGAAAACTTCCTCATGGGCATGAAACATTTCTGAATATCCCATCTCTTTTGATGCCTCTTCATGATCATGAACTATATATCATGGCCATGATTTCCATCTGCAATCTGATTACCCATTTCAAATCTTTTTCTTTCAACTCAATTTATCTATGGATTCCACTAAGAAAATGTCTTAGATCCAAACATGAAAGTTTAAGTCCTCATTACAAGGAACAACCTTCACTTGTTAGTTTCCGGAAATGACATCAAGAACATATTATAAATATTCCTCAAACTTTCCATTTTCTAACAATCCCCCACGAATCCATACAGAAATTCAAATACATATCTATCCTCATCATGACTTATTTTTCAGAGTAGGTACCCTTCCGGGTTTGAACCCTCCTAAGTCCTCTACTTCGATGGCTACCAGATTCAGATGGAATGTTTCACCTTGAATCTTTATCCGTTTGGTGTAACCACACTCCATAGACGACGACAAGTCAAAGACTATGGTGCCAATCTACGGCTTTGAGACGTTAATGGTCATGTCTCGATCCTGTTCGTCGAATGTTTCAAGGAATAACCCTTTCCTCTAATTGCGACCACACAATTACATTCGCTTAGCTGGGCATCTCCAGAGATGTACTGCTAGCATCTCGTCATATGACTTGACCCCATTCAGAGTTCAAATAACTCTTGCTATTCTGGCAGTTACAGTACCTTTTAGGTTTACAGGGGATAGACTCCAGATACGTAAGTATCAATCTATGTAGTTAAAGGTACAACCAATTCACCCTTACAACTTGTTATTACCACATTGAATACACTTTCGAGGGATCTCCTCTCATGTGTATTGGGTTCCCGCTGTAGATGAATTATTATGGGCTATCAGTCCCATCCCCAACCTAGACTTAAGGACTATAGCATGCTCAAGTCCCTTAGTCAAAGGATCAGCTAGGTTTTCTTGAGTTCCAATAAACTCAACAGCTATGATCCTGTCAAACATTAGACCCCTTATAGACTTTAGTCTAACTTGGATATGTCTCTTTGTTTTCACATTATATTTCTTGCTGTTTATCTTGTCGATAGTTGTACGGCTATCATAATGAACAGCAAAAGCAGGAAGTGGACGACTTACTACAGGTAACATTGACATAAGTCCATGTAACCATTCAGCCTCAGTCCCCGTGGCATCTAATGCACACAACTTAGCCTCAAAAGTAGACCGAGTTATAATAGTCTGTCTAGAAGACTTCCAAGATACTGCTCCACCCGCTAGGGTAAACAGGTATCCAGTCACTCCATTGGAACCAGACTTCTTAGCTATCCAACTTGCATCATTATATCCCTCTAGCACTCCAGGAAACCTCCTGTAATGCAAACCAAGATATATGGTGCCTTTTAGATATCTAAGCACTCTACTAAGAGCATCCCAATGAGTCTTGTTTGGACAGCTTGTATATCTTGCTAACTTAGACACTGAGTATGAAATATCTGGCCTAGTTCCATTAGCAAGATACTGTAAACTCCCAATAATCTGAGAATACCTTAACTGAGACACATGTACTCCTGAACTATTCTTGACAAGGGCAATCTTAGGATCATACGGAGTACTAGCGATTCTACAATTTGAATAACCATACTTCTCAAGTATAGATTTCTCTATATAATGAGATTGTAACAAGGTTATTCCATCAGTTGACTGAGTCAACTTGATACCAAAAATCACACTAGCCTCTCCCATATCCTTCATTTCAAAATGCCTTTTCAAGAACCTTTTTGTCTCGTTAATAATCTTAATATTGGTTCCAAACAACAAAATATCATCCACATACAAGCACACAATAATACATTCATTTCCTTTAACCATGTAATAGACACACTTGTCACTTTCATTAACTACAAATTCTGATTCTAAAACAGTTTCATCAAACTTTTTATGCCAGTCTCTTGGAGCTTGTTTTAAGCCATATATAGACTTGATTAACTTATATACTTTCCTCTCATTACCAGAGGCAACAAATCCCTCAGGCTGATCCATATAAATCTCTTCTTCAAGTTCACCATGAAGAAAAGCTGTCTTTACATCCATTTGATGGATGATAAGACCATGTACAGATGCCAATGCTATAAGCATTCAAATTGTTGTCATTCTAGCAACTGGAGAGTATGTGTCAAAGTAATCAATGCCTTCCTTTTGCTTAAATCCCTTAGCTACCAGCCTAGCCTTATACTTATCTATTGAGCCATCAGGGTTCATCTTCCTTTTGAATACCCATTTACATCCTATAGTAGAACACCCAGGAGGTAGATCAACCAACTCCCATGTTCCGTTAGAAGCAATAGAGTCAATTTCACTTTTTACAGCACCTTTCCAGTACCTAGATTCTGAAGAATCCATGGCCTGTCTAAAAGTTAAAGGTTCATCCTCGATATTGTAAGTGATAAAATCACTTCCAAAATCCTTGACTACCTTAGCACGCTTACTCCTTCTAGGTTCCTGTACTTCATCAGGAGTAGAGCTACTACCAGGATCTGCCCCCACATTTGTCATCCTTTCCTCATGATCAGGAATGGACCTCGATGTGTGAGTGGGTTCATCATCAGGAATACCCTGAGGTATACCAGTCTTCATAGGGAACACATCCTCAAAGAATGTTGCATCACGAAATTCAACTATAGTGTTAGCCACTATTCCGTCTATGTCAGATTTTAACACTAAAAATCTCATAGCCGTAGTGGTTTCAATATAGCCCAGAAAGATGCAATCAACAGTTTTCGGCCCTAGTTTCTTTCTCTTGTGTTCAGGGACAAGTACCTTTGCAAGGCACCCCCATACATGAAGATATTTTAAACTAGTCCTTTTCTCTGTCCATAATTCATAAGGTGTCTTGTCCATATGTTTCAGAGGAACTCTATTCAGAATATGGCAAGCTGTATTCAGAGCTTCTCCCCACATGTACTTAGGCAACCATGAATTAATCAGCATACTATTGATCATATCTTTAAAGGTTCTGTTCTTTCGTTCTGCCACCCCATTAGACTCAAGTGTGTATGGTGGAGTTACCTCATGAACTATACCATTGCTTTTTCAAAATTCATTAAACGAGTTACTCGTATACTCACCACCTCTATCTGATCTCAAACGTTTAAGTACTTTTCCAGTTTGTGTTTCAGATTCAGTTTTGAACATAATGAATTTTTCTAGTGCTTCATCTTTATGTTTAAGCAAATAAACATAACAATATCTACTACAATCATCTATAAAGGTAATGAAATATCTATTATGTTCCTTGGTCATAACACCACCAAATTCACATATGTCAGTGTGCACTAAATCTAACACATTCGAATCCCTAACCACATTATGAAAGGGTTTCCTAGTTTGTTTAGCTGTCACACATACTTGACATTTAGATTTCTTATCAATGGCATGTTTTGGAATCAACTCTAAATTCATCATATTCTTTAGAGCACCAAAATTCAAGTGACCAAGACGTGCGTGCCACAAATCAGATGATTCAACACAATTAACAGAAGGAGCAACATTATTATTAATAAAACTACCCAAAACAGGCTCAACATTTATCAAAAATAATCCATCCGATAAGTAACCTTTGCCAAAAAAATACACCAGTATGTGTAATAACTACTTTATTACATTTCAAAGAAACTTCAAAACCATTCTTAACTAAACAACTTCCACTTATTATATTTCTACGAATATCAGGAACATGATGCACTCTAGTGAGGGCTAGAACACGCCCAGAAGCGAACTTCAGGTCCACGTGTAATAACCCTAACTTTAGCAAAGCTACAGTAATCACATGAATAGTAAATTTCGAGGATTTAGGGAAATGGTATATAAGTACTCCATAATGGAAACGGAAAATGAATAAACAGAAACCATATTAGTGTTGTACATTGAAAATAAGTGACTTGAAATGACGATAGATTCCAGAAATTCTTGAACATGGATTTTGAGGATTTTGAGTTCGAATAAGCTTATATTGGATATTAAGGAGCATGGAAATATTAAAGGAATTATGTATTGAGGAATTAGAAGATTTAGGTTAAACCAAGGGATTATTAAGTTAATGGAATACCAAAGGAAATTGGATTTGTAAATGATTTAAAAAAAAACCACTGACATAATGAGGTATACTCGAAACGAACCACAACTAGACGAGTATGGAAACCAAACAACCAAGATTAGTAATCTAACAAGGATACATACCACATTATTATTATCCAAGATTATTAGCATAATATTTAGAAAAACAAGAAAAGAGATTATTAGGTCATCAAGATGACATCACATTTCATTAATTTGTTTTTAAGGGTAAATTAGTAACTTTGCAAGGTTTAACCACAAAATATCTTACCAAGCTTCCAAGACAAGCTAGAAGGATCAAGAGAAAGCCAAGATAAGATCAACCAAACACAAAAATCTTCTCCCCCTCCATTTCTTGCAAATTCGGCTAAAACAACAGCAGATCAGTAAAACGAGCATAACTCCTTCGTTTCTCAGCCAAATTTTGCGTTCTATAGCTTTTTGGAAAGCCCATGACATAATCTACAACTCTTATTTCACACGGTTTGTCCAGAAAAGCAAGGTAAGGGCCTCGTTTTTCATGTTCTTTCAGCTGGGTTTTTGAACTCCGAAAATCTCTAAGTATGTTCTTGATGTTTCTTGTTAGTTTAAGGTGTTATAAGGTTATATCAAGGCTTCTCAAGGACTACAAGCCTTTGTTAAGTGTTGTTAAAGCTTCAAGGAAGGTATAAACCCTAACCCCTTTTTATTATGTGAGTTTTAGTGATGTTAATGGATGATGTAACGCCCCCAAATCCGGGGTCAGGGATATGGGTCGCTACTGCGGAAAAACCTCAATAATCAAACAATCACCTGCCAAAATTTAATCTAAAACATGACATCCGACCCCAACTACCAAGAATCTTTTCAGGTTATAGACTTGGAAACAAGAAATCCAAAACATAATAATAACTCCTTTACTAACTCACAACTCTTATTAAAACAATCTCTTATACAATCTTATGTTGTTGGTATCACCTCGATATAAGGTATACAACAATCACAATATTCTAATACAACAAATATTACAACACAAGTATAAATACATTACCAGTCTAACTATACATCTAGTAGACTATCTAAAAAGACAGAATTGCTCTGAGCCAAACACCAACTCGATCCATGACTTGCCTTGCTCCGAGCTAAACTAAGTCAACCGCATCAACTATCTATCTTTGTAAAATAAGATTTAAAACAAAAGCAAGAATGAGCGAAAGAAGCGCTCAACAAGTTTATAATAGAGTATACTAAAATACTTTTGGAAAAACTTTGAAGGTTTTAAAATTCAACTTGCGGATGATACCATTTTTGAAATATTTATAATGAAGATTTTCTAAACAGGAAAGAGGTTTATAGCATTCAATAAGAAATTCACCTCGACAGCTTAATAAAAAGATTTTGATATTCATCTCAACAATTTTTGTATCGACTTTTGATAAAAACTTTGAATAACTGAGCGATAGATGCTTCAGCTACTAAGAGACAACATACAAGAAATTCATAATTATTCATAATCTCACTCTTGTCGACTAAGCACTTACATACTTAGCTGCCAAACCGGCCTGACAATAATGAGTTCATGAATAAATAAGAAGATCTCAATTCATTCTCGATTTTTAACCGTCACTGTGCAACAAATGCTCCAACGACAATCTGAATCTCGAATTAATTTAGAACAATTCAAAAAGATTCGACATTTAATTCTCAGCAATAAAAATATGATTTTTCAGAAGGAATAACCATTTCAAATTGGAACTACGATAAGACGCTACGAGCTAAGCTGGGTGATCAGCCCACGACAGAGCTCCGAACCCGTATATCCAATACGGTGTTCATCAAATGTAAGGGGATCCCAGGCACACATTGGCCTTATACATCATCAGGCTCCACTGCTACCGATGACGTAAATATATAAATTGGTGACTGGCGCCTCAGTCAAAAAGGACGTTCCAATATGATAAGGATATTCAAATAAAAGGGATTCACATTCTCAACAGATATTAAAGCGTGTCATAATCATGACAGAATGTAAAACAGTTCTTGTATGGGAAAGAGCAATTGTAAACTTTCATAACACAATGGATAAAATCACATGCTTGGGATAAGTTGAAAGCTGTTATAAAACTGATTAAAAGGACTTGAACGATTTCTCTCGAATTTACGAGTTTAAATAAGGCATTTGCAGAATTTTTCATTTTTAAGAAAGCATAATATTATACTTGAGCATTCAACATAGATATTTTAAAACATGCATACTCTGAACGAAAGAGTACGATTAGTAGACTTGCCTTAGGTCCTAGCTAATAAGTACGCTTGACGATTCAGAGAGAATATTCCTTCGTTTGTCCCGCGTGTCCAATCCTCTGATTTGATCCTCTTTCGATTCGATACACTTTCGATTGCCACCAGTCTGATTCACCACGATCGAGTCCGCACGTCCATTCTATAGTTAAAAGAACACGGTACTTTAGTCTTCGGAATAAAGATACGGTCTACCGACGCTAGTACACACACTCTAACACGTTTAACTTAATCATAAATATTTCTATAAAAGGAAAAAGACGGAAATGTCCCCTTTAGAAGTGGACACTTCCTGGTGTATTCAACACCTCAAAACAACCATCAATATATAACCAATCAATATACACTTAATATCTTTAACAAAATAAGGGCTCTTTGCCCGACAATCTTAAATCACAATTTCAATCACAATTAGAAACCTTTGCACTCAAATTCTTTGATAAAATAAATCATCACATTTGAACATATAAGATGTTAATCAAGTCCATATTGCATACTTAAACAATACACTCAAATAGAGTTCCATGCTTTAACAATATTTAATAAATTACACAAAATCAACACTTTAACATGAAACCTTTTTCTAACATCATCTCAAATGTTATATCTACCTAACGTAAAAGTTTTAGTTCGAAATGATCATTTTAACTAGGTCAAGTACCAACCCAAACTTAATAGAAAACAGTTTTGTAAATTCGGCGCAACTTGCACTCTAACAATTATCATAAATTGGAAAACTATCATTTGAACACAAAACCTCTTTTATTACAAAACCTGAACCTTATACATTTCTAACATAAAAACTTTGAATTGAAAATATCAGTTTGTCCAAGCTAGGTATAGACCCAAAGTTAGTTTAAAAACAGAGCTGTTGGTTTAGTAAAACTCACACTCAAACATTTTTAGTAAATTGAAAAATCAAGATTTTAACATGAAAATTTTATGGGATCACCCTGAACCATCCCTCTAGTAACCATAAAAATTTCAGCTTAAAACAGAAAGGTTAAGTGGGTGAAATACAACTCCAAAATCAGTAACCCGGGAGATTACTCTATTTTGCGCAGGTTTTACTAAAACAACATTTTCTCCTAGCTCGTTAACTCAAATGATGCACCGTTTTCTCCTACACAAACTAGACTCCAAATAGAACAATTTTCATCAAGAGACTACTGCCCAGAACAGGATTTAACAGTCTCGAATAAACAGAGTAAAACAGGACAGTTGCTGGAAAATTTCTGGACAACTAACTTAACACAAAAATCCTTGTAACTTGGA
This sequence comes from Kitagawia praeruptora, assembly GCA_037693485.1. NCBI lineage: Eukaryota > Viridiplantae > Streptophyta > Magnoliopsida > Apiales > Apiaceae > Kitagawia > Kitagawia praeruptora. The sequence goes on along the minus strand of CM075350.1, from coordinate 55,549,971 downwards.
TTAAAAATCAAAGAAACCAACATCCAACTAGAAAAATCAACATACATCTCAAAATCTTTCACAAAAATCACCAAGAACATTAACCCAAGGCTAACCAATCTAAAATCATGATTTATAAGATTTGAAAACTCAAAACCCTTAATCAAAAATAACATGCAATCCCAATTACTCACAAAAATCATCAATAACAACATTTTAACTCTAACCCACTTCAAACTTATGATTTACAAGTTTAGAACTAAAAGCCCTCTTTTCAAAAATGACATGCATGTAAAATTCTTAGCAAAATTCACTAATTAGTATCACAACTAACTCAAATAAGCATTTAAATACAAGAATCCAACCCACCGGATCTCATGGAGACCATCTCCGATGGTGGTGATGGTTCGGTGGTGGCCTCAAACTCGGTACCTCAATCAAACACACCTCCAAACTCGATTTAATTAGCAACCCATCACCAATTAAGAACAATTAAACACTTAATAACACTTGCATGTAAGTTTCAAGCCCTCTAGGATCAATACATACATACACCCGAAAATAAAAGTGTTTGGATCTGAAATTTGAAGACATAGATGTGTAGAGGGTGAAGAGAGGTTCGATTTGAGTATATATATGTCATCGTTTGGGAATCAAAATCATAAGAAAATATGGTTTGATCTTGAAAAACAAGTGAGAGAAAATGAGAGAGATGAAAGAGATGAGAGAGAAAGGAGAGAAAGAAGAGATGGGGGCTGCTCTAAAATGAGGAGAAAACCCTATCTTTTTCTTTTTATACTCCCCCTAAAATGTATCGACTACGAACCAAATTTCGTTCGTTAATTAATTAACTAACGAACCAATAAATCTATTATATTTTTAAAAACCCTAAAATAATTTAATAAATAATTTTACGAATTATTTTAATAACTCAAATCTTTTAAAAATAATAATTTTGGGACAAGAAATTCTTTAAGTACGGTATTAACAAGAAGTAGGCTTTAAAATGAAATATGCTTTGTAAACTCATTCTAAAATCCAAATTAATGAATAGATTGTGTCGAAAATAAAAAAAATTTGCACATGTATTTAAAACACAACATCACATTCCTCAAGGTATTTTGAAAATATTTTTGAAGTCATTATTTAAGAAGATATGGATTTTACAAGAAGTGATCTCTATAAAGAAATATTCTTGATAAACTCATTTAAAAAAATTCATAAAGCCCAAAATAAATCAAACTCTTATTTTTATAATCAAGAGTATAAAATCAGGAACACATACATACCAAAAATATATTTTTATGACTTGTAATTATTAAACTAGAGATTTTACAAGATAATTTATCTAAAAAGAAATTCATGCTTTAAAAATCTCTAAAAATTATTGGAGCCCAAATAAAATAAACTTGTATTTTTAAAAAGTCTCTAAATCATGTAGAAACATTATTAAGAAGATTTCATGATTTTTCGATGCTTCAATAATTTTAGAAAAATTAAACAGCACTTAGAAATATCATTTTAAATGCATTAAAAATTCATACAAGCTCATTTAATCATACAAGTTCACATATAAGTCACATAGACATATCAACTTAATTGAGATAACTCACATAATCACTTAGGCAGTTAAGTCAAACTGACTTAATTCATAAAATTTAAAACAAATCAATTTTCCACTCATTCACACACAAACAACATTTAATCACATAAATGCTCCATAATCAAATAAATATTATAAAATAATATTTAACTATTCTCTTCTATCATCACACCTATCGATCGACGCAAAATAATAATAAAATTTTTATTTTGAAAATTCGGGTTGTTATAATCTTCCCTCCTTAACAGGATTCCGTCCCCGGAATCCGCAGAAGAAAGAACGGGGTTCTAAGACGCACCACTTCCCTCCGACTGAAATTCCCAAGGCCTACGGAAATCCCCGTAACTTCGCTATCTCGTGACTCAGACGATTTGGTACACACCTCTTCAGTTCTTCATTTCCATAGTGCTTCGGGTTAAACTTGTGAAAAGAATATCGAGAAGTCCCTAATCGCCACGATTCCACTTTCAACGTACAATGTCGATCGAGGAACCTAACAATCGAAAGATCTCGATTTATTTCTTATTCAACTGTTTACCGAGCAACAACGCTAGAACACGAACACCATGTCGCCATTCGTTAAGACACAAAAGAATAATGGAAACAACTGAAATGATGGAATCTTTGAATAAAAGAGATTCCTTATCAATCTGAATGTCACACAATGTGATCATGATTAAAAAGCTTTAGGCAACCATTAAAGGTTACAAAAGAATTACTGAGAGATCAATATGATCTTAAGAAACTCAACGTTGCGTGTCTTAGGTAAGACATTACTAAAGGTAATTAGCCTTCTTGTATTGCACAACACACAAGTGATGGCGTCCCATCCAACTTCTATCACACAGACAGTTAGTCCTTGTGTCCCCTATATAATAGGGTTGTTTGTCTCAGTTAGAGTAAGGAGTTTTGAAAAGAAATTTTCTGATTAAAGAAATGAATATCATCTTACAACAAGAAACTTTCCAACGCACACCTTGGACAAAACTAAGCAAATTCCAAAGGTGCTTTCCCCGAAAGAAAGATTTAACGGGAGAGGATACTAGCACATGACGAGCAAGTAGTGTTGTACCACGAATAAATTTTTATCCACCCTAAGAAAAATTAAGGTGGAAGTTCAATTTGAACAAAGCTATCAGGGTCTCAGAAAACCTGAAAAATAGGTATCATGACAGCCTCTGATACAATCGAAACCCAACATTCGGGTGAATACAAGTATTTAAAAGAACTGTATCTTAGAAGATGGAATATATCTTCTAACACAATCCTCCAGTGAAGGAGTATCAAATAAATTATAGATGAAAAAGAATATTGCCCCGATCTCCACAGATGCATCCTCTGTCGGCTCCTCCGACGAACGATCGATCAATTCTAAACTCTCTTTGCAACGTCTTAAGATACACGATACTCTATGCCGATAACAACTCACAATAGTCTCTAAAGACTCTACTACCACTATCTCCAATCACAAGGAATTCTACTCGACTAGGAACCATCATCCTAAGGTAGAATCCTAATCTCGACTTACTCATTGGAACTATATCCGATAGTCCAACACAAACTCTATGTGAGTTCAGACACCCTCACATAACTATATATATAATCCTACGCTCTCTCTTGTTTCTAGTTTCTATAACCTTAGCTCTGATACCAAACTGTAACGCCCCCAAATCCGGGGTCAGGGATATGGGTCGCTACTGCGGAAAAACCTCAATAATCAAACAATCACCTGCCAAAATTTAATCTAAAACATGACATCCGACCCCAACTACCAAGAATCTTTTCAGGTTATAGACTTGGAAACAAGAAATCCAAAACATAATAATAACTCCTTTACTAACTCACAACTCTTATTAAAACAATCTCTTATACAATCTTATGTTGTTGGTATCACCTCGATATAAGGTATACAACAATCACAATATTCTAATACAACAAATATTACAACACAAGTATAAATACATTACCAGTCTAACTATACATCTAGTAGACTATCTAAAAAGACAGAATTGCTCTGAGCCAAACACCAACTCGATCCATGACTTGCCTTGCTCCGAGCTAAACTAAGTCAACCGCATCAACTATCTATCTTTGTAAAATAAGATTTAAAACAAAAGCAAGAATGAGCGAAAGAAGCGCTCAACAAGTTTATAATAGAGTATACTAAAATACTTTTGGAAAAACTTTGAAGGTTTTAAAATTCAACTTGCGGATGATACCATTTTTGAAATATTTATAATGAAGATTTTCTAAACAGGAAAGAGGTTTATAGCATTCAATAAGAAATTCACCTCGACAGCTTAATAAAAAGATTTTGATATTCATCTCAACAATTTTTGTATCGACTTTTGATAAAAACTTTGAATAACTGAGCGATAGATGCTTCAGCTACTAAGAGACAACATACAAGAAATTCATAATTATTCATAATCTCACTCTTGTCGACTAAGCACTTACATACTTAGCTGCCAAACCGGCCTGACAATAATGAGTTCATGAATAAATAAGAAGATCTCAATTCATTCTCGATTTTTAACCGTCACTGTGCAACAAATGCTCCAACGACAATCTGAATCTCGAATTAATTTAGAACAATTCAAAAAGATTCGACATTTAATTCTCAGCAATAAAAATATGATTTTTCAGAAGGAATAACCATTTCAAATTGGAACTACGATAAGACGCTACGAGCTAAGCTGGGTGATCAGCCCACGACAGAGCTCCGAACCCGTATATCCAATACGGTGTTCATCAAATGTAAGGGGATCCCAGGCACACATTGGCCTTATACATCATCAGGCTCCACTGCTACCGATGACGTAAATATATAAATTGGTGACTGGCGCCTCAGTCAAAAAGGACGTTCCAATATGATAAGGATATTCAAATAAAAGGGATTCACATTCTCAACAGATATTAAAGCGTGTCATAATCATGACAGAATGTAAAACAGTTCTTGTATGGGAAAGAGCAATTGTAAACTTTCATAACACAATGGATAAAATCACATGCTTGGGATAAGTTGAAAGCTGTTATAAAACTGATTAAAAGGACTTGAACGATTTCTCTCGAATTTACGAGTTTAAATAAGGCATTTGCAGAATTTTTCATTTTTAAGAAAGCATAATATTATACTTGAGCATTCAACATAGATATTTTAAAACATGCATACTCTGAACGAAAGAGTACGATTAGTAGACTTGCCTTAGGTCCTAGCTAATAAGTACGCTTGACGATTCAGAGAGAATATTCCTTCGTTTGTCCCGCGTGTCCAATCCTCTGATTTGATCCTCTTTCGATTCGATACACTTTCGATTGCCACCAGTCTGATTCACCACGATCGAGTCCGCACGTCCATTCTATAGTTAAAAGAACACGGTACTTTAGTCTTCGGAATAAAGATACGGTCTACCGACGCTAGTACACACACTCTAACACGTTTAACTTAATCATAAATATTTCTATAAAAGGAAAAAGACGGAAATGTCCCCTTTAGAAGTGGACACTTCCTGGTGTATTCAACACCTCAAAACAACCATCAATATATAACCAATCAATATACACTTAATATCTTTAACAAAATAAGGGCTCTTTGCCCGACAATCTTAAATCACAATTTCAATCACAATTAGAAACCTTTGCACTCAAATTCTTTGATAAAATAAATCATCACATTTGAACATATAAGATGTTAATCAAGTCCATATTGCATACTTAAACAATACACTCAAATAGAGTTCCATGCTTTAACAATATTTAATAAATTACACAAAATCAACACTTTAACATGAAACCTTTTTCTAACATCATCTCAAATGTTATATCTACCTAACGTAAAAGTTTTAGTTCGAAATGATCATTTTAACTAGGTCAAGTACCAACCCAAACTTAATAGAAAACAGTTTTGTAAATTCGGCGCAACTTGCACTCTAACAATTATCATAAATTGGAAAACTATCATTTGAACACAAAACCTCTTTTATTACAAAACCTGAACCTTATACATTTCTAACATAAAAACTTTGAATTGAAAATATCAGTTTGTCCAAGCTAGGTATAGACCCAAAGTTAGTTTAAAAACAGAGCTGTTGGTTTAGTAAAACTCACACTCAAACATTTTTAGTAAATTGAAAAATCAAGATTTTAACATAAAAATTTTATGGGATCACCCTGAACCATCCCTCTAGTAACCATAAAAATTTCAGCTTAAAACAGAAAGGTTAAGTGGGTGAAATACAACTCCAAAATCAGTAACCCGGGAGATTACTCTATTTTGCGCAGGTTTTACTAAAACAACATTTTCTCCTAGCTCGTTAACTCAAATGATGCACCGTTTTCTCCTACACAAACTAGACTCCAAATAGAACAATTTTCATCAAGAGACTACTGCCCAGAACAGGATTTAACAGTCTCGAATAAACAGAGTAAAACAGGACAGTTGCTGGAAAATTTCTGGACAACTAACTTAACACAAAAATCCTTGTAACTTGGATTAAAAATCAAAGAAACCAACATCCAACTAGAAAAATCAACATACATCTCAAAATCTTTCACAAAAATCACCAAGAACATTAACCCAAGGCTAACCAATCTAAAATCATGATTTATAAGATTTGAAAACTCAAAACCCTTAATCAAAAATAACATGCAATCCCAATTACTCACAAAAATCATCAATAACAACATTTTAACTCTAACCCACTTCAAACTTATGATTTACAAGTTTAGAACTAAAAGCCCTCTTTTCAAAAATGACATGCATGTAAAATTCTTAGCAAAATTCACTAATTAGTATCACAACTAACTCAAATAAGCATTTAAATACAAGAATCCAACCCACCGGATCTCATGGAGACCATCTCCGATGGTGGTGATGGTTCGGTGGTGGCCTCAAACTCGGTACCTCAATCAAACACACCTCCAAACTCGATTTAATTAGCAACCCATCACCAATTAAGAACAATTAAACACTTAATAACACTTGCATGTAAGTTTCAAGCCCTCTAGGATCAATACATACATACACCCGAAAATAAAAGTGTTTGGATCTGAAATTTGAAGACATAGATGTGTAGAGGGTGAAGAGAGGTTCGATTTGAGTATATATATGTCATCGTTTGGGAATCAAAATCATAAGAAAATATGGTTTGATCTTGAAAAACAAGTGAGAGAAAATGAGAGAGATGAAAGAGATGAGAGAGAAAGGAGAGAAAGAAGAGATGGGGGCTGCTCTAAAATGAGGAGAAAACCCTATCTTTTTCTTTTTATACTCCCCCTAAAATGTATCGACTACGAACCAAATTTCGTTCGTTAATTAATTAACTAACGAACCAATAAATCTATTATATTTTTAAAAACCCTAAAATAATTTAATAAATAATTTTACGAATTATTTTAATAACTCAAATCTTTTAAAAATAATAATTTTGGGACAAGAAATTCTTTAAGTACGGTATTAACAAGAAGTAGGCTTTAAAATGAAATATGCTTTGTAAACTCATTCTAAAATCCAAATTAATGAATAGATTGTGTCGAAAATAAAAAAAATTTGCACATGTATTTAAAACACAACATCACATTCCTCAAGGTATTTTGAAAATATTTTTGAAGTCATTATTTAAGAAGATATGGATTTTACAAGAAGTGATCTCTATAAAGAAATATTCTTGATAAACTCATTTAAAAAAATTCATAAAGCCCAAAATAAATCAAACTCTTATTTTTATAATCAAGAGTATAAAATCAGGAACACATACATACCAAAAATATATTTTTATGACTTGTAATTATTAAACTAGAGATTTTACAAGATAATTTATCTAAAAAGAAATTCATGCTTTAAAAATCTCTAAAAATTATTGGAGCCCAAATAAAATAAACTTGTATTTTTAAAAAGTCTCTAAATCATGTAGAAACATTATTAAGAAGATTTCATGATTTTTCGATGCTTCAATAATTTTAGAAAAATTAAACAGCACTTAGAAATATCATTTTAAATGCATTAAAAATTCATACAAGCTCATTTAATCATACAAGTTCACATATAAGTCACATAGACATATCAACTTAATTGAGATAACTCACATAATCACTTAGGCAGTTAAGTCAAACTGACTTAATTCATAAAATTTAAAACAAATCAATTTTCCACTCATTCACACACAAACAACATTTAATCACATAAATGCTCCATAATCAAATAAATATTATAAAATAATATTTAACTATTCTCTTCTATCATCACACCTATCGATCGACGCAAAATAATAATAAAATTTTTATTTTGAAAATTCGGGTTGTTATAGATGATGTGTGGTTAAAAGTGATTATTGTGATGTTAGCTAGCATAAATTTTGATTGATTGTTGGGTGATGGTATTGAGGCCTCACCACTGATTATATGGATTATGAGGATGTAATATTGATGTGTACGGAGTGGTGGATGATTATATGGCTTGGTTGTGATGGAATGGTTTTTGGAATGTCCGAATTATAGCCGTTATAATGTCCGATTTTCGTTAAATTAAGAAACTGCCCTGTTTTGGAGCAACAGGTGCATACGGTAGGTTCCTGTTTAGAACACCAACTGACCATGATGATATAGAGCTTGGTTCATAGATCGTTTTGATATAAAGTGCGTTAAAATCTGATGAACGGTTTAGGAGAAAGGTCAGTTTTAGTGAAAGACGTTCGAGAACCGAGAAACAGTAATTGTGTTAACTTTGAGGCTGTAATTACCCTACTTAGACATTTTTAAAAATTATGAAACTTTGGGATATTGTAGTAAGGTAGTCAAAGAGTTGTTACCAGTTGACCTTGTGGTAAAATTCGAAATCCATATTTTCTGAGAATTTTTACAGGTAAGTGTGGTCGTTAGGGGAAATGGTGAAAACCCCTGAAACTTCGATTAAGGTTATAAATAGTTAAGTTCTTGAACCTTTGGGTTAATAGTGATACGTTAAACATATATTAAAGTGTCAAGGGTAATGTTATACAAGAGTGTAGTGAGTAAGAGATGTGGTATTCTAACGACGGTCCTTTTGTGTTTATAGAAACTCCAGAAGAGCCACGAGCCATACCGTCAGGATACCGAAACCGAGGCAAGATCTTTTCTATCCCTACTTGGAAATTATTTATCTTCAAGGAAACTTGATTTCATGAAATATATATATATGTGATGCCATTGTTACTATATTGTTAAAAATTTGTTTTTCCTTGATTATTGATATTCAAAGGAGAGGTATATGAGTATAATATGAATGTGGATATGGATATGAGTATGAGATGGATATGGATATACATAGAGATGATTATGCATGAAGTGAACATGCCTTATGATTAAGGGAATATGAAGGAATGGTATCAGTTGTTATATAGAGTTATATATAAAGGAATGGTATCAGTTGTTATCTAAAAGATATATAAAGGAATGGTATCAGTTATTAGGGTTATATGATTTATAATATTATATTCTTCCTAAGTATTGTGATTTAATAAATATTATTGAATGGTATTTAATACTTTTGAGATAAATGGAATACTCTACGTATATAAAAGCATATTGATTTCATTGAATACAGAGGAGATGTCTGACTCATAATCAAAGTATTATGACATATATAAATTTTTAAAGGTGATGATAGATGGAAATGGAAATGATATATGTGAAGGGAAATGTGAATGAAAATGTGAATGGAAATGGAAAATGTGAAATGGTATTTGATGATTTGAAAAGGGGGGATTGCAACAGTAAGCGTAAGAGGCTGTGTGGTAGTGGCACTGTCCACCATCCAATATTTTATTTCGGCACGAAGATGCCAAGGGAGGATGTAGCAGGTAGCCTTCCTCCAGGGTTGATTACCAGGTAGGGATCATCCCTTCTACTAGTAGTAAACAGAGAGCGGATACGGTCAGGCGACTGATCATCGTCCTACGTATCTGGCGCCAGCAGAGATCCCCAAAACTTGAAAGAAAGAATTGAAAATGGTTTTCAGATTTCTATAACTGAAAACAGAAAAGTGATATGAAATGATGGAATTATGGTTACAAACGAAGAGAAACTAATTTTATATTAATTTATATGATTGTTGCATAAGAAGGAAATGAGAAGATTATAGCGAGAGATTTGTTCAAGTTTTTATATTATCTTGAAAGATTACACTGAAATGGTATATTGATGGTTATAGCATTCAAGAAGAGGAACTGATATTATATGATGTTAGAAGCGATACTGATGGAATGATACTATATAGTTCTTACGTACAAGGATAATTGGAAAGTGTATATACATATTGAATGGAAATAAAATTCTTCCATAATAACTGAAGTTTGCTATTGTCTATATATATGATGATTTATTTTCCTTTGATGCTAGTTGATAGAAGTTATGTTGCTGAGCTATTATAGCTCACTCTTGCTACTTATTTATATAACAGCTAGGTATGCCGATACTACGCAGAACACCCCGCAAGAGGGTAGGGGGAAGGCGACCTTATGAGAGCGCTGGCATCGATTCCTGAGGTAGCGTAGAGGCAAACGGGTCTTGGTAGCCTTATGTATAATTAAGTGTGCAAGCATGTAATAAACTTTTAATTGTTGAAATGCTTCATGTCGAAGTATTATTCAGCAATGTATTTAAGTGTGAGCCTGGGTTGTAATAAATGTTAACTCTAAACTTTTAGTATGATGAATGTTGTTCTCTGAGCATATGACTGGTGTGTGTGTGTGTGTGTATTATTGCGGGGTCAATTGCATAAGTATTGATTGTTAAAAAAAAAAAGACCCAAGAGATATTGATTTTGAATGGAAGTTGGTCCGTGACGGCCCGGATTCATGACCCCGGATTTGGGGCTGTCACACCACGTTTCCTATTCCACGAACTTGAGCTGCACTAGCATTCCCCATCGTTACCGTCATTCCATGAGTCTGTTGATAAGATACAAATAGAGTAATATCAGTACAAATATGTACATTAGCTCCAGTATCAATCAACCATTCATGAGACGAATAAGTAGAATGAAGTACAGGGTTGTAGGTTACATACCCGTTGTCAGTTTCAGAAGCAATAACCTCACCAACAACCATGTTAACCGTAGGCCCACCAGTGGTACCAAGCACAGTGTTAGCTTGTGCTCCCACAACAAGTTTCTTAGTTTTCTTTACAGGACAGTCCTTGCTCAAATGACCAACCTGTCCACAAGACCAACATGGTTTGTTTGCCTTTGGTTTCTTAGCCTTGTTCTTGTCCTTAGACTTAGTGTTTTCCTTCTTAGTGACAGACTTTCTTTTCTGTCCAACAGTCACTACATTCACCTTCGAACTCCCAGCATGTTCAACAGGCATCACATGTCCTTGCTTGGACTTGTGTTGCTCCTGCACAGAGATGTCCAACATCAGGTTTGTCCAAGTGATCTCTCCTTTCTGTCTTTTCAGGGAGAGTGCAAACTCTTCCCAAGACTTAGGGAGCTTTTCAACCACAGACATAACCTGAAACTTTTCAGGTAAGTCCATACCAGACTCCTTCAAAGCATGAACTAACATCTCAAACTCATGCACCTGCTCAGTCATGGATTTAGTATCCACCAGTTTAAAGTCAAGGAACCTAGCCACAGAATACTTTTCCAACCCTTGCGAGTCAGTATTATGTGTCTGGTCAAGCTTCTCCCATAAGAGCTTAGCAGTGTAGGAGTTAGATGAATAAACATCGAATAGAGTGTTCGCTAAAGCTGCCAGAATAGCAGCCCTAGCCACCCCATCCTTTTCCTCCCACATAGTATAAGCCTTAACAGTTTCAGCTTTCTCCTTAACCACAACTGGTTTCTCATACTGCACCACTGGCCATAGACCCTTTACCGTTAACCACAGTTTCATCTTCTTCTGCCAACGAGAAAAACCAACACCCCCATCGAATTTATCAGGCATTCCTGACAAATCGATAGGTTGTGGGAAACGGTACGTGGTCCAATCAATGGTGGGTACAGTAACAGTAGACCCAGAGCCAGTCTCAACAACAGGAGTTTTAGTTTCATTAACCATCTTGTTAATTAACAATATATAACACAAATATTCTCTTCAAGATTGTTGGGTATAATTCAACTACAGCAACAATGAGGCAGTGATATATATATATTTAAAACAAGAACAGGCATATAACCAATTAACAAAACAAATCATGAAGGCAAAACAAGAATATAATCAGAGACTGTAATTTAGCAAGAAAGGCAAGAATACTTATCTCTCACAGAAGATTTAGCAACTACTGATCAGAGAGAGAAGAACAGCTGAGTCACCAAGCCCTTCGAGAAGACTTGGCTGTTCTTGAAGAGAATATTGCCCCACTTACGTTGTGATTGGGTTGCAGCAATATCACTTCCAGGATAAAACAGCACCGATCAATGGGTTCACAATTACACCAGTGATCAACAGTGACCAGCACCTCAGTTCGTCTGAGAATTATGTATATAATCTGTATGTGTCGAGAGAGAACAGAGAAGAGAGAAAGAGATAGGGTTTCTATCCTTAGGACGTATCTATTCCCTTAATATTTATTTACTTCTGTATTGTATATATAATACCAAAAATAAACGTAACTGATACTACATAAAAGGAAAGTAAATATTCTGATTTAATTTCATTAACTGCATCAGGATTTATTTTCAGTTACATAAGCATCAGGATTTGGTCATCAGTAACATCAGGATTTGGTGTCCATCAGGATCAGGATTCAGTGCTTGTCAAGAACTGATATCCATCAGGATTTAGCCCATCAGTAGTTGATGTCTGACCAAGTCCATCAGGATTTTACTCCAAGTACTGATCCAAATTTCCATCAGGATTTAATCCAAATACTGATCCAATTTCCAGTACTGTTGTAACAGATAAATCTGAAACTTTGTTAAAATAAATCAATATCTAATTTAAAATCAGTTGCACATCATGGGCATGAAAACTTCTTCATGGGAATGAAACATTTCTGACCAATCAAGTATACATTCATGGACATGAAAACTTCCTCATGGGCATGAAACGTTTCTGAATATCCCATCTCTTTTGATGCCTCTTCATGATCATGAACTATATATCATGACCATGATTTCCATCTGCAATCCGATTACCCATTTCAAATCTTTTTCTTTCAACTCAATTTATCTATGGATTCCACTAAGAAAATGTCTTAGATCCAAACATGAAAGTTTAAGTCCTCATTACAAGGAACAACCTTCACTTGTTAGTTTCCGGAAATGACATCAAGAACATATTATAAATCTGCCTCAAACTTTCCATTTTCTAACAAAGAGTACACCTTAGAGTCAAAACTTGGGATCTCATATGCAGAAATAAGCAACAACTCACCTTTCACTCACAAAAGAATATTCACTTAAGAACAAGGGTAAGTGTATCACTCCATTCCAACAAAATCATAAGCATGCTTGACATTTGATATCAACCTAACATTAACACAACATACATCAATGATGATAATCAAAAGGTCTTTTATTTGGGTTGTAATGGGGCTAGAGACAAGGTATGTCAAGTAAAGCCAAATAAGGTAAAGTGTCAAAAGCTAGTAGGAACCATTATAAATCATACACAACACCATACATCCTCCCCACACATGGATTTCTAAATTTTTTTCCAACAAAATTCATGAATAGTCGAATGAAGAAGGATCACACAAACACAAAAACATAAGTATGCTCACAGATAACTTTTTTTCTTTTCTTTTCTTTTTTTTTCTTTTTTTTAGAGAGCTAAGATAGATAATATAAATATATAAGCAACCAAAATCCTTCTTCAAAAATTTCTTGAATGACTAACAAGTAAGCAACAAAACCCAATATTTTCCCAAAAGTAATGAGCAAAAGTTAACCCATCTCACACACCTTATTACTCCCTCAACTTCCTACTAGCCTTTGACAATTGGGATCAAGTATATGTAAGGCTACATAAGAAAAAAAAGGTCTAGGCAAGTAATGTGGTATGTCACCCAAAAAAATAGGATTAAGCTCAAAGGGGTAACTAATTGATCATATATAAAGGGTGTGGTAATTTGAATAATAATTGGTTATTCCTAAATGCCTTTATCATCTTATCATCAAATAATGTCATGCATTTAAGGAAAGGTCTCAAACAAGTGCTAGCAATGCAAATAACATGTGGACACTCAAGCAAACGAATATAAAATGCAAATGATATGCATATAGGCTCAAAATTTCACTTGGTGGTAAAACATAGTCAATCCCAAGCAAAAGTCTCTTTAATGCACCTACTTGTACTCAAAGCATGGAAACCAAATCTTCTTGCACATATTCATGTCCTTTTAATTACTTACAACATTCAATAAGTCTACTAGTTTCAACTCGCTAGTTGATGTGTGTGCACAAGAACTTAGCATATCACTTCTCAGTCAAAATCATCAGAAACACAAGAGTACTATAGCATGTAAGGGTGCATCAAGCCAACTTTTAACAAGTAATAATTTCACAAGGCTAGAATTATTTTTTGATTTTTTCATTTTTTTCAAATTTTTTTTGGATTTTTTTAATAATAATTCTACTAATTCCCTCCCCCATACCTAAATCATGCATTGTCCTCAATGTATGGAAATGAGAGAAAAATGACTAAGTAAAAGGACGAGAATACCTGATAAAGGCAAGACGGAGGAATAGAACTAACTATTATATACAACAAGGTAACTTACTTGAGTCACGCATCAATGAGGTGGATCACCTCCTCCTCATAATCAACTGGCAGTTCTAAAAATGGTTTAAGGCATTGCCCATTAACTTTAAATGTTTCACCAGTTTTAGGATTTTCAATTTTAATAGCACCATGAGGAAAAACAACTTTAACAACATATGGACCCTCCCATCTAGATCGCAGTTTTCCAGGAAATAAGTGCAGCCTAGAGTTGTATAAAAGAACTTTTTGACCAGGAGAAAAATATTTTCTCAGAATAGATTTATCATGCAAAAGTTTAGTTCTTTCCTTATAAATCTTAGCATTTTCATAGGCATCATTCCTGATTTCTTCTAACTCAGACAATTGTAACTTCCTATGACTACCAGCTGTGGGTAAATCAAAACTCAACTCTTTAATGGCCCAAAAAGCTCTATGTTCAAGTTCAACGGGAAGATGACATGCCTTACCAAACACAATCCTATAAGGATACATACCCAAAATAGTCTTAAAAGCAGTGCGATAAGCCCAAAGTGCATCTATCAATTTAACAGACCAGTCTTTCCTATTTGAATTGACAGTTTTCTCTAGAATTTGTTTAATCTGCCTATTAGAGACCTCAGCCTGACCACTAGTTTGAGGATGGTAGGGTGTGGCTAACTTATGAGTGATGGAATACTTCCTCAAAAGAGACTCAAATTGATGGTTTTTGAAATGCTTACCTTGGTCACTAATTATAGCTCTAGGCGTACCAAATCTAGAAACGATATTCTCCTTTAAGAACTTAAGAACTACTTTGTTATCATTAGACTTAGTTGGTATGGCTTCGACCCATTTAGAGACATAATCAACCGCTAAGAGAATGTAGAGGTTACCAAAAGAATTAGGAAATGGACCCATAAAATCTATTCCCCAAACATCAAAGATCTCAATAACTAAGATTGGATTCATTGGCATCATGTTTCTTCTAGTTATCTTTCCTAAATGTTGATACCTACTACAAGCGGCATAAAATTCAGTAGAATATTTAAACAGATTGGGCAAGTAGAAACCAGATTGAAGTATTTTAGCAGCAGTCTTTTTAGCACTAAAGTGACCTCCACAAGCCTGATCATGACAAAAAGAAAGTATACTTCTAAACTCATGGTTTGGAACACACCTCCTAATGATTTGGTCCGGACAATACTTAAAAAGATAGGGATCATCCCAAAAGAAATATTTGACTTGTGAGAGAAATTTGGATTTATCTTGCTTAGACCAATGAGAAAGAATATCACCAGTGACAAGGTAGTTAACGATATCAGCAAACCAAGGAGTGGTAGAGATGGAAAGAAGGTGTTCATCAGGAAAAGACTCATTCTAAGGCATATCAATGGTGGACTCCACTACTAGTCGGGAAAGATGATCAGCAACAACATTTTAGAACCCTTTTTATCCCTAATTTCTAGGTCAAACTCTTGGAGCAACAAGACCCACCTAATCAATCGGGATTTTGAGTCTTTCTTAGAGAAGAGATATCTAAGAGCAGAGTGGTCAGTGTAAAAAATGATTTTGGAACCTATAAGATACGACCTGAACTTTTCAAGAGCAAAAACGACAGCTAAAAGTTCTTTTTCAGTGGTGGAGTAGTTGAGTTGAGCATCATTTAGAGTCTTACTAGCATAGTATATGACATGAGGTATCTTATTAATTCTTTGTCCTAAAACTTCTCCTACATCATAATCAGACGCGTCACACATAAGCTCAAAAGGTTGATTCCAATTAGGGGACTGAATGATAGGGGCTGAGGTCAACTCTTTCTTAAGATGATCAAATGATTGCATACATTCATTAGAAAATTCAAATTTTATGTCCTTAGAAAGAAGATTGGTCAATGGTCTAGCCTTTTTGCTAAAATCTTTAATGAAACGCCTATAAAAGCCAGCATGCCCTAAAATGGAACGAATTTCTTTGATTGATTTTGGTGGAGGTAGATTAGCAATGAGATCAATTTTAGCTTTATCAACTTCAATTCCTTTTGACGAAATTTTATGACCAAGAACAATTCCTTCTTTAACCATGAAATGACACTTTTCCCATTTAAGAACAAGATTTATTTCTTTACATCGTTTTAAAACTAAGTCAAGATGATGAAGACACTGATGAAAAGAAGAACAAAAAATGGAAAAGTCATCTATAAAGATTTCTAGGAATTCTCCTACCATGTCAGAGAAAATGCTCATCATGCATCTTTGAAAGGTGGCAGGGGCGGTGGTTAGACCAAAAGCTAAACGACGATAGGCAAAGGTTCCAAAAGGACAAGTGAATGTGGTCTTTTCTTGATCCTCATGAGCAATGGGAATTTGAAAATAGTCAGAAAAACCATCTAGAAAGCAATAGTATGAGTGACCTGCTAACCTTTCTAAGATTTGATCAATGAAGGGTAGAGGAAAATGATCTTTTCTAGTGGCAGCATTTAGTTTCCTATAATCAATACACATTCTCCAACCAGATTGGACACGAGTGGGAACTAATTCATCATCCTCATTGACAACTACAGTGATCCCTGACTTTTTAGGCACTACTTGAACATGACTGACCCAAGAACTATCAAATATATGATAGATGATTCCATTATCTAGACATTTTAGGATTTCTTTCCTAACAACTTCCTTAAGAATCGGGTTTGTTAGGAATAATTCATGTTAAGAATATAATTTTACTTATACTTCTTGTATATCCTGATTTTATAAAGGACTTAGCACCTTGTATAGGAAATATGTGTTAGACAGTTATCTGTAAGGTTTAGTCAGGAATGAACAGTGTATCGGAGACTACATGTCAGGAACAGAGAGCAAATCCTGATGAAGGTCTAATACTGATGGTGATCAGATACTGATGTAGTGTGCAAGTCCTGATATCAGTCGTGTTACTGATGATGTCATTATGGATGCTGCAGAAACTGGCAAGTGCTATAAAACAGGATCTTTGTTTGAAGGGAAGAATTTTCTATTGATGGAAACTATCAACTGGACGGCAGAACATTGTCATGTATAGATTATCTTTCTGTTATTAGTTGATAGGTAGCATTATAAATACTCTCTCTATGTCATTGTAAGATAAGTGTACGTGAGTTCGTTGGAGTCGTGAGTTCATGTGTGAAAGTGCGTAGCTCTGTATAAGGTTTGTATTCGAGAGTTCGAAACAAACAGAGAGAGAGTTTTATTTTGTCAGTAGCTGCTAAAGGTATTTGTACACCTTTGGTAGAGTTTGTATTTGATCTTATTAATACAAACAGAGTTTGATTCATTCGTTTATTCTTGTTCATATAACCAAGCAAAAATCAGACACGATTATATAACTTGTATTCAACCCCCCCTTCTACAAGTTATTCGAGTTAACAATTGGTATCAGAGCAGGTTGATTTCGAATAATCATAAAGATCTGCAATCATGTCTGGTTACAAGGATGGGAATACTAAGATTCCTATGCTCAAGAGAAACGAATATACTCTATGGGAAGTAAAGATGTTGCATCATCTGGAAGCAACAGATCCTGATTATCTTGACAGAATCAGAGATGGACCTTTTGTTCCAACAAAGGTCGTTGGACAAGCAACTGTTGATGGTGTGTGTAACACCCCCAGATCCGGGGTCCGGGATCGGGTCGTTACGGTCTTATTTTCCATGATTGATACTTTGCTTAAGTCCACAATAAATAAATCACATGCTGTGACCCCACAATAATATCCACTCACACACACACAGTTATAGTCCCAGAGATGAAATTGAAATAAGTCTCACATTACGGGCTTACGAATAAAAGTTATTACAAGCCAAAAGGATAACATCATAAGTTTAAGAGTTTTGCCGTTGATTAATCATTATTGATACATATAATTAGACTGGTAAACCAAAGGCTGCTGATCTATGCTACCTCAGCAATGGCAGCGATGATATCAGCGGGTAGTCCTGTGGGTCGGGTAACCTGCTTGCGCCGAGTGCGCCTGACGCGAGCCATGTGACCTAGCTGTTGTTGTAACATAATAAATAAGCAAGGGTGAGCAATAGCCCACCAACAATATATAACTGTGCAGTAATATATAAGACAGTTCAAAGATATGTTTTGAAATCATATGCCATGCATTTGCGAAAATAGTGCCAGTTTAATATAAAGGATGAAGTTACACGGTAACTCAACAGATATATATTTCGTAGAAGCATATGCTGTGCCAAAATAAGCAGGATAGCATCATTTTTATAAAAGATAGGAACTTGCAAGAAAGATATTGAAATACTTTTCAACTCTGCCAACCATGATGATGTTGCAGAAAATTTCCAACATTGAGTGATGAACTAATACTGGAGTTTGACGCGCCAGGAGACATAGCATTTACACGATGATCAGTCGCATGTTATGCTCCCCACCTCTTGTTTACTACATGTAGAAGGAAGCACCGACGGATTTACTTGTCTACCGCCCTCTGGAACCCCCTCGGCCAACGGTTGGGCCATTTGCTGGACCGGCGCCACTGGGTCACTTACACATCTCCTAGTTCATTTCACATCCATAACTTTGAAACGTAAAGTTCGTCCCCCTTTCCCCAAGTATAATACTTGTTGATAAGACTCCACAAAGTAGTCGTATCTAATTGGAAAGGAAAATTCACCAATATTTCCCAAGCTGCTGCTTGTTAATGGATACCAACTTGTTCCAACATTCCTACCCCTCGAATAATGAGTGGGTACACATAATTCCATGAATAATAGCAACCAAGTTGCGAGTGAAACGAATAATTTATGACCGGGCAGTCACAAGATAAATAACATTTCTCAAGTAAGGTTCCCATATAATAGAAACGAAGGAAGAATGGAATTACTGAGAACCTTCCTTGATAATATAATAATATTAATAAGACTCTGTAATAATTTATATAATGTTCAAAGATCGATGATACTATGTGAATGAAGTAACTCATCTTTGAAACGAGTTCGAAGAATTAAATAAATATTCCAAGAATATTTATTAAGTCAGAGATATTGGAAAAGTGTTGCTCAGAGTAATCTTTGAATAAATATTCAGGATAATATTCATTGAACGAATAATGAATATTCAAATTAATAATAATGTTTATTGATGAAATAAACATCAAATGGATATTTGAGATAATATTCATTGAATCGATAAAGAATATTCAACTCAAGAAGGATACTTATTGATGAAATAATTATCGACTGAATATTTGAGACAATATCCATTGAATAAATAATGAATATTCAGCTTAATAATATTTATCGAGGAAATAATTATCGAATGAATATTTGAAATTATGTTCAATAATTGAATCGACTTTAAATGAATGTCGAAGATAATATTTATCGCCTCAAGGGAATATTCCAAATAATATTTATCGAATAACTGGAGTTCGAATCAATGTGCAACTAATATTTATAAAATAAATAGAGATTGAATGAATATTCGAAATAATATTTATTTAAATAAATAAGGCTCGAATGAATATTAAAATAATATTCATTAATAAATAAACTCGAATGAATATTCAAAATAATATCTATTGAGTAAATAAGAATGAATATTCTTTAAGTAAATAACTTAACTGAGGGTTCGAATTAATATTCGAATATTAAATCAACCTTAGATGAATATTAAAGATAATGTTCATCGAATAAATAAATATCTGATGAATAATCCGAACTATATTTATCAAATAATCTCAAGGAATATTACAATAATATTCGCCAGATAATAAATGGAAAATATTTATTTAATATTTTCCTCTGAAAATAATTTCAATATATCAAGGAATATCGACTCCCGGTCTACAATCAAAGAATGAGATTCAACTACCCTTCGCTTAAGGGTCTTAGTAATTTCCAGCTTATAACTGATATATTAACTATCTAGCTTATAAGCCAACAATAATTTAGGGAACAAGTATATCAATATGACTTTTGAAAGTAGGCATGCATGCTATGGCATATGTATAACAGAAAGCATATATAGATATTCACAACAACAGCCTTTAAAAAGGATTTGAAACTTGCCTGGAAAGCGAGTGCGGGTAAGGGTGGTGGTAGCGTGTCCCGGGTCATCCTGACGATCTATAAATAGCCAAGGCATTCAGGATTAATCACTTAATACTTTACAAGATTAAATATAGACTTCACTTAAGTCGAAACACGTTTTCGAATTATCTCGTTATACACCTCTTAGTGTAACTCTTTTTATCACCGATGCGGTTCGACATACGTTCGCTATTATGACCCGTCATTGAACCCACACCTAATACGTACTTAAGCCATGTAAGTTTTAATATCGATTATTTACGAATCAAGATTGTACTACGAGTTTTAACCTTGATTCGAACATTTTTATAAAATCGTAAAATGATCCATTCGACATGTGGTTTCTTCTCACACCTTCCTTTTTACCTCTAGTATTTAATTATCATCATTCTCCACTGATTAAATATTATTAAAGGGGATCAATTTTGATTACGAACTTTCGTTACCGTTTTCGAACCACTTTTAGTAATTCGGCCATAACTCCTAAACCGTAAATCCATTTCACGCGATCTTTATATCGAAACGAAGCTTATAACATGAACTAGCTTTTTATGACAAGTTTCAAAACTGGACAGAAACTTCAAGTTACTGTCATGCACGGTTTTCAAGATCTAACAGATTTTCGGCATTACGACGACTATGTTTACATGCTTTCCGAGTTCATAAATCCACAACCAAGCCACACCGGGCATAATACCATTTTATACACATGATACTTAACACATCAGTCCCAGAACACCATATCTTAACCAATATATAATCATGGGTTCATAGCTACTAAAACAACCAACATAATCTAGTAATCATGCTTATAACATCCTTATGATCAAAACTCATCCAAAACATCAAATCTTAAAAATAAGGTTAGAGTTTCTTGAGATGATTACCTTCCTTGGAGTATGTATTAACTTAACAAGCCTTAATTTGCCTTTCTCTAACCTTAATGAAGCTTGAATCTCCAAAAGAAAGCAAGAAACAAAGTTAGTCTCTTGAAATCACTATTTATCATCATCTTCCTTAATTTTTCTTACCTAGTAAACCTTGGAATTAAATCAAGGGAAAATTATCTTACCTCTTTCTCACTTCTAGGAAGCCATGGAAATTTTCTTGAGATTTTTGAGTGAGTGGAAGTTGGACTTGGAAAAAATCAATTCTTGCTTGATATGGAAGGGCCGAATGTTTCTTTGTCAAGGGGGGGGGGGGGTCTGCGTTGCTTTCTCTTGCTTTTTGTGTTATAATATTATGTAAGGTATGGTATATAACTTGTGTAAGATCAGCACCTTACTTGTCCCTTGCCAAAGTCAATGCTACTATTTCACTTTTTGACATTTAAACCACCTTTATCCAAGTTTCATGGAACTAGGTTTGTAATCTAGTTGGATTATGTAACTAGTTAGTTAGATTTGTAACTAACACTTATACTATTGGTTACTATCATGCCATGCACGTCCCCATGCATGCATCTTGTCCTTAGCTCGTTTTTTTTATCCGGTTATTGCTTAATTTGGTTGATCGCTCGAGCGAATATCTCGAGGATTTATCGATAGGATTTTACCGGGAATCCTCTTAATAATTATAACTAATGTATTTAATCCTCCTTTATAAATCTTGCACTTTAATTCCTTAAATCCTTTAAATAATTTCTTAAGTCAATCAGTGTCCAGGGAATTCTCGGGAAAATAAAAGTGCTAATCTTCTAAATCCGATATTGTTTACATACACTCTTTTTACCCCTGGATCATGAATATGAACTCGAAAACTCGTTCTGAATACTTCTATATAGCGTCGTCTAACAATATTCTTACTACCACTGAAAACACTATTCATCCTTTATTCCCTTTTTATTCCTTATAATTATAAAAAGTGTCCTTGTCCTCTTTCGAGCGTTCCTTAACCCTTTCACGGAACCACTGGACCAATAACGGATATCAATTTGGATATCGTGAGAATATCTCTCTCGTTTGGAATTAACATATCTCATTTTCCTAGGAGATAGATTATTCTTATTTATGCTGTCAACTCATAACATTCTCCATGGCATATAAACATTAGAACCCAATTCCATTCTATTTGCATTTATCAGAACACTGTTACATTGCAGTCGTAACCAATATTCCTTCTTACATCATTACATAATAAAAGTTTTTAATTCTATCAAAACTCTGGGTTCTTACAGTCTCCCCTCCTTAAAAGGATTCCGTCCCGGAATCAGTCTGAAAACAAATGGGGATATTTCTCTTGCATTGCGCTTTCTAGTTCCCAGGTTGATTCTTCTATGTTGTGGTTTTGCCACAAAACTCTGACTAGCTTGATGACCTTGTTCCGGAGCACTTGTTCCTTTCGTTCTATGATCTCTACAGGCTGTTCCACATAGGTCAAGTCTGGTTGCATGTCCACTTGCTCATATTCCACTATATGTTTGGCATCTGGGTTATACTTCCTCAGCATTGAGACATAGAACACATTGTGCACTTGCTGCAGGTTCGGGGGTAATGCCAGTTCATAAGCTAGCTCCCCAATTCGCCTTAGGATCTCAAATGGGCCAATATATCTAGGGCTCAACTTCCCTTTCTTTCCAAACCTCATTAAACCCTTCCAAGGAGACACCTTCAAGAACACTAGGTCTCCCACTTCATATTCTTTTTCTTTCCGAGCTAAGTCGGCATATTTCTTTTGTCGATCCTGTGCTGCTACCAGTCGACCTCTGATTAAATCCACTGCATCCTTCGTCCGTTGGACCATCTCAGGTCCGAGCATCTTTCGCTCCCCAACTTCATCCCAATATAATGGAGATCGGCATTTCCTTCCATAAAGGGCCTCGTAAGGCGGCATTCCTATGCTTGAAGGAAAGCTGTTGTTGTAGGAGAACTCAATCAATGGCAAGTGATCATCCCAATTTCCTTTAAAGTCTATAGCACAGACTCTCAACATATCTTTTAGTGTCTGGATGGTCCTTTCACTTTGCCCGTCTGTCTGGGGATGGTAAGCTGTACTCATGTTTAGCCTGGTTCCCACACATTCCTGAAAGCTCCTCCAAAACCTGGAGTTAAATCTGGGATCTCTGTCGGACACTATGGCGACTGGGACTTCATGTTGCGCCACTATCTCTTTGAGGTAGATGTCTACTAGCCTATCGACCGTGTACCTTTCGTTGATCGGTAGGAAGTGAGCTGACTTTGTTAGTCGGTCTATAATCACCCATATGGCATCTTGATTTGCTTTGGTCCTTGGCAAACCTACTACGAAGTCCATAGCTATATGTTCCCATTTCCATTCGGGAATCTCTAAGGGGTGCAGAAGTCCACTGGGCCTCTGATGCTCTGCTTTCACTTTCTGGCAAGTCAAGCATTTGCTTACCCACTCTGCCACGTCCTTTTTCATGTTGGGCCACCAGTAGTACTCTTTCAAATCCCTGTACATCTTGGTGCTACCGGGGTGCACTGAGTACCTTGAGCTGTGTGCCTCATATAAAATTTCCTCCTTGAGTTCCTGATCATTTGGGATCCATATCCTCCACATGTATCTCATGATCCCTTCTTTATCTTTTTCACACTTGATTTCCTCACCAGTCATTAACTCCTTAGCTGAGTTCTTTTCTGCTTCTATTACCCTTTCCTGGCATAGCCTAATCTTTTCCAACAATGGAGGCTGGATTCGAATTTCCATCAATTTTTCTTGACCTTCTTCAGGTATCTTAACCTCAATTTCCAACTTTTCCAAGTCTTTTATCAATTCTTCCTCTGCAGTTATTATTTTGAGTTTTTCTTTCCTACTAAGGGCGTCAGCCACCACATTGGCTTTGCCCGGGTGATAACGAATCTCACAGTCGTAATCCTTGATTAGTTCTAGCCATCTCCTCTGGCGCATGTTAAGCTCTTTTTGTGTAAAAATGTACTTGAGGCTCTTATGGTCAGTGTAAATCTCACACTTCTCTCCATACAAGTAATGCCTCCAAATCTTTAAGGCAAAAACAATTGCTGCCAATTCCAGATCATGGGTGGGGTATCGGATCTCGTAATCCTTCAATTGTCTTGACGCATATGCTATCACCTTACCGTGCTACATAAGCACGCATCCCAATCCTTTATGCGAAGCATCACTGTAAATCACGAAATCTCCTTTTCCATCAGGCAACGCCAATACTGGGGCCGTTACCAACCTCTTCTTCAGCTCTTGAAAACTTTTCTCGCATTTTTCAGTCCATTCAAATTTCTCGGTTTTACGGGTAAGTCGAGTTAACGGGGCTGCAATCTTTACAAAATCTTGGACAAATCGTCTATAATATCCTGCTAACCCTATGAAACTCCTTACCTCTGTTGGAGTGGTTGGTCATTCCCAATTTGAAACTGTCTCTATTTTGGAGGGGTCAACTAGCACTCCTTCTTTGTTGATTACGTGCCCTAAAAATTGCACCTCATTTTTCCAGAACTCACACTTCGAAAATTTGGCATATAACTGCTCCTTCCTGAGTATTTCTAGGGTTATCCTCAAATGTTCGGCGTGTTCTTCCTCTGTCTTTGAGTAGATAAGGATATCATCATTGAAAACTATCACGAACTTATCCAAATATTCTTTGAACACTCTGTTCATCAAATCCATGAAGGCTGCTGGGGCGTTGGTTAATCCAAATGACATTACCAAGAACTCATAATGTCCATATCTCGTACGGAATGCAGTCTTCGGGATGTCTTCAGGTTTAATCTTTAATTGGTGATATCCGGTTCTCAAATCAATCTTAGAGAAATACACAGCTCCTCTTAGCTGGTCAAACAAGTCGTCAATTCTGGGTAACGGGTACTTGTTCTTTATGGTTAACTTGTTCAACTCTCGATAGTCGATGCATAACCTCATACTCCCGTCCTTTTTCTTAACAAACAACACTGGCGCGCCCCACGGCGACACGCTGGGTCTTATCATACCCTTATCTAACAATTCCTGCAATTGTTTCGCTAATTCTTTCATCTCCACTAGGGCTAACCGATATGGGGCCTTTGAAACGGGCGCCGTCCCCGGGGCTAACTCGATAGCAAATTCTATTACCCGGTGGCAACCCGGAAAGGTCTTGCGGAAATACATCTTCGAATTCATTGACTACTGGGATGTCTTGTATCTTGGGTGATTCTTTCTGAGTGTCGATAACGTAAGCTAAATATGCCTCATTCCCTTTTCGCAACAATTTCTTAGTTTGTGCCATGGTTAATTAGAATGTTCTGGGTCTGTCGTATCCCTTTAAACACTAACTCTTTCTTTCCTGGGGTTTTAAACTTAACTTTCTTCCCTTTACAATCTATTTGCGCATTATTACGAGACAACCAGTCCATACCCAAAATAACATCGAATTCCCCTAGCTTAAAAGGGATCAAATCAACACAGAAGGATCGTCCTCCTATTTCTATTTTGCAATCGGGTTGAATCTGATTAACTGGAACGACTTCCTGATTAGCTATCTCTACTTGCAAAGACTCCCTTAGCGGTTGAGTTTTAAGTTTCAATTTATGTGCAAAATCTCTAGATATAAAAGACTTAGTTGCTCCAGAATCAAACAAAACATTTGCACTGACTGAATTGAGGGAAAATGTACCTGCTATCACTTCCGTGTCTCTCACGGCATCTTGCACTGTCATGTTAAAAGTCCTAGCAGTTGGTGGTCGGTTAGAGGCAGCCTTGCTTGCCCCTGAAACCGCTGGTTTGTTCATTGGGCAGTCCTTCCTCATGTGCCCTGGACGTCCACACTGGAAACAGGTATTGCTCTTACTAGCAGTAGGATTAACCGCGGTACACCTGTTGGAGTAGTGACCCACTCGTCCACACTTATAACAGACGGATTGCTTCTGATTGCATACTCCAGGGTGCCTTTTTCCACAAGTTGTGCATGCTGGTAGTGGAGGTCTGGAAGGGTGAGAACGGGACATTCCTAACTGCTGGCCGCCCTGGCTCACAGTTGCACTCACAGATGGTTTAATCCCACCACTCCTCCCAGGTAGGGATACTGCTCCTCGATTGAACCTATTCGGGGGTCTTCCTCCTGCGGAACCTCCGCCCATACTAGCATGCTTTCTCTTTAATCCCCCTTTTTCTCTTTATCTCTGTGCCTGATCACTACCTGCTTCCACAATGGTCGCCTTTTACACCAAGGTGGCATAATCATTAATCTCTAAAACTGCCACTCTGTTCTGAATCCACTGTTTCAGCCCTTGCTGAAACCTGCTAGCTTTCTTTTCTTCAGTGTCCACAAACTCTGGTACAAATCGTGATAACTCAGTAAACTTGGCTTCATAATCAGCCACTGTCATATTGTTCTGCTTCAGTTCCAAGAACTTAAGTTCCATCTGGGTTCTCATGAACCTTGGGAAGTACTTCTCCAAAAACAACTGTTTAAACCTATCCCAGGTTACAATAGCATCGGTTTCCATATTCTTCTTGGCTTCCCACCAATAATTGGCTTCTCCCTTTAGCAAGTAGGTAGCAAAGACAGTCTTTTGGGCCTCCTCAATACTCAGAATCTCGAAAGATTTCTCCATTTCCTTAACCCAGGCTCTTGCCTCAACGGGATCAGCCGATCCGTGATACTCTGGGGGTTTGAGGGACTTGAAGGCCCTAAAGGAATTGGCCATAGTGGTATTGTTTCCTTGGGGTGGTTGGGGGTATTGGTTCAAATTTTGCCTTAGTAAATCCATAAATTGTCCCATGGGGTTTCCACCCTGGTTCTCCCCCTGATGCTCGACTTCGGCTTCCCCTTCTTCTACTTCCTCTTCAAAATCTGCAGTATAAAAAGTTTCATCCCCCATCCCGTACTGGGAATCTTCTTGTTCATTGTAATCCTGGTCCTGTTCTTCATTATACTCAAGGTCTTCCTCAGGTTGATTGCGACTTTCTTGGTCAGTAGACTCATGAGGCTTAGCCCTAGTACCCATTCTCCTCGGAGGCATTTTACTGAAAATTTGGACAATATTCATTAGGTTTATTCACCTATTTAGAGGGTTTTCCTCACAATATCGATGCATAAATGGATTTAGGATCCCACAGTTCTATATATCATGGCAGTTTTTAATCGAAAGCAGTACATGCAGATATAGGATAATAAACTAGTGATCGCGTCACAAGGAAACTGAAATGACTGAAAAGGGAAATAAATATATACCAAGTACCAAACGGTACAATATCCGACATACAACAACAGTTTTAAAAGAAATACAACCATCCGAATAGTAACTAGTCAAAAGTGAGATAAGCTGTCTATCTGTCTAGTCTGCAACAGGGAACTACAAGCTGAAACTATCCCTACCAAAAGTTGGCACTACTATGACCGTACAAGACTAGACAACTAGACCAATAAATCACTAACACTGCAATCAGCCACGACGGCGGGCCAAAGCTCGAACCCTCCTCATAGCAAGGCGGAAAATCTCCTCTGCATCAGCCCTGGATGCCATGCCCTGCCCATCACTAGGTAACTGTCGTACCCTCACACGGGTCCTCAGCTCTATGCCGGTCACCTGCCCTGGCACGCCTACCACCCAGGTGCCTCAACCGGGCCTTCCTCTCCGCTGCTAGCTCTCTGCGGGACTCTGCCAGCCTGGCCTCAGCCACGGCTATCTCAGTAGTAAGTCTGGCCACAATGTAGTGGTGAAAACATGCTGGGACTCCCTCAGTCGGAACATGGGGTGGAGGGGCTGGATCTGCTGGAAGGGCAACCTCTGCCTGCTGCGGCTCTGGGGTCAATGCCTCAAACTCATCTGATAATGGCCTCACAGGTAGTGGTGGCGGGGTAGGGGCTCTCTCATCAGAGAGGGGTGGCACATGTAGTCCAGAACTCCCTATAATATCAGCCACGGGCTCATCAACATCTCCCTCGGCACCCTCATCTACATCCTGGTCTAGAACAGCAGCCACACCTGCTCTGTAGTCATGTCAGTATCCTCCTCCATCACCCTAACATCATGAACAAGCTGGGCCTCCTCAGGGTCCTCCACATCAACATCCTCAGCAACTACCTCAGTATCCTCCCCCAAAGTCCTAATCTGAGTCACCACCCAGAAATCCTCCCCCTCATCAGCTACCTCAACGTCCTGTCCTGCCTGGACCTCCTCCGGGTCCTCCTCCTCCTCAGACTCAATGATATCGGTATCAGCATCAACCTGGACCTCAGGGTCCTCCTCCTCTAACTCAACAACATCAGTATCAGCATCTGAATCTACCATCGCCGAGCCCTCGGTGGCCTGGATCGCCTCATCGTGCTGCCTCTCATACTCCTCCGGATCCGAGATGTCGCCCGCCTACACAATGACGAATTATATTACTATCATGATACTTAAAAGTTCCCATAAGGGTTTTAAGTGAACTTGGCAAGAGTTCTTATTATATTAGTGAATTTATTATTGTATAACGTCGCATCATCTCTTGGGGTATATAACTCTCTCTCTGATACCATTTCTGTAACACCCCCAGATCCGGGGTCCGGGATCGGGTCGTTACGTTCTTATTTTCCATGATTGATACTTTGCTTAAGTCCACAATAAATAAATCACATGCTGTGACCCCACAATAATATCCACTCACACACACACAGTTATAGTCCCAGAGATGAAATTGAAATAAGTCTCATATTACGGGCTTACGAATAAAAGTTATTACAAGCCAAAAGGATAACATCATAAGTTTAAGAGTTTTACCGTTAATTAATCATTATTGATACATATAATTAGACTGGTAAACCAAAGGCTGCTGATCTATGCTACCTCAGCAATGGCAGCGATGATATCAGCGGGTAGTCCTGTGGGTCGGGTAACCTGCTTGCGCCGAGTGCGCCTGACGCGAGCCATGTGACCTAGCTGTTGTTGTAACATAATAAATAAGCAAGGGTGAGCAATAGCCCACCAACAATATATAACTGTGCAGTAATATATAAGACAGTTCAAAGATATGTTTTGAAATCATATGCCATGCATTTGCGAAAATAGTGCCAGTTTAATATAAAGGATGAAGTTACAAGGTAACTCAACAGATATATATTTCGTAGAAGCATATGCTGTGCCAAAATAAGCAGGATAGCATCATTTTTATAAAAGATAGGAACTTGCAAGAAAGATATTGAAATACTTTTCAACTCTGCCAACCATGATGATGTTGCAGAAAATTTCCAACATTGAGTGATGAACTAATACTGGAGTTTGACGCGCCAGGAGACATAGCATTTACACGATGATCAGTCGCATGTTATGCTCCCCACCTCTTGTTTACTACATGTAGAAGGAAGCACCGACGGATTTACTTGTCTACCGCCCTCTGGAACCCCCTCGGCCAACGGTTGGGCCATTTGCTGGACCGACGCCACTGGGTCACTTACACATCTCCTAGTTCATTTCACATCCATAACTTTGAAACGTAAAGTTCGTCCCCCTTTCCCCAAGTATAATACTTGTTGATAAGACTCCACAAAGTAGTCGTATCTAATTGGAAAGGAAAATTCACCAATATTTCCCAAGCTGCTGCTTGTTAATGGATACCAACTTGTTCCAACATTCCTACCCCTCGAATAATGAGTGGGTACACATAATTCCATGAATAATAGCAACCAAGTTGCGAGTGAAACGAATAATTTATGACCGGGCAGTCACAAGATAAATAACATTTCTCAAGTAAGGTTCCCTTATAATAGAAACGAAGGAAGAATGGAATTACTGAGAACCTTCCTTGATAATATAATAATATTAATAAGACTCTGTAATAATTTATATAATGTTCGAAGATCGATGATACTATGTGAATGAAGTAACTCATCTTTGAAATGAGTTCGAAGAATTAAATAAATATTCCAAGAATATTTATTAAGTCAGAGATATTGGAAAAGTGTTGCTCGGAGTAATCTTTGAATAAATATTCAGGATAATATTCATTGAACGAATAATGAATATTCAAATTAATAATAATGTTTATTGATGAAATGATCATCAAATGGATATTTGAGATAATATTCATTGAATCGATAATGAATATTCAACTCAAGAAGGATACTTATTGATGAAATAATTATCGACTGAATATTTGAGACAATATCCATTGAATAAATAATGAATATTCAGCTTAATAATATTTGTCGGGGTGAAGGCCCTAAATAATCAAAAATAAATACGGCTTGCTCAAAATACTGATCTCCAAATATTTGGCCCTAAATACTGATGGGACGCGTTGTTTCGTGCTCCGTATTGCAGGGATACGATGCTTCGTGCTCCGTATTGCAAGGATACGATGCTCCGTGCTCCGTATTGTAGGATATACGGTACTCCGTGACACGTGATAGACACAGATACGGTGATCCGTCCAACGTGATACACAACCTATTTTTTTCCCTTAGTGCATCTGCGTTGTTCTTGTTTATACTCTGTTTACTCAACTTGCAACAAAGACCAAGAACTCAAGAACACAAACAATTATTTCTCTATTGTTCCAATAAAGTGCTATTCATCGGAAAAAAGGAGATGCGCCTGGCGGCGCCGGAAAAGATAAAGAAATTTCAAACTCAAAAGTTGCACTTATCTCATCAAATTCAACACTATCCAGTACTCTTGTGTACATCCACTTGGTTTGTTTCATATGTGTTTGGATTAGAGAAGTCGAGTTCCCGGAAAAGTTTGATCCCGTCTAGTGGCCAATTATACATGCGTTTACTATGGAAGCATGTGGAGAATCAATAGCTCCTATGGAAATTAGTAAAGATGGACATCTGGTTAAGTGGGTATTGAAAAATTATGGCCTAACCAACTCGTTAACATGGGAGAAGGAATCCAGTATTGGATTGCAAGCAGAAGCTCAAGATATTGATTCAATAGATATTGGTTTGTCTCCTGGCGGCGCTGGAGAGTCCTTGTTTTTACCTCGATTCTCGAAGCTCAGGATAAAGAAACTATATATAATACGTAACATGAGTTAACGTGATAGCCATAGAGACGGAACACGATTCAACGTGTTAGTTCTCTAAATAGGGCCATAATTCCGCTTTTCAGTATTTTGGGCCACTAAGTTTCAATAATGATTATTTTGGTAATTTTCTCTATTTATCGAGGAAATAATTATCGAATGAATATTTGAAATTATGTTCAATAATTGAATCGACTTTAAATGAATGTCGAAGATAATATTTATCGTCTCAAGGGAATATTCCAAATAATATTTATCGAATAACTGGAGTTCGAATCAATGTGCAACTAATATTTATAAAATAAATAGAGATTGAATGAATATTCGAAATAATATTTATTTAAATAAATAAGGCTCGAATGAATATTAAAATAATATTCATTAATAAATAAACTCGAATGAATATTCAAAATAATATCTATTGAGTAAATAAGAATGAATATTCTTTAAGTAAAAAACTTAACTGAGGGTTCGAATTAATATTCGAATATTAAATCAACCTTAGATGAATGTTAAAGATAATGTTCATCGAATAAATAAATATATGATGAATAATCCGAACTATATTTATCAAATAATCTCAAGGAATATTACAATAATATTCGCCAGATAATAAATGGAAAATATTTACTTAAATATTTTCCTCTGAAAATAATTTCAATATATCAAGGAATATCGACTCCCGGTCTACAATCAAAGAATGAGATTCAACTACCCTTCGCTTAAGGGTCTTAGTAATTTCCAGCTTATAACTGATATATTAACTATCTAGCTTATAAGCCAACAATAATTCAGGGAACAAGTATATCAATATGACTTTTGAAAGTAGGCATGCATGCTATGGCATATGTATAACAGAAAGCATATATAGATATTCACAACAATAGCCTTTAAAAAGGATTTGAAACTTGCCTGGAAAGCGAGTGCGGGTAAGGGTGGTGGTAGCGTGTCCCGGGTCAGCCTGACGATCTATAAATAGCCAAGGCATTCGGGATTAATCACTTAATACTTTACAAGATTAAATATAGACTTCACTTAAGTCGAAACACGTTTTCGAATTATCTCGTTATACACCTCTTAGTGTAACTCTTTTCATCACCGATGCGGTTCGACATACGTTCGCTATTATGACCCGTCATTGAACCCACACCTAATACGTACTTAAGCCATGTAAGTTTTAATATCGATTATTTATGAATCAAGATCGTACTACGAGTTTTATCGTCCGTTTTCTAAGTTATTAACCAAAGTCATAATCAAGCATGCTTCTAGGGGTTCGTTCGCGTTTAACCTTGATTCGAACATTTTTATAAAATCGTAAAATGATCCATTCGACATGTGGTTTCTTCTCACACCTTCATTTTTACCTATAGTATTTAATTATCATCATTCTCCACTGATTAAATATTATTAAAGGGGATCAATTTCGATTACGAACTTTCGTTACCGTTTTCGAACCACTTTTAGTAATTCGGCCATAACTCCTAAACCGTAAATCCATTTCACGCGATCTTTATATTGAAACGAAGCTTATAACATGAACTAGCTTTTTATGACAAGTTTCAAAACTGTACAGAAACTTCAAGTTAATGTCATGCACGGTTTTCAAGATCTAACAGATTTTCGGCATTACGACGACTATGTTTACATGCTTTCCGAGTTCATAAATCCACAACCAAGCCACACCGGGCATAATACCATTTTATACACATGATACTTAACAAATCAGTCCCAGAACACCATATCTTAACCAATATATAATCATGGGTTCATAGCTACTAAAACAACCAACATAATCTAGTAATCATGCTTATAACATCCTTATGATCAAAACTCATCCAAAACATCAAATCTTAAAAATAAGGTTAGAGTTTCTTGAGATGATTACCTTCCTTGGAGTATGTATTAACTTAACAAGCCTTAATTTGCCTTTCTCTAACCTTAATGAAGCTTGAATCTCCAAAAGAAAGCAAGAAACAAAGTTAGTCTCTTGAAATCAATATTTATCATCATCTTCCTTAATTTTTATTACCTAGTAAACCTTGGAATTAAATCAAGGGAAAATTATCTTACCTCTTTCTCACTTCTAGGAAGCCATGGAAATTTTCTTGAGATTTTTGAGTGAGTGGAAGTTGGACTTGGAAAAAATCAATTCTTGCTTGATATGGAAGGGCCGAATGTTTCTTTGTCAAGGGGGGGGGGTCTGCGTTGCTTTCTCTTGCTTTTTGTGTTATAATATTATGTAAGGTATGGTATATAACTTTAATAAGATCAGCACCTTACTTGTCCCTTGCCAAAGTCAATGCTACTATTTCACTTTTTGACATTTAAACCACCTTTATCCAAGTTTCATGGAACTAGGTTTGTAATCTAGTTGGATTATGTAACTAGTTAGTTAGATTTGTAACTAACACTTATACTATTGGTTACTATCATGCCATGCACGTCCCCATGCATGCATCTTGTCCTTAGCTCGTTTTTTTTATCCGGTTATTGCTTAATTTGGTTGATCGCTCGAGCGAATATCTCGAGGATTTATCGATAGGATTTTACCGGGAATCCTCTTAATAATTATAACTAATGTATTTAATCCTCCTTTATAAATCTTGCACTTTAATTCCTTAAATCCTTTAAATAATTTCTTAAGTCAATCAGTGTCCAGGGAATTCTCGAAAAAATAAAAGTGCTAATCTTCTTAATCCGATATTGTTTACATACACTCTTTTTACCCCTGGATCATGAATATGAACTCGAAAACTCGTTCTGAATACTTCTATATAGCGTCGTCTAACAATATTCTTACTACCACAGAAAACACTATTCATCCTTTATTCCCTTTTTATTCCTTATAATTATAAAAAGTGTCCTTATCCTCTTTCGAGCGTTCCTTAACCCTTTCACGGAACCACTGGACCAATAACGGATATCAATTTGGATATCGTGAGAATATCTCTCTCGTTTGGAATTAACATATCTCATTTTCCTAGGAGATAGATTATTCTTATTTATGCTGTCAACTCATAACATTCTCCATGGCATATAAACATTAGAACCCAATTCCATTCTATTTGCATTTATCAGAACACTGTTACATTGCAGTCGTAACCAATATTCCTTCTTACATCATTACATAATAAAAGTTTTTAATTCTATAAAAAATCTGGGTTCTTACAGTGTGGTTGTTCCAGAACATACAGCAGAGAAGCCAAAATCTGAATGGTCAGATATGGACAAGGAGAATGTTCTTAAAGATGCTAAAGTGAGAAACATATTATTCAACAGTCTTGATTCTGTTCTCACTAACTATGTTCTCTCCTATGAAGGAACTAAGCCTGTCAGGAAGAATATGAGGACACTACTTATACAACAGTATGAGTACTTTGAATCCAAGTCCGGTGAGTCACTTACTGATACCTTTGATAGGTTTACAAAACTCATCAATGAGATGGCCATGCACGGTAAATATTATGACTTGGAGGATATGAATACAAAGTTCATGAAAGCTTTGCCTGATTTCTACAATGAGAAGATATCTGCGATTGAGGAAGCTAATGATCTGGATGAAATATCATTAGAGGAAGTGTATGGAAAACTAAGAGCTTATGAACTTGACAAGCAGCAGAAGAAGAGCAGGAGTGAAGGAAAGATGAAGACTATTGCACTTACTGCTCAATCTGAATTAAAGAGGCTTCCTGAAGAACAGCATGAAGAGATTGCTGTAAAGAACTCAATGAAGAAGAAAAGCAAAGAAAGTTCTGAGTCTGAGACTACTTATATGGACTCTGACAACAATGATTCTGAATCTGAGATGCAGGAACTCTTTGCTATGTTTGCTAAAGCCTTCATGAAAGGAAGATTCAACAGGAGAAGATTTAACAAAGGACCTTTTCAAAAGAAGGAGGAGAAGAAGAGTGACAAAGGCAAAGGGACAATTGTCAAGCTTGATAAGGCCAAGATCAAGTGCTTTAATTGCAGCGAGCTTGGACACTTTGCTAGTGAGTGTAAGAAACCTAGGAATTCAGGAAAAGGTAATGCACTTATGGTAACACAGAAGGATTGGGCTGATTCCAGTGGTTCTGAAGATGAATTGGATTATGACAACATTGCACTGATGGCAAATGTTTCAGACAAACCTGGATCTCCAAAGAAAACTTCTCCATCCTCTGTTAAGGTATCACTTCACTCTCTTGATTCATTTGATAACTTAAATTCTGATGAAATTAGATCTATCCATGCTGAGTTTAAGAATCTTATGACTAATT
Organism: Kitagawia praeruptora; assembly: GCA_037693485.1. Lineage (NCBI taxonomy): Eukaryota > Viridiplantae > Streptophyta > Magnoliopsida > Apiales > Apiaceae > Kitagawia > Kitagawia praeruptora. The sequence goes on along the minus strand of CM075350.1, from coordinate 55,514,468 downwards.
TTAGAATTCTTACTTGTGAAAGAGATGAACTTAAGGTTAAGAATGATAAATTAGTTGATAGAAATAATTTTCTTGAATCTGAGTTAATTCAAATGGAAGAATACAAGTTAAGTTCTGATAAAGCTAAGCATGATTATAGTGTTATTCTTGAGGCTTATGACTATGTCAGGAAAGAACTAGAGGAAGAGAGAGATGTGATTAAGACCATTAACAATTCCAGTAAGAAGACTATGGAAATCTTTGAAAGTGGAATTCGTGGTAAGGTTAATGGTTTAGGTTTTGATAAGGCTAGACAAGAAGAAAAAGTAGCTATTGTCAATGATGATAGTTAGGTAGAAGCTAACACATCTAAATCTGAAGGTAAGAAAATTGTTTCTGAACCTAATCATGTTAAATTTGTTGATTCAAAAGGTACCCCTGTTGTACACAAAAGGATTAACAATAGTAATTCAGATGAGAAAGTGTTAGAGAAACCTAAGAATGTAAACATAGGGTTTCTGTCTAAGTCTTAGTTGAAACAGAGATTAGATGGTCTTTTAGAGTCTAGCAAGATCAAGAGAAATAGGAATGGAAAAGAAGGTATTAACAAAGAGAATAATTATAAGAATGTACCTGATGCACCTAGGAAAAAATGCTATAAGTGTGGAAATCATAATCATTTGGCCCTAGATTGCAATAAAAAACCTTCTTGGAAAACTGAGTCCAGATTCCCCAAGACTCAGAAAATTCAATACCAACCACAAAAAGCTTGTTATCATTGTGGTAGTTTACTTCATTCCATTTACATGTGTAGAGAATATCATGAACTGATTATGACTATTATTCTTTGAAATCTGAAACTCCTAGTCACAAACAGTTTATGAAATTAGAGTCTAAGGTTGACTCTGCAACAGGTAAAATAAAAGCAAAATCTTCAAAGCCTGTCGTTTCTAAATCTAGTAAGAAAGGATCCAATCAAAGTTGGGTCCTAAAAAATTCTAACTAGTTACTTTTTGTTTGCCGGGCACAGGAAAGAAGCATTTAATTATCTTGGACAGTGGACGCTCTGGACATATGACTGGAAAGAAGTCCCTGCTTACAAAGTTTGAGAGGAAAGCTGGCCTAGTAATATCTTTTGGAGATGGCAACAAAGGAGAAACTCTGGGATATGGCTCAATTGTTTTGGGGAATGTCATCATAGAAAATGTAGCACTGGTTGAAGGCTTGAAACATACTCTTTTAAGCAGAAGTCAACTGGGTGATAAAGGTTACAAATCAATCTTAGATAGAGAAGGATGCAAAATCTTGAATATGCAGAATGGAGACATTGTTCTAACTGGTCAAAGACATGGTAACATATATGAAGCCAGCTTAAGTGATACATCTAAAGGAATTGTTAGATGTCTCTACAGCAAAGCAACAAGTGATGAAAGCTGGAATTGGCACAAGAAGCTCTCACATCTTAACTTCAAGAAGCTTAATCAACTTGTTAAGCACAATTTGGTGAGAGGCCTACCACAGGCAAACTTTGTGCAAGATGGACTTTGTGATGCATGTCAGCTTGGAAAGCAAAGAAGAACCACTTTCAAGAGCAAGACTGAAAATTCAATTACTGAACCATTTCACATGCTACATCTCGATTTGTTTGGTCCAGTAAACATTATGTCTATCAGCAAGAAAAGATATGCTCTAGTTATGGTGGATGATTTCACAAGGTTCACATGGGTGTTCTTTCTACACAAGAAGGATGAAGCTCCTCAGCAAATCATTGAACTTGTAAAGAATATTCAGAATAACTCTGAGTACAAAGTTAAAGTACTTAGGAGTGACAATGGTACAGAATTCAAGAATTCTACAATGGAGGGGTTTTGTGCAGACAATGGAATCACTCAACAGTTTTCTGCACCTGGTACACCTCAACAGAATGGTGTAGTGGAAAGAAAGAACAGGACTCTCATAGAGGCAGCAAGAACCATGCTTGCAGATGCAAAACTTCCAACCTACTTTTGGGCAGAAGCTATTAACACTACATGTTTCACTCAAAACTGTACCTTGATAAATAGTCATGGAAAAACTCCCTATGAGATGATCAAAGGAAAGAAACCAAGTGTGAAATACTTTCACATCTTTGGATGCAAATGCTATGTCCTAAAAGTTCATCGAGAACAACTTGGAAAATTTGAAGCCAAATCGGATGAAGCAATTTTTCTAGGATATTCAGCATCTAAGGCCTTCAAAGTTTATAATCTCAGAACTCACATTGTTATGGAATCAATTCATGTTGCATTTGATGATAAGAAATTTGGAATTCTGCAAACTGATGAAAGCCATGACAAATTGGAATTTGAAAATCTGAAGAATTCTGAGATACTCTCCAGTGATGATGAAGGTTCTCCAGAAGGAATTTCTATTGCTTCTCAAATGAATGCTACTGTTGAGGGGGAGCAAATAAATCAAAGAGAACACAGTGATCATCAGGAGCAGATTAGTTATTCAGAGTCTACTCCATCAGGAACTGATCTTTCAGAGTCTACTGAAGAAAGATCAGTAACTAGCAGCAATATGGAATCTACTGATTCTATTGATCAAAGGAGAGTTTTTGAAGGTAGAGAGAATTCTTCTATAAGAGATACCACTAACTTAGGGGGAGAGACTAGCAGAGTCAATCTACCACCTGTTAGAAAATGGACAAAGGATCATACTGAAGATTTGATAATTGGTGATCCAAATAGTGGTGTTCGAACTAGAAGATCAATTCAAAATGAATGCTTGTATAGTTGCTTTCTCTCAAAGAATGAACCTAAGAAGGTTGAAGAAGCCTTACAGGATCCTGATTGAGTAATTGCAATGCAAGAAGAGTTAAATGAGTTTGAGAGAAACAAAGTCTGGAAACTGGTACCAAGACCTAAAGATAGATCTATTGTTGGTGCAAGATGGGTTTTCAGAAACAAGCTAGATGAATCTGGTATGATTGTAAGAAACAAAGCAAGACTGGTGGCCAAGGGTTATTCTCAGGAAGAAGGCATTGATTATGATGAGACCTTTGCACCTGTAGCAAGATTGGAAGCAATCAGAATGTTTCTTGCATTTGCAGCTCATTCAAAATTCGAGGTATACCAGATGGACGTAAAGAGTGCTTTTCTAAATGGCAAACTTGATGAGGAAGTGTATGTAGAACAACCACCCGGATTTGTTGATCCAAAGTTTCCAAATCATGTCTACAAACTTGACAAGGCACTCTATGGACTAAAGCAGGCACCAAGAGCATTGTATGAGCCTTTGTCTAAATTTCTTCTTGAAAATGGCTTCACAAGAGGTACAATTCACAAAACTCTATTCTTTAGAAAGATAAAAGGTGAATTGCTTTTAGTTCAAATTTATGTTGATGATATCATATTTGGCTCTACTAATGAAAAATTGTGTGCTAAGTTTAGCAAGCTTATGCAGTCTAAGTATCAGATGAGCCTGATGGGTGAATTAAATTATTTCTTAGGCTTGCAGGTCAAACAGACTGAGACTGGTATTTTCATTAATCAGTCAAAGTATATCAAAGATCTTTTAAGAAGGTTTGACTTTCAAGACTGTGTAGTTGCAAAAACACCCATGGCAACAGCCACTAAACTAGACTCTGATCCTAAGGGAAAGAGTGTGGATAATACTAGTTATAGAGGCATGATAGGCTCATTGTTATATCTAACTGCAAGTAGACCAGATATAATGTTTTCTACCTGTTTATATGCTAGATTACAAAGTGATCCTAAGGAATCTCATTTAATTGCTGTGAAGAGAATTTTTAGATATCTTAAAGGAACTCCAAATCTTGGTTTGTGGTACCCTAGAGAATCTGATTTCTTCCTAATTGGCTATTCAGACTCTGATTATGCAGGGTGTAAGATAAACAGGAAAAGCACTACAGGTACATGTCAATTCTTGGGAAATAGATTGATTTCTTGGGCAAGCAAGAAGCAACAATCTGTTTCAACCTCAACTGCAGAAGCAGAGTACATAGCAGCATGCAGTTGTTGTGCACAGCTCCTTTGGATAAGAAATCAGTTGATGGATTATGGTATGACACTTAGTAATATTCCTATGTTTTGTGATAATACTAGTGCTATTAAAATTGCAGAAAATCCAGTTCAACATTCAAGGACTAAGCACATTGATGTCAGGTATCATTTTATTAGAGAACATATTGAGAATGGTACTGTGGAACTTCATTTTGTTCCTACTGACAAACAGCTTGCAGATATTCTAACTAAACCACTTGATGAGACTACATTCAGTAGATTAGTAAGTGAGTTAGGAATGTTAAATTTTTAGATCTTTAACATCTGCAAAAGTAGCAAGGTATGTTGTTCTTAGCTTATAGACTTGATACTCTTGTCAGGATCTATATTTGATTGTTAAATGCTTTAGCTATAACACGTTGCCTTGATAAATTTCAGTATGATAGACTGGTTAATAATCATCAGGATTAGATTTGTTATCAGGATGCTGACGTCATCAGTATTGTGTCAGTATCAGGATTATGAAAATTGTTTCAGATCCTGACGTTTACTTTGTGTAGTAATCTAATTCTATGATGTGTTAAGTCTATGCCAGCATGTTTTGATATTTGCATACTGATAATTTATACATCATTCAATAATCAAAAGACAAGTAGATAACAAGTAATTGTATTTTCATTGAAAGCATTACATATATGGAAATGAAATACAACATCTTTTTGTCTAATTTCTACTGATAATTCTATACTTGTCTATTGATATGAATTCTGAGGTACAGGACAAGGAACATCCCAAGAAATCCATCAGGGGATTGAATAGCCTCGTCTACTCTTGGATTCCTTGTCTGGGCGACTTGAATGAGAGCAGCTAACTTAAATGTATAGCATCCCCATCAAGATCAACCTCAGACTCTCGGCCAAATTCTTCATCCTCAAGTTTTGAGGAGGTTAGGGGAAGATTGTATCCAACAGATGGATGTTCTAGGAGAAACCTCTGGATATTATCGGAAACCAATCCATCCATGATTAGTTCGATGAGAAGAGTCATCTTTTCAAAGAGATGATCAAGAACAGGATGTTCATCGACCGTGAAAGATCTAAAGAATGGGTTTGAATGGAACTTTGGTTTGAGGAGCATTGTTGAGAAGAAAAGAAATTGAAAGGTTTATGGAGAATGGCATAAGGCGTCTGTTTCTTTTAAAGAAAGACGTGAGAAGCTGAACAGTCACTTGGAAGTTTTAATGAAGTCAGATGCTAATTATTGCGTGTGACTGTATTTCTTGTTTTCAAGAAATATTGAATATATCTAACCAATTGATTTTTGTTCAGATTTGTTTATTTCTTTTTCAGATAAAAGAAAAATGCCACGTGGAAACTCCATATTAATTCTCTGGAATCAGGATGATATTGATCAGGATTTCATGTGTGACCATCAGGATTTGATAATGAGAGGTCAACAGGAAAAGGAAGCTGATCAGTATTGATTATTTATACCCTGATTTATTTCATGAAAATCAATTTTGGATTTTATTTTCCAAAAATTGTGGGTAACCGCACTTTTCAGGGACTGACACCTGTCAATCTACGTGTTGACGTGGGATAGTGGTCTGAAAGATTTGAGAAATATATTTGTTTTGAAACTCTAATCGTGTAATTGCTTTCTCTAATTTCACATTCTCTAAAGCAAAAACACTCTCGAGTTCTCAAAATCTCTAATCTATTTCAAGAATTTTTCAAGTTCTTTTTCAGATCAAAATCAATGGCAGCTCAGAGAAGATTACCTAAATCAGTAGCCTTCAAGTTTGGTGACTTTGATTTTATGACGAACAATCATGTAGCAGCTATCACCAACAAGGAAGGAGTGTCATCCGATTTTCATCCAATCATGGACTTTCTGGCGAATGGACCATTAAGTTATGCATTGACAGCATCTCCACAAATTAATCAAGCAGCTGTTACACAAGCTTGGGAGAATGCTGAGGTAATTGATTTTACTCAGAGTCAATCAGGTAAGATTGTTCTACATTTAGGACAAGACTCATTTGATATTACTGAATCTGTTGTTAATTCAGTACTTCACTTACCTGTTAGTTTGATTTATGAGAATGTACCATCTGATGATGATGTTAGAACTATGTTATCTGCATTAGGTTATAATGGACCTTTAGATAACATGAGCCAGTTGAATAGGTCTTTTCTTAGAAAGGAATGGTCTTTCTTCTTTGATCAAATTGCTAAATGTTTTACTGGTAAATGTAGTTCTTTTCAGCAAATTACTTCTGTTACATCACATATTGCTTATAGTTTGCTTTATGACAGAGTAATTAACATTGGTCACATTATCTTAAGTCAGATGAGTATTAAACTTGGGTCAAGAGATCAAAACAGGAAAATGGTTTATTATCATAGATTTATGCAAATGTTTATTAACCATTTTATTCCTGATGTTGAAGCTAGATGTTAACTCGAATAACTTGTAGAAGGGGGGGGGTTGAATACAAGTTATATAATCGTGTCTGATTTTTGCTTGATTATATGAACAAGAATAAACGAATGAATCAAACTCTGTTTGTATTAATAAGATCAAATACAAACTCTACCAAAGGTGTACAATACCTTTAGCAGCTGCTGACAATACAAATCTCTTTCACTGTTTGTTTCGAACTCTCGAATACAAACCTTATACAGAGCTACGCACACGAACTCAATTTTTCACGCTCTATACAATGATATTGAGAGAGTATTTATATGCTACCTATCAACTACTAACAGAAAGATATAATCTATACATGACAATGTTCTGCCTTCTAGTCGATAGTTTCCATCAATAGAAAACTTTTTCCTTCATAATATCTTCTTGCTTGTTCTTCAAACAACGATCCTGTTTTATAGCACTTGCCAGTTTCTGTAGCATCCATAATGACATCATCAGTAACAAGACTGATATCAGGATTTCATCTTGCATCAGTATCTGATCATCATCAGTATTAGACCGTCATCAGGATTTGCTCTTTGTTCCTGACATGTAGTCTCCAATACACTGTTCATTCCTGACTAAACTGTACAGATAACCGTCTTACACATAAATCCTATACAAAGTGCTAAATCCTTTATAAGATCAGGATTACAAGAAGTATAATGTGTAAATTCTATTCTTAACATCACAAATTATGAATTATTTCTAACAATCTCCCCCTATTTATGCTTTAAAATCTGAAGCATAAATCTAAGTTGTGGATGTCAAAACATATAACAATACAACCAGAATAGAATTTATGAATGTAGAATTATGAAGTTAAGTACCTCCTTCCCAGATGTAGACGTTTATCTAGTACTTAGAAGAAAGAATTTTAACTATTAATGCTGCTCTTCCTTTACCACTTCCTAGCTAAGATTCACCACTGTCACTCCTGGTTCTTCTTTTTACTTCCCTTTGTTTGCTCTTTATCTCCCCCAGCTTTATCTCCCCCAGCCTGGTGGTGTTGTTGTTGTTGTCTTTGAATTGTCTTTATCTCCCCCTTTTTGACATCAGCAACATTAATTCCAAGAGATTCAGAAACAGAACAAATGATATTCATCAGAACTGCTTGATTTTCCATAATTGTGACTTGGTTATCTTCAAGTGATTGAAGTCTTGTTTGCATAGCAATTTGAGAATTCTGAATATCTTTCAAAACATCAGAATGAACTTCAATGTTGGAAGTGCTTCTTGTATCTTCAGTATCAGAATCAGAAAGAACTGTATCTTCAAGTCTTGTAGAAGAAGTTGCTTGGGTTGTATGATATTCAAGTAATAAAACCTGATTAGAAGTATCAACATCTTCATCTTTCTGATCTGGAACTGAAACATGATCATCATCTCCTTCACCAGTATTCTGTGTACTAACATCTTCAAATCCTGACTCCTCCTTAGAGTGATCAGAGACTGTAGATGTCTCAATTCTAGCTGATATTGGAAGTACATACAAAGGAACACTAGGATCATTAGAAACTTCATCTGGTACATATGTATCAAGAGATTGCTTTATCCTGGCACCTCTTCTGTTAATGATTCCTGCAAGCCTCTCCTTTTGCTTCTGAGCTTTAACTTCTGGCTTTGCATTGTGATGTGCTAGGTCATTCTTCTGATACATTTTGATGAATGAATAAGTACCAGCATCCATACCTAAATTTTCAGACCAAGATTCAGGAAAAACCTGATCCCAGAAATCAAATGATGGTCTCCTAATTTTCTCTCCCTCACTATGGAGTTGATCATCCATACCCTCGTTCTCACTTTGACTTACTAAAGTCAACACTCTTTCTACCTCACCTTTTGCCTAGTCAGGAGCCAGCCTCTTAGTTTGTGGATCTAAGTCCATCTTTTCAAGTGTATCACTCAAATTTGGATAAGTGCTCTCATGACCTACAGAAAAATAGGGTTTAGAAGGAGTTTTTATACTTGAACTCACATGGAGAGAGGGTTCCTCATTTCGCAAGGGGCTTGAGGTTTTCTCCAAGGAGTGAGCTGCTATAGTCTCTGAACCCTTACAATCATCTTCTTTCCTTCCAGAGACTACAGGCTCCAGTATACCACTTTCAGGTTCTTTACTAGACTCTGATGTCTTCAGTAATACTTCATTAGACACCATAGTTAGTACATCACCGTCTTTAAGTGTTGTTTGCTGAGACACACCCTCAAGGTGGATAGACTCTGACTGAACAAAATTTGTTTGATCTTCAGAAAAATCAACCAAAGTCATTCCTCCCATATCATAGGGTATCTCACTTGCATTCTCAGTCATCACAGAAGTCCTTTCAACATCAGCTATCACAGCTCCTGAGTCATCCAACCTTTGACTAGATGGTTCTTGTGTTGCAGTGACTGTGACCTGATCTTTCCTACTATTCACCACTGGTGCAATAGTATCTTCTGTTGACTGCTTCTCTCTATCTACTTCCTTCAGTTGTTCACCTTGAGCTGAGGCATCTTCAATAATGACATCTTTGTCAAATAAATATGCATGAAGTGATTGAAGTGCAACATGCTTCGAGAGTCCAAATTTCTTGACTAATTGTCTTCTGACAGATACATAGAAATACATCTTCATTAAGTCAAGTCTTTGATGTAGAAGTCCATATTCATCTGGAAATAAAAGTTTTGGTACTCTTTCAACCAAAAAATCTAGAACAGGCCTTGACAACTTCACTTTGAGAGAAATTAGTCCCATAGCCAGTCTGTATGATAATGTAGTTTCCCATGAAGAATCAATATCCAGATCTCTATGGTCATTTGCTGACTTGATTGTAGCTTCATTTGTAGAGACCTGCATGATATTAGTTGGACTAGACTCTGTGTGTGTAGGTGACAATTGAATCTTTCTCCTTGTTCTCCTGGTATAGTGAGCAAAAGATTTATCCTGAGAAGACTCAAGAGGTGTAGACACAGAAGTGATCTTGGGATGAGATCTTTGTTCAATAGACACAGTCTTTTGAGAGACAGTATCCAGTAACTGTTTTCCCTTTTTAAGAACTACAGCCTTTTGGGAGACTGCAGCCTGGCTGTGGCTAGGTTTTTCATCTCTATGTGCTAACAAAGAAAGTTGAATTGCAGCCTTCAATTCTGCTCTCTCAGCAAGAGTTAAATCATCATCATCTTCACTAGAACTACTACTACTTGACACAACAAATCTTCTCTTCCTTACAACTGATGTCTTTTGAGAAACACCAGAGGTTGGTTTCTTTGAAACAATAGGCTGTGGATCAAAATTTGGTTCTTGAATTGTTTCAGAGACTATAATGTTTTGGGCTACTTGGGTAGACACAGGTGGGTTCTCCTCCAAATGAGATTCCTGAGCCATTTCACCATAAAAGAAAGAAGAATTGTAGAAAGTAGGAAGATGAGTTTTAAGAATTACCTGAAAATGATGTGGATAATGAATTTGTAAGAACCCCGAATTTTCGGTAGAATTAAAACTTTTTATATATTGATGAAAGAAGGAACAGTGATTCTGAATAGAAGGTATTAGCCGTTCTAATGAATGAGTGTTGAATGGATATAGATTCTAAGGTTTATATGTTAGGAAGAATGCAACGGGTTGACAACCTAGATAAGAATAATCTATCTCCTAGAAAGATAAGATATGGAAATTCCAAGTAGAAGAAATATTCTCATGTCATCCCAATCAATATCTGCTGTTAGTCCAGTGATTCCGTATAAGGGTTAAGGAATGCCCGAAAGAGAACAAGGACATTATTATAAATATAAGGAATAAGGATGGAATAAAGAATGAATAGTGTTTTGGTAGAAATAAGAATATTATTAGACGACGCTATATAGAAGTATTCAGAACGGAATTCTGAGTTCGTATTCATGATCCAGGGGCGAAATAGGTGTATGTAAACGACATCGGATTCTGAAAAGCAACACTTTTATTTTTCTCCGAGATTCCCTGGACCCTGCTAGACTTAAGTATTTATTAAGGGGATTTATGGAATTTAAATTCGAGAAGTATTAAGAAAGATGGGGAATGGTATTATAATTATTAAGAATGTTTCCGGTAAAATCCTAACTAGAAACGAATGAGTTATTCCCTCGAACGATCAATCAAATTGAGCAATACCCGGATAAAAGAGCAAGCAGAGAATTAGGATGCATACATGTGCAATTGGTGGAAAAAGAAGAACCTAAGTGGCATACTTGTAAGTCAACTACAACTAGGATGATTCTTTAGCATTTAACCAAAAATGGACTTGTTTAATGTAAAGCCAACACTTGGACAAGTAATATATCAACAAGTGGCACCAATAGATGGTTGACAACACATTAAAGGAGATGCATCCAAGTTATATACATAATAATACATGTATTATTAAGAGATTCACGTTGAGCACGACCAATATCTTCCAGAACATCCTTGCTACCATTACCAAGTTCTGTATGAAAGAGTAGATAGACATATGTTGTCTTTTGGAAGGTCATGTAGACCGACATTCGTTTGAAAGAAAGGTTAACATTAATCTACCTATAGATTATTAAGATGAGAATGATTGAAAATGGACCCTTATTAAGGGTACATGATTTGATTGCCAATTTCAGGGTAATGTAAGTATTCCTTGAAAATAGAATTGAGGGTAGAGCATCCATAAATTTAGACGAACCCTGGGGATGCACAAAGGATAGCATCACCCCTAATAAAGACATTTTGAATTCAGACGATATAAGTTGAATCGACCAAAGTATAAAGAGCCTGTAAGGATTTGTGGAAAGGAGTCTCAAAAAGTACATAGACAGAATTGTTATAAAATTGATTATTGATGTTCGATATACCCTGTACCCAGAAGATACAGGAGGAATGATGAGGATGACCTAAGAGACCCTATAAGGGAAGAGGTAATGTTCTGAACTTCAAAGGGGAAGTTTGGTAAGGAATGTATGGCATAGTAATAATAAGGCCAGATGAAGCATGTGTGAAACCATGAGGAAGTATGGATTGAACCAATAAGATTGAGATTATCCTAAAACGAGAAGGGAGTTAAGTAAGGAAATATCCTAGGTATGATTAGGAGTACCTGTAGTAAAGTTCACACCAGAAAGGTGGAAGCAATGACTTTTGGAAAAGACTGATATATGCTTTCTCCCATTCAGCAGAATTTAAGGGAGAATGCTTTCACCCTGAGTTGGAATAAATCCAGAAAACGTTGACTTCAAGAAATTATTATATTCAGGAAAGGCCAATGAGGTGGCCGATACTTTAAGTATAAGGAAGTAAGTATATATGCTCATACTAAAGGAATAGCGTGAAAATGAGAATGGCCTTGAAGGTCAGATTGTGATGGAGGAATTTATGTTCCCCGATGATGGTGCGAGAACCAACTATAAGGATAGTTTAAGTAAACATTCGACTCCTGATTTTGTCTGCAGCACATTACCGACACTAGAAGATTCTGCGACAGGCTAGAGCAAAATTCCCCAAGCGACTCTCCCGTATTTTAGAAAGAAAGAGGAGAGATGAGTTAATAAGGGATGATTAAATACAGAAGTTAGATTGGTACGGATATTGATAAGCTATTGGCATGACGATGAATGACAAGCAAATTTATGTTGATGTATTTCTGTGTAAACAAGATAGAGGATTATGAGGTTGGAGAATCGCGATGCTGAAAAGTATCCTTGTGAGAAGAATTAACGAGGTTCGGAAAAGTGATTAAGTGAACTGCTAAGCTTCCAGTCTTATACTGGAGACATATGATTAATAATCTCACCTGCTTGTTCCAGCTATGATGCTGGAAGCTCTTCTGTAATTTTATCTGCTTCATGTAATATCTACGTCAAGTTCAGGAAGCATTCCCTATGGATAGGGAATATTGATTATTTTGTTTTCCTAGAGGATCTTGAATTGACAATTATGAAACCCGCATGTTTAGTGATTCAAGCACTGTGTAAACGATAAGCGATGGTGATTCTCCTGAGATATTAGGTGATAACGACTGTGGAGATGTCGAATTGAATCTAAGTTAGAGAAATCATCCAGGTTTATTTTGGATGGTTTAATTTTGAAACAACAGGATATTTGAAATAAATGATTAGGCTATGATGGATCATAAAATGATTATAGTAGAAATAAAGACAAGTGACGGATAGAGATGGAAATAGAGTTGAGAATCAATAAGAGAGTCAGATAGGCGGGCTCATGAGAAGCTCCAGTAATGAAGCGAGGAAAGTATGGAATTGGCAGGGCAAGGGTATTGGCCAAAATGGAAAGTTGGAATTAGGAGCAAAAATGACATACAAATTGACTCCTTTTAAGTTTGGAAAATTCGAAGAAATACGGAATAGATTGATTGAGTAATAAAGAGACTCATGGAATGAGAAGGTGAAATCTAGATGGTTGAACAAAGGAAAATTTGACCCAAACGTGTAACACGTATTGAGTAAAGGTGACGAGTGTCTCAATACTGAGATGACGGTGGAAGTTAACCAACAAAAGTAAATAAGAATTAGATAATACGAAGAATGTGATTGATAAAGAAAAGATTGGGAAATAATGGAATGTGAAGCAAGAAATGTTATGAATGGATTGATGAATGAGTTTTTCTAATGAACTCTCGGAATGACAACCTGATAGTGTTAGTATTATGAATATGAAAGATCCAGTTTCGTGGCGTGAAATGTCAGTTATAATAAAGTCAAGCGAGAAATCCAAGATTTAACCTGAAAGGTTGAAGGATTTTCCAAAAGTAAATGATGCTAATATCGAACAAGAGTGTAGGTCCATAGAATGATGGACAGAGCAGTAAGGACATGTGATATGTGAGATTATGATAAAGTAGTATTTGATACGAATACGATTATCTTTCTTCGCTAATAAACCTCTATAGTTCAGAGGTGAATTCTAAGTATGATATTTCGACAATCAAGAAAATTTTCTTATATAATTCTTTGAAATTCTTTTCTTTTCTTCTTCCTTATTTATTTTCTTTTAAATTGAGAGGAACAACCCTTTAAGGAGGGGAGGTACTGCTACGTGACGATCTGTCTGTGTGATAGAAGTCTAAGTGGAATGCCATTAATTGTTAATTATTTGTCAAGTACTAAAGGCTGGCCCCCTTCTGTACTAACTATGCAATATAACAAATGTTCATTGATCATAGTGATCTCTCAATAAATTCTTCTAATTCTATATATTGGGCGAGATTGCGAAGATTAAAGCAGTCAGGAATTGCAAAATTACGAGTGAGGTTATCTCCGGAATTCGTAGCGCGTTAGTGATACCGAAGTCACTGCACGTACCAATAAGGTTAATAGTATAAGACCGGACAAGAGCGTATACCGGATATTGTGTTGTGCGAAAGTACCAAGGAATTGATAGAACGTATAAAGGGTGTATTGTAACACCAGTACGATGCGCTTTAGAAAGATTGGAATGTGTAAGGATCGACCAGAGAATTGGAAAGTGAAATAACCAATAAGTACCCAGTTGTCTTCTACCTGATTCCGGGACGGAATCCTTTTAAGGAGGGGAGACTGTAAGAACCCCGAATTTTCGGTAGAATTAAAACTTTTTATATATTGATGAAAGAAGGAACAGTGATTCTGAATACAAGGTATTAGCCGTTCTAATGAATGAGTGTTGAATGGATATAGATTCTAAGGTTTATATGTTAGGAAGAATGCAACGGGTTGACAACCTAGATAAGAATAATCTATCTCCTAGAAAGATAAGATATGGAAATTCCAAGTAGAAGAAATATTCTCATGTCATCCCAATCAATATCTGCTGTTAGTCCAGTGATTCCGTATAAGGGTTAAGGAATGCCCGAAAGAGAACAAGGACATTATTATAAATATAAGGAATAAGGATGGAATAAAGAATGAATAGTGTTTTGGTAGAAATAAGAATATTATTAGACGACGCTATATAGAAGTATTCAGAACGGAATTCTGAGTTCGTATTCATGATCCAGGGGCGAAATAGGTGTATGTAAACGACATCGAATTCTGAAAAGCAACACTTTTATTTTTCTCCGAGATTCCCTGGACCCTGCTAGACTTAAGTATTTATTAAGGGGATTTATGGAATTTAAATTCGAGAAGTATTAAGAAAGATGGGGAATGGTATTATAATTATTAAGAATGTTTCCGGTAAAATCCTAACTAGAAACGAATGAGTTATTCCCTCGAACGATCAATCAAATTGAGCAATACCCGGATAAAAGAGCAAGCAGAGAATTAGGATGCATACATGTGCAATTGGTGGAAAAAGAAGAACCTAAGTGGCATACTTGTAAGTCAACTACAACTAGGATGATTCTTTAGCATTTAACCAAAAATGGACTTGTTTAATGTAAAGCCAACACTTGGACAAGTAATATATCAACAAGTGGCACCAATAGATGGTTGACAACACATTAAAGGAGATGCATCCAAGTTATATACATAATAATACATGTATTAAGTCATAACCAAGCAAAACACAAAAACAAAACCACCACCACCAAGCTTTAAAAGCTCTCGGCCAAGAAAAGAGAAAAAGGGGGGAGACTTGCCACCATCCATTCACTTCAACCTATAGCTTAAAATGAAGCTTGAGACTTGTAGAAGGTAAATCCAAAACCTTAGCATCATCCTTCAAGGTTTACATTTTCAAAAGATTTATGAAAGTGATGATGAATAGTAACTAACATGTTTGTTTTGCTTTTGATCTTTGATTTATGGCTTCCAAAGGATAGTATAAGCAAGGCATAAGAGTTTTAAGAGTATAATAGCATTATCAAGCTTCAAACCAAGGTATAACACTTGAAACCTTTGGATTAATCTTGAGTTTTTATGAAGTTTTAGTGGTTATATGCATGTTTAGGACCTTGAGATTATGATTGGGCTTTGTTAAATGTTAAATTAGTTTAGATGAACGGAAAGACATTGCTTGGTCTTAGTTCATGGATAAATAATATGTATGTGTTGTTTGGAGTGTAAACCATGATCATTGGATGGTTTGAATTTTTGGAAAACGTGTAAGCATAGCCGTTGTAATGCCGAAAATTCGTTAACCCTTTAAATCCGTGCATAGCAGTAGCATATACACACTGTCCAGTCCCGGATTTTGCCATGATAAGCTAGATTATGTTATAAGCTTCGTTTCGATATAAAGTTCGTATGAAACGGATATACGGTTTAGGAGATATGGCCGATTTAATAAAAGTGGTTCGAAACCGTAAACGAAAGTTCGTAACTGTATTTAAACCCCCTTAACTCGAGTAATGCAGCGGTGAATATTGATAATTAAATATTAGAGGTAAAAAGGAAGGTGAGGGAGAAAACCACATGTCGAATAGGTCGTTTTCCAATTTTATAAAAATGTTCGAATCAAGGTTAAATGCGAACGAACCCCTAGAAGCATGCTTGATTATAACTTTGGTTAATAACTTAGAAAACGGACGATAAAACTCGTAGTACAATCTTGATTCGTAAATGATCGATATTAAAACTTACATGGCTTAACTACGTATTAAGTGTGGGTACAATGACGGGTCATAATAGCGAACGTATGTCGAACCACATCAGTGATAAAAAGAGTTACACTAGAGGTGTATAACGAAATAATTCGAGCAACGTGTTTCGACTTAAGTGAAGTTTATATTTAACCTTGTAAAGTGTTAAGTGATTAATCCCGAATGCCTTGGCTCTTTATAGATCACCAGACTGACCCGGGACACGCTACCACTACCCCTACCCACACTCGATTTCCAGGCAAGTTTCAAATCCTTTTTAAAAGACTGTTGTTGTGAATATATATATATATATGCTTTCTGTTATACATATGCCATAGCATGCATGCCTACTTTCAAAGTCATATTGATATACTTGTTCCCTGAATTATTGTTGGCTTATGAGCTAGATAGTTATTATATCAGTTATAAGCCGGAAATTTCTAAGACCCTTAAACGAAGGGCATCTGAACCTCATTCCTTGATTATAGTCCGGGAGTCGTTATTTCTTGATATATTGACATTATTCTCAGAGGAAAATAATTAAGTAAATATTTCCCATTTATTATCTGGCAAATATTATTGAGATATTCCTTTGAGGTTATTTGATAAATATTATTCGGGTTATTCATCAGATATTTAATTATTCGATGAACATTATCTTAAATAGTCATCTAAAGTCGATTTAATATTCGAATATTATTTTGAACCCTCAGTTAAGTTATTTACTTAGAGAATATTCATTCTTATTTCTTCGATAAATATTATTTTGAATATTCATTCGAGTTTATTTATTTAATGAATATTATTTTAATATTCATTCGAGCCTTATTTATTTAAATGAATATTATTTCGAATATTCATTCAATCTTTATTTTTTTATAAATATCAGTTGAACATTGATTCGAACTCCAGTTCATCGATAAATATTATTTTGAATATTCCCTTGAGGCGATAAATATTATCTTCGACATTCATTTAAAGTCGATTCAATTATTGAACATAATTTCGAATATTCATTCGATAATCATTTCTTCGATAAATATTATTAGGATTGAATATTCATTATTTATTTAATGAATATTGTCTCAAATATTCAGTCGACAATTATTTCATCAATAAGTATCATTCTTAAATTGAATATTCATTATTAATTCAATGAATATTATATCAAATATCTAAGGGATGTTTATTTCACCAATAAACATTATTATTTTCAAATATCCATTTAAGATTGGATTTATTTAGTGAACATTATTTTAAACATTTATTTGAGTTTATTTAATTAATGAATATTATTTTGAATATTCATATAAAGAAGAGAGTTATTTAGTAAATAATTCTAAATATTCATTCGAGGATTACTTACGAGTAATATTATGATTTATTCATATTCCTTAATTAATATTGAGTTAATAAATATTCTTGGAATATTTATTTAAAGCCTTTTTAGTTCTTTTATAATGATTCATATTATTCAAAAATTATCTGTCACCTTCAGATATGGTGTAAAATATTTTGGAGTATTTTATAACTATTTTTATCAAGGGGAGGTTCCCAAAACTTTATTTTTATTTAAATCTATCTTAAAGAAGATTTAAATACTCGCTCAACTTCCAAACGTATATAAGGGGACCTCACTTGAGAGATGTTATTTATTGGACTGCCCGGTCCTATACTTGCTAAACTATCTTGTCACCCGCATCTTGATTCTTTCAAACATCGATATGAGTCTGTTTGGTTACCTCCTCAATGCTCGAGGGGTAAGATTGATGGGACAAGTTTATATCCATTAACAAGCATCAGCTTGGGAAATATTGGTGAAATTTTCCTTTCCAATTAGATACGACTACTTTGTGGAGTCCTATCAACAAGTACTATACTTGGGGAAAGGGGGACGAACTTTATGTTTCAGATTTATGGATGTTATTCGAACTAGGAGACGCATAAGTGGCCGAGTGGCGCCGGTCCAGCAATTAATGGCCCAACCGTTGGCCGGGGGGGGGGGGGGGTTCCAGAGGGCGGGCGATCCGTCGGTGCTTCCTTCTACATGTAGAGAACAAATGATGGGGAGCGTGACATGCGACTGATCATCGTAAATGTTGTGGCTCCTGGCGCGGCAAAGCTCCCGTATTAGTTCATCTTCCAAATTGGGAAATTTTCTGCAACATTATCATTGTTGGCAGGTTTGAAAATACTTGAACTGGAATTGCAATATTCTTCCAGCAAGTTCCTCTATCATGAAAATTTGATAATATCTTGCTTATCTTTGCTATAGCAGATATTTCTTCGTATCAATTATATTTAAAGTTACTTTGTAACTACATCTCATACCTTAAATTGGTAACACGGTCGTTAATGCATGGCATATGGTATCAAAGATATTTTGAACTGTTATATATTATTACTGTTCAGTTATATTCTTTTAGGTGGGCTATTGCTCACCCTTGCTTTATTTATTTATATCACAACAACAGCTAGATCAGATGGTCGCGCAAGGCGCACTCAGCGTAAGCAGGTGACAGCCGTCAGAGGAATAATCGCTGAGGTCATAGCTACCATTGCTGAAGAGGCAGCTACTAGTAGGCTAGTTGTTAGCATTTGAGTATCAAGTGTAATTATTATATGGCATATACAAATGGATGGCAAAGAGTTTATAATGGTTAATTGTAATTCTTTGGGTTGTAAGAACTCAAACTTGTGATTAATAATATTGTTGGTTGCTCTGATTTCATCTCTGGGACTATAACGGTGTGTTTTATGTTGTTGTTTTGGGTCACAAGGTTGTAATTTAAATTATGTTGGTCTTATGGACGGATATTGAGACCGTAACGACCAGATCCCTGACCCTGGATCTGGGGGTGTTACAGAATTGTAGGTATTTCATCTAGATTCTTTTCATTGTCCTTCTTTGTAATGTCAGAGAAAATTCTCTTTTGCTGTTCATAAGAAGAAATACAATGTTCCCTACCAAATCTAGCTTCAACATCAGGAATAAAATGGTTAATAAACATTTGTATAAATCTATGATAATAAACCATTTTCCTGTTTTGATCTCTTAACCCAAGTTTAATACTCATCTGACTTAAGATAATATGACCATTGTTAATTACTCTGTCATAAAGCAAACTATAAGCAATATGTGATGTAACAGAAGTAATTTGCTGAAAAGAACTACATTTACCAGTAAAACATTTAGCAATTTGATCAAAGTAAAAAGACCATTCCTTTCTAAGAAAAGACCTATTCAACTGGCTCATGTTGTCTAGAGGTCCACTATAACCTAATTCAGACAACATAGTTCTTACATTATCATCAGATGGTACATTCTCATAAATCAAACTAACAGGTAAGTGAAGTACTGAATTAACAACTGATTCAGTAATATCAAATGAGTCTTATCCTAAATGTAGAACAATATTACCTGATTGACTCTGAGTAGAATCAATTACCTCAGCATTCTCCCAAGCTTGTGTAACAGCTGCTTGATTAATTTGTGGAGATGCTGTCAATGCATAACTTAATGGTCCATACGCCAGAAAGTCCATGATTGGATGAAAATCAGATGACACTCCTTCCTTGTTGGTGATAGCTGCTACATGGTTGTTTGTCATAAAATCAAAATCACCAAACTTGAAGGCTACTAACTTAGGTAATCTTCTCTGAGCTGCCATTTTTGATCTGAAAAGAACTTGAAAAATTCTTGAAATGGATTAGTGATTTTGAAAACTCAAGAGTGGTTTTTGCTTTAGAGAATGTAAAATTAGAGAAAGCAATTACACGATTAGAGTTTCAAAACAAATATATTTCACAAATCTTTCAGACCACTATCCCACGTTGACACGTAGATTGACAGGTGTTAGTCCCTGAAAAGTGCGGTTACCCACGATTTTTGGAAAATAAAATCCAAAATTGATTTTCATGAAATAAATCAGGGTATTATCAAGATAAACATCAATACTGATCAGTTTCTTTTTCCTGTTGACCTCCCATCAAAATAATCACAAAATGCAATGTGATTTAAAAAATATAATTTTCAAATCCTAATGGTCACAAATGAAATCCTGATCAATATCATCCTGATTCCAGAGACTTAATATGGAGTTTCCACGTGGCATTTTTCTTTTATCTGAAAAAGAAATAAGCAATTAATCTGAACAAAAATCAATTGGTTAGATATATTCAATATTTCTTGAAAACAAGAAATACAGTCACACGCAATAATTAGCATCTGACTTCATCAAAACTTCCAAGTGACTGTTCAGCTTCTCACGTCTTTCTATAAAAGAAACAGACGCCTTATGCCATTCTCCATAAACCTTTCAATTTCTTTTCTTCTCAACAATGCTTCTCAAACCAAAATTCCCTTCAAATCCATTCTTTAGATTTTTCATAGTCGATGAACATTCTGTTCTTGATCATCTCTTTGAAAAGATGACTCTTCTCATCAAACTAATCATGGATGGATTGGTTTTTGATAATATCCAGAGGTTTCTCCTAGGACATCCATCTGTTGGATACAATCTTCCCCTAACCTCCTCAAAACTTGAGGATGAAGAATTTGGCCGAGAGTCTGAGGTTGATCTTGATGGAGATGCTATTCATTTAAGTTAGCTGCTCTCATTCAAGTCGCCCAGACAAGGAATCCAAGAGTAAACAAGGCTATTCAATCCCCTGATGGATTTCTTGAGATGCTCCTTGTCCTGTACCTCAGAATTCATATCAATAAACAAGTATAGAATTATCAGTAGAAATTAGACAAAAAGATGTTGTATTTCATTTCCATATATGTAATGCTTTCAATTAATGAAAATACAATTACTTGTTATCTACTTGTCTTTTGATTATTGAATGATGTATAAATTATCAGTATGCAAATATCAAAACATGCTGACATAGACTTGATACATCATAGAATTAGATTACTACACAAAGTAAACGTCAGGATCTGAAACAATTTTCATAATCCTGATACTGACACAATACTGATGACGTCAGCATCCTGATAACAAATCTAATCCTGATGATTATTAACAAGTCTATCATACTGAAATTTATCAAGGCAAAGTGTTATAGCTAAAGCATTTAACAATCAAATATAGATCCTGACAAGAATATCAAGTCTATAAGCTAAGAACAACATACCTTGCTACTTTTGCAGATGTTAAAGATCTAAAAATTTAACATTCCTAATTCACTTACTAATCTACTGAATGTAGTCTCATCAAGTGGTTTAGTTAGAATATCTGCAAGCTATTTGTCAGTAGGAACAAAATGAAGTTCCACAGTACCATTCTCAATATGTTCTCTAATAAAATGATACCTGACATCAATGTGCTTAGTCCTTGAATGTTGAACTGGATTTTCTGCAATTTTAATAGCACTAGTATTATCACAAAACATAGGAATATTACTAAGTGTCATACCATAATCCATCAACTGATTTCTTATCCAAAGGAGCTGTGCACAACAACTGCCTGCTGCTATGTACTCAGCTTCTGCAATTGAGGTTGAAACAGATTGTTGCTTCTTGCTTGCCCAAGAAATCAATCTATTTCCCAAGAATTGACATGTACCTGTAGTGCTTTTCCTGTCTATCTTACACCCTGCATAATCAGAGTCTGAATAGCTAATTAGAAAGAAATCAGATTCTCTAGGGTACCACAAACCAAGATTTGGAGTTCCTTTGAGATATCTAAAAATTCTCTTCACAGCAATTAAATGAGATTCCTTAGGATCACTTTGGAATCTAGCACATAAACAGGTAGAAAACATTATATCTGGCCTACTTGTAGTTAGATATAACAATGAGCCTATCATGCCTCTATAACTAGTATTATCCACACTCTTTCCCTTAGGATCAGAGTCTAGTTTAGTGGCTGTTGCCATGGGTGTTTTTGCAACTGCACAGTCTTGAAAGTCAAACCTTCTTAAAAGATCTTTGATATACTTTGACTGATTAATGAAAATACCAGTCTCAGTCTGTTTGACCTGCAAGCCTAAAAAATAATTTAATTCACCCATCATGCTCATCTGATACTTAGACTGCATAAGCTTGCTAAACTTAGCACACAACTTTTCATTAGTAGAACCAAAAATAATATCATCAACATAAACTTGAACTAAAAGCAATTCACCTTTTATCTTTCTAAAGAATAGAGTTTTGTCAATTGTACCTCTTGTGAAGCCATTTTCAAGAAGAAATTTAGACAAAGTCTCATACCATGCTCTTGGTGCCTGTTTTAGTCCATAGAGTGCCTTGTCAAGTTTGTAGACATGATTTGGAAACTTTGGATCAACAAATCCAGGTGGCTATTCCACATACACTTCATCATCAAGTTTGCCATTTAGAAAAGCACTCTTACATCCATCTGATATACCTTGAATTTTGAATGAGCTGCAAATGCAAGAAACATTCTGATTGCTTCTAATCTTGCTACAGGTGCAAAGGTCTCATCATAATCAATGCCTTCTTCCTGAGAATAACCCTTGGCCACCAGTCTAGCTTTATTTCTTACAATCATACCAGATTCATCTAGCTTGTTTCTGAAAACCCATCTTGCACCAACAATAGATCTATCTTTAGGTCTTGGTACCAGTTTCCAGACTTTGTTTCTCTCAAACTCATTTAACTCCTCCTGCATTGCAATTACCCAATCAGGATCCTGTAAGGCTTCTTCAACCTTCTTAGGTTCATTCTTTGAGAGAAAGCAACTATACAAGCATTCATTTTGAATTGATCTTCTAGTTCGAACACCACTATTTGGATCACCAATAATCAAATCTTCAGTATGATCCTTTGTCCATTTTTTAACAGGTGGTAGATTAACTCTTCTAGTCTCTCCCCCTAAGTTAGTGGTATCTCTTGTAGAAGAATTCTCTCTACCTTCAAAAACTCTCCTTTGAACAATAGAATCAGTAGATTCCATATTGCTGCTAGTTACTGATCTTTCCTCAGTAGACTCTGAAAGATCAGTTCCTGATGGAGTAGACTCTGAAAGGCTAGTCTGCTCCTGATGATCACTGTGTTCTCTTTGATTTATTTGCTCCCCCTCAACAGTAGCATTCCTTTGAGAAGCAATAGAAATTCCTTCTGGAGAACCTTCATCATCACTGGAGAGTATCTCAGAATTCTTCAGATTTTCAAATTCCAATTTGTCATGGCTTTCATCAGTTTGCAGAATTTCAAATTTCTTATCATCAAATGCAACATGAATTGATTCCATAACAATGTGAGTTCTGAGATTATAAACTTTGAAGGCCTTAGATGCTGAATATCCTAGAAAAATTGCTTCATCCGATTTGGCTTCAAATTTTCCAAGTTGTTCTGGATGAACTTTTAGGACATAGCATTTGCATCCAAAGATGTGAAAGTATTTCACACTTGGTTTCTTTCCTTTGATCATCTCATAGGGAGTTTTTCCATGACTATTTACCAAGGTACAGTTTTGAGTAAAACATGCAGTGTTAATAGCTTCTGCCCAAAAATAGGTTGGAAGTTTTGCATCTGCAAGCATGGTTCTTGCTGCCTCTATGAGAGTCCTGTTCTTTCTTTCCACTACACCATTCTGTTGAGGTGTACCAGGTGTAGAAAACTGTTGAGTGATTCCATTGTCTGCACAAAACCCCTCCATTGTAGAATTCTTGAATTCTGTACCATTGTCACTTCTAAGTACTTTGACTTTGTACTCAGAGTTATTATGAATATTCTTGATAAGTTCAATGATTTGTTGAGGAGCTTCATCCTTCTTGTGTAGAAAGAACACCCATGTAAACCTTGTGAAATCATCCACTATAACTAGAGCATATCTTTTCTTGCTGATAGACATAATGTTTACTGGACAAAACAGATCAAGATGTAGCATGTGAAATGGTTCAGTAATAGAATTTTCAGTTTTGCTCTTGAAAGTGGTTCTTCTTTGCTTTCCAAGCTGACATGCATCACAAAGTCCATCTTGCACAAAATTTGCCTGAGATAGGCCTCTCACCAAATTGTTCTTAACAAGTTGATTAAGCTTCTTGAAATTAAGATGTGAGAGCTTCTTGTGCCAAATCCAGCTTTCATCACTTGTTGCTTTGCTGTAGAGACATCTAACAATTCGTTTAGATGTATCACTTAAGCTGGCTTCATATATGTTACCATGTCTTTGACCAGTTAGAACAATGTCTCCATTCTGCATATTCAAGATTTTGCATCCTTCTTTGTCAAAGACTGATTTGTAACATTTATCACCCAGTTGACTTATGCTTAAAAGAGTATGTTTCAAGCCTTCAACCAGTGCTACATTTTCTATGATGACATTCCCCAAAACAATTGAGCCATATCCCAGAGTTTCTCCTTTGTTGCCATCTCCAAAAGATATTACTGGGCCAGCTTTCCTCTCAAACTTTGTAAGCAAGGACTTCTTTCCAGTCATATGTCCAGAGCATCCACTGTCCAAGATAATTGAATGCTTCTTTCCTGTGCCCTGCAAACAAAAAAGTAACTAGTTAGAATTTTTTAGGACCCAACTTTGATTGGATCCTTTCTTACTAGGTTTAGAAACGACAAGCTTTGAAGATTTTGCTTTTATTTTACCTGTTGTAGAGTCAACTTTAGACTCTAATTTCACAAACTGTTTGTGACTAGGAGTTTCAGATTTCAAGGAATAATAGTCATAATACAGTTCATGATATTCTCTACACATGTAAATGGAATGAAGTAAACTACCACAATGATAACAAGCTTTTTGTGGTTGGTATTGAATTGTCTGAGTCTTGGGGAATCTGGACTCAGTTTTCCAAGAAGGTTTTTGATTGCAGTCTAGGGCCAAATGATTATGATTTCCACACTTATAACATTTTTTCCTAGGTGCATCAGGTACATTCTTGTAATTATTCTCTTTGTTAATACCTTCTTTTCCATTCCTATTTCTTTTCATCTTGCTAGACTCTAAAAGACCATCTAATCTCTGTTTCAACTGAGACTTAGATAGAAACCCTATGTTTACATTCTTAGGTTTCTCTAACACTTTCTCATCTGAATTACTATTGTTAATCCTTTTGTGTACAACAGGGGTACCTTTTGAATCAACAAATTTAACATGATTAGGTTCAGAAACAATTTTCTTACCTTCAGATTTAGATGTGTTAGCTTCTACCTTACTATCATCATTGACAATAGCTACTTTTTCTTCTTGTCTAGCCTTATCAAAACCTAAACCATTAACCTTACCACGAATTCCACTTTCAAAGATTTCTATAGTCTTTTTACTGGAATTGTTAATGGTCTTAATCACATCTCTCTCTTCCTCTAGTTCTTTTCTGACATAGTCATAAGCCTCAAGAATAACACTATAATCATGCTTAGCTTTATCAGAACTTAACTTGTATTCTTCCATTTGAATTAATTCAGATTCAAGAAAATTATTTCTATCAACTAATTTATCATTCTTAACCTTAAGTTCATCTCTTTCACAAGTAAGAATTCTAAAATTAGTCATAAGATTCTTAAACTCAGCATGGATAGATCTAATTTCATCAGAATTTAAGCTATCAAATGAATCAAGAGAGTGAAGTGATACCTTAACAGAGGATGGAGAAGTTTTCTTTGGAGATCCAGGTTTGTCTGAACCATTTGCCATCAATGCAATGTTGTCATAATCCAATTCATCTTCAGAATCACTGGAATCAGCCCAATCCTTCCGTGTGACCATAAGTGCATTACCCTTTCCTGAATTCCTAGGCTTCTTACACTCACTAGCAAAGTGTCCAAGCTCGCTGCAGTTAAAGCACTTGATCTTGGCCTTATCAAGCTTGACAATTGTACTTTTGCCTTTGTCACTCTTCTTCTCCTCCTTCTTTTGAAAAGGTCCTTTGCTAAATCTTCTCCTGTTGAATCTTCCTTTCTTGAAAGCTTTAGCAAACATAGCAAAGAGTTCCTGCATCTCAGATTCAGAATCATTGTTGTCAGAGTCCATATCAGTAGTCTCTGGCTCAGAACTTTCTTTGCTTTTCTTCTTCCTTGAATTCTTTACAGCAATCTCTTCATGCTGTTCTTCAGGAAGCTTCTTTACTTCAGATTGAGCAGTAAGTGCAATAGTCTTCATCTTTCCTTCACTCCTGCTCTTCTTCTGCTGCTTGTCAAGTTCATAAGCTCTCAATTTTCCATATACCGCCTCTAATGAAATCTCATCCAGATCATTAGCTTCCTCAATCGCAGATATCTTCTCATTGTAGAAATCAGGCAAAGCTTTCATGAACTTTGTATTCATATCCTCCAAGTCATAATATTTACCATGCATGGCCATCTCATTGATGAGTTTTGTAAACCTATCAAAGGTATCAGTAAGTGACTCACCAGACTTGGATTCAAAGTACTCATACTGTTGTATAAGTAATGTCCTCATATTCTTCCTGACAGGCTTAGTTCCTTCACAGTGAACCCTAAGATTGTCCCATATATCCTTAGCAGTTTTACAAGAGAGAACATAGTTAGTGAGAACAGAATCAAGACTGTTGAATAATATGTTTCTCACTTTAGCATCTTTAAGAACATTCTCCTTGTCCTTATCTGACCATTCAGATTTTGGCTTCTCTGCTGTATGTTCTGGAACAACCACACCATCAACAGTTGCTTGTCCAACGACCTTTGTTGGAACAAAAGGTCCATCTCTGATTCTGTCAAGATAATCAGGATCTGTTGCTTCCAGATGATGCAGCATCTTTACTTCCCATAGAGTATATTCGTTTCTCTTGAGCATAGGAATCTTAGTATTCCCATCCTTGTAACCAGACATGATTGCAGATCTTTATGTTTATTCGAAATCAACCTGCTCTGATACCAATTGTTAACTCGAATAACTTGTAGAAGGGGGGGGGGTTGAATACAAGTTATATAATCGTGTCTGATTTTTGCTTGATTATATGAACAAGAATAAACGAATGAATCAAACTCTGTTTGTATTAATAAGATCAAATACAAACTCTACCAAAGGTGTACAATACCTTTAGCAGCTGCTGACAATACAAATCTCTCTCTCTGTTTGTTTCGAACTCTCGAATACAAACCTTATACAGAGCTACGCACACGAACTCAATTTTTCTCGCTCTTTACAATGATATTGAGAAAGTATTTATATGCTACCTGTTGTGCCCAAAATCTCCATGGGCTAGATTTAGGCCCATTAAGCTATAGGGTCCAATCCATACGAGCCAGAAAATAGATCCATTACAAGATATGAAGAAATGAGCACTCGCTGATTAGACAGTCAAGAAGCTACAAGTATTATGAGGTTCCTGATGAACCGGAAGCTGAGTAAATTACGAATGGACCAGGTTCCTCCCTGCAGAAGAGTTCAAGACAGCCTAGCAGCTGTAGTGAAGACAGCAAGAGCATATGGGAACCACAAAGAGGCTCCCCAAACTAATATATTTGTTATTTGTGCAGGTACAAGTACCTATAATGAGGTCCCTAAGCAATATGTCCCGAAATAAGGAGGTTCCTGAGAAACAGGTTCCTAGACAGAGGTTCCTGAGAACCAGGTTCCGAAATACAGGTTCCTGAGACATAGGTTCCTGAGCGTAACCAATCAGAAAGAGACCGAATTATTATTGGAGTGTAATTCTAGGGCGCAGTTGATCCTAGAATGCCTCTAATAGACATGAGAATTATAGTAGGGTACGAACTCGAGTTCTACTCTACTTAGCCAACTAGTTCGTGAAAGGCTTTAAAGGAACCTGAGTCCTACACGAATTAGACAACCAAATACAGCTGGTCAAGCAGAATCAGCTTCGCATTAGAACTACGTGAGCTTGATCCCTATATAAACAAGGGTACGTAGGCACCTTGGGAGAACGGCCACAGATCTCGCTAATGGAACCTGCGATGATTCTCGTAACCTCTCAAGCTCAGCTCACCCCCACCATCAAATCACACCCAAATCACCAAAAACAGCCAATTACATGTGTTACACTTGTAAATTCCAGCGGGCCTCCGAAAATCACGTTGATTACAAAAATCCTCCATCAACATTGGCGCTAGAAGGAGGGGGCCCTTTGCTCGTTTGTGGAGGATAAACGAGATATATGTCAAACAATATATGTGTGATTTATCTGCAAAATTGGTGGTGGTCATGGCAGGTTCAATATTTTACGATTACGACCAGAGACCCGTAGTATACGCAATAAAGAAAGCATTGAATTGAAGGTAGTCAACATGGGATCTCGAGTTCTCACAAGGGTTACATATTTGAGAGGCAGTATGATGATTTAACGTAGATTACATGGGTGTGTTTCTCCTGGGAACTCAAACAAACATGGACATCGGTTGGTGTCAAGACGAAGGACGTGGACATAAACAATGGAATTGGTTGCTGCTGTTGTATCCAAACATGATGTATAGATGATTTAATTAATACTGAAAGTGGTGACATATTGTAGTAGACGTGCATCCATGGTGGTTTAGGAAAACCTGCACTTATATACACAGGAAATATCTACGGTTGTGTTTCAATAATGTTAAAAGCATGTATGCATCTAGTTTGCAAACACCTGGAAACGAGGACATGGAACTGGTGTTGGCATATATGGTGGTACTTTTGACACTACTGTTGCATCAAACGTGGACGAGTATTGTAGTGATGTAACTGGAAGTGAAGACATGGAAACCAGCACCGATGTACTTATAATTTCTTAGAGGAAGACGTAAGACCGAGCCATCGACAATTGTTGACAAGAGTAAATAAGAGCATGTGTTTGGCATCGTGGCGTTGATCGCAGCAATTAGCAGAGAAGGTTAATGAAGCCAGAGGTGGGTAAGGTGCTCATCAATTGTGAACGGAGAAAGAAATATGATGTATTGGCGTGCTCGCAAGATGTTATCGATTAGATATCAATGGAGGACCGTAGCTGTTTTGTTGGTGAATTCGTGCGTGATGTGGTCTGGTATGGGTACGTGTTTGATCGAAGTGGTGAATGCAGAAAACTAACAGCTGTGGTTATTGAGAATCTCAAACCAAGTATTACTGTGAAGTACGAGTTCTGTTTTACAGAATAATTAGTGTACTAGCAGCAGTGGAGGATCGTGGTAATCTTATTAAAGACAGTGGACCGTGAGAATAAAAAACAGGTGGTGAAGGAGACACAGGAAGAACTCGAAGAATCTGTTCGTTAAGTAGTTCATCTGATTGCCTTATACCAAGTGAATTATCCATATGTATGTCTGTCATACACCCATAAGTCGTCAAGGGAGATGGTAGTTGCGATTGGTTTGAAAAGTGCCAAAGGAAACAATGATAGTGGTAAATGGTGAAGACGACAACGATTATTAAAGAAGATTCAGTATACATGTGTATCAATATACAGAAGCAATAGTTCTGTCTTATTACATCGAAGGCGTATCAGTAGACGATGACCAATAATAAGATTCTCAAGTCAACAACAGGTGTTGTGGTTGTGATGAACTGGAGTTAACCCAGACCCTGGTGATTATATGAGAAGATCGACGGAGTTTGTGGTTGAAATTGACAAGACGTTTGGACATGGCTAGAAGATGCGTCGATGTGAAGTACTAGTTTTGTTCTACTGGTATCATAACAAGACTATGGAAATTTCTGCAATTTAATGGTACATCATTAAAATAGACCTTTATGAATGAACTAACACAAACCTTGATGTGAAGTACAAGAGCTGCTGTCATTAATTATTTATGATAGAAGTTGGGTTACAAGTAAAAAAAACAATGGTCGCGTTGGATACCATAACATTATAAGAAGATGCCGATTTTGAACGATCTCTTTACGTCGTCTTATTATAGGTAGGCGTCGTGGGTGTATATTTGAAGAAAATATGAGATGCATCTTATGAGAATAGTTTTTGGTGAAGGCTGAAAAAGCCAGTAATATTTGGGCACTTGAATGCCAATAAAGGTTGTAACCCACAAAGGAGTACAGGCTGTGACATACAATGATGATGATAACCAGTGACTAACAGGGGTTGTCCAAGAAATTTACAATCTACACACCACAGATGGAAGCATAAAGATAATTAGGTGGTGACAGTTTTTGTAAGGGCTCTTACAAGTGACACACAAATGCTATTGGGTGTCAGTACGAGACGAAGTAGGCAGATGATATGTTGGTTCTTGTCTCTGATTCATATTTGATCAAGCACAACGAATGATTTAATTACAAAAACGGATGGTGACTATAGTAGCAAGAAGGTGGGTTGTGATTTAGAAGTGTCAAGTGTGCCATTAAAATCTAACAAACCCATACATGTATGTAGACACAAAATACAAGGAGTACATGCTTTGACGTAAAGAGCAGTAGCAAAGAAGATTTTAACAGAATTTGCTCATGTGGTAATTTACTTGACTGCCGAATACCGAGTAAGTCATCAAGAACGAATGCATATCACACACGCTCATAGGTTGTCAGCGGAGATGTTGGTGATCATGACTAGTTGAGAAAATTACCGGAGAAGACGATGATGCTAGCACGCAGTGACAACAGCAAGGTGGTTCAGTCAATGACAGACAAGGCAAGTTGATGTTAGTTATGATGGACCATAGACCAATTTAACATGTCCATAGCAGTATGAACCAAGCATCCAATGATGAGGGCAACGAAGCAGGACAACGGATATGTCACATTGTAGATTCACGGTGGAATAATCATGGATGTCATTACCATAACTATGATAGAATCGGTTTCATATATGTGGTGTATGTGTATACAGAAGTGTGCAAGCCATAATGGAGTAATTGTACCAATGACAAGAAATTAAAGATAAGGACGTTGAATACCATGGACTGTGACAGCAACAGGGTATTGGCGGTGAGACGACAAAGCTACAATCTGATGGAGCTGGTATTAAAAACAAAGACAGCAAGCACCGTGCGTTTAACGTCAACAACGATACATCAGTAGTAATGACTTATTAGTGGCAAACAATGGTAGAAATTGTGATAAGGACAACTGAAATATGGCAACCAAGAGATGCATAATGATAGTACCAGTTGGAAGATTCTGAGTAAATAGTATGTGTTATGATGATAAAAAACCGGCCTAAACCATATTAGATGTGGTTATCAGAGAATATAGCCAAAAAGAAAGGTTCATAGGGAGTTAAACGGAAGCGCGAAGTTACATTGATGTATGGGATATGGTTCACTGGTGCGACAGTATGATG
This sequence comes from Kitagawia praeruptora, assembly GCA_037693485.1. Lineage (NCBI taxonomy): Eukaryota > Viridiplantae > Streptophyta > Magnoliopsida > Apiales > Apiaceae > Kitagawia > Kitagawia praeruptora. Next base: position 55,483,345 of record CM075350.1, on the reverse strand, counting down.
ACAAAGATGGTCTGTTCACTCTAAAAAGTAAGCATTGATAAGCAAAACCAAGGATGAAGTGTGATAGCAGCTTTAGCTCGTTTCATTCCGGGAAAAAGAATGGATATAAAGTATGATACATGTGAGTTCTCGAAGTTATTTTGGGAAAGCAATAAGAACGTAAGCACACATGGTGTTAAATAAAAAGAGTTGCGCAGCAAGAGAAAGATGCAAGTGACTTTTAATCGAGGAATGAACGTAGCACATGGAAAGCAGCTGGGCAAAGCATACGAAACAGAGGCAGTGGAGTAAAAACATTCTGTGATATCAAAGCTCGAGCAGGACTAGTTGTGGTGGCAATTAGTGTTGGATACTCACATGCATAAACACACAAATAAGCTTCTGGTCTTAGTATTTAATTTTAAAAATATGCATAATATGCCATGCATGCATTAAAGTACTTGATTAAAATATAGAAAATCCATGCAAGACATAGTTAAACAAATGAAATAGAATAAATATATAGCATGCATCCTTGAGAGATATAAGCTAGAAATAGAAGTGACGAATTAAGAGTCTAGCAATAGATCCCCGAAACAGCATAGTAAGAGAATTTATTTGACTAGCATGCTAATAAAAAAGAAGAAGAAAAAGTCACTAAAAAGAAATTAGATTTAATATTCTACATATGTGACTTAGATCAGATATTTGCATGAGACATACATAATAAAATGCATGTTATGTGTCCTAGCTACCATATTCATTAATATGCATTAATCATGTCATGGATATATATTATTGCATTGTATATATGCCTGCAAAATTGAGATATCGTGCAGGATTGCTCGCTAAGCATTACAAAACTAAAGTGAGAAGCTTCATTCAATTCAGTGAGCTGCTGGAAATACTTTGCAAATAGTCTCTCTCAACATCTCTTGTTTCTTGCAATGAGTTAGCTCACGTAAGCTTAGAGGTGTTGTGTTGGGATATTTGTATTTGATATAGAGGATCACTCTTAGCATGTGTCATAAGAGGATTGAGAGAATGAAAGAAAGAGATATAGCAAGATGAATCAGAATGAAAAAGGATCTACTGGCAGAAGGTTCCCGCAACTAGAGGTCTCCCCTACACACAAGAATTTTGCAGATGAGTAGGTATTTGAATAAGAAGGCCAGAAAAATGAGGTCTCGAGAAGAATATACCTCACTCATGAGGTCATATGATTTGAAGAAGAAATTAGAGGAAAAGCTGATGCTATAAGCAAGAATGGAACGAAAAAGTCACAGTATCGATCGAAGCGTTGAAGAAGATTTAGCATGGTTTGAAGAAGAGATCAGATATAGTTAAAGATTTTGATGAAGAGTATATGCAAGAATCTGATTCTGACAAGAGTAGCTTTGATAAAGTTGAACAGTTTAGGTCCCCCAATAGATATAAGGGAACCTCTTGAAAAAGGAAAAAAAGTGAAGCTCAAGCTGAAGAAAGCACAAATTACTAAACTTCACAGATGAATATTCAGCAACTTGTTAGAGAGCAGTTGACATGATGATCAAAAGTGATTTTGGCAAGACTAGAGAAGTTGACATTTGTTATGATGAGAGAAAGTGAGCGCTTTACCTCAAGGTTAATGAAGAATTATGGAGCTTCCAGAATCTAGTTCTCCATCGAAGACAAGCTTCCCTGTAGAACTGGGGGGTAGTATAATTACTATTGCAAAATCAAGGATTTCAAAATTTTAAGAGAATTCAGGTTAAAGAACCTCACGATTTGGTTCAGAAACCTTGCGGATTGAGTTGGTCTAGTACCTTGAAGAGCAACATGCTTGCATCAGGAACACGTCAATGAGTTTTCAAAGCTTAACGGAGGCTTCCACTTCACAGCAGATCAAATCTAGAGAAAGATCCAGGTGATACCTCTCCATTTATGCTTACATATTCGTAGAAACCTCCCTGGTACGCGCAAAAAACTCTTGCTATACATAAAGCATGCATAAGCATCTATGCTGTTGAGGTCTTACATGAGATAAAGCTATGATTATGTCTTGATTATGTTTCTAGATGTTAGAATGCACATTTACCTGCAGCTCACAGGTTCCTTGATATTTACCTGCATCTCGCAGGTTCCTTGAAATATACCTGTAACTTCCAGGTTCATTTATATTTACCTGTAGCTAACAGGTTCTACGTTACTCATATGGAAATTCTAGTAATAGCTTCCAAGTATAGCTATTTTACCAGCATCTAGTAGATTATTTGCTATTTTCTTGTAACTAACATGTTGCAGGATCATTCATATATGCCTGAAGCTTGTATGTGACAGCTTCCAGGACCATTGATATTGATTAAAAGCCAGTTGTAAACAGCTTTTGATTAGCAGCTTCCTGCTAGAAGTTCTTAGCCAGACGATACTTGAGTAGAAGAAAGTGTACATACAACAAGAATTCTTAGGGATTCACTTGGTGCCCCTAGTATTTGAGACGATTTACCTTGCACCATATGGATTCTCTAAGTTCATTTATACCGGAAGCTCATAGCAACAGCTCCCAAGTTCACCTGTAGCTAACAGGTTCATATAAAGAGATTCTGGTGAACAAACCGTGAGAGCTTTCTATCCATAAAGGATCACGTAAGTCTTCATCAGACTAGTATTTTGATTAGACAGCATGACATTTCTTTTAGCAAGCATTGATGATAGTGGAAGAAGATTTATTGTGCTTATGATAAGGTTAGTCTTCTGTATTCTTAGAATGACGATGATAATTATAGCTTCCTTATTGTTCTTTTACGTAACATTAATTACCCAAAAGAACTGGGGGGTAGTATTCCTACTTAGACAATAATATGCATGTTTGATTAGCTATTTCACATGCCAATTCGAAACTTTTTAAGTGCTAGTTTTAGTATTTGTATTTTGAAACAGGTTACCTTGACTAACAGGTTCCTGTAGTATTAACAGTATTTGCAGGTTACCTGAGCTGACAGGTTCCTGTAGCATTGACAATGTGTGCGAAGTATGAATACGATTTGACAGAATACGTGGACTACGAATGATTGATATGGAAAGTCCCAGGTAGCTTCCTGGGCATCGAGCAAAGTCCCAGGTAGCTTCCTGGGCATCGAGCAAAGTCCCAGGTAGCTTCCTGGGCATCGAGCAAAGTCCCAGGTAGCTTCCTGGGCATTGAGCAAAGTCCCAGGTAGCTTCCTGGGCATCGAGAAAAAGTCCCAGGTAGCTTCCTGGGCATCGAAAAAAAAAAGTCCCAGGTAGCTTCCTGGGCATCGAGAAAAAAAAAGAAAGTCCCAGGTAACTTCCTGGGCAGGAGAAAAGCCTCAGGTAGCTTCCTGAGCAAATGTGATTGAAAAGCCTCAGTTGACTGAGCACGATATTGTTGCCAAAAGCCTCAAGTTCCTTGAGCACGTGAATTAAAGTCCTGACAAAAGGCATCTAAAGTCCTGACAAAAGGCATCTAAAGTCCTGACAAAAGGCACCTAAAGTCCTGACAAAAGGCACCTAAAGGAACCTGTGTGGAGCCTAGACCGACACACTTGTTCTTAAAGAGAAGCCTAATAAGCTCTCCCTCATGTGGAACCGCCTTTGGCACATGGGAAGAAGGGATAAAATCCTTAGCATTTACCTTCATAAGATGTCTAGCCTGACACATGAAGAAGAGGAATCTGTGTGGACTCCCAGAACGGCGCACAGGTTCCTAGAATCGCCTCGAGGCACAAAAAGGAACCAACATGCCTCGAGGCATGATGGGACCTAGAGAATAGGATTGGGAACCAAGCAGGTTACCTTTCCAAGAGAAAAAAGGAACCAACATGCCTCGAGGCATGTTGGGACCTAGAGATTAGGATTGGGAGCCAAGCAGGCAACCTTTCCAAGAGTTGACCCGAATTGAACAAAAGAAATTTTACTAACATTAACTGGTTTCTGTTTTATGTTTTTACTTTGCAGGATTAGTAGTCATCAACAGTTATTCATAAGGAACCTGGTCTAGTTATTCAGCCATGAAAAGTTGAGAAGTTATCAAGAAAGGTTATGGTTTAGATTATGGGTTTGGAAATAGTACGTACTCGAAGTATGAAGACAAGAGGTTCTAAGTTTACAAAGGTTTGAAAGCTCCAAGTAGAGCAAGCAGCTGAGGTTTCTAGGAAGCTATTTAGATGGCTCAAGAGGTTCCAGGGTTATTTCATCCTACGAATAATGGAGATTCCTGAAGCTGCCAACGTATTTTATGAAAGCATTGGATGAGAGATCAGTTCATACAAGTCAGTTCGGAAGAAGAAAGAAGTATTGCTTGAGCAATTAGAGAGTATTTATGATGAGTTTCGCAGTCTGATGACAATGATCTACGAGAAGGCGGCTTTAGAAAAGTTTCCAGGTTAGTTTTCAGCACGATCCTTTGATTTTTGATCTGAGGATTTAATTTGGAATCTGCATACAGAAGCGTAGTGTATCCTGTTTCTTACGCCGAGTTAGCTCATGTAAGCTTGGATGCACGATGTGAAAATTATGCATTTTCCCAAAAGGAGTAAATAAAGGTTGAACCTCTTGATTGGAAGCTGTTGAGGTGCCACTCGCTTTTCAAGACTTCTAGATATACAAAAGACATGTGAAGACATTGAAGACAAAGATCACCTAAGAAGATACAAGAGTAAGCAGAAGTATGATAATATCCCGAAACCTCAGAAGTGTCCTTGAAGAGATTTTGCAAAGTTATTAGAAGAATGTACAGAGAATGACTAGCAGTTTAAGAGTGAAGATTTGTCAGAAGAATGAGTTTCGAAGAAGAAGAATAGAACATGTTCCTCACCAAGAAAGAAGCTGATCAATACTATGTTTACTAGAACATTATATGTCCTGTTTCTTACGCCGAGTGAGCTCATGTAAGCTTGGATACATGTTGTTGAAGTAATACATTTTAAGAGAAGTGATTAAGCATTGGACCCCATATCAGAAAGCTTAAAAGGTTCCTCTCGCATTGCATGACTTCAAGGAACCGGGGGGTAGTTGTTGTGCCCAAAATCTCCATGGGCTAGATTTAGGCCCATTAAGCTATAGGGTCCAATCCATACGAGCCAGAAAATAGATCCATTACAAGATATGAAGAAATGAGCACTCGCTGAGTAGACAGTCAAGAAGCTACAAGTATTATGAGGTTCCTGATGAACCGGAAGCTGAGTAAATTACGAATGGACCAGGTTCCTCCCTGCAGAAGAGTTCAAGACAGCCTAGCAGCAGTAGTGAAGACAGCAAGAGCATATGGGAACCACAAAGAGGCTCCCCAAACTAATATATTTGTTATTTGTGCAGGTACAAGTACGTATAATGAGGTCCCTAAGCAATATGTCCCGAAATAAGGAGGTTCCTGAGAAACAGGTTCCTAGACAGAGGTTCCTGAGAACCAGGTTCCGAAATACAGGTTCCTGAGCACCAGGTTCCTGAGACATAGGTTCCTGAGCATAACCAATTAGAAAGAGACCGAATTATTATTGGAGTGTAATTCTAGGGCGCAGTTGATCCTAGAATGCCTCTAATAGACATGAGAATTATAGTAGGGTACGAACTCGAGTTCTACTCTACTTAGCCAACTAGTTCGTGAAAGGCTCTAAAGGAACCTGAGTCCTACACGAATTAGACAACCAAATACAGCTGGTCAAGCAGAATCAGCTTCGCATTAGAACTACGTGAGCTTGATCCCTATATAAACAAGGGTACGTAGGCACCTTGGGAGAACGGCCACAGATCTCGCTAATGGAACCTGCGATGATTCTCGTAACCTCTCAAGCTCAGCTCACCCCCACCATCAAATCACACCCAAATCACCAAAAACAGCCAATTACATGTGTTACACTTGTAAATTCCAGCGGGCCTCCGAAAATCACGTTGATTACAAAAATCCTCCATCAACACTACCTATCAACTACTAACAGAAAGATATAATCTATACATGACAATGTTCTGCCTTCTAGTCGATAGTTTCCATCAATAGAAAACTCTTTCCTTCATAATATCTTCTTGCTTGTTCTTCAAACAACGATCCTGTTTCATAGCACTTGCCAGTTTCTGTAGCATCCATAATGACATCATCAGTAACAAGACTGATATCAGGATTTCATCTTGCATCAGCATCTGATCATCATCAGTATTAGACCGTCATCAGGATTTGCTCTTTGTTCCTGACATGTAGTCTCCGATACACTGTTCATTCCTGACTAAACTGTACAGGTAACCGTCTTACACATAAATCCTATACAAAGTGCTAAATCCTTTATAAGATCAGGATTACAAGAAGTATAATGTGTAAATTCTATTCTTAACATCACAACTTATGTATTATTCCTAACACTAGATTTGGTAGAGAATATTGTGTTTCTTCTTATGAACAGCAGAAGAGAATTTTCTCTGACATTATAAAGAAGGACAATGAAAAGAATCTAGATGAAATACCTGAAATTCATTATCCACATCATATTCAGGTAATTCTTAAAACTCATCTTCCTACTCTCTACAATTCTTCTTTCTTTTGTGGTGAAATGGCTCAGGAATCTCAATTGGAGGAGAACCCACCTGTGTCTACCCAAGTAGCCCAAAACATTATAGTCTCTGAAACAATTCAAGAACCAAATTTTGATCCACAGCCTATTGTTTCAAAGAAACCAGCCTCTGGTGTTTCTCAAAAGACATCAGTTGTAAGGAAGAAAAGATTTGTTGTGTCAAGTAGTAGTAATTCTAGTGAAGATGATGATGATTTAACTCTTGCTGAGAGAGCAGAATTGAAGGCTGCAATTCAACTTTCTTTGTTAGCACATAGAGATGAAAAACCTAGCCACAGCCAGGCTGCAGTCTCCCAAAAGGCTGTAGTTCTTAAAAAGGGAAAACAGTTACTGGATACTGTCTCTCATAAGACTGTGTCTATTGAACCAAGATCTCATCCCAAGATCACTTCTGTGTCTACACCTTTCATTTCCCATCTCATGAAAAACCCTTTTCGCTCCGCTTGAGTCTTCTCAGGATAAATCTTTTGCTCACTATACCAGGAGAACAAGGAGAAAGATTCAATTGTCACCTACACACACAGAGTCTAGTCCAACTAATATCATGCAGGACTCTACAAATAAAGCTACAATCAAGTCAGCAAATGACCATAGAGATCTGGATATTGATTCTTCATGGGAAACTACATTGTCATACAGAATGGCTATGGGACTTATCTCTCTAAAAGTGAAGCTTTCCAGGCCATTTCTAAAATTTCTAAGTGAAAGTGTTCCTAGACTTTCATTTCCTGAAGAATATGGACTTCTACATTAAAGACTTGACTTAATGAAGATGTATTTCTATGTATCTGTCAGAAGACAATTAGTCAAGAAATTTGGACTCTCGAAGCATGTTGCACTTCAATCACTTCATGCATATTTATTTGACAAGGATGTCTTTATTGAAGATACTTTAGCTCAAGGTGAACAACTGGAGGAAGTAGATAGAGGAATGCAGTCAACAGAAGATACTATTGCACCAGTGGTGAATAGTAGGAAAGATCAAATCACAGTCACTGCAACACAAGAACCATCTAGTCAGAGGTTGGATGACTCAGGAGCTGTGATAGCTGATGTTGAAAGGACTTTTATGATGACTGAGAATGCAAGTGAGATACCCTATGATATGGGAGGAATGACTTTGGTTGATTTTTCTGAAGATCAAACAAATTTTGTTCAGTCAGAGTCTATCCACCTTGAGGGTGAGTCTCAGCAAACAACACTTAAAGACGGTGATGTACTAACTATGGTGTCTAATGAAGTATTACTGAAGACATCAGAGTCTAGTAAAGAACCTGAAAGTGGTATACTGGAGCCTGTAGTCTCTGGAAGGAAAGAAGATGATTGTAAGGGTTCAGAGATTATAGCAGCTCACTCCTTGGAGAAAACCTCAAGCCCCTTGCCAAATGAGGAACCCTCTCTCCATGTGAGTTCAGGTATAAAAACTCCTTCTAAACCCTATTTTTCTGTAGGTCATGAGAGCACTTATTCAAATTTGAGTGATACACTTGAAAAGATGGACTTAGATCCACAAACTGAGAGGCTGGCTCCTGACCAGGCAAAAGGTGAGGTAGAAAGAGTGTTGACTTTAGTAAGTCAAAGTGAGAATGAGGGTATGGATGATCAACTCCATAGTGAGGGAGAGAAAATTAGGAAACCATCGTTTGATTTCTGGGATCAGGTTTTTCCTGAATCTTGGTCTGAAAATTTAGATATGGATGCTGGTACTTATTCATTCATCAAAATGTATCAGAAGAATGACCTAGCACATCACAATGCAAAGCCAGAAGTTAAAGCTCAGAAGCAAAAGGAGCGGCTTGCAGGAATCATTAACAGAAGAGGTGTCAGGATAAAGCAATCTCTTGATACATATGTACCAGATGAAGTTCCTAATGATCCTAGTGTTCCTTTGTATGTACTTCCAATATCAGTTAGAATTGAGACATCTACAGTCTCTGATCACTCTAAGGAGGAGTCAGGATTTGAAGATGTTAGTACACAGAATACTGGTGAAGGAGATGATGATCATGTTTCAGCTACAGATCAGAAAGATGAAGATGTTGATACTTCTAATCAGGTTTTATTACTTGAATATCATACAACTCAAGCAACTTCTTCTACAAGACTTGAAGATACAGTTCTTTCTGATTCTGATACTGAAGATACTAGAAGCACTTCCAACATTGAAGTTCATTCTGATGTTTTGAAAGATATTCAGAATTCTCAAATTGCTATGCAAACAAGACTTCAATCACTTGAAGATAACCAAGTCACAATTATGGAAAATCAAGCAGTTCTGATGATATCATTTGTTCTATTTCTGAATCTCTTGGAATTAATGTTGCTGATGTCAAAAAGGGGGAGATAAAGACAATTCAAAGACAACAACAACAACACCAGACTGGGGGAGATAAAGAGCAGACAAATGGAAGTAAAAAGAAGAACTAGGAGTGACAGTGGTGAATCTCAGCTAGGAAGTGGTAAAGAAAGAGCAGCATTAATAGTTAAAATTCTTTCTTCTAAGTACTAGATAAACGTCTACATCTGGGAAGGAGGTACTTAACTTCATAATTCTACATTCATAAATTCTATTCTGGTTGTATTGTTATATGTTTTGACATCAACAACTTAGATTTATGCTTCAGATTTCAAAGCATAAATAGGGGGAGATTGTTAGGAATAATTCATAAGTTGTGATGTTAAGAATAGAATTTACATATTTTACTTCTTGTAATCCTGATCTTATAAAGGATTTAGCACTATATATAGGATTTATGTGTAAGACAGTTATCTGTACAGTTTAGTCAGGAATGAACAGTGTATCGGAGACTACATGTCAGGAACAAAGAGCAAATCCTGATGACGGTCTGATATTGATGATAATCAGATACTGATGCAAGATGAAATCCTGATATCAGTCGTGTTACTGATGATGTCATTATGGATGCTACAGAAACTGGCAAGTGCTATAAAACAGGATCGTTGTGCAAGAAGATATTATGAAGGAAAGAGTTTTCTATTGATGGAAACTATCGACTGGACGGCAGAACATTGTCATGTATAGATTATATCTTTCTGTTATTAGTTGATAGGTAGCATTATAAATACTTTCTCTATATCATTGTAAAAAGTGTTCATGAGGTTTGTAATCGTGAGTATACGAGAGTACAAACAGAGAGAAAGATTTGTATTGTCAGCAGCTGCTAAAGGTATTGTACACCTTTGGAAGAGTTTGTATTTGATCTTATTAATACAAACAAAGTTTGATTCATTTGTTTATTCTTGTTCATATAATCAAGCAAAAATCAGACACGATTATATAACTTGTATTCAACCCCCCTTCTACAAGTTATTCGAGTTAACACTCTGACATTACAAAGAAGGACAATGAAAAGAACCTAGATGAAATACCTGCAATTCATTATCCACATCATGTTCAGGTAATTCTTAAAACTCATCTTCATACTCTCTACAATTCTTCTTTATTTTGTGGTGAAATGGCTCAGGAATCTCATTTGGAGGAGAACCCACCTGTGTCTACCCAAGTAGCCCAAAACATTATAGTCTCTGAAACAATTCAAGAACAAAGTTTTAATCCACAGCCTATTGTTTCGAAGAAACCAACCTCTGGTGTTTCTCAAAAGACATCAGTTGTAAGGAAGAGAAGATTTGTTGTGTCAAGTAGTAGTAGTAGTTCTAGTGAAGATGATGATAATATATCTCTTGCTGAGAGAGAAAAATTGAAGGCTGCAATTCGACTTTCTAAGCTAGGACAAAGAGATGAAGAACCTAGTCACAGCCATGCTGCAGTTTCTCAAAAGACTGTAGTAATTAAAAAGGGAAAACAGTTACTAAATACTGTCTCTCAAAAGACTGTGTCTATTGAAAAAGGATCTCATCCCAAGATCAATTCTGTGTCTACACCTCTTGAGTCTTCTCAGGATAAATCTTTTGCTCACTATACCAGGAGAACAAGGAGAAAGATTCAATTGTCACCTACACACACAGAGTCTAGTCCAACTAATATCATGCAGGTCTCTACAAATGAAGCTACAATGAAGTCAGCGAATGACTATAGAGATCTGGATATTGATTCTTCATGGGAAACTACATTATCATACAAACTGGCTATGGGACTAATTTCTCTCAAAGTGAAGTTGTCAAGGCCTGTTCTAGATTTTCTGGTTGAAGGAGTACCAAAACTTTTATTTCCAGATGAATATGGACTTCTACATCAAAGACTTGACTTAATGAAGATGTATTTCTATGTATCTGTCAGAAGACAATTGGTCAGGAAATTTGGACTCTCGAAGCATGTTGCACTTCAATCACTTCATGCATATTTATTTGACAAAGATGTCATTATTGAAGATGCTTCAGCTCAAGGTGAACAACAGGAGGAAGTAGATAGAGGAATGCAGTCAACAGAAGATACTATTGCACTAGTGGTGGATAGTAGGAAAGATCAGATCACAGTCACTGCAACACAAGAACCATCTAGTCAGAGGTTTGATGACTCAGGAGCTGTGATAGCTGATATTGAAAGGTCTTCTGTGATGACTGAAATTGCAAGTGAGAAACCTTATGATATGGGAGGAATAACTTTGACTGGTTTTCTTGAAGATCAAACAAATATTATTCAGTCAGAGTCTATCCACCTTGAGGGTGAGTCTCAGCAAATAACACTTAAAGATGGTGAAATACTAACTATGGTGTCTAATGAAGTATTACTGAAGACATCAGAGTCTAGTAGAGAACCTGAAAGTGGTATACTGGAGCCTGTAGTCTCTGGAAGGAAAGAAGATAATTGTAAGAGTTCAAAGATTATAGCAGCTCACTTCTTGGAGAAAACCTCAAGCCCCATGCCAAATGAGGAACCCTCTCTCCATGTGAGTTCAGGTATAAAAACTTCTTCTAAAATCTATTTTTCTGTAGGTCATGAGAGCACTTATCCAAACTTGAGTGATACACTTGAAAAGATGGATATTAATCCACAATCAGAGCGGCTGGCTCCTGACCAGGCAAAAGGAGAGGTAGAAAGAGTGTTGACTTTAGATAGTCAAAGTGAGATTGAGGGTATGGATGATCAACTCCATAGTGAGGGAGAGAAAATTAGGAAACCATCGTTTGATTTCTGGGATCAGGTTTTTCCTGAATCTTGGTCTAATAATCTTGGTATGGATGCTGGTACTTATTCTTTTATCAAGATGTATGAGAAGAATGACTTAGCAAAGCACAATTCAAAGCCAGAAGTTAAAGCTCAGAAGCAAAAAGAAAGGCTTGCAGGAATTATAATTAGAAGAGGTGAAAGGCTAAGACAAACTTCTACACCACCAGTACCAGAAGATATTTCTAATGATCCAAGTATTCCTTTGTTTGTACTACCAATATCAGCCAGAATTGAGACATCAACAGTATCTGATCAATCTAAGGAGGCGTCTGGATTTGTAGATGTTAGTACACAGAATACTGGTGAAGAACAAGATGATCATATTGCAGCTTCAGATCAGAAAGATGAAGATGTTTGTAACTCTAATCGAGTTTTATTACTTGAATATCATTCTACACAGGCAACTTCTTCTACAAGACTTGAATCTAAAGATATTCCAAACACTTCTAACATCGAAGTCAATTCTGAAATTCTGCAAGATATTCAGAAATCTCAGGTTGAAATTCAATCAAGACTTCAAACACTTGAAGATAACCAAGTCACTATTATGGAAAATCAAGCAGTTCTGATGAATCTCATTTGTTCTGTTACTGAATCTCTTGGAATTAATGTTGCTGATGTCAAAAAGGGGGAGATAAAGACAATTCAAAGACAACAACAACAGACTGGGGATAAAAGAAGAACTGGGGGAGATAAAGATTGTGACAGAGGTGAATCTCATCATGGAAGTGATAAAGGAAAAGAAGCATCAAATAGTTGAATTCTTTCATCTAAGTACTGGATACTATGTCTATATCTGAAAGAGGAGGTACTTAACTTCATGATTTTTGAATTCATAAATTCTATTCTGATTGTATTGTTATATGTTTTGACATCAACAACTCAGATTTATGCTTCAGTTTTTAAAAGCATAAATAGGGGAGATTGTTAGGAGTAATTCATGAGTTGTGATGTTAAGAATAGAATTTTACTTATACTTCTTGTATATCCTGATTTTATAAAGGATTTAGCACCTTGTATAGGAAATATGTGTTAGATAGTTATCTGTAAGGTTTAGTTAGGAATGAACAGTGTATCGGAGACTACATGTCAGGAACAGAGAGCAAATCCTGATGAAGGTCTAATACTGATGGTGATCAGATACTGATGCAGTGTGCAAGTCCTGATATCAGTCATATTAATGATGATGTCATTATGGATGCTACAGACTCTAGCAAGTGCTATAAAACAGGATCTTTGTTTGAGGAACACGCAAGAAGATATTATGAAGGGAAGAATTTTTTATTGATGGAAACTATCAACTGGATGGCAGAACATTGTCATGTATAGATTATCTTTCTGTTATTAGTTGATAGGTAGCATTATAAATACTCTCTCTATGTCATTGTAAGATAAGTGTACGTGAGTTCGTTGGAGTCGTGAGTTCATGTGTGAAAGTGCGTAGCTCTGTATAAGGTTTGTATTCGAGAGTTCGAAACAAACAGAAAGAGTTTTATTTTGTCAGCAGCTGCTAAATGTATTTGTACACCTTTGGTAGAGTTTGTATTTGATCTTATTAATACAAACAGAGTTTGATTCATTCGTTTATTCTTGTTCATATAACCAAGCAAAAATCAGACACGATTATATAACTTGTATTCAACCCCCCCTTCTACAAGTTATTCGAGTTAACAGGGTTTAACCTCCTTTGTGGCTCCCTAACTGGTTTAGCATCATCAACTAAGTGAATCCTATTTTGGACAATAGCAGGGCTAATTCCCTTGATATCGGTTATGCTCCACCCTATGGCTTCCTTATTCTCTCTAAGTACAAGTAAGAGTTCATCCTCTGGAGAAGGTGTCAGATCAGATGCAACTATGACTGGAAGAGATTTAGAAGGACCTAGAAACATATACTTAAGAGTTTCGGGAAGAGGTTTGAGTTCTAATTCTGGTGGACTTGTCTCAACTGATTCATTAGCTTCATAAAGTGACAAAGGAGAAGGTTCTACCTCTTGGTTGGAACTAGGAGTGGTGGACTCTAACATTTCATTGACCTCATTTTTATGACAAGTATCATCCCATTCTTGACCAAAGTAATTTTGACAAAAGCTAAGCAAATAAAAGACCCCGGTGATTTTAATGACTGGCTAGTTCTAGGTTGAGAATTATGAGATTTCTAGGAAGTTTAAATCTTTGGATATTACGAAAGATAAATTAGATTACTTTGAGCACTTAAGAAGAGAATGTAAATAGATAGTAGAATAACATGTATCCGTGAGAGATAGAAATGAGAAATAGAAGTGACAAATTAAGTTTAATAATAGATACTCGGAGTAGCCTAGTAAGAGAATTTACTTGATTAGCTTAGCAACATAAAAAATGAGAAAGTCATTAAAAAGAAATTAGATTTAATATTCTACATATATGACTTAAATCAGATATTTGCATGAAACATACATAATAAAATGCATGTGCATATTATGTGTCCTAGTTATCATATTTGTTAATGTGCGTTAATCATGTCATGAATATATATTGTTGCATTGTATATATGCCTGCAAAATTGAGATATCGTGCAGGATTGCTCGATAAGCATTACAAAACTGAAGTGAGAAGCTTCATTCATTCAGTGAGCTGCTGAAAATACTTTGCAAATAGTCTCTCTCAACATCTCTTGTTTCTTACAATGGGTTAGCTCGCGTAAGCTTAGAGGTGTTGTATTGGGATATTTGTAGTTGATATAGAGGTTCACTCTCAGCGTGTGTCATAAGAGGTTGAAAAAGAATGAGAGAAAGAGATATAGCAAGATGATTTAGAATGAAAATAAGAATGAAAAAAAACCTACTGGTAGGAGGTTCCCGAAACCAGAGGTCTCCTCCCGCACACAAGAATTTTGCAGATGAGTAGATATTTGAGTAAGAAGGCCAGAAAGATGAGGTCTCGAGAAGAATATATATATATACCTCACTCATGAGGTCATATGATTTGAAGAAGAAATTAAAGAAAAAGTTGAAGCTATAAGCAAGAATGACACAAAGAGGTTAGAGTATCGATCAAAGCATTAAATAAGATTCAGCATGACTTGAAGAATAGATTAGGTCACTAGCAACCTCAGAAAAGGAACCTCATTCAGTGAACAGACATAGTTGATGTTGATTTATGAAAGCTTCAGATACAGTTGAGGATTTTGATGAAGAGTAGATGCAAGAATCTGATTTTGACAAGAGTAAATTTGATAAGGTTAAACAGTTCAGGTCCCCCAATCGATAGAAGGGAACCTCTTGAAAAGGAAAAGAAATGAAGCTCAAATTGAAGAAAGTATACATTAATAAGCTTCATATGATGAATATTTAGCAACTTGTCAGAGGCCAGTTAATATGACGATCATACATGGTATTAACAAGACCAGAGAAATTGATATTTGTTATGACGAGAGAAATTGAGCAATTTATCTCAAGCTTAATGAAGAATTATAGAGTTCCGAAATCTAGTTCTCCACTGAAGACAAGCTTCCCTGAAGAACTGGGGGGTGGTATAATTACTATTACACATGGTAGTTTGAAAATTGAGGATTTTAAAATTTTAAGAATTCAGGTCTAGGAACCTCACGATTAGGTTCGGGAACCTAATAGCTCAAACTTGGTTCAGGAACCTTGTAGATTGATTTGATCAAATATCCAGAGAGCAGCATGCTTGCATCGGGAACACGTCAATGAGTTTTCAAATCTAAAAATATAAAGCTTAACGGAGGCTTTCACTTCACAACATATCAGTCTAGAGAATGATCCAAGTGATACCTCTCTATTTACGCTTACATATTCATAAAAAAACTTCCCAGGTACGCACAACGAACTCTTACTATACATAAAGAATGCATAAACATCTATGTTGTTGAGGTCTTACACGCGATAAAGCTATGATTATGTCTTAATTATGTTTCTAGATGTTAGAATGCACATTCACCTCTAGATCGCAGGTTCCTTGATATTTACCTGCAGCTTTCAGGTTTAGTTGTTTTTCCAGCATCTAGTATATTATTTGCTATTTTCTTGTAACTGACATGTTGCAGGTTCATTCATATATACCTGAAGCTTGTATGTGACAGCTTCCGGGATCATTGATATTGATTAAAAGCCAACTATAGACAACTTTTGATTAGCAGCTTCCTGCTAGAAGTTCCTAGCCAACCGATACTTGAATAAAAGAAAGTGTGCCTTGCTGCAAAGAGATTTCTTCAAGAATTTTCAGGTTCATTTGTATTTTTCCGAAACTCATAGCAACAGCTTCCAAGTTCACCTGTAGCCAACAGGTTCATATGAAGAGATTCCGGTGCACATACCGCGAGAGCTTTCTATCCATAAAGGATCACATAATATCCAAATGGATTCACGTAAGTCTTCGCCAGATTATTATACTGATTAGACAGCATGACATTTCTTTTAGCAAGCATTGATGATAGTAGAAGAAAAACTATTTTGCTTATGATGAGGTTAGTCTTCTTTATTCTTAGAATGACGATGAAGATTATAGCTTCTTTATTGTTCTTTTACGTAACAGTAATTACTCAAAAGAACTGGGGGGTAGTATTCCTACATAGACAATAACATGCATGTTTGATTAGCTATTTCACATGCCAATTTGAAACTTTTTAAGTGCTTGTTTTAGTACTTATTTTGTGAAAACAGGAACCCGCAGTTATTGTAACCTGTAGCTTTGATAGTATTCACCAGGCATGAGTATGATTTGATAGAATGCAGATAGAATGTGTAGACTACGATTGATTGATCAGAGTTAGCCTATAGACAGATTGTATTGAGAAAAGTATTAAACCTCGGGCAGCTTCCCGAGCAAGTATTAAATTAAGCCTCAGGTATCTTCTTGAGCAAGAGTTAAGTCTCAAGCAGCTTCCTGGGCAAGTATTAAGCCTTGGGCAGCTTCCCGAGCAAGCATTGAATTAAG
This sequence comes from Kitagawia praeruptora, assembly GCA_037693485.1. Classification (NCBI taxonomy): domain Eukaryota; kingdom Viridiplantae; phylum Streptophyta; class Magnoliopsida; order Apiales; family Apiaceae; genus Kitagawia; species Kitagawia praeruptora. The sequence continues at coordinate 55,466,720 of CM075350.1, read as the reverse complement.
CCTCGGGTAGCACCCCGAACAAGTATGAATTAAGCCTCGGGTAGCTTCCCGAGCAAGCATTGTATTAAGCCTCGGGCAGCTTCCCGAGTAAGCGTTCAATTAAGCCTCGGGTAGCTTCCTGAGCAAGCGTTGAATTAAGCCTCGGGTAGCTTCCCGAGCAAGCATTGAATTAAGCCTCGAGCAGCTTCTCGAGAAAGCATTGAATTAAGCTTCTGGCAGCTTCCCGAGCAAGTATGAATTAAGCCTCGGGTAGCTTCCCGAGCAAGTATGAATTAAGCCTCGGGCAGCTTCCCGAGCAAGCATTGTATTAAGCCTCGGGCAGCTTCCCGAGTAAGCGTTATTAAGCCTCGGGTAGCTTCCCGAGCAAGCATTGAATTAAGTATCGGGTAGCTTCCTGAGCAAGCGTTGAATTAAGCCTCGGGCAGCTTCCCGAGCAAGCATTGAATTAAGCCTCGGGTAGCTTCCCGAGTAAGTATGAATTAAGCCTCGGGCAGCTTCCCGAGCAAGTATGAGTTAAGCCTCAAGCAGCTTCCTGAGCAAGTATTGAGAATTAAGCCTCAGGTAGCTCCCTGAGCAAGCATTGATTTATGCCTCAGGCAGCTTCCTAGAGCAAGTTTGATTTAAAAGCCTCAGCTGACTGAGCAAGACATTTTAGCTAAAAGTCTCAGATTCCTTGAGCACATGATTAATAAGCCCTGTTGACAGGCACTTAATGCCCTGATGAAAGGCATCTTAAAGGAACCTATATGGAGCCGACACTAGCATACATGAACCTAAGACTATATACCTCACCCCTCAGTGGAGCTGCCTCTAGCTCGAGAGGAAGTGGGAACTTGTGTGAAGCCTAGACCGGCACACTTGTTCTTAAAGAGAAGCCTAATAAGCTCTCCCTCATGTGGAGCCGCTTCTGGCACATGGGAAGAAGGGACTCAGTTCCTTAGCATTTACCTTCATAAGATGTCATGCATGACATATGAAGAAGATGGAAATGGTATGGAACCCAGACGACATATCACTCCTTAAAGGGGCTATAAGCTTCCCCTTTATGCAAAGCCGAGACAGGTGCATAAAGAAGAGGAATCTGTGTGGACTCCCAGAACGGGTACACAGGTTCCTAGAGACGCCTCGAGGCAAGAGGAACCAACATGGAACCTAGACTGGCATGTTGGAACCTAGATTTTTAAGATTGGAAACCAAGCGGGTGACCTTTCCTAGAGTTGGTCTTGGCACAATTATTCAGGGTTAAAGTTAAAAACAAATCGTGGGACCAAGGCAGTTTAAATTGAGGTTTTGCAAATGCTATATGAAGTATGAAGACAAGAAGTTTACGACCCGTGTAAGCTTGAACGCACAAATGTGGAAACTATATAATTCTTTAAGTTACATTACGGTGGTTACTCAAACGTATAAAGAAGTGCTTTGTGAAGATGAAAGAAGTATACAGTATTTAGAAATAATGCAAATGTGAAGAATGTATGCAAAGGTGAACGAGCGAGACAAGAGGTTTGAAAGTTCTAAGTAGAGTAAGCAGCCGAGGTTCCTAGGAAGCTATTTAGGTGGTTCGAGTGGTTCCATGGTTGTTTCATCCTACGAATAATGGAGATTCCTGGGGCTATAAGCAAGTTGCCAACGTATTCTATAAAAGCATTGGATGAGAGATCAGTTCATACAAGTCAGTTCGGAAGAAGAAAGAAGTATTGCTTGAACAACCAGAGAGTATTTATGACGAGTCTCGCAGTCTAGTGATGATGATCTACGAGAAGACGATTTCAGAAAAGTTTTCAGGTTAGTTTTCAGCAGGATTCTTTGATTTTTGATTTAAGGATTTAATTTGGAATCTACATACAGAAGCGTAGTGCATCCTGTTTCTTACGCCGAGTTAGCTCATGTAAACTTGGAAGCACGATGTGAAAGTTATGTATTTTCCCAAAAGGAGTAAATAAAGGTTGAACCTCCTGCTTAGAAACTGTTGAGGTGCCACTCATTTTTCAAGACTTCTAGATATACGAAAGACATGTGAAGACATTGAATATAAAGATCACCCAGAAAGATACGAGAGTAAGAAGAAGTATGATGACATCCTAGAAACCTCAGAAGTGTCCTTGGAAAGATTTTGAAAAGGAATAAAAAGAAGGTACAGAGAATGACTAGCAGTTGAAGAATGAAGATTTGTCTAGAAAATTGAGTTTCGAAGAAAAAGAAGAGAACATGTTCCTCACCAAGAAAGAAGCTGATCATTACTATGCTTACTGAAACATTATGTGACCTGTTTCTTACGCCGAGTTAGCTCATGTAAGCTTGGATACGTGTTGTTGAAGTAACACATTTTAAGAGAAGTGATTAAGCATTGGACCCCATATCAGAAAGTTGAATAGGTTCTTTTCGCATTGCATGACTTCAAGGAACCGGGGGGTAGTTATTGTGCCCAAAATCTCCATGGGCTAGATTTAGGCCCATTAAGCTATAGGGTTCACTCCATATGAGGCATAAGATAGATCCAGTACAATATATGAAGACTAGACATGAAGAAATGAGCACTCGCTGAGTAGACAGTAAAGAAGCTACAAGTATCATGAGGTTCTTGATGAACCGGAAGCTGAGTAAATTACGAATGGACCAGGTTCCTCCCCGCAGAAGAGTTCAAGACAGCCTAGCAGCAGTAGTGAAGACATCAAGAGTATATGGGAACCACAAAGAGGCTCTCCAGATTAATATATTTGTTATTTGTGCAGGTATAGTTTCCTAGAAAGAGGTTCCTGAGAAATAGGTTCCGAGACAGAGGTTCCTGAGAAACAGGTTCCGAGACAGAGGTTCCTGAGAAACAGGTTCCTGAGACATAAGTTCCTGAGCACCAGGTTCCTGAGACATAGGTTCCTGAGCACCAGGTTCCTGAGCGTAGCCAGCCAGAAAGAGATAGACATATTATTGAAGTGTACTTCTAGGACGCAGTTGATCCTAGAATGCCTTTAATAGACGTGAGAATTTTAGTAGGGTACGAATTCGAGTTCTACTCTACTTAGCCAACCAGTTTGTGGTAAACTCTAAAGGAACTTGAGTCCAACACGAACTAGACAACCGTATACAGCTGGTCAAGCAGAATCAGCTTAGCATTAGAACTACGCGAGCTTGATTCCTATATAAAGGATACGTAAGCACCTTGAGGGTAATATGAATTTAGCTCTCTAATTTTCTCTTAGCTCTCTAATTTTCTCTAAAGGCACCTGAGATTATTGGAGACACCCTCAAGCTCAGCTCATCCCCACCATAAAATCACACCCAAATCATCGAAAACAGCCACTTACATGAATTATTCTTGTAGATCTCAGCGGGGCTCCAAAAATCACGTTGATTACGAAAATACTCCATCAACACTTACCTAACTACAAGTGATGTTGATATGTGTGTTACTTCCAAGTTGTTACTTACAAGTGCCTAAAGTTCTGATGGAAAATACAAGTTCTGATGGGTTGCTGTGATTGATTCTTCCTTGTTGTACTCACCTTGCTGTTATTACTTACTTGATTCATCAACAAACTTCAGTTGTTGTCATGGCTTATGAATTCTGAGGTTCCTCTTGTGGTCAGCCTCTCACATGCTACCTCCTTGATGTTACTGATTCCTGTTGTCCAAAACCAACACAACAAGCTGTCAAGTTGGATTTCTACTTGCCATTTTGTTTGATCCACTTCAAGTTGGATGTTTGCTTTTGCTTTACCACATCCAACTTGAGGGGGGATGTTAGATATATCAAGGGTAGTCAATGAGTGATAGTTAGTAGTTAGTTAGTAGCTCTATATATAAACTCATTTTACATCCTCTTGTAACCGACTTTACACAATGTAACTATTCATTTTCTTATCTGTAAAAGACTTTTTCAACAATGGTGTTTATTCATTTTCTTCTTCATTCTAGTTGATAAAACATGTTTGTAACAGATTCAGGTGTTGGTTAGATGTTTGAACTGACTGTGCAAAATAATTCTTCCTTTTTTTTTGAAGAGGGACTCTGCAAAAGTATTCACTGGTGTTACAAGTAATGATCAAGTGTTATCGTGCCATGCATCGATTTACCTCAATATTATATGATTGTTTTATTAAATTTGAATTTAAAAATTTTAAAATTATGAATTTTATAGACTTAAAATTATGAATGATATGATTAGGTAACATTATATTACCCGTGATATCTTTAGAAAAGATTAATTTTAATTCAAAAATATAAAAAAATTATGTATTCTAGCCGAAAGAGTTAATTGGCTAACCGAAAAATAGAATTGCATGTGCTATTTTTTGAAAAAGAGGAATTTTGGTTAGAAATAAAGTGATTTAGCTGAAATATATAATTGGTGAGATATTAGTAATTACAATACCATTACTTAATTTTATTAAATAGATTTTTTATAGTGTTTTTAGAAAAAGAGAGATTTTAGATAGAAAAATATAAAAGGTAATGTATTTAGGCTATAACTGATAATTGGTTAGTTATTAGTAATTAAAATATTAATAATTTATTTTAGTAGATGGATTGATCGATCGAAAATCAAAACGACAAATTACAATGTTACGACTTTAATATTTTAGAGCCCTTGGGATGCACATATTTTTTTTAATATTACATAATTTTTTTTGTTATAATTTCAATTGAAATATTTAAGATCGAATTTTGTAGGATTAAAATTTTTAAATGATATAATAATCGTATATGTTGCCCATGATATTTTTAGGAAAAGATGGATTTAGTTAAAAAAATTATTAAAAAAATGATATAAGAGATAATCGATTAGTTATTAGTAACTATAATATTATTTTTTTTATTAAATAGAATTGTCGATGATATTATTGAGAAAAAAGAGGTTTTAGTTAGAAAAAAGAAGAAAAGATAACATGTTTTAGTTGAAAAAATTTAATTAATTAGTTATTACTTATTAGTTACTATAATGTTATTATTTAATTATATTTAATAGAATTGTTCGAGAAATTATAGTTAGAAAAAATATAAAACATAATTTGTTTTACCTAAAGAAGGAATTGTTTAGTTATTGGAACTTAGAAAAGGTAAATTTATTTTTCTGTAAAAAAATTGATTAGCTATTGGTAATTATAATATTTTTATTTTATTTTATCAAACACAAAGATTATCCAAAAACGGAAAATTGAAATGATGTCTATAATGATGAAAAATATAATGTTTAAACAAAAATTTACATATATTTATAAAATAAAAATAAATAGGAGACATATAATTATAAGTTTTTTTAGAAGTAGAGTGGGCATTTATGATACATATGATTAAAAGTTCTATTTAAAGTATAATAGGAGTTCGAATTTATAGAGAATAAGAGTTCGAATATATAGAAAAAAACATATAATTAAAAGTTATATTGGAATTAGAATATGTGTTTGAATTTATAAAGAAGACATATAATTAAGGGAAATTACCCCATCTACTATCTTTTTAAAACAATTTTCAAAAATACTACCACTTTAAAAGTTATTTACAAAAATACTATCTTTTAAGTTTTATTTTCAAAAATACGATTTGCAACCTATGTTACCTTTTGTATATATTGGCGGGGCCAGCCGCAACTTTTAATTTTTGGTTGCAAAGGTTGCAAATGAATTTCCGATTGCAAGTTCTAGTTTTCAGTTGTCATTTTCGACCAGTTTTTTTGGAATATATATATATATATATATTCAAGTTCTATGGAGACCATATATTTTAGCGGAGACCGGAGACCATATATCAATCAAAACATTACACAAACCTATTCATTGAAAATCATGTTCTATGAAATCACTACTTCATTTATTTAATTCAAAATCTTGAAAATCATATATGTTTTACATACAAATTTCATTAAGAATTCTAAAAATCATGTATGTTCTGCAAAAAAAATCATGCAGAACGTATTGTTCTCCAAAACATGTTCTGCTTACAAATCATATATGATTTTTAAGATTTTGAGTGAAATAATAATATTCATTGAACATTTTTTATAAATATATATGTTTTGAATGCAAAATGTATACGGTCTCCACGGTCTCCACTCAAATGTTGGTCTCCATAGAACTTAACACACACACACACACACACACATATATATATATATATATATATATATATATAATAGATTTCAAAAAACTGGTCGAAAATGACAACTGAAAACTGGAACTTGAACTTCCAGTTTTCAGTTTTCAATTTTCAGTTTTCGGCTTGTCGAAAATGACAACTGAAAATTGGAACTTGAACTTCCAGTTTTCAGTTTTCAATTTTCGGTTGCATATGAGGTTGCAACGCAATCTCATATGCAACCTTATATGCTATATAGGGGAGCAGACGATTTTACAACCTTTGCAACTTTTGCAACCTCCAGTTTTCAGTTGCAACTTTTGCAACCTTTGCAAAATTTGCAACCTTTGCAAAATTTGCAACCTCATTTGCAACTCACACGGCTGCGCCGCCAAAAGTTATAAATGAGGTTGCAAAGGATGCACAGGTTGAAAACCGTATTTTTGAAAAAAGAATTTTAAAGAAAGGTATTTTTATAAATAGTTTTAAAAGTGGTAGTATTTTAAAAAAAATAATTTGAAGGATGGGTATTTTTGAAAAAACCCCTATAATTAAATATTTTATTGGAAGTAGAATACAAAAATGGTGACATCTTTTACGATCTTCTAAAATTATATATTTTTTATATAAGTTAATTATACTTTATTAGGAAAATTTATTCATAAATCCTATGCTATCCTCATTAAAAAGGTCTTTGCATTTAAAAATAATTTATAGAGGAGAAGATTTCGAATTCATGAGAAGACATATAATTAGAAGTTCAATTAGAAGTAGAACAACTATTTATAAGGTATATGATTAAAACTTGTATGGGAAGTAGAATAGGAGTTCGAATTTATAGAAAAAACATATAATTAAAAGTTCTATCAGAAGTAGAATAAGTGATTGAATATATAATGTAAACATATAATTAAATATTTTATTGGAAATTACAAGGACTGTGGTGACATCTTTTACTATCTTCTAAAATTATATATTTGTATAGAAGTTTTTTTTTTTGCATAAATGAAACGATTTCATTTAAAGGATAAAAATTACACCATCCAACGAGACATTATTTCATCCACAAAAACTTATCATCTATCCGAAAGGTATGCTTAACCAATCCATGGGTCATAACCTAAATTACGATTACCATGAGAAAGAGATTCCTCCGGGAAATTAGACAATAAAACCTCTATATCTGAGATGAAGACTCCAAACATAGGTAGACCTCGTTAAAAACCCCGCTAGAGCAAAACCCAATGGAAAAAAAACTCAATGGGAAAAAAGAGCGCCCCACTATATTACAACCATGCATCTAAATACATAAGGCTAAAATCAAAAATCCAGAGAGTTCTTGTTGTTTTCCTTAACATCCAAGGATCTGCTTCCCTCTGTCTCCTCTTTACACTTCTTCTCACCCAAGGAAAAAACAACTTCATCTTCCCTTAGCACTTCTTCCCGCCCGAGAAACTGAAAGATAATATAAAACAACCACCACAAATAAATCATGTCAATAAACCATTAATTGAAATTCCATTAAAAATTAAATATATGCAATCTACTAGCTAAAAATGAAACAGTTTTAAATTTCTAACCAAAGGGTCCCTTTGGTTAGACATAAAAAACGCCGAGTTCTCATACAAACCAGAAAAATCATCTAAAAAGACAAATGACAAATCCTCATGGCCTGACGATAGCTCACACAACAAACAAACAATGCCTTCATATTTACTAAATCCATAACACTCTACTTAAAGTAAAAATTTCTATTATTAACTAAAAAAGAATTTACTAATTCCAACCAAAGGAGAACCTTTGGTTAGACACTTATGATAGTTTCTGTAAAATTCATATCTCTATTGATTGAAGAAGGAGGTACAAGATGTTCAACTAACTAATATATACAAGACTGAAATTCTATATCTATAATCAGTCAAAATAACTATTATGGAGGGAAAAACTATTACTAACTAACTTGACAACTAGACTGCCAGCTGGAAACTATCTGCATAAATATAACTCGTATTTACACGTCAGCAGTTGTACTATTATTATCAATAGCCCCCATCAAGTTGGGAGGTGTATGAACTGCAGGTGAATGCAATCCCAACTTGGATAATAGATCTTTGAATTGAGCTGAAGGAAGAACTTTGGTAAAAACATCTGCTAGTTGATTCTTTGTAGGAAGATATGTCAACTGAATGGGACCTTCTAAGACCTTATCCCGAGTAAAATGGCAATCAATTTCTATATGTTTGGTACGCTCATAGGAAACTGGATTCTTAGCTATGTGAATTGCAGACTGATTATCACAGTGAAGTTGAATAGGCTTTAAATCCGTCACTCCAAGTTCTTCTAATAATCGCACTATCCATGTAACTTCAGAAGCTGCAGAGGCCATTGCTCTGTATTCAGCTTCGGAAGATGACCTAGAAACTGTAGATTGTTTCTTTGACTTCCAGGTGATAGGAGAATTACCAAACAATAGAATATATCCAGTCACAGACCTTCTAGTATCAGGACATGATGACCAATCAGAGTCTGAAAAAGCTTGTAGAGTTAAAGAGTTAGAAGCTTGAAGAAGAATACCTTGTCCTGCAGTCTGATTAACATATCTCAAGGCATGTAACAATGCTTTATAATGTGACATTCGAGGAGACTGCAAGAATTGACTAAGCAATTGAACATCATAAGTCAAATCAGGTCTTGTATTAGTTAGAAAATTAAGCTTCCCAACCAGAGATCTATATAATTCTGCATTTTCAAACAGATCACCATCTGTAGTATGAAGTTTGAGATTTAAGGGCAATGGAGTTACTGCACCTTGTGATATATCATCAGGAACTAAAGCCAGCAATTCCTTGGTAAATTTTCCTTGACTAAGAACAATACCTTCTGGTGTGTATGAAATTTCAATACCAAGAAAGTAATGAAGAATTCCAAGATCTTTAATACTAAAAGTAGTATTTAGATGTTCTTTTAAAGCTTGAATCTTGGACACATTACTACCTGTGACAATAATGTCATCAACATAAACTGCTACCAGAGTTATATCACCACTGTCTTTGTGGAAACAAACTATAATCATTTTTTGATTGACTAAAACCCTGTTGAAGAAGTTCAGTCATAAGCTTTTCAAACCATTTTCGTGAAGCCTGTCTAAGGCCATACAAGGATTTTTTTAACCTACATACCTGATTAAGAGCATGAGCAATACCTTCTGGAACCTTCATGTAGATCTCTTCATCCAAATCACCATGTAAAAAAGGCATTATTTACATCAAGTTGATGTAAAGTCCATTCTTTACTGGCTGCTAAAGCAATAATATATCTAACAGTACTCATTTTCACAACAGGAGAGAAAGTTTCTTCATAATATATTCCATACTTTTGTGTAAACCCCTTGGCAACTAATCTGGCTTTACATCTCTCAAGAGTACCATCAGCTTTGAGTTTTATCTTGTATACCCATCTACAACTGATTGCTTTCTTTCCAGGAGGCAAATCAACTAAAGTCCATGTATTATTAGCAGTAAGCTTGAATTTCCTTATTCATAGCCTCTTGCCAAAGTGGATGACTAGCAGCCTCTAAATATGATTTAGGGATGGTCATTCGTCCCGGCCCGCCCGATCCGATCCCCCGCACCGAACGAGGCAGAGAATCGGGAATTTTTTCGGGTACGGGCCGGGGAGCGGGGACAATTTTCAAAAAAAACCGGGGAACGGGCCGGGGTCGGGATTTTTTGTCTCCCCGGCCCGATCCCCGATTCCCCGGCCCGATTATATATATATATATATATATATATATATATATATATATATATATATATATATATATATATATATATATATATATATATATAGATAATTCTATGTTAACGTTTCAGTGTCATGTTATTAAAGATTTTTTTAAGTAATATTTTTTTTTATCAAAGTTAATGTGTATGGACTATGGTGCTACTGCTAAGATGTGCTAGATTTTTGTGTTAGATTTTATGATGATCAAGAGACTTGTAATTTGCACGCATATCTAACTATTGTTACTATTTTTACCATATGTTTGGAAGGAAAAAAATATTTAACATAATTTTTTTTATTAAATAAAAATTCCCCGAATCCCCGCGGGGATCCCCGTTCCCCGTTTGGGCTGGGGACGGGGGGTGAAATATAATCCCCGACGGGGATCGGGCCGGGGCGGGGATTGGGTTTAAATTCCGAGATGGGGGCGGGGATACCACTCCCCGGCCCCGAAGTGACCCGATGCCCATCCCTAATATGATTTAGGTTCAGTAAGAGGCATACTATTGCTAAGAAAGGCATGATGAGAAGCAGGATATTGATGTGTAAAAAAGAAATTACACCAATGTGTATTTGTTGAAGTGTTTAAGTTGCAATGATAATCTTTAAGATAACTTGGAGGCTGAACAGTTCGAGTTGAATGTCTAACAGGAACTGAAATATCAGTGATGTGAGATGAATCCAGAGAGGATGAAGATTGTGATGTATCTAGAGAGGATGGAGATTGAGAATGTGATGAATATTGAGATGTAGATGGAGGTGGATTATCAAAATAGGAATGTGATGAAGATTGAGATGTAGATGGAGGTGGATTATCAAAATAGGATTGAGAATTACTACTAGTCATAGCAGGTAAGAAAAGAGTTGTGTCATATAAATTTGATGATTTAGAATGTGTTGTGCCCAAAATCTCCATGGGCTAGATTTAGGCCCATTACGCTATAGGGTTCGATCCATACGAGCCAGAAGATAGATCAATTACGAGTTGTGATGGTCAGATAGAAGAAATGACTAAGGAAGTATGAATATCAGGAGGTTCCCAATGGTCAGGAAGCTGAGCTGAGCACTAGAAGACCAGGTTCCTCCCTGCAGAAGAGTTCAAGACAGCCTAGCAGCAGTAGTGAAGACAGCAAGAGCATATGGGAACCACAAAGAGGCTCCCCAAACTAATATATTTGTTATTTATGCAGGTACAAGTGCCTATAATGAGGTCCCTAAGCAATATGTCCCGAAATAAGGAGGTTCCTGAGAAATAGGTTCCTAGACAGAGGTTCCTGAGAACCAGGTTCCGAAATATAGGTTCCTGAGCACCAGGTTCCTGAGACATAGGTTCCTGAGCACCAGGTTCCTGAACGTAGCCAATCAGAAAGAGACCGAATTATTATTGGAGTGTAATTCTAGGGCGCAGTTGATCCTAGAATGCCTCTAATAGACATGAGAATTATAGTAGGGTACGAACTCGAGTTCTACTCTACTTAGCCAACTAGTTCATGAAAGGCTCTAAAGGAACCTGAGTCCTACACGAATTAGGTGACCGAATACAGCTATTCTAGTAAGAGACAGAATCATATTAGAACTACGTGAGCTTGATCCCTATATAAACAAGGGTACGTAGGCACCTTGGGAGAACGGCCACAGATCTCGCTAATGGAACCTGCGATGATTCTCGTAACCTCTCAAGCTCAGCTCACCCCCACCATCAAATCACACCCAAATCACCAAAAACAGCCAATTACATGTGTTACACTTGTAAATTCCAGTGGGCCTCCGAAAATCACGTTGATTACGAAAATCCTCCATCAACATTGGCGCTAGAAGGAGGGGCCTTCCTTGCTCGTTTGTGGAGGACAAGCGAGATATCAAACAAAAAGATGGGTGTTTATTAATAGATTACTTGACGTTCATGACATATGTTGTTAAAAAAAACTACACGCAAGGTAACTAGGGTTCCAAGTTGGAGAGACAACGTGAAGGTTAGATGCAGATTACATGGTGGTACTTCTCCTGACAACACAAACAAGCATACACATCGATTGGTGTCAAGACGAAAGGACGTGGAGTCGTGGACATACACAATGGTACTGGGTCCTGCTGTTGTATCCAAACAGGACGTACGGATGATTTTATCATGAGTCGGAGTTGTGTGATTTAGAGCTTTGTACATGCTATAACGAATTTACAAGACACTGCTGACATTAAAAGCAAAAGCGACCAGGATTATGGTTCAAACAGCAACGACGAGACGTCAACAATATTAGTATTTTATTATTCTTCTAATGGCGTATGAGATGTTGAGTATAAGATAAGTACAAACTTCTGTGCGTATAAAGAACGAGATATATATGTGGAGAAGCCGAATCCACCGAAGCTGTGATGATTCGATCTGTGGTACCCTACACGATATGGGAAACCTTCTGAAGACAACCAGGACAGATTACATGGACGTCACATCTGGTCTCAAACCAAGGGCAGTTGCACAGCTGTAGAGACTCGTCAATGTAGGTTTTGAGTATATATATCTATCCAAGGAAGTGCACGCAAACACCTGGGTCTCAACACATGGCGAAGGAGGTACAATGAAGTGTGAGTTGAAAGATGCAACAAATAAGAATCAGGTAGTTCCTTGTAGCTTCCTCGACAAAGATAATAATTATGGCTATGACGATGTTAACGTGGAACACGGAAGCTAACAGAACAACAGGTGTTTTGTATTACCGGGCTGTGAGATGATTCTGGTATCAAGACGAGGTCAAACCAATGCTGTGGAGTTGGACAATGACAGCAATACAACAACAATAGTGTCGTTGGGAATTGTTCTGGGTAAAGCCAAAGAAAACGAAGAAAAGAGTTGTAACAGAGCTAACGACATGGCTGGTTTTCTGCTGCAGAACGTAGAGACTTCCAAGACTGAAGGAGGCTACAAGATTAAAGTGAAACAAAAAACTAGCAGAATGATGCATGTAAGCTTGTTCTTTCGAAGGTCTGGTCACGAACCTGAAGAACAATGGCGTAAAGATTCAGGGTTCGACTTTCATGTATATGGAGGACGACAAGCCATAATGAAGCAGCAGGTTTTGATAGCGACGATAAGATAGATAGAGAATGGTGAAACTCTATGATGCAGTGTGGTATATGTAGAATCAGATTATCGAATACTCATAAACAGAACAGAAAGCAAAGTAAATCAAGTTTAGATTAAACTCCAAATGACTCCAAAAGTATATTCGTAGGAAGAAGTGATGTATATGTACGTATAGTTTGAAGTGGTGAAGATCGAAAACCTATAGCTATGGTTATCGAGAATACGAGTTTTGTTTTACTGAACCATTGGTGCACAAGCAGTAGTAAAGATCATGCCAGGTTTTCTACAGCCTCAGATATATCCAGAGGTGGATATGGTGTTCAACGGTGCAATTGTTATGTATGCAGGGTATATCCACGAATACAGAAAAAGCAGGAGTTCTGTTTATTTAACTTCGAACAACAGCAACAAGCCCTGTCATTGTGTGAAAGTCTGAATGACGTGTATAGCTAGGGAGAAAACTGAAGATGACATGGATAAAGAGTTGACGACAATGTGATAGTGCAGGGACGAGAACTTGATAGAGTTATTATGATATAGTTTGTGAAATAAACAACAGCTTGGCAACCAACGCAAGCTGACTAGAAGATGCATACCAGAAGCTTTGAGATTTTATTAATATAGTGGTTCCTCTAATTGCCTTTGGATGAGCAATAATAAGACACCTATCGTATTGGTGTAGCTTGGAGATTCAATCAATGACGAATACTAAACAATGAAAAAGCAATGGGAGTGGTATAAAGCTAGTGATGTTATAGTTTACTGGTGATTAGGCTGATGGAAAGTACGGCCAAAGAGGCCTTACTGAGTCTGGAGGGGACCATACATGCAGCGATAAAGAAAATTACATAGCACAATCTTACAATCTCTTCGACGAGCCAGCTTGATAGTAACGGCATGAAACCTCAACCATGGTTGTCTACTAACACTTATTACTTGTATAAGAGAGATGCTGAGGCTGCGTTGGTGACAAAAGGATATGCTACGAGTATGTAGAAGCTCTAGGCGGCAGATTAGTTTACACGGTAAAACAAGAAGCAAGAACGAACAGGTGCAGTACAGCGGCGGCTGGTGGCAACGTTAAAGTCTTGTAGCAAAGGAAGAAGGATGTTTGTTACATGATTATAGCAGAGTACGGCCAATACAGCTAAGTTTTGAAGATAGAATTAGTATATCAATGCACGGAATGGTGGATGCAAGAAAGAAAGCTAAACGCAGGAAAGAAATTGACAGCATGAATTAACATCGGAGTCAGCTTCCATGCAAATTCGACACAACTTGGCAATACATAGTGCTGTTGTACCAGTGACTAGCCGTGATTTTGATGAAGCAGCCAAGGAGATTACAGGGTTGCAGCAAAGCTTTTTATTAATAATAGATAAAAATACTTTGAAACAATCGCAAGATCCTGGTAGAGATTCACTGTGCAGAAAATAAAAAAGAGGAAGTTAATGCATGAGGCTTTGCAAAGAGGAAGTTAGTCTTGATATTCGGGTGGAATTTGCAACAAGGATTAATGGTGGAACCAGCTCAAGAAGCAATAAGTAAAAAGACGAAAAATGTACACACAGAGATAGCGGAATGGAGGCAGTTGAATGAAAGCAACTGAGCGGCAAATTACGCATGGATGTGTGCCGAGAGAAGAAAGAGATCATATGGACTCCCTTGCAAAATTGAAGAGGTAAAAAGAAAACATCAAGAATGATCCGCGTGGCAATCAAAGAAGCAACTAGTTATGGCAATGAAAAAGAAGAATTTACGAAGTCAAGACATGATAGTACATAAAGTGGAGTACACATACAGATTCAATCAGGAGCATCACTTTGAGCTAAGTTTTCTATTTTTTGTTTTATTATTTAATTATGCAAATAAGTATACATTTTATGCCATGCATGTATTAAAGTAGTTAATTGAATATAGAAAATTCATGCTAGAAATCCATGCTAGACATAGTTAAACAAATGGACTAAAGTGAGTAGCATGCATCCTAGAGAGATAGAAGCTAGAAATAGAAATGACGAATTAAGTTTATCAGTAGATCCCCGAAGCAGCATAGTAAGAGAATTCATTTGATTAGCATGCCAACATTCAAAAAAGAAATGATGAGAAAGTCATTAAAAAGAAATTAGATTCAATATTCTACATATATGACTTAAATCAGATATTTGCATGAGACATACATAATAAATGCATGTGCATATTATGTGTTCTAGTTATCATATTCATCAATGTGCATTAATCATGTCATGAATATATATTGTTGCATTGTATATATGCTTGCAAAATTGAGATATCGTGCAGGATTGCTCACTAAACATTACAAAAGAAAGTGATGAGCTTCATCCAAATCATTGAGCTGCTGGAAATACTTTGCAAATAGTCTCTCTCAACATCTCTTGTTTCTTACAATGAGTTAGCTCGCGTAAGCTTAGAGGTGTTGCATTGGGATATTTGTATTTGATATAGAGATTCGTTCTCAGCGTGCATCATAAGAGGTTGAAAAAGATTGAAAGAAAGATGTCAATACAGATGATTCAGAATGAAAATAAGAATGAAAAAAGACCTACTGACAGGAGGTTCCCGGAACCAGAGGTCTCCCCCCGCATACAAGAATTTTGCTGATGAGTGAATACTTGAGTAAGAATGCCAGAAAAGTGAGGTCTCGAGAAGAATATACCTCACTTATGAGATCATATGACAAAGAAGAAATTAGAGGAAAAGTTGAAGCTATAAGCAAGAATGACACGAAAATGTTACAGTATCGATCGAAGCATTAAAGAAGATTCAGTATGGTTAGGTCACTAGCAACCTCAGAAAAGGAATCTCATTCAACAACCTGACAGACATAGATGATGTTGATTTATGAAAGCTTCAGACACATTTGAGGATTTTGATGAAGAGTAGATGTAAGAATCTGATTTTGACAAGAGTGGCTTTGATAAAGTCGAACAGTTCAGGTCCCCCAACAGAGATAAGGGAACCTCTTGAAAATCAAAGAGAAATGAAGCTCAAATTGGAAAAAGCGCGCATTACTCAACTTCACAGAGGAATATTCAACAACTCGTTAGAGAGCAGTTGACATGATGATTAGAAGTGGTATTAGCAAGACCAGAGAAGTTGATCGATATTTGTCATGATGATAAAAATTGAGCACTTTGCCTCAAGGTTAATGAAGAATTATGGAGCTTCCAGAATATAGTTCTCCACCGAAGACAAGCTTCCCTGAAGAACTGGGTGGTAGTGTAATTACTATTGCAAAAAACAAGGATTTCAAAATTTTAAGAGAATTCAGGTTAAGGAACCTCACGATCAGGTTTAGAAACCTCGTAGCTCAGATTTGGTTCAGAAACCTTGCGGATTGAGTGGTCTAGTACCTTGAAGAGCAACATGCTTGCATCATGAACACGTCAATGAGTTTTCAAAACTTAACGGAGGCTTCAACTCCACGGTAGATCAATCTAGAGAAAGATTCAGGTGATACCTCTCCATTTATGCTTATATACTCGTAGAAACCTCCAAGGTACACGCAACAAACTCTTGCTATACATAAATCATGCATAAGCATCTATGTTGTTGAGGTCTTACATGAGATAAAGCTATGATTATGTCTTGATCATGTTTCTAGATGTTAGAATGCACATACCTACAGCTCGCAAGTTCCTTGATATTTACCTACATTTAGTAGTTTCCTTGTTATTTACTTGCACCTCGCAGGTTCCTTAATGTTTACCTGCAGATCGCAGGTTCCTTGAAATATACCTGTAGCTTCCAGGTTCATTTATATTTACCTGTAGCTAACAGGTTCTACGTTACTCATATGGAGATTCTGGTAATAGCTTCCAAGTATAGCTATTTTACCAACATCTAGTAGATTATTCGCTATTTTCTTGTAACCGACATGTTACAGGTTCATTCATATATACCTGAAGCTTTTATGTGACAGCTTTCAGGATCATTGATGTTTGTTAGAAGCCAGTTGAAGACAGCTTTTGATTAGCAACTTCCTGCTAGAAGTTTTTAGCCAGTCGATACTTGAGTAGAAGAAAGTGTGTGTTGCTGCAAAGATTTTATGTATCTGTAGTTAACAGGTTTTATGTTGTTCACCTGTAATTTCAGGTACAATTGTATTTTTCCGAAGCTCACAGCAATAACTTCCAGGTTTACCTGTAGCCAACAGGTTCATATGAAGAGATTCCGGTGCACATACCGCGAGAGCTTTCTATCCATAAAGGATCACATAATATCCAATTGGATTCACGTAAGTCTTTACCAGTATTTGCAGGTTACCTTGACTAACAGGTTCCTGTAGTTTTGACAGTATTCACGAAGTATGAGTATGAATTGAAAGAATGTGCAGACTACGATTGATTGATCAGAATTAGCCTGTGGACAGATTGTATTAAGCCTCAGGCAACTTCCTGAGCAAGAGTTAAGTCTCAGGCAGCTTCCTGAGCAAGTATTAAGCCTCGGGCAGCTTCCCGAGCAAGCATGGAATTAAGCCTCAGGCAGCTTCCTGAGCAAGAGTTAAGTCTCAGGCAGCTTCCTGAGCAAGTATTAAACCTCGGGCAGCTTCCCGAGAAAGCATTGTATTAAGCCTCAGGCAGCTTCCTGAGCAAGAGTTACGTCTCAGGCAGCTTCCTGAGCA
Source organism: Kitagawia praeruptora (assembly GCA_037693485.1). NCBI lineage: Eukaryota > Viridiplantae > Streptophyta > Magnoliopsida > Apiales > Apiaceae > Kitagawia > Kitagawia praeruptora. The sequence continues at coordinate 55,449,141 of CM075350.1, read as the reverse complement.
TGAATTAAGCCTTGGGTAGCTTCCCGAGCATGCATCGAGAAAAAGTCCCAGGTAGCTTCCTGGGCACCGAAAAAAAAAAAGAAGCCCCAGGTAGCTTCCTGGGCACCGAGAAAAAAACCCCAGGTAGCTTCCTGGGCATCGAGAAAAGTCCCAGGTAGCTTCCTGGGCATCGAGAAAAGTCCCAGGTAGCTTCCTGGGCATTGAGCAAAGTCCCAGGTAGCTTCCTGGGCATCGAGAAAAAGTCCCAGGTAGCTTCTTGGGCATTGAGAAAAAGCCTCAGCTGACTGAGCACGACATTGTTGCCAAAAGCCTCAAGTTCCTTGATGTTATGCTAAACTCACGCAAGCGCACGTAGTCACAAGTAATACAATTAAAGTTCGTTCCACAGAGATCTTGGTTAAGTTTTACTCAGAAAATATGTCTATGCAATAATGTATGGTTTTAATTCACTGCTAAGAAAAATAACAAATATGGTTTGATTAACTAATTTAAACTAAGATGCAAATTATAAAACTAAGAATTAAACAATTAACTAGACTTAAATTCGGATTACTTATATGAGAATAAACATGGAATCCTAGTTTCATTATCTACTTCACTTAGAGTTGCAGCCTTCGATTAAAACATGCGATGGTCTTGATATCTGATCGAATAACACGAAAAGAGTAAAAGTTACCTCTCGGTATACTAGTACCAATCTAAGCATACATCCACAAAAGAGATAGAAGATGAATAGGCACCTATTATGTTTAGACCCTATATCTCTATAGAATTTGAAAACATAAAGGTTGAAGCACAAGTTATTCACTTAGATCACATAGGGTAGCATAATATCTCTATTCATGCCACAAATCATGATGCTTAACATCAACCTATCCTATGCTAGCATGGCAAGTTCTAAATCTCAAGATCCACTCTCGTTTAGCAAGAGATTAACAATTCAATTTAGATGTTAGCTACGCATCTAAAAGCATTAAGATTAACCATACGAGGATATCAAGAATTCACCACACATAAATCTCTAAGGCATACAAACTACTAAGCTACATAGATAAATCCACTAGGATCCCACGATAACGATTAGTTCATGATCGAACCTTTCGTCACCATGGGATTTGATGAAAGCATGGTAGTAAACAAGATAAAGAAGAAGATGAATAAATCAATAATAAAATAAAGTTTAGCGAACAAATCCGGAAAAGTAATGAGCATCCACAAGATACGCCTAACAAAGGAATACAAGAAAACTATGTCTAGATCTTCTTGTTGTCACGATCCTCGCCTTGGCTTCTCTCCCTTCTTGCTCTGAACGAATTATGTGTGTAGAATGTGTAGATGATTATTTTTCTGTGCCCCAAGGTGTGTATTTATAGCCCCAAAGTGCCTCCTTGACCAAGCAATTACCGTATTTGAAATAGGATAGAATTCCGGTAATTTTCCATCTTTAATTGAAATAGAATTGCAATTCCCATGTTTAAGTTGAATTCCAGAAGTTTCTAGCCGTCTCAAGTGATGCCACAACAATTAGGAAAAGAATTTAGGTCAGTTTCCTTCTCCAATTCAGTTTTCAGAATCCTTCTGCCAATTTCTCCGCACACAGGCGCGGCCGCGCGCGCATACTATAGATTCCCAGCGCGCCCGCGCGCGTTACTTCTAACAGGTTCACCCGGCGCGCCCGCGCGCAGTCCAAGCTTTCCTCCGCGCGCCCGCGCTCACTGCCAGACTGACCTGCACTTTGCTGATTCCTTCTTCTGCTGTTGATTGCAACTCCAACACTTGTTCTTCTTGACACTAAAAATCATATATCACCTCCTAAATGCAATATCCACACCTGGAATACATCCTGCACAAATCTCACAAAAACATATTAAAACACACACATACTTGAGATACAAGACACCAATTTAAGCCGAAATAGAATGATCCAAGTGGATATAAATCCACTTATCACACCCCCAAACTTAAACCGATGCTTGTCCTCAAGCATAACAAATATATACAACTAGCTAGTACCACTTCCGTAGGTGATCACGGTTGCATTTGGCATATGCAACAAGCCCTTTAAACCCCTAGGCAGCCCTAGTGGACGAGTAAGGTCTCGTGAGGGCCTATAGCGAATGTACCCACAAAATCCAATTAACCTAATGCAATGCAATGCATGAATGCAACTACTATGAAAATGCAATTAATCTAATCTACCATACCTTCAAATCCTCTCATGCCATATCAACTTAAGAATCAAAGTAAATACGCAATGTCTTGGTGTCGAAAGTGCAAGTATTCACATAGTCTACTCAATGAACATGCATAAGTTCTCACAAGCTCATGTCAAGTGTAAGAATAAGTTAGTAAACATGCTAAGCCTACAAGAATACATCTTTGAGACAAAACTCGGGATCTCATACGCAAAAACAAGCAAACACTCACAATCCACTCACAAAAGAATATTCACTCAAGAACAAGGGTAAGTGTATCACTCAATTCCAACAAAATCATAAGCATGCTTGACATTTGGTATCAATCTAACTCTTAACACAACATACATCAATGACGATAATCAAAAGGTCTTTAATTGGGTTGTAATGGGGCTAGGGACAAGGTATGTCAAATAAGCCAAAACAGGTGAAGTGTCAAAAGCTAGCAAGTACCATAATACATCATACACAACACCATATTCCCCCCACATAATTTTTACTAAGACAAACACTCGACTAGTCGACTGAAATAGGATCACAACAAACACAAACATGCTCTCATAATATATATATTTTTTCTTTTTTTTTTTCTCTTTTTTTTTTCTTTTTTTTTTTTTTCCTTTTTTTTTTTTCTTTTTTTTTTTCTTTTTTCTTTTCTTTTTTCTTTTCTTTTTTCGAGAGCTAAATAGAACACAAACAATAAACAATAACAATAACAATGATCCCATAATTTATTACATATGTCGACTATCAAGTAAACAAACCAAACCCAATTTTCAATATTTCCCCCAAAAGTATGACCAACAATAAACCCCTCCTTGCACACCTTATTACTCCCTTAAGCACTCTACTAGCCTTTGACAATGTGGGTTCAAATTAATGTAAGGCCAATACAAGAAAAAGGTCTAGGCAAGTAATGTGGTATGTCACCGAAAAAATAGGATTAAGCTCAACGGGTTAACTAATTGATCATGTAAACATGGTGTGGTAATATGGGAAAATATGCGGTTATTCCTAAATGCCTTTATCATTTAAATCGTCAAATAATGTCATGCGTTTCAAGAAAGACCTCAAACAACTGCTAGCAATGCAAACAATCTGTGGACACTCAAGCAAACGAATAAATTGCAAATAATATGCAATAAGGCTCAAAAACTCACTTGGTGGAAAAACATACTCAATCCCAAGCAAAAAATCTCTCTAACGCACCAACTTGTATTCAAAGCATGCAAACTAAATCAACTTGCACATATTCATGTCCTTCTAATCACTTACAACATTCAATAAGTCTACTAGCTTCAACTTACTAGTGTATGTGTGTGCACAAGAACAAAGCATATCACTTCTCAAACAAAAGCGTCAACAACACAAAATTCCTATCAAGCATGGGTGCAAATGCAAACTATTATGAACTCACATGATATACTAAAAATAAAAAACAGAATGTCCTATATGAAACAAACGTAGATAACACGAACGTAAATGCATAATTTACTACTACTAATATGCAAAGCATGAAATCCTATATGAACACATAAATACTACACATAAACTACGCATCCCCCAAACTTGAAAGATTCAATGTCCGCATTGAATGGAAGTAAATACAAGGGATAACAGAAAACATACCTAAAAATACCGAAACACATGGGTTGCCTCCCACGAAGCGCTGTCGTTAACGTCATTTAGCCGGACAAATATGATTCAAATCATGGTGGCTCGAAGATTGCATTCGACTTGTCCTTAGCAGAAGGACCATTCACCCATTGTCTGACAACCTTCTTGCTATCTTCCCATATCTTCTCTAAATCACACTTCACTTTGCCTCTTCCTCCAATCAACTTTTTCTTTTTCTTCTTCACGCCTCTAAGGTGCTTTTGCTTCACAGTTGATTGATAAGAACACTCCTCTACCTCATCATCCATGATCCACCTTCTTAACACATTATCTGGACACACTTTAAAAATCACCAACTCATCATTCAGAAGGACATATTTCAAATGGGATGGAAGTTTTCCAAGCTTGACATTCGAGAGATCTCGAACTGAAGATCTGTCAATGGAATCACTGATGTGATGTTTTAGCATGCTCATATTCGAATTTTCGCTCAACAATTGATCCAACTTCTTTCTCTGACCCGTATCAACCGTTTCCACACTGAAACACTCTTCATCCTCTGTTGGAAATTTCATAGCCTTGAACACATTAAAGGTGACACTCTGATCTTGCACCCTCATTGTAAGCTCTCCTTTCTGCACATCAATCAAAGTCTTTCCTGTAGCCAAGAACGGTCTTCCCAAGATTATGGGAATCTTCTTATCTTCTTCAAAATCCAATATCACAAAATCAGCTGGGAAGATGAACTTATCAACTTTTACCAAAACATCCTCTACTATACCCCTCGGATAAGTGATCGTCCTATCAGCCAACTGCAAAGAGATGTTAGTCGGCTTCGGCTCCGGTAGACCAAGTTGCTTGAAAACAGACAAGGGCATGAGATTGATGCTAGCTCCCAAATCACATAAACATTTGCCGAATGAAAGGTTGCCAATAGTACATGGAATAGTGAAACTTCCCGGATCTTTCAATTTCGGAGGCAATTTCTGTTGCAGAACAGCACTACACTCCTCCGTCAAAGCTACTGTTTCAAAATCTTCCAACCTTCTCTTCCGTGACAAAATATCCTTCATAAACTTTGCATATCTTGGCATCTGCTCCAACGCTTCAACAAAAGGAATGTTAATGGACAGTTTCTTGAAGACATCCATAAATTTCTGAAACTGTTTCTCTTGACTCTTCTTCAAGCGTCCAGGAAATGGCGGAGGTGGATAAATCTGATTATTCTTTGAAGATTGCTCCGGAATAAACTTTTCAACAGGTTCCTTGCTCTTCTCACCATCAAGCTTATCAGCCACTAAATCAGATTTCTCAATTACTGGCACTGTAGATTTTTCAACCTGCTGATTCTGAACATCTTCATCTTTTTCAGTTGCTGATTTAGGATCATTTGTGACTTTTCCAGATCTCAAAGTAACTGCATTCACCTGTTCCTTGCTTTCCCTCCTGCCTGGATTTACCTCCGTATCACTAGGAAGAGTTCCTTGTGGCCTACTAAATAAGGCACTTGCAATCTGTCCTATCTGAGTTTCCAAGAGCTTCTGGCCAGCTTGTAAGTTCTTTAATGCTATCCACATCTCATCAGATTTATCATTAGATGATTGCCCTGCATGAGCCTGGGGTTGTTGCTGCTGAAATCCAGGAGGTTGATATGGTGCCCTATAAGGTTGCTGATAACCCTGATTATACGGCTTCGCTTGCTGATAAGATTGTTGAGTATTCTGATTGTTGCTCCAGCTGAAATTAGGATGATTCCTATTATTAGGATGATAAGTGGCTGGAACTGGTACAGCAGGTCTCTGGAAATTACTCACGAACTGTGCTGATTCAGAAGAGATAGCACATTGACTCGTCTCATGTGCGCCCGCACATAACTCACAAACACTAGCCACCTGCTGAACTCCATAATTAGCAAGAGAATCCACCTTCATAGCAAGAGCCTTCAACTGAGCTGTAATCATTGAAGCTGTATCTACTTCCAAAACTCCTGCTACTTTGCCTTGAGAAAGTCTCTGGGTTGGATTCTGATATTCATTAGCAGCCATCATCTCAATAAGTTCATAAGCTTCATCATAGCTCTTCGCCCACAGAGCTCCACCTGATGCTGCATCTAGCAAAGGTCTAGATTGTGCTCCCAACCCATTGTAGAATCCATTGATAACCATCCAATCAGGCATGCCATGATGAGGACACTTCCTTAGCATCTCCTTGTAGCGTTCCCAAGCCTCACACAAGGACTCGCCAGATTGTTGTTGGAATTGAGTCAACTGGTTCCTTATTGCTGCAGTTTTCGCCATAGGAAAGAATTTTGTAAGGAACTTCTGAGCAAGATCTTCCCATGTAGTAATGGAACCAGGTGGTAGAGAGTGTAGCCAGCTCTTAGCCTTATCCCTCAGAGAGAATGGGAAAAGCCTCAACCTGATAGCATCATCCGTCACACCATTACACTTGAAAGTGTCGCAGATTTCGATAAAGTCCCGAACATGCATGTTTGGATCCTCTGTAGTAGCTCCCCCAAACTGGACTGAATTCTGCACCATTTGAATTGTGCCCGGCTTGATCTCAAAGTTGTTCGCTGCAATAGCTGGCCTAACAATGCTCGACTGAATATCATTGAGTTTCGGCTGAGAATAGTCCTTCAAAGCCTTAGCTGCTGCTGCATCTGCCATTGCTACTGTAGTTTCAGTCTCCTCTTCCTTATTCTCTATATTCTCAACAAGATCGTCTTCTGCCAGTCTTAGTAATCGAGCTTGCGAACGTGTTTGCATACAAACTCAAGTACCTGAAACACCACGAAACAAACAAACTAAGTAAGAATCCGAGTCAGTGAACGCTAACGACCACTATTGACAAACACATAAACTGAAATAAAAACACCGATGATCCCCGGCAGCGGCGCCAAAAACTTGTTATGCTAAACTCACGCAAGCGCACGTAGTCACAAGTAATACAATTAAAGTTCGTTCCACAGAGATCTTGGTTAAGTTTTACTCAGAAAATATGTCTATGCAATAATGTATGGTTTTAATTCACTGCTAAGAAAAATAACAAATATGGTTTGATTAACTAATTTAAACTAAGATGCAAATTATAAAACTAAGAATTAAACAATTAACTAGACTTAAATTCGGATTACTTATATGAGAATAAACATGGAATCCTAGTTTCATTATCTACTTCACTTAGAGTTGCAGCCTTCGATTAAAACATGCGATGGTCTTGATATCTGATCGAATAACACGAAAAGAGTAAAAGTTACCTCTCGGTATACTAGTACCAATCTAAGCATACATCCACAAAAGAGATAGAAGATGAATAGGCACCTATTATGTTTAGACCCTATATCTCTATAGAATTTGAAAACATAAAGGTTGAAGCACAAGTTATTCACTTAGATCACATAGGGTAGCATAATATCTCTATTCATGCCACAAATCATGATGCTTAACATCAACCTATCCTATGCTAGCATGGCAAGTTCTAAATCTCAAGATCCACTCTCGTTTAGCAAGAGATTAACAATTCAATTTAGATGTTAGCTACGCATCTAAAAGCATTAAGATTAACCATACGAGGATATCAAGAATTCACCACACATAAATCTCTAAGGCATACAAACTACTAAGCTACATAGATAAATCCACTAGGATCCCACGATAACGATTAGTTCATGATCGAACCTTTCGTCACCATGGGATTTGATGAAAGCATGGTAGTAAACAAGATAAAGAAGAAGATGAATAAATCAATAATAAAATAAAGTTTAGCGAACAAATCCGGAAAAGTAATGAGCATCCACAAGATACGCCTAACAAAGGAATACAAGAAAACTATGTCTAGATCTTCTTGTTGTCACGATCCTCGCCTTGGCTTCTCTCCCTTCTTGCTCTGAACGAATTATGTGTGTAGAATGTGTAGATGATTATTTTTCTGTGCCCCAAGGTGTGTATTTATAGCCCCAAAGTGCCTCCTTGACCAAGCAATTACCGTATTTGAAATAGGATAGAATTCCGGTAATTTTCCATCTTTAATTGAAATAGAATTGCAATTCCCATGTTTAAGTTGAATTCCAGAAGTTTCTAGCCGTCTCAAGTGGTGCCACAACAATTAGGAAAAGAATTTAGGTCAGTTTCCTTCTCCAATTCAGTTTTCAGAATCCTTCTGCCAATTTCTCCGCACACAGGCGCGGCCGCGCGCGCATACTATAGATTCCCAGCGCGCCCGCGCGCGTTACTTCTAACAGGTTCACCCGGCGCGCCCGCGCGCAGTCCAAGCTTTCCTCCGCGCGCCCGCGCTCACTGCCAGACTGACCTGCACTTTGCTGATTCCTTCTTCTGCTGTTGATTGCAACTCCAACACTTGTTCTTCTTGACACTAAAAATCATATATCACCTCCTAAATGCAATATCCACACCTGGAATACATCCTGCACAAATCTCACAAAAACATATTAAAACACACACATACTTGAGATACAAGACACCAATTTAAGCCGAAATAGAATGATCCAAGTGGATATAAATCCACTTATCACTTGAGCACGTGAATTAAAGTCCTGACAAAAGGCACCTAAAGTCCTGACAAAAGGCACCTAAAGGAACCTGTGTGGAGCCTAGACCGGCACACTTGTTCTTAAAGAGAAGCCTAATAAGCTCTCCCTCATGTGGAACCGCCTTTGGCACATGGGAAGAAGGGATAAAATCCTTAGCATTTACCTTCATAAGATGTCTAGCCTGACACATGAAGAAGAGGAATCTGTGTGGACTCCCAGAACGGCGCACAGGTTCCTAGAATCGCCTCGAGGCACAAAAAGGAACCAACATGTCTCGAGACATGTTGGGACCTAGAGAATAGGACTGGGAACCAAGCAGGTTACCTTTCCAAGAGAAAAAAGGAACCAACATGTCTCGAGGCATGTTGGGACCTAGAGATTAGGATTGGGAGCCAAGCAGGCAACCTTTCCAAGAGTTGACCCGAATTGAACAAGAGAAGTTTTACTAACATTAACTGGTTTCTGTTTTATGTTTTTACTTTGCAGGATTAGTAGTCATCAACAGTTATTCATAAGGAACCTGGTCTAGTTATTCAGTAATGAAAAGTTAAAAAAGTTATCAAGAAAGGTTATGGTTTAGATTATGGTTTTGGAAACAGTACTCGAAGTATGAAGACAAGAGGTTCTAAGTTTACAAAGGTTTGAAAGCTCCAAGTAGAGCAAGCAGCTGAGGTTTCTAGGAAGCTATTTAGCATGAAGACAAGAGGTTCCAGGGTTGTTTCATCCTACGAATAATGGAGATTCCTGGGGTTATAAGCAAGCTGCCAACGTATTCTATGAAAGCATTGGATGAGAAATCAGTTCATACAAGTCAGTTCGGAAGAAGAAAGAAGTATTGCTTGAACAATTAGAGAGTATTTACGACGAGTTTTGCAGTCTGATGATAATGATCTACGAGAAGACGGCTTCAGAAAAGTTTCCAGGTTAGTTTTCAGCAGGATTCTTTGATTTTTGATTTGAGGATTTAATTTGGAATCTGCATACAGAAGCGTAGTGTATTCTGTTTCTTACACCGAGTTAGCTCATGTAAGCTTGGATGCACGATGTGAAAATTATGCATTTTCCCAAAAGGAGTAAATAAAGGTTGAACCTCTTGATTGGAAGCTGTTAAGGTGCCACTCGCTTTTCAAGACTTCTAGATATACAAAAGACATGTGAAGACATTGAAGACAAAGATCACCTAAGAAGATACAAGAGTAAGCAGAAGTATGATAATATCCCGAAACCTCAGAAGTGTTCTTGGAGAGATTTTGCAAAGTCATTAGAAGAATGTACAGAGAATGACTAGCAGTTGAAGAAGTGAAGATTTGTCAGAAGAAAGAGTTTCGAAGAAGAAGAAGAGAACATGTTCCTCACCAAGAAAGAAGCTGATCGATACTATGTCTACTAAAACATTATGTGTCCTGTTTCTTACGCCGGGTTAGCTCATGTAAGCTTGGATACGTGTTGTTGAAGTAATACATTTTAAGAGAAGTGATAAAGCATTGAACCCCATATCAGAAAGTTGAAAAGATTCCTTTCGTATTGCATGACTTCAAGGAACCGGGGGGTACTTGTTGTGCCCAAAATCTCCATGGGCTAGATTTAGGCCCATTAAGCTATAGGGTTCGATCCATACGAGCCAGAAGATAGATCCATTACGAGTTGTGATGGTCAGATAGAAGAAATGACTAAGGAAGTATGAATATCAGGAGGTTCCCAATGGTCAGGAAGCTGAGCTGAGCACTAGAAGACCAGGTTCCTCCCTGCAGAAGAGTTCAAGACAGCCTAGCAGCAGTAGTGAAGACAACAAGAGCATATGGGAACCACAAAGAGGCTCCCCAAACTAATATATTTGTTATTTATGCAGGTACAAGTGCCTATAATGAGGTCCCTAAGCAATATGTCCCGAAATAAGGAGGTTCCTGAGAAACAGGTTCCTAGATAGAGGTTCCTGAGAACCAGGTTCCGAAATACAGGTTCCTGAGCACCAGGTTCCTGAGACATAGGTTCCTGAGCACCAGGTTCCTGAACGTAGCCAATCAGAAAGAGACCGAATTATTATTGGAGTGTAATTCTAGGGCGCAATTGATCCTAGAATGCCTCTAATAGACATGAGAATTATAGTAGGGTACGAACTCGAGTTCTACTCTACTTAGCCAACTAGTTCATGAAAGGCTCTAAAGGAACCTGAGTCCTACACGAATTAGGTGACCGAATACAGCTATTCCAGTAAGAGACAGAATCATATTAGAACTACGTGAGCTTGATCCCTATATAAACAAGGGTACGTAGGCACCTTGGGAGAACGGCCACAGATCTCGCTAATGGAACCTGCGATGATTCTCGTAACCTCTCAAGCTCAGCTCACCCCCACCATCAAATCACACCCAAATCACCAAAAACAGCCAATTACATGTGTTACACTTGTAAATTCCAGTGGGCCTCCGAAAATCACGTTGATTACGAAAATCCTCCATCAACAGAATGAAGTAAGTGAAAAGGATAATGTGTTTCATGAAACACAATATCTCTGGAAATAAAGACCCTGTCAGTAGTGAGATCAAGAACAATATAGCCTTTGGTATTAGGAGGATAACCAAGAAAAACACAAGGAGTAGCTCTACAATCAAACTTAGATCTATGAACTTTTGAAGTAGATACATAACAAAGGCAACCAAAGGATCTTAAATGATCTAAAGAAGAATATGTCTTATACAATCAAAAATAAGGAGTGGCCTGATTAATACTTGTCAAGGGCATTCTGTTAATCAGGTATGCAGCACATAAAACACAATCACTCCAACACTTAGCAGGTACTTTAGATTGAATATATACAGCTCTAGCTGTTTCTAGGAGATGTCTATGTTTTCTCTCCACAACTCCATTTTGATGTGGAGAGTAAGCACACGTGGTTTGATGTATAATGCCTCTTTGCTGATATAAAGTCTTAAGAGAACCTTCAGTCAATTCCAATGCATTGTCAGATCTAACACACAAAACCTTAGTTTTAAATTGATTCACCACATAATTGAAGAAATTTTCCATGATAGACACAACATCAGTTTTATGTTTAAGAAGATATATCCAAGTGAAACGAATGAAGTCATCAACAATAGTCAGAAATTGATTACAACTAGTTCTACTTTTGGTCTTATCTGGACCCCAAATATCAATGTGTATAAGCTGAAAAACACAAGTTGATTTGATAGTACTAGTAGAAAAATGAGACCTGGTTTGCTTAGCCATAGGACAAACTTGACAGATGTGTGCTTCAGTAAAAGATTGAATGGATGATGAAGACATCAACAACTTCATCTGAGGAAATGGCATGTGACCCAGTCTGATGTGCCATAGCTTTGCATTATCAACAGTAGAAACCAAACAAGAAGAAGACTGTGAAGAGGGACAAGAATTCTGCATCTTTATCTGTGATTCCTCAACACTGTACAAACCATTATTTAGCTTACCAAGAAGAATTGGAGGACCATTCTGTGAATGGTCCTGAATGAAACAATTGTCAGAACTCAATATCAAATGACAAGCAAGATCTTTACACAATTTCTGTGCTGAAATCAATTTAAAATGGAAACTAGGTACATGCAAAACATTATGTAAAGTGATTTTGTCATTTAAAATCATTGTACCAATGTGCATAACCTGAATTTTAGAACCATCAGGTATAGTGATAGAGTTCTCAGCAGTACAAAAAGGTGAATAAGTAGTAAAATCCTCTAAACTAGGACTTATGTGGTCAGTGGCTCCACTATCTATAAGCCAAGTTGATCTAGAACAGGAAAGCAAACAAGCTTTACCTGCCAAAAGTGCAGCATGATCTGTTGTTTCATTTTCTGAAGTAGAGGCAATATTTGACAATTGTTGATTATTAAAGAGATCAATCATCTGATTATACTGCTCAACAGTGATATGATTTGAAGGAGTATCTTGAGATTGAGAATGCTCTGTGTTTTCCAAATTCTCATCAGTATGAACAAAAGCTGTTACCCTTTCTTTGCTACCTTTAAAGTTTGGTGGAAAGCCATGAACCTTGAAACATCTGTCTATACTGTGACCTGGTACCTTACAGTGTGTGCAGTAATAATGAGAACCAGGCTTTCCAGTAAACCTTTTATTACCAACACCAGACAGTTGTTGCTTAGAATTTGCAGGAGTGAAATTAAAACCACCATAATTCACATTGCTTCTACCATAAAAACCACCAGAATTGACATTGCTAAACCTTCTTTTGTTTGCCAGAAAAGCCATAGATTCATAATTAGTTCCCTGATAAAGCTCTTTGTGCCTCTCTTCTTGAGCAAATAACCGATAGGCTTGTGATACATTAGGCAAAGGATGCATCATAAGAATATTTCCTCGAACAGCAGCATAATTCTCATTTAATTTCATCATGAACTGAAGTAATTTCAGCTCATGTTGTCTCTGAACTATCCTATGTGAAAGATTGCAGGTGCACTTATTACAAGTGCAAGTAGGCAAGGGATGTGTATCAGCTAAACTATCCCAAAGTGTCTTGATTGAAGTGAAAAACTCAAAAATGCTTTGAGTGCCTTGTGTCAAATCTGAAAGTTGTTGTTCAAGAGAATATACTTGTGTCATTGAAGCATAACCAAAACGATCTTCCAAATCAGACAATATCTCCCTTGCAATTGGTAAGAATAGCACACTCTTTGCAATTGTATCATTCAGATTAAAGATTAACCAAGAAATAACCAGATCGTTGCATCGAGACCAATACTTGTAGTCCGTAGAAGTAACTGCAGGAATTGGAATAGTACCATCCACAAGTACCATTGAATTTGATCGAAACAAGATGAGTCGAAGAAGCATCTGATGGATGAATATAATACACGCTAGAGGAATCTTTATTTCCTTGAACAGTAGTAGCATTCGCCATGCTTAATTAGTGCTCAAAAAACTGAAAAAAATCTCGAAGAAGAATTTTATCAAACAGTTTCCGTGCAAGTAAATGAAGAACATAGTTTATACGAATTTCAGATAGAATTAACTCTAGAAATCAGATTTTACCAATCAACAAAGATCAGAAACAAAGAACAAATACGATTCAGAGCAAAAAACAGGTATGATTCAGAGAAAATCTCAAGATTATGCAAAAATCTCAAGATCAGAACAAGAAAAATATCAGTATGACAATTACGAACTGATTTACCGAAGTTTTTGATCAAAAGAAAATAGAACAAAGGAACAGTTCGATAATGCTAAATTTATAGACGATAATGAATTATAAACGAAGATCAATCAACAACGATGAAGAATCTTACACAGAAGACAATGAGAAATGTATGAAAGAGATGAACAAAACGTTCGTCGGAGATAACGCCTAATCACCGGAGATGATATCGGAAATCAAAGAGATCAAGATCGTATGCACTCGCTCTGATACCATGATAGTTTGATTGAAGAAGGAGGTACAAGATGTTCAACTAACTAATATATACAAGACTGATATTCTATATCTATACTCAGTCAAACTAACTATTATGGAGGGAAAAAACTGTTATTAACTAACTTGACAACTAGACTACCAGCTAGAAACTATCTGCATAAATATAACTCGTATTTACACGTCAGCAGTTGTACTATTATTATCAATAACTTATATAATTTAGGGCTATTTTCATAAATATATTGTCAAAAGTAAATTTTTTCAAAAATACCATCTTCTTTCAAAAATACCATCTTCTTTCAAAAATACCATCTTTCCTCTTTCAATCCAATTTCCTTACCCAGAATTCGGATGAACAGTACTTCCACCTGTGTAATTTTTTTTTTTTTTTTTTTTAAGGTGGGATTCTATTTTAGTGGATTTGGGTTGTAGGGCCCCGCAGGGGCATATTCAACTGAATGCAACCACATTCAACCAAATGCAACTTTTTTTAAGGAGATGGGTGATTTTGGTGGATTTGGGTTGCAGGGCCCCGCAGGGGCATATTCAACTAAATGCAACCACATGCAACTAATTGCAACTGAATGCAACCACATGCAACTAAAATACTAAATTTCTGATTTCAAGTTCCATTTGTCAGTTGTCATTTTCGACCTCATTTTTGAACTCTGTATATATATATATATATATATATATATATATATATATATATATAAACGGATTCGAGGCCTCTCCTAAACAACCTCTGTTTGTCTGATGCCTACCTCTCTTACAGCCTAAAAGTGTTAGTAAAAATAACTAATTACCCCCTTATACTTTTACAAAACAGAAAGACTACCAACCATCAGATTTAGAGTGAAACAACACACGAACTCGTTTGACTTCCTCTGTTCCTCCATTTATCTTTGCGTGTCTTATAGGGATTTATTACAACATTAAAACTCTTTATTAGGTTAGATAATCGAAAAAATAGTTATACCTGACCAAACAATCCGACCGCATAGCATGGATATCCAGTACTCCGGTCCTTAAAAACTAGCCAACTATATTCAAAAAGAACATAGAGCTATCATCATTTCCCATTATTGATATTAAAGCTGCCAAAACTAAATAAAATTACATGCCTTGAAAACAGACAGAAAACTTACATACCAAAAACTCGGATCACAAGATATTGTTTCATACAAATTTTGCCAGATTAGAAGGATCATTACTACCACACTCAGCACCTTTCGTGATCTCTTCTTAAAAACTAGTATTAATCTTAATCCGAATTCAAAAATACCAGCAGTATTCAAAGCCCTCAACTCAATACTAGTATTAAAATATTTCCTACCTATTTATTTACCCTTTAAAAATTATAGATTCGTGTCATCCTGATGAGAAGTTCCATCCATCCATGACTTTTCTTCGTTCAGTTGAAAGGCCTGCTTTGCCCAGATTATGAGCCACCACATTGTACTTACGATTAATATGAGATATAGAAGCCTCACTAAAATTCGTCAATAAAGCTTTGATATCACTGAATAGAATCCCCAGCTCATTATGATACGAGTCTGAATTATTTAAGGCTGACACCAAACTTAAAGAATCCGATGAAATTTTCTGAATTGGTATTCCGATAGTTTGTGTCCACCGTAGTCCCACCACAAGTGCTAAAGCTTCTATTAGGAAAATATTGATGTGTTAACTAAAAGAACATTTTCATGCGGGAACCCTAAATAAATAGTGAAAAGGATCCTAATATCACTTTTTTAAAGTATATGGCCCCCAAAATCACAATAATATATTGGCCCTAAATATCACAAGGAAACGGGACTTCGGTTCGCGTTTGGTGGACACGGAAACGAGGCAATTGTCCAGCTTACATACTCACGGATGGAGAGTACAGAAAATGGAGCACATGACAGAAGCCACATGGTGGACCCCTGGTGTTGGTGTATATGCATCATTTCTTTGACAGTAGGACACCATTCCAAGAATCATACTCCCTCCATCCCAAAATACATGTCCCTTTTCTAAAACAAATTTGTCCCAAATTACATATCTCTTTTCTCCTTTCAATGCAAATTTAAGTGTATTTTTACAAAACTATCCCTACATTTATTGTATAAAAAATTTGACTTTTTTAAACTTAACTCTATTCTCATTTTCCAATGTATTAAATAAGGGTATTAGTTGGAAAAATTTATTCAACTAACTTTATCTTAATATATGTGCTTTTTATAAAAGGGACATGTAAATTGGGACGGAGGGAGTATATTAATAAATGAAAGAAAGCATGCACGTTTTTAAAAAATGCTAACTAATATAACGTTTAAAGTAAAGAAAACATTAGTTTATACTGTGTTTTCTGTCTAAATGTCAGTTTATACTGTGTTTTTTGTCTATTTTTAGACTGCAACGCAAGACACAATAGCGTTTTGGAAAACATAAGTTTAAATAACGTTTTAAAGTGATATTAAGGACCATTTTTCCAAGTTGTGATATTTAGGACCATAATTTTTATAATTATGACATAAGGGGCCAATACCCAAATAAATACAGGAATAATATAAAAAGAAAATAAGATGTATTTTCATTTTTTTAAACTCATTTTTTTTTTGAAAGTTTAGAAAAGGTAAAAATTGGAATTCAGTCTATTTTTAGGTTTTGATTTTATGGGAAAAAATTGTTCTATAAGATAAGTATAATCAATAATATGTAATGAAGTTGGAATTTCGATCCCAAACGAGAGCAGCTCGAAATGTGTTTAATGGAAAACGGTTCACTATAAAAGATTGTATTAGTTATTAGAATTTGATATTGATGTTTTTTTTTAAAAGCAATTTATAATAATCATAATAGAAACGGGTACATCAGGAACCCTATACAAAGAACAGTAACACTAGAAACACAAGACACCTACTAGAAAATAGAGACTACACCACTAAAGTTGCCAACACTAAACAGAACTAAAAACATTCTGTTTCATAGAATCTTGACTCAAACTAAATGAAGGACTCAGACTGATAGTTATACTCATAATATGCCCACTTCAAGCCATTTCTTCATCTTCGGCCACCACATTACCATCATTTACCACTGGTGCTACCAAATCTCTCTCTCGGATTGCATACCGATTTCCTTTACAAGACCAACAAAACGCATTTGTCAATGCTTTACTTTTATTTTCTTCCTTCCTTTTTATGAATTTTACTAACATCTGGCTGCAATAAAAATATCACTCATTTTTGTTTCGCCTACTAGCACCAAGAAAAGCACACACTCTTTTTAAAAGCACCTAGACATGCAAGTCTGTCAGCCTTATCATTAAGAACTCTACTAATTTTAGCAATATGCACCTCCTTATTTTCCAATAGGCTTTGCAATTTTGAACTGACAAACCAGGACCATTTCTTGGTGAACTTGAACTCTTGAACTACATTCACCAAACCCAATTGTCCGTAAAGATTTTTATGTACCTTGTGCTCCAGGGACTAACATATATATGGTCTAATAAGAACTCTAAAGCCTCAGCTTCGCAAACTAAACTGTTTTCTACACATGATGGACCAGAAAAGATAAAGAGCAGATTATAAGTTTATTTTATTTTTAGGATTCGAGTTTTATGCATAAACGTTGTTATACAAGTAATATATGTTAAATTTAGGGTTTTGCCCTTAATGAGAAAATGGCTTAATAGGAATAATTGTGTTTAACAAGAAAGCAGTTCATTAGAGAAGACAGTGTTGAATATTAAAATTTAATATTAATGATATAATAGAAGATAAATATATTTTGAATTTTTTAGAATTTTAGGATTTTAAATATTAATAACTAAAAAACTATCCTTTAACATATTAAAAGCATACTAGGTATTCAAATTTATAGAGAATGAGAGTTTGAATTTATAGGAAAGACATATAATTAAAAGTTCTGTTAGAAATAAAATAGGAGTTCTAAACTATAGAGAAGAAGAGTTTGAATTTATAAAAAAATACATATAATTAAAAACATTATTGGAAATGGAAAATATATTTGAATATATAAAGAATACATATAATAAAATGTTTGATTGGAAATAGAATACGAGGACGGTGGAGACGTTTGATACGATTTTTTAAAACTACATATTTTTTCCCTAAAAATCCTTTATTTTTATTTTTATATACAAGTTAATTATACTTGCATTAAAAAAATATATTCATAAGTTCAATATTATTCACGTAACGTAAAGTCTTCGTATTTAAAAAAAATTGATGTGTTAACATAACAAAAAGACATTCCCATGCGAAAGCTGTAAATAAATACAGATTTATCTATAATATACTGAAAATATAAGATGTATTTTCATCTTTTAAAAATCCATAAATATTAGAAAGTTTAAAGAACGTTAAAATTGGAATTTACTCTCTTTTTAGGTTTTAATTTTTAAGAAAAAAGGTATTTTATAAGATAAGTGTCATCAATAATATGTAATAAAGTTAGAATTCGGTTCCAAATAAGAGCAGCTCGAAACGTGTTTAATGGGAAGACGACTCACTAGAAAAGATTGTATTAGCTATTAGAATTTTATACTAACTAGCTTAAAAGGTAACTTGTTTTGGCCGGAAAAGGTAACCCGTGATATAATTGAAAAAAGAGATATTTTAGTTAAAGAAAAGAGAGAAGGTAACGTGTTTTGGTTTAAGAAATTAATTGATTAGTTAATAGTAATTATAATATGCTTTTTAGCTAGATAAAATATAAATATATTATATTTTACCTTAAAAGGGAAATTGCTTAGTTATTAAAATATAAAAAAGGTAATATGTTTAAACTGAAAAAGAAAATTGATTACTAAAGGAAAAATTTTAGTTAGATAAAATATAAAAGAAAATTTTATTTATTTAAGTAAGGGTAAATAGGTAAAATCAACAGGTACCGTACCGACCAACCAAACTTTTAATGTTTCGGCTTTTATATAATAGTATTGATGTCATAATTTTTTTTAATTGTAGGGTTCGATTTTTATGGATAAAAATTATTATATAAGTCTTTATAATATACGTTAAAGTTGAGATTTCGATTTTAACGAGAGAGCGATTCAATAGAAAGAATCGTGTTTAACGAAAAAATGGTTGATTATAAAAGATTACGAAACTATTAAAATTTAATATTGATGATATAATATAACGTAAATATATATTGAATTTTTTTAAAAAAATTGTAACGCCGCCGCGAAGCGCGGCTTTATCGACTAGTTTATTATATATATAAAAAAACCGTGCATCGCATGGTTTATAAGCTAGTAAAGGAGAAATAAGTAAATTCACGAAGTGCCAAAAAACCCGTACCAAAACTTTTAATGTTTCGGCTTTTATTCTCGACTAATTACCATGAATTATATTATGTTATTATTTATTTTAGGTGTATTCATTTTTCTTTATAATAAAGGATAAATAAGTAAATTCACGAAGTACCAAAAAACTGGTACCAAAAAACAAGTACAAAAACTTTTAATGTTTCGGATTTTGTTCTCGACTAATTACCATGAACTATATTAGGTTATTATTTATTTTAGTTGTATTTATTTTTCTTTATAATAAAGGATAAATAAGTAAATTCACGTAGTACCAAAAAACGGGTAATGTTTCGAATTTTTATATAATAGTATAGTATAGATTTGCATAATTATAATTATATTTATATTAATATATAATAAATTATATAATTATATAATTATATGTATTCGGATCGAAATCTTAACAGATATGATCATGTAAAATCCATATCCATATTAAATGGATTAATTTTTATAGAATCAAATTTTTATCGGACCGAATTTATTTTATATGAATCCATATCAGATTATAAGACCTCGTATCAGATCGAGAAAGTAGTAGCTAAGTACTAACCAGTAACCTTATCTTGTACTAGTATGGTTTATCTAGTACTCTCTCAGCCATTCACTCAAAATGCTTTCTTGGATTCCATTGGTTTTAACACACACGTAGGTATAAACCATTGTGTATATATATCATAGATTTCAGTCTTGTTCTCTGATTTTCAATTCAGATTTTATTATTTGGCTAGAACAAGGAAAAATTTCATTCTTGTTCTCTGTTTTTCAGTATAATTGTTACTATTATTTAGTCATAATCGTTGTAGACTTGTAGTTTTTGGGTTCTTCTCTACTTCTGTAAAGCATAATGTAATGTAATATGTAATAGAGGACATATATAACTCAACTAGGATAAAAGATAAATAATATTAACTCTATACAGGGATCGTGAAAGTTGAAGAACAGGCTCCAACAAGGATCAAGTCGCTGAAAGAAGTTCATTAACATGATCAAGCCTCAGTGACAGAATAAGATGTACATATGATTTAGTTGAAGGGCCAAAAGATTACAGTATTCTTAAAGACATAATACGAAGACCATGAGTGAATGTTAGTCGTCTGTGAACCAGACCAGTTGCACTATGCGTCAACAAGACACAAAAGATTCGAAGTATCTAACTGAGAAAAACTGTTAAGAGGTATGATTGAGTTTAGAGTAGTATTGATATCCTCCATTTTGGAAGCTGCATATTTAGGGATGTCAAATTAAGAGGAAAATGAATAGTATTCAAAATCACTATTCATATGAATAGTAACCGAAATCACTATTCACATGAATAGTAACTGAAATCAATATTCATATGAATAGTACTATTCATATGAATAGTAACCGAAATTACTATTCATAAATAGTAACCAAAAGTACTATGCAAGCTGGGTCCCACATGTTTGATTTTATAAACTTTTGAAAATCAAAAGTTTGGCAGCAGGTTTGAAAATCATTTTATAACTGACATCATCAGTTACGTAAATTAGCAGCATAGTGATTTTCTAAAGTCTATAAATAGGCCTGTTGTATTTAATTTCAAAACACACCTCAACACACAACTCTCTCTTCTCTCTCTTATATATCTTCTCTGTGTAAGCGGCTAGACAGTCCATCTAGTAGGAAAGCCGGCTTAGCCCACTTTCAGGAAGTGTCGGGTAGAAGGTCCTCGTGCCTAAACTATCCTAGGAGTGTTTGATTTTGTAGCTGATCCATAGGATTAGATTGTGTAGCAAACCTCCAGGTTTTATCTATTTAAAGATATTTCCTAAACAGTTGTGTTATTTCGATTCATATCGACGTCAAAATCGAAATATTTTTTAAATAACGTATTCAACCCCCCTTCTACGTTATTCCGGACCTAACAATTGGCATCAGAGCCACTATGTTATTATACAACAGTTAAGATCCAAAAAGCTATACAATCATGACAGAAAAAACACAAACTCCAACAACTAGCAGATATGAATCAATCAGAGTTCCAATACTCAGGGCATCAGAATATCCCATATGGAAGGTGAAGATGGAAATGTTTCTCGAGGCTACAGATCCAGAGTACTTAGACAGAATCCATGATAGTCCACATAAGCCTACCAAATTGTTTGTTGCAGTTGCTGGAGAGGAACAGAAAACGATTCCAAAGGAGAAGAAAGACTACACCCCTGAAGATATCTCCTCTATTAGCAAAGATGCCAAGGTAAGGCATTTATTACATAACGCCCTTGACAATGTTATGTCTAACAGGGTCATTGGATGCAAATCTGCTAAGGAGATTTGGGATGCTTTGGAAGTCAGATGTCAAGGAACCAAAGCCATCAAAAAGAACAGGAGAACAATACTCACACAGGAGTACGAGCACTTTGACTCAAATACTGATGAGTCATTAACAGATATATATGACAGATTCCTGAAATTGCTGAATGATCTGTCACTGGTAGATAAAGAGTATGATCTTGAAGACTCCAATCTGAAATTCTTGTTGCCTCTTCCTGAGAAGTGGGATTTAAAGGCCACTACCATCAGAGACAATTATGATCTGCAAGACATGTCTCTTGATGAAATCTATGGAATGCTCAAAACTCATGAGCTTGAGATGGAACAAAGAAGCAAGAGGCATGGAGGCAAGTCTAAGTCAATTGCTCTTAAAGTTGAGGAGAAAGCTTCTAAAAAAGTTGTTGTGAAAAAGAGTCAATCCAATAGAAAGGTTCTTATTACAAAGTCTGATACTGAGTCATCAAACTCTGATGATGACTCAAACTCTGACAATCTCACAGACTATGATGATGATGGCAGTGATGCGCGCTGAGATGAAACAAATTGCAGCCCTGATGGTAAGAAGCTTCAAGAAGATGGCTTACAAGAACTTCGGGAAAAGAAATAAGTTCACACGAAGAGATTCAAATTTCGAAAAGACGAATTTCAGAAAAGCTGAGGGAAAGGAAGGCAGGTCTGGGAAAGTGGACAAATCCAAGATCGCATGCTATAATTGTGGTTAGAAAGGACATTTTGCACCTGAGTGCAAGAAAGCCAAAGTTGATAAAGGTCAAGCTTACATCACAAAGAAGAAGGACTGGGATGACACTTCAGACTCTGAAGATGTGGTGAACTATGCCTTGATGGCAAATGTTGATAGTATCTCTGAAGCTACTGAGACCAAGGTACCTCACTCTACTCTAGCTTTTGATACTACTGATATATCTGAGTTAAGACTCTTTCTTAAAAACTTGCATGTTAGCTACCGAGATCAGACTTTAGAAAATGAAAGAATAAAATCTGAAAGTCTAGACCTTAGAAAGAGAAATGACTATCTAGAATTAGAATTAGTCCAGATGTTAAAAATTCAGAAAGAGAGAGATGATGCTATTTTTGTTAAAACTGAATTATTGAAAAAACATGCTTATCTTGAATCTGAACTTGCTAAAGAAAGAAACATTATTAAAACTTGGACTAACTCTAGGAAAACTACTCAGATTATCATACAGAATGATTGTTGGAAAGAAGGTATAGGTTACACTGATAAAAAGAAAACTGCCAACCTAGAAGCTGAGACCTCTAAACCTGTATTTACTGAAAAGGCTGCAAAACCCAAACTTAATCATATGAGGTTTGTACCAAAATCTGACAAACCAAAACAGGATGAAGTCAAATCAGTAAATATTAGTTTAATGTCTCAGAAACAGCTTAAACACAAGCTGAAGGAGTTAAAAAGAGTGAACAAGGTAAAAGAACCTAGGAAAAAGAGAAATGGAAAGGTAGGTATTAAATAAAAGCAACATGTTAGATATTGATTCAAGTGATGATCAGGATCTGGGCATTACAGATCAGATACTGATGCTGACGTCATCAGTAATACAATGTCAGTATTGGATTATTATCAGGATTAGAAGCTGGTCAGTATTTCGTGAAGATTCTCATCAGACCAGAGATCAAGGAAGATTGATATGTTGGTTCCTAGATTATAGGAATGCAGTTATCATACAAGATATGTATTCAGAGATATATGTAATTGATTTAGAATATCTTGTAATTGATAGTGTAACTGTGTATGCTATATAAACACAGTTTAGGTTTTACATTATTGTAATCGCTTACACGATTTATCTTGTAACCTAGCAGCTCTTAAGAACATAAGAATTTCTTAAGAGAGTTTTGTAACAGTTTTATATCAGAATTAATAAAGCTGTTATTGATTCATACTTGTGTTATTTGTTTAAGTCGAAAATCTTATACAATTGTATTCAACCCCCTTTCTACAATTGTTATTTACTGGGCAACAATTGGTATCAGAGCGAAACTGATTAATATTAATCAGAAACGATCTTAAGATGTCGACAAGCAAGTATGAAAGCATCTAAATTCCAATTCTCAAGTAAACTGAGTATCCAACATGGAAAGTGAAAATGATGATGTATCTGGAAGCAACTGATCCTGACTATCTTGATAGGATCAATGATGGACCATTTCTTCCAACAAGACTAGTTGCAAGAACAGAGACTGTTGCTGAACACTATGTCATTAAGGCAAAGAGTGAGTGGACGACAGAGGAAAAGGCTCAAGTACTCAAAGATGCAAAGGTAAAAAATATTTTGCATAACAGTCTTGATAATGTCATGTCTAACAGGGTAATAGCATGCAAGACTGCAAAGGAAATTTGGGATACTTTGGAAACTCAATGCCAAGGTACTGAATCTATCAAAAGAAACAGAAGGGCTCTGTTGATTCAGGAGTATGAGCAGTTCGATGCTAAATCTGACGAAAGCCTTACTGATATGTATGATAGATTCTTGACTTTACTGAACAATCTATCACTAGTTGGCAAAGAGTATGATCCAGAGGACTCAAACACCAAGTTTCTCAGAGCTCTAACTGAGGAGTGGGATACTCAGGCTTCAATCATAAGGCATCAATATGATTTGAAGATGCTGTCTCTTGATGAAGTCTATGGGATACTAAGAACCCATGATCTTGAGGTTCAACAGCGGAAGAACAAGAAAAATGTCAAAGCAAAATCTGTTGCTTTGAATGTTGAATCAAAATCAAAGGGAAAAGTTGAGGAGGTTTCTAACAGAAAGAGTAGAGTGGAAGAGTCAATTCCTGATGACTCATCATCAGATACTGATACTGAGTCTGATCCTGATATTGATGATGACTCTACTGATTCTGATATGATGGAAATGGTTGCTATGATAGTCAAGGGCTTCAAAAAGATGAAGTTCAGAAAGGCTAGGAATCAAGGGAAATTTCAGAAGAAAACCTTCAATGCTGACAAAGACAGGTACAAGAAGAAAGAAGGTAAAAGCAGCAAATTTGACAAGTCAAAAATCAGATGCTATAACTGTGATGAAATGGGTCATTTTGCAACTGAGTGCAAGAAGACCAAAACCAAAGCTCTCATTTCTTCAAGCAAGGATTGGATGGACTCATCATCTGACTCTGAAGAAGAGAAAGTGAATTATGCTTTGATAACTAAAACTGATGAGACTTCTGCTGGTGAAAATAAGGTATCTGAAGTTTTGTTTGATTTTGATACTAATAATGTCTCTGAGCTAAGATCTTTTTTAAAATCTCTGCATATTAGTTTTAGGAGTCAATCTCTTGAAAATACTAGAATAAAATCTGAAATGGCAGAGGTTGTTAAGAGAAATGATCATCTAGAAGCAGAGTTAATTTTCTTGCAGGAAGTTCAAGCAGAATGTGATAATGCTAAACACATGAAACTTGAAACAGAGTTTAAATGTAATGAACTTGAAATGCAACTTGTTGTGCCCAAAATCTCCATGGGCTAGATTTAGGCCCATTAAGCTATAGGATCCGGTCCATACAAGCTAGAAGATTGATCCAGTATGAGTTATGAAGATCAGATAGAAGAAATGACTAAGGAAGTATGAGTATCAAGAGGTTCCCAATGTATAGGAAGCTGAGCTAAGCACTAGAAGACCAGGTTCCTCCAAGCAGAAGAGTTCGAGTTAGCATAGCAATAGCCATAGAGATGATAAAAGCATACGAAGAGTTATCCAGTCTAACTAGTTTGTTATTTGTGCAGGTACTGACACCCAAAGGGAGGTCCCTAAGCGATATGTCCCGAAATAAGGAGGTCCCTGAGAAACAGGCTCCTGAAACGTAGGTTCCTGAGAACCAGGTTCCTACGAGTTGCCAACAGAAAGTTCTAGGAGTCATCTAGAACAGATAAACAAATTGGTATCTGAGTATAATTCTAGGGCGCAGATGATCCTAGAATAACTCTAACCAATGAGAGAATCATAAGTGGAGTACGAACTCGAGTTCTACTCCACTTAGCCAAACTAGTTCGTGAAAGGCTCTAAAGGAACCTGAGTCCAACACGAACTAGGTGACCGAATACAGCTATTCCAGTAAGAGACAGAATCATATTAGAACTACGTGAGCTTGATCCCTATAAATACAAGGGTACGTAGGCACCTCAGGGTACGACGCATTAAGTTCTCTGATTTTCTCTAAAGGCACCTGAGATTATTGGAGATACCCTCGAGCTCAGCTCAACCCCCACAAACACAACCCAAACCTTTTCATAGAACAGTTGATCGCTAGCCTATACAACTACCTGTAAACCTCACATAAGTTGATTACGAAATCCACTCATCAACATTGGCGCTAGAAGGAGGGGATAGTTAATATCTTAAGAGTGGAAAAGATGTCAGGCAACTCGGATAGCGAAGCAACCCGTTCTGAACGACAGATTCATGAGGGGAACACATCTCCTCCCAGAGCACCGAAGGTTACTAAAGCAGCCATGATGGAAATCTTAAAGACTGTGGGAGAACGTTTGTCGACTTTGGAGCAAGCTTCGAGCAAAAAGAAGAAAAAGAAGGCAAAGAAAAGCAAGAGGTCGAAGGTTACTCCGAAACAGTTGAATTTTGAAGAATCTGAGAATGGAGAGGAGGTTCCAGACGATGGTGGAGAACCGAAGCAAGATAATGGTGATGAAGATATGGAGAATCCTGAGAAGAGTAAAACTGGTAGCAAGGATCGTACAGGGTCCAAGGAAAAGAAGAAAACCAAGACTGGAGGTTCCTCAAAGAAAAAGAAGAAAGATAAAGACCCATCTGTCGAGATAATTGAAGAAGAAAGCACGGATTCAGATGAGGATACTGAAGAATCAAGCGCTGCAGAGTCGCAAGAGGAAGAAGGAACGAGTAAGAAGACAAAGGCGGAAGCTATTGGGGAGGTGACAGCAGAAGATGTCAAGAAAATTTTGGCTCAACTCAAGGACGAAAAGAATCTTGCTGTGAACCCTATAACAGCTTCTCCTTTCACCAAGAAGGTTCGAAAGTCGGCTCTGCCTAGGTCTTATAGGCCTTCGAATGAGTTGAAATTCGATGGGACTACTGACCCCATTGAGTACCTTAGTCGTTTTGACACAGAGATGGATGTTTATCAAGTGAAGGAAGCCACCAGGTGCAGGTTACTGGCTGCAACTCTACAGGGCGGAGCCCATCAATGGTTCAAAAGGTTACCTGCAGATTCGATTGGTTCTTGGGCAAGTATGGGGAAGCTCTTTGTCACTCAATTTAGAGCATCTGTTGCATTCGCACCACCAACCAATACCTTAGCCAATATCAAGCAAAGACCTAGTGAGACATTGACAGAATATTTCAAGAGGTTTAATGCGGAGGTTCCTAAAGTTAGGAAAGCATCTGAGGAAACAATAAAGAATTTCTTAATTGCTGGAGTCAAAGGAGGCTCAGATTTTTGGAAAGCACTGCAAGGAAAAGAACCAGAGACGTTGGCAGATTTTTATGCCCAGGCAGAACCCTTTCGACTGGTGGAGGAGTCTCTAGCTGAATTAAGGAAGGATCCAGATTTTGTAAGGCAAAGTGGAAGCAAGAGGTCGAGACAAAGAAGTCCCAATGGTCGTGACAATAAAAAGGTGGTTAGTCGCACATCCCAGGTGAAGCCTGAAGCTGTGAATCCTACTAAACCTGTCATGAGTCAGGTACCGCCACCAGCTTCCTATAACAGCAATAAACATGAGAGACCTGTCTATGAAACTTTCACCCCTTTGGTAGCTCCGATTGATCATATTTACGCAGTGAATGAGAAGTCCTCATGGTTTAAGAAGCCTTTCAGAACCGGTCCCCCAGGGAATAAGAATGAACGCCCATACTGTGACTTCCATGATAATAATGGGCATAATACTGCAGATTGTCGTCACCTCAGAGATCTAATTGAAACTCTAATCAGACAAGGGCAATTGAGTGAGTGGGTGGCTCAGGAAGGAAAAAAATATAGAGATGAGAAGACTCAGAGGACACAGACACAGGAACCTGTCGTGATGGAAGGACCACCTAAGGCTGGGTGCATACGCACAATTATAGGAGGTCCCCACATTGGAGGAAGCAGCAGGAATGCCATGGAGAGGTATACCCGTGAGGCTAAAGAACGTCCTTTAACCAGTATTTACAATCTGTCACAGAGGTCCCCAAGGTTGTTTGAAGGAGAGGATGCAGATATTACTTTCACTGAAGAAGATGCTTCCTGGGTACATCATCCCCATACTGATGCTTTGGTTGTTGAGGCAGGAATTGGGTCTTATGAGGTTCATCGAGTGCTAGTTGATAATGGAAGCTCTGTAAACTTGCTATCTTATTCAGCTTTCAAGAAGATGCATTTTCTGGATAAAGATTTAACTCCAACAAACGATACCTTGTACGGATTCACTAATAATCAGGTTCCTATTAAAGGTAAGATTCGTTTGCCAGTAACTTTAGGTGATAAACCATGTTGCATTACACAGTTGGCAGAATTCATCGTTATAGAAGAGAATATGAATTACAATGCTATTTTGGGAAGACCCATTTTGAAGGAGATGAGGGTAATAACCTCCATTTACCACCTCACTATGAAGTTCCCGACACCAAATGGAGTTGGTATAGTTCGAGGATGTCAGTATGAGTCTAGAGAGTGTTACACCAAAGCTTTGCAACATGCTGCTAGAGCTGCAAAATTGCCTGAACCTATGGACAAGGTTCCTGATAGTTTTCCAGGAAAGAACCCAGATAAAATAACACTCGACCTGCGTAGTACGCCCTTGGAAGGTTTTGTGTCAGCATCCTGTAGAGCTATCAGAATTGAAGAGATCATAGAAGAGGAACCTCATGCTAAGATTCCAGTTTTTCGGGGACCGGATACCCCTTACTTATTGATAGAAAGTGCACCCTCTACAGACAAGGATGGTGACGTGTGTATGGTAGAAGGATTGGATGAAGAAAAACCCCGAAAACTGAAACATAATGGAAGCAATGAAGACAGTCAGCCAGCATCAAAGAGAAGGAATGTCATGCATGAAGTGCAGGAACCGTCTACCGTCCAGGAACCTCAAGAGGACTCAACTACGGAGATGGAGGTAGACTTGGACCCTCGAATGCCAGAAACCATGGTTAAGGCTGGACCAGCTGGTGAAACTCTGGATGTGAAGATCAATGACAAAGATGGTACAAAGGTGTTGAAGATTGGAGCTCAACTCGATCCAGCCTTAAAGGAATCCCTCATTACCTTTTTGGGCAAGAACCTGGATGTGTTCGCATGGTGTCATGCAGATATGGAAGGGATAGATCCAAGGGTCATGTGTCATAAGTTGAATATTGATCCAGAAAAGAAAAGAGTGAGACAGAAGCGAAGGCCAGTTAGTGGAGAAAGAGCTCAGGCATTGAAAGAAGAGGTCGACAGATTATTGGATGCAGGATTAGTTAAAGAATCTTTTTACCCAGTATGGTTGGCAAATCCTGTTTTGGTAAAGAAACCTAATGGAAAATGGAGAACCTGTGTAGACTTCACAGATCTCAACAAAGCATGCCCGAAGGACAGCTTCCCACTACCACGGATTGATCAGTTAGTGGATGCAACAGCTGGACATGCCCTCCTCAGCTTCATGGATGCATATTCAGGTTACAATCAAATCCCTATGTATGAACCTGACCAAGAGCATACTTCTTTTATTACGGATAGAGGTCTTTATTGCTATGTATGCATGCCATTTGGATTGATTAATGCTGGAGCCACATACCAACGGTTAGTGAATATGATGTTTAAAGACCAAATTGGCCATACTATGGAAGTATATGTGGATGATATGCTAGTTAAGTCTAAGGAAGCTGTTGACCATGTGAAGCACTTAGAAGAAATGTTTGGAATCTTGCGGAAGTACAGAATGAAGCTGAACCCTCAAAAGTGTGTGTTTGGAGTAGAATCAGGAAAGTTTCTGGGTTTCATGGTAAACCACAGGGGTATCGAAGCCAACCCAGCCAAGATTAAAGCGTTGATTGATATGAGGTCATCGAGAACTGTGAGAGAGGTTCAGTCTCTTACAGGAAGGGTTGCAGCCTTGAATAGATTCATTTCGAGGTCCACTGATAAGTGTCAGGAGTTCTTTAAAGCTATAAAGAAAGGAAACAAATTCGAGTGGACCGCAGAATGTGAGATAGCGTTTGGAAAGCTAAAGGAGCATTTGGGGAGCCCCCCACTGTTAGCCAAACCTGTGGATGGAGAAACATTGATACTTTATTTGGCTGTGTCAGAGTATTCCATTAGTGCAGTTCTGGTTCGAGAAGAGAATGGACAGCAAAGCCCAGTTTACTATGTTAGTAAAAGGTTACTTGATGCAGAAACGAGGTACACAGGAATGGAGAAGCTAGTTTTCGCATTGATTCTGGCTTCCAGAAAGCTACGACCTTATTTCCAAGCTCACAAGATTGAGGTGAGAACCTCATATCCACTTAAGCAAGTGATGCATAGGCCAGAAACTTCTGGAAGAATGTTAAAGTGGGCTGTGGAGCTAGGACAGTTCGACATAGAATATAAGCCAAAGACAGCAATTAAAGCTCAAGCTTTAGCAGATTTCTTAATCGAGTTTCCACCTCATGTAGAGGTTACTGGCCAAGAGGGGCCAAAAGAGGTGGTGGAAAAACAGGCAGACAATGACAACTGTGCACCCTGGTGGACACTGTATGTAGATGGAGCTGCTAACAGTGGTGGAGCAGGTGCAGGCATAGAACTAGTTAGTCCAGAAGGACACCAACTCTATAGCTCGATTCATTTTGCTTTTAAAGCCACGAACAATGATGCAGAATATGAGGCATTGATTGCAGGCCTCAAGTTGGCTTTGGAGATGAAAGTAGAGAATATCAGAGTGTTTAGCGATTCGATGTTAGTAGTTTGGCAGATTCGTGGTGGTTTTCAGGCGAGAGGGCCAAGAACAGACTTATATTTGAGGTACTCCCAGGAGTTGATCGCAAGGTTCAAAGAGGTGAAGTTGGATCAGGTACCTCGAGGAAAGAATACCAAGGCGGATGCATTGGCCAAGCTAGGGTCACAGAGAGAATCCACGTTATTGGGAGTAATTCCACTTCAAATCCAGGAGCAACCAAGTGTTTTCAAGGAAGAGGTAATGGACATTGAATTTCCAGTTGAAGATTCCTGGATGACCCCAATACATCGTTACCTGGACAAAGGAGAGCTACCTCCCAATCAAAGTGATATCAGGAAGCTGAGGTATCATGCAGCCAGGTATGTAATTTATGATGGAGTTCTGTATAAACGAGGATTCAATCAGCCTTTGCTCAAGTGTGTAGCTGGAGAACAATGCAAGTATATCCTCGAGGAGATTCATGAAGGAGTATGTGGAAATCACTCGGGGGGTAATTCTTTAGCCATGAAAGTCCTTCGACAAGGATATTATTGGCCAACCATCAAAGCAGATGCTACAAAGTTCGTGCAGGCATGCAGTAATTGTCAGAGGTTTGCCAATTTTGATAGTCGTCCTGTAGCCCCTATTAAACCGATTGTTAGCCCTTGGCCATTCGCTGTTTGGGGAATAGATCTCATTGGAGAGCTCCCGAAAGGAAAAGGAGGAGTGAAATACGCAGTGGTTGCAGTCGATTACTTTACAAAGTGGGCCGAAGCAGAACCACTTGCTAAGATTACAGCGTCAAAATTGACTGAGTTTGTGTTTCGAGCCATTGTATGCAGGTTTGGCATTCCACAGAAACTGATTTCTGATAATGGGAAGCAGTTCGATAGTAGAGAGCTTAGAGGATTATGTGAGCAGTTTGGAATCCAAAAAGCATTCTCAGCAGTATATTATCCGCAGAGTAATGGACAGACTGAAGCAGTGAATAAGATTATCAAGCACACTTTGAAGACAAGGCTTGAAGATAAGAAAGGAAGCTGGCCAGAGGAGCTTCCTGGAGTCTTGTGGTCGTATAACACCACGCCTAGAACTACAACTGGTGAGTCTCCCTTTTCCCTAACTTATGGTTGTGAAGCTATGGTACCTGTGGAAGTTGGAACAGGTTCCTTGAGAAGAAAGTATTTTGATCCCGAGAGCAATGAGGTCAATCATAGACTGTATTTGGACATGGTCGAAGAGTTGAGAGCAGATTCACAAGTGAAGTTAGCAGCATATCAACAGAGAGTTCGAAGGTATTACGACAAAAAGGTGAAGGCAAGACCTTTCAAGGTTGGAGACCTAGTTTTGAGGAAAGTCATGCCAAATACCAGGGTTCTGGCGCATGGAGCCTTTGGAGCAAATTGGGAGGGACCTTACCAGATAAAGTCAGCAATTTGGGAAGGAACCTACCACTTGATGGATATGGATGGGAACCTCATTCCAAGAGCTTGGAATGCAGAACATCTCAAGAAGTATTATCAGTAATTCTTTTATGTGTTTTTCTTAGGAAAAGTAAGGCTCTTTCAGCCCAAGAATAAAGGCAGCTTATTAGTTATAGCTGACCAGTATTTTGATTCCAGTATTTAATTATGCATGTACTCGGGGGGTACTTAATGTGAACCTCTCTACTTGCAAGACGATTTTTTTTTAAGTATTGAGCGATGTATAGCTCTACGTTGAATATTTTGAGTGCATTATTTGCAGCTATAGCTCCTTAATAGTTCTTTTACGTAATAATCATTACCCAAAAGAACTGGGGGGTAGTATTCCTACTTAGTCAGTATTGCACATGCTATGATTTGATATTTCATATGCCAATTTGAAATTTTTGAAACAGGTTACCTAGATTAACAGGTTCCTGTAGCATTGTGTTGCATTTTGCAGGTTACCTAAGCTGACAGGTTCCTATAGCATTGACAGTATGTGTGAAGTATGAATATGAATTGACAGAATGTGCAGACTACGATTGATTGATCAGAATTAGCTTGTGGACAGATTGTTGAGAAAAGGATAAAAGCCCCAGGTAGCTTCCTGGGCATTGAGCAAAGCCCCAGGTAGCTTCCTGGGCATTGAGCAAAGCCCCAGGTAGCTTCCTGGGCATCGAGAAAAAGTCCCAGGTAGCTTCCTGGGCACGAGAAAAGCTTCAGGTAGCTTCCTGAGCAAATGAGATTGAGAAGCCTCAGTTGACTGAGCACGACATTGTTGCCAAAAGCCTCAAGTTCCTTGAGCACGTGAATTAAAGTCCTGACAAAAGGCATCTAAAGTCCTGACAAAAGGCACCTTAAAGAGAGGCCTAATAAGCTCTCCCTCATGTGGAACCGCCTTTGGCACATGGGAAGAAGGGATAAAATCCTTAGCATTTACCTTCATAAGATGTCTAGCCTGACACATGGAGAAGAGGAATCTGTGTGGACTCCCAGAACGGCACACAGGTTCCTAGACTCGCCTCGAGGCACAAAAAGGAACCAACATGCTTCGAGGCATGTTGGAACCTAAAGAATAGGATTGGGAACCAAGCAGGTTACCTTTCCAAGAGAAAAAAGGAACCAACATGCCTCGAGGCATGTTGGGACCTAGAGATTAGGATTGGGAGCCAAGCAGGCAACCTTTCCAAGAGATGACCCGAATTAAACAAGAGAAAGCTTCTACTAACGTTAACTGTTTTTTGTTTTATGCTTATTTTGCAGGATTAATACTTGAGGAACCTGGTCTTGATGAAGAAGAAATTATTAAAGAAGGCTACGGTTTAGATTATTGATACAAAATATAAACACAGAGGTTCCAAGTTTTACAATTCAGCTGGAGTTCGTTGCATTTATTTTGAGAATAGACAAGTGGAAATATGCATGTGTTCTGTTTCTTACAATGGGTTAGCCCACGTAAGCTTGACCATATGAGTAAGGAAGCCGAATTATTCTCTAGTGCATAACAGCGTAGTATTTCATAAGGTTTTGAAGAAAAGTATGCAGCAAAAAGCAAATATCATACACCATAAAGAGAGTTATGGGTACAGAGACCCAGAAAACCAGCATGAAAGTTATTGGCACGAAGGCCATGGAAACCAAATTTAAAGATACATCTTGCGAGGCGTTACGAGGAGCCCGCGACCTCATCAAAAGTTATTAAAAGTGATCAAAAGTTTGAACATATGGATTTTGTTGAAATTACGAAGGAGGAACCTCATCGGAACCCTTGGTGGCCACAGGAGGAGTTGGAAGGATAGGCTGAACAACGTCAGGAGCAAGAACCTCTGCAGTCTCAAGGTTGGCACCTGGAGACCTCTCAACCGTTTTCACGGGAGGTACAGAAGTTGCAGCAGCAGCTTTCTCCTCGAAATCTTTGATCATCCCTACTACGTCTTCACCCAGGAGGGACCAGTCTATATTGGGCATCTTCTCCCATGTGGAACGTATGTAGTCATTAATACCTTCATCATAGCCTTCATCATATCTGGCCTTCTCCTTGATAAGTATGGATGACTTCACAACTTCAGCAGCAGCATTCAAGGCATCCACCTGGGCTTCCAGTTCATTGGTTCTTTCCAACATCGACAGTTTCTCGTCCCTAAGGATCTTGACCTAACCTTGAAGTTCGATTTTCTCATCTCTTAAGGAGGTCTCCACAATCTTTGCATTTCTGACAGCCGCAGTGGCAATGTTTGCCTTATCCTCACTAGCAGCTAGTTCTGTTTTGAGTTTGCGAATCTCTCCTTGAAGTTGGATGTCATATTGGGTCTTTACAGCAAACTCATCGCAGTATCTAAGAGCAAAGAAAGCAGATTGAGCAGTAGCAAATCTCATGGCGTGCATGGCTTCAGTAGAACTCATCTTACTCCAGGCAGCTATCGTCTCTGTAGGAACATGGGTGTCAATCATGTCCTTGAACAAGTTGGAGGATTGATCAGGATCGGTTTTTACTGCTTTGCTTTTCCTTGACGAGCGAGTCTGAGGAGCTGTTGAGAGGTCAAGAGTTGTCTGAGCAAACTTCCTCTTTGAAGAACCAGAATGAGTAGTTTGGGAAGCAGGAGTGCCAGGAATTTGATTAATAGGAGTTGCATTCAGCGGAACCTCCTTAGTTTCAGTCTTGAAAATCTCATCCACGTTCTTGGACCTTTTGATAAACGATGGGGCTTTTGGAGCCATATCTGCGAAAGAAAATACAAGAAAGTATCAGAGATTTATATACAGAATAAGCAGGTAAAAGTACAGGTGTATAATAATAGAAAAGAAAGGACAACAACAGGGAAACTCATACCAGAAGCTGAGGGTATAAAACCTAGGGCAGACAAATTATCAGGGGTCAATAGGATCATACAATCTCTTATGGCCGAAGAGTGCTTCAAAGCCTCTTCAGCTCTCATTAAACAAGCTCCAGTAAGAACAGTCTGTTTTGGAATTAATGGGCGGCAATTGAATTCAAAGCGGATAGAGGGGCAATTAAAGCAGTAAAGGAACTGCTCTTGCCATTGATCAAAGTTCTGTTTAACACCTTTTATACATCGGCCTTGATGACTAGGCCAGGCAGTCAGATAGAAACAACCAGAACCTTTCCCAGTGTCCTTCAATCTGAAGAAGTAACCTAATTCATGTGCAGATAGTGGGGTTGTGAACATGCTAGTGTACAGAATGTAGGTACTAATGGCTAACCTATATGAGTTAGGTGTCAATTGGAGAGGGGCCAAGCCATAGAAGTCAAGAACCTCTCTCAGAAAAGGGTGTAGAGGGAAGTATACACCAACTTTGAAGAAAGCAGCAGAGGTTACAACATTTGGAATACCTCGATCAGGTATCTTGGTATCAAACTTGTGAGCTCTCTCACCTGGCTTAGGGATAACAATGGAACAGGATGGACGAAAACATTCCTCATACAATTTCTCTAACCTAGTCAAGGTCATAAGAGAATCCATTTTTTCACAGAAAGGTACAATTTCTTGCTTATACAACTCCCTTTCAACGGACACTTCGTTATCAAAATCAGGATCTGGGATCAAACTATGATCAGGCTTAGACACTTCTTCTCCGTCAGAGGGCCAATCATCCCCCAAATCTACAAAGGAAGGGGTAGGAAGATTTGTAGAAGGTAAGGTCGAAGGTTTGAGAAGAATAGTTCCAGGTTCATCAATGTCTGGAACAACAACCCTAGACCTAGTTCTTTCCCCTATTGGCATCATAGAAGGTTGAATTGAAGATAAGTGGTCAGAATGTGTAGAATCAGAGGACATCTGCAAAAGACAGACGGAGAAAAATCAGGTTTTGAGTCTTCTAAAAGAGAAAATAGTGGTTCTAAAGTTCTTGGACAGACATAACTATGAGACACAGGGTAATCAGTGAATTACACAGAAGCTACGCACCATTAAAACGACTCACATCGACTATAGTATAAATCGAAAACATGTGTGTACAGAATATGAATGAACAATGTTGAGTCCCAGAAGAAGTCAGGGTCACAAGACCGTAAATCGATGATCAAACAAACAGGGTATAGAAAAAGACTGTGTGAGAAGCATGGAATAGATACAAATGTATACATACAAAGATTAGAAACGAAGAACATCGACATGCAAGACACAAAAGTGCAGACAAGTACGAAATGAAGTCAAAAGAGCAGAAAGAAAGCAAGTCATACCTTAATTAGAAGAAAGCGGCGACGGAGAGTTTGGATTGAGTAAGTGACCGTCGGACTTCTTTTTCCTCTTCTCTCTCTAAGGGTTTTGGAAGATATTTGGTAAAGGTAAAAACTAGACTTGGAGTTAGAAGTGTGTTTATATAATCAAGACAGTTCCGTACACGTGTCAGAGCATTAATGGAGCGGTAAAAACGAAGAGGTATATGTGTGAAAGGCGTGTGAACCTTGGGAACTCATGCATTAACTACAGCTTCGGTAAGTGATAAGTTCAATTCGAACTTTGAGTTATCTCCAGCTGCCAACCCTTATCTCTTCCTATAGATTCTTAAATTATTAAATTTAAAAAGACGTAGAGTTGAGTGACGAATTAGATTCCCAGAGGAGCAAAATGCAAGCATCGAGTTGACTTCGAGAGCAGCTATCTGAAGAAGAAAATAGCAAGATAACAGGTTCCTTAATGCAAAGGAAGCTTACTCAAGACTATATTAAGCTGAAAATATTTTATGTCCTATTTCCTACGCCGAGTTAACTCATGTAGGCTTGGATATAAAATGTTGAAGCGAGGTATTGTTACTAGAATGGTTTAGCATAGAACTTTTGATCGTAGAATTAGA
The DNA here is from genome assembly GCA_037693485.1 of Kitagawia praeruptora. NCBI lineage: Eukaryota > Viridiplantae > Streptophyta > Magnoliopsida > Apiales > Apiaceae > Kitagawia > Kitagawia praeruptora. The sequence goes on along the minus strand of CM075350.1, from coordinate 55,412,581 downwards.
ATAGGTTCCTTTCACATTACATGATTTCAAGGAACCGGGGGGTACTTGTTGTGCCCAAAATCTCCATGGGCTAGATTTAGGCCCATTAAGCTATAGGATCCGGTCCATACAAGCTAGAAGATTGATCCAGTATGAGTTATGAAGATCAGATAGAAGAAATGACTAAGGAAGTATGAGTATCAAGAGGTTCCCAATGTATAGGAAGCTGAGCTAAGCACTAGAAGACCAGGTTCCTCCAAGCAGAAGAGTTCGAGTTAGCATAGCAATAGCCATAGAGATGATAAAAGCATACGAAGAGTTATCCAGTCTAACTAGTTTGTTATTTGTGCAGGTACTGACACCCAAAGGGAGGTCCCTAAGCGATATGTCCCGAAATAAGGAGGTCCCTGAGAAACAGGCTCCTGAAACGTAGGTTCCTGAGAACCAGGTTCCTACGAGTTGCCAACAGAAAGTTCTAGGAGTCATCTAGAACAGATAAACAAATTGGTATCTGAGTATAATTCTAGGGCGCAGATGATCCTAGAATAACTCTAACCAATGAGAGAATCATAAGTGGAGTACGAACTCGAGTTCTACTCCACTTAGCCAAACTAGTTCGTGAAAGGCTCTAAAGGAACCTGAGTCCAACACGAACTAGGTGACCGAATACAGCTATTCCAGTAAGAGACAGAATCATATTAGAACTACGTGAGCTTGATCCCTATAAATACAAGGGTACGTAGGCACCTCAGGGTACGACGCATTAAGTTCTCTGATTTTCTCTAAAGGCACCTGAGATTATTGGAGATACCCTCGAGCTCAGCTCAACCCCCACAAACACAACCCAAACCTTTTCATAGAACAGTTGATCGCTAGCCTATACAACTACCTGTAAACCTCACATAAGTTGATTACGAAATCCACTCATCAACACAACTTAAAGAGGCAAATGAAAAACTCAGAACCTGGACACATTCTGGTACAAAAACTCATGAAATTATTACTGATAAAAACTGGAAAGAGTGTCTAGGTTATAAGCCAGAAATGAGAAAAAGGACAAAGAAAAAGTTGTTTCATCTAATCCAGGAAGAGTTATAGTAGATGACTCAACAAATCCAAAAACCTACAGATATGTTACAGACAGTACTAAAACCAAATTAAAACCTGTTAATTATGTGTATCCAGAAATTCCCAAATCTACTTCAGAAAAGGGATCTACTTCTACACATCATTCTGAGTCTAGAACTGTCAAAAACAAAAATGTAGGTCTTTTGTCCAAGAAACAATTAAGGGATAGAATCTGTGATGTAACAAATAGGAAGAGAGTTCCAACTGTCAAAAGGAACAGGAATGGTAAAGTTGGAATAAACAAGGAGAGTAATTATAAGTATATTCCAAATGCACCAAGAAAAGTATGCTTTAACTGTGGTAACTCTAATCATCTTGCTATTGATTGCAGGAGGAGTAAAAAGAAGCCAACTGTAGTTCCTAAGTCTAACATTAGGAATAAATCAGTATTTTATAAACCACAGAATCCTTGTTTCCATTGTGGCAGTAAATGGCATTCTATTTATACATGTGAAGAATACCATAATTTGTACTATAATTATTATGAGCCTTTGCCTAAGTTCAATAAAAGTGCAAATTTTGGAAAAACAAAGAACTTGAATACTAATCATGCATCTGTTAAGAAAAAGATTAATTCTGATGGACTTAATCCTGATGAAGGTGTCTTTACAAGAAAATCTTCTGCTGCTAAAAATGTTAAGTTGCATGAAAAGAGAACCCAACAAGTGTGGGTTCTTAAAAATTCTAACTGAGTTCTTTGTGATTCTGATTGCAGGGTAAAAAGAAAAATGTGTTAGTCATGGATAGTGGATGCTCTGTGCACATGACTGGAGACAAAACCTTGCTATCAGAATTTGAGGAGAAGGTTGGCCCAACTGTGTCTTATGGAGATGGCAACATTGGACAAATTTTGGGATATGGCAGTATTGTAATTGGAAATGTCATCATTGAAAAAGTAGCTCTGGTAAAAGGACTCAAGCACAATCTGTTAAGTGTCAGTCAAATCACAGACAGAGGTTATCGTGTCAATTTCAATGATACTCATTTTGAAGTTATCAGCAAATCTTCAGGAAAGGTTGCATTAACTGGTCAAAGACATGGTAACATTTATGAAGCCAACATTCACACCAATACTAAAAATCCAACTACATGCCTCATCAGTAAAGCTTCTGTAGATGAAAGTTGGAATTGGCATAAGAAGCTTTCTCATCTCAACTTCAACAATATAAATGAGTTGGTTAAGAAAGACTTGGTAAGAGGATTACCAAAGGCTCTATATACTCCTGATGGACTCTGTGATGCTTGTCAGAAGGCTAAACAGAGAAGGACATCATTCAAGAGTAAATCTGAATCCTCAATTGATGAACCATATCACATGCTTCACCTTGACTTGTTTAGACCAGTGAATATTATGTCCATCAGTAAGAAAAGGTATACTCTAGTCATTGTTGATGAATATACTAGATTTACCTGGGTTTATTTCTGCACAGAAAAGATGAAACTGCTGAAATACTGCTGGACCATGTGAGACTTATTGAAACTGGCACAAAATACAAAGTCAAGATTCTGAGAAGTGATAATGGGACTGAATTCAAGAATTCAGCAATGGAAGAGTTCTGCAAATACAAAGGAATAGTTCAACAATTCTCTGCTCCTGGCACACCTCAGCAAAATGGAGTAGTTGAAAGAAAGAACAGGACTCTTATTGAAGCTGGCAGAACTATGTTGGAGGAAGCTAAACTACCTACAAATTTTTGGGCAGAAGCAGTCAACACAGCATGCTACACTCAGAACATCACTCTAATCAACAGACATGGTGTAACTCCTTATCAGATGATTAAGGAAAAGAAGCCAAGTTTGAAGCATTTACATGTGTTCGGCTGCAAGTGCTTTGTTCTAAGACCTCATCCTGAACAGCTAGGAAAATTTGAGACAAAAGCTGATGAGGCTATCTTTATTGGCTATCCAACAACAAGAGCCTTTAAAGTCTACAATCTAAGAACAAAGACAGTCATGGAGTCTATTAATGTATCTTTTGATGATAGAAAGATAACAGGAATAAAAGAAGACTCTCATGATAGTTTGATTTTTGAAAATGAAGCTACCAAGAATTCTGATGAAGTCATGTCAGATACTGATACTCTGTCAGATCCTGACGATCGATCAATTCCTGATCGAATACCTGTTACTGATGATGACTCAAATAATGCAAATGTTGAGGGGGAGCAAGAGCAAGACATCACCAGAACTGATACAACTCAAACATCAAGTAGAGACTCATCAGAAACAGATTCAAGTGACAATCCTGACAGTATATCAGGAAGAGATAGCACTATCTCAGGGGGAGCTTCTAGCAATTCTAGTTCTTTTGAAGAAAACACCAATCCAGGGGGAGCATCCAGTTCAAGAAATGACTTACCATCAGCAAGGAAATGGACTAAAAGTCATACTCCTGATTTAATCATTGGGAATCCTGAAGCAGGTGTTAAGACAAGAAGTGCAACTCAGAATGAATGCTTATATAATAACTTTCTGTCAAAGGAGGAGCCTAAGAAAGTTGAAGATGCACTTAAGGATGCTGATTGGGTGACAGCTATGCAAGAAGAACTGAATGAGTTTGAAAGAAATGAAGTCTGGAAACTTGTACCAAGGCCCAAGGGAAGGTCTATTGTGGGTACAAAGTGGGTATTCAGAAACAAGACTGATTCAGATGGCACAATTGTGAGGAACAAATTCAATGGAAGCCGGGGGGGTTTCATCTTCGTCACCAGAAGGCGATTCAGGCTCTTGGCGGAATTGGCTAAATCTTTCCGGAGGAACCGAGTCAGTCGTGCCTCCGAGTGATGAAGCCCCTCTTTCTGAACTAGTAGCAAAGGGGTATTCTCAACAGGAAGGAATAGATTATGATGAGACTTTTGCTCCAGTTGCAAGACTAGAGGCCATCAGAATTTTTCTGGCATATGTAGCCTACAAGAAGTTCAAAGTATTCCAGATGGATGTAAAAAGTGCATTTCTCAATGGAGAACTGGAAGAGGAGGTATATGTTGAGCAACCTCCTGGCTTCATTGATTTCAAATATCCAGATCATGTCTATAGACTGGATAAAGCACTTTATGGACTAAAGCAAGTTCCAAGAGCCTGGTATGAAACCCTAGCTCAATTCTTACTGGAAAGTGGATTCAATAGAGGTACAATTGATAAAACCTTGTTTTATTTGAATCATGGTAAGGATTTGTTGTTAGTTCAAATATATATTGATGATATCATTTTTGGGTCAACTAACACTAAGCTGTGTGAGAAGTTTTCAAAGCTAATGCAGTCTAGATATCAAATGAGCATGATGGGAGAAATGAGCTATTTCTTAGGTCTGCAAGTTAAACAGACTGATGATGGGATTTTTATCAATCAGTCAAAGTACACAAAGAATTTACTAAAAAGGTTTAACATGCAAGACAGCTCTACAGCTTCAACTCCTATAGCTACAACTACAAAGCTTGATCCTGATCAAGGAACTGAGGTAGATGTAACCAACTACAGAGGAATGATTGGCTCACTCTTATATCTAACTGCTAGTAGACCAGATATCATGTATGCAACCTGTCTATGTGCAAGATTTCAAGCAAATCCCAAGGAACCACATCTCATTGCTGTGAAAAGGATTTTCAGATATCTTAAGGGCACTTCTTCTCTTGGCCTTTGGTACGCTAGAGAATCAGACTTTAGTTTATGTGGTTATTCAGATGCTGATTTTGCAGGATGCAAAATAGACAGGAAAAGTACTTCAGGAAGTTGTCAGTTTCTTGGAGGAAGACTAGTTTCTTGGTTTAGTAAAAAGCAAAAGTCTATCTCCACATCAACTGCAGAAGCTGAGTACATTGCTGTTGAAAGCTGTTGTGCTCAGATCATGTGGATGAGAAATCAGCTAATGGACTACGGTTTGTCATTTTCAAAAATACCTATTTATTGTGATAACCAAAGTGCTATTGCTATGACAGGAAATCCAATTCAACATTCTCTTACAAAGCACATCAGTATCAGGTATCACTTCATAAGAGAACAAGTACTGGAAGGGACAATTGAACTTCATTTTGTTCCTACTGATCAACAGTTAGCTGATATATTCACCAAGCCACTACCTGAGACTACTTTTACAAAGTTGGTGAATGAACTTGGAATGGTAAACTATGGCAGTACTTGAGAGAAAGAAGTCATCAGATACTGACAACTTGCAAATACTGATGGAAAGTCAATCCTGACAGTGGTCAACGTCGAATCCTGATGCAACGATTCGATCATCAGTATTATGTTCAGAATCTAACTGTCTTCGTTTTATCTCAATTTCCTGATTCAAGCTATGATTAATGTTATTGAACTCCTGATAATGTGATCACTTTAATTAGTCCTCATATTTATTTCTCAGATAACATGATAAATCAGGAAAACATTAAATAGAATAGAAAAACTAAATTTTTCATTGATAATAAGAAAGAGATTACATTCAAAGATTACATCTTTTTTGTTCTCTATCTACTAATCTATTCAACAGGAAATAAAAGACCAATCCACTCCATTGTTAGTAGCCATCCCAGATCCCATCTTTGCCACTTTGTTTGGGTGGAAGTTGACAGGGATAAGGTTATTTTTGGTGACATATTCATTAACAATGGTTGATGGAGTTGGATGAGGATGCCTTAGATGAAAGCCATGCTAATGTTTCTTGAAGGGCAGCATCGATGTCGATCACTTTTGCAGGTTTTTCCTTCTCGATTTCTTCGAGACCTGCATCCATCTGCAACCAGAGAGTCTCAAGTTGTCTTTCCCAGTCGAAAGCATCAAACTCTTCACGAGTATAGCTAAATATGTCTCTTTTCTCTAAGAGATTGAGATTCTTCTCTTTGATTGTAAGGTTCGACATTGTTGTAAAATTTTGCTGTGAAGGGTTTTTCTTATTTTTCTTTCAGGAGAGAATGAAGGGTTAAGAAAGTAAGTGGACAAGTCTCTAAGATTAAATAGAGAAGGGTGGAACAAGATTATGAAACGATTCATATTTCTGGTGTAAGTACCAGGTATTATTTGATTGTGATGTTTTAAATTTCTTTATTTAAAACAAAATTACCATGTTTTATTTTAATCACAATCCTATTTCTCGAATAATACAAGCGCGTGTGTTTCACTCGATCATTACATATAGTTACAGATGTAAGTCGTGACGCGTGCAATCATCACCACTCTCTCACGTAATTTGGTCCATTACTCCAGTATAAACGAATGGTTTACTGACACCTGTTTTTAAGAAATCATAAGTATTTTCCAAATATCAATTTAGTTCTCTAATTGATTTATTATTCTCAAAACCATCAGTAAAACATCGTCTCTCTATCTTTGCACTCTCAAACCCTAATTTCAAAATTAGCGCAATTCTTGTGTTTGAAATTCCAATGGAGAATTTATCTTTCATGAACAGCAAGGTGGTAATCAATGGAGTTACTTTTAACACAAATAACTTCACTGCAGTTCTAGATCATCAGGACTTGCCCAATGATTTCCACATTATTCAGGACTTTTTGGCCTCAAGCCCAATCAATTATGCTCTAACCCAACCTGCCAAGATATCTTTTAAGTCTGTAATGCAGGTTTGGAACACAAGTGTTTTTGGGAAAGGACTTCCATCAGAAAAGCCTCAAATGAGCTTTGAGTATAATAATGTTACATACTATGTGACTCCTGAGATTGTCACTGAAGCCCTACACTTACCATCAATCATTGGTAAGCCAGTATTCAAAGTTCCTGATTCAAGACTCCTTGAGTATGTTGTAAGTTTGGGTTACAATGGAACGCCAAAGAAGCTTGGAGAGCTCTATAGGACAAAGCTTAAGAAGGAATGGAATTTCTTCTTTGACACTATCAGCAGATGTTTCTTGAATAAAGTGTCAAATTTTGATGCTTTACCCACAGGTTCAGCCAAAATTGGGTATTCTCTAATTCATGATCTCTCATTTGATTATGGGTCTTTTATACTAAAGGCATTAAGTGAAAGAAAAGCAGATAAATGTGGTTATGTTTGCTTTCTTAGATTTTTCCAATTAATATTCTCTCACTTATGTCCTCATGCTGTTTTTGAGAATGATACAATTTTGCCTATATGTAAAATCTCAGAAAACAATATAAAGAGTCTAATCAATTCTGATAAAGCAAATAAGTTTGATGGAACTCCATACATTCCTGATGAAGTATGGTCTCTTTTAAGAGAGAGGATGCCTATTCAATATGGCCCAGCAACTGGTGCTATGGGACAGGACCTTACACATCCTATTCCTGACACAAGCACACAACCTAAACACTCATCTAAACAGTCAACCACCTCTGGTGTCTCACAAAAGGCATCAGTTGTAAAATCAAAGAAATTAGCTAGATCTGATGTGCCTGAGAGGCAATCAGGATCAAAGGATTTCTCCACTCCAACTCACTCTCAAATGAAGTCACAAGGGGGTGAATAAAGGGTTCTTGAAACATCTGGTCTGAATAAAGAATCAGGAGTGAAGAGGAAAGTTGATCAAAGAGCTGTTTCTGATTCTGATTCTGATGATGACACAATGCCTATATCAGTCTTGATGAAGAAAAAGGAGATTGATGTTGTTGATACTAGAGAAGTGGCTGTCTCTGAAAAGCCGAAGAAAAGAAGAAGATTAATCAGCAAAGGCAAATTTGTTGTTCACACAGAATTACTGAATCTTACTGATGCTATAGAGAGCAATCCTGATGTATCTATTAATCAGGATGGATCATCAGTTCCTGACGCTAATCCTGACATCTCTACTCCTGATAATTCACCTATGAAGACTGTTGAGATCTATGATTCTCCAGCATCTGCATCTCCAAAGAGAAGAATTATTGAGATGTCTGTTGATCAAGTAAATGCTATTGCTGCTCAGTTAGGTTTCAAACCTTCACCACTTGAAAAGAAAACTGCTGAAGCAAACGTTTTTCATAGACAGAAGAAACAGAGGACTACTATGTCATCTCTGAGAGGATCTAGCCCACAAGAACCTGAACTTCAAAGGAGTTCAGAAGCTGTTGAAGATCCAGTCATACAAGAACCACCTACTCAAAGTGTAGGTGCAGACATTTCTGAAGGAATAGTCACACAAGAACCACTTTCTCAAAAGGAAGGTGAAGACAAGAATATTCCTGCCCTACAAGAACCATCTTCTCAAAGTGAAGATGCTGGCAAAATCACATCAGCAGGGGAGTTTCCTGACAATGCTCAAGGGGCTTCTGAAATTGAAATTGAACTAGCTAGAAGTCTGGCAGATAAAGCTGCTCATGATTTGCACAGTGCTGAATGTGATGAAGTGATTGCTGACACTGCATTTGAGGGAAGCACACAAGAACCTTTGACTCAAAGTGTTGAAGAAGCTTCAAAACCTCAGACTACACAAGAACCATCAGTAGCTAATACCGATGCAAGTCATGCTATAGTTGCAGTAGTCGATCCTGATGTAAGTACTACTGATCCACTTATTCCATTGCTTACTGAGCCAATTTCTGCAAGACCAATGGATTCTTTAACTACTTCGTCAAGTAACATCTCTATCTCTACTTCCTTTACTACTGATAGTATGATTACAGATAGACCTGATAAAAGGGATACCTCTATTTGTATGACTTCAGACCACTCTTCTCAGCCACCTCTTATTTCTTCACATTTAATGCGTCAGAGCCTTTCTTGTGAGATTGAGAGTGAACATTTAGAGAAAAAGAAGAGTGATGAGAGGCAGTCTCCTGAACTGGCAAAAGGATAGGTAGAACAGAGTGAGAAGTTGTTAACTTCTAGTAAGGTAGCAGTTACTATTGACAGTAACTTAGGTAACATTGTGAGAAGTGATGAGATCACTTTAAAAGAAATGAGAGATTTAGGAAATGTTACTAATCTGTCTGCAGGACATCAGGACTCACTAGTTGCATCTACTGGTGATTTAAAAATGAAAGGTGTTATGCATCCTGATGATAATGTTGATAATAAACTTCCTGAGGCTGGTGGTAGCTCAGATGATGATGATGATGATCATGCTAATGCTGATCCTGAGACAATTCAAATGCAGGCAGCAATAAAAGCAAGTCTTCTATCTACTTATGGGTCTTCGAGTAGGTACATGCAGTCTATTACTCAAGAAGAATTTAGAGGGGAGTACAGTTCCATACTTCCTCCTGATACTTGAGCTGCAAGGGGATATGAATGGGATACTGAATGGAATCAGCCGAATGCTGAGATGAATTTTCAAAATGCTCTTTTTCATTCTGGTCATATTGCCTCGAGGATGCCAACTCCTGAACTCAAGTCTCTTCTCAAAACAAATGCTCTTCTAGCAAAGGGATTGAAGAGTGAGATTGACTCTATGAAGGCTGTTACTGATAAATTTCAAGCGGGTATTCAAACATCTGTTTTTATATCTGCTACTGATTCTCAAGCACGTCTTCTTGCTGATGATATTAAAGCACTTGACAAGAAAATGGATTCCAGAATGACTGTCTTGGAATCAAAAGTTGATAATATTGATGAAACTGTTATGCAAAATCACGCAAGCGCACGTTGTCACAAGTAATATATGATTAAATCAAGTTCGTTCCCACAGAGATCTAGAATGGTGTTCAATTCAATTAATGTACCTATGCACCGATGTATGGTTTTTATCCACTGCTAAGACAAATAACAAATTGGATTTTTATTAACTACTAAATTAAACTAAGATGCAAATTATAAAACTAAGAATTAAATTAACTAATAAGAATAGAAATCGAGTTACTTATGAGAATAAAAACATGGGACTCTAACTTCATTAAATACTTCCCTTAGATCTGACGCCTTTAATCACTATGTGCAATGGTTTTGATATCTGATCGGATAACACGAAACAAGTATACGCTACCTGTCAGCATACGCATACCAAACTAAACATACATCCACAAAAGAGATAGAAGATGAATAGACACCAATTATGCTTAGACCCTATATGTCTATAGAATTTGAAAACATAACGGTTGAAGAACAAGTTATCCATAAAGATCACACAGGGCAGTATAAGTATTTTCATCTCACACCACGAATCATATTGATAAACAATTATGAACCTATGCTAGCATGGCAAGTTCTAAATCTCAAGATCCACTTTCACTTCACAAGAGATTAACAATTCAATTTAGATGTTAGCTACGCATCTAAAAGCATTAAGATTAACCATACGAGGATATCAGATATACATCACACACAGATCTTTAAAGCATCAAGATACTAAGTTCCATAAATAACTCCGTTAGAATCCCATGACAACGATTAGCTCATAATTGAACTGTTCATCGTCATGGGATTTGATGAAAACATGATAAATAATAAGATATGAATAAAAGAAATAATATTAAATAAACAAAGAGTTGAGAAAACAAATCTATAATCCAAAGTAACACAAAAGATGAAGTAGATCTAGATCCGTTGCTTGTCACGAGCGTTGAATCCTTCTCTCCTTTTCTCCCTTGCAGATCTAATCTAGGTTACAATAATAAAACTATGATATTGTGTATATCTATTACAATGCTTAGATGTGTTTTTATAGGCTCTAGATTTCTTGCCCAGCAAGAATTTATCTTCTATTACAATTAGAATTTAATTAAGGTGCTAAAACCTGCCCAGAATATAATTAGAACTTGAAAAGGGCAAAACAGGAATTTCCCAGCCATGCTTCACAAAGAATACGCGCGCGATTTTATTCAGCACATTACTTGCACGTGCTTCCTATCCCAGGTTGTAGAAAATCTCTCAAGCTTCGCGTGGGCAGTAAGATCGCTGAAAACGGACTTACAGAACTCCAGATATGGCCAAAACAGTGTAAGCTGCGCAGCCTTCCCAGAAAATCCGAATTTTAATCAATTAATTCCCAAAAAATTATAGAAGCATCCACCTTAATCAACATTCTCGTAAACCTGCACAACTAAGCAAAACACATCAAAACTACAAGAAACTTGAGTCCAAGACAGTCAATTTAAGCCGATTTAGAATGCTCCAAGTGGATATAAACTCCACTTATCACACCTCCAAACTTAAATCGATGCTTGTCCTCAAGCATAAACAATTACAACTAACTAACTAACTAGTACCACTTCCGTAGGTGATCACGGTTGCATTTGGCATATGCAACAAGCCCTTTAAACCCATAGGCAGCCCTAGTGGACGAGTAAGGTCTCGTGAGGGCCTATAGCGAATGTACCCACAAAATCCATTTAACCTAATGCAATGCAATGCATGAATGCAACTAATATGCAAATGCAATTAATCTAATCTACCATACCTTCAAATCCTCTCATGCCATATCAACTTAAGAATCAAAGTAAATACGTAATGTCTTGGTGTCGAAAGTGCAAGTATTCACATAGTCTACTCAATGAACATGCATAAGTTCTCACAAGCCCATGTCAAGTGTAAGAATAAGTTAGTAAACATGCTAAGCCTACAAGAGTACATCTTTGAGACAACACTCGGGATCTCATACACAAGAACAAGCAAACACTCACAATCCATGTAACGCCCCAAATCCGGGGTCAGGGATTTGGTCGTCACGCGGAAATCCTTAACATCAAATTACCTGTTTAACAACATTAAACCATCTGTAACCATTAAAACTGAAATATAACTCTTCGACCCCAACCACCAAGCATCTTTTAGGTCATAGGGCTAGAAACAAGAACTAAAACCTTTACAGCTTTATTACATCCATTCTATTACATCGCACTATGTCTTAAAAATCTTATACTACTAGTATAGCTTCGTTGGGAAGTACACCAGCAACTAGTACTACTCAGTACAAAGTAATATATATTACACATCAATGTACTTACATATAACTTATTCCAGCTATAACTTTTCTGGATCATATCATCTTCATAAGGGCGTACTGCCTACTTCTTCTGAGCCATGCAGATAAGCCTCAATCATCTACCTTCCTCTGAAAAGTTAATATTTAAAACAAGCAAGTATGAGCGAAAGAATTGCCCAGCAAGTATTAATAGAGCACAACAATATATATCAATATACACATGGAGTTTTCAAAATATAATGATACTTAATATCAATTCGAAATATTTACAACAATGAAACTTCAATAAAGAAAATATGACGTTTAACGCAACATCCAATGAGCAGATAAGTTTATAATAATCGTAGTAATCCTCATATCTTAGCGAAATAGTGTACACTACAGTATTGTTAATCTTTTAGAAGGCTTTTCAAAATACGCAGTTCAATATGCTGCTAAGACAGTTGCTTACCATCATATACAAACCAACCATTAGAAGGTTTCATTTTTAGTATTCCTCAAGTTTGTAAGTATATACACATGAGTATATCATTATCATCAAAACACCTTACAGTTCAAGATTCTGTACAGGATATAAGTTCGTTACCACTTGATAAGTTAAACTCAGAAATAACTGGTAGGAAGAGAGTCAAAGCTCTTGAAGCAAAACATTTGGGATTTAACATCAATAACCGATGAACCATCTTTCATCTTTTGAATAATTGCAAAAGTGCACAAGTACGTGCCATTATTGTTAGAATAATCTTGCAGTTCTAGATACTGCATGAATTCATCATCTTTCAAAATTGAAAACAACACTATCGGCTACTTGGCACTTAGGCCTAAGAAGCAGTGTTTGAGTATTTTTCCAAGGTGGAGGATGGGACTTAAAGAAAACATAAAAACCTGACAAGGATTGACGATGATCAGTCGCCACATCCAAGTCCAATAATCCGCGGGTCTTCTCTACCGGTAGAAGGATAGAAACTACATCCGTAACTATCCCCGAGTGAAAACTACATCCGTAATCACCCTCGATGAAAACTACATCCGTAATCATCCTTCGGCAACACATGGGCCGGAATAATAATTGATGGACCGCCTGGCTCACGGCCGCTTACACATCCCGGGAATCGTTCGTCAACGATTCCCACACCTGCCAGAGTCCCCTTTTTCTTTTCTTGTCAAAATCATTTTGATAGAAAACTTGAGTAGTTGAAGTTCGACTTCAGTCGACCGATAATTTCTTGAAAAACGAGCAAGGGAGTAAAACCTGACCGGGGGTTTTCGAAAAATGTTTTGAGTTCAAAAGAGTCCAAGTATAGATATACACTTGTACCGATATCAATCTCAACACAGGGTTTGTGATCACACATGGAAAATAGTACGCATAAAGCTGGTAACCACAACAGGGTAATTCCATATATATATAAGTTCTTGAAAAGTAACTTACCTAGATAGATTCAAAATATAATATTTTAAATGACTATGAAAGTCCTTAGACAACCTTTAAATAGCGTTTTATAACCTTCAAAACACTTAGAGTATTTAATAAATATTTGACTACTATGTAACAAATAATAAATATTCAATAATCCCTTTTTAAAAGAATACTCAACTTAATATTCATTTATTAAGTAATATTCAAATAATATTTACTATTAATACTGAAATATTTAATAACCTCAAAACACCCAAATACAACTCTTGAAGTGTTTCTAATCAAAATCAAGACACAATCTCTCCAGTAGTCTCCAAACTTTATCCCCTTTATCAAATAATTACTACTGACTCTCGGTCAATAAGAAATAATTAATAATCATTCAAGTAACATATATCGATATCAATCTAGCTGGTTTAAGCTGAAAGTAACCAATTTATAACCATTGGAATATCTTTAATCCGTATTGAAAATAAACTATCTCCGATAAATAATATACTAGATAGAATCACTCCATTAAATTGTTTTATTATTTCTCCGGGACAAAGTGATTTAAAGAAAGCGTTTTGAAAACGATATTCATCTAATTAAATAAATTTAATTAGGCGAATGAGGTTTATTTAATTAGTAAATGCTCTCAGGAGCATCTATTACTTAAATAAACACTGGTTTATTGGTGATGTTGCCTTTAGGTTAATTATTGCGAAATTCTTTTTAAAAGCTTTGCCTGGGTTTTCGAAAACATACAATACAAAATAGCCCCGACACGCGGGCTAAATTCGATAACTCAATACACGCTCTACCCTCGGAACCTTTACCACGTAGTTCCATATACGTATATGTATCTATATATATACCTCATAACATATAGTCCTCTATCACATTACAAAAGTTTATAAATATACAACATATAAATCGAGATGTAGAACCATAAGAATGTCACCGTCCATCGACAGTATTATAAGTCATGGGTTTTGATTATTGCACGAGAATAATTTAATATCGCTAGCAGAGTCAAGGATAAAATGATTTGGAAGGAGGAGCACAAGATTAAAAACTCGCAATTAGGGATTGAAAACCCTTTTCCGCACATTTTATATAATTCAAAATAGGTATCCTCTGAACGATAGAGTATGTGTAAATAAACTTGCCTCTGGTCCTTAGCAGAAAACAGAAACCGCGAACAAATCCTTCGCACCTCGTCCAAGTAATTCCATGGACCTTACCTGACGTCTCGATCTTCCTTTTTAGTTGCACGTCGCTCCAATTTGATTTCGCCCTAATGGTACTGAAATGGTTACGAGTACGTGTCAGTCATACCACGTATATCGAGTAGACACAACTCGGGATTATCACTAAATAATCATAAAGTCAAACTATAGGTGTCCTCCCTATAGTTGACTACTCTAATAGCACTTAATGCACATAAGACATTTAGTAATAGCAAACAACACGGGAAGAGTCCCCTTATATAAAGTGAACATTTCCTAGTACTAACACATCATAACACTACACAGTTATAACACTTAGTCAAAACTCCACTTAACACTTTTGACCATAATACTATTGACATACTCTTGTCACAAGTTAATTAACAAATAATCCTCAAAACATACTTAGCCCTCGATAAAGACTCATAATACCCATTTAATCTTCAAGACACATTTAATCCTCGAATTAGCACATAATCCTCGAATTAATTCACTTAACACATATACACATAAACAGTTAACACCCAAATCATACCTTTAAACCCTTGAAATCAAATAAGTTAAATAAATTAAAATGCAGGGGATTTTTAGAAAATTTCGGCATGTAGTATTCGTTTATCGGACTATGGGCTCAGCCCCTCCATGCCAACAAAACAATTTATAACCCTGCTTTTGATAAAATAAAAGCTGCCTCAACTTGCAGCAACATAAAAGTAAACATATAAGAAAAGTACCCGCCCAGACATGCGGCAACTAGCACATAAGGAAAAGTACCCGCCCAGACATGCGGCAACTAGCACATAAGGAAAATTACCCGCCCAGACATGCGGCAACTAGCACATAAGGAAAAGTAAACTAAGTTTATCCACATTTAAGCCAACACCACGTAGTTGGCACTTATAACTTCTAACAATTACTACGACCCGACTTA
The DNA here is from genome assembly GCA_037693485.1 of Kitagawia praeruptora. Lineage (NCBI taxonomy): Eukaryota > Viridiplantae > Streptophyta > Magnoliopsida > Apiales > Apiaceae > Kitagawia > Kitagawia praeruptora. The sequence goes on along the minus strand of CM075350.1, from coordinate 55,397,107 downwards.
TACCATTTAGCACATAACATTTACCGATAAGCCAACTCTTATAACTATACCTCATATGACAATAACAATTAGCACTTAGCACTTAACAATTTAAAAATTACAATTTGGAAACTAACAATTAGCAATTAGCACTTAACAATTACTTAACTAACCCGAATATTTAATCGGACTCACAATTAAACCCAAAAATAATCCAAATTATTAATACTCCAATATTTTTAATAAATCCAAACATTAATCATAAATCACCAAATTTTATAGGCTTCTTTCTGAATACCAAATAAAGATCTCATAAAAGTTTCCCATTCAATACCATTTTCTAACTAGGTGAATCACTAATCCAAACTCAACACATAAACTATTCATTAAATCTGCGCGACTTGTATTCTAAAAATTCTCATAAATTGAAAAATTAATCTTTGCCTACAAGACCTCTGGGATTCCAAAACTGAAGATAATATCTTCACACCATAAAAATTTTAGTCTGAAAAACATAGTTCATCTAGGACAATTACCCATCCAAATACAACTCAAGAACAGATCAGTTTCTTCCAACACAGTGACATTCAAACATTTTTAATAAATTGAAAAATCAATATTTTTACCCAAATCTTTTTCTGAAATCTTTATAATTCCTTCCTTTATCCTCAATAAAAGTTTCAATCCAATTTACAGATTTTAACTAGGTGAAACATAGTTCCAAAGTACGAATCCCGAGAGGTTCGGGTGTACTGCACAGGTTTCACTAAAACGCCATTTTCTCCTTACTCGTTAACCCAAACGACGCACCGTTTTCTCCTACACAAACTAGACTCCGAATAGAACAAGTTTCATGAAGACACTACTGCCCAGAACAGAGCACAAATAGTTCGAATTTCACTGGCAAGAACAGGCAGTAGCTGGACAGATTTCCTGGACAGTTTTTACTCTTTAAACAACATTCATCTTTAATCCATCATTATCATTAACTAATTACTATCAACCAAGCAATAATACACTCATCAAGAACCATAAAATCTGATAACTACAAACACATATGCTCATCAATTAAATTACAAAATCAAAGCTTGAAACAAAGATTTTATACCTCTTTAATCAACCAAAACTCAAGAACACCACTATTCATCATCTTCTCCACTTTTCTTCCTCAAAACCCATCTTGATTTCCTTCCCTTCTTTCTCTCCCATGGCTGATTTTGGAGTGTAGAATGGAGAGGATGATCCTCCTTCATCATCTCCTTCTCTCTCTCTCTCTCTCCCTCTCTCTTCTCTTTTCTTCCCCGATGTCTCTCTCCCCGCGTTTCCTCTCTTATGCGGCTGTGTGTGTTTGTGTCGATATGTGTATGTATCTACTGTGTGTTTACAACCCTAATGGGCTCAAGCCCAATAGCCTTTAAAAGCAATACAATTAAATACTACACACTTTAAATAATATTTTACACTAATAACTCTAATTTGTAAAAATAAAATTTTTAGCATAATTAAATACTAGAATATTTTTAAAGACTTTTGGAGAAAGAATTGGAATTAAATCTCAATTTTCTAAATTGATATGCATTTTACAAATATTAATAATTTATAAAAACAAATCATAAAAAAAAATAATTGTGATTCATAATTCACAATTTACAGGGTTTTATAAAAATTCTACAAACACTATTGTTTTAGTAAAATCTCAAATTCTCGATATTATAAATTAATCGAGTAATTTCTGCAAATCCTCAAATAATTAAAATAATCATTTTCTAAGGATTTTAAAATCTCTAAATTATTCAGTAATTTAAAATAAAAATTTTACTGAACAATTCCATACTCCAAAATAAAATCTTTGCACAAATAAACTATTGACTCGAGGTATCTATCCGGTCAATAAAATTTTAAATAGGAGGATCAGGCTCCACTTAACCGAAAGTAATTAAATAATTGAATAATAAAATAAATAAATAAATAAAAAAATTCCTCCTCATTTTAGGAAAACATTATTATTATTGAAATAATAATAAATTCATTTCTTGAAAAATCCGGGTTATTACAATCCACTCACAAAAGAATATTCACTCAAAAACAAGGGTAAGTGTATCACTCAATTCCAACAAAATCATAAACACGCTTGACATTTGGTATCAATCTAACTCTTAACACAACATACATCAATGACGATAATCAAAAGGTCTTTAATTGGGTTGTAACGGGGCTAGGGACAAGGTATGTCAAATAAGCCAAAACAGGTAAAGTGTCAAAAGCTAGTAAGTCCCATAATAAATCACACACAACACCCTATTTTCCCCCCACATAATTTTACTAAGACAAACACTCGACTAGTCGACTGAAATAGGATCGCAACAAACACAAACATGCTCTCATAATATATATTTTTTTTTTCTTTTTTTTTTCTTTTTTTTCTCTTTTTTTTTCTCTTTTTTTTCGAGAGCTAAATAGAACACAAACAATAATATAAACAATAACAATGATCCAATGAATTTATTACATATGTCGACTATCAAGTAAACATCCAAACCCAATTTCCAATATTTCCCCCAAAATTATGACCAACAATAAACCCTTCCTTGCACACCTTATTACTCCCTTAAGCACTCTACTAGCCTTTGACAATGTGGGTTCAAATTAATGTGAGGCCAATACAAGAAAAAGGTCTAGGCAAGTAATGTGGTATGTCACCGAAAAAATAGGATTAAGCTCAACGGGTTAACTAATTGATCATGTAAACATGGTGTGGTAATATGGGAAAATATGCGGTTATTCCTAAATGCCTTTATCATTTTAATCGTCAAATAATGTCATGCGTTTCAAGAAAGACCTCAAACAACTGCTAGCAATGCAAACAATCCGTGGACACTCAAGCAAACGAATAAATTGCAAATATGCAATATGCAATAAGGCTCAAAATCTCACTTGGTGGAAAACATACTCAATCCCAAGCAAACATCTCTCTAACGCACCAACTTGTATTCAAAGCATGTAAACTAAATCATCTTGCACATATTCATGTCCTTCTAATCACTTACAACTTTCAATAAGTCTACTAGCTTCAACTTACTAGTGTATGTGTGTGCACAAGAACAAAGCATATCACTTCTCAATCAAAAGCGTCAACAACACAAAATTCCTATCAAGCATGGGTGCAAATGCAACTATTATGAACTCACACGGTATACAAACATAAAAACAAAATGTCCTATATGAAACAAACGTAGATAACAAGAACAATAATGCATAATTTACTACTACTAATATGCAAAGCATGAAATCCTACATGAACAAATAATACAACAACTACTTATCCCTCAAACCACCCCCAAACTTAAAATATTCAATGTCCGCATTGAATGGAAGTAATTACGAGGAATAGTAGAAAACATACCTAACCATCGGAGTCCTCATCCTCGGATGAATCTGGTGGAGAATATTGCGCACGAGCTCCATAGACTGGCCACCTTGCCTGAATACTACAAAACCCACAATTGACAAGAACACAAATTCGTAATAAAAATAAGATTAGAGAAAAAGATTTATCCAATACGAATCAAAGAGGTGAACTTGCAATTAATTCCTCTTTAGAATTGAATTTTAGAGATTAAAATAAATAGAAGAGGAATTGGATTTGTATGTATAGGTGTGTATATAAAAACAATAATAATAATAATAATAATAATAATAATAACAATAAGAATAATAAATATAATAATAATACATAATACATAATAACTAACAATAATAAATATTAATAACAAAAATAATAATAATAATAAATAAGAAATAGGAATAATAATAATAATAATAATAATAATAATAATAATAATAATAAGAATAATAATAATAATAATAATACTAACAAAAAAATTAGAATTAGAAAAGAAATTGGTTTAGAATTTTTGAAGAAAAAGATAGGAGGTTTTGGAATTGAAATAGGAAAAGAATTAGAGAGATGGGGGTATAAAAAGAAATTGGGGTGAATTTTTTTTTTTTTATATAATAGCAAACACGGACAAGAACAGGGAAACAGGCTGAAAAAATTTTGATCAAGGCTGGAAGAAGCGCAGCTTGCGCGCGTTGAAGGCAAACTGCTGCAAGAGCAGACACGCAGGCGCAGCCTGCGCGTCAGGTGCGCAATCTGCCTCATGTCCAGTAACGCAGGCGCAGCCTGCGTTACACACCTGCAACCTGCCCCTGTTCCAGAAACGCAGGTGCAGCCTGCGTTACAGAGCTGCAACCTGCTCAAAAATTCTATTTTTTTTTTCTACACTAATGCATGGGTTGCCTCCCACGAAGCGCTTCTTTAACGTCAATAGCTTGACGTTACTTCCTCAAATCATGGCGGTTTCAAAAGAACAACTGAACCGTTCTCAACAGACAAACCATCATACGAACGTTGACATCTTGGTTGCTTGCTTTCCACAAATCTTTTCCTTCAGACTTCAACCTAATTTTACTTCCCAACGGCCAAATCTTCTTCTTTTTCTTCTTCACACCTCTAAGATGCTTCTCCGACTCAACCGGCTGAACAAAAAATTCCTCTTCCTTAACATCTGCTTTCCACCTTCGCAACACGTTATCATGCCCCTCTTCAAAAATCACTAGCTCACTATTCAAAAGGACATACCTCAAATGTGGTGGAAGTTTCCCAAGCTTTACTTTCGAAAGATCACGAACCGAAGAACTGTCAATGGAATCACTGATAGGATGCTTTAGCATGTGCGTATCCGACTTTTCGCTCAATAACTGATCAAATTTCTTTCTCTGACCCGTATCAACTATTTCCACACTGCAACACTCTTCATCCTCTGTCGGAAATTTCATGGCCTTGAACACATTAAAGGTGACACTCTGATCTTGCACCCTCATTGTAAGCTCTCCTTTTTGCACATCAATCAAAGTCTTTCCTGTAGCCAAGAACGGTCTTCCCAAGATTATGGGAATCTTCTTATCTTCTTCAAAATCCAAGATCACAAAATCAGCAGGAAATATGAGTTTATCAACCTTTACCAAGACATCCTCCACTATACCCCTCGGATAAGTGATAGATCGATCAGCCAACTGCAAAGAGATGTTAGTTGGCTTTGGCTCCGGTAGACCAAGTTGCTTGAAAACAGACAAGGGCATGAGATTAATACTAGCTCCCAAATCACATAAACACTTGTTGAAAGAAAGGTTGCCAATAATGCATGGAATAGTGAAACTTCCCGGATCTTTCAGTTTAGGAGGCAACTTCTGTTGCAGAACAGCACTACACTCCTCCGTCAATGCCACTGTTTCAAATTCTTCCAACCTTCTCTTCCTTGACAAAATATCCTTCATGAACTTTGCATATCTCGGCATCTGCTCTAACGCTTCAACAAAAGGAATGTTAATGGACAGTTTCTTGAAGACATCCATAAATTTCTGAAACTGCTTCTCTTTACTTTTCTGCAAGCGTCCAGGAAATGGCGGAGGTGGATAAATCTGATTATTCTTTGAAGATTGCTCCGGAGTAAACTTTTCAACCGGTTTCTTGCTCTTCTCACCATCTAGCTGATCAGCCACTAAATCAGATTTCTCAATTTCTGGAACTACAGATTTTTCATCCTGCTGATTCTGAATATCTTCATCTTCTTCAGTTGCTGATTTAGGATCACTCGTGACTTTTCCGGATCTCAAAGTCATAGCTTTCACCTGCTCATGGACCTCCCTCTTGCCTGGATTACCCATTGTATCACCTGGAAGAGTTCCTTGTTGCATATTTACCAAGGCACTTGTAATCTGCCCCAACTGGGTTTCCAAAATTTTCTGGCCAGCTTGTAGGTTCTTTACCGCTATCCAAACCTCATCTGATTTATCATTAGATGATTGCCCCATATGAGCCTGGGGCTGTTGCTGCTGAAATCCAGGAGGTTGATATGGTGTCCTTGGAGCGTAAGGTTGTTGATAACCTGAAGAATTAAATGGCTTTGCTTGCTGATAAGGCTGTTGAAAAGGTTGTTGTGCACTTTGATTGTTGCTCCAGCTGAAGTTGGGATGATTCCTGTTGTTAGGATGATAAGTGGCTGGAACTGGTGCAGCAGGTCTCTGGAAATTACTCACGAACTGTGCTGATTCAGAAGAGATAGCACACTGATTTATCTCATGTGCGCCCGCACATAGCTCACAAACACTAGCCACCTGCTGAACTCCATAATTAGCAAGAGAATCCACCTTCATAGCAAGAGCCTTCAACTGAGCCGTAATCATTGAAGCTGTATCTACCTCAAAAATTCCTGCTGCCTTGCCTTGAGATAGCCTTTGGGTTGGATTTTGATATTCATTAGCAGCCATCATCTCTATAAGATCATAAGCTTCATCATAGCTCTTTGCCCACAGAGCTCCTCCTGATGCTGCATCTAGCAAAGGCCTAGACTGTGCTCCCAACCCATTGTAGAACCCATTAATAACCATCCAATCAGGCATGCCATGATGAGGACACTTCCGTAGCATCTCCTTGTAGCGTTCCCAAGCCTCACACAAGGTCTCGCCAGATTGCTGTTGGAATTGAGTCAACTAGTTCCTTAATGCTGCAGTTTTCGCCATAGGGAAGAATTTAGTAAGGAACTTCTGAGCAAGATCTTCCCATGTAGTAATGGAACCAGGTGGCAAAGAGTGTAGCCAGCTCTTAGCCTTATCCCTCAGAGAGAATGGGAACAGCCTTAACCTGATAGCATCATCCGTCACACCATTACATTTGAAAGTGTCGCAGATTTCGATAAAGTCCCGAACATGCATGTTGGCATCCTCCGTAGGAGCTCCCCCAAACTGAACTGAATTCTGTACCATCTGAATTGTGCCCGACTTGATCTCAAAATTGTTTGCTGCAATAGCTGGCCTAATAATTCTAGACTGGATATCATTGAGTTTCGGCTGAGAATACTCCTTCAAATCCTTAGCTGCTGCTGCATCTGTCATTGCTACTGTAGTTTCAGATTCCTCTTCCTTATTCTCCAAATTCTCTACAAAACCGTCTTCTGCCAGTTCTTCCAAACGAGCTTGTAAGCGAGTTCGCATACAAACTTAAGTACCTGAAACACCACGAATCAAACAAACTACGTAAGAATCCGAGTCAGTGAACGCTAACGACCACCGATGACAAGCACATAAACTAAAATAAAAACACCGATGATCCCCGGCAGCGGCGCCAAAAACTTGTTATGCAAAATCACGCAAGCGCACGTTGTCACAAGTAATATATGATTAAATCAAGTTCGTTCCCACAGAGATCTAGAATGGTGTTCAATTCAATTAATGTACCTATGCACCGATGTATGGTTTTTATCCACTGCTAAGACAAATAACAAATTGAATTTTTATTAACTACTAAATTAAACTAAGATGCAAATTATAAAACTAAGAATTAAATTAACTAATAAGAATAGAAATCGAGTTACTTATGAGAATAAAAACATGGGACTCTAACTTCATTAAATACTTCCCTTAGATCTGACGCCTTTAATCACTATGTGCAATAGTTTTGATATCTGATCGGATAACACGAAACAAGTATACGCTACCTGTCAGCATACGCATACCAAACTAAACATACATCCACAAAAGAGATAGAAGATGAATAAACACCAATTATGCTTAGACCCTATATGTCTATAGAATTTGAAAACATAACGGTTGAAGAACAAGTTATCCATAAAGATCACACAGGGCAGTATAAGTATTTTCATCTCACACCACGAATCATATTGATAAACAATTATGAACCTATGCTAGCATGGCAAGTTCTAAATCTCAAGATCCACTTTCACTTCACAAGAGATTAACAATTCAATTTAGATGTTAGCTACGCATCTAAAAGCATTAAGATTAACCATACGAGGATATCAGATATACACCACACACAGATCTTTAAAGCATCAAGATACTAAGTTCCATAAATAACTCCGTTAGAATCCCATGACAACGATTAGCTCATAATTGAACTGTTCATCGTCATGGGATTTGATGAAAACATGATAAATAATAAGATATGAATAAAAGAAATAATATTAAATAAACAAAGAGTTGAGAAAACAAATCTATAATCCAAAGTAACACAAAAGATGAAGTAGATCTAGATCCGTTGCTTGTCACGAGCGTTGAATCCTTCTCTCCTTTTCTCCCTTGCAGATCTAATCTAGGTTACAATAATAAAACTATGATATTGTGTATATCTATTACAATGCTTAGATGTGTTTTTATAGGCTCTAGATTTCTTGCCCAGCAAGAATTTATCTTCTATTATAATTAGAATTTAATTAAGGTGCTAAAACCTGCCCGGAATATAATTAGAACTTGAAAAGGGCAAAACAGGAATTTCCCAGCCATGCTTCACAAAGAATACGCGCGCGATTTTATTCAACACATTACTTGCACGTGCTTCCTATCCCAGGTTGTAGAAAATCTCTCAAGCTTCGCGTGGGCAGTAAGATCGCTGAAAACGGACTTACAGAACTCCAGATATGGCCAAAACAGTGTAAGCTGCGCAGCCTTCCCAGAAAATCCGAATTTTAATCAATTAATTCCCAAAAAATTATAGAAGCATCCACCTTAATCAACATTCTCGTAAACCTGCACAACTAAGCAAAACACATCAAAACTACAAGAAACTTGAGTCCAAGACAGTCAATTTAAGCCGATTTAGAATGCTCCAAGTGGATATAAACTCCACTTATCAGAAACCCTCAAGCTTATTTTGTCTTTCTTCATTGAGGAAGATGCCGATGTCAAAAAGGGGGAGAAGATAGTCAAAACAAAATGCTCACCTAATCCAGTTGTACAAAAGGATGATAATAATTCTGGAAATGATGGTGGTGCTAAGTCACATAAAGTTGAAACCTCTGATGCTGCTTTAGTAAAAAAGAGATCTAATACTCAAACTAGGCAGTCAACTCATGTTTCTAGATCTGGTAAGAAGACAGTGACAACAATGGTGTAATCTCAAAATCCAAAAGAAGAACAGTTCGTGACACCTGGTCAAACTCTGTCAACCATTCCTGAGGATGATGTGTATGTGGAACAGGATAAAGATGTTGTTAATCTGTTTCATGAACTTGACACTGGGGATGGTCGTGTTCTTAAAATGTTTCATAAAGACAAAAGAGTTCAACAGTATCATGCTGAGAAAGCACTTATCTTATCTACTGGAGAAAATCCAAACATGACTACTGATGAGTTCTTAGAAGAACAGAACAGGATTTTTGAAGAGATTGCAAAACAAAATGAAGCTCCTGCTGCAAGAAGAGGAAGAGGCAGAGGAGGAAGATACAGAAGTAGAGGAAGATTATCTGCTCAAATAAGCACAAGGCAAACAAGATCTAGTGGAATCAAATTAAAAGATATTTCTGAAAATGAAAAGAAGAAAACTTCACTATCTCTTGCACTAACTCCAGACAACAGATTCAATGCTCCTGAAGAAATTGAAGAGGAGATATTGCCTTTAAAAAGAAAGAGTAAGGTTGTTGTTCAATCTACTGCATCTAATGAGAAGTCAGTCTTTGGTTCAATTCCTAATGTTGTCTCTGATTCTGAAGAAGCTGAAATTTTAAAAGAACTTAAGATTATGATTCTTAAGGTTATGGTTGAATTTCATAATATGGAAGTTATTGAAGATACACTGAAGTATGAACAAGAGAACTTCAGAAGATTTGAAAGAGAAAGTGAAATCAGAGCTAAAGCCAGAGAAGCAGAAAGGATTACAACCAGAGATTACTTGAGAAATGTTTATAGATCAGATAGGAATTTATGGTATGATAAAGATAAATCTGTTCCTGAACATCAGCAGTATTATCCAACAGATGAGAAGAAGAAGAAGAAGAAGAGTAAGAAAAAGGAGAAGAGTGAGTGTGATTATAGGAAACCGATTGTTTTCAAATCAGCAGGACTGATAACAGAGTCTTCTTTGATTAATGAATCTTTATCGATTGTTAAATCAAAGTCTACTACATTTATTGCTGAAAATCCACCAAAATGGGTAAGTATGCAATCTGGTTTGAAAGGATTGGAACCTGGCACAAGAGGAGGAATTGGGTATAGTCATGCACAGATTATTTTCATTGTACAAACTGATCAACATGCTCTAGTTGACAAGATTGGTGATGAGCTAACTGTTGATCATCTCTGGAAACTTGAAGTTATTGCTATCATTGCTGATTGTCATGCTGGTGCAAAGAAAATAGAAAAGATGTTGTACTTCATGAAAGATAGAAGTGTAAAGAAGATTCCTATTCATGAGTTGTTGTGCAAATCTGCAAAAGAGCTGAAATATGTTCTGTATCTTCTCAGAAGTAAAAGAATCAATGTTAAAGAAAGAGAAGTTTACTATAATTGGTTTGTTATGATTTACAGAACAATTAGACAGAGATTTATGGATGGAGGAACGAGGTATGATGGCAATTATATTCCTATGTACTTAAATTTAAGAGACATAGAGGTTGAAATGAAGAAAGGTACTGCTGTTAGAGAAGTGTATCTAGGCATGGAACAACTGTCTCTAAATCCAGATGGGAAGGAAATTGCTTATGTGTTGCTAGGTGATTTAGATCTTCCAAGAAGCTCAATTCAAAATCTCAGGGCAGCTATCTATCAGATTAATGAGGAAGATGAAGAACTCAAAAATCTGAAGAAGAAACTGGTTCAAATTCTTGAAAGCAAGGAAGAAGAATTGATATCTGATTTCTTGAAGATGAATCTGTTTTATCAAAGAATTTCTGAAACTGTTCCTGATGATTTTTAGAAGGTATTTTGTTTTGAGTTTTTGACATCTTTGAATCAAGGAATTTGTGCTTTGTTTTATAAAGAACAAATTGGGGGAGATTGTTAGATATTGATTCAAGTGATGATCAGGATCTGGGCATTACTGATCAGATACTGATGCTGATGTCATCAGTAATACAATGTCAGTATTGGATTATTATCAGGATTAGAAGCTGGTCAGTATTTCGTGAAGATTCTCATCAGACCAGAGATCAAGGAAGATTTATATGTCGGTTCCTAGATTATAGGAATGCAGCTATCATACAAGATATGCATTCAGAGATATATGTAATTGATTTAGAATATCTTGTAATTGATAGTGTAACTGTGTATGCTATATAAACACAGTTTAGGTTTTACATTATTGTAATCGCTTACACGATTTATCTTGTAACCTAGCAGCTCTTAAGAACATAAGAATTTCTTAAGAGAGTTTTGTAATAGTTTTATATCAGAATTAATAAAGCTGTTATTGATTCATACTTGTGTTATTTGTTTAAGTCGAAAATCTTATACAATTGTATTCAACCCCCCCTTCTACAATTGTTATTTACTGGGCAACACAACAACTATATGTCCATTCCCAATGCTCCTAGGAAGAAATGTTACAATTGTGGAAATCCTAACCATCTTGCTACTTTTTGCAGGAAGAATAAAAATATAAACTCTATACCTTCTAAGTCAGGAGTTAAGAGTGGTTCAGTTAGGTTTAAGCCACAGAATCCTTGTTTTCACTGTGGCAATATTTGGCATTCTATTTATACATGCAAAGAGTATCATAATTTGTATTATGATTATTATGAAATTAAACCCTCTTTGAATAAATTCAAGATTGATTCTACATGTATAAATTCTGATAAAAAGAATGTTAGCACAAACTCTGATAAGACTTCTGCTGCAAAAGCTAACAAACTTAATAAGGCCAAAGGATCCAAGCAAGTCTGGGTCCTTAAAACTAATCATTAGTGGTCTTTTTGATTGCAGGGTAACAGGAAAAATATCCTTGTTCTGGACAGTGGATGCTCAGGACACATGACTGGAAATAAAGCCCTGCTATCAGAATTTGTGGAGAAAGCTAGCCCAAGTATTTCTTATGGAGATGGCAACATATGAAGGACTCTGGGATATGGCAATATCAATCTTGGGAATGTCATCATTGAATCTGTAGCTCTAGTCTCAGGACTCAAACATAATCTGCTAAGTGTGAGTCAAGTCTATGACAGAGGTTATCATGTGGATTTCATTGAAGAACACGGTGAAGTTGTAAGCAAATCTACAGGAAAAGTTGTCCTGAAGGGATACAGGCATGGTAACATTTATGAAGCCAAGCTTTCAACAAACTCTGATGGCTCTGCAATCTGTCTACTGAGTAGAGCATCAATTGAAGAAAGCTGGGATTGGCACAAGAGACTTTCTCATCTGAATTTCAACAGCATTAATGAGCTAGTGAAGAAAGATCTTGTGAGAGGATTGCCCAAATCAGTTTTTACTATAGATGGCCTATGTGACTCATGTCAAAAGGCAAAACAAAGGAAAACTTCATTCAAAAGTAAGACTGAATCCTCAATTCTTGAGCCATATTACTTATTGCATGTTGATTTATTTGGTCCAGTAAATATAATGTCTATTGGAAAGAAAAGATATGCTTTGGTTATTGTTGATGAATACACTAGATATACATGGGTATATTTCATGCACAAGAAAGAAGAAACTGCATCAATCTTAACAGAGCATGTCAGACAACTGGAAAAAGGATCTAAGCATACAATGAAAATCATAAGGAGTGATAATGGCACTGAGTTCAAGAATGCAGTCATGGAAGAGTTTTGTAAAGAAAATGGAATAAAGCAAGAATTCTCTGCACCTGGAACTCCACAACAAAATGGAGTAGTAGAGAGAAAGAACAGGACTCTCATAGAAGCTGCAAGGACCATGCTTGATGAAGCAAAGCTGCCAACTTACTTCTGGGCTGAAGCTGTGCAAGCTGCTTGTTTCACACAGAATGCTACACTCATAAACAAGCATGGTAAAACACCATATGAGATGGTGAAAAATAAGAAGCCGAACCTGGAGTACTTTCACGTGTTTAGATGTAAGTGTTTTATTCTTAAGACTCATCCAGAACAGCTTTCCAAATTTGATTTAAAAGCTGATGAAGGAATCTTTGTTGGATACCCACTATCCACAAAAGCATTCAGAGTCTACAATCTGATAACAAAAGTGGTCATGGAATCTATCCATGTGTCTTTTGATGATAAGAAGATAACAGGACTTGAAGATTTTGATGAACATGACCAGCTGAGATTTGAGAATGAAGAAATAAATGCTGATCTACAAAATTCTGATATTCTTTCAGACTCTATTATTCAATCTATACCAGTAGATCAGACAGCAGCACATGTTGAGGGAGAGCAAGTGAACGATGAAAATGAACCCCAATCAAGTGAAGAAACATCAAAGAATGCATCTGCTACTAATGATTCATTAAACTCTGATTCATCAAACTTTGAAAGCAACAGCTCAGGGGGAGCAAACAATGATTTTGGATCTACTAGTCATCACACTCAACACAATTATGAACTTGGGGAATCATCAAGATCAAATCTGCCGAGACAAAGGGTATGGAGTAGAGCGCATCCCTTTGAACAGATCATTGGTGAACCGGACAAGGGTGTACAGACTAGAAGAGCAACACAGAATGAATGCAATTTCACATGATTTTTATCTCAAATTGAACCTAAAAAGGTTAATGAAGCTCTTGATGATCCAGATTGGGTAATTGCAATACAGGAAGAACTCAATCAGTTCGAAAGGCAGAAAGTTTGGAAGCTGGTGCCAAGACCAAAAGATAAATCTGTAATTGGCATTAGATGGGTGTTTAGGAATAAACTGGATGAAAATGGTATTATTACGAGGAACAAGGCTCGATTGGTAGCAAAGGGTTACTCTCAAGAAGAGGGAATTGATTATGATGAAACCTATGCTCCAGTTGCAAGGCTTGAAGTAATCAGGATGTTCTTAGCATTTGCTGCACACTCCAACTTTAAGGTTTTTCAGATGGATGTGAAGAGTGCATTTTTGAACGGAGATCTAGAAGAAGAAGTCTATGTTGAACAACCCCCTGGGTTCGAAGACAAGGAATTTGAAGGTTTTGTGTACTTTCTCTTCAAAGCTCACTATGGTCTCAAGCAAGCCCCTCGAACATGGTATGATACTCTCTCCAAGTTCTTACTTGAAAATGGTTTTACAAGAGGTATCATCGACAAAACTCTCTTTCATAAAAAGCATAAAAATGATATAATTCTGGTGCAAGTATATGTAGATGATATAATATTTAGTTCTACTAATGATTTGCTATGCAAGAGATTTGCTAAGCTAATGCAGAGTAGCTACGAGATAAGCATGATGGGTGAGTTGTCCTTCTTCCTTGGACTTCAAGTTGTTCAGAAGCCTGATGGTATTTTCATCTGCCAATCAAAATACATAAAGGATCTTCTGAAGAAGTATGGGATGGAAGAAGCAGCTACTGCCAAGACCCCGATGCCAACTACTGTCAAGCTTGATGAAGACAAATCTGGTAAGTTAGTTGACATCACGAAGTATCGAGGTATGATCGGCTCTCTCTTGTACTTAACTGCTAGTAGACCAGATATTATGTTCGCAACTTGTCTATGTGCTAGATTCCAGGCTAACCCTAAAGAGTCACATCTTATAGCTGTTAAACGTATTTTCAGATACTTAAGGGAACCCCTAATCTTGGGATTTGGTACCCTAAAGGAACAGGTTTTGACCTAATTGGCTATACAGATTCTGACTTCGCAGGTTGTAAGATTGATCGGAAAAGTACTTCTGGAAGCTGTCAGTTTCTAGGAAGAAGGTTGGTATCTTGGTACAGCAAGAAGCAACACTCAGTATCTACCTCAACAGCCGAAGCAGAATACATTGCGGCAGGTAGTTGTTGTGCTCAGATCCTTTGGATGAGGAATCAACTTCAGGACTATGGACTCATGTTGGACAAAATTCATATTCTATGCGACAACACGAGTGCCATAGCCATTGCCAACAATCCAGTTCAACACACCAGGACTAAGCATATTGATATCAGGTATCATTTCTTACGAGAGCATGTCATGAATGGAACTGTGGTATTATATTTTGTTCCCACAGATGAACAAATTGCAGACATCTTTACTAAACCACTGGTTGAATCCACTTTCTCCAGGTTAGTTGGTGAACTTGGGATGTTAAATCTATCTAATTAATTTTGGATAATCAATAACTGCAATTTGTTATAAATTCACAGGTATTTTAAATGTCCATATTTTTAGGACTTGTGAATTTACATTGTATCTAGTCCTCATCTTACAGTTATCTCTATATTAATTATCATGCTTATAAATGCTATATTTTATGGTAATTAGTTAGTAAATAATTGTGTTAATTGTAGCATAATTAAATAAATATTTTATTAACATATATCAATTAATGATATTTTGTTAATTTTATGTCTATTTAATTGTGAGTTTATCTGATTATTGTGGATTAATTCTTGATTTACTGTGTGATTATTTTTAAATCCATAATAATTAGAAGCATTAAATATGTGTATATGTATAGGCTGATAGGTTTCGGCGATAAGATGTTTTTCGGCCGACAGGTTTCGATGATAAGATGTTTTTTCGGATAATTAGGTAGTTAGGTGAGAAATTATTGAGCGGTGTTATTTTTCAATCATAACCTGTCACTATTACACCTAACCCACTAATACTTGAAACCTTATAAATGATGAGCTTTTGTTTGTGTTTAACATCATCATTTTTCAGATATACAGAGCATATACACACAATTGCTGAAAATTTCAAGCTTTGATCAGAAATATCTCTTAATCTAGCTGATGGTTTTTAGATCGGATTTCATTTTCTTGCTTTATACATCATCCTTTATAAAAACTAACCCTTGTTTTTTAGTTTCCTCAAAGTTTTGAAAATGGCATTGCAGGGAAGCTTTTTAATTGCTAAAGTTAATCCTGTTTCCATTCAGCAAATCGAAACCATTCAGGATGAGCAATTTCGGGCTTGGACACAATTTCTGAATGAACATTCATTAATTCGCTATGCTTTAGTTACACAAGTGCAGCTTAACCATGTTGCATTGCATGGACTATATTGTAGTGCAGTTAACACTTCTGGACAGGAAGGGTGTGCATTCACATATCGACTATTTGGTAGGTCGATTAGGGTCACTGAACGAGATGTTAATCGAATTCTTCATTTTCCTATGGAAAATCTCGTTTTTGATCCTACACCTGAACAGATTGAAATGTTCTTTCGTTTTATAAGGTACCAAGATGGCAATTTCAATACTGGTAATCTATCTAGAACGTTTCTAACCCAGTATTGGAATTTTTTCTTTCACACTCTTAACCATGTTTTTTCCTCAGATAGAACAAATCAAGATCGAATACCTGAATTTATTCAAATAATAGGGTATGCGGTCGCCAATAATTTGAGGATTAATTTTGGAAAAATAGTGCTTGGTCAAATTATTTTAAATATGAAACACTTGGGAACAAGAGATGTTCAGACTCAAAATGTCAAATGTCTATATCCAAGGTTTCTACAACTAATATTAAATGATTTTTTGAATGATGAAGACAGGGTACGATTGGAAAATGGTCAGAAGGTGGAATGTTCTTCTATGAAGACGAATGTAATTAATTACATAAGCAAAAAGAAATATATGGATGTGCCTACAGTCCTAACTGAATATCTAAAGACTGTCCCACTTCCGTTGTTACCACGACCAGTGAGAGCAGGTATACGACAAGGTAATATTTCAATCCCTGCTATTCCAACCTCTGTATTCCCTATTGTGTCACACGAAATACAGTTTCTATAGCCCCTAGTGGCCATCTTACGCGACCAAGAGCAGGAAATCTCAATGACTCTAACACAGGTCGAAGAGCCCATTCTACAAATGCAAACACAAACACAACAAACTCCTACACCTCAATTGTCACTTAAACGACCAATTATTCACATTATTGAGGGAGATAGTGCCTCAGCAGCACCACATAAGGAGTTAGTTACATCAGCCGCTCTACCTCATTCTAAACGAAGTAAACCCAATGAACCTGAGGTAACGGCAACTGTTAGTGAAACAATTCTTTCTTATCCAATGAGTGAAAATGTAAATAAGGTTGAATTGACGGGAGTAACTATCTTGAGTTCCATTTCACGGAACATAGGAATGGTTGATGATCTTTCTAAAGATCAAAAGCCTTCACAGGCATCCGAGGTGGAATTACCTACCTCAATAACTGCTGGTGAATCTTCCATTTTACGGAAAGATCCATCGGTAGGTGGTTCTTTTATGAACCAAGTGTCTTCACAAACATTTGAGGGAAACTTGGGTTTTGTGCCATTTAATTGATTCAAGTTTAACCTCCCAGAGGGAAAATCTCTGGATCTCTTTCGAGATTTACCACTCTTTACCAGTGGTCGGCAACTCGCTTCACGCGAGGACGGAAGCTCACGAACTTTCATTGCACCATCCGTGACCTCTGAAAAAGGGGCTAGGATGATTTCATTTGCAGGTACACATATCGGTGGAAGCTCTAGAGGAAAGTTGAGGGAAACACCAACAAAACATGTAAGTGTAACCCAAACCACTAAATGGAGTGAATATAGAGTGTTGAGTGAAACACCTGCAGAGCATACAAGTGAGCAACCTACTCAACCACATGCACCTGTAACCAAAAAAGGAATACAGCAGACTCCTTACACGGGTCCAAACAATGGAGAAAGAATTGCAAAATATCTGTAAGTCCATTACAGAAATCAAAATTTTGCAACTTATTCAACATGATGCATTCCAGGTTCAATTAAGTTCCATGGCATCCCAGTTTAGTCATGCAATTCATTCATTGGGGAAGACAGCTTCGTCTAATTTACCAACTCCACATCCTACTACTCTGGAGGATAACCCAACTGAGGGGGAGAAGGTGGATGACCAAGAAAAATCTACTAGGCGTAAGGGCAAGGAAAAGGTTGTTGACACGGAATTAACTTTATTCTGGGAAAGAAAAAGCTAATGAGAGTATTAGTGCTATGTGGAAAGAAAGCAAAGGCAAACTTGAAGATATGTTCAATCTAGAGGAACAATTGTCTTGCACTTGTTCAAATTTTAGAAATCTGGAAAATGTATATATATGATCCATAATGCACTTTAATATTATTTATCTTTGCATTTTATTTGTATCAGTTGAGTTATCCTCTAGGTATTTGCTTGTCAAACCCTAACAATCAAATAGGGGGAGATTGTAAAGCATAATGTAATGTAATATGTAATAGAGGACATATATAACTCAACTAGGATAAAAGATAAATAATATTAACTCTATACAGGGATCATGAAAGTTGAAGAACAGGCTCCAACAAGGATCAAGTCGCTGAAAGAAGTTCATTAACATGATCAAGCCTCAGTGACAGAATAAGATGTACATATGATTCAGTTGAAGGGCCAAAAGATTACAGTATTCTTAAAGACATGATACGAAGACCATGAGTGAATGTTAGTCGTCTGTGAACCAGACCAGTTACACTATGCGTCAACAAGACACAAAAGATTCGAAGTATCTAACTGAGAAAAACTGTTAAGAGGTATGATTGAGTTTAGAGTAGTATTGATATCCTCCATTTTGGAAGCTGCATATTTAGGGATGTCAAATTAAGAGGAAAATGAATAGTATTCAAAATCACTATTCATATGAATAGTAACCGAAATCACTATTCACATGAATAGTGACCGAAATCAATATTCATATGAATAGTACTATTCATATGAATAGTTACCGAAATTACTATTCATGAATAGTAACCAAAAGTACTATGCAAGCTAGGTCCCACATGTTTGATTTTATAAACTTTTGAAAATCAAAAGTTCGGCAGCAGATCAAAAGTTCGGCAGCAGGTTTGAAAATCATTTTATAACTGACATCATCAGTTATGTAAATTAGCAGCATAGTGATTTTCTAAAGTCTATAAATAGGCATGTTGTATTTCATTTCAAAACACACCTCAACACACAACTATCTCTTCTCTCTCTTATATATCTTCTCTGTGTAAGCGGCTAGACAGTCCATCTAGTAGGAAAGCCGGCTTAGCCCACTTTCAGGAAGTGTCGGGTAGAAGGTCCTCGTGCCTAAACTATCCTAGGAGTGTTTGATTTTGTAGCTGATCCATAGGATTAGATTGTGTAGCAAACCTCCAGGTTTTATCTATTTAAAGATATTTCCTAAACAGTTGTGTTATTTCGATTTCATATCCACATCAAAATCGAAATATTTTTTAAATAACGTATTAACCCCCCTTCTACGTTATTCCGGACCTAACAACTTCTATGTTGGTTTGTTGGATCTTGTTGCTGGGCCTGTGAGTTTCGAATCGGGTTTGGGTTAAATAAGACCTGAGCAGGTCGGGTTTGTGTATAGATTTATAACCCGTTTCCGATTTGGTTCGAGTTCGGGGTGGTTCAAATTAGACGCTAACGGGACCAGTTGATTAGGATTGAGCAAAATCGAGCTGAACCCGAAAAATCGAACCGAAAATTGTTAATTCGGTTCGGTTCTAAATATTTTGAAATTTCAGTTTTTTCGATTTTTCGGTCTGTATAGAAATATATTTCGGTTCTGTCCGATTTTTTTCAAAAAATTTCGGTTCCAGACCGAATAAACCAAAATATTTAAATTATATATTTATGTTATCTATACTATATTATTATAAACGAAACAGAGTATATTTGGTTATCGGTTTAGTACACTTTTTTTGGTACACTTTTTTGGTACACTCAATAACAACCGTTAGATTTTAAGATAAATAAATAAGAACCGTTGGATCTAATGCTAAAAGAATATTCATTTTCTAATATTTGAAATACTCTTATAGGTTCCAAGTTCGAATCCCACCTACAACAAATCTCTATTAAACATATATATTATTTTATAAACTACTCTCACAAGTTTAAGATTCAATTTCCGTCAACAACATCTATACTATACTATAATAAGTAACAGTGGGTATAATTTGTAGTTGGTTATTCACTCTTTTTGGTTATCCTTTTTTTAGTTATCCCACTATTAAAAAAGAATTTAAAAATAAAAAAATAAAACATATACGCACATACTTTTGTTAGTAGCTTTCTATTCCAATTCAAATACTACCTCTACTCCATCACTGGCTATAAGATACGTATCAATAAAATAAAAAGGAAAACATGACAAATGCAAGTTTGATAAAATCAGGAGGAGACCATTCGGGCTTAGCTAGAAAACTGATGAACTACTTGACTTGGGCCAGGAAAACAATTGGGCCGACTTAAACATGCAACAAATTCTTCAGGAAAATAAACATGACAATTAATTAGTGGATTTAAAAATCAAGACAGCAGGTGCATCAGTGCATGTTGTATTCATAAGATATATGCAATGTAATAAATAAACAGTTCTTGAGGTATTATGTACAAGCCGGTCCTGAGAATTCATGGACATGGTGTGGGAAAAAAAAATTGGGCCCTTTTATATATAAAAAAATATTTATAATGTTTTATTCAAATGAATTATATTTGTAAATATTATAGTCAAACTAATTTTTATAAAAAGAATAATACATAGCCCAGAAAATGAAAGCAAAAAATAGTTAAATGATAAAATTGAAATTTAGAAATATATATATATATATATATATATATATATAGAAAAGTTCTATAGAATACTTTTCTAATTGGAGTACTTGGAGTACATATACATTTTGCATTCAAAATTTTGCAAACTTTATTATTTTACAAAGTTTATTACATGAATATTACTACTTAATCGAAAATCTTGAAAATTTTGTATGTTTTGCTAACAAAATATTGCAAAACGAATTGTTCTGCACAACACATTTGGGTTGCAAAACATATATGTTCTGATTGCAAAACATAAAGGATTTTCAAGATGAACATATTGCAAAACATATATTATTTTTAAGATTGTCAATGAAATTATGATATTCGTATAACAAAGTTTGCAAAATAATAAATTTTAAAATATTTTGAATGCAAAACGTATATGTACTCCAAGTACTCCAATTAAATAGTACTCCATACAACTTTTCTATATATATATATATATATATATAAATATTGATAATGTTTTATTCAAATGAATTATATTTATAAATATTATAGTCAAACTAATTTTTATAAAAAGAATAATATAGAGCCCAAAAAATGAAAGCAAAAAATAGTTAAATGATAAAATTGAAATTTAGAAATATATATATACTATCTATATCTATATTTACTATACTATAATAAGCAAAAGGGGTATAATTTGTAATTTGGTTATCCTCATTCATAACCGTTAGATTTTCAACTCAAATAGATCATGACCGTTAGATCTAATAATACTAAAAGTTGGAGATCTAAAGTTCGAATCCCGCCAACAATATTTTAATATAAAATTAATACTAGATTATGTTATATAGAAGGTTTGATTCCCACCAACAGCATATTAATTTAGATTTAATATTAAAAATTTATTTATATACAAATGTCTAAAATTTGAATTCTCTCAACATATTAAAAGTAAAATTTGAATTCTCTCAACATATTAAAAGTAATATTTATAATATTATATATACTAAATGTTGTGCCCAAAATCTCCATGGGTTAGATTTAGGCCCATTGGGCTTAAGGATCCAATCCGTATGATTAATATGGGTTATGATTGAGGTCCCTTAAGTTAAATGGGGCTAAATAGCACGTGAAATGGATCTAGTCAGGTTCAGGTTCCCGAAAGACAGCTTCCTGTAGACAGCTTCCCGAGAAACAGGTTCCTGCAGACAGGTTCCTGAAAGACAGCTTCCTGTACGAGAACAGATTTATTCCAGCAGAATTCTAGTATGATTAAGCCTCCTATTCTTTAGGAGCAAGTCATGAACATCAACTCCTTATTGGAATGTATTCCTTGGGCGCAGATGATCCTTGAATACATCTAATAGGACGAGAACTTGTAAACATACTCCTAGTCGGACTAGAACTTGAGTTCTATTCGACTTAGGTCGCCTATTCGTGGCTGAAATCTGGAGAAAAGGAGTTCCCCACGAATTAGGAACCTAGTTTATTGCCGCCTAACCAGACTTCTAGTCTAAAAAGAACTACGTGAACTTGATCCCTATATAAGCAAGGGTACGTAGGCACCTTGAGAACACGGTTACAAGCCTTGCGAGACACCTATGAGATTCTTGCTAACACGGTTACAAGCCTTGCGAGACACCTATGAGATTCTTGCTAACACGGTTACAAGCCTTGCGAGACACCTATGAGATTCTTGCTAACACGGCTACAAGCCTCGCAATACACCTACGAGATTCTTGAGAACACACGACACAAGCCTCAAGGGAACTCGCGAGATTCTTGTAAACGCTCTCGAGCTCAGTTCAACCCCTACAAAAAACCTCCATTCTCCATAGATTAGTTGATCGTTAGCCTTTACAACTCACCATAAACCTCTCAAAAGTTGTTACGAAATCCACTCATCAACATTGGCGCTAGAAGGAGGGGAGAGTTATCATCTTAAGAGTGGAAAGATGGCAGGCAGTTCTGATAGCGAAGCAACACAATCTGTAGAGAAAGATCAAACCCCGAAAGCGAAGAAGATTACTCCTGCTGACGTCCTAGAGCATCTAAAGTCGATTGAAGAAAGGCTTACAACCCTCGAACAAATAACACCGAAGAAGAAGAAGAAGAAGTCGAAGTTAGCAGCTGGTAAGAAGGGTAAAAAAGCTAAGATTAATTCCAAGCAGTTAGGCGTCGATGAAGAAGAACGTGAAGAAAAGGCCGAGGAGGAGATCGAAGACCCAAAGAAAGATACTCAAGGTGAAGAAGATGGTGAACCGAAGGATAAACAACCTCCTGTTAAGGAACCTTCCATCGAGATAATTAAAGATGATTCAAGTTCAGTCGAGATCGCGAACGATTCGTGTATAGCAGATTCACAGGAAGTCGATGATAAAGATAAGGAAGCAAAGGATGGTGGAGCTGGTGATTTGAATGCTGAAGACATCGAGAAGATTCTAGTGAAACTCAAGGAAGAAAAGCAGTCAATAACAGGTGCGATGACCTCATCTCCATTCACCAAGAAGGTTAGAAAATCCCCGTTACCTAAATCCTATCGTATGTCAAACGAGTTTAAATTTGATGGCACTACGGATCCTGTGGAGTATCTGGGTCGTTTCAATACAGAGATGGATGTTTATCAAGTTAAGAAGCCAACAAGGTGTAGATTATTGGCTGCAACCCTTTATGGTGGAGCTCATCAGTGGTTTAAGAGGTTACCATCAGATTCTATAAATTCCTGGGAGAATATGGGGAAACTCTTCGTTACTCAGTTTAGAGCTTCCATCACTTTTGCACCCCCAACCAATACCTTGGCCAACATCAAACAGAGAGCAGATGAGACCTTGACAGAGTACCTCAAACGTTTCGATGCAGAGGTTCCTAGAGTTAAGAAAGCTCCTGACGAGGTCATTATGAGCTTCCTAATTGCTGGAGTAAGAGCTGGTTCAGACTTCTGGAAGGAGCTACAAGTACGTGAACCTGGTACACTAGCTGAATTCTATAAACAAGCTGAACTATATAAATGTGTGGAAGAATCCTTGTTGAAGTTGAGAGAAACAGAAGATCTTGGAGATGAAGCTAGTCACAAAGGAAGCAAGCGAGAGAGGTCTCCAAGCCCGCAAGCATATGTTATTGGGGATCGAGCTTCCTCCAAAAGAAGTAAAGCAAATTTGAAGACAAAGTGCGATAGTTATACCTCTTTGGTTGCTCCAGTGGACCACATCTTCACGGTTTATAGGAAAGAAGGAATATTTGTAAAGCCTGCACCTTTACCAATAGGAGCAAGGAAAGATCTAAAGAAATATTGTGACTTCCATGAGGATAATTGCCATGATACTTCCGAATGCAGAGCATTGAAAGACCAAATTGAGGAATTGATTAAAGCCGGGAAGCTCGCGGAATGGATAGCTCGAGGTGACCAGTAGTTGAAAGTTTGAGAGCTTCCTTAAAGTATAGTTGAGAGACCTTTATTTATATATGTATTTCCTTCTTAGAACTAGGGGTAGTGCATGTATACTTTCCTAGCAAGTAAACCTATTTCTTTCTAGTAGTTTTCAACGAAATTATGAGTAGTTCTTTTCCTTGTATTACGTCATACATTTAGCTTGTAAAACAAGGAACATACCTCATTCAATTCAGTGACCTACGAGAAATACCTCACAAGTAATCTCTTTAAGTATCTCTTGTTTCTTACAATGAGTTAGCTCGCGTAAGCTTAGAGGTACTGTATTGGGATATTTGTATAGAGGTTCATTCTCAGCATGTTTCGTAAGAAGATAAAGAAGAAAGGAGAAGACATGTTAAAGCTACAAGCAAGAATGATGTGAAGAGGTTATAGTATTTATTCGAGCGTTAAAGAAAATTCGACATAGTTGAAGATTTTGATGAAGAGTATCTACAAGAATATGATATGAGCATCTTGAAGAAAACACACAGTACTCAACTTCATGGATGAATATTCAACGACTTATTAGAAATTATCAAAGAATTGTGAAGCTTCTTGGAGTTAGTTCTTCATCAAAGATAACCTTCCCTGAAGAACTGGGGGGTAGTACAATTACAATTACTATAGCACATGGTACTTTGAAAGTTGAGGATTTCAAAATTTTGAGAATTCAGATCATGAACCTCACCATCAGGTCCAGGAAGCTCGTGATTTGATTCAGGAACCTCACGGCTAGGATGCAGTTTAGAAACCTCATAGCTCATATTTGGTTCAAGAACCTTGAGGATTGATTTGGTCTAGTATCTTGAAGAGCAGCATGCTTGCATCAGGAACACGTCAATGAGTTTTCAAATCTTAACGGAGGCTTCCACTTCACATCTGATCAGTCTACAGAAAGATCCAGGTGATTCCTCTCCTTTTATGCTTAGATATTCGTAGAAAACCTCCCAGGTACGCTTAGCAAACTCTTACTATACCTAAAGCATGCTTAAACATCTATGATATTGTGGTCGTATATGTGATAAAGCTATGATTATGTCTTGATTATGTTTCCTTGATATTAATTTACCTGTAGCTTATAGGTTCCATGTATTTACCTTTAATTAACAGGTTCTATGTTTCTCACCTGAAGCTCATAGGTAGTAGCTTCCAGGTCTAGTTGTATTTATATGTGTCTAGTAGATTACTCGTTATTCTCTTGTAACTGACATCTTGCAGGTTCATTGATATATACCTGAAGTTGGTGTGTAACAGCTTCCAGGTTCATTGACATTTGTTAGAAGCCAATTGTTAGATTTTGATTAGCAGCTTCCTACTTGAAGTTCCCAGCCAGCCGATACCTGAATAGAAGAGAGTGTACTTATAGCAAGAGCTCCATGCCTTTAGAGGATTAATCTAGTGCCCTTATGGATTCTCTTTGTGCTCCATTCAAGGATTCACTTAGAGCCCAGAAGGATTCACTAGGTTCCCCGAGAATTTTTCATGTATTCACCCAGTGCCCTTATGTATTGTCTATGTGCCCGTATAGGTTCACATAGAGCCCAGAAAGATTCACTTTGAAAGCCCTGTCAGCTACAGGCACTCGATAGCTAGAAAAGACTTGCAAGCACGAGAGATTCACATCGAAAAGCCCTATGAATCGTAGGCACAATTCAAAAGTCCCATAAGCATGTGGACACCTAGTTAAAGGTTTTGGGAACCTAATCATGGGTAACCTAACCTAGAGTTTGATTGTACCTGAAAAGCCTTTAAAGGGATTCACCTTGTGCCCATACGGATTCACTTGGTGCCCCTAGAGTTTAAAATAATTCATCATGTGCCCTATAGATTCTCTTTGTGCCCTCTTCAGGATTCACTTAGAGCCTATAAAGATTCACTTGATGCCACAAAGGAATTCACTTAGTGCCCAACCGGATTCTCTTCGTGCTCTTGACATGATTCACCTAGAGCCCGGATGGATTCACTTCGTGCTCCCTGAAGCGAAAAAGGATTCATTTGATGCCCAGTCGAATTCTTTAAGTGCCCTTCTCAGGATTCACTTAAGGCTCAACTGGATTCGTCTTATGCCCTGTCAAGGATTCACTTAGCGCCCAATTGAATTCTCTAAGTGCCCTTTTCAGGATTCACCTAGAGCTCAATTGGATTCGCCTTGTGCCCTCATCAAAGCGATACAAAGATGAATACTCCCACTTATAAAGCTTGTATATGATTGAAATAGGTACCGTACTACTAACAATTTCTTGATAAAGCAGCTTGCAGCATCCTTGATGATCATCAGAAGCTTCCAGTTAATAGCTTCCGGCTTCTAGTTTTTAACCCATAGTTTATAAGCTACAGCTTTCAGTCAACCGCTTCAACAAGCTATAGGAGGTTCACGCATCATGACGGCTCGGGGGGTATCTCAATTCCCCTACGTTTGCATAGAGAAGAGCTTCCATCTTCCAGGTTCAATAACAGAATCTCGATCTAAACCGGCACAATGAAGCACAGATAAGTTCTACTTTCATGCCTTTATATCCTTAACTATCATGCACATTTCCTGTTAATGAGAGCTTATATTCTGTCATGCTTAGATACATGTAGCTTTTAATGCGTATATTCCATGATCTTTAGAAATGAAATTTATGTGAACTTGTACTTAGGATGTTGTCATGCCCTATAGGTTTGCAGTTTACGTAACATATATGCTTAATTTATGATCTCGAACGTGTTAGTTGAATCAGTCAAGTAGATAATTGATATGCCACTTGAGAAGGTAGCAACATATATAACGTAAATAATCATTCATACTTGCATACATGCATCACTTGTATGTGAGCTCTTCAGCTCGTATTACTAACCTATTTTTTCTAGTTTTCTTGGTGTTGTACCCAAAATCACCATGGGCTAGATTTAAGACCTATTAAGTCATAGGTTCCAATCAACAAGTATTGTATGAGCGAGGAGATAGATCTAGCGAGATATGAAGACCTAACATGGAGAAATGAGCATTAGTTGAGAAGACAGTCAAGAGATTATGAGTATCAAGACGTTCCTGATGAACCAGTAGCTGAGCAGATTACGAATGAACCAGTTTCCTCCCCGCAGAAGAGCCCGAATTAGCCTAGCAACAGCAATGAGAACAACAAGAAGTACATGGGAACTACAGAAACGCTCCCGAGACTAACAAATTTGTTATTTGTGCAGGTACAGTTTCCTGTAGAGAGGTTCCTGAGAACCAGGTTCTGAGATAGAGGTTCGTGAGAACCAGGTTTCTGAGCATAGACATCAGAGATATCAAGAAGCCAGCTAGAGAGACGCAGAATCATCATTGGAAAGTACTCCTAGGACGCAGCTGATCCTAGAGTACCTCTGATAGACAGACATTAGATAGTCAAATGAAAAGAAGCTTATCAGATGAAGTAGCCTCTCGAGCAATCAAGTTATGATTTTCCAGGTTAACCTCGTGCCCTTTTTAAGGATTCATCCAGTGCCCTATTGGATTCGTTTTGTGCCCTCAGCATAGGTTCACATAACGCCCAATTAGGTTCACTTGATGCCCTTATTTGGATTCACATGGTTCCCTTGACAATCTTACGATTCACCTTGTCCCTTTTAAGGATTCATTTAGTGCCCTATTGGATTCGTTTTGTGCCCTCAGCATAGGTTCACATAACGCCCAATTAGGTTCACTTTATGCCCTTATTTGGATTCACGTGGTTCCCTTGACATTCTTAAGGTTCACTTAGTGCCCAATTAGATTCGCTTTGTGCCCTTGTCAAAGGATTCACTCAGCGCCTAATTGGATTCACTTTGTGCCCTTGTCACGATTCAAACAAGAAGACAAAGACCCGCATGGTTCACTCAGAAGAAACATGGGAGCACTGAAGGGATTGGATCTTAAAATATCAAGCTATTTAGGTTCCTCTCGCATCCTATGACTTCGAGGAACCGGGGGGTACTTGTTGTGCCCAAAATCTCCATGGGTTAGATTTAGGTCCATTGGGCTTAAGGATCCAATCCGTATGATTAATATGGGTTATGATTGAGGTCCCTTAAGTTAAATGGGGCTAAATAGCACGTGAAATGGATCTAGACAGGTTCAGGTTCCCGAAAGACAGCTTCCTGTAGACAGCTTCCCGAGAAACAGGTTCCTGCAGACAGGTTCCTGAAAGACAGCTTCCTGTACGAGAACAGATTTATTCCAGCAGAATTCTAGTATGATTAAGCCTCCTATTCTTTAGGAGCAAGTCATGAACATCAACTCCTTATTGGAATGTATTCCTTGGGCGCAGATGATCCTTGAATACATCTAATAGGACGAGAACTTGTAAACATACTCCTAGTCGGACTAGAACTTGAGTTCTATTCGACTTAGGTCGCCTATTCGTGGCTGAAATCTGGAGAAAAGGAGTTCCCCACGAATTAGGAACCTAGTTTATTGCCGCCTAACCAGACTTCTAGTCTAAAAAGAACTACGTGAACTTGATCCCTATATAAGCAAGGGTACGTAGGCACCTTGAGAACACGGTTACAAGCCTTGCGAGACACCTATGAGATTCTTGCTAACACGGTTACAAGCCTTGCGAGACACCTATGAGATTCTTGCTAACACGGTTACAAGCCTTGCGAGACACCTATGAGATTCTTGCTAACACGGCTACAAGCCTCGCAATACACCTACGAGATTCTTGAGAACACACGACACAAGCCTCAAGGGAACTCGCGAGATTCTTGTAAACGCTCTCGAGCTCAGTTCAACCCCTACAAAAAACCTCCATTCTCCATAGATTAGTTGATCGTTAGCCTTTACAACTCACCATAAACCTCTCAAAAGTTGTTACGAAATCCACTCATCAACACTAAACTATAAGTAAATTAAAAAAAATTAAAAGTAACCCGTGCTTTGCACGGGCTATAAGGGGTGAAGGCCCAAAATAATCAAAAATAAATACTGTTTGCCCAAAATACTGAACTCCAAATATTTGGCCCTAAATACCGACTAGTCACGGTGTTTCGTGTACCGTATTAGCTTAATACGGAACATCGTCCACCGTATTAGCTTAATACGGAACACCGTCCACCGTAATAGAGCTAGATACGGAACACTGTCCACCGTAATAGGACCATATACGGAACATCGTCTGGCGTGATACATATATTACGTAGCATTTGAGTGGTACAGAGGAGGGGAAAAGCAATCAACATCACACACATCTATAATCTATTTCTTTTTACCCAAAACTCAACCTTTCCTTTTCTATTGCTGTTGAAGTCACCACCGACTCCTATCTCTTTTAAAAATTATGCAGCCAAACTAGATTTTGGCTTGTGGAATGAAATTGCTTCAAAAATATGCAAGCAAGTTCAGAATCTTCGAGCTTCTTTTTGTTGAGAAAGCGACCTCCAGATCCTCTAGCCCTCTTCAGTGCATGAAGATGCCTCGACTCATGGAGATATGGCTGTACGATTTGTGAACAAAATTAGTGAAGGAATAATTTATTGGTTGTCAAAGATTGAACATGAGTATTTCGACAAAAGCAAGTTGAAAAGTGGTTACGCTCCTGGGTGAAATACACTTATGGACTCACCTTTCGGTTTTTTATGAGTTTTTTCTGAGCCTCAAGCTTGGCATGGTACTCTCTCCGCCTTAGAACCGCCCCTGCGGGGCCAGGGAAAACATATGAGAAAATAGAAAAGAGATAGGGGAGAGACAGTAAACAGTACCGGTTACGCTACACTCAATAGCGTGTTATGTAGTTAATACGGAACACGAGCTTCCGTATCCCGTCAGTAAATAAGGCCATATTCCCGCTTTTCAGTATTTTTGGCAAAATATCTCCAAAAATGATTATTTTGGTAATTTTCCCGGCTATAAGCTAGTATTATTAATTGTTAAAACACTATCGTTAAAAATACTATCAAACATGTATTAAAATATTTTATTATCTTCTATAATTTATTTTCCTACTATTTAAAATAGATATATGAAAATATGGGTAATAAAACAAAAAATATTAAAAAAATATATTCGTTCATCACACGAGTAATAAGCTATATAGTAAAAAATTACACAAAATTTGAAAAACAGTTATAATATTGAAAAATTTGTATGCACGGTTATAGGGTTATAGGCTAGCATATATAAATATATAATATTTATTTTAATACCTAGCCATACGCGTGTTATATGACTTATATCCTAAGGCCATGTTTGTTTCGCGGGATTATAATCCAAGGATTATAGTCCATACATTATAATCCTTTAAATTTAATCCCAAGGATTATAATCCTTTAAATTATCCAATATCATGTTTGTTTAGAAGGATTAAATGGAGGATTGGACTATGATTCTTTAAATTTTTATCCTATGTTTGTTTTGAGGGATAGGATTGGACTATTATCCTTTAAAATTGTTAATCCCATGTTTGTTTGATATAGGATTATAGTGAAGGGATATAATCCTTTAAAAAAATGATTTGTTAGAGGAGATTATGTAATACCTCCTTCAACCAAGTATTAATGGGGATTATAATCCTATCCCTTCTAATCCAACGAAACAAACAAAGAATTAATATTTTAAAGAACTATTATCCTTTTGTTAATCCTTAATATGTTTTTACGAAACAAACACGGAATTAAATATTTTAAACGATTATAATACTATCCTCCACCTAATCCCAGGCCTAAATTCCTTACCTGTTCACCTAATCCCAGGCCTAAATTCCTTACCTGTTCTGTGACTTACGACCAAAATTGAAAACTCCACCCCCACCCCTCAGGCCGACGGTCCTCAGTCGTCACTACTCACTCGTCTGTCCTCCACGGCTCCAAATTCTTTTTCTAATTTAAGGTTGGTTACTTGGTTATTATATTCCTCTAATCCTCTTCTAATTTGTATCTATATGCCTGCTAGATTTTTGAATCTTAATTCTTTATTAGAGAATCATAGATTCAATTTTAATGTTTTTCTTTATTTTCTTTTCTTAATTCGTTAATAGGTTTTGTTATCTAGCTAGATTTCTTAATTTGCTTCTTTGATTTCTTAATTAATGATATCTTAATCCTTGTGGGGGTGGGGCGAACCGTGAATGCCCCAATTGCTCGCACTACATTGATAACAGTGATGTAAGTTAATTATTTTTTTTCCTGTGCGTGCACTGTCCAGTATATCTGTGTACCATTGTTCGCGATCATTGTTTAGTATAATTAACCTAAATTAGAGCACATTTGGACATGATAGTTGCATCCTTGCCTCTTATTAGGGTCACTTTTTGTCAATAATGCTATGCTTACTGGTCCAACATATAGTAATTAGTTGTATCATTATTTGTACTCTGAGAAAGAAGAATTGGGAATTATATGATCCTGTGATTTATAAGACAGAGAGCTCTGTGACCTTTGTCAATGCCCTGCATTAGGAATCCTCTGTTTTCTTTTTGACTATAAATTATAAATACTTGTACTAGCAAGGTCCAAGTAGTTTAACTTAATTGTTTTTCTGTTCCTTACTGTGAATTCTAGTGACATGCAACACTTGCAACACTTGGGAAACAATATAACTGTACACTGCATGATATGTACCCAACTAGACCCTTCACTGCATATTTTTCGTCAAGTGCACACAGATGATAAATGTACAAGTCTGATGTATCTGCTCAGATGATAAATGTACAAGTCTGATAATAAATGTACACCATTGGGTTGAAATTTTAATGCTTTTACCCAAATTTTTTTTTTTTCAAATTGGGCGTTATATATTGTTCTTAACAAATCCTTTTCTATTTCTCTCATAGGGTTTTGTGAGGCGGAGAGAATGAGGCACATTTATATTGAGGAGCCGTATGGGCCTGAAGCAATTTGTTTCTATGAATATGTTTTTGGTGCTAAGGTGATCAATAAAGCGACCAAAAGAATAAATACGAACAGGGGCACTACTAGATTCGTATCCAGTGAACTTCAATTCGGTCCCAATTGTATCACCGTCTCTGAATGGAATCCAAATTCTGACGTGTAATTGTTCACCCTTTAATTGTTCTCATTCATTTGACTATACATATTTATTGTTAATCATGACTTTGTCTTATATTTTATTATTTATTAGGGTTGATGAGAGTAATTGTACTATTGGTGCTAAGACTCCAACCATTATATGGTTGGATATGAAAGACATTGACCCTGTTGTTACTAGAGCTAAGAAGCTTGACATTGTTATAGACGAAGAAGACCTCAGTACCTCTTCTTATGGGCGTCTCGCAAAGATAGAGGATCCGTATGGTATCATATGGATGGTCCGTTCAGTGCTACTAGACTCCTCAAAGGATATTAAGGTTTTTTCTTTCCTTCTTAAAACCACATTTGTTTTTGTTTTTGTTTTATTTCCTTCGTTTTCTTTTTTCTTTATTGTTTTCTTTAGCTATGCATAGCTTTTTGTCTTTTGTTTTGACATGTTTGATATTTGAAATACTACAATTTGAGAGTGTTTTTACCAAAATAACATTATTTGACAATAATTTTTTTATAACTTAAGATTCCAAAATAATTCGGATCTTGTGTATTGCTCAATGCTTAGGTTTTTCTTTTTTTCCCATTTGATATAACATACCACATGTGGCATATATATCATGTGGATATAAATATATATCATGTGTGTGTATTAATATATGGGTGTATGTATGATGAATGGTGATTGTGAAATTAGGACGCAAAGCAGGGTCATGAAGTCGAAGAGGCTGAGAAGGTGACAATCTGGGAGAAGCAGCAGCAAATTTACGTGAAGCAGCCAAATGGACACAAAGCCATAAATTTCTGTAAATCAGTATTTGGTGCGAAGGAGGTGACCAGTAATGAACAAACAAAGATGGTCAATGAGAAGGCCAACACGTCTCTGGTCATTTCTGAACTGAACTTTGGTCATAAAAGTATCATCGTCTCTGAAGTCGATGACGATTCTTCTTTGTAATTAACCTCTCCTAGTGTTTGTTTTCACCCATGCATGCACACGAGCACACACAAAATCTCATGAGTTTATATCTTATATGCAGCATTGACAAGAATGCTGGAAGTGGTGTTAGGACTCCAGACTATATATATGTGGAGTTAGAACATAGTCCTAGCACCGTTGGAGTTGCTTTGTGCCTTGGTGCCCGTTGTGACATCGTAGATACAGATGTTGGCTATCTCATAAAGATCATCGACCCATTTGGTAACACATGGCTGGCCCGCTCTCGTGCTTAGCCCCCAGCTGCCGCGAAACGTTACTGATGTGTTTGATATCTGATCTCCAATGTAATGAACTTAATGTAATGAACTGCCCAAAAAATATTGAATGATGTCAAGTTTTGAGTAGATCAGTTGTTTGCTGTATGAATTTCAATGTTTTAGGAATGTGTGTAAACTCAAGAAATTATGAAAGATACAGCATAGTTGGCAATTGGCATCATAACTAGATACACCGGGAAAAAAACTTTAGAAAATGGGGGTTAATGGATATCGCAAAAGTTGTCTATTTACCAACTCAAATACTAAAACCGATCAAGCTGCTTAATCTATTATATATATATATAAAATACTGCAACATAGGGGTTTGATGAGTCAATTTATTCCAGATCAGCTCCACTTAGTATGCCATGTTAGTGCCACTTCACTTCCACATCAGCTTTAAATAACATTTGCTCTGTATTTGCATATTATCTGCTCCTTTCCTCTACTTCTAACCCCCAGCCTCTATCCGTCAAATCCATGTGGGTAAGTACAATTGGCAGCTTTTTGTAATCTCATCTTCTTGGACCAATTTACCTTTTGCATCAGAAACGGAGGTAGACTACTGTATCAAACGTGTAGTCACATTACTTGTTTGATAGAATGTGTAAATGAATGGGGTTTTGTCAGTGATTTTTTTTTAATAAAAAATTGAGGGAATTTAATTCATGCAATATACTCAATATACTTGCTTGTGGAAGCTTTCAAATTGATGGTGAAATAATTATTTTGATGGTAAAACAATTATTCGTAGTTGCTCTCCGGATATAGATTACATAACAGCTCTTGCAGAAAAATGAGGGTCAAGGGCCAAGTTTTCCGATGAACCGCAATAAGTGCAATAGTTTTTCATCTTCCGGGGCTTCTATAGATTGTTAAAAATTAAATTATGTGATTTTGTTGTTTGTTTGACAAAGTCGAAAATCTTTCCTCAAGGTGTTGTTTTACACCCTCTATTTTGTTCATTTGATTGCTTATCGTGATTATATTGTTTGTTGCTTGGTTCTTAATTTTTATTTGCTCAAAAAGTCGCTAAATGTTTGATAGAATGTCTTTAGTAACAAATGCAGTCAGTTATTTGGTTATAGTCAATACCTCATCTCCTAAAATGTGCACGTGTATGTACATATATATATTATCGGTTTATTGCTGCAACTCTTCGGTGCTTCTGACCTTTCCTGTTGCTCGAACTAAAAGAACTAATATAGATACAACTTAATAGAGAATATGTCATTCAATATTGCCCTTATCCATATTGTGTTTGTATACTGATATCTTTAAAACAATTCTATTCTTTTTGATGATTTTGTGTCATGGTACATATGTTCATTCTACCTAACATATCCTCCTGATTCTCACTTGAAAACTATTCTCTTAACAACTAATGAACAGGCCTACTCAACTACTCTAATGGTGGAGCTGTATAAAGTTACAAAGCTACCTCCTCAGGTATATTTCTTTATTTGTAAACAATAGTTTCCTTCTCCATCACCTTTTACATGATCCTTTTTCAAGTTTTTTGGTCTTTTTGTCTTGTGAATTACTCCTTTTGGATCGATCACATCCTTGCCTTTTGCTCATGTCTTTAATTCGAGTCGTGTTTTGTTTGCTAAGCAAATAATAGCTGACTAAAACTGAAAGTCAAGGGGTTTATTGTTATAAGGATAGTTGCCAGTGAGTATAGTTAATATTGTAAATTCTTTTTGAAATATATGTTATTGTTTGAGGTTTAGCTCCCATGGACTTGAGCTTCACAAGGCTTGCATTTATCATGAGCTTCACAAGGTTTGCATTTAGTTATAAATTAATAAGAGGACTAGCAATTGAGAGATTTGTTGAGGTGTTTAGGATTCTAATAATACAGATCAATTGTATCAAAGCTTGAAATCATCTTCCTTAAAGCTAATAAAGCTTTCTAAGAAGAAACTGATTGTTCAAAAGGAATTACGTAACAATAAAATGGATGCTGTGCAAGGGCTTCAGATGGCGCAAAAGGACCCACGTAAATAAAATATGTTTGTAACTGCGGTAAGGGCAGGAAAGGGAGTAACATCTAACACGGGGCAAGAAAGAAAATAGCAACATAAGGTTAAACAAGTTTAAAAAATGGATAGTATAAGTAAAGAGAAGAGGGGAAAAGCAGATTATGTATATGTGAGTTGAGTTTTGCCCTCAACTGGGTATCAAGAGTCCTAGACCACTCGAAGTGCCTACTTATCCATTGTTTTTCCTTTGTTATGTTTTGTATTATCGTCTTATTCCAGTATTTAATCAATCAGGCCTCACTTTGAATTTGGTATCGAACATCTTTAGTATCTTCACGTCGGTTATTGGTTCATAGATTTGTTGCATGCTTTTGCTTATAACTTAAAAAATGCGTGCTACAAAGTTAAATTGGCCAAGGCTAAAAGTTATATAATCTTATATCATATATATGGTCTCTCGTAGTTAGAAAGAAATGGCTCATGCACATTTTTGCATAGGAAAATTAGATGCACAAATAACTTTATGGTCTTCAAATCAAGATTCATGGCACCATAATTGTAAACCACTGAAAAAAATTATCCCCGAGCAATTCTTAATATAAGAAGAATCCAGTCATTTTATATTCATGCTGTCCGACTTAGAAACCTGAAACGTGATCAGAAATATACCAACTGAAGTGAATAGCTGCCCAAGTATCAAGAACTGATTAAATTCTTACCTTGAGCAATTCCTGATGAGTCACGTTTGGTAAAATTATGGCTGCTTGTATACGGTAAAGGGATTTGTGTTAACATTCAAAGTTAGAGAAGTATTTGCCTTGAATGTATTAGAAATATCATGAGAGAGAGATTTATATTGGTTAGGAATAATTTATATATTTATAAATACATAATCATTTAAATAACTTCATTTATACGATAATTTATATTTTATAATTTGATAATTGTTTCACTAATATCTGCCATTCAATAAGGTGGGGGACGGGCAGTAAGCTTTCAATAGTGCCAAAATTTATGTTTATTGTTAGTTGTTTTTCCATTATTGAGTAATAAAAACATTGGTAATGGTCATCACAATTCACATGTTCATGAGGTGATAAAGTTGTAGCAAATGAGGACAATGGTGGTGTGGACCTTCAAGCAAGCTAAGTTCACATGCAAGTTCCGCATTTCATTCAGACATCAAATTTTATAAGGGGGTATGGACTTATGGTTGGTGATATTGCTACTTATTTTCTGACAAAAAACTGAAACCAAAATCCAATAAAGAATAACAATTAAATTCAGAAAGGTTTTTTTTTTTTTTGACTGCAAGAAGGAGACAAATTGTTACATATAGATGTACAACCATTTCTACATTACATTATTATTTTATATTAATTCAGACAAGGCTATCACACAGGTGTACATCTAGCCTTTATGTCCCTTATTTTGCATTTTTTTGATATTAATTCAGAGGAGTTAACTGATATATATTTAACATCTAGCACGTAGAAATTATTCAACCAATGGAAAGACAAAGAAGGGTAGAACAGATAGTGAGATCTCAAGAACCAGGATCTAAAATCATCATTTTCTGTTCTACTACGACATTGTGTGATCTGCTTTCAAGGAATTTAGGTCGCCAGTTTGGAGCTGCAGCTATTCATGGATATTTAAATCAGAGTGAGAGAGACGATGTATTGAACCAGTTCCGCACAGGTAGTTGTCCAATTCTGGTCGCTACTGATGTTGAAGCTCGTGGATTGGACGTCAAAGATTCGAGGTTTGGTTCCTCTGTCACTTTTTCTTGTGAATTATTGCTTGATTTTTTGTTATTTGCTCCGAAAGACGCTAAATGTTTGATAGAATGTCTTGAATAGCTGCCCAAGTATCAAGAACCGATTACATTATTATTTTATATATCTACATTACATATAGATGGACAACCATTTCTACATTACATTATTATTTTATATATCTACATAATAGAATGGGTGCTGTACAATTAATATACAATTAATATATATCTACATTACAATTAATATACCAGTTGAATTTTTTTCCCCCGATTCTATGTATTATGTATATGTATATTACACTTTTTAATAATCAATCCATTTTCCGTGACCTTGACTTTTGTAAGTTATTGTTTAAATCAATAGGATGGATGGTTAGATTAGTGGCTTAACAACCTGTCGGCTGCTTTAAAATTGCCAAATACTGTAGATCATAGCTTCAATCAGGTAGGAATATGTCGATTGCAACAACTGATTATGATCGTGCACAAAATTAGTTACAAACTGTTTTGAGTGTATAAATTTTACATAGAGTTGTCGTAACCAATGTTGTTAAAGGCGAGAGGCGCACCAAGGCGCCAGACCCTCCTGGAGCCTAGGCGACGAGGCGCGAGGCCTCGCCTCGCGCCTCATCGAAGTGAGGCACTTGGTCAAACTCGGTGGAAAATCGGTCAAACTCGGTCAAAATTGGTCAAACTCGGTCAAAATTGGTCAAAATCAGTAGACAATTGGTCAAAATCAGTAGACAATTGGTCAAAATCAGTGGAATATCAGTCAAGAACAGTTAAAATCAGTCAAAAGCAGTGGAAAATCAGTCAAAATCACTCGCAAACAGTCCAAATCAGTCAAAAATAGGCTAAAAGTGCGCCTCTTGCGCCTCACTGCGCCTCGTGCCTCGCTGCGCCTCGCGCCTCGGGTGTAGAGGCGCGCGCCTCATTGAAGTCGATGCGCCTCGGTCAAGTCGAGGCACTAAATGTACGCCTCGCTGCGCCTCGCTGCGCCTCGTGCGCCTAGGCGCGCCTTTAACAACACTGGTCGTAACTGAAGGAATTTTGGAACAATGAAGATTATCAAGTCAGATGGTTAATATTTGCCGATCAAAGTGACTCTAAAGCTACTCTAATATACATTAACCTTGTCCTGCACACTCATTTTCTAAGTGTCCTGACTCCCTGCGTAACTCTTGGTCATGATATTTAAGTATCTTCTCGAGCTGCATCTTGGGGTGAGCTGTTGAATGCTATGTACTTCGTTAAATTTTAAATGTACCTCTAGCCCCCCCTCCCCCCGTTTCATTTATCTAAATCTATATTATTATGGCCTAATCCAGGAGATATCAATGTTGGTGATTGTATATACTTTCCTATCACTCTAATTTATATTTCAAGAATTCATGTTTTGAAAATTTTCTATCAGGCTTAATCAGCCATAGCCTCAGTATTACTTAATACAGTTATGCATCATTATTTTGGATATTTTCAATAAACCCTTCATATTTAAATTGTTGTTTCTTGTATTACGCATCTGTATGCATCTTTGCATTTTTCCAGTTTATTTGCTCTCATATTATATTTGTGAAAAAAGATTCAACCCTTTTTCATATTACGAGTCTTAACCTGACACAGCAAATTCAGGCTCTCACTGTTTATCATATTGTTGCTGTCAATGTTATTCAACTTTTTACTATATCTTGAGTACTCATAGAGATGCCTGTTGCAGTACCGGAAAAGATAAATGGTTGTGCTAAAGCCTATTAAAAAGGAATAATATATTGATTTCATTGTTGATATTGTAAAAGTCTGAGAAACATATACTCATTTTTTGGTTGCAGACTTGCAGGTACGTAGAATTTGGTCATTGATATGCCGCGTTAAAAATATTTTTTGTACCTGCATCTTGGAGTGGGCTGTTGGATGCTATATAATTTGTAAAAATTTTAGATTTAACTATGGCCCTAAGCTTTGTGTTTACATCTGTGAAATTCTTCTCGCCCTCAATCCCCTGGGTTTAAAACCATTTGCATTCATTGTTTCTTAAGACCACGACACTATTTATTTTGTGTGAACCTTCTGCTTATTAGTTGTTTAAGCTTTAGTTTGATTGCAACAGAGTGGGGGAAGGGAACTAATATCAGGTTTGTCAGCCTATTTGGTATTTGGTTTTTGCAGTAAAAAAAAACCTAACAGTTATTGGCATTCTTAATTGAAAAACGTTTAGTGGTATGTTATTTCACCGCAATTTGAATTACTTTCTTGTATGGATCACTAATCTAATAGGAGAGGAACTGTAGGGTTGCCGGTGTTTATCTCTACCAATGAACTACCACTTATAAACGTGGATAATACTGTACAATGTGGAGCCTTTGATTCTAATCATATATAATCATGTATACGATCGTATCATTTTGGCTCAGTCATTTCCATGGCATTACGGAAGGGCCTTAAGCATGTGCCACATAATACTCCAAAGATACTGGCTACAAGTTTTAAATCTTTCTTGCTCCCTGGTACATAATGTTCTAAATCCGGATCTAGAGCTTGCCCACGGGCTATAAAGCTAGTTCTATATATGTACTACCAAACCACCATAGCTTGGCCAAATTTTAGAATGAGAAGTCATCAAGTTTGGCCATGACTCTAATTTAACAGCATCAGTTTCTTCATGATACTCCAATCCAACGAGGTCTACTGCCCATTCTTTTACACCAACTGCCCATTAATCTCATAAGAGAAATGTTCTGTGTTTTGATTGAAAAAATGATATGTTCCCGCTGGAAGATGTTTTGGTATAAGGGTAAATCTTAGGCGACACCCTTGGACACTGCAGATTCATTATTAGTTGCTGCCTTATTGGCTTAATTCTGAATTTCTGGTGAACAAAAGTATTCATACTATTACAATTTTAATCATGTATTTATCATATTATTTTGAGGAAATCTTTAACTTCGTATCTTTTTAATTATCATTCTTTATGTTGTTAAAAAAAAATTGTGATTAAAAAGTTTAAAATAAAATAGTAAAATTCGTGTGCGAAGCACAAACATAGATCATTGTTTTTTGTTTGTTATAAAGTGCTAGGATTGCACGAAAAAATATTATTGAAGGTCAACATATTATAGTTTATTTCTTACAACACAATCGATAATTATTATTATTGAGGGTCATCTCAGTTCTCATGATATATTAAATCACAGGCAGATTTATATATATAGATTTCCCTTTGAGTATTTTCTTTTTTAATCTCTTGAGAACTACTCAGGAAAATCCGAGTTGAAATTTTTTGTTCTCATAAATTCTCTCTATCATGAGTTTGGAGAAGGTGACGAACTGACGAGAATGAAACACATATATCTCCCATGGCACATATATCTCCCATGGCAGAGAGTCAGAGACCCTTTAGCTACAAAATGTACGTGGCAAACGATATAGATAATATGTAAAATATTAAACACTCCAATGCATCAAAACCTTTAGCAAAAATTATAGATAATCAATTTTCATTGGTCATTTTTGCCAAACATATATTCCCCCTAGCAAAAATATACACAATTTGTATTATAGCTAACATCATTGGAGTTTCCCCCATTCTCCTTATGTAAAATTTTAGCTATTTCATATTTTAAAATTTTTTAGCCAATCAATATAGATATACGAAGACTTTTTAATGAGAATATTATTGGATTTATGAATAAATTTTCCTAATAGAAGTATAATTAACTTATATAAAAAATATATAATTTGAGAAGATCATAAAAGATTTCACCATCGTCCTTGTACTCTACTTCCAATAAATTATTTAATTATATGTATAATTTATATATTCAAGCACCTATTCTATTTCCAATAGAACTTTTAATTATATGTTTTTTTATAAATTCAAACTATTATTCTCTATAAATTCGAACTCATATTCTACATCCAATAGAACTTTTAATCATATATGACGACATATAAATACATATTCTACTTTCAATAGAAATTCTAATTATATGTCTTCATTACAAATTTGAACTCTTATCCGCTATAAATTCGAACACTTACTTCTAATATGTTAAAAAATATTTTTATATTTATTAGTGTTTAAAATCCTATAATTCCTTAAAAAAAAAAACAGAAAAATAAATTGAGAACATCTAAGAAACGTTAATTTTAGAAAATCGTAAAAGATATCACCACTGTCTTTGTATTCTACTTCCAATAAAATATTTAATTATATGTCTCCTTTATAAATTCAAACACCTATTCTACTTTCAATAGAACTTTTAATTATATGTTTTTTCTACAAATTCCAACTCTTGCTCTCTATAAATTTGAACTCATATTCTACTTTCTATATAACTTTTAATCATATGCCTTATAAATACATATTCTACTTCCAATAGAACTTCTAATTATATGTGTTCCTATAAATTCGAACTCTTCTACTCTATAAATTCGAACACTTATTCTACTTCTATTATGTTAAAAGATATTTTTATATTTATAAGTGTTTAAAATCCTAAAATTCTAAAAAATTAGAAAAATAGATTGAAATTATCTTAGAGCTTTTAATTAAAAAGTGTAATCGGCTAATTATCATTAACTAGTCGATAAAGCCGCGCTTCGCGACGGCGTTACAATATTTTTAAAAAAATTTAATACATTTGCGTTATATTATAATATTAATATTAAATTTTAATAATTAAATAGTCTTCTTTAATGAATCGATTTCTTGTTAAACACGATTCTTTCGATTGAGTCATTTTCTCATTAAAACCGAAATCCTAACTTTAACATATATTATAAAGACTTACATAATAATTTTTATTCATAAAATAGAACCGTAAAAAATAAAAAAAAATTATGACATCGAACAGTATCAAATTCTAATAGCTAATACAATCTATTCTAGTGAGCCGTCTTCCCTTTAAATACGTTTCGAGCCGCTCTTATTTGGAACGGAAATTCTAACTTCATTATATAAAGAGAGTAAATTCCAATTTTTATATTCTTTAAACTTTCTAATATTTATGGAATTTTAAAAGATGAAAATACGTCTTATATTTTCTTTATATTATAGATATTCATGTATTTATTTACAGCTTCCGCATAGTAATGTCTTTCTGTTATGTTAACATATAAAAAATAAACGAAAACTTTTCGTTACGGGAATAATATTAAACTTATGAATATATTTTTCTAATGCAAGTATAATTAACTTGTATAAAAAAAGTTAAAATAAAGGATTTCTAGGAAAAAAGATATATAGTTTTAAAAAATCGTATAAGACGTCTCCACCGTCCTCGTATTCTACTTCCAATAAACATTTTATTTTATGTACTCCTTATATATTCAAACATATTTTATAAGGTCTTCTCTAATGAACCGCTTTCTCGTTAAATATGGTACTTAACTTTTACATATATCACTTGTATGATAATGTTTATTCATAAAAATCATATCCTAAAAATAAAATAAAATTTAAAACATCAATATGATATTTTAATAGCTAATACAATCTTTTATAGTGAGTCGTCTTCCCGTTAAACACGTTTCGAGCCGCTCTCGTTTGGGATTGAAATTTCAACTTCATTACATATTATTGATGAATATTATCTTACACAAAACTTTCTTCCTTAAAATCAAAACCTAAACAATAGAGTGAATTCCAATTTTTAATTTCTCTAGACTTTCTAAAATTATGGAGTTTTAGAACATGAAAACACATCTTATTTTCTCTTTATATTATGGAACTCTTGTATTTATTTTATTCAAACATCTTTTATACGGTCTTCTCTAAAATGAACCGCTTTCTCGTTAAACATGGTTATTACTATTGATCCGCTCTCTCGTTAAGACCAAAAACCTAACTTTTACATATATCACTTGTATGATAATATGTATTGATCCGCTCTCTCGTTAAGACCAAAAACCTAATTTTTACATATATCCTAAAAATAAAATAAAATTTATAACATTAATATGATACTTTAATAGCTAATACAATCTTTTATAGTGAACCGTCTTCCCGTTAAATACGTTTCGAGCCGCTCTCGTTTGGGATCGAAATTCCAACTTCAGTACATATTATTGATGATACTTATCTTACACAACAACTGTTTTCTTTAAAATCAAAACCTAAAAAATAGAGTGAATTACAATTTATA
Source organism: Kitagawia praeruptora (assembly GCA_037693485.1). Taxonomy (NCBI): domain Eukaryota; kingdom Viridiplantae; phylum Streptophyta; class Magnoliopsida; order Apiales; family Apiaceae; genus Kitagawia; species Kitagawia praeruptora. The sequence goes on along the minus strand of CM075350.1, from coordinate 55,354,087 downwards.
CTTTCTCTAGATTTTCTAAAATTTATTAAGTTTTAGAAAATGAAAACACATCTTATTTTCTCTTTATATTATAGATACTCTTGTATTTATTTATGATTCCTACATGAGAATGTTCTTTTATTATGTTAACACATCAATTCTTTTTTTTTTTTAAATATGATAACTTTTTATGACAATAGTATTGGATTTATGAATAATTTTTCCTAATATATAGAAGTATAATTAATTTATATAAAAAAACATAATTTAAGAAGATCGTACTTTCTATAAAATATTTAATTATATGTCTGCTCTATATATTCAAACATCTATTCTACTTCTAATAGAACTTTTATTTATATGTTTTTTCTATAAATTTGAACTCTTATTCTTTATAAATTTGAACTCTCTTATTCTACTTCCAATAGAACTTTTTATCACATGCCTTATAAATACTTATTCTACTTTCAATAGAACTTCTAATCATATGTCTGTCCTATAAATTCGAACTATTCTCCTATATAAATTCGAACACCTATTCAACTTCTAATATGTTAAATGATATTTTTATATTTATTAGTGTTTAAATTTGAACTCTTATTCTCTATAAATTCGAACTCATATTCTACTTCTAATAGAACTTTTAATCATATGACTTCTAAATACTTATTCTACTTCCAATAGAACTTCTAATCATATGTTTGCGCTATAAATTCAAACTATTCTCCTATATAAATTCGAACTATTATCCTATATAAATTCGAACACCTATTCTACTTCTAATATGCTAAATGATATTTTTATATTTATTAGTGTTTAAAATCCAAAAATTCTACAAAATTAGAAAAATAGAATGAGATGTTTTGAGATACGCCACCTAAGCGTCCTATATATATATATATATATATTGATTTGAACTCTTCTCCTCTATAAATTCGAGCACCTAGTTATTTTTTTTCAAATAGAACTTTTAATTATATGTCTTTCCTACGAATTCGAACTCTTCTCCTTTATAATTTCGTACATTTTATAAATTCGTACATCTATTTAACTTCTAATATCTTAAAAGATATTTTTTTATTTAAGATGATTTAAAATTCAAAAAAATTAAAAAAATGGATTAAAACGATTTTAGAGCGCCACCTAAGCTCCCGCATATATATATATTGATTATATTATTTTATTATTTATTTAAATATTAGGATGACCGTGCCGAAAACAATCTGACAAACTTTCAATACCTGTGCGATGCACGAGTTTCTTTTATTTTTTTATAAATTTTATTTAATATTAAAATTATGTTTTAATGTAATCATTATTTTAATTTTTTTAAATTTTAATTTAATATAATTTAATATACTCATGTTTACGGATTATACTTATGTTTCCTTATTATAAACAACGTATACGAATTTTTAATATATTTTATTAATAATTGGAAAATATGGTGTATTATTTTCAGGTATATATTAATAATTGTAAGATTAGTTATAAATCATAAAGGTGACGTATTTTCATTAAAAAAGAAATATTAATAATCGGAAGATAAGACACGATTGATATTTTTAGATGTTTATAAAAGTATTGTTTTCAACTAAAAGTAAATGTGAAAGACAATCAGTTAATTATCATTAATTACATAATGTTATAATTTATTTTAATAATTAGGATAACCGTAACGAAAACCAAACCGACAAACTTTCAATGTTTGGGCATTAATATAATAGTATAGATAGATAGTATAGATTTTAAATATTAAAAAAGAATAGTCTTTTAATGTTTTTTTTATATTTAAAATCCATTAGAAAAGGTTGGTAATACTTCTAGGAAACCTAGAAGCCCAGCCGAGCCTTCGGGAGGGAAACACAGAAAACAAATAGATAGTTCACCTCCTTGCGCTAATGCATCAAGGGAGAACACAAAGATACATGCATTAATGTTACAAGGCAAAAGACAGTGGTACACAAAAGGCCCATATGGCTAGAGCGTGCTAGTATTACTGGGAGCCTCCTCCATTAACGGAGACTTGGTCTAGGACATCATCTTGTGCGCGAGCCTGACGAGCCCCTTCCGGAGAGAAACCGATAACAAACCCTTGGGAGTCTGTAGGGATAGGGCTAGTTAGGAGCTGTGGAATTGGGGGCCCAAAGCCCATATCCAAATCAAGCTTTTCTTGTAGACGGCCGAACGGGAAGGTAATGTAGTACATGGCGTCCGAATTGTTAAGTCCCACCAACGCCAAATAGTGTGCAGTCCAATTTGCTGAATCCGACACATACTTAATCACGATCTCCCACTCCGGATTATGGCCAAGGAGCTTCTTGATCTGCTCCACGATCCAAAGGCACGCCCTGTCTCCCCTCCCATCCTTACGAGTAACTTCGAAATAGGGGTTGAAGTTGTCCGTCTCCAACATAACAATCTCGCAGTTGACAAGCCTGGCTTGGTTGAGGCCCATGTGAAGCGCCTAGAGTTGAGTGGCCAGGGGGGAGAGTCCTCTCATGGTTCCAGTGAGTGCTCTGATCATATGCCACTTGTGATCCCTTATGACTATCCCCACTCCATTGTTGTTACCATTGGGGTGCCTTGATGTCTGAATAACATGGACGTTGACCTTAAATTGGCCTCTGAGTGGTGCTTTCCACGTATAGTAAGCCATATTGTTTTTAGTTTAGTAGAAGAGGAAGTGAAGTGAATGGACAGATGATTGAGGGATATATTTATACCCGAATAAATGTGTAATATCCAAGAGACAGCTTAGATGTCCTCTGAGATATAGCCACCTGACCCTGGTCTTCTTGTGCAGTGTAATGTAGGGAGTGGCCAAGGGAGTAGGGTATGGACTCATACTGAAAAGTAGCTGTTCCCTCGGACAGGATATGGTGTAAAGTGTATCTAGAGCCGTGAGTTGGTACTTGCAATGTAGGAAAATGCAGAGTGTAGTACTTTCCGTCCGAGCACTTCGTTAGAGATACCAGCCCATTAATATGTTGGGCCTTAAAGCCCCTCCCCTAGCCAAAAAGTCAGTCCCTTTCATGTGAATCCTCTTCACATGTTCTACATTTATATGATTGTATGCCTTAAAATCGACACCCTCTGCATATTGTATTTGGTCCACAAGCCCAGCTCTATGTTTTTGTATGTTGGCCCACAAAACGCTAGAGTCGGTGAATATGACTACATTTTTATCCCTGCTGACTTTCTCGTTCACCTGCCTTAATAAAAGTAGGAGGGAATTTGTTTCCGCTTGCAGTGGGTTCGATGCTATAGTGCTGCCACTATAAAGAAATGTTATATCTCCTTTTCTGTTTCCCAAATACCCACCTATACCCGCCTTGCTGAAGCCGGAGCTGTTGGTCCAGGATCCATCCGAGAAGCCATAATAATCCCTAGTAGCACGTAGGTTCTGTAGAAAGTGCATATGGGTATATTTGATTATTACTATTGGGCTTGCGAACCACTCATTCTTGCAAGTGTTGCTGAGTAAACCACTGCTATCGCACCATTGGTAAGACCTGTCCATAATTAGATAATGTAGCTGCTCTTTGGTGCTCTTGGAGTTATTAAAAATAGCGTCATTTCGATTCAGCCACAATGTCCACAGTGTAGCTGCCACAATACTGTGCCAATGATCCTTATATGTTGTTCCTGCTGCTGCATTGAATAACTTGTGGAGCCAGTCATTGCTCTGAAATGTGATGTCCACTATCATCCACCACTTGTCTATGTGTTGCCAACAATGTGCTGCTGTGTTGCATTCCTTAAATAAATGTTGGGTGTCTTCTGTTTGTGTATTGCACAATGCGCAGAAGATTGTGGGTCCAAAGTATTGAATTCGCTTAGATAGGAAGTATCTAGTTGGGAGAACATTATTAACTAGTTTCCACAGGAAAACTTTGATCTTGGGGGGAGCTTTGATGGCCCATATGAACGCCCATCTGGATGTCATGTTTGTCTCATGATTGAGCTTCATGTACATATTTGCTGTCTTATACGAATCCTTTGTTTCTTTCCACATAAGCCTGTCTTCTTGTTCCCCAGTTGTGTAGGCTTGTAGAATGTCATATATACCTGTAGCCTCCTCAAGCTCATGTTGTCTCATTGTTCTGGTCCATAAAACTGTTGGATCCTGCTTATTATGTTCCCATATGTCTAACATGTCTCGAATATGAATATATTTATGTTTAGTAATTCTGTATTGCCTAGGGAACATTGTCATAAGTGGGCCATCTCCTAACCAGGTGTCCTCCCAGAATCGAATCCGGTTATCTTTACCTGCCTTCCAAGTGTAGTTAGTGTTCTGAAATAGTGTAGATGTGCCTTCATGATTACGGAGATACTGCAAATTGTTGAACAGAGTAGACCTGCTGTGTGTGTGACCTGTTAAGGGCCATGCATCATAATCGTGGCCATATTTAGCTTTCAGAAGTTTGATCTAGGGAGTGTTTTGATTGTCTTTGATCCGCCACCAAGTTTTCCCAAGCATAGCCAAGTTTCTATTTTCCAGGTTAGTGACACCTAAACCACCGCTCTTTTTACTCAGTAGCACTTTTTGCCAACTAGTGAGGTGCATTTTATTCCTCCCCCAAAGAAAGCTCCTCCTGATGCTGTCAATCTTCCTGTGTACCGATATTGGCATCCTAAGAAAGTTGAACTAGTAGATGGGGAGGCTGTCTAGCGTGGCTTTCATGAGTATCAGCTTACCTGCTACATTGAGGCAGGAGGAAGCCCACCCACTAAGATTTTTATTGAATTTGTGTATTATAGGATCCCATAATGAAGTGCTTCTATGCGGCATGCCTAGTGGGACTCCCAAGTACTTGAGGGGCCAAGTACCTATCTTACAGCCGAGTGTTCTAGCCCACTCCTCCACTTGCCAATCGTGATAGTCGATAGCTAGTAGTTCGCTTTTATTGAAGTTTATTTTCAGGCCGGACAATAGCTGAAATGTTAGAAGTATTCTTTTAATACCACTAATGGACTCATCATCTCCATTGAGGAACAAGAGGGTGTCATATGCAAACTGTAAATGGGTGAAAGTTTGCTGTCCAATTTTAATACCCTGGAATTTCCTTTGCTTATGCGCCTCCTTAATCAAATGGTGGAGGATTTGTCCAGCTATGTTGAATAGTAATGGTGACAACGGGTCACCTTGTCTAAGCCCACGATGGGGGCTGAATTCGCTAGTTGGTGATCCATTCACCAGGACTGAGATTCTTATCGTGTTAAAGATGGCTTTAATCCACATGAGCCACCTCTTCCCAAAATTCATTTTTTGTAGGACTTCCATTATAAAGCCCCAGTCTACCGTGTCGAAGGCTTTTTCAAAGTCTATCTTCAGGATTACACCTTTTGTTGCTTTTTGTTTAATGGAATGTATGATTTCCGAAGTGAGAAAGATCCCATCCGAGATACTCCTGCCTTGCATGAATCCTGTTTGCTCTTCTGAAATAATTAGAGGTAGAGCCTGTTTGAGTCGGTTAGCTAGGACTTTAAGTAGCAGCTTCATTGTACTGTTGATAAGACTAATTGGGTGAAAGTCTGTGGTGATTTTAGGCGTATCTATTTTAGGGATTAGTGCTATGAACGATGAGTTTAGTCCCTTAGGGATATGTCCCGTAAGATAGAAATCCTTAATAGCTTCCATGAAACTAGTTTTGAGGTGTGCCCAGCAATGCTTCAAGTAGGCTGCATTAATGCCATCCGGTCTTGGGGATTTATTATTATCAGATTCTTGTAGGGCCATCTTCACTTCTTCTTCTGCAAATGGTCTATCTAGTGTGCTCTTAATCGGGTCTGGTATCGTATTGATCTCCAATGCTCCCAGCTGGAAGGTTGTACCATCTCTGTGATTATTAAAGAAGGTGCTAAAATGCTGATGGAATATGGTTTTAATATTTTGCGGGCTAGTGATCCGTATGTTATTGTGTAAGATGCCTATGATGTTGCACTTATGCCTTCTACGATTGACAACTTGATGGAAGTAACGACTATTTTTATCTCCGAAAGCCTCCCATCTTGCTCTTGATTTTTGCCAGTACATTTGGTCCCTATGTTGGTACAGGGTGTCCAACTCTCGTTTTATGATTGATTTATCCAGATTCTCAGAGTCATCCAGTCTGCCCAATTCCTCTTCCTTACTTTGTATCCTTTGATCTAGGTTGCCTAGTACATTTGTGTTCCACCACTTGCCAATCTTACGAATTTCCCTAATGGTTGTGGTGATGTTCTTGTTGCCTGACTCCTCGCGAATGTTTAGGTTAGAGAGCAAATGTGTAAGGGTCGATTCTGATAACCACGAGTTGAAAAATTTGAAGGGTTTTGGTCCCCAATTAATTGAATTAGTACCCACCCATATAGGTCGGTGATATGAGTTTTTTCGATTTAGAGTCTTTGCCACCCAGTTATGTGTGTCAAGCCACTTGCCATTAACTAGTACCCAATCTAGTTTACTTTTCTTGTCCGCAGGGCCAAACCAAGTGAAGTGTGAGGGCCGAGTTTGTATGCTTGCGAGGCCATTGTTAAGAATGAAGTCGTTGTATACATTTGAGTCCAGGGTGCTATGTGCACAGTTACGTCTATCATTATCTCCTCTAACACTGTTAAAATACCCTAATAAGATGACTGCTATGTCCCCCAAAGAGTTCAGCATATTACTCAACTGCTCCCAAAGTATAGACTTCTCTGCAGTTGACTGCGGTGCGTACATGATAAGTGGAGTTTATATCCACTTGGAGCATTCTAAATCGGCTTAAATTGATTGTCTTGGACTCAAGTTTCTTTTAGTTTTGATGTGTTTTGTTTAGTTGTGCAGATTTACGAGAATGTTGATTAAGGTTGATGCTTCTATCATTTTTTGAGAATAAATTGATTAAAATTCGGATTTTTGAGACGGTTGCGCAGTCTACACTATTTTGGACATATCTGGAGTTCTAGAAGTCCGTTTTCAGCGATCTTACTGCCCACGCGAAGCTTGGGAGATTTTCTATAATATGGGACAGGTTTTGCACGAGCAGGTTACGCGTGGTGGGCGCAGTTTGCGCGACAAACAGACTGATGGGCGCAGGTTGCACGCGCGCGGTGCTGAAAAATTACAGTTTTTACTATTTTGGCCATATCTTGAGTTCTACAACTCCGTTTGAGGCCCGTAAGCAGTCCACGCGAAGATAACGGAATTCTCTATCATTCTAAAGTGGTCCAGAGGTCCAAATACAACTGGAACGGTCCATAAATACTGAAGAAAAGTCAGCTACGAATTTTCCTTAAAAACAGAATCACTTTAGGAAACGTATTTTGCAGAAATTCTATTATAATTCTGTTTTGGTATTTTCTTGCTGGGCAAGAATTCTAGAGCCTATATAAACACATCCAACCTTTGTAATTTGTATCATTAGGAAGAGAACGATTACATATCAATTACTTAATTTTATTTGTATCTTTTCATACTTTGTTTTTATCATGGTTTCATCAGATCCCATGATGACGAGAGGTTCAATTATGAGCTAATCGTTGTCATGGGATTCTAACGGATTTATTTATGGAGCTTTTGTATCTTGATGCTTTACAGATCTGTGTGATGTATATCTGATATCCTCGTATGGTTATGCTTAATTGTTAGATGCGTAGCTAACATCTAATTTGTTAATCTCTTGTGAAGTGAAAGTGGATCTTGAGATTTAGAACTTGCCATGCTAGCATAGATTCATGATTGTTTATCAACATGATTCGTAGTATGAGATGAGAATACTTATACTACCCTGTGTGATCTTAATGGATAACTTGCTCTTCAACCGTTATGTTTTCAAATTCTATAGACATATAGGGGCTAAGCATAATTGGTGTCTATTCATCTTCTATCTCTTTTGTGGATGTATGTTTAGTTTGGTATATGTATGCTGACAGGTAGCGTGTACTTGTTTCGTGTTGTCTGATCAGATATCATAACCATTGCATATAGTGATTAAAGGCGTCAGATCTAAACAAAGTATTTAATGAAGTTAGGATTCCATGGTTTATCTTACAGAAGTAATTTGATTTAAATTCTTGTTAGTTAGTTAATTCTTAGTTTGTTAATTTAATTCCTTAGTTAATTTTAGTTAATTAAAACCAAATCTTGTTATTTGTCTTAGCAGTGAATTAAAACCATACATTGTTGCATAGGTGCATGAACTTAATTGAAACCATAACCAGATCTCTGTGGGAACGAACTCGACTTATATCTGTATTACTTGTGACCACGTACGCTTGCGTGATTTAGTGCAAACAAGTTTTTGGCGCCGCTGCCGGGGATCATCGGTGTTTTATTTTTGGTTTATGTGCTTGTCAATAGTGGTCGTTAGCGTTCACTGACTCGGATTTGTTTTTCTTATCTATCTTGTTTAGTTTGGTGTGTTTCAGGTACTTAAGTGTTTGAAGATGGCATGCGAGGAGTTGCCATGGTGGGCATATTCGAGGACATCCATGCCTCAACAATGTGAGCGGTGTTTGGGCGTTCATGATCCCTCAAAATATTGTTACTACGAATGAGTTGATCCATATGTCACTTATGAGGAACAACCATATTTTCAATACCATCCTCAACAATACCAGCAAGATGTTCCAGATATATCATATGTCTTTGGTAGTGAAGAGTTTCAACATCAACAACCTATTCCTACTTTTCAGTCAGATGAGGTTGATGATTTGAAGGAGATTAGGAAGGAGTTTAGTATGCTTGTAGAGAGTCATGAGAAGTCTATCAAATCTATGGAGACACTAGTTGCTCAAGTTTGGAGAGCCTTGGAACAAGAGAAACATCAATTCATACAAGAGGCAACACCAGAGAATAACGGTGACTTGGAGCAAGGTACTGCATGCATAATTGAGGAAGACAAATTCCAAGGTGAGGTGAGTGATCACAAGCCATGTGAGGAATTTGATCATGTTAGGATGGTGGATGATTTGGAAAGGGCACTATATTGGACAGACACTACTGAGCTGCACAAATTTCAAAAATTGGTATGTGCGTACCAAGAGGTTGATTATGGGAAAGATGAAGGTCTTCTACTTGTCTCAGAGTTTAAAGATGGAGGTAGCGCATTAGAGCCAATGGAGGAAGTTCTCTTTGAGGAACCAAAGGCTTCAGCAACTTACATTTACCCTCCTCCATCATATTCAAGCGAAGCCCGCGAATGTGTGTTGTTCTACAAATTGACAGATTTTGGGTCAACAGATGAAGGCATTGGAATAGGACATAGTTGTTACACGAATAGGCCAAGCGAGAAGAAGGGGCAGAAAGTGTGCCGCCGTGATGACGATGAAGTATCGCGAAGAGATGACCAGGCAAACTATTATCATCCTTAATGGAGGCTTGGAAGTAACGTCAAGCTATTGACGTTAAAGAAGCGCTTCTTGGGAGGCAACCCAAGGTATGTTTTCTACTTTCCCTTGTATTTACTTCCATTCAATGAGGACATTGAATATTTTAAGTTTGGGGGTGGTTTGAGGGATTAGTAGTTGTTGTATTATGTGTTCATATAGGATTTTATGTTTTGCATATTAGTAGTAGTAAATTATGCATTTATGTTCGTGTTATCTACGTTTGTTTCATATAGGACATTCTGTTTTTATGTTTTTATATCATGTGAGTTCATAATAGTTTGCATTTGCACCCATGCTTGATAGGAATTTTGTGTTGTTGACGCTTTTGATTGAGAAGTGATATGCTTTGTTCTTGTGCACACACATACACTAGTAAGTTGAAGCTAGTAGACTTTTTGAATGTTGTAAGTGATTAGAAGGACATGAATATGTGCAAGTTGATTTAGTTCGCATGCTTTGAATACAAGTCGGTGCATTAGAGAGATTTTTGCTTGGGATTGAGTATGTTTTTCCACCAAGTGAGTTTTTGAGCCTTATTGCATATTTGTTGCAATTTATTCGTTTGCTTGAGTGTCCACGGATTGTTTGCATTGCTAGCAGTTGTTTGAGGTCTTTCTTGAAATGCATGACATTATTTGACGATTAAAATGATAAAGGCATTTAGGAATAACCGCATATTTTCCCATATTACCATACCATGTTTACATGATCAATTAGTTAACCCGTTGAGCTTAATCCTATTTTTTCGGTGACATACCACATTACTTGCCTAGACCTTTTTCTTGTATTGGCCTTACATTAATTTGAACCCACATTGTCAAAGTCTAGTAGAGTGCTTAAATAAGGTGTTGTTGGTCTTACTTTTGGGGGAAATATTGAAAATTGGGTTTGGTTGTGTACTTGATAGTCGGCATGTGTAACAAAATTGTGGGATCATTGTTATTGTTTATATTATTGTTTTATCTAGCTCTCGGAAAAAAAAAGAAAAAAAAAGAAGAAAAAAAGAAAGAAAAGAAAAAAAGAGAAGAAAAAAAAAATATTATGAGAGCATGTTTGTGTTTGTTGTGATCCTATTTTAGTCGACTAGTCGAGTGTTTGTTTTAGTAAAAATTATGTGGGGGGGGGGGGAAATAGGGTGTTGTGTATGATTTATTATGGTACTTACTGGCTTTTGACACTTCACATGTTTTGGCTTATTTGACATACCATGTCCTTAGCCCCGTTACAACCCAAATAAAGACCTTTTGATTATCGTCATTAATATATGTTGTGTTAAGAGATAGATTGATACCAAATGTTAAGCATGTTTATGATTTTGTTGGAATTGAGTGATACACTTACTCTTGTTCTTGAGTGAATATTCTTTTGTGAGTGGATTGTGAGTGTTTGCTTGTTTTTGCGTATGAGATCCCAAGTTTTGTCTCAAAGATGTACTCTTGTAGGCTTAGCATGTTTACTAACTTATTCTTACATTTGACATGGACTTGTGAGAACTTATGCATGTTCATTGAGTAGACTATGTGAATACTTGCACTTTCGACACCAAGATATTACGTATTTACTTTGATTCTTAAGTTGATATGGCATGAGATGATTTGACGGTATGGTAGGATATTAGTAGTAGTCATTTGCATTTTCATATTAGTTGCATTCATGCATTGCATTGCATTGGATTTTGTGGGTACATTCGCTATAGCCTATAGGCCCTCACGAGACCTTACTCGTCCACTAGGGCTGCCTAGGGGTTTAAAAGGCTTGTTGCATATGCCAAATGCAACCGTGATCACCTATGGAAGTGGTACTAGTTAGTTAGTTAGTTGTAATTGTTTATGCTTGAGGACAAGCATCGGTTTAAGTTTGGGGGTGTGATAAGTGGAGTTTATATCCACTTGGAGCATTCTAAATCGGCTTAAATTGATTGTCTTGGACTCAAGTTTCTTGTAGTTTTGATGTGTTTTGTTTAGTTGTGCAGATTTACGAGAATGTTGATTAAGGTTGATGCTTCTATCGTTTTTTGAGAATAAATTGATTAAAATTCGGATTTCTGAGACGGTTGCGCAGTCTACACTGTTTTGGACATATCTGGAGTTCTAGAAGTCCGTTTTCAGCGATCTTACTGCCCACGCGAAGCTTGGGAGATTTTCTATAATATGGGATAGGTGTTGCACAAGCAGGTTGCACGCGCGCGGTACTGAAAAATTACAGTTTTTACTATTTTGGCCATATCTTGAGTTCTACAACTCCGTTTGAGGCCCGTAAGCAGTCCACGCGAAGATAACGGAATTCTCTATCATTCTAAAGTGGTCCAGAGGTCCAAATACAACTGGAACGGTCCATAAATACTGAAGAAAAGTCAGCTACGAATTTTCCTTAAAAACAGAATCACTTTAGGAAACGTATTTTGCAGAAATTCTATTATAATTCTGTTTTGGTATTTTCTTGCTGGGCAAGAATTCTAGAGCCTATATAAACACATCCAACCTTTGTAATTTGTATCATTAGGAGGAGAATGATTACATATCAATTACTTAGTTTTATTTGTATCTTTTCATACTTTGTTTTTATCATGGTTTCATCAGATCCCATGATGACGAGAGGTTCAATTATGAGCTAATCGTTGTCATGGGATTCTAACGGATTTATTTATGGAGCTTTTGTATCTTGATACTTTGCAGATCTGTGTGATGTATATCTGATATCCTCGTATGGTTATGCTTAATTGTTAGATGCGTAGCTAACATCTAATTTGTTAATCTCTTGTGAAGTGAAAGTGGATCTTGAGATTTAGAACTTGCCATGCTAGCATAGGTTCATGATTGTTTATCAACATGATTCGTAGTATGAGATGAGAATACTTATACTGCCCTGTGTGATCTTAATGGATAACTTGCTCTTCAACCGTTATGTTTTCAAATTCTATAGACATATAGGGGCTAAGCATAATTGGTGTCTATTCATCTTCTATCTCTTTTGTGGATGTATGTTTAGTTTGGTATATGTATGCTGACAGGTAGCGTGTACTTGTTTCGTGTTGTCTGATCAGATATCATAACCATTGCATATAGTGATTAAAGGCGTCAGATCTAAACAAAGTATTTAATGAAGTTAGGATTCCATGGTTTATCTTACAGAAGTAATTTGATTTAAATTCTTGTTAGTTAGTTAATTCTTAGTTTGTTAATTTAATTCCTTAGTTAATTTTAGTTAATTAAAACCAAATCTTGTTATTTGTCTTAGCAGTGAATTAAAACCATACATTGTTGCATATGTGCATGAACTGAATTGAAACCATAACCAGATCTCTGTGGGAACGAACTCGACTTATATCTGTATTACTTGTGACCACGTACGCTTGCGTGATTTAGTGCAAACAAGTTTTTGGCGCCGCTGCCGGGGATCATCGGTGTTTTATTTTTGGTTTATGTGCTTGTCAATAGTGGTCGTTAGCGTTCACTGACTCGGATTTGTTTTTCTTATCTATCTTGTTTAGTTTGGTGTGTTTCAGGTACTTAAGTGTTTGAAGATGGCATGCGAGGAGTTGCCATGGTGGGCATATTCGAGGACATCCATGCCTCAACAATGTGAGCGGTGTTTGGGCGTTCATGATCCCTCAAAATATTGTTACTACGAAGGAGTTGATCCATATGTCACTTATGAGGAACAACCATATTTTCAATACCATCCTCAACAATACCAGCAAGATGTTCCAGATATATCATATGTCTTTGGTAGTGAAGAGTTTCAACATCAACAACCTATTCCTACTTTTCAGTCAGATGAGGTTGATGATTTGAAGGAGATTAGGAAGGAGTTTAGTATGCTTGTAGAGAGTCATGAGAAGTCTATCAAATCTATGGAGACACTAGTTGCTCAAGTTTGGAGAGCCTTGGAACAAGAGAAACATCAATTCATACAAGAGGCAACACCAGAGAATAACGGTGACTTGGAGCAAGGTACTGCATGCATAATTGAGGAAGACAAATTCCAAGGTGAGGTGAGTGATCACAAGCCATGTGAGGAATTTGATCATGTTAGGATGGTGGATGATTTGGAAAGGGCACTATTTGGGACAGACACTACTGAGCTGCACAAATTTCAAAAATTGGTATGTGCGTACCAAGAGGTTGATTATGGGAAAGATGAAGGTCTTCTACTTGTCTCAGAGTTTAAAGATGGAGGTAGCGCATTAGAGCCAATGGAGGAAGTTCTCTTTGAGGAACCAAAGGCTTCAGCAACTTACATTTACCCTCCTCCATTATATTCAAGTGAAGCCCGCGAATGTGTGTTGTTCTACAAATTGACAGATTTTGGGTCAACAGATGAAGGCAATGGAATAGGACATAGTTGTTACACGAATAGGCCAAGCGAGAAGAAGGGGCAGAAAGTGTGCCGCCGTGATGACGATGAAGTATCGCGAAGAGATGACCAGGCAAACTATTATCATCCTTAATGGAGGCTTGGAAGTAACGTCAAGCTATTGACGTTAAAGAAGCGCTTCTTGGGAGGCAACCCAAGGTATGTTTTCTACTTTCCCTTGTATTTACTTCCATTCAATGAGGACATTGAATATTTTAAGTTTGGGGGTGGTTTGAGGGATTAGTAGTTGTTGTATTATGTGTTCATATAGGATTTTATGTTTTGCATATTAGTAGTAGTAAATTATGCATTTATGTTCGTGTTATCTACGTTTGTTTCATATAGGACATTCTGTTTTTATGTTTTTATATCATGTGAGTTCATAATAGTTTGCATTTGCACCCATGCTTGATAGGAATTTTGTGTTGTTGACGCTTTTGATTGAGAAGTGATATGCTTTGTTCTTGTGCACACACATACACTAGTAAGTTGAAGCTAGTAGACTTTTTGAATGTTGTAAGTGATTAGAAGGACATGAATATGTGCAAGTTGATTTAGTTCGCATGCTTTGAATACAAGTCGGTGCATTAGAGAGATTTTTGCTTGGGATTGAGTATGTTTTTCCATCAAGTGAGTTTTTGAGCCTTATTGCATATTTGTTGCAATTTATTCGTTTGCTTGAGTGTCCACGGATTGTTTGCATTGCTAGCAGTTGTTTGAGGTCTTTCTTGAAATGCATGACATTATTTGACGATTAAAATGATAAAGGCATTTAGGAATAACCGCATATTTTCCCATATTACCATACCATGTTTACATGATCAATTAGTTAACCCGTTGAGCTTAATCCTATTTTTTCGGTGACATACCACATTACTTGCCTAGACCTTTTTCTTGTATTGGCCTTACATTAATTTGAACCCACATTGTCAAAGGCTAGTAGAGTGCTTAAGGGAGTAATAAGGTGTTGTTGGTCTTACTTTTGGGGGAAATATTGAAAATTGGGTTTGGTTGTGTACTTGATAGTCGGCATGTGTAACAAAATTGTGGGATCATTGTTATTGTTTATATTATTGTTTTATCTAGCTCTCGGAAAAAAAAAGAAAAAAAAAAGAAGAAAAAAAGAAAGAGAAGAAAAAAAGAGAAGAAAAAAAAAAATATTATGAGAGCATGTTTGTGTTTGTTGTGATCCTATTTTAGTCGACTAGTCGAGTGTTTGTTTTAGTAAAAATTATGTGGGGGGGAAAATAGGGTGTTGTGTATGATTTATTATGGTACTTACTGGCTTTTGACACTTCACATGTTTTGGCTTATTTGACATACCATGTCCCTAGCCCCGTTACAACCCAAATAAAGACCTTTTGATTATCGTCATTAATATATGTTGTGTTAAGAGATAGATTGATACCAAATGTTAAGCATGTTTATGATTTTGTTGGAATTGAGTGATACACTTACTCTTGTTCTTGAGTGAATATTCTTTTGTGAGTGGATTGTGAGTGTTTGCTTGTTTTTGCGTATGAGATCCCAAGTTTTGTCTCAAAGATGTACTCTTGTAGGCTTATCATGTTTACTAACTTATTCTTACATTTGACATGGACTTGTGAGAACTTATGCATGTTCATTGAGTAGACTATGTGAATACTTGCACTTTCGACACCAAGATATTACGTATTTACTTTGATTCTTAAGTTGATATGGCATGAGATGATTTGACGGTATGGTAGGATATTAGTAGTAGTCATTTGCATTTTCATATTAGTTGCATTCATGCATTGCATTGCATTGGATTTTGTGGGTACATTCGCTATAGCCTATAGGCCCTCACGAGACCTTACTCGTCCACTAGGGCTGCCTAGGGGTTTAAAGGGCTTGTTGCATATGCCAAATGCAACCGTGATCACCTATGGAAGTGGTACTAGTTAGTTAGTTAGTTGTAATTGTTTATGCTTGAGGACAAGCATCGGTTTAAGTTTGGGGGTGTGATAAGTGGAGTTTATATCCACTTGGAGCATTCTAAATCGGCTTAAATTGATTGTCTTGGACTCAAGTTTCTTGTAGTTTTGATGTGTTTTGTTTAGTTGTGCAGATTTACGAGAATGTTGATTAAGGTTGATGCTTCTATCGTTTTTTGAGAATAAATTGATTAAAATTCGGATTTCTGAGACGGTTGCGCAGTCTACACTGTTTTGGACATATATGGAGTTCTAGAAGTCCGTTTTCAGCGATCTTACTGCCCACGCGAAGCTTGGGAGATTTTCTATAATATGGGATAGGTGTTGCACAAGCAGGTTGCACGCGCGCGGTACTGAAAAATTACAGTTTTTACTATTTTGGCCATATCTTGAGTTCTACAACTCCGTTTGAGGCCCGTAAGCAGTCCACGCGAAGATAACGGAATTCTCTATCATTCTAAAGTGGTCCAGAGGTCCAAATACAACTGGAACAGTCCATAAATACTGAAGAAAAGTCAGCTACGAATTTTCCTTAAAAACAGAATCACTTTAGGAAACGTATTTTGCAGAAATTCTATTATAATTCTGTTTTGGTATTTTCTTGCTGGGCAAGAATTCTAGAGCCTATATAAACACATCCAACCTTTGTAATTTGTATCATTAGGAGGAGAATGATTACATATCAATTACTTAGTTTTATTTGTATCTTTTCATACTTTGTTTTTATCATGGTTTCATCAGATCCCATGATGACGAGAGGTTCAATTATGAGCTAATCGTTGTCATGGGATTCTAACGGATTTATTTATGGAGCTTTTGTATCTTGATACTTTGCAGATCTGTGTGATGTATATCTGATATCCTCGTATGGTTATGCTTAATTGTTAGATGCGTAGCTAACATCTAATTTGTTAATCTCTTGTGAAGTGAAAGTGGATCTTGAGATTTAGAACTTGCCATGCTAGCATAGGTTCATGATTGTTTATCAACATGATTCGTAGTATGAGATGAGAATACTTATACTGCCCTGTGTGATCTTAATGGATAACTTGCTCTTCAACCGTTATGTTTTCAAATTCTATAGACATATAGGGTCTAAGCATAATTGGTGTCTATTCATCTTCTATCTCTTTTGTGGATGTATGTTTAGTTTGGTATACGTATGCT
The DNA here is from genome assembly GCA_037693485.1 of Kitagawia praeruptora. NCBI lineage: Eukaryota > Viridiplantae > Streptophyta > Magnoliopsida > Apiales > Apiaceae > Kitagawia > Kitagawia praeruptora. The sequence continues at coordinate 55,337,270 of CM075350.1, read as the reverse complement.
GACAAGTAGCGTGTACTTGTTTCGTGTTGTCTGATCAGATATCATAACCATTGCATATAGTGATTAAAGGCATCAGATCTAAGCAAAGTATTTAATGAAGTTAGGATTCCATGGTTTATCTTGCAGAAGTAATTTGATTTAAATTCTTGTTAGTTAGTTAATTCTTAGTTTGTTAATTTAATTCCTTAGTTAATTTTAGTTAATTAAAACCAAATCTTGTTATTTGTCTTAGCAGTGAATTAAAACCATACATTGTTGCATAGGTGCATGAACTGAATTGAAACCATAACCAGATCTCTGTGGGAACGAACTCGACTTATATCTGTATTACTTGTGACCACGTACGCTTGCGTGATTTAGTGCAAACAGTACACATTGATGCAGACGAAAGGCTGGTTGGAGTGCAATGTTATGCCTTTAAACATAATCCAGCTACTAGTAATCACATGATTGTTGCATGTGAAGAGTTGTTTGTCCCAGGAGGTTAGGATGCCGCCTGAAAGACCGTTAGAGGGAGCTTCCAACCACCCATGAGAGTGCTCCTCCCATAACGACTCCTTTTTGATAGAATTCCAGGATATAAACTTTGTTTCTTGTATGCATAAGAAATTCACTTTGTTAGCCAAGATATGTGACTTAATGTTCCTACGGTTGATGGTGCTATTACACCCTCTAACATTCCAAGACAATCCAGAAAAGAGCTGCATAATCTCTAATATGTGGTTATTGTGTAGTATGAGCGAGTGTGAAATCTTATAGCACTGAGAGTATGTGCTGGATTGTGTCTTCTGTGCTGTGCTTGGTGGCTAGACCCATGTCCAAAGCGTCCTGCAGTATACAATGTGCCAATTTAACATTCTCTCTTTCCTTGTCGAAAACAATAATCTGGTTGATGCTGTTGTCATCCAAGTTACTAATAGTGTTAACAACTATATGTGCTTGCTGCTTGCCCTTGTCTACTGTCTTCGCAGCTCTATATGCCTTTCTGGGATATTTCTTCCCCTTAGGCTTATTAGGATTAAATTTCTGAGGTCGGCCTCTTCCCCTTCTAATGTGCATACCAAATAGGCCTTTACATAGGCCTAGTTGCACTGCTTTGTGTATCGGTTGGTGCGAGTCCACTATGTGAATTTCCTCTGCAGAGTAGATTACAGAGGAGGATTTAGAAGAGTCTAATGAGCTACTAGATATCGTGTCCCTGTAGTTCTTCGTCCTGTTTACTGAGTTGTGCGGCCCGTGTGGCTCTTCCTCCTGCAAATTATAATCTACCTGCGTCAGGGGTTGCAACTCTAAAAGGTTGTAGTTTGCCTCGCATGCAATGTTATCTGTACTAATAGCTTCTTGGTCATCCTTGGATTCCTCTGTGCGGTCCCTGTAGTTGTTTTACGAGGAAGTGTGTATGGAATTGTTGGGGCAACTTGGAATCTCTTTGTGCAGTTTGTCCTTGTAGTTGGTGTTATTTGCCGCTTGGTTCTCTTCTATGTCACTTAGGTCCTCGACCAGATCTCCCCCTACTTGAGAGGTGGGTTCCCAGTTCTTTTTGTTGAAATCTCTATACCTTGGTCGACTAGCAAGGGCATCAAAGTTGTGGATTTCCGCAACTGAGATGGGGAAAGTCCTGCCTCCGACGTCTACCGTGACCGATTGCAGGATCTGTTGGGGAAGTGTTGTTTGTAGCCGCACTTGTGGAGTGATGTAGTCATCCGCTGAGAGGTGTGACGGACATATCTCAATCACAGTGCCCCAGTCCCCAACTATTTTTGATATGTTCTGTTTGTTCCAAGCGTGCAAGGGAAGTCCAAGTAGTGTTATAGTAGCTTCTCTAGTTATGATGATGTCCGCCAGGTCTGTGTATTTGACCTCCTCGAAGATGTTGTAAAGTACTGCCTGGTCTAAGTTGTCAAAAGCTTCCTTGTCTTGAAAAATAAGTAGGAATTTGTGATGTGTTATCGCTTTGACTTGTATGAAATTGATGCCCAATTGCAGCAGTTTTTCATATATGTTCTCCACTATATCTCCATAATGTGTCAGTCCAATCATACTCAATTGGGTTGATTTATGAAACTCTGAGTCTGGGGTCAGGTTGATGACTCTCTTCGTGTCAGACGTTACGCCCTGTACGTGATGCTCCTTAACTCTGCCATAGCAACTAGTGCTGGGTTGTGTACCTACTTCACCCTTGTTATCCTTCGCAATTCCTGGAGTAAATCCCTTGCTATGCATAGATGGTCCCCTCTTAGCGATAGCCAATCCAAGTTGCCTGCCAAATAGTTTAATTTTCTGCAGTGTATCTATGACTGTGCCTGCCTCTAAATGAGGACGGAGTTGCAAGAAAGTAAACCGGTTATTGTTCCTGTCCCTCTTCGATGGGATGTGTATAGTCGAAAAGAATTCGTTACCCCTTACTGCTTCCCATATGTCCTCCACCGCTGCTCTAGTAGGTAAGTTGCCCAGGAATAGGTATAGCTTCTTGGCCGTGTTCGTCTTCCTCTTTTTAACCAAAGTCCATTCCTGCTCCATTGCTTCGCCTGTGGTGTTCTTAATGCCCGCTGCTTTGGCAGCCTCCAAGTAAGACTTCTCACCATAATCATATTGAGTGGTTCTGATTGTCTTGTCACCTATTGTTGTGATTGTACTTCTTTTGCCCTTGTAGTCCTCTGTAGCTCCCTCGCCTCCGTTACTGGCTCCATTCCGGTTAGATCTGGGATTGAAATTTGAATTTTGAATGTCTCTCACCCTCTCGGACCGTTGCTCTCTCTCCATCCTTCATAGTCTTTTAATGTTACATCTAATGATTATTACTAATCTGTCTCAAAATCTAATAATTGTTATTGAGTGTAAAAAAAGTGTACTATCAACCAAATAGAGGCTAGTTTGCTTATAATAGTAATCCGTGCGATGTGCGGAAGATTTTAAATAATTTAATTTTAATATTTAATAATTTTATCTTAGTATTCACAATTTTAATATTTGCTTTTTAATTAGTAAGAAAATAAATCATAGAATATAATAAAATAAAATAATACGTATTTGATAGTATTCTAAAGGAAAATTTTATTGAAAATAGATAAATAGCTTTTTAAATTTAAAATGTTGTTGACGGAGATTGAACCCTGAAATTCTTGGAGTAGTTTATAATATATTATAAATGTTTAATAATAATATGGTGAAAATAGATAATATAAATTTTTAACTAAAATATGTTGGTGAGGGGAATCGAACCTTGAACTTTTAGGAGTAGTTGTTGATAGTATTTTTCTGTATAAGTTCGTTCGCATGGAAGGACTAAAATTAATATAAGTTCAAGTTGTTATTCTTTAAATCTAGAAGTGAGAAGAATATTTGGGTGATTGTGTACTAGCTAACTTAAACTAATGAACAATTAAAAATTACGATTTAACAGTGAATAAAAGCAATCCAGAAATCAGGGTTCTTCATTGGTATTAATGAACGTGTATCAATTTTGATATTCAAGTCTCATGCTCTTGCTAAAAACATCCCTATAATGTTTATATTGTTCTCTCCCAAGATACAATATAATGTTCACAACTATACATTGAAGTCACTCCCATGATCAATCAACGCAAAATTATAAACTGTTTAAGCCCAAGGAATTTCTATTTCGTAACTCGCATATCAATCTCCCAATTAAATACTTGAATTACGTCTGTTGTATCATAAACTAGAACTATAAATCCTCTCCCGATTCATTGCAATTCCTAAAGATACAGCCAAGGGTACGCGACTAATTAGCATTAATTATATTATACTATTATTTATTTTAATAATTATATTAGCATTAATTATATTATACTATTATTTATTTTAATAATTAGATAACCAAATCGAAAACTAAACCAATAATTTTCTATATTTGGGCTTTAAACTAAACCAACAATTTCTAATATTTGGGCTTTAATATACTAGCATAGATAACGGTATTGATAGTATCTATACTATTATATAAAAGCCGAAAAATTAAAAGTTTTGGCACCTAGTTTTTGATACCTGTTTTATGGTACTTCGTGAATTTACTTATTTACCCTTCATTAAAAAAATATATATTTCAATATCTATACTATTAAAACACCTAAAATAAATAATAACATTAAATAATTAATGGTAATTAGTCGATTGCCTTTTTCACATTTACTTTTAGTTGAAGATATTACCTTTTATAAACACCTAAAAACATCAATCATATCATAGCTTCCAATCATTAACATTTCCTTTCGAATTAAAACACATTAACTTTTTGATTTATAAGGAAACATTACTATAATTCTTCATTAAAAATAAAAATATATTCGATATATATACTATTAAAACACCTAAAATAAATAATAACATAAAATAATTAATGGTAATTAGTCATTTGACTTTTTCACATTTACTTTTAGTTGAAGATATTACCTTTTATAAACACCTAAAAACATCGATCGTATTATATCTTCCAATCATTAATATTTCCTTTCGAATTGAAACACGTTACCTTTTTTTATTTAAAACTAATCTTATCACACCATATTTTTCAATTTTTAATCAAATATATTAAAAATCCATATAAGTTATTTATAATAAGAAAATATTAGTATAATTCGTAAATATGAGTATATTAAATTACATTAGAATAAAATTAAAAAATTATTAAAAATAATGATTATACAAAACATAATTATAATAATAAATAAAATTTATAGCATACTAAAAAAACATCATATCAATAAATTTGATTTATAACATAATAAATTTATTATAATTTTATAAATTTATATCTTCCAATCAATAATATTTTTCCTAATTTAAAATGCCAACTTTTAATTTAAAACATAATCTTGCAATAATTAATATATAACTAAAAATATCACAGCAAATCTTCTAATCACTAACAAAATATAATAAAAATTCGTATACTACGAATAATTAATGACCGTTAGATTTTTATGTTACAACTAGCATGAAAGCCTGTGCAAAGCACGGGCCAAGTGCCAAAACATATGAGTCGTTGGTTAAACTATGGCAGCTAGTATGCAAAGGGAATAATGTATGTAATGATAAGCCGAAATCGGTAAGAGAATTGCGTGTAAATTAAGTATTTAAATTTAAATTTATTAAAAGATATGACACGCGGGTTGAACTATGACAGATAGCTTGTAACGGGAAACATATGTAATGATAAGCTTAAATTAGGAAGACAATTATGCGTAAATTTAGTATTTAAATCTAAATTTAGACGAAGATACGGTTTTGAGATCATAAATTCAAGAATGAAAAGTTTGTTCTTGTAGTGGTTCTAATACACAAAGAGAAAATGTTGATTGCAAAGTGGTAAGACAAAGAAAAGGAGAAATGGCTATGTGTTGTTCGTTATTCCCAACTTGTGTTGTCCTCATGTTGTTCATGCCGAAAGTTCTTCACATAGATAGCCTGGGTAAAGTACGGGATCCATTAAAATTCACATAATTCACTCGTAATTTCAGAAATATTTTATGTTCTTGATATACCTGACACAATATATTCTTGCGCAAGCTAATAATCACGTGAAATTTATATATGATATAAACAGTATACTTTAATTTAAACACTATGGATATAATGTTCAATTTTTTTAATTAATTTTAATTTTTCTTAAAAATTGATATTTTGTTTTAATTTTAGCAATAAATTTATCCTATACACATTGTAAATGATAAAACACTCATGCTTCTTAGTCTAGCTAAATATAATATCTAATACCAGTTATACTAACCGATTTTAATTAAAGTATAATTATGTTTATCAAACCGTTCAAATCTCAAAAATTGCTCACATCGCCAAATACGATTTTTTATTTTCGTGCTACCATTGTGAATTTAATTTTATCCAAACTGTATTCGTGATGCTATTGTGAATTTAATTTTGAATTTTATTAATGCGGTAAAGACTACATCGTACCATATTTCATAATAATAATAATAAATTTACAATATACATATAGTTTTTACTACTTTCTTTTACTTACATTCAATATTTATGTTTATTAATGACCATATATATCTCATCAGTTGTCCAAATTCATAATATACCTGGCATTATTTGTATATCGTCCAGAATCAGTCGTGTGTTACTGTAGTTAATTTTTTGGACTTACATTTCATTCCCTACTAATTGATTATATTATGTTTAACTGAATGATCTCTGACAATTGATTTGGTTCATGGCTAGTAGAGGTGTTCATGGATTCATAAATTGGATCAAACAGACCCAACTCGACCTTCTTTTCGGTCAATTGACCCGATTGAAAAATATCCGATACTTGATAAAGTTTAAAAAAATCAAATCAAATTGAATGGATTATGTACGGATTCTATGTTTTTCGGCCAACCCAACCCATACCGATTTAAGTTACAAACCTTATTTGATAATTTAAATATTTATTTATATATTATATACAATCATACATTATAGACTATAATATAATTTAATTTATAGATGTATGACTATATTTCGTACGTATGTATATCACTTACGATATAATTTACATCACTAAAATTATAATATTAATCAAAACTAAATATTAACACTAAAATTGTAATTTATACGTATTTCAGTTTTATTTAGATTTTCGAAATAAATAATTTTATATAGTTTTGATTTGTAATGTACGTTGGGTATGGTTGGATTACAAATTTATTTTTTGCGAGCTGAGTTAAAAATTTTAAATCGATTTAATTGGATCGTTTTGCAAAAATGTCTCCAACCCGGCTAATCAAACCCATGAACAATGCTAATGGCTAGTTACGATAATATTGCACTCTTCCAACCTTCCAGGTAACTTTGTTATCACTTTATGTTAATTTTAAAATTTTAGAATAAATTAATTTAATTATAATATTTAATTATATTAAATAAATATTAATTTGAATTGGTATAAAAACATAAGATTAAATTTAAAGCATATATTACATATCGTAACTTATTAAAAATGTATTGTACAATATAAATTTTTTGTTTGAAAAAATAATATAATCACCAATTCCCAGCGAGGATCCTCGTTCGTTCCTTATTCAGGGAGCGGAGTTAGCATTTTCCGGTATGAAATGATTTAATGATAGTCCTTTATCCAAATACTATGTTTTTCATGTAAAAAACATAGATGGTATAGCGGTAGAGTCAAAAAATATAAAATAATACTTCATAAATGTCCTAAAAACATGTACATAAACAAAATATTTTAGACATCTACTATAACATGAAAATTGACGTCCCCTTAATATACATCATTAATCATTAAAAATATAATGCATTTAATAATTAGAAAGGGATAAATATGTTGATTGCTAAATTCTAATTGAATTTTGACTAAATTCATTAAAAAGAATATACCGAGTTTTTTTTAAGTGAATGGAGTGAATGGTTTTTAAGTTTGTATCAAATGATTGTAATGGTATAGCGGTTGTAAATGGCACATTAGTTATTTGTCCAATGGAGAGGCCATGGGTTCAATTCATAATAAGAACAATATTTTTTATCCGTAATATAATAGAGGGGCATGTTAGTAATTTACTAAATAGGCTTGAAAACCCATGTGATATAATGGATGGATTTCTGACAAAAAAAAAAAAGAAGATATAATGGATGGATGGATTATAATAGAAACGGAGTTAGCATTTTCCGGTCTGAAATGATTTAATGATCGTCCTTTATCCAAATACTATGTTTTTCATGTAAAAAACATAGATGGTATAGCGGTAGAGTAAAAAATATAAAAAAATACTTCATAAATGTCCTAAAAACATGTACATAAACAAAATATTTTAGGCATCTACTGAATAACATGAAAATTGACGTCCCCTTAATATACATCATTAATCATTAAAAATATAATGCATTTAATAATTAGAAAGGGATAAATATGTCCCCTTAATATACATCATTAATCATTAAAAATATAATGAATTTAATAATTAGAAAGGGATAAATATGTTGATAGCTAAATTCTAATTGAATTTTAACTAAATTCATTAAAAAGAATATACCAAGTGATTTTTTTAGTGAATGGAGTGAATGGTTTTTAAGTTGGTATCAAATGATTGTAATGGTATAGTGGTTGTAAATGGCACATTAGTTATTTCTCCAATGGAGAGGTCATAGGTTCAATTTCTAATAAGAACATTATTTTTTATCCATAATATAATAGAGGGGCATGTTAGTAATTTATTAAATAGGTTTGAAAATCCATGTTCCCCGATAATAGATATAATAGATATAATAGATTATATTTTATATTTTTATATAATTATTATTTACAATATTTTATTTTAATTTTAACTTAAATTATTTAATTAATGATATGCATTGTTTAAAATTTATATTATAAAATTTTAAAATAAATATGTCGTTGATGAAATTCGAATCTTGAAATTATAGTAAACTAGCCAACTTATCCGCGCTTCGCGCGGCTTATAAATTTTTATTTTAAAGTATTGAAAATAGATATATAAATTAATTTCTATTATTCCTAAAAATTGATTGGTCTCTTATGAATTTTCTAAAAAAATTAATTTAAAAATAATTTACATGAATTATTAGTTGGAAAAATACTTTCATTACATATCTAAAATTTTGATAATCGTAAAAATATCACAAACATATAAAAATAAAAATTACAATATGAACGTAATATTTACGATCAAAAGTTACAAATCTTGAATATAACTTAATAACGTTTTTTAAAGCCAACACCTCTATCATAATATACATATATTATGTTCAATAATTGTGTAAGAATTTATTTAATTTGATATTAATTTATTTTGAAAAAAATATAATGAAATAACGGGTGTATAATTTTTTTATCAACTCAATCTTCCGATAAAGTGGTTGGGTTTATTCAATTTAATTAGTTTGGTTATAACTCATGTGTAAATTATTCATGTGCAAAAAGTAAAAATCTGTTTGTATTATTTGTTTACAAATTTCAGATATTAAGTAAAGATCAGTGTACTTCATAATTTATTGTGACTCCACAATCGTTGATAATAAAGATTGCTTGAAAAGTTCAGGTTAATAACATTTTTTAAAGCCGACACCCCTCTCAAAATATACATATTCAATAATAGTGTAAGAATTTGTTTCCGAATAACCACAAAACTACAACCAAAGTGTAGGCCCAATTCAAAAGATAGACAACAGGAAGATAATTAAACAACCCCCTAAATAAACCTTAGCTTAAAACATTAATAAAACAGCCCACTAGCAGCCCATTATCAACCCAATTCACAAAGAGAGACGATTGGTTTACCAGTCCTCCATTCCCACAAAGACGTTTCCAACATGCAAAGGTTCTTCATCCTGAGCTTCCATGATTTCCATGACTGGGTTCACCACTTCATCTTCCATGGCTTCAATGTTGACTTCCTCCTCCAGAACCCATTCGTACTGATTGCCAAACATTCCCAAACCCATATCATGATTCCATATTTCCATGATTCTCCTGAATGGTTGCTTGATGATAACCATGTTTTTCCAGTGAGATGCTCCATAATGTGCCAAGTAAGAAGCCATTTCATTGTCCACTGCATCAGCAAGTCTAATCTCTACAGAAAAGTTTTTATCTTCCCTCCTTTTGTTTAGCCACCTTAGGATGAATTCGTCATCTGGGTGACCTCCAGCTTGCAAAGAGTCCTTCCACTGCCAATACGCATTCACATGATCTGTTTCCAGTGTGATCTTTTGATAGTTTCTTGCAAAAGCTAGCTTCAGACCTTCCATGAAAGCATAAAATTCATTGTTCCGTCTTCTTTCCTTGCCCAATGACCCTGCCAGCATGCTCAAGATATTACCCCTATGATCACGAGGCACCACACCAATACCACTTATGTTACCGTTAGGTAACCTTTGGTTGCTGAAGAAGCTATGCATATTAATTTTGATGACACCTCTCCTGGGGAGTTCCCACCTTGGTTGTACATCGACCATTTTGAGAAGAGTTTAGAGAACTGAGACGTATAAGAAGAAGAGAAATGAAAGAAGTTTGTATTTGTAAGAGATATTGAAGTGTATCCCTCCAATAAATAATACTGCTCACGCCTACACAATTCCCTATAACATCATTTGAACTCTTTAGACGTTTCATTTCCCCATGATGTGAATGCAGCGATACTCTTCCTTTTCTTGATACTGATGGGATTGAATAAAAACAATCATGCTTGCTTAACCCAACAAAACAGCCCAGATGTTTAGTGAAAGATTTGAGCTTATAATTTACGACCAGAAATAGAAGAAGCCATTTCCTTGCTTCCCTTTCTTAGCCCAATAATCAGCCTCTTTATTAAAAATTCTATCTATTTTTTTGAAAGATATATTCAACATGAGAAGGATGTTTTTGCAGTTTTCCTCCAAAAGCAGATTCGTTGTCTTGGAAAATTTGAACTCTTGCAATTTCTGAACTAACTCCACATTGTCAATATAAACCAAAAATATGAAATTTTGCTTACCACATTTCTCTATGAGTAAGACGAGATACTTCAGAGCTTTTGTTTCTGTCATGAAAGCGTTATCAGCTTGAATAGGACCATAGAAAGTCATTTTTGTATTTCCTTCTGATGTCTTAGCTAGACCTCCTATCCCTGAAGATATTAATCCATTAGCATTTTTGTGCCAGGCCCCATCAATAAAACATATGAAATCGCAATCAGCCTGGAGTATTTTATGTTGTAGTACATCTCTTGATCTTGTAACTACTCCCACAGGATTGCTTTCCCACCATTTTATGTAGTCTTTTGATATGAAATTTGTGGCTAAGTTCCATTCTTGAGAACGTTTTTGCAGAAGAATCAGTATGCTAGCTTCATTGATAGTAGCTTCATTGAAAACTCTTTCATTTCTGCTCAACCACAGTGTCCATAATAAAGCAAAATTTGTCATCTTCCAAACTCTTTCTATGCTTTCATCCTTGAACCAGCTAGACATCTTCAAAGTGTCTATAAGGTTAGAAGGGAGTGGTTTATAAAAAAATCCCCACCAGTCTAGACATTTTCTCCATGTTCTTCTTGCCATCTCGCATTCCCAGAAAATGTGCTCAACCGTTTCAGGCGAGCTTGTACATAAGGAACAGAATTTTGAATCTCTCCAAGCTGTGATTCTTCTAGCTAAGAAATCTCGTGTAGGAAGTATGTTACTAATAAGCTTCCACAGAAAAATTTGGACTTTTGCTGGAATATGTAATTTCCACATTTCTTGAAGTGATGCAATGGAATCTAATTCCAAATTGGTTATTAAAGCTGTACCACTCTTTACACTATACTGTCCATTTCCTGGTAACCAGATTAAAGAGTCCTTTTTTTAGTTAAGTGAGATGCCTGAGATTTCTTTATCCAATTCTTCGATCAATTCCAATTCCCAATTTCTTAGTGGACGGGACCAAAAGACTGAATCAGTGTGTTCATAGCAGTCCCACAATTGAACAAAAATTTCAACTGTTACTCCTGCAAAATTTGTTAATGCAAACAATCTAGAGAAACAATCTTTGAATATACCTCTGTTGTTCCAATGGTCCTCCCAAAAAAGGGCATCATTTCCCTTGTTAATTTGCCATTTGAAATTTTCCTTTTTTAGAAAAGGACCTAGAGGTGTGCTATGAATCACTTTGTTGACATCTATCCAAAATTCGGACAAATTTCCTTTTACTGTCATTTTCTCCACACTTGCTCCTTTTTGACAAATATATTTGATTCTCACCCACTTGTTCCAATCCCTATTTCTTTCTGTGTACCATTTCTGTACCCATTTGCCTAATAACGATGAATTCCTGTGAGATAGTGAGGTTAGGCCTAAACCTCCTTTATCTTTAGGTCTGCAAACCTTGGACCAAGAGAGAAGGGGCATTTTTTTGCTTACTACTTTCAAATCTTTTAGTTTGCTGCCCCAAAAGAAACCTCGCCTTATTGATTCCAGTTGATTGCAGATGTTAGTTGGGAGCACTGAGGTGTTAAACCAGTACACTGGTAGACTAGCCAGAACTGATTTTATGACCACCATTCTGCCTGCTTGGTTTAAAGATTCCACTTTCCATGCTGCAAATTTTTCTCTAAATTTACTCAGTAGAGGTTCCCAATATACTTTTCTTCTGCTAGAGATTCCAATGGGAATGCCAAGGTATTTGAGTGGCCATTTACCCAAATTACATCCTAGCATTGAAGCATAGAATTTGACAAGAAGTTCTTTACCATTGCAAGCAAACAGACTACTTTTTTTAAAGTTTATTTTCAAGCCTGATAATAGCTGGAAACAACGTAGAACTCTTTTTACTCCTGCAATCGAATCTGGGTCTTCTTTTAGGAAAATTATAGTGTCATCGGCGAATTGTTGATGAGAAAGTTACTCTTCACTTCCTGAGAATGAGAAACCTTTGAAAATGACAGCATTAACAGCTTTCAGAAGCATGCAACTCAAAACCTCCGCTGCCAGGTTAAATAGAAGAGGAGAAAGAGGATCACCCTGTCGAAGACCACGTTGGGGAGTGAATTCTTTTGTGGGTGAACCATTAATCAGAACAGAGATTCTGATTTTCTCAAAGTAACCTTTAATCCAATTAATCCATTTGGTTCCAAAACCCATCTTCTCCATGATGATCCACAAGAAGTCCCAATCTATGGTATCAAAAGCTTTTTCGAAATCTAGTTTCAGAATGAAGCCACTATTCCTGTGTTTTTTCATTGAATGACATACCTCTTTCACGATCAATATGCTTTCGCTGGCTTGTCGACCTTTAAGAAACCCAGTTTGAGAACTACTGACCAACTTATCCATTAGTGGACTGAGTCTGTTGGTAAGACATTTGGTGAACAATTTTGAGATGCTATTGATAAGACTTATTGGCCTGAAATCTTGGACTTCCTTTGGGTCAAAGATTTTAGGGATGAGTGCTATGAATGAGGAATTCAGGCCATGAGGTAGCTGTAAGGAATCTGAAAAATGGATAATGCAGTCCAAGATTTTCCATTTCAAATGAGGCCATATAATCTTGAGACATCTAAAATTTATACCATCGGGACCTGGGGCCTTATCATTTGCCATTGTGTTTAAGGCAAATTCTACCTCTTCCATGCTAAAATCAACTTCTAGTAATTCTCTATCCTCCTGATTGAGTCTTGTCTGAATTAGATTTCCCACGTTAAAAGTGATGTTAGATCTCTTGGAACTAAGAAACCCCTTGAAGTGATTGAAAAAAGCTTTTTTGATGTCGCATGGTTGAGAAAACCATGTACCTTGCCACCTGATCCTTTTGATGTTGTTTTTAGATCTTCTTCTCTGAATGGATTGATGGAAAAACTTCGTGTTTTTGTCTCCTTCAATATTCCATTTGATTCTTGCCTTTTGTTTAGCATTGAATCTTTCTTTACATAACTGTTAAGCAGCTCTTCTCTGACTGAAATTGCTTCCTTATTCCAGTGAGAACCTTGATCCAGTCTATCCTGTTGTTGCTCTAAAAGAGAGATTTTATTATCTAGCTCATTTTTCGCTGACTTTCCCCAATTTCGCATTGATTCTTTAACACCTTTAAGAATTTGCTGAACATTGCATGATTCCGAGATCTCTTTGCTGGTGAGAAAAGAGTTTATTAGATCTAGACAATTCTTCTCCTTGAGCCACCAATTGAAAACTTTGAAAGGCTTTGGTCCCTAGTTCAACACTTCTAAACACATTAAAATTGCTTTGTGATCTGAGTGTTTCCTGCCTGCTGAATTGACTGTCCAATCTCCCTCACTAGACCAAATTGAATCAATTATAAATCTATCTAATTTACTCCTTTTCCCCTGATTTCCAAACCAAGTAAATTGGGAATTATTAGACTTGAGATCCATTAGATTATGATCTTTTATAAAAGAGTTTATTAGCCTTGAATCTGCCTTTCTGTATTCACAATGAAGTCTTTCAGATTTGTCTCTAACACAGTTAAAATCCCCTAAGAAACACACTGCTTCCCCTGAAATTGCAAAGAAAATCTCTTTCAAATCTTTCCAAAGATCTTTCTTCTCCCAAATTGCTGTTGGACTGATAATCCTTTAGGTTGTTGCTGCAGCCAACCATGATCATAAGGGTCCCATATTGAACCTATCAGTGAAATGCTTAACTCTTTACATTTTGTTTCTTGGAGACATATGATATTCGCTTTTGTAGCCCCTACAGTGTCTCTTACATTTCTTCTATTGCTGCTTCCACTAATTCCCCTGACGTTCCATGATAATAATCTGATGTCTTTCATTAAAAACTTTTGATAAACTACTATAACTACAAGCTTCATTACCTCTCTAGATGTTCCCATCTACCAACTATTGGTTCACCTCTTTAAGAACCTCTTCTTTCTTGTTTGTTAATTCCAATCCTAGCTGGAAAGCACATTTTACAATATCATCAGCCTCTTGTAGTAAAGAATTCGGATTACTCTCTTGATAGCCCATCAATTTTAACTTGTCCACCTTTTGTGCTTCACTAGGTTGCTTGCAGACTTTTTTGCATCCTTTCTTCCTTTTTATTCCCAAATCAAAAGGATTTTTCTTTTTCTTCAATATTTTCCTAGGTCTCCCTGCTTTCTTACCCAACTTGAGTTTGAATAAGTTTTGGCACATAGTGGGCTGAGAGCTTCCTATAGCAGTTTTACCATTACTAGTATCTAATGCTCCCGAAGAAATGGAATTGTTGCTGATCGCCTCTTCCTCTGTAGTTGTTGAATCATCTACCAGAGAATTTTGATTTTGAAAGTCTTGAGGCTTAGAAGCATTTGAGTCACTAACATAACTGTTGTCTGATGATCCATTTGAGAAAGTATTTGGGACTGGACTTTCTATAGATTTATCAATTTCCTCTTCATTACTTATTTTTGATCCTTGATCACCTTCTAAAAGAGCTACCTCTCTATTGATGGTTGGTATGGGAGATTTGCTGCCCGGTGAATTATGACAATCTTGATTTACCAGTTGCTTAGGAGATGGATCAGGATCAAAGCCCTTCTCAACAGATCTACCATTGTTGTTGCTTCTGTTAAGAGTTGATAGCTTTTCCTTAGAATCTTCTGAAGGATTTTCATCCTGAATATCTCTTGATGATTCCTCCATAGGTGTTAATTTATCTTTGAGCAATGCATGATCAGAGACTTCTTTAAGGCATATAGAGATCTTTTTGCCTTTAATGTTAACCTTCATAACTTCTTCAATATGCTCATAGTTCTTAGTAGAAAGACATACCAAAGGGTTGAAGAAATCGTTCGCACCATCCTTTTGATAGGACCAAGATATCCATTCTCCCATTCTTGAGGTAAAAGCCTTAAGGTTTTCCTGAATCCATGCATGCATGGGAAGACCTATACATTCCACCCAAACTGATCTAGACAAAATAAGGTCTTCTTCTTTGAAAGGTCTGATCTTTATGAACCAATCATTTAGCTTAGATAATTCAATGTCCTTCCATTCTGTGCTTTCTTTCAGCCTGAGTAAAAACTTTCTGTTTGATAGTCCCACTACTATGACATTGCTATAACCTAGTAAATTGAACTTTGTTTGCAAACTTGCGGCATTCTGATCTTCTTTTGAGAGGCCTACTTTTGTCTGATAGAGGCCCTCTTCCACTTCTTCATCAACTTCTATTTCAATGTTTTCGAACATTCTTTTGTGAAAGTCTTCATTACAATCAGTCTTGATATGCTCTTTTGGTTTTGGAGCAATTGGACTTTCAGCTTTCTGAGGATTTATCGGTTCTTTTCTTGAGGAAGAAATCTTGCCATCAATAATAAAAGATAATTTCAATTTACTTCCTAAGCCTTCTTGTTTCTTAACATTGTTGATGATTTTTATCGCTTCCAGCTCTGAGACTGTTTTAACAAAACCGAATCTTTTGTTTCTCTTATCCCAATTTTTGGGTAGGATAATGTCCCTAATTACTCCACCCGAATTGAACAATACCCATAATTCCTTTGCCGTACAGTAATCAGGGATATCATATAAAAATATTTTAAATACCTGTTTTGGGAGATTCTTTTTAATGGTTCTGCTTTTCTTGCTCTGGACCACTACCCACTCTTTTTCGACATTCTTTTTTACTACTTCTGCATACGATTGCTTTTCTTGTGTCTCCTTAGACACAATTCTTTCCGCTGCATCAGATCTTCTTCATAGACTTCTATAGTGAATCATACTCAATGCTTCTGAGATTGCTTGTTTATCTCATATCTGAAGCCTATCTATTACTGCCTTATCAACCAATTCAATATTTGCCCAAATAAAGTCGTTCAGTACTCTTTCTCCAGAATCTTTGTTCAACGATCTACCCCCTGATTTGGAACTTGATCTCCACTTCTTGCTCTCTTCTTGACGTCGACCTCCATTCCTGCCGGATTCCTTGTAGTTACCGTTGCTTGCGTTTGAATTTTGAATTCTCCTTGTCGTTAGCAGGAGATCAAATAGCCTTTCATTCGGAAGCTTCAAAAAAAATTCTTGATTTTTTACATTTTTGATTTTTTATTAAAATATTTTTCTTTCATTTAATTAAGACTAAATTGCAATGTAGTGGCCAAAGTATTTTCAATTTTGCACGGAGGTGGCTAAATTTTAATTCATGCCAGCGTAATGGCTACATTTTAATTTTCAACGCGAAAAAGGTGCTCCGCCTCCATTCCGTTAAATCGACATTGACGGCGTTAGTTAATATCATGTATAATTGTAGAAATACGTATAGTCATATATAATACTTGGTTCGTGTATAATACGTATAGTCGTGTTTAATTTTTTCTTCTTTAATGCTGAACAAACCCATTCTTCCGGCCAACTTCACCACCTCACCTTCTTCCCCCTCTCCGTCGACCCAATTGCAACAACATCTCCATTCCTCCACAGCAGCCTCTCTACCCACACCTACTCAGCCCCGCTGTTCTCTTGCCATCGCCCACTGTTACCCCCTTTCTACTCTCCTGACTCCCTTCACCTATCCCCCTCAACTTCCGCCTCACTACCTCCGTTAACCACCACCTCATTTTGCCATTGTTCTCCGTTCTTCTCTGTCCTTCTACCACAAACAACATCAAACCCAGTAGCCTTCCTCTTCACCCTCCTTCTTCCAGCCCCAATTCGCCACTATTCCCCTCCTTCTCCTCCCATTCTCACCGCCACTATTCCCCTTCTTCAACCACCCTATCTCCTCTTTACACCCACCACAACAGCCAACCCCCCTCCGTTCAGTCCCTCCTTCTCCATTCACCGCCTCCGCAGCTCCGTTCAACCCAATCGCACCTCCTACCTCCCATCTTCTTCACTCGCATCTCCCCCAACTTCAACACCACAGTAAAATCATGCAAGTTTGTTATCATGTAACAGACTTGGGTGTTGCTCCTGATAACTAAATCCCCCCAAACAAAATGTAAATTAAGTGGTAGTTATCAGTATCAAATGATGAATAATTTGCCAAAATGGTAAGAAATTGCATAAATGAAGAGGAAATAATTAAAAGTAACATGATAGCTAGATAAAATATATACTTTCATGGCCACTAAGGAGCTCAACAGAGGTTGAAGGAGAACGGAGGGGATGGTCGTGGTTGAAGGAGGGAATGGAGTGGTGGGTTGAAGGTGAATGGATGGGGAGGAGGGTAGTTGGTTGTAAAATTACATCAATACCCTATAATAATATACGATTGTACGTATTTCTACAATTATACACGATATTAACTAACGCCGTCAATGTCGATTTAACGGAATAGAGGCGGAGCACCTTTTTCGCGTTGCAAATTAAAATTTAGCCATTACGCTGGCATGAATTAAAATTTAGCCATTTCCGTGCAAAATTGAAAATACTTTGGCCACTACAGTGCAATTCAGTCTTTAATTAATCATTAATTGTACATATTAAATATATATTAAATACACTTTATAGTTTATTCCATATTTAATGTAAAAGGTTAGAAATCTTTATTAGAACATTATTATTATAGATTTAATATAAAATATTAATTATTTATATAAAAGTACCATTATTTTAAGGTAAAATGATAAAATAAAATTATTTTTATCATGTCATTTTTAATCCTTATTCAAAATCATTGCAATTTTTTTCGACAACAATGAATAGACGATTTTAACTTTTTGATAAATTTGTAACCAGCGACAGTAAGAATCATGATAAAATATGAAAGTATATATATATATCGATTAACATCCACAATTTAAATAAAAGCAATATCGTAGAATTGGCTTTTATACATGAATAAATTACACGTACACAGGGTGTGACCAACTTGATTAAATTGAATCAAGCCGATCCTTTTTTTTCATCGATTAAATAATAAAAAAATTGAATTTGTTTAATTAGGATTAAAATTTATTTCAACACAATATAATGAAGCAATGGGTGTAGAGCCTTTTTATCGATTTTATCTTCCGATAAATGGCAAGGTTTGTTAAATTTAATCAATTTGATCATAACTCATGTATAATTTATTCATGTGCAAAATTAAAAATTTGTCTATATTGTTTGTATACAATTCTAGATATTAAGTAAATATCTTGTACTTCCATAATTTATTACGATTTTCAAAATAATTGATAATAAAAATTGATTGAGAATTTAAAGCCCTCTACCTATAATCATCTGAAAAGAAATTATAGTGATCTTGAATAGGGAATAAAAAATAACGCAATATAACAATTGTTAGTCATCATTTTACCTAAAAATAAACTTAACTATATATAATTAATATTTAACATTGAAATAATAACTATAATGTTCAAATAAAGTTTGCTAATTTTTAAAAAAATTTAATAGAGAAAATTTAATAGATGTTTAATAGGTGTAATTAATGACTAATTAAAATTGTGATTAATAGATATTTAATGCAATAAAGAATTTTAATAAAAAATTCAAAAAAACAAAAATTCAAAAAAGATACCATAAACTGTTCTGGTGCAATTTCGATCTCCAGGCATTATAATATATACTCCCTCCGTCCCAACCAAATGTTTACATTTGGTTTGGGCACGGAGACCAAGGAAAAATATATAGAAGGAGGAGAGAAGTAGGAAAAATGAGTAAAGTGGTGGGACCCATCACTATATAATGTATAAAATGAGTTAGTGGAGAAAATTAGTGGATGAAGTTGATTTTTATATTATAAAACTTTACTATTTTAGGAAAGTTTAGAAATGTAAAGAATTGGATGGGACATCCCAAAAAGGAAAGTGTAAACAAATGGATGGGACAGAGGGAGTACTAGGTAATAAAGCCGCGCGTAACGAAAATATTTTTAAAAATTATATATATAACGTTATTGTTCGTTGAGTTTTAATATTTGAAAGTTTATATAATAAATTGAAACTTGTGTAAATGTAATTAAATAGAGAAAAGAATTAGTAGAAAGAAAATATGTTTTAGTTAAACTCTTAAGTGTTAATAATATATTTTCGAAAATATTGATGACATATATTTTGTTGCATAAAAAATGCTTTTGAAATTCAATTGATAAATATTTGTAAAGTTTGACAATAGATAAGTAAAAGTAACACTTTTGAAATATTTTTGTTGCCGATGCCATTATGAAAGACGTGATTGCTTAGTTTGTTGATAATTTGTTTGTATGACGGAAAAACGAAGCAAAATGTAAATGTGATTAAAAGTATGATTGACTTAACTTGTCGATAAATTTGGTTGTATGACAAACAAAATAGAATTCAAATGTTAAGTCATGCTTCATACTATCAACATATTATCAACTTCAACAACTACATAAAGGCCTCATATTTTTTTTCCTACCAAATTACAATGTCAACATAATTTTTGTAATAAAAATTTATAAATATTAAATAAAATGTTATTCAAAGCCGACGCCCATCTCAAAACATACATGCGCGATCAATTGATTAATAATAGTATAAGAATGTGTTTAGTTAGAATATGAATTTATTCCAACATAATATATTGAAACAACGGATGTATAACTTTTTTATTAATTTAATCAGTAAAGAAAAGGGTTGGATTTGTTCAATTTAATCGAGTTGATCACATCCCATGTGTAATTTTGTTCATGTGTAAAAGTAAATTATATAATATTACTTGTATTTTAAACTGTAGATTTTAATTGGAAAATTTATATACTTCCGTAACTTATCATGATTCTTACAGACACTGATTACGAATTTATCGAAAAGTTAAAATCGTTTAGTTATTATTGCCGATTTTTTTTAGTGATTTTGAATAAGGATTAGAAACGAACTATATAAATAATTCTATTTTATCATTTTAATTTGAAATAATTGTACTTTTATATGGATAATTAATATTTTGTATTAATATAATAATTAAAATGTTCTAATAAACAAATAATAATAATTTAAAGACTAAATTGCACTGTAGTGGCCAAAGTATTTTCAATTTTGTACGGAGGTGGCTAAATTTTAATTCATGCCAGCGTAATGGCTACATTTTAATTTTCAACGCGAAAAAGGTGCTCCGCCTCCATTCCGTTAAATCGACATTGACGGCGTTAGTTAATATCATGTATAATTGTAGAAATACGTATAGTCGTATATAATACTTGGTTCGTGTATAATACGTATAGTCGTGTTTAATTTTTTCTTCTTTAATGCTGAACAAACCCATTCTTCCGGCCAACTTCACCACCTCACCTTCTTCCCCCTCTCCGTCGACCCAATTGCAACAACATCTCCATTCCTCCACAGCAGCCTCTCTACCCACACCTACTCAGCCCCGTTGTTCTCTTGCCATCGCCCACTGTTACCCCCTTTCTACTCTCCTGACTCCCTTCACCTATCCCCCTCAACTTCCGCCTCACTACCTCCGTTAACCACCACCTCATTTTGCCATTGTTCTCCGTTCTTCTCTGTCCTTCTACCACAAACAACATCAAACCCAGTAGCCTTCCTCCTCACCCTCCTTCTTCCAGCCCCAATTCGCCACTATTCCCCTCCTTCTCCTCCCATTCTCACCGCCACTATTCCCCTTCTTCAACCACCCTATCTCCTCTTTACACCCACCACAACAGCCAACCCCCCTCCGTTCAGTCCCTCCTTCTCCATTCACCGCCTCCGCAGCTCCGTTCAACCCAATCGCACCTCCTACCTCCCATCTTCTTCACTCGCATCTCCCCCAACTTCAACACCACAGTAAAATCATGCAAGTTTGTTATCATGTAACAGACTTGGGTGTTGCTCCTGATAACTAAATCCCCCCAAACAAAATGTAAATTAAGTGGTAGTTATCAGTATCAAATGATGAATAATTTGCCAAAATGGTAAGAAATTGCATAAATGAAGAGGAAATAATTAAAAGTAACATGATAGCTAGATAAAATATATACTTTCATGGCCACTAAGGAGCTCAACAGAGGTTGAAGGAGAACGGAGGGGATGGTCGTGGTTGAAGGAGGGAATGGAGTGGTGGGTTGAAGGTGAATGGATGGGGAGGAGGGTAGTTGGTTGTAAAATTACATCAATACCCTATAATAATATACGATTGTACGTATTTCTACAATTATACACGATATTAACTAACGCCGTCAATGTCGATTTAACGGAATAGAGGCGGAGCACCTTTTTCGCGTTGGAAATTAAAATTTAGCCATTACGCTGGCATGAATTAAAATTTAGCCATTTCCGTGCAAAATTGAAAATACTTTGGCCACTACAGTGCAATTTAGTCTAATTTAAATATTTTATATAGATAATTATAATAATTATTGGCTAAACTTTTGTTTTAAGTATAAAATAAAGTATATTTAATATAACTTTAATAGGTACAATTAATGACTAATTACAATCATATTAAATGCAAGGAATTATTTAATAAAAAAACAAAAATGTGCAAAATTAAGAAAGATATTTTGAAGTTTCAGAGTGAAAGCCTCTTCGATCTCCTGCTATTATAATTTACTAGTTAACAAAGCCGCGCTACGCGTGGCACGAAAATATTTTTAAAAATCGTATACATAACATCATTGTTTGTTGATTTTTTATTTGGAAATTGATACAATGAATTGAAATTTGTTTGAAATGTAATTAAATTTAAATATTTAAAAATTATAGAGAAAAAAATTAGCGGAAAGAAAACTTGTTTCATGTAAACTCTTAAGCATTAATAATAATATTTTGGAAAATATTGACGACACCTATTTTGTCGCATTAAAAATATTTTTAAAATCTAATACTTGATAAACATTTGCAAAGTTGGCATTTGGTATGTAATTTTAAATTAAATTCATGGATACATATTCAAAATGGTACTCACATATTCTAATACTCTTATATTAAATCTTATAATAAATATGTACATGTAATTAATTTTTATCTCCAATTTAACAATAAATAAAAATGAATTTAAAAATCAGTGAAATCTAAATAAACACTAAGTCATTTAAAATAATTATTTAAACAAAATGAAGATCCTCTAACATATTATCAACTCCATAAAAACCTCTTACTTTTTTTCCATACCAAATTACAGTGTCAACATAATTTTTATAATAAAAATTTATAAATGTATATTAAATATAACTGATTAACGTTTTTAAATTTTGACGCCCGTTTTATAACATACATGCATGATTAGTTGATTAGTAATAGTATAATAATGTGTTTATTTAATATTACAATTATGTTTTTATATAATCATTATTTTCATAATTAGTTTAATTTTAATTAAATATAATTTAATATACTCATGTTTACGGATTATACTATTGTTTCCTTATTATAAACAATATATATTATTTTTAATATATTTTATTAATAATTGAAAAATATGGTGTAATATTTTTGGGCTATATTTTTCTTTAAAATTATGGTGTGATATTTTTGGGAATATATTAATAATTGTAAGATTTGTTTGAAATTAAAAAGGTAACGTATTTTAATTCGAAAGGAAATTTTAATGATCTATTTTTAGGTATTTATAAAAGGTAATATCTTCAACTAAAATTCAATGTGAAAAAGGCAATCGACTAATTACCTTTAATTTTATTATGTTAATGTTGAAAAGACAATCGATTAATTATCATTAATTATATTATTATTTATTTTAGGTGTCATATTTTTCTTGAAAATTATGGTGTGGTATTTTCGGGTATATATTAATGATTGTAAGATTTGTTTTAATTTAAAATGGTAATGTGTTTTAATTCGAAAGGAAATATTAATGATTGAATGATGTTTTTAGGTATTTATAAAAGGTAATATCTTCAACTAAAAGTAAATGTGAAAAGGGCAATCAACTAATTATCATTAATTTATTATGTTAATGTGGAAAAGGCAATCAACTATTTACCATTACTTTTATTATGTTAATCAACTAATTACCATTAATTATATTATGTTATTATTTATTTTAGATGTTATATTTTTCTTGAAAATTATGGTGTGATATTTTCGGGTATATATTTTTAGGTGTTTATAAAAGGTAATATATTCAACTAAAAGTAAATGTGAAAAAGGTAATCGACTAATTACCATTAATTATATTATGTTATTATTTATTTTAGGTGTATTTATTTTTTTTATAATGAAGGATAAATAAGTAAATTCACGAAGTACCAAAAAACAGGTACCAAAACTTTCAATGTTTCAAAATTTATATAATAGTATTGATATAGATTAATTTAATCATATAATATATCTAATTATTAAATCTAGCGATTATGATTTTTTATTATTTATTACATATCAAAAGAAATCTGTGCATCGCAAGGCTACAACCTAACAGATTTTAAATATTAAAAAAGAAGATTTTTAAAAGTTACATCGTGAGTTATGGAACCTACAACGCTAAAAAATCAGTGAGTATGAAGCCTTGATTACTCAAATCGTGCCTGCAAAGTTGTTCCTCGATTCTCGGTCTTAAATTCCACCAAATTCTGTTGAGGTAGACTATTAGTAAAGTGCCTTGAGTTGCAGATGTCAATGGTGAAAGGAATGAAGAGATCGATGGAGATTCAAACAGAATTGAAATTGTAAGTCCTACTACATGTGTTAAATCTGCACTTTTCTTCGGATTATTGAATTTTGGTGAAGTTATGTGCTAGATGATTTAGTTTTGGATTTTCATGAAAATACTGTGTGTTTTGTGGGAGCACATATTATGTTTGGCAGAATTCGTAAAAGAAACATTGTTTCTTGGAGCTGTGTTATTCCCAGATTACACACTTGTATAATTGTAGAAGGGGGGGGGGGTTGAATACAATTCTTGATAGTTATAAAATTTCTGATAAAAACCACAGAAATCTATAAAGAAATAATTGCTGAAAAGAAATAGTTCACAACCACATAAAAAATCAGGTGGTTGAATGTACCACCTGAGACTTTTATTCGAAGAAAACCCTGTGATACAAATGTACACAGCTTCTATGTTTACAACTCTTTGCTTCTAAAGATATTCAAGAAACCCTAAGCAAATGTGTATGTTTTCTTACAATCTAAAGAGTTGCTACACTTGGTTATATATTCCAAGTTTACAAGTGCTACAGGAATAAGATAATATTAATCTAATTCAAGTTGACTTGCTACTCCACTCCAAATCCACATGTAGCCGAAAGGTTGTCCTTGGGAACAGATATGTCCCCTGCACCTTTCTTGTATGTACTGTGTAAATGGAATGCTTCTTTCTTCTGTGTTTCCAAAGTATGGCTGCCATATTGCTTTTTATACCTACTATCAACCCATGTGATCTGTCAGTCAAACCTGTCCTTATCAACTGCTAATTCCTAGCATAGGATAAAGTGACAATGATTATCCGTTGATGTTGTGCCTACTTATCCGTTGATGGTAGTTTGAGCTGTATCCGTTGATCGAGTAGATTTGAGTTGTATCCGTTGATAGAGCCCTGTTCTCATCCGTTGATACATTTTCACTTAGACAGAATTACATAGCATAGCTTATTTACAATTGGCTACCCTATTCTGCCTATCCATTGATGGTCAACATGACTCTGAATAAAGACACTATCAACTGATAAATAGAGATATTGCAGTATGCTACAAAACCTCATCCGTTGATGAGCTACCTGTCAACGGATAGAGTTATAAGGTCTTATCCGTTGACAGTTACAAAACTTGACTTATACAATTTTGCTTGAATGTTAAGTTATCATCAACTACAACATATTCCTAACAATCTCCCCCAATTTATACTTGATGGCAATAAAGCATAAATTCAGAACCTTGATGATAACAAAACATTCCTAACGATATATATACACTACAGTATGCAAACATTGTATTAAGCTACAAAAATTAAAAACAGAAAGCTTTAAGAAACTTATCAGAGATGTGCTCCTTTAGATTGAGCAGATTAATGAGGTTTCCTCTCTCTGGTTGGCTGCACCCTTGACTTTCCTTCCTTGGCAGAGTTGGACTCAATTTGCACTTGAAGTTGCCTATAGAAGGTATCTTCTTCAACAACCTTTGGATTTAGCTTTAGTTGTAACCATCTCAGGTAGTCAGAACTAGCCTTTGACAGTTGGTCTTCTAACCTGAAGAATCTCCTAGTGCCCTCATCATCCCTGAACTCCATCATCCAAAAGGGTTGAATGTGGATTTTTTGTCCATTATAAGGGATCTTCATTTTCTTTGGTAGACTTGAGGGTGAGTTCCATTCTCTCCTTATTTCTTCTATTCTGCTAATTATCTCCCTTCTGGCTATCTCAGAGAACCCTGTGTGTCTCTTGAATGCTGAGAACACTCTGGTCAGTGTATGATAATTCTCTCCAAGAACCTTCTTTAGTGGCCATGTCCTCTGACTTCCTCCCTTGTAGACAAACACTAATCTCTCAGGCTGATTCTTGTACTTGTCAATTCCTCTTACTTCTGACAGTTCATCCAAATATAGATTCATGTCAGAGTATTCTTCAATTTCTGCCTGATAGATAAAGTCTTCTTTGTTTTCCAAGATTGGTTGTTTGACAATGGCAGGTACCCTGGCAACTTGAACTGGTCCCTTTGAAAGTTGCTTCTTTGGAGCCCTTTGCTTCTATTTTGGATTTAGCAAGAATGAAGGAACTTCAATTGAATCAAAATTCACTGGTTCCTCTTTAGGCCTTATGGGGTCACCATGAAAGTTTACAGTTGGGTCGATTACTGTTGCAGACATAGGTACTGGTGAACCAATTGTTTCTTTTTCTGGAGGGGGTTCTGGAGAAAGAACCCTCTTGGTTTTAGCTTTCCTTCTTCTAGGTTTGATTTTGGGAACTTCCTCAGGTTCCTTCATTTCAACCTCTACCTCATCCATTAACTCTTGAGCTAGCCTGGCTTGCTTCTCTTCTGAGTTTTCATGTTGATTTACTGTACTTGGATGGGCTTCCCTTTGGATTCTGGAGACTTCTTCTCTTTTAGCTTCCACAAATCTAGGATGACTGTTGGATATATTTAATACTTTTCCATTCCTCATGATTACAGCCATCCAATCTCTTACACTCTTATTTGTCTGAACTTTGAACTCCATAATTGTTTTTCCCATTAGCTTTTCTTCATCATTCTTGGGAAATGGGTAGTCCAATTGAAGCTTGTTCTTCTTATTTTCCTTTGGTGGTGAGTAGGCTCTGGTTTTGATAGCTGGTTCAAATTCTTTGACAAATGATGGCTCAGCATCATAGAATGTAGGAGCCACAACCCTTGGAGTGAGCACCTTCATGATTGTGGTTGATATTGTTGGAGCAGAAGATTGAGCATTAAGGAACAGAGATGATGCAATTGATTCATTGATCATCCTCTCTGTCCTTAGAATTCTTTCATTAGCCTCCTTGTTTATCTTTTCCAAAGCTTCTATCCTGGCTTGCCTTTCACCATCTGAGATGGCTTCTAAGCTTTGAATCTCAGGCAAAGCCACTTGTTTCTTCACAGGGGAAGCCTTTATCTCAAACTCTGTTGGATTGACCACTACAATTGGCTGTTGCTCCCCCTCAATCTGTGCTATCTCGCTACTGGTAGCTTGAAATTGGCCAGTAGATGTTGCAGCCTCTTCTGTGCTTGTTCCCATTTTCTCCCCCTTTTTGTTAGCATCAAGGGTTGGGGTTGAAGCTGCAAGTAGCATTTCCAGTAGTTGAGTTTGTTTTGTTTGATTGGCAATGATGGTGTGCAATTGAGATTCCATACTATCCACCCTTGAGGAAAGAAGCTGAACAGACTTAGCCAGGCTATCTTCTTTGAGAAGTTTGCTAGAAAGCACCTTCTGAGTGGTAGTAGGAGCTAGTGCCTCAATCCTGGCATCTAGTGCTATTTTCATATCTCTAATTGCAGACTGGACCTCCTCTTGCTGTGTTCTTTGAATAACAGATTGCATCTTTTGTAATTTCAGGGAGGCCATTACTTGCTCAAGAACAGTCTTTCTCTGTGGTTCTGCATTTTGGTGCTCAGCCTTAGCAGATTGGTATTGCTTCATGATTTCCACATTGAGATGCCCAAGTTCAGTGGCATTGGAAAACATCCATCCTGGAGTTTCATCTTCATTTATGTCTTCACCATCTGAACTTTGACTGTCATCACTGCCAAACTCTTCACTTCCATCATTTGGAGACAGGGTTTGTAAAGCTTCTTTTGCTCTTTGAAGAGATTCTGAGGTGTGCACTAGGTGCATTGCCTCCTCTGCCTCCACATTGCCCTGTTGTGCCATGACTTGATAGGTAGAAACAGGATGAGTAAAGGTTTCAGGATCCAAAGAGATGGAGTCAATAACTGACTGATATTCTTGTCTAAATTCCATCTCTTTGGAAGCTTCATTAACCTCCATTAACTCACTTGCAATGGCTGATTCTTCCTGCCTTATTTCTCCTGTAGTCCCTTCTCTCCTCTCATCTCTCTTTTCTTGCATCAGGGGCTCCCCCTGGCTCACACCTCTCACACCCTCACCTTCACCTACTAAGGTGGAACTCTCTAGCTCTCCTTTTGCCTGACCGGAAGAAATGGTCAGCCTCTCATTGATTTTCTCTCCTTTTGCCTGCTCACAAGGCAGCCTCTCACTCCCTTCCCTCATTCCTAAAAGTGTTTCAATTACTACAAACTCCTCCACAGTTGACATAGGAATGTCACATTTTGCAGTGGTAGAGAGAGTTGTCAACGGATAAGGTGTATCCGTTGATGTAGTAGTTATTGCTGTCAACGGATAGTTAGTTGAAGACATATCCGTTGATGGAGAAACACTTGTCAACGGATGAAGGATATCCGTTGATGAAGGTAAACGAGTATCCGTTGAAGTGAAAACCAACACTGAATCTGTGGTGATTGATTTTAAGGAAGAGGCCACAGATAGTGTTGTGAATTCAGGAATGGAAGATTGATGGCCCAACAAATCATCTAAAAGAGGATGACCACCAATTGTTGAGTGGGGCTTCTCCATGAATTTTAAAGATGGAGAATCAGGAATTGATGTAGATATCATATCCACATCCAGAGATGGAGTTGGTGATGGTGGATCAAAATGTGTATCGATTTGAAGGTTAAGATCAAGGGGCTGTGACTCCACATTTATTGAAGTCACATCAAACTGAATTTGAAAAGGTACAGTTTGCTGTACAGTGTGTGCACCCTGTGATTCCCCAATGGTTTTGGATTTTACCCTTCTACCATAGGTTTTTGAGGGAGAGCTATCTGTGTCCCTTGCCCTTTTGTGCTGTGTTCCTGTAATGGAACTTAAAGTAGTAGTCACACCCTGTTGAGAGGATGTAACTAGAAATTGGCTTGTAGGTTCATTAACAGTCTTTTGAGAGACTGAAATGTTGGTTGCACTTGCCTTACCTTCCTTATCCTTAGGGCTTCTTTGATGTTCACCCTGTCCCTCACCACTCACTACCACCTTCACACTCCCCTCAAGAGCTTTGGTAGTTTTTGCAACAGATGCCTTTTGAGAGACACCTGAGGTTTGTCTTTTAGATTGTGGTTTAGGAACTTTGGATTTGGTCACTTTGGTAGGAGCCTGTTTGGTCACAGTCACAGACTCCATTGTGACACTAGAAGGCAAAGAAATTTGGGGGTTGGAGATAGGAATTTCAGGGTTGGAAACAGTTACCTGAACAATTGGTAGATATACCAATTGTACTTCTGCATTTAGGTTCATTCGAATCAAATCACTTAAGACTCTCTTCTCCTGAACAAAACAATTGAACTTGCTATCCGGGTTAGCAATGGATAGCTCATTCTCAGATACATGCAGTGCTAGGAGCATTAAAAATCTAGCAAAATAAACATTCTTGCTCCTAGTTTCCTTTTTACCTAATTTAGCTGCTATCTCATACATGACTAGTGTGCCAAAATTATAGAATTTATCAGTTAAAAGCATACAAAGCATAACTAGCATGGAGTTGGTAATAGCATCAAAGTTACTAATCTTGCCAGAAAAAGTTTTAATGAAGGCATCACAGAGATAACTCCATTCCTTAACCATACCTTTCCTAACAATTTTCCCTAAGTTCTCAGTACTAAGGGTATAATTTATGGAATTAAGCATGGTAACAATTTCAGCATTACTGGGTTCCTTCAGACAGTTATTCTCAGGCAATTTTAAACAAGCAGTTAACACATCAGAATTAACTACATAATTTTTACCCTTTAAAGAAAAAGCAAGTGTACCGTCTGTGCCATTGTACTCAGCAGATGCCCACATCTCTTCGATAACCTCATGGATTAGAGGAGTGGTGGCAGTCATAGCATATGACAGTTTGCATTTTTCACGAAATTCATCATGGTGTGATATGCTTCTGGAGCGTTCACAGTATCAACAAAGGCCGCGAAATTGTTCTTCTCATAGGTAAACCCGGTGGAAGACATCATCTTAACAATAGGCGCCATTGGAGTGTTTGAGCTTTTGTTGCAGAGAGAGATTTAGTGAAGAAGATGCAGTTAACTAATGAGACTCTTGAAAATGAATAAAGGTGAAATGTGAGGATACAAAACAGCCTTTTATATTTTCCAAGAATTAAAAATGAAATAATTAAGAGTAATTACCCCATTGGTCAAAAGTAACTGTCAGACAATAAATGAAAAGAAAAGAAGTACAGCCGTGACTAATTATACACGTTTATCAACGGCTATATAAAAAGAATATGTATATCAACGGATAAAGATTGGACGGTTGAGAAAACAGTTTATCCATCGATGACGTGGACAACCTGTTATCCGTTGACATACGAAAATCTAGTAATGTGTTTACACTACCAACGGATAAAAGGATATCCGTTGATAAGCAAATTTTGCCTTAGACAAAATTTCTGCTAAGAGTTATTCTGAGAGTTTTTAATTCTCAAGTAAATCAAAACACATTTCTAGCTGCAATACAGTATTATTAGATACCACTAGGAATTATGAAAAATTAAGCATACCTAGTTCACCTACCAACCTTGTGAATGAAGATTCATCAAGAGGCTTGGTGAAGATATCTGCAAGCTGCATTTCACTTGGCACAAAGTGCGTTTCTACTGTACCATTCATCACATGCTCTCTGATGAAATGGTATTTGATGTCAATATGCTTGGTTCTCGAATGTTGCACTGGATTTTCTGTGATGGCAATAGCACTAGTGTTGTCACAGAAAATTGGAATCTTCTCAACTTTTAGACCATAGTCAATAAGTTGATTCCTCATCCAAAGAATCTGTGCACAACAACTTCCAGCTGCAATGTACTCAGCTTCGGCTGTAGAAGTGGAGACTGAGTTCTGTTTCTTACTGAACCATGACACAAGCCTATTCCCTAGAAACTGACAGGAGCCTGTAGTACTTTTCCTATCTATTCTGCAACCTGCATAGTCTGCATCTGAATAGCCAATTAGATCAAAGCCAGAATCTCTTGGGTACCAAATGCCAAGGTTTGGTGTTCCCTTGAGATACCTGAAAATTCTCTTAATAGCATGTTAGGAATAATTCGTAAGTTGTGATGTTAAGAATAGAATTTACACATTATACTTCTTGTAATCCTGATCTTATAAAGGATTTAGCACTGTATTTAGGTTTTATGTGTAAGACAGTTATCTGTATAGTTTAGTCAGGAATGAACAGTGTATCGGAGACTACATGTCAGGAACAGAGAGCAAATCCTGATGATGGTCCAATACTGATGGTTGATCAGATACTGATGCAGTGTATACAGATCCTGATATCAGTCATGTTACTGATGATATCATTATGGATGCTACAGAAACTGGCAAGTGCTATAAAATAGGATCGTTGTTTGAAGAACAAGCAAGAAGATATTATGAAGGAAAGAGTTTTCTATTGAAGGAAACTATCGACTAGAAGGCAGAACATTGTCATGTATAGATTATATCTTTCTGTTATTAGTTGATAGGTAGCATTATAAATATTCTCTCAATATCATTGTAAAGAGCGACGAAGTTGTGAGTTCGTGTGCGTAGCTCTGTATAAGGTTTGTATTCGAGAGTACGAAACAAACAGAGAGATATTTGTATTGTCAGCAGCTGCTAAAGGTATTGTACACCTTTGGTAGAGTTTGTATTTGATCTTATTAATACAAACAAGAGTTTGATTCATTCGTTTATTCTTGTTCTTATAATCAAGCAAAAATCAGACACGATTATATAACTTGTATTCAACCCCCCCCCCCCTTCTACAAGTTATTCGAGTTAACAATTGGTATCAGAGCAGGTTGATTTCGAATAATCATAAAGATCTGCAATCATGTCTGGTTACAAGGATGGGAATACTAAGATTCCTATGCTCAAGAGAAACGAATATACTCTATGGGAAGTAAAGATGTTGCATCATCTGGAAGCAACAGATCCTGATTATCTTGACAGAATCAGAGATGGACCTTTTGTTCCAACAAAGGTCGTTGGACAAGCAACTGTTGATGGTGAGGTTGTTCCAGAACATACAGCAGAGAAGCCAAAATCTGAATGGTCAGATAAGGACAAGGAGAATGTTCTCAAAGATGCTAAAGTGAGAAACATGTTATTCAACAGTCTTGATTCTGTTCTCACTAACTATGTTCTCTCTTGTAAAACTGCTAAGGATATATGGGACAATCTTAAGGTTCACTGTGAAGGAACTAAGCCTGTCAGGAAGAATATGAGGACATTACTTATACAACAGTATGAGTACTTTGAATCCAAGTCTGGTGAGTCACTTACTGATACCTTTGATAGGTTTACAAAACTCATCAATGAGATGGCCATGCATGGTAAATATTATGACTTGGAGGATATGAATACAAAGTTCATGAAAGCTTTGCCTGATTTCTACAATGAGAAGATATCTGCAATTGAGGAAGCTAATGATCTGGATGAGATTTCATTAGAGGCAGTATATGGAAAATTGAAAGCTTATGAACTTGACAAGCAGCAGAAAAAGAGCAGGAGTGAAGGAAAGATGAAGACTATTGCACTTACTGCTCAATCTGAAGTAAAGAAGCTTCCTGAAGAACAGCATGAAGAGATTGCTGTAAAGAATTCAAGGAAGAAGAAAAGCAAAGAAAGTTCTGAGTCAGAGACTACTGATATGGACTCTGACAACAATGATTCTGAATCTGAGATGCAAGAACTCTTTGCTATGTTTGCTAAAGCTTTCAAGAAAGGAAGATTCAACAGGAGAAGATTTAGCAAAGGACCTTTTCAAAAGAAGGAGGAGAAGAAGAGTGACAAGAGCAAAAGTACAATTGTCAAGCTTGATAAGGCCAAGATCAAGTGCTTTAACTGCAGCGAGCTTGGACACTTTGCTAGTGAGTGTAAGAAGCCTAGGAATTCAGGAAAGGGTAATGCACTTATGGTCACACAGAAAGATTGGGCTGATTCCAGTGACTCTGAAGATGAATTGGATTATGAAAACATTGCATTGATGGCCAATAGTTCAGACAAACCTGGATCTCCAAAGAAAACTTCTCCATCCTCTGTTAAGGTATCACTTCACTCTCTTGATTCATTTGATAGCTTAAATTCTGATGAAATTAGATCTATCCATGCTGAGTTTAAGAATCTTATGACTAATTTTAGAATTCTTACTTGTGAAAGAGATGAACTTAAGGTTAAGAATGATAAATTAGTTGATAGAAATAATTTTCTTGAATCTGAATTAATTCAAATGGAAGAATACAAGTTGAGTTCTGATAAAGCTAAGCATGATTATAGTGTAATTCTTGAGGCTTATGACTATGTCAGAAAAGAACTAGAAGAAGAGAGAGATGTGATTAAGACCATTAACAATTCCAGTAAGAAGACAATAGAAATCTTTGAGAGTGGAATTCGTGGTAAGGTTAATGGTTTAGGTTTTGATAAGGCTAGACAAGAAGAAAAAGTAGCTATTGTCAATGATGATAGTAAGGTAGAAGCTAACACATCTAAATCTGAAGGTAAGAAAATTGTTTCTGAACCTGATCATGTTAAATTTATTGATTCAAAAGGTACCCCTGTTGTACACAAAAGGATTAACAATAGTTTTTCAGATGAGAAAGTGTTAGAGAAACCTAAGAATGTAAACATAGGGTTTCTGTCTAAGTCTCAGTTGAAACAGAGATTAGATGGTCTTTCAGAGTCTAGCAAGATCAAGAGAAATAGGAATGGAAAAGAAGGTATTAACAAAGAGAATAATTACAAGAATGTACCTGATGCACCTAGGAAAAAATGCTATAAGTGTGGAAATCATAATCATTTGGCCCTAGACTGCAATCAAAAACCTTCTTGGAAAACTGAGTCCAGATTCCCCAAGACTCAGAAAATTCAATACCAACCACAAAAAGCTTGTTATCATTGTGGTAGTTTACTTCATTCCATTTACATGTGTAGAGAATATCATGAACTGTATTATGACTATTATTCTTTGAAATCTGAAACTCCTAGTCACAAACAGTTTGTGAGATCAGAGTCTAAAGTTGACTCTGCAACAGGTAAAATAAATGCAAAATCTTCAAAGTCTGTTGTCTCTAAATCTAGTAAGAAAGGATCCAATCAAAGTTGGGTCCTAAAAAATTCTAACTAGTTACTTTTTGTTTGCAGGGCACAGGAAAGAAGCATTCAATTATCTTGGACAGTGGATGCTCTGGACATATGACTGGAAAGAAGTCCCTGCTTACAAAGTTTGAGAGGAAAGCTGGCCCAGTAATATCTTTTGGAGATGGCAACAAAGGAGAAACTCTGGGATATGGCTCAATTGTTTTGGGGAATGTCATCATAGAAAATGTAGCACTGGTTGAAGGCTTGAAACATACTCTTTTAAGTATAAGTCAACTGGGTGATAAAGGTTACAAATCAATCTTTGACAGAGAAGGATGCAAAGTCTTGAATATGCAGAATGGAGACATTGTTCTAACTGGTCAAAGACATGGTAACATATATGAAGCCAGCTTAAGTGATACATCTAAAGGAATTGTTAGATGTCTCTACAGCAAAGCAACAAATGATGAAAGCTGGAATTGGCACAAGAAGCTCTCACATCTTAATTTCAAGAAGCTTAATCAACTTGTTAAACACAATTTGGTGAGAGGCCTACCTCAGGCGAATTTTGTGCAAGATGGACTTTGTGATGCATGTCAGTTTGGAAAGCAAAGAAGAACCACTTTCAAGAGCAAGACTGAAAATTCAATTACTGAACCATTTCACATGCTACATCTTGATCTGTTTGGTCTAGTAAACATTATGTCTATCAGCAAGAAAAGATATGCTCTAGTTATGGTGGATGATTTCACAAGGTTCACATGGGTGTTCTTTCTACACAAGAAGGATGAAGCTCCTCAGCAAATCATTGAACTCATCAAGAATATTCATAATAACTCTGAGTACAAAGTCAAAGTACTTAGGAGTGACAATGGTACAGAATTCAAGAATTCTACAATGGAGGGGTTTTGTGCAGACAATGGAATCACTCAACAGTTTTCTGCACCTGGTACACCTCAACAAAATGGTGTAGTGGAAAGAAAGAACAGGACTCTCATAGAGGCAGCAAGAACCATGCTTGCAGATGCAAAACTTCCAACCTACTTTTGGGCAGAAGCTATTAACACTGCATGTTTCACTCAGAACTGTACCTTGGTAAATAGTCATGGAAAAACTCCCTATGAGATGATCAAAGGAAAGAAACCAAGTGTGAAATATTTTCACATCTTTGGATGCAAATGCTATGTCCTAAAAGTTCATCCAGAACAACTTGGAAAATTTGAAGCCAAATCGGATGAAGCAATTTTTCTAGGATATTCAGCATCTAAGGCCTTCAAAGTTTATAATCTCAGAACTCACATTGTTATGGAATCAATTCATGTTGCATTTGATGATAAGAAGTTTGGAATTTTGCAAACTGATGAAAGCCATGACAAATTGGAATTTGAAAATCTGAAGAATTCTGAGATACTCTCAAGTGATGATGAAGGTTCTCCAGAAGAAATTTCTATTGCTTCTCAAAGGAATGCTACTGTTGAGGGGGAGCAAATAAATCAGAGAGAACACAGTGATCATCAGGAGCAGACTAGTCTTTCAGAATCTATTCCATCAGGAATTGATGTTTCAGAGTCTACTCCATCAGGAACTGACCTTTCAGAGTCTACTGAGGAAAGATCAGTAACTAGCAGCAATATGGAATCTACTGATTCTATTGATCAAAGGAGAGTTTTTGAAGGTAGAGAGAATTCTTCTACAAGAGATACCACTAACTTAGGGGGAGAGACTAGCAGAGTTGATTTACCACCTGTTAGAAAATGGACAAAGGATCATACTGAAGATTTGATAATTGGTGATCCAAATAGTGGTGTTCGAACTAGAAGATCAATTCAAAATGAATGCTTGTATAGTTGCTTTCTCTCAAAGAATGAACCTAAGAAGGTTGAAGAAGCCTTACAGGATCCTGATTGGGTAATTGCAAAGCAGGAGGAGTTAAATGAGTTTGAGAGAAACAAAGTTTGGAAACTGGTACCAAGACCTAAAGATAGATCTATTGTTGGTGCAAGATGGGTTTTCAGAAACAAGCTAGATGAATCTGGTATGATTGTAAGAAACAAAGCAAGACTGGTGGCCAAAGGTTATTCTCAAGAAGAAGGCATTGATTATGATGAGACCTTTGCACCTGTAGCAAGATTGGAAGCAATCAGAATGTTTCTTGCATTTGCAGCTCATTCAAAATTCAAGGTATACCAGATGGATGTAAAGAGTGCTTTTTTAAATGGCAAACTTGATGAAGAAGTGTATGTAGAACAGCCACCTGGATTTGTTGATCAAAAGTTTCCAAATCATGTCTACAAACTTGACAAGGCACTCTATGGACTAAAGCAGGCACCAAGAGCATGGTATGAGACTTTGTCTAAATTTCTTCTTGAAAATGGCTTCACAAGAGGTACAATTGACAAAACTCTATTCTTTAGAAAGATAAAAGGTGAATTGCTTTTAGTTCAAGTTTATGTTGATGATATTATTTTTGGTTCTACTAATGAAAAGTTGTGTGCTAAGTTTAGCAAGCTTATGCAGTCTAAGTATCAGATGAGCATGATGGGTGAACTAAATTATTTCTTAGGCTTGCAGGTCAAACAGACTGAGACTGGTATTTTCATTAATCAGTCAAAGTATATCAAAGATCTTTTAAGAAGGTTTGACTTTCAAGACTGTGCAGCTGCAAAAACACCCATGGCAACAGCCACTAAACTAGACTCTGATCCTAAGGGGAAGAGTGTGGATAATACTAGTTATAGAGGCATGATAGGCTCATTGTTATATCTAACTGCAAGTAGGCCAGATATAATGTTTTCTACCTGTTTATGTGCTAGATTCCAAAGTAATCCTAAGGAATCTCATTTAATTGCTGTGAAGAGAATCTTTAGATATCTCAAAGGAACTCCAAATCTTGGTTTGTGGTATCCTAGAGAATCTGATTTCTTTCTAATTGGCTATTCAGACTCTGATTATGCAGGGTGTAAGATAGATAGGAAAAGCACTACAGGTACATGTCAATTTTTAGGAAATAGATTGATTTCTTGGGCAAGCAAGAAGCAACAATCTGTTTCAACCTCAACTGCAGAAGCTGAGTACATAGCAGCAGGCAGTTGTTGTGCACAGCTCCTTTGGATAAGAAATCAGTTGCTGGATTATGGTATGACACTTAGTAATATTCCTATGTTTTGTGATAATACTAGTGCTATTAAAATTGCAGAAAATCCAGTTCAACATTCAAGGACTAAGCACATTGATGTCAGGTATCATTTTATTAGAGAACATATTGAGAATGGTACTGTGGAACTTCATTTTGTTCCTACTGACAAACAGCTTGCAGATATTCTAACTAAACCACTTGATGAGACTACATTCAGTAGACTAGTAAGTGAGTTAGGAATGTTAAATTTTTAGATCTTTAACATCTGCAAAAGTAGCAAGGTATGTTGTTCTTAGCTTATAGACTTGATATTCCTATCAGGATCTATATTTGATTGTTAAATGTTTGAGCTATAACACATTGCCTTGATAAATTTCAGTATGATAGACTTGTTAATAATCATCAGGATTAGATTTGTCATCAGGATGCTGACGTCATCAGTATTGTGTCAGTATCAGGATTATGAAAATTGCTTCAGATCCTGACGTTTACTTTGTGTAGTAATCTGATTCTGTGATGTGTTAAGTCTATGCTAGCAAGTTTTGATATTTGCATACTGATAATTTATACATCATTCAAAAATCAAAAGACAAGCAGATAACAAGAAATTGTATTTTCATTAATAGAAATCATTACATAGAAATGAAATACATCATCTTTTTGTCTAAATTTCTACTCTATACTTGTCTTTGATATGAACTCTGAGGAACAGGACAAGGAGCATCTCAAGAAATCCATCAGGGGATGAAAGCCTCATTTGCTCTTGGATTCCTTGTCTGGGCGACTTGAATGAGAGCAGCTAACTTAAATGAATAGCATCTCCATCAAGATCAACCTCAGACTCTCGGCCAAATTCTTCATCCTCAAGTTTTGAGGAGGTTAGGGGAAGATTGTATCCAACAGATGGATGTTCTAGGAGAAACCTCTGGATATTATCGAAAACCAATCCATTCATGATTAGTTCGATGAGAAGAGTCGTTTGTTCAAAGAGATGATCAAGAACAGGATGTTCATCGACCAAGAAAAATCTTAAAAATGGGTTTGAAGGGATTTTTGGTTTGAGAAGCATTGTTGAGAAGAAAAGAAATTGAAAGGTTATGGAGAATGGCACAAGGCGTTTGGTTCTTTTAAAGAAAGACGTGAGAAGCTGAGCAGTCACTTGGAAGTTTTAATGAAGTCAAATGCTAATTATTGCATGAGACTGTATTTCTTGTTTCAAGAAATATTGAAAATATCTAACCAATTGATTTTCTGTTCAGATTAATTGTTTATTTTCTTTTTCAGATAAAAGAAAGATGCCACGTGGAAAACTCCATATTAAGTCTCTGATGATATTGATCAGGGTTTCATGAGTGATCATCAGGATTTGAAAATTGCATTTTGTGATTATTTTGATGAGAGGTCATCAGGAAAAGGAAGCTGATCAGTATTACTTATTTATACCCTGATTTATTTCATGAAAATCAATTTTGGATTTTATTTTCCAAAAAATCGTGGGTAACCGCATTTTTCAGGGACTGACACCTGTCAATCTACGTGTCAACGTGGGATAGTGGTCTGAAAGATTTGTGAAATATATTTGTTTTGAAACTCTAATCGTGTAATTGCTTTTTCTAATTTTACATTCTCTAAAGCAAAAATCACTCTTGAGTTTTCAAAATCACTAATCCATTTCAAGAATTTTTCAAGTTTCTTTTCAGATCAAGAATGGCAGCTCAGAGAAGATTACCTAAATCAGTAGCCTTCAAGTTTGGTGACTTTGATTTTATGACAAACAATCATGTTGCAGCTATCACCAACAAGGAAGGAGTGTCATCTGATTTTCATCCAATCATGGACTTTCTGGCGTATGGACCATTAAGTTATGCATTGACAGCATCTCCACAGATTAATCAAGAAGCTATTTCACAAGCTTGGAAGAATGCTGAGGTAATTGATTCTACTCAGAGTCAATCAGGTAAGATTGTTCTACATTTAGGACAAGATTCATTTGACATTACTGAATCTGTTGTTAGTTCAGTACTTTGCTTACCTGTTACTGATAGTTATGAGAATGTACCATCTGATGATAATATAAGAACTATGTTGTCTGAATTAGGTTATAGTGGACCTCTAGATAACATGAGCCAGTTGAATAGGTCTTTTCTAAGAAAGGAATGGTCTTTTTATTTTGATCAAATTGGTAAATGTTTTACTGGCAAATGTAGTTCTTTTCAACAAATTACTTCTGTTACATCTCATATTGCTTATAGTTTGCTTTATGACAGAGTAATTAACATTGGTCATATTATCTTAGGTTAGATGAGTATTAAACTTGGGTTAAGAGATCAAAACAGGAAAATGGTTTATTATCATAGATTTATGCAATTGTTTATTAACCATTTCATTCCTGATGTTGAAGCTAGATTTGGTAGGGAACATTGTGTTTCTTCTTATGAACAGCAAAAGAGAATTTTCTCTGATATTATAAAGAAGGACAATGAAAAGAATCTAGATGAAATACCTGCAATTCATTATCCACATCATTTTCAGGTAATTCTTAAAACTCATCTTCCTACTCTCTACAATTCTTCTTTCTTTTGTGGTGAAATGGCTCAGGAATCTCAATTGGAGGAGAACCCACCTGTGTCTACCCAAGTAGCCCAAAACATCATAGTCTCTGAAACAATTCAAGAACCAAATTTTGATCCACAGCCTATTGTTTCAAAGAAACCAACCTCTGGTGTTTCTCAAAAGACATCAGTTGTAAGGAAGAGAAGATTTGTTGTGTCAAGTAGTAGTAGTAATTCTAGTGAAGATGATGATGATTTAACTCTTGCAGAGAGAGCAGAATTGAAGGCTGCAATTCAACTTTCTTTGTTAGCACAAAGAGATGAAAAACCTAGTCACAGCCAGGCTGCAGTCTCACAAAAGGCTGTAGTTCTTAAAAAGGGAAAACAATTACTGGATACTGTCTCTCAAAAGACTGTGTCTATTGAACAAAGATCT
Organism: Kitagawia praeruptora; assembly: GCA_037693485.1. Lineage (NCBI taxonomy): Eukaryota > Viridiplantae > Streptophyta > Magnoliopsida > Apiales > Apiaceae > Kitagawia > Kitagawia praeruptora. Next base: position 55,297,252 of record CM075350.1, on the reverse strand, counting down.
CATCCCAAGATCACTTCTGTGTCTACACCTCTTGAGTCTTCTCAGGATAAATCTTTTGCTCACTATATCAGGAGAACAAGGAGAAAGATTCAATTGTCACCTACACACACAGAGTCTAGTCCAACTAATATCATGCAGGTTTCTACAAATCAAGCTACGTCTATGTCAGTATTTGACAAGAGAGATCTGGATATTGATTCTTCATGGGAAACTACATTATCATACAGACTGGCTATGGGACTAATTTCTCTCAAAGTGAAGTTGTCAAGGCCTGTTCTAGATTTTTTGGTTGAAAGAGTACCAAAACTTTTATTTCCAGATGAATATGGACTTCTACATCAAAGACTTGACTTAATGAAGATGTATTTCTATGTATCTGTCAGAAGACAATTAGTCAAGAAATTTGGACTCTCGAAGCATGTTGCACTTCAATCACTTCATGCATATTTATTTGACAAGGATGTAATTATTGAAGATGTTTCAGCTCAAGGTGAACAACTGGAGGAAGTAGATAGAGGGAAGCAGTCAACAGAAGATACTATTGCACCAGTGGTGAGTAGTAGGAAAGATCAGATCACGGTCACTGCAACACAAGAACCATCTAGTCAGAGGAAGGATGACTCAGGAGCTGTGATAGCTGATGTTGAAAGGTCTTCTGTGATGACTGAGAATGCAAGTGAGATACCCTATGATATGGGAGGAATGACTTTGGTTGATTTTTCTGAAGATCAAACAAATTTTGTTCAATCAGAGTCTATTCACCTTGAGGGTGTGTCTCAGCAAACAACACTTAAAGACGGTGATGTACTAACTATGATGTCTAATGAAGTATTACTGAAGACATCAGAGTCTAGTAAAGAACCTGAAAGTGGTATACTGGAGCCTGTAGTTTCTGAAAGGAAAGAAGATGATTGTATGGGTTCAGCGACTATAGCAGCTCACTCCTTGGAGAAAACCTCAAGCCACATGCCATATGAGGAACCCTCTCTCCATGTGAGTTCAGGTATAAAAACTCCTTCTAAACTCTATTTTTCTGTAGGTCATGAGAGCACTTATCCAAATTTAAGTGATACACTTGAAAAGATGGATATTGATCCACAATTTGAGCGGCTGGCTCCTGACCAGGCAAAAGGTGAGGTAGAAAGAGTGTTGACTTTAGTAAGTCAAAGTGAGAATGAGGGTATGGATGATCAACTCCATAGTGAGGGAGAGAAAATTAGGAAACCATCATTTGATTTCTGGGATTAGGTTTTTCCTGAATCTTGGTCTGAAAATTTGGGTATGGATGCTGGTACTTATTCATTCATCAAAATGTATCAGAAGAATGACCTAGCACATCACAATGCAAAGCCAGAAGTTAAAGCTCAGAAGCAAAAGGAGAGGCTTGCAGAAATCATTAACAGGAGAGGTGCCAGGATAAAGCAATCTCTTGATACATATGTACCAGATGAAGATCCTAATGATCCTAGTGTTCCTTTGTATGTACTTCCAATATCAGCTAGAATTGAGACATCAACAGTCTCTGATCACTCTAAGGAGGAGTCAGGATTTGAAGATGTTAGTACACAGAATACTGGTGAAGGAGATGATGATCATGTTTCAGTTCCAGAACAGAAAGATGAAGACGTTGATACTTCTAATCAGGTTTTATTACTTGAATATCATACAACTCAAGCAACTTCTTCTACAAGACTTGAAGATAAAGTTCTTTCTGATTCTGATACTGAAGACACTAGAAGCACTTCCAATATTGAAGTTCATTCTGATGTTTTGAAAGATATTCAGAATTCTCAAATTGCTATTCAAACAAGACTTCAATCACTTGAAGATAACCAAGTCACAATTATGGAAAATCAAGCAGTTCTTATGAATCTCATTTGTTCTGTTTCTGAATCTCTTGGAATTAATGTTGCTGATGTCAAAAAGGGGGAGATAAAGACAATTCAAAGACAACAACAACAATACCAGACTGAAGAAGATAAAGATAAAGCTGGGGGAGATAAAGATCAGACAAATGGTAGTAAAAAGAAGAACCAGGAGTGACAGTGGTGAATCTCAGCTAGGAAGAGGTAAGGAAGAGCAGCATTAATAGTTAAAATTCTTTCTTCTAAGTACTGGATAAATGTCTACATCTGAGAAGGAGGTACTTAACTTCATAATTCTACATTCATAAATTCTATTCTGGTTGTATTGTTATATGTTTTGACATCCACAACTTAGATTTATGCTTCAGTTTGTAAAGCATAAATAGGGGGAGATTGTTAGGAATAATTCGTAAGTTGTGATGTTAAGAATAGAATTTACACATTATACTTCTTGTAATCCTGATCTTATAAAGGATTTAGCACTGTATTTAGGTTTTATGTGTAAGACAGTTATCTGTATAGTTTAGTCAGGAATGAACAGTGTATCGGAGACTACATGTCAGGAACAGAGAGCAAATCCTGATGATGGTCCAATACTGATGGTTGATCAGATACTGATGCAGTGTATACAGATCCTGATATCAGTCATGTTACTGATGATATCATTATGGATGCTAAAGAAACTGGCAAGTGCTATAAAATAGGATCGTTGTTTGAAGAACAAGCAAGAAGATATTATGAAGGAAAGAGTTTTCTATTGAAGGAAACTATCGACTAGAAGGCAGAACATTGTCATGTATAGATTATATCTTTCTGTTATTAGTTGATAGGTAGCATTATAAATATTCTCTCAATATCATTGTAAAGAGCGACGAAGTTGTGAGTTCGTGTGCGTAGCTCTGTATAAGGTTTGTATTCGAGAGTACGAAACAAACAGAGAGATATTTGTATTGTCAGCAGCTGCTAAAGGTATTGTACACCTTTGGTAGAGTTTGTATTTGATCTTATTAATACAAACAAGAGTTTGATTCATTCGTTTATTCTTGTTCTTATAATCAAGCAAAAATCAGACACGATTATATAACTTGTATTCAACCCCCCCCCCTTCTACAAGTTATTCGAGTTAACATAGCAATCAAGTGAGACTCTCTAGGGTCAGCTTGAAATCTAGCACAAAGACATGTGGAAAACATTATATCAGGTCTACTAGCTGTTAGATATAGAAGTGAGCCTACCATGCCTCTATAGCTTGAGATGTCCACAGATTTTTCCTTAGTATTCAACTCAAGCTTAGTTGCAGTGGCCATAGGTGTTTTTGCAGAGGCACAATCCATTAAGTCAAATTTCTTTAAGAGATCATAAATATATTTTGTTTGACTTATGAAAATTCCCTCATTAACTTGCTTTACTTGTAAGCCAAGAAAGTAAGTTAATTCACCCATCATGCTCATTTCATACCTACTTTGCATAAGTTTGGCAAACCTTTTACAAAGCTTCTCATCTGTAGACCCAAAAATAATATCATCTACATAGATTTGAACAAGTATTGAAGAACCATTGACATTTCTATGAAATAAAGTTTTATCTACTGTACCTCTAGTGAAGTGATTCTCCAAAAGAAATTGAGATAAAGTGTCATACCAGGCTCTTGGTGCTTGCTTCAAACCATAAAGTGCTTTCAAGAGAAGATATACATAATCTGGAAATTCTGGATCTTCAAAGCCAGGAGGTTGATGGACATATACCTCTTCTTCCAGTTCCCCATTTAGAAAGGCACTTTTAACATCCATCTGATAGACTTTGAAGTTGGCATGTGTTGCATAGGCTAGGAAAATTCTGATGGCCTCAAGTCTTGCCACTGGTGCAAAAGTTTCATCAAAATCTATTCCTTCTTCTTGAGAATAGCCCTTTGCCACTAATCTAGCTTTATTCCTCACAATTATGCCATTTTCATCAGTCTTATTCTTGAGAACCCATTTGGTACTTATGATACCTCTATCATCAGGTTTGGGCACAAGCTTCCATACTTTATTTCTCTCAAATTGGTTTAGCTCTTCTTGCATTGCTAAGACCCAATCTGGATCTAGAAGAGCATCCTCCACTTTCTTAGGTTCCTCTTGAGACAGGAAACTACTGTATAGGCATTCTTCTTGTGTGGCTCTCCTAGTTTGGACTCTTGAGTTTGAGTCACCAATGATTAACTCAAAAGGATGATCTCTGGTCCATTTTCTTGAAGGTGGAAGGTTTGATCTAGATGAGGTTGCTTCATCTACGTGAGTATGATATTGTTGATTGGATATTGAGTTTTGACTTTGAGAAACTCCCCCTGAGTTTGTTGTCCTTGAGGAATTATGAAGTTGACTGTCAACAGAAGCATCATTTTGTCTATCAACGGATGCTCCATTTTGCCTGTCGACGGATACATGAGAATGTCTGTCAACGGATGCATCTGATGATCTAGTATGACTGTCAACGGATGCTTCATTTCCAGTGTTAGCATCACTTCTAGTTGGACCAACAGCTCTAGGTGAATTTCCGAGGTCATGATCTTCATTTTCCTCATCATCATCAATGTACATTCTTCCTTCTACCTCATTTTCAAATCTCAACTTTTCATGGAAGCCTTCATCATTCAGACCTAGAATCTTCTGATCATCAAACACAACATGTACAGATTCCATAACAATGTTGGTTCTTAAATTGTAGACTCTATAGGCTTTCCCTGCTGCATACCCAACAAAGATAGCTTCATCTGCCTTTGCTTCAAATTTGCCCAAGTTATCTCCATGATTCCTTAGCACAAAACACTTACATCCAAAGACATGGAGAAAAGCTAACGTTGGTTTCTTGTTGGTGAATAAGTGATAAGGAGTCATTCCTTTAGCTTGATTGATCAAGGAAATATTCTGAGTGAAGCAGGCAGTGCTGACAGCTTCAGCCCAGAAATATGTTGGCAATCTTGATTCACTTAACATTGTTCTAGCTGCTTCAATGAGAGTTCTGTTTTTCCTTTCAACAACCCCATTTTGTTGAGGTGTTCTAGCAGCAGAAAACTCATGGACAATTCCATTCTCTTCACAGAAAATATTCATTGTGGAATTTTTGAATTCAGTGCCATTGTCACTCCTGATTCTTTGTACTTTTACTTCAGAACCATTGTTTACTTGTCTGAGATGATTGATGATGATTTCACTTGCACAATCTTTGGAGTGCAGGAAGAAAGTCCATGTAAACTTAGAGAAATCATCCACAATCACCAGACAGTATTTCTTCTTTGAGATGGACATGACATTTACTGGACCAAATAAGTCCATATGCAGCAATTGAAGGGGCTTAACAATAGATGACTCTGTCTTGCTCTTGAAGGATGATTTCTTTTGCTTCCCTAATTGGCAGGCATCACACAGTCCATCTTTGATGAACTCCAATTGAGGGATTCCTCTAGCAAGATCCTTTCTTACCAAATCATTCATTACTTTAAAATTCAAATGAGACAGCTTTTTATGCCATAGCCAACTCTCATCCTTGCTTGCTTTGCTGAAGAGACAAGTAATGGATTCTGAGCATACTGAGTTGAAGTCAGCTATGTAAACATTTCCTTTTCTAAAGCCTGTCAGAACCACATTGTTGTTTTTCTTGGTAGAAACAACACAGGCTTCTTTAGTGAACTTTACTTCATAGTCTTTGTCACAAATCTGACTGACACTCAGCAAATTGTGCTTCAAACCTTCAACTAAAGCCACTTCTTCAATGATGACATTGTCCTTTGTAATCAAGCCATATCCCTTAGTATAACCTTTGCTGTCATCTCCAAAGGTAATCCTAGGGCCAGCTTCCTCCTTGAACTCTGTGAGCAGGGTTGAATCTCCTGTCATATGCCTAGAACATCCACTGTCTAGGTACCATAGATTCCTCTTATTTCCCTGCACACAATCCAAAATACAAATCAAGTTGATTTTGGTACCCAAGTTTCCTTGGGTCCTTTCTTGTTAGCCTTTGGTTTTACACTCTTGGCAATCTTCACTTTGGGTGTAGATGCTTGAGTGATAGGTTTAGACAGATGCTCATTTGCATAAATATTTGATGCATGCATTTGTGAAAAATTGGCATACATATTATCCATGCTGGGGATGCTCCATGACATTTGTGGCATATTCACAGATTGAAAATAAGGATTAGGCACATATGGCATGTTCACATATGGATTTGAAAAACTAGCATTCTGATATAAACCAGGCATAACAGGCATTGCAGGCATACTTGGCATAGATTGAGGTACATGAACAGGAGTCCTTTTAACAGACTTGCAATTAGAAGATAGATGATTGACACTATTGCAATTACCACAAGTTTTCCTAGGAGCAAACTTGTTAGGAGAATAATTGTTTTTCTTGTTAATGCCTATCTTACCATTTCTGTTCTTTTTCTTTTTACCCTCAGTTTCTATCTTTTCATTAACTGACTTACCAACAGCCTTTTTGTTGGGTAAATCACCTGCCTTAGCCTTCTCACTTGATTTGGCTTGGCTACTTTCACCAGAAACAAAGTTCTTGGCTACTGGACCATACTGATTGTTCAGTCTCTTGAGTTCCTTCTTACTAACAGACTTTTTGTTTGTCGACGGATACCTCTCATCCGTTGATGGTTCATCTGTCAACGGATGATCACTATCCGTTGATTCACAAATAGTCTCTAGATCCTCAAGGCAAGGTTCTAGCTCCTTTTTCTTCTGAGTCCAGGTATCCCTTATAAATGATTCTATTCCCTGGACTTCTATTATGTTTTGAGAAATATTCCTACAACTTTGAAATTTAGCAATTATTCCTTGTTCTTTTTCCAGCTGGTTTCTTAAGATCAATTCTCTTTTTAACACAGCTTCAAGTTCATTTTTAGCATCATTGCAATCAACTCTCATTTTCTCAAATTCTAGAAATTGAATTTCTAGAACTGCATTTCTATCACTTAAGAACTGATTAGTTTCTTTAATCCTATTGTTCTCTTTAGTAAGTGATTTAAGAGTAACACTCAAGTGATATAGTTCAGTAGACATTTCATCTATAACACTATTGCATTCCTCTTTGGTGAGCTCAGAGAGATTAGTAGAATATACCTGATTGCTAGCTGAACTTGCTTCCTGCTCAGAATCAGCCATTAATGCAAGGTTGACAAACTCAGCATCATCATCAGAATGATTTCCATCAGCAGCCCAGTCATACTCTTGGGTCATGAATGCCTTTCCTTTCTGTCTGAGAAGATCAAAATATTTCTTCTTGTAGTCAATAGTTTCAGTTGACTTTCCCTTGTTCTCAGATCTAGGCTTCCTGCATTCACTTATCATGTGACCAGCAATACCACAATTGTAGCATTTAATTTTGGATTTATCCACATAATTGCTTGTAGAAAAATCCTTGTTAAATGGCTTGGTCACCCCAGAGTTTCTTCTGAATTTTAGCTTAGAGAATCTCCTAGATAGAAAGGCTAAATGCTCATCTATCTCATCCAATTCATCCTGCTGTAGGACACTCATTTCTTCAGACACCTTTTCCTTGCTTTTGCTTGATTCTGTTCTACCTTCACAAACCTCCCTGTTTGGTGTAGATTTAGCAGCTTCAGTCCTCTTTTCCTCCTTCTGCTCCAAGTTGGCAACAAGTGCAACTGACCCACTTTTCTTTTGGACCTTCTCAATTTCTTCATCCTGCTCCATTTCTAGTTCATATGTCTTTAAAGTTCCATAGAGTCTTTCAAGAGTAAATGACTTGTACTCTTGAGTGTTTCTTAGAGAAACAGTCATAGGCTTCCACTCTTTGGGCAGTGATCTCAGAAATTTGAGATTAGAATCTTTCACTTGGTAGATTCTTCCATACAGTTTCAAGCCATTCAGTAGCTTTTGAAATCTACTAAATGTATCATTCAATGTCTCTCCATTCTTGAAATGGAAGTGCTCATACTGTTGGATCAGTAGTTGCATCTTGTTTTCCCTTACCTGTTCTGTACCTTCACAAAGGGTTTGAACAATGTCCCATACTTCCTTGGCGGTAGTACAGTTGATAACATTGTCAACCATGTCTGTTTCTAAGCCATTAAACAGAATATTCATGGTCTTTTTGTCCTTGTGAACTTCTGCAATATCCTCAGCGCTCCATTCAGAAACAGGTTTTGGGATGTACGTGTCTGGTGCATCTGCAGCAAGACCAACTCTTGAAGCAGCCTTCATTGGAACATGAGGACCCTTCTCAATGCAATCTACAAAACCTACATCAATAGACATGAGATGTAGACGCATTTTTACTTTCCAGTGAAAGTAATTTTCCCTATCAAGAACCGGTATCTTCACTCCATAATCCTTCTTAAACATGTTGAAAGTGTGTTGATCTTTAAACTTCAAATATATTAGAAGCTTGCTCTGATACCAATTGTTATTCCCAGATTACACACTTGTATAATTGTAGAAGGGGGGGGTTGAATACAATTCTTGATAGTTATAAAATTTCTGATAAAAACCACAGAAATCTATAAAGAAATAATTGCTGAAAAGAAATAGTTCACAACCACATAAAAAATCAGGTGGTTGAATGTACCACCTGAGACTTTTATTCGAAGAAAACCCTGTGATACAAATGTACACAGCTTCTGTGTTTACAACTCTTTGCTTCTAAAGATATTCAAGAAACCCTAAGCAAATGTGTATGTTTTCTTACAATCTAAAGAGTTGCTACACTTGGTTATATATTCCAAGTTTACAAGTGCTACAGGAATAAGATAATATTAATCTAATTCAAGTTGACTTGCTACTCCACTCCAAATCCACATGTAGCCGAAAGGTTGTCCTTGGGAACAGATATGTCCCCTGCACCTTTCTTGTATGTACTGTGTAAATGGAATGCTTCTTTCTTCTGTGTTTCCAAAGTATGGCTGCCATATTGCTTTTTATACCTACTATCAACCCATGTGATCTGTCAGTCAAACCTGTCCTTATCAACTGCTAATTCCTAGCATAGGATAAAGTGACAATGATTATCCGTTGATGTTGTGCCTACTTATCCGTTGATGGTAGTTTGAGCTGTATCCGTTGATCGAGTAGATTTGAGTTGTATTCGTTGATAGAGCCCTGTTCTCATCCGTTGATACATTTTCACTTAGACAGAATTACATAGCATAGCTTATTTACAATTGGCTACCCTATTCTGCCTATCCATTGATGGTCAACATGACTCTGAATAAAGACACTATCAACTGATAAATAGAGATATTGCAGTATGCTACAAAACCTCATCCGTTGATGAGCTACCTGTCAACGGATAGAGTTATAAGGTCTTATCCGTTGACAGTTACAAAACTTGACTTATACAATTTTGCTTGAATGTTAAGTTATCATCAACTACAACATATTCCTAACAAGCTGTTTAATGGATGAAAATATGAAGAACAAAAGGATACAAAATCCTTCAATTGGTGAGAAGATGATGTGTTCTTAAAGGGCTCTTAATCTGTTTGACAGACATTTTATTTCTTTGACCTGTTTATTCTCTCAACTTTGGAATAAGGATGATCCAAAAATGTTTTATGAGTGGCTAAAACAAATGTGGTTTTGTGTGCTACAATAGTGAGTAGTCCTAAACTTTATATCTACTTAAAAGATGGCAATCAAGGAATGCTTCTTATCTAAGAGAAAATATTGTTTTATTTGCGAAGAGCAAGTTTGACAATATACTTGGCTAACGGAGTAACGGAGCTTGTGCAAGTTTGGAGGAAACATGGAGTTTAATAGATTTACGACATTTAGAAGGAATTTCTTGCTGCTTAAAGAAATTTAGAATTTTACATGATTCCCTCATTCTTGGTACAAGATTATCAATTGATGGACGCCCAAGCATTTCACTAGTGTATATATTATTTTTATTTGTACTGTTCTTAATTGGGGAATCAGTTCTGCTAATGGGAAGTAAAACTATGATGGAAGTAAGGATTCATTCTGAGAAAACTGGGAGAGAGGCCTTTCTTGACATCATTCCCTTTGTTGATTTGGCAGGTGATTTAGAACAAGCTGAGTCTATTATAAAGGAGAAGCAGTTGGGTTCAAATGATTCAACCTGTACAATTTTTGCTATAGAGCAATCAGTTCTTCCTGCTAGAATATGACAGGGTATTTTGAAATATCAGATGGAAGTTGAGAGGCCTTACAGTCTCCCATTGTTGTGAGATTTGTCCAATTATTGTTAGGGTAATGGCCCTTTCTATCACAATTTGGAGTATATTGGTCCAAAACATCACAATCCAGAAAAATGACCCTTTTATCACTTAAAAACGCATTTTTAACATGCGTTTCAGAAAAACGCAATCATATAATGCGTTTCCACCTTCAAAAATAAAAAACCAATTCTGACAACGCAAGCTTTGTTTGCGTTATTAGGAAAAAAGGAAAAAAAAATATATGAAAACGCATGTTTTTAATGCGTCTTCTGTACATACATAAAGCCCAACAAGAGATCCATCAGGCTGGCCCAGTTGAAAACCAATGAATTGCAAAAAAAATTATAAACGCATGTTCTAAATGCGTTGATGAGTGATAGTAAGGGTCATTTTCATGGATTGTGATATTTTGGACCATTTTCTTTCAAATTGTGAGATAAAGGGCCTTTTTCCTTATTGGAACAATCAATCTTCGATTACTATATATTAAACTTCAACACAAGGGCAAAAATTGCTAATTTAATGGGTGTGAAGTTACGATTTTACCCATGTTTTTTAAAATATTACAAAAATGCCATCATTTAATAATAATGTAAAAAATAATGAAATTAAGCTTGCGTTGGGATTCGAACCACTAAACTCCTAATCTCAAACTCATGACTTAACCAGTTGTGCTACAATGAACCACCTATATTCTTTTTACCTCATCCTTTTTTTTAGCAAATGAAATGTTGGTTCATAATATTTCTAAAATATTGATTTGATAAAATTATAAAATATATTTTAGTCGACCGAACATACTCTACAATTCTCTTTTGTCAATTTAAATAATTGATATAGAAAAAAAATTAGATTATACATAATGTAACCGAGTCCAAAAAATATATATATTTACATATGTCTCTATGTAGATGTTAAATTATTAAAAAAAATTGATTTTAAAAAATATATACAATAAAAATATTATTATTTACATACGTCTCCATGTAGATGTTAAATTAGTAAAATCAAAAAAGATATAAATTTTTTAATTATAAATATTATAAAAGTACAATAATTATTTAAAATGATCAATTAGATTATAACTCGACTATAAAGCATAATACATATGAATTTTTATAACTTATATTTATCATTATAATATATAAAGGTTGAGTTATAATATATATTTATATCAATTTACGAATATATTAAACTTCAACACAAGTGCAAAAATTGCCAATTTAATGGGTGTGAAGTTACGATTTTACCCTCTATTTTTTAAAATATTAAAAAAATGTCATCATTTAATAATAATGTAAAAAATAATGAAATTATGATTGTGTTGGGATTCAAACCACTAAACTCCTAATCTCAAACTCATGACTTAACCATTTGTGCTACAATTGATTCTGAGTTCGGTTTAAAAATTTTATAAGATAAACCACCTATCTTCTCTTTTTACCTCATCCTCTTTTTTTTTTAGCAAATGAAATGTTGGTTCATAATATTTCTAAAATATTGATTTGATAAAATTATAAAATATATTTTAGTCGACCGAGCATACTCTACAATTCTCTTTTGTCAATTTAAATAATTGATATAGAAAAAAATTAGATTATACATAAGGTAACCGAGTCCAAAAAAAAATATATTTACATACGTCTCTATGTAGATGTTAAATTATTTAAATAAAAAAATATTTGATTTCAAAAAATACGTACAATAATAAATATTATTATTTACATACGTCTCCATGTAGATGTTAAATTAGTAAAATCAAAAAAGATATAAATTTTTGAATTATAAATATTATAAAAGTACTGTTAGTCACAGAGGCATGCCTGTTTAAATCTAATAACAAGCCTAATTGTTTGTAATGCTTTGCATTACTTACATGACCTCTTAACTGAGGGAACCTCTAGTTGTAGAGTTTCTACTTGTTTAGTACTTGTAATAGGCATCAATTCCTGTCTGTGTAATTATATTTAAAAGTCTGAGAATAATGCTTGAAAGAAGTTCCAAGGTTCATGCCTCAAGCTTGAAGAACAAGACTATCAAATAATCACAGTTGGGATTTGAAGAAATGAATAATTTGCCTAAGTACCAATTCGAGAAGTACATTTGTCTATTCGAAAAGTCTAGCGTTCGAGAAGTCAGAGATTCGATATCTGAGAAGACACTGTTCGATATCTCATTCGATATCTTAGAGATTCGACATGTCTAAATACTCTATTCGAGAACTCAAGAAGTCAACAAGTCAAAGTGGTATTCGAGTTCTCAAAGAGTCAACAAGTCAAAGTTCCATTCGATATCTCAAGGACTCAGAAAGCTATTCGATATCTCAAGGATTCGACAAGTCAAGTGTTCTATTCGATAACTCAAGGAATCCTGGAGAAAAGTATTATTCGAGAAGTGATTCGATATGTCAATCATACAGTATTCGAGAACTTAGAGTTATCTAATCCTAGTTCTCGAATCAATCACTTAACCACTTCTCGAATACATTCTTGGAGACAAATTACTGAAGAAATTGTACAAGTCTAAAACCTGTAACAAGCCAATGCACTTTATGGACCACAATCTGTAATGTGCTCTGGAAAGCCTACAAGGAAGCTTGGAGAGATATAGAAGAGACAAAGAGCTAAAGAAGTTGATCTGAACAGAACTTTGCAAAGTCAAATCTGTAGCCGTTTGGATGCTTACTCAAAAAGGATAGACATACAAGAAAGTAATTTATCTTGTAACCTTATTTGTAGTAACTGAGTTGTATTCATGTTCTATAAGAATACAATCTCACTTCTTTAGTTGGTTAAGTTTTCGTACACGTTGTAAGATATATCTCTGTGAGAAAAATGAATCTGAGAATACAATCATTTGTATTCACAAATTGTAGCAACCTTTATCTAATAATATATTAGATTAAAGTGATATTGTGTCTTGTGTTGTTCTTTATCCGCACCTACACATTTGCACACACAGACACTTATCCGCTACACAGATTCAAGAACAAGAAAAGTTCAAGAATCCATTCACCCCCCCTGTATTCTTTTGCTGTATTGAATACTCAACAAGTGGTATCAGAGCAGGCTGTTTATTCAAAAACAGAAAAACGATCATGAGTTCGAATACACCAAAGACCACAGGAACGGTGAAAGTCCCTAAGTTTGACAAAGAAAATTACAACCTCTGGAAGATAAAAATGACGTTGTTCATCAAAGCCTCTCATCCTTTGTATCCTGAGATTCTCAAGAATGGTCCCTTTGTTCCACAACAAGAGATACCTGCGAAGACTGTTGGAACCATAACTTTTCCAAGATCTTATGTGGCCAAGGAACCATCCAAATGGACAGAATCAGAAAAGGAGATGGTTGCTCTTGATAGTCACCTCATGTTGCTAATTATTGATTCCATGGATATGTCAATGTTTGCAAACATTGCAAGAAAACTATTTTAAAGAAACCTGGAAACTTTCTGATCTCCTGCTATTAGTATATACTAGCTTATAACCCGTGCAATGCACGGGTTTCTTGTATTATGTTATAAATTTTTTTTAATACTATAATTTTGTTTTTATATAATCATTATTTTTAATAATTTTTTTTAATTTTAATTTGATATAATTTAATATACTCATGTTTACGGATTATAATAATATTTCCTTATTATAAACAATGTATACTATTTTTATTATATTTTATTAATAATTGAAAAATATTGTGTGATATTTTCGGGTATATATTGTAAGATTTGCTGTAAATTAAAAAGGTAACGTGTTTTAATTAGAAAGAAAATATTAATGATTGAAAGATATGATACGATTGATCTTTTCAGGTGTTTATAAAAATTAATATCTTCACCTAAAAGTAAATGTGAAAAAGGCAATCGACTAATTACCATTAATTATATTATGTTATTATTTATTTTAGGTGCTGTATTTTCTTGAAAATTATGGTGTGATATTTTTAGGTATATATTAATGATTGTAAGATTTTTAAATTAAAAAGATAACGTGTTTTAATTCAAAATGAAATATTAATGATCGAAAAATATGATATGATTGATGTTTTTAGGTGTTTATAAAAGGTAATATTTTCAACTAAAGGTAAACGTGAAAAAGGCAATTGGCTAATTACCATAAATTATATGATTTTATTATTTATTTTAATAATTAGGATAACCAAACCGACAAACTTTCAATCTTTTGGCTTTAATATAGTAGTACAGATACGTATTTTAATTAGAAAAGGCAATCGGCTGCTTAACATTAATTGTATTATTTTTTATTTATTAATTAAGATAACTATACCTAAACCAAATCGATAAAATTTTCAATGTTTCAACTTTAATATAATAACTACCTTATAGCCCGTGTAATGCACGGGTTCTTGTATTATGTTATAAATTTTATTTAATATTACAATTATATTTTTATATAATCATTATTTTCATAATTAGTTTAATTTTAATTAAATATAATTTAATATACTCATGTTTACGGATTATACTATTGTTTCCTTATTATAAATAACATATATTATTTTTAATATATTTTATTAATAATTTAAAAATATGGTGTAATATTTTCGGGCAATATTTTTCTTTAAAATTATGGTGTGATATTTTTGGGTATATATTAATAATTGTAAGATTTGTTTGAAATTAAAAAGGTAACGTATTTTAATTCGAAAGGAAATATTAATGATCTATTTTTAGGTATTTATAAAAGGTAATATCTTCAACTAAAATTCAGTGTGAAAAAGGCAATCGACTAATTACCTTTAATTTTATTATGTTAATGTTGAAAAGACAATCGATTAATTATCATTAATTATATTATATTATTATTTATTTTAGGTGTCATATTTTTCTTGAAAATTATGGTGTGGTATTTTCGGGTATATATTAATGATTGTAAGATTTGTTTTAATTTAAAATGGTAATGTGTTTTAATTCGAAAGGAAATATTAATGATTGAATGATGTTTTTAGGTATTTATAAAAGGTAATATCTTCAACTAAAAGTAAATGTGAAAAGGGCAATCAACTAATTATCATTAATTTATTATGTTAATGTGGAAAAGGCAATCAACTATTTATCATTACTTTTATTATGTTAATCGACTAATTACCATTAATTATATTATGTTATTATTTATTTTAGATGTTATATTTTTCTTGAAAATTATGGTGTGATATTTTCGGGTATATATTTTTAGGTGTTTATAAAAGGTAATATATTCAACTAAAAGTAAATGTGAAAAAGGTAATCGACTAATTACCATTAATTATATTATGTTATTATTTATTTTAGGTGTATTTTTTTTTATAATGAAGGATAAATAAGTAAATTCATGAAGTACCAAAAAATAGGTACTAAAACTTTCAATGTTTCGGAATTTATATAATAGTATTGATATAGATTAATTTAATCATATAATATATCTAATTATTAAATCTAGCGATTATGATTTTTTATTATTTATTACATATCAAAAGAAATCCGTGCATCCGTGCATCGCAAGGCTACAACCTAACAGATTTTAAATATTAAAAAATAAGATTTTTAAAAGTTACATCGTGAGTTATGGAACCTACAACGCTCAAAAATCAGTGAGTATGAAGCCTTGATTACTCAAATCGTGCCTGCAAAGTTGTTCCTCGATTCTCGGTCTTAAATTCCACCAAATTCTGTTGAGGTAGACTATCAGTGAAGTGCCTTGAGTTGCAGATGTTAATGGTGAAAGGCATGAAGAGATCGATGGAGATTCAAACAGAATTGAAATTGTAAGTCCTACTACATGTGTTAAATCTGCACTTTTCTTCGGATTATTGAATTTTGGTGAAGTTAAGTGCTAGATGATTTAGTTTTGGATTTTCATGAAAATACTGTGTGTTTTGTGGGAGCACATATTATGTTTGGCAGAATTCGTAAAAGAAACATTGTTTCTTGGAGCTGTTTAATGGATGAAAATGTGAAGAACAAAAGGATACAAAATCCTTCAATTGGTGAGAAGATGATTTGTTCTTAAAGGGCTCTTAATCTGTTTGACAGACATTTTATTTCTTTGACCTGTTTATTCTCTCAACTTTGGAATAAGGATGATCCAAAAATGTTTTATGAGTGTCTAAAACAAATGTGGTTTTGTGTGCTACAATAGTGAGTAGTCCTAAACTTTATATCTACTTAAAAGATGGCAATCAAGGAATGCTTCTTATCTAAGAGAAAATATTGTTTTATTTGCGAAGAGCAAGTTTGACAATATACTTGGCTAACGGAGTAACGGAGCTTGTGCAAGTTTGGAGGAAACATGGAGTTTAATAGATTTACGACATTTAGAAGGAATTTCTTGCTGCTTAAAGAAATTTAGAATTTTACATGATTCCCTCATTCTTGGTACAAGATTATCAATTGATGGACGCCCAAGCATTTCACTAGTGTATATATTATTTTTATTTGTACTGTTCTTAATTGGGGAATCAGTTCTACTAATGGGAAGTAAGACTATGATGGAAGTAAGGATTCATTCTGAGAAAACTGGGAGAGAGGCCTTTCTTGACATCATTCCCTTTGTTGATTTGACAGGTGATTTAGAACAAGCTGAGTCTATTATAAAGGAGAAGCAGTTGGGTTCAAATGATTCAACCTGTACAATTTTTGCTATAGAGCAATCAGTTCTTCCTGCTAGTATACGACAGGGTATTTTGAAATATCAGATGGAAGTTGAGAGGCCTTACAGTCTCCCACTGTTGTGAGATTTGTCCAATTATTGTTAGGGTAATGGCCCTTTCTATCACAATTTGGAGTATATTGGTCCAAAACATCACAATCCAGAAAAATGACCCTTTTTATCACTTAAAAACGCATTTTTAACATGCGTTTCAGAAAAACGCAATCATATAATGCGTTTCCACCTTCAAAAATAAAAAAACCAATTCTGACAACGCAAGCTTTGTTTGCGTTATTAGGAAAAAAGGAAAAAATATATATATGAAAACGCATGTTTTTAATGCGTCTTCTGTACATACATAAAGCCCAACAAGAGATCCATCAGGCTGGCCCAGTTGAAAACCAATGAATTGCAAAAAAAATTATAAACGCATGTTCTAAATGCGTTGATGAGTGATAGTAAGGGTCATTTTCATGGATTGTGATATTTTGGACCATTTTCTTTCAAATTGTGAGATAAAAAGCCTTTTTCCTTATTGGAACAATCAATCTTCTATTACTATATATTAAACTTCAACACAAGGGCAAAAATTGCCAATTTAATGGGTGTGAAGTTACGATTTTACCCCTGTTTTTTAAAATATTACAAAAATGCCATCATTTAATAATAATGTAAAAAATAATGAAATTAAGCTTGCGTTGGGATTCGAACCACTAAACTCCTAATCTCAAACTCATGACTTAACCAGTTGTGCTACAATAAACCACCTATATTCTTTTTACCTCATCCTTTTTTTTTAGCAAATGAAATGTTGGTTCATAATATTTCTAAAATATTGATTTGATAAAATTATAAAATATATTTTAGTCGACCGAACATACTCTACAATTCTCTTTTGTCAATTTAAATAATTGATATAGAAAAAAAATTAGATTATACATAATGTAACCGAGTCCAAAAAATATATATATTTACATATGTCTCTATGTAGATGTTAAATTATTAAAAAAAATTGATTTTAAAAAATATGTACAATAATAAATATTATTATTTACATACGTCTCCATGTAGATGTTAAATTAGTAAAATCAAAAAAGATATAAATTTTTTAATTATAAATATTATAAAAGTACAATAATTATTTAAAATGATCAATTAGATTATAACTCGACTATAAAGTATGCTATGAATATTATAAAAGTACAATTATTATTTAAAGTGATCAGCTATATTATAACTCGACTATAAAGTATAATACATATGAATTTTTATAACTTATATTGATCATTATAATATATAAAGGTTGAGTTATAATATATATTTATATAAATTTACGAATATATTAAACTTCAACACAAGTGCAAAAATTGCCAATTTAATGGGTGTGAAGTTACGATTTTACCCTCTATTTTTTAAAATATTAAAAAAATGTCATCATTTAATAGTAATGTAAAAAATAATGAAATTATGCTTGTGTTGAGATTCAAACCACTAAACTCCTAATCTCAAACTCATGACTTAACCATTTGTGCTACAATTGATTCTGAGTTCGGTTTAAAAATATTATAAGATAAACCACCTATCTTCTCTTTTTACCTCATCCTCTTTTTTTTTAGCAAATGAAATGTTGGTTCATAATATTTCTAAAATATTGATTTGATAAAATTATAAAATATATTTTAGTCGACCGAGCATACTATACAATTCTCTTTTATCAATTTAAATAATTGATATAGAAAAAAAATTAGATTATACATAAGGTAACCGAGTCCAAAAGAAATATATATTTACATACGTCTCTATGTAGATGTTAAATTATTTAAATAAAAAAATATTTGATTTAAAAAAATATGTACAATAATAAATATTATTATTTACATACGTCTCCATGTAGATGTTAAATTAGTAAAATCAAAAAAGATATAAATTTTTGAATTATAAATATTATAAAAGTACTGTTAGTCACAGAGGCATGCCTGTTTAAATCTAATAACAAGCCTAATTGTTTGTAATGCTTTGCATTACTTACATGACCTCTTAACTGAGTGAACCTCTAGTTGTAGAGTTTATACTTGTTTAGTACTTGTAATAGGCATCAATTCCTGTCTGTGTAATTATATTTAAAAGTCTGAGAATAATGCTTGAAAGAAGTTCCAAGGTTCATGCCTCAAGCTTGAAGAACAAGACTATCAAATAATCACAGTTGGGATTTGAAGAAATGAAGAATTTACCTAAGTACCAATTCGAGAAGTACATTTGTCTATTCGAGAAGTCTAGCGTTCGAGAAGTCAGAGATTCGATATCTGAGAAGACACTGTTCGATATCTCATTCGATATCTTAGAGATTCGACATGTCTAAATACTCTATTCGAGAACTCAAGAAGTCAACAAGTCAAAGTGGTATTCGAGTTCTCAAAGAGTCAACAAGTCAAAGTTCCATTCGATATCTCAAGGACTCAGAAAGCTATTCGATATCTCAAGGATTCGACAAGTAAAGTGTTCTATTCGATAACTCAAGGAATCCTGGAGAAAAGTATTATTCGAGAAGTGATTCGATATGTCAATCATACAGTATTCGAGAACTTAGAGTTATCTAATCCTAGTTCTCGAATAAATCACTTAGCCACTTCTCGAATACATTCTTGGAGACAAATTACTGAAGAAATTGTACAAGTCTGAAACCTGCAACAAGCCAATGCACTTTATGGACCACAATCTGTAACGTGCTCTGGAAAGACTACAAGGAAGCTTGGAGAGATATAGAAGAGACAAAGAGCTAGAGAAGTGGATCTGAACAGAACTTTTCAAAGTCAAATCTGTAGCCGTTTGGATGCTTACTCAAAAAGGATAGACATACAAGAAAGTAATTTATCTTGTAACCTTATTTGTAGTAACCGAGTTGTATTCATGTTCTATAAGAATACAATCTCACTTCTTTAGTTGGTTAAGTTTTTCATACACGTTGTAAGATATATCTCTGTGAGAAAAACGAATCTGAGAATACAATCATTTGTATTCACAAATTGTAACAACCTTTATCTAATAATATATTAGATTAAAGTGATATTGTGTCTTGTGTTGTTCTTTATCCGCACCTACACATTTGCACACACAGACACTTATCTGCTACACAGATTCAAGAACAAGAAAGTTCAAGAATCCATTCACCCCCCCCCTCTGTATTCTTTTGCTGTATTGAATACTCAACAAGTGGTATCAGAGCAGGCTGTTTATTCAAAAATAGAAAAACGATCATGAGTTCGAATACACCAAAGACCACAGGAACGGTGAAAGTCCTTAAGTTTGACAAAGAAAATTACAACATTTGGAAGATAAAAATGACGTTGTTCATCAAAGCCTCTCATCCTTTGTATCCTGAGATTCTCAAGAATGGTCCCTTTGTTCCACAACAAGAGATACCTGCGAAGACTGTTGGAACCATAACTGTTCCAAGATCTTATGTGGCCAAGGAACCATCCAAATGGACAGAATCAGAAAAGGAGATGGTTGCTCTTGATAGTCACCTCATGTTGCTAATTATTGATTCCATGGATATGTCAATGTTTGCAAACATTGCATCGTGCACATCTGCCAAAGAAATGTGGGATCACATTGAGGTGTTATGTGAAGGAACTGATGAGGTCAAGGAAAACAAGAAACAGATACTGGTCACACAGTATGAAGCTTTCATGGCACAGCCCAAGGAAAGTATCACTGAGATGTTTGAGAGATTTCACAAGCTAGTTACTGAGTTGCAGATGAATAGCAAGGTTTACAGCACCAAGGAGTTAAACATGAATTTTCTGCTATCTTCACGAAATCATCTAGAGCAAAGGGTCATTTCTCTAAGGGAAAGAGATTTGAACAAAATCACATATGATGTGCTCTATGGGGTTTTAAAAACTCATGAGCTTGAGTTGCTTCAGAAAAGGGCTATCCAAGCCAACCAAGGCAGAATGATAAACACATCATGTGCCTTGATTGTCAACAAATCTATTCAAGACCTAGAAGCATCTATGTTAGATATAATTGATGTAAGTATTAATCAGTGTTTAAGTGTTATAGTGAATAATCAGAGTTTAGCTGAAAGCGGTCAGAGTTTGATTAAACACTGACGGATGGAAGCGCAACAGAGTTTGTTAAACTCTGTCTGGCGGAAGCGTCTACAAGTCAACAGTGATTGAAGATTAATTGAAGATAAATATGGAAGAAATATCTTTGAAGATTGGATAGCTATCAAAGAGATTGAGTTGACTTAGAAGACGTGTAGCAATCGTAATTGATATCAATTGTATAGCTAATTTATAGGAGAATTAATTAACGATTGTATAGTAGCTGTATGTTTTATAAATACAGTTAGGTTAACCCTAAAAGGGTATCGAACAACGAAGTTATCATTCATTGTAACCTAAGCAGCTCTCTTTGATAATTTACATCACTGAGAGAGGAGTTCGAATACAAAAAGTTTTAATTGTTTATACACGTGTTACTTGTTATTCTTTCATACACTCTTGATTATCATTGTGTATTCGGCCTAACAAGTGGTATCAGAGCCAATCTGTTACTTTAATACAGTTTAAGATCCAAACACAAAGATAATCAATGGCAGAGATTCCTCCTCCAACAGGTTCTGAGAAGGCTCCTATTACTGTGAGCCGTTATGAAACCATTAGGGTTCCTATTCTTAGGCCAGCAGACTATGCAATCTAGAAGGTTAAGATGACTATGTTTCTGGAGGCTACAGATCCAGAATATCTTGACAGGATTTATGAAGGTCCTCATAAGCCTACTAAGTTATCTGTTGGTACTGCTGGACAAGAGGTTAAAACAGTTCCAAAGGAGAAGAAAGATATGACTCCTGAAGATCTTTCATCTATTGCTAAGGATGCAAAAGTTAGGCATTTACTTCATAGTGCCTTAGACAATGTTATGTCTAATAAAGTGATTAATTGCGCCACTGCAAAAGAGATCTGGGATGCCCTTGAGGTTAGATGTCAAGGAACTGCTGCTATCAAGAAGAATAGAAGAAACATACTCACACAGGAGTATGAGCACTTTGAGGCTAAATTTGAAGAGACCATGACAGAAACATTTGACAGATTCTGTAAACTGCTCAATTATTTGTCATTGGTAAACAAAGAGTATGATCTAGAAGACTCAAATCTCAAGTTTCTTCTTTCTCTACCTGAAAAGTGGGATGTGAAAACAACCACCATAAGAGATAACTATGATCTTGCTGATACTGAGATTGATGAAATCTATGGGCTGCTCAAAACTCATGAATTGGAAATGGAGCAGAGAAATAGAAGATCAAGCAAGAAGTTAAAGTCTGTTGCTCTTAAGGTTGAGGAGAAACCTTTGAAGAAGAAAGCTAAGGGAAAGGCTTTAGTCATTCATTCTGAAAGTGAATCATCAAACTCTGATGATGATTCAAACACTTCTGAATCATCTAACTCTGAGGATGGCTGTTTTGATGGTGAAAACTTTCAAGAAGATGGGTTTCAAGAACTTCAAAAAGGGAAAAAGGTTTTCTAGAGATTCAAAAGAAGACAAAAAGAGTTTCATGAGGTCTGAGAGAAAGGAGATCAAATCTGGGAAGAAGGACAAGTCTGAGATTCAATGCTATAAGTGTAAGGAGATGGGTCACTATGCTCCTGAGTGCAAGAAGGGTAAAACTGAGAAGGCACTTTTCACCAAAGGCAGAGATTGGGCAGACACTTCAGACTCAGATGAGGAAGTTAACTATGTTCTCATGGCAACCAATGAGACTGCTTTTGATTCTGAAAACAAGGTACCTCTGACTATCTATGCCTATAATACTGATAATATAACTGAATTAAGAATCTATCTTAAGGCTTTGCATATCAGTTATAGGGATCAGACTTTAGAGAATGAGAGAATCAAATCTGAGAATTTTGAACTTAAAGAGAGAAATAAAATTGTTGAAGAGAAACTTGAAAACATGCAACAAGTTCAGAAAGAAAGAGATGAAGCTGTCTATCTAGAACAGGATTTGCTAGGAAAATATAAGCAACTAGAATCTGAGTTGGAAAAAGCAAATCACATAATTAAAACTTGGACTGATTCTGGAAAAGACACTCAAGAGGTTTTTCAATCTGACACTATTGGTCTAGGTTATTCTGAGGAAGATGAACTTAGGTTTCAGAATAAAATCAAGATTAGACCACCACTCCCACCTAAGAAATTTGGAACATTTGTTAATGGAGTAAGTGAACCTAGGTTTGAAGGTGGAAAACAAGTTGTTAAAAGAGAATCAGTAAAAACTTGTGTTAAACAAGTTAATATTGGTTCTATGACAGATAAACAACTCAAGCATAAGATTAAGGAGTTAAAATCTGTTAAGAAACAGGAAATGTCTAGGAAGAATAGAAATGGTAAAGTATGCATTACTAAAGGTAATTATCCAATGCTTGCTACCCTTGCTCCTAGAAAGACATGTCATAACTGTGGTAGTACTAACCATCTTGTTAGCTTTTGCAGGAAGAATAAAGACATTAATTCTTTACCTCCCAATTCTGGAGTAAAGAAAGAAAAAGTTAGAACTAGACCACAGACTTTATGCAAACACTGTGGAAGTACTTGGCATTCAATTTATACTTGCAAGAATTATCATGCTATTTATCATAATTACTATGAACTTAAGCCAAATCTGAAATGGGTTAAGGTTAATTCTGCAAGTACAAACACTGATAAAGTTAGCTTAAACTTTGATAATATGCATTCCGCTGCTAAAGCTAACAAAGTTAAGAAAGCCAAAGGATCCAAGCAAGTCTGGATCCTTAAATCTAATCTTCAGTGATTGGTTGTGATTGCAGGGCAACAGGGAGAGTATCCTAGTCGTGGACAGTGGATGTTCAGGACATATGACTGGAAATAAAGCCTTGCTATCAGAGTATGTGGAGAAGGCTGGCCCAAAAGTTTCCTATGGAGATGGCAACATAGGATGTACTCTGGGATATGGCAATATCAATCTTGGAAATGTCATCATCACAAATGTAGCTCTTGTTCCAGGACTCAAGCATGATCTGCTATCTATGAGTCAAATCTGTGACAGAGGATATCATGTAGATTTTTAGCCTGAATATTGTGAAATCATCAATAAATCTACAGGGAAAGTTGTTCTAGTTGGAAACAGGCACAACAACATGTCAATATCTATGAAATAAAGTTGTCAACAAACTCTGATGGAAAAGCAGTGTGTTTGTCAACAAGAATGTCAAGTGAATAGAGTTGGAAGTGGCATAAGAAACTTTCTCATTTGAATCTGAACAACATCAATGAGTTGATTAGAAAGAATCTTGTTAGAGGGCTACCAAAATCATTATTAATTGTTGATGGCCTATGTGATTCCTGTCAAAAGGCCAAACAAAGGAAGTCATCTTTCAAGAGCAAGACTGAATCTTCAATTGTTGATCCTTATCATCTTCTACATGTTGATCTTTTTGGACCAGTAAATTTGATGTCTATTGGAAGAAAGAAATATGCTTTAGTCATTGTTGATGAACATACCAGATATACATGGGTATATTTTCTAGCAAAGAAGGATGAAACTGCATTAACTCTGATGGAACTTGTAAAGCTTCTGGACAAAGGATCAAAACACAAAGTCAAGATTATCAGAAGTGATAATGGAACTGAATTCAGAAATGCAATAATGGAAGAATTCTACAAAAACAAGGGAGTGAAGCAAGAGTTTTCTGCACCTGGTACACCACAGCAAAATGGTGTAGTTGAAAGAAAGAACAGAACCTTAATAGAAGCTGCCAGAACTATGCTTGATGAAGCAAAGCTGCCAACCTATTTCTGGGTAGAAGCTGTTCAGACTACTTTTTTTACTCAGAATGCCACTCTGATCAACAAGCATGGAAAAACACCATATGAAATGGTGAGGGAAAAGAAGCCAAACCTGAAATATTTTTATATTTTTTGGTGCAAGTGCTTTGTGCTGAACACTCATCCTGAACAGTTGACAAAATTTGAATTAAAAGCTGATGAAGGAATTTTTATTGGCTATCCACTGTCAACTAAGGCATTCAGAGTTTATAATCTGAGAACCAAGGTGGTTATGGCGTCTATTCATGTGTCATTTGATGACAAGAAAATAACTGGACTTGAAGATGTATATGAACATGATCAACTGCACTTTGAAAATGAAGAATTATTCTCTGATGAAGTAAACTCTGATGAGGCTGAACTGACAAACTCTGATGAGCTAAACTCTGAACCTCTACTGGTAAATACTGAAGAAACTTCTCAGCCACATACTAGGGAAGAACCAGTTGAGGGGGAGCATGAAGAATCACTTCAAAGTGATGACTCAAATTCTGATAATGAGTCAGCTGAAAAATCTGGATCAAACTCTGATGACTCAAACTCTAAAGGTCCAAAATCTGATAGTTCAAACTCTGAGCAGTCACATTCAGGGGGAGCTTCAGAGAATGAAGAAAGACATCAAGAAAATCAAGAGAACATGGATCGAGGGGGAGGATCAAACACTGAGAGAAGTCATTTGCCTTCAGCTAGGAAATGGACCAAATCTCACACACCTGATTTGATAATTGGTGATCCAGATGCAAGAGTAAGGACAAGGAGTGCAACAACAAATGAATGTATGTTTCATGCATTCTTGTCTCAGACTGAGCCAAAGAAGGTAGAAGAAGCTCTTCAAGATGCTGACTGGATAACAGCAATGCAGGAAGAGTTGAATGAATTTGAGAGAAATGAAGTTTGGACACTTGTACCAAGACCAAAGAATAGGTCTATTGTTGGTACTAAGTGGGTATTCAGAAATAAAACTGATAGTGAGGGGGTTGTTACAAGAAACAAGGCCAGACTTGTGGCAAAAGGCTATTCACAGCAGGAAGGAATAGATTATGATGAGACTTTTGCTCCAGTTGCAAGGTTGGAGGCAATAAGGATGTTTCTAGCATATGCCTCTCATAAGAAATTCAAGGTATTTTAGATGGATGTGAAAAGTGCTTTTCTGAATGGGAAACTTGAAGAAGAAGTGTTTGTTGAACAACCACCAGGATTTGTGGATCCCAAATATCCAGATTATGTCTACAGGCTTGATAAAGCACTTTATGGACTTAAGCAAGCACCAAGAGCATGGTACGAAACTTTAGCTCAATTTCTTCTAGAAAGTGGGTTTCACAGAGGTACAATTGATAAAACTCTGTTTTACTTTAAATCTGGTGGTGACTTGCTTCTAGTTCAAATAAATGTTGTTGACATAATTTTTGGGTCTACTAATGATAAACTCTGTACAAAGTTTGCCAAGCTAATGCAGTCCAGGTATCAAATGAGTATGATGGGAGAGCTTAGTTATTTTCTAGGCCTACAGGTGAATCAAACGGATGATGGGATCTTTATAAATCAAGCAAAATATACCAGAAATCTTCTCAAGAAATTTGGTATGCTTGATTGCTCATCTGCATCAACTCCCATGGCAACAGCTACTAAATTGGATAAGGATACAGGAGCATCAGTAGATATGACAAACTACAGAGGCATGATAGGGTCTCTTATTTATCTGACAGCAAGTAGACCTGATATCATGTATGCAACATGTCTCTGTGCAAGGTTTCAAGCTGATCCCAGAGAACCACATCTCACAGCTGTGAAAAGAATCTTTAAATATCTCAAGGGCACCATAACTGTAGGTCTGTGGTATCCCAGAGAGTCAGATTTCAAGATACTTGGTTACTCTGATGCAGGCTGTAAGATAGATAGAAAAAGCACCAGTGGAAGTTGTCAATTTCTGGGTGATAGACTGGTTTCTTGGTACAGTAAGAAACAGAAATCAATTTCTACATCTACAACTGAGGCAGAGTATATTGATGCTGGTAGCTGTTGTGCACAGATTCTATGGATGAAGAATCAGTTGCTGGATTATGGATTAAGGTACAGTAAGATTCCTATTTATTGTGATAATCAAAGTGTTATTGCTATGACAGGTAATCCAGTACAACATTCAATGACCAAGCACATCAGCATAAGGTATCACTTTATCAGAGAACATGTAGAGGAAGGAAACATTGAGCTTCATTTTGTATCTACTGACCAACAGCTTGCAGATATCTTCACCAAGCCATTGAGTGAAGCTATATTCACAAGGCTGGTAAATGAACTTGGAATGGTCTCTGGTTTTGACTAGAAATATTGGTTAGACTCAAATTTCACTTATGCAATGCATTACTTATGTTTCTGTGATATGTTAAATGCTATGTGAACTCAATTTTTAAACTCTACTATGTAAACTCTGTTCGTAGACTGTCAAACTCTGTTAGCATGTTTTGTCAGTCAAACACTGTTAACATGCTGGATAAACTCTGATTAATTCTGATAATGTTATTGTCTGAGATGATCACCAATGAAGAAAATGTATGAAGCATGATTCTCAGTCATTAATCATGAATCCTTCTAAGTTTTTGTGATCTAATCTTAGACTGTGCAGAAATCTAACACAGCATGATACTGTTTCATATTTATATCATCTCTTAATTTATTTATCCTAAACTCTGAGTCTGTATATACTGTGTGCATTGCCTCTCATGACTAATGTCTGATGACTGATGACCCCTAAACTCTGTTAGTTAAACTCTGGTAATTTTTTTTTGTTCACTCCAACAGTAGTTAAATATAGGCTATTTACAACTCCTTTGAGATTATGTTGTATCTAGGACGACCCAGGAACTTGCTAGTAGTAAGGGCTAAAATTTCTTAATTTTTGGTGACTAGTCAAAGACTAGGATGGCCCAGGAACTTGCTAGTACTCAGTAAGGGCTAAAATTCTTTAATTTTTGGTGACTAGTCAAAGACTAGGATGACCCATGAACTTATCAAAAAGATAAGGGCTAAAATTATAGGATTTTTGGTGACTAGGTCCAACCTTTGATTACTGTAGTTATATATATTTAAATATATATATATATATATATATATATATATATATTATTAGATTAGTTATAAAGGGGGTTTATAAGTTTCTGTATATCATGACGTGTTACTACAGAGTTTATTGTTCATCAGACAATCAGTGTTTACTATGAGAGTTTGTGCAACCAGTACTTACTAATTTATTTTATGGATTTTATGAAATATTAGATGCTCTAAACATTGAAGTCGGTAAACTCTGCTATCCACACATAAATATTCACATTTGTGCAGTCTTTGAAAGGGTTACAGTAATGAAGTTGGAAAATTGACAAACGCTGTTGGATTTTGTCTAATACTTTAAGGTATATTTTATTTCAGATGATTTCAAATTTGGGGTAAAAAGAGTTTTTGACAGTTGTTAATGAGTGTAAAAGTATTTAATTGTGTTAGTAATGGGAGAGAGAAAGTAGCAGTAATTAGGGTTGTAATTACTGAGCATGTACATTTGGTTCGCTAATTGTGTGCCACGTGTCCCACTCACACATTTTTCAAGGATCGTGTCCCACTACACATGGTAACTGGTTACGTGTATTGATGGTAAAACGTTTGATTTTAACTGTTCAATACATATCTAATCATTTTTAGCTACACGATTCATGTTCACTCATACACTTTCACCCACTCACAATTACTTTTTACACAACCACTCACAGTTACATCACATTTTTCACTTGAACATTTCATCAAACACTTGTCACTCATCATTCTCTGTCTATTTTCTTTTCAAACCATTCTAATGGCAACCAAACACTTCACTTCTCTTGGACTCTTGTTTGTTTCTAACAATTATGCAGCTCCACTAAACAATGAAAACGCTCCAGATGCGTTTCATTTGATGCAGAGTTTCTTGCGCGATTCAGAAATTGGTAAAGCTTTGGTTGAACCCCAAACGCTATCTACATCACAAATTGCTTCCTTCTGGCAAAACTCTGTTTATGATGATGGTGGAGAGAATGGGACTCCATCTATTATTTTCACTTATCAGGAAACTGACTATGTTATCACTCCAGATACAGTCAGAGAAACGATGGGGTTTGACATTCACACTTCGTATAGTGTTGTTTCTAACATAAATCTGCGAGAGATGCTACAGCAGATTGGATACTCAGGATCTTTGGCTAAGCTTGGGTCAGTGAAAAGGCCACAGTTGAGAAAAGAATGGAGTTTCTTCTTCGACTGTATCACAAAAGCTTTTGGGAATAAAGTGACCAACTGGGATGCAATTCCTACTGACAGTCTTCAAATCGGGTATTCTCTTCTCTATGGTAGTAATTTTGATTTTGGAAGACTTGTGTTAATGAACTTAGGTGATAGGTTGTCAGCATCTACAACTGTGTATTTTGCTTGATTTTGTCAAATGCTATTTACTGCCTGTGTTTCTAATGTTGCAATTGTTGAAGATGATATAATTCAGCCTTTTAAAGTCAACAAAAGAATATTCTCTGATTTGACTAATAAAGATGCTACCAAA
Organism: Kitagawia praeruptora; assembly: GCA_037693485.1. Classification (NCBI taxonomy): domain Eukaryota; kingdom Viridiplantae; phylum Streptophyta; class Magnoliopsida; order Apiales; family Apiaceae; genus Kitagawia; species Kitagawia praeruptora. The sequence continues at coordinate 55,268,118 of CM075350.1, read as the reverse complement.
GAGCAATTACCTGCTTTGGTTTTCCCTCTTGCTTTACAAAACTTTATAAATCAACCACAAGACCCTCAACAGCCTGAGCAATCTACTCCACACACTGATCAAACTCCATCCACTGTACCTACTCACACTGAATCTCAACCTACTCAATCACAACCTCAGCCTTCTACTAAACCACAACCTGACCAACAACCATCAAAACTCAAACGTGGGGGAAGAACCAAGCATACCGCTCATAATTCCAGGTATAGCTCTGCAAGGGCTAAGAGGGCCAGAAAAGAGAAGAAGGAGAGAGCTAATAGGTCTCCATCACCCTCTGTTGTTGATGTAGATGAAGAGTCAACTTCTTCTGAAGAAGAGGTAGCAGTTGAGGTGCAAACCTACAAGAGAAGAAAGTTGGTAATCTCTGATTCTGATGAAGAGATGAAATTTGAAGCTCCAGAGGTGATTCCTTTAGAGACACCTGCTGTTGAGAAAAATGCTGTAGAAGAAGCTGAAAATGTTCAAATGGATGAGGACAATAGAGATGGTTTTCCTATATTGGATGATGTTGCTGAAACAGTCCAACCATTCTCTGATCATTTTGTTGTTCCCACTTCACCTATTGTTGCTAATTCGGGAGAAACTGGTGTAGTTGATCAGCCTACTGTAATTCTTGATGAAACAGTAGCTTCTCACACTGAACTATTCTCTGATGCTCATCAAATTTCTGAAAAAGGTGAAGGAGTTGAGCAATCAATCAAGGCTGAAGTTGCTCCTTTTGCAAAGTCTGTTGATAAGATTGTTGAGTCTGAAGAGCAACCTGCTAAGCATGTTGAAGTTGTTGCAGAGGTAGTTGCTGAGATTGCTGAGAATGTTGAAGTTCTTGAAGAAACTATAGAAGCTGTTGCAGAGAATGTTGAGGTGCTTCTCACAGATTCAGTTGAAGATACCAATGTTGAAATTGAAGGTGAAGAAAGTGCAGAATCTGATTCATCTCAAAGTGCCCCTGTGCAAACTGATGCAAAGCATGCACCTTTCACTCAGCCTTATAAAGCACATGAAGTTGAAGCAGAGTTTCTTGCTAAATTTTCTGCAAATTGGTACAAGAAAGATTGTATTTTTCCTAGAGGGAGAGCAGCAAAGTTTGTGCAACAAACTGCTAAAGAAATTTCCAATCCAGAGCTTCTCTCTTGTTTAAAGGCCACTGTGGTGCAAGTTAAAACTCTGGATGGTAGACTTGATGATTGTCAGAAAGCAGTTACTGATCTGAGAACTGAAATTCAGTCTTGAGATATGACTCTGGAGAGAGAAACTAAACTCAAGATCAATAAATTTTCTAAAGCTCAAGACACTATGTTTGACAGGCTAGGCAGAGTTGAAGAAAATCAGGCTGTCTTATCTGCTAAAATTGATTCTATTTCTTCTTCACTGGAATTGATCACCTCCATTCTGATTTCTGATGATGTCAAAAAAGGGGAGAGAGTTGCTAAATCCAGTTGCAAGTAATCTCAAACTCTGTCTAAAAAGGATGATGCTGGAGATGGAGGAGCTGATGATCAAGGCAGGAGATTGAAATCTGGGAAGTCAATTTCTTATTCTGGGAAACAGGCAATTGCAAAGTCTGGTGGAACAAACACTGATGGTCAGAGTACTTCAAAGATCAAGAATTTACAATTCTCTGAAAATCCACAAAATGATGAGGAACTAGCTGTGAAAGTGTTTCTTGAAGAAAATGAGGAAGGAGTTACACTTGCAGATATTCAAGCTGAAGAGAAGAACTTACAAAAAGAATATCAGAAGGCTTTGAAATCTGGCAAAGTGAAGAAAACATTGGAAGTTTCTAAGCCTGTTCTTAAAGGCATCTCTATCAAATAGAATGTTGGTGCTAGTCAGAAATTATCCTATTCAAGAAGAAGACCAACAGAAGAGGAAGCTAAAATGAAGATGAAAGGGAAGGTAGTTGAAGAAGACAAAAGTGTGAAGAAGAAAAATACAACCTCTGTTGCTACACAAGTTGTGCAAAATTCTTTGTCTACTTCACTACAATCAGTTTTTGGAAAAACATCAGTTCTTGAACAAACTCTGAATATTGAAAATACTAGAGGTACTTTTGTACATGGGAGAACTCAAGATGGAAAAATTGAAGGTGATAAAGCTGGTTTGGGTTCACACAGGGAGAAAAGAACAAATACCATTCCTTTAGATCCATCATCACTGGCTGTTCCAGGTCTTGGAGTTACACAAGAAAATTTGGATAGACTGGAGTCAGTTCAGTTAATACATCAGAAGAGTTTAGGAAGGGATTTTCTCTTGTATTTTATGGCTGATGGTAGAGTGTTTAAGATTGGTGAGTTTGATCTTGATTTGAAGACTTGGGAAGAATTAGAGTATGTACTCTATATTTTTAAAGTGAGAAATCAAAGAACTCAAAAAGCTGCTGATGTACTGAGGAAGAAGATGCTGCAAAATTTGGCAGTTAGAGGAGACAAGTTGAACACTCAGTATTTTCCTAAATACAGAGATTATCGTGGTAAGATTGTTGAGATGAAGAAAAATAGTGCTAGACTGAAGACAAATTTGGGAGTAACTGTTCTTGATTTTAACTCTGAGTCAAAGGAAGCACAATTCATCAGATTGGGAAATGATATGAGGAAAAACAAGATTTATTCTCTGAGAGCTGCTATTTATCAAACTGGTGAAAATGATCCCAGGTTAAGAGAAATCAAGGAGATAATGCAGAGAGAACTTGAGAATGCAGAAAGAAGATTGCTGATAGATTATCTCAGGACAACACCAGATGTTGAGGCAATTTGATAAATGATCCTCTGTAAGAATTTCTTGTTTTCTGTAGATTTTGTTTATGTAAGTAGTTTAAACTCTGATTAGTTATTAAACACTGCATTTGTCTATTTTGTTTTGACATCATCAATTATTGTTAACTTGTGCATTTTTGCTAATGAACAAGTTGGGGGAGATTGTTAGATATAATTGATGTAAGTATTAATCAGTGTTTAAGTGTTATAGTGAATAATCAGAGTTTAGCTGAAAGCGGTCAGAGTTTGATTAAACACTGACGGATGGAAGCGCTACAGAGTTTGTTAAACTCTGTCTGGCGGAAGCGTCTACAAGTCAACAGTGATTGAAGATTAATTGAAGATAAATATGGAAGCAATATCTTTGAAGATTGGATAGCTATCAAAGAGATTGAGTTGACTTAGAAGACGTGTAGCAATCGTAATTGATATCAATTGTATAGCTAATTTATATGAGAATCAATTAACGATTGTATAGCAGCTGTATGTTTTATAAATACAGTTAGGTTAACCCTAAAAGGGTATCGAACAACGAAGTTATCATCCATTGTAACCTAAGCAGCTCTCTGTGATAATTTACATCACTGAGAGAGGAGTTCGAATACAAACAGTTTTAATTATTTATACACGTGTTACTTGTTATTCTTTCATACACTCTTGATTATCATTGTGTATTCAGCCTAACAATCTACAAGCCAGCTAAGGATAGAGGAGATAATAGATGATGAAGAAACTGAAGCTGAGGTAAGTGAACCTGTTGAGGAGAAGGAGGAAGAAGAGTTCTATACTCTTGAAGAACTAGATGGAATGGAAAACACTTCATATGCTTTCATGGCCAGAAAATTTCCAAACATCAGATTCAAGAGGAACCAACCCTTCAAACCTAAAACCCAAAACCATTCATTCAACAAGAGCAAGGCACCTGTGAAACCAAACAAGAATAAATTTAAAACCAGCCATGTGGATAGGTCATCTGTAAGGTGTTATAGATGCAATGACCTAGGACATTTTGCCAGTGAATGCAAGAAGCCTAAAAAGAAGGATAAAGAGTTTCTAGAACTTGAAGCTAAGTATGAGGCCCTTCTGAGAAAGCAGACACAAGGTAAGGCCTACATAGCTGAAGGGAAGTGTTGGGATGATTCTGATAGTGATGGAGAAGAACAAGAATTTTGCAACTATGCCTTGATGGCCAATTCCAAGGATGACACATCTCCATCAGTCTCTCAGGTACCATCTCTCACAACCATAGACATGTCTGTTTCTGAGTATAAATGCATGATTGAACAACTATCTGTTGAAATGTTTAATATTCATACTAGTATGACTGCTGCTAATGAGGAAATTGCTAAACTGTCTACTAGAAATGAAATATTAATCAAAAAGAATGAGGAACTTGAGCTAACTGCTATGCCAGTAGAAAACCTTAAGAAAGAAGTTGAATATCTGCAGAATAAGGTTCTATATGCTAGTCAAGTGGAAAAGGCTCTTAGTGATGAACTAGCTGAAAATGAAATCAAACTGAAAACCTTTAAGAAATCATCTGGTCTAGTGCAATCCTACTGTGAGAAAATTCAAGCTAAACTAAGGCCTACATAGCTGAAGGGAAGTGTTGGGATGATTCTGATAGTGATGGAGAAGAACAAGAATTTTGCAACTATGCCTTGATGGCCAATTCCAAGGATGACACATCTCCATCAGACTCTTAGGTACCATCTCTCACTACCATAGACATGTCTGTTTCTGAGTACAAATGCATGATTGAACAACTAGCTATCTGTTGAAATGTTTAATATTCACACTAGTATGATTGCTGCTAATGAGGAAATTGCTAAACTATCTACTAGAAATGAAATATTAATAAAAAAGAATGAGGAACTTGAGCTAACTGCTATGCAAGTAGAAAACCTTAAGAAAGAAGTTAAATATCTGCAGAATAAGGTTCTATGTGCTAGTCAAGTGGAAAAGGCTCTTACGGATGAACTAGCTGAAAATGAATTTAAACTGAAAACCTTTAAGAAATCATCTGGTCTAGTGCAATCCTACTGTGAGAAAATTCAAGCTAAACCCAAGGCTGCCATTGGACTTGACTATGGCACTCTTAAACAGAGGAAAGGCTATGCTGTCATTGAAGATGACATAGTTGTTCAGGAGGAAGTGCCTCACATTTTGAAAAGTGCTGAGAATCCAATCTTTAACGAATCAACATTTGAAATTGATGAGGATGCCTTACTCATCAAGCAAATGTTGAATGATGAGGATGAGGCACAATCCAGTGAACAACAAGCATCCTCTAAGAGTGAGAGTGTCAAGTCAAAAGCCAAGGAGCCAGTAGGCGATAGGTCAAGACCTAAGAAGTTTGTTAAGTTTGTTTCAGCTGGGAAGAATGAATCTGAGAAGAAAGTGGCTAAGAAGAAACAGAACAGAAATGGCAAGCTAGGGATTAACAAAGATAACAACTATGCTTATATGCCTAATGCCCCTAGAAAGACTTGTCAGAATTGTTTCAGTACCAATCATTTAACTCAAGCATGCAAGAAACCTGTTGGTAGTGTGCCCAAACCTTTCTATGATTGCTCTGTGCCTTTAAGACATAGAGATGCTCCATTTTGTGATAAATTTGACTGTATGCCATGCAATATGAATGTTATGACTAGTTGTTTCAATTTGAGAAGGTAATTCATTGATGGTTGTATCAGTCACAATTCTCACATACACTACACAAGGTCAAAGTCTTCAAGTCCTCCTAGAGCTAGGAAGGTACCTCTATCACCGAAGTCTGAAACCTCAGGTTCTAAGACTTCTAACAGTGACAAGAAGACTAACACCAAGAAAGTTGATAAGCATGCTATTTATGATAAAACTGTTTCTAAGTCACATGGACCCAAACTTGTTTGGGTACCAAATGAGAAGTAATACCTTTGTGTTTGCAGGGCAAAGAAAGTGAAAAGAAGGTCATGTGGATTTTGGACAGTGGATGCTCAAATCACATGACTGGTGATATAGCCCTGCTATCACAATATGAGGAGAAGGATGACCCAATGGTTGCTTTTGGAGATGACAGCATGGGTAACACATTGGGATATGGCAAGTTGAAAGTTGGTAATGTCATCATTGAAGATGTAGCACTAGTCAAGGGACTCAAGCATAATCTGCTAAGTGTTGGTTAGTTTACTGATAGAGGATTCAAAGTGGATTTTTACAAGGATGAATGTTTGATCACCCACAAGAAGACTGGTGATTTTGCTCTATTTGGAGTAAGGAAAGGAAGCCTGTTTGTAGCAAATATGGACTCTGCAAACAAGGACAAAATTTGTTGCTTCTACTCAAAAGCATCAAATGAAGATTGTTGGCTGTGGCACAAGAAATTATCACACCTGAACTTCAAAGCCATTAATTCTCTAGTCAAAAAAGAGTTAGTGAGAGGCATGCCCACACTTGAATTCTGTCAAGAAGGAGTGTGTGAGGCCTGTCAAAGAGGAAAGATGAAAAGATCAAGCCACAAGTCAAAGACAGTGACATCTATAACCAAGCCCCTGCAACTCATTCACATGGATTTGTTTGGGCCTGTCAATATTATGTCACTAGGAAGAAAGAAGTATGCCTTGGTGATGGTTGATGACTTTACAAGGTATACATGGGTGGAATTTCTGGCATCAAAAGATGAGGCTCCACAAGTAATCATTGAGCACATAAAGAGAGTTGACAAGGAAGCAAAGACCAAAAAGGCAAGTGTGATTGCATTGAGAAGTGATAATGGAACAGAGTTCAGAAATGCCATACTTGAAGCATTCTGCAAAGAGAATGGAATTTCTCAGCAATTCTCAGCTCCAAGGACTCCACAACAAAATGGAGTTGTTGAGAGAAAGAATAGAACTCTAATTAAGGCTGCTAGAACAATGTTGCTTGATGCAAAGATGCCAACATGTTTTTGGGATGAGGCTGTGAGCACTGCAAGCTATATCCAGAACAGAACCCTCATCAACAAAAACACTGGAAAGACACCTTACAATTTGATGACTGGAAAGAAGCCTACTCTAAAGTATGTTCATACTTTTGGAAGCAAATGCTTTGTATTGAAGGATAATTCAGAATATGTTGGAAAGTTTGATGCAAAGGCATTTGAAGGAATTTTTCTTGGCTACTCTATGGAAAGAATTGCATACAAAGTTTATGTCATCAGTCAAAAGAAAATTATGGAAAGCACAGATGTGACATTTGATGACAGCAAACTACTTGGATTAGAAGAAGCCAATGATGAAGATAAAGATCCATTAAAGTTTGATAATCTAGATGATTATGATGAAGAGATTGAGACTAGAGTTGAAACTCAAGTTCAACAAACTCAAGTGAATGATGATACAAGAGAAGAATTTGTGTCAATCAATAGTGGAGAAACAAGCATCCAAGACACACCTGTGAATAGTGGCAACCTCACAGGGGGAGGAAATGAGAATGATCATGACTTGGATGATGAAGCAACATAAAGAATGAGAAATCAGATTGAGCATTCAAGGAAATGGGATAGATCACACACTGCAGAGCAAATTATTGGAGATCCTAATGCAGGAGTAAGGACTAGGAGAGCAACTCAGAATGAGTGCCTCTATGGCTGTTTTCTATCTCAGATTGAGCCTAAGAAACTTGATGATGCACTGTTGGATCCAAATTAGATTATTGCCATGCAAGAGGAGCTGAATCAATTTGAAAGAAACAAAGTATGGGAATTTGTGCCTGCACCAAAGAATAGAACCATTGTTGGAACAAAATGGGTTCTGAAGAATAAGATGGATGAAGATGGTGTAATAGTAAGAAACAAAGCAAGGTTGGTTGCAAAAGGATACTCTCAACAGGAAGGCATTGATTATGATGAGACATTTGCCCTTGTTGCTAGATTGGAAGCCATCAGAATATTCTTGGCATTTGCTGCTCATTCAAACTTTAAAGTTTATCAAATGGATGTCAAGAGTGCATTTCTGAATGGAGAGTTGGAAGAAGAAGTTTATGTGCAACAGCCACCTGGCTTTGAGGATCCGCATTTCCCAGAATTTGTCTACAGATTGCTTAAGGCATTGTATGGACTTAAGCAGGCTCCAAGGGCATGGTATGATATCTTATCACAATTTCTCCTTGAAAATCAATTCACTAGAGGCACATTGGACAAAACACTATTTTACAAGAAGCATGGTGATGATATTATCCTAGTTCAGATTTATGTGGATGATATCATATTTGCCTCTATAAATGAGAAGCTATGTGAGAAATTCTCTAAACTCATGCAGAGCAGATATGAGATGAGTATGATGGGAGAATTGACATTCTTTCTTGGGTTGCAAGTCAGTCAAAGGAAGGATAATATCTTTATCAGTCAAACCAAGTACATCAAGGATTTATTGAAGAAGTTTGACTTAGAAGACTGCTCACCTGCAAAGACTCCCATAGCCACTGCCATTAAATTGGATGAAGATGCTAAAGGCAAGAAAGTAGATATCTCAGTCTACAGAGGCATGGTTGGTTCTCTACTCTATCTCACTGCAAGTAGGCCAGACATCATGTTTGCTACATGTTTGTGTGCAAGGTTTCAATCGAATCCAAAAGAATCACATTTGATTGCTATAAAAAGGATCTTTAGATATCTGAAGGGCACTCCATACTTGTGTTTATGGTATCCTAAGGACACAGTGTTCAATCTGGTTGGTTATTCTGATGCTGATTATGCTGGATGCAGAGTGGATAGGAAAAGCACCTCGAGTAGCTGCCAGTTTCTTGGACAAAGGTTAGTCTCTTGGTATAGCAAGAAACAACAATCTGTGTCAACTTCTACAGCTGAGGCTGAATACATTGCTGCTGGAAGTTGCTGTGCTCAAGTGCTTTGGATTAGAAATCAACTTAGAGATTATGGACTTGTGTTGGAAAGAATTCCAATCATGTGTGACAACACAAGTGTAATCTCTATAGTTGCCAATCCTGTCAATCATTCTAGAACAAAGCACATTGACATCAAATATCATTTCATTAGAGAACATGCAACTAATGGAACCATTGAGTTGCATTATGTCTCTACAGATAAACAACTAGATGACATATTCACTAAGCCATTAGATGAAGCCACCTTCACAAGGTTGGTTAGTGAGATTGGAATGCTGAATTCTTCAGATTCTGGCTAGGTGAATATATCATCTAGATTGTTGCAGCAGTAAACACTTACTTTATCTAAATTCTCAATATTTTTGGAGTAAGTGTTGGCTGAAATATGATTTATAAATATTTCAAATTTGTTGCATATGTTGGAAAATTATATTTTGTCAACTTGAAATTTCTATGAAATTTTGAGAAAATCACTATTTAATTTGCTAGAATATTCTTCATTGATTATGACTGGTAAATTTTAAAAGATAGTGAAAAATGATTTTTGTGAGTGATGAGTATATTTCGATAAGTCAGACTTCTCGAATGGTTCACTGTTCGACATCTCTAACAAGTCTCATTAGAGCACTCTCGAGTTCTCGAATAGAGTCTTTTAGAGATATCGAATAGAGGTATTCTTGACTTCTCGAATATGGAAATTGAGTTCTCTAATGACTGAGTTCTCGAATACTGTATTTGAGTTCTCGAATCATTTGAAAAGGCTGAATTCTCGCTGAATTTCAACCGATTTTGGATTTTTGTCTAAAATTTTAATTCACTCATAAAAACACATTTTATTTAATTTGGAATTATTTCTAAGTTAGATAACTTCCAGCTGTGAGTTACAATCTGCTTGAGTTATCGAATAAGCCTTTCTTGACTTATCGAATAGTTATTTTCTACTTCTTGAATGCCTGACTTGTCGATACAAAACATATATCTAATCGACAATTCAAGTACTTCATACTTATATAATTCTACATCTATTCAATTCATTTCATTCGATTTCTCAAGCATCTAAACTCCCAAAACCTCTGAAAACCCTAACTACCAAAAGCTAAATTTCTTCTTCAACCTTTACTCTTTTCTTTCTTCTCTCTGTATCAATGGCAACCGTGAAATTCAACACCAACTTTATCGCCCTAACCAATGATGTTGAGGCACCCAATGCGAACTTCAAATGCTTTGTAAAGTGGATGTCCGAGTCATACATCAAGGATGCACTTTCAGCCAACCCAACTCTGTATCTAGACATCCTGGAACAGTTTTGGGGAACTGCTACTGTGGAAGTTGTAGCCCTAGAAAGCGCAAAAACATCATATATAATCTATTGCAAGATTCAGGACAAGGAAATCACTATCACCACCGAAGACATGAATCAAGCACTGGGTCTACAACAAGAGGCATATGACATACTGGCCACAAATGTAGAGTTAGAAGAATTCTTTGACTTTATCCACTACTCAGATGTGATTAATCTTGGAAAGATGAACAGGAAGAATCTGAGAAAGGAGTTGAGCTATGTGTTTGCAACCCTTCTTCAAGTCTTCACTGCCAGGAAGTCTAGTTTTGACCAAATCAGTGCACCTGTGCAGCAATATGGCTATGCCTTGGCCTATGGGAGGAGGATAGATGTTTGACAAATCATTCTACAAGAGCTGTATGGGAGACTTGGTAAAAACTCAACCAAGAGAGGTACTGACATTTTCTTCCCTCGCTTTATTCAATTTGTACTTAATTTTAAAAATGCTAGTTTGATTGAATTACCTGGGATAGATAGAAATAGAATAATCTATCCCAAATCCATGACCAAACTCATTTTGGTAATTTGGAGACTAGGAATGATGTGGATGTAAGACTTAACATAACTCCCCATATGGAGGGTTTGTTTAGGACTTACCCTCACAACATGCCAACATTTGACTCAAAGTCACAGTTAGCACAGCCCAAGCAAGTAGAACACAATGCTAACCCAGGGCTTGCTAACCAACCCTCTCAGCCAAACACTCTACCAAACACTAAGCCAACTGCATCATCCTCTCAAAAGGGTGATGTTAGTAAAAAGAAGAGAAAGGAGATAGCTTCTGCAACTTTAACCGTCTTATCTGAAGCAGCATTAGCTGTGGAATTAGGTGTAGAAAGTGAGGAACCTGAGTCACCCTTATTAAGACCAAAGAAGAAAAAGAAATCTAAAACCACCTCTTCAGTCACACAAATGGCTGAAGTTGTAAAATCAGGGGCAAACAGTTCACTAGATGTATCCTCTCAACAGGGTGCATCTATAGAATCAAGCATCCTCCCCAATGCACCTATCTGTAAAGAGTCAGCATATGGGAGTGATAAGGCTGGCACAACACTGAGTGGAGAGCACATCACATTTGAAACTCCCTCTATTTCTCTGGGGGAGTTTCCAAAATCCATTCCAAAAGACACTTCTCTTCCATAATTTACATCTAAAATTTCTTTGGAGCCTGTACTTCAAGAAATTGAAGAACAAGGCATTGATCACCAGGAATTCTTTCCTCTTGGTGAGCCAATGGATTCAAGTGACTTAGTGCATGACACTTTGCTCACCACCCAGAAACCACATTCAGATGGTGAGGGAATGCTAGCTGGGGCATATCCTGATGACACCATACCATCACAAACACAGAGGATTCACTAGTTTTTACTAGAGACTCTGTGCCTGTGTCAACTACTGTTGTAACTCATCCCACCTCTGTGGAGACAACAGTAGTAGAGTCATTCCATCCAGTTACAGAAGTTGCATCTATAACTGAGGAGTCTAGCTTGCCTAGCTCTAGCTCTAACTTCATGTCTCAATGGTTGAAGCCTATGCAACATGACAGTGCTTCAGGATCAGGGTTTGTTCCACCTCAATTGACGGTTGAAGCACTTCAAAGCTTAATTGTGGATCAGATCCCTGAGTTCACAAAGATTGCTCAGAACCTTCTCATTGCAAACATGCCAAATCCAGACTATGAAGCTATTCTCTTATGCCACAGAGATGATGTGGAGATGCAAAAGGCAAAGATAATAGATGATACTGAGAGAGATGGCAATGTAGATGCCTGGCTGCAAGGGAAATATGACATTGCTCTCTCAGAAGGCCTCCAGTATCTCAGAGAAGAATACATCACATCACTAGGGTCCAATGCCAAAACTCTCACCCCTAGTGATGTCTATGAAGCAATGAATGAAACCTATAAAGGAATTCTCAAAGCTGCACACTATCTTGGCAAGGGTCTCAAGACAGAAGTGAATGAAGTGTGTGCAGCTACAGTCAAAGAGGTGCAGAAAGTTAAAAGGGATTTTGATACCAAATTTCCCCATCTGGATAATGTCATCAAGGAGGTTCAACTCTGCAAGTCTGAGTGCATCAAGATGGATAATTCTATGTTGTTGGTCCAGGGGTCAGTCAAGACTATGGCTGCTCAGATGGTAAAATTATCAGATCAGTCAACAGATGCCAATGCCATGCTGATGACTATATTCAAAAATCAATATGGAGATAAGCTAGTAACTGAGGTCCCTGTGCATGAGATGACCAAATTTGAAGTGGAAAGACTGAAAGATCAATCTCTATCTGGTTTTAAAGCCACTAAGTTGGTCACAAAGGTGGAATCTCTTGAACAGGAAGTGGCCTCTCTCACAAAGTCCAATGCTCAGCTAACAGACAAAGTTTCAACTCTAACTACACAGTTGGACACTCAAGCCACCACCATAGTTGATATTCTTCTGCATCAACAGTTAATGTTGTCTGCCATGATGAAGCACATGGGCCTCTCTCTACCCGAAGAATCCTCAACCCCAAAGGTCACTCCTACAGCCTCTGTGCCTGACAACAAGCCTAAGGGGGAGAAGAGGACATCAAGGAACTCAAATTCAAAGGGGGAGAAACCTCAAGCTAAAGGCATCAAGTTAAATGAGGGTGGTCATCAAATAATTACAAAATCTATTCATCATGTCTCAGACAAAGGCAAATCCAAGGTTGATGAACCTCCATCCTCTCTGCCAGTGGTCACTCTACCACCTGTGCACATCACTACTCCAAGTGGCCAAAAGCAAACTGTCACTACTACAGTGGTGGCAGGTTCCATTCCAAGTGATCTAGTCCAAGCCTCTTGACATGAAGATGATCCAGTGAAAGCTAGTGTGATTACAGAGGCCAAGCTGATAGAAGTAGCAAATTCAGAGATTTATCATGATGCTGCATTCTTGAAGTTTCTGCAAGCCTCAAAGGCAAAGGTTGGAGGAGATACTTTGTTCTACAGAAGAAGCCTCAAAGATCAAATCAAATACCTAACAGTTATTCCAAGAAAGCTAAATCAAATCTATCTCAAGGAAATCATGGTGGTGACCAATGGCAAGATATGGCACCTATCTATTGACACCTTGAAAGCCCTAAAATTCACTGAGATTGATGCTATCTTGGAACTAATTGAGCAAAAAGGGGAGAACAACAAGAGTCTGTACACTAAACTGAGAGATGGTCAACAAGCTAGGCTTCCTGAAGTATGCATCAAACCAAGAACCATCTTCTATCAGTCTGGTACTAAAATTCAAGATGTAAATCAGTTGGTTATCCCTAGTGATCTCACCCCTCGAAACCACAAACTCATCATTGCTGTTACTGATCAGCTACAAAAGAAGGGTGGAGCCAGAACTGCTGAAGAGTTGGAAGCACTACACATCATAAGAACATTCATTACTACTGGTATAATTCCAGAAATGGCTCAGCCTAGGAGGAATAAGAATGATAAAGATGATGACAAGAGTGATGGGAGGAGAAGTCGTCACAGGAGTGATAAGGGTGATAGAGATGAGAAGAAGAAGAAGAAGAAAGATAATAAGGACAAGAAAGATGATGATGACCAAGGCAAAGTCTATGAGAGGAAAATTGGAAAATAGCAAGCCTTAGGCATTGCTAGCAGTAAACTCACCACAACACAAGACTCTAAGTCTATGGTGAATACTGTTAGTAATGACCTACCAAAATCTGAGTCAATGGATTCTGCAACTGTTTTGCCACCTCAAGAAGAGAAGAAGATTCAAATCAAGAAACCAGGTGTATGTTTCCATAAGCAAACTACTAATGGAGTACTACAATGGTCTACAAGCAAGGGTCATAAGTTTCTGCCTAGCAATCAAATAAAAAGAATTGAATTCAAGCATGCTGCAAGAAGGGTGAAACTATCCAAGTCTAAGGCACTGACAATTATCCCAGGCTTAAACCTCTAACCACTTTATGAAGACTTTGATGAAGACAAATTGCAATATCTGAGGGCTCAAAGAATCTACCATGTTGCCATTGTTGATGATTGTCTTGAATTTAAATACACTGATGGAAGACAAAAAAAATTCAGACAAGGGACATGTCAGCATTGGGGCAAGCTATATGATATAGAATGAATTATTGCACTGTTGAATTCTGAAGATAGAGTGGAAAGGGTGTGGAAGCTGGAGTTAATTGATTTTGTCAAAATGAAGAGAGATCACCAGGCAGAACAGAAAAGGAACAGTGAAGAGCTACTAAAGAAAAGGGAGGAGGAGTTTGCTACAATGGAAGCTAAGGCTGATGAATTGAGGGCTATGGGTCTGTGTAGAGTCAAGTTTAATCCTTACATTATTGAATACAAGAAATATGGTGGAAATGTAAAGATTAGAATGGACTACATCAATTCCTATTCTGAGAAACAGCTGAATGAAGTACTCAAGGATTTGTCAGGCTCCTCTCTAATTGAAGAACTCACTGCAATGGAAGACAATATTCTTGGTATGGAAGAAAATGCATAGACGAAAGCTAAAGAAGTTGAAGAAAAGATGAAAAATGAGAATCTGCAAGCCAAAGCTCAAGAGATGAATCCAAAAGGATATGGCTAGTAGTTCCTCATAACTTGTAAGAATACTTCTATGAATTTTCTTCAATCAATCTACATACCTGTACTTTTCAAGTTCTATCTTTATGTATGTTAGGCTTGTTATCAGAGATGAAATTGTGACTAAGGGTCTCACTCACAATTTGGGGGAGATTGTTAGTCACAGAGGCATGCCTGTTTACATTCAATAACAAGCCTAATTGTTTGTAATGCTTTGCATTACTTACATGACCTCTTAACTGAGGGAACCTCTAGTTGTAGAGTTTCTACTTGTTTAGTACTTGTAATAGGCATCAATTCTTGTCTGTGTAATTGTATTTAAAAGTCTAGGAATAATGCTTGAAAGAAGTTCCAAGGTTCATGCCTCAAGCTTGAAGAACAAGACTATCAAATAATCACAGTTGGGATTTGAAGAAATGAAGAATTTGCCTAAGTACCAATTCGAGAAGTACATTTGTCTATTCGAGAAGTCTAGCGTTCAAGAAGTCAGAGATTCGATATCTGAGAAGACACTGTTCGATATCTCTGAATGAACTGTTCGATATCTCATTCGATATCTCAGAGATTCGACATGTCTAAATACTCTATTCGAGAACTCAAGAAGTCAACAAGTCAAAGTGGTATTCGAGTTATCAAAGAGTCAACAAGTCAAAGTTCCATTCGATATCTCAAGGACTCAGAAAGCTATTCGATATCTCAAGGATTCGATAAGTCAAGTGTTTTATTCGATAACTCAAGGAATCCTGGAGAAAAGTATTATTCGAGAAGTGATTCGATATGTCAATCATACAGTATTCGAGAACTTAGAGTTATCTAATCCTAGTTCTCGAATCAATCACTTAGTCACTTCTCGAATACATTCTTGGAGACAAATTACTGAAGAAATTTTACAAGTCTGAAACCTGCAACAAGCCAATGCACTTTATGGACCACAATCTGTAACGTGCTCTGGAAAGCCTACAAGGAAGCTTGGAGAGATATAGAAGAGACAAAGAGCTAAAGAAGTGGATCTGAACAGAACTTTTCAAAGTCAAATCTGTAGCCGTTTGGATGCTTACTCAAAAAGGATAGACATACAAGAAAGTAATTTATCTTGTAACCTTATTTGTAGTAACTGAGTTGTATTCATGTTCTATAAGAATACAATCTCACTTCTTTAGTTGGTTAAGTTTTTCATATACGTTGTAAGATATATCTCTGTGAGAAAAATGAAGCTGAGAATACTATCATTTGTATTCACGGATTGTAGCAACCTTTATCTAATAATATATTAGATTAAAGTGATATTGTGTCTTGTGTTGTTCTTTATCCGCACCTACACATTTGCACACACAGACACTTATCTGCTACACAGATTCAAGAACAAGAAAAGTTCAAGAATCCATTCACCCCCCCCCCTCTGTATTCTTTTGCTGTATTCAATACTCAACAAGTACAATAATTATTTAAAATGATCAATTAGATTATAACTCGACTATAAAGTATGCTATGAATATTATAAAAGTACAATTATTATTTAAAATGATCAGCTATATTATAACTCGACTATAAAGTATAATACATATGAATTTTTATATCTTATACTGATCATTATAATATATAAAGGTTGAGTTATAATATATGTTTAGATCAATTTACGATAAAATCAAAAAATTTGATATTGGATTTCATATACATGCACGGATCATTAAGGTTGTCATATTTTACATCGATCGAAATATTTAGAAAATTTTAAAATTGAGTTAAAAAATAATTCAAAATTATAAAATACAAAATATTTCAATTTACCCCATTTTTTATTAAACTTCTCAATATTGTAATAAATATTAGACTAAAACTAAATATTTAAGTTTAAAAGTTTATAAATGTATATGTTTAGAAAAAATGATGGAGACAAACATAAGGATGACTTTTATTCAGTTTTAAGAGATTTATTAATACTAGCTTATAGCCCGTGCAAAGCACGAGTTACTTTTAATTTTTTTAATTAATTTATAGTGTAGTGTAATATTATAAATATTAATTTTAATATGCTATTGAAAGAATTCGAATCTTATGTCTTTGTATATAATAATTTTTAGTATTAAATATAAATTAATATGTTGTTGGCGGGAATTGAACTTTAGACCTCTGTATATAACAACTTTTAGTATTGTTGTATCTTACGGTCATGATTTATTAGTGTTTAAAATCTAACGGTTATGGATGAGTGATAACCAAAAATGAGAGGATAACCAAAAATTGGGGGTTAGCCAAACTACAAAGTATACTCCCTTTCGTTTATTATAGACTTTATAGTATATATATACTAGCTTATAGCCCGTGCAAAGCACGAGTTACTTTTAATTTTTTAAAATTTATTTATAATGTAATATAATATTATAAAAAGAAAACTGGGTCTGAGGTT
Source organism: Kitagawia praeruptora (assembly GCA_037693485.1). Classification (NCBI taxonomy): domain Eukaryota; kingdom Viridiplantae; phylum Streptophyta; class Magnoliopsida; order Apiales; family Apiaceae; genus Kitagawia; species Kitagawia praeruptora. The sequence goes on along the minus strand of CM075350.1, from coordinate 55,251,136 downwards.
GTCCTCAGGATCTCTCCTGAGTTTATAACACAAAGAACCTATAAAGCAAGTGGCTCCGCAGGGGCATTTTTGTAAAAATCAATTTTTTCACAATAATTTACCTAAATACCCTTAACCTCAGATAGAACGCCTAAGGTCAACCTCAGGCACATGAATCCCTATTATAAATATTAATTTTTAGTATTAAATATCAATTAATATGTTGTTGGCGGGAATCGAACCTTGGAGTATATACCAACTTTTAGTAGTGTTATATCTAACGGTCATGATCTATTTGATTTGATAATCTAACGGTTGTGAATGAGGGATAACCAAACTACAAATTATACCCCCTTTTGCTTATTATAATATAACTAGCTTATGGCCCGTGCAAAGCACGGGTTGCTTTTAATTTTTTATAATTTATTTATAGTATAATATAATATTATAAATATTAATTTAAATATGTTATTGATTCGAACCTTACATCTTTGTATATAATAAACTTTAGTATTAAATATAAAATAATATGTTATTGGCGGGAATCGAACCTTTAACCTCTGCATATAACAACTTTTAGTATTGTTATATCTAACAGTCATGATCTATTTGAGTTGCTGATCTAACGGTGATAAATGAGGGATAACCAAAAATGGGGGATAACCAAAAAAGGGGTAACCAACTACAAATTATACCCCCTTTTACTTATTATAATATAGTATATATATATATATATATATATATATATATGGTTGGACTCCATAACAAACACCTTATATAACAAACAATAAAAAATACCTTAGATCTAATAGATCCAATGCCCCTGGCGGGGCCACCTAATACAAAAAGTTCTTATTTTTTTTACCCTCTATCCATCCATCATCTCAAAAAAAAAAGTTACTGTTCATGACGATGACGTCATCAGTGACGTCATCATGAACAGTAAAATTTTTAATTTTTTTTGCTGGCTTGATAGAGGGTAAAAAAATAACAACTTTTTGTATTGGGTGCCCCTGGCGGGGCCAAAGGATCTAATAGATCTAAGGTGTTCTTTGTTGTTTGTTATATAAGAGTGTTCTGTATGGAGTAAAGGCCTATATATATGGGGGCTACTCCAATACAAACCTCCTTAAAATACAAACCTACAAACCAAGCATAATCTAATATTTCAAGCTAATCTAATGACCAAATTAGGGGTACCCCAATACAAAAAACGTTTAAAATACGTGGCTCTATCCAACAAAAAAAAATCAATGTTCACGTGATGACGTGGCAGTGAATTTCACTGGTTAACGGTGCTTCGCACCTTCTTGTACGGCGCTTCGCGCCTTTATCATTCTAAAGTTGTAAGGAATGACAATTAATGGTAAAGGCAATAGACGATTGACGGGTGTGTCGAGAGCCTTCGGCACTCATGACTACCTAACTCATCCGTTTACTGTCTTAAATGCTTCGCATTTCCACGACAAGTTTTTTTTTTTTTGTTGGATAGAGCCAATTATTTTAAGCATCTTTTGTGAAGGTACCCTTGGCGGGAACCTTAGAATAGATGAAATATAATTAATTTAGTGTTGGTTTGTAGGTTCTCATTTTAAGAATGGTTTGTATTTGAGCATTTGCCTATATATATATATATATATATATATATATATATATATACATAATAGCTTATAGCCCGTGCAAAGCACGAGTTGCTTTTAATTTTTTATAATGTGCTTATAATGTGGTATAATAATCTTATAAATATTAATTTGAATACGTTATTGGGAGGATTTTTACCTTGGATCTTTGTATATAATAATTTTTAGTATTAAATATAAATTAATATGTTGTTGGCGAGAATTGAACCTTAGACCTCTATATATAATAACTTTTAGTGTTGTTATATCCAACGATCATGATCTATTTGAGTTGAAGGTCTAACGGTTGTGAATGAGGGATATCCAAAAATTGGGAGTTAACCAAAATACAAATTATACCCCTTTCACTTATTATAGTATAGTATACATATATAGTATAGATGTCTCAAAATATAGTCTTATATATACAATCAATTTTTTACAATAAAATCAACGAGTTTACATATGCCTTTCTTATAAACGAACAATTTTACAAAAATAATTATTTATATAATACTCAAAGTTTCAATTTGATAAAGTTCATTTCACACAATTGAAACTAAATTAATAATTTAACAATCATAAGTATTCATGTGATTATTATCATATGAATATTTATTCAAATTTTATGAAATCTAATCAAATTATAAAATATTTTGTTCAAAAAATTGGTATGCAATATTATAAAATAACTATACAAATATTCAATAGATCGAAATCTTAACGTTTATCATATTTTAATTACAATATTATTTCAATAGGTACAATTTCAGATGAAAAATTAATTCATTGCCCGTGACTTGCACGGGTATTTACGCTAGTTATATCTAGTAATGGGTCATTTGCTATATGGAAATGGATAAGTGTGCTTGTTGGGATACAAGCAACAAAGAATGTATGATGTGACCAAAATATATGAATCGTATTACTGGGCAGATTTTACAATCTCAAAACATGATCCTCTTGGCCCTCTTGATAATTGTTTGTCGAATCAATTGCCTTGTGGAGATATTTGTGGTGTCATCATTGACAGACTACAGAGGTGGACAGACCGCAAGAATGACGGTCTTTAACTAGGAGGATAAGGTATTTATCGACTGGTTTGCTACAGTTGAACCGGAGAAAGCTGCCATTAGTTTGTGTCCAGTTCAGCTAATATGGATGGTTGGACCTCAATTTTTTTTATTAGATTATGGTCATTGTGTCCGGTTCAGCTAATATGGATGGTCGGACCGACATTTTCATACTCTGATGGTCAATGTGTATAATTGTGTGAATTCTAATGGTTAAAAGGTAAATAAGCCTTAATTTAATTCAAAACACTTAGAATATTGCATAGTGTTTTTCTTTTAAAAGTCATGTTACAATGTGTTCCGAGTTTGAACATGATGAATAATATAGTTGTAATCAACAAGCTACGTCCCTCTCTCTCCAAAAAAACTCTGACTCCGTCTGCTTCTTTCGTCTAGAGCTTCAGCCGCCGGGGCTTCCACCGGTGGAAAGCCCCAAAATCCTTCATTTTCTTTGCATTTTCCATCTTCTTTCTTTAAATCTGGTTTTTAAGTTTCGATTTTAGTTTTTTTTTTCGGACCTATGGTTTGAAGCCTTTTCCGATTTGGTTTTCATTTTCTTAGATCTCAATTCCACGGAGTTTCGGATTCCTCGTTCTTCCCAGTGAGTTTGTTCTCGAAAGTGGTCCGAGTTATCTTGTTCTTGCGGTTTTGTTCCCCAGATCTAAGAATTGTCTGATTGTAGCTTGTATTTAATTTCCGCACTTGTATATTTTCGGCTTGATTTCTCTCCTTCGTGAGAGGTTTGATTTTCTCTCCTTTGTGAGAGTTTGGTTTTCTCTCCTTTGTGAGAGTTTGGTTTTTTCGCTTCTTGATTGTAAGCGGGGTCGCGATTTAGTGAAGAAAGTTTGTACGGGATAGCAGTTTTGGTTGATAGCTCAAACGATAGCTCAATCGGACCAGGATAAAGCGGGTACCAGAAATCCAACGAGGATGCATGAAGTGGGTACTTGTATTTTTATATACATTAAAATATCGTTTAACTGTCTCTTGATGAGAACAGACGATTGCAATTTCCTGTTTGATCGATTCGATCATTAATGTAGATGCCGTATGGCTTTTTATTATTGAATTAACACTTTTGTTCTTCAAAAAAACAAAATACTATAGTTGCCAAGTTGAAACACAAAGCTGAGCGCCTCTGGTTGCCAGTATGAGAAACCAGTGTTAATAGGCAAACTAAGGCTATTCTAGATCAACATGTTAAAATTCTAACCCCGTATGTCTTTCTTATGTTGAAAATTTTAAATGACAGGACAGGCGTGAGACCCCTACACGAATCAAAAAATAAACCACAAAAATAAACACTAACAATAGTACATCTCACGAAATAGACAAGTCATAAGAGCTATAATGACAAGTGGAAACATATTTATATGTACCAAACAATATCTTCCACCACTGCAAAACAAGGCCATATCAGTATATATATGTCAAACAATATCTTCCACCACAGCAAAACAAGGCCATATAAGCATATATACACCAACCAGTATTTAGCACCATAGTAAAACATTCTGAACATTGAATCATTGACATATACAAACCAACTACCGACACCTCTAAGAGTGAAGCAATTTATGGTCCATCCAAGTTTAGGCTTATCAATTTGGGCTATCTTATCATAAGGTATTTGGATATGTTAGTGGTCGTTTGGTATATAGTGGGAATTAACTTCCCATGGGAAGTTAAATTTGATGTGTTTTTAGAATTCCTGGAAAGTATAAAAAAATTGTTTGGTTGTTATGTTGGAAATTAAACTTCTTGGATATTCATTTCCCTCATCTTGTTTGATAAAATATTTTACTTCCCCTGATTGATTGTAATGACCTCGAATATATTATAAATATTATAATATTATATTATAATATTTGGAATTATTAACAATTTTTCTTTTACCAATAAAAATAACTAACTTGTAATTTGGTATTTATATCAAATTTTTTAATGTTTAAATTTTAAAAGATGTATAGATTATCAAATTTATGTGAATTTAATGTTTATCAACTATTTCTTGATTCAGGTTTTAATTAAAAAAAATTATTTATTTTATATATTTCTAATTTTTTAGTCAATAGAAAATGTGCATTCTAAATTTTAAAATGAATTAGAAGTTGAATTAACATAGAAAATAGATTTAAACATATAATTTTTAATTACAAATCCCTATAATAGTAAAATCAAATTTTTGAACGCTAGCATTTAAAAAAAATTAAAAAATGTGATTTTTTTTTAAAATGTCAGAAACTACTAGAAAAAAGTCAAAGAATATGTTCTAATAATAAAATTTACTAGGAAAATAAATAATTTAAAAATAAAGAAATACTCTAAATTTATTTTAAAACAATTTATTAAAAAATTTAAATCTTTTGTAGAAAATTTTTCTAATTTTATTGATTGATTTTATTAGTTTTGTAATGTTTTGTGTGATATAGGAAGTGTGATTAACCTAGGTAGGGGTGGGTAAGCCACTTCCCACATTATACTGGTATTTGCATTTCCCAGTAAGTTATGAATGCACGAGGATATAACTGTAATTACATACTTTTTTTAGAAGATTTTCAATATTTACAAAAATACCACAATATTTTATACTGTAATCTCAGGTAACTCTCCTGAGGTAACCTCAGGAGCTTTTTTCTCAAGTTATAATACCTATATTTTTATTCAACCAAATAACTACTTCAAATCTTACTTCCTAGGTATTTGAAATACCTACATAAATGAACGATCTCTTAATATGTCTACCTAATTACCATTCAGCCTCTTCCTCGAATGCATTCCAAAAATTTCGAAGTAATGACATACAAACAAAAACACACCGTTTAGTTGAATGCCAGAAATTGCATTTTGGCAGACCGCTGTTCAGAAAGTTTTTGGCAGGGGTTGGAAGGGTTCTCCTCTCTGAAATGGTTGGAGAGGGGAATCGAATCCCAATATTCCAACCATTATTTCCTAATTTGGAAGGCTGCGGACAGTTTAGCAATGATATTGATCTCTCCCTAAAGTTTTGAGGCTATATTCCCAGACTTATATTCCCAAACAGAAATATTCGTCCTGCAACAAAAGAAAACAGAATTATATCCTCAATTTCATTTAGGTCATGTTTGTTTCAAGAGATTATAATCCCAAAATTATTACCTTATAAATCCCAAATCCCAAACGTAAGGGATTATAATCCCATGAATTCACATTTTGATCATTGTTTTAGTTCACTCTCATGGGATTATAATACCTTGTGAAAGAAGGTATTATAATCCCATAGAAATAAATCAAAAATATGATAGCAATATACTTCCATGGAATTATAATCCTTTAAATTTAAGAAAGATAGTATAATTTTCCAAGGATTATAATCCACTAAAACAAACATGGCCCTAGGGTTGTAGGTCGTGAGTACATTATTGGCTTCCAAGCACTCCAGAAACTTTGGCCAACTTTATAAACAAGCTCAGATCTGATTATAATGTTGTTCAATCGTCAGCTGGTGATCTACATGTTCACCTAAGTCGAGCAGTCCATTGATGCAAATTATTTGGTTAGGTTCCAACTTCCATATCCAATCAAGTCAGGCCTCGCTAGAATAGAAGGCGCAATCAGGTGGGTGGGGGCCTGTAATATACTAGAGGTGAGTCAATATGCCAGCCTAATCCAATTAAATGGTACTCCCTCTGTCCCATCCATTTCTTTAAAATTTCCTTTTTGGGTCGTCCCACCATTTCTTTACATTATTCAAAATAGTAAGTTTTAACACTATTACACCCACTACTTCACTTATTTTAATAATACTTTATACTATTTCACCCACTACTTAACTTATTTTAACAATAAAATCACTATTACATCCACTATTTCACTTATTTTAACAATAAAATCACTATTACACCCATTACTTCATTTATTTTAACAATATTACACTCACTTTACACCCACTATCCTTGACCTCCGTGCCTAGCCACCATGTAAAGAACTGGCCGGGACGGAGGGAGTACATCCATCCAAGAACTGCCAAAACACTAAATTATAATTTTGCATTTTACATAAAGTAACTTGTTGAGGTCAACAAACACTTGGATCCACCATAATATGAATAATCTACTGTAAATTGCATCTAATTCCAACCAACTTAGATACATCTTTACATTATATATACAAAATCAAATAAGAGAGCAACATTTTAGTTCAAAAAAAAAAAAAAAAAGAGAGCAACATAACAGATAATATCAAAACACGGAAACAAAGAAATTGTACAAATAACATAACAAGGGCCAACAAAGTTTTCAACCACATCAGGTAGCAATGATAAACAGGCAATTCAAAACAAAATGCAGACATGCGCTACCAGGGCAAGAGTCATGTGTATGTAAGCTCAGCTCGGCAGCTAAAGCTTCCACAGTCAAGCCAACCAAAAGAGAATTAGTCTGCTGTCCAGCTAACCTCAACAATTTCACGAACTTTCCTATTATACTCGCGCTTGCTCTCGCTAAACAATCGTGCTGCTTCAGAATTGGCAGGGGAGTTCGGATTTGGATCACAGAGCAGCGACTGCAATAATAAAGAATAATTTGCTAGAGAATGGATCAATTATGTAAATTAACACTCAAACAAACATGAAAATACGAACTGATAACTCCACGATTCGAGATGTGGCCTCTCCCAAGTTTAACTCTATTACAATTATTCCATAAAACCCTAATGCAATGGGCAACATTAACATATACCCTAATTCCCCTTTTCCCCTTGGAAAATACCAAATTGCCCTTACAAATAATATTAATAAATTACACTTGAACGTTACTGGTCTGGGTCATTCAGTTGGGCTCAGCTGCTCCTGTTCCTATTGTCTTGGGCCTTCTAGCATAAGTAATTTGTATGGGGGGCCCAGGTGGAATTGTAGCATTACCCCCGGCCCAAAGAGCCACCTTGTCCCCAAGGTGGAATGCAGGAAAAAGATTGTCCACATTGGAGAACAACTCCCAAGTGGCTTCGAACTCTGGCAAATTGTCCCATTTGATTAACACTTCAACTTCATTAGATGGGCTGGACTGAATTTGTCTAACTCTTAACACAGCTTCTGGTTTCCCATTCCAATCCCTGGCATCACTAAGAACCGGTGGTAAGGTAGGAGAACTGGGAGTGGTGCCCTTGGCACGCTTCAACTGTGAGACATGGAACACGGGATGAATTTGAGAGTATGCAGGTAATTCAAGCTTGTAGGCTACCTCCCCAATCCTCTGCAAGATTCGAAATGGTCCGTAGTAACGGGCGGCCAGTTTGACACACATACGACGAGCCACGGACTGTTGTCGATAAGGCTGTAACTTTAAGTACACCCAGTCATTAACCTGAAATACCTCCTCTCGCCGTGACAAATCTTCATTCTGTTTCATTCGTTGTTGAGCACGCAGAAGCTGGATTTTCAATTCATCCAATATGGCATCTCGTTCCAGAAGTTGGTCTTCAAGAGATGACAACCCCGTACTGCCAGGTACAAACTTAATGATTTGGGGTGGGTCTCTGCCATAGAGTGCCTTGAAGGGAGTGCACCCGGTTGAGGCATGGAAGGTAGTGTTGTACCAATACTCAGCCCAAGGAAGCCAACTAGCCCATGCCTTAGTCTTGCCACCAATAAAACATCTTAAGTACGTTTCGAGGCATTTATTCACTACTTCGGTTTGGCCATCGGACTGAGGGTGGTATGCCGTGCTTCTGTTGAGAACGGTGCCATGCAGTTTAAATATCTCTTTCCAGAATAGGCTTAAAAAGACTTTGTCTCTGTCTGAAACAATGCTTGAGGGAAACCCGTGTAAACGAACAACTTCCCGTACAAACAAATTGGCCACAGTAGGGGCAGTGAAGGGGTGGCTGAGAGGCAAGAAATGTGCGTACTTAGTGAGTCGATCCACCACTACCAAGATGGCATTAACTCCATTCGACTTGGGCAAACCCTCCACGAAGTCCATCGATATTTCATCCCATACTGTCGACGGAATGGGCAAAGGGTTGAGGAGCCCAGCAGGTTTTAATGTTGACGATTTGGCTTGTTGGCACACCTCACATTGTTGCACATATTGAGCAATGTCTTTCCTCATACCCGACCAAAACCAGGTCATAGCCACACGTTGGTACGTCTTTAACTCCCCCGAGTGCCCACCTATAGGGGAATCGTGGTATGTGTGTAGGAGCCTTTGTAACATGGCCCCCTTGGAAGGCAACACGATTCGCCCTTTAAACCGTAACACCCCTCCATCCATATAGTAATCCTTAGGAACAGGCCTGTTGTTCGCCAAATCGTCTTTAATCTGTGCAATAAAAGGATCCTGCTGTATTTCTTTTTCAATCTCTGCCCAAGACAGGCCCTCTGCTACAGTGATACTGCCCAATTCGGTGTTGAAGGTGGGTTTACGAGACAGAGCATCGGCCACACGGTTGGAGGCCCCAGGCTTGTATTGAATTTCAAACTCAAACCCCATGATTTTACTTACCCAGTGCTGGTAATCAGGCCCTACTTCCCTTTGTTCCAATAAATGCCTCAAGCTTTGTTGATCGGTGCGAACCACAAATCGCCTCCCTAATAGATAATGCCTCCATTTTAAAATTGCCAGCACTATCGCCATCAATTCCTTCTCGTAAATAGATTTGAGTCGGGATCGGTGGCCTAAAACCTTGCTAAAAAATGCAATAGGATGTCCATCTTGAAGTAACACAGCCCCCAGGCCAAATCCCGACGCATCTGTCTCGATTATAAAGCTTTTATCAAAGTCAGGCATTGCCAGAATTGGGGCTGTTGCCATCGATTGTTTCAGAGCATTGAAGGCCAAGGTTGCTTCGTCATTCCACCCAAACTGGTCCTTCTTTAATTGATCTGTCAAAGGTCGAGAAATGTTGGCATACCCAGCTATAAACTTTCTGTAGTACCCAGTTAAACCCAAAAACGACCTTAATTCTTTGATGTTCCTGGGCAGTGGCCAATTTAGCATTGCTTGCACCTTACTATCATCAACTGCTACGCCCCTGGCTGAGATTACATGCCCCAGATAAGCTAATTGACCCTTCCCAAACTCACACTTCCCACGGTTCGCATACAATTCATGCTCCTGCAACACCTGTAACACTGTCTCCACATGTAATGAGTGTTGTTCGACATCTGGGCTGTATATCAATATGTCGTCAAAAAAGACTAAAACAAAGTGGCGAAGGTATGGCTTAAAAATCATATTCATTAACCCTTGAAACGTGGCAGGGGCGTTCATCAACCCGAAAGGCATTACTAAGAACTCGTAATGCCCTTCATGCGTTCTGAAAGCCGTTTTTGGCACATCCTCTGACTTAACACGAATCTGATGGTATCCCGATTTAAGATCCAGCTTTGTGAACACTGTGGCACCATGGAGCTCGTCTAACAATTCATCAATCACTGGAATCGGAAATTTGTCGGCTACAGTGACCTTGTTTAACGCCCGATAATCGACGCAAAACCTCCACGACCCGTCTTTCTTTTTAACTAGAATTACTGGGCTGGCGAAAGGACTGTGGGAGGGTTGGATTATTCCAGCCTTGATCATATCACGCACTAAGGCTTCGATTTCATTCTTCTGGGACTGAGAGTAGCGATAAGGGCGCACGCTAACTGGGTTCGTACCCTCTTTAAGATTAATACAGTGCTCTAGCTCACGGGTAGGAGGTAACCCAGGTGGCATGTGAAAAACTCCCTCAAATTTATGCAGAACAGGTTGTAAGTAGCCTGGTACTTCATCTTTTTTCTGTAAGGCTTCTCTACTCGTTGTCTGAGCGGTGACTTCATTGCATTCTACCAAGTACCCCTGTCCCCCTTTATTTAATGTTTTAATCAACGCTTTTAACGAAATCTTGGACCTCCCCAAACTTGGATCCCCTTTTATGGTCACATTCTGTCGTCCCATGGTGAACTTAAGCGTCTGCGTCTTCCAGTTAGTTGCCACCGTGCCCAGCTTCTCCAACCATTGCACACCCAAAATTACATCAGAGTTGCCCAGTGTCAAAGGCAAGAAATCCTCCACTATTGTCACATTGGGTAACTGCAAAACCAACGACTTACACATCCCCACTCCTGTCACGGTTTCACCATTGCCCAAACACACATCAAACCCCTCCGTGGTCACCACTGGTATCTTCAATTTCTGTACTGCGGCCGAGGAAATGAAATTGTGTGTCGCCCCTGGATCCACCATTACCACCACTTGATTCCCCTGTATTTCACCCAACAGTTTCATTGTCTTTGGATTTGAAATTCCTACTACTGAATTCAAGGATATGCCAGACTGTATTGTGTCCTTTGTTTCCTCGCCATACTCTTCACAGTTACCAATTTCCTCTTCTGATGTACCCCCTTCCTCGCATAATTCGCCTTCTCCTTGCATCAAAATTACACTTAGTTCTCTCTTCTTGCATCGGTGACCCGCAAACCATTTCTCCTCACACCTGAAACACTCTCCCTTCTCCCTTTTCGCCTGTAACTCTCTGTCATTCAACCTCTTAAATTCTCCAATGGGTTTGGCTACAGGCAAACTACTCACACTCTTAGCAGACTGGCTCGACGGTGAATGAGATGATTGCGAGTACATTGAGACTGACCTACTCGACCCAGGTGAACTCCAATAAGATTTAGGAGATGTGGGTGAGAATGTACCTGTATAACTAGATGATAGCCCCCCTCCGTAATGTTTCCTGGTTCCTCCATTAGTGAGTTTTTCTTCTACCTTGACAGCTAGATCCATCGCGTGCTCTAAATTCAATGCTCCCATAATTCGAACTTCAGCCTTAACCTCATCACGCAGCCCATTGATGAACTGGGCTAACGCTATATCCTCCGGAACCCCCGTCAACGGAGCTATGAGCTCGATGAACCTCCTTCTGTACTCAACTACTCCTCCTGTTTGTTGATGGTGTAACCATTGCTCCTGCAGACTGCCCATGGAGGACGATCTAAACTGCCTCAACAACATCCCCTTCAACTCCGACCAATTTCTGATAGGACGCCTGCCGTGCTCAAATTGATACCACAATAAAGCGTCGCCGTCGAGGGACACCACAGCTGCCTCCATAGTTTCCTCTTCTCCCAAACGGTAAAAGTGGAAATACCTCTCAGCACGCAGAATCCACCCATCTGGGTTGGTGCCATCAAATATTGGTAGATCCAATTTCTTAATTCTCCAATTTCCCCCAAATTGATCTCCAATTCGGGCTGATCCGGTACCCGTACCCGACCCGGTACCCGGGCTGTGACCCGTACCCGTAACCAACCCAGACCCTGGACCCCCTGGTGAACTCACCCCGTCACCCCGAGTCACCTCGTTTACCTTCAACGCCGCCATGGCCATCCGCATTTCTTTTCGGAAATTATCCTGCTCCTCCCTCGATTTGACCATACTGGACTCCATTCTCATCATTACTTGCTCCACCGTTGTCGATAAAGTATCCACCATCGTGTTCTGTATTCCCGACGCCGCTACATTCACCGCAGCGGTAACTCTCTCCTCCATTTCTGCTCGAAACCCTTCCATACAACGCTCCAACGACTCTATCCTTTGTTGATTTGTCGACGGAGCCACCATACTGCCCCAGATCTCACCGCTCTGATACCACTTTGCTAGAGAATGGATCAATTATGTAAATTAACACTCAAACAAACATGAAAATACGAACTGATAACTCCACGATTCGAGATGTGGCCTCTCCCAAGTTTAACTCTATTACAATTATTCCATAAAACCCTAATGCAATGGGCAACATTAACATATACCCTAATTCCCCTTTTCCCCTTGGAAAATACCAAATTGCCCTTACAAATAATATTAATAAATTACACTTGAACGTTACTGGTCTGGGTCATTCAGTTGGGCTCAGCTGCTCCTGTTCCTATTGTCTTGGGCCTTCTAGCATAAGTAATTTGTATGGGGGGCCCAGGTGGAATTCTGGCTGATAAGTTTCAAGAGTGCGAAAACTAGTTGCCATTCAGAGGTAAGTGACGTGAAACCTCAAAATTTCCACACATCTATACAGATTCGGATGAGTATTTTACACTGCTTGCACATATTTCGAGTGTCCATAACTAAATTTGTAATTTAGGGGTTATAATATCACAAATAGCTATAGGGGATGTTTCCTCAACACAGTGAAACGTGAAAGCATAACTGTAAGGAATATACATTGCCACAAGCAAATTTATCTTCTTCTAGTAAGAGCTCCACTCACTAAAAGCAAAAAAATAACAACCTAGAGACGCACATAAGCAAGAAAATAATCTAGCATATTAATTTAAATTTATGCCAAATCAAGATCATCAGGACCAATACACCAGCATTCTGATAGAATGCTTAACTTTTCTAGGCACAAATCTAAAGGGCATGAGTGAGACCTATGAAAGGAGAGGACCAAAAAACGGTGTTCACTAGTTGGGAAGCCCTCAATTCCTCAAATGTCTTGTTGAATTTCAAATGGCGGAAGAGATATTACAACAATTTATAGAATGGCTAAAGACAACATATTTCCGGTCTCTAGGTTTGTTGCATTGTATTCACTAAACAGCGTATGACAAACTGACAGTCAACAATAGCGACTACACATTTTTTCTGTTTAACTGGTCTATAACATACTAAATTAAGAGTGACAAACCCATGTCTGCGGTGAGGCTTGAACCCACGATCTCTTATTACCAAGAGGGGAGGAAATCGCTAGGCTAAATTGAAAGTCAATAGAATCAAACAGTGATATTCCAGGGGTATCAAAATGAAGACAGAAGATATAAGCAACCCTAAGTATGTCATAGAATGGGAGCTATTAACTTCAACATTGTGACTACACCATCAACTGTTCCTAAACAAGCTTCCAGGATCTACAATGTAAAAAAGTTAAAACTGTTCACAGTTGCTTCTAGAACCGACAAGTAACTATATGGCTTTACAACAATGACAGTAAGAAAGAAATATCCATCTTCCATGTATCATTTAAAAAACTAACAAGCATTAGCTGTAAGCATTTTCATCGAAACTTTTGTAGTGTATTAATATGGACACGAATAGCCAAAACTCAAGTCATGCATCTCACTTCAATAACTTTTGAATAGAACGTGTAAAATCTTATAATTATATCAATTTTTTAATAACAATTTGATATTTAAATTAATAACATATAAAATTTAAAAAGTTCAATATAATTATAGATATTAAAAAAATGAGTCGTGCACTGAATTTAACTAGTGTTGAAACACAAAGCTGAGCACAACTGGTTGAAAGGAATGAGAAACACAAAGCTAAGGCTATTCTTAGATCAACATGTTAAAATTCTTACCCCTTCATGTCTTTCTTGTGTTGAAAATTTTAAATTAATGACAGGACAAGTGTGAAACACCTACACGAATGAAAAAATAAACCACAACAATAAACACTAACAATAGTACACACTAACAATAGTACATCTCACGAAATAGACAAGTCATAAGAGCTATAATGACAAGTGCAAACATATTTATATGTGTACCAAACAATATCTTCCACCATTGCAAAACAAGGCCATATCAGTATATATATGTCGAACAATATCTTCCACCATAGTAAAACAAGGCCATATAGCATATATACACCAACCAGTATCTAGCACCATAATAAAACAAGGTCTATCATTACCAAAGATTCTTTTTGTCCAGTTGGTGACTACGCTAACAACTAAAAAGACTGGAGGCAAAAAGGGCATATTTGTAGATGAGAAATACACAGATTCCTTGGCCTGTTAGCATAGTCACTAAAAACAAAAAAGATGGAAACTCCTTATCCTTCACTAACAGCAAAAAAGATGGAGACTCCTTGTCCTTTTAGCGGCTATGCTAACAACAAAAAGGACTGGAGGCAAGAAGCGCATAGTTTGTTGTAGATAATCCATACATGACCAAATGGATCATATACTTTGACCAGGCTGCACCAGACCTGGCAATTGCTATACACTTGCACAAGTTTTCCTGCCACAATAGCACCTGCCTTTACGGCCTTCTCAACAGCAAACTCAACGTCATCGGTCGACAGAGAGAAAAAACTAGTCCTGAGGTACAAAATAAGAAATAATGGATAAATGTGATTATATTCATAAAACTACAACTTTCATCTATTAGTTCACACTATACACCGCAGTCCTCTTATGTGCAAGCCTTACAAGTAAATAAGGTCCACGTTGGTCTTTGATTAAGAACATGAAACTCTTATGACACACGATAACAACATAGCGATTTTAAAGCATACATAAAATTGTTACAGGTTCAGCCTTCAAACAATAATATTTCAAGAGAGAATATATTTATCACATTAGCTCATAAACCTCGATGTGCCTATTAACAAGAAGCATCGCAGATTCAGGTAGTGATCAGCTTAGTAGGGGGAAAAAATTGAGAAAGGAAGCTACACACATCTAACATCTAATGAATAAAAATAGGTAGTCCCACGTCATGCTTATTAGTTCATAAAGTAACATATATAAATTCATTTTAAAAAAATGACAAAAAGATGAACACATATGAAGTTCGAATAACTCACCGAGGAGAAGATTCATCCTTGTGATAGTTGATAACAATGATATCTGAGCCAATATGAAGTTCAATTCCGGAAGGAGTAGGTCCTAGGTTGCCTAAAATCCTAGGTGTCATGACTTTGGCTCCAAAAGCTGCCTTATAAAACGAAAGAGCTTCATCAATCTTCCCTATATTTATTAAAAGCTCAGGCTTTATGGCCAAGCACTGAGGCTCGTCATCTGCGGGAACCTTAGATTTTCCGGTAATTATAATAGGTTGAGGCCCATGGTTTTTGCTCCGCCTATTAATATCAGTTTCCAGAGTCCTGCGAAAATATCAATTTCATATTCCTAATTGTTGGAGAAAACATCTAGGCAAGATTCGTAACATTTTCAGTTAAATAAAGAAAAATAATTCAAAGATACTGAGAATCAAAGAATAGTGAGTTACTAACATAGCAAAGCAAGCCTGGTCAGGGTTAAGTGGATAAGGGCAGAGCTTATTGATGACATCTGGTAGACGTTTCTTTTCCTCCTGAATCTTTGCATTCAACTCGCGACCCTCCTCTTTATATTTTCTAATTATCCGGGTGAATCTGAACCGTCTTTCCGCAGCAGCAGCCGGAGATGTATCAAAACTAGGTTGATTTGGATTGGAAGACATCTTTTCAATTGAATTGAAACCAACAACGATTATTTGCAGTGTTTCTTTTCTCCTCTCGTCTGGCGTCTGCGCTCTTTTAGGGATTTGACAACATACAGAGTTAATGGCTCAAATCCTTTTTCTAGTCTAATTACAGTACTTTTTTAATTATAAATCCTCTTTTTATTCAAACTCTTAGAGCATCTCCAACGGGAATAGCTAAAATTGGTTGGCTAAATTGGACTAGGACATTATGTAAAATTATCTGTAAGACATTTTACTTCAATGGTATTAGCTATATTGGTTGGTTATATTTTAAAAATAGTATGTTATTAATAATTTAGGTTGTTATAAATAGAATATATCACTTCAATATGGTAATGAATGATGTGGAATCTTCTTACAGATTTCTTACAGCTATATAGAGGTTCGACAAATATAGCCAACCTGTAGAAATTATCTAAAATTATAGCTAACAGCTTTGACCCATTGGAGTTCAAGTTTTTTTTAGATAATCTCTATAATTTTTATTTATGGTATCTTTTATCTAATTTTAGCTAAGGGTTTCTTGTGGTTGGAGATGCTCTTACTCCCACCCTTCCATCCATTTCTTTACGCTTTCCTTTTTGGACCGTCCCATCCATTTCTTTACATTTTTAAACATTCCCAAAATAGTAAAATTTTATAATATAAAAATCAACTACATCCATTACTTTTCTCCACTAACTCATTTTATAATATAAATATTATTAAATATCATTAAAAACCAAACCAAACCAAACCAAACAAATCCAGTATATCCCGCTCGGAGCAGGGTCTGGGGAGGGTGAGATGTACGCAGACCATACCTCTACTTTTTACGATAGAGAAGCTGTTTCCGTGAAGACCTCCGGCTTAGTGCTCAACAAAAATAGTGTGTGTTCTATACAAAGATGATTACGAATGGGAAAGTATTCAGCCGAACCTGGGCCCATGGCTTGGATCTCATGGGACTTACCTAAGCGGACATTGGAAACTCATCTCCAGATATAGGTCGGTTCCGCGCAACACTCCTGCCAAAAACTCCTCTCCTGCCAAACACTTATTTACTAATTCTAATTTCTCTTCTTTTTTTTTATATGATTTCATATAAATTTGATTAATGATAGGGTGAAAGACAAAAATAGCTGCTTTCTGGGAAAAAGTAACGAAAATGACCAGTTTTAAAAAAGTGTGCAAAAATGACCGATGGGATACTTGCCAAATGGGTATTCAGAAATACGCATTTGGCAAATGCGTATCCTTTGCTTTAAAAAAAAAAAAAAATCAGGCTCGATTACGCATTTACCAAATGAGTATCTTGGGATACGCATTTATCAAATGAGTATCTTGGGATACGCATTTATCAAATGCGTATCCTTTACTTTTTTTTAATTCTAAAAAATTTATATTAAACTAAAAATATTTTAGTTTGACAGACTGGTTTTTTTAAAATAATTTTTTTCTTACGGGGTCCACCAGCCTGATTTTAAAAAAATCGAATTTAAAAATTTTATTACAAAATTGAATCCAGCGGCCTGATTTTTAAACGCTAACACGTTTAAAAATCAGGATAAGTTAGGGTTTAGGGTCTAGGATTTAGGGTTGTAAACAACCCTAAATCCTAAACCCTAAACCCTAAGTTCGTATACGGTTTATTCGTCGTTTGGAATATTTCTAAACCCAAAATGGAAACATAGAACCCCAAAAGTTAACTGTTGAACCCCTAAATTTAATTAAAATTGTATTTTTTAAATTTTAAATTTTAATTAAAATATTAATTATGCAAAATTTTTGGTTTTATTTTCTTTTCCACCACTTAGTTTTTTGGTTTTATTTTTGTTTCCACTATTCTTCTTTTCCACCAGTCATCTTTTTTGGTTTTATTTTTGTTTCCACTAGTCTTCTTTTCTGTTCCACCACTTAATTTTTTGTTTTTTTTTTGTGAAGGATACGCATTTCCGAAATGGGTATCGAAGGATACGCATTTTCCAAATGCGTATCAAAGAATACCCATTTCGGAAATGCGTATCCCATCAGTCATTTTTGCGCATCTTTCCATAATCGCCTATTTTCGTCAGATTACTTCTAAAAACAGGTTACTCTTGTCATTTTTTCTTAATGATATGCATGGTTTAAAAGTTATATGATAAAATTTTAAAATAAATATGTCGTTGACGAAATTCGAACCTTGAAATTTTAATAAATTAACTTAATCATATAATATATCTAATCATTAGATCTAACAATTCTGATTTTTTACTAAAAATCTTACGGTCATTATTCGTTGTACTAGCTTATAACCCGTGCAATGCACGGCTACTTTTTTAATATTTATAAATATATTATTTTTTTAAAAAAATTTATATGTTATTAATTTATATGTTAGGTCCGGAATAACGTAGAAGGGGGGTTGAATACGTTATTTAAAAAATATTTCGATTTTTGATGTGGATATGAGATCAAAAATACTGAATCGAAATAACACAACTGTTTGGAAAATATCTTTTGATAGATAAAACCCGGAGGTTTGTTACACAATCTAATCCTATGGATCAGCTACAAAATCAAACACTCCTAGGATAGTTTAGGCACGAGTACCTTCTACCCGACACTTCCTGAAAGCGGGCTAAGCTGGCTTTCCTACTAGATGGACTGTCTAGCAGCTTACACAGAGAAGATATAAGAGAGAGAAGCGAGAGTTGTGTGTTGAGGTGTGTTTTGAAATGAAATACAACATGCCTATTTATAGATTATAGAAAGTTACTATGATGTACTATTCCAACAACCCCAGCTACTATTCCAACAACCCCAGCTACTATTCCAACAACCGCAGTTACTATTCCAACAACCGCAGTTACTATTCATATGAATAGTACTATTCATATGAATATTGATTTCGGTTACTATTCATATGAATAGTGATTTCAGTTACTATTCATATTCTCTTCTGTTTATTTTGCTGTTTTAATTCATCTCAGAAAATAATTCAAGTACCAGATTAATTTAATTATTTTGTTATAAATAATTAATCTGTTACTTATTTAATTTTCAGAGTAAATTAATTTTTGACAATAACTTGAGATATTATGTATGTCCTTGATCGTCAATAGGCTTTGGTAATTCTTTCTGTGAATTAATGTGTTGATCCTTCTCGTATGTGCTGACACTTAGTGCACTGGTCTGGTTCACAAGTGACTAGCACTGATCTTGATCTTCACACCTTCGTTGCATTCCAATTGATTAGCCTGCAGCAGTATCTTCAATTAATTTGAATACATGGAATCTTTTGGCCCTTCAACTGAATCATCTATACATCTTATTCTGTCACTGAGGCTTGATCACATTAATGAACTTCTTTCAGCGACTTGATCCTTGTTGGTGCCTGTTCTTCAAATTTCACGATCCCTGTATAGAGTTAATATTATTTATCTTTTATCCTTGTTGAGTTATATATATATCCTCTATTACATATTACATTACATTATGCTTTACAATCTCCCCCTATTTGATTGTTAGGGTTTGACAAGCAAATTTCTAGAGGATAACTCAACTGATACAAAAAATAAAATACAAAGATAAATAATATTAAAGTACATTCTGGATCATATATACATTTTCCAGATTTCCAAGTGCAAGACAATTGTTCCTCTAGACTGAACATATCTTCAAGTTTGCCTTTGCTTTCTTTCCACATAGCACTAATACTCCCATTAGCTTTTCCTTTCCCAAAATAAAGTTAATTCCGTGTCAACAACCTTTTCCTTGCCCTTACGCCTAGTAGATTTTTCTTGATCATCCACCTTCTCCCCCTCAGTTGGGTTATCCTCCAGATTAGTAGGATGTGGAGTTGGTAAATTAGACGAAGATGGCTTTACCAAGGAGTTGATTGCATGACTAAACTGGGCTGCCATGGAACTTAATTGAACCTGGAATGCATCATGTTGAATAAGTTGCAAATTTTTTATTTCTCCAATGGACTTACAAATATTTGACAACTCTTTCTCCATTGTTTGGACCCGTGTAAGGAGTCTGCTATATTCCTTTCTGGTTACAAGTGCATGTGGTTGAGTAGGTTGCTCACTTGTACGTTCTGCAGGTGTTTCACTCAACACTCTATATTCACTCGGTTTAGTGGTTTGGGTTACACTTACATGTTCTGTTGGTGTTTCCCTCAACTTTCCTCTAGAGCTTCCACCGATATGTGTACCTGCAAATGAAATCATCCTAGCCCCTTTTTCAGAGGTCACAGATGGTGCAATGAAAGTTCGTGAGCTTCCGTCCTCGCGTGAAGCGAGTTGCTGACCACTGGTAAAGAGTGGTAAATCTCGAAAGAGATCCAGAGATTTTCTCTCTGGGAGGTTAAACTTGAATCGATTAAATGGCACAAAACCCAAGTTTCCCTCGTACGTCTGTGAAGACACTTGGTTCATAAAAGAACCACCCACCGATGGATCTTTCCGTAAAATGGAATATTCACCAGCAGTTATTGAGGTAGGTAATTCCACCTCGGATGCCTGTGAAGGCATTTGATCTTTAGAAAGATCATCAACCACTCGTATGTTTCGTGAAATGTAACTCAAGATAGTTGCTCCCGTCAATTCAACCTCATTTACATTTGCACTCATTGGATAAGAAAGAATTGTTTCATTAACAGTTGCCGATACCTCAGGTTTACTGGGTTTACTCCGTTTAGAATGAGGTAGAGCGGCTGATGTAACTAACTCCTTATGTGGTGCTGCTGAGGCACTATCTCCCTCAATAATGTGGATGACTGGTCGTTTAAGTGACAATTGAGGTGTAGGAGTTTGTTGTGTTTGTGTTTGCATTTGTAGAATGGGCTCTTCGACCTGTGTTAGAGTCAGTGGGATTTCCTGCTCTTGGTCGGGTAAGATGGCCACTAAGGGCTGTAAAAATTGTATTTCCTGTGACACAATAGGGAATACAGAGGTTGAAATAGCAGGGATTGAAATATTACCTTGTCGTATACCTGCTCTCACTGGTCGTGATAACAACGGAAGTGGGACAGTCTTTAGATATTCAGTTAGGACTGTAGGCACATCCGTATATTTCTTTTTGCTTATGTAATTAATTACATTCGTCTTCATGGAAGAACATTCCACCTTTTGACCATTTTCCAAGCATACCATGTCTTCATGATTTCATCATTCAAAAAATCATTTAATATTAACTGTAGAAACCTTGGATATAGACATTTGACATTTTGAGTCCGAACATCTCTTGTTCCCAAGCGTTTCATTTTTAAAATGATTTGACCAAGCACTATTTTTCCAAAATTAATCCTCAAATTATTGGCGACCGCATACCCTATTATTTGAATAAATTCAGGTATTCGATCTTGATTTGTTCTATCCGAGGAAAAAACATGGTTAAGAGTGTGAAAGAAGAAATTCCAATACTGGGTTAGAAACGTTCTAGATAGATTACCAGTATTGAAATTGCCATCTTGGTACCTTATAAAACGAAAGAACATTTCAATCTGTTCAGGTGTAGGATCAAAAACGAGATTTTCTATAGGAAAATGAAGAATTCGATTAACATCTCGTTCAGTGACCCTAATCGACCTATCAAATAGTCGATATGTGAATGCACACCCGTCCTGTCCAGAAGTGTTAACCGCACTGCAATATAGTTCACGCAATGCATCATGGTTAAGCTGCACCTGTGTAACTAAAGCATTGCGAATTAATGAATGTTCGTTCAGAAATTGTGTCCAAGCCAGAAATTGCTCATCCTGAATGGTTTCGATTTGCTGAATGGAAATAGGATTAACTTTAGCAATTAAAAAGTTTCCCTGCAATGCCATTTTCAAAACTTTGAGGAAATTCAAAAACAAGGGTTAATGCGTATAACAAGAATATGAAATCCGCTCTAAAAACCACCAGCTAGATTGTGAGATCTTTCCGGTCAAAGCTTGAAATATTCAGCAATTGTGTGTATATGTTCTGTATATCTGAAAAATGATGATGTTAAACACAAACAAAAACTCATCATTTATAAGGTTTCAAGTATTAGTGGGTTAGGTGTAATAGTGACAGGTTATGTTTGAAAAATAACAGCGCTCAATAATTTCTCACCTAACTACCTAATTAGCCGAAAAAGCATCTTATCACCGAAACCTGTCGGCCGAAAAAACATCTTATCACCGAAACCTATCAGCCTATACACATACACATATTTAGTACTTCTAATTATTATGGATTTAAAAATAATCACACAGTAAATCAAGAATTAATCCACAATAATCAGATAAACTCACAATTAAATAAAATTAACAAAATATCATTCATTGATATATGTCAATAAAATATTTATTTAATTATGCTACAATTAACTCAATTATTTACTAACTAATTACCATAAAATATAGCATTTATAAGTGTGGTAATTAATATAGAGATAACTATAATATGAGGACTGGATGCAAATAAATTCATAAGTTCTAAACATATGGACATTTAAAATACATGTGAACTTATAACAAATTGCAGTTATTGATTATCCAAAATTAATTAGACATATTTAACATCCCAAGTTCACCAACTAACCTGGAGAAAGTGGATTCATCCAGTGGTTTAGTAAAGATGTCTGCAATTTGTTGATCTATGGGAACAAAATATAATACCACAGTTCCATTCATGACATGCTCTCGTAAGAAATGATACCTGATATCAATGTGCTTAGTCCTGGTGTGTTGAACTGGATTGTTGGCAATGGCACTCGTGTTGTCGCATAGAATTGGAATTTTGTCCAACATGAGTCCATAGTCCTGAAGTTGATTCCTCATCCACAAGATCTGAGCACAACAACTACCTGCCGCAATGTATTCTGCTTCGGCTGTTGAGGTAGATACTGAGTGTTGCTTCTTGCTATACCAAGATACCAACCTTCTTCCTAGAAACTGACAGCTTCCAGAAGTACTTTTCCGATCAATCTTACAACCTGCGAAGTCAGAATCTGTATAGCCAATTAGGTCCAAACCAGTTCCTTTAGGGTACCAAATCCCAAGATTGGGGGTTCCCTTAAGGTATCTGAAAATACGTTTAACAGCTATAAGATGTGACTCTTTAGGGTTAGCCTGGAATCTAGCACATAGACAAGTTGCGAACATAATATCTGGTCTACTAGAAGTTAAGTACAAGAGAGAGCTGATCATACCTCGATACTTCGTGATGTCAACTGACTTACCAGATTTGTCTTCATCAAGCTTGACAACAGTTGGCATCGGGGTCTTGGCAGTAGCTGCTTCTTCCATCCCATACTTCTTCAGAAGATCCTTTATGTATTTTGATTGGCAGATGAAAATACCATCAGGCTTCTGAACAACTTGAAGTCCAAGGAAGAAGGACAACTCACCCATCATGCTCATCTCGTACTTACTCTGCATTAGCTTAGCAAATCTCTTGCATAACAAATCATTAGTAGAACCAAATATTATATCATCCACATATACTTGCACCAGAATTATATCATTTTTATGTTTTTTATGAAAGAGAGTTTTGTCGATGATACCTCTTGTAAAACCATTTTCAAGTAAGAACTTGGAGAGAGTATCATACCATGTTCGAGGGGCTTGCTTGAGACCATGGAGAGCTTTGAAGAGAAAGTACACAAAACCTTCAAATTCCTTGTCTTCGAACCCATGGGGTTGTTCAACATAGACTTCTTCTTCTAGATCTCCGTTCAAAAATGCACTCTTCACATCCATCTGAAAAACCTTAAAGTTGGAGTGTGCAGCAAATGCTAAGAACATCCTGATTGCTTCAAGCCTTGCAACTGGAGCATAGGTTTCATCATAATCAATTCCCTCTTCTTGAGAGTAACCCTTTGCTACCAATCGAGCCTTGTTCCTCGTAACAATACCATTTTCATCCAGTTTATTTCTAAACACCCATCTAGTGCCAATTACAGATTTATCTTTTGGTCTTGGCACCAGCTTCCATACTTTCTGCCTTTCGAACTGATTGAGTTCTTCCTGCATTGCAGTTACCCAATCTGGATCATCAAGAGCTTCATCAACCTTTTTAGGTTCAATTTGAGATAAAAATCCTACGAAATTGCATTCATTCTGTGTTGCTCTTCTAGTCTGTACACTCGTGTCCGGCTCACCAATGATCTGTTCAAAGGGATGCGCTCTACTCCATACCCTTTGTCTCGGCAGATTTGATCTTGATGATTCCCCAAGTTCATAATTGTGTTGAGTGTGATGACTAGTAGATCCAAAATCATTGTTTGCTCCCCCTGAGCTGTTGCTTTCAAAGTTTGATGAATCAGAGTTTAATGAATCAGCAGATGCATTCTTTGATGTTTCTTCACTTGATTGGGGTTTATTTTCATCGTTCACTTGCTCCCCCTCAACATGTGCTGCTGTCTGATCTACTGGTATAGATTGAACAATAGAGTCTGAAATAATATCAGAATTTTGTAGATCAGCATTTATTTCTTCATTCTCAAATCTCAGCTCATGGTCATCAAAATCTTCAAGTCCTATTATCTTTTTATCATCAAAAGACACATGGATAGATTCCATGACCACTTTTGTTCTCAGATTATAGACTCTGAATGCTTTTGTTGATAGTGGGTATCCAACAAAGATTCCTTCATCAGCTTTTAAATCAAATTTGGAAAGTTGTTCTGGATGAGTCTTAAGAACAAAACATTTACATCCAAACACATGAAAGTACTTTAGGTTCGGCTTCTTCTTTTTCACCATCTCATATGGTGTTTTACCATGCTTGTTTATGAGTGTAGCATTTTGTGTGAAACAAGTAGCTTGCACAGCTTCAGCCCAGAAGTAAGTTGGTAGCTTTGCTTCATCAAGCATGGTCCTTGCAGCTTCTATGAGAGTCATGTTCTTTCTCTCTACTACTCCATTTTGTTGTGGAGTTCCAGGTGCAGAGAATTCTTGCTTTATTCCATTTTCTTTACAAAACTCTTCCATGGCTACATTCTTGAACTCAGTGCCATTATCACTCCTTATGATTTTCAATGTATGCTTAGATCCTTTG
Organism: Kitagawia praeruptora; assembly: GCA_037693485.1. Classification (NCBI taxonomy): domain Eukaryota; kingdom Viridiplantae; phylum Streptophyta; class Magnoliopsida; order Apiales; family Apiaceae; genus Kitagawia; species Kitagawia praeruptora. Next base: position 55,226,244 of record CM075350.1, on the reverse strand, counting down.
TCTAGTTGTCTGACATGCTCTGTTAAGATTGATGCAGTTTCTTCTTTCTTGTGCATGAAATATACCCATGTATATCTGGTGTATTCATCAACAATAACCAAAGCATATCTTTTCTTTCCAATAGACATTATATTTACAGGACCAAATAAATCAACATGCAATAAGTGATATGGCTCAAGAATTGAGGATTCAGTCTTACTTTTGAATGAAGTTTTCCTTTGTTTTGCTTTTTGACATGAGTCACCTAGGCCATCTGGATTAAAAACTGATTTGGGCAATCCTCTCACAAGATCTTTCTTCACTAGCTCATTAATGCCGTTGAAATTCAGATGAGAAAGTCTCTTGTGCCAATCCCAGCTTTCTTCAATTGATGCTCTACTCAGTAGACAGATTGCAGAGCCATCAGAGTTTGTTGAAAGCTTGGCTTCATAAATGTTACCATGCCTGTATCCCTTCAGAACAACTTTTCATGTAGATTTGCTTACAACTTCACCGTGTTCTTCAAAGAATTCCATATGATAACCTCTATCACAAATTTGACTCACACTTAGCAGATTATGTTTGAGTCCTGAGACTAGAGCTACAGATTCAATGATGACATTCCCAAGATTGATATTGCCATATCCCAGAGTCTTTCCTATGTTGCCATCTCCATAAGAAACACTTGGGCCAGCTTTCTCCACAAATTCTGATAGCATGGCTTTATTTCCAGTCATGTGTCCTGAGCATCCACTGTCCAGGACAAGGATATTTTTCCTGTTACCCTGCTATCACAAAAACCACTAATGATTAGTTTTAAGGACGCAAACTTGCTTGGATCCTTTGGCCTTATTAAGTTTGTTAGCTTTTGCAACAGAAGTCTTATCAGAGTTTGTGCTAACATTTTTATCAGAGTTTATACATGTAGAATCAATCTTGAATTTATTCAAAAAGGGTTTAAGTTCATAATAAGCATAATACAAATTATGATACTCTTTCCATGTATAAATAGAATGCCAAATACTTCCACAGTGAAAACAAGGATTCTGTGGCTTAAACCTGACTGAACCACTCTTAACTCCTGATTTAGGAGGTATAGAGTTTATATTTTTATTTTTCTTGCAAAAAGTAACAAGATGGTTAGGATTTCCACAGTTGTAACATTTCTTCCTAGGAGCATTGGGAATAGGCATATAGTTATTGCTTTTATTGATGCCTACCTTTCCATTTCTGTTTTTCCTAGGTTCTTTTACCTTGTTCACTCTTTTTATCTCCTTCAACTTGTGTTTAAGCTGTTTTTGAGACATTAAACTAATATTTACTGATTTGACTTCATCCTGTTTTGGTTTGTCAGATTTTGTTACAAACCTCATATGATTAAGTTTGGGTTTTGCAGCCTTTTCAGTAAATACAGGTTTAGAGGTCTCAGCTTCTAGGTTGGCAGTTTTCTTTTTATCAGTGTAACCTAGACCTTCTTTCCAACAATCATTCTCTATGATAATCTGAGTAGTTTTACCAGAGCTAGTCCAAGTTTTAATAATGTTTCTTTCTTTAGCAAGTTCAGATTCAAGATAAGCATGCTTTTTCAATAATTCAGTTTTAACAATAATAGCATCATCTCTCTCTTTCTGAATTTTTAACATCTGGACTAATTCTAATTCTAGATAGTCATTTCTCTTTCTAAGGTCTAGACTTTCAGATTTTATTCTTTCATTTTCTAAAGTCTGATCTCTGTAGCTAACATGCAAGTTTTTAAGAAAGAGTCTTAACTCATATATATCAATAGTATCAAAAGCTAGAGTAGAGTGAGGTACCTTGGTCTCAGTAGCTTTAGAGATACTATCAGCATTTGCCATCAAGGCATAGTTCACCTCATCTTTAGAGTCTGAAGTGCCAGCCCAGTCCTTCTTCTTTGTGATGTAGGCTCGACCTTTATCAGCTTTGGCTTTATTGCACTCAGGTGCAAAATGTCCTTTCTCACCACAATTATCGCATTTGATCTTGGACTTGTCCACTTTCTCAGACCTGCCTTCCTTTCCCTTAGTTTTTTCTGAAATTCTTCTCTGACATGATTGTATAGCTTTTCGGATCTTAACTGTTGTATAATAACAGAGTCGCTCTGATGCCAATTGTTAGGTCCGGAATAACGTAGAAGGGGGGTTGAATACGTTATTTAAAAAATATTTCAATTTTTGATGTGGATATGAGATCAAAAATACTGAATCAAAATAACACAACTATTTGGGAAATATCTTTTAATAGATAAAACCCGGAGGTTTGTTACACAATCTAATCCTATGGATCAGCTACAAAATCAAACACTCCTAGGATAGTTTAGGCACGAGGACCTTCTACCCGACACTTCCTGAAAGCGGGCTAAGCCGGCTTTCCTACTAGATGGACTGTCTAGCAGCTTACACAGAAAAGATATAAGAGAGAGAAGAGAGAGTTGTGTGTTGAGGTGTGTTTTGAAATGAAATACAACAGGCCTATTTATAGATTATAGAAAGTTACTATGCTGTACTATTCCAACAACCCCAGCTACTATTCCAACAACCGCAGTTACTATTCATATGAATAATACTATTTATATGAATAGTGATTTCGGTTACTATTCATATTCTCTTCTGTTTATTTTGCTGTTTTAATTCATCTCAGAAAATAATTCAAGTACCAGATTAATTTAATTATTTTGTTATAAATAATTAATCTGTTACTTATTTAATTTTCAGAGTAAATTATATTTTGACAATACCTTGAGATATTATGTCTGTCCTTGATCGTCAATAGGCTTTGGCAATTCTTTCTGTGAATTAATGTGTTGATCCTTCTCGTATGTGCTGACACTTAGTGCACTGGTCTGGTTCACAAGTGACTAGCACTGATCTTGATCTTCACACCATCGTTGCATTCCAATTGATTAGCCTGCAGCAGTATCTTCAATTAATTTGAATACATGGAATCTTTTGGCCCTTCAACTGAATCATCTGTACATCTTATTCTTTCACTGAGGCTTGATCATGTTAATGAACTTCTTTCAGCGACTTGATCCTTGTTGGTGCCTGTTCTTCAAATTTCACGATCCCTGTATAGAGTTAATATTATTTATCTTTTATTCTAGTTGAGTTATATATGTCCTCTATTACATATTACATTACATTATGCTTTACATTATATATCAAATTATTGGTTAAAATTGATATATATAAGATTTTACACGTTCGATTTAATATTTATATTCTAACATGATTTCTTAAAATTTGATTTGAACGATTTTACAGTCCACGTGAAATTAACAAAATAATATTTAATTTAGTGATGATTTAACAAATATTTTTCAATTAAATCTACGCAGAAACAAAATAGAGAAGAAATTGACGATTTTTTACGTTGAAAATTCTATTCGATTTATGAATTCTAATTATAATTCGTTTTGATTATCAAAATACCCTTGTTATTATTTGAAAATAGTTCTACTGACAATCAAATACAATTTTAATAATAAATGTAAGAGAGATTTTGTTCAAAATTTTGATAATCGGTAGTCTGGTTCTCAGTACGATATAATAAATATGAACCGTTAAATCTTAAAATAAATAGATGAAAACTGTTGGATCTAACATAAAAAGATATTTTATATTTTAATATTTTACAAACTAAAAAGTGTATTAATATTGAAATATGAAAATGTGTATGTCAATTATTAAAATCATATATAATTAGATTTTCTACATTGATTGACATTATAATGTATGACTTTTGCATTGAATAGATTAATGTTAAAATTTGCAATTACATTTTTTCTTGAGATTCTAAGTGTTTTCATTTGAATAATAATTATAAATCATCACTTAATTGAAGATAATTTTATGAGCTTCGCATGGACTGTAAAATCATCCAAATCTGATTTCTAGATCTCAAGATAGAGCCAAACAGTAAATATGATTTTTTTAATACTAATAGAAAATAAATAAAATTCAATTATAATGCAATTTTTTTTTAATTAGGGTCATTTTCAAAAATAACAGGTTGTAGAATTTGTTTTCAAAAATAAGTTGCAACCTAGTTTGCAACCCCAAATGTAACATTTGCAACCTCGTTTACATCCCAAATGCAACTACTGCAACCTCAACTACAACTTTTGGTCGTATTTTTGAAAATAAGATAAAAAATTTGGGTTTTTTTTGATAATTTCCCTTGTAATTATATCCTCTTCAGATTATAATTTTCTTTTTGAAATTCTTTCTAATACACTCTTTTCTAATTATATCTTTTTTAGATTGTAATTTTCTCTTCAATATGATATAATCTTTATCGTATATTTTTAAAAATATTAGATTCGATGGTTGAGATTAGTTTTGCGATATAATGACCAAAATTATGGATAAAATTCATGTTACCCTTATTATATATTAGGATATAATTATTAATTTGTTTTTGTTAAAATTAGTATCGATATTTAAAATTTTACCATGCGTTAAACTATTAAATTTACTTTTATATACAATAGTACCATAAAATATCCAAGTAAAATATTTTTTATTTGATATTATAATTTTAAAATTGGAAAAAGTACCTAATGAGATCCACTAATCTATAAAAAAATCGTTATATATAGTACTCAGATTCCTTGCCATATTAGGAATAAATACAAAGCTATATAGTAAGCAAATGTATTTATATAAAAAAGGAAAAGGTACTTAATGATTCCATTATTCCATAGTAAAACATATGGTTAAAATTATTTATTTCTTCTTATTTTCTCTTGATTTAATTGATTTTTTTTATTTTTCTAATTTCCTTTTATCCATATTATAATCATTCCTTGTTCATACATCCGAGCATGAATCAAGCTAGAAAATTATCCAACAATAATCCATAATAGCATAATATAACATATAGTAAAAGCACAATATATCGAACTTAACGCAGGGTTGTTGGTATAGGTGGGTTCTAATTTATCCATATTGTTTCTTGTTAATTGGTTTTGCTGTCACGTTTACTATATAATAAAAAAAATATTTATCTATGTATAGAATATATATTTTAATATGTATTCGTTGAGAATCGAACTTTTTGCATATGGTAATACTTTTTTATTATCGTTTTTACTTTTATTATATAATATGATATAATTAATTTGCATGAGTGATTTAGTGATTTCAAATTTAATTTATAAAATATATGTTATTGTTAAGAGTCGAACCCTTGATCTATGCTAGTACTCGTTTATTACCGCTCTTATTATTACTAGCTTATAACCCGTGCAACGCACAGATTTTTTTATAATATTTATAATTATTTAAGAATTTTTCTAAAATATATATTTATTACTCTTTCTGTCCCATTCATTTATTAACACTTTTTTTTGGAACGTCCCTTGATGTTAACATTTTTCAAAATAATAAACTTTCATTTACTAATTTTTGTAGATCCTACCACTTTACATCCATTCCTTTTCCTTTTCTTTACTCTCTTTATATTCTGTTTTCATCCCAAATGTTAAGAATCAAAAGGAATAGATGGAATAATATTTATTTGTGTTAAATTTACTTTTTATGGGATAAATTTTAATATTTTATTGAAGAAAATTAAGAATTCTTAAATTTGAATATTTTAAAGAAAAATTAATCAAATTTGAGTATAAACAAATAAACAAATATTATTTATTAAACTTCACACGATCAATACTGTATTTGCTCTCAGTATTATATTTGCTCTACTTAAATTCTAACAATCAAATTTAGACATATATACAACACATGCAAAACTCAAGAATCATCTTTAATTTAGTAATGGTTTAACAATTATTACCTAATTGAAACCACTCATAAATTGAAGAGAAAACAAAGTTATGAATGTTTACATTAAGAATTTTACTTAATTTTGAAAATCTTTTTATATTTTATTTAGATTATTAAAATTTGGTTTTAGTATTTGAATATAATCCTACTATTAATTATATAAAATCTTTTATATTGGATCTAACATTTCTCATTTATCTATTTTAAGATTTAACAATCCCTACTATTTTGGTCATCCAAGTCCTACGGACCATACTACCATATTACCAAAAAACTGGATAAGATCTTTTTTACGCTTATTAAATATAAAAATATACTACGGATAGATTAGTACTCCCTCTGTCTCATATTTCTTTTCTCACTTTCCTTTCAAGGATATTCAAAATACTTTTCTCCTTTCTATTTTTATCCATAAAAAATAATATTCAACACCCACTACTCCAAAAAAAACAATATTCAATACCCACTAATCATTACTCCCTCCGTCTCATATTAAGTTGCTCGTTTCATATGTCGGGACTGTTCATAACATGAGATAAATTACTAATTTGCGCATAATCTATAAGACCAAATATAATCATGAGTGATCTTGTTGAATTCGTATTTATGAGTATTTTAATACAGTGAAGTTTTTATATTTAATACTAATACGAAATTAAAAATATTAACGATCAAAAGTGTGCATTGGCAAACGTGTCCAACTCAAATAGGAAACTTATTTAGAGACGGAGGGAGTACAAATAATATTCAACACCCACTATTCCACCCACTACTAAAAAAAAACAATATTCAATACCCACTATTCCACCCACTACTCCTTAAAAATAATATTCAACAATCAACACCCACTACTCCACCCACTACTCCAAAAAAACAATATTCAATACCCACTACTTCTTAAAAATAATATTCAATACCCATTACTCTATAAAAAAACAACATTCATTCCCCACTATCTTAAAACCCGTGAAATTCAGCAAATGAGCAAAGAAAAAAGACACGGAGGGAGTATATAATTGGCTAACATGTATTTATATATTACACTTTATTTTGTAAATGTTATACATTTATCTAAAAAAATAAATATTTTATTGACTTTTTTATCTTAAATGTTCTTATATAAATTTTTAATTTATATGTTGTTCAATGGAATAAAACCCTTACCTATAGCAGTAAAATTCTATAAAATTTTAAACCCCCGCGTTATTCTAATTCACACCAAGCACTATCCATTCTAACGAATGTGTGTCTGTTATGTATTTGTATTAGCCTATGTACATGTCTGTAGTTTTAATTTTTTTAGTCCAATCTAGAAATTGAGGGGAGAGTTATTGCTCCATCTATCTATACTCTTTATTAATGTGCAAAATCATGTTTTAATGGTACACAATAGTACCAAAGTACCAAATTTGGTTATCACTTAACCCAGGGTTCGATTCCTTCCGACTACATAATTATATAAGATTTATTTAATTAAATAGTCACATAACCACATAATTAAATAAAGTTTATTTGTTATATTTAAATAGAACTACTTAAATTATCAATTATGTAATTATAAAGAATCGAATCTATACTCTTTATTAATGTGCAAAACCATGTTTTAATGGTACACAATAGTACCAAAGTACCAAATTTGGTTATCACTTAACCCAGGGTTCGATTCCTTCCAACTACATAATTATATAAGATTTATTTAATTAAATAGTCACATAACCACATAATTAAATAAAGTTTATTTGTTATATTTAAATAGAACTACTTAAATTATCAATTATGTAGTTATAAAGAATCGAATCCGAGATAAAGTTAAAAAAAAATTTAATGGTACACAATAGTACCAAAGTACCAAATTTGGTTATCACTTAACCCAGGGTTCGATTCCTTACAACTACATAATTATACAAAATTTATTTAATTAAATAGTCACATAACCACATAATTAAATAAAGTTTATTTGTTATATTTAAATAGAACTACTTAAATTATCAATTATGTAGTTATAAAGAATCGAATCCGAGATAAAGTTAAAAAAAATTAAAGTAAATAAATCTTTATAATTATGTCAGGAATTGAACCTTCTACGGCTTACCAAAGCGATTTTGTTTGTTGCAATACTAAAGAGTTGGATTAGGACTGGAAATTTTGAATTTTTATAATGATTCAAGGGTTTCATTTGTAATAAGTTATCTTCTAAGCATGCAATTTTTTCTCTTGATTTTGTGTACAGATTCTGTTAGGTCCCGTAAGAGGGCTATATTAAGCTAGAAGGGGGGTTGAATAGCTTAATTAGCAATTTAAAAAATTATTATGGCATTTTTAAAATAATTTTCCCTTTTAAAAACTTTTACCGAGTCGTTATGCAGTTTATAAGTGCAGAAATAAAAGACAAGGGAAGAAAATACCACACAGGAGATTTTATCCTGGTTCGCGATGGCGCAACCCCTAATGGATTCGCTCACCCCTACTCCAGTCCCCGAGCTCCTCTCCGGATTCGAGATTTCTTCCACTATAAAGAGACTCCTTTATAGTAGGCGGAGAAGCCTTACACAGCCTTACAAATATTTATCTTGATACGTAACTACCCGCTACTACCTCAAAATAAATGTAATACCCACAAGACTTGTCTTGGACCGTAACTCCCCGTTACTCCCTCAAAGTCGTTGTGAAACCTACACAACTTATCTTAGACAGCAACTCCCCGCTACTTCTTCAAAGTTGATGTAGAACCCTTGGTGTAGTCTTTGAATTCCTCGCTTTTGCCGGTCTTGGATCTTAGATGAAAGGTCTTGGGTCTTTCCTCTTCTTCACGGTGCAAAGGCCACTAACTCCCCGCTAGTGCCTAGGACTTGGGTCTTAGAACGAGAATCACCTCACTTCAACTTCACCTCACTGCAAAACTTAGAAAACAATATCTACGAAACAAACCGTAATATAAAGAGAGGTTTGGACTAATATGTCCTAGGGTGACTATAATATTCTTACACGAATATTAATTATAATAAGTTCAATAAGCTTTTATATGCTTATGACTTTAAGTGTATTCTTTTATTCGATATGACTTGTAGATCGAAGAATACTTTTGATACAATACTCTGTATAGTGAGATTTAAATATATCTCGGAGTTTGTAAATGTTGATTACGACCTTTAAGCTCGTAGGCTTATAAGATTTATAATCGTATACTTTGGTTCGTCTTTTTGTAAAGATCGAAGTATACTTACAATTACTTCTTTGTTGAAAATACGTCTATTTTCGAAGTATTGTAAAAATCAAGTCCTTGTTATGCTTTACAGCTTAAGGATCTTTGGTGAACAACTTCTCGTTCGATATAGTCTTGTTATAGACTATTCGTATTTATATTTTAAACGAGAGTGTTACAATATTACTTTAAAAATTTGCACTTGAATATAATTTGGCCAATTAAACACAACACACAAATAAAACACACACGTGCAGAAAAGTAGCTCGTTTTATCTATAGGATAAACCGAGGGCCGCTATTATGCGTTAAATTAGTGCGAAAAGTAAAATCACTGACAAGTGTGAGGACGAAAAAAAATGCGGAAAGTAAAATCACTCACAAGTGTGAGGACGAGAAGAAAAAGTGCGGAAAGTAAAATCACTCACAAGTGTGAGGACGAGAATAAAAGGTGCGGAAAATATATAAATGGCTTGCGCCACGCTATTACGCGTTAAGATTAACACACACGTACGAGTAATTAAACACACCACACAACAATAATATATTAATGGCCAAAGTAAGTGCGTTAAAGTTTTAATTAAGGCTTTGAGATTCTTTTCCCCCGGAACACTAAGGTGATAGAAGGGAATCAAATCAAGCTCGATGTGTAATTTGACCGTCGTCAAATATAGATCCGATATAAGAGCTTATTAAAGAAGATAAGATGAAGGTATAGAGCTCTTATACGTATATAAAAATGGTCGGTTAAGACTCGAATAATGAAGCTAAAAATTACCACTTTTGGAGATCGCCGGAAAAATTCGCCGGTGGCTCCTGGTGTTCATAAATAGTCTCAGATAATATATCAACAGTGTGATATGATCATTCAGTTAGATATAAAGAGATTTGAAGCCATCAAAACAACAAGATTGAATAGAGGAAAACAACATTTTATTAGATACAAAGATATTTGGTTTAGAATATTGGGGCTACCGGAGCTCAATCTCAATATCATATTATTCATATTAGATTACCAAGTCTACTAAAACCTTAAATAGTTTTTCTATACAAATTATAAACTATAATATATTATAGATTTTCTATAATATATTATAATCTCAGTTATTTAATATAATTTGTATTATAGTTTATAATATATTATTTGTAGATCAATATAGAGGCTGTAACTTAAATAAGTCCTAATCGTGTTCAATCTTAAATAGTTTGTCAAACTATTTGTATTAATAAGATCAAATACAAACTCTACCAAAGGTGTACAAATACCTTTAGCAGCTGTTGACAATACAAATCTCTCTTTATTTGTTTCGAACTCTCGAATACAAACCTTATGCTATCGACTCACAATCGCTCGACTCTTTTTACAATGATATAGAGAGAGTATTTATAATGCTACCTATCAACTAATAACAGAAAGTTAATCTATACATGACAATGTTCTGCCGTCCATTTGATAGTTTCCACCAATAAAAAATTCTTTCCTTCATGATATCTTCTTGCTTGTTCTTCAAACAACGATCCTGTTTTATAGCACTTGCCAGTTTCTATAGCATCCATAATGACATCATCAGTAACAAGACTGATATCAGGATTCCATCTTGCATCAGGATCTGACCATCCCATCAGTACTTGATCAGTATTTGACTTGTCGTATCAGGATTCAATCTCAGTTCCTGACATGTAGTACTTGATGCACTGTTCCTGACTTAACTCTACAGATTACTGTCTAACACATATATCCTATACAAAGTGCTAAATCCTTTATAAGATCAGGATATACAAGAAGTATTTGCAAATTCTATTCTTAACATCACAACTCATGAATTATTCCTAACATTTGTAAATAGTTTAGTGATGACAGATAGAATAATAAACTCATGACTATTTTTAAAAAAAAATTAAAAAAAATTAATCGAGTTCGAGCCGAGTCGAGTTCGAGTTTATCGAGTCGAGCTCAAAAAAACTCGGCTTGACTCGAGTTTTTTATCGAGCCCGAAAATGTGTTCGAACTCAAGCTCGATAACGAGTTCAAGCCGAGTCGAGCTCGAGTCGAGTTTGAGCCGGCTCGGTTTTAATTACACCAATCGAGCCCCTATGTGAATAAAAAATACTCCCTCCGTCCCATTTTATGTGAACCTTATTCCTTTTTGGGAAGTCCCAAAAATAATGAACCTATTATACTTATTATTTTTTAACACTACTTTTCACTATTACACCCACTACTTCTCTATTTTATACTCCTTTTTTATTAAATAAACAATATTACACCGACTACTTTCCTCCACTATCTCAAATCTATTAGTATTAAATATTAATAGGTCCCACCACTTTACTCACTTTTCAACTAACTTTACTAATTTTTTACTACATTTTCTTAATCTCCCTGAAAGTCAAACCATGTCACATAAAATGGGACGGAGGGAGTAGAAACAAACAATGTTCTAAAAAATGGCGATTAATCGGGATTAATTGTCGATTCATCGCTGTTCGGTATCTCTCCGAACGAAATTAATCAAAATTAATCGGGATTAATCGTCGATTAATTGCTGTTCGGTCTTTACCGCTTTATTTTGAATTCCGCTTTTTATAACACTCGAAAAAAGTGTTATGCCCAAAATTTATATAAGAAAATAATTGACCTGGTTAAAGGAATCTCTAAAGATTTGTCTTTTTCGACTAGGTTATGAGTTGAATATTGTGGTTAAACTACAAGGGGCACCCAAGGCATTTATCTCAGATAGAGACCTAATTTTTATGAGCACTTTCTGGAAGGAGCTATTCACTACCTTGGGAACTAAACTCATATTGAGTTCATCCTATCATCCCCAAATAGATGCCCAAATTGAAAGAATTAATCAATGCATTGAGATGTATCTCAAATGCATCTCAGATGCATGACAGGATTAAGGCCATTTGATTGTTAACTTGGTTACCCCTTATTGAATGTCACCCTACCAAGCTCTGTACGCTATGCCAGTTATGATGCAAGTTCAGTAAGAAAATATCATGACTGAGGAAGCTACATGGAAGAAATGGGACTAGTTGAAGAAGAAGAACCCAAATTTTTATCCTTGAGGACAAGAATAATTTCAAGAAAAGGGCAGTTGTTACAATCGGCTCGAACCCTAATTTTAATAATTGGGGGGCAGGAATCTTAATTAGAGTAATACGTCGTCATTTGGATAATGAGGGAAATGTTTATTTTAATTATTAATTAATGGGTTCTGTGCGACGTTGTTTTGAATATTAGATACAGAGTAGTATTTATATTGGCTGAGTAACGATAATTCGTACAATCCTATGATCGAATGACAACTGTCTGTTAGCACAACGTTGTATTTAGCTGGTCATTTCTATAATTGTAATCTCATCATGGCGAATGAATCTTTTTTAAGAGTCTACTTTATTTCTTGTTCTTATCTTAAAAATATCAAAGATATCTCTTTTAATTAGTTTCTAGATCTAGTTGATAACATTTTGTTTCAAAGAAATCATTTTCCATATTAAAATTCTAAAAAATCAAGACTAATGTACCTACTGATGTGTACCCTTCCAAACTCAAAGAGCTCCTAATCTGATGTGGTCTGTTAGGCCACATGTGTTTGTGTATTAAGCTACATATGTTTAGGCTAAATACATGTATGAGAATTTATGGTATATGCTTATTGACATTAGATCACGTAATTGGCATTATATGTTAAATTATGATTATGAAAAATTATGGTATGACTTGGTGCCATTTATGTATTTTAGGACTCCGACCTAGGTGCATGAATTGGGATTTGTGAATATGTAAATATTTATGTTTTTTAAGGATTGAAGAAGATCGGGGAAGATAATAAAGTCTTGAATAAATTTGATTTTGTATTTGATAAATGCAGGAGAAGTGCGTTTGACATGGGGAGTTTGAATTTTGAGTTAATTTCATAGTTATTGAACTGAAATACCCTCTCTAGAATTAACAAACCTTACCCGACTTAACAGAAATCATTTAAATGATGAGAAACTAATTTTTTTAAGACATCCAACCGCAAACATTAAGATATGGCCATCAATGTGCAAAAAATTAAATTTAAAAGGCACCATATTATAATTTACTCTAATGAGAGTCGACTCCCATTTTCAGATCTAGGATTTATTGTGTCTCTTTTTCCCTTCTTCACTCTCTTTTATCCCTTCATTAATTATGCCCCCTTCGTTCTTCCACTCTCTTTTCTATTTTCTAATTTTTCGATAAAATCGAACTTTTGATTCAAAAGTTTCGAAATAACATCATTTGAATTCTTAGGTTTTTTCATATCGCTTTGTGCGAGTTTGGTTTTTTAATGTTATTGATTGTATCGCTTTATGCTAGTGCTCTTGTGTTTACTATATTGAAAATGAATTATGTGATATATTGGGAGATCTGGATATCCCTCATCGATAATACTTTCGGCATGTTTATAACTGGTGTCCAGCATGTAGATAGGCTTGGAACGGCGTTGAAAATCGCATGTGCTCACCTCTCACAAAAAAAGTTTGTTCATAATATGAGACCTTTTAACTAAGTTTTTGCAACTGAGTGCTCTGAACATCGCACTATCCATGAAATTACTGTGAGGGTCTACTGGTTTCAGGAAAGATGTAGGCTGGATTGCTCAGAAACCATTGAAGTCATATTTAATTGTAAGAATATTTGTATTCAGTTTGTTAAGCGATCCGGAAACAAAGCGGCGAATTGTTCAGCTCGTTTATTTGTTTTTCAACCAGGTCGCATGGACAGTTGGGGATTTGTCCTAATTGCGTCTTTTTCAAATTATTAATGAAATTCGCTTTAATTTTGGCAAAAAATATAATTTACTCTAATATATATATATATATATATATATATATATATATATGTATATATGGACTCGAATGGAAACCAATCGTAAATTATAAATTAGAAATTGAAAAAAAAAATAAAATTAATCGCTTCAAAATATAGCACATATGGTATGCAAATTAGTCGTTGAGAGATGGAAAAAAATATAGTAAAGTCAGATTTCAAAAAAAGCCCACCAATTGACGGAAAAAATCAAATTAAAAATGGAGGGAATTATGTGGGACTACGTTTGGAAGGATGTATTTTAATTGTGTGTGATCCTTTATAGGGGATTACTAGATTGGATAGATTTAAGGGTTTACATTAGTTTTTAATTTCTATTTTTATTTTTGATTAGAAATATATGTTTCAATTTTATTAATCATTGTGGGTCATGTCCTAGAAGATTGGTATGATTCTGTTTTTATGTGACGTGATGGGTTAAATCTCGTTAACTATTGTGAATCAAAGTATAAATTATAAGTCATTTTATTTTTAAGAAAAAAGATGATAAGGTTATCTCGGGAAAAAATTACCCAATGTGAGAGCATTTTGTAGTACAAAAAAGTAATGACAATTTTGTAAATATATAAAGCATTCTTTAATTATAATACTCCTTCATATTAGTTATCGGGCCCTGATTGATTGTCAGGGACCAGTTATATGACAATCAATTTCTACACCATTGGATCGATAATTGAATGGCTAAGATTAAACTGTGCTCCAGAGTTTTTAAAGAGAGAAGAGAAGAGAAAAGAATAGAAGAGAAGAAATTAGAAGGGAAGGATCATTACAATATTTTCTTTAATTTGCTCTGAGTTTGTAAAGAAGAGAAGAGAAAGTTTGGATATAGATGTAATAAAAAAATTGTTTTGTGAGGCAATCTTTCCAAATCATCCCATTTGGAAAGAAAGTTTCGGGGAGAAATTGCTAATAATTTTCTCTCTCAATCACTTCTGTCCTTCAAAAATTAACACTGTGTTCCAGAAGAAAATTTTGGAAAGAAAAGAAAAGAAAGGTAAAGAATAATTTCTACAACTTATTCAAGAATAATATTTTTGAAAAGAAAAGAAAAGAAATCTAAAGATTAGGAAAGAAATTCTCTTTGTATTTGTCTCAAAAATTTTCTTCTCACTTTTGGAAAGATTTGAAGAGAAAAGAAAATGAATCATTTTCCATTCTTTTCTTTCTCTATTAATTCCGGAACACAGCGTAAGGAACATACTTTTTAAAAAATTTCTTTTCTCTTCCTTTCTTTTCTCTCGAATTTGCAACTCGGGAGGACAACGTAAAAGAATTTTTTTTAACGTTCTTCTATAATTTTCCACGGAACGAGGAGGTTCCTCGATTATTTTTCGCAGAACGTATAATGGTTCGTAAGAAAATTTCCGCAGAAGGACATATTACTAAAATCTTGAGAAGATTTTCATCAAACACTTCATGGGCACCTTTCGTTTACATGGAAAGGAGTAAAAAATACATACCCAGACACCTTTTATTACAGAATAACGCATATGAAAGCTTTTAATGTTGACTTTTTATCACTTATTGAGATGAATTAACTCAGAGTAGAGCATGTTAGCTCCACTGCAATTTTGTTTTCTAGAAATTGCATTAGAAGCATCACACGTATATGGCTGAATGGTGTATATCCACTTCTACAAGTCAAGCATCTTAAATATGAAACTTAATGAGCATAACACGGATTTAAAAAGTGTTGCAGATCATACTTAAACAATAAAATGCGTGTGTATTTTTATATGCAAATGAAGGTGCCCATCATTTGTTTGATGAAAATCTTCTCAAGATATCATGAACTAACAGGAAATTTTAGTAATCTGTCATGTGCGGAAATTTTCTGAGAAACCATTTTACGTTCCATGGAAAATAATCGAGTAATCTCCTCATTCTGCTGAAAATTATAGAGGAACGTTAAAAATTTTCTTTTAATTTTAGCCATTCAATTACCGATCAAACGGTATAAAAACTGATTGCCATATAATTGATGCTATATAATTGGTCCCTGACAATCGATTGTGAGGGACCAGGACCCTTAGTTATCAATCAAAAAAACTTACTTTCAATTGTTTACGTATTTAAAAAAACTTAATTTATGTAATCCTTAATTATTTCATTAAGAAAATATGATCAATACTTTTGAAACATACAAAAAATGAATTACGATAAATATAAATGAGACGGAGTGAGTATTTATATGGAATCTCAGTAACTTCGAACTGATCTCACGAAACTCTTTATTTATTGTAGTTTAAGTATAAATAAGGATAAATTAAATCGAAAATTTTATGTTATACAAAATGGGGAATCAGCGCGAGTGACACTACCTTCCGTCTCATGTTGGCATCCATCCCTCGTCAACACCGTAACCGGTAACACCACAGAGTAGGTTCCATTTCTTGCCCCAGTGCCCAATCGTATGCTCTGTTTATGTTTCTATGTTTTAGATGTACACATTTTAACTGCTAATGTTCCTTGGTTTATGTGGCAATGTATGTCCTGAAATTGCAGTAGCTAACTACTAAATTAAACTATTGCTATCTCCCCCCATTGTCTTTCTTCTAAACATTAATGTTTGGTTTATTGCTACATAAAAAAATTTTATGACAAAAGTTTACTAATACCATTTATCGATAAATAGCACAATATTTCATTGTGAATCTTCGATACTCAAATATGGAACATCTTAACTGTCGAGGCTCTAAAAGATTCAGAACATGCAACCAAATGGCCATGATTGATCTTTTTTTTTTATATATATAACTAGATGATAACCCGTGCGAAGCACGGGCTCAAGGATTTATGTTAATTAATTACTAATTTTTTATTTAATTAAATATGAGTAAACTTTAAAGTGGTGGCCAGATTTTACACTCATTTTCAAAAAAGTGGCCAGACTTTCAATTTTGCAAAATGGTGGTCAGACTTACCTTTTTCCTCTCAAAAAGGTGGCTGCAGGTAGGGCTGTAAGCGGTGCGGTGTGGTTCGGTTTTTGGCGGTTATGGCGATTTTTCGATTTTGGCTGTTTTTGAAATTTCCAACCACAACCGCACTTGCGGTTGCGATTATCCGCACATGCGGTTGCGGTTAAAGTCACGGTTATGCGGTGCGGTTTGCGGTTCAACCACCTATTAAAATTTGTATAAAAAATATATTTTCAAATTGAAAAAATTTGATGGTTTTTTGTGACTAACATTTTCATAAATAATTGGTGATATTTCAAGACTAAAAGTCATGAGTACAAAGAAATGTAAACCAATAGAATACAAAGAAATATGATGTAAGGCCCGAACATCAATGCTAAAAATTAGCACCAAGACTTCTAATTATATAATATAATATATGATTTATTAATTTATATTTATAAAAATAAATAATATATAAAATATATATTTTTAATAATATATATATATATTGCGGTTTGCGGTTGCGGTTGCGATTTTGTGATTTTTCAATATTTAAATCCGTAGCCAACCCGCAAGTATGCGAGTGGTTGCGATTGAGGTTGCGATTTTGCGATTTTGGCGATTTTTGCGGTTGCGATTGCGAGTGATTTGCGGTGCGATTGCGGTTTGCGGATAATATTTACACCCCTAGCTGCAGGCGATTTTCAACTTTTTGGCAGGGGTAAAATGGGAAAAAAATCCCAAAAATTGTCCACAAAAATTCTCAAATTAATATGTGTCGCCATATGATTGGTTATATTCGTAATAATAATAATAATAATAATGTCCCACATGTATGCACATCAATTCACCAAAAAATCCATAAATATGAGTTGTCAAGATGTAATTATTCAATTTATGTGCATGCATGGAGGTATTATTATTATTATTATTATTACGAATATAACCAATCATATGGTGACACATATTAATTTGGGGATTTTTTGGATAATTTTTGGGATTTTTAGCAGTTTTATAGTAAAATAACATATTTTCCCATTTTACCCCTCCCAAATAAGCTGAAAGTCGTCTCCAACCACTTTTTTGAAAGGAAAAAGGCAATTCTGGCCACCATTTTACAAAATTGAAAGTCTGGTCATTTTTTTGAAAATGAGTGTAAAATCTGGCCACCTTTTTGCAATTAACTCATTAAATATTTATAAAATTATAAAAAGAACTATGTTATTTGCATAAAAAATTTATACGATTAACAAACTATAAACTTAGATTGTTTAATAGAAGTGCATGGAAACACGTTTCAGTTGTTTTCATTGAAAATTATTTAAGATAATTGATCGTAATCTTTTTTTATTCTAAAGTTATAATAAAAAAATTGCTAATACAATATAAGAATTATAATAATAATAAGATTTCAATTTTATTATGTTTTTTTTTAAAAATAACATATAATCGCAGGGAAAATTGTTTTAGAGTATTGTATAGAAACATGTTCTAGTTGTTCTCCTTGAAAAATCTTTTGGAGAATTGATCGTATTATTTTTTTTATTCTAAATTATGATAAAAAATGTATTATTATTATAATAGGATTTCAATTTTATTATTTTCTTTAAAAAATAACATAGAATATAAGGGAAATATGATTCTAGGGGTGAAACTAATTTTTTATTTAAAGTTGTAATAAAAGAATTATAATTATAATAGGATTTCTATTTTATTAAAAAAACAACATAGAAACAGAATTATAGTAGAAATAGGATTGTAGGGGTGAAACCAAAATATAATGCGAACCAAAAAGGGGTGAAACCAAAATATAGTGCGAACCAAAAAGTGGAGGAAAACAATCCAAGAACTGGGGTTCTTCACTTGGTGTCAATGCACATTAAATATCTATGTGATGTCTACGTTCTTACTCTGCTGAAAACAATTCTTCTAAGGTTATAATGTTCTCTTCCAAGATACAATATAGTGTCTACAACTACATCTTAATTGTCACTTCCGTGATACAATCAAAGTACAACCATAAACTAATAAGCACCAAGAATTATAAGTCTCACAATTCGCATATTAATCTTCCAATCAAATACTTGAATTATGTCTGTTAAATCATGTACTAAAATTGTAACTTCTCTTCCAAGTTATTACAATCCCTAAAATCCAATCAAAGGTTCATGACTCCCCTAATTATGTTAAGCCCTCAATAACAGATCAACAAAGCAAGAAAATCACAGATAATTAAACACACATGAATACCAAGGAATACTACCCAATCCTCAGATTAGAGATTTAGTTACACATAATTAAGGAAGAAAACAAAACACATGAATTAATAGAAGAACTCATAATTATAAGAATATAGAAAAACATTTAATCTTCAATCTTTGAAGAAAATAATAGTTCTCCAGAAAAATCCCTAAAAGCTGCGTACAAAGTTGTATCTATAGAATAGTGTTTTTCCGATCTCTAAATTAATAACCTAGATGTGTTTATATAGATACTCCAAGTCTTGCCCAGCAATAAATTACCTTCTATTACAATTAGAATTTAAAGAAGGTACCCAAAATTGCCCAGAATACAATTAGAATTAGAAAAAGGGCAAAACAGTAAATTCCCAGCCTTCTTTTACAAGATCACGTGCGCGATTTCATTCAGCATATTTCTTGCACGTGCTATCTATCCCAGGTTGTAGAAAATCTCTCAAGCTTCGCGTGGGCAGTAAGATCGCTGAAAACGGACTTCTAGAACTCCAGATATGGCCAAAACAGTGTAGACTGCGCAACCTTCCCGGAAAATCCGAATTTTAATCAATTAAATCTCCAAAAATGATAGAAGCATTGATATTCTTGCAAACCTGCACAACTAAGCAAAACACATCAAAACTATAACAAACTTGAGTCCAAAACAATCAATTAAGCCGATATAGAATGTTCCAAGTGGATATAAAATCCACTTATCAAACACCCCCAAACTTAAACCGATGCTTGTCCTCAAGCATAAACAATTACAACTAACTAACTAACTAGTACCACTTACGTAGGTGTTCACGGTTGCATTTGGCATATGCAACAAGCCCTTTAAACCCCTAGGCAGCCCTAGTGGACGAGTAAGGTATCGTGAGAGCCTATAGCGAATGTACCCACAAAATCCAATGCAATGCAATGCATGAATGCAACTAAATGAAAATGCAATTAATCTAGTACTAATATCCTACCATACCTTCAATTCCTCTCATGCTATATTGATAAGTGGATTTTATATCCACTTGGAACATTCTATAATGGCTTAAATTGATTGTCTTGGACTCAAGTTTGTGGTAGTTTTGATGTGTTTTGTTTAATTGTGCAGATTTACAAGGATGTTGATTATGGTGGATGTTTTGTCGTTTTTGGAGATTTAATTTATTAAAATTCGGATTTATTGGGTTGCACGCGTGAGATTCACTGTTTGGGCCATATCTTGAGTTCTAGAAGTCAGTTTTGGGCGATCTTACTGTCCATACGAAGATAACGAGATTCTCTATCATTCTAAGGTGGTCCAGAGATCCAATTACGTCTGGAATGGCTCTGAATTACTGAAGAAAAGATAGTTGCGAATTTCCCTTTAAATCAGAATCAGTTTAGGAAACGTACTTCTATTATAATTCTGAAATTATAATAGAAGTACAACATTTTGAATACACCAAAAGGCATTAGTTTTCTATACAGAAATAATATAGAAAATCTTAAATAATATATTAGTAAGAATAATTATAGAAAATCTCAGAATATTAGTAATATTCTGAGATTTTCTATAATTATTTAATTTTTATAATTTTCTATAAAAATTATAATTTTCAACAAAGTACTTATAATATAAACATTTAGGCCAATTTGTTACATTATAAATTATTCTTTCCTTATACAAATATTACTATAATTAGGCCAATTATAATTTGTAAGTAATATTTTATTATATTATAATACAAAAATACTACTAACAAATTGGCGCCGCCAATTTGTTAGTAGTATTTTTGTGTGTTCGTTCGCAGGGAAGGACTGAATGTAATATCAAGTTCAAGTTTCTTATCTCTCACAATTTAGAAGTGTAGAAGAATGTTGTGTTTGTTTATAAACTAAATTAAACTAAACTAAATTAAACTAATTATCAATCGAGAATAAAATATATGAGGAAAACAATCCAAGAACTGGGGTTCTTCACTTGGTTTCAATGCACATTCAATATCTATGTGACATCTACGTTCTTACTCTGCTGAAAACAATTCTTCTAAGGTTATAATGTTCTCTTCCAAGATACAATATAATGTCTACAACTATACCCTAATTGTCACTTCCGTGATACAATCAAAGACAATCATAAACTATTAAGCTCCAAGAATTATAAGTCTCACAACTCTCCTATTAATCTTCCAATCAAATATTCGAGTTATGTCTGTTAAATCATGTACTAAAATTGCAACTCCTCTTCCAAGTTATTACAATCCCTAAAATCCAATCAAAGGTTCATGACTCCCCTAATTGTGTTAAGCCCTTAATAACAGATCAGCAAAGCAAGAAAATCACAGATAATTAAACACACATGAATACCAAGAATACTATCCAATCCTCAGATTAAAGATTTAGTTACACATAATTAAAGAAGAAAACAAAATAGTAATGCTAATGAATGAAAACATAATATTGAAGAAAGAATTGAAGATCGAAAGTACCTTGATACGATTAAAAGCTATGAATTGTTATGATTTACAATGATAAGATGTGTTTAAATAGGCTCTACAAATCTTGCCTAGCAAGAAATTGCCTTCTATTACAATTAGGATTTAAAGAAGGCACCCAAAACTGCCCAGAATACAATTAGAATTAGAAAAAGGGCAAAACAGTAAATTCCAAGCCTTCTTTAACAAGATCACGTGCGCGACTTTGTTCAGCACGTCCCTTGCACTTGTTTCCTATCCCAGGTTGTAGAAAATCTCTCAAGCTTCGCGTGGGCAGTAAGATCGCTGAAAACGGACTTCTAGAACTCCAGATATGGCCAAAACAGTATAAGCTGCGCAGCCTTCCCGGAAAATCCGAATTTTAATCAATTAAATCTCCAAAAACGACAAAAGCTTAGATATTCTTGCAAACCTGCACAACTACACAAAACACATCAAAACTACACAAACTTGAGTCCAAAACAATCAATTTAAGCCGAACGGAGGCATTCCAAGTGGATATAAAATCCACTTATCAAACCCCCAAACTTAAACCGATGCTTGTCCTCAAGCATAAACAATTATAACTACCTAATTAGTACCACTTCCGTAGGTGATCACGGTTGCATTTGGCATATGCAACAAGCCCTTTAAACCCCTAGGCAGCCCTAGTGGACGAGTAAGGTCTCGTGAGGGCCTATAGCGAATGTACCCACAAAATCCATTTAACCTAATGCAATGCAATGCATGAATGCAACTAAAATGAAAAATGCAAAGATCCCCTTGAAACTCACCAACACCAACTAACAAGCAAATATCTCAATGAATGTAACAAATCCAAGCAGAGCTCGACTAAGTTCCCGTATACTAACAAATACATGAACAGAAACGTGCGTGTGTGCAATGCTCATCAGAAATACTCCCAAAACTAGGTCAAAAATCATACATGCTTTCCGTCAAGACAATCACAGGTTTATAATCAGAATAGACTGTAGACACTTCATAACCTAGGAACACCTCCACCCTTATCCAAGGTAGACAGAAACTCATGCTTTATTACTACGACACATAATACTATATACAATACACATGCTTATTTAACCGTGCAATGAATGAGACCCCAAAAGGCTTATACAATAATACCCATGTAGCGAGTGTTAGGTCAGCAATCCCAAACCTCAAGGGCTTTAGGTTACTAGGACTAAGTCCCCTCAGACTTAATTACTCGAGTATTAAAGAGCTCATTCTGGTTAATTTTGCATATAAACAAATAACTTATTGACTCTTTTTTTTTCTCTTTTTTTTTTTTTTTTTCTCTGCAATCTGGAATGAGCCTTTCTCATTTCCAACCCTAGACTACTCATATAAATATGAGCCGGCTACTAGCCATTTGACGCCTAGCCATTATTAACAATTATGAACAACTAGCATGAAAATTCCTGGTTTCCCCCAAACTTAGACTTTAATGTTCCTACGCTATAAAGGGAATAACGAAAATTCTAAATATAAACAAGTGATTAAATCTCAAAACATCCCACAGGCATGACCCTAACCTAGCCCAAAAGCACCCCAATGAGACTGTGTAATAAATTTTGTTCCCGTAACATGCAAGTCAATTTCATAGAAACTATAAATCAGCCCTCTACTCATCATCATCACACCCAAATCAACATCCACCTATCAATCAGAATCAGCTCATCCTAAGGGATCATGAAATATGCATGCCATGACAATGCAACTAAATGAAAACTCACATGGTATACGAAAAGAAAAACAGAATGTCCTATATGAAACAAACATAGATAATACATACATAAATGCATAATTTACTACTACTAATATGCAAAGCATGAAATCCTACATGAACAAATAATACAACAACAACTACTAATCCCTCAAATCACCCCCAAACTTAAAATATTCAATGTCCGCATAGAATGGAAGTAATTACAAGGGATAGCAGAAAACATACCTGCAATGCGCCTTACACCACCTCATCCACGCTAGGAGCCATAAGAATCAATACCCAACTCACAAGAAGCTCCACCAATAATTACCAAGCAATATCACACCAAACATAGCCCAAATTCCAAGAATAATACAAAATCCCAATTTACAAGAACACAAATTCGTAATAAAAATAAGATTAGAGAAAAGATTTACCCAATACGAATCGAAGAGGTGAACTTGCAATTAATTCCTCTTTAGAATTGAATTTTTAGAGATATAAAGAAGTAGAAAAGGAATTGGATTTGTATGTATAGGTGGGTATATATATTTGGGGGAAAAATAATAATAATAAAAATAAAAATAAAAAATAAAAATAAATAAAAATAAATAAAATAAAATATGAAATAGAAGATGGATTGGGAATAATTTGGAATTAATATGGGGCTAGAATTAGGATTTTAGGTGGAGAAAATAATTAGAAAAGGGGTAGGAATTGATTTAGGAGAAGAATTGATTATTTAATATATGTTAAACATATAAATAGTACACAAACAACCTGGATGGACAGAAACTTTGATATTGGCGGCTGATTTTTTTTTTTTTTTTTTCTACAACACAACCGGGATGGCGCATGTTGCGCGGTCAGTTTCTGCGTGTTTCAGCGCTCCTGCGCGCGGGTTGGCGCATGATGCGCTGGCGCATCCTGATTTTTTTTTTTTAGAATACCTATACTACAACAAAGGACAATAATGCTTGGGTTGCCTCCCAAGAAGCGCTTTTTTAACGTCAATAGCTTGACTTAATCATACATAAAATCTTCAATGAGGACAAAAAGCACACAGATGCACATATCTACGAATTCCTAATATAAGCATATTGTGCAAATAAACCTTAGATCCATTGAAAGGTACGAAAACTTTCAAGAACCTATCATGCTCAAGAGACTTGGAAACAACAAAATAGCTAGAAAAGTCATCAGAATAATCATTATAAGTACGACTCATATACTCCTCCCAAATCGGATACTTATACTCTAAAGCAAAATTTTCAACTTTATCAATCTTAACTTCCTTCTCTTTTATAATTGGACAATTATCAATTTTAATAAAATTATAATTTCAGAATTATAATTTTACGAGATTAAAATTATAATTCTGCACGAGCAAAAAAATGTTTGTCCTAATTATAAAAAACTATAAGAAAACTAAAATGGAAAAAATTAAAAACTATAATACAAATTATAAACTATAATGTTTATAATATAATTATAGTTTTTATAAGTAACAATTTTCTTTGGTAATTAAAATAAAAAATACTAGATAAATAAATAAAATAAATAAATAAAATTTATTTTGGTAAGTAGGGTTTTGTATTATTATAGTAATATTTTATTATATTATAGCTTATAATATAATAAAATATTACTTATAATTTTTATAAGTAGAAAAATTATAGTTTATAATTTGTATTATAGTTTGTCCTAATTATAGTTTTCATATTAAAAAAATTAAAGTAAATAAATCTTTATAATTATGTCAGGAATTGAACCCCTTATAGGAAATCGAACACGCGATGAAATTAATGAAATTAAATTAAATAATAAATCTTGTATAATTATGTAGTTGGAAAGAATCGAACCCCGAGTTAAGTGATAACCGTCAAACCCCTTAATCGAACCCCTTATAGGAAATCGAACATGGGGTGAAATTAAATTAAATAATAAATCTTGTATAATTATGTAGTTGGAAGGGATCGAACCCTGAGTTAAGTGATAACCAAATTTGGTACTTTTGGTACTTTGGTACTATCGTGTACCACTAAAACAGCGCCAATTTGTTAGTAGTATTTTTGTGTGTTCGTTCGCAGGGAAGGACTGAATGTAATATCAAGTTCAAGTTTCTTATCTCTCACAATTTAGAAGTGTAGAAGAATGTTGTGTTTGTTTATAAACTAAATTAAACTAATTATCAATCGAGAATAAAATATATGATGAAAACAATCCAAGAACTGGGGTTCTTCACTTGGTTTCAATGCACATTCAATATCTATGTGACATCTACGTTCTTACTCTGCTGAAAACAATTCTTCTAAGGTTATAATGTTCTCTTCCAAGATACAATATAATGTCTACAACTATAACCTAATTGTCACTTCCGTGATACAATCAAAGACAATCATAAACTATTAAGCTCCAAGAATTATAAGTCTCACAACTCTCCTATTAATCTTCCAATCAAATATTCGAGTTATGTCTGTTAAATCATGTACTAAAATTGCAACTCCTCTTCCAAGTTATTACAATCCCTAAAATCCAATCAAAGGTTCATGACTCCCCTAATTGTGTTAAGCCCTCAATAACAGATCAGCAAAGCAAGAAAATCACAGATAATTAAACACACATGAATACCAAGGAATACTACCCAATCCTCAGATTAAAGATTTAGTTACACATAATTAAAGAAGAAAACAAAATAGTAATGCTAATGAATGAAAACATAATATTGAAGAAAGAATTGAAGATCGAAAGTACCTTGATACGATTAAAAGCTATGAATTGTTATGATTTACAATGATAAGATGTGTTTAAATAGGCTCTACAAATCTTGCCTAGCAAGAAATTGCCTTCTATTACAATTAGGATTTAAAGAAGGCACCCAAAACTGCCCAGAATACAATTAGAATTAGAAAAAGGGCAAAACAGTAAATTCCAAGCCTTCTTTAACAAGATCACGTGCGCGACTTTGTTCAGCACGTCCCTTGCACTTGTTTCCTATCCCAGGTTGTAGAAAATCTCTCAAGCTTCGCGTGGGCAGTAAGATCGCTGAAAACGGACTTCTAGAACTCCAGATATGGCCAAAACAGTATAAGCTGCGCAGCCTTCCCGGAAAATCCGAATTTTAATCAATTAAATCTCCAAAAACGACAAAAGCTTAGATATTCTTGCAAACCTGCACAACTACACAAAACACATCAAAACTACACAAACTTGAGTCCAAAACAATCAATTTAAGCCGAACGGAGGCATTCCAAGTGGATATAAAATCCACTTATCAAACCCCCAAACTTAAACCGATGCTTGTCCTCAAGCATAAACAATTATAACTACCTAATTAGTACCACTTCCGTAGGTGATCACGGTTGCATTTGGCATATGCAACAAGCCCTTTAAACCCCTAGGCAGCC
Source organism: Kitagawia praeruptora (assembly GCA_037693485.1). Taxonomy (NCBI): domain Eukaryota; kingdom Viridiplantae; phylum Streptophyta; class Magnoliopsida; order Apiales; family Apiaceae; genus Kitagawia; species Kitagawia praeruptora. The sequence continues at coordinate 55,199,673 of CM075350.1, read as the reverse complement.
CTAGTGGACGAGTAAGGTCTCGTGAGGGCCTATAGCGAATGTACCCACAAAATCCATTTAACCTAATGCAATGCAATGCATGAATGCAACTAAAATGAAAAATGCAAAGATCCCCTTGAAACTTACCAACACCAACTAACAAGCAAATATCTCAATGAATGTAACAAATCCAAGCAGAGCTCGACTAAGTTCCCGTATACTAACAAATACATGAACAGAAACGTGCGTGTGTGCAATGCTCATCAGAAATACTCCCAAAACTAGGTCAAAAATCATACATGCTTTCCGTCAAGACAATCACAGGTTTATAATCAGAATAGACTGTAGACACTTCATAACCTAGGAACACCTCCACCCTTATCCAAGGTAGACAGAAACTCATGCTTTATTACTACGACACATAATACTATATACAATACACATGCTTATTTAACCGTGCAATGAATGAGACCCCAAAAGGCTTATACAATAATGCCCATGTAGCGAGTGTTAGGTCAGCAATCCCAAACCTCAAGGGCTTTAGGTTACTAGGACTAAGTCCCCTCAGAGTTAATTACTCGAGTATTAAAGAGCTCATTCTGGTTAATTTTGCATATAAACAAATAACTTATTGACTCTTTTTTTTTTCTCTTTTTTTCTTTTTTTTTTCTCTGCAATCTGGAATGAGCCTTTCTCATTTCCAACCCTAGACTACTCATATAAATATGAGCCGGCTACTAGCCATTTGACGCCTAGCCATTATTAACAATTATGAACAACTAGCATGAAAATTCCTGGTTTCCCCCAAACTTAGACTTTAATGTTCCTACGCTATAAAGGGAATAATGAAAATTCTAAATATAAACAAGTGATTAAATCTCAAAACATCCCACAGGCATGACCCTAACCTAGCCCAAAAGCACCCCAATGAGACTGTGTAATAAATTTTGTTCCCGTAACATGCAAGTCAATTTCATAGAAACTATAAATCAGCCCTCTACTCATCATCATCACACCCAAATCAACATCCACCTATCAATCAGAATCAGCTCATCCTAAGGGATCATGAAATATGCATGCCATGACAATGCAACTAAATGAAAACTCACATGGTATACGAAAAGAAAAACAGAATGTCCTATATGAAACAAACGTAGATAACACATACATAAATGCATAATTTACTACTACTAATATGCAAAGCATGAAATCCTACATGAACAAATAATACAACAACAACTACTAATCCCTCAAATCACCCCCAAACTTAAAATATTCAATGTCCGCATAGAATGGAAGTAATTACAAGGGATAGCAGAAAACATACCTGCAATGCGCCTTACACCACCTCATCCACGCTAGGAGCCATAAGAATCAATACCCAACTCACAAGAAGCTCCACCAATAATTACCAAGCAATATCACACCAAACATAGCCCAAATTCCAAGAATAATACAAAATCCCAATTTACAAGAACACAAATTCGTAATAAAAATAAGATTAGAGAAAAGATTTACCCAATACGAATCGAAGAGGTGAACTTGCAATTAATTCCTCTTTAGAATTGAATTTTTAGAGATATAAAGAAGTAGAAAAGGAATTGGATTTGTATGTATAGGTGGGTATATATATTTGGGGGAAAAATAATAATAATAAAAATAAAAATAAAAAATAAAAATAAATAAAAATAAATAAAATAAAATATGAAATAGAAGATGGATTGGGAATAATTTGGAATTAATATGGGGCTAGAATTAGAATTTTAGGTGGAGAAAATAATTAGAAAAGGGGTAGGAATTGATTTAGGAGAAGAATTGATTATTTAATATATGTTAAACATATAAATAGTACACAAACAACCTGGATGGACAGAAACTTTGATATTGGCGGCTGATTTTTTTTTTTTTTTTTTCTACAACACAACCGGGATGGCGCATGTTGCGCGGTCAGTTTCTGCGTGTTTCAGCGCTCCTGCGCGCGGGCTGGCGCATGATGCGCTGGCGCATCCTGATTTTTTTTTTTTTTTAGAATACCTATACTACAACAAAGGACAATAATGCTTGGGTTGCCTCCCAAGAAGCGCTTTTTTAACGTCAATAGCTTGACTTAATCATACATAAAATCTTCAATGAGGACAAAAAGCACACAGATGCACATATCTACCAATTCCTAATATAAGCATATTGTGCAAATAAACCTTAGATCCATTGAAAGGTACGAAAACTTTCAAGAACCTATCATGCTCAAGAGACTTGGAAACAACAAAATAGCTATAAAAGTCATCAGAATAATCATTATAAGTACGACTCATATACTCCTCCCAAATCGGATACTTATACTCTAAAGCAAAATTTTCAACTTCATCAATCTTAACTTCCTTCTCTTTTATAATTGGACACTCATCAATTTTAATCTCGTAAAATTATAATTTCAGAATTATAATTTTACGAGATTAAAATTATAATTCTGCACGAGCAAAAAAATGTTTGTCCTAATTATAAAAAACTATAAGAAAACTAAAATGGAAAAAATTAAAAACTATAATACAAATTATAAACTATAATGTTTATAATATAATTATAGTTTTTATAAGTAACAATTTTCTTTGGTAATTAAAATAAAAAATACTAGATAAATAAATAAAATAAATAAATAAAATTTATTTTGGTAAGTAGGGTTTTGTATTATTATAGTAATATTTTATTATATTATAGCTTATAATATAATAAAATATTACTTATAATTTTTAGAAGTAGAAAAATTATAGTTTATAATTTGTATTATAGTTTGTCCTAATTATAGTTTTCATATTAAAAAAATTAAAGTAAATAAATCTTTATAATTATGTCAGGAATTGAACCCCTTATAGGAAATCGAACACGCGATGAAATTAATGAAATTAAATTAAATAATAAATCTTGTATAATTATGTAGTTGGAAAGAATCGAACCCCGAGTTAAGTGATAACCGTCAAACCCCTTAATCGAACCCCTTATAGGAAATCGAACATGGGGTGAAATTAAATTAAATAATAAATCTTGTATAATTATGTAGTTGGAAGGGATCGAACCCTGAGTTAAGTGATAACCAAATTTGGTACTTTTGGTACTTTGGTACTATCGTGTACCACTAAAACAGCGCCAATTTGTTAGTAGTATTTTTGTGTGTTCGTCGCAGGGAAGGACTGAATGTAATATCAAGTTCAAGTTTCTTATCTCTCACAATTTAGAAGTGTAGAAGAATGTTGTGTTTGTTTATAAACTAAATTAAACTAAACTAAATTAAACTAATTATCAATCGAGAATAAAATATATGATGAAAACAATCCAAGAACTGGGGTTCTTCACTTGGTTTCAATGCACATTCAATATCTATGTGACATCTACGTTCTTACTCTGCTGAAAACAATTCTTCTAAGGTTATAATGTTCTCTTCCAAGATACAATATAATGTCTACAACTATACCCTAATTGTCACTTCCGTGATACAATCAAAGACAATCATAAACTATTAAGCTCCAAGAATTATAAGTCTCACAACTCTCCTATTAATCTTCCAATCAAATATTCGAGTTATGTCTGTTAAATCATGTACTAAAATTGCAACTCCTTTTCCAAGTTATTACAATCCGTAAAATCCAATCAAAGGTTCATGACTTCCCTAATTGTGTTAAGCCCTCAATAACAGATCAGCAAAGCAAGAAAATCACAGATAATTAAACACACATGAATACCAAGGAATACTACCCAATCCTCAGATTAAAGATTTAGTTACACATAATTAAAGAAGAAAACAAAATAGTAATGCTAATGAATGAAAACATAATATTGAAGAAAGAATTGAATATCGAAAGTACCTTGATACGATTAAAAGCTATGAATTGTTAGCTATGAATTGTTATGATTTACAATGATAGGATGTGTTTAAATAGGCTCTACAAATCTTGCCTAGCAAGAAATTGCCTTCTATTACAATTAGGATTTAAAGAAGGTACCCAAAACTGCCCAGAATACAATTAGAATTAGAAAAAGGGCAAAACAGTAAATTCCAAGCCTTCTTTAACAAGATCACGTGCGCGACTTTGTTCAGCACGTCCCTTGCACTTGTTTCCTATCCCAGGTTGTAGAAAATCTCTCAAGCTTCGCGTGGGCAGTAAGATCGCTGAAAACGGACTTCTAGAACTCCAGATATGGCCAAAACAGTATAAGCTGCGCAGCCTTCCCGGAAAATCCGAATTTTAATCAATTAAATCTCCAAAAACGACAAAAGCTTAGATATTCTTGCAAACCTGCACAACTACACAAAACACATCAAAACTACACAAACTTGAGTCCAAAACAATCAATTTAAGCCGAACGGAGGCATTCCAAGTGGATATAAAATCCACTTATCATTCTACACAAATATCCCAGCTGTGTTTTGAGCTCTAATTAATTGTATCGGACTCGTATCAATTAACGAATAAATACGTAACATATTTCGTTAATTAAATACCCGATTAATACGAAAATTCCCAATAAATAATTCTAAAATTATGGAGCATTTAGGAATATCATAAAATGAAATTCTGGAAGTTTTGGTCAACTATGGTCAACGTTGACTTAGTCAACTGTGGTCAAACGTGGACCCACTGCCTCGATTTTCGTGCCCGGACCAAAATTCTCAGAAAATTACGAAAATTTTACCATGCATTGAAAATAACATTTAAGTGATCCATCTCAAGTTTCAAGTCATTCTAGCAAGTGAAAGTATTTTATTTGGATTTAATACGATTAAATCAGGTTTCTGTTCCGAATAAGATACGATTGGTCTTTCCGTGAATTAGATAGATCTTTTGACCAATGTTATGACAATAATGAGTATTAATATTCTACCACTGAATATTAATATTCTTGAGGATAAAAGTATTTTGAGTGTGAAGGCGGAATATTTTTGAATAAAAACTGATTGTTTTTAAATATAGCACGAGTTCTCTAAAGAATATTAATCCTCAAATATTCTTTATTCGAGCCTGTCGCCTTATCAATTTTGCAACGGAGATAAAAAAAATATCAAATACTAATTTTTCTTTTTCGATCTTATTGCCTTGGTGTAGAGATATATTCCATAAAAATGTAATTTAATTTTTCGCAATAATGGAATATCTCGTATAATTAAAAATAGATATTGCTAGAATTCGACTTTTGACTTTTGACGGAATCAATTAAATTAATGACCTAGTGGAGAGGATAACTAAGTGTAATTAAATTTTATGTTAAATCGTACAAATACCAAAATAAATAATATATCGAAGATATCCTTGTAGATTCCATGTGCAAAACCATGTTTTAATGGTATACAATAGTATCAAAGTACCAAAATAGTACCAAAGTACCAAATTTGGTTATCACTTAACTCAGGGTTCGATTCCTTCCAACTACATAATTATACAAGATTTATTTAATTATTTAATTTTTTTAATTTCACCCCATGTTTGATTGCCTATAACCACATAATTAAATAGCGTTTATTTGTTATATACTTTTATTATTCAATTCTCTACAAGTTTATATTTAAATAGAACTACTTAATTATATTTATTTATTTATCTTTTTTAATTTTTTTAATTTTACCCGTATTCAATTCCCTATAACTACATAATTTAACAATGTTTATTTATTATATGTTTTTATAGTTCAATTGTTTACAAATACATATTTAAATAATATTCATTAATTATATTTATTATCGATAATTTACATGTGTTCGCCAGCCCGTGCTTCGCACGGGTTACCGGCTAGTAAACTTATATACATTGACATATTGTATGAGTTAAAATATGTTTAAATTGGTAAAAATTATTCAGATATTAAATATGATGAGATTTGAATTGTAATTTTTTTATTATATATTTATTGATGTCCGAAATGTCACATGTCTGACTTGAGTCGCGGTTTGTTATTTTTATGTGGTGCCTTTGTTTTACATTCTCTTGGTTTATTTAATGTTCATGACGTCAGAATGTGTGGTATGTTGCATATACTCTCGTCTAATGCCATTTCTATGGTGTGGTGTACAATGTTCATACTCATCTTCTCTTATTCTTGCTTATTCGATTTATTTATTATGGCTGTGCTGTGCTTTACAGGGAAGATTTTCTGCATAAATCAGATTTCACAACTATGTTCCAATCATGAATCGCTGGAAATCTGGAATCTGCTGAGCATATTCAAAACATTCTTATTTTCCTTCATCAATCAGAAAGACTTTCGGAGCATGTGGATTTATTTGTGGAAAATAAAACTCACTTTTCAGCATAATTTAAATTTAATATTTTTAACTCTAAATATACTAATAAAAACTTGTCGGATCTGCCTCATGTTAATTCTTGGAACATTGATGTTCTCATCGAATCCATAAAGCAATTAGCAAGTTCAAGTGTTTCATAAGTATTTCTCACAAGCAAGTGCAAGTGTTTAGTTTTCACAAGTGTAAGTGTTGACGGAGGAATTTGATAACAACAAAGTTTTGAGGTTTGTCGCCGGAATCAAGATCTATGATGGTGGCCCTTCGTCGGAAAAGTCGTCGGAGTGTGGTGGCTGTGATGAATTGGGGGCTGAGATTAAGAGGGTTAGTGGCGGCTATTCAGAGCTCTCGACTTCCAACCCCTCAATCGGCCTACGTACCCTTGTATTTATAGGGATCAAGCCAGACGTAGTTCTTGGAGAGCAAGAAACCCAAATGGGCTTGGATAACGGACCAGCTTCCGGAATGTTCTACTATGAGGCCTAACCACAAAGGCCCAAGGCTCATCCAGGATCTCAAGACTTCACGGATAAGGAAACTTCCCCCGTCGAGGACTAGTCCTATCCGCTACCAGCTATTTCTTGATTTCAAGGATGCAGGTATAACCGTGGTTTACCACAAGTGCAGAACGCATCCCTGTCCCCCGAATGATACTATTCATGAATAGTAACGAAAATTACTATTCATCCGGAGCCCACGTGAATAGTACTGTTCAAATAGTGGCTGGTGGGGCCCACGTCCAAAATATTTTCAACAGACACGTTTTTGTGGTTGTTGGAATAGTGTTACTATGCAGGTGGGGCCCACGGGGGTTGTTGAAATAGTGCAGCATAGTGACTTTCTAAAACTATAAATAGGCCTGTTGTATTTCATTTCAAAACACACCTCAACACACAACTTTCTATTCTCTCTCTTATATCATCTCTGTGTAAGCTGCTAGACAGTCAATCTAATAGGAAAGCCGGCTTAGCCCGCTTTCAGGAAGTGTCGGGTAGAAGGTCCTCGTGCCTAAACTATCCTAGGAGTGTTTGATTTTGTAGCTGATCCATAGGATTAGATTGTGTAGCAAACCTCCAGGTTTTATCTATTTAAAGATATTTCCCACACAATTGTGTTATTTCGATTTAGTATTTTTGATTTCATATCCACATCAAAAATCGAAATATTTTTAAATAACGTATTCAACCCCCCTTCTACGTTATTCCGGACCTAACGAATGTGTGCCTGTTATGTATTTGTATTAGCCTATGTACATGTCTGTAGTCTTAATTTTTTGAGTCCAATCTAGAAATTGAGGGGAGAGTTATTGCTCCATCTATACTCTTTATTAATGTGCAAAACCATGTTTTAATGGTACACAATAGTACCAAAGTACCAAATTTGGTTATTATTTAACCCAGGATTCGATTCCTTCCAACTACATAATTATATAAGATTTATTTAATTAAATAGTCACATAACCACATAATTAAATAAAGTTTATTTGTTATATTTAAATAGAACTACTTAAATTATCAATTATGTAATTATAAAGAATCGAATCTATACTCTTTATTAATGTGCAAAACCATGTTTTAATGATACACAATAGTACCAAAGTACCAAATTTGGTTATCACTTAACCCAGGGTTCGATCCCTTCTAACTACATAATTATACAAGATTTATTTAATTAAATAGTCACATAACCACATAATTAAATAAAGTTTATTTGTTATATTTAAATAGAACTACTTAAATTATCAATTATGTAGTTATAAAGAATCGAATCCGAGATAAAGTTAAAAAAAAAATTTAATGGTACACAATAGTACCAAAGTACCAAAATACCAAATTTGGTTATCACTTAACCCAGGGTTTGATTCCTTACAACTACATAATTATACAAAATTTATTTAATTAAATAGTCACATAACCACATAATTAAATAAAGTTTATTTGTTATATTTAAATAGAACTACTTAAATTATCAATTATGTAGTTATAAAGAATCGAATCCGAGATAAAGTTAAAAAAAAATTTAATGGTACACAATAGTACCAAAGTACCAAAGTACCAAATTTGGTTATCACTTAACCCAGGGTTTGATTCCTTACAACTACATAATTATACAAAATTTATTTAATTAAATAGTCACATAACCACATAATTAAATAAAGTTTATTTGTTATATTTAAATAGAACTACTTAAATTATCAATTATGTAGTTATAAAGAATCGAATCCGAGATAAAGTTAAAAAAAATTAAAGTAAATAAATCTTTATAATTATGTCAGGAATTGAACCTTCTACGGCTTACCAAAGCGATTTTGTTTGTTGCAATACTAAAGAGTTGGATTAGGACTGGAAATTTTGAATTTTTATAATGATTCAAGGGTTTCATTTGTAATAAGTTATCTTCTAAGCATGCAATTTTTTCTCTTGATTTTGTGTACAGATTCCATGTGCAAAACCATGTTTTAATGGTATACAATAGTATCAAAGTACCAAAATAGTACCAAAGTACCAAATTTGGTTATCACTTAACTCAGGGTTCGATTTCTTCCAACTACATAATTATACAAGATTTATTTAATTATTTAATTTTTTTAATTTCACCCCATGTTTGATTGCCTATAACCACATAATTAAATAGCGTTTATTTGTTATATACTTTTATTATTCAATTCTCTACAAGTTTATATTTAAATAGAACTACTTAATTATATTTATTTATTTATCTATTTTAATTTTTTTAATTTTACCCGTATTCAATTCCCTATAACTACATAATTTAATAATGTTTATTTATTATATGTTTTTATAGTTCAATTGTTTACAAATACATATTTAAATAATATTCATTAATTATATTTATTATCGATAATTTACATGTGTCCGCCAGCCCGTGCTTCGCACGGGTTACCGGCTAGTAAACTTATATACAATGACATATTGTATGAGTTAAAATATGTTTAAATTGGTAAAAATTATTCAGATATTAAATATGATGAGATTTGAATTGTAATTTTTTTATTATATATTTATTAGATTTTTAGTATAATTTTAAATGTTCTTATATAAAATTTTAATTTTATATATCGTTCATCGAACATTTGACCTATGTAAAATGCTGAGTACAATTTTAATTACCTTGTAATCTAACCTAGTTAAAATGCTACAATTTGTTTTATTGATTATCACTGTTTGCATTGATGTCCGAAATGTCACATGTCTGACTTGAGTCGCGGTTTGTTATTTTTATGTGGTGCCTTTGTTTTACATTCTCTTGGTTTATTTAATGTTCATGACGTCAGAATGTGTGGTATGTTGCATATACTCTCGTCTAATGCCATTTCTATGGTGTGGTGTACAATGTTCATACTCATCTTCTCTTATTCTTGCTTATTCGATTTATTTATTATGGCTGTGCTGTGCTTTACAGGGAAGATTTTCTGCATAAATCAGATTTCACAACTATGTTCCAATCATGAATCGCTGGAAATCTGGAATCTGCTGAGCATATTCAAAACATTCTTATTTTCCTTCATCAATCAGAAAGACTTTCGGAGCATGTGGATTTATTTGTGGAAAATAAAACTCACTTTTCAGCATAATTTAAATTTAATATTTTTAACTCTAAATATACTAATAAAAGCTTGTCGGATCTGCCTCATGTTAATTCTTGGAACATTGATGTTCTCATCGAATCCATAAAGCAATTAGCAAGTTCAAGTGTTTCATAAGTATTTCTCACAAGCAAGTGCAAGTGTTTAGATTTCATAAGTGTAAGTGTTGACGGAGGAATTTGGTAACAACAAAGTTTTGAGGTCTGTCGTCGGAATCAAGATCTATGATGGTGGCTCTTCGCCGGAAAAATCGTCGGAGTGTGGTGGCTGTGATGAATTGGGGGCTGAGATTGAGAGGGTTAGTGGCGGCTATTCAGAGCTCTCGACTTCCAACCCCTCAATCGGCCTACGTACCCTTGTATTTATAGGGATCAAGCCAGACGTAGTTCTTGGAGAGCAAGAAACCCAAATGGGCTTGGATAACGGACCAGCTTCCGGAATGTTCTACTATGAGGCCTAACCACAAAGGCCCAAGGCTCATCCAGGATCTCAAGACTTCACGGATAAGGAAACTTCCCCCGTCGAGGACTAGTCCTATCCGCTACCAGCTATTTCTTGATTTCAAGGATGCAGGTATAGCCGTGATTTACCACAAGTGCAGAACGCATCCCTGTCCCCCGAATGAGAAGCACCCACCAGATAACAGGACAGGTGATCCAGAGCTTTTGGGTGCAAAGTGCAGGATTACTCCAAAGTTCCCCAATGAGAGCGCGTCCATTGGCCACAGGAACAGAGCTCCCAAAGCACACACCAAAAAGTCTGTTGGATATTTTAGTGTAATTGGATTGGCTAGTTGATCAATGTAATCGTAATGCTACATCGAACAAGTCAGGAGAATGCGGAGTGCATGCTTTGTTCGAGTTCGTTATGATTTCAGAATTATTGCTTATGGGACATGTCTATTGGCATCAGATGAGGTGTGTCTATTGGAAAAGACACACCTTGAGGTGTGTCTATTGGCATTGGACATGACTGTTGGAAATGAGATGTGTCTATTGGAAAAGACACATCTTGAGGTGTTTCTATTGGCAAAAGACACATCTGTTGACATCTATAAATAGGTGTGACATTGATCATTTTATACATAGGTTCATTTTGAAATACACAGCAAAATTCATTCTCTCTTCTTGCAGATTTTCTGATTTTATCCGATTGAATTATTTGGGTGAACCACAAATAACTTCAATCTGAAAGTGATCACACGACTTCAGAAAAATCCAAGTTATCACCCAATTCCCCAACAAAGATTGAAGTTAACTATTTTATGAAGATGGCAAACTCAGAATCTGCAAGAGACATGACAAGCAAGTTTGCAAAGTTGGACAAGTTTGAGGGTCAAGATTTTAGAAGATGGCAAAAGAAGATGCATTTTCTATTGACAACGCTGAAGGTTGTATATGTTCTGAGTACCCCCATTCCAGAAGTGGTTGAGGATGAAACCGCTGAACAAACAAGGAGGCATTGCAAATGGGAAAACGCTGATTACATCTGCCGCGGTCACATCTTAAACGGTATGTCTGATTCCCTTTTCAATGTATATCAAAATGTTGAGTCAGCAAAAGAATTGTGGGATTCTCTTGAATCCAAATACATGGCAGAAGATGCTTCTAGTAAGAAGTTTCTGCTCAGTAATTTTATGAATTACAAAATGGTCGATTCTAGACCTGTGATGGAACAATACAATGAATTGTTGAGAATTCTGGGACAGTTTGCCCAACACAATCTGAAGATGGATGAATCTATCTCAGTTTCTGGTGTTATAGACAAACTACCACCATCATGGAAGGATTTTAAACACTCCTTGAAACATAACAAAGAGGATATGACTCTGGTTCAACTTGGAAGTCACTTCAGAATTGAAGAGGCTTTGAGGACTCAAGAAATTGAGAATAATCCTAAGGGCAAGAACCAAGTCAATAACTCTTCTGTGAATATGGTTGAAGATGGTGGATCTTCAAAGAATTCTAAGTATGGCAAGGGTGATAAACGAAAGTTTAAAGGAAACAACAACAATTCTTCCAACAAAAAGCCTAAGATGGCATGTTGGAAGTGTGGCAAACCTGGACATTTCAAGAAGGATTGTCGGGTTGGTAAAGGCAAGCAAGAAAAGCAAAATGCTGGTCCAAGTGGATCCAAGGATCCAGAAATGCAACAAGGTCAGACTTTAATGCAAAATTGTAATTCTAGTCAGAATTATGTGTCACTAATATCTGAGGCATTTTATGTGCAGGATGACAATGTTGCTTGGTGGATTGATTCAGGAGCAACGAGTCATGTATGCAAAGATCTTCGTTGGTTCATAGACTTTCAACCAATCGAAGATGGATCTATCTTAAAGATGGGAAATGTTGCAACTGAACCGATCAAAGGACTAGGAAATGTCAAGATAGTTTTTACTTCTGGCAAATGTATATTATTAAATAAAGTGTTGTATGTTCCTGGGATTCGTAAGAATCTCTTGTCTGGTGTTGTATTGAACAATTGTGGATATAAACAAGTTTATGAAAGTGACAAATATATATTGTCAAAACATGGCTCTTTTGTTGGCTTTGGCTATTTGTGTAATGGCATGTTTATGTTGAATGTTAATACTCCATTTATTGATGAATCTGCTTGCATGGCTTCTACTAGTACTAGCAATAATTTGAACAAACCAGAATTATGGCATGCTAGACTAGGACATGTACATTACAAAAGAATAAAGGATATGTCTAAAATGAGTCTCATACCTGCTATTGATTTAGACAATGAAAAATGCAAAACATGCATGTTGACAAAGATAACAAGAAAGCCCTTTAAGGAGGTTAATAGGGTGTCTGAATTTTTAGAATTAATACATAGTGATTTGTGTGATTTCCATTCTACACCATCATTAGGAAATAAAAAGTATGTAGTTACTTTTATTGATGATGCTACTAGATATTGCTATGTATATTTATTGCATGCTAAGGATGAAGCTCTTGACTTCTTTAAAATTTTTAAAGAAGAAGTAGAGCTACATCAGAGTACCATGATTAAAAATCTACGTACTGATAGAGGAGGTGAGTATTATGATCCGGTTTATTTTCAATCTACTGGTATAATACATCAAACCACGGCTCCTTATACACCACAGCAAAATGGTGTGGCAGAGCGAAAGAATAGGACTTTGAAAGAAATGGTTAATTCCTTGTTATCCTACTCGGGTTTGAGTGAGGGATTTTGGGGTGAGGCTATGTTGACAGCCTGTTACATTTTGAATCGAATTCCTAGTAAGAGGAATAAGATTACCCCTTATGAACTTTGGTATAAAGAGTCACCAAAATTGAGTTTTCTGAGAGTTTGGGGATGTAGAGCAGTTGTAAGACTCACTGTTCGCACTTATTCACGCAAGAGAACGTGGTCAACAAGTAATACAGAGTAAATAAGATTCGTTCCCACAGAGACTCAAATTGTTCGTTATGTTCACTTATGCACCAGCTAATGATTTTCACTCACTGCTAAGACAATCACAATTTTGGTTTGATTTAACTAATGATTAATACCAACTAAGCCAATTACGAGAAAATAACTTAACTTTAACCTTATAATAAATAAACATGGGATTTCAACTTCAATTACTACTTCATCTAGAATCTTATGCCCTTTAGCCTAGCATGTGACCGAGTTGATTACTGATTAGATGCACTAAACTGATACATACCAACTTTCGTTGTGCATATACCATCCTACTGATCATCCACAATTGATAGAAGTCAAATAGTCACCAAATATGTGTAGTCCCTATATGTCTATAGCAATTGAACACATACCGGTTGAAAATCAAGCACCCATTAAACCACATAGTCGATGCAAGACGGTTAGAATCACATCACAAATTAATACATGTTCTTCACATGCAAAAACCTATGCTAGCATGAATTGTTCTAAACCCTAGATCCACTTTCGCATTCACTAGGATTAAACAAGCAATTACAAGTGTTCGCGACGCACTTATAACGAATAAGCATAAACATACTAGGTAATCAATACATACAATCACACACCAAGGCATAAAAACACTCAATAACTAGAATCCATAGCAAAATCCATTAAAACCCCATGATAACGAATTAGCCCATAATTGACCTAATTGTCATCATGGGTTCTATGGAAAACATAATTCTAAAATCAACAAGTACAAATAAAGAAGAAGAATAAAGTTTAGAATTGAACTCCCACAATAGAAGAATACAAAGGTATCAAGAATAATCCTTGCTTGTCACTAGCTTGGAAGAATTCCTTCTCTCTTCTCTCTTCTCTGTATAAAACTAGGTTATAATATGAACGTATGTATCTGTTTTATTACAAGGGTAGAACGTTTATACATAAAAAACGTTTCTCCCTCTTGCCTAATAAAAATATTTAATATTCTATTACAATTAGAATTTAATTAAGGTGCTAAAACCTGCCCGGAATATAATTAGAACTCGAAAAGGGCAAAACAGGAATTTCCCAGCCATGCTTCACAAAGTCTGCCTGCGCGAATTAACTCAGTACTTTACTTGCACGTGATTCCTATCCCAGGTTGTAGAAAATCTCTCAAGCTTCGCGTGGGCAGTAAGATCGCTAAAAACGGACTTACAGAACTCCAGATATGGCCAAAACAGTATAAGCTGCGCAGCCTTCCCAGAAAATCCGAATTTTAATCATTTAATTCCCAAAAAATTGTAGAAGCATCCACCTTAATCAACATTCTCGTAAACCTGCACAACTAAGCAAAACACATCAAAACTACAAGAAACTTGAGTCCAAGACAATCAATTTAAGCCGATTTAGAATGTTCCAAGTGGATATAAATCCACTTATCACACCCCCAAACTTAAACCGATGCTTGTCCTCAAGCATTAACAATTACAACTAACTAACTAGTACCACTTCCGTAGGTGATCACGGTTGCATTTGGCATATGCAACAAGCCCTTTAAACCCCTAGGCAGCCCTAGTGGACGAGTAAGGTCTCGTGAGGGCCTATAGCGAATGTACCCACAAAATCCATTTAACCTAATGCAATGCAATGCATGAATGCAACTATTATGAAAAAATGCAAGATCCCCTTCAAACTCACCAAAACCAACTAACAAGCAAATATCTCAAAGAATGTAACAAATCCAAGCAGAGCTCGACTAAATCCCCGTATACTAACAAATACATGAACAGAAACGTGCGTGTGTGCAATGCTCATCAGAAATACCCCCAGAACTAGGTCAAAAATCATACATGCTTTCCGTCAAGACAATCACCGGTTTATAACTAGAATAGACTGTAGACACTCCATAGCCTAGGAACACCTCCACCCTCATCCAAGGTAGACAGAAACTCATGCTTTATTACTATACTACGACACTACATATACAATACGCATGCTTATTTAACCGTGCAATGAATGAGACCCCAAAAGGCTTATACAATAATACCCATGTAGCGAGTGTTAGGTCAGCAGGATCCCAGACTATAAAGCCTTAGGTCACTAGGACTAAGTCCCCTCAGACTTAATTACTCGAGTATTAAAGAGCTCACTCTGGTTAATTATGCATTAACAAACAATACTAGACTCTTTTTTTTTCCTTTTTTTTTCTTTTTTTTTTCTTTTTTTTTTGTTTTTTTTTTTTTTAAGGTTTTAATCTGGAATGAGCCTTTCTCATTTCCAACCCTAGACTACTCACATAAATATGAGCTGGCTACTAGCCATTTGACACCTAGCCATTATTAACAATTATAAACAACTAGCATGAAAATTCCTGGTTTTCCCCCAAACTTAGACTTTAATGTTCCTACGCTATAAAGGGAATAACGAAAATTCTAAATATAAACAAGTGATTAAATCTCAAAACATCCCACAGGCATGACCCTAACCTAGCCCCAAAAGCACCCCAATGAGACTGTGTAATAAATTTTGTTCCCGTAACATGCAAGTCAATTTCATAGAAACTATAAATCAGCCCTCTACTCATCATCATCACACCCAAATCAACATCCCCCTATCAATCAGAATCAGCTCGTCCTAAGGGATCATGAAATATGCATGCCATGAAAATGCAACTAAATGAAAACTCACATGGTATACGAAAATAAAACAAAATGTCCTATATGAAACAAACGTAGATAATACGAACATAACAATCATGCATGAACTATCACTACTATGCAAACATGATATCCTATATGAACACAAAATACAACAATATATATACAACTACTAATCCCTCAAACCACCCCCAAACTTAACATATTCAATGCCCTCATTGAATGGAAGTAAATACAAGGGATAGCAGAAAACATACCTGAATATCGAAGCAGTCACCCTCCTCGGATGAATCTGGTGGAGGATATTGCGCACAAGCTCCATAGACTGGTCACCTTGCCTGAATACTACAAAACCCACAATTGACAAGAACACAAATTCGTAATAAAAATATGATTAGGGAAAAAGATTTACCCCCATACGAATCAAAGAGGTGAACTTGCAATTAATTCCTCTTTAGAATTGAATATTTAGAGATATAAATAAAATAGAAGAGGAATTGGATTTGTATGTATAGGTGTGTCTATAAAATAATAATAATAATAATAAAAAGAAATAAAAAATAAAAAATAAAAAATAATACTAAATATAATAATAATAATAATAATAATAATAATAATAATAATAATAATAATAATAATAATAATACATAATAATAATAATAATACATAGTAAATAACAATAATAATAATAATAATAATAATAATAAATATGAAATAGAATAGAAAAAGGTTTAGAATTTTTGGAGAAAAGATGGAAGGTTTTGGAATTGAAAAAGGATTAGAATTAGGTTTAGAATGGGGGTATAAAAAGAATGGGGGTGGAAGAATTTATTTATTTATATACATAAACACACTCTCGCATAACTGTGAACAAAATCTGTTAGAATTTTTTTTCAAACCATTCTGTCCACGCGCCCAGTGCATGAGTGAAGGGCAAATTGCCCCCTTTCCAGTAACGTGACAGCAATCTGCGCCACTAGGAGGCAACCTGCTTCTATTGCAGATGCGCAGGCGCAACTTGCGCAACAGGCGCGCAAATTGCCCTGTAACGCAGGTTGCTCCTGCGTGACACACCCAAATTCGATTTTTTCATTTTTTTTTTTTTCACAGATTTTTTTTTTTTTTTTTTTTTTTTTTTTTTTCACACAACACTCAAAATTTTTTTTTCCCATCCTATACTAATGCTTGGGTTGCCTCCCAAGAAGCGCCTTTCTTTAACGTCTTTAGCTAGACTTGGCCACAATTTTCCTCTTGAAAAAATTCTGCACCGCATCTCTATAAGGCCATTTAATGATCTTTTCTGGAGCGACATCTTCAACAACAAGCTTTACCCGTATTCGCTCCTCACAAGATCTCTCAATAACATTCTCCCGCCTACCTGAAAAGTTAGCAGCAATAACAATAGCAAGCAAAGGATTTGAATTACAAGAAGCATACCCCAGGTGAACTAGCAATGTTTTGATCTCAAGTTCGGGAGCTCCTTCAATTGATGGCTTAAGGCGCACCTGAGAATTCCAGAGATCTTCCACTCCAAGCAACTTATGTGGAATACGTAACCCTATCAACCAAGGCACTGTAATCCTCAGTTGGCCATGCTTTGCCTTCTCCTCCTCCGTGTCATACTTTTTACTCTGCCCTGCATCAACCAATTTCAAGCTAAAACACTCCTCATCCTCCGCCAGCAAATTCATGGGTAGAGTTTGCTTCTGAAGCCTTTGTGGGTATGGAGGAGGAAAATTGATTTGGATGATCTTTGTAGTCTTCTCCGGAGTAGATTCGTCAACAGGAGTGATGCTCTTCTCCTCTTCGGCCTCCAGCTGGTCGAAGTCAGATTGCAACGGAGCGGCATTCAACAACTGAACATGCTCTTCTAATTCATCATCTTCCACACTGAGACACTCTTCATCCTTCGAAGGAATTAGCATAGCCGCTTGAGCCTTGGAATTTTCTTGATCTTGGGCTGATTCTTCAAAATTTTCAGAATGCAAAGGAAGTGGTTGCGGTTGATTATTCAGAATTGAATTTTCTGATTGGTTTGCCTCCGACTCTGCTTCATTATCAGCTTCATGTTCTGCTTCTTCCCCATCTCTGCCCTCAGACTCTCCTTCCTGAACTTCGATCATGGTCTCACCCGTGGCTAAGAAAGGCCAGTCAAGACTGATAGTAAGATTCTTGTCCTCCTCCTCTACATCTAGGCCTTCTGTGTCACTTGCAATTTGATTCAATGTTTGTAATGCATTTGCAATTTGACCAATCTGATCTCCTATTCTCTGGAGAGACAATGCATTGCTTTTAGCCATCAACCTCAATTCTTCTATTTCAGCTTCTTCGGTCGACTGTTGGATAGACCAAGTCTGAAATTGCTGCTGCTGAAATTCAGGAGGTTGAAAGTGTTGATGCATTGGGGCATACTGATGCTGAAATTGTTGCCCCTGTTGCTGCTGAATTCCCCCTGGATTGTATTGCTCATCTTCAAACTGCTGATTTTGGAGCGGGTAGAATGGATATTGAGATTGCTCCATACCACTCTGATTGTAGTCCCAGCTGAAATTTGGCCGGTTTCTGTTATACTCACATTGATGAGTGTAATGTCCACCTGCACACAGCTCACAAACAATTACGAATTCCTGCTCCCAATAATCCATCAAATAAAAAAAACGTCCGAGTCAGTGAATTTAACCCAAATTGATGACAAGATCATAAACTAAACGAACAATGAACCGAGTCCCCGGCAACGGCGCCAAAAACTTGTTCGCACTTATTCACGCAAGAGAACGTGGTCAACAAGTAATACAGAGTAAATAAGATTCGTTCCCACAGAGACTCAAATTGTTCGTTATGTTCACTTATGCACCAGCTAATGATTTTCACTCACTGCTAAGACAATCACAATTTTGGTTTGATTTAACTAATGATTAATACCAACTAAGCCAATTACGAGAAAATAACTTAACTTTAACCTTATAATAAACAAACATGGGATTTCAACTTCAATTACTACTTCATCTAGAATCTTATGCCCTTTAGCCTAGCATGTGACCGAGTTGATTACTGATTAGATGCACTAAACTGATACATACCAACTTTCGTTGTGCATATACCATCCTACTGATCATCCACAATTGATAGAAGTCAAATAGTCACCAAATATGTGTAGTCCCTATATGTCTATAGCAATTGAACACATACCGGTTGAAAATCAAGCACCCATTAAACCACATAGTCGATGCAAGACGGTTAGAATCACATCACAAATTAATACATGTTCTTCACATGCAAAAACCTATGCTAGCATGAATTGTTCTAAACCCTAGATCCACTTTCGCATTCACTAGGATTAAACAAGCAATTACAAGTGTTCGCGACGCACTTATAACGAATAAGCATAAACATACTAGGTAATCAATACATACAATCACACACCAAGGCATAAAAACACTCAATAACTAGAATCCATAGCAAAATCCATTAAAACCCCATGATAACGAATTAGCCCATAATTGACCTAATTGTCATCATGGGTTCTATGGAAAACATAATTCTAAAATCAACAAGTACAAATAAAGAAGAAGAATAAAGTTTAGAATTGAACTCCCACAATAGAAGAATACAAAGGTATCAAGAATAATCCTTGCTTGTCACTAGCTTGGAAGAATTCCTTCTCTCTTCTCTGTATAAAACTAGGTTATAATATGAACGTATGTATCTGTTTTATTACAAGGGTAGAACGTTTATACATAAAAAACGTTTCTCCCTCTTGCCTAATAAAAATATTTAATATTCTATTACAATTAGAATTTAATTAAGGTGCTAAAACCTGCCCGGAATATAATTAGAACTCGAAAAGGGCAAAACAGGAATTTCCCAGCCATGCTTCACAAAGTCTGCCTGCGCGAATTAACTCAGTACTTTACTTGCACGTGATTCCTATCCCAGGTTGTAGAAAATCTCTCAAGCTTCGCGTGGGCAGTAAGATCGCTAAAAACGGACTTACAGAACTCCAGATATGGCCAAAACAGTATAAGCTGCGCAGCCTTCCCAGAAAATCCGAATTTTAATCATTTAATTCCCAAAAAATTGTAGAAGCATCCACCTTAATCAACATTCTCGTAAACCTGCACAACTAAGCAAAACACATCAAAACTACAAGAAACTTGAGTCCAAGACAATCAATTTAAGCCGATTTAGAATGTTCCAAGTGGATATAAATCCACTTATCACTCACTGAACCCAAAAGAAGAAACTTGGGTGAACGAGGTATAGATTGCATATTTGTTGGTTATGCTGAGCATTCTATAGCATATAGATTCTATGTGTTAGAATCTAATGACTATGTATCTGTGAACTCGATTATCGAGTCAAGAGATGCTATTTTTGATGAAAATAGATTTACATCTATACCTAGACCAAGGGACATGCTTCAGATTTCTTCTATGTTAGGTCGATTACACAATAAATAATCAAGAACTGTATAAATAAGTAACAAGAACACACGTTTTAACTCTTTAAAAACTGTTTGGAATTAATAATTCCTCTCTCGGTGATGTAAAGTATCACAGAGAGCTGCTTAGGTTACAAGAATGATGTTCGTCCACGTTCGATACCCTTCTAGGGTTAACCTAACTGTATTTATAAGATATACAGCTACATACAATCGTAAATTGATTCTCCTAAAATTAAGCTATACAATTGATATCAATTACGATTGCTACACGTCTTCTAAGTCAACTCGATCTCTTTGACAGCTATCCAATCTTCAAAGATATCGCTTCCATATTAATATTAAATTAATCTTCAAACTCTGTTGACTTGTAGACGCTTCCAGTAGACAGACTTTAGCAAACTCTGTTCTCTCCACGCTAACAGTGTTTGCGCTTCCATGTATTCAGCTATCAGTGTTTACGCTTTCCTCTGTCAGCGTTTGCGCTTCCAGCAATCAGCGTATACTTAAACACTGCTTTTAATAACAAGTTAAACTCTCTTTACCTGAAACACTTAAACACTGACATTAAATCACATCAATTATATCTAACAATCTCCCCCAACTTGTTCATTAGAAAAATGTACAAGTTCACAATAATTGATGATGTCAAAACTAACAAATAAAAACACAGTGTTTAACATATAATCAGAGTTTAAACTTGACTTAGCAAAATTTACAGAAAATTCGAATTACTTACAAATTCTGTCTACCTAACCTCCTCAAGATCTGGAGTTGTTCTGAGATAATCAATCAACAATCTCCTTTCAGCATTTTCAAGTTCAATTTCCATAGCTTGCTTGATCTCTCTTAACTCTGGATCATTTTCATCCGTTTGAAAAATAGCAGCCCTGAGATCATAGATCTTGTTTCTCCTCATTTCATTACCCAATCTGATGTACTTTAATTCTTCAGACTTTACATTGAAATCCAGAACTGTAATTCCAAGATCAGTCTTCAATCTTGTAGTTCCCTTCTGCATTTCAATCAGATTTCCATTCCAGTCTCTGTATTTTGGAACATATTTTTCAGCAGACTTTGTTCCTGTAGCAACTTTAGCTTTCAGCATATGCTCCCTTATAGAATTAGCAATAAGCTGTGTTCTTTGATTTCTAACTCTGAAGATATGCAAGACATACTGAAGTTCCTCAAATAATTTTAACTTGATCGCTTCTTCATTCACTCTATATACTGACCCATCTGCCATAAAGTATAGTAGAAAGTGAATATCTAAGCTCCTTTGATGAACTACCTGAACTGACTCCAACTTGTCTAGATTTTCTTGAGTTATACCAGAACCAAGAGATACAAGTGCAGAAGGATCTCTTGGACTGTTACCAACTCTCAAATCTCTTTTTGATCCTAAACCAGAAGTATTCCTGCCTGGTGGCTTTCCTGAACAGGCAATATTATGCTGATATCCACCAGTCACTCCTGCTCCTTCTTCCACTGGAATCTTTGCCCTTGAAAAACCAGGTAAAAGTTTACTTTGAGTCTGTACAACTTGTGTAGCAACAGAGGTTGTAACTATCATCTTGCCCTTGCTCTCTTCATCAACTTTCCCTTTTAACTTCAACTTAGCATCAAGAGAAGACTTTCTAACCAGCTTTCCAGTATCTTCTTCTTCTTCTTCTTGAATACCAGATGGTTTTTCTTTGATTACAATTCCTTTCATCACAGGCCTTGCAGACTTTGAAGTTTTAACAACTTTCTTCACTTTCTTGGACTTCACAGCTTTTAAATGTTCTTTCTGCAACAGCTTTTCTTCAGCTTGAATATCCTCAAGTGTAGCTTCAGCATTCTCTTCTCGAAAAAGTTTTGCAGCCAATTCTTCATCAGTTTGTGGATTGTCAGAGAATAACAAATCCTTTGGCTTTGATCCTGAAGTACTCTGAGCATTCGAATCTATCACCAAATTTGGCTTTGACCTTGAAGACCTCCCATGTCCTTGTCTAAGATTCACATTTCTTAAGCTCTTATCAGCATTGGCTTCTTCATCATCATTTTGATCTTTCTTTGACAGAGTTTGATCTTTCTTACACTTGGTCGTCTTAGAAACTCTCTCCCCCTTTTTGACATCATCACTGTCTTGAATCAGTATGGAGGTGATTAACTCAAGAGAATTTGCTATAGAATCAACTTTCTCAGCCAGTAAAGTCTGATTCTTTTCAACTGTACTCAGTCTGTCATTTAGATTGGATTGAGCTTTGGCAAATTGTTGAAAGAGTTTAGCATTAGCTAGTTGAGCTTTCTCTTCATGAGTAGCAACTTCAGTGCGAAGATCAACAATAGATTTCTGAGTGTCATCAAATCTATTATTCAAAGTTTTGATTTGTATCACTGTGCCTTGCAAACAAGTGAAAATCTCTGGATTTGTAATCTTCTTGGAATTAACCTCAAGAAACTTTTCTGCCCTTCCAGGAGGAAAAATACAGTCTGACTTGTACCATTCAGCAGTTTGCTTGGCCAAATAACCATCATCAATTTCATTATTAGAAGGCCCAGCAAAATCTGGTTTTTCACCTGTTTTCTGACCATCTGGCTGATTTTGTGGTTGGTCAACTCCTGCACTATTAGCTTCAACTGAATCACTTATTGATTCACTAGTAGAGGCAACAGAAAGACTAGATTCTTGAGCAGCAATTTGTTCTTGAGCAATTTGTTCTTGAGCAACAATAGGTTCTTGAGCAACCTGTTTTCCTTTAACAATTGGAGTTTGCTCTGAAGAAAGAACCTTCTCTGGTTTATCAACCTCCTCACCATGAGCAGAAATATTATTGGCATCAGAGTTCAACTCAGTGTGTGATGCAACCACAGTGTCTTCAAGAACAACAGTAGGCCCATCAGCAACACCAGTATCTATAGACATTGTAACCTCCATGAGTTGTGGAGTAGATGCTTCATGATTAAAAGAAATTGGAGTTTCAGCAAACTCTTCCAGTGGAGACAAAACATCTCTAGCATCTTCATTGTCTTGAGCCTTATCAACTTCTGGTTCAGCAACCTTGACTCCTGATTCTGGAATTTCAGGTTCTATGATAACCTCTGGCTCACCAGTAGGAATATCAAATGAGATTTTCTCTTGAGCCTCTGCAACAGGCTCATCATCAGAATCAGTCAGAATAAGCTTCCTCCTCTTAGCTTGAGGTACTGCAACCTGTTCTGCAGCTTCACTGGAACTCTCACTTGAACTTTCCTCAACCAATGGTGGTGAAGGTCTGTTGGCCCTTTGTATGAATCTTCTAGAATAAACAGCCTTTGGAGTTGACTGTTTAGCCTTAGCACGTTCAGTGTTGATTGCAGTATGTTTCTTCCTTTTTGGCTTTGGTGGTGGTTGTGGATGAGTAGTGGAGACAGGGTTTGTTGGTTCAGTGTTCGTTTGGTCAGGTTTGGTTTGAGGTTCTGTTTGTGTTGGAGGTAATATGGTTTGTTCAGTGGTGGTTGGTGTGGGTGCAGATGTTTGAGTAGGTTGAGATGGTATGTTTTGTGTACGATCAGTGGCTAAAGGTTCAGGCATAGGCTGTGAGTCTGGTTGTTGTGGTTGATGTGTATCAGTGTCTTGTGGCTGATTAACAAAATTTTGCAAAGCAAGCGGCAATGCTAAAGGAGGCAAGTCTTTTCCAACATCTTTGTTAGACATATCAGAAAATATTCTTTTAGTGACTCTAAAAGGTTGAATTTCATCAGCTTCATCAACAGTTAAACCAGGAACACATGCATTGAACAATAATTGACAAAATCTAGCAAAGTACACAGTAGTAGACTCTGACAACTTATCACCCAAATTCATTAAGACATATCTACCAAAATCAAAATTACTACCATAGAGTAGAGAATACCCAATTTGAAGACTGTCCATCGGAATTGCATCCCAATTGGTGACCTTCTTCTGGAATGTCCTTGTAATGCAATCAAAG
Organism: Kitagawia praeruptora; assembly: GCA_037693485.1. Taxonomy (NCBI): domain Eukaryota; kingdom Viridiplantae; phylum Streptophyta; class Magnoliopsida; order Apiales; family Apiaceae; genus Kitagawia; species Kitagawia praeruptora. The sequence goes on along the minus strand of CM075350.1, from coordinate 55,175,360 downwards.
AAAAAATTCCACTCTTTTCGCAAGTTTGGTCGCCTTACACTGCCCAGCCTGGCAAGTGATTCCATGTACCCAATTTCTGTGAGCATTTCCCTCAGATTTTGCTCAGAAACAACAGCATATGAGGTATGTGTGTCAAAATCCATGACATCGCGAACAGTTTGTGGAGTAATCACAAACTCTTGTTCTTCATGAGAGAAGATGATAGACGGAGTTCCATTCTCTCCTCCTTCAATATATCTTGAGTTTTGCCAGAAATTAACGACTTGGGAAGCAGATAGAGTAGCCGGTTCAACCAGCGCTTGCCCAATTTCAGAATCTCGAAGAAAATTTTGCATAAGATGAAACGGCTCTGGTGCTCGGTCATTCTCAAGTAAAGCTGCATAGTTGTTAGGCACAAAACGTAGACCAAAGACAGTGAAAGGTTTAGTTGCCATTGAATCAAGAAATAAGTAAGAATGAACTGTGAAATGGTTTTGCAAGAAAGGTGTTTGTGAAAATGCCAAAGTGAAAAACAAGGATGTTCTCTGTTTTGGTAAAGTGAATACGTGTGGATAAAAATGATTGTGGCAAAAAGTAATTTGAGTTGTAGTTAAAAACTAAACTCAAGCGTTTTTACTTGAAAACACGCAACTGTTCCCTTGAAAAGTGTAAAAGGGAGACATAATGATGAGTGAGTGGGACAGGTGTCACGCATGCAACGGTTCACTTAAGACAGGCGCAGTAAAAGCCATTATTACCGCTGTCGTTCCATTTTTCAAGACACGTTACCACTAATGACACTAATTAACAGTTGTCAACTACTCCATTTACTCCAAAATTTTCAAATTATCTTAAGGAAAATATACCTTAGAGTATGTAGCACAATCAATCAGTGTTTATCCAATTTTCAATCTTTATCACAAAAACCCTTTCAAAAACGCACAGTCGTGATTTTCGTGTGTGAGTAGCAGAGTTTACCAAATCAATTTTTATAGCATCTAATATTTCATAGAATCCATAAATCAAAACAATAAACACTGAATGCACAAACTCTCATATTAAACACAGAGTATATGATGAATGCTAAACTCTGTAGTTCCTTAATTACAGAAATCTGAATATCTCTGTTCCAGTTTATGATCATGATTATCCACGTAAGCACACAGTCATTAAAGACAAAAAGATCAGGAGATAAACATCATAGCATCATTCAGTGAGTTACATGTCAAGGATTTTCTCACAAACTCTCACATCACACAAGTGTTTAGGTAAAGTGTTTACTCTCAGATTCAATCAGTAAAAGCAGATACTTCCATAAGCTTGAATGTCCACCAAATTTATACTACCTCGATTACATATATGCACAAATCAAAAGGACTTTGTTCAGGGTTGTAATTGAGTGAAATCAAACAGATGAGAAGAGATGTTTTCGAATGAGAATTTCGAACTGAACAATTTATTTGATCAAAATGTTCAGTCAAATGGTTAGTACATTTTTGTACAAGATGATCAGTATATATACAATATTTTTTTTTTTTTTTTTTTTTTTTTTTTATTATTTTTTTTTTATTGACATATATATATATACTGAGTAAGATATAGTATAAGGAATACTCACCTGTTTGAATCAGATTTAACAAAAGAAGATAACTGCTCTTAATACTTCAGTATTCAAGAAAATGAGCAGTTAATTAGGCTCAAAAGGGTTTACTACGGGTCATGTTTATGAACAGAGTTTATGAACAGTGTTCAAAGATGTTGTGAACAGTGTTTGAAGAAAAATGGTTAATCCTAATGCCTTTATCATCTTCATGCACACATATATCATGTAGTCCCAAAATGGTTTAATGCAAGTTCTAGAGCAGCATACTTACTGATGAATATCGCACAACAATAAACTCTGATTGATATAAAATGTATCAATCACTGATTTGGCTCAAAATCTCACAGGGTTCAGACATGAACTGTTTCTCACCAAAATAAACAATGACATATCTCAAGTTTTAAAATTTTCACAAGTGCAAACACAGAATCATCAAGAATCAAGTATGACTTGAAAACAGAGTGTCACTAATCAGAGTTTAGAGTTCATCAATATCAGTGTCATTCATGAGAGGCAATGCATGAAGTATTCATAGATTCAGAGTTTAGGATCAAATAAACTAAGAGATGCTCTAAATATGAAACAGTATCATGCTGTGTTAACTTACTGTGCAATTTCTGATTAGATTACAGTGACTCAAAAAGAATCGTGATTTATCACTGAAAATCATGCTCTATACATTTTTCTTCATCGGTATTTTCATTCAGACAAAAATCAATTCAGAATTCACAGAGTTTAACAAGCGTATTAACAGTGTATGACCAACAATCATGCTAACAGAGTTTAACTAATAAGGTACACATAGCACTATAGTAATTTATAGAGACATGAGCAACTCATTTTATTTGAAAGAGTTTGAGTCTAACCAACATGTTTAGTCAAAACCAGATACCATCCCTAGTTCATTGACCAGTCTTGTAAATGTTGCTTCACTTAGAGGTTTTGTGAAAACATCTGCTAGTTGTTGATCTGTAGGCACAAAGTGAAGCTCAATATTGCCTTCCTCTACATGCTCTCTGATAAAGTGATACCTTATGCTGATGTGCTTGGTCATTGAGTGTTGTACTGGATTACCTGTCATTGCAATAGCACTTTGATTATCACAGAAAATAGGTATCTTGGAATACCTTAATCCATAATCCAGCAGTTGATTCTTCATCCATAGAATCTGTGCACAGCAACTACCAGCAGCAATATACTCTGCTTCAGCTGTAGATGTAGATATTGACTTCTGTTTCTTACTGTACCAAGATACTAGTCTGTCACCAAGAAATTGACAACTTCCACTTGTGCTTTTTCTGTCAATCTTACATCCAGCAAAATCTGCATCAGAGTAACCAAGTAGCTTAAAATCTGATTCTCTTGGGTACCATAGTCCTAAAGTTGCAGTTCCCTTGAGATATTTGAAAATCCTCTTCACAGCTGTTAAATGTGGTTCTCTTGGATCTGCCTGAAATCTTGCACACAGACAGGTGGCATACATGATATCAGGTCTACTAGCTGTTAAATAAAGTAGAGAACCAATCATCCCTCTGTAGCTTGTCATATCCACTGATGAACCTGTATCTTTGTCCAGTTTTGTTGCAGTTGCCATGGGAGTTGTTGCAGATGAACAGTCAAGCATGCCAAATTTCTTGAGTAGATTTCTGGTATATTTTGCTTGATTAATGAAAATTCCATCATCTGTTTGCTTCACCTGTAAGCCTAGAAAGTAGCTTAACTCTCCCATCATACTCATTTGATATCTTGACTGCATCAGCTTGGCAAATTTCTTACAGAGTTTATCATTAGTAGATCCAAAAATGATATCATCTACATATATCTGTACTAAGAGCAGGTCATTACCAGATTGAAAGTAAAACAGAGTTTTGTCAATAGTACCTCTGTGAAACCCACTTTCTAGCAGAAATTTAGCAAGTGTTTCATACCATGCCCTAGGTGCCTGTTTAAGTCCATAGAGTGCCTTGTCTAACCTGTAGACATGATCTGGATATTTTGGATCTACAAAACCAGGTGGTTGTTCAACAAAAACTTCTTCTTCAAGTTTTCCATTCAGAAAAGCACTTTTCACATCCATTTGAAAAACCTTGAATTTCTTGTGAGAAGCATAGGCAAGAAACATCCTTATTGCCTCCAACCTGGCAACTGGTGCAAAAGTCTCATCATAATCTATTCCTTCCTGCTGTGAATAGCCTTTAGCTACCAGTCTTGCTTTGTTCCTTGTGATCACACCATCACTGTCAGTTTTATTTCTGAAAACCCATTTAGTACCAACAATAGATCTGTTCTTTGGCCTTGGTACAAGGGTCCACACTTCATTTCTTTCAAATTCATTTAGCTCTTCTTGCATTGCTGTTATCCAGTCAGCATCTTTAAGAGCTTCTTCTACTTTCTTTGGCTCAGATTGTGACAAGAATGCATGAAACAGACATTCATTTGTTGTTGCACTTCTTGTCCTTACTCTTGCATCTGGATCACCAATTATTAAATCAGGTGTATGTGACTTTGTCCATTTTCTTGCAGAAGGCAGATTGCCTCTGTCATCATGTGATCCTCCCCCTTGATCCATGCTCTCCTGATTTTCTTGGTGTCTTTCTTCATTTTCAGATGCTCCCCCTGATTGTGACTGCTCAGAATTTGAATGATCAGAGTTTGAATCAACAGTGTTTGATTCAGAGTTATCAATTGAGTCACTATCAGTGTTTGAAGTATCATTTTGATGTGATTCTTCATGCTCCCCCTCAACTGGTTCTTCCCTTGTTTCTGACTGAATAGTTTCTTCAGTGTTTACCAGTAGAGGTTCAGAATTGACCTCATCAGTGTTTGTCAGACCTGTATCATCTGAGTTTAATAATTCTTCATTTTCAAAGTGCAGTTGATCATGCTCATTAACATCTTCAAGTCCAGTTATTTTCTTGTCATCAAATGACACATGAATAGACTCCATGATCACTCTGGTTCTCAGATTAAAAACTCTGAATGCCTTTGTTGACAGTGGATAGCCAACAAAAATTCCTTCATCTGCCTTTAGGTCAAACTTGGTCAACTGTTCAGGATGTGTCTTCAACACAAAGCACTTGCATCCAAAAATATGAAAATATTTTAGATTTGGCTTTTTCTTCTTCACCATTTCATATGGTGTTTTACCATGCTTGTTGATCAGAGTTGCATTTTGAGTAAAACAAGCAGTTTGAACTGCCTCTGCCCAGAAATATGTTGGCAATTTTGCTTCATCTAGCATGGTTCTGGCAGCTTCTATCAAGGTTCTGTTCTTTCTCTCCACTACACCATTTTGTTGTGGAGTACCAGGTGCAGAAAACTCTTGTTTTATCCCTTTACTCTTGCAAAATTCTTCCATAGATGAATTCCTGAATTCAGTTCCATTGTCACTTCTGATTATCTTCACTTGATTCTCTGACTCTTTGTCCAGTTGCAATATATGTTCTGTCAGTGTTAAAGCAGTTTCATCTTTCTTTGCTAGAAAATACACCCATGTGTATCTGGTGTATTCATCAACAATGACTAGAGCATATTTCTTCTTTCCAAGTGACATGACATTTACTGGTCCAAAAAGATCAACATGTAGGAGATGATAAGGATCAACAATTGAAGACTCAGATTTGCTCTTGAAAGAGGTTTTTCTCTGTTTGGCCTTTTGACATGAATCACACAGGCCTTCTACATTCAATAATGACTTTGGTAGTCCTCTTGCAAGATCATTCTTTATAAGCTCATTGATATTGTTCAGATTCAAATGAGAGAGTTTCTTGTGCCAATTCCAACTCTCTTCACTGGACATCCTTGTAGACAGACACACTGCTTTGCCATCAGTGTTTGTTGACAATTTGATTTCATAGATGTTGTTGTGTCTGTTTCCTACTAGAGCAACTTTCCCTGTAGATTTGCTGATCACTTGACAATATTCAGGCTGAAAATCTACATGATATCCTCTGTCACAGATTTGACTCACAGATAGCAAATCATGCTTGAGTCCTGGAACTAGAGCTACATTTGTGATGATGACATTTCCAAGATTAATGTTGCCATATCCCAGTGTATGTCCTATGTTGCCATCTCCATAGGAAACTTCTGGGCCAGCCTTCTCCTCATACTCTGATAGCAGGGCTTTATTTCCTGTCATGTGTCCTGAACATCCACTGTCCACGACTAAGGTACTGACCCTGGTGCCCTGCAATCACAAACAATCACTGATTATTAGTTTTAAGGATCCAGACTTGCTTGGATCCTTTGGCTTTCTTAAATCTGTTAGCTTTTGCAGCGGAATTCAAATTAACAGAGTTTAAGCTAACTTTTTCAGAGTTTACATTTGCAGAGTTTACTTTAACCCATTTCAAATTTGGTTTGGGTTCATAGTAATTATAATAAATAGCATGATAATCTCTGCAAGTGTAAATAGAATGCCAAGTACTTCCACAGTGTTTGCATAAAGTCTGTGGTCTAGTTCTCACATAATCACTCTTTACTGCAGTTTTAGAAGGCAAAGAATTAATGTTCTTATTCTTACTGCAGAAACTAGCAAGATGATTAGTGCTACCACAATTATAACATGTTTTCCTGGGAGCTAATGAAGCAAGCATTGGCTTAATTCCTGAGGTTATGCCTACCTTTCCATTTCTGTTTTTCTTAGGCATACTCTGTTTGTTTACAGATTTTATCTCCTTAAGCTTATGCTTGAGTTGTTTATCTGTCATTAAGCCAATGTTAGCCTCTTTAACAAAAGTTTTAGCATATGACTCTTTAACAGCCTTTTTCAGTGCTTCAGTCTTAGGTCCACCTGTTCCCATGACATTACCCTCAGATGAACAATATGGTCTAACTTTTACATGATTTTCAAACCTAAGTTCATCTCCAACAGAGTAACCTAGACCAACTGTATCTGACTGAAACACTTCTTGAGTGTCTTTACCAGAGTGTGTCCAAGTTTTAATGATGTGTTTACTATCCTCCAATTCTGATTCTAGTTGCTTATACTTACCTAGCAACTCCTGTTCAATAAACACTGCATCATCTCTCTCTTTTTGAATTTTATTCATGTTCTCTAGCTGTTCCTCAACAATTTTATTTCTTTCTTTGAGTTGAGAACACTCAGACTTTATCCTCTCATTTTCTAATGTCTGATCTCTATAACTGATATGCAATGCTTTAAGATAAATTCTTAATTCAGTTATATTATCAGTGTTATAGGCATAAGTGGTTGGAGGTACCTTGAGATCATCATTTTCAGGCTGAGTAGTAGCCATGAGAGCATAGTTGACTTCCTCATCTGAATCTGAAGTGTCTGCCCAATCTCTGCCTTTGGTGTAGAGTGCCTTTTCAGTTTTACCCTTCTTGCACTCAGGAGCATAGTGACCCATCTCCTTACACTTGTAGCATTGAATTTCAGACTTATCTTTCTTTCCAGATTTGAAGTCCTTTCCTTCAGATTTCTTGAAATTCTTCTTATCAAACTTTGAGTAGTCCTTGGAGAATTTCTTTCCCTTCTTGAAGTTCTTGTATCCCATCTTCTTGAAGGTCTTTACCATCAATGCAGCCATTTGCATCATTTCTTCATCATCTTCAGAATCAGATGAATCATCTGTGTTTGAGTCAACATCAGTGTTTGATGACTCATTCTCTGAATGGATGACTAAGGCTTTCCCTTTTGCCTTTCTCCTTGATGTCTCCTTCTTTGATGGTTTCTCCTCAACCTTGAGAGCAACAGACTTTGACTTTCTACTAGATCTCTTGTTTCTCTGCTCCAATTCCAATTCATGGGTTTTGAGCAGACCATAAATTTCATCAATCTCTGTTTCACCAAGTTCATAATTATCTCTAATAGTGGTTATTTTCACATCCCACTTTTCAGGTAGAGAGAGAAGAAATTTGAGATTTGAATCTTCCAAATCATACTCTTTATTCACCAATGACAAATCATTGAGCAGTTTACAGAATCTGTCAAATGTTTCTGTCATGGTTTCATCAGATTTTGCTTCAAAATGTTCATACTCCTGTGTGAGTATGTTCCTTCTGTTCTTCTTAATTGCAGGTGTTCCTTGACATCTAACCTCAAGTGCATCCCATATCTCCTTTGCAGTTGTGCAGTTTATCACTTTATTAGACATAACATTGTCTAATGCACTGTGAAGTAAGTGTCTTACTTTCGCATCTTTTGCAATAGATGAAAGATCCTCAGCAGATAGATCTTTCTTCTCTTTTGGAATTACTTTTGGTTCCTCACCAGTAGCAGCAGCAGATAACTTTGTAGGTTTGTGAGGACCTTCATAAATTCTGTCCAGATATTCTGGATCTGTAGCCTCCAGAAACATGGTCATCTTCACCTTCCAAATTGCATACTCCAATGGCCTCAGGATAGGAACCCTAATTGTTTCATACCTACTTACAGTAGTAGGGGCTTTTTCAGATGGTGGAGGTATCTCTGCCATTGATTACTATTGTGTTTGGATCTTTAACTGTAATAAAGTAACAGATACCGCTCTGATACCACTTGTTAGGTCGATTACACAATAAATAATCAAGAACTGTATAAATAAGTAACAAGAACACACGTTTTAACTCTTTAAAAACTGTTTGGAATTAATAATTCCTCTCTCGGTGATGTAAAGTATCACAGAGAGCTGCTTAGGTTACAAGAATGATGTTCGTCCACGTTCGATACCCTTCTAGGGTTAACCTAACTGTATTTATAAGATATACAGCTACATACAATCGTAAATTGATTCTCCTAAAATTAAGCTATACAATTGATATCAATTACGATTGCTACACGTCTTCTAAGTCAACTCGATCTCTTTGACAGCTATCCAATCTTCAAAGATATCGCTTCCATATTAATATTAAATTAATCTTCAAACTCTGTTGACTTGTAGACGCTTCCAGTAGACAGACTTTAGCAAACTCTGTTCTCTCCACGCTAACAGTGTTTGCGCTTCCATGTATTCAGCTATCAGTGTTTACGCTTTCCTCTGTCAGCGTTTGCGCTTCCAGCAATCAGCGTATACTTAAACACTGCTTTTAATAACAAGTTAAACTCTCTTTACCTGAAACACTTAAACACTGACATTAAATCACATCAATTATATCTAACATTCTAGTAGGAACTCGGTTTCTACTGAAGATGTGAATGGACCGTCTGAACCAAGGAGAAGCACTAGAGCTAGAAAGGCAAAGTCTTTTGGAGATGATTTTCATCTTTATCTAGTAGAAGGCTCTAGAGATGAAATTGAATATCAATACCAATATTGTTTTCTTATTGAGGAGGATCCAAATACTTTTAGCGAAGCTATGAAATCTAGGGATGTTGCATTCTGGAAAGAAGCTATCCAAGATGAAATGGATTCTATCATGAATAATAATACTTGGGAATTGAGTGATCTGCCCCCTGGCTGTAAAGCATTGGGAAATAGATGGATCTTCAAAAGGAAAATGAAGGTGGACGGTACCATAGATAAGTTTAAAGCCAGATTGGTGATCCAAGGTTTTAGACAAAAAGAAGGGATTGACTATTTTGATACTTATGCTCCTGTTGCTAGAACCTCCACTATTAGGTTGTTAATAGCACTTGCTGCTATACACAACCTTGTCATTCACCAAATGGATGTGAAAACTGCATTCTTGAATGGTGAATTAGATGAAGAGATTTATATGAAACAACCCGAAGGGTTTGTTATGCCTGGTTGTGAGAACAAGGTGTGTAAATTGAAGAAATCAATTTATGGTCTGAAACAAGCACCAAAGGATTGGCATGATAAATTTGATACTGTGGTCTTGTCTAACGGTTATTTTCTTAACCAAGCAGACAAGTGTGTATATAGCAAATTTGATGCTTCTGGTAAAGGAGTTATAATTTGTTTATATGTGGATGACATGTTGATTTTTGGGACTGACCAAAATCAAGTGGATAAAACCAAGAAGTTCTTGTCATCTAATTTTGATATGAAAGACATGGGGGAGGCTGAGGTGATTCTTGGTATAAGGATCAAACGAGAGAACAATGGCATTTCAATTTCTCAATCTCATTATATTGAGAAGATTCTTAAAAGATTTAACTTTAAGGATTGTTCTCCTGTTAGCACTCCTCTTGATCCTAGTATTAAACTCCTACCTAATACAGGTGTTGCAGTATCTCAACTTGAATACTCAAGGGCTATTGGTAGTCTCATGTATGCCATGATAAGCACTAGGCCAGATATTGCCTATGCTGTTGGAAAGCTTAGTAGGTATACTAGCAAGCCAAGCACACATCATTGGCAAGCCTTAAGCCGAGTGTTCAAATACTTGAAAGGAACCATGGATTATGGTTTGACATATACTGGATTTCCTTCGGTTATTGAAGGTCATTCAGATGCAAGTTGGATTTCCAATAAGGAGGATCATTCTTCCACAAGTGGATGGGTATTCCTTCTTGGGGGAGGTGCTATCTCTTGGGCATCAAAGAAACAAAGTTGCATTACTGATTCAACGATGGAATCTGAATTTGTGGCATTATCAGCGGCTGGTAAAGAAGCTGAATGGCTAAGAAATCTGATTTATGAGATTCCATTGTGGCCTAAACCGATATCTCCCATATCTATCAGATGTGATAGTGAGTCTGCCTTGTCTAATGCTTATAGACAAGTGTTCAAAGGCAAGTCTAGACACTTAGGTGTTAGACACAGCATGATTCGTGAGCTTATCACGCATGGTGTTATATCAGTGGAGTTTATAAGAACTCAACATAATTTAGCCGATCATCTAACCAAAGGGTTGAGTAGAGATCTTGTGCACAAATCGGCTGTGGGGATGGGATTAAAGTCCATCGAATAACCTCTCATGTTGAGATACCCAATTCCCATCTAATATGACATTAGGTGCTGAATTCAATGTGGAAAGCTTAACATTTAGAGATTGGAACACATTAAAGCATCATCCCAAGGTATGTGTTCAGACCTGCAAGTTAAGGAGGTTGAAGTTTATCTTCTTAATAGTTCTTTTGAAAAATTGCATATGCAGGTGCGAGAATAAAAGAACTACCTATTTGAGCATGAAGTTTAGCCGCTTCAAGAAGCTTGGACTTGGCTTTGATATGCTTATGAAGGATTAGGACACTAGGCTAGTAAAAGATAGTGTCAAGTAAGAACATTTGAGAATGTAAATTTATGTGTATATTATCTTCATGTATTCACTATGAATAACCAAGGTTCAATCCATAGTGATACCTTGATATTCGAATATTTGGAATGTGTAATATACTAATGTGAAATTCAATCGTCACGATATTTCATTTATGCATAAGTTTGTTGTTTGTTGTGATTTTGTTTAGTTAATCATGGATTACGCTAAAATGGGGGAGGATTGTTGGATATTTTAGTGTAATTGGATTGGCTAGTTGATCAATGTAATCGTAATGCTACATCGAACAAGTCAGGAGAATGCGGAGTGCATGCTTTGTTCGAGTTCGTTATGATTTCAGAATTATTGCTTATGGGACATGTCTATTGGCATCAGATGAGGTGTGTCTATTGGAAAAGACACACCTTGAGGTGTGTCTATTGGCATTGGACATGACTGTTGGAAATGAGATGTGTCTATTGGAAAAGACACATCTTGAGGTGTGTCTATTGGCAAAAGACACATCTGTTGACATCTATAAATAGGTGTGACATTGATCATTTTATACATAGGTTCATTTTGAAATACACAGCAAAATTCATTCTCTCTTCTTGCAGATTTTCTGATTTTATCCGATTGAATTATTTGGATGAACCACAAATAACTTCAATCTGAAAGTGATCACACGACTTCAGAAAAATCCAAGTTATCACCCAATTCCCCAACAAAGTCCCCATCTTTCCACCTTAGGGCGCGCCCTTAGTGTCTAAGAAGGGTCCTTATATCCAGGCAAACCCCTGGAGGCCTTCTGCGACGGACATCCCCCTCCTGAGATACGATAGGAGGGAATTCTTCAACTTCTGAAATTCCAGCTTGGGTGGAATCCAAGCTTGAGTGGAATCCTAGGAGAGATTTCTTCAATGTCTTCTCAGAAAATCAATCTTGAATAGATGTCACCATGTTTTTATATTTAGGGTGCGCCCTCTTTGTAGAGAAAGAGAGGGCGCGGCCTGACTTCTCTATTACCTGCTAAAACCCTAATTAATCCTAAAATTCCCCAAATTGAACCCGTATCCGACCCGAATCCATCTTGAAATACCCGAACCGAATTTTGGCTATAACAACTACCCCCCAATTCCATATGAAATCAGAGATGATGTATGGAATTCTTCTAAAAAAAAAACCAAAAATTCTCACAAAATACCCTAAGGGCGCGCCCTACAACAAGGCGCGTCCTCTGAAGTTGAATCGACTTTGTGCCATACAGCTGTCATCCACTTCTCTATATCCCCTATAAATACTAGATTCTCCCATCATTATCAACTTTCTATTTTACTCTCTCAAAAAACTACCCCGCTGGCGATTGTCTTTCTTTCCGGGCAAAAACCGATCAAAACGATCGTTTTTAGTACTTCTTTTCCACATATTCCGATCGAAAACTTCCAAGGTATATTTCTGTGTTTTTATTTTATGTTTTCACCAAGTAGTCTGATTGATATTGCTTTATGACTATCGACTTTCCCGTGTTCTTCATTTTTCGGCGTATGAATATATGTGTGTGTATATACTTTTGATCTGTTTATGTCCTTCAAAATATTGCTGTGACTTGTTGGTTGACTTGTTGACCTTATAATGATCGTAATTAACGAATAGTAGGCGCGCCCTGTACGTAGGACGCGCTCTTTTATACTTCGCGGATGTTCATATTTCATCATAATTTTTTTTTATTCTATGGACGCGCCCTCAAAATTTCCTTTTTATTCTTGCAGCTGGAGGACGAGGGCGCGTCCTCTCCGTATCACCCTTTCAAAGATTTCAATAGAAGACTCGGCATTTACTCACCCCCTTCTATTTCTTTTCTACCAGAGTATCCAAAACCTCTCTTTTCATCTATCTCTTCTGAAGATATAGCATATCTTTCAAATAATTTTTCCGAAATTATGTCAAATTCCCCAGATGATTCCTTCGATTCCCTCGATCACATTCCTATCCAAACCCGAATAAACACTCGAAGGGAAAGCCCATTCCCTTCAATTCTTGAACCTGTCTTTGATGATTTTGATGACATAAGAATCGAATTTACTCCCAAACGAAGAGGTAACAAAATTATTTCTTCTGACGAAGAAAATTCTGATGAGGAGATTGACCACACCAAGGAGGACGCGGCCAATGCTGAGGACGCGTTTTCGGACGAGGAAAACTCTTAAAGAAGCTATTCTCCACCTGCTTCACCTATTCCTTATATCCATCCTCCAATAAAAAATAATGAAAAAGACTTAAACTGGAGCAAATACAAAGAAGAGCTTTCTGAGACCGAAAAGAATGCCCTTAGGAAAGAAGCCGACAAAGTTGATTGCGCTGGAATGTCAAGTAAGGCAACTGTTGATGAAATCAAGTGGTGCATGAAATACTACAATATGAGTGGGATTTGGGGGCGTCCTCCTTCCATGATGCGTCCCCATATCTTCAACTATGGTGGAGATTTTAAGATTCCACGAATAGTCTTGACCCCAAAACTGGTTGCCCTGTGAGTGGGCGCGCCCTTACATCCTTAATATCAGCAAATCATCGAATGGTACGATGTAGCACCTATTCAATTATCCCCCAACAGTTACACCCTAGCTGCCGCTCTTTTTATTCTCTATCAAGATGCTCAACTTGGAGTCCCCACCATGGAGGAGTTTAGTTACTTTTTTAGTATCCGTAAAACGGGTAAAGGTTACTTCTACTTGGTTGTGAATAAGAAGCATAATAAGAAAGGGTTTTCTGAAGGAAAGATTAGTAACGTGAAGAGATGGAAAGAACCTTTCTTTTATGTTTGGGATGTTGAAAGGGTCAAGGTGATTTTCAACTATGATCCAAGTAAGAATTAGCCCTTATTATATATATGCATAGATCTTTTACTTATACATATCTCCTAACTTTTATTTTTCTTCACCTTCAAAGATAGAAGAATAGTAGACGAACTTGTGGGCGCGCCCTTGCTACGAGCTCAAACCATACTCGACCTTCCAACCGGAAGTTTTGACCATACCACCTTGGTAACAGAGAAAAACTTAAAAAGAGTTTGACTTCTCTCCCAGGAAGTTGGCAAAATCATCCCATTTCAGCGTTTTAGGAACGGAGTTCCTATTAAATCGACCGTTAGTGAAGATTTAGAGGAAGGTGAAGAAGACAACAACTTGGAAGAGAGTATCCCTACCACCAGGGATATTCCCTCTTATGAAAGTGTTCTTTCTGCTGAGGGCGCATCCTTACGGAAAGGCGCGCTCTTGGATACTGGTAGATTAGTAATCAATTTATGCTTGTTGCACACACTTATCTTTACCGTTATATTTTGTTCTGACTTGTCCTCATCTTATTTTCAGACATGGCTGGTCTTCCAAAAGGTTTTGGCATCAGCTTAGACGGGCCCTTGGGTGCCAAACCAACTAGGGCGCGTCCTCCCAAAATGGTCGCCCCTGCAGCAAAATCTCCAAAACGTAAGATTCCCCCTCCCAACTCTTCCAAGCCTGAAACACATGAGGACGCGTCCTCAAAACGCCAAAGATTATCAAAAATTCCTGATCCCACTGTGCAAACTTTCTTGGGTGCTGCCTCCTCAAAATACTTTAAGGAAGAAGAAGTGAAAGGTTGGCAAAATCGTTCTGAAGAGGAGATTGAAGATGTGCTGGTTAACGTTGCTGCCCAACTTCATTTTCATGCCACTCACATTAAAGGTCTTAACACTAAGATGAGGACGCGCCTATCAGAGCTAAAGACTGAAAATAACAATTTGTCTATGCAGCTGAAAGGGAAAGACGATCAGTTCAAGAAACTGAGGGATGCAAAAGACACTCAAATTGCCAAGCTCAACCTTGAATTATCTTCTGTTAAAAATCAGTACAAGTCTCTTGTCGAATCTTCCAAAATACTTCAACTGGAAAAAGATACCTTTAAGGAGGAGAAGTTAACTGGCTGGGCTGCTGAGAAGAAAATTATTAAGGACGCGGCCTTTGCTGATGGTTTCAAGAATTATGCCTCCGGCTTCCTGGCTGTTGACCCTGATTATGACTTCTCCAAATTCGGGCAAGAAACCGTTGACTGGATTGAAAAATTCAAGGTAGATGAAGCTGAAGCTATTAAGGCAAAAAGAATCGCCCTTGGTCTTGAACAACCTGATGAGGACGCGTCCTTGGAAAGAACTCCCTTACCTGTGAAAGAACAAGAGGGCAACCTTGAAGCTTCTCCTGTCAAATCTCCCCAGGCTGAGAATACATCTGAGATCATACCTTCCTCTAAGGACGCATCTCCTCCTAAGAACGTTTCTCCCATTAAGGAAGCGCCCCTTCTAAGGACGCGCCTTAGTAGTTCTCTATTTATTCTGAATCGTTTAACTTTGGTACTTAACTTTTCTAAGACGCAGGCCCTCTGTAAAACCTTGCAAGTTGTAATTTGAATATGTTTTAGCATATCTTTTAATCATCTTTTGACTTACATATGCTATCTTGTTCTTTCAAATTTCTTGCTTTGCTCTTTTTTAGAATTAAAACAGGACGCAGCCTCTTTGAGTTAAAAGAAAAATTCTCTGCCAAGTTTTGGAAACAATTCTTCTTGGTAGTAACTTAAAGAAATTTCTAAAGCAATCTTTGTAAAATATTGAATTTCTTCAATTACTGGAATTTCTTCAGAACCAGGGAAGGTATATATACTACCCCCCTGGCTAAGGAAAACAATTATTGAAAAGTGTGAAAAAACAGCAACTATCTCAACTAAATCTTAGGAAGGCGTATATGTACTACCCCCTAGAATAGGAGAAATATTATTTATACTAGTCTATAACCCTGATATAAGTCTTCATAAAATAGGGGGCCAAAGCCACACCCTACTGATAATACTTTCTCAGATGCTCTGCATTCCATGCTCTTGGGATTGTGTTGCCATCCAAGTCTTCCAGGTGATAAGTGCCTCCCCAGATAACAGACTTGATCTTGTAAGGCCCTTCCCAGTTTGGACCAAAAACACCATGAGCAGCAACTCTCGTATTTGGCATGACTTTGCGAAGAACCAAATCTCCTACCTTGAAAGGCTGAATCTTCACTTTCTTGTTGTAGTACCTCGCTGTCCTTTGTTGGTAAGTTGCCAAACGTAGTTGTGAATTGACCCGTGCTTCCTCAAACAAATCAAGATTCAACCTTTGATTTATCATGTTGGCTTCTTCCTCATAAAAATCTCTACGAAATGATCCTGCCCCAATTTCAACAGGAACCATCGCTTCACATCCATAAGATAACATAAAGGGAGATTCACCAGTTGTAGACCTTGGGGTCGTGTTATACGACCATAGAACCATAGGAAGCTCCTCGGGCCAGTTACCCTTGCTTTCTTCCAACTTTGCCTTCAAAGTATGCTTAATGATTTTGTCAATTATTGAAAAGTGTGAAAAAACAGCAACTATCTCAACTAAATCTTAGGAAGGCGTATATGTACTACCCCCCTAGAATAGGAGAAATATTATTTATACTAGTCTATAACCCTGATATAAGTCTTCATAAAATAGGGGGCCAAAGCCACACCCTACTGATAATACTTTCTCAGATGCTCTACATTCCATGCTCTTGGGATTGTGTTGCCACCCAAGTCTTCCAGGTGATAAGTGCCTCCCCAGATGACAGACTTGATCTTGTAAGGCCCTTCCCAGTTTGGACCAAAAACACCATGAGCAGCAACTCTCGTATTTGGCATGACTTTGCGAAGAACCAAATCTCCTACCTTGAAAGGCTGAATCTTCACTTTCTTGTTGTAGTACCTCGCTGTCCTTTGTTGGTAAGTTGCCAAACGTAGTTGTGAATTGACCCGTGCTTCCTCAAACAAATCAAGATTCAACCTTTGATTTATCATGTTGGCTTCTTCCTCATAAAAATCTCTACGAAATGATCCTGCCCCAATTTCAACAGGAACCATCGCTTCACATCCATAAGATAACATAAAGGGAGATTCACCAGTTGTAGACCTTGGGGTCGTGTTATACGACCATAGAACCATAGGAAGCTCCTCGGGCCAGTTACCCTTGCTTTCTTCCAACTTTGCCTTCAAAGTATGCTTAATGATTTTGTTTATAGCCTCTATCTGCCCATTGCTTTGAGGATGATAAACAGCCGCGAATTCCTTCTTGATTCCCAAGTCCTCGCATAACTTTTGCAACCCCTTGCTGTCAAATTGCTTTCCATTATCTGAAATAAGCTTGTAGGGAATCCCGAACCTGCACACAATGGAATTAAACACAAAATCCTTGATTTTCTTCGTTGTGATTGTGGCCAAGGGCATTGCTTCCGCCCATTTGGTGAAGTAATCTACAGCAACAACAGCATACTTGACTCCTCCCTTAGACTTGGGGAGTTCTCCAATAAGATCGATCCCCCACATAGCAAACGGCCATGGACTTAACATAGAAGTCAAAGTAGTCACCGGAATCGTTGAAAATTTGGCAAACCTTTGGCATTTATCACATGCCTTGACAAACTCATAGGCATCCTTCTTCATAGTAGGCCAATAATAACCTTGCCTTAACACCTTCATTACCAACGAACCACCCCCCGAGTGATTACCACAAATTCCTTCATGCACCTCCCTTAGGATATAATTGCATTCATCTCCATCTATACATTTCAGAAGCGGTTGATTGAAACCTCTCTTGTATAGAATTCCATCATACTCTACAAACCTGGCAGCATGATATCGAAGACGCCTTGCTTCAATTTTATCGCTTGGGAGAATCCCCTTACGGAGATACTCTAGAATTGGAGTCATCCAAGTAACTGACAGAACAACCTCTACTTCCATGACTTCCACTTCTGGAATACTTGGCACCTCTTGAATCTGTAGAGGAACTGTTCCTAACAACATAGCATCCTTCTGGGATCCTAACTTGGCTAAAACATCCGCACTACAATTTTCGTCTCGAGGAATACATTCCAACCTCACTTCACGAAACTTCAGAATTAATCGCTGTGCACACTTCATGTAGAGCTCTGTTCTTGGACCTCTACACTGAAAACCTCCTTTTACCTGCCTGACTACTAACTCCGAATCACTTGACACGATCAAATTTGCCACCTTCATCTCCAAGGCCATCTTCAATCCATTAATCAAGGCTTCATATTCTGCATCATTATTAGTTGCCTCAAACTTGAAATGAATGGCACCCATTAGTCGATTTCCTTCAGGTGTTACCAAAATAACACCTGCACCAGCTCCTCCGTTGTTCACAGCTCCGTCTACATGCAACTTCCACCAAGGTTGGGGAAATTCCTCAAGAGGGCGCACCCTCTTTGGAGGAATTCCAGGTTCCACCAATACAAGTGACTTTTCCTCAGTCTCTGAATCAAACTCCAGGATGAAATCTGCTAAAGCCTGACCTTTAATAGCCATTCTTGGAGTATATTCCAAATCAAACTGTCCCAACTCAATAGTCCACTTCAACATTCTACCCGAAGCTTCCGGTTTGTGAAGGATACCTCTCAACGGGTAAGCAGTACGAACCTCGATTTTGTGAGCTTGAAAATAAGGACGAAGCTTCCTTGCTGCCAAGATTAAAGCATAAACCAACTTTTCCATGCTGGTATATCGAGTTTCTGTATCATGCAAACGCTTACTCACATAGTAAACTGGGGACTGATGATCAATATCTTCTCTTACCAACACTGCACTAACGGAGTACTCCGAAACTGCTAAGTACAATATCAAAGTTTCTCCTTCCACGGGCTTGGCTAAGAGCGGAGGATTCCCCAACTGCTCCTTGATTTTCCGAAAAGCTTCTTCACACTCAAGAGTCCACACAAAATCTTTAGATGCTCCCTTGATCGCCTTGAAGAATTCTCTGCATCTATCTGAAGATTTTGACACAAAGCGATTTAACGCTGCAATTCTCCCAGCCAAACTTTGAACTTGCTTCACACTAGATGGAGATTTCATGTCAAGTAAGGCTTTAATCTTGGCTGGATTCGCCTCGATCCCATGATGGTTGACAATGAATCCCAAGAACTTTCCGGATTCCACTCCAAACACACATTTTTGAGGGTTCAACCTCATCCTGAACTTCCTCAATACTCCGAACATCTGCTCCAAATGCTTTACATGATCTTCCGCCCTCAAGGATTTGACAAGCATGTCATCCACATACACTTCAATGGTTTTCCCTATCAGATCTTTAAACATCATGTTTACCAACCTCTGATAAGTAGCTCCAGCGTTGATCAAACCAAATAGCATTCCAATATAACAATACAAACCTCTATCCGTGATGAAAGAGATGTGCTCTTGATCAGGTTCGTACATAGGAATCTGATTGTAACCTGAATAAGCATCCATGAAACTCAAAAGAGCGTGGCCAGCGGTAGCATCCACCAACTGATCAATTCGAGGGAGAGGAAAACTATCTTTAGGGCATGCCTTGTTCAGATCCGTGAAATCCACACAAGTTCTCCACTTTCCATTAGGCTTCTTGACAAGAACCGGATTTGCCAACCAATCTGGATAATATGACTCCTTGATCAAACCAACATCTAGAAGTCTATCAACTTCTTCTTTCAGTGTTATAGCTCTTTCTCCACTCACAGGTCGACGTTTCTGGCGAATTCCTTTCTTGGTGGGATCTATGTTCAAATGATGACACATAATCTTTGGATCAATTCCCACCATATCAGCATGACTCCAAGCAAAGACATCCAGATTATTCAAGAGAAAATTAGTGAGCATTCCTCTCAACTTGGAATTCAACTGAGATCCGATTTTCAAAACCTTACTCGAATCCTTCTCATCCACCATAATTGGAATAGTATCCTCTGCAGGACCAGTCTTTTCTACAGGTTGTGGTGTTCTCGGATCAAGATCAAAATCAAAACTTCGTGGATCCTCGATTGGTGTTGCATCCTTGGAGGGCGCGTCCTCTTTAAGAGGGAAGTCTTCCTCACCAAGGGTATGCACCAAACCTTCAAGTAACATTCGCCTTCCTTCGACCTGCTCACCTCTGATATTAAATGAAATCACCTCCTCTGAATCTTCTTCAATTTCTTCTAGAATTCCATCTTGAAGATCATCAAGTACTGGAATTCCTTCCTCAGGGCGCGCCCTGTAGCAAGGCGTTTCCTCCTCTGGCTCTTGAACAAGATAATGGACTTTCACTTCTCCAGGAGCAATACTCATAACTCCTGAACTACTTTCATTGAGGGCGTGCCCTCCATCCTGCTGTCTCTTGAATCCCTTGATTGCCTTGTGATAACAATCTCTCGAATCATGCTGGGATCCTCGGATTGTTCCCACACCGTTTGGCGTAGGAAACTTCATTGCAAGATGATAGATGGAGGTCACAACCTTCATTTCTTTCAACAAAGGACGTCCTACCAAAGCATTGTGTGATGATTCCACATTCAAAATCATGAAATCCATCATTTGAGTCACAGAAAGAGTTCCTTCCCCGAGAGTTACTGGTAACTTGATGGCCCCCATAACCTTTACAGACTCGCCTGAAAAACCATAGATCCATCCATTGTCTTGAATCATATCCTTATCTAGGAGTCCCAACCTTTGGTAAGTGCTGTAATATAGAATATTCACTGAACTTCCATTATCAACAAAAACTCGATGCACATTCTTGGAGCCAATCTGAATTGCCACCACCAAAGCATCATTGTGAGGATGGTGTACCCACCTTGCTTCTTCTTGAGTGAAAGTGATATCGGCACATTCTCCTTTGAACAATTTAGGCGGCCTCAATTCCAAACTATTCACATTTGTAAGAGGTCGGTATCTTGCTTCCCTAGCATACCTCTCCATAGCATGATTGCTGTCACCTCCCAAATGATGTCCACCAAAGATGGTGTGAATGCTTCCTTCGTTGACGAACTTCTTCTCTTCAGACTTGCCATCACCATGGAGGGCGCGCCCTCCATCTCTCTTATCAGGATTCTCCCTATGTTTTTTCACCTCTCTGACAATCCATTCTGTCAAATATCCTTCCTTGATCAAATCTTCAATTTCATCCTTCAATTGACGGCACTCATGAGTATTGTGCCCTGAAGACTCATGGAATTCACAGTACTTCCTCTTGTCTTTGCTTTGCCAAGAAGAGAGAGGCTCTGGCTTCCTGAAGAACCCTTTATTTTTGTTTACTTCGAAGATATGTTCAATGGAGGCTACCAGGGGAGTATAATTACCCGGCCTTTGATCATAGGTATAAGTATCTGGGGGACCCCAATTTCCTCTAGAATCAGCTAAATTCACTCGATTGGCACCAGTCGCTATACGACGTGTTGGGCTAGGTGACCTGTCCTTCCTCTTGTTAGTCTTTCCTTTAACACCACTTTGAGAATCTGATTTTCGATTGTCTGCTAAGGATTGCTCTACGATCTTGAAAGACTCAGCTTGTGCAAACACATCGGCCAGAGTAGGTGGATCTCTCCCTTGAAGATGTTTCCAAAAGTCAGTTCCTACCGACAATCCAGCTATTAAGAAGCTTTTAAGCGTTTCATCAGTTGCTCCTCTCACCAAGGTAGATTCCGAGTTGAATCTCTTGAAATAAGATTGTAGACTTTCTCCTTCCCTTTGCTTAATGTTAGCCAAAGTAGTGATAGGAGGAGCATACTTCACGGCTGCCTGGAACTTGGTTAGAAATAGATTCCTCATTACCTGCCAAGATGTAATTACTCCTGGCCCAAGTTTTTAAAACCACTGTTGCGCACTCTCCCTAAATGTTACTGCCAACAAACGGCATCTGGCTAAATCAGTCACCTGATAAACATCCATTTCGATATCAAATTGCCCCAAGAATTCCACGGGGTCAGCATTTCCGTGAAAGCGCAAGTCATTAGTCATATACCGATATCCTATAGGGAGTTGTGCTTCTCTTACTTCAATTGAGAATGGAGAAGACATTGGTGCCGTAGCAGATATTCTCCCTCCATCCAAGTGAATAAGAAGTTTTTTCAAGTCATCCACATTAAAGGTTCCCACTCCAGGAATATTTTGAATATTTGGTTGTGCCACAGTATGAGTACCCCCCGGGGGTGGAGGTGGAGCTGATGTCGGAATACCCCCTTGAGTTCCTGCTTGTGGTGGAATCACAACATCCTCTTGGGTTTGAGTTTGATGTCCCTCAGGGTTTCCATGAAGTTGTGGATTCTCTTGAGAACTTCTCTGATGGTGTTCTCCTGAGTGAGAGCGCGTCCTTGATCTAGACTCACCAGAGGCACTTGAGGGAATTTGATGGATACGGGGGGATCTCCCCCCTGAGGGCGCGCCCTGATTACGGGGCCGCCCATTTCCTTGATGCAAATCCATTCTTCTATCACCGTTATCACGGTTTCCTCTTCTTCCAGGAGTATCATGATGAAAAGCTTGTTTAGATCCAAGGGGCCGCGACCTGTTGAGAACAGGGGGCACGCGCTGTGGATTGTCATTGCGGGCAAGCGTTCGCCCATGTCCAAGAGGCCTCGACCTGTTGTCAGGGGGCACGCGCTGTGAATCATGGGGCCTTGATTCCAAATACTTGCTTTTCTTCTGTTGCTCAAGAAGTACCATCCTTAAATCGTCATCATTAAGCCTTATTCCAAGGCGTTCCTTCAAGCTGGCGTAATCTCTCATTTCCCTTGCCATCTGCTCTTCATCCCTTTGGATTTCACCAGGGGTGCGCCCTGAGCGGTATGGATGAGGGCGCGTCCTCTCTTGAGGATTCGACAACCTGCGCTCAGAATTATCTTCACTAGGATGTTCAACAATAGGATCAGAATAATCTAACCTTCGAGGAGTGACCAGTTGAAATCTTCTTTCCTGATTTTCCTCCCTCCTTCGGGAATCCTCCTCAATCTGAGGGGATTTCCCTAACCGGCGATGATTTCGTGGGATGCTTCGAGATTCTCTCCTTGATCCCTGATTTTCCTCCACCGAACTCAATCTTGCTCCAAAATTATTTAGGGCATCCCCCATACGATATAGCTGTTCCATTAACGCCGCGTTACTGATAAGAACAGGTGGCCGTCCGCCGGTGGCGACCGGAGTTCCATGATGGTGCGGAGGAGCAGAAATTTCCTCTGGAACATATGCTTCATCACGAATTTGGTTATCCCCTTGACCATCTTCAGAATCGTAGTCCTCTCCTTCGTTAAAACCTCCATACTGATTGCAAGACATCTTTTCCTCCTAAGATTCAGATCTTGATTGGCTCCCCTCCTTCTAGCGCCAATTTGTTGACGGAGAAATTTGGTAACAACAAAGTTTTGAGGTCTGTCGCCGGAATCAAGATCTATGATGGTGGCTCTTCGCCGGAAAAGTCGTCGGAGTGTGGTGGCTGTGATGAATTGGGGGCTGAGATTGAGAGGGTTAGTGGCGGCTATTCAGAGCTCTCGACTTCCAACCCCTCAATCGGCCTACGTACCCTTGTATTTATAGGGATCAAGCCAGACGTAGTTCTTGGAGAGCAAGAAACCCAAATGGGCTTGGATAACGGACCAGCTTCCGGAATGTTCTACTATGAGGCCTAACCACAAAGGCCCAAGGCTCATCCAGGATCTCAAGACTTCACGGATAAGGAAACTTCCCCCGTCGAGGACTAGTCCTATCCGCTACCAGCTATTTCTTGATTTCAAGGATGCAGGTATAGCCGTGGTTTACCACAAGTGCAGAACGCATCCCTGTCCCCCGAATGAGAAGCACCCACCAGATAACAGGACAGGTAATCCAGAGCTTTTGGGTGCAAAGTGCAGGATTACTCCAAAGTTCCCCAATGAGAGCGCACCCATTGGCTATAGGAACAGAGCTCCCAAAGCACACACCAAAAAGTCCCCATCTTTCCACCTTAGGGCGCGCCCTTAGTGTCTAAGAAGGGTCCTTATATCCAGGCAAACCCCTGGAGGCCTTCTGCGATGGACATCCCCCTCCTGAGATACGACAGGAGGGAATTCTTCAACTTCTGGAATTCCAGCTTGGGTGGAATCCAAGCTTGAGTGGAATCCTAGGAGAGATTTCTTCAATGTCTTCTCAGAAAATCAATCTTGAATAGATGTCACCATGTTTTTATATTTAGGGTGCGCCCTCTTTGTAGAGAAAGAGAGGGCGCGGCATGACTTCTCTATTACCTGCTAAAACCCTAATTAATCCTAGAATTCCCCAAATTGAACCCGTATCCGACCTGAATCCATCTTGAAATACCCGAGCCGAATTTTGGCTATAACAATAAGCAAAGTGCATGTAAGAACCCAGATTTTCGGTACAATTAAAACTTTTATTATGTATTAATGTAGAAATGAATAGTGATTAAGACTACGATGTAACAGCGGTTCTAATGAACGAATATGGAATGGATTCAGATTCCAATGTTTATATGCCATGAGCAATGCAATTGGTTGACAATTTAGATTAGAATAATCTATCTCCTAAGAAAGTAAGATATGGTAATTCCAAAGAGGAGAGTTTTGCTCCTGTCATCCAAATCGATATTTGTTGTTAGTCCAGTGGTTCCGTAAAAGAGATAAGGAACGCTCGAAAGAGAACAATGACATTTTTACAATATATATAAGGAATAAAAGAGAATAAGGGATGAATAGTGTTTTTGGTGGAAATGAGAATTTTATTAGACGACGCTATATAGAAGTATTCAGAACGGATTTCTGAGTTCGTATTCATGATCCAGGGGCGAAATAAGTGTATGTAAACGACATCGGATTCAGAAAATTAGCACTTTTATTTTCTCCGAGATTTCCCTGGACACTGAAGCATTTAAGGATGTAATAATGAGATTTGAGGAATTTAAATTCAAGGATTATAAAGGAAGAATGAGAATGGAAGTATTATTATTACGAAGGTTTCCGGTAAAAACCTTATCTAGAAACGATTGAGTTATTCCTCCGAACGATAAATGAATTAAGCAATAAACGAACAAAAGAGCAAGCAAGGAGCAAGATTCATGCATGTGCTATCAAGGAAAATATCTCGGAACTAGCTAGTTGCATTACTAACTAGAATACTTAGAAACAAACAAGTACTTAGCATCCATTTCCTTTCCACCACAACAATTCAACACTTGTCCCTCCATTTGACATCATTCCTTGCATCATCACTTTAATAAAGTAGCATGGATGAGATATTATCTACAACAAGTCACTTTATGCATATTAAATATTAAATATGGCTATATTCTTTTTCCCTGTGGTTTCTTTTTACTCATACTAGCTTATAGCCCGTGCAAAGCACAGGTTACTTTTAATTTTTTATAATTTATTTATAATATAATATAATATTATAAATATTAATTTAAATATGTTATTGATTCGAATCTTACATCTTTATATATAATAATTTTTAGTATTAAATATAAATTAATATGTTATTGGCGGGAATCGAACCTTGAACCTCTGCATATAACAACTTTTAGTATTATTATATCTAACAGTCATGATCTATTTGAGTTGTTGATCTAACGGTGATAAATGAGGGATAACCAAAAATGGAGATAACCAAAAAAGGGGTAACCAACTACAAATTATACCCCCTTTTGCTTAGTATTAAATATAAATTAATATGTTATTGGCGGGAATCGAACCTTGAACCTCTGCATATAACAACTTTTAGTATTATTATATCTAACGGTCATGTCTATACTATATTATAATAAGTAAAAGGGAGTATAATTTGTAGTTGGTTACCCCCTATTTTTGGTTATTCTCATTTTTGGTTATCCCTCACTTATCACCGTTAGATCAGCAACTCAAATAGATCATGACCGTTAAATTTGACAATACTAAAATAGTAAAAGTTGTTATATGCAGAAGGTCCAAGGTTCGATTCCCGCCAACAACATATTAATCTATACTATCTATTCTATAATAAGCAAAAGGGGATATAATTTGTAGTTGATTATCCCCTCTTTTTGGTTATCCTTTTTTTGGTTATCCCATTATCAAAAAAGAATTAAAAAATACAAAATACAAAAAATATCATATTGTACTGATTTTCTTTACAAAAAATATATTTATTTAATCAAATAAAACGAGTACCCACCGTATACGTTCATTTCAACTCAAAACTTCATGCTTATCCAGTTATCTTCATTTTCTAATGTTATGAGTCTTATGACTTATGATATGACTATGAGTAACCACCAGCTATAGCTAGTATTGCACACTGACTTTAATTCGACAACTGCTTATTTTAATTTGATTTTAGTAATTCGGTTAAATTATTACGTACCTCTGCATATAATAACTTTTAGTATTGTTATATATAACGATCATGATCTATTTGAATTGCTGATCTAACGGTTTATAGCCCGTGCAAAGCACGGGTTACTTTTAATTTTTTATAATTTATTTATAATATATTTAGAAACAAACAAGTACTTAGCATCCATTTCCTTTCCACCACAACAATTCAACACTTGTCCCTCCATTTGACATCATTCCTTGCATCATCACTTTAATAAAGTAGCATGGATGAGATATTATCTACAACAAGTCACTTTATGCATTATTGGAAGCAACCAACACAACAAAATATCAAATTCTCTCAAGAACAACCAAACTGTCCAGCAGAAATAAGGGAGAAAGAAAAATTCATATCTCCATTTATATCCATGATAAAATCACCAAATTTTAACCAAAGCCTCTCCACTCCATGGTCAATATTTGGTCAAAATTTCATGACATTCTAATGAGTGTAGCCTAGTCAAATCCATGCTTAAAGTTGGGGAAACAAATCTGACCAGTTTCTGTCCAGTGGAGAAAGAGGGCTCAAAACCATAGCTAGGAAGCTTCAAATTTGATTATATAGGGCTCAAAACAAAGCTTATGAAGATGCCAAGATGTGGTAAACATTTGAGATCCAAATTCTTATTTTTCGATTTTCTATGATTTTTACAAAAGTAATGATGAATAGTAACTCTTAGAAACTAACTTTGATTTTCTTGATTTCTTGGATGATCTAAGCTTGGTTAAGGGTATACAAGGACTATACAAGGCTTAGTAAGGTTGTAGCATACTCCAAGGAAGGTATAATCTTTAAGAACCCTAGCTCTTGTTTGAGATTTATGCATGTTCTTGATGGATCTAGCTTAGTTATGATTATGTTGATGTTTATGTTGATGTTTTAAAAAAAAAAAAAGCTAGTGGTTTAGTGATGTTAGTATCATAATGATTATGATGGTGAAGTATGAGGTTCTTGGGGCTGTTTGTGATGAGTAACATGTGTCTAAGTTGTTTGGATGCCCGGTGTGGCTTGGTTTAATTGTAGTAATTTTGGAAACGTTCGATTTATAGCGTCGTAATGCCAAAATTTCGTTCACCTTAAGAAAACGAATTTGACAGTAGCTTAACTCACTGTTTAGCTTCGTATTCTGCCATGATACGTTAGAGTATGTTATAAGCTTCGTTTTGATATAAGGCTCATGTGAAACGGACTTACGGTTTAGGAGTTATGGTTAAAATCGTAAAAGCGGTTTGAAACCGTAAAAGCAAGTTCGTAACTGAAATTAAACCTTCTTAAAATGAGTTATGCAGTGATGAATAATGGTAATTAAATACTAGAGATAAAAAGGAAGGTGTGAGAGAAAACCACATGTCAAACGGATTGTTTTCCGATTTTATAAAAATATTCGAATCGAGGTTAAGCGCGAACGAACCCCTTAAAGGTACACTTGGTTATAACTTTGGAAAATCACTTAGAAAACGGATAATAAATCTCGAGGCGTAATCTTTTCAAGTAAACGACCGACACTAGGACTTATATGACTTAAGTGCCTACTAAGTATAAGTGCAATGACATGCCTTGGTAACGGACGAGTGTCGGATTATAACGGTGTTAATAAGAGTTATGTTAGGGGATGCCTAACGGGCTAATTTGAAAACGTGTTGTGGCCTAAGTTAATTATATACTTAGCCTTTCGAAGTATTAAAGTGATTAACCTCGGATATTGTGACTATTTATAGATCACCGGATTGAACCGAGGCACACTACACCTACAGGATTACCAGGCAAGTTTCAAATCCTTTTTAAAGGCTGTTGTTGTGAATATCTATATATGCTTTCTGTTATACATATGCCATAGCATGCATGCCTACTTTCAAAAGTCATATTGATATACTTGTTCCCTGAATTATTGTTGGCTTATAAGCTAGATAGTTAATATATCAGTTATAAGCTGGAAATTACTAAGACCCTTAAGCGAAGGGTAGTTGAATCTCATTCTTTGATTGTAGACCGAGAGTCGATATTCCTTGATATATTGATATTATTTTCAGAGGAAAATATTTAAGTAAATATTTTCCATTTATTATCTGGCGAATATTATTGGAATATTCCTTGAGATTATTTGATAAATATAGTTCGGATTATTCATCAGATATTTATTTATTCGATGAACATTATCTTTAATATTCATCTAAGGTTGATTTAATATTCGAATATTAATTCGAACCCTCAGTTAAGTTATTTACTTAAAGAATATTCATTCTTATTTACTCAATAGATATTATTTTGAATATTCATTCGAGTTTATTTATTAGTGAATATTATTTTAATATTCATTCGAGCCTTATTTATTTAAATGAATATTATTTCGAATATTCATTCAATCTCTATATATTTTATAAATATTAGTTGCACATTGATTCGAACTCCAGTTATTCGATAAATATTATTAGGAATATTTCCTTGAGACGATAAATATTATCTTCGACATTCATTTAAAGTCGATTCAATTATTGAACATAATTTCAAATATTCATTCGATAATTATTTCTTCGATAAATATTATTAATTTGAATATTCATTATTTATTCAATGGATATTGTCTCAAATATTCAGTCGATAATTATTTCATCAATAAGTATCCTTCTTGAGTTGAATATTCATTATCGACTCAATGAATATTATCTCAAATATCCATTTCATGATTATTTCATCAATAAACATTATTATTAACTTGAATATTCATTATTCATTCAATGAATATTATTCTGAATATTTATTCAAAGATTACTCCGAGCAACACTTTTCCAATATCTGTGACTTAATAAATATTCTTGGAATATTTATTTAATTCTTCGAACTCGTTTCAAAGATGAGTTACTTCATTCACATAGTATCATCGATCTTCGAACATTATATAAATTATTACAGAGTCTTGTTAATATTATTATATTATCAAGGAAGGTTCTCAATAATTCCATTATTCCTTCGATTCTATTATAAGGGAACCTTACTTGAGAAATGTTATTTATCTTGTGACTGCCCGGTCATAAATTATTCGTTTCACTCGCAACTTGGTTGCTATTATTCATGGAATTATGTGTACCCACTCATTATTTGAGGGGTAGGAATGTTGGAACAAGTTGGTATCCATTAACAAGCAGCAGCTTGGGAAATATTGGTGAATTTTCCTTTCCAATTAGATACGACTACTTTGTGGAGTCTTATCAACAAGTATTATACTTGGGGAAAGGGGGACGAACTTTACGTTTCAAAGTTATGGATGTGAAATGAACTAGGAGATGCGTAAGTGACCCAGTGGCGCCGGTCCAGCAAATGGCCCAACCGTTGGCCGAGGGGGTTCCAGAGGGCGGTAGACAAGTAAATCCGTCGGTGCTTCCTTCTACATGTAGTAAACAAGAGGTGGGGAGCATAACATGCGACTGATCATCGTGTAAATGCTATGTCTCCTGGCGCGTCAAACTCTAGTATTAGTTCATCACTCAATGTTGGAAATTTTCTGCAACATCATCATTGTTGGCAGAGTTGAAAAGTGTTTGAAAGGGAATTGCAATATTCTTCCTGCAAGTTCCTCTACCATGAAAAATTGATAATATCTTGCTTATCTTTGACATAGTAGATAATTCCACATAATAATTTGAGTTACCTTGTGACTTCATGTCATACCTTATCTTGGCACTATAGTTATTAATGCATGGCATATAGTTTCAAAGATATTTTGAACTGTTATATGTTATCACTGTTCAGTTATATTCTTTTGGTGGGCTATTGCTCACCCTTGCTTTATTTATTTATATCACAACAACAGCTAGATCAGAAAGCCGCGCAAGGCGCACTCAGCGTAAGCAGGTGTCAACCGTCAGAAGATTAACCGCTTAGGTCATAGCTACCATTGCTGAGGATGGAGCTTCTGGTAGGCTAGTTGTTAGCATTTGAGTATCAAATGTATTTATAATATGGCATATACCAATGGATGGCAAAGAGTATGTAATGGTAAAATTGTAATACTTTGGCTTGTAAGAACTCAAACTTGTGATTAAGAATATTGATGGTTACTCTGATTTCATCTCTGAGACTATAACGGGTGTGTTTTATGTTATTGTTTTGGGTCACAAGGTTGTAATTTAAATTATGTTGGTTTATGGATGGATATTGAGACCGTAACGACCAGATCCCTGACCCTGGATCTGGGGGTTTTACAGAAATGGTATCAGAGCGAGCGTTATAAATCCCAGAGATGACGCGACGTTAAAACAATAAATTCATTAAGATAATAAGAACTCTTGCCAAGTTCATAGTCGGACTACTTAATGTAGTACTGACATATAAAACCTTTAGGGGAACTCTAAAGTATCATGATGGTAACTTAGCTCATTCCCGTATCGACTAGTAAGGCGACAGACCTTGAGGTGGGCGAGCAGCAGCACGGTGATGCTTTATTATATGTTGGCGATTGGCTTGATTGATTCGATAGAATACCCTATTGAAGACCCGGAGGAGGGTTCAGCTAAAGAGGAGAATCCTGTTAGGAATAAGGAGTTTACCCTTGAGGATATGAGGGCTGCAGCCAGAGAGACTGTGAGGGTTAAAGGTATTGTGCTCAGAGAAGTGAGTGTAAAGAACTGAGACATTATTAAAAGAAGTAAAGCATATTGGATTCATAGCCGGACTGCCGGATGAAGTACCAGCAAGTAAGACATATTTGAGGAATTACTTGAGATCTTATATGAAGATAGATAAGAATCCTTAGAGACTTTCAGATTAATAGGAAAGGAATAAGAATGATGCATGATTATCAAAGACATCGGTATATGACGGGAACAGAGTCCCAGGAACAATTGAGATAGAGACAATAAGTGCCCTACCATTTGATGAATGGAATAATGTGAATATTGTTAATGGTAATTCACCATAAGAAGTCAGATCCCATAGGTTATAATTTATGAAGTCAAATTGAGATTGATGAGGTGGTTTTATTCAGAGAAATATCCATTTTATGAATGGATCAACTTAGAAAATAAAGACATTGGAAAGTGATGGCATGATTGGATAAAGTTATATAAAAAAGTAGTAAGCGAGACGATGATCTCAG
Organism: Kitagawia praeruptora; assembly: GCA_037693485.1. Lineage (NCBI taxonomy): Eukaryota > Viridiplantae > Streptophyta > Magnoliopsida > Apiales > Apiaceae > Kitagawia > Kitagawia praeruptora. Next base: position 55,144,344 of record CM075350.1, on the reverse strand, counting down.
AACCTACAAGAGGAAAAGACTAGTGAGTCTATGATAACCTAGTAACAAGACTATTGTCAGAGACTAAGTATAGGGTTATTTTAACTCAATGGAATGATGAACCAGAAGCATTGGATGCCTGTGAATCAGAAGATTATTAAATTTCTTCTTTTCCTTGAATGGATTATAGTAGTTACCTTAAGTTTATTCCGACACTGAATCGTAAATGGATCAAGTAAGGCGATCAGTGGTTAAGATGTGATTGAGGATGTTTTTAGATGAAACTTGGAGAAGCAAGTGTTTGCCAAGATCTCGAAGTATGAATTCTGGAAAAATGAGGTTCAGTTATTAGGATATGCGATCAATAGCAAGTAGTGTTGGTTGACCCCGCTGATTTAAATGTAGTTTCAATTGAGAAAGGCCAACCACACCAAGAAAGGACTAAGAAGTTTGGATGGATATGAAAATGTGAGAAAATCTTCCTGGAGCTAAAGATGAAATTGGTGACGATCCAGCATTGGCGCTACCTAATGGAAGAAGGAAAATTTTGTGATATATTGTGATGCCTCTCATATGGGTTTAGGTGCTGTGCTTGTACAGCACGGCAGAGTAACTGCGAATGCATTCGGACAACACAGTTCACCAGATTCGGATGGCCTCGGTGGTGCCAATTTTTATGGAATGACTAACTCCGACGGTAGTGTTCCTTTTGAGACTAGTGGGTAGGCAGACTGATATTTGGATGTATCGACTATTAGGGCGAATAGATATGTGACGCCCCCAAATCTGCCCTGTCCGGGGACCCGGGTCGTCACATCAGGTCTCAGCATCCTGCATCACACGTTAGCTCGATAATAATAAAAATCTTTATTACAACGGAGTGGAACAGTCCCACTCCACAGATCCAAGATCAGTCTCACGCTTTATTACAATATGATTATTACATCTCCGAATAAAATCCTTCAAAAGACTATAAAGATAGAAAAGATAAAAGGTTTCAGCTGGCCATTCTAGTCCTTGTCAGCACAGCTTGGAGCTTTCTCCTTCCCTTTGTTTCTCTGGCTGGATGTCTCGCCTTTCTCCATCTTGACAGCTGAACAAATGTTGTAAAGCAAGAGTGAGCAACTATGGTGCTCAGCAAATTCTCTCCTTGCTCGGTACATAAATATAGTAATATATATCAAAAGAATTGCTCGAAATTTAAATAAATAGATAAGATATCAGAACTCTGAAAATCTAACTCATGACTCGTCTCGAAAATAGAATACTCGAAATGACTCTTTTTGTGAAACTCTGATGACTCATGATAAAGAATAACTGGTCTTCCATCCTTTCGGTATCTCGGCGGGGCGATCAACTATCCGACCGGGAATACCATCCTCCAATGACACCGCACTTCGCCCGATCACGGCTACAATACGATATCAACGAATATAATATATAGTATGAATGCTAGCATCATGGTGGGTGATTATATCAACCCTGGCATCATAGTGCCTAAAATATTCTTGTGTCCATATAAAGGTACACAAGTCTCTCTTTCTCTAAAATGGGCCTCTTTCCCAAAATTGACCAGTAGGATACAAAATTCCCGAACATTTAATGAACTGACACTTTGAGATAAACTTCACAGGAAAATATTTAATTGATCTGGCGGAATGCAAGTTTTACTCAATGTACCACCAATCCGAACAATGGACTGATGTAAACTCTCAATAAACATATTTTAATTGGTTGACACGAACAAAGTACCAACCTTTGACAAGAAAGGCAACTATCTCGAAACAATGAGAATAGTCTTAAAATGAAACATAATGAGTCGTACTGAACAAATAGTACCACTCGAATGATTATAATACTCAAAATTGATGAACGTTAAATAGAATATTTTTCACTTGATCAATGAGTAAAACTCTAATGATTTAAATAGTATACTCCTATCGGTTGATTCGGACAATGAACCAACTAAAAGATAATCAATAAATATTGTTGAATTTGTACAATAAATTCAACTGAAAAGAATAAATTTAACTATCTCGAACGAATGAGATTAGTTTCACTGAATCAAAGTAATAGTCGTCTCGAATTAATGAGATCGACCCGATAGCAACGAATTTGTCTATACGCTTATAGGGAGTATAATTCGAAAGTAAACTAAATTAAAAGTATCGTAAAATTTAACGAGAAATAATGCTTAAAAGAAAATATTGCATCATAAAGAGCAGCAAATAAATCTCATAATTGATAGCTCGAAAATAATCAATAAATGAAATAATACGAACAGAAATACAAAATTTCCGAGAGTTAGGGTAGGAATGAACTTGCCTCTGTCTCGACGCTAAACTCAACCGAATAATAAAAGCGTTACCCACAAGCGAATATCTCAAGTCTCAGAAAGGAATCTCTATAATTAATTATCAAAATAATTTTAGTACTTAGGTAAGGAGTTAATCACGTAATGTCAGAATAAATCGATAATCACGTCATTGATGATCAAGTAATAAAATATACTCAAAATCTTAAAATCTCGCTAACACATCAATCACAAAATATTATACTTATATGGAGGCTCTATTCGCTTTTCCTATTAATCTATATAAATCGGGTTTTATGGTATCATAAGATTTTAAACAGAATGTACTTGGAAAATCTCGCTCTAGTTATTCACAAGGGAAAAATTTTCAATTAAAAGCCTCTATTTAATACTAATAAACAATACTATTTGATTTATTCAAGGCACATCACGAATATAAAAGTATCTTTATAAGGTCCTCACTATTTATTGAAAATTCTCATTTTATGACGAAATTCACTACTTTAATTAATCGTTTAACTCACACTTCTAAATTAAACTTGGCTCGTATCAAATCTCTAAGATTTATCTAAAATCCTTTCCCTTTTGTGATAAAGTCCATTTTAGAGAACTACTAATATCAATTCCTATTTATTCTCGAAAATAATCCATTTTTATTACCCATTTAAATAAATCAAGTCGCTTTTCCTTTCATTTTAAATCCAACGTAATATCCTTATTTTATTATACTAATTAAAGAATCTCTATCTTACATAAAATTAAAGTTTTCTTTTAAAACCAACTGAATTATAATCTTTACTAAATTTTAACCATTTTTATCAATTAATCTCTAATTAATTCACTTAATACAAAATTAACATCTAATTATTTACCAATTAAAACAATTAATCAATTACCACATAATTAATCATTTATATCATTATTTTATCAAGTTTATTACAACTAAACAATTAACACCACCACCGACCGGCGGCAACCACCGGCCACCGCCGTCGACGCCTCTCTCTCTCCACCCCCCGATCAGTCTCTCTCTCTCTCTCTCTCTCTCTCTCTCTCTCTCTCTCTCTCTCTCTCTCACCCAGTCTCTCCTTCTCCCTCAATCTCTCTCGACCTCTCTTCTCTAATCTCTCGACCCCGATTCCTCACTCTCTCTCTCCGATCTCCGATCTCTCCCTCTCTCCGCCGTAATCCCTCCGTCTCCCTCTCTTTCCCATCATCTCTCTCCCTCACGCTTTCTATCTCTCTCCGCCCCCTCTTTCTCTCTGCCTCCAATCTCCCTCGTTTCTCTTGATCTCTCACTCTCTCCTTATCTCGCCCTCTCTATTTCTCTTGCCTGATCTCTCTCCCTCCAACTGCCTCTCTCTATCTCTCTTCCTCTCCGGCCGTCTCTCTCTATCTCCGATCTCTCCCCTCTCTCGTCTCCTCTTCTCTCCACCTCTCTGTCTCCCTCAATCTCCCTCCACTCTCCCCTCTTTCTGTCCCTCGCCTACGCGATTAACACCCCATCCCCTGCTCTTCGCTTCCGGCAAGAAAAACCCCCCCACCACCACCATCGGTCGCCGCTAGCACCGCGGTGGTGGCCTCCGATTCGACATGCATCGACAACACCCCTCCGATCACCCCCAATTCAACAATAAACCCCCAATTCAATCAATTCACAAACAAAAACAATATGTAACACAAATTCATAAAAAAACCCCAAATTGAGAATTATAAAACCCTAATTTAAAACAAGGTTCACAAATGCATTATGTAATCAAAACATATCAAACATGGTTTTTAAAAAGATTTTAGGGGTATAAGATCATACCCTTATTATGAAAAAAAAATCAAGTTTTAGATTGCTTTGAAAACCATTCTTGAAACCCCTAAATATATATATCAATTTGTAGAGAATAATGAGGGCTATCTAAATTTCTAAATGCATGTAACAATCGGACCAAATCCTTGAAGCTTGGAGCTTTGAAAGGTGGAGTTTTAATGGAGGTTGATGTGTGAGTGTGTGTGTTTGCCGAGAGAAATAAGAGAGGATGTGGTGTCTTCTCTTTTGATTTTCTATTTTATACATCTCATTGCCTTGTTGGGCCTTTAGTGGGCTATATAAAATTTATGGGCTCAAATACACATTCCACTCAATATTTATAACTTTACTAGATCTTACTTATTTATTTGCTAACACAAAATCACTAACATAATCTTAGAAATTTATAATTCCTATTATACACATAAAAAGAAAATGATCGTCATCCCCCTCAAAATAATAATAATCTAAAATCATTAAAAGATAGCGAGGTACTAAATACATAAATATACGCATTTCTAAAATTAAATAAGAACCGAGTTTACCAACCTTATTCGGAGAGGGCTCAAAATAGAATTATTAATAAAATTAATTTAACAAACTTACTCTAAGAAAGTTCGACATAAGAAATTTATCGATAATATTCACGGTTATTACAGTCTCCCCCCCTTAAAAATATTCCGTCCTCGGGATCAATATTATTGGCTAAACAACTCGGGGTATTTACTGCGCATTTCACTCTCAAGTTCCCAAGTGGCTTCCTCGATTTGTCGGTTTCTCCAAATCACTTTTACTAAATTTACTTTCTTATTTCGCAACTCATGTATTTTGAAATCCACAACTTCCACTGGTTGCTCTACGTAGGTTAGATCAGCTTTGACATCGATGGGTTCATACTCTAATACGTGTCGATGATCAGGATGATAAGCTCTCAATATTGATACGTGGAATACATCGTGAACATGCTGAAGATCTGGCGGTAAGGCCAATTGATATGACACGGCTCCAACCTTCTTAAGAATCTCAAAGGGTCCAATGTATCAAGGATTCAGTTTCCCTTTCTTCCCGAATCTAATCACCCCTTTCCACGGGGAAATCTTCAGTAACACTTTATCTCCTATCTCGAATGATTTATCTTTTCTCTTCAGATCGGCATACTTTCGCTGACGGTCTTGAGCAGCAACTAATCTCTTTCGAATCGTCTCTATGGATTGCTTTGTCTGATGGACCATTTCTGGCCCAAGTAATCTTCTTTCACTAACTTCATCCCAACAAAGTGGAGATCTGCACTTCCTTCCATATAGAGCTTCATACGGGGCCATACCGGTACTGGAGTGATAAATATTATTGTAAGCAAATTCTACTAACGGTAGATGATCATCCCAACTTCCTTTGAAGTCTAAGGCGCAGGCTCGCAGCATATCTTCTATCGTTTGAATTGTCCTTTCGCTCTGTCCGTCTGTCTGCGGATAACAGGCCGTGCTCAAATTTAGCTTGGTGCCAAGGCACTCTTGAAAACTCTTCCAAAATCTAGAAGTAAAGCGGGCATCTCTGTCTGACACGATTGACACGGGCACTCCATGACGAACTACAACTTCCTTCAAATACAGACCTACTAGTCTTTCTACTGAATACCTTTCAATGATCGGCAGAAAATGCGCGGACTTCGTAAGTCGGTCAACTATAACCCAAATAGCATCAAAATTCGCTCTGGTTCGAGGTAAACCTACTACAAAGTCCATGGTGATGTGCTCCCATTTCCATTCTGGAATCTCTAAGGATTGGAGTAATCCACTGGCTCGTTGATGTTCCGCTTTCACTCTCTGACAGGTTATGTAAGAACCCTGATTTTTGTAATATTTTAAATGTGTAAAAGCTTATGATATTGTGAATTAGGGACCCTTTGAGTCACCTATGTTATGTAATGGAGTTGATTATATGAAATTTTATGTTATTATATTCACTGTGTAAGAAAAAGGGAAAATTGTTGAAGGCAAGAGGACTACTGCTACTAAGAGTTATAAAAACTTGGGACATGAGGATTATTAGAGTATTAGGAGATTTCAAGAGATTATGACAAGGATTTGTGGATATTTAAAAGATTTACCCAATTAAGCTCTTAAAGAATTACAAGTGAAATCTCTACGCGACAAAATATTATTACGAGGAATTAATTATGATACGATATGAATTAAGGACTAAGTGATAACCATTGGTGGAGGAATAATAATACAAGGAAAGGATATTGCATGCAAGTGTCATGTAACTAAGTAGTTAGGAAAAGAAACTAGAAAAGCATAAAGTAGAAGTGAATAGTGTCATGGGTAATGGGTGTTGCAACCTAGGGGATAATAGGGCATGGGGAGACAACCTAGACCCCTAGCTTGGCAACATGTGAACCTTATCTAACCCCCACAATAATACATATCACTCATCCCTTTTTAATTCATTTCAAACACAAACAAAAAGAAAACACTCCCCCCCATTGAAGCTCTCGGCCGAAGCAAGAAGAGGAGGAGAAGAGAGATTTTCTCTCCATCTTTTCCTCACCTACAAATCCAAGCAAAAATCCTAGGGCTTCCTTACATTATAATAAAGGTATGGTATCAATTTCATAGCATTTCATCCATTGAATCTTGAGATAAAAAGTGTTGAAGGATTGGATGAGTGTTAACCAAAGTTGTCATCTTTTAGATCTTGAAGGATTAAGGGTTGTAGGAGCTCATCCAAGTGTTCTTAGAGATTACAAAGCTCATTCAAGGTTCCTAGATACTCAAGAAGGTATAAAACCCTAACCACTCTTAGTCATGGATTGTTTATGATTTATAATGTTAGATCTACAAGTATTAGTGCATATCTTGGTAGTACGAGTTATAGATGGTGAGATCTTGAAGTTATGTGCTTGTTATGATGATTTTAAAGCTTGTACTTAGAGTATGTAACCCCTTGTGTGCTAGAGATTCATGTCTTGGTGGTTTTGATGGTGGATATGATGTATAAGTGGAGTTCTTGAAGGTTTGAGTAAGGATGAGTAATGTATAAAAATTCTGGGAGTATGTACTGCATTGCAGTAGGATTTTGAACCCCTTAAACTTGTCTCCCTAGGGTCTAATACCCATGGTTAGAAAGGTATTTGAATGTAGTTTCCCGAAATATAAGGTTCATGACTAGGTGATGTATAGATTTTGAGTTATGACCCGAGAAGTGAAGAGTGATTCTGGAATCCGGACTGCACTATATGGTCCACTTGTGAACCCCCTTTAGATCCCTAAAAATCATGTAACCCTTGTGAAAATTTTAGTAAAGCTAGATTTTGCAGTGGTAAAGGTTACCCCGAAAAAATTGGATTAAAATATGTATTTTTCAATTTTATAAAAATGTTAGAGTAAAGTGCGCGCAAGTGAAAAAGTCCTAAGGGAAGTTAGTTTGATATGGTTTTAAGGAGGAATCATTATGCTTCGAATGTGTTAAGCAAATTGAGTCAAATAAGTGACGAGCGTGATCGAGTGATGGCATGGACCTATAGGAGGGCTAGAGAGTCATAGGACGGAGTCATTAAGTTAGTATGTATTCTCTAAAACTTGTGATTAAGAGGTATTGTTAAGGTACTAACGAGCGAATATTGGTTATGTATAGATCTTCATTCCACTCCGCAAGCTCGACCACCCCTACCTTACCAAGGCAAGTTTACTTTTCGAAACTTATACATATGGATTTTCACTGTTGTGTTTGTACTTCCAAACGTATTACGTGCTTATGCTTTATGAGATTATGTTGAAGTTTAAGATATATGCATATGTGTTTGTACACCCTTGAACATAGAATGAAAATGTTTCTTCGGACAACGACTCTAGCAATAGAGCTCGTAGCGGTCCAAATGTACTATTGACCGGGGAGCGGTATATTATTGTATCGTGATTAAATTACGAAAACCCGAAAGGTCATTCGGGAAGTATCGTATACTTACGTATTTATTATTTTTACGTTGTTAAAAATACTCAAAAATATCTATCTTGGATTAAAAGCTTATTTTAATTAAATAATTATTTTACTAATTGTTTATAAATTAAATCTAAAATATTATTTATTAATTATCGTTCATTATTTTAAAGACAAAACTAATCCAAGATACCTTCAGCATTTTCAAACTTGAACTCTTCCGGACCCAAAACATTTTCGAAAACCCCCGGTCAGCATTTGCTTCTTGTACGTTTTTCAAGAATTATCGGACGACTGAGGTCAAACTTCAACTACTCAAGTTTTCTATCAAAATGATTTTGAAAAGAAAAGAAAAAGGGGACTCTGGCAGGTGTGGGAATCGTTGACGAACGATTCTCGGGATGTGTAAGCGGCCGTGAGCCAGGCGGTCCATCAATTATTATTCCGGCCCAGGTGTTGCCGAAGGATGATTACGGATGTAGTTTTCATCGAGGGTGATTACGGATGTAGTTTTCACCCGAGGGTAGTTACGGATGTAGTTTCTATCCTTCTACTAGTAGAGAAGACCCGCGGATTATTGGACTTGGATGTGGCGACTGATCATCGTCAATCCCTATCAGGTTTTATGTTTTCTTCAAGTCCCATCCTCCACTTTGGAAAAACACTCAGACACTGCTTCTTAGGCCTAAGTGCCAAGTTGCCGATAGTGTTATTTTTTGTAAGAAAAATATTGACTTCATGCGGTATCTAGAACCGCAAGATTATTTTCAAACAAGGGCACGTGTTGGTGTACCCTTGCGATAGTTCAAAGATGAAAGATGATTCTATACTATTTGGTATAATCAAGCTTAATGGTTGCTAAATTAAATAAAGGTTAACACTGCTTATCTTATATATATATATCTTGCTGAGCTATAGTTGCTCACTCTTGCTTGTTTTTAAAATTGCAAACACAACAGTTAAGCGAAATGGCAAGACCCCGTCAGACTGTCCGAAAGCAGGTGACTAGACCCCAGGCAGCAGTTGAGATCCCACCGGTAGGCCATATTAGCCGGATTGGTTTGCAGCTTTTATTAGTACGCTTTATTTATAAGTATGACCTGTGCAAGGCAGTGTACCGCAACAAACATTCAAGCCGCTAACTCCACTTCATGTAGAAGTGTTGTTGGTAGCATAAATACTATTTAATTCGGTTTGTAATAACTCTAAAACTGTTACTTTTGCTCAATCAATTGTATGACGTTTCTGAGACTCTAACCTGTGTGTGTGTGTGAGTGTGTGCGGTGTGAGTTTATTGTGGGGTCGATTGCTGTTATATTCGTTATGTGCAAGAACAAGTATGTTAACAATGGAAAATGGACCGTGAGCGCCTAGATTCCCGACCCCGGATCTGGGGGCGTCACAGAAATGGTATCAGAGAGGAGGTTACAGTTCTCAGAAACGATAGTAATTTAGGAAAGCAACCATAATAATATGAATAATAATAACACTAATAATAACCCCATTAATACCTAGAGCTCTCATCGAGTTCACAGTCGGGTTATCGGACATAGCCCTGACTTCTAAGGCCCGTGAGGGAACTACTCCTTAAACCTTTCTTTATGGTTAGTGACCCACCTTATTTTCCTTGTGTAGATGGCGGAGATCCCTGAGATACCAGACCCTGAGGCCTGTGAGAGAGAGCACGATGAGGCGCTGCTGAGAGATACCGAGGATCCCGAGGAGGACATGAGTGCTGACCCTGAGCTTGGCCCCTGGATTACGCTGATAGGGGATACTGATGATGAGGATCCCGATGAGGAGCCCTTTGTTGAGCCTGAGCCTGTTACCCCCTCCCCTGTAGCCACTGATGAGGAGAGTGTGCGATCCGGTGAGGGCCGTGTTGTGTCACCCCCGCCCTCTCCGCAGTCATTGAGCCCCACTTCTTCGGATGATGACTTCGAGGAGGATACTTCTGGCGAGGAGGAGCTTGACCCTACTCCTGCTCCTGCCCCTGTTATGCCACCCCCACCACTGGACATACCCCCGGTGTCGGGCGCTGAGCACGCCTATGTTGTGCAGTTCATGACCCGGGACTTACTTTCTGCCGAGGCCAGAATTAATGAGGCGAGGCGAGCACTAGTGGAGGAGCGCGAGGCACGACTGAGGATTCAGGCTGAGATGAGGACTGCTGTTGCTAGGAGGACTAGAGCTCGACTCCACCGGATCGAGAGGAGGAGTCGCGCGAGGATTATTGGTTTGGGAGTCCGCGGGGACGGGGTGATCCGGACCAGGGATGCTAGGCGCGTTGTGCGTCGTGCATTCTCCCGGGTGAGGTCATTGCTCCGTCGCGAGGCGGCACCATGATATGTTATGGATAGCTCAGTCCTCTAGGTTCAGATGACATTAGTGTGTCGATTTTGCGGGATAGTTGACTTATGCAGTGGCGTCCTTTCTGACCAGTGGATGAGTAGACTGACCTACAGATATGTAGATGTGACTTCGAATAGTATATACGGATGTAGCCCTATTTTTGTGTAGCCTTGACTATTCAGATGATGTACTTGTATTGTTCCGCTTTTGCTAGACCTTGATATTGGAACTGTGCGTTAGGCTTTAACATCCAAACTATGTGATGACTCTTGTACCATATTTATCTAGTTTCAGTTTCCTTGATATTGTCTCGACTGCCTTACTTTTCGATGCCATGCTTACTGTTTTGATATACAACTGTGAACATACAACTTTTACAAACCACAAATACAACTACGCTGTTTCAAATTTACAACTTGCGATTTCAACTCATTTCCTACAAATTTTCAAAATGTTCCTACAAGCTTTAAAATAAATTTTCAATCTATTGTATTTAAAAGTTTAAAGATATTTCTACAAGTTACGAAGTTTTGAAATCTTGGAAATTCCTACAAATGTTTTCGAACCACGTAACGATTTTCCCTAAAAGTTTTACCACCATCATAAGGGCACCGCAAGTTCAAAATTTTAACCCTGTATGAGGAGGAACAATACGTTCCTGACTTCTCTAAATACTGTCAAATAATTTGAAAACCCTAACCCATTTCTTGTCTCATTATCAGAATAATGCCACCCAGAAGAATGAACACTCGAGCTCACCCGGCCAACACTGAAGGCCAGGATAGCCACCATGGGCCGGGAGGACACCAAAACCGTGAGAGAGAGGATTTGAACCTGAGCGAGGATGAAGGTAGTGACTATAACTTGTTTGATAACTCTGAGTATGATGAAGAAGAAGCTGAAGATGACACCTGAGAGGTAGAAAATCCAAGGAGAGGTCCTATGGAGCAATTCATGGACTTACTTAGGCAGAACTTGGACCGTCCCCCGGTTCAGAAACCACCCAACAATGCAAATGCAAATGCTTTTCGGAACTTTAAATCCCTGAAACCCCCGGAGTTTAAGGGAACTGCAGACCCGGTTGAGGCAAGAGCCTGGCTGAAAGAAATGGAAAAATCTTTCGAGATACTAGGAGTCGCCGACGGGAAGAAAACTGTTTTCGCCACCTATCTCCTGAAGGGTGAGGCGAACTACTGGTGGGAAGCTAAGAGAAATTTGGAAGGAAGAGGTGTGGTGACCTGGGAGAGGTTTAGCGGGCTGTTCTTGGAAAAGTATTTCCCTAGGTTCATGGAGACCAAGATGGAGCTGAAGTTCTTGGAACTAAAGCAAGGTAACATGACGGTGGCCGAGTATGAAGCCAAATTTATTGAGTTGTCAAGGTTTGTGCCGGAGTATGTGAACACTGAGGCAAAGAGGGCCCGAAGGTTTCAGTTGGGGCTAAAGCAATGGATTCAGAATCGTGTGGCGGTTCTTGAGCTAACAAACTATGCCACCTTGGTGCAGAAGGCATCGATTGTAGAGGTTGGAAGTGAGCAGATGCAAAAGGAGAGAGAAGGAAAGAAGAGGAAGTTTGATAACCGAAAAGGGAATTCTCCGGGCGGAAGTCTTCCAAGCAAGTTTAAGCGAGGGGCGATGTCCCAGCCCATCGGGAACTTTGGAACCAAGAGAGCGGAAAGTTGGAGTGTAGGCCAGGGCGGCCGACCCCAGGGATCATCTTACTCTACCCCATCTCGAGCCCTACCCCCGGATTGCAATAAGTGCGGAAGGAAACATGCGGGCGTGTGTAACCTGCAGGATGTGAAGTGCTTTAAATGCAGGTTGACAGGACATTATGCTAACACCTGTCGAGGGATCAATAACAACACCAATGCCGGAGGCACTTGCTTCAAGTGTGGAAAACCAGGGCACCGAATGAGGGAATGTTTGTCCTCTAGGCCAGCTGCGTCAAGAGTTAGTGGAACTACTTCTAACAAGCCCCCTACTGCTAGGACTTTTAACATGACCGTGCAAGATGCCGTGAGGAACACGGATGGGATCGCAGGTACCCTACTACTCAACTCAGTTAATGCAAATGTTTTATTTGATTCGGGAGCTACCAAGTCTTTTATATCCCTAGACTTTGCACATCGGTTAGACCTTAAGGCTGAACCGTTGAAAGACAGATTGCAAGTAGAGATAGCTAATTGTGAAATCATCCCTGTTAGCCAAGTTTATCCAGGTTGTGACCTAGAAATAGGAGGGCGACACTTTCAGATAGATTTAATACCTTTTAAACTTGGAGGATTCGATGTAATAGTAGGCATGGATTGGTTGACCACCCATGGGGCTCAGATTGATTGTGTGAAGAAGAAAGTAAGTTTAAGATTGCCAGGGAACGAGGAAGTAGTGTTTAGCGGAAAGCGACAAAACCAAAAGTTCCTAACTGTAATTCAAACTAAGAAGCTGTTGCGTAAAGGATGCGAAGCTTATTTAGCCTATGTGAAGGACACCAAAAAGGGGGCACCAAGCCTACAGGAAATTCCTGTCGTTAATGAGTTCGCAGATATATTCCCGGATGATCTTCCAGGGCTACCACCTGATAGAGACATTGAGTTCGCTATAGACTTAGTTCCTGGTACGGCCCCAATTTCGAAAGCTCCATATAGGCTAGCCCAGTGGAGATGAAAGAGTTGGCCACTCAGTTGCAGGAATTGTTCGATAAAGGAATGATAAGACCTAGTGTGTCACCGTGGGGAGCCCCGGTCCTATTCGTGAAAAAGAAGGATGGCAGTATGAGATTATGCATAGATTACAAGGAGTTGAATAAGGTGACCATAAAGAATAAGTATCCTTTGCCCAGGATAGATGACTTGTTTGACCAGCTAAAGGATGCGGTCTATTTTTCCAAAATTGATTTGAGAACCGGATACCACCAGTTAAGGATCAAGCCAGAAGATATACCAAAGACGGCCTTTCGCACCCGGTACGGACACTATGAGTTTTTAGTAATGTCGTTTAGGTTAACGAATGCACCCGTAGCTTTCATGGACTTAATGAATCGAGTCTTCAAAAAGTACTTAGGCAAGTGTGTTATAGTCGTCATCGATGATATCTTGATCTATTCCAAGACGGAGGAGGAGCATGCAGAGCACTTGAGAATTGTGTTGGGAGCATTGCGAGAAGAAAAGTTGTACGCTAAGTTCTCGAAGTGTGAATTTTTGTTGAGGGAAGTTCAGTTTTTAGGGCATGTGATTAGCGATCAAGGCATCCTAGTGGACCCAGCCAAAATAGAGGTTGTATCAAATTGGGAGAGACCAACCACTCCGACAGAGGTAAGAAGTTTCATAGGATTGGCTGGTTACTATAGGAGATTTGTTCAAGACTTTGCTAAGATAGCAGCCCTTTTGACCCGACTAACTCGCAAGACCGAGAAGTTTGTGTGGACTGAGAAATACGAAGAGAGCTTTCAAGAGTTGAAGAAAAGGTTGGTGTAAGCACCAGTACTAGCCCTGCCCGATGATAAGGGCGATTTTGTGATTTATAGCGATGCATCCCATAAAGGTTTAGGATGTGTGCTTATGCAGCACGGTAAGGTGATTGCATACGCATCTAGACAACTTAAGGAGTACGAGATAAGATACCCCACCCATGATTTAAAATTAGTAGCGATAGTCTTCTCTTTGAAGATTTGGAGGCATTACCTTTACATATTTAAAAGTGTGAAATCTACATGGACCATAAGAGCCTAAAATACATATTCACTCAGAAAGAGTTAAACATGAGACAGAGGAGATGGCTAGAGTTAATCAAGGATTACGAATGTGAGATTCACTACCACCTAGGGAAGGCCAATGTGGTGGCTGATGCACTTAGCCGAAAGGAGAAACTCAAGGTGATAACGTCAGCGGACGAGTTGGTCAAGGACTTTGAGAAACTGGAGATTGAAGTGAGGTTACCAGGAACCGGACAAGAGAGTCTAAGGGAAATAAGAGTCCAACCACCGCTATTGGAAAAGATTAAGTTGTACCGGAAAAAGAAGATAGAAGAAGAAAAGAATTCGGTGGAAGAAATTTTGACTGGTGAGGAAATTAAGTGTGTAATGGACGGGAATGGAGTTATGAGGTACGCATCTAGGATATGGATCCCGAATGTTCAGGAATTAAAAGATGAGATTTTGCAAGAGGCTCATAGTTCAAGGTATTCGATTCACCCTGGAGGCACCAAGATGTATAGGGATTTGAAAGAGTATTATTGGTGGCCAAATATGAAGAAGGACGTAGCAGAGTGGGTAAGTAAATGCTTGACATGTCAAAGAGTGAAGGCCGAAAACCAGAGGCCCAGTGGATTGTTGCAACCCTTAGAGATACCCGAGTGGAAGTGGGAGCATATTGCGATGGACTTTGTGGTCGGATTACCAAGGACCAAGACTAATCATGATGCCATTTGGGTAATTATCGATAGATTAACTAAATCAGCACATTTTCTTCCAATTAACGAGAGATACACAGTCGACAAACTAGTGGATATTTACTTAAAGGAAATCGTGGTTAGGCATGGAGTTCCTGTGAGCATTGTATCGGATAGAGACCCAAGGTTCAACTCCAGGTTCTGGAGGAGTTTTCAGGATTGCGTGGGAACCAAGTTAAACATGAGTACTGCTTACCACCCCCAATCAGACGGATAGAGCGAGAGAACCATCCAGACTATAGAGGACATGTTGAGAGTATGTGCCATAGACTTTAAGGGAAGTTGGGATGACAACTTACCGTTGATCGAGTTTTCCTACAACAACAGCTATCATGCTAGTATAGGAATGCCCCCGTATGAAGCCTTATATGGGCGGAGATGTCGATCTCCCTTGTGTTGGGAAGAGGTTGGAGAGCGAAAGATTTTAGGGCCCGAACTGGTTCAACAGACAAGAGAAACTATTGAACTGATACGAGGACGGCTGGTAGCGGCCCAGGATAGACAGAAGAAATATGCGGACCAGACCCGCAAGGACAAGGAGTATGAGGTAGGAGAGTTCGTGATGTTAAAGGTATCACCGTGGAAGGGATTGATGAGATTTGGTAAGAAGGGGAAGCTAAGTCCGAGGTTTATTGGACCTTTTGAGATTTTGAGGCGTGTTGGAAAGTTAGCCTATGAATTGGCTTTACCCCCAAGCTTGCAGCAAGTGCATAATGTGTTCCATGTGTCCATGCTACGACCCTACCATACCGACTTTCGGCACGTGATAGAATATGACCAAGTGGATTTGCAACCAAACTTGACCTATGTGGAGCAACCCGTGGAAATCATGGATAGAAAAAAACAAGTGCTGAGGAACAAGGTTGTCAAGATAGTAAGAGTTTTGTGGAGGAACAAGAATGTCGAGGAATCAACATGGGAACTAGAAAGCACGATGCGTGAAAAGTACCCTCAACTGTTTTCAACCTGATTCCGGGACGGAATCCTTTTAAGGAGGGGAGGCTGTAAGAACCCTGATTTTTGTAATATTTTAAATGTGTAAAAGCTTATGATATTGTGAATTAGGGACCCTTTGAGTCACCTATGTTATGTAATGGAGTTGATTATCTGAAATTTTATGTTATTATATTCACTGTGTAAGAAAAAGGGAAAATTGTTGAAGGCAAGAGGACTACTGCTACTAAGAGTTATAAAAACTTGGGACATGAGGATTATTAGAGTATTAGGAGATTTCAAGAGATTATGACAAGGAGTTGTGGATATTTAAAGGATTTACCCAATTAAGCTCTTAAAGAATTACAAGTGAAATCTCTACGCGACAAAATATTATTACGAGGAATTAATTATGATACGATATGAATTAAGGACTAAGTGATAACCATTGGTGGAGGAATAATAATACAAGGAAAGGATATTGCATGCAAGTGTCATGTAACTAAGTAGTTAGGAAAAGAAACTAGAAAAGCATAAAGTAGAAGTGAATAGTGTCATGGGTAATGGGTGTTGCAACCTAGGGGACAATAGGGCATGGGGAGACAACCTAGACCCCTAGCTTGGCAACATGTGAACCTTATCTAACCCCCGCAATAATACATATCACTCATCCCTTTTTAATTCATTTCAAACAAAAACAAAAAGAAAACACTCCCCCCCCCCATTGAAGCTCTCGGCCGAAGCAAGAAGAGGAGGAGAAGAGAGATTTTATCTCCATCTTTTCCTCACCTACAAATCCAAGCAAAAATCCTAGGGCTTCCTTACATTATAATAGAGGTATGGTATCAATTTCATAGCATTTCATCCATTGAATCTTGAGATAAAAATTGTTGAAGGATTGGATGAGTGTTAACCAAAGTTGTCATCTTTTAGATCTTGAAGGATTAAGGGTTGTAGGAGCTCATCCAAGTGTTCTTAGAGATTATAAAGCTCATTCAAGGTTCCTAGATACTCAAGAAGGTATAAAACCCTAACCAGTCTTAGTCATGGATTGTTTATGATTTATAATGTTAGATCTACAAGTATTAGTGCATATCTTGGTAGTATGAGTTATAGATGGTGAGATCTTGAAGTTATGTGCTTGTTATGATGCTTTTAAAGCTTGTACTTAGAGTATGTAACCCCTTGTGTGCTAGAGAGTCATGTCTTGGTGGTTTTGATGGTGGATATGATGTATAAGTGGAGTTCTTGAAGGTTTGAGTAAGGATGAGTAATGTATAAAAATTCTGGGAGTATGTACTGCATTGCAGTAGGCTTTTGAACCCCTTAAACTTGTCTTCCTAGGGTCTAATACACATGGTTAGAAAGGTATTTGAATGTAGTTTCCCTAAATATAAGGTTCATGACTAGGTGATGTATAGATTTTGAGTTATGACCCGAGAAGTGAAGAGTGGTTCTGGAATCCGGACTGCACTATATGGTCCACTTGTGAACCCCCTTTAGATCCATAAAAATCATGTAACCCTTGTGAAAATTTTAGTAAAGCTAGATTTTGCAGTGGTAAAGGTTACCCCAAAAGAATCGGATTAAAATATGTATTTTTCAATTTTATAAAAATGTTAGAGTAAAGTGCGCGCAAGTGAAAAAGTCCTAAGGGAACTTAGTTTGATATGGTTTTAAGGAGGAATCATTATGCTTCGAATGTGATAAGCAAATTGAGTCAAATAAGTGACGAGCGTGATCGAGTGATGGCATGGACCTATAGGAGGGCTAGAGAGTCATAGGACGGAGTCATTAAGTTAGTATGTATTCTCTAAAACTTGTGATTAAGAGGTATTGTTAAGGTACTAACGAGCGAATATTGGTTATGTATAGATCTTCATTCCACTCCGCAAGCTCGACCACCCCTACCTTACCAAGGCAAGTTTACTTTTCGAAACTTATACATATGGATTTTCACTGTTGTGTTTGTACTTCCAAACGTATTACGTGCTTATGCTTTATGAGATTATGTTGAAGTTTGAGATATATGCATATGTGTTTTGAGATATATGCATATGTGTTTGTACACCCTTGAACTTAGAATGAAAATGTTTCTTCGGACAACGACTCTAGCAATAGAGGTCGTAGCGGTCCAAATGTACTATTGACCGGGGAGCGGTATATTATTGTATCGTGATTAAATTAAGAAAACCCGAAAGGTCATTCAGGAAGTATCGTATACTTACGTATTTATTAATTTTACGTTGTTAAAAATACTCAAAAATATCTATCTTTGATTAAAAGCTTATTTTAATTAAATAATTATTTTACTAATTGTTTATATATTAAATCTAAAATATTATTTATTAATTATCGTTCATTATTTTAAAGACAAAACTAATCCAAGATACCTTCAGCATTTTCAAACTTGAACTCTTCCGGACCCAAAACATTTTCGAAAACCCCCGGTCAGCATTTGCTTCTTGTACGTTTTTCAAGAATTATCGGACGACTGAGGTCAAACTTCAACACTCAAGTTTTCTATCAAAATGATTTTGAAAAGAAAAGAAAAAGGGGACTCTGGCAGGTGTGGGAATCGTTGACGAACGATTCTCGGGATGTGTAAGCGGCCGTGAGCCAAGCGGTCCATCAATTATTATTCCGGCCCAGGTGTTGCCGAAGGATGATTACGGATGTAGTTTTCATCGAGGGTGATTACGGATGTAGTTTTCATCCGAGGGTAGTTACGGATGTAGTTTCTATCCTTCTACTAGTAGAGAAGACCCGCGGATTATTGGACTTGGATGTGGCGACTGATCATCGTCAATCCCTGTCAGGTTTTATGTTTTCTTCAAGTCCCATCCTCCACTTTGGAAAAACACTCAGACACTGCTTCTTAGGCCTAAGTGCCAAGTTGCCGATAGTGTTATTTTTGGTAAGAAAAATATTGACTTCCTGCGGTATCTAGAACTGCAAGATTATTTTCAAACAAGGGCACGTATTGGTGTACCCTTGCGATAGTTCAAAGATGAAAGATGATTCTATACTATTTGGTATAATCAAGCTTAATGGTTGCTAAATTAAATAAAGGTTAACACTGCTTATCTTATATATATATCTTGCTGAGCTATTGTTGCTCACTCTTGCTTGTTTTTAAAATTGCAAACACAACAGTTAAGCGAAATGGCAAGACCCCGTTAGACTGTCCGAAAGCAGGTGACTAGACCCCAGGCAGCAGTTGAGATCCCACCGGTAGGCCACATTAGCCGGATTGGTTTGCAGCTTTTATTAGTACGCTTTATTTATAAGTATGACCTGTGCAAGGCAGTGTACCGCAACAAACATTCAAGCCGCTAACTCCGCTTCATGTAGAAGTGTTGTTGGTAGCATAAATACTATTTAATTCGGTTTGTAATAACTCTAAAACTGTTACTTTTGCTCAATCAAGTGTATGACGTTTCTGAGACTCTAACCTGTGTGTGTGTGTGTGTGTGAGTGTGTGCGGTGTGAGTTTATTGTGGGGTCGATTGCTGTTATATTCGTTATGTGCAAGAACAAGTATGTTAACAATGGAAAATGGACCGTGAGCGCCTAGATTCCCGACCCCGGATCTGGGGGCGTCACAGGTTAGACACTTGCTTACCCATTCTGCAATCTCTCTTTTCATGTTAGGCCACCAATAATTCTGCTTGATGTCTTGGTACATTTTTGTGCTTCCTGGGTGAATTGAATATCTCGAATTGTGCGCTACACTCATGATTTCTTCCTTCAACTCTGTAACATTAGGAACCCAAATTCTCGATGCAAATCGCTTAATCCCTTTATCATCTTTTGAACTCAGAAATTCTTCTCCTGTCAACTCTGATCTTCTTTCTTCCACTACTTGCTCCTAACAACGGCGAATCTTCTCGAGTAGCTCTGGTTGAAAATGGATGGTATAAACTCTTTCATTGTTTTGGACTGGGTCCTTGACTTCTAATTCAATCTTCTCAAATTCTCTGACTAACTCTTCTGAGGTTGTCAACAAGTTGAGTCTTTCCTTTCTACTTAAGGCATCAGCTACAACATTAGCTTTCCCTGGGTGATAATTTATCGAGCAATCGTAGTCTTTGATCAATTCCAACCATCTTCTCTGTCTCATGTTCAATTCCTTCTGGGTGAATATGTACTTTAAACTCTTGTGATCCGTGAATATCTCGCATTTCTCTCCATACAGGTAATGTCTCCAAATCTTAAGTGCAAAAACAATGGCAGCAAGTTGTAAGTTTTCAGTCTCTTCTTCAATTCTTGAAAGCTATCTTCACATTTGGACGTCCATTCAAACTTTTCACTTTTCCTGGTAAGTCGAGTCAGTGGCGTAGATATCTTTGAGAAATCTTTCACGAATCTGCGATAATAACCAGCCAGTCCAAGGAAACTTCTAACCTCTGTTGGAGTCTTAGGTCTCTTCCAGTCTGCTACGGCTTCTATCTTAGCAGGGTCTACAGAAATTCCTTCACCACTCACAATATGTCCCAGAAACTGAACTTCTCTCAGCCAGAATTCGCACTTCGAAAACTTTGCATATAACTTTTCCTTCCTCAGTGCTTCCAAAACTAGACGGAGATGTTCTGCATGATCTTCAGATGACTTCGAGTAAATGAGAATATCATCAATAAATACAATCACGAACTTATCCAAGTATCTCTTGAATACACGGTTCATTAAATCCATGAAAGCAGCTGGAGCATTCGTCAAACCAAAAGACATCACTAGAAACTTGTAATGTCCATATCGAGTCCTAAAGGCAGTCTTGGGAACATCCTCAGGCTTGATCTTCAGTTGATGGTAGCCGGATCTCAAATCAATCTTCGAAAAATGCATAGCTCCCTTAAGTTGGTCAAATAGATCGTCGATTCTAGGTAGAGGGTACCTATTCTTGATAGTCATCTTGTTCAGCTCGCAATAGTCAATGCATAGCCGCATAGTTCCGTCCTTCTTCTTCACAAACAACACTGGAGCTCCCCACGGGGGTACACTAGGTCTGATTACACCTTTTTCAAGTAATTCTTGCAGTTGTGTTGCCAATTCCTTCATTTCCACTGGTGCCATCCTGTAAGGTGCTTTGAAGATTGGTGCGATTCCTGGTGCTAGATCAATCGTGAATTCTATCTCTCGGTCCGGTGGCATTCCGGGCAAGTCATCGGGAAAAACATCTTTAAACTGATTGACTACCGGAATCTCATCAATGGTAGGGGTTTGCTTCTTGGTATCTATCACATGAGCCAGATAGGCTTGACATCCTTGTCGAAGTAGTCTCTTAGCTTGAATTATTGATAGAAAATCTCTAGCCGGTTTTCATCCACGAAACGGGATTCTGATACCGTTGGGTCCACTTAAACTAACCTTCTTCCGACGACAATCAATTTGGGCATCGTAACGTGCTAACCAATCCATCCCTAGGATTATGTCGAATTCCCTTAACTTAAAGGGAATGAGGTCTGCGTCAAAACGTTGACCTTGAATTTCTATAAAACAGTTCAGGCACAAACGGTTTACTGGAATGACTTCTTGATTTGCTACTTCTATGCTCAAAATTCCCTCTAAGGGCACAGACTCAAGTTTAAGCTTATTCATGAAGTTCTCAGAAATAAAAGATTTGGTAGCGCTAGAATCAACTAGAACACATGCATCCTCAGAATTTACTAGAAGCGTACCTGCAATCACATCGCTGTCATCAATAGCATCTCTCACTGTCATGTTGAAAGTTCTTGCTATCGACTTGTTGCTGGGAGGTGCTGTGAGTCGAGGCACTGGATTTTCCTTAGCAGTCTGTCGACAATCTTGGGACACGTGACCTTTCTTCCCACAGTTGAAGCAGGTGACAGATTTATCCTTGCAACTAGAAGCATAATGACCCTTCTGTCCGCAGTTGTAGCAATTCACAGTAGCTTATTGGCAGGGTCCAGGGTGTTTCCTCCCACATGTCTTGCACTCTGGCAATGGTGGTCTTCCTTGCATCATGTTCACTGTCTGCTGAGGTTTGGTCCTCTGATTGCTTCCTCTAGTGTCGTGGTTCCCAATTCTCTTAGTATCTGAGCTTCTATCCTCTCTTTTCACAAATGGCCTCTTGTCACTACGGCTGTCAGATCTCTTCACAAAACTGCTTCCACCACTTTGAAACTTTCTCTTCTTACCATCCCGATCCTTCGGGTACAACTTACTTCCACTTTCCACTATAGCCGCTTTCTGAACTAAGGTTGCATAGTTAGTGATCTCAAATACGGCAACTCGATTCTGGATCCAGGGCTTCAACCCTTGCTGAAAATGCTTGGCCCGCTTCTCTTCAGTGTCCACATGATAGGGTACAAACCTTGAAAGTTCTGTAAACTTGGCTTCGTACTCCGCAATAGTCCTCGTCCCTTGCTTGAGTTCTAAGAATTTGATCTTCATTTGGTTCTCTAGATACTTAGGAAAATACCTCTCTAGAAACAAGGTCGTGAATCTGGTCCATGGAATGACCGCATTACCTTCCAAAGTTCTCTTTGCTTCCCACCAGTAATTGGCTTCACCTTTCAACATGTACGCTGCAAACACTGTCTTCTTATTCTCTTCTACTCCCACAATCTCAAAAGTCTTCTCTATTTTTCGTAACCAAATTCTGGCCTCCACGGGGTTAGTGGTACCTTTAAACTCAGGTGGGTTTAGAGATTTGAATGATTTGAACGTCACTGTAGCATGAGTCAGCTGAGCTGGAGATGGATTTCCTCCCACTGGGTTAGGGTTTTGCTGAGGCTGAGGGTTCTGGGCATGTTGAAGAAGAAATTCCAAAAGCAGGTTCATTGGGTTGTTGTTCTGGTTTGGATTCTGAGCGGGTTCTGGTTCCGGGTTTGGAACTGGGTTTTGAGGCGGGTTCCGAGGTGGAACCTCATCATCTTGATTCACTTCAGGTTGAGGACGAGGGTTTCTTGGGGGTCTTCCTCTCTTAGGTGGCATCTTTTTCTATAAGAGCGAAAACAATATGGTATGTTATATCACAAGTATGCAGTTATATGATACCATTGCTGGCACAGTTATGACAGGCATTCAAAATTATTTATTTGACCAAAATCTCTGGTTTCTCAAAATAAACCATACTCAAAATCATGATTTTCTCTCTTGTCTCTTTATAAAACAGTTACTCTTTTTCCTTATTATAAAAAGGTTCAGGGTACTCGTGAAAAGAAAACTAATTCCAGTTTTACTGGTAATTCTTATAAAATCCTTAAATTCTAAAACTCAATCGTCGTCTTAATCCTTGGTTTTCGAAAACTCTCTTTTTTTTTCTTTTTTTTTTGAAAGCTCATTTTAAGTCGCAGTATCTCAAAGAAATTTTACTATATCAGGAGTATCATGGGAAATAATCTAGCATGCTCTTCTAATATAATACAGTTCTATTACAGATCAACAAACAAGATATCAGTACTACTAGCAGATCATAATCTATATATCACAGGGTACCATACTGGTACAGTCCAGGTCATAATACTGAATACATCATCATAATAATACAGACCCATTATCAGAATATAAATACATCGTGGAACATCTACTGTCACGCTAATACGAAAGATAATAAGATAACTACCCAACAAGCTGGGCATAGAATCAACTACGTCGAATACATCGATCGACAGAATATGTGCACCCTATACAGAAAGATCTATCATGACGCCATACAAAAAGCGGGTCACCACTAGCTATAATATACATGCTAACCAAAAGATGGGAATGCGCAAGCGTAGATATATGACATCCCCTAAAACCAAAAAGACTATGCTAAGTCAACAGCAGCAGCAAGTCAAGTCAAACCGTCACGGGCAAACATCTCACCCACCCTCCTATGGAACTCTGCAATGATGTCTGAGATCAGGGTAGAAACTCTAGTGCGATCAATCTGTCCGGTACTAGATGATGGCAAAGCAGCTAAGTCAGTCTGAAGCCCGGTCAACACAGTCAGGGCTATCTGATGCACAATCTCCATAGGTATGTCTCTCACCAACAGACTACCTCCATGGTGCACGGCAAGGGGATCTGGAACAGACAAGAGTCGAAGAATACCATCCCTAGTAGCAAAGATCTCCTCATAACGAGACCACAACCAACGGTACTGCTGGAACAGGGTATGATGGATATGCCATGGAACCGTCTCTCCGGCCACAACAGGATGCTAAGAGGGAGCAGGTGGCATAGCAGCAGTAGTAGCAGCCGCTGGAGGCTGAGCAGGAATAGGTGCAGGTATGGTAGGTGCAGATGGAGCAGTATCACAAGTAGGAGTAGCACTGACAGGTGGAAACATGTAGTCAGGTATAGTAGGGACTATAGGAGCTGCAGCATACACCGAAACAGGAGTAGCAAACAAATCAGCAAAAGTTGATACTCTGGTAGGTGTATCAGCTCTAGTCACTGGAGCAGATAAGCTAGGTAGAATCTCAGTACGAACGGGTGAAAGCTGGCCCTCATCAATCGGCTTAGAAGTAATAGGCTCGGGTGTCTCAAATCTGAACATCTCAGGAGTAAACAGAAGAGTAGTCTCTGCAGTCATGGTAGACACTAGAATCTGAGCTGGCTGCTCAATCTCTGGAGTAGGTGCCTCTAAGTCAATCACCGGTACAGGAGAATCATCTACCTCAACGATCTGGTCAGGAGAATAAACCAAATCTATCACATGAGGTGGAGAAGGTGTAAGAATCCGGATAGAAGAGTCCTCTGAGTCTGTCCATAGGTACAATCTCCTCAGATGGATCACTGTCGGAACCTGAGCTGGGATCTAGAGGTCCCTGAGGGTAAGGTGTAGGAGATCTGTCTCTAGCTGAGCGGAAACCATCAAGTCCTGAAGTAGTCATCTACAAAAGTACAAGTAATCTCGGTCACAACAGGTTCTAATCGATTAGATACTTATATAGATATACTTATATAAGGGAGAAGGCACTTGGTGCTAGAATCTCAACATCGCAGTATATCTCTAAACTCTCACGTCGCGTTATAATTCTAGGCTCGTACGATTCCTAAAATATAACTAACTCTCTGATACCAACGCTGTGACGCCCCCAAATCTGCCCTGTCCGGGGACCCGGGGCGTCACATCAGGTCTCAGCATCCTGCATCACACGTTAGCTCGATAATAATAAAAATCTTTATTACAACGGAGCGGAACAGTCCCACTCAACAGATCCAAGATCAGTCTCACGCTTTATTACAATACGATTATTACATCTCCGAATAAAATCCTTCAAAAGACTATAAAGATAGAAAAGATAAAAGGTTTCAGCTGGCCATTCTAGTCCTTGTCAGCATAGCCTGGAGCTTTCTCCTTTCCTTTGTTTCTCTGGCTGGATGTCTCGCCTTTCTCCATCTTGACAGCTGAACAAATGTTGTAAAGCAAGAGTGAGCAACTATGGTGCTCAGCAAATTCTCTCCTTGCTCGGTACATAAATATAGTAATATATATCAAAAGAATTGCTCGAAATTTAAATAAATAGATAAGATATCAGAACTCTGAAAATCTGACTCATGACTCGTCTCGAAATGACTCTTTTTGTGAAACTCTGATGACTCATGATAAAGAATAACTGGTCTTCCATCCTTTCGGTATCTCGGCGGGGCGATCAACTATCCTACCGGGAATACCGTCCTCCAATGACACCGCACTTCGCCCGATCACGGCTACAATACGATATCAACGAATATAATATATAGTATGAATGCTAGCATCATGGTGGGTGATTATATCAACCCTGGCATCATAGTGCCTAAAATATTCTTGTGTCCATATAAAGGTACACAAGTCTCTCTTTCTCTAAAATGGGCCTCTTTCCCAAAATTGACCAGTAGAATACAGAATTCCCGAACATTTAATGAACTGACACTTTGAGATAAACTTCACAGGAAAATATTTAATTGATCTGGCGGACTGCCAGTTTTACTCAATGTACCACCAATCCGAACAATGGACTGATGTAAACTCTCAATAAACATATTTTAATTGGTTGACACGAACAAAGTGCCAACCTTTGACAAGAAAGGCAACTATCTCGAAACAATGAGAATAGTCTTAAAATGAAACATAATGAGTCGTACTGAACAAATAGTACCACTCGAATGATTATAATACTCAAAATTGATGAACGTTAAATATAATATTTTTCACTTGATCAATGAGTAAAACTCTAATGATTTAAATAGTATACTCCTATCGGTTGATTCGGACAATGAACCAACTAAAAGATAATCAATAAATATTGTTGAATTTGTACAATAAATTCAACTGAAAAGAATAAATTTAACTATCTCGAACGAATGAGATTAGTTTCACTGAATCAAAGTAATAGTCGTCTCGAATTAATGAGATCGACCCGATAGCAACGAATTTGTCTCTACGCTTATAGGGAGTATAATTCGCAAGTAAACTAAATTAAAAGTATCATAAATTTTAACGAGAAATAATGCTCAAAAGAAAATATTGCATCATAAAGAGCAGCAAATAAATCTCATAATTGATAGCTCGAAAATAATCAATAAATGAAATAATACGAACAGAAATACAAAATTTCCGAGAGTTAGGGTAGGAATGAACTTGCCTCTGTCTCGACGCTAAACTCAACCGAATAATAAAAGCGTTACCCGCAAGCGAATATCTCAAGTCTCAGAAAGAAATCTCTATAATTAATTATCAAAATAATTTTAGTACTCAGGTAAGGAGTTAATCACGTAATGTCAGAATAAATCGATAATCACGTCATTCATGATCAAGTAATAAAATATACTCAAAATCTTAAAATCTCGCTAACACATCAATCACAAAATATTATACTTATATGGAGGCTCTATTCGCTTTTCCTATTAATCTATAAAAATTGGGTTTTATGGTATCATAAAATTTTAAACAGAATGTACTTGGAAAATCTCGCTCTAGTTATTCACAAGGGAAAAATTTTCAATTAAAAGCCTCTATTTAATACTAATAAACAATGCTATTTGATTTATTCAAGGCACATCACGAATATAAAAGTATCTTTATAAGGTCCTTACTATTTATTGAAAATTCTCATTTTATGACGAAATTTACTACTTTAATTAATCGTTTAACTCACACTTCTAAATTAAACTTGGCTTGTATCAAATCTCTAAGATTTATCTAAAATCCTTTCCCTTTTGTGATAAAGTCCATTTTAGAGAACTACTAATATCAATTCCTATTTATTCTCGAAAATAATCAATTTTTATTACCCATTTAAATAAATCAAGTCGCTTTTCCTTTCATTTTAAATCCAACGTAATATCCTTATTTTATTATACTAATTAAAGAATCTTTATCTTACATAAAATTAAAGTTTTCTTTTAAAACCAACTGAATTCTAATCTTTACTAAATTTTAACCATTTTTATCAATTAATCTCTAATTAATTCACTTAATACAAAATTAACATCTAATTATTTACCAATTAAAACAATTAATCAATTACCACATAATTAATCATTTATATCATTATTTTATCAAGTTTATTACAACTAACAATTAACACCACCACCGACCGGCAGCAACCACCGGCCACCGCCGTCGGCGCCTCTCTCTCTCCACCCCCCGATCAGTCTCTCTCTCTCTCTCTCTCTCTCTCTCTCGAACCCAGTCTCTCCTTCTCCCTCAATCTCTCTTGACCTCTCTTCTCTAATCTCTCGACCCCGATTCCTCACTCTCTCTCTCCGATCTCCGATCTCTCCCTCTCTCCGCCGTAATCCATCCGTCTCCCTCTCTTTCTCATCGTCTCTCTCCCTCACGCTCTCTATCTCTCTCCGCCCCCTCTTTCTCTCTGCCTCCAATCTCCCTCGTTTCTCTTGATCTCTCACTCTCTCCTCATCTCGCCCTCTCTCTTTCTCTTGCCTGATCTCTCTCCCTCCAACTACCTCTCTCTATCTATCTTCCTCTCCGGCCGTCTCTCTCTATCTCCGATCTCTCCCCTCTCTCGTCTCCTCTTCTCTCCACCTCTCTGTCTCCCTCAATCTCCCTCCACTCTCCCCTCTTTCTCTCCCTCGCCTACGCGATTAACACCCCCTCCCCTGCTCTTCGCTTCCGGCAAGAAAAACCCCCCCACCACCACCGTCGGTCGCCGCTAGCACCGCGGTGGTGGCCTCCAATTCGACATGCATCGACAACACCCCTCCGATCACCCCCAATTCAACAATAAACCCCCAATTCAATCAATTCACAAACAAAAACAATATGTAACACAAATTCATAAAAAAACCCCAAATTGAGAATTATAAAACCCTAATTTAAAACAAGGTTCACAAATGCATTATGTAATCAAAACATATCAAACATGGTTTTTAAAAAGATTTTAGGGGTATAAGATCATACCCTTATTATGAAAAAAAAATCAAGTTTTAGCTTGCTTTGAAAACCATTCTTGAAACCCCTAAATATATATATATCAATTTGTAGAGAATAATGAGGGCTATCTAAATTTCTAAATGCATGTAACAATCGGACCAAATCCTTGAAGCTTGGAGCTTTGAAAGGTGGAGTTTTAATGGAGGTTGATGTGTGAGTGTGTGTGTTTGTCGAGAGAAATAAGAGAGGATGTGGTGTCTTCTCTTTTGATTTTCTATTTTATACATCTCATTGCCTTGTTGGGCCTTTAGTGGGCTATATAAAATTTATGGGCTCAAATACACATTCCACTCAATATTTATAACTTTACTAGATCTTACTTATTTATTTGCTAACACAAAATCACTAACATAATCTTAGAAATTTATAATTCCTATTTTACACATAAAAAGAAAATGATCGTCATCCCCCTCAAAATAATAATAATTTAAAATCATTAAAAGACAGCGAGGTACTAAATACATAAATATACGCATTTCTAAAATTAAATAAGAA
Organism: Kitagawia praeruptora; assembly: GCA_037693485.1. Lineage (NCBI taxonomy): Eukaryota > Viridiplantae > Streptophyta > Magnoliopsida > Apiales > Apiaceae > Kitagawia > Kitagawia praeruptora. The sequence continues at coordinate 55,115,694 of CM075350.1, read as the reverse complement.
CCGAGTTTACCAACCTTATTCGGAGAGGGCTCAAAATAGAATTATTAATAAAATTAATTTAACAAACTTACTCTAAAAAAGTTCGACATAAGAAATTTATCGATATTATTCACGGTTATTACAAGATATCAGGAAGATGTGGCATGTTTCAGTTTAAAACTTTTGATTTCCTTCTATGGATTCATATATTGGTTCCCTTCCAGCGATGAGACTCCTAATGTTACGTCAATCATTCCGTTATTATAACGACTTATGATTCTACCTACTTGGATGTGCCTAGAACTATTTTTCAGGTTCCGAAATTTATCTTCTTGGTGTTACCAGTGGGGAAATAGATTGACCAAAAATTTTCCTAGTACTGGAAAGAACTATAACGAACTTTGGAAAACCTTGTCTTTCTGATTATCAGAAGACGTCACTAAAGAAAGTGGAAACTGGAGCGAACCCTGTGGATTGGGTAAGGTAATTTAGGGCCAAAATGGACTGAGAAATTCCTGGATTAACTTAAATGAAAAGGCTGTCATGCCAGAAGTGTTAAGCTTACGTGGCACGTGGAATTGATAAGAATAGTTGAAAAGATCAGAAGGAGTTTAAGAGTACGTGAGAAAGAGCATATCGATAAGCGTAACCTATCACAGATATATTATATTCGCTAGGGACGAGGGAGACACCCTGCCATCTACTGCTAGGAAAGTAATGCTATATGCTAACCCCTAAACTCACATAGTCTAGTATGGCCAGTTGGAGCCATGTCACAAAGGATTATTAAGTGACTAAACCAACCATGCCAGGTCAAAGCGGGGGTTGATTTTATCCAAGCACCGACCGCGAGAGCTTGTGGATGTAAAGTGAAGTGATGCATGTGTATATATGATTAACCAGTTTATGAACTAGAAAGAGAAGAGAAGTAAATTGAGATACATGATGACAGGATTTTAGAAACACCATGGGTGCATAATGACTAAGGTAAATGATCGATCTAAGTATATAGAAATGGTCAAAGCTTGTTCGGCATGATACCGAAATTTTATCTGAAGCTAATATCTTTGATAAAACCAATAGGTACTAAGAGATTCACGTTGAACTCAACCAATATCTTCCAGAAAATCCTTGCTACCATTACCAAATTCTGTAAGAAAGATAAATAGACATATGTTGTCTTTAGAAGGCCATGTAGACTGGCATCCAGTCGAAAGAAGAGGTTAGCGTTAAGCTACCTATAGATTACCAAGATGAGAATGATTGGAAAAAGACCCTTATTAAGAAGATATGATTTGATTGCCAATTTCAGGATGTAAGTATTCCTTGAAAATAGAATTGAGGAAAGAACATCCATAGATTAAGACAAACCCTGGGGATGCCCAAAGAATGGCATTACCCCTAATAAAGGCATTGTGAATTCAGATGATATAGATTGGATTGAACCAATAAGGGTTGAGATTATCCTAAAACCAGAAAGAACTAAGAGAAGTAATATCCTAGGTATGATTGGGAGTAACTGTGATAAAGTTCACACGGGAAGGTGGAAGCAATGACTTATGGAAAAAGAATGATATATTTTCTCCTTAAGCAGAGTTTAAGGAAGAATACTATCACCGAACAGTGATGAGAATGAGATAGAAAAATGTGAGTTAAAATAAATCCAGAAAAACGTTGATTGCAAGGAACTATTATTATCAGGAAAGGCCAATGAGGTGGCTGACACTTTGAGTATAGAGGAGTAATTATAGATGCTCATACCAAAGAAACATAATGATATTGAGGACCTTGAAGGTCATAATGTGGTAGAGGATTTATATTCCTTCTGATATTGATGCAAGAGCCAACCATAAGAAAAGTTTAAGTAAACATTCGATTCCTGATGTCGTTTTAAGAATATTACCTGCATTAGGAGGTCCTATTTTGAGGTAAACCCGGACCATGATACAAATTTGATTAAGTAAACCGTTAAGCTTCCAGCCTTCTGCTGAAGATATAAGATTAATAATTTGATCGACCTATCATAGCTGCGATTTTATTTGCTTCATGTATTATCTACACCAAGTTCAGGAAGTATTCCTTACGGATAGGGGATAGTAATTATTTTGTCTTCCTAGAGGATTTGGATCTGACAATTAGGGAACCCGTATCATTAGCTATTAAATCACTACGTAAACATCAAACGATGGTGATTCAACAAAGGGCTACATTAATGTAGTGGCAATTCTTCTAAGAAATGTGATGACAACGCAAAGAGATAGTGCTGCTATTGATAAGCTAAATGGCATGTTGATGAATGACAAGCAAGTTTATGTTTGTGTATTTTTGCGCAAACAAGATAGAGAATATGAGGTTGAAGATTCATAATGCTAAGAGGTAAGTTTGGCAGGAATAGATTATATTGGATCTAAGTTAGAGAAATCGGCAAGATTTATTTCGGAGTGTATAAATTGGAATGATATGATGTTTAAAATAAATGAGAATGCTATGAGGGCTCATAAGGAGATTATAGTCGAAATGGAAACAAGACGGTTGATATAAATGAAATAGAGTTGAGGATCAATAAGGGAGTTAAATAAGCGGACTCCTGAGAAACCCCAGCAATGAAGTAAGAAAAGTATGAAATTGACATGGCAAGCTATTTGATAAATAGAAAGTTGAAATTGAAAGCATAAATGACATACAGATTAATCGTCTTTAAGTAGAGAGAACTCGAGGAATTTTGGAATAGACTGATTAATTAATAAGGAGATACATGGATCGAGAAATTGAGAATTTAAATGGATGAACAAAGGAAAGTTTGACCCCAAAGATGTGATGCTTATCGAATAAAAGGTGACGGGATACCAATAAGAAGGTGTCAAGTACAAAGGATGCCTTACAGAAATGAATAAGAATTAGAAAACGAGAAGGATGTGATTGATAAAAAAAGATTGGGAAAATAATTATGGAATGTGAGGTAAGGAATGTTATGAATAGATTGATGAATGGATTTTCTAGCGAACTCTCGGGATGACGACCTGATAGTGTTAGTATTATGAATATGAAAGAGATAGTAGTGTGGCGTGGAATGTCAGTAATAGTAATGTCAAGCGAGAAATCCAAGATTTAACCTGAGAGGTTGAAGGATTTTCCAAAAATGAGTGTTGCTAAGATCGAACAAGAGTATAAGTCCATAGAATGATGGACAGAGCAGCAAGGATATGTTGACACGTGAAATTACGATAAAGTAGTATTTGATACGATTACGATTTTTTTTGCTTCTCTAATGAACCTCTATAGTTCAGAGGTAAAGCCTAAGTATAATATTTTGCAATCATGAAAATTTTCTATAATCCTTTGAAATGCTTTCTTTTCTTCTCTTTTATTCATCTTCTTTTTAAATTGAGAAGAACAACCCTTTAAGAAGGGGAGGTACAGCTACGTGACTATCTGTCTGTGTGATAGAAGTCTAAGTGGAATACCAAAACTTGTTTAATTGCTTGTCAAGTACTAAAGGCTGGCCCCCTTCTGTACTAACTATGCAATGTGACAAATGTTCATTGATCATAGTGATCTCTCAATAAATTCTTCTATTCACATATATTGATCGAGATTGCGAAGTTTAAAGCGATCAGGAAATGCATAGTACGAATGAGGTTATCTCCGAATTCGCAGCGCGATAGTGATACCAAAGTCACTGCAGATACCAATAAGGTTAATAATATAAGATTGGCTAAGGGCATAGCCCGGATAGTGTGTTGTACGAAAAGTAGCAAAGTTGACGAAAAAGGATAAGAGGAGTATTATAGCACTAGTGAGATGTGCTGTAAAAGAATTGGAATGATTACGAATGGATCGGGGAACTAGATTACGAACTAGCATTACCCCAAATCTGCAACAAGCGCACAATGTGTTCCATGTTTCGATGTTAAGGAAGTATAACCCGGATGTTAAGTATATAATAGAATATGAGCACGTAGACATGAAACTAGACCTAACCTATGTGGAGAAGCCTGCGAAAATCATAAATCGAGAAGAGCAAGTGCTCCGAAACAAGGTCATCAAGCTAGTCAGAGTCTTGTGGCAGAAACACAATGTGGAAGAATTAACTTGGGAATTGGAAAGCGCGATGCTAGAAAAGTACCCCCATTTGTTCTCAGACTGATTCCGGGACAGAATCCTTTTAAGGAGGGGAGACTGTAAGAACCCAGATTTTCGGTACAATTAAAACTTTTATTATGTATTAATGTAGAAATGAATAGTGATTACGACTACGATGTAATAGCGGTTCTAATGAACGAATATGGAATGGATTCAGATTCCAATGTTTATACGCCATGAGCAATGCAATTGGTTGACAACTTAGATTAGAACAATCTATCTCCTAAGAAAGTAAGATATGGTAATTCCAAAGAGGAGAGTTTTGCTCTTGTCATCCAAATCGATATTTGTTGTTAGTCCAGTGGTTCCGTAAAAGAGATAAGGAACGCTCGAAAGAGAACAAGGACATTTTTACAATATATATAAGGAATAAAAAAGAATAAGGGATGAATAGTGTTTTTGGTGGAAATGAGAATTTTATTAGACGACGCTATATAGAAGTATTCAGAACGGATTTCTGAGTTCGTATTCATGATCCAAGGGCGAAATAAGTGTATGTAAACGATATCGGATTCAGAAAATTAGCACTTTTATTTTCTCCGAGATTTCCCTGGACACTGAAGCATTTAAGGATGTAATAATGAGATTTGAGGAATTTAAATTCAAGGATTATAAAGGAAGAATGAGAATGGAAGTATTATTATTACGAAGGTTTCCGGTAAAAACCTTATCTAGAAACGATTGAGTTATTCCTCCGAACGATCAATGAATTGAGCAATAAATGAACAAAAGAGCAAGCAAGGAGCAAGATTCATGCATGTGCTATCAAGGAAAATATCTAGGAACTAGCTAGTTGCATTACTAACTAGAATACTTAGAAACAAACAAGTACTTAGCATCCATTTCCTTTCCACCACAACAATTCAACACTTGTCCCTTTATTTGACATCATTCCTTGCATCATCACTTTAATAAAGTAGCATGGATGAGATATTATCTACAACAAGTTCCCAATAATGTGGAGAGGGTAAAATAGATATTAATCCAACCTCCAGCTAAAAGTTCCAAAGATTATGTATTGCATTAATAATAGCTAGAGAGATTTTGGGGGAAACTAGTCCCAAATGCCAGCAATTGTGTGATTCCAGACCTATTCATATCTCACATTTTCTGTTTTGTTTGCTTAACAATATTCTTAAGACCTTATTCCATCTGCACCAAAAAGAATAAATACCTTACTATTAACAAAAGTACATAACACAGTTCAAGAGACATTATAGCAGTCACACATATGACATACATGATGAATATGTATATTAATTTAGTGACAGAACTATTGTAGTTGAATTTCATCCGCAATTTTTTTTTTAAATTCCTGGGCATGACATGTGTATTTCTTGTCACTTTTCTTCATAGACATTGGAAAACGGAATTTTAAGAATTTTTATGATTGTGGTACAAACAAACTGAAATACCACACTACTACTGGCCTACTACAGATTAAAGTTACCTGCTATAGTTCTGGGCTCATATGTGTTCTCATTGACCCAACCTTTAAACACCTTTCCAGACCATCCCCTGCCTAATACCTCTTCGAAGTTACTTGTAGCTCTTTCCAGATCAATTAAATTGAACTCTTTCAAATTTGCAGTCAGCGACATTGAACCAACAACATTTTTTTATGTCTTTGCATTTGTATTGACTGAAAGAAAGAAAAAAAATCTTAAAATATGAAGTACTTAAACGATGCTAGAAACATAATTGATATGACAACCAGGAGGAGAAAGATGTGACTTGGGCGTTAGCTCTGCTTTACAAAGAGTTCTAACAATTCAGAACTGTCCAAATTGAACAATTCAGATTACTAATTAACATCTAAAAAATTCTAAAAATAAATCAAATGGAAGAGAAAATACAGCAAATTAACCAACTAAAACTCAATATTGCAAAGAGAGAGGGGGGAGCGAAGGAGGGAGGGGGAGAGAGACAGAGAGAGATGGAGCGAGGGAGAGAGAGATGTAGCGAGGGGGAAGGAGAGAGAGAAAGAAAATACCTAATCAGTTGGAGATCGATGGAGACCGATTATAGAGAGTGTGAATCAACCTTTGGAGATTGAAAACTGAGTGGTAGTTTCTAAATCTATGGCTCACAGGTTCTAATTAGGGATTCGATCAAATCAGGGATGGGTTGTGAAATTAGAGGGAGGGAGAGAGAGGTCAGAGCAGCGGGAGAGCGGCGATAGAGAGTGAGCGGCGGAAAGACTAGGGTTAAGAGTGAGTGAGTGAATAGAGGCGGAGAGGGAGAGTGTTGATTTTACAAGGCGGCAAAATGGCCGCGCTCTAACAAGTCCAATAATTTGGACTGAGCGCCAAAAGCAAAAGCCCAATAATTTGGACACCGCCCCAACTCCACTATTCCAGTACTGAACACAAGCAGCGTACAATTTTTTATTTTTCTGTTTTATTAATTTTTATTTGAAAATTTCTTCAATTTAATTAAATTTATAAGTAATATGTTATTTTTATTTATAAAAATGTTACACTTTAGTTCAATAATGTATACAAATTTTTTATATCAAACTTAACATTATTTCTCAAACTTTATTCATTTTATGGAAAATTAATTTTTAAAAAAATAAAATAATTTGTTACGTTTTTTTAATAATTTGGTCTATTTTCAAATTATAAAAAATGTTCTATTTTATAAAAATTCTAATATTGACTCTAATAACAAACTTTGAAAATTTAAATTATTTGTTTTCTAAATTAATTAATTTCAATTCACAATAATTATTTATTTCAATTTTTGTTAAAAAGATTGTGTTTAAATCATATTAACGGCAACACTTCACAAGTGTTGCAACTTGCTACGTTTCTTATAGCTACCGCAACACCATGTTTTATATACAGCAACACAAAATCAAAGCGTTGCTGCAGGCCATCAAGTTTAGAGCTACTGTAACGTTTTTCATTGCAACACCGAAAAAAAGCGTTGCTGCAGGCCATCTATGGCGTAGTGGACATGCCTTGCTAACGGACGAGTGTCGGATTATAATGGTGTTAATAAGAGTTATGTTAGGGGATGCCTAACGGGCTAATTTGAAAACGTGTTGTGGCCTAAGTTAATTATATACTTAGCCTTTCGAAGTGTTAAAGTGATTAACCTCGGATATTGTGACTATTTATAGATCACCGGATTGAACCGAGGCACACTACACCTACATGATTACCAGGCAAGTTTCAAATCCTTTTTAAAGGCTGTTGTTGTGAATATCTATATATGCTTTCTGTTATACATATGCCATAGCATGCATGCCTACTTTTAAAAGTCATATTGATATACTTGTTCCCTGAATTATTGTTGGCTTATAAGCTAGATAGTTAATATATCAGTTATAAGCTGGAAATTACTAAGACCCTTAAGCGAAGGGTAGTTGAATCTCATTCTTTGATTGTAGACCGGGAGTCGATATTCCTTGATATATTGATATTATTTTCAGAAAAAAATATTTACGTAAATATTTTCCATTTATTATCTGGCGAATATTATTGGAATATTCCTTGAGATTATTTGATAAATATAGTTCGGATTATTCATCAGATATTTATTTATTCGATGAACATTATCTTTAATATTCATCTAAGGTTGATTTAATATTCGAATATTAATTCGAACCCTCAGTTAAGTTATTTACTTAAAGAATATTCATTCTTATTTACTCAATAGATATTATTTTGAATATTCATTCGAGTTTATTTATTAATGAATATTATTTTAATATTCATTCGAGCCTTATTTATTTAAATGAATATTATTTCGAATATTCATTCAATCTCTATTTATTTTATAAATATTAGTTGCACATTGATTCGAACTCCAGTTATTCGATAAATATTATTTGGAATATTCCCTTGAGACGATAAATATTATCTTCGACATTCATTTAAAGTCGATTCAATTATTGAACATAATTTCAAATATTCATTCGATAATTATTTCTTCGATAAATATTATTAATTTGAATATTCATTATTTATTCAATGGATATTGTCTCAAATATTCAGTCGATAATTATTTCATCAATAAGTATCCTTCTTGAGTTGAATATTCATTATCGATTCAATGAATATTATCTCAAATATCCATTTGATGATTATTTCATCAATAAACATTATTATTAATTTGAATATTCATTATTCGTTCAATGAATATTATTCTGAATATTTATTCAAAGATTACTCCGAGCAACACTTTTCCAATATCTGTGACTTAATAAATATTCTTGGAATATTTATTTAATTCTTCGAACTCGTTTCAAAGATGAGTTACTTCATTCACATAGTATCATCGATCTTCGAACATTATATAAATTATTACAGAGTCTTATTAATATTATTATATTATCAAGGAAGGTTCTCAGTAATTCCATTCTTCCTTCGATTCTATTATAAGGGAACCTTACTTGAGAAATGTTATTTATCTTGTGACTGCCCGGTCATAAATTATTCGTTTCACTCGCAACTTTGTTGTTATTATTCATGGAATTATGTGTACCCACTCATTATTCGAGGGGTAGGAATGTTGGAACAAGTTGGTATCCATTAACAAGGATACGACTACTTTGTGGAGTCTTATCAACAAGTATTATACTTGGGGAAAGGGGGACGAACTTTACGTTTCAAAATTATGGATGTGAAATGAACTAGGAGATGCGTAAGTGACCCAGTGGCGCCGGTTCAGCAAATGGCCCAACCGTTGGCCGAGGGGGTTCTAGAGGGTGGTAGACAAGTAAATCCGTCGATGCTTCCTTCTACATGTAGTAAACAAGAGGTGGGGAGCATAACATGCGACTAATCATAGTGTAAATGCAATGTCTCCTGGCGCGTCAAACTCCAGTATTAGTTCATAACTCAATGTTGGAAATTTTCTACAACATCATCATTGTTGGCAGAGTTGAAAAGTGTTTGAAAGGGAATTGCAACATTCTTCCTGCAAGTTCCTCTACCATGAAAAATTGATAATATCTTGCTTATCTTTGACATAGCAGATAATTCCACAGAATAATTTGAGTTACCTTGTGACTTCATGTCATACCTTATCTTGGCACTATAGTTATTAATGCATGGCATATGGTTTCAAAGATATTTTGAACTGTTATATGTTATCACTGTTCAATTATATTCTTTTGGTGGGCTATTGCTCACCCTTGCTTTATTTATTTATATCACAACAACAGCTAGATCAGAAAGCCACGCAAGGCGCAATCAGCGTAAGCAGGTGTCAGCCGTCAGAAGATTAACCGCTGAGGTCATAGCTACCATTGCTGAGGATGGAGCTTCTGGTAGGTTAGTTGTTAGCATTTGAGTATCACATGTATTTATAATATGGCATATACCAATGGATGGCAAAAGAGTATGTAATGGTAAAATTGTAATTCTTTGGGTTGTAAGAACTCAAACTTGTGATTAAGAATATTGATGGTTACTCTGATTTCATCTCTGAGACTATAACGGGTGTGTTTTGTGTTATTGTTTTGGGTCACAAGGTTGTAATTTAAATTATGTTGGTTTATGGATGGATATTGAGACCGTAACGACCAGATCCCTGACCCTGGATCTGGGGGTGTTACAGTGCAAGTGTTTTCATTACTAATAAATCGGCCCCCTAGCACAAAAAAAGGGCCTTGTTTGCTAATTGTGTACACAATAATAATTCATCTTTGTTTCATGTTGACCCATGAATGGTATTATGGGAGCTGTAGTAAGAATAGTGTTATAGGGAGATTCTGGTATAACAATGTTTTTGGAGGTTTGCTGGATTTATGGAGCAAAATGCGGATATTTTACTATAAGAATAATTGGGATTAGGGTTTGTATGTATAGGTGTGGCTGAACTTGATAGGTGATTTTCAGGGGTGAACTGTTTCTCATCCCTATCAAGGTGCCTACATACCCTATTTATAGGGATCAAGCCGTACGTAGTTCTTAGAGAACAAGATACCTAGACGGGCTAGGGTTTTAGGAGATAAGTCACGGCCCAAGCCCACTCGTTTAGGGCTGACGTGGCAATGAGTCACCAATTCTATCCATGATCGATGATTTAGAGAAGGAAACCAATGGTCTCGCATGGTATGAATCGAGGCCTCTCAAGCGAGGTTAATAGAGAAGGCAGCGCGGACCTTGCATGCGACCTCGAGGGATCGAGTCATGCGAAGCAGACCCAAGTATATACAAATACTCATATGACCTCGAGGGATCTAGCTATGAGCCTTCTAGTTGAGAATGAGATAGCGATCTCGTTTAATATGTAAATGTAATAATAGCACGAAGCGATCCCTGAGAAGGATATGACAGCGAGGCGATCCCTTATCTTTGATAGAGAGCGAGGTGGCCCTATAGTTATGCTGGGCTGATTCTAATAGTGGGCTTTAATGACCCAATTGCCATCTTCGAGGCCCATTGTAGATAATGAACCATTAATTCAGCTAATTAAATCATGATAATTATTATGCCAGATTTGGGCATAACAACTACCCCCGAGTCCATGTTGTCATTGAAAATGCGATGTGGACTTGAAAATCAGACATATGGAACCGCGAAGCGAAGCTGTGACTGTGTTATAGATACGACTGTTGGAAACGTCGCGACCCCCCAAGAATTTGAAGGGGTTTGACAGTTGTCATGTCTCGAGATGTGTGTTGAACGGTTGAGATCTTGACACGTGTCCCATGACCTTCTCTCTCCTGATGGCTATATATACTCCTATCACAATCATTTCCTTTTTCATTCTCACAAACACATTGTCGAAGTGCTGTTAGTTTGCTCCTGGATCAAACGCAAGAAATTTTTGAGTTCAATCTCAAGCGACCCCAACTTTCTTCTGATTTCTCCAATCTTTTCCAAGAACAAGTAAGTCTTCATTCCCTCTTAATATTAAAATTGTTGTTCTTCATTGCATATGCATAATTAGATGATTAAAATTGTATGCGATGCGATCCCATTTGACTGCGATCCCTCATAACTAATTTATCCTTGCGACCCCAACCTCGCTTAGATAGAATACCGATCTCTTGTTAGTAAAGCATAGCATGTTCCTTTCTTGCTTAGAGTAACAACCCCATTTAGAGCTCGTGAGTGATGTGAGGACACGTAGAACCCTTCTGTCGTATTATTCTTTTCTCCCTTTATTCCCTTTTGATTTCTGTAAGGGCACACACTTAATTCTTCACATTCTTTTCAGATGTCGAACGACGACAGCTCAAGGATGCCATCTCCAATTCCCAGTGTACATATTAGCAAGGCAGTAGCTGCTAACATTGCAAGGGCTACGAGCACGAGCGAGAGCTCATTTAAATTATACTTCGATCCCTTGTGGTCGAACGAAGATTATACTAGAAAGGTGCCCCTAGTTTCATGGCGAACAAAACAAGCTTCGAGCTCGCGAGACCGATCCCTAGATATTCTCCCAGCCCAAAATGAGCCTCAAGATGAAATGACAGATGCTGAACGAGATATAGAAGCATTGAAGAGAAAAGGAGAGGAGTTTAGTTCGCAAGCAGCACAGATTCTTGCTAGGATGCCTCCTACACAAACTACCTCACCCATCCTTTTAAGTGATTCTCCGATAGACTCATTAGGCAAGGCCTATTATGATATCGAGGGAGGGACAGACAACGAAGCCAACTCCGACGATGATGATTACGAGGAGCCTTCATCAGATGATGGGGGTCTTGACGAGGTGGCCAGAGTTGTAAATTTCAAAGATTATGATTACATTCCCGAGGCGTCACTAGAGCCCTATGTGCCAACCCCTCAACCAGAGCTAGAGGGGATCATATATGTGAACGGGCCTCGTCCTGAGGATATTGAGCCTGGCTCGAAGGTGAAGCCGGGTGAACCTCGCATCCTTACGTGCCGAGACATGTCTTCGACCTTGACAGAGAAGATAATCAGAGAGGGGGTCGAAAGATTCCGACCTGAAGGTAAAATTATCCTCCCTAAGAGAAGGATGCGATGCTATCGCTTCAATAATGAAGAGAATGGTGGCAGAGTTCCACGAATGGTATTAACGGTTCCTTTAATGAAGATAGGTGTCTCCTCGCCCCTCCATCCCTTCATTAAAGATGTTTGCGAGACCTACTTCCTGGCCCCCATCCAGATAAGTACAAATGGGTATAGGTCCATGATCGCTCTTTACATTCTCTACCACAAGCTTGGATATCCACCCATGGATGCGAAGACCATGGGTTATTTCCTTCAGCTAAAACGGTGTGGGACCAAGGATTTTGGATATGTTTACTTCTCCATATGGCCAGAGTTCAACAAGAAAAATCTCCTTCCTCGGGGAATAAGTAATGCCGGCTCGTGGAAGGAGCCGTTCTTGTATATACACGAGGTTCCCAGAGTGAAGACAAGCTTCAATTATCTGCCTGGTGAGTTATTTATCCAGATCGTATTTTTTATGTCTTTTCAAATTATTCAAAATTAACAACCCTCTTGGCATCGCAGTTGGTCCAGTTCGCACCGTTTTAAAAGGTGAAGAAAAGAAACGAGCCGATGAGGTGTTGACAAAATCCACCAAGGAAGAGAGAAATATCAGGACCCTTCTCTCTTTGGAAAACCTGATCGAATGTAAATTCCTCAAGGAGGGAGTAGGGTCCACCCTTGAAGCGGGGCCGTCAACTGCGAAGCGGTCCTCGCGGAAGAGGAAATTACCCGAGGAGGCCTCGTCTTCCCGTGTAGAGATAACAGAAGAGGGTATACCATAATAGCAATAGGACTTAGGGATCGTACCACTTTTATATTTACACAAATGCATCATACTTGTCCTCGCATATATTTTATTGAACTTTCTTTTAACTTGTCTTTTTCCTTTTGTAGGCATGTCGGAAGGCCTGGCTCCACCATTCCTTAGTGCCAAGAAGGGCCCTGCTTCCAAGACACAGTCTGCCTTGAAGGCTCCTCCTACGAAACCAACAGCTCCTCCCAAGAAGGTCGTTAACGACCCCTCAGCCAAATCAAACATAGCTGGGGAACAGGCTCTAACTTCTCCTGATCAGACTCCTTCAAAGCGACCTAGGACAGATGGGCTTAAGGATGGATCCTCTCGTCCACCTTCTGGGGTCGTTACTACAACGGCCTCTCAACATCTTTTTGCCGCTTTGGGAACCCATTATTCTGATGTGGCTGAGACCTCGGGGTGGTGGAAGGCATCCCCTGAAGAGAATGCTAACGCCTTAACCAGGTGTTTAGCTGAGGCCTTCATCCGTCAAGCCGCCAATACTAAACATTTTGCTCAGCTTGACAAAAAGAACAAGGTCCTTGAGTTCCAAAAGGCAGAGGACAAGCGATCCCTGGAAGAGACCTTCAAGAAAAAACTTTCCCAAGATACCGCCCAAATCAGAATAGATCCGAAGGCAGCTCGCAGAGATAGGAATGATTTAGAAAAATCCCTCAAGGACCTGCAGAAATCCAGTGAAGATACCATCATGAAGAAGGATGAGGAGATCGCAAAGCTAACCAATGAGCTAAACACTGCTAAAGCTGCCCTATCAACCGCTGAGGATGCATTCCTGATCAAGGGACAAGTTAGCTTTATGAAGGGATTCATTAGAACGATCCCTGATTTTGATTGGGATCAGCTTGGACCAGGCAATGCTGACTTTGCTGAATCCTTGAAGAAAGAAATCGCTGCTGAAGATGCTGAGGAGGAGCGGCTCGCGGAAGAGGCTAGATTGGCAGAGGAGGCCAGGATCGCTGAGGAGGCAAGGCTAGCTAGCGAAGCTTCTGCCAAGGTAAATCAAGACAAGGATGCTCCTTGAATCTTGTATAACTACCATTTGGAATCTTGGATTTGGGATGCGGGCTCCCTTTTAATGCCTCGCAAGATGTAAAAATATTCTTTTGTTGTCAAGAATTCTGGGATCGCAAAGCGTCCTATGTTTCCAATATGATTGCCTTTGTTCCCATGTTAGTTGGCTTCGTAGAAGTGTTGTGTTTTCCTTTTCTGTAAATTTTCATGTAGATTATCTTTGTTAGCTTAGTATCTTCTTAAGGATGGAGTGCCCTTTACTTGCTCATAACACTGCATCAGTAACTTTACTTGTTGTATGTAGTTTAGAGTGCGATCCATTCCCATGAGATTTCTAGATGCGAACCGCTGTGGGTCTTGTTTTGCTTTTCTGTAGATTGTTGTCTGAAAGGGAGTAGCCTCGCATTGTTGTGCTGAGCTAGTCCTTTAAAATTTAAAATTCTAACAAACAAACAAGTGAAGTTTGGATGCAAAAATTTAAATGAACAATAATGAATGTAAACGAACTCATTTATTGCCATAGTAGGGACGAGGCCCTAAAGTTGATAAGTAGAAATGTCTCCATATAATACAAGGTAGGGGCGAGGCCCTAAAGTTGATAAGTAGGGGCGAGGCCCTAAAGTCATTACATCATAAAGGGGAGGTGTCTATATGATCACTACCCCCCAATACTTTGTATGAATTTATTCATGCTAAGTAGTAGTAATAGATAGAAACTACCAGAAGCGAAGCCTTTACTGATAGTACTTTCTCAAGTGTTCTGCGTTTCAGGCTCGCGGAATAACATTGTCCTCCATATCAGTGAGATAGTAGGTTCCCTCTGACAGAGTTGCATAGATCTTGTAGGGTTCTTCCCAATTAGCACCGAAAACTCCATATCCCGGGACCCTAGTGTTAGGCATGACCCTTCTGAGTACTAGGTCACCTGTACGTAGGGGTCGCACCTTGACCTTTCCATTGTAGTACCTTGCGGTCCTTTGTTGGTAAGCTGCGAGGCGTAGCTGAGCCTCGCTTCTTGTTTCTTCAATCATGTCCAAATGGAGCCTATGATTGACTTCATTAGATTCAGGGTCATAGTGTTCCCTTCTGAACGATCCCGAACCAACCTCCACTGGGACCATGGCTTCGCACCCATAGGTAAGAGAAAATGGGGTCTCTCCAGTAGTGCTCCTTGGGGTCGTGTTGTATGACCACTGGACCCTTGGTAATTCTTCAGGCCAATTACCCTTACTTTCTTCTAGCTTCGCCTTTAAAGTATGCTTGATTATTTTGTTGATAGCCTCAGTTTGGCCATTTGTCTGAGGATGGCTAACAACTGAAAAACTTTTCTTGATCCCCAAATTCTCACAGAATTCCTTCATCTCCTTGCTGTCAAATTGTTTCCCATTATCTGATATGAGCTGATAAGGGATCCCATAGTGACACACAATTGCTCTGTATACGAAGTCCTTTAGCTTCTTGGCAGTGATTGTTGCAAGTGGCTCAGCCTCGGCCCACTTAGTGAAATAATCTACTGCCACCACTGCGTACTTAACTCCCCCTTTAGCCTTGGGTAATTCCCCAATTAGATCAATACCCCACATAGCGAAGGGCCATGGGCTCATGAGCGAAGTGAGTTGGGAGACCGGTGCGTTGCTAAAGTTAGCGATCCTCTGACAGGCATCGCATTTCCTTGAGAACTCAAACGCATCCTTTTTTAGTGTGTGCCAAAAATATCCTTGACGGAGAATCTTCCGAGCCAGCGAACTACCCCCCGAGTGATTTCCACATATACCTTCGTGGACCTCTTTCATGATATAGTTACATTCATCACCATCTACACATCTTAAGAGTGGAGTGTTGAACCCTCTTCGATACAAGACCTCGTCATAAATAACATAGCGAGCAGCCTGATATTTGACCTTCCTCGCTTCCTTTTTATCCTAAGGTACTATCCCATTCTTCACATACTCCCATATAGGGGTCATCCATGTTGGTTCTGAGCTCGCAACTTCCATAATAAACTCTTCAGGGATACTAGGCTTGGTCTGAATTTCCAATGGTATAACCCCAAGTAAAGTGGCTTCGCGACGCGAGCCCAATTTTGCTAGGGCATCGGCACCTTGATTTTTTGCCCTCCTGATAAATTCCACCTTGGCCTGTTTGAACGATTTCATCAATCTCTATACACATCGCAGATAGAGTTCGATTTGAGGCCCCCTGGCCTGCCATCCGCATCCAATGTGGCCTATGACCAGCATAGAATCACTGTATGCATTAAGATTTTCAACTTTCATCTCAATTGAAAGTTTGAGGCCAATGATCAGGGCCTCATATTCAGCTGCATTATTAGATGCTCCAAACGTAAAATGAACTGCACTTCTTATCTTGCGACCCTCGGGAGTAACAAGTTCGATCCCTGCTCCAGCTACCTCCTTATTAGAGGCACCATCCACATAAAGTTCCCACCACAAGGCCGAATTTTCAATTTTAACCTCGCTATTGACCTTTTCAGGGATCGTTATGAGAGCCCAAAAACCTTGTTCAATGTAGGGAGGAAATTCCATTATGAAATCTGCTAGGGCCTGACCCTTTAGAGCCCCTCGTGGCTTGTATTCGATGTCAAACTGACTCAATTCTACAGTCCATTTCAAAAGTCTTCCTGATGTTTCTGGCTTGTGCATCACTTGCCTTAGAGGATAAGATGTGCGAACCTCAATTTTGTGAGCCTGAAAATATGGCCTTAATTTTCGCGAGGCCAATACCAAGGCATAGGCGAGTTTCTCCATATTGGTGTAGCGAGTCTCTGCATCTAACATTCTTCGACTAACATAGTAGACAGGATACTGAACTTTTTTCTCCTCGCGAACTAAAACATCAATGATCACATGTTCTGACACTGCGAGGTATACAATGAGTGTCTCTCCCTCACGAGGCTTGGAGAGCAGAGGTGGCGACCCTAAATGCTCCTTGATTTTTTGAAATTCCTCCTCGCATTGCGGGGTCCATTCAAAATCCTTTCCAACCTTCTTGACTGCCTTGAAGAACTCTTGGCACTTGTCCGATGATTTTGACATAAATCTATTAAGGGCAGCTATCCTCCCTGTGAGACTTTGTACCTCCTTCACATTTCTGAGCGATCTCATTTCCATTAGAGCCTTTATTTTTGCTGGGTTGGCCTCGATGCCTCTGTGGTTGACAATGAACCATAGAAATTTCCCCGATTCGACCCCAAACACACATTTTTGGGGGTTGAGCTTCATTCTGTACTTCCTCAGTATGTCAAACATCTCTGCGAGGTGAGTGATGTGATCCCCAGCTTCTTTAGATTTTACCAGCATGTCATCTACGTACACTTCCATTGTTTTCCCAATTTGTTTCTTGAACATCATATTAACGAGCCGTTGATAAGTGGCCCCAGCATTGAGAAGACCAAAAGGCATCCCTATGTAGCAGTACAAGCCCCAACTTCTTTAGATTTTACCAGCATGTCATCTATGTACACTTCCATTGTTTTCCCAATTTGTTTCTCGAACATCATATTAACGAGCCGTTGATAAGTGGCCCCAGCATTGAGAAGACCAAAAGGCATCCCTATGTAGCAGTACAAGCCCCTATCAGTGATGAACGAGGTGTGTTCCTGATCAGGGCCATACATTGGTATCTGATTGTACCCCGAATAGGCATCTATAAAGCTAAGAAGTGCGTGCCCAGCTGTTGAATCTACCAACTGATCGATCCTTGGGAGTGGGAAACTATCCTTGGGACAATGTTTGTTGAGGTCGGTAAAATCCACACATATTCTCCACTTTCCATTGGGTTTCTTCACAAGAACAGGATTCGCGAGCCAGTCAGGGTAGAAAGATTCCCTAACGAGGCCGACCTAGAGGAGTCTGTCAACCTCTTCTTTAAGTGCCTCGGCTCGCTCACCACTTACGGGTCGCCTCTTTTGCCTTATTCCTTTTTTGTTTGGATCCAAGTTAAGCTTGTGGCACATGACATTAGGATCAATCCCAATCATATCTTCATGGGACCAGGCAAACACATCCAAATTGGCTTTTAGAAAATTGACAAGCCTCTCGCGAAGCCCAGGATTGAGTTGCGATCCGACCTTCAGCACCTTGGTTGGATCTTTGGCATCAACCAGGATAGATATGGTATCTTCTACGGCTCCGGCTCGTTCAATATATTCTGGGATGCGAGGATCCAAATCGAGCTCGTATGTGCGAGCCGTACTAGACTTTGCTTCATTCCTTCTCGCGACTCCATTTTGTGGTGGAGCCGACATTGAATCTGTAGCTGGGATCGCTCCCACATGACCATATTAATTTATTATTGTAGTCCCCCGAGTTATTCCATTAGGCAGGTCCACCAAAGTTGAAGTTTCCTTGCGAACCCACTTCCCCTTTCGGGCTTGCACTGCAGCTTGTTCTGGGTTCTCCTCATCATCACTAGCCTCTTCAACGATCCCCTCTTGGAGAACTAACACAGGCTGCGAGGCCTCCAACATGAGGGCCCCTGGGATCGGTTCCACCTGAATACCCAAGCCTTTAAAGTAATCATCTGGGAGTTCTTCAATTGATATTATTTTGCATTCCATTTTTCCTGACACAGAGCCACTCCCCTTTTCTGCTGCCTTTAAAGCATTGTTGTAACATTCACGAGATTCATGTTGAATTCCTTTTACACAACCAATTCCATGTGGGGTGGGAAACTTCATAGAGAGATGGTAGATAGACGTCACCACCCTCATTTCTTTTAGGATGGGTCTCCCCACTATGGCATTGTAAGCAGATGGTTGGTCTACTACCATGAAATCAGCAATCTGTGTAGTGATGCAGGGCTCGTCCCCTAAAGTAATGGGGAGCCGAATGAGGCCTTTCACACTAACAGATGCTCTAGTGAACCCATAAAGGTGCCCCACTATGGGTATGAGATCCTTATCAACATATCCCATCTTTTTGTAGACTTCGTATGTAAGAATGTTCACAGCGCTTCCATTATCAACAAGGACCCTGTAGACGTTCTTGGATCCAATGCGAACTCGAACCACAAGTGCATCAGAGTGGGGGTGATGAACCCACTTCGCATCTTCCTCTGTAAACATAATGTTTGTATCTTTGCCTTTGAACAACTTTGGGGGTCGCTCTTGTAGATGGTGCACATTAGTGAGAGGTCGCTCCCTGGCCTCGCGTGCATATCTCTCCCTAGCTTTGTTACTTTCTCCCCCAATGTGGGGGCCTCCAATGATTACATAAATACTTCCAGCTCGCTCTTCTCTGTCCTTGCGAGGTTCATCTTGCCTCTCATGTGGCACAGTATGATACCCCAAACCTGGCTTACCCGAATCCCCTTGATGTTTCTTTACTTCACGAACCGCCCACTCAGTTAATTTCCCGTCTCGAATCAACTGATCAATTTGTTGCTTAAGCTGCCAACAATTGTTAGTATCATGCCCTGCTTGTTCATGGAAGGCACAATATTTGCTTGTGTCTGAAGTTCCTCTTGAACCCATTGGTGTGGGTCGCTTGAACACCCCTTTGTTTGCATTGACTGCATAGATGTGATCAATCAAGACAACCAAAGGGACAAACTTGTCTTCGCTTCTTATGGAGCGAGCCTGAGGAGGGGATCGCCTTAAGTACTCGCGTTCCCTCCTCTTTAGGCTAGGGCTTCGATCTCGTCTTCGCCTTGGACTTTGAGAATCCCTCCTTTTCACTCCTCTACTCCTGCTTCCACTGCTACTTTTTTCATTATTCTTTTTGAGATCTGCAAGTGATTTCTCAACGCGCTTAAAGGGCTCAGCGATCCTATGCAACTCCGATAGTGTGCTAGGGGTTTGCTCTTGCAATTTCTTCCAGAATTCAGTTCTTTCCCTTACCCCAGCAATAAGGAAATTTTTAACAGCTTCGTCGTTTGCACCTCGCACATGAGGCACTTCAGCATTAAACCTTTTGAAATTATCATGAAGAGTTTCACCCTCCCTTTGCCTGATGTTAGCCAATGTGGACACGGGAGGTGCATAGAGCATCGAAGATTGAAACTGTTTAATGAAGATGTCCACGAGCTGTTCCCAGGATTCTATGACAACCAAGGCCCCTAACTTAGAAAACCACTGCTGAGCACTTCCTCTTAACGAAGATGTGAACAACCTACACCTCGCTAGGAGCGAGACCTGATACACATCCATCTCATTATTGAATCGAACCACGAACTTAGCTGGATCAGTATCTCCATTATAGGTCATATCAGAATGATGGCCCCGAAACACTGCAGGTAGTGGAGCGGTCCGTATTTCATGAGTAAAGGGTGAAGACGAGCCCATAGTTCTAAAAATTCCTTTCTCATTATTCATCGCGTATAGGGCCTTTTTTAGCTCTTCCAGCTTATAGTCACCAATCTTAGCCTCGTTGTCTTCATTTTTCTTCTCTCCAATACTTCCATGGTGAGATTGAGTCTTTTTTGGGGCACTAGACTCCTCTTGGTCATTTCTACGATCCTTATTTTTATGATCTTCCTCGCGATGTGGGGATCATTCACGCTCTCGATGGAAAGGGGATCTGTCCTCGCGATGATGGGACCTCTCACGCTCTCTGTGAGGAGAGGGGGGGTCTGTCATTGCGACGATATGACCGCTCACGATCTTTTCGAGGGGATAAGGGTCGATGAGAACCCTTGCTTTTGTTTTTAGATCCTCCATCCTTACTAGCCTTGATCTTTTCCAATTTGAGGCGGAGATCGTGCTCACTGAGTTTCTTTCCAACTCGGTCAAAGACACTTACAGATCTTCCTTTAGATGAGGTGGGCTTCTCCTTCGATCTCTCCTTATCCATGGTGGCTTCCTCCTTGTTCCAGTCGGGGTTCATTCGATCTGTTACTACATCATTAAAGTCTCCTATTAATTGCTTGGTGGGGCCTTTCCTACCTTCTGCTTGATGAGTTCGATCCCCTACCCTCGCATTCCTCTTGAAGCCTCTAGAACTATGTCGCTTCTCCATCTTAGCCATCTTCTCCTTTACCTCGATCATTTGATCACCGAGGCCCTTCAAAAATGACATGACTTCGCCAGTCAAAGCCACCGGTTGAATAGGGGGTGTTCGCTCCTTCTCAAACTCACCCTCGATCCCATCTTTTCGCGCCTCACTTTCTGGTGGATCCTTCCTCTGGGGGTCATCCTTATTCCTCCTATGCGATCCCGGAGTCTCCCCTTCCCCATTTTTCTTCTTGTGTGATTTAGTCATCGTTCTCCTAATTAATGACTAGCCCCTCCTTCTAGCGCCAGATGTTATAGGGAGATTTTGGTATAACAATGTTTTTGGAGGTTTGCTGGATTTATGGAGCAAAATACGGATATTTTACTATAAGAAGAATTGGGATTAGGGTTTATGGGTGTATAGGTGTGGCTGAACTTGATAAGTGATTTTCATGGGTGAATAGTTTCTCATCCCTATCAAGGTGCCTACGTACCCTATTTATAGGGATCAAGCCGTACGTAGTTCTTAGAGAACAAGATACCTAGACGGGCTAGGGTTTTAGGAGATAAGTCACGGCCCAAGCCCACTCGTTTAGGGCTGACGTGGAAATGAGTCGCCAATTCTATCCATGATCCATGGTTCAGAGAAGGAAACCAATGGTCTCGCATGGTAAGACTCGAGGCCTCTCAAGCCAGGCTAATAGAGAAGGCAGCGCGGACCTTGCATGGGACCTCGAGGGATCGAGTCATGCGAAGCGGACCCAAGTATATACAAATACTCATATGACCTCGAGGGATCTAGCTAGGAGCCTTCTAGTTGAGAATGAGATAGCGATCTCGTTTAATATGTAAATGTAATAATAGCACGAAGCGATCCCTGAGAAGGATATGACAGCGAGGCGATCCCTTATCTTTGATAGAGAGTGAGGTGGCCCTATAGTTATGCTGGGCTGATTCCAATAGTGGGCTTTAATGACCCAATTGCCATCTTCGAGGCCCATTGTAGATAATGAACCATTAATTCAGCTAATTAAATCATGATAATTATTATGCTAGATTTGGGCATAACAAATAGCAGCACTAAAACTTGAATTCTTGTGTCATTCTTTTATACAACAATTTAAAACGACTTTTTTTGTTGGTGATAGTTTCAAGTTACTCTATTTATGGGGCAACGAGAATAATTCTATGTAAAAGAAAAAAATAGGATCAGAAGTTTTATTAGTATATTTAGAGTTATAAATATTAAATTTAATTATGTTATTAGTGAGAGTCGAACCCTTGACCTATGGTAGTACTCGCTTATTAACCCTCTTACTCTTATTATATAATAGGATATAATTTATATAATAGGATATAATTATTTATCATCATCGTACTTAATATTTGTAATTGTAGGTATCATGACAATGAATAAAATAAATTGTTTAAATTTTGGCCGATCATTAGTACGTAATTACATATTACTAGCTTATAACCGTGCAATGCACGGATTTTTTTTAAATGTAACAAATTTTATTTTATGTTATAATTTTATTTTTATATAATCATCATTTACAATATTTTATTGTAATTTTAATATTAATAATTTAATGTAAATTTAATTAATGATATGCATGTTTTAAAACTTATATTATAAAATTTTAAAATAAAAATGTCGTTAATAGAATTTAAACCTTGAAATTTTAGTAAATTTAATTATATAATATATTTAATCATTAGATCTAACGATTTTGATTTTTTACTAAAAATCTAATGGTCATTATTTGTAGTATAGGGATTTCTATTATATTTTATTAGTGATTAGAAGGTATGATGTGATATTTTTGGTTATATATATTAATTATTGCTAGATACTACAAGAAAAATGGCTATCATCGACCGATATCGGTAGCTAATAGCTATCAGCGACCGACTCCGGTCGCAACTACCGATCGCATATAATCTGGTCGCTAATATGCATTATTACGACCACTGCGACTAACATTAGCGACCGATTGAGGTCGCTAATAATAGCGACACCTATCAGCTACTGACGTTGGTCGCTACTAACAACGACCACTATTAGCGACCAAATTCGGTTGCTAATAATAGCGACCATTATTAGCGACCGACTGCGGTGGCTGATGCTTGATAATTAAAATTTAATTATTTTTCTATTTTTCCAGATTTACCATAATTTTATCCCTACTTTGTACCAACATATTCACAACAATACAAATATCTACTTTGTCCCAACACATTCACGACAATATAAACATCTAAAAATCCAAATAATCGAATAAATAAAGTTCAAATCATTTTAGTTAACATCCAATATCTTGATAACAATCTCCAGTCGGATACAAAACTTTTATGATCGTGTACAGATCTTTTACTTTCTACATTTCAGATACCCCAAGCAACAACAATAAACTTTACAAAGACACAAAGCTGTTGTAAATCTTGCTGGAGTGCTCAACTGAGTTGATTGTGTAATCTTCACCTTCTCTCAGCAGGTTCTCTTTTATCAGTTCATCCCACTGAGTTTTTTCTTGACATTGATTTTGTTCTTGAGCATTATACTTGACTTCCTATACTTGACTTCCTGCATGCCAAAATTTATGCAGCTGTGACAATATATTAAGAAAGCCAACCATGCTACTACAAAATATTCACCCGTGACAAAAGATGAACAAACAAAACCAAATCAGATGTTAATTTAGCCAGAAAATTTACCATGATAAAGCAAGTTATAACTTATAGCACTCTCAAATCAGAAATATATATATAAGCTACCTGGATTTGAGGGGTACAAAAGTTTCATTTTGATCTGCAAAAGAAAAAAGCAATTTTAGAAACTCCATCCAAGTCCTGTACAATGGACAAAAACACATAAATCTCAACATAACATTCACTGTGTATAATCTACCATTTAAGATGTCACAAAACAAAAAATCGAAAGTAAAAAAGCATACCAAGTATAACTTCTGGTGCACGATAATGCCGCGTTGAAACAATGTAAGTCTGATTCTGGCGATCATAAGTAGTACTGCCAAATTCAATTACTTTAATAGCACTGGACTTGGGGATCCTCTTACAATACGAACTGTCCATAGGCGATCTTGATGAACCCTGCAAAAGAGAACCAGTCAGGTTCAACTTTTTTAACCAGTGAAGATATTCTATGCATTTAAGTTACTTCAATATTGTCATTACCATTAGAAATTAGAAAATAAAATGAGATAGCCCCTAAAATACCTTATAATCAGGAATATTTACATATTCCGGAGACACAAGTAATATGTTCTCTGGCTTCAAATCAGTATGAATGAGACGCAAATCATGCATGACTGCAAATGATAATTAAGAACAAATGAACATCCGATGAATGCAGAAATAAGATCAAAAACTTAACAGTAACTTCTAACATGAAAAAAATATTTGTTTTTCAGGAAAATATCATTACTAGGTATTCAGATGATAAAATTAACATGTGCAATGGCTTAGATTAGCCAATTTAAATATAAACAAAGAAATAACTGTGCAAGTATATTATTTACACACATGCTACACAGTCCAAGAGTTGTCTGCCAATCTCACGGACAAGATCATTGGGAAATGAGCGATAATTGTTTTTCCGTAGAAAATCGTATAAGCTTGGTCCTAGCTTCTCAAAAACCTGTTAAAACCATTTAAATTCATCCAAAGAACTCAACCCCCACATAAATTTTTCCAAATTGGGGAAACCAATCCACCAAATCATTATATATTTACTTACAATACAGATATGATTACGATAGTCAAACCAGTTCCTTATTTGCACACAGTTGCAATTAAAATGAGCAACATATACTGATTGAGAAAAGGAGAGAGAGAGAGAGAGAGAGAGAGAGAGAGAGAGAGACTTACAGACGTGTAATCCAATTAGAACCCAATTAGGACGGAGCTGAGCTAACCCAATCGGAACCAACGGCCGATTAGTGTTGAAGACCGGTCGATTAGTGGATTGGAGGTGTTGAAGACCGGTCGATTGAAGCCAATGGCCGTTCGATGAAGACGACGTATTGGCGCTGGTGATGTGCCACCGACACACCGGATCTTTTCTCCACGATGTTCATTTCTCAGAGAGAGAGAGAGAGCAAGAGAGAGATGAGAGAGGGAAGAACAAAGTTTAATTGGGAAGAAGTGTAATATAGTTTAGGGCAACAATTGAAGACTACTGTTTTAATCGACTTTGCCAGAGACGAGAGAGACCAGTGTGAGAGAGGAGTGTTGGAATAAAATAATTATGTTAAAAAGTTTTGGTACTAAAATCAGCCCGCTCAATGCGTCAAAAAAAAAATAGCCCGCTCAACAAAAACTCAAACAGCCCGCCTAAATTTTGGGTCAATTTTAATCAAAAAAATTAACTATAAAAATTTAATGGATTTTAATATCAAAAAAATGTACTATAAAAATTTAAATAGTAAAAAATTCAGAAAATAAAAAAATTACATGGTTTCAGATTTTAACCGTTAACTAGTGGTTTGACTAGTACTTCTAACTAGTATTTAGTCCCGGATTGATGTTTCATTTTTTTTTAAAAATAATTTCGAATTATTTAGTCCCGGATTGGCTAAAGGAATGAGATAGGAATTCCAGGTTCTTTCACAATGTGATTTGCAGAAGAAAAGCTAAGAATAATATTAGGAGCATTGAGTGGCAAGGGGTTATTCACAGTAATCCTGCTTCTATTAAAAAGATATTCAAATCTCACTTTCAGAGTATATTTCAAGCTGAACATTCATCCTTGTTTGGTCCTTCTCCATTACTTTCAAAGATTCTTTCCTCTGAGGATATGTTCTGGCTGGTAAGAACATGTTCAGAAGAAGAGGTGGAATTAGCTCTGGATCATTCTGGAAAAGATAAAGCTCCTGGGCCTGATGGATTAAATATGGGAGTCATAAAATCCTTCTGGTCCTTTTTGAAGCATAAAGTCATGGATTTCATTCAGGAATTTTTTAGTAGTGGTGTTCTACCTAAGGGGCTAAATTCTTCTTTTGTTGCTCTGGTTCCCAAGAAATCTAACCCATCCAAGGTTTCAGATTACAGACCAATTAGTTTGATAAACTGCTCTTTAAAGTTGCTAGCAAAAGTCCTGGCTAATAGGATGTCTGTCCTAATGGAGAAGCTAATAGATAACTGTCAAAGTGGATTTATCAATGGTAGACAAATAATTGAAGGTATTTTCATTGCCAATGAGATTTCTCACTCTATCAAGTCAGGGAAAGCTAAAGGTTTAATTCTTAAGTTAGATTTTGAGAAGGCGTTTGATTCTGTTAATTGGGAGCTTTTGATTGATATCATGTCAACTGTGGGATTTGGAGATAAATGGTGTTTCTGGCTTAAAAATTACTTTTCCTCTATGAGGGCAAGTGTTTTGATAAATGGTTCTCCATCTGCAGAATTTTCACTATATAGAGGAGTTAGACAAGGTGATCCCTTGTCTCCTTATTTGTTCAACTTAGTAGGAGAGGTATTCAATCAAATGATGGTTAAAGCATTGGATTTGGGTTTAATTAATGGAATCAGGGTCTCAGAGGGTTCTTTGTGTTATACTCACCTACAGTTTGCTGATGATACCATTGTCTTTTTAGAAAACAGGGAGGATTGCATTAGAAATTTAAAAAAATTCTACAGTGCTTTCAACTTGCTTCAGGGCTTAAAGTGAATTTCTCCAAGAGCTTCATTTACTCATGGAATGAGTCTTCTGCTACCTTGCTTAGGTGGAATTCCTTGCTTGGTTGTCCTTTAGGAGAATTTCCATTCAATTACCTAGGAGTTCCAATTGGAGCTAATCCTAAATCCCTTAACTTTTGGAAGCCTATGGTCTCTACTTTTGATGCTAAATTGGCCAGTTGGAAATGTAGCAGTCTCAATCAGGCCAGTAGAAGGGTTCTCATTAAATCTACCCTCAATAATCTTCCTTCTTATTCGATGTCTTTGTTTAAGATCCCTAAGGGAATTTTACTTCAGCTGGAAAGAACCAGGAGGAGATTCTTCTGGAAGGAGTTAGGTGCCAAGGGGGAGTCCAAAAGAAAGTTACACCTATTGAAGTGGGATTCAATCTGTGCACCTAGGATGCTAGGTGGGTTGGGCCTTCAGAAATTAGAATTCAAAAATAATTCTTTGCTGGGAAATTGGTTTTGGAAATGGTGGTCAGAAAGGAACAAACCTTGGAGGAAACTCATTCTGGATAAATACAATCTTAATTCTCATATAGGGTTGGATCAGTGTAGAGGATTAGTTAATGCTTCTGATATGCTGAAAGGTATTAGTTTAGTGATGAATGATTCTAAATTGAATCAGGTGTTAAATTCTATCAGTTTTTCTTGGAAGGTGGGTAATGGTTTAGAAGTTTTATTTTGGGAAGATATCTGGAGGGAGGGTGGCTCCTTGGCTTCTAAATTTGTAAGACTTTACAATCTGTCTTGCTGGAAGAAGGTTTCAGTTAAATTATTCATTGAAAACTGGAGGAATAGAGATTCTGGAGGGAGGTGGTCAAGAAATCTGAGGGAATGGGAGATGAATCTGTCTAAGG
Source organism: Kitagawia praeruptora (assembly GCA_037693485.1). Lineage (NCBI taxonomy): Eukaryota > Viridiplantae > Streptophyta > Magnoliopsida > Apiales > Apiaceae > Kitagawia > Kitagawia praeruptora. Next base: position 55,088,308 of record CM075350.1, on the reverse strand, counting down.
AATTAGAGGGCATTATTCAAGAAGTGACTCTTTTTGGAAGAAATGATCAAGTTATTTGGAAAAAGAACTCAAATGGGTATTCTTCAAAGACAGGGTATGATCAATATTTTGATGACTCATAGATTAATATTGCTAATTGGTCTAAGTTGTGGAGAATCAAAGCACCACCTAAAGTGATATTATTCTTATGGAAGATTGAGCATGGAGTGCTTCCTACTGCAAAATTTCTCTCCAGAAGATTGAATAATGGGATCAGCTCCTTATGTAAGAGGTGCATTCTTTTAAATCTAGAGGAAGACATTCTTCATATTTTTTGGAAATGTTCTTTTGCCTTGGAAGTCTGGACAGAAGTATCAGACTGGTGGGGTATTAACAGAAGCAAAATGTCTTCTCTTCAAGGTAATACATGGAAATTGATGGGAATCTTTAATAGCTCTCTTACTTCTAAAGTGTGGGAAATTATTGTAGCTTCTACATTGTGGTCTCTATGGTTATCTAGGAATGAAGGCTTGTTTAATAACAAAAAGGATTCTGTCAAGTTAGTGATGGAACTGAATAAATTCATATCATTCAGTTGGTGTGAATCTTTGGATTTGATCAGTACAGACATGTTCAATCTTTGGTGTGTCAACCCAGTGGGTGCAATTCTTACTTCCAGCAAAAGTAGGAGAGCTGACATTTTTCTTACATGGAATACAAAGTTATTAAGGTTTGTTGATGGATCTTGGTCAGCCAATAGAAATGGTAAAGTCCAAGCAGGCATAGGAGGGTTCTTATTAGATGAAGATCAGTTGTTAAGCTTCATTTTTTCTGGTCCTTCAATTGCCACTTCTCCTCAGGAAGCAGAAAGGGAAGCAATCTTGTTTCTTGTCTCAAAAGTAAAGGAAACTATCTCTCCCTTGATTAAATTAGTGATCTGCACTGATTATTTATCATTGGTAGATAGTTTTAACAAAGCTAGAGCTGGTTTTACTAAGGGAAAACAAAATGTTTAGGGTGATTTTTTATGGCTGCCTGAACTACATTTTTTGTATGTTTCAAGAAATGATCTAAGAGGAGCAGATGACTTAGCAAAAAGTGGCTCTCTCAGAAAGAAATCAATGGCTGCATGGTGTTAAAATGATTCGGTGTGCTATTAGTTAAGAATAGGGGTAGTTAGTTGAGAATTCTGGTATGCAGGTTTAGTCTTACTTGTAAATATTTGGGCTGATTGAGTACATTTGGGTGGGTTCCTGGATTAAGAGTTGATTGGGCTACTAATGTGATTTAGTTGGGCTTTTTGGAATATTAGCTCAATCGAAGATATCATTTTCAAGGGTTTCAGATTATACAAGAGAAATATGAAGAGACTCAGGGGGGGTATATTATAGAAAAAATAAAAAGTTCTATTAATTCAAAGGATTTGGACAAGTATTAGAGGGGCTAACCTCTCTCTATTCACCTCGGGCAGTTAAAAAGGCAATAATTACTTGTATATTCTCGAGATTTTTTGGGGATATATACTCGCCAAGCAGTGTTTTGTTCTCTCATTATTATTTCTTAGTTCCTTTTACGGAGTAGTTTAGTCTTTCATCTAGGGTTTAGAATGGAGAAGGGTTGGGATTATCCTTTGGAGGGCTTTGTCAAGGTCAATGTTCACTCTTTCACTCTTAACCAGCCTTTGCCTAATGGCAACGACTCTGGCATTGGCATTGTAGTAAGAGATGATGAAGGGGTGATCATTAAGATGGTGTCAGGGTCTATCCAAGACCTCACTGAAAGGGCTAATGAACTTTGGGGCTTGCTGGCTGGTTTACGTACTGCTTTCTTTGAAGGCATAAACAACATAGAGCTGGAGTCGGATAACACTGAAGCTTTAAAAGAATGGGAGGACTGAAGATGGTTTCTTGACCTAAACCATTCAAGGGTTATTCAGCAACTGGAGCAGAGGAAGAAGGATAAGAAACTGAAGCTGGTGGTGAAAGCTTGTGAGGAGAGTGAGAACAGATTGGCTCGGTACCTAGCGATTGATTGTGCAAGAAACAGGCACAGGCTGGTGGCTTTTAGGAGGTCTTTTGGTCGTGTTCGTGAACTTTGGAGATGTGACATGGGGTTAGGTTCTGCTGCTGGCATTTTTGATGAATTTTCGGAAGAGGAGTATAATAATATGCAGGAGCATGAGGTTCTTAATGTGGATGGGGAAATGGGTGTTGGGTTTGCAGATATGTCTAATGAAGAGGAGGAGGCTTGGTTGGTCCATGACATACATGTGCCTGGGAACAATGATGTTGTTCAGGTGGTGGTTGGACTTCCAGCGCAAGGAAATGGTAATGGTGTGGTGCTTGATAATGGTCAGGTTGATAATCAGGGTGTTGATCCATTGGCTTCTGATGAAAACGGTCGAGCAAGGGGCGGAGGCGAAGATGCTGAGATGCAAGAAGATTGATTGCACCAGTCATGTTGGGGGTTTCAGTCATTGGTCCGTGGTTCAGTCCGTGCTTCTCTATTGGTCGTTTCAAATTCCTGCTTTGTTTTGTTGCTTTAATTATTTAGTCTGTTAATTTTAATTTCTGCTGCTAAACATTTGGGAGCCCAGTTGGTTGTTTGGACTGGATTGTTGGTTTGGATCTTTTGGCCTTGGGCCTTATTAATGCATTTGGTTTATCAAAAAAAAACTAAAGGTTTGATTAGTAATTCTAACTACTGTTTAGTCCCGGATTGATGTTTCAATTTTTTAAAAAATATTTCTGAATGATTCAACCGTATGGATGTCAAGACCTATATATTTTAGTGATATTCCCAAATTTTCAAAAAATAAAAAATTAACTTGGTTAGAGATCTTAGTAGAACACTACTATATTGTCTAGAACTCGTAACTAGTGCTTTGTCCCAGATTATTGTTTCTATTTTTTAAAAACCATTTATCGACGATCCAACCGGACAGATGTCAATATATATCTAAAATAATGATATTCCCAAATTTTAAAAAAATAAAAAATTATTTTGGTTGGAGATCTTAGTAGAATACTACTATATTGTCTAGAACTCGTAACTAGTGTTTTGTCCCAGATTATTGTTTCTATTTTTTTAAAAAACATTTATCGACGATCCAACCGTACGGATGTTAAAATATATCTAATTAAATGACATTCCCAAATTTTCAAAAAATAAAAAATTAATTTGGTTGGATATCTTACTAGAACACTACTATATCGTCTAGAACTCGTAACTAGTGCTTTGTCCTAGATTATTGTTTCTATTTTTTAAAAAACATTTATCGACGATCCAACCGTACAGATGTCAATATATATCTAAAATAATGATATTCCCAAATTTTTAAAAAATAAAAAATTAATTTGGTTGGAGATCTTAGTAGATCACTACTATCTTGACTAGTACTCGCAACTGGTGCTTCGTTCTGGATTATTGTTTCTATTTTTTTAAAAATATTTATCGACGATCCAACCTTACGGATATCAAGATATATCTAATTAAATAATATTCCCTAATTTCCAAAAAAATAAAAAATTAATTCGTTGATAATATTAATTTTTTTTAATATTCCCCATTAGCGACGGAACTCGCGGTCGCTGATATTCGATCGCAGATAAAAGTTGTCGCTAATTATAGTGGTCGCTGATAAATGTATTAGCGACGGAACTCGCGGTCGCTGAAAAATAAATCGCCAATTTTTCGTCCCAAAATTTTAGGCGGGATTTATAATTGCGACCGATTAGCGACCGCAGGTGGTCACTATTGTATATTAACGACGGGGTTTTTGTCGGCCGCTAATAGTGGTCGCTGATACCTGTATTAGCGACGGAATAATGCGGTCGCTAATAAATTTGGTCGCTGATAAGCCTTTTTCTTGTAGTGAATATATATGATTGGAAGATATGATATGATTGAGGTTTTTAGGTGTTCGTAAAAGGTAATATCTTCAACTAAAAATAAATGTTAAAAAGGCAGTCGATTAATTACCATTAATTATATTACGTTATTATTTATTTTAGTTGTTTTAATAAGAGAAAACTGGGCCTGAGGTTGTCTTCAGGCATCTCTCCTAAGGTTATAATAGATTTCTATTATAATGTAAAGGGCCCCGCAGGGGCATTTTTGTACTTGTAATTTTTTCTTCCAGTAATTTACATAAATAGCCTTAATTTTATATGAAGATCGTTTTAACCTCATATTTTTCTTTATGATAAAAGTTAAATAAGTAAATTCACGAAATACTAAAAAATATATACCAAAAAATAGATACCACAATTTTTAATGTTTCGGCTATTATAGAATTAATTAATTTTAATTTAATATAATTTAATATAATCATGTTTATGGATTATACTAATGTTTCCTTATTATAAATAACGTATACATATTTTTAATATATTTTATTAATAATTGAAAAATATGATGTGATATTTTAAGGTATATATTAATGATTGTAAGATTAGTTTTAAATTAAAAAGGTAACGTGTTTTCATTCAAAAGGAAATATTAATGGTTGGAATATATGATACCATTGATGTTTTTAGGTGTTTATAAAAGGTAATATCTTCAATTAAAAGTAAATGTGAAAAAAGGCAATTGACTACTTACCATTAATTATATTATGTTATTATTTATTTTAGGAGTTTTAATAGTATAGATATCATATATTTTTTTCTTTATAATGAAGGGTAAATAAATAAACTCACTACGTACCAAAAAACAGGTACCAAAACTTTTAATATTTCGGCTTTTATATAATAGTATAGATATCTTTTTTTTTGAACAAAATAGTATAGATATCTTACTAATTTCTTTGCATCTATTGACTTGTCGACTTCTATTCAATTTAGAAATAATATACGTAAAGGTTTGCTTTACCTTAGTTTGATTCAGTGACCTTTAAATTTAATTTATAAAATATATGTTTTTGTTAGGAATCGAACCCTTGACCTATGGTAGTACTCGTTTATTATCCCTCTTACTCTTATTATATAATACTAGCTTATAACCCGTACAACGCACGGCTCCTTTTTAATATCTACAATTATATTACTTTTATGAAATTTTATAAATTATTAATTTACATATCAAATTGGTGTTTAAAAATTGATATATATAAGATTTTACATATTCGATTTAATATTTGTACTCTATCTTGAATTTTAAAATTTGATTTGGACGTTTACAGCCCACATGAAATTAACAAAATAATCTTTAAATTAATGATGGTTTAATATAATTAAATCTACACAGAAACAAAAAAGAGAAGAAATTGACGATTTTTTAAGTTGAAAATTCTATTTGATTTAGGAATTCTACTTATAATTCGTTTTGATTATCAAAATATCCTTATAATTATTTAAAGATAGTTCTACTCACAATCAAATACAATTTTCATAATAAGTGTAGGAGAGATTTTGTCCAAAATTTTGATAATCGGTAGTTTATTCCTCCGTATGACAAAGATCTTAAAATAAATAGATGAAAACCTTCGGATCTAGCATAATTTTTTTTTATATTTTAATATGTTATAAACTAAAACGTACTCCGTATATATATTTATATAAGATAGATTTTGTCCAAAATTTTGATAATCGTCTATTCCTCCCGACGACAAAGATCTTAAAATAAATAGATGAAAATCGTTGGATTTAGCATAAAAAATGTTTTATATTTTAATATGTTATAAAATAAAAAGTATAATTATATTGAAATACGAAAATGTATATGTCAATGATTTAAATCATATACAATTAGGTTTTCTACAATTGATAGCATTATCAATGTAGAACTTCTACATAGATTAGGATTAATGTAAAAATTCGTAATTATATTTTCTCTTGATATTCTGAGTGTTTCTATTTGAATAATAATTATTAAAGTATCACTAAATTAAATATAATTTTATGAGGTTCGCATGAATTGTAAAATCATTCAAATCTGATTTCTAAATCTCAAGATAAAGACCAAATAGTAAATATGAAATTTTTTGATACTAATAAATAAAAAATAAAATTCAATTCTAATACAATATTTTTAATTATATCCTTTTTAGAATATAATTTTCTTTTTAAAATTCAATTATAATACAACCTTTTTTAATTATATCCTTTTTAGATTATGATTTTTTTTTAAAAATTCACTTCTAATACAACCTTTTCTAATTATACCCTTTTTAAATTATAATTTCTTTTTTATGTGATCTAATCTTGATCGTCTAGTTTCAATCCAACGGATCATATAATTTTGGTAGTACAGCGACCATATCAAAAATTTGGATAAGATCCCTCTTATAAAGATATTTTAAAATTAAATTTAATTCTAATTATGAAGAAAAAAAACAAATCGATGAAGAAAGGGTATTATTATAAATTAACAAAGTAAAAATTATAAATAAATATATAAGAATATAATTTATAATCCAACGGATGACTTTTAATCCAACGGATCATATGTTTTTGGTAGTACAATGACGACGACCAAAAATTGGGATAAGATCTCCCTTATGCTTATTATATATAAGGTATTAACTAGCTTATAATCCGTGCAAAGCACGGTTATATTAAATTTTTTTAATATATATATATATATATATATGCTTAAATTAAATAAAATATAATAATTTATTATGGATGTAATTTAACTTTGTTATTATTTTAGAACTAATATAATAAATATTAATTTTAATATGTTGTTGGAGAGATTCGAACCTAAATCTTTAGATGGAATAATTTTTAGCATTATATCTAACAGTTTTCATCGATTTTGAACGAAATCAATTAATTATTTTGATTTGTTCTTGTTTTTTCAATAATCATCCTCCCTCGGTAAGGATTTCTGCCATTTTCGATTGTTTTATTTCTTTGTGAGTTTTGTTCCCAATTTATTTAGGTTTTGTTTATCCTCTCCTTGGGTTTCAAGGTAATTTAATTCAAAGATGTTAAATTTGCGGGATTTTCAAGGTTTTGATTCAATGATAAAGATTTTTATGGGATTGCAATTACGATCGATATATGGCGAAGCGGGTACATGTACATATATCAGCTTTAACAAATTGCTCGATTGACGGGATTAATCAGCGATATGGAATGTTTTATGTTTGTTCGACTCGATTGTTTTTATAGATGTTATATGACTTTTCATTATTAAATTATTCCCCTTAAAAATATAGTTTTAATCAAACTACAAATTATGCGTTCGATTATTATAGTTTAGTATAGATATCTATAATTTTTTATACTAAGAGCGAAATACATTAATAAGTAATCGTGTTTATGTTAAACTTTGAAGAATAATTACCAAATTCTATGCCTATTTTCATTTATTTAATTGAATATTATTTAAATCAATTTATTTGTTTGTCTGTTAACATGTTGATTATACTTATTTGTTCAAAATACATGTTAGATTGGATTTGCATCAAATTTAATTTTTATTAATTTTATTTTAAAAAAATTAAGGTTTCCATTTTCGTAATATTGTTTTTTATCGATTAATTTTCTTCATATTTAGCATAAATATTATCATTTAATATAAATAATAATTTGTTGAATATTTTTCATAAATAATACCGATATGGGCTAAAAGTAAGCCCTAAAGACACATTTAATGCGGCATTAATTAGGCCCAATATGGTCAAAACGTGGGGCCCATTAAGTGGGCTCAAACCCTATTTATGGTATTAATTTCGTAATTAATATTAGGGGTAATAACCAGCTCAGCAATAAGAGTCAAATAAGGATATTACTCCTGCCTGACTTAGCCTCCAAGGCACCTAGTTCCACAAGGAAACATACTCCTACAAGGTAAGAGTCTAGAACCTTCCTCAAGGCGGTGACTTGCCCACCAAGTCACCTAATTCTACTACGATTCTAGGGCTTCTCAGCCTATATAAAGGGTCTGACCCCTCATTCTCAAAACTACATTTTTTGGCTTGATCTTTGATATTCATCAAAGTACGTAGGCATCTTGTGAAGGCAGATTCAGCCACGAGCACGAGAGCAGCCATTAAAGCACGAAGCTCACGCACCCTAGCATTAAATACAGTAAACCCTAGCCGCAATCTAATAACCTAGTTTTTATTCCACAACAAATACAAAATTAGTTTATATATCTATATGAATATTATATAAGTTTATTATCAAATTAATTATATTTTGTGTTATAATGGATTTTCAATAAACAATTTTTAAAATTTTATTGGAGGAAATTAAAATTCCTAAATTTAAAAATAAACAAAAAAAACATGTTCAAATTGTATTTAAAAAATGATATTTATTATGGTTTAGATGTTGATTATTTGTGTTCTATCTTGAATACAAAAAATTTGAATGATTTTACAGCTCACGCGAAAGTCACAAAGAATTTTTAATTTAGTAATGTTTTAACATTTAAGAAAACAAAATCTTAAATTACATTGAATACGGTGGTTTTTCATTCCTATAAAAAGAAAACAAAATATTACTCCACTTGTTACGTTCCAAGTGCCGGAGAGACTCTTTTTCTTCTTCTTCTTCATGGTTAGAGAGCAATCAGAAGATATTACAGATATAGGTAATGTTTTTATGTTAAATTTAATAATCTTTTCGATCCATGTCCGCTATTAGAGCTTAAAAGTTTTTGTTATTATTGTGATTGTGATTAGGGTTGAAACTTATGAGCATGGATGATAATTGGAGTAATCTTCTGCCCGAGATTCTTATTTTAATTTTCAAGAACTTGGAACTTCTCGATGATTGTTTGAGATTTGTTGGTGTTTGCAAATCATGGAGAAATTCAGTTAGTGGATTTGAGATGCCCTGTTTTCCTCCTACCAGATATCCGTTCCTTCTTCTTGCTGAAGATGTTGCACCTGGGGTTTTAATTAGTGACTGTGAGTTTGATTCTGATCAGGAGGATTGTTGCGAAGTTGAATATGACTATGTAGAAGTAGTAGTAGGAGGAGGAGAAGATAGTGATGAGGACGACAAAGATAGCAATGACAGTGAAGAAGAAGAAGATAGCGATGAAGACGACAAAGATAGTAATGAGAATGAAGAAGAAGAAGAAGAAGAAGATAGCGATGACAGTAAAGAGGAAGAATATAGTAGTAGTGTAGGAGTAGTAGCAGGAGGAGCAGAAGATGATGGTGGCGATGACAGTGTAGGAGAAGATAGTGATGACGAAGAAGATAACAATGACAGTGAACAAGAAGGAGAGGATAGTGGCAGTGTAGGAGTAGTAGCAGGAGAAGGTAATGGTGGTGGTGGCGGCAAGGACGAGTACAATTACTTGAATAATACAATTGGTAGTAGTCGTGGTTTGTACAGTCTTTTGACAGGAAAGACATATATTATTGACTTACCGGAGGCTGCCGGAAGACTAATTGTGGGAACCAATATAGGATGGTTGGTTACATTGGGAAGAGATCTTCAAGTCAAGCTTTTGCATCCTCTTTTAAGGCAACAAATTTCACTTCCGCCCATGCTTTCATTTCCTAGGCAGTGCGAATACCATGAATACTACCCGCCTGAAGAAGCCTCTGAATTTTTCATTTGGAAAGTGGTTGTATCTTCCAAAATACTCAACAAAAATACAGCCTTTAGCTTATATAGTCACCAGACTAGCCCTTCACCGATTTTAATGGCTCTGTATGGACAACGACTATTTTTAGGTTTTCTTAGATTGGGCGACAAAGTGTGGACTGACGTGAAATTGCCGGTGTGCGTCTTTCATAATATTGTTTACGACCAAGCAAACTTCGAAGATATTGCTTACCACAAAGGAAACTTTTATGTAGTAGACTGTCACGGGGGTATATTTGTTTGTGGCAATGACGACAATGAAGAGGGAGGAGATATTAGGGGAAGACAAATTGCATCTTTAGAAACTAAAGATCGGTCACAGAAGTACTTGGTTGAATCATCATCAGGATCTGGCCTTTGGCTGCTTGTGCGCTACCGTAAGAAAAAAGTCGACCAAGCACTCCTCAAATGGCCTAAATACCGTACAACCAACTTTTTGGTATGGAGGTTGGATTTAAAATATTCTGATTCTCTTGAAGATATTTCATGTACTTTGACGGAAGAGAAATACTTGAGGAACGAGGTAATATTTATTGGCAGATCTTCATCCATAGCTGTATCATCTTCATCAGGAATGATAAAACCAAATAGTATCTACTTCACAGACGATAACCGGGAAATATATCATCGTAAAGGAGGCGGCCATGATATGGGTATCTTCAACATAGAGCGTCGCACCATTGAACCACATTTTCCAGGAAAATCCATCCATCCCATCTCTCCCCCACTTTGGTATTTTTGAATTGCACGGGCGAAGTCAAAATTTAGTTGGGTGACGTAAAATATCATTTATATCTTTTTATGTCCATCTTGACACATGCAAATAATTTTGATTTTCAAGTACTTTGAACTTTAATATATGTTTGGCATTTATTTTGCGGAATCATTTTTCGTACTACTTGTATGTTTCTTGATATTGTTCCCAACTTATGCTTTAAAAGACTGACCTCTTTTTTTTTTGAATAAAAAAAAAAAAAATAATAATAATAATAATAATAATAATAATAATAATAATTTGGATAAGATCTCCCTTATGCTTATTATATATAAGGTATTAACTAGCTTATGAAACTTGTAACTTGTAACTTGTAACTTTTCTGAATGGGGATAAAGACGTTAAATTGAGTTCTGGACCATGTAAAATTTTGATTTTCATGTACAATGACGACGACCAAAAATTTGGATAAGATCTCCCTTATGCTTATTATATATAAGGTATTAACTAGCTTATAATCCGTGCAAAGCACGGTTATACTAAATTTTTTTAATATATATATATATGCTTAAATCAAATAAAATATAATAATTTATTATGGATGTAATTTAACTTTGTTATTATTTTAGAACTAATATAATAAATATTAATTTTAATATGTTGGAGAGATTCGAACCTAAATCTTTAGATGGAATAATTTTTAGCATTATATCTAACAGTTTTCATCGATTTTGAACGAAATCAATTAATTATTTTGATTTGTTCTTGTTTTTTCAATAATCATCCTCCCTCGGTAAGGATTTCTGCCATTTTCGATTGTTTTATTTCTTTGTGAGTTTTGTTCCCAATTTATTTAGGTTTTGTTTATCCTCTCCTTGGGTTTCAGGGTAATTTAATTCAAAGATGTTAAATTTGCGGGATTTTCAAGGTTTTGATTCAATGATAAAGATTTTTATGGGATTGCAATTATGATCGATATATGGCGAAGCGGGTACATGTACATATATCAGCTTTAACAAATTGCTCGATTGACGGGATTAATCAGCGATATGGAATGTTTTATGTTTGTTCGACTCGATTGTTTTTATAGATGTTATATGACTTTTCATTATTAAATTATTCCCCTTAAAAATATAGTTTTAATCAAACTACAAATTATGCGTCCGATTATTATAGTTTAGTATAGATATCTATAATTTTTTATACTAAGAGCGAAATACATTAATAAGTAATCGTGTTTATGTTAAACTTTGAAGAATAATTACCAAATTCTATGCCTATTTTCATTTATTTAATTGAATATTATTTAAATCAATTTATTTGTTTGTCTGTTAGCATGTTGATTATACTTATTTGTTCAAAATACATGTTAGATTGGATTTTCATCAAATTTAATTTCTATTAATTTTATTTTAAAAAAATTAAGGTTTCCATTTTCGTAATATTGTTTTTTATCGATTAATTTTCTTCATATTTAGCATAAATATTATCATTTAATATAAATAATAATTTGTTGAATATTTTTCATAAATAATACCGATATGGGCTAAAAGTAAGCCCTAAAGACACATTTAATGCGGCATTAATTAGGCCCAATATGGTCAAAACGTGGGGCCCATTAAGTGGGCTCAAACCCTATTTATGGTATTAATTTCGTAATTAATATTAGGGGTAATAACCAGCTCAGCAATAAGAGTCAAATAAGGATATTACTCCTGCCTGACTTAGCCTCCAAGGCACCTAGTTCCACAAGGAAACAGACTCCTACAAGGTAAGAGTCTAGAACCTTCCTCAAGGCGGTGACTTGCCCACCAAGTCACCTAATTCTACTACGATTCTAGGGCTTCTCAGCCTATATAAAGGGTCTGACCCCTCATTCTCAAAACTACATTTTTTGGCTTGATCTTTGATATTCATCAAAGTACGTAGGCATCTTGTGAAGGCAGATTCAGCCACGAGCACGAGAGCAGCCATTAAAGCACGAAGCTCACGCACCCTAGCATTAAATACAGTAAACCCTAGCCGCAATCTAATAACCTAGTTTTTATTCCACAACAAATACAAAATTAGTATATATATCTATATGAATATTATATAAGTTTATTATCAAATTAATTATATTTTGTGTTATAATGGATTTTCAATAAACAATTTTTAAAATTTTATTGGAGGAAATTAAAATTCCTAAATTTAAAAATAAACAAAAAAAACATGTTCAAATTGTATTTAAAAAATGATATTTATTATGGTTTAGATGTTGATTATTTGTGTTCTATCTTGAATACAAAAAATTTGAATGATTTTACAGCTCACGCGAAAGTCACAAAGAATTTTTAATTTAGTAATGTTTTAACATTTCTTTCTAATTACAACTATCCCAAAATTAAGAAAAAAAAGAAAGTGAGGAATTTTTTACGTTAAAAATTCTATTCGATTTAGAAAATCTACTTATATTTGGTTGAGTTTATCAAAATATCATTTTTAGTATTGAATATATTTCTACTAACAACCAAATACAATTTTTAATATTAGAAAATAACAATTTTCATCTTTTGATTTTAAGATCTAACAGTCCTTTTTATTTTGGAATATAATAAAAATTTAATATAATTTACATATTAATTAAATTGATCTCCTTATTAAGTTATAACTCTTTTTATTTTAGATTTTTTTTGAAATACAGGTCTGATATAACCTCTTTTAACTTATATTCTTTTTAGATAATCATTCTTTTTTTATTTAGTATAATCTTAATTGTCTAATTTAAAATATATTTTATTCAAATTGATATGGTTTTGGCGACAACAAATTATCATAATTCCATCCCTAAAAAAAATTATAATACCAAAATTTTAGATAAGATATCTTTTACGGTTATTATACATAAGGATATAATGAAGATCACTTTTTTAATTTATAAAATTACAATGATTTTGATGAATTAAAATATTGTAAAAATTAGTAATTATACACGGTAAAAACTTCTTTTAAGTTATCTATCTTTCAGGCGTACATTAGGCGTATGTTATGCAAAATTTACGCAAGCGCACGTTGTCACAAGTAATATATGATTAAATCAAGTTCGTTCCCACAGAGATCTAGAATGGTGTTCAATTCAATTAATGTACCTATGCACCGATGTATGGTTTTTATCCACTGCTAAGACAAATAACAAATTGGATTTTTATTAACTACTAAATTAATTATCAAACTAAGATTAACTAATTAAAGAGATTAAAGTCGAATTACTAATATGAGAATAAAACATGGAATCCTAGTTTCATCATCTACTTCACTTAGAGTTGCAGCCTTTAATTAAAACATGCGATGGGGTTGATATCTGATCGAATAACACGAAAAGAGTAAAAGTTACCTCTCGGTATACTAGTACCAATCTACGCATACATCCACAAAAGAGATAGAAGACGAGTAGGCACCTATTATGTTTAGACCCTATATCTCTATAGAATTTAAAAACATAAAGGTTGAAGAACAAGTTATCCATAAAGATCACACAGGGCAGTATAAGTATTTTCATCTCACACCAAGAATCATATTGATAAACAATTATGAACCTATGCTAGCATGGCAAGTTCTCAATCTCAAGATCCACTCTCGCTTCACAAGAGATTAACAATTCAATTTAGATGTTAGCTACGCATCCAAAAGCATTAAGATTAACCATACGAGGATATCAAGAATTCACCACACATAAATCTTTAAGGCATGCAAACTACTAAGCTACATAGATAAATCCACTAGGATCCCATGACAACGATTAGTTCATAATTAAACCTTTCGTCACCATGGGATTTGATGAAAACATGGTAAATAACAAGATATGAATAAAAGACGTAATAATATTAATAAAACTAAAGAGTTGAGAAAAAAAATCTATAATCCAAAGTAACACAAAGGATGAAGTAGATCTAGATCCGTTGCTTGTCACGAGCGTTGAATCCTTCTCTCCTTTTCTCCCTTGCAGATCTAAGCTGGTTACAATAATAAAGCTATGATAATGTGTATATCCCTATTACAATGGTAGGATGTGTTTAAATAGGCTCTAGCTTTCTTGCCCAGCAAGAATTTATCTTCTATTACAATTAGAATTTAATTAAGGTGCTAAAACCTGCCCGGAATATAATTAGAACTTGAAAAGGGCAAAACAGTAATTTCCCAGCCATGCTTCTCAAAGAATTCGTGCGCGATTTTATTCAGCACATTACTTGCACGTGCTTCCTATCCCAAGTTGTAGAAAATCTCTCAAGCTTCGCGTGGGCAGTAAGATCGCTGAAAACGGACTTACAGAACTCCAGATATGGCCAAAACAGTGTAAGCTGCGCAGCCTTCCCAGAAAATCCGAATTTTAATCAATTAATTCCCAAAAAATTATAGAAGCATCCACCTTAATCAACATTCTCGTAAACCTGCACAACTAAGCAAAACACATCAAAATTACAAGAAACTTGAGTCCAAGACAATCAATTTAAGCCGATTTAGAATGTTCCAAGTGGATATAAAATCCACTTATCACACCCCCAAACTTAAACTGATGCTTGTCCTCAAGCATAAATAATTACAACTAACTAACTAACTAGTACCACTTCCGTAGGTGATCACGGTTGCATTTGGCATATGCAACAAGCCCTTTAAACCCCTAGGCAGCCCTAGTGGACGAGTAAGGTCTCGTGAGGGCCTATAGCGAATGTACCCACAAAATCCACTTAACCTAATGCAATGCAATGCATGAATGCAACTAAATGAAAATGCAATTAATTTAATCTACCATACCTTCAAATCCTCTCATGTCATATCAACTTAAGAATCAAAGTAAATACGCAATGTCTTGGTGTCGAAAGTGCAAGTATTCACATAGTCTACTCAATGAACATGCATAAGTTCTCACAAGCCCATGTCAAGTGTAAGAATAAGTTAGTAAACATGCTAAGCCTACAAGAGCACATCTTTGAGACAACACTCGGGATCTCATACGCAAGAGCAAGCAAACACTCACAATCCACTCACAAAAGAATATTCACTCAAGAACAAGGGTAAGTGTATCACTCAATTCCAACAAAATCATAAGCAGGCTTGACATTTGGTATCAATCTAACTCTTAACACAACATACATCAATGACGATAATCAAAAGGTCTTTATTTGGGTTGTAATGGGGCTAGGGACAAGGTATGTCAATAAGCCAAAACAGGTGAAGTGTCAAAAGCTAGTAAGTACCATAATAAAGCATTCACAACACCCTATTTTTCCCCCACATAATCTTTACTCAAAACAAACACTCGACTAGTCGACTGGAATAGGATCACAACAAACACAAACATGCTCTCATAATATTTTTCTTTTTTTTTTCTCTTTTTTTCTGTTTTTTTTTCCTTTTTTTTCTGTTTTTTTTTTTTTTTCGAGAGCTAAATATAACACAAACAATAATATAAACAATAACAATGATCCCATAATTTATTACATATGCCGACTATCAAGTAAACAACCAAACCCAATTTTCAATATTTCCCCCAAAAGTACAACCAACTATACCCCTCCTTGCACACCTTATTACTCCCTTAAGCACTTTACTAGCCTTTGACAATGTGGGTTCAAATTAATGTAAGGCCAATACAAGAAAAAGATTTAGGCAAGTAATGTGGTATGTCACCGAAAAAATAGGATTAAGCTCAACGGGTTAACTAATTGATCATGTAAATATGGTGTGGCAATATGGGAAAATATGCGGTTATTCCTAAATGCCTTTATCATTTTAATCGTCAAATAATGTCATGCGTTTCAAGAAAGACCTCGAACAACTGCTAGCAATGCAAACAATCCGTGGACACTCAAGCAAACGAATAAATTGCAAACATGCAATATGCAATAAGGCTCAAAAACTCACTTGGTGGAAAAACATACTCAATCCCAAGCAAAAATCTCTCTAATACACCGACTTGTATTCAAAGCATGTAAACTAAATCATCTTGCACATATTCATGTCCTTCTAATCACTTACAACATTCAATAAGTCTACTAGCTTCAACTTACTAGTGTATGTGTGTGCACAAGAACAAAGCATATCACTTCTCAATCAAAAGCGTCAACAACACAAAATTCCTATCAAGCATGGGTGCAAATGCAACTATTATGAACTCACATGACATACAAACATAAAAACAGAATGTCCTATATGAAACAAACGTAGATAACACGAACATAAATGCATAATTTACTACTACTAATATGCAAAACATGAAATCCTACATGAACAAATAATACAACAACTACTAATCCCTCAAACCACCCCCAAACTTAAAATATTCAATGTCCTCATTGAATGGAAGTAAATACAAGGGATAGCAGAAAACATACCTCACCATCTGAATTCCGAAGCAGTCACCCTCCTCGAATGAATCTGGTGGAGGATATTGCGCACGAGCTCCATAGACTGGCCACCTTGCCTGAATACTACAAAACCCACAATTGACAAGAACACAAATTCGTAATAAAAATAAGATTAGAGAAAAAGATTTACCCAATACGAATCAAAGAGGTGAACTTGCAATTAATTCCTCGTTAAAATTGAATTTTTAGAGATTTAAATAAATAGAAGAGGAATTGGATTTGTATGTATAGGTGGGTATATAAAAAATAATAATAATAATAATAATAATAAATAATAATAATAATAAGAATAATAAATAATAATAATAAATAATAATAATAAATAATAATAACAAAAATAATAATAAATAATAAATAGGAATAATAATAATAATAATAATAATAATAATAATAATAATTAGAATAGAAATAGGTTTTAGAATTTTTTTGAGAAAATATGGGGGTTTTGGAATTGAAATAGGAAAAGATTTAGGGAGAATGGGGTATAAATAGAATGGGTGTAGAGAATTTTTTTTTTTTTTTTTATAATCACAACAGGTGCACACACGGACAGAAACATGTAACAGGCGCTGACAAAAACTTTTCTGACCAAGGCTGGAGATGCGCAAGCTGCGCGCGTGAGGGGCAACTTGCCCTGAGACCAGACACGCTAATGCAACTTGCGCCTCAGGGGGGCAGCTTGCCTCAAAGTCAGTTGCGCAGGCGCAAGTTGCGCAACAGGGGGCAATCTGTCCTGAAACGCAGGCTCCTCCTGCGTGACACCAAAATTCCGATTTTTTTTTTTTTTCACACAACACTCACAAATTTTTTTCTCTCTTCCTACACTAATGCATGGGTTGCCTCCCACGAAGCGCTTCTTTAACGTCAATAGCTTGACGTTACTTCTTCAAATCATGGCGGTTTCAAAAGAATAACTGAACCATCTTCAACAGACAAACCATTCATACGAACGTTGACATCTTGATTGCTTTCTTTCCACAAATTTCTTCCTTCAGCCTTCAACTTGATTTTTCTACCCAACGGCCTAATCTTTTTCTTTTTCTTCTTCACACCTCTAATGTGCTTCTCCGACTCGACCGGTTGAACAAAAATTTCTTCTTCCTTATCATCTGCTTTCCACCTTCGCAACACGTTATCATGCCCCTCTTCAAAAATCACTAGCTCATTATTCAAAAGGACATACCTCAAATGTGATGGAAGTTTCTCAAGCTTTACACACGAAAGATCTCGAATTGAAGAACTACCAATGGAATCACTGCTAGGATGCTTTAGCACATGCATGTCAGATTTTTCGCTCAATAACTGATCAAACTTCTTTCTCTGACCCTATCAACTATTTCCACACTGCAACATTCTTCATCCTCTGTCGGAAATTTCATTGCCTTGAACACATTAAAGGTGACACTCTGATCTTGCACCCTCATTGTAAGCTCTCCTTTTTGCACATCAATCAAAGTCTTTCCTGTAGCCAAGAACGGTCTTCCCAAGATTATGGGAATCTTCTTATCTTCTTCGAAATCCAAGATAACAAAATCAGTTGGGAATATGAGCTTATCAACCTTCACCAAAACGTCCTCCACTATACCTCTAGGATATGTGATAGATCGATCAGCCAACTGCAAAGAGATGTTAGTTGGCTTTGGCTCCGGTAGACCAAGTTGCTTGAAAACAGACAAGGGCATGAGATTAATACTAGCTCCCAAATCACATAAACACTTGTTGAAAGAAAGGTTGCCAATAGTGCATGGAATAGTGAAACTTCCCGGATCTTTCAGTTTAGGAGGCAACTTCTGCTGCAGAACGGCACTACACTCCTCTGTCAATGCCACTGTTTCAAATTCTTCCAACCTTCTCTTCCGTGACAAAATATCCTTCATGAACTTTGCATATCTCGGCATCTGCTCCAACGCTTCAACAAAAGGAATGTTAATGGACAGTTTCTTGAAGACATCCATAAATTTCTGAAACTGTTTCTCTTTACTTTTCTGCAAACGTCCAGGAAATGGCGGAGGTGGATATATCTGATTATTCTTTGAAGATTGCTCCGCATGAGACTTTTCAACAGATTTCTTGCTCTTCTCACTATCAAGCTGATCAGCCACTAACTCAGATTTCTCAATTACTGGCACTGCAGATTTTTCAACCTGCTGATTCTGGACATCTTCATCTTCTTCAGTTGCTGATTTAGGATCACTTGTGGCTTTTCCAGATCTCAAAGTAACAGCTTTCACCTGCTCATGGACCTCCCTCTTGCCTGGATTACCCATTGTATCACTTGGAAGAGTTCCTTGTTGCATATTTACCAAGGCACTTGCAATTTGTCCCATCTGACTCTCCAATGTCTTGAGAGATGCTTCCTGACTCTTGAGAGTTGCTGCCTGACTCTTGCACATTAATCTCAACTCTTCTAATTCAGATTTTTCATTCGACTGATGGCTAGAACCAGTATGAAACTGTTGCTGCTGAAAACCAGGAGGTTGAAACTGTTGCCTTGGAGCGTAAGGCTGTTGATAGCCTTGATTGAATGGCTTTACTTGCTGATAAGGCTGTTGAAAAGGTTGTTGTGCACTTTGATTGTTGCTCCAGCTGAAGTTGGGATGATTCCTGTTGTTAGGATGATAAGTGGCTGGAACTGGTGCAGCAGGTCTCTGGAAATTACTCACGAACTGTGCTGATTCAGAAGAGATAGCACATTGATTCGTCTCATGTGCGCCCGCACATAACTCACAAACACTAGCCACCTGCTGAACTCCATAATTAGCAAGAGAATCCACCTTCATAGCAAGAGCCTTCAACTGAGCCGTAATCATTGCAGCTGTATCTACTTCCAAAATTCCTGCTGCCTTGCCTTGAGATAGCCTTTGGGTTGGATTTTGATATTCATTTGCAGCCATCATCTCTATAAGTTCATAAGCTTCATCATAGCTCTTTGCCCACAGAGCTCCACCTGATGCTGCATCTAGCAAAGGCCTAGACTGTGCTCCCAACCCATTGTAGAACCCATTAATAACCATCCAATCAGGCATGCCATGATGAGGACACTTGCGTAGCATCTCCTTGTAGCGTTCCCAAGCCTCACACAAGGTCTCGCCAGATTGCTGTTGGAATTGAGTCAACTGGTTCCTTAATGCTGCAGTTTTCGCCATAGGGAAGAATTAAGTAAGGAACTTCTGAGCAAGATCTTCCCATGTAGTAATGGAACCAGGTGGCAAAGAGTGTAGCCAGCTCTTAGCCTTATCCCTCAGAGAGAATGGGAAAAGCCTCAACCTGATAGCATCATCCGTCACACCATTACATTTGAAAGTGTCGCAGATTTCGATAAAGTCCCGAACATGCATGTTGGCATCCTCCGTAGGAGCTCCCCCAAACTGAACTGAATTCTGCACCATCTGAATTGTGCCCGACTTGATCTCAAAATTGTTCGCTGCAATAGCTGGCCTAATAATGCTAGACTAAATGTCATTGAGTTTCGGCTGAGAATACTCCTTCAAAGCCTTAGCTGCTGCTGCATCTGCCATTGCTACTGTAGTTTCAGATTCCTCTTCCTTATTCTCTTTATTCTCTACAAGATCGTCTTCCGCCAGTTCTTCCAAGCGAGCTTGTAAGCGTGTTCGTATACAAACTTAAGTACCTGAAACACCACGAAACAAACAAACTAAGTAAGAATCCGAGTCAGTGAACGCTAACGACCACTGATGACAAGCACATAAACTAAAATAAAAACACCGATGATCCCCGGCAGCGGCGCCAAAAACTTGTTATGCAAAATTTACGCAAGCGCACGTTGTCACAAGTAATATATGATTAAATCAAGTTCGTTCCCACAGAGATCTAGAATGGTGTTCAATTCAATTAATGTACCTATGCACCGATGTATGGTTTTTATCCACTGCTAAGACAAATAACAAATTGGATTTTTATTAACTACTAAATTAATTATCAAACTAAGATTAACTAATTAAAGAGATTAAAGTCGAATTACTAATATGAGAATAAAACATGGAATCCTAGTTTCATCATCTACTTCACTTAGAGTTGCAGCCTTTAATTAAAACATGCGATGGGGTTGATATCTGATCGAATAACACGAAAAGAGTAAAAGTTACCTCTCGGTATACTAGTACCAATCTACGCATACATCCACAAAAGAGATAGAAGATGAGTAGGCACCTATTATGTTTAGGCCCTATATCTCTATAGAATTTGAAAACATAAAGGTTGAAGAACAAGTTATCCATAAAGATCACACAGGGCAGTATAAGTATTTTCATCTCACACCACGAATCATATTGATAAACAATTATGAACCTATGCTAGCATGGCAAGTTCTCAATCTCAAGATCCACTCTCGCTTCACAAGAGATTAACAATTCAATTTAGATGTTAGCTACGCATCCAAAAGCATTAAGATTAACCATACGAGGATATCAAGAATTCACCACACATAAATCTTTAAGGCATGCAAACTACTAAGCTACATAGATAAATCCACTAGGATCCCATGACAACGATTAGTTCATAATTAAACCTTTCGTCACCATGGGATTTGATGAAAACATGGTAAATAACAAGATATGAATAAAAGACGTAATAATATTAATAAAACTAAAGAGTTGAGAAAAAAAATCTATAATCCAAAGTAACACAAAGGATGAAGTAGATCTAGATTTGTTGCTTGTCACGAGCGTTGAATCCTTCTCTCCTTTTCTCCCTTGCAGATCTAAGCTGGTTACAATAATAAAGCTATGATAATGTGTATATCCCTATTACAATGGTAGGATGTGTTTAAATAGGCTCTAGCTTTCTTGCCCAGCAAGAATTTATCTTCTATTACAATTAGAATTTAATTAAGGTGCTAAAACCTGCCCGGAATATAATTAGAACTTGAAAAGGGCAAAACAGTAATTTCCCAGCCATGCTTCTCAAAGAATTCGTGCGCGATTTTATTCAGCACATTACTTGCACGTGCTTCCTATCCCAAGTTGTAGAAAATCTCTCAAGCTTCGCGTGGGCAGTAAGATCGCTGAAAACGGACTTACAGAACTCCAGATATGGCCAAAACAGTGTAAGCTGCGCAGCCTTCCCAGAAAATCCTAATTTTAATCAATTAATTCCCAAAAAATTATAGAAGCATCCACCTTAATCAATATTCTCGTAAACCTGCACAACTAAGCAAAACACATCAAAACTACAAGAAACTTGAGTCCAAGACAATCAATTTAAGCCGATTTAGAATGTTCCAAGTGGATATAAAATCCACTTATCAGCGTACTGCGATCAGTCATCACTCATCAGTGTACAACACACTGACATAGAACGCATAAATTAAAGCATGAGATAATAAATAGTTGTTAATAATTAGATTATACGTTAATGTTAGTACGTAGTAGGAGGCAGTAGTAATGTCTCTAAATACTCTTCTAGTATACAGCAGTTCTTAATTTTATTATATATAAAATATTATTATATATAGAGATATTATATTTAATATGTTGTTTGCAAATAGATATTATATTTAATATGCTATTTGCGAGAATCGATTTCTTGACTTATAGTAGTACCTTCTTATTATCTCTCTTACTCTTATTATATAATAAGATATAATATAAAGTTGTTAGTAAGAGTCGAACTCTTGACCTATGGTAGTACTCGCTTATTATCCCTCTTACTCTTATTATATATAAGGATATAATACGGATTTTTATTATATTTTGTTAGTGACATGGTGTGATATTTTTGGGTATACTCCCTCCGGTTTTATTGTCCATAGTTTCCATTATAGTTTCCATTATTGCTTCATTAATAGAATAACCCGTGATATTTTTTGAAATGAGAGGTTCTAGTCTGAAAAGAAAAAATAATGTGTTTTAGGTGAAAAGGTAATTGGTTAGTTATTAGAAACTGTAATACCATTATTTGATTTTATAAAATGTTGAGTATTGAATACAATAAAAGAATATAGAGGGGGGGGGTGAATGGATTCTTGAACTTTTCTTGTTCGAGTCTATGTAGCAAGTAAGTGTTTGTGTGTGCAAGAGTGAAGGTGCGGATAAAGAACAACACAAGACACAATATCACTTTAATCTAATGTAGTATTAGATAAAGGTTGCTACAATCTGTGAATACAAATGATAGTATTCTCATCTTCGTTTTTCTCAGAGAGATACAGCTTACAGTGTATGAAAAACTTGACTCACAAAGTTAGTGACTAAGGAAGTGAGGCGGTATCCTTATAGAACATGGATACAACCTACTTACTCCAAATAAGGTAGCTAAACAAATTACTTTCTGGTCTGTCTATCCTTTTTGAGTAAGTGTCCAAACGGTTACAGATTTGACTTTGCAAAGCCTGTTCAGATCCACTTCTTTAGCCCCTTGTCTCTTCTATATCTCTCCAAGCTTCCTTGTAGGCTTTCCAGAGCACGTTACAGATTGTGGTCCATAAAGTGCATTGGCTTGTTGCTGGTTTCTGACTTGTACAATTTCTTCAGTATTTTGTCTCCAAGAATGTATTCGAGAAGTGACTAAGTAAGTGATTCGAGAACTAGAATTGACTTGATCGATAACTCTGAGTTCTCGAACACTGTTATATTGACATGTCGAACCACTTCTCGAATAGCTCTTTTTCATCAGGATTCCTTGAGTTGTCAAATAGAACATTTGACTTATCGAATCCTCGAGATATCGAATAGCTTTCTGAGTCCTTGAGATATCGAATGGAACTTTGACTTGTTGACTCTTTGAGAACTCGAATACCACTTTGACTTGTTGACTTCTTGAGTTCTCGAATAGAGTAGTAGACATATCGAATCTCTGAGATATCGAATGAGATATCGAACAGTGTATTCAGAGATATCGAATAGTGTCTTGAGA
This sequence comes from Kitagawia praeruptora, assembly GCA_037693485.1. Lineage (NCBI taxonomy): Eukaryota > Viridiplantae > Streptophyta > Magnoliopsida > Apiales > Apiaceae > Kitagawia > Kitagawia praeruptora. Next base: position 55,064,780 of record CM075350.1, on the reverse strand, counting down.
TATCGAATCCCTGACTTCTCGAATGCTGGACTTCTCGAATAGACAAATATACTTCTCGAATTGGTACTTAGGCAAATTCTTCATTTCTTCAAATCCCAACTGTGATTATTTGACAGTCTTTATCTTCTTGGTTGAGGCATGAACCTTGGAACTTCTTTCAAGCATTGTTCTTGACTATATAAGTACAGTTACACAACTAGGATTTGATGCCTACTATAAGTACAAAACAAATAGAAACTCTACAACTAGAGGTTCCCTCAGTTAAGAGGTCATGTAAGTAATGCAAAGCATTACAGACAATTAGGCTTGTTATTAGATGTATACAGGCATGCCTCTGTGACTAACATTCTCCCCAAATTGTGAGTGAGACCCTTAGTCACAATTTCATGTCTGATAACAAGCCTATCATACATAAAGATAAATCTTGACAGGTACATGTATGAAATTGATTGAATAGTATTACAAAGAAAGCATTCTCACAGTTATGAAGAAATACTAGCCATTTTCCTTTGATCCTCCTTTTTGAGATTTGGCTTAGATCCTCTTTTTCTTTTTCTTCCTTGGCTTTCTTTGCATCACTCATTGCTTGGATGATGTCTTCCATGGCAGTGAGTTCTTCAATGAGAGGTGAGCCAGATAGGTCTCTGATGACTTCATTCAGTTTGGCTTCAGAGTAAGAGCTAATGTAATCCATTCTAATCTTCACATTTCTGCCATATTTCATGTATTCCACAATGTAAGGATTATACTTGACTCTGCATAACCCTTTAGCTCTCAATTCTTCAGCTTTGGCTTCTAGAGCAGCTAACTCTTCTTCTCTCTTTTTCTTCAAAGCTTCATACTTCTTTCTCAACTCTTCCTCATGATCTCTTTTCATCTTGATAAAATGAGCTATCTCAATTTTCCACTTTCTCTCCTCTTCATTCTCAAGGTTGAGTAGCACCATTATTCTTTGTAGATCATGTAACTTGCCCCAGTGTTCACACATGCCTTGCTTGAATCTTTTGAATCTCCCATCAGTGTATTTGAACTCCAGGAAGTCATCAACTATAGCTACATGATAGATTCTCTGAGCCAGTTTATATGCTATCTCATCTTCATCATAGTCTATGTTGAGACAGGGCAAGTCTAGTCCAGGAATGATTGTGAGTGCCTGAGATGTAGATGTTTTCACCTTTCTTGCCCTTCTGGCTGACATCTTCCATTTCAGCTTCTTTCCTTTGTTGCTTGAGAAAAATTTAAGACCTTTGTCTTTGGACCATTGTAGTATACCATTAGCAGTATGCTTTTTGATATACACAAGTGGTTTCTTGATTAGCATCTCCTTTTTTTGAGGTAGTGAAACATTTTCAGAGGCCATGGAATTTGGCTTTTGTAGGTCACTACTAATAGTATTCACCCTAGACTTAGAGTCTTGTGTAGTGGTGAGGTTACTGTTAGCAATGCCTATGGCTTGCTGTTTCACACTTGTCCTCTCATAGACTTTCCCTTGGTCCCTGCCATCTTTCTTTTCTTTGTCATCTTTCTTCTTTTTCTTGTCATCATCTCCCTTATCACTCCTGTGATGTCTTCTCCTTCCATCACTCTTGTCATCATCTTTATCTTCATCCTTATTTCTCCTGGGCTTGGCCAATTCTGGAATTGAACCAGTTGAAATGAATTCTCTAAGGATGTGCAATACCTCAATCTCCTCAGCTGACCTTATCCCCTTCTTCTTTTGCATTTGATCAACTATGGCAATGATCAGTCTGTGGTTCTTAGAGGTGAGATCATTGGGAATAACCAATTGATCCACATCTTGAATTTTGGTACCAGACTGATAGAGGATGGTTCTTGGTTTGGTGCACACTTCAGGAAGTCTGGCTTGTTGACCATTTCTTAGTTCAGTATACAGACTCTGATTGTTCTCCCCTTTCTTCTCAATTTGTTCCAAAATGGCATCAATCTTAGTGAATTTCAGTGCTGTCAAGGTATCAATAGATATGTGCCATATCTTGCCTTTTGTCACCATCATGATTTCCTTGAGGTAGATCTGACTGAGCTTTCTTGGAATAACTGTTAGATAATGGATTTGATCTTTTAGGCTTCTTCTGTATAGTAGGGTATCTCCTCCACCCTTTGCTTTTGAGGCTTGCAGAAGCTTCAAGAATGCAGCATCATGATAAATCTCTGAGTTTGCTACTTCTATCTGTTTGGCCTCTGTTGTGACGCCCCCAGATCCGGGGTCAGAGATCTAGGCGCTCACGGTCCATTTTCCATTAATAACATACTTGTTCTTGCACATAATATATATAAAACAGCCATCGACCCCACAATAAAACTCACACCGCACACACACACAGAGGTTAGAGTCTCAGAAACGTCATACACTTGATTAAGCAAAAGTAAAAGTTTCAGAGTTATTACAGACCGAATTAAATAGCATTTATGCTACCAGCAACACTTCGATATGAAGCGAAGTTGGCGGCTTGAAAGTTTGTTACGGTACACTGCCTTGCACAGGTCATACTTATAAATAAAACGTACTAACAAAAGTTGCCAACCAATCCGGCTAATGGGGCCTACCGGTGGAATCTCAACTGTAGCCTGGGGTCTAGTCACCTGCTTTCGAACAGTCTGACGGGGTCTTGCCATTTCTCTTAGCTGTTGTGTTTGTAAAATTTGAAAACAAGCAAGAGTGAGCAACTATAGCTCAGCAAGAAATATATGTATAAGATAAGCAATATAACATTTCATATGTTGAGCAGTCATTAAACTCGTTTGTATCAATCAGTTATAAAATCACTTGTCATTATTGATAAATTTCGAAGGTGCACCAATACGTGCCCTTGTTTTCAAAATAACCTTGCAGTTCTAGATACTGCATAGAGTCAACATCTTTCTCATCAAAATAGGACACTATCAGCAACTTGGCACATAGGCCTGAGAAACAGTGTCAGAGCATTTTTTTTCCAAAATGGAGGAATGGGACTTAAAGAAAACATAAAACCTGACAGGGATTAACGATGATCAGTCGCCACATCTGAGTCCAATAATCCACGGGTCTTCTCTACCGGTAGAAGGATAGAAACTACATCCGTAACTATCCCCGGGTGAAAACTACATCCGTAATCACCCTCGATGAAAACTACATCCGTAATCATCCTTCGGCAACACCTGGGCCGGAATAATAATTGATGGACCGCCTGGCTCACGGCCGCTTACACATCCCGGGAATCGTTCGTCAACGCTTCCCACACCTGCCAGAGTCCCTTTTTCTTTTTCTTTTAAAAAATTGATTTTGATTAAAAACAGAGTAATTGAGGTCCGACATCAGTCGACCGATGATTCTTGAAATCATACAAGAAACAAACCTGACCGGGGGTTTTCGAAAATGTTTTGAATTCGAAAAAGTTCGAGTTTGAAAGTGCTAAAGGTATCTTGGATTAGCTTTGTCTTTAAAATAATGAACAATAATTAATAAATGATATTTTAAGATTTAATATTAATAATTAATAAAATAATTATTTAATAAAATAAACTTTTAATCCAAGATAGGGTTTCGAGTATTTACGAAGATATAAAAATAATTACTTGAGTATACGACACTCCCCGAATGACCCTTCGGGTTTTCGCAATTTAATTACGATATAATAATATACCACTCCCCGGTCAATAGTATATACGGACCACTACGACCTCTATTGCTAGAGTCGTTGTCCGAAGAAAACATTTTAATCTAAGTTCAAGGGGTACAACATATATGTACTTATACAATCTCAATTGCATCAATACTTCGATAAACATCACATTTGATATGATTGGAAACTACAAACACAACAGTGAAAGTCCTTGTATATGTATAAGTTTTGAAAAGTAAACTTGCCTTGGTTTGGTTGGGGTGGTCGAGCTTGCGGAGTGGAACGATCTATACATAAGCAATAACCGCTCGTTAGTACCTTAACAATATCTCTTTAATTACGGGGTTTTAAGGGGGGTACGAAATTAACTTAATGACTTCGTCTTATGACACTCTAGCCCCACTATAGGTTCATGTCACCACTCGATTACGCTCATCACTTATTCGACTTAATTTAGTTACCATATCCGAGTCATGACCATTACCCCTAGAATTATATTCCACTTAATGACTTTTTTCCTTGCGCGAATTTTACTCTAGCATTTTTATAAAATTGAAAAATTTATATTTTAATCCAATTCTTTTTGGGTAGCCTTCCCCACTGCATTTACTAGCTTCTCTAATTTTTCCATGATCCCACATAAATTTTTAGGGGTTTAAACAAGGTTCACAAGGGGACCATTTAATGCAGTTTGGATTCCAGAAACACATTTCACTTCTCCGGCCATAACTTAAAATCTATACATCACCTAGTCATGAACCTTACATTTCCAGAAACTACATTCAAATACCTTTCCAACAATATATGGTAGGACCTCAGGGGACAAGATTTGAGGGTTCCAAACCATGTTACAAGGCAGGTCAAAGTTCCTGGAAAACTCAGCAAGCATGTATTCACTTAGATCAACCAATTTTCTCAATTCCACAACACAACCAACACCTAATTCACTTAGTTCATGCTTTATAACACTCATGGAGATATATATACTATCCACAATCATAAAAACCACAATCACAACATCAAAACTCAAGATCCATGTCATCCATTACTTATACAACCATGATTAACACATATATACATGGATCTATCACTAAACATCATAAACACTACATGGCCAAGAGGGGTTATGATTTTTATACCTTCTTGAGTACCTATGAGCCTTGGGTAAGCCTTACAAAACTCAAGAACACCTTGAATGATCTCCTACAACCCTTACAATCCAAGATCTAAAAGAAAACTTAATGTTGTTACTATTCACAATAATTTAATAATTAATATCTAGAAATATAATGGATGGAATGGCTTGAAACTCTTAACATACCTTGCTTAGATGATGGTGAGGGCCTAGGAATTATACCTTGATTTATGAGTGATGGAAAATGGGAGAGGAAGAATTTTCTTCTTCCTTTTTATGCTAGGCCGAGAGCTTTTGTGCTTGGGGGGGGGAGCTTTTGTGTTTTGATTTTTGTGTTGTGTTTGAAATAATTGATAAAGTGAGGTTGGGTGATACATATGTTGTATGTATAGGCAAGGTACTAGCATGGTATGGCTCCTTGTACTTCTTGTCTCCTCTTTTTGAAAAGCAATGTAACTAGTTACTATTCCTCTTCCATTTGGTTAACTAGTTTGCTTATTTCTAACCACTTGGTTGCATGGGACTTGCATGCAATACTACTCCTTGTATCATTATTCTTCCACCAATGTTTGTCATTTAATCTTTAATTCGTATCGTATCTTAATTAATCTCTCGTAATAATATTTTGTCGCGTAGAGATTTCCCTAGTAATTCCTTAAGTACTTAATTGTGTAAATTCCTCGAATATCCATAATTCCTTGTCATAATCCTTAATAAATCCTTTAATACTCTAATCATTCTCAAATCCCAAGTTTTTATAAATCTTACCAACAATAAGATTCTTGCTCTCAACAATCTTCTTTTTATCTTACATAGTTAATGCAACAACATAGTTTCTCAGACAATCAATTCCATTAAACAACAGGGATGACTAGAAAGGTTCCAAATTGACAATGCCACATGATATTAAATAAAGGAAAATATTGCAAAAATTAGGGTTCTTACATCTGTAACCACATTCACTTCCACTGGATCAGCTTCATGTTTAGAAGGTTGGACTAGACCACTTGGCATGGATCCTGCCACCACTGTAGTGGTGACAGTTTGCTTTTGGCCACTTGGAGTAGTGATGTGCACAGGTGGTAAAGTGACCACTGGCAGAGAAGATGGAGGCTCATCAACCTTTGTTTTGCCTTTGCCTGGCACATGAGTTAGAGATTTATTGGCCCTTTGGTGATCACCCTCACTTAACTTTATCCCTTTTTCTTTAGGTTTCTCCCCCTTTGTATTTGAATTCCTTGTCCTCTTCTCCCACTTAGGCTTGTTGTCAGGCACAGAGGCTTTAGAAGTGACCTTTGGGGTGGAAGATTCTTCAGGGAGAGGAAGACCCATATGCTTCATCATAGCATCCAACATAGTTTGTTGATGCAGAAGGACATCAGCTGTGGTGGTTGCTTGAGTGTCCAACTGATCATTGAGAAGTGCAACCTTGTCTGTAAGATGAGCATTGGACTTAGTGAGAGTAGCCACCTCTTTTTCAAGAGTATCCACCTTAGTGAATAGCTCATGTGCCCTGAAACCAGAGAGTGATTGATCCTTGAGTCTTTTGACTTCATACTTGGTCATGTCATGAACAGGGACCTCAGTTACCAGCTTATCCCCATATTGATTCTTGAACATTGTTCTCAGCATGGCATTTGAGTCTGTGGTTTGATCAGATAGAGATTGAAACTTATGCCCCAGCCCTGTGACAGTATCTTTGAGAAGGGCCAAGCCATGGTCCATTTTGGTGCAGCTAGACTTGCAGGCTAGAATTTCCTTGACCACACTCTCCAGTTGAGGGAATTTGGAATCAAAAGCCCTTTGTAACTCATGCACCTCCTTGGTTGTGGCTGTACACACTTCTGTGACTTCTGTCTTTAGACCCTTGTAAAGGTAGTGTGCAACCTTGAGAATTCCCTTGTAATTGTCATTGATTGCTTCATACACATCACTACGGGTGAGAGATTTGGCATTGGACCCTAGTGAAGTGATGTACTCTTCTCTGAGGTACTGTAGGCCTTCTGAGAGAGGAATGTCACATTTTCCTTGAAGCCAAGCATCTACATTGCCTTCTCTCTCAGACTCATCCACAATTTTGGCCTGTTGTAGCTCCACATCCTCTTTATGGCACAAGAGAATAGCTTCATAGTCAGGATTGGGCAGGTTGGCAGTGAGGAGGTGCTGTGCAATCTTTGTGAACTCAGGGATCTGATCCACAATTAAGCTTTGGAGTGCTTCAACCGTCAATTGTTGTGGAACAGACCCTGATCCTGAAGCACTGTTATGGTGCACAGGCTTCAGCCATTGTGACATAAAGTCAGAGCTAGAGCTAGGCAAGCTAGACTCCTCAGTTACAGATGCAACTTCTGCAACCGGATGGATTGACTATCCTACTGGTGTCTCCACAGAAGTGGGATGAGTTACACCAGTAGTTGACACAGGCACAGAGTCTCTAGTGAAAACTAGTGGAACCTCTGTGTTTGTGATGGTGTCATTAGGAGATGCCCCAGCATGCATTCCCTCACCATCTAAATGTGGGTCCTTGGTGGTGAACAAGGTGTCATGCACCAAGTCACTTGAGTTCATTGGCTCATCAAGAGAAAAGAATTCTTGATGATCAATGCCTTGCTCCCCAATTGCTTGAGTTGCAGGCTGCAAAGAAATTTGAGATGAAGATTCTGGAAGAGAAGTGTCTTGTGGAATAGATTTTGGTAACTCCCCCTGAGAGATAGAGGGAGTTTCAACTGTGATGTGCTCTCCACTCAGTGTTGTGCCAGCCTTATCACTCCCATGTGCTGACTCTGTACAGATAGATGCATTGGGGAGGATGCTTGATTCTATAGATGCACCCTGTTGAGAGGATACATCTAGTGAACTGTTTGCCCCTGATTTTACAACTTCAGCCATTTGTGTGATTGAAGAGGTGGTTTTAGTTTTCTTCTTCTTTGGCCTAATAAGAGGTGACTCGGGTGCCTCACTTTCTAACTCTACAGCCAATGCTGCTTCAGACAAGATGGTTAAAGGTGCAGAAGCAACCTGTTTTCTCTTCTTCTCCTTTTTACTAACATCACCCTTTTGAGAGGATGATGCAGTTGGCTCAGTGTTTGGTAGAGTGTTTGGTTGAGAGGGTTGGTTAGCAGGCCCTGGGTTAGCATTTTGTCCTACTTGCTTGTCTGTGCTAACTGTGACTTTGAGTCAAATGTTGGCATGTTGTGGGGGTAAGTCCTAAACAAACTCTCCATATGGGGAGTTATGTTCAGTCTTACATCTACATCATTCCTAGTCTCCAAATTACCAAAAATGAGTTTGGTCATGGATTTAGGATAGCCTATTCTATTTTTATTCATCCCATCTAATTCAATCAATTTATTATCTAAGAAGTTAAGTACAGATTGAATAAAATGAGGGAAGAAAATTTCATTACCTCTCTTGGCTGTGTTCTTACCAAGTCTCCCATTCAGCTCCTGCAGAATGATAAGGCCAACATTTATCTTCTTTCCATATGCTAAAGCATAGCCTATCTGCTGTGCAGGTGTACTGATTTGGTCATAGCTGGATTTTCTTGCGGTGAAGACTTGAAGAAGTGTAGCAAACACATAGCTCCATTCCTTTCTCAAATGCTTCCTATTCAGATGCCCAAGACTAATTTTGTCTGCATATTTGATGAAATCAAAGAAGTCTTCCAAATCAGCAGTTGTAGCTGGTGGGTCATACACCTCTTGTTTGGTGCCCATCCCAAGTGCTTCATTCATGTCTTCTGTGGTGATAGTAATATTCTTGTCTTGAATCTTAAAGTAAATGATGTACGAGGTTATTGCAGAGTCAAGAGCCACCACCTCCACTGTAGCAGACTTCCAGAACTGTTCTAGAATGTCTAGATACAGAGTAGGGTTAACAGATAGAACATTTTTGATGTATGATTCAGACATCCACTTCACAAAGCACTTGAAGTTGGCGTTGGGTGCCTCAACATCACTAGTTAGAGCAATGAAATTGGTGTTGAACTTTACTGTTGCCATTTGTGTAAGAGAGAGAGAAGAAATCGAAGGTTGAAGAAGAAATTTAGCTTTTTGCAGTTAGGGTTTCAGAGGTTTTGGGAGTTTAGATGCTTGAGAAATCGAATGAAATTAATCGAATAGATGTGAAATTGTAAAAGTATGAAGTACTTGAATTGTCGATTAGATGTATGTTATGTATCGACAAGTCAGGCATTCGAGAAATAGAAAACAACTATTCGATAAGTCAAGAAAGGCTTATTCGATAACTCAAGCAGGTTGTAACTCACAGCTGGCAGTTATCTGACTTAGAAGTAAATCTAAATTAGGTCAAATATGTTTTTATGAGTAATTCTAAATTTTGAATAAAAATCCAAAATCGGTTAAAATTCAGCGAGAAATCAGCCTTTTCAAATGATTCGAGAACTCAAATATAGTATTCGAGAACTCAGTCAATCGAGAACTAAAACACTATATTCGAGAAGTCAAGAAACCTCTATTCGAGAACTCTAAAAGACTTTATTCGAGAACTCGAGAGTGCTCTAATGAGACTTGTTAGAGATGTCGAATAGTGAATCACTTGAGAAGTCTGACTTGTCGAATTATACTCATAGAAACTCAATTTTCACTATCTTTTTAAAACTTACCAGCCATATTCATTCACGAATATTCTAGCAAATTAAACAGTGATTTTCTCAAAATTTCATAGAAACTTCAAGTTAACAAGAGAATATGATTTTCCAAATATGCAACAGATTTGAAATATTTATAAATCATATTTCAGCCAACACTTACTCCAAAAATATTGAGAATTTAGATAAAGTAAGTGTTTGCTACTGCAACAATCTAGATGATGTATTCACCTAGCCAGAATCTGAAGAATTCAGCATTCCAATCTCACTAACCAACCTTGTGAAGGTGGCTTCATCTAATGGCTTAGTGAATATATCAGCTAGTTGTTTATCTGTAGAAACATAATGCAACTCAATGGTTCCATTAGTTGCATGTTCCCTTATGAAATGATATCTGATGTCAATGTACTTTGTCCTAGAATGATTGACAGGATTGGCAACTATAGAGATTGCACTTGTGTTGTCACACATGATTGGAATTCTTTCCAACACAAGTCCATAATCTCTAAGTTGATTTCTAATCCAAAGCACTTGAGCACAGCAACTTCCAGCAGCTATGTATTCAGCCTCAGCTGTAGAAGTTGACACAGATTGTTGTTTCTTGCTATACCAAGAGACTAACCTTTGTACAAGAAACTGACAGCTACCTGAGGTGCTTTTTCTATCCACTCTGCATCCAGCATAATCAGCATCAGAATAACCAACCAGATTGAACCCTGTGTCCTTAGGATACCATAGTCCCAAGTTTGGAGTGCCCTTCAGATATCTAAAGATCCTTTTTATAGCAACCAAATGTGATTCTTTTGGATTTGATTGAAACCTTGCACACAAGCATGTAGCAAACATGATGTCTGGCCTACTTGCAGTGAGATAGAGTAGAGAACCAACCATGCCTCTGTAGACTGAGATATCTACTTTCTTGCCTTTAGCATCTTCATCCAATTTAGTGGCAGTGGCCATGGGTGTCTTTACAGGTGAGCAATCTTCCAAGTCAAACTTCTTCAATAAATCCTTGATGTACTTGGTCTGACTGATAAAGATACCATCCTTCCTTTGACTGACTTGCAACCCAAGAAAGAATGTCAACTCTCCCATCATACTCATCTCATATCTGCTCTGCATGAGTTTAGAAAATTTCTCACACAGCTTCTCATTTATAGAACCAAAAATGATATCATCCACATAGATCTGAACTAGGATAAGATCATCACCATGCTTCTTGTAAAACAGTGTCTTGTCTAGTGTGCCTCTAGTGAATTGATTCTCAAGAAGAAATTATGATAAAGTATCATACCATGCCCTTGGAGCCTGCTTAAGTCCATACAGTGCCTTAAGCAATCTGTAAACAAATTCTGGGAAGTGTGGATCCTCAAAGCCAGGTGGTTATTGCACATAAACTTCTTCTTCCAACTCTCCATTCAGAAATGCACTTTTGACATCCATTTGATATACTTTAAAGTTTGAATGAGCAGCAAATGCCAGGAATATTCTGATGGCTTCCAATCTAGCAACAGGGGCAAATGTCTCATCATAATCAATGCCTTCCTGTTGAGAGTATCCTTTTGCAACCAACCTTGCTTTGTTCCTTATAATTACACCATCTTCATCCATCTCATTCTTCAGAACCCATTTTGTTCCAACAATGGTTCTATTCTTTGGTGCAGCCACAAGTTCCCAAACTTTGTTCCTTTCAAATTGATTCAGCTCCTCTTGCATGGCTATAATCCAATCTGGATCTAGCAGTGCATCATCAAGTTTCTTAGGCTCCACCTGAGATAGAAAACAACCATAGAGACACTCATTCTGAGTTGCTCTCCTAGTCCTTACTCCTGCATTGGGATCTCCAATGATATGCTCTGCAGTGTGTGATCTATCCCATTTCCTTGAGTGCTCAACCTAATTTCTCATTCTTGAAGTTGTTTCATCATCCAAATCATCATCCTGATTTCCTCCCCCTGTGAGGTTACCACTACTCACAGGTATGTCTTGGATGCTAGTTTCTCCACTGTTGATTGGCACAAATTCTTCTCTTGTATTATCATTCACTTGAGTCTGTTGAACTCGAGTTTCAACTTCAGTTTCAGTCTCTTCATCAGAATCATCTAGATTATCAAACTTCAATGGATCTTTATCTTCATCATTGGCTTCTTCTAGTCCAGGTAGTTTGCTGTCATCAAATGTCACATCTGTGCTTTCCATAATTTTCTTTTGTCTGATGACATAAACCTTGTATACAATTCTTTCCATAGAGTAGCCTAGAAAAATTCCTTCAAATGCTTTTGCATAAAATTTTCCAACATATTCAGAATTATCCTTCAATACAAAGCATTTGCTTCCAAAAGTATGAACATACTTTAGAGTGGGCTTCTTTCCAGTCATCAAGTTATAAGGTGTCTTTCCAATGTTTTTGTTGATGAGGGTTCTGTTCTGGATATAGCATGCAGTACTCACAGCCCCAGCCCAAAAACATGTAGGCATCATTGCATCAAGTAACATTGTTCTAGCAGCTTCAATTAGGGTTCTATTCTTCCTCTCAACAACTCCATTTTGTTGTGGAGTCCTTGGAGTTGAGAATTGCTGAGAAATACCATTCTCTTTACAGAATGCTTCAAGTATGGCATTTCTGAACTTTGTTCCATTATCACTTCTCAGTGCAATCACACTTGCATTGTTGGCATTTGCTTCCTTGTCAACTTTCTTTATATGCTCAATGATTACTTGTGGAGCCTCATCTTTTGATGCCAGAAATTCCATTCATGTATACCTTGTAAAATCATCAACCATCACCAAGGCATACTTCTTTCTTCCTAGTGACATAATATTGATAGGCCCAAACAAATCCATATGAATGAGTTGTAGGGGCTTGGTTATAGATGTCACTGTCTTTGTCTTGTGGCTAGATCTTTTCATCTTTCCTTTTTGACAAGCCTCACACACTCCTTCTTGACAGAATTCAAGTGTGGGCATGCCTCTCACTAACTCTCTTTTGACTAGGGAATTAATGGCTTTAAAGTTCAGGTGTGATAGTTTCTTGTGCCACAGCCAACAATCTTCATTTGATGCTTTTGAGTAAAAGCAACAAATTTTGTCCTTGTTTGCAGAATCCATATTGGCTACAAACAGGCTTCCCTTCCTTACTCCAGATAGAGCAAAATCACTAGTCTTCTTGTTGGTGATCAAACATTCATCTTTGTCAAAGTCCACCTTGAATCCTCTGTTAGTAAACTGACCAACACTTAGCAGATTATGCTTGAGTCCCTTGACCAGTGCTACATCTTCAATGATGACATTTCCAACTTTTAACTTGCCATATTCCAATGTGTTACCCATGTTGTCATCTCTAAAAGCAACCATTGGGCCAGCCTTTTCCTCATACTGTGATAGCAGGGCCATATCACCAGTCATATGATTTGAGCATCCACTGTCCAAAATCCACATGACCTTCTTTTCATTTTCTTTGCCCTGCAAACACAAAGGTATTACTTCTCCTTTGGTACCCAAACAAGTTTGGGTCCATGTGACTTAGAAATAGTTTTATCATAAACAACATGCTTGTCAACTTTCTTGGCATTAGTCTTCTTGTCACTGTTAGAAGTCTTAGAACCTGAGGTTTCAGACTTAGGTGACAGAGGTACCTTCCTAGCTTTAGGAGGACTCGAAGACTTTGACCTGGTGTAGTGTGTGTGAGAATTGTGACTGATACAACCATCAATGAATTGCCTTCTCAGATTGAAACAACTAGTCATAACATTTATATTGCATGGCATACAGTCAAATTTATCATAAAATGGTGCATCTCTATGTCTTAGAGGCACAGAACAATCATATAAAGGTTTAGATACACTACCAGCAGGTTTCTTGCATGCATGAATTAAATGATTGATACTGAAACAGTTCTAACAAGTTTTTCTAGGGGCATTAGGCATATAAGCATAGTTGTTATCTTTGTTAATCCCTAACTTGCCATTTCTGTTCTGTTTCTTCTTAGTCACTTTCTTCTCTGATTCACTCTTCCCAGCTGAAACAAACTTAACAAACTTCTTGGGTCTTATCCTATCACCCTACTGGCTCCTTGGTCTTTGACTTGACACTCTCACTCTTGGAGGATGCTTGTTGTTCACTGGATTGTGCCTCATCCTCATCATTCAACATTTGTTTGATGAGTAAGGCATCCTCATCAATTTCAAATGTTGATTCCTTAAAAATTGGATTTTCAGTCTTTTTCAAAATGTGAGGCACTTTCTCATGAACAACTATGTCATCTTCAATGACAGCATAGCCTTTTCTCTGTTTGAGAGAGTCATAGTCAAGTCCAATAGCAGCTTTGGGTTTAGCCTGAATTTTCTCACAGTAGGATTGCACTAGACCAGATGAGTTCTTAAATGTTTTCAGTTTGAATTCATTTTCAGCTAATTCATCCCTAAGAGCCTTTTCCACTTGACTAGCACATAGAACCTTATTCTGCAGATATTCAACTTCTTTCTTAAGGTTTTCTACTTGCATAGCAGTTAGCTCAAGTTCCTCATTCCTTTTGGTTAACATTTCATTTCTAGTATACAATTTACCAATCTCTTCATTAGCAGCAGTCATACTAGTATGAATGTTAAACATTTCAACAGATAGTTGTTCAATCATGCATTTATACTCTGAAACAGACATATCTATAGTAGTGAGAGATGGTACCTGAGGGTCTGATGGAGATGTGTCATCCTTGGAATTGGCCATCAAGGCATAATTGCAGAATTCTTGCTCCTCTCCATCATTGTCAAAATCATCCCAACACTTCCCTTCAGCTATGTAGGCCTCACCTTGTGTCTGCTTTTTCAGAAGGGCCTCATACTTAGCTTCGAGCTCAAGATAATCTTTATCCTTCTTTTTAGGCTTCTTGCATTCACTAGCAAAATGCCCTAGGTCGTTGCATCTATAGCACCTTACAGATGACCTATCCACATGGCTGGTTTTAAACTTATTCTTGTTTGGTTTCACAGGTGCCTTGCTCTTGTTGAATGAATGGTTTTGAGTTTTGGGTTTGAAGGGTTTATTCCTTTTGAATCTGATGTTTGGAAATTTTCTGGCCATGAAAGCATATGAAGTGTTTTCCATCCCATCTAGTTCTTCAAGAGTGTAAAACTCTTCTTCCTCCTTCTCCTCAACAGGTTCACTTACTTCAGCTTCAGTTTCTTCATCATCATCTACTATCTCCTCTATCCTTAGCTGGCTTGTAGATGCTTCTAGGTCTTGAATAGATTTGTTGACAATCAAGGCACATGATGTGTTTACCACTCTGCCTTGGTTGGCCTGGATAGCCCTTTTTTGAAGCAACTCAAGCTCATGAGTTTTTAAAACTCCATAGAGCACATCATAAGTGATTTTGTTCAAATCTCTTTCTCTTAGAGAAATGACCCTTTGCTCTAGATGATTAGGTGAAGATAACAGAAACTTCATGTTTAACTCCTTGGTGCTGTAAACCTTGCCATTCATCTGCAACTCAGTGACTAGCTTGTGAAATCTTTTAAACATCTCAGTAATGCTTTCCTTGGGCTGTGCCATGAAAGCTTCATACTGTGTGACCAGTATCTGTTTCTTATTTTCCCTGACCTCATCAGTTCCTTCACATAACACCTCAATGTGATCCCACATTTCTTTGGCAGATGTGCATGATGCAATGTTTGTAAACATTGACATATTCATGGAATCAATAATAAGCAACATGAGGTGACTGTCAAGAGCAACCTTTTCCCTTTCTGATTCTGTCCATTTGGATGGTTCCTTGGCCTCATAAGATCTTGGAACAGTTGTGGTTCCAACAGTCTTTTCAGGTATCTCTTGTTGTGGAACAAAAGGACCATTCTTGAGAATCTCAGGATACAAAGGATGAGAGGCTTTGATGAACAACATCATCTTTATCTTCCAGGGGTTGTAATTCTCTTTGTCAAACTTAGGGACCTTCACCGTTCCTGTAGTCTTTGATGTATTCGAACTCATGATCGTTTTTCTGTTTTTGAATAAACAGCCCGCTCTGATACCACTTGTTGAGTATTGAATACAGTAAAAGAATACAGAGGGGGGGTGAATGGATTCTTGAACTTTTCTTGTTCGAGTCTATGTAGCAAGTAAGTGTTTGTGTGTGCAAGAGTGAAGGTGCGGATAAAGAACACCACAAGACACAATATCAATTTAATCTAATGTATTATTAGATAAAGGTTGCTACAATCTGTGAATACAAATGATAGTATTCTCAGCTTCATTTTTCTCAGAGAGATACAGCTTACAGTGTATGAAAAACTTGACTCACAAAGTTAGTGACTAAGGAAGTGAGGCGGTATCCTTATAGAACATGGATACAACCTACTTACTCCAAATAAGGTAGCTAAACAAATTACTTTCTGGTCTGTCTATCCTTTTTGAGTAAGTGTCCAAACGGTTATAGATTTGACTTTGCAAAGCCTGTTCAGATCCACTTCTTTAGCCCCTTGTCTCTTCTATATCTCTCCAAGCTTCCTTGTAGGCTTTCCAGAGCACGTTATAGATTGTGGTCCATAAAGTGCATTGGCTTGTTGCTGGTTTCTGACTTGTACAATTTCTTCAGTATTTTGTCTCCAAGAATGTATTCGAGAAGTGACTAAGTAAGTGATTCGAGAACTAGAATTGACTTGATCGATAACTCTGAGTTCTCGAACACTGTTATATTGACATGTCGAACCACTTCTCGAATAGCTCTTTTTCATCAGGATTCCTTGAGTTGTCGAATAGAATATTTGACTTATCGAATCCTCGAGATATCGAATAGCTTTCTGAGTCCTTGAGATATCAAATGGAACTTTGACTTGTTGACTCTTTGAGAACTCGAATACCACTTTGCCTTGTTGACTTCTTGAGTTCTCGAATAGAGTAGTATACATATCGAATCTCTGAGATATCGAATGAGATATCGAGCAGTGTATTCAGAGATATCGAATAGTGTCTTGAGATATGGAATCCCTGACTTCTCGAATGCTGGACTTCTCGAATAGACAAATATACTTCTCGAATTGGTACTTAGGCAAATTCTTCATTTCTTCAAATCCCAACTGTGATTATTTGACAGTCTTTATCTTCTTGCTTGAGGCATGAACCTTGAAACTTCTTTCAAGCATTATTCTTGACTATATAAGTACAGTTACACAACTAGGATTTGATGCCTACTATAAGTACAAAACAAACAGAAACTCTACAACTAGAGGTTCCCTCAGTTAAGAGGTCATGTAAGTAATGCAAAGCATTACAGACAATTAGGCTTGTTATTAGATGTATACAGGCATGCCTCTGTGACTAACATAAAATATAAATACATGTTTCTACCAGTAATAAATATTTAAGTAATGATAATTAAGTAAAAAAAAAATAGAGTTTGAAAATGAGATATTCTTGTTAGAAAATATAAAAAAGATATTACCTTTTAGTTGGAAAAGTTAATCAATTAGTTATTAGTAATTATAATATCATTAGTATATTTCATTAATTAGAACGACTATATTTTTGGAAATAAGATATTTTAATCAGAAAAATTAAAAAAGGTAATTGATTAGTTATTATTTAGGAGAAAACTAGCATTTCACCCGTGCTACGCACCGAAAGCAAAATTTTAAAATTTCAAAATAGTTACAAAAATATATAGTGTATCAAAACTTAAATTATTTTGTTATATTTTATTTTGAGTATAACGAACTCGATATGCATCTCAAGTAACTTTCCTCAAATTATGTGTAATTGTGTGGACGCATGTTAAAAGATTTTGAAAAATTATGTATATAAAAAAAGATTAATATGAAAACACATTCATTTGATATATGATAAAATTTCCCAGAGATATATATCAATTTTCTTATTCCCTTTTGTTTTTTTCTAAGTAATTTAACGACATTTTATGCTATTTTTACAAAAATTTCGGTTCAATATAATCATGTTTTGAGGATCAAGCATAGAGACCAATTAAAACATAATTATTAATAGAAAAATAAATCAAATACATAATTTTCATTTTATAAATGCAAATAAAATGAAATTGAGCAACTTTTTGGGAGTAATTCTAGAGTTCCCAAAAAAAATTCCAAAAAAAAATCATTGGATAAAATTTATTAATTAATTAATATAAACATATTATTTTAATCATTATTTATAAAAAAAGATAATTTTATTAAAATTTAAGTATAAAATTATCGTCAATTTATACCAATTGCATTGATATTATCAAACAATTATCATGACATTCACATTCTCGCACAAATATTCTAAGCCCCTTTTTATTGTTTTTTCTTAATTTTATTTTTTATTTGACTTCTCTTATTTTTTAGAATATTTCAACCAAGTTCATAAGTTTTTTATCCATATTTTAAGTTTTGTTATTCTGAAAATTTGGTATATTTAAATGTGTAGTACAATGGATTTCTATAATTTTTATTATATTAGTATTCAAAATATTTGCATGGGTCACAATTAATTTTTCGAATAGATATTAAAATTTATAAACAATTATTTCTAACGACCGTTATAAATCATTAGATTGTCTCTTAAAAAAGGTTACATGTTTCAACGATATGATCATTGCTGTGCAAGATCCATTAAACAAACATAATTATGATAAAGGAAAACTTTCATCTAATCTAGTTTCCTATGTGTTTGTTCTATATCATTTTTACAAATCTTATGAGTTTTTATTAGTGAATTGATTTATTATAGAAAAATAAACATTATCAATTAACCAAACAAATTCAATATATCCCGTTCTTTGAGTAAGATATGACTCTTAGAGTTTATGGTGATTGTCATCAGCTTGTTTTTAATGACAACTTAAAATGTGTATATTCAGTTTGGGAGTTTGTATGTTGAATTTTTTATTATTTTCTATCAGAATATGGTATATTAAATATTAGTTTTTTTACCCATAAATATGGAATGAAATTTCAGTCGATTTAATGGTACCCGATCCGAACCCCAAATTTTTGGATATATCGAACTCGAATTTTTGGATTTAGGTTTGGATATAAATTTTAAACCCGAAATAGTTTTGATTTGCATTTGAATTTAAGTTGTACCGAACCGATATCCTATCCAAAATTCGAAACCCGATCCACTATCGAAACCCGATCGCTGAGAGAGGAATAATACCAATTGAGAGAAAAAACTTAAATAATATAATATTATATTTTGAAATTATTTCATGTAATATTTTAGATGTAAGACATATTTTTTTTTATTCAAATATTTCATTAGAAATAGTCAATACTAATTTAGTAATTAGAACTTCTATTCTCAATTTCAAATTTTATTGATATATTTAAGATGTAATTTTTTTTTTACTTTACATAAAATTTTCATTTCTGTGTATAAAAAGAATTATTTTTTAAACATATTTTAAATTATACTTAGTATGTTAGTTCGTATAATATGTTATATTTGAATAATTAAGTTAATCATTTTATTTTTTGTATAAATACAATTAATATTGTTTGCGTTTAGCAATTATTTTAATTTTGACTACATTATTACTAATTTTGGATACAAAAAAAAAAAATCTAATTCGAAATCCGACGAATTTGGTTTTAGATATTTAGTTTTGGATTTGGATCTATTTTTAGAACCCAAAATATTTGGATGTGTGTTTGGATTTTACAAAATTTGGATCAAATCCAACCCGTTGTTAGCCAAATGCGTAAAATAAGACTTTTGAAAATGAGTATCGCCTATCTTTTTTCTATTTGACTAACATGTTAAAATAGAATACTGTACATGAAACTAAAATCAAATGTGTAATATATAAACACATAATCACATTATTATATATGTGTCCTTGTAATTTAATTATCGGGTTAAAAAACATGAAATTCAATTTTCATTTAACAATGAGTATAATTTTCCGACATATATTAAAATAAAGCGCTTACGTAGATCTGGAAAATCGTATGTGTTGTGTACATTCATGTGTCTTTGGGGTCTTGCATGAAAATGACATAAAATTCTTTTATGTACCCATGATTCGAACACAAAATGCTACACCCTCTGTCCCTTTGAATTCTTGACATTTGGGATAGAGGGTTCGACACGGATTTCAAGATTTCTATAAAGTATAGTTTCATTAATTATTTTAAATTATTTTTTCTTTTGAATAAAAATTTAATGTTAAAACTTTAATTTTTTAAAAAACCTAAAAAAAATAAGTTATGGAATTATACTTTATATACACCTTAAAATGCGTACCGAGTCTTATATCTCAAATGTTAAGAATTCAATAGGATGGATGGAGTACTAAACTACGCAATTTTTTTTGTACACGAAACGAAAATAATATGCGAAAAGAAAAAAATATGGCAATTACATGTAATGTTACTCTCTGCACAAGTTATCTAAGTATTTTACTATATCATTGAAAATAACATTGAGATGCTACAAAATAAAACTAAGAGTAGAGTACATCAAAATGAAGCCCTCTATTTAAAAAAAAATTGTTTTTTGTTAATTAATATCTCTGTTTGATTATAATCTATCTACCAAGTTATTATAATTTTTACCTTTATTTAAGGTTTTGTTGATATTAAAAATAAATATTACTCCCTCCGTCCCAGCAGATAGTATACATTGGGGGACGGGGGTGTGGCACGCATTTTAAGGTGCATTTTAAGGATATTTCCATAACTTATTTTTCCAATTTTCTTTTTTTGTATAAAAATAGGTATGTTATATTTTTATACAAAAAAAGAAAATTTTAAAAATAAGTTATGGAACTATACTTTATAGGAGTCTTAAAATGCGTGCCAAGCAGTGAAAAAAAACTGTATAGAATCTGATGGGACAGAGGGAGTATTAACCAACCAAGTAAATTCGATATGTTTGCTCTAATATTAGAATATGAATTGAATACAATTATTTGAATTTAAGAATACAAAATTAAATGGGGCACCTTTTATTAGAAACAATATATAATTTTATATGCATTGACCTATCTAGTTATTAATAATATTGATTTTAAACGTTTGCTATAGTCGTTTCTCTCTCTTCTTCTCTCCTAAAATATGTTAAACTAAAGTTTAGGGGTTGACATCTGCATTTTGGTTGATGATCAGCCCATTTTTATTGTTTTCCTTGATTTTTTTTTGTTTTTCAATAAATATCTCTCTTTATTGAGAGTCTAGTACCACATTGGTGGGTTTTATCTACTGATATATTGGATTTTGTACTTTCTCCTTGTGAATGATAACTCCCGTTTCTTTTTCTTGATTTTACTTTGTTTTTCAATAAATACATCTCTTTATTGAGAGTATAGTATCCCGTTAGTGGATTTTGTCTATCCATATATTGGGTTTTGTTCTTTTTCTTTTGCGAGTAGGTTCCTTTATTTTGGCATCCGAGATCTTAGATCTACATGATTTTGTTATATTAGTTCATTTAGATAATATAGAATCGCAATTATGGTTAGTTGTTCGAATACGTTCTCACAAGCCACATATGTATTTCCCTCACGATTAGAATAAATTGTTGAATTATTTTGCTCGAATTAAGACTATATATTTCAGTGATATAAGCGAGTGATGTACCACAATTTAAGATCTGATCAACAGTTGTAGTTTGGATTAAGGAAACCTTGTTACCTTGATATGATCTATTTTAATATGTGTTTGAAGATGTATGATTTTTTATTGATAAATTATTTACCTATAACAAATAGTGATTTAGAAGAAAATTTGAATGATTATTTGTGTAGATGACATATGCCCTTTTGTTGATAAATTAATTACTAATCAAAAAATAGTGATTTATTAGATTTTTTGCGCTGAGTTGACCAATTTTCTATGAAAATATTCATTAACAATAATTGATTCTGTAATGAATTTTATTTTTTGGATTGATAATTTATACAATAAATAATGTCTAATACTATTTGAGAGTTTATTCACTATCTTGAATAATTCAAATATATCGTCAAGTCAATTTATTCGTCCCATTAATTTTTGCATAAATAAAATATACCGATAAGTAAAATGTTAATGATAATTGGTTTAAAATTCATTTTTTAATATTTTAATTGGTTGAATTTAGCTTTTTTTATAACCGATTAATTTAAAAGTTTATATAACTTAAATTTTGAAGATGTGTTTAGAATAGTATAGTAACTATTTTTTAAATTTTTAAATATTAAATTGAATAAGAGTAGATTTACTTAAATTTGTTTGCACCTTATGATTGTAGATCGAGTGTTTGAGATATAAAAATATTATATTTTATAATATAGATAAATAGACCCATGCATTAAAATAATATATTTGTATTAAAAATAATTAATAAATACACAATTTTGAAAAATGGCTTCATACATATAGAGTGGCGCAAAGAACAGATGTGCTAATATATAATAATATAATTGTTATTGATTTTTATAATTAATTTAATTTTACTGGTAAATTTTAATTGGCTCTTATATATTTTTATGAAAATTACTTCGTAATATATAATAATGCAATTATGATTAATTGTAAATCAAAATAGTGAAAAATTCATATTGCAAAAATCGCTTAATATTATATATTTTTATAATCCTAATTGATTTTAATTTAAAATATTAATTTATTATTAATTTATTTTGACATTAAAAAAATATGTAAAATATGTATATGTTAAATCAAGTCATTACGATGGAGCATAACGTATCTATTGGCACAAATTGAGACTAGTTCCCACGCTGCGGCTCACTTCACTTTCCTCCTAGACTCAACCTTAGTAGTGAATCAAATCAACAAGCAGAAGAGGGGCATATCTATGCAGGTCACCTGTATAAAGGCAAAGACTGAAATGTTATATAACAACAATTTCATTTCAATCCCAAGAAATGTAAACTCAGAAGCGGACAGTTTGGCCAAACAAGGGAGACAAAGACTGAATTTACTGGCGGGATGGATTTAACTGTTTATATCAATGTTTCTAGGCTTATGTTGTCTTTTGCTTAATTTCACAAGCTCGGTTGTATGCTAAAGAACCGAGTCGGTGTGTCTTTTAGTGGTTGTATTTGTCCTAAGGCATGGCCTTTATTTTATTATAATCTCTTTGTTTATCCAAAAAAAAACTATATTAAAAAAAAAATATGCGCCACTCGTGTATGATAATTTAATATTATTGTCGGAGGAAGTAGTTGACAAAAATATCTTTACTTTCGCTTTTGGTGACTGGTGAGGATTGACGTATCAAATTAATTTATTATAAATATTTTTTGAAATTAAAAAGGTATGTAATATATGAATATGTTAAATTAAGTCATTACTATATTTAAATTAGAATTGTTAACTAACCATGATTAGTATAATAGGATGAGAATAGTAAATAAGGAAAACTTTTAATATAATATGATTGGCCTAAAATTTAGGGATGATGTCTGATTGGTCCTAAAATAATTCATAGTTTTCTGATTGGTTAACTACATCTAACTGCATACCCGGGTAGACTCAGGTATGGGTAGACTCAGGTATTATAATAAAGGATGAGATATTTTAGTTAGTAAAGATAGAAAATATATTACCTTTTAGCTGGAAAAAATAATTAGTTAGTTATTAGTAATTATATTATTATTAGTTTATTTTATTAATTAGAACGATCATATTTTTGGAAAGAAGAGATTTTAGTTAGAAAAGCTAGAAAAGGTAATAGCTGAAAAAGATAATTGGTTAGTTATTATTTAGGAGTATAGAAAAGATATTATATTTTAGTTGGAAAGTTAATCAGTTAGTTATTAGTAATTATAATATTATTAGTTTTTTTCATTAATTAGAACGATCATATTTTTTAAAGATAATACCTTTTACATGTGTTAGTTATTAGTAATTATTAATATTTTTGGAAAAAATAGATTTTAGTTAGAAAAGTTAGAAAAGGTAATAGCGGTAATTGATTAGTTATTATTTAAGGTAAGACGACAATTGTTGGGAAGAGTTGTGTGTAATATATTGAGAAAAGATTGTGTTTCCTGTTAAAAAAATTTTGTGCTTTATTTTTTATAAATTAGGTTAAACAATTAAGGGTAATAAAGTAATACAATTAAATAATGTAAGTACTGTATTGTAGCAAAAGGTAATTAATTAGTTATTATTTAGGAGAAAAGGAGATATTTTAGTTAGAAAAGATATGAAATATATTACCTTTTAGCTGGAAAAGATAATTAGTTAGTTATTAGTAATTATATTATTATTAGTTTATTTTATTAATTAGAACGATCATATTTTTGGAAAGAAGATATTTTAGTTAGAAAAGCTAAAAAAGGTAATAGCTGAAAAAGATAATTGGTTAGTTATTATTTAGGAGTATAGAAAAGATATTATATTTTAGTTGGAAAGTTAATTAGTTAGTTATTAGTAATTATAATATTATTAGTTTTTTTCATTAATTAGAACGATCATATTTTTTAAAGATATTACCTTTTACATGTGTTATTTTTTAGTAATTATAATATTATTAATATTTTTGGAAAAAATAGATTTTAGTTAGAAAAGTTAGAAAAGGTAATAGCGGTAATTGATTAGTTATTATTTAAGGTAAGACGACAAGTGTTGGGAAGAGCTGGGTGTAATGTATTGAGAAAATATTGTGTTTCCTATTAAAAAATTATTGTGTTTTGTTTTTTATAAATTAGGTTAAAAAATTAAGGGTAATAAAGTAATACAATTAAATAAGGTAAGTACTGTACTGTACCGACCAAAACTTTTAATGTTTCGTCTTTTATAGATAGTATAGATATGATAAAATTTTAAAATAAATATGTCGTTGACGGAATTCGAACCTTGAAATTTTAGTAAATTAATTTAATAATATAATATATCCAATCATTAGATCTAACGGTTCTGATTTTTTACTAAAAATCTTACGGTCATTATTCGTTGTATACGGATTTTTATTATATTTTATTAGTGACATGATGTGATATTTTTGGGTATACTCCCTCTGGTTTTATTGTCCATAGTTTCCATTATAGTTTCCATTATTGCTTGTCCCAAAAATATTGTCCACTTTCAATAATTATGGTAAATTAATGACTAAATAATGGCTAAAAGTTTAAACTTACAAAGAAAAATTTAAGAAAATAAGTAGTATTTTAGGAAATTATCACTTTATTTAATTTAATTAAATAAAAGGTGGATTTTGATGGATGGACAAAAAATTGGGATGGAAGGAGGATTAATCATTGCAAGATTAGGTTTTAAATTAAAAGTTAACGTGCTTTAATTAGAAAATAAATATTATTGATTGGATTATACGATATTTTAGGTGTTTATAAAAGGTAATATCATCAATTAAAAATAAACGTCTTTTAATTAAAAAGGGCAATCCGCTAATTATTATTAATTATGTTATTTTATTATTTATTTTAATAATTAGGATGAACGTGCCGAAAACCAAAAGTCGAACCGACAAATTTTCAATGCCCGTGTGTCTTTTATCATGTTATAAATTTTATTTAATATTAAAATTATGTTTTTATATAATTGTTATTTTTAATAATTTTCTAATTTAATTTAATATAATTCAAAATATTCATATTTACGGATTATACTAATGTTTCTTTATTATAAACAACGTATACGAATTTTTAATATATTTTATTAATAATTGGAAAATATGGTGTGATATTTTCGGATGTGTGTTAATGATTGTAAGATTAGTTTTAAATTAAAAAGGTAATGTGTTTTAATTAGAAAGAAAATATTAATGATTGTAAGATATGTTTTTAGGTGTTTATAAAAGGTAATAACTGCAAGATTATATTTTAGATTAAAAGGTAACATATTTTAATTAGAAAAGAAATATTAATAATTCGAAGATTATGATTGCAAAATTATGTTTTAAATTAAGAAAAAATTACCAAAATGCCTATTTTTCCTAAGTTTTTGCCCAAAATACTGATTTTGAAAAAAATGGCCCGAAATATCGACGGGATACGGAGTTTCGGCCTCCGTATTACCCTAATACGGTACACCGTGTACCATGTTATGCATGATACGGAACACGGTCTTCCGTGTTATGCATGATATGTAACACGGTCATCCGTGTCAGGTGGGTGCGCAGCACTGTCACGGAACACCGTCCACCGTATCATGCGTAACACGGAAGATGGAGCTCCATATCATGCCCTGTTACGGAGGACGCTTCTCCGCATCACACCCCCTATCACGGTACACGATGTACCGTGTCCCGTCAGTAGAAAGGGCCATCCAGTTTCCCAGGTGATTATTTTGGGCCATCACCCTTAAATTAAAAGGTAATGTGTTTTAATTAGAAAAAATATTAATGATTGGAAGATACGATATTTTAGGTGTGTATAAAGGATAATATGTTCAATTAAAAATAAACGTCTTTTAAATTGATTGAAAGATACGATATTTTAGGTTTTTATTAATTTTTTTTAATATTACAATTATGTTTTTATATAATTATCATTTTAATAATATTTTTAATTATAATTTAATATACTCATATTAACGGATTGTAGTAATGTTTCCTTATTATAAAGAACGTATAAGGATTTTTAATATATTTTATTAATAATTGAAAATATGGTGTGATATTTTTGGGTATATATTAATGATTGTCAGATTAGTTTTAAATAAAAAAATTAACGTATTTTAATTAGAAAAAAAAATATTTTCTCAAAAAAAAAATAGAAAAACAATATTAATGATTTGAAGATATGGTACGATTGATGTTTTTGTAAAAGGTAATATGTTCAACTAAAAGTAAATGTGAAAATGGAAATGACTAATTACCATTAATTATATTATATCATTATTTATTTTAATAATTAGGCAAACTGAAAATCAAACCGACAAATTTTCAATCTTTCGGCTTTAATATAATAATATAGATAGATGTTATTATTTATTTTAATAATTAGGATAACCATACCGAAACCAAACCCACAAACTTTCAGTGTTTCGGCTTTAATATAGATAGTATAGATGAGTTTAGGAGTTTAAAAAACAGCAACTTGAAAGAATTACTGTTACACTATTAAGTAAACCTGGTAATAGTATTACTTGCAACATTAAAGTAAAACATAGTCATCTTTTACCAAGTTACCAACATTAGTACATGAATGCATGCAGGGGAGAGCACGGATCGGATTATGGTGAAATCGAAATCGAAACTTTTCGGGTTTTAAAATTTAAAACCGCAACCGAAACCGACGGTTCAGTTTCGGATTCAAAATTGTCGGATCGGTTGCAATCAATTTGGTTTCGGTTTTAAAACCGCCTAAAATAAAATTGATAAAATCGACATACCTTACTTAAATGAAAAGTACATAAATATTGTAAAATGTCACAAAAACAATACAAAAGTTTGATATGACAACAAGTACCACCAAGTCACCAACCATCCTACTCTACAAATTATACAAACATGTGAAATTCACTAATTACAGAAGAACAGAGGAGAAATAGAAGAGTAAATAATTTATAAACCACTGCAGTTCATATTTTAACCAAAACAGAAGAGAAAGACAGTAGCTTTGGCTGGGCTAGCTGCTGGGCTGTTGGGCCATTTTACCACAATTACAAGTTAAATATGATATCTATGATGGTTATGATGGCCACTATATAAAAAGTACAAGCAATTAAGGCAACATGTAGATAAAATAGAGTCCTAATTTTTAGCAATTATATTTCAAAAAATATGTATATTTATTAATTATAAATTTATATATATATAATTTATTTTTTTGAATCGGATCGGATTTGGGTTTTTCGGATCGGTTTCAACAAGAAACCGAAACCGTATAATCGGATTCGGTTTTCAATTTTTCGGTTTCGGTTTCGAATCGATTTTATACGGTTCGGTTTTTAGCGGTTTCGGATTTTTTCGATTTTTTGCTCAGCCCTCTATGCATGTGTCTTTACTTTTAAAAAGCTTATTAAGAGCATCTCCAACGGGAATAGCTAAAATTGGTTGGCTAAATTGGACCTGTAGGACATTATGTAAAATTTGTTGAATCTGTAAGACATTTTACTTCAACGGTATTAGCTATATTGGTTGGCTATATTTTAAAAATAGTATGTTATTAATAATTTAGGTTGTTATAAATAGAATATATCACTTCAATATGGTAATGAATGATGTGGAATCTTCTTACAGATTTCTTACAGCTATATAGAGGTTCGACAAATATAGCCAACCTGTAGAAATTATCTAAAATTATAGCTAACAGCTTTGACCCATTGGAGTTCAAGTTTTTTTAGATAATCTCTATATTTTTTATTTATGGTATCTTTTATCTAATTTTAGTTAAGGATAGGATTTGTTGTGGTTGGAGATGCTCTTTAAGGAGTACTTCAGATATTTTTTACTTGTATTTTCCCACATAAGTGTTTCCGGCGTGTAGCGTGTTAATTGTTTTTCTGGTCCGAGTAGTTTAACTTAATTGTTTTTCTGTTCCTTACTCTGATGTATCTGCTCAGATGATAAATGTACAAGTCTGATGATAAATGTATACCATTGGGTAGGGATGGCAACGGGTTGGATCGGGTTGGATATCTGTGATATCCAAATCCAAACCCGAATCCTTAATCCAAATCCAAATCCAAATGGATTTGGAAATTCAAAATCCAAACCCGATCCACCGGGTTTGGATCGGGTTCGGGTTTTATCCAAACCCGAAAATTTTAATTCTTTGTAAAAAAGTAGTAATATTTTTTTAATCTAAATTTTATAAAAATTAAAATTACAATAGCAAATAAATATCTAGATTTCATAGACATGAAAATAAATAAGTCCAAGTTACACCACTATTAATATCTAAAGACATAAAAATTAAAATACAATTTCAAATAAATATCTACATACGCAGAGTGTAGACTAGAAGACTAGCAGTAGCACAACATGTGTATCAAAATTGCCTGAACTAAGAAATTTCATAGTAGCACAACATGTGTATCAAAATTGCCTGAACAAAATTACCTAGTTTAACTAAGTAACGGGTATTTATTTTTAAGGAATAAATTATAATATATATATATATATATATATATATATATATATATTATAATTTATATATGTATATATATCGGGTTTTTTTCGGGTTTCGGGTTTGGATCGGGTTTGGATCGGGTTTTCGGGTTTCGGGTTTGGATCGGGTTGGATATAGCTAATATCCAAATCCAAATCCAAACTCTTTCGGGTTTAAAAATCAAATCCAAATCCAAATCCAAATCCAAAAAACCGGGTTCGGTAAGATCCAATCGGGTCGAATTGGATCGGGTATCCGTCGGATCGGTTTTTTTTGCCATCCCTACCATTGGGTTGAAATTTTAATGCTTTTACCCAATTATTATTTTTTTTTCAAATTGGGCGTTATATATTGTTCTTAGCAAATCCTTTTCTATTTCTCTCCTAGGGTTTTGTGAGGCGGAGAGAATGAGGCACATTTATATTGAGGAGCCGTATGGGCCTGAAGCAATTTCTTTCTATGAATTTGTTTTTGGTGCTAAGGTGATCAATAAAGCGACCGAAAGAATAAATACGAACAGGGGCACTACTAGATTCGTATCCAGTGAACTTCAATTCGGTCCCAATTGTATCACCGTCTCTGAATGGAATCCAAATTCTTACGTGTAATTGTTCCCCCTTTAATTGTTCTCATTCATTTGTCTGTACATATTTATTCTTAATCATGACTTTGTCTTATATTTTATTATTTATTAGGGTTGATGAGAGTACTACTGAGACTCCAACCATTATATGGTTGGATATGAAAGACATTGACCCTGTTGTTACTAGAGCTAAGAAGCTTGACATTGTTATAGACGAAGAAGACCTCAGTACCTCTTCTTATTGGCGTCTCACAAAGATAGAGGATCCGTATGGTATCATATGGATGGTCCGTTCACTGCTACTAGACTCCTCAAAGGATATTAAGGTTTTTTCTTTCCTTCTTAAAACCACACTTGTTTTTGTTTTTGTTTTATTTCCTTCGTTTTCTTTTTTCTTTATTGTTTTCTTTAGCTGTGCATAGTTTTTTGTCTTTTGTTGTGACATGTTTGATATTTGAAATACTACAATTTGAGAGTGTTTTTACCAAAATAACATTATTTGACAATAATTTTTTTATAACTTAAGATTCCAAAATAATTCGGATCTTGTGTATTTGCTCAATGCTTAGGTTTTTTTTTTTTTTCCATTTGATATAACATACCACGTGGCATATATATCATGTGGATATAAATATATATCATGTGTGTGTATTAATATATGGGTGTATGTATGATGAATGGTGATTGAGAAATTAGGACGCAAAGCGGGGTCATGAAGTCGAAGAGGCTGAGAAGGTGACAATCTGGGAGAAGCAGCAGCAAATTTACGTGAAGCAGCCAAATGGACACAAAGCCATAAATTTCTGTAAATCAGTATTTGGTGCGAAGGAGGTGACTAGTAATGAACAAACAAAGATGGTTAATGAGAAAGCGAGCACGTCTCCGGTCATTTCTGAACTGAATTTTGGTCGTAAAAGTATTATCGTCTCTGAAGTCGAAGTCGACGATTCTTCTTTGTAATTAACCTCTCTCCTAGTGTTTGTTTTCACCCACGCACACACACGAGCACACACAAAATTTCATGAGTTTTTATCTTATATGCAGGATTGACAAGAATGATGGAAGTGGTGTTGGGACTCCAGACTATATATTTGTGGAGGCAGAACATATTCCTAGCACTATTGTAGTTGCTTTGGGCCTTGGTGCCTATTGTGGCATCGTAAAGACTGATGTTGGCCGTCTCACGAAGATCACAGACCCGTTTGGTAACACATGGTTGGCCCGCTCTCGTACTAGGCCCCCAGCTCCCGTGAAACGTAATAGGTTTGTTTGATATCTGATCTTGTGATCTCCAATGCAATGAACTGCCAAAAAAAATTGATTAATGTCAAGTATGTCAAGTTGAGTAGATTAATTATTAACTGTATGATTTTCAATGTTTTAGGTAATATATGTTTGGAGTTTCTGAAGGCCACTGTAGAAAAAATTTCTATTAGTGAGGCTATAATCATATTTCATGAATTTTTTTGACATTCGGATGTGAAGATTATGTCAAAATATTTATGTCAAGCTATTATTATGGAATAATTTTTATGCAAATTTAAGTTGTAGAGTATTGATTTTATAACGATAAAATTTTCTTAAATTTAAGTTGCATATTTATATATTTTTAGTAAATATTTGCATCCGTACTGTTTGATTTTTAATTAAATGTCTGAATGTTGTGAATTTGAGGTGCACTGGTAGAAATTTTTTCTATAGTGGCTTTTAGATTTTTTTTTTCCCAATATTTATATATTTCCAGTTATGTAATATTTGTTGTGTTCAAGGTCTTGGGACTCTTTAAAAAAAAATCAAGGTTTTTGGGTTCATCTCACCGATTATGCAATTATGCGTACCTTGAGGTGTCTGGTCATTATCAGATCTAAATCCTCTTGACATAAAACAGTGAGGTTCTTAGTCCATGACGTGTAAACTCAAGGAATTAAGAAAGATACAAGATACTCCCTCTGTCCCATCCATTTCTTTACAATTTCCTTTTTGGGATGTCCCACCAATTCTTTACATTACTAAAAATAGTAACTTTTAATAATAAAATACATTCTTACATCCACTACTTCACTCCACTTTTTCAATACTTTACACTATTACACCCACTACTTCATTTATTTTAACAATAAAATCACTATTACACCCACTACTTCATTTATTTTAATAATATCACACTCACTATCCTTGGTCTCCGTGCCCAGCCCCATGTTAAGAAACTGTTGGGACAGAGGGAGTAGTTGGCATAAAAAAACTAGATAGACGGGCAAACAAATTTAGAAATGGGGGTTA
The DNA here is from genome assembly GCA_037693485.1 of Kitagawia praeruptora. NCBI lineage: Eukaryota > Viridiplantae > Streptophyta > Magnoliopsida > Apiales > Apiaceae > Kitagawia > Kitagawia praeruptora. The sequence continues at coordinate 55,033,538 of CM075350.1, read as the reverse complement.
ATGGATATTTTGCAGAAGGTGCCTATTTACTAACTTAAACACTAAACTGAACAAGTTGCATAATTTTATGAAATCCCCGTAGCTTGGCCAAGTTTTAGAATGAGAAGTCATCAAGTTTGGACCTACTTTTTAGGTTCATGAGTGCAACAGTTCCAAACTACATAGAGAGGGGTCGCTAATATATGTGGAGTAGGGGTCGCTAATATATGTGGCTAATATATGTGGAGTACTAGCGTAAAAACTTGCATGGGCCTTTAACTTGTAATTTTGATGATACTTAAATGTTTGTAAAATCTCTACAAAAGTAAAAAAATTCTAAAATTTACACTATGAATAGAAAGTTTTCATAAATAAAACACTTAACCAAATTTTAACTTTACATAGGAGGTGAAACCAAGTAGAATTCTATTCCGGGGAACCTTTTTCAATGCTTAAATATTTATATACTGACTTTGCGAGGTTCATTAGAATATGAAGCCTCAAGCCTTTCTCCTTTATCATAGGACGACAAGATTTTTTGTGGTCTTTTATGTAATGAGACATGATATCTTGACATTGGCATTCAATTGTAATTATAATTTTAACCTGGAGAGTATTCATTTAATGAGTAGAGTAAAAGTAGTAAAGGTGGTGTATAATTTTGTGCAGAAGACTAAAATTTGTTAATATATTTATAGACTATAGACTTATAGAGTATTACTTTAAAGAGGTCTTGCATAAGAGTGGAAGATGTACTTTGCCCATGCCGCAACAAATTGAATGTCCTTTTGTCTCATTACCTACACGCCTCCCAATAAATTTGGCAGGCCAAACACGCGCCTGGAATGGAAAGATTCACAGGACATTTTCTTGTGAGCCCAAATCTTATAGTACTGGTACCATATATTAAAAAAATAATACTCCTTACTATGTATGTCTCGGTTGTTGATCGGTCCTGAAGTGCACTTCCACTCTCTCCATTCCTTCAATATCATTTTCATAATTCATATTCACACTTTCTATACACACTGACCCTTGTATCTCTCTCTACTACCCTTCTTTTCAAGTACATTCTAGCCCCCCTCTCTTCCTTCCTTTTAGGGTTTTTTAAGCTTTTTACAGCAACCAAGCTCAAAACCCCAAAAACCCTTTTTTTGTGGCCTTTCACCAATTTTTTAGGTCAGACTTGTTCAAATGCTAGTCTTTCTGGGTCTTCTTGCATTTTTGTAATTTTTAATATTGTATATGTTTTTTTTTTTTTTGATGATTTTTTTTCAAGAAATGGTTGAAATTTTTATTTATTTATCATTTTGTTGTAGTTGGAGGTGATAAAATAATGTATAGTCCATAGCCATGTATGTTTGTTTTTGTCTGTGTGTATTTTTGGATGTATCTTCTTGCATGTTAAATTTGTGCGTTTTTGTTCTTTATTGATAATATTGTTCATATGCTTGTGCCTTGTTGAATGTATTCTGTATTTCTGTTCTTTGCTGATAGTGTACATGGTTTCAAAACCCCATTTTATAATTCTTTAATAATTGTTTTTGAAATTTTTATTATGACTTTTGTTGCTTCCTGATATGATTTCCTTAACAGTTAACATTATATAGCATTTACATAACATTACATGCTCAGAGCACTGACTTAAGAATATTTGGTTACTAATGGGGCTCTGGTCCTGGTAGGGGTTACAATTCAGGATATGGTGGAAGGGGTTGTGGTGGTCGTGGCTTTGAGAGCGAGTCGCGTGACAGGTAATACAGGCCTTTGTTTGACTAGTTTATGTTAGTGACAGAAATTTTTTGTATAGATAGGGGATCAGTATCATGTTATATCTTGTAAGCTCATGAGCAAATGGGGTAACTCTTGGAGAAGTATGATTTTTTTCAAATTTGTTTAAGAGTATATTTTCTCATGTTTTAAGCTTTGATTATTGTCCTTGTGCAGTTATAAATATGGAGGCGGCGGAAATGAGGTTGATACCCAAGGAAGCTATCATGCAAAAAGCTTTCACGATGGCAATGCTTTCTCCACCACGGAAACGAAGCTGCAGTAAAAGCCCCACTTGGGGTTGCTGACTGTTTTTACAGTTCTTCACAAGCACAAGACCACACTCAGGTGCATAGTTTCGATAAGGCCATGATGGAGCGGGCTTGATCACCAGTTACTTGAAAATCGTAGTGGATGTAAACATTAAGGGAAAGTAAGAAGGTACTTTTGCTGGCGTCTTGGAGTCTAGTTTGTTGTTAATATGCAAGTCCAAAATTTCCCTAGATTAGGGAACTTCCAAGTGTTTTGGGTATGTGGTTTGTTACTATTTATCAGACACTACTAGTTGCTGATGCTTTGGGTATAGCAGGTAGAATTTTATATATGGTGGATAATATTGATGTGCCCTATTTTGGAAGATCCATTTGTTAGATTATTAGCTGGAAGTGAAGTCTGGCAAGCAGCAGATACTGCATGTACTTATGTTTTATATGGCATGCTATATACCTAACTATCACATCCTTGCCATCTTTAAACCAATTTCTGGGAAGACACTTTTCATGGTTTCTTTAGTCTCTCTTCTATAGCGTATTTTTGGTTTATAGTTTTCCTTATCATTGAAATATACACTTGCAATAGCTCATGCCACTATTTTTCTAGTTTCTTTCCAGCACAATACTTTCTTCTATGTGAATGGTTTTGTGTTTTTAAATTTGTTTTTTGTTTTCTGTTTCCTTCTGGCAAACAAGGCATCTTGTAGTTGCGTCTAAGATGTTTTGCTACTTGTATCAGCTTGTCTAATGTTACTCATGCTTCGATGAGTCCTACATATGCTATATTTTGTGGGCTCTGTACCAATATACAAAAAATTAAATAAAAGATATGGTTGTCCAAAATCTGGGCTTCCAAGCGGTTCAAGTCAAAGAAATGGATAATTTCCTCCAATGGCGAGAACCCATTTTTTCGGTCTTTAATTATTTAATTTACAGGTGTGATACATCGGAAGGAATTGAAGCATATGAAATTTGTATTCCTCTCCAGTTGTCCTTCCAGTTTTTGTCCTTCAAAAGAGCTTATAACTTGTAAGCATAGATAGAAATTCAAATTTTATCATTTTACTGCTCTTACATTACATCTATTTTCCTCGTTTAAAAAAATCAGAAACTTGTACGATATAACTGATACTGTCAATGTTATAGATTATAGTTTCTGCTCAGTAATCCATCGGTTAGTGAGGAGATCTTTTTATTGGGATAATTGGAACATTTTCTGATATGATTAACTAGAGTCGGTAATTTCGTACGATATGATATTATCGTGTTTGTGTTTGCCTTTTCGATACACGAACATGAAAATACACGAACAAGAAATTATCCGGGTAATTTTATTTTTTTCGATTTTGGGTTTACCCTTAAATACACGACACAAAACGAAAATATACGGAAAAACATAAATATTAAATAAAAATTTTAAAATTATATAAATACATAATATAAATAAATATTTTATATGTAATTTTTACAAAAAGAATATAGAAAAAAGTTTAAAATTTAAGTTTAACAAGATTTGACCATACTTAGCTCGTTATGAGTCAACTAGTTGAAATTTAATCGAAAAATTTAATTTAAATATTTTTTTATTTAGAATTACATGAAATACGATATCGAACGTACACGAAATAAATAAATAAAGATACACAAATACAAAGTGATACAAATTTTTAATGAATCGTATTTGAGTTTAGCATTTGTGTACACGAAACAATAAAAATATATGATACGAAAGTATACATTACGAACGAATTCCCATGTCTAGGATTAACTTTAGTGTATCGTATACATCCAACCAATGTTCCAGAAATCGTTAGGCGGTACAGGGCAGTTGTGGTACCGCCTAGCGCCTAATCGGGTAAGCGGGGATTAATCGGACGGATTAATCGGAGCATTAATCGAATATTATAATAATATTTAATATATTAATCTAATTTACAATTAAACATATCATTTTAAATAAATTAACAGGATTAATCGGATTTTAAAAATCGAATCGGTTGGTTACCTTACACAAGATTAATCGGGAATTAATCGGTTAAATCGGGGATTTTTAGAACAGAGCATCCAACGGGTTCCATTCCGGACAAGTTTGGATTAAAATTATAATTAGATTTTTAAATAAGACTAAATTATAACCCGTGCTACGCACACGGTAGTTTAAATTTAAATTTCATAATAATTATGATATTTAATAATAATGATTAAATAAAAAAATAACTTTATATTTAAGATCAAATAAATTAATACTGAAAAAATAATATTAATAAAATATTATTTTTTTTATATTATAACAAATGCAATTAAAGATTAAATTATTTAGATTTTCTATATCTATTATGTGATAATATGTATTAATAAGCTTACCTAAATTCAAAAATTTATTAAAATTTTCATTAATAATCTTACCATAAATATTAAGAGAATATATTAATAGTATTGAAATTTGTACACAAAGTTTCTTTAATTAACAATGGGTCAAATAATGAATTTTGGATATTTTCCAAACATATTATGGATACCAAACCTAAAAATGGATAATCCAGTTGGTCAAAATCAATACCAAATATTGTCCAAACCTAAATATGGATACCAAACCTTAGATAAGGACTGTCCACTAATTTATAACACTAGCTTAAAACCCGTGCGATGCACGGACTTTTTTTAATATTTTATAAAATTTAATTATTTCTAATTGAAATTTTAAAGACATAAATTTTTGAGCTTTTTTCATAAATAAATAAGAAAAAGTAAATTTTTGCACATTTACTTTTGTTAAGAATAGCTACTTGCAATTTTACTAAACTATTTGCAATTTTACTATACTAAGTTTCAAAATTGCAAAAATACTAACCCTAACCCTTCCCCCCTTCCCTCCTCTTTCATAATCAGCCGTTTGTGTCCTTTTTTTCTTTTCTTTTTTCTTTTTTAAGGTGGGATGCTATTTTGGTGGATTTGGGTTGCATGGCCCCGCAGGGGCAACCACTTTCAACTGAACATGCAACTAAATTACAGATTTCATGTTCCATTTTTCAAAAGTGATTTTCGAAAAATGGAACATGAAATCAGTAATTTAGTTGCATGTTCAGTTGAAAGTGGTTGCCCCTGCGCGGCCATGCAACCCAAATCAGCAACTGAATGCAACTTTTTTTTTAAGGTGGGATTCTATTTTGGTGGATTTGGGTTGCAAGGCCCCGCAGGGGCAACCACTTTCAACTGAATGCAACCACATGCAACTAAATTTCTGATTTCAAGTTCCGTTTTTCAAATGTCATTTTTGACCTTTTTTTTACTATATATATATATATATATATATATATATATATATATATATATATATTAGAGTTCAAAAATGAGGTCGAAAATGACAACTGAAAAATGGAACTTGAAATCAGCAACTGAATGCAACAAGTTGAATTTGGTTGCATTTGGTTGAATATTGCTCCTGCCGGGGCCTTGCAACCCAAATCCACCAAAATCACCCACCTTAAAAAAAGTTGAATGTGGTTGAATATTGCCCCTGGCGGAGCCTTGCAACCTAAATCCACCAAAATCGCCCACCTTAAAAAAAAGTTGAATGTGGTTGCATTTGGTTGAATATTGCCCCTGGCGGGGCCTTGCAACCCAAATCAGCAAATGAATTCAACTTTTTTTTTTTAAGGTGGGATTCTATTTTGGTGAATTTGGGTTGCATGGCCCTGCAGGGGCAACCACTTTCAACTGAATACAACCACTTTCAACAAGTTGAATGTGATTGCATTTGGTTGAATATTGCCCCTGGCGGGGCCTTGCAACCCAAATCCACCAAAATCATCCCACCTTAAAAAAAAAGTTGCATGTGGGGTTGCATTTGGTTGAATGTGGTTGAATATGGTTGCATTGAGTTGAATGTCGTTGCATTCAGTTGAATATTGCCGCTGGCGGGGCCTTGCAACCCAAATCCACCAAAATCATCCACCTTAAAAAAAAAGTTGCATTCGATTGAATGTGGTTGCATTCAGTTGCTGATTTGGGTTGCATGGCCCCGCAGGGGCAACCACTTTCAACTGAACATACAATTAAATTTCTGATTTCATGTTCCATTTTTCAATTGTCATTTTCGACCTCTATCGAAAATGACAATTGTGAAAGGATATCTTCGATATATTATTTATTTTGGTATTTGTACGATTTAACATAAAATTTAATTACACTTAGTTATCCTCTCCACTAGGTCATTAATTTAAAGAATTCCGTCAAAAGTCAAAATTCGAATTCTAGCAATATCTATTATACGAGATATTCCATTATTGCGAAAAATTAAATTATACTTTTATGTAATATATCTCTACACCAAGGCAATAAGATCGAAAAAGAAATATTGATATTTGATATTTTTTAGATCTCCGTTGCAAAATTGATAAGGCGACAGGCTCGAACAAAGAATATTCGAGGAATAATATTCTTTAGAGAACTTGTGCTATATTTAAAACGATCAGTTTTTATTCAAAAATATTCCGCCTTAGCACTCAAAATACTCTTATCCTCAAGAATATTAATATTCAGTGGTAGAATATTAATACTCATTTGTTATCTCGTGCCAGAAATATTTAAAGTAATTTTTCTCCCATATCTCAAATTTATTCTATTTTCGGAGAAAATTATTTTAAATACTCAAAAATATTTCCTACACTCTCAATATATTTTATATATTAGGAAATATATTCTAAGTATTTATTTTAGTCAAAACATTGGTCAAAAGATCTATCTATTTCACGGTAAGACCAATCGTATTTTATTTGGAACCGAAAGATGATTTAATCGTATTAAATCCAAATAAAATACTTCCACTTGCTAGAATGACTTGAAACTTGAGATGGATCACTTAAATGTTATTTTCTATGCATGGTAAAAGTTTCGTAATTTTCTGAGAATTTTGGTCCGGGCACGAAAATCGAGGCAGTGGGTCCACGTTTGACCATAGTTGACTAAGTCAACGTTGACCATAGTTGACCAAAACTTCCAGAATTTCATTTTATGATATTCCTAAATTCTCCATAATTTTAGAATTATTTATTGGGAATTTTCGTATTAATCGGGTATTTAATTAACGAAATATGTTACGTATTTATTCGTTAATTGATACGAGTCCGATACATTAAATAGGAGTTCAAAACAGAGCTGGGATATTTATGTAGAATACCACCCCCACTTGCAAAGAAACACAAAACCACTCCCAACTAACACAAAACCACTTTCCACCTCATCAATCCAAGTGCTTTCAATCTCAACCACACCTTTTTCCTTCAATCCCCACCCTTCCTTCCACCCAACTCCTCCTATAAATAAACCCCTTCCCCCAACCATTTTCTTTAAGCTAAAGAGCCAAATAATTGCTGGGAATTTAGAAGTGGAAGCTCTCTCAATATATCCAAACACTCTCTACACCCACTTCATCTCAAAACCTTCTCTTTCTTACATATACTTACATATATACAAGGTTTTTGTTCCATCAAGCTTAGTTCAATCAACCAAGCTCTCTCCCACCAAGCAAGCTCCTCTACCACTACTATCCGGCCTCCCGAAGGGCTGCCCAAGTTCGTCCATAAGCCAAAATCCGGCCGAACCTCCGGCGAATTTTTCCGGCAAACTTTTTCCGGCGATCTCCAAAAAGTGGTAACTTTTAGCTTCAATATCCGAGTCTTAACCGACCATATTTATATACATATAAGAGTTCTATACCTTCATCTTATCTTCTTTATAAAGCTCTTTTATCGGATCTCAAAACGAGACCATAAAAATCCGTACAAGGATTAATATTCGAACAACGATTCGAAATATTACATCACCTCAAAAAGAGGTTATATTTGACGACGGTCAAATTATTATATCGAGCTTGATTTAATTCCCATCTATCACCTTAGTGTTCCGAGGGAAAAGAATCTATAAGCCACTTAACTAAAACTTTAACGCACTTTGGCCATTAATCTTTTATTATTGTGATTTATATATAATTGTGCTAAAGCGTGATTTGTTTCCCTTCTATCACCTCTAGTGTTCCGAGGGAAATAAGTTGTTAAGCTTCTATTTATATATTTTCCGCACTTTTTATTCTCGTCCTCACACTTGTGAGTGATTTTACCTTCCGCTCTTTTTTCTCGTCCTCACACTTGTGAGTGATTTTATTTTCCGCACCTTTTTTACTCATCCTCACACTTGTGAGTGATTTTATTTTCCGCACCTTTTTTACTCGTCCTCACACTTGTGAGTGATTTTACTTTTCACACTAATTTAACGCATAATAGCGGCCCTCGGTTTATCCTATAGATAAAACGAGCTACTTTTCTGCACATGTGTGTTGTATTTGTGTGTGGTGTTTATTTGGCCTAATTAATATTAAAGTGCAAATTGTTAAAGTAAAATTGTAACACTCTCGTTCAAATATATACGAATAGTCTAAACCAAGACTATATCGAACGAGAAGTTATTTATCAAAGATCCTTAAGCTATAAAGCATTTACAAGGACTTGATTTATACATTACTTCGAAAATAGACGTATTTTCAATAAAGAAGTAATTGTAAGAATACTTCGATCTTTACAAAAAGAAGAACCAAAGTATACGATTATAAATCTTATAAGCCTACGAGCTTAAAGGTCGTAATCAACATTTACAAACTCCGAGATATATTTAAATCTCACTATACGGAGTATTGTATCAAAAGTATTCTTCGATCTACAAGTCATATCGAATAAAAGAATACACTTAAAGTCATAAGCATATAAAAGCTTATTGAACTTATTATAATTAATATTCGTGTAAGAATATTATATTCACCCTAGGACATATTAAGTCCAAAACCTCTCTATATTATGATGTGTTTCGTAGATATTGCTTTCTAAGTTTTGCAGTGAGGTGAAGCTGGAGTGAAGTGATTCTCGTTCTAAGACCCAAGTCCTAGGCACTAGCGGGGAGTTAGTGGCCTTTGCACCGTGAAGAAGAGGAAAGACCCAAGACCTTTCATCTAAGATCCAAGACCGGCAAAAGCGAGGAATTCAAAGACTACACCAAGGGTTCTACATCAACTTTGAAGAAGTAGCGGGGAGTTGCTGTCTAAGATAAGTTGTGTAGGTTTCACAACGACTTTGAGGGAGTAACGGGGAGTTACGGTCCAAGACAAGTCTTGTGGGTATTACATTTATTTTGAGGTAGTAGCGGGTAGTTACGTATCAAGATAAATATTTGTAAGGTTGTGTAAGGCTTCTCCGCCTACTATAAAGGAGTCTCTTTATAGTGGAAGAAATCTCGAGTCCGGAGAGGAGCTCGGGGACTGGAGTAGGGGTGAGCGAATCCATTAGGGGTTGCGCCATCGCGAACCAGGATAAAATCTCATGTGTGGTATTTTCTTTCCTTGCCTTTTATTTCTGCACTTATAAACTGCATAAACGACACGGTAAAGTTTTAAAAAGGGAAAATTATTTTAAAACGCCATAATAATTTTTAAATTGGTAATTAAGCTATTCAACCCCCCCCCCCTTCTAGCTTAATATAGCCCTCTTACGGGACCTAACAAATTGAAAAATGGAACATGAAATCAGAAATTTAGTTGCATGTTCAGTTGAAAGTGGTTGCCCCTGCGGGGCCATGCAACCCAAATCCACCAAAATAGCATCCCACCTAAAAAAAAGTACACAGTCGGGTGAAACTGACGGCACATGGAGGGCACATGGGGGAGGGGGAAGGGTTGACCTAATTTGTAGTATTTTTGCAATTTTGAAACTTAGTATAGTAAAATTGCAATTAATTCAAAGAGATAATATATTTGCAAATATAAACTTTAAACATAGTATTTTTGGTAAATATCCTAAATTTTATAGGTTTAAATTTTAAATAATATAATTTGATTATATATATATATATATTTTGTGATATTTTCAGAAAATGAGAGATTTTACTTTAAAAATTTATAAAAGATGATATGTTTTAGTTAAAAAGGTAAACAGCTAGTTACTAATTATTATAATATTATTATTTATTTTTTTATTAAATTTAATTTTAAATATTAAAAAAAAACCGTGCGTTGCACGGGTTATAAGCTAGTTACTATTTATTACATTATGTTATTATTTATTTTAGGTGTTTTAATAATATAGATATCGTATGTATTTTTATTTATAATGAAGGGTAAATAAGTAAATTTACGAAATACCAAAAAATAGGTACCAAAACTTTTAATGTTTCGATTATTATATAAATTATCTTATATACAACCCGTGCAATGCATGAGTTTCTTGTATTATGTATAAATTTTATTTCATATTACAATTATGTTTTTATATAATAACTGTTTTTAATAATTTTTTAAATTTTAATTTGAAATAATTTAATATACTCATGTTTATGGATCATACTAATGTTTTCTTATTATAAATAACGTATACGATTATTAATATATTTTATTAATAATTGAAAAATATGGTGTGATATTTTTGGGTATAGATTAATGATTAAATTAAAAGGTAAAGTGTTTGAATTAGAAAGGAAATATTAATGATTGAAAATTTTGATACGATTGATCATTTTAGGTGTTTATAAAAGGTAACATCTTCAACTAAAAGTAATGTGAAAAAGGCAATCGACTAATTACCATAAATTATATTATGTTATTATTTATTTAGGTTGTTATATTTTTTTTTGAAAATTATGGTTTGATATTTTCGGGTATATATAATGATGGTAAGATTTGTTTTAAATTAAAAAGATAACGTGTTTTAATTTGAAAGGAACTATTAATGATCGAAAGATATGATATGATTGATGTTTTTAGATGTTTATAAAAGGTAATATCTTCAACAAAAACTCAAAAAGTAAATGTGAAAAAGACAATTGACTAATTACGATTAATTATATTATGTTATTGTTTATTTTTCTTTATAATGAAGGATAAATAAGTAAATTCACGAAGTACCAAAAAATAGGTACCAAAACTTTTATTTTTTCGGTTTTTATATATAGCTTATAACCCGTGCGATGCACAGATTTTTTTTGATATATAACAAATTTTATTTTATGTCACAATTATATTTTGATAAATCATTATTTACAAAATTTTATTTTAATTTTAATAATAATAATTTAATATAAATTTAATTAATGATATGCATGGTTTAAACCTTATATTATAAAATTTTAAAATAAATATGCCGTTGATAAAATTCGAACCTTGAAATTTTAGTAAATTAATTTAATTATATAATATATTTAATCATTAGATCTACGATTCTGATTTTTTTTTACTAAAAATCTAAAGGTCTTTATTCGTAGTATACAGATTTCTATTATATTTTGTTAGTGATTAGAAGATATGATGTGATATTTCTGGATATATATTAATTATTGCTAGATATGATATGATTGGAAGATATGATATGATTGATGTTTTTAGGTGTTCATAAAAGGTAATATCTGAAAGAGTTTGTCCTAAAATCCAATCATGCATGATGATTTAGGAAGAACTTTCTTGTACTCTTATTTGATTTCATTAATATTAATAAAAGACTTATTTGTTTTTATTACGGGCTTTATCTATTTAAAGTGTTTTAAATAAGATATTCCATGGTTTAAAGTAAAGCTTCTAGAATTATAATGAGATTATAATAGTGAGATCTAGAAGATGATAACTCTAGACCTAAACAGTTCCTGATCATAGGATAACTAATTGGAAGTTAGTGAATCCGCAAAGATTGGTACATACTATGTTTGCTCCTTTCAGGAGGATGTCTGTTCTCATAGGCATTTGTGTGGTGACACTATAGCTAGTATGTAGGTGCTTATTAAGGAATAAGTTCACTGAACATGACTCGATAAGTTGAACAACTAATGGAGTTTACTCACGTGTCGATAGTTGTTCACTAAGTGATAGTTGTACAAGTGTCCTTAGACTTGAGATCGTTAGAGTAATCTTGTATACAATGAACTGTGCTTTGGTTTAGTCCTTAGTCTCAAGGACATCCATTAGGTCTATTCTGGGCATAGGGATTTGTGTATGGAGATAGTTAACGATCAATAAAGGATCTACTCCTTCCAGTAAGGAAGTGAATATCCTATGTTATTCTTAGTATGCGAGTTCTGGAATCTCTGGCCAGAGTATATGAAATTAGAAAGGAGTTTCTAATTTGCATTAATATGAACTTTGCATTATGAATAAGAAATCATATGATTAAATTTGATAGGCTTGACACGAGATCCATGCCTTGTATTTAATCGGGATATTGTAGGGTATAACGAATTGATTGTACGGTAACTAGCACTGACAGGTTCTTGGTATTCTAAGCAGTGAATTCATATTATCCGGATAGTCGCGATATGTTGAGAAGCATCACTCACGATGTAGAATAAATATAATTAATCAGTTAATTATTTTTAATGAATTTTAGAATTCATATAAATAATAAATAAAAAGTTTATTATTATTTATTTCTACTACCGGCTTAATATTGAACCTACAGGGTCACACCATAAAAAGATTAATTTATTGATGAAGGTATTTTGAGAGAGCAAGTTATTTTCTAAATGAGTTTAGAAAATTAATGATGATTAAAATAGTTTTAATTATTATTTAAACATTTTATAAGATAAAGTGTGGGATTTATATATTAATATATATTGATATATTAATTATACTAAAACCTACTTGTGCCCTATAAATAGAATGAGATAGTTCATTCTAAGTACACACTTGTGTTTTTGTGAAAAACCTAAAAGGAGCTAGCCTCCATCTTCTTCATCTCTCTCTCTCTCAAAAGGAAAAACTCCATTTTTATAAAGCTTCGAGTTTTATAAAAGCTTCATCGAAGAATCAATCTTGGTGGATACCGGTAGAGTGCTTCACACTCTGAGAAGCAACTGCTAGCAACCATAGATTATAAAGCTTCGATTTTTCAAGGTAAGGTTTCGATTCCTCCGCTATTTCTGTTTTATAATATGATTTTCTATATGTGCTATACATGGTTTTTACGGAATAATTGTTATACCGCGCTTCCGCTCATCCGTAAATTCCTTCAATATCTTCAACTAAAAGTAAATGTGAAAAAGACAATCGTCTAATTACCATTAATTATATAATGTTATTATTTATTTTAGGTGTTTTAATAGTATAGATATCGTATATTTTTTTTATAATAAAGGTTAAATAAGTAAATTCACGAAATACTAAAAAACATATACCAAAAAATTGGTGACAAAATTTTTAATATTTCGACTATTATATAATTAATTAATTTTAATTTAATATAATTTAATATACTCATGTTTACGAATTATACTAATGTTTTTATTATAAACAACGTATATAGATTTTTAATATATTTTATTAATAATTGAAAAATATGATGTGATATTTTCTAGTATATATTAATTATTGAAAGATTAGTTTTAAATTAAAAAGGTAACGTGTTCTAATTCGAAAGGAAATATTAAGGGTTAAATGGCAGTTAGGTCACTCAACTGACTCAAAACTTTCAGTTGGATCATCCAACTCAAAAAGTTTTCAATCAGGTCACTTAAACAATAAAAACTTTCAATCAGGTCATTAAACACGTTAAAAATTTTTAGTCAGGTCATTAAACACGTTAAAATCAGGTCATTAAACACATTAAAATCAGGTCATTTAACGTATTTTTATTTGTTAAGTGACCGGATTGAAAGTTTTTATTTGTTAAGTGACCTGATTGAAAGTTTTTTGAATTGGATGACCCAATTGAAAGTTTCCAATCAGTTGAGTGACCTAACTGCCATTTAACCCGAAATATTAATGATTGAAAGATATGATACGATTGATGTTTTTAGGTGTTTATAAAAGGTAATATCCCAAAACTTTTAATGTCTCGACTTTTATATAACATAGTATAGATTTAGGTGTTTATAAAAGGTAATATCTTCAATTAAAAGTATATGTGAAAAAAGGCAATTGACTAATTACCATTAATTATATAATTTTTTTAAGAGTTTTAATAGTATAAATATTATATATATTTTTCTCTATAATGAAGGGTAAATAAGTAAATTCACTACGTACCAAAAAACAGGTACCAAAACTTTTAATGTTTCGGCTTTTATATAATAGTATAGATATATGTTAGTCACAGAGGCATGCCTGTATTCATCTAATAACAAGCCTAATTGTTTGTAATGCTCTGCATTACTTACATGACCTCTTAACTGAGGGAATCTCTAGTTGTAGAGTTTTAATTTGTTTAGTACTTGTAATAGGCATCAATTTCTATCTGTGTAATTGTACTTAAAAGTCAGAGAATAATGCTTGAAAGAAGTTCCAAGGTTCATGCCTCAAGCTTGAAGAACAAGGTTGTCAAAATAAACACAGTTAGAGGTTGGAGAATGAAATTTTGCCTAAGTACCAATTCGACAAGTATGTTTGTTATATTCGAGAAGTCTAGCCTTCGAGAAGTCAGGGATTTGATATCTCAAAAGACACTACTCGATATCTCTGAATGCACGGTTCAATATCTCAGAGATTCGATATGTCTACTACTCTATTCGAGAACTCAGAAAGTCAACAATCAAAGCATCATTTGAGTTCTCTAGGAGTCAACAAGTCAAGGTTCATTCGATATCTCAAAGACTCAGAAAGCTATTCGATATCTCAGGGATTCGATAAGTTAAATGTTCTATTCGACAACTCAAGGATTCCTGAAGAAAAGAACTATTCGAGAAGTGATTCGATATGTCAACTTTACAGTATTCGAGAACTCAGAGTTGTCTAATCCTAGTTCTCGAATCAATCACTTAGCCAATTCTCGAATGCATTCTTGGAGACAAAATACTGGAGAAATTGTACAAGTCACACTACGCCATAGATTGCTTATAGCAACCCCCAAACTGTGTTACCATAGACCCCTGTTTGAAGTTACCATAGGCCAAAATAGGGCTATGGTAACACTTCAGTTGTGTTAGATTCTCAGCAGTAACTATAGATATCTAAGGTAACATCAAAACACAGCCTAAGGTAACACAACAAATGTGGTTACTAAAGACCTCTATAGCAACATCTTAAACACTCTAAAGCAACATAGTTTGTGTGTTACAATAGAGGATATAATTTTGCACATGGACAACTGTGGGGCCCACATCTAGGTGGGGTCCACAATCTATTGTAACACCCTCTTTTACCAATTGTAACACATTGAGTGTTACACAATTAAAATCATTTATAACTAATTTTAAGAACAAAAAAAATTATGACATTTAAATATTACATTTTCCATTAAAAGAAATCAAGAACCAATTTAATTACATTATTTCAATAACATCATCTAGTAGTAAACCAACCAAATCATCCAAAATATCTACCAACACCAACTAATGAACAAAACTTAAAACATACAAGTACTAGAGTTAATAACATGGTAAATTTCAAAAGCCATAGCAATGGTTTCCTGCTTTAAGCCATAGCGGTTCGTACTTTTCTTTACACATTTCCCATAGTTGCTTCCCATGAGAGAAATCAACCACATCGTCTGTAGTTCCCTGCACAAACAATTAAGAGAAACTGAATTAAATCTTCTAGACACCTCACAAGCTATAAAGAATAATATAGATTATACATGGTTTATGCAGCAGTCTGATATTTAGAGTACAGATAATAGACAAATCCGTCAAAATTTCATGCTAGACACCTGCATTTTGATGCATATGCAACATCACATATACACCCAAGTCCACCTGAAGTTGAATGAAAGAAAAAAACCACGAATTAAAAAAGGTTACTCGCAAACCTGCCTTGTGCATTCTATCTCACCTCAATAGCAAATTGGCCTTCCTGGGAAAGGAAAAATGAAAACAATGGGCTATCAGCATGCACAAGGAACTGATGTTCAAACTTTAAACAATCAATAAGTCTAGGTATACTCTGAACTCTGAAGTTTCAATATAACAGCCACTTGCTCTTGTAGTACAACTTCACATGTGCCTTTACATCATTAAACCGAAGAAAATACAAGCAATTCATTAGGACTTACCAATGCTCTGAATTGTCACAATATCCATAATCAAATAATTAACCAAATTTATGCTGATTACCTTGTTTCACTCGAAGGGTTTAAACTACAATTAAGTGGGTATGAGATTATAGTATCGGGTAGAAGTAAGAGTAGCTTCTAAATTCTAATGCTCAAGTTGATGATCTGTATCTCTGTATCCATACATTATATATCGAATAGTTTTATTGCTTCCAGCGTTATGTTAACTATTAATGGTTGTGTTTGTATCTTGTTTGGAAGAAAAGTAATCAATTGCACAACATGTTATATTGACAGTATATATGCAAGGTACATGAGCATAGCCAACCATCTATTATTGTTCAGATATATATTGCAGCCATGATCATTTTTTAAAGGAGAGATTGATAATTTGAAATCACTGCAAAGAAGTTAAATTTACAAACCAATGATGCAACTAAAGAATTGGCATTAAGGTTATCAAAAATCAGATTCTCAATTAGCACTAGAAATATATCACAATAAAATTTTACATCTTTGTTTGTCCTCTATCATTATAAATTACAACATCCTCTATGTGTACATACTTATCCTAAATAAGATTTTCTTGGGGTAAAGGATCACATAATCAAGATATAGATGACACATTAGCTTTTAAAGAAAGTTTATGTATGTACCTGTTGTTCCTAGTCAAAACTCAAAGCTGGTAGTTTAATTAAAAATAGAATAAAAATTAAACATTTGTTAAAATTATGTGTATAATGTATAGGGCTTTTATATATAGGTGTGACAATTATACATAAACATAAATTTGGTTAATTATTTGATTATGGATATTTGATTATACAAATTTGTGTAACAATCTCAAACATACAGCAACCTAATCAAACATATTATAGTCTGTTAGGAGTGCCAATAACCTACACAACATATTATAGTCTGTTAGGAGTGTCAATAAATTCAAAGACAGATAATAAAGAATATATGTATCTACAAGTGTATACAAACATTACAAAACAGATACATGTGAGAGTTTTAGAATCAACCTTATATAGAAAAAATCAGCAATTGATTTATATTCTACATAAACCTGCATGTATTTTATCCTATAGCCTGGAATCTTGTTTCTCTTATATTCACTTAACAGAAGTTTTCTTTTGCATCTGAGAGTACCAACAGAAATACACTAATGCCATTTAACTCTAACAGTGAAGCGAAGAATAGTTGGAATATGATGACATATATCTCAAATCTATTGTTGTCCTTCGTAACAAAATAATGCACAATAACAGTTGACATAAGATTCTCACAAGAAGCAAATACTATAGTATCAAATTCTAATAGATTGGACACCAGATGAAAATAAGAGCAACCAGTCGAGAACTGTAAGCAAATACCTTTTGGGTTCGGCAATCATTATTTCTATCTCTGCTATACTATAGAATTATGGAAGCTACTTGTTGTCCATTTTCTTCCACCACCTATAATTTTAGAAAAGGAAAACAGGCATTCAAAGATCTTGGATGTGTCACTTCAATATATTATCCCGTAAAATTCATATTAGAGCTAGTTAAAGGATATACATACCATGTTTTCATTTTTCAACAGGAATATAGGAAAACAGGCATTCAAAGACTGTCACAAGGTAAAGAACAAATCACGCGGCGTGTGATAAAAGCAGATAGTAAACCTGGAGAGAATCTCTAGCACCAATGGCATAATGCGTGGAGAACAAAGCAAAACCCATAGGATGTTCACCTTTGAAATTGACCTGGGAAGCCTCGTAACTGGGAAGCCATCTAAGCAAATTCTCAGGTAGACCCGATAAAAAAATTGTCCTAACCTAATCCATTACAATTACACTTATAATTAGGCATTAAATAAATAACAGCAAAACAAAACCCGAATTTAATAATCTAATCAAACAAACAATGTAAAATTAAATTAAATTAATTAGATATATGAATACAAGTACCTCGTCGTTGAGGATGGGGATGGGTGGGTGAGGAGGTGGGCTACCAGCGGCGGTGGGACCGGGAGGAGGTGGGGCCGGAGGCCACTGGTGGTGGTGGTGCCATCCTTATCTATCGTATGGAGCTGCGGCTGTCTGTGTGTGTGTATGTGTGTATATATGTATGTATAGACCAGTAGTAGATGGTAATTGTAGGAAAATAGTTTAGATCGGGGGTGGGTTTGCAAAGAGATGGAGAGTGAGCGTTGGTCTAAAAGCAAGTGTTTTGGCCTAGGGTATTAAGAATTGAAAGATAGAAATCGACGAGAAGAACATGATTTTAAGATTTATTTGAACGAAAAGCAAGTGTTTTGGCCGGATTTTGGAAGAGGAAGACTAGGGTTTTCAGTCGCTGTGGACTATAGAGAGAAAGAGACGAGCGATGTAAGAGAGGTGAGAGATGCGTGAGGTGTTTCTTCCCAAATCCGTTTCCCTCACTAATGTTTTTTATTAACCTCAATTCTAAAATTTTTGTTGTTTTGCCGCTCTCTTTTTCTATTTGCCGCTCAGCCACTTTCAATAATTGAATGTACTTTTCTTTTTTTCTTTTTTAAAAATATTAAAAATTTATTTTAAATTATTTATATTAAATTATAGTTATTAAATTGATTATTTTCAATATTTGGAAGTAATTCACAGTTTATATAAACAGTTATTTTTTTAAAAGATTTGAATCAAAATTTAATAATCTTTGGATATTATTTTATTTTAAAACCTTTTTATTCGAAATTTATAAACAAAATTTAATATTTATGAAAAATCAATAATATAATTATTTGATGGAATATTACGTTTTAAAATGATTACTTCAACGATTTTGTTAAAATTAATTATTTTTAAAGTCCAATAACTATTAAATCATTAATTTTAAATAAAATAAAAATTTTGTTCATGAATACTCTATGGTAACACAGCTCATGGTGTTACTCACTTTAACACCTTTCATAGCTATGGTAACATACTTTTGTGGATTTGGTAACACCACAATCACAAGGTTGTGATAGCTCAAAAATTTCATAGCTATGGTAACACCCATGCCAAAAGGTTGCAATAGGCAATCTATGGCGTAGTGTCAGAAACCTGCAACAAGCCAAAGCACTTTATGGACCACAACCTATAACGTTCTTTGGAAAGCCTACAAAGAAGCTTGGAAAGATGTACAAGAGACAAAGAGCTAAAGAAGTGGATCTGAACAGAGACTTACAAAGTCAAATCTGTAGCCGTTTGGATGCTTACTCAAAAAGGATAGACACACTAGAAAGTAAATTTGTTTAGCTACCTTATTTGTAGTAAGTAGGTTGTATCCATGTGTTATAAGAATACAACCTCACTTCTTGAAAAGAGAAGTTTTTCACACATATTGTAAGAGTACATCTCTCTGAGAAAAACGAAGCTGAGAATACTATCATTTGTATTCACAGGTTGTAGCAAATCTTTATCTAATAAAATATTAGATTAAAGTGATATCGTGTCTTGTGTTGTTCATAATTCGCACTTGCACATCTGCACACACAACCACATATCGTGCTACACAGATTCAAGAACAAGAAAAGTTAAAGAATCCATTCACCCCCCCCTCTGTATTCTTTAGTCGTATTCAATACTCAATAAGTGGTATCAGAGCAGGCTGTTGATCAAAACAGAAAACGATCATGAGTTCGAATACACCAAAGACAACAGGAACGGTGAAGGTCCCTAAGTTTGATAAAGAGAATTTCAACCTCTGGAAGATAAAAATGATGTTGTTCATCAAAGCTTCTCATCCTCTGTATCCTGAGATTCTCAAGAATGGTCCCTTTGTTCCACAACAAGAAATACCTGAAAAGACTGTTAGAACCACAACCTATCCAAGATCTTATGTGGCCAAGGAACCATCCAAATGGACAGAATCAGAAAAGGAGATGGTTGCTCTTGATAGTCACCTCATGCTGTTAATCATAGACTCAATGAATATATCAATGTTTGCAAACATAGCATCTTGCACTTCTGCTAAAGAGATGTGTGATCATATTGAGGTTCTATAAGAAGGAACAGATGAGGTCAAGGAAAACAAGAAACAGATACTGGTCACACAGTATGAATCTTTCATGGCACAACCCAAGGAAAGCATTACTGATATGTTTGAGAGATTTCACAAGCTGGTTACTGAGTTGCAGATGAATGGAAAGGTTTACAGCACTAAAGAACTGAATATGAATTTTCTATTGTCTTCTCCAAACCACCTAGAGCAGAGGGTCATTTCTCTAAGGAAAAGAGATTTGAACAAAATCATATATGATGTACTCTATGGGGTTTTAAAGACACATGAGCTTGAGTTGCTTCAGAAGAGGGCTATCCAAGCCAACCAAGGCAGGATGGTAAACACATCATGTGCCTTGATTGTCAGCAAATCTGTTCAAGACCTAGAAGCATCTACAAGTCTGCTGAGAATAGAGGAGATAGTAGATGATGAAGAAACTGAAGCTGAAGTGAGTGAACCTGTTGAAGAAAAGGAAGAAGAAGAGTTCTATACTCTTGAAGAGCTAGATGGCATGGAAAACACATCATATGCTTTCATGGCCAGAAAATTTCTAAACATTAGATTCAAGAGAAACCAAACCTTCAAACCTAAACCCCAAAACCATTCATTCAAAAAGAGTAAAGCACATGTGAAACCAAACAAGAGTAAATTCAAAACTGGCTATGTGGATAGGTCATCTGTGAGATGTTATAGATGCAATGACCTAGGGCATTTTGCTAGTGAATGCAAAAAGCCTAAAAAGAAGGATAAATAGTTTCTAGAGCTTGATGCTAAGTATGAGGCCCTTCTCAAAAAGCAAACACCAGGCAAGGCCTACATAGCTGAAGGGAAGTGTTGGGTTGATACTGATAGTGATGAAGAAGAGCAAGGATTTTGCAACTATGCCTTGATGGCCAATTCCGAGGATGAAACACCTTCATCAGATTCTCAGGGCAAAGAAATTGAAAAGAAGGTCATGTAGATTTTGGACAGTGGATGCTCAAATCACATGACTGGTGATATGGCCCTGCTATCACAGTATGAGGAGAAGGTTGGCCCAATGGTTGCCTTTGGAGATGACAGCATGGGTAACACATTGGGATATGGCAAATTAGAAGTTGGTAATGTCATCATTGAAGATGTAGCACTAGTCAAGGGACTCAAGCACAATCTACTAATTGTTGGTCAGTTTACTGATAGAGGATTGAAAGTGAATTTTGACAAAGATGAATGTTTTATCACCCACAAGAAGACTGGTGATTTTGCTCTATCTGGAGTAAGAAAAGGAAGTCTGTTTGTAGCCAATATGGACTCTGCAAGCAAGGATAAAATCTGTTGCTTTTATTCAAAAGCATCAAGTGAAGACTGTTGGCTGTGGCACAAGAAGTTATCACACTTGAACTTCAAAGCCATTAATTCTCTAGTCAAAAGAGAGCTAGTGAGAGGCATGCCCACACTTGAATTCTCTCAAGAAGGAGTGTGTAAGGCATGTCAAAAGGGAAAAATGAAAAGGTCAAGCCATAAGTCAAAGACAGTGACATCGATCACCAAGACCCTGCAATTAATTCATATGGATTTGTTTGGGCCTGTCAATATCATGTCACTCTCAAGAAAGAAGTATGCCTTAGTGATGGTTGATGACTACATAAGGTATACATGGGTGGAATTTCTAGCATAAAAGGATGAGGCTCCACAAGTAATCATTGAGCACATAAAGAGAGTTGATAAGAAAGCAAAGGCCAACAATGCAAGTGTGATTGCATTGAGAAGTGATAATGGAACAGAGTTCAGAAATGCCATGCTTGAAGCATTATGCAAAGAGAATGATATTTCTCAACAATTCTCAGCTCCAAGGACTCCACAACAAAATGGAGTTATTGAGAGAAAGAATAGAACTCTAATTGAGGCTGCTAGAACAATGTTGCTTGATGCAAAGATGCCTACATTTTTTTGGGCTGAGGCTGTGAGCACTGCATGCTATATCCAGAACAGAACCCTCATCAACAAAAACACTGGAAAGACACCTTACAATTTGATGACTGGAAAGAAGCCTACTCTAAAGTATGTTCATACTTTTGGAAGCAAATGCTTTGTACTGAAGGATAATTCAGAATATGTTGGAAAATTTGATGCAAAGGAATTCGAAGGAATTTTTCTTGGCTATTCTATGGAGAGAATTGCATACAAAGTTTATGTCATTATTCAAAAGAAAGTTATGGAAAGCACAGATGTGACATTTGATGATAGCAAACTACCTGGATCAGAAGAAGCCAATGATGAAGATAAAGATCCATTAAGATTTGAAAATCTAGATGATTCTGATGAAGAGATTGAAACTGAAGTTGAAACTGTAGTTCAACAAACTCAAGTGAATGATTATACAAGAGAAGAATCTGTGCCAATCAAGAGTGGAGAGACAAGCATCCAAGACACACCTGTGAATAGTGGCAACTTCACAGGGGGAGGAAATGAGAATGATCATGACTTAGATGATGAAGCAACATCAAGGTTGTGAAATCAGACTGAGCATTCAAGGAAATGGGATAGATCACACACTGCAGAGCAAATTATTGGAGATCCAAATGCAGGAGTGAGGACTAGGAGAGCAACTCAAAATGAGTGTCTCTATGGTTGTTTTCTATCTCAGATTGAGCCTAAGAAACTTGATGATGCACTGTTGGATCCAGATTGGATTATTGCTATGCAAGAGGAGCTGAATCAATTTGAAAGAAACAAAGTATGGGAACTTGTGTCTGAACCAAAGAACAGAACCATTGTTGGAACAAAATGGGTTCTGAAGAATAAGATGGATGAAGATGGTGTAATAGTAAGAAACAAAGCAAGGTTGGTTGCAAAAGGATACTCTCAATAGGAAGGCATTGGTTATGATGAGACATTTGCCCCTGTTGCTAGATTGGAAGCCATCAGAATATTCTTGGCACTTGCTGCTCATTTAAATTTTAAAGTCTATCAAATGGATGTCAAGAGTGCATTTCTGAATGAAGAGTTGGAAGAAAAAGTATATGTGCAACAACCACCTGGATTTGAGGATTCACACTTCCCAGAATTTGTCTACAGATTGCTTAAGGCATTGTATGGACTTAAGCAGGCTCCAAGGGCATGGTATGACACTTTAACACAATTTCTTCTTGAAAATCAATTCACTAGAGGCACATTGGACAAGACACTATTCTACAAGAAGCATGGTGATGATATTATCCTAGTTCAGATCTATGTGGATGATATTATATTTGGTTCTACTAATGAGAAACTGTGTGAGAAATTCTCTAAGCTCATGCAGAGCAGATATGAGATGAGTATGATGGGAGAGTTAACATTCTTTCTTGGATTGCAAGTTAGTCAAAGGAAGGATGGTATTTTTATCAGTCAAACCAAGTACATCAAGGATTTATTGAGGAAGTTTGACTTAGAAGACTGCTCACCTGCAAAGACACCCATGGCCACTGCCACCAAATTGGATGAAGATGCTAAAGGCAAGAAAGTGGATATCTCAGTCTACAGAGGCATGGTTGGTTCTCTACTCTAACTCACTACAAGTAGGCCAGACATCATGTTTGCTACATGCTTGTGTGCAAGGTTTCAATCATGTCCAAAAGAGTCACATCTGATTGCAATAAAGAGGATCTTTAGATATCTGAAGGGCACTCCAAACTTGGGTTTATGGTATCCTAAGGACACAGGGTTCAATCTGGTTGGTTATTTTGATGCTGATTATGCTGGAGGCAGAGTGGATAGGAAAAGCACCTCAGGTAGCTGCCAGTTCCTTGGACAAAGGTTAGTCTCTTAGTACAGCAAGAAACAACAATCTGTGTCAACTTCTACAGCTGAGGCTGAATACATAGCTGCTGGAAGTTGCTGTGCTCAAGTGCTTTGGATTAGAAATCAACTTAGAGATTATGGACTTGTGTTGGAAAGAATTCCAATCATGTGTGACAACACAAGTGCAATCTCTATAGTTGCCAATCCTGTCAATCATTCTAGAACAAAGCACATTGACATCAGATATCACTTTATTAGAGAGCATGCAACTAATGGAACTATTGAGTTGCATTATGTCTCTACAGATAAACAACTAGCTGACATATTCACTAAGCCATTAGATGAAGCCACCTTCACAAGGTTAGTTAGTGAGATTGGAATGCTGAATTTTTCAGACTCTGGCTAAGTGAAAATATCACCTAGATTGTTGCACCAGTAAACACTTACTTTATCTAAATTCTCAATATTTTTAAAGTAAGTGTTGGCTGAAATATGATTTATAAATATTTCAAATCTGTTGCACATGTTGAAAAATCATATTATGTCAACTTGAAATTTCTATGAAATTTTGAGAAAATCACTATTTAATTTGTTAGAATATTCTTCATTGAATATGTCTGGTAAATTTTAAAAGATAGTGAAAATTGAATTTTATGAGTGAAAAGAATATTTCGACAAGTCAGACTTCTCGAATGATTCACTTCTTGTTAATGCTCGACTTCTCTAACAAGCCTATTCAGGACACTCTTGAGTTCTCGAATATAGTCTTTTAGAGAAATCGACCAGAGAAATGCTTGAGTTCTTGAATAAGGTGTTTTAGTTCTCTAATGACTGAGTTCTCGAATACTATGTTTGAGTTCTCGAATCATTTGAAAAGGCTGAATTCTCGCTGAATCTTAACCGTTTTTGGATTTTTATTCAGAATTTTTAAATCACTCATAAAAACATATTTTACCTAATTTAGAATTTATTCTAAGTTAGTTAACTGCCAGCTGTGAGTTACAACCTGCTTGAGTTATCGAATAAGCCTTTCTTGACTTATCGAATAGTTGTTTTCTACTTCTCGAATGCCTGACTTGTTGATACAAAACATATATCTAATCGACAAATCAAGTACTTCATAATTATACAATTTTACATCTATTCGACTCATTTCATTCGATTTCTCAAGCATCTAAAGTTCCAAAACCTCTGAAAACCCTAATCTTAAAAAGCTAAATTTCTTCTTCAACCTTCATTCTCTTCTCGCTTTTCTCTATATCAATGGCAACTGTGAAATTCAACACCAACTTCATCGCTCTCTCAAGTGATGTCGAAGCTCCAAATGCTAATTACAAGTGTTTTGTCAAATGGATGTATGAATCTTATATCAAAGGAGCACTTACGGCCAACCCAACTCTGTACCTGGACATTCTAGAACAAATTTGGAACACTGCAATTACTGAAACTATTGCAGTAGATGATGGTAGTCTGGGCTATGTCATTAACTGCAAGATTCTTGGTAAAGAGTTTACCATCACCTCTGAGGACATGAGCAAGGCCTTGGGTCTTCACCTGAATGAGTATAATGGCCTTGTAACAAATGGTCAACTGGTGGAGTTCTTTGACCTAATAAGGTACTCAAACACCATCAAGGTTGGAAACCTGAAACGGGCGCATCTGAGAAAGGAGTGGAGCTATGTGTTTGCCATACTACTGCAAGTCTTCAGTGGAAGGAAATCTAGCTATGATCAATTGAGTGCACTTATTCAACAGATAGGCTATTCACTTGCCTATGATAGGAAGATTGATGTTGGAAAGCTCATAATGCAAGAGCTCTATGGAAAACTTGGTAAGAACACAACCAAGAGAGGTAATGATATCTTCTTTCCCAGATTCATTCAGTCCGTACTTAATTATTTAGATAAGAATGTGGCTGATTTAACTGGTTTAGATATGTTAGGTCAAATACACAATTATAATCAAGTTTTTATGAGAGAATAACAATAAAGACACGTTCGAACAATCAAAAACTGTTTGGAATTAAAAACTCCTCTCTCAGTGATGTAAAATATCATAGAGTGTTGGTCCCGGAAAGTATTGCAGAAGGGGGGTTGAATGCAATACTTATAAATTTCAAAAACTATTTCAACAACTTAAATAGAGTTTGTAATTTACTAGTAGAAGAAATGCAATCACAAATAATATCTAACACGATGTTTCATAAAATAATTGTTTTATTTATTTTGCGAGGTTTTGCTACAACCTTGAGAACAAAATAATTCTCAAGCTTCGAATTCTCAAGAGATTACAGTTGTAGAGATATCTCTATCATGCAATAGAGAGTTCTATTTATAGAGTGATAGTTGAATCTTTTTCTACTATACTATCACTATCAACATGGGTTGTTGAGTTGCTGTCATATTCTTTTTGCAGCTCATTACATGATTTATTCCCATGTGATACACACAAAGTAACTTTAGATGCTTTCCACATTTGAGCCACCCAGATCTAGCAGTTGTTAAATTTATCTTGCTCTATATTTTACAGGTTGCTCCATGTGATCTCTCGAGCTTCTGTTATAGACTTTCAAGCTTGATGTAAAGTTTGAATGTTGCAGCACGCCTGCTTCTTTTGAACATGTATTCTGTCGCTTAATTTGACTTAGAAAATTCCTAAATCAAGTTGATTCTATATGACAGTATGTTTGTCGAAAAGTTTGCTGTCAAAGGATTATTCTTTGATTGACAGTATAAGTTTCCCGCAGAGGTTGCTGTCAAAGAATTGTGCTTTGGTTGACAGTATGAATTCCCCGCAAAGGTTGCTGTCAAGAATTCCAAACTTGCTGTCGCAAACTATATATGAAAGTTGCTGTCATCAGAATCTCCGCCAATGTTGCTGTCAAGTTAAAACTTGTTGTCAACTCAATGAAACTTACTGTCGACCTAGGCAACATGCTGTTTCCTTGTAACCTTACTGTCAATGCTTGACAGTAACTTTTATTCCTGCTGTCGAACTTCTGTATTCCTTGAGGCTTGAACATAATCGAACTTCTTCCAAGAATTACAATTATTACATGACAGTATTTATTTAATTACAAGAATACACTTATGGCTATGACAGTATGTTCTACTTAGTAAAACTAAGTATACCAATTAATCTAGTTAAGTTGTCTGATCTATCACCCATAAATCCCAACAATCTCCCCCAATTTGTTTTTATGGACAATAATAACAAATTTACAGATATATCATGCTGACAACTTAACTATCATAGATCAGAATGAATAAACCCTTCATTTCTGAAAAATGTGATTAATCTAGATTGTTTTCAAACAATGATTATAAAAGTTCATAATTAAAAATCAAGTATTTAAACAAAATCTTTACTTAGCTTGATTTGAACTTTCATCTTTCTCCTTTTCCCTCAGACCCCTTCTGAGTTTTTCAATTAACTCCTTTTCTTCAGGAGACTGAGCATCATCTTCATTTTCCATAATATATTTTCTGATCATTGAGGGAGCAGAATTTAATACATCTCTAAGTTCCATCCAATGAACATTTTGCTTGACAATTGATCTGAATTTTAACACATCTCCCTCCATCTTGAATCTTCTGCCAGGAAGCTGATTTAAAGTTTCCTTTCTTAATTAATCCAAGGTGGGATCCTCTCCTTTCCTTTGATCAAAAATCATGTCTAGCTCCCAAGAACACAGTGCTTCAAGCTTGTTTGATGATCCTACCACTTGCCAGAACAGTTCTTTTAGCACCCTGGTTTTCAACTTTGAAAAGCTGTCTACATAGATTTCTTCTCTGCCATATATGATTCTCAAGGGATTGTCCAGTACAATTGGCTGATAGTTTGATCCATCACTGTTTAGCTTGTTGAGTTTACTGCAGCTTTCCTTCAATTTAGCTTCAATCTCCTCTTCTATCTATTGACGAGATTTTTGTTTTGAGGCTAATTCTTCTTTGAATTTTTGTTCAGCTTCATATCTATTCATTTCTGACCTTGTATAAGGTTTCTCCATTTCTTTCCAGTCATACTCAGGAATAGGATTATCTTCTTCATGTTCCAGACCTAGAGCTTCATAAACATCTTCATCATTTTGAAGTGTCCAATCACCATGCTTTTCAATGAATTCAGCATGTCTGGTTGCATAGTACTTATGCACATTATCCATGATCTTTTCAGAGATATCACCATAGCTTTCCAAGAGTTCAACCATTCTTTCCAAATTGAAATAATCAATTCTTCTTCTTACAAGTGTTTGGGTTTGAACTAGACTGTTGGATATTACTTTTGATTTTGATATCTTAGTGAAATCAGGTTCTACCATAATCAATCTTTCTTTGTTTTCCCATAGAATGTATCTTGTGACTTTTTCTTTTGACTCATCCAACTCTATGGATACAGAAGTGATTGTTTCTTTGGCTTTCTCTTGTAGTTGTTCAAGGCTATTCATCCTTCTGCTCATGATTGGTTTCTTAAACCCTAGACCTGTAGCTTTTCTTTGTCCAGAATAGACAGTCTTTCCCTTTATCTTCTTGTTTGCTTTTCTTTTGATTCTTACTGTCTTGGATGTTTTGACAGTAGAATCATTGACAACATCTTTGATAGGGCTTCTGATTGTGTCTTCTTTGACAGCATCTTTCATGACAGTGTCTTCATCTTCCCTGACAGCATCTTTGACAGTAACTTCATTTTTCTTAAATGCTTCAAGTAATTCCTTTTCTTCCTCCTTTTCTTCATATTTCTTGCTTGTTCCAGGAGTTTCTGAAGTTTCCTTTGGCTCAGCTTCTTTAGCTTGGGATTGCTCTTTTGAAGAGTTTCCCTTTTCTGACTCTTTAGCTCCTCCAGCTTCACCTCCACCTTCATTATCATCACCATCTTTATCCAAGGTGTCATCAAAGGAACATTTTCCACCTTGAGCATTTCTGCTTTCGTTTGCTTTGGCAATGAGCTTCTTAATTTTGGCACTGTATTCCACATCTCTCTTTGCCATTATCTTGTGGATATCTTTAACTGCTTGAACCCTTTCCTTGGTGATGGGTGCTTTCAGCAATAACTTAAGTACATCCATGATGACTTTACTTTGTAGAGATGTTTTGCCTTCAAGAGTTAAGAACCCAATTCCTTTAGTTCCTTTGGCTGTTGTCTTTTTAAAGCTTACACCATATGGCTGGAGACATATTTCTGGAAGTTTGCTGTTAACCATGGTACTCAGTTGCATATAGAGACTTTCATCAAAAATGGTAGACTTTTTCTTGACAAGAATCCCAAGGATGTATTGCACTCTGGCAGAGAAAGTTTCTAGCAGTTGCATTGTTATGAATATTGAATGTCCACTCTTCAGGAACACTTCAACTGCCCAACTTTTCTCTGAGCTAATCTTCACAGAAAGATTGACAATCTTTTCTTTCAAAGCTTCTGCCAACTTAGCAGGTTTTCCTCCAGATTCTGTGATTACTTCATTCACCAGAGTGTTGAATTCCTCATCCTTATTATTCAAGGTGCTCTCCATATGACTTATCATTATAGAATCAGCTTCTTCTTGAGAATATGTGCTTCCATCAGTCCAAGTAACCAACTCTGAAGGATTCACATATTCAGGCAGCTTGCCCTTGCCTTTACCCATCCTGTTAGACTCCTCATTTTCTCTCCAAAGCCTCTCCAAAGTAGATTCTTTCTTTTCAGGAACTGGTTCACTAATTTTGATGGAAGATGCTTTATTTCTTTCTATCAGTTTCAATACTTCCTCAGATACTAGCATTGTCTCCCCCATCTACTTCAGTTTCAACCAGTTCACCAGTTCCAGAGGCTATAACAGTATCTTTTTCCTCCCCCTTACTCCTTTGCTCCCCCTGTCTCTCAGCTTCCCCCCTTTGTGACTTCATTTGCATTTGCTCCAATGGTTGCTCAGCTTCTTTCTGATCTATCACTTTCTCCCCCTTAGGTAAGTTGACAGCATTGATGGTAGAAGAAAGAGACAGCAGAGTTGCTTGAATCTCAGCAAAACCAGTTTTCACAGTAGAAGACAGGTTGTCTAACTTGCTTTCCATCTTTGCACACCTGTCTTCAATAGCTTGGAGCCTGTCATTTGCAGAAGGACCACCAGACCTAAGCCTCTTTGGAGGTTGAGGATAAGTCTGGGGCATGGAGGCTGTTGGGGTTCTCACACTCTCATTGTCTTTTCTGGTGATCTCATCACCACTCACAAGTAATCCCTCAAGGCCTAATGCCTGTTGATAAATGGCTCCCTCATTTCCACTCTGGACATGCTCAAGTCCCTCACATTTTGCCAGCACATTTGGCTGCCTCTCATTTTTAGGCTCACTTCTCTTTTCTTTTATCTCTCTTTTCTTTTGCTCTCCCTCACTCATCCTAGATGCATGAGTATGAGCAGTACTAGCATGCAATGAAGAGAAAGATGATTTAGATTTTACCTTAAAAGCCTTTGAGAGTGGCATGTCATCATTAGAGATGTCCTCAATTAATCCTTCCTGAAATTGAGGTTGAGCAGGGTTGACAGCATCTTTCACCAATAAATTACTGTCAGAAGGGATGTTGACAGCAACTTTAGGAAGGCTCTTGACAGTATCTTTGACCAGAATGTTACTGTCATTTGATTATTTGATAGAACCTTCTGGATTGTCCTTGACAGCAACTTTGGCTGTGACGGCAACTTCCCTAGGGTAAGATGCTTTGAGGGAATCGATCAAGATGCTGGCTGTTTCAATATCTGACAGAAATCCACCTTGATCTAATCCAGTGTTTGAAGGAGTGGTATCCATTTCACTTTGAGAAATGGGTTCTTGTGGACCACTTGATGGGGGCTCATCCATGGTTTGAGATGGATGATCAAAACCTGAGGGGTTGGTATTGTCCCCCTCTCTAGGTTGAACTGAAGAAACAATAAATGTGGGAATGAAAGTAGAAGAATGAAGCTTAGATGGATCATTTGGCTGTTCCACAGAGGAAAATTGTGGAACATCAAAAGTAGGGATAAAGTCCTCACTGTGCCCTAACTCTCTGTGAATTTCTTCAAGTATAGGCTCCTCAAGAGTGTGTTCTTGAGGTTGTGCAGACTCTTCACAAGATGCCTTGGGAGACAGGCCAATTTCAATAGATGCCTCTTGTTGAGAAGAGACACCTAGAGGTGAGTTTATTTCCCTTTTATCCTCTACAATCTTTTGGGAGACTGTAGGGTGGCTGACAGTAACCTTGGCCCTTCTAGCTCTCTTCTTCTTAGGCTCAGAAGGGGCTACTATGGGTTCTTTTTCACTACCATCCTTATTTGCTGCAATAGATGCAGTAACTTCCTCTTCACTCTCAACATTTTCACCAGTTACACTCTCTAGGGATCTTTTCTTTGATTCTTGTTTGGCTATTTTAAGGGCTTTGGGCAGTCTAGAGTCCCTAGGTGGAATGTATGGTGTAGAATGTGGGTTAACTGAATTTAGGTCTAATTCAGTTTCATTCTCAATTGTGAAAGCAGTATACCCCGTAGGTAATGGATAATCAAGGTTGGGCTCTTGATTAACCATGTGTTGTGTGAAACATAGTGGAATATGTGCATTTAAATTTTGTGTGTTGAGAGATGTGTGTGTGTTTTTCTTCAAAACAGGGCATTCCTCAGAATGAGGAGCATCTACAACATTACCACAAATATGATTAATACACATTGTTAAAAAGCGAGGGTATATATATACCTTTTTGCCTATGGCGTTTTTCAATTGTGCCATGACTAGCTTTCCAACATTCACCTTGTATCCATGGACTAAGGAATTGATAAGTGGATTTTATATCCACTTGGAATGCCTCCGTTCGGCTTAAATTGATTGTTTTGGACTCAAGTTGTTGTAGTTTTGATGTGTTTTGCTTAGTTGTGCAGATTTACGAGAATGTTGATTAAAGTTGATGCTTCTATCGTTTTTGGAGAATTAATTGATTAAAATTCGGATTTTTGAGAAGGGCTGCGCAGCTTATACTGTTTGGGCCATATCTGGAGTTCTAGAAGTCCATTTTCAGCGATCTTACTGCCCACGCGAAGCTTGAGAGATTTTGTACAATATGGGATAGGTCTTACATGACCAGGCCGCGTGTGGTGGGCCCAGGAAGCACGACCAGCAGATAGATGGGAGCAGAGAAATTACTGTTTTGCCCTTTTCTAGTTCTAATTGTATTTTGGGCAATTTTTAATACCTTAATTGAATTCTAATTGTAATAGAAGGTAATATCTTGCTGGGTAAGATTTGTAGAGCTTATTTAAACACATCCTACCATTGTAAATCATAACAATTCATAGCTTTTAATCGTATCAAGGTACTTCTGATCTTCAATTCTTTCTTCAATATTATGTTTTCATTCATTATCATTATTATTTTGTTTTCTTCTTTAATTATGTGTAACTAAATCTTTAATATGAGGATTGGGTAGTATTCCTTGGTATTCATGTGTGTTTAATTATCTGTGATTTTCTTGCTTTGCTGATCTGTTATTGAGGGATTAACACAATTAGGGGAGTCATGAACCTTTGATTGGATTTTAGGGATTGTAATAACTTGGAAGAGGAGTTGCAATTTTAGTACATGATTTAACAGACATAACTCGAATATTTGATTGGAAGATTAATAGGAGAGTTGTGAGACTTATAATTCTTGGAGCTTAATAGTTTATGATTGTCTTTGATTGTATCACGGAAGTGACAATTAGGGTATGGTTGTAGACATTATATTGTATCTTGGAAGAGAACATTATAACCTTAGAAGAATTGTTTTCAGCAGAGTAAGAACGTAGACATCACATAGATATTGAATGTGCATTGAAACCAAGTGAAGAACCCCAGTTCTTGGATTGTTTTCCTCATATATTTTATTCTCGAGTGATAATTAGTTTAATTTAGTTTAGTTTAATTTAGTTTATAAACAAACACAACATTCTTCTACACTTCTAAATTGTGAGAGATAAGAAACTTGAACTTGATATTACATTCAGTCCTTCCCTGCGAACGAACACATAAAAATACTATTAACAAATTGGCGCCGCAACTTATCAAACTTCTGTCTCTGACCCGTATCAACTATTTCCACACTGCAACACTCTTCATCCTCTGTAGGAAATTTCATGGCCTTGAACACATTAAAGGTGACATTCTGATCTTCTTCTTCTACTACATCATCAACTATGTCGACAGTAAGACAAGTTGCTCTAAAAGGAGGCATCTTCATTGCTTTGTTTAGATCAAATTCCACTTTGTCCTCGCCAACATTCAATGTCAATTTTCCAGCTTTAACATCGATAGTAGTGCCAGCAGTAGCCAAGAATGGCCTTCCCAAGATAATGGGTATCTCGACATCTTCATCCATCTCTAACACCACAAAATCACAAGGTATGACAAATTTATCAACTTTGACAACCACATCTTCAACGACCCCCAACGGATATTTAACAGAACGATCAGCTAACTGAAGTGAAATCCGTGTCTTTTTAAGCTCTCCAAGACCAAGTCGTTTGCAGATTGAATATGGCATCAAACTCACACTAGCCCCTAAATCACACAAGGCTTTCATGTTCTCCATCTTCCCAATAGTGCAAGGCAAAGAAAAGCTTCCCGGATCTTTCAATTTCTGAGGAATGGCCTTTTGGATGACTGCATTGCATTCAGCATTGAGAGTAATGGTTTCTGCATCCTCAAGTTTCCTCTTCTTTGTCAACATCTCCTTAAGAAATTTAGCATAGAGTGGCATTTGATTCAAAGCTTCAGCCAAAGGAATATTGACATGCAACTGTCGGAACATAGTCAAGAACTTCTCGTACTGCTTCTCTAACTGCCTGTTGTGAAGTCTCTGTGGAAATGGAATAGGATGAACATAAGGTGGTAGAGGAACATACGGCTTTTCTGGTTCTTCTTCCTTCTTCTCTTCATCTACTTTTTCTGACTTTTCTGCATCAATCTCTGCTATCTTATTTTCTTTCTCAGCATCCTTCTCTTTAGGCTCAAGAACCTCAACCTCGGGCAACTCTTTTCCGCTCCTCAAAGTAATTGCTTTGCATTGTTCCTTACCAGTCTGGTCGGGTTGACTAGGAAGTGATCCTTGCTCACGAACACCCATCTTGGAGGCAATCTGTCCAATCTGTGTTTCTAGCATCTTTTGAGATGATGCCATCTGCTCTATTCTTGATTCCATATTAGCCAATGCCCCAGAGGTTCCTTGCATAATCTTATTCAGTGCAACCTCCCAATCAGCTGGTTCTTTCTTCGGAGGAGGTTGATACTGCTGCTGTGCTTGATATGGTGGTCGTGACTGAAAACCAGAAGGTTGATTCTGCCTTGGAAATGCATAAGAAGGATTAGCCGCATGATTATTACTGTAAGAAAGATTGTTGTTTGGCCTTTGATTTGGATTGTAATAGGAGTTATTCTGAACAGGCCATGGCTGTCTTCCCTGAATAAAAGATGCTTCTTCTGGAAATTGTTGCACATAAGAGTTCTGACTAGCACCATAATCATTATACCCCTCCATAGGTGAAGAAATAGCATTCACATTTGCTCTTTGTCCTCGCACCTCCTGAGTTAGAGTATCCAATTTTTGAGCCAGCATGTTAATCATCTCAGATTCTTGTGCTGCTTTTGCTGAGCTCGTCCCACTAGGTGCCCATGAATAATTATTAGATGCCAATTCCTCAAGAAGTGCTTTCGCCTGTGTAGTTGGTGCCTTCTTGAAATTTCCACCAACAGCCACACCCAAACTCAAACGAATATCTGCATTCATGGCCCCATAAAAAGTACTAATGATCTGCCAATCTTCCAAGCCGTGATGTGGACACTTCCTCAATAGTGCCTTGAATCTCTCCCATGCCTGATATAGACCTTCACCCGGTTGTGCTTTGAAACTCATAATCATAGTCCTCAATTGTTGCGTCTTGTCAGAAGGATAATATTTGGACAAGAATGCAGTAGAAAGACTCTCCCATGTAGCAACCGTAGTGTTTGGAAGTTGTTGAAACCATTCCAAAGCTCTTCCCTTAATAGAGTAGGGAAACATATGGAGACGAATCTTGTCACTCGTAACACCATTGATTCTGAATGAGCCACACATCTGCACGAAACGCTCTAGATGTCTGTGTGGATCCTCTAGTTCAATGTCTCCTTCAAAAGCTTGATTGCTGATCATCTGAATTAAGCTTGGATTAATGTTGAATTGGGTTGCACCAATCTCTGGAGTTTTGTACATGCAATTAGCAGGATTAGGTGTCTCATGGTCCCAAATAGAAGTCTCATCAACATTATCATTAACAACAGCTTGAACTGTCGGCTCTCCCATCTTAGCTTTCTCTTTTCTGATCTTTCTCAAAGTACGCTCGATTTCAGGGTCAAATTCCAATTTTCTCAAGCAAGATGCACGTCGCATACACCTGAAAATCACCAACAAAACAACTTGTGGAACCAATTAAAATCTAAACAATAAGAAACAATTAACCTAAACTCAACTATAATGCCTTCCCCGGCAGCGGCGCCAATTTGTTAGTAGTATTTTTGTGTGTTCGTTCGCAGGGAAGGACTGAATGTAAATCAAAGTTCAGGTTTCTTATCTCTTTACGTCTAGAAGTGTGTGAGAAGAATTTTGGGTTTGTGTATTAACTAAATTATCCAAGAACTAATTATAAGCACTAAGAATTGATTTTAAACTGAGATTCAAATATATATGGGAAAACAATCTAAGAACTGAGGTTCTTCACTTGGTCTCAATACATGCTCAATATTAATGTGATATCTGTGTTCCTACCTTGCTGAAAACAATTCTTCTAAAGTTATACTGTACCCTCCCAGGTTACAATATAGTGCCTACAGCTACACCCTAATTGTCACTCCCGTGATACAATCAAAGTATATCTATAAACTGTTAAGTGCCAAGAATTATATGTTTCACAATTCTCCTATTAATCTCCCGATCTAATATTCAAATTATGTCTGTTAAATCATGTACTAAGATTGCAACTTCTCTCCCAAGCTTATTACAATCCCTAGAATACAATCAAAGGTTCATGACTCCCCTAATTGTGTTAAGATCTCATTAACAGATCAGCAAAGCAGAAAATCACGTAATCAAGCATGCATGAATACCAAGGAATACTACCCAATCCTCAGATTAGAGAATTAGTTACGCATATTTAATAAAGAAAACATAATAATAATGATAATGAATGAAAACATAATATTGAAGAAAGAATTGAAGATCGAAAGTACCTTGATACGATTAAAAGCTATCAATTGTTATGATTTACAATGGTAGGATGTGTTTTAAATAGGCTCTACAAATCTTGCCCAGCAAGATTTTACCTTCTATTACAATTAGAATTCAATTAAGGTATTAAAAATTGCCCAAAATACAATTAGAACTAGAAAAGGGCAAAACAGTAATTTCTCTGCTCCATCTATCTGCTGGTCGTGCTTCCTGGGCCCACCACACGCGGCCTGGTCATGTAAGACCTATCCCATATTGTAGAAAATCTCTCAAGCTTCGCGTGGGCAGTAAGATCGCTGAAAACGGACTTCTAGAACTCCAGATATGGCCAAAACAGTATAAGCTGCGCAGCCTTCCCGGAAAATCCGAATTTTAATCAATTAAATCTCCAAAAACGATAGAAGCATCAACTTTAATCAACATTCTCGTAAATCTGCACAACTAAGCAAAACACATCAAAACTACAACAACTTGAGTCCAAAACAATCAATTTAAGCCGAACGGAGACATTCCAAGTGGATATAAAATCCACTTATCAAACCCCCAAACTTAAACTGATGCTTGTCCTCAAGCATAAACAATTACATCTACCTAATTAGTACCACTTCCGTAGGTGATCACGGTTGCATTTGGCATATGCAACAAGCCCTTTAAACCCCTAGGCAGCCCTAGTGGACGAGTAAGGTCTCGTGAGGGCCTTTAGCGAATGTACCCACAAAATCCAATGCAATGCAATGCATGAATGCAACTAAATGAAAATGCAATTAATCTAGTAATAATATCCTACCATACCTTCAAATCCTCTCATGCCATATCAACTTAAGAATCAAAGTAAATACGCAATGTCTTGGTGTCGAAAGTGCAAGTATTCACATAGTCTACTCAATGAACATGCATAAGTTCTCACAAGCCCATGTCAAGTGTAAGAATAAGTTAGTAAACATGCTAAACCTACAAGAGTACATCTTTGAGACAAAACTCGGGATCTCATACGCAAAAACAAGCAAACACTCACAATCCACTCACAAAAGAATATTCACTTAAGATCAAGGGTAAGTGTATCACTCAATTCCAACAAAATCATAAGCATGCTTGACATTTAGTATCAATCTAACTCTTAACACAACATACATCAATGACGATAATCAAAAGGTCTTCATTCGGTTGTAACGTGGGCTAGGGACAAGGTATGTCAAATAAGCCAAAAACAGGTGAAGTGTCAAAAACTAGTAAGTACCATAATGAACCATTCACAACACCCTATTTCCTCCCACATAAATTTTACTAAGAACACTCGACTAGTCGACTAAAGTAGGATCACAACAAACACAAACATGCTCTCATAATATATTTTTTTTTTCTTTTTTCTATTTTTTTTTCTTTTTTTTTCGAGAGCTAAATATAACAATAATATAAATAATAACAATGATCCCCCAATTTATTACATATGCCGACTATCAAGTAAACAACCAAACCCAATCTCAATATTTTCCCCAAAAGTATGACCAACAATAAACCCCTCCTTGCACACCTTATTACTCCCTTAAGCACTTTACTAGCCTTTGACAATTGGGTTCAAGTTAATGTAAGGCCAATACAAGAAAAAGATATAGGCAAGTGATGTGGTGTGTCACCGAAAAATAGGATTAAGCTCAACGGGTTAACTAATTGATCATGTAAACATGGTGTGGTAATATGGGAAAATATGTGGTTATTCCTAATGCCTTTATCATTTTAATCGTCAAATAATGTCATGCGTTTCAAGAAAGACCTCAAACAACTGCTAGCAATGCAAACAATCCGTGGACACTCAAGCAAACGAATAAATTGCAATTATGCAATAAGTAATAAGGCTCAAAATCTCACTTGGTGGAAAAACATACTCAATCCCAAGCAACATCTCTCTAACGCACCAACTTGTATTCAAAGCATGCAAACTAAATCATCTTGCACATATTCATGTCCTTCTAATTACTTACAACATTCAATAAGTCTACTAGATTCAACTTACTAGTGTATGTGTGTGCACAAGAACAAAGCATATCACTTCTCAATCAAAAGCGTCAACAACACAAAATTCCTATCAAGCATGGGTGCAAATGCAAACTATTATGAACTCACATGATATACGAAAAAATAAAAACAGAATGTCCTATATGAAACAAACGTAGATAACACAAACATAAATGCATAATTTACTACTACTAATATGCAAAGCATGAAATCCTACATGAACAAATAATACAACAACAACTACTTATCCCTCAAACCACCCCCAAACTTAAAATATTCAATGTCCGCATTGAATGGAAGTAAATACAAGGGATAGCAGAAAACATACCTACTCGTCCTCCTCCTCGGAGGAATCAGAATCTGGCGGTGGATACTGCGTACGAGCTCCATAGTCTGGCCACCTTGCCTGAATACCCGCATCTCTCAAAGCTGTAGCCATATCCTCAGCATACTCCCGGTTACTAGCATGTATAGCATCCATCCGCCTGTACAAATGCCTAAAGTGGGCATCCAAAACTCTTGGTACTCTTGAACCCCGTGGCTGAGCGCCCGCTCCATGACCACCAGCACCAGCATCATTAACAATATAACCAAGTCCCCTCGGATGTGGAACCCCACCTTGCCAATCAGGCATTCGATCAATAGACACATCAGTAATAGTAGCCAAAGGTGACTGCAACTCCTCATCCGCACCCCAGATAACACCACTATCTTTACATAAGCCAGCTATAACAGAAGCATGAGGCATCGATGATAGTGCATTAGACTTTAAAAACATGACAATATTCTGATAAACAATATAACCAACATCAATGTATTTTCCCTTTAGAATACCCCAAAGAAGAATCGCTCTATCAGTTGTTACCTCACCCGTATGGGAAGTAGGCATAATATTCGCACAGATAAATAAATACCATGCTCGTGCAAACTTATTCATCGCAGAAGACAGAAAATTAATCGGCTCAGTAGTTCCCAATTTATACTTCCAAACTGTACCAGGAACACATAACTCACGAACAATCGCCTCCATATCCACATCCTTACTAGTCTTCCTTGCCCAATCTTCATCCCCCACTAGCTTAGGTGGTTGTCCCAAGATTGGACGAATAGCATCTGGACTGTAATCCACCTGTTTACCTCGAACCACACACACCCCATCCGACTCACCTTTAGCATTCGCGTAAAACTCCCTAACAACATTCAACGGAACCGGAGCAGGTGCCTTACAAATCTCTCCCCAACGTAACTAACTAATCACATCAACCAACCCATAATGACGAGTTGGCAAAAATCCCCTTTCTTTCGCCACTGACCTTGATAACAACCGATTATACTCAACCTCCGCATCCGGAGAAGAAAATCTCTCCACCCTAATAGAACCACCCCTCATTCGCTTAGGCGCCATAATAATCAAAACTCCTCTCAACAATAGCTTCACCAACAACCACCAAGAAATATCCCACCAAAAACCTCCAAGCAATATCACACCAAAAATACCCAATTAACAAGAATAATACAAAACCCCCAATTTACAAGAACACAAATCCGTAATAAAAAATAAAATAGAGAAAAGAAATCCCACTACGAATCAAAGAGGTGAACTTGTACTAATTTTCCCCCAAACTTGAATTTTTTTAGAGATGTAGATGAGGAAGATAATGAATTGGGTGTGTATGTATGGGTATATATAGGCCATGGAGTGATAGGATGAATATAAGAATTTTAATGTGAAAAGGAAAAAATTTAGGTGGAATTTGGAATTTGATTTATGATAGAAAAAGAATTCTATGAATTAAAGAAAAAGATTTAGAATAGAAATAGGATTTTTGAAAAAAAATTTAGAGGGTTTTGGAATTGATTTAGGATTAGATTTAGGTGGAGAGATGAGAGTATAAATAAAATTTGGGGTGGAAAAGTTTTTTTTTTTTATAACAGGGGAACAATGGCTGAAAACAACACAGGAACAAACGCTGAATATTTCTGATCAATCCTGGAGGACGTGCAAGCTGCGCGCGTGCGCGCGTAAAAATATACTCTATCAAACATCCCCACACTAAGCATTTGCACGTCCTCGGGCAAATAAGTGAAATAAAAACTAAGTCCTAACAAACATCACTTTCGTAGATGACACGATTGCATTGAGCATATGCAACAAGCCGTTAAACCCCTAGGCAGCCCTAGTAGGACGAGTGTTGTCTCGTGAGGGTTTATAGTGAATATACCCA
Organism: Kitagawia praeruptora; assembly: GCA_037693485.1. Classification (NCBI taxonomy): domain Eukaryota; kingdom Viridiplantae; phylum Streptophyta; class Magnoliopsida; order Apiales; family Apiaceae; genus Kitagawia; species Kitagawia praeruptora. Next base: position 54,993,271 of record CM075350.1, on the reverse strand, counting down.
CAAAATTCATCTAACCATGCAAAAGATCAATGCTAACACAACATCACACACACAAGTCCTCTCATGCCACATCAACTTAAGAATCAAAGTAAACATACTATGTCTTGGTGTCGAAAGTGCAAGTATTCACGTAGTCTACTCAACCAACATGCAGAAGGTCATAAAAATTCATGTCAAGTGTAAAAATCGTTGGTAATCATGCTAAGCCCACAAGAAATACATCTTAAGTCTAAACCTGGGATCTCCTATGCCAAAACAAGTAATAACTCACCTTTCACTCTAAAATATTCACTCAAGAACAAGGTTAAGTGTATCACTCAATTCCAACAAAATCATAAACACAACTTGACACTCGCAATCAATCTCACTCTCAACATAACATACATCACTGATGACAATCAAAAGGTCTTTATTCGGGTTGTAGCGTGGGCTAGGGACCAGGTATGTCAAGTAAAGCTAAAACAGGTTAATGTCAAAGCTAGTACCCAACAATAATCATTATTCAACTCCCTTTCTATTAAAACAAATACTTCCCCACACTTGGATTTTTCAATAACCCTCACATAATAACTTGACTAGTCGAATGAAGAAGGATCATACAAACATAAGAATGCTCTCAAATTTATTTATTTATTTTTTTTTCTGTTTTTTTTTCTTCCTTTTTTTTTTTTTTCTTTTTTTTTTTCGAGAGCTAAATAAAACAATAATATAAATAATAACAATGATCCCCCAATTTATTACATATGCCGACTATCAAGTAAACAACCAAACCCAATCTCAATATTTTCCCCAAAAGTATGACCAACAATAAACCCCTCCTTGCACACCTTATTACTCCCTTAAGCACTTTACTAGCCTTTGACAATGTGGGTTCAAATTAATGTAAGGCCAATACAAGAAAAAGATATAGGCAAGTAATGTGGTGTGTCACCGAAAGAATAGGATTAAGCTCAATGGGTAACTAATTGATCATTTTAATATGGTGTGGTAATATGGGAAAATATGCGGTTATTCCTAATTGCCTTTATCATTTTAATCGTCAAATAATGTCATGCGTTTCAAGAAAGACCTCAAACAACTTCTAGCAAAGCAAACAATCCGTGGACACTCAAGCAAATGAATAAATTGCAAAAAATATGCAATATGGCTCAAAAACTCACTTGGTGGAAAAACATACTCAATCCCAAGCAAACATCTCTCTAATGCACCAACTTGTATTCAAAGCATGCAAACTAAATCATCTTGCACATATTCATGTCCTTCTAATCACTTACAACATTCAATAAGTCTACTAGCTTCAACTTACTAGTGTATGTGTGTGCACAAGAACAAGCATATCACTTCTCAATCAAAAGCGTCAACAACACAAAATTCCTATCAAGCATGGGTGCAAATGCAAACTACTATGAACTCACATGAATACAAAAAAATAAAAACAGAATGTCCTATATGAAACAAACGTAGATAACACAAACATAAATGCATAATTTACTACTACTAATATGCAAAGCATGAAATCCTATATGAAAAAATAATACAACAACTACTAATCCCTCAAACCACCCCCAAACTTAAAATATTCAATGTCCGCATTGAATGGAAGTAAATACGAGAGATAGCAGAAAACATACCTACTCGTCCTCGTCCTCCTCCTCGGATGAATCTGGTGGAGGGTATTACGTACAAGCTCCATAGACTGGCCACCTTGCCTGAACACTACAAAATCCAATTGACAAGAACACAAATTCGTAATAAAAATAAGATTAGAGAAAAAGATTTACCCAATACGAATCAAAGAGGTGAACTTGCAATTAATTCCTCTTTAGAATTGAATTTTTAGAGATTTAACTAAATAGAAGAGGAATTGGATTTGTATGTATAGGTGGGTATATAATAATAATAATAATAAATATAATAATAATAATAATAATAATAAATAAATAATAATAATAATAATAATAATAAGAATAATAAATATAAAAAAATAATAAGAATAATAATAATAATAATAATAATAATAATAATAATTATAATAATAATTATAATAATAATAATATGAATTAGAATAGAAATAGGTTTAGAATTTTTGGAGAAAAGATGGGGGGTTTTGAAATTAAAATATGAAAAGAATTAGATAGAATGGGGTCTAAATAGAATGGGAGGTGAACAATTTTTTTTTTTTATATATATGTACACGGCAAACAGCGCACAACACTGACCAACACACGCTGAAAAAAAAAAAAAATTTCTCTGGAATACGCGCAACTTGCGCGCGTCTAAAGCAAACTGCCCCATATGCAGTTGCGCAGGCGCAACCTGCGCCACAACCCTGCAGACTGCCCCACATCCAGTAACGCAGGCGCAACCTGCGTTACACACCTCTGATAACCAGAAACGCAGGTGCAGCCTGCGTTACACACTGAAAATTCGATTTTCTCTTCTTCTTTTTTTCTTTTTTTTTTTACAACACTCAAAATATTTTTTTTTTTTCCCTATACTAATGCATGGGTTGCCTCCCACCAAGCGCTTCTTTAACGTCAATAGCTTGACGTTACACATAAAATCTTCAGTGAGGAGAAAAAGCAAATAAATGCACATATCTACAAATTAGTAATATAAGCATATTGTGCAAATAAACCTTAGATTCATTGAAAGGTACGAAAACTTTCAAGAACCTATCATGCTCAAGAGACTTGGAAACATCAAAATAGCTAGAAAAGTCGTCAGAATAATCATTATAAGTACGACTCATATACTCCTCCCAAATCGGATCCTTATACTCTAAATCAAAATTTTCAACTTCCTCAATCTTAACTTCCTTCTCTTTTATAATTGGACACTCATCAATTTTAATCTCGTCTACCAATGTATTAAGCTCAAAATTTTCTAGATTTGGTAGAATTTCAATTTCATCCAAATTATCATTAATGCGCATGGGACAATTATCAACTACACAAGTAGAATCATCAGACACAACATTATCATCAATTGCTAAACAAGAATCATGGCATAGAGGAAAATTGACACAAGGGGGAGTTCGATAACAACCTTCATGCCACACTGCTCGAACTTCCCAAATAAAATTATTTAGTTTAGCATTCTCCTCGTACCAAGCTATTGAATCACATGGAATATCATTGTCACTAGCAATCTCTAAAGTTGGTTCATCAAAAACTCCCAAAGAAAGTAAGGGAGGATTAGACTGAGTTCCTTGAATCATTTTATTGAGCGCAATCTCCCAATCAGCAGGTAAAGAAGGATTAGACTGAGTTAAACTCATATCAACATCATTACACATATATGGATAAACATCATCATGATATTGATTTTCAAACGAATACGAATAATCATTGCTAGGGGCATATGGAGCATAAAATGAATTCTCAGAATAGAACGAATTCACCTGATATGCATTACAATCCTCATAAGAATTGAATTGTGGGCAAGGATTGAAGTCTTGATATCGTTCCTGACTGTTGTAGAAATTCTGAGCATTGTTCCAACCAAAGTTGTACTCCATCTAGTCTCTCTCCTCAAAACCTGTTTAAGTTGTCTACCTCAAAGAACCTGTAGACACACCAAAGAAAGAAATACAAAAAATATATATATATATATATATATACAAAGATAAAATCCAAACTAAAAGAAACAATTAACTCAAACTCAACATTACTGCCTTCCCCGGCAGCGGCGCCAATTTGTTAATAGTATTTTTATGTGTTCGTTCGCAGGGAAGGACTGAATGTAATATCAAGTTCAAGTTTCTTATCTCTCACAATTTAGAAGTGTAGAAGAATGTTTGGTTTGTTTATAAACTAAATTAAACTAGTTATTAATTGAGAATAAAATATAAAAACTAAGCATTTGTTATGCAAGCCTGGATGTACAAACGCTTTCTTTTTGTATTTCTTTCTTTGGTGTGTCTACAGGTTCTTTGAGGTAGACAACTTAAACAGGTTTTGAGGAGAGAGACTAGATGGAGTACAACTTTGGTTGGAACAATGCTCAGAATTTCTACAACAGTCAAGAACGATATCAAGACTTCAATCCTTACCCACAATTCAATTCCTATGAGGATTGTAATGCATATCAGGTGAATTCGTTCTATTCTGAGAACTCATTTTATGCTCCATATGCCCCTAGCAATGATTATTCATATTCGTTTGAAAATCAATATCATGATGATCTTAATCCATATATGTGTAATGATGTTGATACGAGTTTAACTCAGTCTAATCCTTCTTTACCTGCTGATTGGGAGATTGCGCTCAATTAAATGATTCAAGGAACTCAGTCTAATCCTCCCTTACTTTCTTTGGGAGTTTTTGATGAACCAACTTTAGAGATTGCTAGTGACAATGATATTCCATGTGATTCAATAGCTTGGTACGAGGAGAATGCTAAACTAAATAATTTTATTTGGGAAGTTCGAGCAGTGTGGCATGAAGGTTGTTATCGAACTCCCCCTTATGTCAATTTTCCTCTATGCCATGATTCTTGTTTAGCAATTGATGATAATGTTGTGTCTGATGAGTCTACTTATGTAGTTGATAATTGTCCCATGCGCATTAATGATAATTTGGATGCAATTGAAATTCTACCAAATTTAGAAAATTTTGAGCTTAATACATTGGTAGACGAGATTAAAATTGATGAGTGTCCAATTATAAAAGAGAAGGAAGTTAAGATTGAGGAAGTTGAAAATCTTGCTTTAGAGTATAAGGATCCGATTTGGGAGGAGTATATGAGTCGTACTTATAATGATTTTTCTGATGACTTTTCTAGCTATTTTGATGTTTCCAAGTCTCTTGAGCATGATAGGTTCTTGAAAGTTTTCGTACATTTCAATGGATCTAAGGCATATATGCACATCATAATTTTATTACTAATTCGTAAATATGTGAATCTATTTGCTTTTTCTCCTCACTGAAGATTTTATGTGCAAATACGTCAAGCTATTGACGTTAAAGAAGCGCTTCGTGGGAGGCAACCCATGCATTAGTGTATAAAAAAAATTGAGTGTTGTTTTCAAAAAAAAAAAATCAGTCAGTTTCACGTGCCACAGCGCCAGGTCCGCGCCACAGCGTGGCCAGGTTTCTGTTCAGGACTTCAGGGGAGTATATACAAGAGTATGTGTTATAAAAAAAAAAATCCCTCCGACAATCTCACGCGCGGCTTCGCCTGGTGTGCGCCATGTCCTGACATATCTTTTGTCCAGTGTTCAGGCAAGGTGGCCAGTCTATGGAGCTCGTACGCCGTATCCACCGCCAGATTCGCCCGAGGAGGATGAGGATGAGGAGGTATGTTTTCTGCTATCCCTTGTATTTACTTCCATTCAATGCGGACATTGAATATTTTAAGTTTGGGGGTGGTTTGAGGGATTAGTAGTTGTTGTTGTATTATTTGTTCATGTAGGATTTCATGCTTTGCATATTATTAGTAGTAAATCATGCATATATGTTGTGTTATCTACGTTTGTTTCATATAGGACATTCTGTTTTTCTTTTCGTATACCATGTGAGTTTTCATTTAGTTGCATTTTCATGGCATGCATATTTCATGATCTCTTAGGACGAGATGCTTCTGATTGATAGGTAGATGTTTTAATTGAGTGTGGTGATGATGAGTAGAGGGCTGATTTATAGTTCCTAGGAATTGACTTGCATGTTACGGGAACAAAACTTTTACACAGTCTCATTGTTTGCTTTTGGGCTAGGTTGAGGTCATGCTTGTTTGGAGTTTTGAGATTTAATCACCTGATTATATTTAGAATTTTCGTTATTCCCTTGATGGCGTAGGAGCACTAAAGTCTAAGTTTGGGGGAAACCAGGGATTTCATGCTAGTTGTTAATATTTGTTGAATAATGGCTAGGTGTCAAATGGCTAGTAGCCAGCTCATATTTATATGAGTAGTCTAGGGTTGGAATTGAGAATTCTCATTCCAGATTGCATGAAAAAAAAAAGGAAAAAAAAAGAGTCAATAGTTTAATTGTTTAAATGCAGAATTAACCAGAGTGAGCTCTTTAATACTTGAGTAATTAAGTCTGAGGGGACTTAGTCCTAGTAACCTAAAGCCTTGTGGTTTGGGATTGCTGACCTAACACTCGCTACATGGGTATTATTGTATAAGCCTTTTGGGGTCTCATTCATTGCACGGTTAAATAAGTATGCGTGTTGTTTGTGGTATTATGTGTCGTAGTATAGTAATAAAGCATGAATTCCTGGCTAACTTGAATAAGGATGGAGGTGTTTCTAAGTTATGAAGTGTCTACAGTCTATTCTATTTATAAACCTGTGATTGTCTTGGCGAAGAATAGGTATGATTTTTGACCTAGTGTTGGGAGTATTTCTGATGAGCATCGCACACACGCACGTTTCTGTCGTGTATTGTTAGTATACGGGGACTTAGTCGAGCTCTGCTTGGATTTATTTGCATTCTTTGAGATATTTGCTTGTTAGTTGGTTTTGGTAAGTTTGAAGGGGATCTTTGCATTTTTCATATTAGTTGCATTCATGCATTGTATTACATTAGGTTAAATGGATTTTGTGGGTACATTCGCTATAGGCCCTCACGAGACCTTACTCGTCCACTAGGGCTGCCTAGGGGTTTAAAGGGCTTGTTGCATATGCCAAATGCAACCGTGATCACCTACGGAAGTGGTACTAATTAGGTAGTTGTAATTGTTTATGCTTGAGGACAAGCATCAGGAATGAGTGAGTTTCTTGATATATGAGGGTATTCCATTCCAGCCTGTTGACTTGGTAGAGAACACCTTCACCATGACGTCAAAGATCATGTTTCACTCCTTTCTTAGAAACTTCCTGTCCATTTCTCCCGTTTGATACCATTTATCAGAGGTTTCTTCAAGTTTAGAACCAGAATACCCAATCTTCAGAAAGAATCTCTTCAGAGTGTCATCGTTTGCTAAGCCCTGAAAACTTTCTTCACTAGCCAAAACAATACCCAAGGCGTTATTAATATCATTTACTGAAAGAGAATGATTTACACCATCTATTTTGAAGTTAATTGCCTCATTCTCTTCAGTTCCTTGAATACTTGCAGATTTCCAGAATTTTTCAATTCTTTCAATATCAAGCTTAGGGGTTGAGGTTATTGCATGACCTAAGTAGGATTTATTCATGAATGAAACTAGTCCTTTGAAGTTTTCACCGGCATCACCAGGAGAATGAATACCGGCAAAGTTAGTTTGGGCAATAGAATGTTTGGGTGCCATTGATGAATGTTCTGAAAGGTAAGAGAGAAAGTATGGTTTTTGGATGTAGAAGGTTGAAAGGTTTTGCAAATGAAAGTGATAGTAGATTAAACGGTAGATTCAGTTTATAAGATGAATCGTTTTTACTTGTCTTAATTGAACGTGTAGTAATGATTTTACCCATTGATCCCACTTGCTATATTACGTGGCAGTTGCTATTAGATCGTGGATTGGAGGGATAAAATTATGTATATATATATATATATATTAATATATATATATATATCTCCACTATCTTTGACAGCAACTTCCCGTGACAGCAACTTTTCAATTGACAGTAACATGTGCGCTTTTCTTTTTCTCCACTATTTTTGACAGCAATTTTCTCGTGACAGCAACTTTCATTGACAGCAACCTGTGCGCTAACAACATTTCTGTCAATCAGTTTAATGAGTGACAGTAAGTTTATCTGACAGTAAACTAGGTGCAAAATCGTGTTGTCACTATTCACATAATTTAAGTTAAGGACACTTGATTACTTATTACCGTATTAAGACAGACATGTAAAACTATTTTAGCATAGTCATAGCAAACATGATATCTAAAAATCCTTTTAGCATAGTCATAGCAAACATGACATCTAAAAATCCTTTTAGCATAGTCATAGCAAACATGATATCTAAAAATCATTTTAGCATAGTCATAGCAAACATGACATCTAAAAATCCTTTTAGCATAGTCATAGCAAACTTGATATTTAAAAATCCTTTTAGCATAGTCATAGCAAACATGCTGTCTGAACAAGTAGCACCTAGAACAGTAACTTCTCATGACAGTACCTTCTAATGACAGTACCTTGAAAGTTTCTGTCATGAGCTGCGATTGAGAATTGATAAACCAGTTAGATAATCATACCTGATTTAGCATTCCTAATTCACTCACCAACCTGGTAAATGTTGCTTCATCCAGTGGCTTAGTGAATATGTCTGCAAGTTGCTTGTCTATTGGAACATAAACCAATTTTACATCTCCCTTTTCAACATGCTCCCTGATAAAATGATGCCTTATATCAATGTTCTTAGTTCTGGAGTGTTGAACTGGATTGTCTGATATGGCTATGGCACTAGTGTTGTCACAATAGATAGGAATGTTTGACATCTCTAGTCCATAATCCATTAACTGATTCTTCATCCAAAGTATTTGTGCACAGCAACTTCCAGCTGCAATATATTCAGCTTCTGCAGTTGATGTAGAAACTGAATCTTGCTTTTTACTAAACCATGACACCAATCTCCCCCCAAGAAATTGACAGCTTCATGTAGTACTTTTTCTGTCAATCTTGCAGCCTGCATAGTCTGAATCAGAGTATCCAATCAAATCAAATCCAGTTTCCTTAGGATACCAAAGGCCTAAATTTGGAGTGCCTTTGAGATACCTAAAAATTCTTTTGATTGCAACTAAGTGTGATTCTTTTGGATCAGCCTGAAATCTTGCACAGAGACATGTAGCAAACATTATGTCTGGTCTGCTAGCTATTAAGTAAAGTAGTGATCCTACCATGCCTCTGTATGTACTAGAATCCACTTTCTTGCCTTTAGGATCTAACTCTAATTTGGTGGCTGTTGAGATAGGTGTCTTGGCAGGTGATGAATCTTCTAAGTTAAACTTCTTGAGAAGTTCTTTGATATTGTTACAGACAACCATTTTTCTTTGCATAATGGGGGTTCTATGTAAGTTCCCTTTCAACTCTGTTGCATTAGATATGCTACTAGTTGATTTCTTACAAACATGAGTTAGATGATGTGAGGAGCCACAATTATTGCAAAGTTTCCTGGGTGCCTGCTTAACATACTCATAATTATTCTTTTTATCAATGTCTAGCTTCCCATTTCTGTTCTTAGACTTAGAGACAACTGTCTTGACAATATGTTCAGAAGGTACTGTCGAGCTATTTTTATCAGCACCTTTTGTACTTGTTGTCTTGACAGTAGATTTGAAATTTACTGTCTTGGGTGTCTTCTTGACAGTATCTTTGAAGGTTACTGTCTCATCCTTTGTGACAGTATCTTTTGAACACTTGGTCAGGCTGTTTGATAAGGTTTCTGTCATAGTAATTTTGACAGAATCTTTTTCTTTCTTAGATACACTGTCAGCCCTCTCATCTTCATCACAGAGTTCTTGATTAATAATTAGGGAATTTTCATCAACCTCAAACTCTGTACTTTTGAAAATTGGTTTGCTCACATTTTTGAGGATGTGAGGTCTGACAATATTGTTTTCATTATTGTTCTGTACAACAGCCTCTTTACCAGGTCTCCTACTGTAATCATAGCCTATACCTATCTTCTTACTTTCAGTATGCTTCTCATGATACTCTTGAACTCTTTTAGAGGAATTCCTAAATGCCTTAAGCTTAAATTCATTTTTAGAAATTTCTTTTCTAAGATATTCCTCTATCTCTTTAGCACAGATTAAATCATTCTTTAATCTCTCGTTTTCCTGAGCTAAAGAATCAATAGAACTGGTCTTAAGCAACAGTACATCATTGTTGGATTTGAGTGTTTCATTTTCCTTAGTTAATCTAGCAATTTCTTCATTTGCAGCAGATAAACTAGTATGAATATTAAACATTTCAGTACTCATTTCCTCAATGGTTTGCTTATAGTCATTTAAAGACATATCTAGCAAAACTAGATATGGTACCTGACTTGAAGAGGTTGATGCTTCTTCATTCTCTCTAGCCATCAAGGCTAGATTCACGAATTCCTCTTCTTCTTCATCATCAGATTCATCCCAGCATTTTCCTTCAGCCACATAGGCTTTTCCTTGTCCTTTCTTGATTTGACTTCCAGTTCCTCTCTCCATTCTTTGAATTTGTTTTGGTTTCTTGCATTCAGTAGCAAAGTGACCAAGTTCATTGCAGTTGTAGCATCTAAATTTTGACCTTTCCACCATTCCTGTTTTGTATCCACCCTTGGTGCCAGAAGTAGGTTTTGATGAACTTCCTTGGTTATATCTTTGAAATTGACCTTGAGGCTTGTATGGTTTGTTCCTTCTGAACCTTATATTTTTGAATTTCCTTGCCATAAAAGCCATGGTTGGATTATCCATTTTCTCCATTTCTTCTAGAGTGTAGAATTCTTCATCTTCAACATCTTCTAGTTGAAGGATAACCTTTTCTTCATCCTCAACCACTTCTTCAATTTTCACAGATGAAAATTGAGGCTGTTGAGCACTTTAAATTTGCTCACTTGATTGGAAGTATGATGGTCCTTGAGCAACTAGAGCACCAACCATGTTTGCCATCATTCCCTTGGATCCACTTTGTATGGCTCTCTTTTGATAATATTCAAGTTCATATGATTTAAGAACTCCATACAATGTTTCAAGGGAGACAGAGTTTAAATCTCTTCCTTCTCTAATAGCTGTAACTCTATGCTCAAGATGTTCTGGAAGAGTTAGCAGAAACTTGATATTGACCTCCTTTCTTTCATAAAACTTTTCGTGGATCTGGAGCTCAGCTATCAATTTGCTAAATCTTTCAAACATGTGAGTTAGTTCTTCTCCATGTTTGGCCATAAACGCTTCATATTGTGACACTAATATTTGTTTTTGATTTTCTCTAACCTCTTCACTTCTTCACACAACAGCTCTATCTTTTTCCACATATCCCTGGCAGAGTTGCATACGATTATATTTCCACTCATAGCTTTGTCCAGGGTAAGTGCATCTAGCAGAATGAGTTGCAGATGATCATCCAGGGCTACCTTTTCTTTTTCTGAGTCATTATACTCAGTAGGCTTCTTAGCAACCCAATGAGCTGGGATTACTACATCATTAACTGTAGCAGATGGAATTTCCTTTTGAGGAACGAAGGGGCCATTTTCCAGAATACCTAGGAATAGTGGATTCTGAGCTTTGATAAATAACATTATCTTCTTTTTCCATATGTTGTAGTTTTCTTTATCAAAAGCTGGAATCTTGATATTACTTGACCTTTGAATACTTGCCATTTGAATCTCAGATATGTGTATTAATCTGAACAGCTCTGATACCAGTTGTTGGTCCCGGAAAGTATTGCAGAAGGGGGGTTGAATGCAATACTTATAAATTTAAAAAACTATTTCAACAACTTAAATAGAGTTTGTAATTTACTAGTAGAAGAAATGCAATCACAAATAATATCTAACACGCTGTTTCACAAAATAATTGTTTTGTTTATTTTGCGAGGTTTTGCTACAACCTTGAGAACAAAATAATTCTCAAGCTTCGAATTCTCAAGAGATTACAGTTGTAGAGATATCTCTATCATGCAATAGAGAGTTCTATTTATAGAGTGATAGTTGGATCTTTTTCTACTATACTACCACTATCAACATGGGTTGTTGAGTTGCTGTCATATTCTTTTTGCAGCTCATTACATGATTTATTCCCACGTGATACACACAAAGTAACTTTAGATGCTTTCCACATTTGAGCCACCCAGATCTAGCAGTTGTTAAATTTATCTTGCTCTATATTTTACAGGTTGCTCCATGTGATCTCTCGAGCTTCTGTTATAGACTTTCAAGCTTGCTGTAAAGTTTGAATGTTGTAGCACGCCTGCTTCTTTTGAACATGTATTCTGTCGCTTAATTTGACTTAGAAAATTCCTAAATCAAGTTGATTCTATATGACAGTATGTTTGTCGCAAAGTTTGCTGTCAAAGGATTATTCTTTGATTGACAGTATAAGTTCCCCGTAGAGGTTGCTGTCAAAGAATTGTGATTTGGTTGACAGTATGAATTCCCCGCAAAGGTTGCTATCAAGAATTCCAAACTTGCTGTCGCAAACTATATATGAAAGTTTCTGTCATCAGAATCTCCGCCAATGTTGCTGTCAAGTTAAAACTTGCTGTCGACTCAATGAAACTTATTGTCGACCTAGGCAACAAGCTGTTTCCTTGTAACCTTACTGTCAATGCTTGACAGTAACTTTTATTCCTGCTGTCGAACTTCTGTATTCCTTGCGACTTGAACATAATCGAACTTCTTCCAAGAATTACAATTATTACATGACAGTATTTATTTAATTACAAGAATACACTTATGGCTATGACAGTATGTTCTACTTAGTAAAACTAAGTATACCAATTAATCTAGTTAAGTTGTCTGATCTATCACCCATAAATCCCAACACAAAGAGCTGCTTAGGTTACAATGAATGATAATACGTTGCACGATACCCTTCTAGGTTTAACCTAACTGTATTTATAAAGATATACAGCTACGATACAATCGATAATTGATACTCCTATAAATCAGCTATACAAATGCTATCAATTAAGATTGTTACACGTCTTCTTAGTCAACACGATCTCTTTGACAGCTATCCAATCTTCAAAGATATTGCTTCCATAATTATCTTCAATAATCCTTCAAAGTTTGATGACCAGTAGACGCTTCCTCCTGACAGAGTTTAGTAAACTCTGTCGAGCTTCCACCTGTAAGAGTTTAAATAAACTCTGATCGCTTCTAGCTTCCAGTTAAACTTTGATGAATCTCTGTAACACTTAAACACTGACATTATTCACATCAATTATATTTAACAATCTCCCCCAACTTGTTCATTAGCAAAAATGCACAAGTTACTAATAATAATTGATGATGTCAAAACAAATAGACAAATGCAGTGTTTAATAAATAATCAGAGTTTAAATTTCTACTTAGACAAAATTTACAGAAAACAAGAAATCTTACAGAGCTTTAATTACTTAATTTTCTCAACATCTGGTGTTGATCTGAGATAATCTATAAGCAATCTTCTTTCTGCATTCTCGAGTTCTCTCTGCATGATCTTCTTAATCTCTTTCAGTTTAGGATCATCTTCACCAGTCTGATAAATTGCAGATCTCAGAGAATAAATTTTGTTCTTCCTCGTATCATTAGCAAGTTTGATAAAATGTGCTTTCTCTGACTCTGGATTAAAATCTAAAACTGTTATACCTAGATATGTCTTCAATTAAGCACTATTTTTCTTCATCTCGACAATCTTCCCTTGATAATCTCTGTACTTTGGAATATACTCACTCGTATATTTTGCACCATGAATCGCCATGTTTTTCAACATCTTATTCCTTAGCACATTAGTAGCTTGCTGAGTTCTTTGATTTTTCACTTTGAAGATATACAGAACATATTCCAATTCTTCACATATCTTCAAACCAATATCATCCTCACTAACTTTATACACAGTTCCATCAGCCATGAAATACAACAGAAAATCTTTCTTTAGGCTCTTTTGATGAATCAACTGTACTGATTCCAGTCTGTCTAAACTCTCATGAGTAACACCTTTGCCTGGAACAGTTAGTGATGAAGGATCTAGAGGACTAGTATTCACTATCTTTTCTCTTCCTGAGCCCAAGACAGATGTATCTCAACTTTGTTTGGACATATAATCTCTGCCATGTGAAAAATTAGTATCTCTAGTCTTCAGAGTTTGATCAAGAGTAGTTGGTTTTCCAAAGAACGTTTGCATCTCTGTAGACAATGGTTTCTGTACAACTTATGTAGCAACAGAGGTTGTATTCACTTTCTTTAGAACCTTTTCTTCTTCACCAACTTTACCCTTCAGCTTCTGTTTATCATCTTCTTCTGTTGGTTTCCTAGACACTTGTAACCTTTGATCAACACCAACATTTTCCTTGATAACAATGCCTTTAAGAACAGGCCTAGGAGCTTTCTTATCCTTCTTGAATTTTCCAGACTTCAAAGGTTTTTAATTTTCTTCTTGTAAACTCTTTTCCTCAGCTTGAATGTCTTCAATAGTAACTCCATCTTCATTCTCTTCAAGAAATAATCTTGCAGCCAATTCTTCATCTATCTGTGGATTATCAATGAATAACAAACTCTGGATCTTTGAAGTACCCTGAGCATCAATATTTATTCCATCAGACTTTGACTTAGAAGACTTGCCAGATCTTAGACTCATATCTTGATCCGCTCTTAATCTCTTTCCTCTATCATTTGCTCCTTCATCTTCATCATCATCCTTCTTAGTCAGAGTTTGAGATTGCCTGCATTTGGACTTAGCAACTCTCTCCCCCTTTTTGACATCATCAGGAATCAAGATAGATGTTATCAATTCCAATGAGGTAGCAATGGAGTCAATCTTACCAGACAATTCAGTTTGATTCTCTTCAACTTTGCTTAACCTTGTAAGCAGAGTTTCTTGAGCTTTAGAGAAAGTCTGAAACTTCAGTTGATTATCTCTCTGCATATTCATGTCTCTTGCAACAACTTCAGCTCCCAGATCAGTGATGGGTTTTTGAGAATCATCAAACCTTTCATTCAGAGTCTTGACTTGAACAATAGTTGCTTTCAGACTTGAGAGAATGTCTGGATTTGAAATCGTTTTAGCAGTTCTATTCACAAACTTAGCTGCCCTTTTAGTAGGAAAAATGCAATCTTCTTTATACCAATTCTCTGAAAATTTGGCATAATATTCTTCTTCAATTTCATGTTGATGTGAAGGTCCAGAAAAACCAGTGTGCTTTGCATCAGTTTGGACTGGTATACTCTGAGAAGAGTTAGACTCGGCACTTCCTTCAGTTGCAACATCAGCACTTGCATTTTTAACTGGATCAGTCTCAGCAATATCCACTGTAGGTTCAACATTTTCAGCAGTAGGCTCTGCAACATTCTCTGCAGTTTGCTCCCCAGCTGCAACAAACTTTGCAATTTCAAGAACTTCATCCACAGACTCAGAGATTACAGCCTTGGTGGATTGATCAACTTCTTCACCTTGTTCAGGAACTTGGTGAGCATCAGAAAATAACTCAGTATGAGTTGCTACTATTTCATCAAGTACTACAGTAGGTTGATCAGCTGCACCAGTTTCTTCAGATTGAGCAACAACAGGTGATATAAGAACTTCAATGTTATCAGAGAATGGTATGAATGTCTCAACAAAATCATCCATAGCAGCAAAACCATCTCTGTTTTCTGCAGTCATCTGTGCATCTTCAGTTGACTTGACAACTTCTTCTTCAGTATGCATCTCAACAGTAGGTATCTCCTTAGAAATCACCTCTGGAGCTTCAAAATTAACCTCTTCATTAGACTCATCAACTATCAACCTTCTCCTCTTTGATTGAGGCACCTTAGCTACCACTTCTTCTTCAGCAGAATCTTCTTCTACAACAGATGTGATGGAGGCCTGTTTGCTCTTTCCTTTCTAGCCTTTTGAACCCTTTTTACAGCTATGTGCTTGGTTCTACCTCTCTTCTTTGGTTTAGCCTATGTAGGTTGTGGATTTTGTTCAGAGGTTGCAATTTGCTCATTGATGTCAGGTTGAGGTTGAGTGTGAGTATGAGTGGATGTTGGTTGAATTTGTTCAGTGATTGACTCAGCATGTTAAGGTTGACTGGATTGAGGTTGTGTTTCAGTGTTTGTAGGTGGTGAAAGTGGAGGCTCAGACTGTTGTGGTTCATGAGGTTGATTTAAGAAGTTTTGAAGAGCAAGAGGTAGAAACAAGTCAGGTACATCCTTGGTTGCATCCTTGTTTGTCAAATCAGAGAATACTCTCTTATTAACTTTAAAAGCCTGAATAATGTCTTCCTCAACAATTTCAACACCAGGCACACAAGCAGAGAATAGTAATTGACAAAATCTAGTAAAATATACAGTTGTACTAGACTCTGACAATCGTTCACCTATATTCATCAAGACAAGTCTACCAAAATCAAAATTACCTCCATAAAGAAGAGCATGCCCAATTTGAAGAATGTCAATAGGAATAGCATCCCAATTTGTGATTTTCTTTGAAAACGCCCTTGTGATGTAATCGAAGAAAAACTCCACTCCTTCCTCAGCTGTGGCCTTTTTACTTGACTAAACTTATCTAAAGGACCTGAGTACCTAATTTGCTGTAACAGCCTTTTCAGATGTGCTTCACCAACAACACTGTATGAATTGTGTGTGTCAAATCCAAAAGATTCTCTGACTGTCGTGAGAGTAATAACATACTCTGTTTCCTCATATGTGAAAATGATTGAAGGAGTCCCATTCTCCCCTCCATCGTCATAAGTAGAGTTTTGCCAGAAAGAAGCAATCTGGCAGCAGAAAGCTTTGTAGGTTCGACTAGTGCTCGACCAATCTCCGAGTCCAGCAAAAAGTTTTGAATGAGATGAAACGCCTCAGGAACGTTCTCATTATTCAACTGAGCTGCATAATTGTTAGGAACAAACACTAACCCTCGAGCGTTAAAAGCTTTGGTGGCCATGAGATCAGATTTGAGAAGAAAATATTAGAGAAAAAGAAGTGTATGAAAGGTGTTTGTGAAAATGTGCAAGTGAAAGAACAAAGTAACTGTGAGTGATTGTGTGGAAAGAGAATACTGTTGTACAATAGAAATATGAACCGTTTGTGTAAAATGATTAGATTTGTAATTAAGAATTAAAATCAAATCGATTTAACCTTAATACACGCAACCATTTACCATGTGTGAGTGGGACACGATCCTTGTGAAATATGTGAGTGGGACACGTGGCACATATTTAATGGAACAACTTTGCACGCTCAGTAATTGTAGCAATAATTACTGCTACTCTCTCTCTCATTTTACTAATACATTTTAACTCTCTAATACTCATCAACGGTTGGCAATAATTTATCTCATTTTTCAAAAACTCTTGTTACCCCAAATATGCAAATTGTTTGAAATAAAATATACCTTAGTGTTAGAAATGATTGATGAGAACAGTGTTTGGAAACTAAAGTGACAAAACAGAGTTTAGCTGGAAGCGGTCAGAGTTTAGTTAAACACTGACTGGAAGCGCAACAGAGGTTGTTTAAACTCTGTAGCGGTATTGTCTGAAGAGTCAACAGTGTTTGAAGATTGATACAAGATAAATTTGGAAGCAATATCTTTGAAGATTGGAAAGCTGTCAAAGAGATTGAGTTGACTTAGAAGACTTGAAGCAATCGTGATTGATATCAATTGTATAGCTTAATTATAGGAGAATCAATTACTGATTGTACGAAGCTGTATGTTTTATAAATACAGTTAGGTTAACCCTAGAAGGGTATCGAACATTGAGAAATTCATTGATTGTAACCTAAGTAGCTCTCTGTGATATTTTACATCACTGAGAGAGGAATTGTTAATTCCAAACAGTTTTTAAGTATTAAACAGTGTGTTCTTGTTAAGTTACTCATACAGTATTTGATTAACTATTGTGAATTCGACCTAACAAGTGGTATCAGAGCCAATCTGTTACTTTATTACAGTTAAAGATCCAAACACAATAGTAATCAATGGCAGAGATACCTCCACCATCTGAGAAAGCTCCTACTACTGTTAGTAGGTATGAAACAATAAGGGTTCCTATACTTAGGCCATCAGAGTATGCAATCTGGAAGGTAAAAATGACCATGTTTCTGGAAGCCACAGATCCAGAATATCTTGATAGAATATATGAAGGTCCTCACAAACCGACAAAGTTATCTGCTGCTGCTGCTGGTGAGGAATCAAAGGTCATTCCAAAAGAAAAGAAAGATCTAACTGCTGAGGATCTTTCATCTATTGCAAAGGATGCAAAAGTGAGACATTTACTTCACAGTGCATTAGACAATGTTATGTCTAATAAAGTGATTAACTGCACAACTACAAAGGAAATATGGGATGCACTTGAGGTTAGGTGTCAAGGAACTCCTGCAATCAAGAAAAACAGAAGAAACATACTCACTCAGGAGTATGAGCACTTTGAGGCAAAGTCTGAAGAAACCATGACAGAAACATTTGACAGATTCTGTAAACTGCTCAATGATTTGTCATTGGTTAACAAAGAGTATGATTTAGAAGACTCAAATCTCAAGTTTCTTCTTTCTCTACCTGAAAAGTGGGATGTGAAAACAACCACTATAAGAGATAACTATGAACTTGGTGAAACAGAGATTGATGAAATTTATGGACTGCTCAAAACCCATGAATTGGAATTGGAGCAGAGAAACAAAAGATCAAGTAGAAAGTCAAAGTCTGTTGCACTTAAGGTTGAGGAGAAACCATCAAAGAAGGAAGCATCAAGGAAAAAGGCAAAAGGAAAAGCTTTAGTCATACACTCAGAAAGTGAGTCATCAAACACTGATGATGACTCAAATACAGATGAAACATCTGATTCTGAAGATGATGAAGAGATGATGCAAATGGCTGCATTGATGGTAAAGACCTTCAAGAAGATGGGATTCAAGAACTTCAAGAAGGGAAAGAGATTCTCCAAGGACTACTCAAAGTCTGACAAGAAGAATTTCAAGAAATCTGAGGGAAAGGACTTCAAATCTGGTAAGAAAGATAAGTCTGAAATTCAATGCAACAAGTGTAAGGAGATGGGTCACTATGCTCCTGAGTGCAAGAAGGGTAAAACTGAAAAGGCACTCTACACCAAAGGCAGAGATTGGGCAGACACTTCAGATTTAGATGAGGAAGTCAACTATGCACTCATGGCTACTACTCAAAATGAAGATGATGATCTCAAGGTACCCCCAACTACCTATGCTTATAACACTGATAATATAACTGAATTAAGAATTTATCTTAAAGCATTGTATATCAGTTATAGGGATCAGACTTTAGAAAATGAGAGAATAAAAAGTTAGTGCTCTCAACTCAAAGATAGAAACAAACTTGTTGAGGAAAAGCTTGAAAACATGAATAAAATTCAGAAGGAGAGAGATGATGCAGTGTTTATTGAACAGGAGTTGCTAGGTAAGTATAAGCAACTAGAATCTGAATTGGAGGATACTAAACACATCATTAAAACTTGGACACACTCTGGTAAAGATACTCAAGAAGTGTTTCAGTCAGATACAGTAGGTCTAGGTTACTCTGAGGGAGATGAACTTAGATTTGAAAATTTGGTAAAAGTTAGACCACATCGTTCATCTGAAGGTAATGTCATGGGAACAGGTGGACCTAAGACTGAAGCACAGAAAAAGGCTGTTAAAGAGTCATATGCTAAGACTTTTGTTAAAGAGGCTAACATTGGTTTAATGACAGATAAACAACTCAAGCATAAGCTTAAGGAGATAAAATCTGTCAACAAACAGAGATTGCCTAAGAAAAACAAAAATGGAAAGGTAGGTATAACATCAGGAATTAAGCCAATGCTTGCTTCATTAGCTCCTAGAAAAACATGCTTTAATTGTGGTAGCACTAATCATCTTGCTAATTTCTGCAGTAAGAATAAGAACATTAATTCTTTGCCCTCTAAAACTGCAGTAAAGAGTGATTATGTGAGAACTAGACCACAGACTTTATGCAAACACTGTGGAAGTACATGGCATTCTATTTACACTTGCAGAGATTATCATGCTATTTACTACAATTACTATGAACCCAAACTAAATTTGAAATGGGTTAAAATAAACTCTGCAAATGTAAACTCTGAAAAAGGTAGCTTAAACTCTGATAATGTGAATTCCGCTGCAAAAGCTAACAGAATTAAGAAAGCCAAAGGATCCAAGCAAGTCTGGATCCTTAAAACTAACAATCAGTGATTGTTTGTGATTGCAGGGCACCAGGGTGAGTACCCTAGTCGTGGACAGTGGATGTTCAGGACACATGACTGGAAATAAAGCCCTGCTATCAGAGTATGAGGAGAAGGCTGGCCCAAAAGTTTCCTATGGAGATGGCAACATAGGACATACTCTGGGATATGGCAACATTAATCTTGGAAATGTCATCATCACAAATGTAGCTCTGGTTCCAGGACTCAAGCATGATCTGCTATCTATGAGTCAAATCTGTGACAGAGGATATCATGTGGATTTTCAGCCTGAATATTGTCAAGTGATCAGTAAATCTACAGGGAAAGTTGCTCTAGTTGGAAACAGACACAATAACATCTATGAAATTAAATTGTCAACAAACACTGATGGCAAAGCAGTGTGTCTGTCTACAAGAATGTCCAGTGAAGAGAGTTGGAAATGGCACAAGAAACTCTCTCATTTGAACCTGAACAACATCAATGAGCTAATCAAGAATGATCTTGTAAGAGGTCTACCAAGGTCTTTGTTGAATGTAGAAGGCCTGTGTGATTCTTGTCAAAAGGCCAAATAGAGAAAAGCCTCCTTCAAAAGCAAATCTGAGTCTTCAATTGTTGATCCTTATCATCTCCTACATGTTGATCTTTTTGGACCAGTGAATGTGATGTCTCTTGGAAAGAAGAAATATGCTCTAGTCATTGTTGATGAATATACCAGATACACATGGGTATATTTTCTTGCAAAGAAGGATGAAACTGCATTAACACTGACAGAACATATAATCCAACTGGACAAAGGGTCAGAGAATCAAGTGAAGATAATCAGAAGTGACAATGGAACTGAATTCAGGAATTCATCAATGGAAGAATTTTGCAAGAGTAAAGGAATCAAACAAGAGTTTTCTGCACCTGGCACTCCACAACAAAATGGTGTAGTGGAGAGGAAGAACAGAACCTTGATAGAAGCTGCCAGAACTATGCTAGATGAAGCAAAATTGCCAACATATTTCTGGGCAGAAGCAGTTCAAACTGCTTGTTTTACTCAAAATGCAACACTGATCAACAAGCATGGTAAAACACCATATGAAATGGTGAAGAAGAAAAAGCCAAATCTAAAATATTTTCATATTTTTGGATGCAAATGCTTTGTGTTGAAGACTCATCCTGAACAGTTGACCAAGTTTGACCTAAAGGCAGATGAAGGAATTTTTGTTGGCTATCCACTGTCAACTAAGGCATTCAGAGTTTATAATCTGAGAACCAGAGTGATCATGGAATCAATTCATGTGTCATTTGATGACAAGAAAATAACTGGACTTGAAGATGTCAATGAACATGATCAACTGCACTTTGAAAATGAAGATTTATTCTCTGAAAAAGTAAACTCTGATCAGACTGATCTGACAAACTCTGTTGATCTAAACTCTGAACCTCTACTGGTAAATACTGAAGAAACTCTTCAATCAGAAACAAGGGAAGAACCAGTTGAGGGGGAGCATGAAGAATCACATCAAAGTGATAATTCAAACACTGAAAGTGACTCAGTTGATAATTCTGAATCAAACTCTGTTGAATCAAACTCTGTTGATTCAAACTCTGTTGATAATTCTGAGCAGTCACATTCAGGGGGAGCATCAGAGAATGAAGAGAGGCACCAAGAAAATCAGGAGAGCATGGATCAAGGGGGAGGATCACATGATGACAGAAGCAATTTGCCTTCTGCAAGAAAATGGACTAAATCTCACACACCTGATTTGATTATTGGTGATCCTGATGCAAAAGTAAGGACAAGAAGTGCAACAACAAATGAATGTCTGTTTCATGCATTCTTGTCACAATCTGAGCCAAAGAAAGTGGAAGAAGCTCTTAAAGATGCTGACTGGATAACAGCAATGCAAGAAGAGCTAAATGAATTTGAAAGAAATGAAGTGTGGACACTTGTACCAAGGCCCAAGAATAGATCCATTGTTGGTACTAAATGGGTTTTCAGAAATAAAACTGACAGTGAGGGTGTTATCACAAGAAACAAAGCAAGACTGGTTGCAAAAGGCTATTCACAACAGGAAGGAATAGACTATGATGAAACATTTGCTCCAGTGGCTAGATTGGAGGCAATCAGAATCTTTCTAGCATATGCCTCTCATAAGAAATTCAAAGTGTTTCAGATGGATGTAAAAAGTGCATTTTTGAATGGAAAACTTGAAGAAGAAGTGTTTGTGGAACAACCACCGGGTTTTGTAGATCCAAAATATCCAGACTATGTCTACAGATTAGACAAGGCACTCTATGGACTTAAGAAGGCACCAAGGGCATGGTATGAAACCCTTGCCAAATTTCTACTAGAAAGTGGATTTCAAAGAGGTACTATTGACAAAACTCTGTTTTACTTCCAACCTGGTAGTGACTTGCTCTTAGTTCAGATATATGTAGATGACATCATTTTTGGATCTACTAATGATAAACTCTGTAAGAAGTTTGCCAAACTCATGCAGTCAAGATATCAAATGAGTATGATGGGAGAGCTTAATTATTTTCTAGGGTTACAGGTGAAGCAAACAGATGATGGAATTTTTATAAATCAAGCAAAATATACCAGAAATCTTCTCAAGAAATTTGGTATGCTTGACTGTTCATCTGCAACAACTCCCATGGCAACTGCAACAAAATTGGACAAAGATGCAGGGTCATCAGTAGATATGACAAGCTACAGAGGAATGATTGGTTCTCTACTCTATTTAACAGCTAGTAGACCTGATATCATGTATGCCACTTGTTTGTGTGCAAGATTCCAGGCAGATCCAAGAGAACCACATTTAACAGCAGTAAAGAGGATTTTTAAGTACCTCAAGGGCACTATAACTTTGGGGCTGTGGTATCCAAGAGAATCAGAGTTTAAACTACTTGGTTATTCAGATGCAGACTTTGCAGGCTGTAAGATAGATAGAAAAAGCACCAGTGGAAGTTGTCAATTTCTGGGTGACAGACTTGTTTCCTGGTACAGTAAGAAACAGAAGTCAATATCTACATCTACAGCTGAAGCAGAGTATATTGCTGCTGGTAGCTGCTGTGCACAGATTTTATGGATGAAGAATCAACTGCTGGATTATGGATTAAGGTATACCAAGATACCTATTTACTGTGATAATCAAAGTGCTATTGCAATGACAGGTAATCCAGTACAACATTCAATGACAAAGCACATCAGCATAAGGTATCACTTCATCAGAGAGCATGTAGAGGAAGGCAACATTGAGCTTCATTTTGTGTCTACAGAACAACAACTTGCAGATATCTTCACCAAGCCATTCAGTGAAGCTACATTTACAAGACTGGTCAATGAACTAGGAATGGTCTCTAGTTTTGACTAGAGATGTTGGTTAGACTCAAAGACTTATCTCTAAAATAAATTGCTCATGTTTCTGCAAATTGTTAAGTGCTATGTGAACCTTAGTATTAAACTTTGTTCTGCATGTTAATGTTTAAAACTTGTTAAACTCTGTCAGCATGTCTGTCTGTTAAATACTTTTAACATGTTGGATACACTCAGTGAATTCAGAATTGATTTTTGTCTGAATGAAAACACCAATGAAGAAAATGTATGAAGCATGATTCTCAGTAATTAAATCATGATTCTTTCTGATTCACTGTAATCTAATCAGACTTTGTGCAGTAAATCAACACAGCATGATACTATTTCATATTTATAGCATCTCTTAGTTTATTTAGTCCTAAACTCTAAGTCTATGAATATTGTGTGCATTGCCTCTCATAAATAATTTTGGTTATTGATGAACTCTAAACTCTGATAAGTGACATTCTGTTTCCAAAGGTATGGTTCCTGATGATTCCTTGTTTGTACTTGTGAAAATCATAAAACTTGAGATGTGTCATTGATTAGTTTGGTGAGTTCAGATTCATGTCTACATCCTGTGAGAGTTTGAGCCAAATCAGTGATTGATACATTTTCTATCAATCAGTATTTATTGTTGTGTGATATTCATCAGGAAGTATGTTTCTCTAGAACTTGTATTAAACCATTTTGAGACTACATGATATGTGTGTGCATGAAAATGATAAAGGCAATAGGATTTACCATTCATTCAAACACTGTTCAAAATTCTTTTGAACTCTGTTCAATCACTGTATAAACACTGTTCATAAATACCATCCTTAGTAAACCCCTTTGAGCCTAAGTAACTGCTCATTTTCTTATACTCTGAAGTATTAAGAGCAGTTATATTCTTTTGAAAAAAAAAAAAAAATCAAGCAGATGAGTGTTTCTCAAGAAAAGAAAAGTTTACTCAGTATATATGCTAAATAAATAAAAAATAATAATAATAAAAAAAAGGGCATATATACTGATCTTGTACAAATATGTACTAACAGTGTGACTGAACACTTTGGTCTATTAAAATGTTCAGCTGGATATTCACTCATGAATAAAACATCTTTTTCATCTGTTTGATCTTACCTCATTACAACCCTGAATAAAGTCCTTTTGATTTGTGAATACATGTACTCAAAGTAGTGTAGAATTGGTGGACATTCAAGCATATGGTAGAATCTGCTATTTCTGATTGAATGTGAGTGTAAACACTTCACCTAAACACTTGTGTGCTTTGAGAGTTTGTGAGTTTATCAAGTTCATGACTGTTATTCACTGAATGATGCTCTGATTTCTATCTCTTGATCTTTTTGTCTTCAAAGACTGTGTGCTTACTTGGATAATCATGGACATCAAAGGGAATAGAAGTTTTCAGATTTCTGTATTACAGTAACTACAGAGTTTAGCATTCATCAAACAATCAGTGTTTACTATGAGAGTTTGTGCATTCAGTGTTTATTGATTCTTGTTATGGATTTTATGAAATATTAGATGCTCTAAAAATTGATTATGGTAAACTCTGCTTCACACACACTCATATTCACAACTGTGCAATTTTTGAAAGGGTTTTAGTGATAAACTTTGAAAATTGTTAAACACTGTTGAGTTGTGTTAAGTACTCTAAGGTAAAGTTTCATTGAGATGATTTGACTATTTTGGAGTAATTGGGGTAGTTGACAACTGTTAATTAGTGTAAATATGTCAAGGTGTCGTGATTATAGGAATAACAGCGGTAATTATTAAGTGATCCATTGGTTGTTTGACACGTGTCCCATGATAGTGTCCCACTCACACATTACTCTACAATCAGTTGCGCGTTTTTACTGAATAAACGATTGAGTTTTAGTTTTACTCTAATCGTTTTTGTTCTCTCACTTCACATCGATTCATATTCACCCACTCACAGTTACTTGCATATTCATTCACTTTCAAAATCTCATACACTCTCCTTCACATTTTGGTAAACACTTACCATACATCTTTTTCTCTGAATATCTTCGAATCACATCTTACTAATGGCAACTAAAGCGTTTGATGCAGCAGGGTTAGTTTTTCTTCCTGGCAACTATGCAGCACCACTGGATAATGCAAATGCTCCAGAGGCGTTTCATTTGTTCCAAAATTTCTTGAAAGATTCTGAAATAGGGAAGGCTTTAACTGCACCACCAACACTCTCTGCTTCACAAATTGCTACTTTCTGGACAAACTCTGTATATGATGATGGAGAAGAGTCTGGCACTCCAACAATCACTTTCACTCATGATGAATCAGAGTATATTATTACTCCAACTACGGTTAGGGATGCTCTGGATTTTGAGACACACACTTCTTATAGTGTTGTTGGTCATGATCACTTGAGGACAATGTTGCAGCAAATTGGATGTGCAGGAAATTTGAATAAGCTGGGATCTTTGAGAAGGCCACTTTTGAGAAAGGAATGGAGTTTCTTTTTCGATTGCATTACAAGGGCTTTTGGAAAGAAGACAACAAACTGGGATGCACTTCCTCTTGATACTCTCCAAATTGGTCATGCTCTACTGTATGGAGTTAATTTCGATTTTGGTAGACTAGTGCTAATGAATTTGGGAGAGCGTTTGTCTGAGCCTACTTCTGTTTATTTTGCTCGTTTTTTGTCAAATGTTATTTACTGCCTGTGTGCCTAACATTCCAATTGATGAAGCTGATGTGATTCAGCCTTTTCAAGTTGCTAAAAGAATGTTTTCTGATTTGACAAACAAAGATGTTTCTAAACAGCACATACCTGATATGTTTATGCCACTAGCCTTACAGAACTATGTAAACCAACCTCAAGATTCTCAATCATCACAACACATGCCTGAACCATTAGACACCATAAATTCTGAACCAACACTCACAACACCCACAACCACTGTACCCACTACATCTCATCAACCACAACCAGAACAAATAAACTCTCCAAAAATAAACTCTCCACCAATAAACTCTGAAACCTTAAACACTGAAACCTTAAACTCTGAGCCAGCACCTACTGAAAAAGCCAAATCCAAACCAAAAAGAAAAAAACACACCGCCCAAAACACTAAACACTCAAAGGCTAAACAGACATTACCTGGAGCTGTTTATACTAGAAGAAAGAAACAAAAGGCAAACAGACCTTCACTTTCACCACCCAGGGAGAGCTCTAGTGAAGATGAAGAGGAGATTGTAGTGCCTCAAGTCAAGAAGAGAAGATTAATTCTTTCAGATTCAGATGATGAGAATGTTCTTGAAGCTCCAGAGGTGGTTTCCCTGCAAACACCTACTGTTGAAGTTGCAGAGAATGTTGTTATACCTGCAGAGGTTGAAATGCCTGCAGAGGATACTGTCAATGTCGAAGTACCTACAGAGGATAACATGCATGTAGAAGAGGATCACAGAGATGGTTTTTCACCAGTGAATGATGTTCTTGATTCAATTTTTGATCCTATCTCACTTGTTGATCATGTTGAAGCTCCTGGTGTAGCAGTTAATGTTCCTGAAGCTGCAGCATCACATACAGAACTGATATCTAATGCTTCTCAAATTCCAGACAAAGGTGATGAAGTTGATCAGGCAACTAAGCAAATTTCTGCATCTATGTCTATTGAAGCTACAAAGGTAAACTCTGTTGCAGAGCCTGTGCAACATGAGGAGACTATTGAAAAGATTGCAGAAGTTAATGCAGAAACTGTGGCTGACACAGCTCAGCACAGTGGTTCTTTAAAAGATGCTCAAGCTAAAGATGCAAGTGCTGAAGATGAATCTGACAGCAGTGCAAACTCTGATTCTTTTCTGAGTGCACCAGCACAGACTGAAAATAAACATAAACCTTTTGATCAGCCTTGTCCATCTCATGCAATTGAAGAAGAGCACCTTGCTAAATATGCTGCTGATTGGTATAAACAAGACTGTATTTTTCCAAAAGGGAGAGCAGCTGATTTTGTTAAGCAAACTGCTAGTCAAATTTCAAATCCAGAGATTTTATCATGCTTAAAAGCAACTGTGGTACAAGTCAAAACTCTGGATGGAAATTTTGCTGATACAAAGCAAGAAATTGCTTCTTTGAAGACAGAGATACAGTCAAGAGAACTAAAGATGGAAAGAGAGTCAAAAATCAAAGCTGCACAGCTTTCTAAAGTTCAAGACTCTTTGCCAGGCTAGGAAAGGTTGAAGAAAATCAAGCTACTTTGTTGG
Source organism: Kitagawia praeruptora (assembly GCA_037693485.1). Taxonomy (NCBI): domain Eukaryota; kingdom Viridiplantae; phylum Streptophyta; class Magnoliopsida; order Apiales; family Apiaceae; genus Kitagawia; species Kitagawia praeruptora. Next base: position 54,965,955 of record CM075350.1, on the reverse strand, counting down.
CTAAGGTTGATTCTATTGCTAACTCTTTGGAGCTCATCACATCTATACTCATTCCTGATGATGTCAAAAAGGGGGAGAGAGTTGCTAAGTCTAAATGCAAAGTTTCTCAAACTCTGTCTCAAAAGGATGATGCTGGAGATGGAGGGGCAAGTGATAACAGTAAGGTGTTAAACTCTGAAAGGCAAACTCTGAGATCTGGCAAATCTCTTAAGTCACAGTCTGTTGGAATAAACACTGAAACTCAAGGTACTTCAAAAACCAAGAGTTTGGAATTAATATCAAATTCAAAGACTGATGAGGAGTTAGCTGTTAAGCTTTTTATGGAAGAGAATGCAGAAGGAGTTACTTTAGAAGATGCTAAAGCTGAAGAGAAAAGTCTACAAGAAAAGCATTTGAAGGCTTTAAAGTCTGATAAGTTGAAGAAGAGAGAGAAAGTGGTTAAAACTGCAAAGCCTGTTCTTAAAGGCATTGAAATCAAAGAGAAGTTAACTGGCATTCAAGAAGAAGAAGAAGAAGAAGATAAAGAAAAGTTGATCAGAAAGTCTTCTCTTGATGCTAAATTGAAGTTAAAAGGGGTAATGAATGAGGAGAACAAGGGCAAAATGATTGTTACAACCTCTGTTGTCACACAAGTTGTACAGACACAAAGTAAACCCTTACCTGGTTTTTCAAGGCCAAAGATTCCAGTGCAAGAAGATGCAGGAGTGACTGGTGGATATCAACATAATGTTGCATGTTCAGGAAAGCCACCAGGCAGAAATACTTCTGGATTAGGTTCAAAAAGAGATTTGAGATTTAGTAACAGTCCAAGAGATCCCTCTGCACTTGTATCTCTTGGTTCTGGTATTACTCAAGAAAATCTAGACAAGTTGGAGTCAGTTCAGCTAGTTCGTCAAAGGAGCTTAGACATTCACTTTCTGTTATACTTTATGGCAGATGGGTCAGTGTATAGAGTGAATGAAGAAGCAATCAAGCTAAAATTATTTGAGGAACTTCAGTATGTCTTGCATATCTTCAGAGTCAGAAATCGTCAAACACAGCTTATTGCTAATTCTATAAGGGGTTATATGCAGAAAGCTAAAGTTGTTACAGGATCAAAGTCTGCTGAAAGATATATTCCTAAGTACAGAGATTGGAATGGCAATCTGATAGAGATGGAGAAGGGGACTTCGAAGCTGAAGACTGATCTTGGAATTACTGTTCTGGATTTCAATGTAAAGTCTGAAGAAGTGAAGTACATCAGGTTGGGAAATGAAATGAGAAGAAACAAGATCTATGATCTCAGAGCTGCTATTTTTCAAACTGATGAAAATAATCCAGATTTAAGAGAGATCAAGGAAGCTATGGAGATTGAACTTGAACATGCTGAGAGAAGGTTGTTGATTGATTATCTCAGAACAGCTCCAGATCTTGAGGAAGTTAGGTAGACAAAAGTTGTAAGTTTGTTAAGTAAAAGTTTAAACTCTGTTTGTATGTTAAACACTGTAAAACTTTGTATTTGTTTTGACATCATCATTTACTGTAAACTTGTACATTCTTGCTAATGGACAAGTTGGGGGAGATTGTTAGAAATGATTGATGAGAACAGTGTTTGGAAACTAAAGTGACAAAACAGAGTTTAGCTGGAAGCGGTCAGAGTTTAGTTAAACACTGACTGGAAGCGCAACAGAGGTTGTTTAAACTCTGTAGCGGTATTGTCTGAAGAGTCAACAGTGTTTGAAGATTGATACAAGATAAATTTGGAAGCAATATCTTTGAAGATTGGAAAGCTGTCAAAGAGATTGAGTTGACTTAGAAGACTTGAAGCAATCGTGATTGATATCAATTGTATAGCTTAATTATAGGAGAATCAATTACTGATTGTACGAAGCTGTATGTTTTATAAATACAGTTAGGTTAACCCTAGAAGGGTATCGAACATTGAGAAATTCATTGATTGTAACCTAAGCAGCTCTCTGTGATATTTTACATCACTGAGAGAGGAATTGTTAATTCCAAACAGTTTTTAAGTATTAAACAGTGTGTTCTTGTTAAGTTACTCATACAGTATTTGATTAACTATTGTGAATTCGACCTAACACTTAGAGTACTAGACAAAATTCGTCAGTGTTTGTCAATTCTCCAACTTTATTACTATAACCCTTTCAAAAACTGCACAGTTGTGAATATATGTGTGTGTATATAGCAGAGTTTACTAATTCAATATTTAGAGCATCTAATATTTCATAAAATCCATAAAATAAATCAGTAAACACTGTTTGCACAAACTCTCATAGTAAACTCTTAATATCTGATGAATGCTAAACTCTGTAGAAAATAGATATACAGTAACTCTGAACTAACTTATACCCCCTTCTAATTTTTTTTTATAATCAGAGGTTGTAACTAGTCACCAAAAATCCTATAATTTTAGCCCTTATCGTTTTGATAAGTTCCCGGGTATTCCTAATCTTTGACTAGTCACCAAAAATCCTATAATTTTAGCCCTTTTCGTTTTGATAAGTTCCTGGGTCTTCCTAGTCTTTGACTAGTCACCAAAAATTATAGAATTTTAGCCCTTATTTTTTTGATAAGTTCCTGGTTCTTCCTAGTCTTTGATTAGTCACCAAAAATCAGAGAATTTTAGCCCTTACTTTTTACCAGTAAGTTCCTGGGTCGCCCTAGATACAACATGATCTAACAACCTATATACATTTGCTTTGGGGGTAGCCTAATAACAGCATCTAACTTAATAGAGTTTAACTAACAGAGTTTAGAAGTCATAAATATCAGAAGTTATTAATGAGAGGCAATGCACACAACATTTACAGACTCAGAGTTTAGGATAGATAAACTAAGAGATGCTATAAATATGAAAACAATATCATGCTGTGTTAATTTTCTGCACAGTCTAAGATTATATCACAAATAACTTAGAAGGATTCATGATTAATTACTGAGAATCATGCTTCATACAGATTTCTTCATCGGTGTTTATGTTCAGACAATAACAATATCAGAGTTTATCAGAGTTTATCCAACATTTCAACAGTGTATGATCTACAGAGTATTCTAACAGTGTTTAATAACAGAGCTTGCATAGCAGAGAACAAAATCACAGAAACATGAGCAACATATCATATAAGAAAATTTTGAGTCTAACCAGTATCTCTAGTCAAAACCAGAGATCATTCCTAGTTCATTTACCAGCCTTGTAAATGTAGCTTCACTCAATGGCTTGGTGAAGATATCTGCTAGCTGTTGTTCTGTAGACACAAAATGAAGCTCAATATTTCCTTCATCTACATGTTCTCTGATAAAATGGTACCTTATGCTGATGTGCTTGGTCATTGAATGCTGTACTGGATTACCTGTCATTGCAATAGCACTTTGATTATCACAGTAAATAGGTATTTTACTGTACCTTAATCCATAGTCCAACAACTGATTCTTCATCCACAGAATCTGTGTACAACAGCTACCAGCTGCAATATACTCTGCTTCAGCTGTAGATGTAGAAATTGATTTATGTTTCTTGTTGTACCAAGAAACAAGTCTGTCACCCAGAAATTGACAACTTCCACTGGTGCTTTTTCTGTTAATTTTACAGCCTGCAAAGTCTGCATCAGAGTAACCAAGTAGCTTGAAATCTGATTCTCTGGGATACCACAGACTTAAGGTTATGGTGCCCTTGAGATACTTAAGAATTCTCTTCACAGCTGTTAGATGTGGTTCTCTGGGGTCTGCCTGAAACCTTGCACAGAGACAGGTTGCATACATGATATCAGGTCTACTTGCTGTCAGATAAATGAGAGACCCTATCATGCCTCTGTAGCTTGTCATATCTACTGAAGCTCCTGTGTCTTTGTCCAACTTTGTTGTTGTTGCCATGGGAGTTGTTGCAGATGAACAGTCAAGCATCCCAAATTTCTTGAGAAGATTTTTGGTATATTGTTAGGCCGAATACACAAATATAACCAAGATTTGTATGAGAGATTAATAAGAACGCACGTTTTAACAATTTAAAACTGTTTGGAATTAATAATTCCTCTCTCAGTGATGTAAAATATCACAGAGAGCTGCTTAGGTTACAATGAATGAATAATTCGTTGTTCGATACCCTTCTAGGGTTAACCTAACTGTATTTATAAAACACACAGCTGCTATAAAATCGTAAATTGATTCTCCTATAAATCATCTATACAAATGATATCAATCACGATTGCTACTCGTCTCCTAAGTCAACACAATCTCTTTGACAGCTATCCAATCTTTAAAGATATTGCTTCCATAATTATCTTCAATTAATCTTCAATCATTGTTGACCTGTAGACGCTTCCTCCAGACAGAGTTTAACAAACTTTGTCAAGCTTCCATCCGTCAGTGTTTACTCTAAACTCTGACTGCTTCCAGCTAAACTCTGATTTATCACTGTTACACTTAAACACTGGTTAATACTTACATCAATTATTTCTAACAATCTCCCCCAACTTGTTCATTAGCAAAAATGCACAAGTTAACAATTAATTGATGATGTCAAAACAAAATAGACAAATGCAGTGTTTAACAAATAATCAGAGTTTAAACTTTTACTTACACAAAATCTACAAAAATCAAGAAATTCTTACAGAGCATCATTCATCTGATCTCCTCAACATCTTGTGTTGTCCTGAGATAATCAATTAGTAATTTTCTTTCTGCATTTTCAAGCTCTCTCTGCATAATCTCCTTGATCTCTCTTAACCTGGAATCATTCTCACCAGTTTGGTAAATAGCAGCTCTCAGAGAATAGATTTTGTTTCTTCTCATCTCATTTCCCAGTCTGATGAAGTGTGCTTCCTTTGATTCAGAATTAAAATCAAGAACAGTTATACCCAGATCTGTTTTCAGCTTAGCACTATTCTTCTTCATCTAAACTATTTTACCATGATAGTCTCTGTACTTAGGAACATACACACCTATGTACTTTACACCTCTGCATGCCATATTATGCAGCATCTTATTTCTTATCACATTTGCAGCTCGATGAGTTCTTTGATTTCTTACCTTGAAGATGTATAGAACATACTCCAATTCTTCATAATACTTCAGATCAAGATCAAACTCACCAATTTTATACACTGTTCCATCAGCCATGAAGTACAAGAGAAAATCCTTCTCCAAACTCTTTTAATGCACCAACTGTACTGACTCCAGTATGTCTAAACTCTCTTGAGTAACACCAAGACCTGGAACAGCCAATGATGAAGGATCTCTAGGACCAGTATACATCCTATTTTCTCTATGAGAGCCCAGACCAGATCTATCTCTACCAATTTTTCCTGTTAATCCTCTACCATGTAGAAAATCAGTAGTTCCTCCAGTCATATGATTTGGATCAAGAATTGTAGATTTTCCAAACAATGATTTCATTTGGTTAGATAGAGGTATCAATGCAACTTGTGTATCAACAGAGGTTGTATTTTCTTTCTTCTGTACAACATGTGTAGCAACAGAGGTTGTACTTTCTTTCTTTAAGATCTTCTCCTCTTCAACAACCTTACCCTTCATCTTCAATCTAGCTTTTTTAACTCGAATAACTTGTAGAAGTGGGGGGGTTTGAATACAAGTTATATAATCGTGTCTGATTTTTGCTTGATTAGATAAATAAGAACAAACGAATAAATCAAACTCTGTTTGTATTAAATAAATCTAATACAAACTCTACCAAAGGTGTACAAATACCTTTAGCAGCTGATGACAAAATAAATCTCTCTTTTTGTTTGTTTCGAACTTTCGAATACAAACCTTATACAGAGCTACGCATACAAACTCAATCGCTCAATTCATAATTGCTTCACACGAATCTTTTTACAATGGTATAGAGAGAGTATTTATAATGCTTCCTATCAACTAATAATAGAAAGATAATCTATACATGACAATGTTCTACCGTCCAGTTGATAGTTTCCATCAATAGAAAATTCTTTCCTTCATGATATCTTCTTGCTTGTTCTTCAAACAAAGATCCTGTTTTATAGCACTTGCCACTTTCTATAGCATCCATATGACATCATCAGTAATACGACTGATATCAGGATTTCATCTTGCATCAGGATCTGACCATCTCATCAATACTTGACTTACTCTATCAGGATTTGATCTCAGCTCCTGACATGTAGTCCTCGATGCACTGTTCATTCCTGACCAAACTCTACAGATAACTATCTTACACATATATCCTATACAAAGTGCTAAATCCTTTATAAGATCAGGATTATAAGAAGTATAAATGAAATTCTATTCTTAACATCACAACTCATGAATTATTCCTAACAATCTCCCCCTATTTATGCTTTAAGATCTGAAGCATAAATCTGAGTTATTGATGTCAAAACATATAACAATACAACCAGAATAGAATTTATGAATTTAAAAATCATGAAGTTAAGTACATCCTTCTTCAGATGTAGAAAAAGTATCTAGTACTTTAGAAGAAAGAATTCAACTATTTGATGCTTCTTTTCCTTTACCACTTCCACGATAAGATTCACCTTTGTCATCCTTAGTTCTTCTTTTATCTTTCCCAGTCTGTTTATCTCCCCCAGTCTGTTGCCTTTGAATTATTTTTATCTCCCCCTTTTTGACATCAGCAACATTAATTCCAAGAGATTCAGTAACAGAACAAATGAGATTCATCAGAACTGCTTGATTTTCCATAATAATGACTTGGTTATCTTCAAGTGTTTGAAGTCTTGATTGAATTTCAACTTGAGATTTCTAAATGTCTTGTAAAACTTCAGAATTGACTTCAATATTGGAAGTATTTGGAATATCTTCAGATTCAAGCCTTGTAGAAGAATTGCTTGTGTAGAACGATATTCAAGTAATAATACTCGATTAGAGTTACAAACATCTTCATCTTTCTGATCTGAAGTTGCAATATGATCATTCTGTCCTTCACCAGTATTCTGTGTACTAACATCTACAAATCCTGACTCCTCCTTAGATTGATCAGATACTGTTGATGTCTCAATTCTGGCTGATATTGGAAGTACATACAAAGGTATACTAGGATCATTAGGAATTTCTTCTGGTACAAGTGGTGTAGAAGTTTTTCTTAGCCTTTCACTTCTTCTGTTGATAATTCCTGCAAGCCTCTCTTTCTGCTTCTGAGCTTTAACTTCTGGCTTTGCATTGTGCTTTGCTAAGTCATGCTTCTCATACATCTTGATGAAAGAATAAGTACCAGCATCCATACCAAGATTGTCAGACCAAGATTCAGGAAAAACCTGATCCCAGAAATCAAATGATGATGGTTTCCTAATTTTCTCTCCCTCACTATGGAGTTGATCATCCATACCCTCATTCTCACTTTGACTATCTAAAGTCAACACTCTTTCTACCTCTCCTTTTGCCTGGTCAGGAGCCAGCCTCTCAGATTGTGGATCAATATCCATCTTTTCAAGTGTATCACTCAATTTTGGATAAGTGCTCTCATGACCTAAAGAAAAATAGAGTTTAGAAGAAGTTTTTATACCTGAACTCACATGGAGAGAGGGTTCCTCATTTGGCAAGGGGCTTGAGGTTTTCTCCAAGGAGTGAGCTGCTATAGTCTCTGAATTCTCACAAGCATCTTCTTTCTTTCCAGAGACTACAGGCTCCAGTATACCACTTTCAGGTTCTCTACTAGACTCTGATGTCTTCAGTAATACTTCATTAGACACCATAGTTAGTATGTCACCATCTTTAAGTGTTGTTTGCTGAGACTCACCCTTAAGGTGGATAGACTCTGACTGAACAATGTTTGTTTGATCTTCAGAAAAATCAGTCAAAGTTATTCCTCCCATATCATAGGGTTTCTCACTTGAAATTTCAGTCATCACAGAAGACCTTTCAGCATCAGCTATCACAGCTCCTGAGTCATTCAACCTCTGACTAGATGGTTCTTGTGTTGCAGTGACTGTGATCTGATATGTCCTACTATCCACCACTGGTGTAATAGTATCTCATGTTGACTACATTCCTCTATCTACGTCCTCCTGTTGTTCACCTTGAGCTGAAGCATCTTCAATAATGACATCCTTGTCAAATAAATATGCATGAAGTGATTGAAGTGCAACATGCTTCGAGAGTCCAAATTTCTTGACTAATTGTCTTCTGACTGAGACATAGAAATACATCTTCATTAAGTCAAGTCTTTGATGTAGAAGTCCATATTCTTCAGGAAATGAAAGTTTTGGTACTCTTTCAACTAGAAAATCTAGAACAGGCCTGGATAGTTTCACTTTGATAGAAATAACTCCCATAGCCAGTCTGTATGACAATGTAGTTTCCCATAAAGAATCAATATCAAGATCTCTATTGTCAATTGCTGACTTGATTGTAGCTTCATTTGTAGAGACCTGCATGATGTTAGTTGGACTAGACTCTGTGTGTGTAGGTGACAATTGAATCTTTCTCCTTGTTCTCCTGATATAGTGAGCAAAAGATTTATCGTGAGAAGACTCAAGAGGTGTAGACACAGAAGTGATCTTGGGATGAGATCCTTTTTCAATAGACACAGTCTTTTGAGAGACAGTATCCAGTAACTGTTTTCCTTTTTTAAGTACTACAGTCTTTGGAGAGACTGCAGCCTGGCTGTGACTAGGTGCTTCATCTCTTTGTCCTAGCTTAGAAAGTTGAATTGCAGCCTTCAATTCTTCTCTCTCAGCAAGAGATATATTATCATCATCTTCACTAGCACTACTACTACTACTTGACACAACAAATCTTCTCTTCCTTACAACTGATGTTTTTTGAGAAACACCAGAGGTTGGTTTCTTTGAAACAACAGGCTGTGGATTAAAACTTTGTTCTTGAATTGTTTCAGGGACTATAATGTTTTGGGTTACTTGGGTAGACACAGGGGGGTTCTCCTCCAAATGAGATTCCTGAGCCATTTCACCACAAAAGAAAGAAGAATTGTAGAGAGTAGGAAGATGAGTTGTAAGAATTACCTGAACATGATGTGGATAATGAATTGCAGGTATTTCATCTAGATTCTTTTCATTGTCCTTCTTTGTAATGTCAGAGAAAATTCTCTTTTGTTGTACATAAGAAGAAACACAATGTTCTCTACCAAATCTAGCTTCAACATCAGGAATAAAATGGTTAACAAACATTTGCATAAATCTATGATAATAAACCATTTCCCTGTCTTGATCTCTTGACCCAAGTTTAATACTCATCTGACTTAAGATAATGTGACCAATATTAATTACTCTATCATAAAGTAAACTATAAGCAATATGTGATGTAACAGAAGTAATTTGCTGAAAAGAACTACATTTGCCAGTAAACCATTTAGCAATTTGATCAAAGAAGAAAGACCATTCTTTCCTAAGAAAAGATCTATTTAACTGGCTCATGTTATCTAAAGGTCCAGAATAACCTAACTCAAATAACATAGTTCTAACATTATCATCAGATGGTACATTCTCAAAGTTCATACTAACAGGTAAGTGAAGTACTGAATTAACAACAGATTCAGTAATATCAAATGAGTCTTGTCCTAAGTGTAGAACAATCTTACCTGATTGACACTGAGTAGAATCAATTACTTCAACATTCTCCCAAGCTTGTGAAACAGCAGCTTGATTTATTTCTGGAGATGCTGTCAATGCATAACTTAATGGTCCATTCACCAAAAAGTCCATAATCGGGTGAAAATCAGATGACACCCCTTCCTTGTTGGTGATAGCTGCTACATGATTATTCATCATAAAATCAAAGTCACCAAACTTGAAAGCTACTGATTTGGGTAGTCTTCTTTGAGCTGCCATTTTTGATTTGAAAAGAACTTGAGAAATCTTGAAATTGATTAAAGATTTTGAGAACTTAAATGAATGTTTTTGCCTTAAGAAATACAATTTAGAAGTTAGCAATAAACAATCAGAGTCTCAAAATAAAGATATATTCAAAAATTCTTCTGACCCACTAACCCACGTTGACACGTAGGTTGACAGGTGTCAGTCCCTGAAAAATGCAGTTTACCCACGATTTTTGGAAAATAAAATCCAAAATTGATTTTCATGAAATAAATCAGGGTAAAATCAAAATTAAATCAATACTGATCAGCTTCCTTTTCTTGTTGTGATCTCCCATCAAAATAATCACAAAATGCATGTGATTTTAAAAATAATAATTTTCAAATCCTGATGGTCACACTTGAAATCCTGATCAATATCATCCTGATTCCAGAGAATAAATGGAGTTCCACGTGGCAATCTCAGAATTTTAACCTTTATAAACACCTGATGTCTTTTCCTTTCTTAACTTCAAACACAAAACTCTCTGTAAACACAGAGCTTCTAACAAAATACAATGACCTTAAACCTCATCTTTTGATTCCTCACAGATGATGAACCGATTTTTCATTGCCAAAGATTCATAGTTCGTCTCTTTGAAGAGATGACTTTTCTCATCGCTTTAGACATGGTTGGAGTAAATCCAAATACTACCCAGAATCTTCTCTTAAAACATCCATCTATTGGATACAATCACCCTCTAACCTCCTCAAATCTTGATGATGAAGAATTTGGCCGAGAGTCTGAGGTTGATCTTGATGGAGATGCAATTAATTTATCCATCAGTCCTCAATAAATATGGGATTGTGCCAGCTGCTCTCATTCAAGTCATCCTGAGAAGAAATTCAAGAGCAGATGGATCTGTGCAAATCCCTAATGGATTTCTTGAGATGTTCCTTGTCATGTATCTTATATGCATGAAAGAAGCAAGATCCAAAAACATTAGACAAGAATAGGATTATCAATAGAAGTTAGATAAAAAGATATTTGTATTTCATTTCCATGTATGTAATGCTTTCAATTAATGAAAATACAATTTCTTATTATCTACTTGTCTATTGTTGTTTATTGACTGATCTGAAATATAAATTATCAGTATGAATGAATCAAAGCTTGCAAGCATAGACTTAACAAAACTCAGAATTAGATTACTACATAACATGAACTTCAGGATTTGAAACAATAGTACACACAAATTTCACAATCCTTATACTGACGATAAAATCCTGATGACGTCAGCATACTGATAGCAATCCTGATACTGATGTTTATTAACAAGTCTATCATACTGAAATTTATCGAAGTACAATGTTACAGCTTAAGCATTTAACAATCAAATATAGATCCTGACAAGAATATCAAGTCTATAAGCTGAAAACAACATACCTTGCTACTTTTGCAGATGTTAAAGATCTAGAAATTTAACATTCCTAACTCACTTACTAACCTACTGAATGTAGCCTCATCAAGTGGTTTAGTTAGTATATCTGCAAGCTATTTGTCATTAGAAACAAAGTGAAGTTCCACAGTACCATTTTCAATATGTTCTCTAATAAAATGATACCTGACATCAATGTGCTTAGTCTTTGAATGTTGAACTGGATTTTCTACAATTTTGATAGCACTAGTATTATCACAAAACATAGGAATATTACAAAGTGTCATACCATAATCCATCAACTAATTTCTTATCCAAAGGAGCTGTGCACAACAACTGCCGGCTGCTATGTACTCAGCTTCTGCAGTTGAGGTTGAGACAGATTGTTGCTTCTTGCTTGCCCAAGAAATCAATCTATTTCCCAAGAATTGACATGTACCTGTAGTGCTTTTCTTGTCTATTTTACACCCTGTATAATCAGAGTCTGAATAGCCAATTAGGGAGAAATCAGATTCTCTAGGATACCACAAACCAAGATTTGGAGTTCCTTTGAGATATCTAAAAATTCTCTTTACAACAATTAAATGAGATTCCTTAGGATCACTTTGGAATCTAGCACATAAACAGGTAGAAAACATTATATCTGGTCTACTTGTAGTTAAATATAACAATGAGCCTATCATGCCTCTATAACTAGTGTTATCCACACTCTTTCCCTTAGGATCAGAGTCTAGTTTAATGGCTATTGCCATGGGTGTTTTTGCAACTACACAGTCTTGAAAGTCAAACCTTCTTAAAAGATCTTTGATATACTTTGACTGATTAATGAAAATACCAGTCTCAGTCTGTTTGACCTGCAAGCCTAAGAAATAATTTAGTTCACCCATCATGCTCATCTGATACTTAGACTGCATAAGCTTACTAAACTTAGCACACAACTTTTCATTAGTAGAACCAAATATGATATCATCAACATAAACTTGAACTAAAAGCAATTCACCTTTTATCTTTCTAAAGAATAGAGTTTTTTCAATTTTACCTTTTGTGAAACCATTTTCAAGAAAAAATTTAGACAAAGTCTCATACCATGCTCTTGGTGCCTGCTTTAGTCCATAAAGTGCCTTGTCAAGTTTGTAGACATGATTTGGAAACTTTGGATCAACAAATCCAGGTGGCTGCTCCACATATACTTCTTCATCAAGCTTGCCATTTAGAAAAGCACTCTTTACATCCATCTGGTATACCTTGAATTTTGAATGAGCTGCAAATGCAAGAAACATCCTGATTGCTTCCAATCTTGCTACAGGTGCAAAGGTTTCATCATAATCAATGCCTTCTTCCTGAGAATAACCCTTGGCCACCAGTCTTGCTTTGTTTCTTACAATCATACCAGATTCATCTAGCTTGTTTCTGAAAACCCATTTTGCACCAACACTAGATCTATCTTTAGGTCTTGGTACCAGTTTCCAAACTTTCTTTCTCTCAAACTCATTTAATTCATCCTGCATTGCAATTACCCAATCAGGATCCTGTAAGGCTTCTTCAACCTTCTTAGGTTCATTCTTTGAGAGAAAGAAACTATACAAGCATTCATTTTGATCTTCTAGTTCGAACACCACTATTTGGATCACCAATAATCAAATCTTCAGTATGATCCTTTGTCCATTTTCTAACAGGTGGTAGATTTCCTCTGCTAGATTCTCCCCCTAAGTTAGTGGTATCTCTTATAGAAGAACTCTCTCTTCCTTCAAAAACTCCTCTTTGATCAATAGAATCAATAGATTCCATATTGCTGCTAGTTACTGATCTTTCCTCAATAAATTCTAAAGGATCAGTTCCTGATGGAGTAGACTCTGAATAGCTCGTCTGCTCCTGATGATCATTGTGTCCTCCTTGATTTATTTGCTCCCCCTCAATAGTAGCACTCCTTTGAGAAGCAATAGAAATTCCTTCTGGAGAACCTTCATCATCACTGGAGAGTATCTCAGAATTCTTCAGATTCTCAAATTCCAATTTGTCATGGCTTTCATCAGTTTGCAGAATTCCAAATTTCTTATCATCAAATGCAACATGAATTGATTCCATAACAATGTGAGTTCTGAGATTATAAACTTTGAAGGCCTTTGATGCTGAATATCCTAGAAAGATTGCTTCATCCGATTTGGCTTCAAATTTTCCAAGTTGTTCTGGATGAACTTTTAGGACATAGCATTTGCATCCAAAGATGTGAAAGTATTTCACACTTGGTTTCTTTCCTTTGATCATCTCATAGGGAGTTTTTCCATGATTATTTACCAAGGTACAGTTTTGAGTGAAACATGCAGTGTTAACAGCTTTTGCCCAAAAATAGGTTAGAAGTTTTGCATCTGCAAGCATGGTTCTTGCTGGCTCTATGAGAGTCCTGTTCTTTCTTTCCACTTCACCATTCTGCTGAGGTGTACCAGGTGCAGAAAACTGTTGAGTGATTCCATTGTCTGCACAAAACTCCTCTATTATAGAATTCTTAAATTCTGTACCATTGTCACTCCTAAGTACTTTGACTTTGTACTCAGAGTTATTCTGAATATTCTTGACAAGTTCAATGATTTGCTGAGGAGCTTCATCCTTCTTGTGTAGAAAGAACACCCATTTGAACCTTGTGAAATCATCCACTATAACTAGAGCATATCTTTTCTTGCTGATAGACATAATGTTTACTGGACCAAACAGATCAAGATGTAGCATATGAAATGGTTCAGTAATTGAATTTGCAGTCTTACTCTTGAAAGTGGTTCTTCTCTATTTTCCAAGCTGACAGGCATCACAAAGTCCATCTTGCATAAAATTTGCCTTGGGTAGACCTCTCACAAGATTGTGCTTAACAAGTTGATTAAGCTTCTTAAAGTTGAGATGTGAGAGCTTCTTGTGCCAATTCCAGCTTTTATCATTTGTTGCTTTGCTGTAGAGACATCTAACAATTCCTTTAGATGTATCACTTAAGCTGGCTACATATATGTTACCATGTCTTTGACCAGTTAGAACAATGTCTCCATTCTGCATATTCAAGATTTTGCATCCTTCTCTGTCAAAGATTGACTGATAACCTTTATCACCCAGTTGACTTATGCTTAAAAGAGTATGTTTCAAGCCTTCAACCAGTGCTACATTTTCTATGATGACATTCCCCAAAACAATTGAGCCATATCCCAGAGTTTCTCCTTTGTTGCCATCTCCAAAAGATATTACTGGGCAAGCTTTCCTCTCAAACTTTGTAAGCAGGGTCTTCTTTCCAGTCATATGTCCAGAGCATCCACTGTCCAAGATAATTGAATGCTTCTTTCCTGTGCCCTTAACAGAAGATGGAGAATTTTTCTTTGGAGATCCAGGTTTGTCTGAAACATTTGCCATCAATGCAATGTTGTCATAATCCAATTCATCTTCAGAATCACTGGAATCAGCCCAATCCTTCTGTGTGACCATAAGTGCATTACCCTTTCCTGAATTCCTAGGCTTCTTACACTCACTTGCAAAGTGTCCAAGCTCGTTGCAGTTAAAGCACTTGATCTTGGCCTTATCAAGCTTGACAATTGTATTTTTGCCTTTGTCACTCTTCTTCTCCTCCTTCTTTTGAAAAGGTCCTTTGCTAAATCTTCTCCTGTTGAATCTTCCTTTCTTGAAAGCTTTAGCAAACATAGCAAAGAGTTCCTGCATCTCTGATTCAGAATCAATGTTGTCAGAGTCTATATCAGTAGTCTCTAACTCAAAATTTTCTTTGCTTTTCTTCTTCCTTGAGTTCTTTATAGCAGGCTCATCATGTTGTTCTTCTGGAAGCTTCTTTGATTCAGATTGAGTAGTAAGTGCAAAAGTCTTCATCTTTCCTTCACCCCTGCTCTTCTTCTGCTGCTTGTCAAGTTCATAAGCCCTCAGTTTTCCATACACTGCCTCTAGTGATATCTCATCAAGATCATTAGCTTCCTCAATTACAGATATCTTCTCATTGTAGAAATCAGGCAAGGCTTTCATGAAATTAGTATTCATATCCTCCAAGTCATAATATTTACCATGCATGGCCATCTCATTGATGAGTTTTGTAAACCAATCAAAGGTGTCAGTAAGTGACTCACCAGACTTGGATTCAAAGTACTCATACTGTTGTATAAGTAGTGTCCTCATGTTCTTCCTGATAGGCTTAGTTCCTTCACAGTGAACCTTAATATTGTCCCATATATCCTTAGCAGTCTTGCAAGAGAGAACATAGTTAGTGAGAACAGAATCAAGACTATTGAATAATATGTTTCTCACTTTAGCATCTTTAAGAACATTCTCCTTGTCCTTATCTGACCATCCAGATTTAGGCTTCTCTGCTGTATGTTCTGGAACAACCTCACCATCAACAGTTGCTTGTCCAACAACCTTCGTTGGGATAAAAGGTCCATTTCTGATTCTGTCAAGATAATCAGGATCTGTTGCTTCCAGATGATGCAACATCTTTACTTCCCATAGAGTATATTCATTTCTCTTGAGCATAGTAATCTTAGTATTCCCATCCTTGTAACCAGACATGATTGCAGATCTTTATGATTATTCGAAATCAACCTGCTCTAATACAAATTGTTAACTTGAATAACTTCTAAAAGGGGGGGTTTGAATACAAGTTATATAATCGTGTCTGATTTTTGCTTGATTAGATAAACAAGAACAAATGAATAAATCAAACTCTGTTTGTATTAAATAAATCAAATACAAACTCTACCAAAGGTGTACAAATACCTTTAGCAGCTGCTGACAAAATAAATCTCTCTTTCTGTTTGTTTCGAACTTTCGAATACAAACCTTATACAGAGCTACGCATACAAACTCAATCGCTCAACTCACAATTGCTTCACACGACTCTTTTTACAATGATATAGAGAGAGTATTTATAATGCTTCCTATCAACTAATAACAGAAAGATAATCTATACATGACAATGTTCTGCCGTCCAGTTGATAGTTTCCATCAATAGAAAATTCTTTCCTTCATGATATCTTCTTGCTTGTTCTTCAAACAAAGATCCTGTTTTATAGCACTTTCCAGTTTCTGTAGCATCCATATGACATCATCAGTAATACGACTGATATCAGGATTTCATCTTGCATCAGGATCTGATCATCTCATCAGTACTTGACTTGCTCTATCAGGATTCGATCTCAGCTCCTGACATGTAGTCCTCGATGCACTGTTCATTCCTGACCAAACTCTACAGATAACTGTCTTACACATATATCCTATACAAAGTGCTAAATCCTTTATAAGATCAGGATTACAAGAAGTATAAATGAAATTCTATTCTTAACATCACAACTCATGAATTATTCCTAACAAGCTTTTGCTTCAGTTGGTTTTCTGAGCATTTGTGATCTTTGATCAGTACCAACTTTTTATTTAATTACAATGCCTTTAAGAACAGGCCTAGGAGCATTCTCTTTCCTTTTAAACTTGCCAGACTTCAAAGCCTTTAAATGTTTTTCTTGTAAACTCTTTTCCTCAGCTTGAATGTCTTCTATTGTAGCTCCTTCTTTATTTTCTTCAAGAAACAATCTAGCAGCCAACTCTTCATCAATATGTGGATTAGCAGTTAATACCAAACTCTGAGTCTTAAAAGTACCCTGAGTATCAGTGTTTACAGCACCAGACTTTGACTCAGAATTGTTGCCAGCTTGTAAACTCTTATCAATAGCTCTTGATCTTAAACTCTTCTGGCCTCTAGCTCCTCCATCTCCAGCATCATCCTTCTGAGTCAGATTTTGAGATTGCCTGCATTTAGACTTAGCAAATCTCTCCCCCTTTTTGACATCATCAGGAATTAGAATTGATGTAATCAGCTCCAGGGAGGTAGCAATGGAATCAATCTTATCAGACATTACAGACTGATTTTCTTCAACTTTTCCCAGCCTTTCAAAAAGAGTCTCTTGAGCTTTAGAAATTTTTTGACTCCTGAGTTTAGATTCTCTCTCCATAGTCATGTCTCGAGTCTGAATCTCAGTTTTTAAATCAATGATTGCCTTCTGAGTATCAGCAAATCTCCCATCCAGAGTTTTGACTTGAACCACTGTGGCCTTTAAACAGGAAAGAATCTCTGGATTGGAAATTTGTTTAGCAGTTTGGTGAAAAAACTTAGCTGCTCTCCCTCTAGGAAAAATACAATCTTCTTTGTACCAATTAGCAGAAAATGTAGCAAGATACTCTGCTTCAACATCATGTGCATTAGAGGGCTGAGAGAATGGTGCATGCTTGGCATCAGTTTGCACAGGGACACTCTCAGAAGAATCAGATTCTGTATTTTCTTCATCTGTAATTTCAGCATTTTCATCTACAACCGAATCTGTAATATCCACCGCAGCATTCTCTGCACCAATGTCCACAGTCTCTGCAATAGGCTCTACAGATTTTGCAACTGGCTCAGCAATATTCTCTGTAGCAGTCTCTACAGTCTCTACAACTTCAACATTTTCTACCACATCCTCTTCAGTATGTGCAATAGTCTGTGCAGTAGTCTCTGCAGCTTTATCAGACACAAGCTCTGCAGGTTGTTCAAGAATGTCAACAGACTTTGTAGGAACACTTTGATTAACTTTTTCACCTTTCTCAACAGTTTGATGAGCATCAGACAATATCTCTGTATGAGTAGTTACTGTTTCATCAAGTACTACAGTAGCTTGATCTGCTTCACCAGTGTTTTCAGAAAATGAGATAGGAGCAAAGAATGGTATTACAGTTTTAGCAAAATTATCAAAAGTAGTAAAGCCATCTCTGTTGTCCTCATCCATTTGCACATTTACTGGTGATTGCACAGCTTGGTCTTCAGTATTTCTCTCAACAGTAGGTATTTCTGTAGGAATTACCACTTAAGCTTCAATGTGCATCTCCTCATCAGACTCATCAATAACTAACTTTCTCCGTTTGTAAGTAAGTACCTCTGTTTCAGAAGAATCTCCCTCTATAGAATTCTCTACAACAGATGGTGATGAGGGTCTGTTTGCTCTTGCCTTTGGAGCCCTTTTAGCCTTTTTGATAGCAATGTGCTTAGTTCTTCCTCTCTTCTTAGGTTTAGTCTAGGTTGTTGGTGGTTATTGTTCAGATTGAGGTTGTGGTTGTGGTTGAGTAGTTGCTGGTGTTTCAGGAACTGTGGTTGGTGAAGGTTCAGTGTTTGTGTTTGTGTTTGTGGTTGATGGTTGGTGTTGCTGGTGTTGAGTAGAATGAGGTGGATCAGAGTTTGCAGGGTGTTGGGATTCTTGTGGTTGATTTAGAAAGTTCTGAAGGGCAAGGGGAAAAACCAAGGCAGGTATCTGCTCCTTGGTAGCATCCTTGTTAGTTAGATCAGAGTATATCCTCTTGTTGACCTTAAACGGCTGAATCACATCATTCTCATCAATTGCAATGTTAGGCACACAAGCAGTAAATAGCAATTGACAAAATCTAGTAAAATAAACAGTAGTAGATTCTGACAACCTATCACTTAAGTTTATCAAAACAAATCTACCAAAATCGAAATTACTTCCATAGAGAAGAGAATACCCAATTTGGAGACTGTCCATCGGAATCGCATCCCAATTAGTGACCTTCTTGCCAAAAGCCCTAGTTATACAGTCAAAAAAGAAACTCCACTCCTTCCTTAGCTTTGGCCTCTTCACATTGCCCAGTCTGGCAAGAGAATCTGAGTAGCCTATCTGCTATAACATCTCTCTCAAAGCAGTTTCAGAAACAACACTGTAAGAAGTGTGAGTGTCAAACCCCATAGTTTCTCTAACCGTATCTGGAGTGATAACATAGTCTGTTTCATCATAAGTGAAAATAATAGATGGAGTCCCATTCTCTCCTCCATCATCATAAACAGAATTTTGCCAGAAAGAAGCAATCTGTGATGCAGAAAGCGTTTGGGGTTCAACCAAAGCTTGTCCTATCTCTGAATCCCTCAAGAAGTTCTGAATCAGATGAAACGCCTCTGGCACGTTTGCATTGTTCAATGGGGCTGCATAGTTGTTAGAAACAAACAAGAGTCCAAGAGCAGTGAAAGGTTTGGTAGCCAATAGAATTAGATTGAGAAGAAAATACGAAAGAGAATGATATGAGTGAAAGGTGTTTGATGAAATGTTCAAGTGTAAAATGCGAAGTAACTGAGTGATTGAGTAAAAAGTAATTGGGAGTGTGTGTGAAGGTGAATAAGTGAATATGAATCGTGTTTTGAAATGATTAAATATGCAATTAAAAAAAAATAAACCCAATCGTTTAACCATTAAACACTCAACCACTTACCATGTGCTAGTGGGACACGTTCATAGAGATTTGTGTGAGTGGGACACGTGACACATAATTAGCAAATTAGATGTGCATGCTCAGTAATTACAACCATAATTACTGCTACTTTCTCTTTCCCATTACTGACACAATTAAACACTCTTACACTCATTTACAGCTGTCAAAAACTCATTTTACCCCAAATTTGAAATCATCTGAAATAAAATATACCATAGAGTATTAGACAAAATCCATTAGCGTTTATCAATTCTCTATCCTCATTACTTAAACCCTTTCAGAAACTGCACAGGTGTGAATATATGTGTGTGTATAGCAGAGTTTACCAATTCAATTTTTAGAGCATCTAATACTTCATAAAATCCATAAAAATAAATTAGTAAACACTGGATGCACAAACTCTCATAGTTAACACTGAATGTATGATGAATGTTAAACTCTGTAGAACATTATTTACATAAACTCTGAACTAACTTATACCCCCTTCTTTAAAAAAAATCAGAAAGAATAAAATACAAATTATTATTATTATTATTATTATTATTTTTACAAAAGTTGTAACTAGTCACCAAAAATCCTATAATTTTAGCCCTTATCTTTTGATAAGTTCCTGGGTCGTCCTAATCTCTGACCAGTCACAAAAAATCCAAGAATTTTAGCCCTTATCTAGTGATAAGTTCCTGGGTCATCCTGATCTTTGATTAGTCACCAAAAATTAGAGAATTTTAGCCCTTACTATTACCATCAAGTTCCTGGTTCTTCCTAGATACAACATAATCCGAAAGAAATTCTAGTATCCTATATACAACTGTTTTTTAGGGTTTTTATCTACAGCAGCTAAGGAAACAGAGTTTAACTAACAGAGTTTAAAAGCCATCAACATCAGAAGTTATTCATGAGAGGCAATGCACATAGTATTTACAGACTCAGAGTTTAGGATAGATAAACTAAGAGATGCTATAAATATGAAACAGTATCATGCTTGTGTTAATTTTCTGCACAGTCTAAGATTAGATCACAGATAACTTAGAAAGATTCATGATTAATAACTGAGAATCATGCTTCATACAGATTTCTTCATCGGTGTTTATTTCAGACAATGACATTATCAGAGTTTATCAGAGTTTATCCAACATATTAACAGTGTTTGACTGACAGAATATGCTAACATAGTTTGACAGACTACCAACAGAGTTTACATAGCAGAGTTTAAAAACAAAATTCACATATTCAGTTAACACATCACAGAAACATAAGTAATGCATTATATTATTGAAATTTTAAGTCTAACCAGTATCTCTAGTCAAAACCAGAAACCATTCCTAATCCATTTACCAGCCTTGTAAATACAGCTTCACTCAATGGCTTGGTGAAGATATCTGCAAGCTGTTGTTCTATAGACACAAAATGGAGCTCAATGTTTCCTTCCTCTACATGTTCTCTGATAAAGTGATACCTTATGCTGATGTGCTTGGTCATTGAATGTTGTATTGGATTACCTGTCATAGCAATAGCACTTTGATTATCACAGTAAATGGGAATCTTACTGTACCTTAATCCATAATCCAGCAATTTCCATACCTCTTCAATATCTCCTACACTCTAAATTTTTAAATCTCATCTATCCATCATCTTATATATACCCACCTATACATACAAATCCAATTCCTCTTCTATTTATTTAAATCTCTAAAAATTCAATTCTAAAGAGGAATTAATTGCAAGTTCACCTCTCCAATTCATAGTGGGTTTATTTCTTCTCTAATTTTATTTTTATTACGAATTTGTGTTCTTGAAAAATTGGGATTTTGTATTATTCTTGGTATTTGCCTATTTTTGGTGTGGTATTGCTTGGTGATTATTGGTGGAGCTTCTTGTGAGTTGGGTATTGATTCTTATGGCTTCTAAGCTTGGGAGAGGTGATGCTAATTGCTACAAAAAGGGGATTTTTGCCGAACAAGCATGTTGAGTTGCGATGGGGGAGGATATGTAAGGCGCCTTGTAGGTATGTTTCTGCTATCCCTTGTATTACTTTCCATTCAATGCGGACATTGAATATTTCAAGTTTGGGGGTGGTTTGAGGGATTAGTAGTTGTTGTATTGTGTGTTCATGTAGGATTTCATGCTTTGCATATTAGTAGTAGTAAATTATGCATTTATGTTCGTGTTATCTACGTTTGTTTCATATAGGACATTCTGTTTTTATGTTCGTATTTCATGTGAGTTCATAGTAGTTTGCATTTGCACCCATGCTTAATAGGAATTTTGTGTTGTTGGCGCTTTTGATTGAGAAGTGATATGCTTTGTTCTTGTGCACACACATACACTAGTAAGTTGAAGCTAGTAGACTTATTGAATGTTGTAAGTGATTAGAATGACATGAATATGTGCAAGATGATTTAGTTTTCATGCTTTGAATACAAGTCGGTGCATTAGAGAGATTTTTGCTTGGGATTGAGTATGTTTTTCCACCAAGTGAGATTTTTAGCCATATTGCATATTTTTTGCAATTTATTCGTTTGCTTGAGTGTCCACGAATTGTTTGCATTGCTAGCAGTTGTTTGAGGTCTTTCTTGAAACGCATGACATTAATTGACGATTAAAATGATAAAGGCATTTAGGAATAACCGCATATTTTCCCATATTACCACACCATGTTTACATGATCAATTAGTTAACCCGTTGAGCTTAATCCTATTTTTTCGGTGACATACCATATTACTGGCCTAGACCTTTTTCTTGTATTGGCCGTACATTAATTTGAACCCACATTGTCAAAGGCTAGTAGAGTGTTTAAGGCAGTAATAAGGTGTGCAAAGGAGGGGTATTGTTGGTCTTACTTTTTGGGGGAAATATTGAAAATTGGGTTTGTTTACTTGATAGTCGACATGTGTAATAAATTCATGGGATCATTGTTATTGTTTATATTATTATTGGTGTTATATTTAGCTCTCGAAAAAAAAAAGAAAAAAAAAAGAAAAAAAAAAGAAAAAAAGAAAGAGAAAAAAATAAGAAAAAATATAAATATATTATGAGAGCATATTGTGTTTGTTGTGATCCTACTTTAGTCGACTAGTCGAGTGTTTTGTTGGAAGAAAAATAATAAATCATGTGTGGGGGGAACTAGGGTGTTGTGTATGATTCATTATGGTACTTACTAGCTTTTGACACTTCACCTGATTTTGGCTTATTTGACATACCTTGTTCCTAGCCCCGTTACAACCCAAATAAAGACCTTTTGATTATCGTCATTGATGTATGTTGTGTTAAGAGTTAGATTGATACCAAATGTCAAGCATGCTTATGATTTTGTTGGAATTGAGTGATTCACTTACCCTTGTTCTTGAGTGAATATTCTTTTGTGAGTGGATTGTGAGTGTTTGCTTGTTTTTGCGTATGAGATCTCGAGTTTTGTCTCAAAGATGTACTCTTGTAGGATTAGCATGTTTACTAACTTATTCTTACATTTGACATGGGGTTGTGAGAACTTATGCATGTTCGTTGAGTAGACTATGTGAATACTTGCATTTTCGACACCAAGACATTGCGTATTTACTTTGATTCTTAAGTTGATATGGCATGAGAGGATTTGAAGGTATGGTAGGATATTAGTATTAGATTAGTTGCATTTTTCATATTAGTTGCATTCATGCATTGCATTGCATTGGATTTTTTGGGTACATTCGTTATAGGCCCTCACGAGACCTTACTCGTCCACTAGGGCTGCCTAGGGGTTTAAAGGGCTTGTTGCATATGCCAAATGCAACCGTGATCACCTACGGAAGTTGTACTAGTTAGTTAGTTGTAATTGTTTATGCTTGAGGACAAGCATCGGTTTAAGTTTGGGGGTGTGATAAGTGGAGTTTATATCCACTTGGAGCGTTCCATATCGGCTTAAATTGATTGTCTTGGACTCAAGTTTGTGGTGGTTTTGATGTGTTTTGTTTAGTTGTGCAGATTTACGAGAATGTTGATTAAGGTTGATGCTTCTATCGTTTTTGGAGAATAAATTTATTAAAATTCGGATTTCTGAGACGGTTGCGCAGTCTACACTGTTTTGGACATATCTAGAGTTCTATAAGTCCGTTTTCAGCGATCTTACTGCCCACGCGAAGCTTGGGAGATTTTCTATAATATGGGACAGGTGTTGCACGAGCAGGTTGCGCGTGGTGGGCGCAGGCTGCGCGACAAACAGATTGATGGACGCAGGTTGCACGCGCGCGGTGCTGAAAAATTACAATTTTTACTATTTTGGCCATATCTTGAGTTCTACAACTCCGTTTGAGGCCCGTAAGCAGTCCACGCGAAGTAACGAGATTCTCTATCATTCTAAAGTGGTCCAGATGTTCAATTACTATTGGAACGGTCCAGAAATATTGAAGAAAAGTCAGCTACGAATTTTCCTTAAAAACAGAATCAGTTTAGGAAACGTATTTTGCAGAAATTCTATTTTAACTCTATTTTGGGGAATTTCATGTTGGGCAAGACTTCTAGAGCCTATATAAACACATTCTACCATTGTAAAAGAGATACATAGATCATCTAAGACACTATTACATATCAATTACTTAGGTTTATTTGTAACTTTTCATACTTTGTTTTTATCATGGTTTCATCAGATCCCATGATGACGAGAGGTTCGATTATGAACTAATCGTTGTCATGGGATTCTAACGGATTTATTTATGGAGCTTTAGTATCTTGATGCTTTAAAGATCTGTGTGTGATGTATATCTGATATTCTCGTATGGTTATGCTTAATTGTTAGATGCGTAGCTAACATCTAATTTGTTAATCTCTTCTGAAGTGAAAGTGGATCTTGAGATTTAGAACTTGCCATGCTAGCATAGGTTCATGATTGTTTATCAACATGATTCGTAGTATGAGATGAGAATACTTATATTGCCCTATGTGATCATTATGGATAACTTGCTCTTCAACCATTATGTTTTCAAATTCTATAGACATATAGGGTCTAAGCATAATTGGTGTCTATTCATCTTTTATCTCTTTTGTGGATGTATGGGTAGTTTGGTATACGTATGCTGACAGGTAGCGTGTACTTGTTTCGTGTTGTCCGATCAGATATCATAACCATTGCATATAGTGATTAAAGGCGTCAGATCTAAGCAAAGTATTTAATGAAGTTAGGATTCCATGGTTTATCTTGCAGAAGTAATTCGATTTCAATTCTTGTTAGTTAGTTAATTCTTAGTTTGTTAATTTGCTTTTTAGTTAGATTTAGTTAATTAAAACCCAATTTGTTATTTGTCTTAGCAGTGAATTAAAACCATACATTGTTGCATAGGTACAATACTGAATTAAAAACCAGATCTTTGTGGGAACGAACTTGACTTATATCTATATTACTTGTGACCACGTACGCTTGCGTGATTAGTGCAAACAGTAACTCTATCTCTCAAATATCAGTCTCATTCTCGACATCTCACTCTCGACCCTTTCTCTCACATCTCTCTTGAATCTTAGAACCCTAACTCTCAAATCTCTAAAATCCCAGTCTCACTCTTGACCCTCTCTCTCACACGATTTTAATTTACACAAACCCTATGGGTGAACCCAATTTTCAATTACCTGAACCCTAGCTTCAATTTATGCCCAAATACGTTGATTATCTCTAATTACTAGATGTGTTTTCTTACAATTAGTAATTATTTTTCAACTTTATTTTAAAGTTTCAGTTTGTTAGTGTTAATTTATCATTCCTATTCAAGACTTCATTGGGTAGATAGTATACTTTTTAATGATTTTTCTTTACATTTTTTGTCTGTCTTTCAAGTTAACAATTTACAATTGGAGTTGACAGATTTCCGAATCAGGGTACTCTTTGTCTAAACCGGCCAACTCTTCAAAAGTTCTTAATAAGAAAAGAAATTATGCGCAGTTCCATTTGGAGTTGGGTCAATCTGATTTTGTATTGCATACATGTGAGACAAGTGGGTTCATATATGCTGCTGGTAATGAAGAGGATGAGAAGGTTTACAACTCTTTTCACAAAACTTATACACATGGGATCCAATTTAAGGTGCGGGGTTAAAATTAACTTTTTTGGTTTCCGCTCTGTTTGTTGGCTATGATGCATCATTAATTTAATCAATAGTTTATGTTAAAAGGGTTGGCCAAGTGAAAGGGTTATTCATATGGATTCACTAGAAGAGGGGCGCATTGTGTTAGTGTTGGATGATGATCCTCCTGCTCAAAGAAAGAAGGTTTAAATTCACTTGTTTTATGACTTTAGACCATTTTTATATATTTTCATGATGAAATTTCTTTTGTATTATGCCTTATACAAGCCAGAGCTGGTCTAGTTCAACTGTTCAAGTGGTCAGTTGATATTAATATGTCGCAGGTTCAAGAGGTTTTAAAGATGATGGAAATAGAGCTTGGCGAGGGATGGATATACAGTAAGAATTGTAAGGTATTCTGAGTTTGACTTCTACCAAGTTACTTCTATGAATTTACATCTCTTTAGCTATATTCTGTTAAACCTGGAATACAAGTAAAATCTTGTCGAAAAAGTTACCATAGGAAACTACATTTTGAATTCTGCTGTATTGATAAGCTTTCAAGTGAGTATAAAGTGCTTGCGAATTATCTGAGTCCTGCTAATATGAAACTATATAAGGCTTCTCTTTATTCTTGTATCTTCAAGATTCATTTGCTATATTGTAACTTTCACAATTGATCATGTATAAAAAATGTTAGTTACAGAGGCATGCCTGTACACATCTAATAACAAGCCTAATTGTTTGTAATGCTTTGCATTACTTACATGACCTCTTAACTGAGGGAACCTCTAGTTGTAGAGTTTCTGTTTGTATTGTACTTGTAGTAGGCATCAAATCCTAGTTGTGTAATTGTACAAACAAAGTCTAGAATAATGCTTGAAAGAAGTTCCAAGGTTCATGCCTCAAGCAAGGAGTTAAAGACTGTCAAATAATCACAGTTGGGACTTGAAGAAATGAAGAATTTGCCTAAGTACCAATTCGAGAAGTATATTTGTCTATTCGAGAAGTCCAGCATTCGAGAAGTCAGAGATTCGATATCTCAAGACACTATTCGATATATCTGAATACACTGTTCGATATCTCATTCGATATCTCAGAGATTCAATATGTCTACTACTCTATTCGAGAACTCAAGAAGTCAATAAGTCAAGATAGTATTCGAGTTCTCAAAGAGTCAACAAGTCAAAGTTCCATTCGATATCTCATGGACTCAGAAAGCTATTCGATATCTCGAGGATTCGCTAAGTCAAATGTTCTATTCGACAACTCAAGGAATCCTGATGGAAAAGAGCTATTCGAGAAGTGGTTCGATATGTCAATATAACAGTATTCGAGAACTCAGAGTTATCGATCAAGTCAATTCTAGTTCTCGAATCACTTACTTAGTCACTTCTCGAATATATTCTTGGAGATAAAATACTGAAGAAATTGTACAAGTCAGAAACCTGCAACAAGCCAATGCACTTTATGGACCACAATCTATAACGTGCTCTGGAAAGCCTACAAGGAAGCTTGGAGAGATATAGAAGAGACAAGGAGCTAAAGAAGTGGATCTAAACAGGCTTTGCAAAGTCAAATCTGTAACCATTTGGACACTTACTCAAAAAGGATAGACAGACTAGAAAGTAATTTGTTTAGCTACCTTATTTGTAGTAAGTAGGCTGTATCCATGTTCTATAAGGACACAGCCTCACTTCATAACTTAGCAACTTTTGTGAGTCAAGTTTTTCATACACTGTAAGCTATATCTCTCTGAGAAAAACGAAGCTGAGAATACTATCATTTGTATTCACAGATTGTAGCAACCTTTATCTAATAATACATTAGATTAAAGTGATATTGTGTCTTGTGTAGTTTCTTTATCCGCACCTTCACTTCTACACACACAGGCACTTATCTGCTACATTGACTCAATCAAAGAAAAGTTCAAGAATCCATTCACCCCCCCCCCCCCTCTGTATTCTTTTACCGTATTCAATACTCAATAAGTGGTATCAGAGAGGGCTGTTTATTCAAAAACAGAGAAACGATCATGAGTTCGAATACACCAAAGACTACAGGAACGGTGAAGGTCCCTAAGTTTGACAAAGAAAACTTCAACCTCTGGAAGATAAAGATGATGTTGTTCATTAAAGCCTCTCATCCCTTGTATCCTGAGATTCTCAAGAATGGTCCTTTTGTTCCACAACAAGAGATACCAGAGAAGACTGTTGGAACCATAACTATCCCAAGAACTTATGAGGCCAAGGATCCATCAAAGTGGACAGAGTCAGAAAGGGAGAAGATTGCTCTTGACAGCCACCTCATATTGCTTATCATTGATTCCATGGACATGTCAATGTTTGCAAACATTGCATCATGCACGTCTGCTAAAGAGATGTGGGATCACATTGAGGTGTTGTGTGAAGGGACTGATGAGGTTAAGGAAAACAGGAAACAGATACTGGTCACACAGTATGAAGCTTTCATGGCACAGCCCAAGGAAAGCATCACTGAAATGTTTGAAAGGTTTCACAAGCTAGTTACTGAGTTGCAGATGAATGGAAAGGTTTACAGCACCAAGGAGTTAAATATGAAATTTCTGTTGTCTTCACCAAATCATCTGGAGCAAAGAGTCATTTCTCTAAGAGAGAGAGATTTGAACAAAGTCACATATGATGTGCTCTATGGAGTCCTAAAGACTCATGAACTTGAGTTGCTTCAGAAAAGGGCTATCCAAGCCAACCAAGGTAGGATGATAAACACATCATGTGCCTTGATTATCAACAAATCCATTCTGGACCTAGAAGCATCTACAAGTCAACTAAGGATAGAGGAGGTGGTAGATGATGAAGAAACTGAAGCTGGGGTGAGTGAACCTGTTGAGGAAAAGGAGGAAGAAGAAGAGTTTTACACTCTGGAAGAACTTGATGGGATGGAAAATACTTCATATGCTTTCATGGCCAGAAAATTTCCAAACATCAGATTTAAAAGAAATCAACCCTTCAAACCCAAAACTCAAAACCATTCAGCCAACAAGAACAAGACACCTGTGAAACCATACAGAAATAAGTTCAAAACCAGTTATGTGGATAGGTCATCTGTAAGGTGCTATAGATGCAATGACCTAGGGCATTTTGCCAGTGAATGCAAGAAGCCTAAAAAGAAGGATAGAGATTATCTTGAGCTCGAAGCTAAGTATGAGGCCCTTCTGAAAAAGCAGACACATGGTAGGGCCTACATAGCTGAAGGGAAGTGTTGGGATGATTCTGAGAGTGATGAAGAGGAACAAGAATTCTGCAATTATGCCTTGATGGCCAACTCCAAGGATGACTCATCTTCATCTGATTCTCAGGTACCATCTCTCACTACTATAGACATGTCTGTTTCTGAGTACAAATGCATGATTGAACAATTATCTGTTGAAATGTTTAATATTCATACTAGTATGACTGCTGCCAATGAGGAGATTGTTAAACTGTCTACTAGAAATGAAATATTAACCAAAAAGAATGAGGAACTTGAGCTAACTACTATGCAAGTAGAAAACCTTAAGAAAGAAGTTGAATATTTGAAGAACAAGGTTTTATGTGCTAGTCAAGTAGAGAAGGCTCTTAGGGATGAATTAGCTGAGAATGAATTCAAACTAAAAACTTTCAAGAAATCATCTGGTTTAGTGCAATCCTACTGTGAGAAAATTGAAGCTAAACCCAAAGCAGCTATTGGACTTGACTATGACTCTCTTAAACAAAGGAAAGGCTATGCTATCATTGAAGAGGACATAGCTGTTCATGAGAAAGTGCCTCACATTTTGAGAAAAACTGAAAATCCAATTTTTAAGGAATCAACATTTGAAATTGATGAGGATGCCTTACTCATCAAGCAAATGTTGAATGATGAGGATGAAGCACAATCTAGTGAACAGCAAGCATCCTCTAAGGGTGAGAGTGTCAAGTCAAAGACCAAGAGACCAGTAGTTGATAGGCCAAGACCTAAGAAGTTTGTTAAGTTTGTCTCAGCTGGGATGAGTGAATCAGAAAAGAGAGTGGCTAAGAAGAAACAGAACAGAAATGGCAAGTTAGGGATTAACAAGGATAACAACTATGCTTATATGCCTAATGCCCCTAGGAAAACTTGTCAGAACTGTTTCAGTACCAATCATTTAACTCATGCATGCAAGAAACCTGTTGGTAGTGTGTCTAAACCTTTCTATGATTGTTCTGTGCCTCTAAATCATAGAGATGCACCTTTCTGTGATAAATTTGACTGTATGCCATGCAATATGAATGTTATGACTAGTTGTTTTAATTTAAGAAGGCAGTTCATTGATGGTTGTATCAGTCACAATTCTCACACACACTACACAAGGTCAAAGTCTTCAAGTCCTCCTAAAGCTAGGAAGGTACCTTTGTCACCTAAGTCTGAAACCTCAGGTTCTAAGACTTCCAACAGTGACAAGAAGACTAACACTAAGAAAGTTGACAAGCATGTTGTTTATGATAAAACTGTCTCTAACTCACATGGACCCAAACTTGTTTGGGTACCAAAGGAAAAGTAATACCTTTGTGTTTGCAGGGCAAAGAAAGTAAAAAGAAGGTCATGTGGATTTTGGACAGTGGATGCTCAAATCATATGACTGGTGATATGGCCCTGCTATCACAGTATGAGGAAAAGGCTGGCCCAATGGTTGCGTTTGGAGATGACAGCATGGGTAACACATTGGGATATGGCAAGCTGAAAGTTGGTAATGTCATCATTGAAGATGTAGCACTAGTCAAGGGGCTCAAGCATAATCTGTTAAGTGTTGGTCAGTTTACTGATAGAGGTTTCAAAGTGAATTTTGACAAAGATGAATGTTTGATCACCCACAAGAAGACTGGTGATTTTGCTCTATCTGGAGTAAGGAAGGGAAGCCTGTTTGTAGCCAATATGGACTCTGCAAACAAGGACAAAATTTGTTGCTTTTACTCAAAAGCATCAAATGAAGATTGTTGGCTGTGGCACAAGAAACTATCACACCTGAACTTCAAGGCCATTAATTCTCTAGTCAAAAGAGAGTTAGTGAGAGGCATGCCCACACTCGAATTCTGTCAAGAAGGAGTGTGTGAGGCTTGTCAAAAAGGAAAAATGAAAAGATCAAGCCACAAGTCAAAGACAGTGACATCAATATCCAAACCATTACAACTCATCCATATGGATTTGTTTGGGCCTGTCAACATAATGTCACTTGGAAGAAAGAAGTATGCCCTGGTAATGGTTGATGATTTTTCAAGGTATACATGGGTGGAATTTCTGGCATCAAAAGATGAGGCTCCACAAGTAATTATTGAGCACATAAAGAAAGTTAACAAGGAAGCAAAGGCAAACGATGCAAGTGTGATTGCATTGAGGAGTGATAATGGAACAGAGTTCAGAAATGCCACACTTGAAGCATTCTGCAAAGAGAATGGCATTTCTCAGCTCCAAGGACTCCACAACAAAATGGAGTTGTTGAGAGAAAGAATAGAACTCTAATTGAGGCTGCTAGAACAATGTTACTTGATGCAAAAATGCCTACATGTTTTTGGGCTGAGGCTGTGAGCACTGCATGCTACATTCAGAACAGGACCCTCATCAACAAAAACACTGGAAAGACACCTTACAACTTGATGACTGGAAAGAAGCCTACTCTAAAGTATGTTCATACTTTTGGAAGCAAATGCTTTGTACTAAAGGATAATTCTGAATATGTTGGAAAGTTTGATGCAAAAGCATTTGAAGGAATTTTTCTTGGCTATTCTATGGAAAGAATTGCATACAAGGTTTATGTCATCAGTCAAAAGAAAGTTATGGAAAACACAGATGTAACATTTGATGACAGCAAACTACCTGGACTAGAAGAAGCCAATGATGAAGATAAAGATCCATTGAGATTTGATAATCTAGATGATTCTGATGAAGAGATTGAAACTGGAGTTGAAACTCAAGTTCAACAAACTCAAGTGATTGATGATACAAGAGAAGAATTTGTGCCAATCGACAGTGGAGAAACAAGCATCCAAGACACACCTGTGAGTAATGGCAACTTCACAGGGGGAGGAAATGAGGATGACCATGATGTGGATGATGAAGCAACATCAAGGTTGAGAAGTCAGGCTGAACACTCGAGGAAATGGGATAGATCACACACTGCAGAGCAAATCATTGGAGATCCTAATGCAGGAGTTAGGACTAGGAGAGCAACTCAAAATGAGTGCCTCTATGGATGTTTTCTATCACAAGTTGAGCCTAAGAAACTTGATGATGCACTGTTGGATCCAGATTGGATTATTGCCATGCAAGAGGAGCTGAATCAATTTGAAAGGAACAAAGTATGGGAACTTGTGCCTGCACCAAAGAATAGAACCATTGTTGGAACAAAATGGGTTCTGAAGAATAAGATGGATGAAGATGGTGTAATAATAAGAAACAAAGCAAGGCTGGTTGCAAAAGGATACTCTCAACAGGAAGGCATTGATTATGATGAGACATTTGCCCCTGTTGCTAGATTGGAAGCAATTAGAATATTCTTGGCATTTGCTGCTCATTCAAACTTTAAAGTTTATCAAATGGATGTCAAGAGTGCATTTCTAAATGGAGAGTTGGAAGAAGAGGTTTATGTGCAACAACCACCTGGCTTTGAGGATCCACATTTCCCAGAATTTGTCTACAGATTGCTTAAGGCACTGTATGGACTTAAGCAAGCTCCAAGAGCATGGTATGATACTTTATCACAATTTCTTCTTGAGAATCAATTCACTAGAGGCACATTGGACAAGACACTGTTTTACAAGAAGCATGGTGATGATATTATCCTAGTCCAAATCTATGTGGATGATATCATTTTTGGTTCTACAAATGAGAAGCTGTGTGAGAAGTTCTCTAAACTCATGCAGAGCATATATGAGATGAGTATGATGGGAGAGTTGACATTCTTTCTAGGGCTGCAAGTCAGTCAAAGGAAGGATGGTATCTTTATCAGTCAAACCAAGTACATTAAGGACTTATTGAAGAAGTTTGACTTTGAAGATTGTTCACCTGCCAAGACACCCATGGCCACTGCCACTAAATTGGATGAAGATGCTAAAGGCAAGAAAGTAGATATCTCAGTCTACAGAGGCATGGTTAGTTCTCTACTCTACCTCACTGCAAGTAGGCCAGACATCATGTTTGCTACATGCTTGTGTGCAAGGTTTCAATCAAATCCAAAGGAATCACATTTGATTGCAATAAAAAGGATCTTTAGATATCTGAAGGGCACTCCAAACTTGGGTTTATGGTATCCTAAGGACACAGGGTTCAATCTGGTTGGTTATTCTGATGCTGATTATGCTGGATGCAGAGTGGATAGGAAAAGCACCTCAGGAAGCTGCCAGTTTTTGGACAAAGGTTAGTTTCTTGGTATAGCAAGAAGCAACAATCTGTGTCAACTTCTACAGCTGAGGCTGAATACATAGCTGCTGGAAGTTGCTGTGCTCAAGTGCTTTTGATTAGAAATCAACTTAGAGATTATGGACTTGTGTTGTAAAGAATTCCAATCATGTGTGACAACACAAGTGCAATCTCTATAGTTGCCAATCCTGTCAATCATTCTAGAACAAAGCACATTGACATCAGATATCATTTCATAAGAGAACATGCAACTAATGGAACCATTGAGTTGCATTATGTCTCTACAGATAAACAACTAGCTGATATATTCACTAAGCCATTAGATGAAGACACCTTCACAAGGTTGGTAAGTGAGATTGGAATGCTGAATTCTTCAGATTCTGGCTAAGTGAATACACCATCTAGATTGTTGCAGCAGTAAACACTTACTTTATCTAAATTCTCAATATTTTTGGAGTAAGTGTTGGCTGAAATATGATTTATAAATATTTCAAATCTGTTGCATATGTTGAAAATCATATTTCTATTAACTTAAAATTTCTATGAAATTTTGAGAAAATCACTATTTAATTTGCTAGGATATTTTTCAATGAATATGTCTGGTAAATTTTAAAAGATAGTGAAAATCAAATTTTTATGAGTGATGAGTATAGCTCGATAAGTCAGACTTCTCGAATGATTCACTATTCGACATCTCTAATAAGTCTCATTAGAGTACTCTTGAGTTCTCGAATAGAGTCTTTCTGAGATATCGAATAGAGGAATTCTTGACTTCTCAAATATAGTAACTGAGTTCTCGAATGATTGAGTTCTCGAACACTATATTTGAGTTCTCGAATCATTTGAAAAGGCTAAATTCTCGCTGAATTTTAACCGATTTTGGACTTTTGTCTAAAAGTTTAATTCACTCATAAAAACACATTTTATTTAATTTAGAATTATTTCTAAGTTAGATAACTGCCAGTTGTGAGTTTCTATCTGCTTGAGTTATCGATTAAGCCTTTCTTGAATTCTCGAATAGTTGTTTTCTACTTCTCGAATGCCTGAATTGTCGATATAAAACTTTCATCTAATCGACAATTCAAGTACTTCATACTTATACAATTTCACATCTATTCGATTCATTTCATTCGATTTCTCAAGCATCTACGCTCTCTAAACCCCTGAAACCCTAGCTACGAAAAGCCAAATTTCTTCTTCAACCTTCAATTTCTTTCCTCTCTTCTACACAAATGGCAACAGTAAAGTTCAACACCAACTTCATCGCTCTCACTAGTGATGTTGAAGCACCCAATGCCAATTTCAAGTGCTTTGTGAAATGGATGGCGGAGTCATATATCAAGGATGCACTCTCTGCCAACCCAACTCTGTATCTAGATATCCTGGAACAGTTTTGGGGTTCTGCTATTGTAGAGGTTATAGCCCTGGAAAACGCAATCACTTCATATATCATCTACTGCAAGATTCAAGATAAGGAAATCACTATCACTACTGCAGACATGAACCAAGCACTGGGCCTACAACATGAGTCATTTGACAGAATGGCCACTAATGCAGAGTTAGAGGAATTCTTTGAGTTCATCAACTACTCAGATGGGATCAATCTTGGAAAGCTAAACAGAAAGAATCTGAGAAAGGAGTGGAGCTATGTGTTTGCAACTCTTCTCCAAGTCTTCACTGCCAGGAAATTAAGCTTTGATCAAATCAGTGCACCTGTGCAGCAAATTGGATATGCTTTGGCCTATGGAAAGAAGATTGATGTTGGCCAAATCATCCTCCAAGAATTATATGGGAGACTTGGTAAGAACACAACCAAGAGAGGTACTGATATTTTCTTCCCTCGCTTTATTCAATCTGTACTTAATTATAAAAATGCTTCATTGATTGAATTGCCTGGGATTGATAAAAATAAAATAGGCTATCCTAAGTCCATGACCAAACTCATTTTTGGTAATTTGGAGACTAGGAATGATGTGGATGTAAGACTGAACATAACTCCCCATATGGAGAGTTTGTTTAGGACTTATCCCCACAACATGCCAACATTTGATGCAAAATCTAAGTTAGCACAGCCCAAGCAAGTAGAACAAAATGCTAACCCAGGGCCTGCTAACCAACCCTCTCAACCAAACACTCTACCACATACTGAGCCAACTGCATCATCCTCTCAAAAGGGTGATGTTAGTAAAAAGAAGAGAAAGGAAGTAATGTCTGCACCATTAAATATCTTATCTGAAGCAGCATTAGCTGTTGAATTAGGTCTAGGAAGTGAGGAACCTGAGTCACCCTTACACAGGACAAAGAAGAAGAAAACTAGGACCACCTCTTCAGTCACACAAATGGCTGAAGTTGTAAAATCAGGGGCACACAGCTCACTAGGTGTATCCTCTCAACAGGGTGCACCTATAGAATCAAGCATCCTCCCCAATGCACCTTCTTGTATAGAGTCAGCACATGGGAGTGATAAGGCTGGCACAACACTGAGTGGAGAGCACATCACATTTGAAACTCCCTCTATCTCTCAGGGGGAGTTGCCAAAATCTACTCTTAAACACACTTCTCTTCCAGAATCTAACTCTGAAATTTCTTTGGAACCTGCAACTCAGGAAACTGAGATGCAAGGTATTGATCATCAAGAATTCTTTTCTCTTGATGAGCCAATAATTTCAAGTGACTTAGTGCATGACACTTTGTTCACCACTCAGAACCCACATTTAGATGGTGAGGGAATGCATGCTGAGGCATCTCCTGATGACACCATCACAAACACAGAGGTTCCACTAGTTTTTACTAGAGACTCTGTGCCTGTGTCAACTGCTGGTGTAATTCATCCCACTTCTGTGGTGACACCAGTAGTAGAGTCAATCCATCCGGTTACAGAAGTTGCATCTGTAACTGAGGAGTCTAGCTTGCCTAGCTCTAGCTCTGACTTCATGTCACAATGGCTGAAGCCTGTGCAACATGACAGTGCTTCAGGATCAGGGTCTGCTCCACAACAATTGACAGTTGAAGCACTTCAAAGCTTAATTGTGGATCAGATTCCTGAGTTCACAAAGATCGCTCAGAACCTTCTCACTGCAGACATGCCTAATCCAGACTATGAGGCTATTCTGTTATGCCATAGGGATGATGTGGAGGTGCAGAAGACAAAGATCATTGATGATGCTGAGAGAGATGGCAACATAGATGCCTGGTTGCAAGGAAAATATGATATTACTCTTGATGAAGCACTTCAGTATCTCAGGGAGGAATACCTCACTTCATTGGGCTCCAATGCCAAATCTCTGACCCCTGGTGAAGTGTATGAGGCTATGAATGATACACACAAGGGATTCCTCAAGGCTGCTCACTATCTGGGAAAAGGTGTCAAAACTGAGGTCAATAGAGTGTGTGATAAGACCACCACCACAGTAGAAGCAATCAAGAGGACATTTGATGCCAAATTCCCTCAGCTAGACAGTGTGTTCAAAGACATCAAACACTGCAACACCACCTGCACCAAGATGGATAATGGGCTAGCTCTGCTAAAGGATACTGTCACAGGTCTGGGGCATCAATTTCAAATTCTATCTGATCAGACCACAGATGCCAATGCCATGCTGAGGACCATGTTCAAAAATCTATATGGAGACAGACTGATTACTGAAGTCCCAGTACATGACATGACTAGATTTGAAGTGCAGAGACTCAAAGAACAATCCCTGTCTGGCTTCAAATCTACTGAGTTATTCAACAAAGTGGATGCACTTGAGAAGGAGGTGGATACTCTCACCAAGTCCAATGCTCATCTTACAGAAAAGGTTGCACTTCTAAATGATCAGTTGGACACTCAAGCATCCACCACAGCTGATGTCCTTCTGCATCAACAATTCATGTTAGCTGCTATGATGAAGCATATGGGTCTCCCTCTCCCTGATGAATCTTCAATCCCAAAGGACATTTCTACAGCCTCAGTGCCTGACAACAAGCCTAAGGGGGAGAAGAAGACAAGGAACTCAAATCCAAAGGGGGAGAAAGGGAACTCAAATACAAAGGGGGAGAAAGGCATAATAATAAAAGAGGGTGGTCAACAAAGAGCTTCTTCAAAATCTCTACCAAATGTGCCTGGCAAAGGAAAATCCAAAGTGGATGAGCCTCCATCTACCTTGCCAGTTGTCACTCTACCAACTGTGCACATCACTACTCCTGGAGGACAAAAGCAATCCATAACTACTACAGTGGTTGCAGGGAGTATGCCATCTGACAAATCTCCAACCTCCTTACCTGAGAGTGCCAAGCCTGTAGAAGTTAAAGTTGTTACTGAGGCCAAGCTACAAGAAGTTGCTAACTCCAATGTTTATCATGATAAAGCCTTCTTGGAGTTTCTGAAAGCCACAAGGGAATAGGCTGGTGACACTCAGTTCTATCTGAGGGAGCTGAAGAAGCAGATTGATTGCATCACTGTCATTCCTAAGAAAGTCAATAATCTATGGATCAAGGAGATAGTGATGATATCCAAATTGAAGATATGGCATCTAACATACAAGACTCTACAAGAACTGAAACACTCAGAGATAGATGCCATACTTGAGCTTATTGAGAAGAAGAATGAGAACAACAAGAGTCTGTTTGATGACTTGAGGAATGACCAATCTTCAAGGCTACCAGAAGTGATCAAGAAGCCATGGACAATCATTTATCAGTCTGGTACCAGAATTAAAGATATCAAGCAATTGATCATTCCCCATGATCTCACCACTAGAAATCACAGACTGATCATTGCTATCATTGATCAATTACAGAAGAAGGCTGGAGCCAGAAATGCTGAAGAAACTGAGGCACTGCACATCCTCAGAACTTATATTGCAACCGGTGAAATTCCAGAGATGGCTCAACCTAGGAGAAATAAGGATGATGATTCTGAAGATAAAAGTGATGGGAGGAGAAGACATCACAGGAGAGATAAGGGTGATGAAGACAAGAAGAAGAAGGGGGACAAAGATAAGAAGAATGATGATGACCAAGGAAGAATCTATGAGAGGAAGATTGGAAAACAGCAAGCCTTAGGCATTGCTAGCAGTAACCTCACCACAACACAAGGCTCTAAGTCTAGGGTGAATACTGTTAGTAGTGACCTAGCAAAATCTACATCTATGGCTTCTGCAACTGTTTTGCCACCTCAAGAAGAGAAGAAGATTCAAGTCAAGAAACCATGTGTATGTTTCAGAAAGCAAACTGTTAATGGAATACTACTATGGTCTACCAACAAAGGTCAAAGATTTCTGCCAAGCAATCATGTCAAAAGGATGAAATTTAAACATGTTGCAAGAAAGGTGAAGCTATCCAAATCTAAGGCACTGACAATTATCCCAGGATTAAACCTACCACCTCTGGATGAAAGCTATGATGAAGACCAACTGCAGTTTCTATGGGCTCAAAGAATCTATCATGTTGCCATTGTTGATGATTCTCTTGAAGTTAAGTATTCTGATGGAAGACAGAAGAAATTCAGACAAGGAACATGCCAGCACTGGGGCAGGCTGTATGACATAGAAAAGATAATTGCAATGTTGGATTCTGAAGACAGAGTGGAAAGGGTGTGGAAGCTGGAGTTAATTGACTTTGTCAAGATGAAAAGAGATCACCAGGCAGAAATGAGAAAGAACAGTGAAAAGCTACTAAAGAAAAGGGAGGAGGAGTTTGCAGCAATGGAAGCTAAGGCTGATGAGTTGAGAGCTATGGGTCTGTGCAGAGTCAAGTTTAATCCTTACATCATTGAGTACAAGAAATATGGTAGAAATGTGAAGATTAGAATGGACTACATCAGTTCCTACTCTGAGAAACAGCTAAATGAAGTGCTCAAGGATTTATCAGGCTCTCCTCTAATTGAAGAACTCACTGCAATGGAAGATATCATTCTTGCCATGGAAGAAATTGCAAAGAAGAAAGCCAAAGAAGCTGAAGTTAGAATGAAAAATGAGAATCTGCAAGCCAAAGCTCAGAAGATGAATCCAAAAGGATATGGCTAAGCAGTTCCTCATAACTTGTAAGAATACTTCTATGTAATTTCTTCAATCAAGTTCATACCTGTACTTTTAAAAGTTTTATCTTTATGTATGTTAGGCTTGTTATCAGACATGAAATTGTGACTAAGGGTCTCACTCACAATTTGGGGGAGATTGTTAGTTACAGAGGCATGCCTGTACACATCTAATAACAAGCCTAATTGTTTGTAATGCTTTGCATTACTTACATGACCTCTTAACTGAGGGAACCTCTAGTTGTAGAGTTTCTGTTTGTATTGTACTTATAGTAGGCATCAAATCCTAGTTGTGTAATTGTACAAACAAAGTCTAGAATAATGCTTGAAAGAAGTTCCAAGGTTCATGCCTCAAGCAAGGAGTTAAAGACTGTCAAATAATCACAGTTGGGACTTGAAGAAATGAAGAATTTGCCTAAGTACCAATTCGAGAAGTATATTTGTCTATTCGAGAAGTCCAGCATTCGAGAAGTCAGAGATTCGATATCTCAAGACACTATTCGATATATCTGAATACACTGTTCGATATCTCATTCGATATCTCAGAGATTCAATATGTCTACTACTCTATTCGAGAACTCAAGAAGTCAACAAGTCAAGATAGTATTCGAGTTCTCAAAGAGTCAACAAGTCAAAGTTCCATTCGATATCTCATGGACTCAGAAAGCTATTCGATATCTCGAGGATTCGATAAGTCAAATGTTCTATTCGACAACTCAAGGAATCCTGATGGAAAAGAGCTATTCGAGAAGTGGTTCGATATGTCAATATAACAGTATTCGAGAACTCAGAGTTATCGATCAAGTCAATTCTAGTTCTCGAATCACTTACTTAGTCACTTCTCGAATATATTCTTGGAGACAAAATACTGAAGAAATTGTACAAGTCAGAAACCTGCAACAAGCCAATGCACTTTATGGACCACAATCTGTAACGTGCTCTGGAAAGCCTACAAGGAAGCTTGGAGAGATATAGAAGAGACAAGGAGCTAAAGAAGTGGATCTAAACAGGCTTTGCAAAGTCAAATCTGTAACCGTTTGGACACTTACTCAAAAAGGATAGACAGACTAGAAAGTAATTTGTTTAGCTACCTTATTTGTAGTAAGTAGGATGTATCCATGTTCTATAAGGACACAGCCTCACTTCATAACTTAGCAACTTTTGTGAGTCAAGTTTTTCATACACTGTAAGCTATATCTCTCTGAGAAAAACGAAGCTGAGAATACTATCATTTGTATTCACAGATTGTAGCAACCTTTATCTAATAATACATTAGATTAAAGTGATATTGTGTCTTGTGTAGTTTCTTTATCCGCACCTTCACTTCTACACACACAGGCACTTATCTGCTACATTGACTCAATCAAAGAAAAGTTCAAGAATCCATTCACCCCCCCCCCCTCTGTATTCTTTTACCGTATTCAATACTCAACAAAAAATTCTGCAATTTCTAATCTAGCAAGTTAACGCAACCATAGTTTTCATTGCTGTAGGTTTACTTATACATTTTCTCTCACAGAATTTGTGGTTGTTTAGTTGCTGAGCAAACAGAAAAGGTATACAGGATTATCTCTAATACTGTAGATGAGATATCCAATATTGAAAAGACCAAGAAAACAAAACTAAGCTCAAGCACACTGCAATTTGGTGCACAAAGTGTTACATCAGCTAAAGTCTCCCATGTACTAGATGATAGCTCCAATGGAGCAATTTTGTGTGAAAAGGAAGCTGTACCTGCTGTCTGTGGAATTAGAGCCATTTGGGTTGTTCTAGGAAAGAGAAGAGAAAACATTGCCATCTGTAAATATCATATCTTTAGACTTGTACTGAAGTCTTGTAAAGGCTTTTCAGTATTTCCAGTTATAAAATTCCATCTATTTATATATGATGCAGATGGTTTTTAGAGGGGAAGTCGGACGTTCCAGACAGGTTGTTAAAGTCTTAAACAGCGAGGGAAAGGTTGTTGCTTATGTTAAGCCTAACTACCCAATGGTATGATTTATTTATTATGTAGTGCATTTGCTGAATACAAACGTAGCATTCTCTTTCAGTTAAGGTAATTCATTCATTTTCTTTGTGTCTATTGAAACAGGTAAAGGGCAGTGATACATCCACTGCTGAGTCAGGATC
Organism: Kitagawia praeruptora; assembly: GCA_037693485.1. NCBI lineage: Eukaryota > Viridiplantae > Streptophyta > Magnoliopsida > Apiales > Apiaceae > Kitagawia > Kitagawia praeruptora. The sequence goes on along the minus strand of CM075350.1, from coordinate 54,924,933 downwards.
TGAAGCTGAAGATATTACTTCTCCAAAAGCAATGAGAAGTTACTCACATCTTCGATTGACTCCTGTTTGTGAAGAGGTAGATTTTCATATTTCATCTTTTTATGTCAATAAGGATTTTAAAGGGAAACAAGACAGCATGCATTTTATAAACAGTTTTATTTTGGAGTAAATTTTCTCACTGGGGATAAATTAGCAAGTTAGGTTTTGATTAATTTAGACAATTGCAGTTTTTTTCTCTTGTCCTGATTTGGGTAGTTTGAAACTATGAGTATGCTGTACATGTAGGCACTGTTATCAAAATGTTTCGAGATTTCTCCTCACCTGTTCTATTTTGGTGGAAAATACAAAAATAGGCTAAAGTAATTGGATCAGCTGTTCATTTTAGTCCCTTCTAGGGATATGATGAATACGTACCCATGGTACAACAAAATAGTACCATAAATAAATTACTAAAGTAAATTGTACTCCATCAAAGAAATTACTAAAGTGTGGTTAATTGTGGTGTGGCAATTATGGTCTTCAAAAGAGTTCTATCTTTGTTTTCTTAGTAATGTGGTTGTCTATATTAGCTTATCCCTTCTTTTCATGCATTCATTATCACAGGAAGAAGAGATCCGAAAGAGAATGGAAGATCTAGTGATTGAACGACAAAAGAGAATTGCTGAAAGAAGTGCAGCTAGCCCTGCAGCATCAAAGAGGAGCCCAGCTAGAAGTAAAAAGACATCTATTAATTCAGTCAAAGATCAGAAGGGAGGATCTGATTTGTCAAAATCTTCCCAACTTAAAAAGAACAAAATCTGAGGTATGATGCATTTTGAATCCTCCATCAAAATACGTTTTTCATTAAAAACTAAAGATAATTAATGAACAGGGTACAAAAATAAAGCACTTAAAAGATTTGGAAATAGCACCACCTACATGAAATTAATTTGAGGAATATTGAGTACATGTTCACCATCCGCAACATGGGTAATGACAGAATTGTCTTTCAGGTTGTTAAAGAGCTTTTAAGCCTACTTGAGTTAATAAGGTTATATGGTTTGAAATAGTTAGCTTGAAGTTTGCAGCACATAACCATTTTTTGAATAAATATTTAGCCGATATATCGTGGTAAAGGTTGTTTGTAGATAGCGTGAAGATTTCATATAATTTGGCTCTTGTATAAATTATTAATAAAGTTTGAATTGTACTGTAATATTCCATGAGAACAGTAGACTCGTTACTTTTGCTGTGGAGATTTGTTTCAATTCTTTCTGCAGAATTTGAGATTCATTCTTGTATGTATTTGATGTATGTACAATTTCAAACTTTACGGAATATTATTTGTTCTGTATTTTTCTCCCAAGTTGGATCAAGAATTGTGCATGTTACATAACCTACCCAGTAATTTGTTATATTCAGGATAAAGTGCAACTTATTTATTTTGTTTCATGACAGACGGGACAAATGAGTAGCTTTACCTGTTTTTTTAATTGTGGACAAAAGTTTGCTTATATACTAGCTTGACTGATTGTTTTGAAGTTTCTTTCTGAATCACAACAATTTCAATTTTCAATATCGTGCTCTAAATTATACAGTATGATAATATCTGCCTAGGGGCAATTCATCTTAATTTTATTAAGTAAAGGCTAGAGGGACAAGTTTTTCTGGGTTGTACATGCATGTCTTTATTTTATTCTTGGGGCCTGAAAACAGTGTATTTGTATTCTCTATAGCATCTTAAGTAATGCTGCTTTAATTCTCCGTTTCTCATTTCCCATCTTTTTGTCTACGTTAGCTATTTTTTTTTTTGTAAAAAGCGGGCTTGTTTATTTTACTTTTTTTAGTATCATAGATTCGAATTTTATGTTTCTGTTTATAAATTCCCTTAAATGTTGTTAGGGCCTCCGAAATGTGAAAGCAATTATGAAGAAGCTGTGGACTTTGATCCAATCAAGCACCACAATTATTTCTGCCCATGGGTGAATGGGAATGTAGCTGGAACAGGTTGTGGCACCAGTAATAGCTCCAGTGGTGTGAGTGCTATGGCTTTATGCGGTTGGAAGCTAACGTTAGATGCCTTAGAGGAATTTCAGTCAATCGGGCATGTTCCTAATCAAGTCCGGGAGTCTGAATCAGCTGCATCTCTATATGAGGTTGGTGAGTTTGTGCCGGGGTTATTTCCTTATAAGTTGTCTTGTGTTAACTTTTTTTTTTGAATTAATCAGTATTATTGTACTCCATAAGCACTCATGTTATTATGATAGATTTCCTGCATATGTTTCCCTTTTAGGGCAGTTTTTTATTTATCTTTAATTGCATCTCTGTATATAATTTGTTTTTGAAGAATTAATGTTTTAAACTTATGCCATTTCTATCTGTAAGATGACTTGGTGGCGTAAATATATTTTATACTTCCTACTACAATACAATGTCACATAATATTGGATCTAAAGATGTTTCAACTGTTTCAGGATGATCATTTGACTAATTGTCCTAAACTTGTGTCACACGACTCCTTTGGTCCATGAAAGAAATTGACTTTAAATATCGATATACAATTATCCAACTGGTATCTTTTTCTCATCTAGAAATTACTTATAATACTTGCAATTAATTATGTTTTTAACAAATTGCTGGCTATCTGTGATAAAATCATGTGCTAAGTCCCATGCCTTGCATTTCTGGGCAACAGGGATTAGAAAATATTTAGAATTGCAGAGTATGCAATCTGGCTGTTGGTGGAGCAGCCAACAACCATTTAATTTCTGGAGTTTAGAATATAAGCTAGTATTCTTTACCTTATTAGCCTGCATTCTTTTCTTACAGGTCCTGCCATCAATAGTTTTTGTGAAGGCAAACAATGGAGAGCCCTCTGAGAGTCTCAAGTTTCAACGGCTTGCTTTTGCGAACCTCTCTCGACGATTAAAAAAGAAGAAAATGAAGGCCCTTATACCTCAGATATGTATGAAATGGTTTGCTTGTTGAAGTTCATGCAGTTGGTTTGTAAGCTAGTTAATTATGATAGCTGGATGTATTATTTTGGTTATGTTAGTTGATGTAAAGATTGAATGTTTTGTGTTTGGTAAATGGCAAGTGCTTATAATTGTTTTCGTATTTTAGTGTTTTGGTTTGATTTGAGTTATTTTGGTGCATATAAAAAGAATACTGCATACTACTAAACTACTAAAACCTGAACAAGACATCGGTTTTTAACAAATAAACCAATGTCCAAGTAAAGCTAATACATCAAATATTTTAAAAAAACCGATGTCTGCTGGAACATATAACATCGATTTTGTTAATGAACACGATGTCTAATAACACTATATAACATCGGTTTCACATACCAACTGATGTCTCAGATAACATAAAACATCGGTTTTTACCAAGAAATCGATGTATATGTCATTATTTACCTTGTCTGTGCTATGTTTATGTTGATCTAATGAACATAATATATCATAATTTAAAAAGAACTACTGCACATAATGTATCTTAGACATCAGAAATATTTAAGAAACCAATGTCTAAGTCGATAATAGACAACGGCTAAAAACCGATGTCTAAAGGTTTTGACCTTTCTCTACACACGCATAGACATCGGTCAGATTTTTTTTTAACAACGGCCAGAAACCAATGTCTATTGACATATTTCTAGTAGTGGCCTACTGGTTGTTTGAACATGATATACAAGCAGCAAGCCATTTGGTGCTACAACAGAGACAGTCTGGCAAGCCATTTCCAACAGACAGACACAAACAGCAAGCCATTTCAAACTGCCAGAAATCCTGAAGATAAAGATCAAGATTGACTCTCATGGATTTATTTCAGGAAATATATTGTGAGGAATCTTTATTATATAATACGTACACAATATATTCTAGAGCTTAAAATCTTTTCAAATATCTTTCTCTAAATCCTTTTATAAAACTTATGGGAGTTTCCTTATTTAAAAGATTTTCTTTCTTTCAAATCTCCTATACGCGTTTTATATCTATACAAATCAGAAGGGTTATGTTTTCATCGTTTCATCTCTCTCAAACCTTATTTCTAACGTTCACAAGAACGTTTGTAAAATCTCTAACCAATTGAACGTTGGAAATTGATTCTAATAGTTCGAATAATTGGTTGATTGATTTTCTGAACGTTGGTGTGAAGCTTTATAAATTTGTTCTTTTGTTCATTCGTTTTAAGAAGAACATTCAGAGAAAACTTTCAAGCACACAAGATTACAAACAACTCGGTTTTTCATTGCTATATCCTTTCGATTCTCTCGAGCTCTTAATATATCATATACGTGCTATATCTTAGAGAGTTCATTAGGTTGAGTTGTATTGATTCAAACATTGTATTGTTCAATTTGTATTGAATAGTTGTTGTACAAGTTTGGCTTAAAGTTTTGGGTGGGTCGAACTAGACTAGAGAAGGATACTTTGGAAGTATTGCTTAGAGAGTTAGTTCAGCACAGCAAACAGCAAGCCATTTGTCAGCAGGATTGGTAAGGTTGAGTTGCTGGGCATATTGGCTAAGGAACAAGGGTTTGGTGAACGTTGCTAGAGAAGTATACTTGGGAAGTATAGCTTAGAGAGCAAGTTCAGAAACAGGTATTCAGCAAGCCATTTGTCAGCAACTGGGATATAAGGGATATATATTATTGTATCTTGTAATTGGTTTATTTCAGTGATCAATAATATATTTTCTTACCAAGTTGGTAAGGGACCAGGACGTAGACCATAGGGTTAGGGGTCGAACCTGGCTAAAAGTTTCTTGTGTTCTTTATTTTTCTGCATCTTACTGTTTCTGCACTTTTCTTTACTTATTGCCTTTACATTCAGCATACTGTTTACAATCAGCTTACCATTTGTCTCTGCATAAAACGAAATCAGTAAGCTGTTTCTGGTAATTTTTAAAATCGGACTTAGTTGAATATAGTTAGCCATTTACACCTATTCACCCCCCCTCTAGGTGTGCATTATCAATGAGTACCATCAGGCTATGCATTGCTGATAACATTATCAATAATGTTGTTGACGAAAGCACGCCGAAGGAATTATGGTCAAAGTTGGAGACATTATATCTCGGGAAGAACTTGACTACAAAGTTAAATCTGAAGCGCGAGTTATACAAGCTGAAGATGGCAGCTCAAGGCAATGTTATTGAGCACATGAATGTGTTTAATGGTATTATTGATCAACTTGAAAAGGTTGATGTAAAATTGGAGGAAGAAGATAAGGCCCTTATTCTTCTTACTTCGCTTCCGGAGTCATTTGATCATTTGGTCACAACCATTTTGTACGGAAAGGACACGTTAAAAATGGAGGAGGTTCAGTCAGCACTTTTGTCAAATGCTGGAAGGAAGAACCAGGATGGTGACAAGGACGAAATGACAGTTTTGGCTTTGCGTAGTCAAAATAATAGAGGAAGGGGTGCTGTGAGAGGATCTACCAATAGTAGGGGTAAATCCAGATACAGTGAAAAGGGCATGCAGTGCTTTGGTTACAAGGAGTGGGGTCATATTAGGTCGAATTGTCCGCTTAATAAGAAGGATCTAGATGCATCATTGGCTGTGGTTACTCTCGATTGTGAAGATGTTTGCACCGTCTTCAATCGAGACACTAGTTCTCCAAGAGAATGGATATTAGACTCAGGGTCATCTTATCATGTATGTTCCGAGAGGGGGCATTTTGACAAATTCCAAGATACAAAGAATGAAACAGTTTCTTTGGCTGATGGATCTACTTGTGAGATCAAAGGGATTGGAATTGTGAAAATCTAAATGTTCGATGGAATAGTTCGCAGCTTGAACGGGGTAAGATATGTGCATAAGCTGAGGAAGAATATAATATCTATCGGTCGGTTAGCTACAGAAGGCTACAGATGCTCTGTAGTAGGGGGGCTATGAATATCAAAAGAGGCCGTGTGGTTCGGATGAATGGAGAGCTACGTAGGGGAATATATCGTCTGATTAGTACGTGGCCAAAACATACTGGAACTTCGAAAATCTGGTTATCTCGTGCACGAGGGAAGAGTGACTTGAAGGATACTGCTGCGGTTGTATTGCCTTCCAATCTAGACGATGGTGCAAAGACTGCTGGGATGGATGCTTGGTCGAAGGGCTTCCACAACATCAACGAGTAGTTGGTGTGTTGCAGCTGCATATGGGCATCGATCAACACGAATCAAGTGAGCAGTGAACCATGCAACAGATTGATTTGTTTGATATGCAGTTGGGGAGTAAATGAAAGATTGATGGTCACACTTGTGTGTGTGATAGACTACATATGGGATTGGCCGACGTGAATCAAGTGAGTATGTGTGTATACAACAGATTGCTTCACATGTATGTAGTTGGACAAATAGAGGTCAATGGTACACTTGTGCTTATAGCAAGTGGGCATTCGAGAATGAATGTGTAAACTAGGGTATAGTTTGGAGTCTTGGACTCGGGGGGAGTTTTGTCGTAGGGAATGATAAGGATCGAGGAAAAGTTGGAGTTGTGCCAACAGGGCGCAGGTATGGAGTGCAAGTAAAGAGCTGTGAGTTTGGAAAGAGGGGGAGATTGTTAGGCAGCCGTCCTTACAGTTCTTGCCAAACTCACAAATCCACCAACCATGCATTTCACCAACCCCATCTACTACTTCCCTCCTATAAATACCCTTCTCCCCTTCATTCTAAATCACACCATAATTCTCTCTTCTCTCTCTATAGCTGCTAGATAGTCCGTCTAGTAGGAGAGCCGGTTTAGCCCGCTTTCAGGAAGTGTCGGGATAGAAGGTCCCCGTGCCTAAACTATTCCTTAGGGTACTTGGCTTTGACTGCAGCCATCGGAGGTGGTCCCGCTGCAGGGGTCTTTCTATCAGGTTGTATGGCACTGTCCGGGTTGGGAGAGGGAGAGAAGGAAAGGTTGTCGGGAAACAGTGATAGGGGGAGGTTTTGAGATAAACACTTCAGTGAGTTGGGGATATACATAATAGGTATTGTAGGGCTGAATTTTTGTATGAAATTCAAGGGGCCGGATACCCGGATATTGTAATCTCTTTTATCTAGTGTGAAGTTGTTGCTCTTGTGGATGTAGGCTGGGCCGAACCACGTTAAAACTCTTGTCTCTTTTACTGTATTTTTGGTTTGTTGCTTCATTACTATCACGTATATTTGTGGGATCTAAGCACACATATTTACCAAATCGCTTCCGCATTCGCAGGGAATCGGGCAGATTCCTAACACTTACCTCTGTTTATATTACTATCTCGCGCATATTTTTGATAGAGAAAACTGGTCCTCAGGCAATCTTCCCGAGGTTAAAAGATTTTCTTCCTATAAATTAAGTGGCCCTGCATGGGCAATTTTGAAAATATAATTTTTTTTATAGTAATTTACATATATAGTCTTAAAATTATATTGCAAATCTTTTAACCTAAGGGGAAAACCTGAGGACAACCTCATGCACCTCAAACCCTTTTTGATATTTGTTTTATTTATATATTTTTATTTTTCATATTTGTTTCTGTTACAAGTACCTTAATTTTTAATAGAATTTTATAATAATATTCCCAAAATAATTAAATTTGTCAATCCAATATAAATTTGGATAATACAGTAGTAAATTTTGAACTCAAAGAGCCCTACAAGGCTACATCTACATTGAAGCAGTGTTGTGAAAAGCGCAAATCAGACCTAAGCGGCGGGATGACCTTCTAGCGCTTAAGCGGTTTTAAAAGCGGATCATTAATCAGATTATAAATAATTATATATTTATAGAAATAAATATAATATTAATTTTTTTAAAAAAAAACTAACATTCACATATGATATAACATATTATGATAAAAATTAAAACTAGTAAATTCTATATTCACAAAGTCATACTGTACTTAGTCATAATAAACTTAGAAAATACAAACATCATAATTATCATAATACGAGATCCGAAAGATAGAAAGATAGATTGTAGCATTCTTTCAGAAAGACAGAAACATATGCATTATTTCACCATCCTTTATAATTTTTTATAATTTTTTTTATAATTTTTTTAGAATTTCATAATTTTTTTAATTCATTCGCTTAATCCATTTTTGACCCGCTTAATCCGTCTTTGACCCATTTAATCTCGCTTAAATATAAAAAACGCATAAAATTCCAATTTTGCTAAAAGCGAGGCGTTCCGCTTAATGCGCTTTTCGTAACGGACCACTGAAGTAAAACTATACAGTAGTAAATTTTGAACTCAAAGAGCCCTACATCTACATTGAAGTAAAACTGAACATAAGTGAGGATTGGGGAAGCTGCTGCATCTTCCAATTATGAAGTTGTTTCTACAGCGTTACATCCTCCACTCATCTCTCTTCACAAACAACCCATTTACTTCAATAGCTATACCTTTACACAACAAAACAAGATTCAGTACAATTTCACTTTCCATATCTCCAAAGGTACCTTTTTCTATACCTAAATACATTCAATAATACGCATTCATACATTCATTCTTAACACTCCATTTTATACTTATCAGTCGGAATTACTAGTGGTTGTTGGTGGTGGTGCTGCTGGAATTTATGGTGCAATTAGGGCTAAAACTATTGCTCCTAATTTGAATGTTGTTGTTTTTGAGAAAGGAAAGCCTCTTTCCAAGGTCTCCACTATTTGTTTACTGTGTTAATTTTATTTATTTTTTTTGATCATTTTGTAGATTATAGGCGAATCGATATGTTTTGAGTTTTGCAGGTTAAGATTTCCGGGGGTGGTAGATGCAATGTGACTAATGGCCATTGTCCGGACAACATGGTAAGGATATACTTGTATTGATTGGAATGATTTAATATTGTGTATGTAATACTTGGTTTACCTTATTAGTATTGTGTTAAAGTTTCGGTTTAATAGCACTAGTGTTATAAGTTTCCACCTTTTTGGGTAGGCTAGATGTTTCATTTCTTGCTAATAGAAAAGTGGACAGTGTCGGGAATCAATATGAATTCAACTAATGGATTTAGATGGTGGTCTATGAAATGTGGAACATAGTCTTTAAGGTTGGAAACAATGATTCATTTATTTTGCCGACTTAAATTATCTCATTTACTTTAGTGTTATTTTCATGTCAGACTGTGTTGCATTGTTGTGTAAGCATTGACTAGTTCTGCTGGCAAACAGTGATCAACTGATTCTTTCCCTTATGCAAGGAACAGTTTGTTGACTAGAAATTTCTAGTGTTTTCCGGGGTGCTTCCTGTGTACAAGCTGAGTGCAGGAAATCGACTGTTTTCCGACCCGATCGGACCAAAGTGAAAAACATTATATTTTTCATGCACTGACTCACTGAGTGACCTTATTGCAATCATTATATCATAACCTTAGTTTTGCAATGATGAAAAAAGATAAGATGGAAAATTCATTGTAATTTCTTCACCCTTCTTTGTTGGGTCGAAAACTCTTGTTGTATTTTTTTCGCATCATCTTGTTTATTGATACTTTTGAAAACCCTACATTTGGTTTCAAATGCTACATTTGGTTTCAAATGCTACATTTGTAGCAATTCGAAATGGGTAAACCTTGCCCTTCACCCTAAATTTGGTTGTTCAGTTGCTTTCAACTCTGCGCCTTCCATGTTCAAAATTTTCATCACGTACAGAATTTCTTAAAGTCAATGGGGCTATTCTGTTATCAGTATGGGACTAACTGTTGTGTTGAGTAAACATTAATAATGGGAGAATATTATTACTTTATAATTTCAAAGTTACAACATATATAGTAAAAATTAGGTCAAGATAATGATCTAGAATCTCATTGTTGTCATTGAGTTACTATAGCCAGCAGTTCGTAGATTAGTACTCGAAATATTTTGGAGCTTGATGGCTATATTTGAGTATAGGGGATTGTCCCTGTATCGTAGTATTAGGCTAATGCTACAATGTGTGTGCAGGGGTGTAGCCATAGAACTTGGAAACGGAGTACTGGAGTCAAAAATTAATTATATTAAATAAATTTTGGTTTGCTGTGTAAATTAATTTTCAGTGGGGTCAAAATATTTAAAATTAATTACTTTAAATATATGCATGTAGTTACGAGGTCAGTGGGGTAAATTGCCCCCAGTCGTTTTGAGACCAGCCTACTCGTTCTGGGGTATATATGATTTAACCTTGGTTGGCTGTATGTGGAAGAAGCCAGTATCTAATTGCAGGTTTTTTGTGTCTCGCGTTTTTGGTGGGCAGTGAGTAACCGCAGTTTAATACAAACGTTTAAAATGTAAAATTTACATTTTGTTCTGCCTAATATCTTTATATATATTAGTACACACAGATCATGTCAGGATATCGTATGATTTATGTCAATGTTGAAGGTACTTTCAATTTTTAAACGACTCAATTAAAGTGTAACATTAATCAAAAGTATGAGTAATCAAATAGGTAAATGCACTCATGGTTAAATGATTTGGTTTTATACTAGACATCATCTATAATACATATATGGATATGTTGCTTTAGAAAGTCTTGCAAAGGTAGATTTGGATAACCTAGTTGCCTTCAGATGTGTTTTTTTTTTAACAAAATTATCATATATCAACTGTTATTACACCAAACTAGATAAGTGTTAGGTGTGGTTATATATAAGCATGTAATGCGTTTGATGTTTTAAGTGTTTTGGTAGATTATGGCAGATCATTACCCAAGGGGTTATAGAGAGTTGAAGGGCTCCTTCTTCAATACACATGGCCCAGTGGATACGATGTCTTGGTTTTTTGATCATGGAGTTGAACTAAAGGTGTTCTGTTGGGCAAACAAGTCACTTTTATTCCACTATTTTACACAAGCCGGTATGTATTTTCTGTTGCCAAGATTTTTACATTATATTTGATTTGGGCCCAGACCGAGGATGATGGAAGAGTATTTCCGGTCAGCAACAGTTCATCATCTGTAATCGATTGTCTTATGTCTGAAGTCAAAAGAACTGGAGGTACATATCTAAGATATCTTTACTTGCTACCATAAGGTGTGGGTATTATTTTTTTTTGTAATTATGTTCTATAGACTGGTCATGTCACAGAATCTGGAAACATGAAGAACCCTATAAATATCTGTTTACAGCACACATAGATTTTTCCTCTCTTTTTTTCTTATCCGAGAAGTTTCCTGCAATTTTAGGGATAGAGTCGAGATGGTTATCTTTTTTCGCAAATTTTTTTTTTTTTTTTTGCTAATTAAAATTTTATACCACAAAAGGGAACAACATACAAAAATCTAGGGGCATACCCCGCGAAATCAGCATTTAGCTAATACAAAGCCAAACAACATAAAGTCATTTTGCAATCAACAGTCATAGAAATAAGAAACAAGAGATTAAATAGCCATATCAAATCCTGCTGGAGTGACCACCCCGAGTCGCTCTCCACTGTTTAATCTTGGATTTTGTCCAACGAACTTTTGATGCCTGCCCATTGCTTAGCATGCCATTACCATGATCGCACGTAGCCCGATCCTCCTCCATCCTGTCACTAGCCTGATCAGCTTTGAGGTCACCCTCCACCTGCATTATTTCATCATTGTTGACAACCATGACGTGGCTGCTATGATCACCCAGAGTAGATTTACTGCTATTCTGTCCCTCATCTTTCTGAAACTGCCCTTCACCATCAGACACGAACTCTCCCTCCTGCTTTCCCTGAAGAGGCACAGCCGCATTGTCAATCTCCATCTCCATAGGATCTCCAACTTTAGTAGTAGCCATGAAATGACTACTATCATCCCTGTTAGTGTTCCCACCGTGCATACAACCCTCAACCGCCTCCCCATCTTGTTGCATTGACAAGGCAGAGATTCCCATGCCACCCCTTTTAAAAGAGTCATTATCTATTGAGGGAAGAATGCTCACATTAAGAAACTCATCCCAAGGAATATCATCCATTTGGACCCCAGCCTCATTTGCTTCATCACTAGACACAGAGTGGTCTATCATCATTGCAGAAATGCCCTCATTTAACCCATTGCCCATAAGGTAATTAAACGCTTCATCAATTTCTACATCAATCTGATCATGCTCGATTTCCTTCTCAGCGTTTTGATTCGTCTGGTTGTCAGCCTTCCACTGAACCCTTTTCTTTTCCTTCCTGACAATCGCAGCCCCATAAACCTGCCCACTAGGGATACAATCCCTGGGCCATCCATTTTCATCCAGAAATAACTCAGGAGGAATACCATCCAAGGGAATCTCAATCCCCTCCCTAACCGTGTACTCCTGTAACTGAATGGTACAATTGAGCACTTCACAAAGCTCATCATCCTGAGCAACATCAGAAAAATCATTCTCGAACTTTCCAGAGTACATCCTCAAATCCTTTCTCCCCTGAAACACAGGCACCTCATGTCCCATGTACTGAATAAAGAGCTTCAAAACCTGCAGGTAGTTCTTAGCATCTATAAGATGTTGCCCTACAGTCATCTCTTCCCATCCAGAATTGACATCCAGACTACCATTCCCTATCTCCGTACCAGGAGCAATTGTAGCATTTGTAGCATTGTCCTTTTTCCCCCCTCCATTCAATCTATTATCATTTGCTTGAAGAAGCGAAGCATCAGCAAAAGGAGCAGCCGCGCCTTCATTGTTGGTGTTGCCCTCCCAAAAAACATCAGTCACAATTCTTTGAACAAGGCCCTCCACCAGAACTGAAATGACCTCTTCATCTCCTGAATCCTCATCCATTGTGTAGCTTAAGTTCACACAGTCATCATGCACACCAAAGCGCTTCAAATCCATACCATGGTCAACACCCTGGTTAACATCAACAGTACCCTTGACCTTAGGCACACCCCAGTCATCCTTCTCACCTAAGACTGGAGTCTCACCCCTTACCGGTATACCATTCCTGTTAAGGTGAACAATAGGGACCAAAGCCCTAAACTCCTCTGTCACACCTATATCTCCTTTAGAGTTTCCTTCACCAATAGGATCCTCCACCTCCAATTCGTCAGTAACCATAGTGTCCCTTGCATTTAGGTTAGGATCAGAGAGACCCTCCACCATGACATCAGAAGGTCCACTATCACATATACTGGCTTTTTTCGCAAATTTGTCACCTTGTCTGTGCTGAATTATGTTTCTCAATCAGTTGTTATGCAGACTGGAAAAGTTGTTACAACTGCATCTATTGCTGGCGGGAAGTTCAATCTCAAGATTGAGAAACGTACAATCGATTATGTAGAATCAGTTGAAGCTGATTATTTATTTATTGCCAGTGGAAGTAGTCAGCAGGTTTTGTATTAGTAAAAGTAAAAACTGATTTGCATATATATATATGAGTCCCACTCTAGGGAGAACCATCTTACGTGGAGAACCGTGGAGAACCACTTAAAATGCATTAAAATAGTCCTTTATATAATGCCCCTGGCGGACCCCTTCACATAAAAGTCTTATAATTCTACCCTCTATCCATTCATCAAAAAAAAAATTTTAAAAAAAACTTTTAAAAAAATTTAAAAAAATGTTGCCACGTCATCATTTTTTGAAAAATTTTTTTAAATTTTTTTAAATTTTTTTTTTTTTATAAATAGATAGAGTATAGAATTATAAGACTTTTTTGTGAAGATGCCCCTGCGGGGCCCTTATATATAAAGCAATTGTAATGTATTTTAAGTGGTTCTCCACGATTCTCCATGTAAAATGGTTCTCCATGGAACAATGGCCTATATATATATATATATATATATATATATATATATATATATATATATATATATATATATATATATAAATTGATTTGCATATATCACGCACAAAATTCTGTGTTTCATTGATTTGTATTGTTTGCTTACAGGGCTATAGTCTTGCTACTCAACTTGGTCATTCTATTATTGATCCAGTGCCGAGTTTATTTACTTTCAAGATAGATGATTCAAAGTTAACAGAGTTGTCAGGGGTAAGATCCTTATTCTCTTAGTAAAATTGCTGATAATTAATCTATTGATCCAAAAGCTTAATTTGATATGAAGCCTAGGAAGCATGAGTGCGGGTGCGGGTACAGGTGTGCGTAGTGCGGGGATACGGAAATTCGGCAAATCTAAAAATACGGGGATTCGGGTGCGGGGGGATTCGGCAAATATTAACACATTAAAAATACGTTTTATTATGTATTTCAAGAGTTTCATTTAAATTGAACTAAATGGTCCTTAACATTACATATCATAATTAGTTAATAACACAATTAATGCATTTTAATGTAGTTAATCGATTAAGTATTTAAGTATTTACATTATCTTCTCTCACTTGTGGGTGAGGGAAGAATCCCCAAGAATCCCCGCGCACCCAAAAATCCCCAAGAATCGGGTGCGGTGCAGCGGGTAAGGGAAGAATCCCTGCTTTCTATTATGAACTATATGAGTTTGTGGTTTTTTCATTTTAACACAAATACAAATATAATATTGATAAGCAACATGATTTATGTAAGAGGGCAACACTTTGGTCACTCATGTACAAATAAAAGCAATGAACAATCTGGTTGTCTGCCGAGTATAAATAAAACCTCATATCGTAATGAAAACTTTCTGGAAAAAGGTGTAATAAAAAGAAACTGTGTAGAAAATGGGGACAGCTCCTCATGCCAAGCGAAAGAATGCTAGATAAAACGCTTTTTAGTCACAATTGCCTTTTGTTCTCGAAATATCAGATTATGTTAAAAAACAGAGGTTTATAAGTACCAACACCTGATTCTCAAAATAACTGCGACGCCTTTCTACCAAATGCCGAAGGCAAAGTGCAGCCTTCTCCCACATGACTCGATTTTGCCATGACCAAATATTACCCACCAAACAAAAAACTGTTGCGCATTAACACCGATCCAATGCAAGAATAGGTTATCTGCTGACATCCTTCAAACCATTGCTTACCTGTCTATGTGACGTATGACAATTATTCACCAAAAACTTGTGTATTCTCTGCCATAAAGTACAAGCTCAAATTTATCACTAGTCATCTTAATTGCATGAAAAGATTACGGAGATAGCTACAGTGGAAGTCATGAACTTTTTGTCTGAAGTACCTAGTCTAGCCTTATCCTTCTTAGTCTTAACCTCTTGGTGGTTACTGATTATCTTACTTTAGTTTAATTTTTTGGCCATTAATAGTTTCCTAATCTTCCGATGCCTAATAAGTTTTGTGATATTGGTATACTGTATCTAGGTTAGGATCCTGCCTGTATTTTAGTTAAATTGAAATGTTATTTGTCTCTGTTATCAATCTTTTTAGCATGAATTAGATCATCTAGATCGGATACTTCAATTTATAACAAGCAACGAAGTTCCAATCATCTACGTATTTTTCTTGACTTTTTCATAGTGGTCCAGAGTTTCCTCTTTGAGATGTTGATTGCATCTTAATTGCATGAAAAGATTACGGAGATAGCTACAGTGAAAGTCATGAACTTTTTGTCCGAAGTACCTAGTCTAGCCTTATCCTTCTTAGTCTTAACCTCTTGGTGGTTACTGATTATCTTACTTTAGTTTAAGTTTTTGGCCATTAATAGTTTCCTAAGATCTCTTTCTTTAGGGTTCCACTCCCGTGGTGCCATTTATTACAAGAGCAACATTCTTTAAAAAGGCTCTCTTTCTATCCAGTAATCACTTTTCAGTGTGAAAATGCAGATCCCCCCCCCCAAAAAAAAAACAACAGAGATCAAAGCTACTACGTGTACCTTCTTAGTTAATGTTTTTATATTCATATATGCTTTATATTCAAATAAAATTTGTACACATTAGTAAAATTTCCATGCACATTGTTTATTGTTGTTTTGTGGAAACAATTCAATTACAGGTCTCATTCGTTAAGGTCAAGGCAAAACTTGAACTGGAAACTGTCCGGAAAAACATACAACAACTTACACAGGTATAATTACCTTTTTTATGCTTTTGGTTAGTGGAAAAGGTCAGGGATATTACATTGGTTTTTGAAAATTAGGTTGGACCCATGCTGGTTACACACTGGGGGCTTAGTGGGCCTGTAATTCTTCGACTATCTGCTTGGGGTGCCCGTTATCTCTCCAGTTCAGATTACAAAGGTAAAGAGTATATCTTTAAAACATTAAATAAATAACTTATCTTGACTGAAAAGCGAAAGCCTATATATGCAGGCATACTTTCTGTGGATTTTGCTCCTGATCTTCATATTGAACACATGAAGTCTGTTCTTATACAACACAAGAATCAGTTTGCGGTATGTTAACTTGTTTCTATATTTGCTGTTACATATTTTTTTCCCTGATACCAATCCTGCATATTCATCTCTGATTTGTAGTGCTTTCTTATGCATTATTTTCACTTTATTTTTATCTTCTACAATTTCAATTTGCAAACTCGCTCATGCAACTACCGGCAAAGGAACAGAAAAGGATGATAATCTAAACCATGTAGTTAGTCACCTACTCTCCCGTCACTGAAGTAATTAGAATGTGCTGGTGCCTGGTAGAAGTATGCTACTCCCGATATATCAAATTAAAGACATCTAACTTACTTGCGACTTTCTGGATTTCTTTATTGTTTGTGTTTAAATTTCTCCTTGGCTTAAACTTGGGTTTGAAGGTATTTTATATGCGTCAATTCTTTGTTTTATTTATATTACTGGAGTGGAAAATGTTCTAGTAGTTGCTTTCATTTGATTAAAAATATCTTATTTTCCTTCCTTGCAGAAGCTAAAAATGCTCAACTCGTACCCTGTAGAACTTGGCCTAGTGAAGAGATTCTGGAAATACCTGTTAGATCGAGAGGTTATCATATACATTTATGTTGGCATGGTTGGTTAGGATCTGTAGTGACTGATAAATATTTCTCCTGTACTTTCGCGTAGGGAATAGATGGCGATCTCTTATGGGCATCCGTTTCAAATAACTCAATAATGTCTATTGCTTCTCTTTTAAAACAGTGCCCGTTTAAGATGAAAGGAAAGGTATGACATTGCACAAGACCTCCTTCAATAATAAATTCCCGTGATTATAAATATTAAGATATATCCTCAATGTACTTAGGGCATATTTAAGGAGGAATTTGTTACTGCTGGAGGTGTTCCATTGTCCGAGGTGCTCTCTCTCTCTCTCTCTGTGTGTGTGTGTGTGTATGTGTGCTGTCTGTCTTGCCTTTCCTACTGGAGTTGTCATTCCTTCTGTAGATCTCGCTGAAGACGATGGAAAGCAAGCTCCAGCCCCGTCTATTTTTTGCTGGAGAGGTAATTTACTAGGAATGCTTGTTGATCCATAAATTTCAGATATGCTTGTCAAGGTTTACTCTTTAGCTCCATTGTTGTGTTTAATTTTACATAATTGGGTGATTTGTGTGACAAATGAAACTATCTGTAGGTACTAAATATTGATGGAGTAACAGGTGGTTTTAATTTTCAGGTACGCAAGTGATTTATATAAGCAACTCATATATTTTGACCTTCAAGCTCGCCGTCGAAAATCACCTTCCTTGTCACCCCCCATGTCTTTCTGTAAATGAATCATTTGCCAAGCCAAATACTTGGCACCATTTAATGCATAGGGATTATTTGTTGGCCTTTAAACAATCAAGTTTCACTTGTCATAATAAATTATTAATTACAGTCGATCCATTATTATTGAATTGAAGCATATCAATATGAATCCTTCTTCTGTCTTCTGTGAAGAATCAGATCATTTCTGTGGCTGAAAAACTAAACCAAGATTGTCCATCAGGTTGCAGATTTGTATTTATCTTTAGCTTACTAGTACTGAGAAAATTATAGTCATGCTCAGCCTGATAACATACTACAAATTTTTTATCTTCATCTTTCAGAAACATACTTACATTAAGCCTACTCATTATATCCCACCCGTATGTGGGGTCTAGTTAGGATGAGATATACGCAAACCTTACCCCTATTCCTCCTTAGGTTGAGAAACAGACTTGCTCTGTTTAATCACAATCACATTATGCAGTTGTCTCTGGCTGTCATTGAGTTGCTTCATATTTATCACTGCTTTAATATCTCTCATCTTTGCAGAATGCTTGGTCTGGTGGACACATAGCAGGGACGACCATTGGCAGTCTTGCAACATGTACTAATCCAGTGGAGATTGTAGTTTGATCTATATTCTAATTCTCACTCAGTTGCACCAAAGGTCCATTCCGAATTCTAATATACGTACATTAGCAACTTTCTAGATTCGAATCTGATATGAATTTCCAGTGTAAATTTTTTAGAAAGTATTTTTCACAATTTATGTAAAGGTGATAGTTTTTTTTTTAAGGATGTAACAGTAATAGTTTGATTATTCTGTAATGAATTATGTAAACTTTTAATCAGTTTAATTTTTTCCCATAACATTTTGGTATCCACTGATTGTTAACACAATAATACCTCAGTAGTCAGTAGTCAGTAGGTCCGTTATTCTGATGACTTTCCAAGAAAGCAATAGAAAAAACCAATTATTTATCATATTTTTAATGCTTGACCTGACCATGTAACTAACCTATAAATCTCATTATATTTATATGATAGGGTCACTAACCTTTCGTTCTTTAGGTACGTTCCATTTCAGTTGAAACAACTAAAGTTGTGTTGACAAAGACTATAAAATTTCAAATCAGAATACTTTTAAACGCACTTTCAAAATAAGTAGTCAAGTAAAATACACGTGGAATGATGTCCTATAGTACTAAAATTGTTCGATTTTTAAAAATCATTGAGAAATTATTAAAAAATATTTAACTGATTTAATTTTCAAAAATCTGATTTGTCATTGTCATTATGAAATATTTTTAAATTATATATTGTATTATAAATTAGACTAATTTTTTAAATATTTTTAAAATATTAAAATTTATCCGATTTTTGTTCCAATTTATCATTCCGATATATCCCAATTTACCGATAATCGTTATTAGCTATCTAAATTGATTTGTTTCGATTTTCGAAATCTATAACCATAAATAAACACAGGTAACATCAAAATATTATAGTGGTGAATTTGTTTTTGACCATTTCTCCTCCACCTTAATATGACACTTTATTATTTTAATTTATATATAAATCTGTGATCACAAAAGTGTTATGTAGAAATTTTAGCATGCAAAAATTACATATATCGCGTAACTTGTTAAAATTGGATGGAAACGAGACCCATGTGACCACGACAAAACCGTGGTTATTGACTTATTGTCGTTGTTGAATTTTGAACCTGAAATTTATTTTTGAACTCGTCATGATTTTTTAACGGAAATTGTTTTACAATATTATATTAAAATTTAATTTAATTTTATAATATTTAAAAATAAAAATCAATAATCCACCAAATTTATGAATAAATTATCATTGTTTATAAATAACTAACATGATAGCTCGTGCAAGGTACGGGGCACATTCTAATTCATTCATATAATATGTTTCAAATCGAAAGTTAATAGTCTTTCCAAATTCATGATATTAGCACACTCTATATTTTAAGGATCATATTTGTAGTGGTGCTTTTTTAATGTGAGAAAGATGAGTGACAAAAGCCATATATATATCATTAGCTATCAAGTTATTACCACGATAATAGTGTGCAATTTAATTTATTTTCCGGCAAAAATTCTAAAAAAATCACTATGCCAACGGTGTATTATATAATACTCCTCTATCCCTCTCATTTCTTTACACTTTCCTTTTGAATTTTTCTTTAAGTGTTAACCATATTGAATTTCTTAAGTACAAAAGCGGTTTTAAAATTTTACATAACAAACTTGTCTTTAACAAAATTTAAGATAACAGGTTAAATATCAAATTGGCCACTGAATAACATAACATATCTCAAATACACCATTGATAAATTCGGGGTCTCATTTAAAACACTTTTAAAGACATAAATATCAAATAAATACCTCTATATATGTACTCGGGAAGTAAAAGTAATTTTTATCGAATTTTACACATTTTTCTTAAATGCTACTGTAACCAAATGAAAGGTTATGAATTCTATTATTTTTTATTATATATTTAGATTTTAAGAAGTTTATTTACTATTTTATTTTAATTAAATCAAAGAAAATAACAACAAAATTAAAAATAAATAGTATACAAATTTCTTAAAATCTAAATATATTATCATAAATAATAATAGTATAAAATAAATATTTCCTAAATAATCTCACTTACAAAGATTAGATCTATTTAGTTCTTAAATAGATCTAATCTTTGTAAGTGAGATTATTTAGGAAATATTAATTTTGAAATTTAAAATGTATACTAAGATAATCTGTTATACATATAGAGTCCGTAATTTAAAAGCTTTTGTATTTGAACACAATCCTATAAATATATAATATTTTATTAAAGTTAAAATATTATAAGCTCGGTTGATTAGTTCGTAACACACCATCATTAGTCATTGTATGTTTTAGACTAAATTGCAGTTTGGGGGCTGATAAAAGGTTCATAATTTGTATATTCTTGATATGTTTTATGCATTAAACTTGTCGAATGAAAGTTTATTTTTACTACCCAAATACATTTTAAAGGCAACTGTCTGATATTTATGTCTTTAAAAATGATTTAAATGAGACCCCAAATTTATCAGTGATGTACTTGAGATACGTCAAGTTATTCAGTGGCCTATTTGATATTTAACCCATTTAAGAACTAAATAGATCTAATCTTTGTAAGTGAAATTATTTAGGAAATATTTATTTTGAAATTTAAAATGTATACTAAGATAGTTTGTTATACATATGGAGTTCATAATTTAGAAGCTTTTGTATTTGAACACAATCTTATAAAAATAAAATATTTTATTAAAGTTGAAATATTATAAGCTCGGTTGATTAGTTCATAGCACACCATCATTAGTCATTGTATGTTTTAAGGTAAATAGATAGTAATAATATTGAAGAATCCTTTATTATTAATATCTAAAATTGTACAAAAAGTCTAAAGTTCGAATTATGTCAAAATATATTAAAAATAAATATTTATATTGGCAGTTCTAAAGATTTAACAATAACATACAATATTATTATATCTTATTGTATTATTATAATACATCATTAAACAAATATAAAATATTAAAGAAGGTTCGTGCATCACACAAGTTATAACAAGTTATAACATTGTATATATATATATATATATATATATATATATATATATATATATATATATATATTATATGTTCAAATAAAAACTCAACATGAAATAAGTATTGAGACCCAATCTCAATCCCATATTTTTTAACCACTTTCAGTCTTAGCCACAACATTTTTTAGTGTCTATTTTCTTTTCTATTCATAAGCCTACCTCGTATCTTCTCCAATTTATTAGCAACTACCTATCTTCTCAATTCAATCTCTTTCCGACCAGTTTTTAGCCACCTCACTACATCTCAGATCTGCCCATCCCTCCAAACATGTGATATATGCACATTCATCTTCACTTACCTCTTCTTGTTCATCTTCAACAATTTTAAATTTTATCATCCTTCCTCTCTCCGATCATCTCTCATTCATCTTTAATAATTTCACATCGACCTGCATTTTCATATTTATATTAAATTAATGTTGTTGTGGTTACAAGCTGATTATGTATGATGATAATAAAATCGTCAATTATCATTCCTCTAACACATTAAACTTGTACACCTCTTTCGAATGTTAATGAGTTAACATTACGTTTTTTCATTTTCAACCAAAAAATTGTCAACGGATTAGATTAATGTATTATTATCAACTATTAAGTTGTATTTTCATTTGTTTTTAAGTTGATAAAAAAAATTAAGGTACCTATTTTTTGTTGGTACTTAGTTCAGGCACAAGTGTTTGTAATAAGTATATTATATCTTGATGTCCAAATTTGATTCTGAATGAATTCATGTCGTCTTACGTGTTGGGCCGCTAGTGAGCCTTAACTCCACAATAGTATGATATTGTCCGCTTTAGGCCCAGCCTGCACGGATTTGTTTTTGGGTAACTCCTAAAAGGCCTCATACTAATGTCATACTAATGGAGTTAACTTGTTGCTCTATATATAAGAGAATTATCTTTTATCTCCTCGATGTGGTACTTGGGTTGACACCATCCAACAATCCTCCCCTCAAACCAAGAACCACATAACCCGTGGTTTTATACCTGCGATAAATCTATCCACATCTTGCACCGCTGCCACACCAGCAAAACCCGCTGCCTGAACACCTTTCAAGAAGACTTTCGACACAAGAAACCTAACAGATCTCCAATCGCCAACAAGGGAAACCTCCCACATCAACCAACCGCAAGCCCGTTACTCCCCAAGATCCAATTACCGAACCATGGGCTCTAATACCACTTGTTGGGCCGCTAGAGAGCCTTATCTCCACAATAGTATGATATTGTCTGCTTTAGGCCCAGCCTGCACGGATTTGTTTTTGGCTAACTCCCAAAAGGCCTCATACTAATGTCATACTAATGGAGTTAACTGGCTGCTCTATATACAAGAGAATTATCTCTTATCTCCTCGATGTGGTACTTGGGTTGACACCACCCAACATTACGTACCTATGGTAGGCATCGAGTCAATTGAGGACCGAGGAATGTTAATCCTGCCCCACTCCCCGAATCCGAACTAAATCGTCAAACCAGTCCCGATCCCCGAACACGGATTATTTTACTCACCGATTCTTGCCCCAAACTGAAACGATAAATTTTGTAATAAAAATAATTTAATAAATTGTAATAAATTTAATATATTAATGCAATATAAGGTTATATTATATAATTTATAAATGGTAGGAAAGATCGTGTTGGGTAAAAAAAATAATTCGAAAGTCGGGTCAATTTCATATTGATCAAGAATACCCCATATCTAACCCAAAATTTTAATGTACGTCAAAGATTGCATAAAATGTGTAAATTTAGATTACATAATAGTATACATGCCTGATATATTTGCATATTATTTAAATAATTTGGATTAAATGCAATAAAAATATCATGAAAGTCACTTGCAAATATAATCAATGAATTCCAAAATATTAAATAAATATTAAATAGAATATAGAAAGTGAGTTCTTGGTACATATAGTTAATGATTTCTTAATAATGTATTAAAATTCTTTTGGTGTAGTGGTTGAAGTTGTGAACATAATTTATTTCAATCACGTAGGTCATGGGTTAAAATCTCAACACACACATTTTAAGTAATTTCGATACTTAATACAAAATATGATATAATATCATTTAATTAAGTGCAAAAGTCTTGTTAGCCTAATAAATAGGTAGATAGATAATGAATAAATCTTAAATAAAAAATGACTTTGGTGTAATGGTTGTAAATGTGAGCATAAGTCATTGTTAACATGAAGGTCATGGGTTCAAGTCTTATTGCCTACATTAAATTTTAACATTATTATGATGAAAGGGTAATTATGTAATTTACTAAATAACTTGAAAGACCTTGTTGGCATATAATAGATATAATGGATACTCCTTTCGTACCTCTCCTTTATTTATAAACTAGGTAATTTAGCCGCGCTTTGCGCGGTTAATAAAGTTTTATTGTACTCTCATTATATATTAAAAAAAATTATAATATTAAAAATATCATAAATATTAAAAGTAGCAATTACAATATTAAATATAACTAAATAACGTTTTGAAAGCCGACACCCCTCTCATTAACATACATGCTCAATAGTTGCATAAGAATTTATATAATTAGAAGATTTAATCATAGGAGTATGGCCTCAACTATTTTTTTTTTTGCACAAAAATGACCCAAATATTTTTTTAAGCAGATGCTTGCATTCCGTCTAAATTAGTCTAAATATTGCTGTTTATTTTTGGGCCATTTTGTGTTAAAAATACATTTTTCAGCCATCATGTTGTAATTAAATCATAAACTGAGTACATTCATCTGTTTTTAAAAATAGTTAGGTCATCACATTGTCTATTTTTAAATTTGGACCATTTTTGTGCAAAAAAAAAAATAGTTGAGCCCATCCTCCTGCAATTAAGTCTAATTAGAATAGTAATTTATTATGACATAATATAATGTAATAACATTTATATAACATTTTTATCAACTTAATCGGTCAATAAAATGGTTGAGTTTATTATGTAAAAAATAAAAATATGTCAATATTATTTTATACAAATTCCAGATTTTAACTAAAAGATTATACTTCCATAATTTATAAAAAATTTCACAATTATTGATTAAAAATTGTTTGAGAAGTTAAGATCGTTTATCCTATAATCGTTTGAAAAAAGTTTTCAAAAATCTTCAACATGTAATAAAAAATGACGCAATGCGAACAAATTTAAGTCTTTAATTTACATGAAAAATAATCATAATTTTATACACATAATTAATATTATAAATTTGAATAATAATGATAATGCTCAAATAAAGTTTGTCAATCTTTTCTATAAATAATATGAAGTAAATTTATTTTATATGTATTTATAAGTGTAGTTAATGATTATTAAGATGTCATTAATATGCCATTATGATGCTACTTAATGCAGAAAAATAATTCAATAAAAAATCAAAAAAATGAGAATTTAAGAAAAATATTTTAAACGCTTCTGGTGCATTTCGGATCTCCTGGCATTATAATATATATAGATGAGTTGGGCATGAAGATTAAGAAAAAGTGTAAAGTAACGAAGAAATGTTAGAAAAGTGGTGAAACCAATCAATATTTTACGTAATAAAGTGAGTTTAGTGGAGGAAAGTAGCGGGTGTAATTACCATTTATCTTATTAAATTTTACTATTTTTAGTAAGTTTTGGATTGTAAAAAATTGAGAGTAAGGGTCATTGCGATGTTGGCAGTGCAGTTTTTCCAAAAAAACCGAGGACTAACCCGCGCATGCGGTTTGGTCAGATTTCCAAACCCAAACTGTAACCACACTACGAAATTTTAAAAATGTATAAACCAGACCGCGAAATTGCGGTGCGGTTCATTGCGGTTTACACCTTCGATATAAATAATTATAAATTTGAAATATTAATTTTCATACATGTGGAATTAATTTTTAAAATTTTTACAACCACATTTCTTAATTCTTTTGCAGACCGTGACCTCAACACACTTAATGAAATATAAACATTGTATTATGAAATATTGTGGTCTCATCATAAGCTTCCAAAATAAACTATTAGGCACTAACGAAACAAATAGCTTGCAAACTATCCCTTAATTCCTAACAAAATTCTAACATAATATATTACATAAAAATATATAAAAGAATAATACAATGTTTCATAAAATACTAACACAATATTATATTAGTATCACAATATTTCATAAAAATGTAAACATTGTATTATGAAATATTGTGATACTAAAATATATATTATATATTTCATTGTATTAAATAGCTTGCAAACTATCCCTGAGATTGTCCTCAGGCCCATTTAAATTTATTTATAATAATTTAATAATATCCTTTTATAAAAACAAATATTAAGTCGAAATGTTTTTAGAATAGGTAATTGAATTTAAAATATATATATATGATTTAATAAATTCATTTTATTACAAAATTTATTAAAGAACATATAAAATTTATTTTTCTGAACGCAGGGATCCCCGTTCCTCATTCGGGACAGGTCGCCTCGAACGAGAATTGTTGAGTATTGAATACAGTAAAAGAATACAGAGGGGGGTGAATGGATTCTTGAACTTTTCTTGTTCTTGAGTCTATGTAGCAAGATCGGTGTTTGTGTGTGCAAGGATTATGAATGCGGATAAAAACAACACAGGGCGCGATATCACTTTAATCTAATATTGTATTAGATAAAGGTTGCTACAATCTGTGAATACAAATGATAGTATTCTCAGCTTCGTTTTTCTCAGAGAGATATGACTTTACAGAATGTGAAAACTTGACTCCTCAAAAGTTATTAACTAAGGAAGTGAGGCTGTATCCTTATAGAACATGGATACGACCTACTTTACTGCAAATAAGGTAGCTGAACAAATTACTTTCTAGTCTGTCTATCCTATTTGAGTAAGTGTCCAAACGGTTACAGATTTGACTTTGCAAAGCCTGTTCAGATCCACTTCTTTAGCTCTTTGTCTCTTCTATATCTCTCCAAGCTTCCTTGTAGGCTTTCCAGAGCACGTTACAGATTGTGGTCCATAGAGTGCATTGGCTTGTTGTGAGCTTCTGACTTGTACAATCTCTTCAGTATTTTATTTCTAAGAATGTATTCGAGAAGTGACTAAGTAAGTGATTCGAGAACTAGGATTGACTTTAACGATAACTCTGAGTTCTCGAATACTGTTATATGACATATCGAATCACTTCTCGAATAGCTCTTTTCCCTGGGAGTCCTTGAGTTGTCGAATAGAGCATTTTGACATGTCGAATCCCTGAGATATCGAATAGCTTTCTGAGTCCTTGAGATATCGAATGGAACTTTGACTTGTTGACTTTTTGAGAACTCGAATACCACTTTGACTTGTTGACTTCTTGAGTTCTCGAATAGAGCAATAGACATATCGAATGAGATATCGAACAGTGTTTTCAGAGATATCGAATAGTGTCTTGAGATATCGAATCCCTGACTTCTCGAATGCTAGACTTCTCGAACAGACAAAAAACTTCTCGAATTGGTACTTAGGAAAATTCTTCATTTCTTCAAATCCCAACTGTGATTTATTTGACAGTCTTCATCTCTTTGCTTGAGGCATGAACCTTGGAACTTCTTTCAAGCATTATTCTTGACTCAATAAGTACAGTTACACAGCTAGAATTTGGTGCCTATTACAAGTACAGAACATATAGAAACTCTATAACTAGAGGTTCCCTTAGTTAAGAGGTCATGTAAGTAATGCAAAGCATTACAAACAATTAGGCTTGTTATTAGAGTTAAACAGGCATGTCTCTGTGACTAACAATCTCCCCCAAATTGTGAGTAAGACCCTTAGTCACAATTTCATGTCTGATAACAAGCCTAACATACATAAAGATAAAATTTTAAAAAGTACAGGTATGTAGATTGATTGAAGAAAATACATAGAAGTTTTCTTACAAGTTATGAGGAGCAACTAGCCATATCCTTTTGGATTCATCTCTTGAGCTTTGGATTGCAGATTCTCATTTTTCATTTTCTTTTCAGCTTCTTTAGCTTTCTTCTTTGCATTTTCTTCCATGGCAAGAATAATATCTTCCATTGTAGTGAGTTCTTCAATTAGAGAGGAGCCTGACAAATCCTTGAGTACTTCATTCAGCTGTTTCTCAGAATAGGAACTGATGTAGTCCATTCTAATCTTTACATTTCTACCATATTTCTTGTACTCAATGATGTAAGGATTAAACTTGACTCTACACAGACCCATAGCTCTCAATTCATCAGCCTTAGCTTCCATTTCAGCAAACTCCTCCTCCCTTTTCTTTAGTAGCTCTTCACTGTTCCTTTTCATTTCTGCCTGGTGATCTCTCTTCATTTTAACAAAGTCAATTAACTCCAGCTTCCATACCTTTTCCACTTTGTCTTCAGAATCCAACATTGCAATTATTCTTTCTATGTCATATAGTCTGCCCTAGTGCTGACATGTTCCTTGTCTGAATTTCTTCTGTCTTCCATCAGTATATTTAATTTCAAGAAAATCATCAATAATGGCAACATGTTCTTTGAGCCCATAGAAACTGCAGTTGGTCTTCATCATAGTTTTCATCCAGAGGTGGTAGGTTTAGTCCTGGGATTATTGTCAGTGCCTTTGATTTGGATAACTTCACCCTTCTTGCAGCATGCTTGAATTTAATCCTTTTACATGGTTGCTAGGCAGAAACTTATGACCCTTGCTTGTGGACCATTGTAGTATTCCATTAGCAGTTTGCTTTCTGAAACATACACATGGTTTCTTGGCTTGAATCTCCTTCTCTTCTTGAGGTAGTAAAACATTTGCAGAGGCCATGGAATTTGACTTTTGTAGGTCACTACTAACAGTATTCACCCTAGACTTAGAGTCTTGTGTTGTGGTGAGGTTACTGTCAGCAATGCCTATGGCTTGCTGTTTCACACTTGTCCTCTCATAGACTTTCCCTTGGTCATTACTATCTTTCTTCTCTCTGTCATCCCTCTTCTTTTTCTTATCTTCATCTCCCTTATCACTCATATGATGTCTTCTCCTCCCATCACTTTTATCCTCATCTTTATCATCCTTATTTCTCCTAGGCTTGGCAATTTTTGGAATTACACCAGTTGCAATAAAGGATCTGAGAATTTGCAGTGCCTCTAGTTCTTCAGCATTTCTGGTTCCACCCTTCTTCTGTAGTTGCTCAATGATTGCAATAATAAGTCTTTGATTTTGAGGTATGAGATCATGAGGAATGACCAATTGCTTGATGTCTTCAATTTTGGTGCCAGATTGGTAGACGATTGTCCATGGCTTTTTGATTACTTCTAGTAGCCTTGAAGGTTGATCATTCCTTAAGTCACCATACAGACTTTTATTGTTTTCATTTGCATCCCTCTTCTCAATAAGCCTGATCAGTACATCTATCTCTGAATGTTTCAATGTTTGTAGAGTGTTGTAGGTTAGATGCCAGATACTAGATTTTGCCACCATCATCACCTCCTTGAGCCATAAGCCATTGTCTCTCCTAGGCATCACAGTGAAGTAATTGATATGATCCCTCAGCCTCCTTAGATATATTTGAGTGTCATCAGCCTGTTCCCTTGAGACTTTCAGAAACTTCAAGAATGCATCATTATGGTAGACATTAGAGTTTGCAACTTCTTGTAGCTTGGCCTCAATAACCACCTTTACTTCTACAGGTTTGACACTTTCAACTTTAGTAGATGGAGAGTTATCAGATGGCATACTTCCTGCAACCACTGTGGTTGTGATGGATTGCTTCTGGCCACTTGGAGTGATGATATGCACAGTTGGTAGAGTAACAGCTGGCAGAGTGGTTGGGGGCTCATCAACTTTTGATTTCCCTTTTCCTGGCACATGAGTTAGAGATTTAGATGCACTTTGGTGGCCACCCTCCTTTAACTTTATACCTTTCTCCCCCTTTGTATTTGAGTTCCTTGATGTCCTCTTCTCCCCCTTAGGCTTGTTGTCAGGCACAGAGGCTGTAAGAGTGACCTTAGGGTTCGAAGATTCTTCAGGTAGAGGGAGACCCATGTGCTTCATCATGGCAACCAACATAGATTGGTGATGCAGAAGAACATCAGCTATGGTGGTGGCTTGAGTGCTCAACTGCTCAGTAAGAGTTTCAACTTTCTCTATCAGATGAGCATTGGAGTGTGAGAGAGTAGCTACTGCCTTTTCAAGTACATCTACCTTGCTGAACAATTCAGTAGATTTGAAGCCAGACAGGGATTGTTCTTTAAGTCTCTGCACTTCAAACCTAGTCAAATCATGCACTGGTACTTCAGTAACCAGCTTGTCTCCATATAGATTTTTGAACATGGTCCTCAGCATGGCATTGGCATCTGTGGTCTGATCAGATAAAGCTTGAAATTTATTCCCCAGACCTGTGACAGTGTCATGGAGTAGAGCTAAGCCATTATCCATCTTGGTACATGTAGACTTGCATGCCTGAATGTCCTTGAGTACAATCTCCAATGCAGGGAATTTGGCATCAAAAGCTCTCTTAATGTCATGAACCTCCTTGGTTGTGGCCGTACACACTTCATGAATTTCTGTTTTGAGACCCTTTCCAAG
The DNA here is from genome assembly GCA_037693485.1 of Kitagawia praeruptora. Classification (NCBI taxonomy): domain Eukaryota; kingdom Viridiplantae; phylum Streptophyta; class Magnoliopsida; order Apiales; family Apiaceae; genus Kitagawia; species Kitagawia praeruptora. Next base: position 54,895,327 of record CM075350.1, on the reverse strand, counting down.
GTAGTGTGCAGCCTTGAGAATGCCCTTGTAGCTGTCATTCACTGCTTCATACACATCACTAGGGGTGAGAGATTTGGCATTGGACCATAGTGAAGTGATGTACTCTTCTTTGAGGTACTGGAGACTTTAATATCAAACTTTCCTTGTAGTCAGGCATCTACATTGCCATCTCTCTCAGAATCATCTATTATCATTGCCTTATATAGCTCCACATCATCTCTGTGGCATAGGAGAATGGCTTCATAGTCAGGATTGGGCATATTTGCAGTGAGAAGGTTTTGAGCAATCTTTTTGAACTCAGGGATCTGATCCATAATTAAGCTTTGAAGTACTTCAACCGTCAATTGTTGTGGAACAGACCCTGATCCTGAAGCACTGTCATGTTGCACAGGCTTCAGCCATTGTGACATGAAGTCAGAGCTACAGCTAGGCAAGCTAGATTCCTTAGTTATAGATGCAACTTCTGCAACCGGATGGATTGACTCTACTACTGGTGTCTCCACAGACGTGGGATGAGTTACACCAGCAGTTGACACAGGCACAGAGTCTCTAGTAAAAACTAGTGAATCCTCTGTGTTTGTGATGGTATCATCAGGACATGCCCCAGCATGCATTCCCTCACCATCTAAATGTGGGTCCTGGGTAGTGAGCACAGTGTCAAGCACCATGTCACTTGAATTCATTGGCTCACCAAGAGAAGAGAATCCTTGGTGATCAATGCCTTGTTCTTCAATTTCTTGAAGTACAGGCTCCAAAGAAATATGAGTGGTAGATGCTGGAAGAGAAGTGTCTTGTGGATTACATTTTGGCAACTCCCCTTGAAAGGTAGAGGGAGTTTCAATTGTGATGTGCTCTCCACTCAGTGCTATGCCAGCCTTATCACTCCCATGTGCTGACTTTGTACAAATAGGTGCATTGGGGAGGATGCTTGATTCTATAGATACACCCTGCTGAGAGGATACATCTAGTGAACTGTGTGCCCCTGATTTTACAACTTCAGCCATTTGTGTGATTGAAGAGGTGGTTTTGGTTTTCTTCTTCTTTGGCCTCTGTAAGGGTGACTCAGGTGTCTCACTTTCTAATTCTACAGCCAATGCTGCAAAAGATAATATGGTTAAAGGTGCACAAGCAACCTGTTTTCTCATCTTCTCCTTTTTACTAACATCACCCTTTTGAAAGGATGATGTAGTTGGCTCAGTGTGTAGTAGAGTGTTTGGCTGAGAGGGTTGGTTAGCAGGCCCTGGGTTAGCATTTTGTTCTACTTGCTTGGGCTGTGCTAACTGAGATTTTGCATCAAATATTGGCATGTTGTGGGGGTAAGTCCTGAATAGACTCTCCATATGGGGAGTTATTTTGAGTCTTACATCCACATCATTCCTAGTCTCCAAATTACCAAAAATGAGTTTGGTCATGGATTTAGGATAACCTATTCTATTTCTATCTATCCCAGGCAGTTCAATCAATTGAGCATTTTTAAAATTAAGAACAGATTGAATAAAGCGAGGGAAGAAAATGTCAGTACCTCTCTTGGTTGTGTTCTTACCAAGTCTCCCATACATCTCTTGTAAGATGATTTGACCAACATCTATCTTCCTTCCATAGGCCAATGCATAGCCAATTTGCTGCACAGGTGCACTGATTTGGTCAAAGCTTGATTTCCTGGCAGTGAAGACTTGAAGAAGAGTTGCAAACACATAGCTCCACTCCTTTCTCAGATTCTTTTTGTTTAAATTTCCAAGATTGATCCCATCTGAGTAGTTGATGAATTCAAAGAATTCTTCTAACTCTGCATTTGTGGCCAGTATGTCATATGACTCTTGTTGTAGGTCCAGTGCCTGATTCATGTCTGCAGTGGTGATAGTGATTTCCTTATCTTGAATCTTGCAGTAGATGATATATGAAGTTATTGCGCTTTCTAGGGCTACAACTTCAACAATAGCAGTTCCCCAAAACTATTCCAGGATATCTAGATACAGAGTTGAGTTGGCAGAGAGTGCATTCTTGATGTATGACTCAGCCATCCATTTCACGAAACATTTGAAGTTCGCATTTGGTGCTTCAACATCACTGGTCAAAGCGATAAAATTGGTGTTGAACTTCACTGTTGCCATTGATACAGAGAGAAGAGAAGAGAGAGTAAAGGTTGAAGAAGAAATTTGGCTTTTGGCAGTTAGGGTTTTCAGAGGTTCTGGGAGTTTAGGTGCTTGAGAAATCGAATGAAATGAATCGAATAGATGTAGAATTGTATAGGTATGAAGTACTTGAATTGTCGATTAGATATATGTTTTGTATCGACAAGTCAGGTATTCGAGAAGTAGAAAACAAGTATTCGATAAGTCAAGAAAGGCTTAATCGATAACTCAAGCAGATAGTAACTCAGAACTGGCAGTTATCTAACTTAGAAATAATTCTAAATTAAATAGAATGTGCTTTCATGAGTGAATTAAACTTTTTGACAAAAATCCAAAATCGGTTGAGATTCAGCGAGAATTCAGCCTTTTCAAATGATTCGAGAACTCAGATATAGTATTCGAGAACTCAGTCATTAGAGAACTAAAATACTATATTCGAGAAGTCAAGAATAGTGAACCATTCGAGAAGTCTTACTTATCGAAATATACTAATCACTCAAAAAATTAATTCTCACTATCATTTAAACTTTACTAGTCATATTCAATGAAGAATATTCTAGCAAAATAAATAGTGATTTTCTCAAAATTTCATAGAAATTTCAAGTTGACAAAAATATGATTTCCAACATATGCAACAGATTTGAAATATTTATAAATCATATTTCAGCCAACACTTACTTCATAAATATTGAGCATTTAAATAAAGTAAGTGTTTACTGCTGCAACAATCTAGATGCTGTATTTACTTAGCCAGAATCTGAAGAATTCAGCATTCCAATTTCACTAACCAACCTTGTGAAGGTGGCTTCATATAATGGCTTAGTGAATATGTCAGCTAGTTGTTTATCTGTAGAGACATAGTGCAACTCAATGGTTCCATTAGTTGCATGTTCTCAAATGAAATGATATCTGATGTCAATGTGCTTTGTTCTATAATGATTGACAGGATTGGCAACTATAGAGATTTCACTTGTGTTGTCACACATGATTGGAATTCTTTCCAACACAAGTCCATAATCTCTAAGTTGGTTTCTAATCCAAAGCACTTGAGCACAACAACTTCCAGCAGCTATGTATTCAGCCTTAGCTGTAGAAGTTGACACAGATTGTTGTTTCTTGCTATACCAAGAGACTAACCTTTGTCCAAGAAACTGGCAGCTACCTAAGGTGCTTTTCCTATCCACTCTGCATCCAGCATAATCAGCATCAGAATAACCAACCAGATTGAACCCTGTGTCCTTAGGATACCATAAACCCAAGTTTGAAGTGCCCTTCAGATATCTAAAGATCCTTTTTATAGAAATCAAATGTGATTCTTTTGGATTTGATTGAAACCTTGCACACAAGCATGTACCAAACATGATGTCTGGCCTACTTGCAGTGAGATAGAGTAGAGAACCAACCATGCCTCTGTAGACTGAGATATCTACTTTCTTGCCTTTAGCATCTTCATCTAAATTAGTGGCAGTGGCCATGGGTGTCTTTGCAGGTGAGCAGTCTTCCAAGTCAAACTTCTTCAATAAATCCTTGATGTACTTGGTTTGACTGATAAAGATACCATCCTTCCTTTGATTAACTTGCAACCCAAGAAAGAATGTCAACTCTCCCATCATACTCATCTCATATCTGCTCTGCATGAGCTTAGAGAACTTTTCACACAGCTTCTCATTAGTAGAACCAATATGATATCACCACATAGATCTGAACTAAGATAATATCATCACCATGTTTCTTGTAAAACAGTGTTTTGTCCAATGTGCCTCTAGTGAATTGATTTTCAAGAAGAAATTGTGATAGAGTATCATACCATGCCCTTGGAGCTTGCTTAAGTCCATACAATGCCTTAAGCAATCAGTAGACAAATTCTGGGAAGTGTGGATCCTCAAAGCCAGGTGGTTGTTGCACATAAACTTCTTCATCCAATTCTCCATTCAGAAATGCACTCTTGACATCCATTTGATAAACTTTAAAGTTTGAATGAGTAGCAAATGCCAAGAATATTCTGATGGCTTCCAATCTAGCAACAGGGGCAAATGTCTCATCATAATCAATGCCTTCCTGTTGAGAGTATCCTTTTGCAACCAACCTTGCTTTGTTTCTTATGATTACACCATTTTCATCCATCTATTCTTCAGAACCCATTTTGTTCCAACAATGGTTCTACCTTTTGGTGCAGGCACAAGTTCCCATACTTTGCTCCTTTCAAATTGATTCAGCTCCTCTTGCATAGCAATTATCCAATCGGGGTCCATTAGTGCATTATCAAGTTTCTTAGGCTCAACTTGAGACAGAAAACAACCATAGAGACACTCATTCTGAGTTGCTCTCCTAGTCCTTACTCCTGCATTAGGATCTCCAATAATTTGCTCTGCAGTGTGTGATCTATCCCATTTCCTTGAGTGCTCAGTCTGATTTCTCACTCTTGATGTTGCTTCATCATCCAAGTCATGATCATTCTCATTTCCTCCCCCTGTGAAGTTGCCACTATTCACAGGTGTATCTTGGGTGCTTTTTTCTCCACTGTTAATTGGCACAAATTCTTCTCTTGCTTCATCATTCACTTGAGTTTGTTGAACTTCAGTTTCAACTCCAGTTTCAATCTCTTCATCAGAATCATCTAGATTATCAAACTTTAATGGATTTTTATCTTTATCATTAGCTTCTTCTAATCCAGGTAGTTTGCTGTCATCAAATGTCACATTTGTGCTTTCCATAATTTTTTTTTGACTGATGACATAAACTTTGTATGCAATTCTTTCCATAGAGTAGCCAAGAAAAATTCCTTCAAATGCCTTTGCATCGAATTTTCCAACATATTCTGAATTATCCTTCAATACAAAGCATTTGCTTCCAAAAGTATGAACATACTTTAGAGTAGGCTTCTTTCCAGTCATCAAATTGTAAGGTGTCTTTCCAGTGTTTTTGTTGATGAGGGTTCTGTTCTGGATATAGCATGCAGTGCTCACAGCCTCAGCCCAAAAACATGTTGGCATCTTTGCATCAAGCAACATTGTTCTAGCAGCCTCAATTAGAGTTCGATTCTTTCTCTCAACAACTCCATTTTGTTGTGGAGTCCTTGGAGCAGAGAATTGCTGAGAAATTCCATTCTCTTTGCAGAATGCTTCAAGTATGGCATTTATGAACTCTGTTCCATTATCACTTCTTAATGCAATCACACTTGCATTGTTGGCCTTTGCTTCCTTGTCAGCTCTTTTTATGTGCTCAATGATTACTTGTGGAGCCTCATCTTTTTATGCCAGAAATTCCACCCATGTATACCTTGTAAAGTCATCAACCATTACTAAGGCATATTTCTTTCTTCCTATTGACATAATATTGACAGGCCCAAACAAGTCCATATGAATTAGTTGTAGGGGCTTGGTTATTGATGTAACTATCTTTGACTTGTGGCTCGATCTTTTCATTTTTCCTCTTTGGCAAGCCTCACACCCTCCTTCTTGACAGAATTCAAGTGTGGGCATGCCTCTCACTAACTCTCTTTTGACTAGAGAATTAATGGCTTTGAAGTTCAGGTGTGATAATTTCTTGTGCCACAACCAACAATCTTCATTTGATGCTTTTGAGTAGAAGCAACAAATTTTGTCCTTGTTTGCAGAGTCCATATTAGCTACAAACAGGCTTCTTTTCCTTACTCCAGATAGAGCAAAATCACCAGTCTTCTTGTGGGTGATAAAACATTCATCTTTGTCAAAATCCACCTTGAATCCCCTATCAGAAAACTGACCAACACTTAGCAGATTATGCTTGAGTCCCTTGACCAGTGCTACATCTTCAATGATGACATTTCCAACTTTCAACTTGCCATATCCCAATGTGTTACCCATGCTGTCATCTCCAAAAGCAACCATTGGGCCAGCCTTCTCCTCATACTGTGATAGCAGGGCCATATCACTAGTCATATGATTTGAGCATCCACTGTCCAAAATTCACATGACCTTCTTTTCACTTTCTTTGCCCTGTAAACACAAAGGTATTACTTCTTCTTTGGTACCCAAACAAGTTTGGGTCCATGTGACTTAGAAACAGTTTTATCATAAACAACATGCTTATCAACTTTCTTGGTGTTAGTCTTCTTGTCACTGTTAGAAGTCTTAGAACCTGAGATTTCAGACTTAGGTGACAGAGGTACCTTCCTAGCTTTAGGAGGACTTGAAGACTTTGACCTTGTGTAGTGTGTGTGAGAATTGTGACTAATACAACCATCAATGAATTGCCTTCTCAAATTGAAATAGCTAGTCATCACATTCATATTGCATGGCATACAATCAAATTTATCACAAAATGGAGCATCTCTATGTCTTAGAGGCATAGAACAATCATAGAAGGGTTTAGGCACACTACCAACAGGTTTCTTGCATGCATGAGTTAGATGATTGGTACTGAAACAGTTCTGACAAGTTTTCCTAGGGGCATTAGGCATATGAGCATAGTTGTGATCTTTGTTAATCCCTAACTTGCCATTTCTGTTCTGTTTCTTCTTAATCACTTTCTTCTCAGATTCAGATTCATTCTTCCCAGCTGAAACAAACTTGACAAACTTCTTAGGTCTTGACCTATCACCTACTGGCTCCTTGGCTTTTGGCTTGACACCCTCACTCTTAGAGGATGCTTGTTGTTCACTGGATTGTGCCTCATCCTCATCATTCAACATTTGCTTGATGAGTAAGGCATCCTCATCAATTTCAAATGTTGATTCTTTAAAAATTGGAGTCTGAGCCTTTTTCAAAATCTGAGGCACTTCCATCTGAACAACAATGTCATCTTCAATGACAGCATGGCCTTTCCTCCGTTTAAGAGTGTCATAGTCAAGTCCAATTGCAGCCTTGGGTTTAGCTTGAATTTTCTCACAGTAGGATTGTACTAGACCAGATGATTTCTTAAATGTTTTCAGTTTGAATTCATTTTCAGGTAATTCATCCCTAAGAGCCTTTTCCACTTGACCAGCACATAAAACCTTATTCTGCAAATATTCAACTTCTTTCTTAAGGTTTTCTACTTGCATAGCAGTTAGCTCAAGTTCCTCATTCTTTTTTATTAACATTTCATTTCTAGTAGACAGTTTAGCAATCTCCTCATTAGCAGCAGTCATACTAGTATGAATATTAAACATCTCAACAGATAGTTGTTCAATCATGCATTTATACTCAGAAACAGACATGTCTATAGTAGTGAGAGATGGTACCTGAGAGTCTGATGGAGATGTGTCATCCTTGGAATTGGCCATTAAGGCATAGTTGCAAAATTCTTGTTCCTCTCCATCACTATCAGAATCATCCCAACACTTCCCTTCAGCTATGTAGGCCTTACCTTGTGTCTGCTTTTTCAGAAGGGCCTCATACTTAGCTTCGAGCTCAAGATACTCTCTATCCTTCTTTTTAGGCTTCTTGCATTCACTGGCAAAATGCCCTAGGTCATTGCATCTATAACACCTTACAGATGACCTATCCACATGGCTGGTTTTGAATTTGTTCTTGTTTGCTTTCACAGGTGCCTTGCTCTTGTTGAATGAATGGCTTTGGGTTTTAGGTTTGAAGGGTTGGTTCCTCTTAAATCTAATGTTGGGAAATTTTCTGGCCATGAAAGCATATGAAGTGTTTTCCATCCCATCTAGTTCTTCAAGAGTATAGAAATCTTCTTCCTCTTTCTCCTCAACAGGTTCACTTACCTCAGCTTCAGTTTCTTCATCTTCTACTACCTCCTCTATCCTTAGTTGGCTTGTAGATGCTTCTAGGTCTTGAATAGATTTGTTGACAATCAAGGCACATGATGTGTTTATCATTCTGCCTTGGTTGGCTTGGATAGCCCTTTTTTGAAGCAACTCAAGCTCATGAGTTTTTAAAACCCCATAAAGCACATCATATGTAACTTTGTTCAAATCTCTTTCTCTTAGAGAAATGACCCTTTGCTCTAGATGATTTGGTGAAGATAGCAGAAACTTCATGTTCAACTCTTTGGTGCTGTAAACTTTGCCATTCATTAGCAACTCAGTAACTAGCTTGTGAAATCTCTCAAACATCTCAGTGATGCTTTCATTGGGCTGTGCCATGAAAGCTTCATATTGTGTGACCAGTATCTGTTTCTTGTTTTCTCTGACCTCATCTATTCCTTCACATAACACCTCAATGTGATCCCACATTTCCTTGGCAGTGGTACATGATACAATGTTTGCAAACATTGACATGTCCATGGAATCTATAATCAGCAACATGAGATGACTGTCAAGGGCAACCTTCTCCTTTTCTGAGTCTGTCCATTTGGATGATTCCTTGGCCACATAAGATCTTGGAATTGTTGTGGTTCCAATAGTCTTTTCAGGATTCTCCTGTTGGGGAACAAAGGGACCATTCTTGAGAATCTTAGGATATAAAGGATGAGAGGCTTTAATGAACAATATCATTTTTATCTTCCAGAGGTTGTAATTCTCTTTGTCAAACTTAGGGACTTTCACCGTTCCTGTAGTCTTTGGTGTATTCGAACTCATGATCGTTTTTCTGTTTTTGAGTAAACAGCCTGATCTGATACCACTTGTTGAGTATTGAATGCAGTAAAAGAATACAGGGGGGGTGAATGGATTCTTGAACTTTTCTTGTTCTTGAGTATATGTAGTAAGATCGGTGTTTGTGTGTGCAAGGATTATGAATGCGGATAAAAACAACACAAGACGCGATATCACTTTAATCTAATATTGTATTAGATAAAGGTTGCTACAATCTGTGAATACAAATGATAGTATTCTCAGCTTTGTTTTTTCTCAGAGAGATATGCCTTTACAAAATGTGAAAAACTTGACTCCTCAAAAGTTATTAACTAAGGAAGTGAGGCTGTATCCTTATAGAACATGAATACGACCTATTTTACTGCAACTAAGGTAGCTGAACAAATTACTTTCTAGTCTGTCTATCCTATTTGAGTAAGTGTCCAAACGGTTACAGATTTGACTTTGCAAAGCATGTTCAGATCCACTTCTTTAGCTCTTTGTCTCTTCTATATCTCTCCAAGCTTCCTTGTAGGCTTTCCAGAGCACGTTACAGATTGTGGTCCATAGAGTGCATTGGCTTGTTGTGAGCTTCTAACTTGTACAATCTCTTCAGTATTTTGTCTCTAAGAATGTATTCGAGAAGTGACTAAGTAAGTGATTCAAGAACTAGGATTGACTTAAACGATAACTCTGAGTTCTCGAATACTGTTATATGACATATCGAATCACTTCTCGAATAGCTCTTTTCTCTGGGAGTCCTTGAGTTGTCGAATAGAGCATTTTGACATGTCGAATCCCTGAGATATCGAATAGCTTTCTGAGTCCTTGAGATATCGAATGGAACTTTGACTTGTTGACTCTTTGAGAACTCGAATACCACTTTGACTTGTTGACTTCTTGAGTTCTCGAATAGAGCAGTAGACATATCGAATCTCTGAGATATCGAATGAGATATCGAACAGTGTTTTTAGAGATATCGAATAGTGTCTTGAGATATCGAATCCCTGACTTCTCGAATGCTAGACTTCTCGAACAGACAAAACTACTTCTCGAATTGGTACTTAGGCAAATTCTTCATTTCTTCAAATCCCAACTGTGATTTATTTGACAGTCTTCATCTCTTTGCTTGAGGCATGAACCTTGGAACTTCTTTCAAGCATTATTCTTGACTCAATAAGTACAGTTACACAGCTAGAATTTGGTGCCTATTACAAGTACAGAACAAATAGAAACTCTACAACTAGAGGTTCCCTCAGTTAAGAGGTCATGTAAGTAATGCAAAGCATTACAAATAATTAGGCTTGTTATTAGAGTTAAACAGGCATGTCTCTGTGACTAACAAGAATCGGGGCGGGTTCGGGGAGCGGGTATGAATTTGGAGATCGGGGATGGAGATTGCGCTCCCCAACCTCGAAATGACCCGATGCCCATCCCTAATTACAGTAGATAACATTTCTTCTAGCAAACTATTTTCTTTTTTAATGTATTTCTCTCAATGAGCCGCTCTCCATCGTCCTCTCATTCAATATGTTTTTCCAATGAACCGCTATCTTATTATTCCAAATTTGTACAGATAACATGCTATTTTGAGTGGACTTACGAAATAAATTATATAATTATCAATTGTTTTAATGTTATAATAAAATTAAAATATTTTTTTTTGAAATCAATAAAATTAAAATATTTAAAAACTTGTTTTACTTTATTTTTTAGAAGAATAATAAGATGATAATTTTTTGTCAAAAAAAGATGATAATTTAGAAGATAATAAATATTTATTTTAAATTTAAAATTTAACTTGATTAGAAAGTTAAAGAAACTATTAAAATTTTAATTTGATTTAAAGAAAAACTAAAGAGAATCCGGTTAAAATGGTAATTATGACATGAAATATTAAGATCATAATTTAATTTGAAGAAAAAATTTAGGGAAAATATTAATATGATAATTTTACTTTTTACTAAAGAAAGTTTAGGAAAATAATGAATATGGTAATTTGCTTTGAAGGGTTAGTAAAGAGAAAGGAAAATGCTAGATATCTCAAAAAAAAATTACATATGAATCACAATAATGTGGCATGTATCACATATCATTTTTTAAAAATTTTGGAAATAAATTTGGGGTAACTAACACTACTCAGAGGAAAGTGTTAGGTCCAATATGTTTGTAGAGGGGGGTTGAATACAAATAGTACTTTTATCGAAATTTGTCCTTTAGATTTAAACTCAATTTAGACAAATTATTGCGGAGTTAAATAAAACAAAGTTCAAGTTGAATATATCAATATATTAAACTTGAGGGTTGTTACAAAATCAGTACAGAGTTATATCAAGTTAATAAAAACAAATTACAAAATTCGACATGAATTCTTCTAGATTTGTTAATAAAAATCAAGATATAAATTAGGAGTCAAAACTCGCTAATAGTACAAGAGTCACAACTAATCAAGCTTGAATGGATAGAATATTACAATCACTAAGCTATTGATTTTTTAGGAATTTATTGCTCTTGAATGAGGGTAAAAAAGATGAGAGGGTTTTGCTTTTCAGATCTTCTTTTTGAGAGATGTTGTTCTGTGTCTATTTTCTGTTGTCTGTATTGCCTTAGTAGTATTTTTCTCCTTTTACATCTGAAGTCCGTGCCTTTTTCTGATTCGAATTGTACATCAAAGACAATCCAGCTTTCCAAGACAATCAACTTTATACTGCCAAGACAATCGCCAAGACAAACTAAAACAAGATATTTGTCTTGTTTTTACCGGCTGGTAGCAAGATCTTTTTCTTATTTCACCAAGACAATCGGCAAGACAAACATAATTCAGATATTTATTCAACACTCTGACTTGCCAAGACAATCTATCTATACCAAGACAATATCTGATTAAGCTGCCAAGACAATCGGCAAGACAATCTCTGATTGTCTTGCTAGTTCACTTTTTTAGTTTAAATTAATTTGATTAAAATACATAATCAATTTAATTTAAACTTACTTAAATAATTATTCAGATTTAATTAATTTAATAACTAATTTAATAAATAAATTAATTCTTGAAGAATTAATTTATTAATTAAATTAACTACTTGATTTAATTAATTAAAGGAGAATAATCGTAGATCCTTGGATTGTCTTAATTCTTTTCTGAATCACTGAAATTAATAAAAGAGTATCACTGAATATTCTGTTGACGCTCCATGCACGGTCTGCTTCATGAACGACTAACTTCAATGACTATCATTTACTTTTCACATTAAAGTGTGATTCTTTTTCTCTTCTCAACTCTCTCTTTGTATTCCACTGTACTCTGTCTGAACCTATCACCAGCACATCTCTTGTCACTTGAAAATGAAAATATTGGCTTTAATCCTACACCGAGGCTTGATCAACTAATTGAACTTCTTTCAGTGTAAAACATTAAAATCGTAGATTGACTTTGTCTTCTTTCTTCTGACAGTTAGCACTTTCTGAGATCACTGTGACAGTTTACATTACTACTTATTACAGTCTAAACTTAAGTTGAGTTAGATCCTCGAAATATAAACAGGCTCTGTCATATGCCCTTCAAAAAGTCTTGGAGAATATTATGATTCAATATTTAGAGAAAGTTATTAAATATTTTAATTTGATATGAAGGAAAATTAAAGAGAAAATTTAGGAGAATTAAGATAGTAATTTGATATTAGAAGAAAGTTTATAAAATTATAAGGTAAGCTAAGATTTTTTCTATTTTTTAATTTTCATTAATTCAAAAATTTGAAAAAATAAAAAAAATAGATTGAGACGATTTGAGAGCGCCACATCACCTTTCCGTCTTCTCCTCCTTTATCTTATAGTATTGATTGATTGATTGATGACATTGATTAATTAATGATGTATGTCTGGAAAAATACAAACACATATTGATTGATTGATTGATGATATTGATTAATTAATGATGTCTGGCTGGAAAAATACAAACACATATAAATTTATCTATATGAAATTTTGAAAAAGTAATAAGAATTCAAATGTGAAAAGAGCCAAATTTAAGTTGAATTTTTTTTTTTACATGAGAATTAATTCATTATTAATAAAACACTATACAGTATTTACAAAGATAATTGAATCGAGCAAATATTAAACGAAAACAATCACTAATTAATTCATTATACTTGGTAATGATATAATCAAGGAATTTATTGAAGTTGATATATATATATATATATATATATATACAAGACAGAGTAATGTTAGGGATCCCAAATTTTTTTCCCAGAAATTGTCCCAAATGATGTAGCATGAATGAGTTGGCAGTATGAATGATTTTAATTGGTGAGATTGATGTGATCTTGACGGATCCATTAAAATTATAGCCAATCCAATCCAGAAGTGACACATATAATTTGGAAATTTTTTTGGGGAATCTAGCATATTCCTTACAATTAATCGCTACACCAATTTCACCACATTCAATTTGAGCTATCAACCATAGATGCAAACCCATAAAAACCTTAATCGTCGAATCAAAACCTTGAAATCAAAACACACAGCGAAGAGTATAAACAAAATCCAAATAAATTTGGAACACAAATTTTATCCTATGAAGGAGGATTTTTTAGGGGAAAATAACGCTTAGCTCTGAAAATCGAATCCATAACTAAGAGATAGTCAACCTTTGGAAAATCCGCTTGAAATGGAAAAGAAGAAATTGGAAGATTCGAGATTTGTGATAATAAGAAAAGATATATCAAAATGTAAATAAGAAAAAGGAAAGGAAATTAAGAGAAAATTGATGGAGGTAACATAGCCCGGAATAGGGGTGTAAATGAGCCAAACTATTCGTGAGCTACTCGAGATCGGCTCATAAAATATTCGAATTCGGTTCGATAATAATCGAGCCGAGCTCGAGCTCGAGCTATTCGAATAGTTGACCGAGCCGAGCTCGAGCTTCATATTACTCGATTCGTATGGCTCGCGAGCCTAATCGAGCTTATATATATATTTTATTATTTATATATATAATTTATTATTTATATATAATTTTTATGTTATTTATATATTTTTATATAAATATTTAATATTTTTATATATTAATCGAGTCGAGCTCGAGCCGAACTTAAGGTATTCGAGCTTTTGTTGATAATTAGTGAAATTGATTCGAGCTTTCGAGAGCTCGAACATATCACATATGTGTCGAGCCGAGCTTCGAGCTTGAATTTTACGGCTCGGTCGAGCTCGAGCTTGAGCCCGAGTCCGGACTATTTAATCGAGCTCGAGCTGGTCAGTGTTCGGCTCGATTCGTTTACAGCACTAGCCCGGAAGTCTCACCGGTTATGTTACTCCCATGGGCTATGTTGAGAAAAGAGGAAAACCTAGATCTTGGGTTGATAGTGAGACAAGTCAAAAAAATTAGATTTAAGTCGAATTTATTATTTAATACAAAATATATGTGCACTTAAATTGATCTTGAAATGAAGCTCATTTATCACGAATTGGAGTAGAAACTCCTTGACTCTAAATGATGATAGACATCATAATCAATGGGTCATATGATAGTGCTGAGCGGGGACACTCTGTTGCGCAAAATTTAAATACTCCATCAGTCCCAATGGGATGTTAACGTTTACTTTTTGCACGGAAACCAAAATAGTGGGTGTAATATTGTTAAAATAAATGAAGTAGTTGGTGTAATAGTGATTTTATTGTTAAAATAAGTTAAGTAGTGGTAATAGTGATTTTATAGTTAAAATAAGTTAAGTAATGGATGTAATAGTGTAAAGTATTGTTAAAATAAGTGGTGTAATAGTGATTTTATTGTTAAAATAAGTTAAGTAGTGGGTGTAATAGTGATTTTATAGTTAAAATAAGTTAAGTAGTGGATGTAATAGTGTAAAGTATTGTTAAAATAAGTGAAGTATAAGTGAAGTAGTGGGTGTAATAGTATTAAAACTTACTATTTTAGGAAATGTTAACAATCTATTGGGAAATCCCAAAATAGAAAGTGTTAAGAATTAAAAAGGACGGAGGGAGTAACTCTTAATCATACTAATCCACAGATCGAAAAAAGACACCACCGCACCACATCACATGCTAATTGGACAGTGACACTCAATAATAAACCAGCACCAATTTAAGTCCAAATATATACGTCCACCTCCACCTTTACACGTACGGTACCCATCCACCCAACCCAGCCCAGCCCCGCCCCATTTGTATATTCCTGAATCCAACTCTATCCCCTCCCTCTATCCTTTATTTATTTTATATATTAAAATAAATATATATAACCATCACAAACTCCATAAAATACTTATGTTTGTTTGTATAAAACTTTTCCATTCTTAATAAATAAATAAATAAATATATTAATTATTTAATTTTAAGTTCCGTTAATTACTTTCGACGACGCTATGAAAAAATTAAAAAAAAATATCTGCAGGCAGGAGGATACATAAGCCTATTTCTCGTGAATCCCGCAAACAACGAGCTATACGTAGAGGATACATACACACTGCACGTATATATAGCGACATAGCTACCATATCACCTCCTCATTCATTTACTACTCCATTCAACAACTTACCTAAAACGTCGCCGTTGCTGTTCATACCTTATCCGGGATTCTTGCCTTTCTTCTCCTTTCCGATTCTGGTGATTTTTTTTCTTTTTCTCTCTCCCTCCCTCTTTTATTTTTTTAATTATTCTTCCATTTATGCATTTTATTTATATTAATACACATATTATTTTGCATTTAATGTGCTTTTCTCAAGGTTATAAAAGCAAAAGCAAAGCAAAGCAGAGAGATTGAGCGAGCGAGCGAGAGAGATACGAGAGTAATGGAGGCGCAAGATGAAAATTCAATAGACACAACAAATACAAATCCATATAAAATTACCATTGGTGTTTGTGTTATGGAAAAGAAGGTGAAATGCGGCTCCGAGGTTCTGTTCCTTGTTTGCTTTTTTCTTCGAAAACCAAAATTATAACACTCCAAAATCCCAATCGTATATTTGCTTTCGTGTTGTGTACTTTCGTGTTTGTTTTGTAGTCTATTTACCTTTATTTGATGTTTTTGTTAGGTTTTCTCGGGGCCTATGGGCCAAATATTGGATAGGCTACAGGCATTTGGTGAATTCAAGGTGATTACGGAGTGTACACACTATATGTTTGTATATGTATATCTGTAAACTGTTTAGTTTCGTCTCATTGTACTATTATTTGTTTGTGTTGGACTTGACTTGATTTTGTAATACTGTTGATTGTAGATCATACATTTTGGTGATAAGGTTATCCTTGAAGAGCCGATTGAGAGGTACTATTTGTTCTACTGTGTAATGGTGGTGATAATGCTGTTATTTGATTGGTGTTGAGCTTTAGCATTGAATTTGTTGGTGTATATTACTTTGTATCTGTTGTCGATTTTAATGCAATAATGTTCTCTATCAGTGTAAGTGTCTTCGCTTCTTACGTAATAGAGTTCTTGTGTGGTGGTAGTAGTAGTACTAGTGTTACTAAGGATTGTAATAATGGGATGTAAGTTCTGCTTTTAGCAGTTACGACCGGCTCACTGTCCTAGTTCCAACTTGCACTGTCTCTAGCTGATTAAATGATAGGAGTAAAACATCTTGTGTTGTATGTACTTTAATGTTTACAATTAGTTTATGAAAATAAGTGTATATATGTAAAGAAATAGGCAACACTTCATGGATTGCAAAAATTGTGCCAGACACTAAAAGGTGCTTGGTAAATAGAATTTTCATCCACAAACATATAAAATACAAGACATATATATAACAAAGAAAGAAAGCATGCTTACATAGGGTAATAAACATATTCAGTTGAACTGTACGAATTATGTTTTGAGGATGTAACAGTTGAACTGTGCTTGATTAAGTGGAATCTCACTCTTTTATTTTAAACGGTACACATATACTTTTTTTTAATAATGTGCATTGTGCCAGTTAATCGTAATATATACTATAATTTTGAATATTCTGAATTTCAGATCTTCAGTTAAGCTTAGTTCTCAGTAATATAGTAACTTGTCTTTTATAGAGTGAAGACCTTTTTTCTGGTCAGGGCCCTCTCAACTCAATATGTGGTCCTAAGACAATTTTTGATTATGGGCCCTTCGTGTATAAAATATTTATTTAAATGTACTTAATATAGTTGTAAATTTCCAAACTAAATTTGTACATTGTTTGAATTAATTCATAATTAAAATGGCATCAATTTATTAAATTGGTAAATCACAAAAAAACATAGTTCAGACGTGAACATTTAGCTGATTAAATTGATATATGGACATAATTTAGTTATAAAATCTTTGATGTATTTAAATTTATATTCCAAACATTAAATGTACATACTAATTTATAGTTGTATACACATATTGGGCCCTAAAATGTGAGGTCCTAAGCAGTGGCCTAGTTGATTTTGCATTAGAGCTGGTTCTGTGTCAGGTATGAGATAGATTTGTTTTAGTAATAGTGACTAAATTTTTTTGTAATCAATATTAACTAGGTGGCCGATATGTGATTGCTTAATTGCGTTCTACTCCTCTGGATACCCTCTTCAGAAAGCGGAAGCATATGCTGCTTTAAGAAAGTGAGCATTTCTTTCTGTTTTTCTTTTTCGTATTCATTTTTAGTTTCAGTTTTGAAATTCATTATATTATGAAGTAAATTAATTGTCAGTCTCACATCTCTGTTACGACCAAGATTGTTATATAGTAGAAATAAATCATTTTGCAGCAGTGCAGTGTGATCTTCAGATGCTTACTGCGATTTATAACTACACACATACATTATCTGGTTATATTGTGTTCTTATGCATGCTATACTCGTGACGTATAGTCACATATTGTTGACTTACATGATTATAGATAAATGTTAAATGCCTTGGGTTTCTTAGTAGAGGATGGTGTTTGCAAAAACTCTTCATCTTTATCTTCTTGGATTCTTTCTTAATGTAGTATGCATATCATGTTCTCATTGTCATTAGAGCTTCAAGCACTCCACTCAAATTACATTTGTGAATTTAAACAATATAATTCGACTGATTTGGCACTGACAGAAAAGTTGGGTAGTTCGTTTGTGAATCATATGTTCACAGACCACAGTGTCGGAAACCAGTCTACATATTAGGATCATTTGCATATATGTAGATATGTAGATCAAATAATTTTCTTAAATCTATCCACACTAGCACATTTGAATGCTTGGAAACAAAACTAGTGATTAAAAATTGTACCACTATCTCTCTCGGTATATATATAGGTGTATGCATTTAAAATGCAAATCTTACCTTCTTTGGTATCTTGTATATCAAAGTTGGATTATTATGATTTCTTCTGCATATTTACCGTACTGTATTTTCTCTTCTACTTTGTTTATCTTAGTCTCTTCGTGGTTGATGTGCTGCTCTGCACGACACTGAAGTGTTACTTTCCATTTGAAATATTTGTATTCATTTTTTGTCTCATAATGCTCTTTCTGATCCTTACTTCAGGCCTTTCCTTGTAAATGAATTGGATCCTCAATACCTGCTTCATGATCGAAGAAAAGTGTATGAGGTACTTTGATAATCTACATTATAAAGAGTTAAATCTGTTTATGTGCCAAACTAGATAGGCTGATATAGGTTTTCATCAAAATATATTGATAAATTATGCGTGTCAACACTGTTAACGGTTTGATATTAGGCCGACAAGAAATCTAGGAAAGCTTCTGTCAGATATTTTATATATATACTTCTGGCAAATTATCGCTAAGTACAGTACTTGTCTTTGTTTCCTATTGATTTTCTTAGAGCTTAATTAAAGAAATAAATGATTAGGGCTATGAAAAATAAATCCGGTAATAATAAAATATCAATATCACTTTGTCAATTGAACAATTAAGCATCAAGAAAAATCATGAAAATCAATTAATAGGAACGAGAAGAAATAAAAAATAATTAAATTAATTTCATCTTCATCCTAGGGCAAGAGAATTAGGTAAGCATGATATTGAAAAACAAACAAGAATTCAAAAGCATGAATTGAAAAATAAAAAAGTGTTTGAATAAAGCAAATATAAAACTATTTGTACTGAAAGACAATTAAATCTACTCATACTCCTAAATTATGAATCTAGATTGGTGTCTCTAACTATAAAATTCTAGGTGTCTCTAATACCAGAGAGAGAAGCCCCATATATATAGGGAAAAATAATGGATTTGGGCCTTCATTTATAAATCGGATTCTAAAAGTATTTTCTTCTATTCCTTTCTTCTTCGATAAGTATTCGATTTTTCCTTCAATTTCTTTGGCTTCAAATATGATAAAATATGGACCTATCACTGGGCTAACATTGCTCATTAATACATATTTCATCTATATACTTCTGGCAAATTATCGCATAATACAGTACTTGTCTTCATTTCCTAGTGATTTTCTTCGAGCTTTACTAAATAAATAAATGATTGGGGCTTAGCTCACATTGCTCATTTATAAGTTTACTGCTATGTCTTTGAAGTTCATACTGAAAGACAAGTGGATGGACTCCTGTCAGTCGGACATTTTATCTGTTTATGGCTATGCTTACAAAAGTTGGTTATTGTACAACTTAAGCAACATCTAGGTACTTCATTGATTTTCATGTTTGTTTTTAGTTTTAGTTAGCTTTAATGAGTTGGTTGGTGGTGGTCCCTTAAAATAATTGTGCTCTGCTTCTCCTTGCAGTTAAACTCTTGTTTTATTCTGTGGTTTCCATAGCCACGGTGCTTGTCATTGGCATGTAATATTTGAAGTGACAACATATGTTATTTTCAATTTCTTGATGTCATCCTTGGTTCAAAACTTATCAGAAACTAATTAGTCGGTTCAAGTTACGAAAGTTTGGCCTAGTTTTTAACAATTTTAAGGGGCTATTATATGAATCGTAAAAGTAAGGCCAACAGAGGAAGTATGGGACAATTAGACAAGGTCAAATTAAGGAAATGCTTTTATAGAAGGACCAGGTGACATGAAACTATACTTTTGTATCGAATAAATTGGTGATTTGCAGTGTCGATCTTTCCTTGTTTAGGACTTTTTTTAAGCTGCTTTTGTACAGTGCACTTTAAAATTTATGCAGCATTCTTAATCAATGTTCAGTTAATCCTCTGAAATAGATACATGCCTGTACTTATAGTCAGACATGGGTCAAATATTTTTCTTGACGTGTGATTCTGCTAAAATTGTAGCAGATTACCTGCAAAGATTAAGTATTGATGATATCAACTGTTCTGGGATCCATTACATAGATTTTATAGTGGTTCCTTGAGCCCTTGACTACAGCTCTACATTAGTTTCATTATGAAACTTTCATATCAAATCCGAACTAGTTACTAAACATACCATAGAAAGATGAAAAACACCATTAATGTATTTGGGGAGAACTTGGTGTAGTGGTCAACAGAGTCCATCCTATCATCCATGTCGTTCCTGGTTCATGGATTGAGACATGTATCTTTTACCCTTTACTTGTATTCCCCACTGAGTATTGTATGGACACTCACATGTAGGGTGCAAACTCCTATACGATTGTTATTTCCTCCATTTATATTCACATATTGTACACATAGAGCAGTTAATTAGTAATATTATCATAACATATTCAAACATATCCGAAGTTCGAACTAAGAGTTTATCACATAGCTTTACAAATTTCATGTTTCCTTTTTTGCCCTCTGTCACCTTTTCGTAATGTGTAGGTTTATAACTTAACTATTACTTTTGGTGATACAGCGTCTTGAATTGTATGGTATTCCTGTTCCGAGATATGCTCTCGTTAATAGAGATGTGCCATACGAGGAACTGGACTTTTTTGTTGAGGAAGAGGATTTTGTTGAAGTTCATGGGAACCGTTTTTGGAAGCCTTTTGTGGAAAAACCAGTTGACGGTGAGCTTTTGGATTCACACTTTGAATGTTTAAAAACAAAATTAGATGTGATCTTGCTTTGTCAGTTCACTTCTGATTTTGTTGTTTGTTTCTTAGTAGCATTAAATGATAGAGAATATAGCTGCCTGACATCTATATGAGCTTACAATTTTGAACTCAAGGCTTTCATGTGTTTGGTTAAACAAATTCCTTTTACATAAGACGAAAGAGCACAGGGTGACAAACCTACAATATAGGGAGCAGATTACCTTTTAGTCCATCTTACTCCACACCCCTCGACCAGAAAGGGGAAAATTAAGGAAGTGCACATTGACAAAATTGTTGAGATACCTACTATGTTGGTGTAACTAAAATGGTTTACCCTTGAACGGCTGCCACCTCCATATTTTAGTAAACAACACAAAAGTATTGAGTGAGAAAGCGTGATAAATGGTACATGACCAATATAGCAAATAATGTAAACATGTGTTCTTTCCTCTTGTAAATTTTTAGCTGCAGTCGATGCTTTAAATTACTGGCATGATATTATCATGAAGCTCAGTACTGATTCTTATAGGTCCTTAGTTAACAGTATTAATGACATGGATTTATGATGTATTCAGTAAACAAATGTTAATGTAATATGATGACACATTTGGCTTTTTAATGTGATCTCAAGTACTTCAATTCCGTATATAAACTATGCCTGAATTTAGATGAAAAATACGGTGTTAATTTTGACTTTCTCATTTAGTAATCTTCTTTCGCTTTGTTGCAGGTGACAACCATAGTATAATGATATATTACCCTAGTTCAGCAGGCGGGGGCATGAAAGAATTGTTTCGAAAGGTGAGAATTTTGGCAAAATCTTTTAGTTAGTCTTGTTTTGACTTTCAACTCCTGTTGCATACCGAATTTTCTAGCGTGGTTTAATATTTGCATTATTACTTTCGTCTTGCAAATCTGTTCAGTATGACAAGGTGTATAATTGATGGATGCTTCTATCTACCTTATCCTTCTTTTAATTATATTAAGGAAAGATGTCATATGTGCATGTTGTCTAGGTTGTTACCTCTATCCATATAGTCTTTTACACTCCCAAGGTTGTAATGAAGTAATAGGTGAAAAGGATTGGTGCAAGTGCGGCTTGCTTTTTCCAAGACAACTATCTTTCAGTTACAGTTACACAAGAAGATACCCTCTTTGTCATAGTTATTCCTATTAGAGTGCATTTTTTTCATATATTGTATGAGACTGAACTTGAAGTTATCAATTTTAGCAATCCCAACTCCGTACATCTTTACTACTAAGAGAGGTGATAGTGCTATTTTTATGAGGCTGGTTACTCAGATACTCACAAACACTTGCCTTCACTAAAGTTTGAACCCTTAAAGGTAGCTTAATGAAAAATGGGCAACCTCAATGGCTTTGATCCTTTACCTCCACTATTGCTTTCTTTCCTGTTGTCTCAATTTCATTATATATCGTAATTCCTTAAAATCTAGACGAAGAAAATCAAAGGGAAATTTGCAGAAGGTATGACATCTGCTATTCCATTTCTTGAATTAGTGGGAAACATTCAGAACATTCTAGAATTGTATTTTGTTTGATACATTTAATTGATTATTAACTTCATCATTTGAACTGTATCATCTATTAAAATTTAATTATCCATAATTATTGTTGCCAAACATCCGTTCTTAATTCAAACAAGCTTGTCGCTGCCTTCAGGTTGGTAACCGGTCTAGTGAGTTTCATCCAGAAGTAAGAAGAGTGAGGCGTGAAGGCTCATATCTGTACGAGGAGTTTATGCCAACTGGAGGAACAGATGTCAAGGTAATCTTTTGCAGTTATGTTGCTTTCCTGATAACTATATTATCTTAGATACTAGATAATGAATGTTTATGTTGTTCTTCATATGACACACGGAAGTATTTTTATTAATTAAATCTTGGAGCCTACTATGAAAGTCATTTTAGTTCGTAAAGAAACTTGCTTTCTCAACTTTTTCCTTTTCTAATTTCACCAAGGTTGTAGTATGACAACATATATAATTTTTGTTGTCAATATTCACTTATTCAGTGTAATGTTTGTAAAAGAATATAACAGAAAAGGGTAGAATGTATATCTAAGAATTCTGGGTGTTGGCCCTATATATCACAATTTGAAAAGAAACCCAAATATCACAGCTCAAAAACTTAGCCCCAAATATCACTCCAAAACACAGTTGCGTGTAGCGTTTAAGTTTTTTTAGTAGAGGTGCGCACTTCTACTCTATAAACAAAGTTGCGTCTAGCGTTCTGGCAACCAAAACACAACTTTAAACTTTGTTTTAACCAAAACACAACTTAAAACCACGTTTCCAACACCAAAACATAGTTTAGAGTAGCGTTATAAACAAAAAAAAAAAGAAAAAAAAAAAAGAAGAACGCTACACGATGTAGCGTTTTTACTGAAAAAAATAAAACGCTACACGATACTCTGTTTTGGAGTGATATTTGGGGCCAAGTTTTTGAACTGTGATATTTGGGGCCATTTGCTTTGAAATTGTGATATTGGGGACCTTTTCTCAAGAATTCTTCACGAGCTTGCATGAAATTGTTTGCAGGTGGTGAGTCTATAAGTTATCAAAACAAGCAGCACTAGCTTCTCCCGTGTGTTCTTATATATATATATATATATATATATATATATATAGGGGTTGATTCAAATGAGAACCACTATCTAAAAGAGAACCGGAGAACCATTGGATCCTACTGTAGAACCTATTTTGTTTCGTAATAAAAAAATAGTATCCTGCTATTGAATTTTAAAGTTATGCACACGAAATTAAAATTTCTACAATTGAACTTGTTTTTTTCAAAGTTTTGCACATGACATTAAAAGTTCTACAACCGAACTTGCTTTTTCTACAAAGTTCTATGACTGAACTTACTTTTTTCAACAAATATTCTGTTGCTGAACTTAAAGTTCCGCTGCTGAACTTAAAGTTCTGCTACTGAACTAATTAGAGTTCTCAGGTTCTCAGTTTAGTGTGGTTCTCCATAGAGATATATATATATATATATATATTCTGGTGTTTTGTAGTAGTGCTTAATTTTGTTTTCCATCGGTATTTTCTTAATAGAAAAGAAAACAAATGTTTACAGTATATGTTTTAATAGTTTGCTATTACAGGTTTATACTGTTGGTCCTGAATATGCACATGCAGAGGCAAGGAAGTCTCCTGTTGTTGATGGCGTTGTTATGAGAAATAATGATGGAAAAGAAGTAAGTCACCGTTGAAATTAAAGTTAGATGATGCTTCCATAATAAACTACTCACTTTCCTTTTAGGATCTTCACCATCTAGATTTCAGGCTTGTTGAAAACACATGTTTCTGGGTTGAAACTTTGGAGATAAATTTTTAAACAACTAAACTGTAATTGCATCTAAACGACGTTAACTCGTCTATTATCAGGTCAGGTATCCTGTACTTCTCACTCCAACTGAGAAGCAGATGGCAAGGGAGGTTTGCATTGCATTCAGGCAATCAGTAAGTCAATTTTAACAAAATCTGTGTATTATCAATTACTTATGAATGGCAAGGGATGATCCAATATATTTATCACATCGATAAATCCACAGGCCTAAGCTTAGGTGCCGTTTGGATCATGGGAACACAACCCGCTTAATGAGAGTGGGAATGTGATTATGTTACATATATTTATTTGAATCTCATCCCCCGTGGTTGGAATCCCATGATCCAAACGACCCCTTAATTTACCGTCCCCATCAAGAATTTTTAGCATCTATTTTAGTTAATATCTCGTCCTCCTTTTTTCAGGTTTGTGGTTTTGACCTGTTGCGATGTGAAGGCCGTTCGTATGTGTGTGATGTCAATGGGTGGAGCTTTGTTAAAAATTCCTACAAGTGAATTCACTATTTCATTACCTACTTCATTTAATTACTTTATTTCATTACCTACAAGGCCTTCAAAAAGCATTAATGTCTATTTCGTTTTTGTTAATAGAAACACCTGTAAAGACATGCAGAATGAGCTAAAGTTGATGCCTAAATGTTCTGTGTCCTTAACAGCTTGTGTCTACTTTATAAGCATCTTGATCACATTTCTCAGTATAGAACTTCAAGGAAATTTTATTTAAAAAAATTTCTATGACTGTTTAGTATGCTTTCCTTCCTAATACCACCATTGATCATTCTTGTCTCGTATAAAATTGTAAGGAGCA
Source organism: Kitagawia praeruptora (assembly GCA_037693485.1). NCBI lineage: Eukaryota > Viridiplantae > Streptophyta > Magnoliopsida > Apiales > Apiaceae > Kitagawia > Kitagawia praeruptora. Next base: position 54,870,588 of record CM075350.1, on the reverse strand, counting down.
ATATTATTACGGGGTACACCGTTTGAAACTGGTAACTCCTTTTACCTCTTTGTTCTTTTACATTTTTGACACCTTTCTTTCTCTTTCTCTTTCCCTTACATTTCCCACCTTGCCAGTTGCTGGAAACCTTGTTTACCCTTCCTCTTTTCCTTTGATCAAAGTTTACCGCAGTATATATTACCTTCTTCAGTTTAGGGTGCTCAGATCTTGTTGAACATCAAATACTTCTACTTTTTTTTTGTATGTTCAATCATCTGTTATTTTGAGGCAAGATATATGTAAGATGGCGGGCCTAGTCTCCATTTAAACTTGTGTGCGACTGCCTCGGGCCCTGCCGTCCTACAAGCATATGAATAGTGAATAAGTACTATGTTTTGTATTTGATGTGTGTTTGTGTTATTCTTGAAATACTTATTTCTATCAGTGGATATGTACAGGTATTATGATGATGCTGCTTGTGTTTTGAGGAAGATGTTTCTAGATGCAAAAGCACCCCATCTTTCATCAACAATCCCACCAGTTTTGCCTTGGAAAGTTAATGAACCAGTTCAACCTTCCGAGGGACTAACACGGCAAGGAAGCGGAATTATAGGCACATTTGGACAGTCCGAGGAGCTACGTTGTGTTATTACTATTATGAGACAGTAAGATTGACATCCTTAAGTATATTTCTTTGTAAGGTAGCACCTTTTTATTTACCTGTTGATGTGCAGTGGCGATAGAACTCCAAAGCAGAAAGTAAAGTTGAAGGTGACTGAAGAAAAGCTATTGAATTTGATGCTGAAATATAATGGGGGTAGACCTAGAGCAGAGGTAATATTTATATCGCTACCATCCATTTCTTTTTCTTTTGTAGTTTTGTTTACTTGGAGATTGTGAGGAGTAGAACCTTTATATCATAATTGTTTCTTGTTCGGCAGACAAAACTTAAAAGTGCTGTCCAGTTGCAAGACCTTTTGGATGCTACAAGAATTCTTGTTCCACGATCCAGGTACTGATTTATATGAAATCTATTTACTTAAAACTATATCTGAGAGAAATTAGCTCATCCGGTATGTGAGAATCATTCTAGGTGCTCAAATTTCAGGCTCAATTTCACATTATATACCATTTGTGCATGATCTGCTCAAATTATCACTTTAGAAAAGTTTGATTATTCAAAAGAAGAAAAAAGTAGTTGCTTTACTCGTGGTGATCCATGAGTCCAATTTAAGGATAAACATTTTTTATACATTTATTTTGTCTTACTGCATGATCAACTAGATTTGAATCTTCCGGTTCATTGATAAAATTTAGAGAAAAGAGACATTGATGCGGAGCGAAAAATCAAAATATTAGTTCGTATTTATTTAAAGTTAATGTCTATGAATATAGTTATAGTTTATGATAAAGTAGAATTATATTCGATAAGTAGTTTATTAGGAATATTCTAAACTGTAATATTATAATCAAAGGATTTGTTTTCTTATTACTAGTTTTCTTGGTTAAGTTTTAGAGATTACCCCTATATAAGAAGTTGTAATTGTTTGTTATTAGAAGGCTTTGATTGACTGTTAATTGGGATTATTTCTTGTTATGGGTTGCGATCCATGCATTTTTAAAAAAAAAAAATTTGTGGTTGAGAAATCCTAGGGGTAGTTGTTCTTTTGCGGTTGGTTCACCTTAAGGCCACTGAATTTTTTGCAGTTAATTCACTCACAGCTATCTTTTTTATTGTTTTCCTGCTTGTCATACGTTACACGGGCTTGTTCCATTATCAGTTTTATATATATAGAAAAGTGCTAAAACAGTTCTGTAACAAGAGGCAAGCTAGATAAGGTTGATCAAGAATGTAGATTATATAGTTTAATTCAAATAATTTCATCCAGATAAACAAATTTTGAAATCAGATAAATGTTTTGTGTCATTAAGGTTTAAGAGGATACCCTGGGCCCTACGGATATGTCGAGTTTTGGCTATCCAAGCTTATGCCTTAATATGTTGATGTTTACGTGTCATTTTAATAATTTCTTGAATGATGCTGAATTGCTGTCCCTTGGAATACGAAACTAAATTACCTAATTACTTCAGAACAGTTTGAAGATTCTAAACATCAGGTTCAAACAATGGGAAGTTTGATTTGTATCCTGAGATAATTATGCTATTTGATAGAACGTTAATTATTGATTCAAATTCAGCCCTGAAGACAGGCACCTCTCAGTTGTTCTATGACGCTGTGATTGATGCTCTTAGTCACTATGGACTGTGGTTTAACTCCTATGTGAGTGTATTCCTATGGTTAAGTTTGATATATGACATTTTATGACAACCCAAGTTTTTGTCACATTTCTTAGCCGCAGGCCAAAATCTCAAACATTTATTTACCTATCTTCTCCCTTTTTACAGATATATTCTCTGTTTCCTCTTTTGTTTGTTATATTCAGGACGTGGATAATATGTCATATCTTCATATTCTCTTTGTTCTGCTCTTAGATCTAGTCGATCTCAGTTAATACTTTTTTTTTTTTTTTTTAGTATTATGGAAAACATGTTCCACAATTTCTTTTTTGGTATTTAGATGTTAGTACGCAAAATAAGCAAAAACTTTATGTGGACTTATCATGAATTACCACTCTTGTTGAAAGGGCAAATAAATAGTTATCACTTGATATATTCTATTGGTAAGTGTTTATGACTTTATGTTATTGTCAATGGTTTACATTGGAATATTGTCCTGGGTTTCTTATCAGAGTAAAAGATTGTGTATTTGGCCTGATTGGAAATTTAATATCTGTATAGGCCTGACCGGGAAAGTGATAGTGAAGCAGAAGACATTGAGCATGCTGAAAAACTTCGTCAAGTTAAAGCGGTTCTTGAGGAGGTCTACATACAAACCCTCTCAATTTTGCACTATTTTCTTCGAATTTTCATGATGCCATATCCAAGTGTCTATCTCAAGGATTTTTGCGGACATCTTTAGAATCATTATGTGCTAAAATATTGATGTTTAGCCATCAGCATCTTTGTCTGGATTCTCCTACACTTGTACACATTACTTGCCTTCTAGCATTAATGTTAAATGATATTGTCATGAGAATTCATTAAGTTGTCATAGTTCTCTAATATTTTGCTAAGGTTTTAATATGCCTTGCTGCCTACACCACTATGTACAAGAAAAAAAGTATTACGGGATTCTTTGGCTATTGTCAGCTTCAAGTGATCAATTTTCAATTAATATTACATGTACGTTCTGTCATGTTCGTGTCTTCCAAGTGTGTTCAATAAGACACTTTTGATTTATCTCTTGTATGTTGAATACATGAGTGAAATCTGCATGTAAGTAAACACCAAATTATACTCTATAATATAATTTTTTTTAATCTTCATTTTCCCCTTTTTTGAATATAATCATTGTTATAATAAAAGCAACACTTCTACTTTCCAGGGAGGGCATTTTTCTGGCATTTACAGGAAGGTTCAATTAAAGCCTCTAAAGTGGGTTAAAATTGCAAAAGCTAATAGTGAAGGTGAAGAAGAAAGACCCGTTGAAGCACTGATGGTTCTTAAATATGGGGGTGTTCTTACACATGCTGGCAGGATACAGGTGTTTGTATTTTTAATATCATGTACATTTGCTAGATTGTAACTCTTGGATATGATGTACTTTTAAATTGAATCATGGTTTATGGGGTATTTTCCTTAAAAATGTTTTCATTTTGCCCTTGACAAATGTGGCAGGCAGAAGAACTTGGAAGATATTTCCGAAACAATATGTATCCAGGTTTTTAACACTTCCCACTCTGATATAATTCAAAAGTTTGTGTTTGTTGTTATGAATTAATTATATATATATATATATATATAGGTCTTGGTTGATAATTGTTATTTAATAGGAAATTGATATCAATTATCTACCAGTGCTTCATCTTATCGTACATCGTCGTATGACATTTCAAAAGGCGAAGATTCACCAAGGTTCTGTTTGTGTAAACAAGTTATATGTTATTACTAATCTGAAGTCGAAATTAACTAATTGAGGGCATTCTAACAAATTTTGACTTCAAACTACTGAAGATTTGAATTTCAAAAAGTAGAATGGCTTTAATTTAAGTTTGTAATTTGACTTGACAGAAGTCAATGCGATAAGTGTCTCATGTAACTTTTCTCTTATTTTTCGTAACTTTCAAGTCACATCAGTTAAGCTAGCCAAACATACAAGTATATGAAAATTACTTCTACTTGTATGCTTTAAACCAAACAGACCCTAAGATTTTCAATTGTGTAAAAGGGAGATATGATTTAAAAGTAAGTGTAAGGGGCAATATCTCATGTAAAAGAAATAGCAAATTAGAATAACTTGACTCCTAAAAATTGTGTTTGATTTTTGATGCGGTTAACACCGTTAATACCAACAGTCTACAATGGAGATAAGAAATGAATCTTAACCAAGGTGCTGAAAGAAAAAAAAAATTATAAGAAAGAGATAATCTAGTTACCAAGTACAGATATAAAAAGAAGGAATGATTAGAACCTTGAACCTTACAATAATGTACCTCAAATAATCTCTCATATTTGTAACCTTGGATCTCAAACAATCAATATCATACAGAGTTTCCCTACTGAACAGTTACAAAAGCAAGTCTACCTGCATCGTACGCATGGTAATTGGTATCATTATAGTTGACAGAAGCAGTAATTATGCACCAAAGTTGTAACTTAACATGTATCCAAAACTAAATTCAGAAAGTATGTGCAGAACATACAACACTCAACTGCACATCATTCTGTAAAAAAGATATAACTGACTCCCCTTCCAGATAGTTTAATAACAAAAAAAAAGTTACAGCATAACTGTTGAACACCTAGCTCCAAGCATTTCCAGAAACCGGAAGATAGGAGAGACCATGGGCTTGTCAGGTGTACGTGCTTTGTTGACCGGGTCCAGGATTATTGGAAGAGCTCTGTTCTGCATTTCAGAAAAATTTGGTGTAGAAATCCCCAGGGGCAGGATGTTTTGGTGCACACCAGTTTGCTGTTAAAAGATGTACAAGTTTGCTGTAGAAAGATGTTGCGTACACCAGTTTGCTGTAGAAAGAAGTTGCGTCGGTTAATGACTGTCCACTCACTCCAAGAGCACTCATTGATAAACTGCTTACTTACTGGTGCAAATTGCACAAAGAAATATATCCAACAAGGATATTGGAATCTTGAAATTAAAATCCTCTTTTATTACCTGGACTCTCCATTTTTGTCCACATACCATGTCCACTAGACACGACATAGGTGTGGGTATGGGATCTTAGTCTGATCCTTCTTACTAAAACGTAAAACCGGACACTTCACTTAGCAACATCCCGTTTCATAATGAAATGAAAGTTCTCCTCGAGAGCAAGGTCCATGAATGACTGTTTCTGTGTTAGTTTTTGATTTCATGCTACATTTAACATTAGTTTTAAATCTATGTCTATTAGACACTATTTTTATGAATTTAAAATAATTCAGTCTGTAGAAAGTCTTCAATGTTGAGTCCCCGTACCCGTGTTTAAATTCGGATCCACATTGAAGAATCTTAAATATTTTAAAACTAAGATTCTGACTCTTGGATCCGCAGTGCAAGTAACATAGTGTTTTTTCTTCACTCTTTGCTGAGAACTCAGGAGTCGACTTTAATTGAAACTAATGTCCCTTTTAGTTTGATTTTAACTTATCTGTTTCAATATAATTCATGAGCAGAAAAGTCGTAACTTTACTTTAGTTTGTCAAACATTAGTAAAGACTGAGTTTGTTATACTTTGTATTTTTAATGAATTGATGCGGGACAAACAGTTTAACATATTTCCTGTAGTCCTTGCTTTCTAATGATGTACTATATGTTAGTTTTATTAATCTGTCTATTTTTTTCAGGCGAAGGAACTGGTCTGCTTCGTCTGCACAGTACATATCGTCATGATTTAAAAATATATAGCTCAGATGAAGGCCGTGTACAGGTATTTTCTTAAACACACTCGTGGATAAATTTTGTTGCATGTTTTAGTGTGTTCATGCCTGTCTAGGCTGCAGTAGTTGGAATTCATTTCCGCTTGGAAATTTTCCCCCACTTGTTATTTAACTATTATATAGCTTTACCTGTGTATGAACTGTTTTCGTAACAGATGTCTGCGGCTGCATTTGCAAAGGGCCTCCTTGATTTAGAAGGACAATTAACACCAATTTTGGTATGTGTAATTATTCTTATTTTCTCCTTTGATTATTTGTTTGTTGTATTGTGTACTTCAGATGACTGACATGCTTCCATCTAAAGGTTTCACTTGTTAGCAAGGACTCCTCCATGTTGGATGGACTTGAAAATGCCAGTGTTGAAATGGAAGAAGCTAAGGTTTGATGTGATCATTATTCGCATTACATTGTTATACTTTTTGGTGAACCAAGTCAAATTCGTTATTTGGTGATTGACAAAACCGTGTTTAAGAAGTTACTCTATTTTCATCCCAGGCCAGGTTGAATGAAATAATAACTTCAGGAGCAAAGACAACTCATGGCAATGGAACACCTGCAAAACCCTGGATGGTTGATGGAGCCGGGCTTCCTCCAAATGCTTCTGAACTTCTTCCAAACCTGGTTAGTCTTATGTTAAGGACTCAACAAATAGTTGTACAGTCTTATCAGTACTTATTATCTTGAATACTGTGTTTTCGATTTCAAACTTCTGTCCTCTTGAGGTCTTAGTTTCTCTCTCACTAAATATATAGCATTGGTGCTACAGCCTAAATCACCTGACATGTATTGATTGTTGAGATAGTCTTTAGTTGAATAGTCTCAATATTCTTAATGTAGATTAAAAATCCAGATGTTTTCATTTGTTTTGGATCCTAGCGGTAAAAGTCTTGTATAGGATGAATTACAATCCAGTATCTTTAATGTAGTGACAGGAATAGGAAGTAACTGCAATCTATTCCAATTTTTAAGCAATCGAAGAGGATTAGGAGATGCTTAAGTATTAAAAGATTACAAGAAAACTATTTAGGAAACAATACTAATAATAACCTTTATTAAGCTTCAGCAGTTCAATCTAAAGCTTTTATCATGTTTTTACCAAATTTTCTATAGCTATTTCATATTCTGTTGGCCACAACAATGCCAAATCTGGCCCTTATACAATTAAAAAGGGATAAGGTTTTGCTTTGTACCAATCATTACACCTGCTACTTATAATCATTACACCTGCTACTTATAATCTGGCCCTTATACTACTCATGCTTTTCTCTTTTCCGGACTTCACATCTGTATACAATATATATGCATTCACATAAAGTAGTATCAGGATATACAATGCTAGAAAGACATCAGCAATTGTCGTGTATCTGCTAACTGGTCCTTTATCTCTTTTGTCTGTGCTTTTATACAGGTGAAATTGACAAAGAAGGTCACCGAACAAGTGCGGCTGCTTGCTAAGGATGAAGATGAGAAGCTGGCAGAAAAGAGCTTGTATGATGTTATTCTCCCATATGATCAAGCAAGGGCATTAGGTAAAACAAATATAGATGTGGATCGTATTGCTGCGGGATTACCCTGTGGTAGTGAGGGCTTCCTTCTAATGTATGCTCGATGGAGAAAACTTGAGAGAGACTTATATAATGAACGAAAAGAGTGAGTATCTGTGTTGTTTACCTCAGCAGTTTCCCAAGTTTCGAACTGTTCAATTGGTTACACGTATAACGTTTTTCACTACTGTGGTTGTATCGCAGGCGTTTTGACTTAACACAAATTCCAGACGTTTATGACTCATGCAAGTAAGTGTTTGCTTTAACCCTATTTTTTTGTTGCAGAGCGTATGGAATGATTACCAAAATGTGCTCTGTATTCCAGTTTTCTTAACTCCTGCTGCTGAAAGTATTAATAACTTCATACTAAGCAAAAAAATAGAATAAAGTAATGTTTCCTTGCTATAAAGCAAATCTATTTTCAAGACTTTTAAAGTAGTTCAGAATATCTTGAGTTCAGTTCGCTGACAAAACATTAATAAATATTGTACTTGTGAAATTGTCCATCGCCTTTGATAGGTACGATCTCTTGCACAATGCACATCTTAACGTAGAAGGGCTGTATGAACTCTTCAAAGTTGCTCAGGTACCAAATTAAGTTAATACTAACTACGTTGCATTTTCAAGTGTTTCATATATTGCTGGAAGAGAGGAATTTGTTTGAGTCTTCACAAGCATTTCTTTTGAATGCATATAGTTCCTATTGTTAGATAAGCTTTAGTTTTCCTTGTAACTAAACCTGCTTCTGGGTTTCAAATAGAATGGATATCAGATGCAAGGGAAGTGAAGTCAGTAAATTAACTAACTTTCTATTTATATTAATGCTTCCGAATTTCAAATACGGAGAAAAGAAAAATTAAAATTACCTTTATTTTATTCAGAAAAAAAAATACCTACAATTTCACCTCAAAGCTTTCTCTAAAGTGGAAAAGAAAAATGGGGGGGTATGGTAAATAAAAGACATATGTAATATTTTGTTGCTCCAACCAAAATTATATATTCTTCATATAGATCTTTTGTATTGCAAACTATGTTATTTCTGCTTCCTCTCCTTGTTAAAATTGAAGAGCAGATAAACTTATTTCACTTCCCTTCATTTATTTTCCGCTGCTTTATTTACTAAAACAATTCAGGAACAAGACCTTAGCCTTGTACTTTTGGTGGAACCACATCTGTTATTGAATAATGAAAAAAGTTCTGTTATCACAATATGGTTTTATTTTTTGTTTGTTGGTAGTTTGCTATTGGTCCTAATTTTGCTTTTGGAGTTTGATAGATTCAGTAGCAATAAACTTATGAATTATGTTAAATATCTGGGGGGCATAGGACTGACCTGATTTTCATTATTGAATTTTAGCTACTTGCAGACGGTGTTATTCCCAATGAGTATGGTATTAATCCAAAGCAGAAATTGAAGATTGGCTCAAAGGTAAACATCACATTATGGCACATGTATGGTTTTCATGTTATCCTTATTTTTCCTTTAATTGTTCGGAATAATTAAAAAATGACATAATATAGAACTACATGTTGTTAGATATAAGGAGAAAGCAAATAGAAATTATATTGATTGATTGATGAAATTGATTACAACCGGACTCTTAATATAGAACTTAATGATACAAACATAATGATGAAAATACAATGATGACAGTGCTAGTGCTAGTGGTTTGTGTAGTGCTTAATAATGTAGACTTTACAGATATTTTAACACGCCCCCTCACTCGAAATTCTATCTTGGGATGAAATGCCTATCTTGGGATTGAAGAGTGGAACACTTAGAAGCACTAGTGCATAACCTAAGCTTCCCACTAGACCCATCTCTAGGCTTGAAAATTGAGCATTTTGGGAATACCGGGACTCGACTTCGCGACCACGCAGTACATTTTAGGCCATATAAAAAAAATCCTTTAAGTTCCTTAATAGCACTATAGCAGATATTCCACTTATTAAAGGTTTTCAACCCCTTTACCACTGCCAAGCATTTTGTTTATCGCCTGATTCTGCAAGGTCAGAATTGGCAGATGAAGTCACTGGTAGATCAGTCTCCATTCGAGACAATAGCTGACGGAGAGCATTGAGTTTTGTTGCACTTATTGCTCCCGTTGCTGAAGTAGCAGAGTCAGCATGTTTTTCTGATGCCGTTAGATGAGCACTATAGTGAGTGCCCCTTCCTGAACTGCCTCGGCTTCGACCTCCTCGGCCACGATCTCGTAAGTGTGGGTGTAGGATAAAGCATTCCTCACGAGAATGGTATAACTTATTACAATAGTCACACCGGAGGACATCTTTTCCACCTTCAATCATCTGTTCTGGTTTGTCCTGATGCTGACCACTTCTCGTAAAAAGTGCAGATCGATCAGGTACAGTAGCAATCGGAGCCATAATTTCTTTTCGACTTTCTTCAAGCTGCACACGTCCATGTGCTTCCTCAACTGTAGGAAAGGGAATCTGACCAATGAGTTGATTTTTGATTGAATCATACTCTATTGTCAGTCCAGCAAGGAACTTCATCACTCTTTCTTCTTGTACCAATTTTTGGTACTTCTCTTGATCTTCAGCCTGTTTACACTCGAACACAGTGTAGTGGTCTGACTCCTGCCATAGTGATGTGAGTTCCGAATAATATTCGGTCAATGTTCTTTCCCCTTGAGTCAGGGCCCATATTTTTTGCTTCACCTCGAAATGCTTAGCCATATTCCCCGAATATGAGTAGGTCCGGGTCAAAGAATTCCACACAGCTTCAGCAGTATCAAGAAAGAGGTAGCTTTTGCGAATACATAACTCCATAGAGTTAAACAACCATGACTTGACTAATGCATTTTCGCTGTCCCAATCATCAAAACATGTATCACTTGCCAAGGGTTTCTTGGCCTTCCCATTGATGTACTTCATCAAACGATGAGATTTAAGTGCGAGTGTGCAAGATTCCGACCATTCCAAGAAATTCTTACCATCAAATTTAGGACTTACATATGGTGTACCATGAAATCCATATTTAACAATCCCTTGATTAGTATTTTTACTTGTAGCCGAATCATTTACAACCTCCGTCATTATTTTTTAGTAAGGATATTACAAAGGGTCAGTTAATAATAACACTCTCCCTGACTACCCAAATATTTTAAAGAAAAACAAGAATAAAGTCTTGACTTAAATTCTTGCAAACCCAAGCCCAGTAGTAGTACTAATATAACATTTTTATACAGTACAACACTAATAAACTCTGCATCAACCACAAACTGACGTTTCACAAAAAAACGGAACCAGAATATTCAGAGATTAGAACTGGGACACTAAAGGAGAGATTATACATACACCGTAGTATATATATATATATATATATAGCAGGAATTTTATCTGAAATATGAGACTAGATCTGAAAGGCAGTACCACGGATGGATTCGGAATGAGGAGGCGAGCAAGAAGTCCTCCTGGGATTTCGCCGGAAAAAGTCTGGAAGAGGGCCCACGCGCCGGCGCGTGGCGCGCGTGGGACGGCGCTGCAGCGCGTGTATCGGCGCGTGCAGATCCTTTTTGCTGGTCGGAAAAAATCTTCTGGCTCGTCTTCCAGTGCTCTAGAACGTGGTATGGTTAGATTTTTTATTTGGAGAGGTTTTTGTGTTTTGATTTTTCGAGAAGGTGGGCAGCAGTAGTGTTCTTGATTTTCTGCCTTGTTCTTGATTTTCTTTGTTGTTTTAAGAGCCCAAATCTTGCTGCTCTGATACCATGACATAATATAGAACTACATGTTAGATATAAGGAGAAAGCAAATAGAAATTATATTGATTGATTGATGAAATTGATTACAACCGGACTCTTAATATAGAACTTAATGATACAAACATAATGATGAAAACACAATGATGACAGTGCTAGTGCTAGTGGTTTGTGTAGTGCTTAATAATGTAGACTTTACAGATATTTTAACAAAAAAATATCAGAAAAAAGATTTAATACAACTGAACTACTGAGGGAAGTAGCATATTCAAAATGTAGACACTCACTTCCATTGAAGTTATGACTAGGGTAAATCTGCTCAGCGTATATGAGTTTGATGTGCTCTTTTGTTTCAGGTTCTCATTAGGTACCTACACGTCATAATCAATTTCGCTTACTATCATTTAATATCGTTGTTAGTTGTGGCACTCTTTTTTAGCTAATTTCACAGCGCTGTACTGTAGCCTATCTATATTGCAGTACTCAATGCCCTATACTTGATATATCTATGTAGCAACAAATTTCTGTAAACTGGCATTATCAAACAGATAATTTTCACTTGTATCGTTGCATTTTTACATCTCAGATTGCTCGACGCTTGCTGGGTAAGATTTTGATCGATCTGAGGAACACTCGTGAAGAAGCAATCAGTGTTGCTGAACTAAAGGGTAATCAGGACCAAGAATCAACAATTACCAAAACCATAAAGGAATTAACACCAGCAAAGACTGAGAAAGAGACAACATCCAATAAGACGGTGAAAGAAGAACAGGATCATCAACGAATATCTCATATTAAATTGGAGGACACCAGGAGGAACAGTTTCACAAGTGACGTGTCAATGGATCAGGAGGATGATGATGACAAAGAGATCAAATACCGGTTGGATCCAAAGTAAACGCAGGATCCTTTTCCTTGATGAGAAATTTTTTGTTCCTAATTTGATGTTTGCCATGTACAACTAATAAGGAAACATTAGTACATATTTTTATTATATATTAATGAAGCTGTACTGAATTTTTGCCTTAGATATGCTAACGTGAGGACACCAGATAGACATGTTCGAACGCGCCTTTACTTTACATCAGTAAGTATCCACTGTATCAATTTTTTGCAACTCATTTTGAATTTTAAATGATTCAGGACTAGCCAAGTTTTGCCTGATGTTGCCTTTTCTCACTAATCCCTCTCTCCTTGGGTCCTAGTCAATGTAATGGGATAGATCATTAATGTTACTGTCGACTTCGTTGGTATTAACCATGTCAGAATAATCTTTACATTTTTCATTTGACAGGAATCACATATTCACTCCTTAATGAATGTTCTTCGCTACTGTAACTTGGATGAATCGCTTCAAGGAGAGGATAGCATGTTCTGTGATAATGCATTGGAACGCTTGTTCAAAACAAAGGAGCTTGACTACATGAGTTACATTGTTTTAAGAATGTTTGAAAACACGGAGGTAGGTGCATCCTTTCATTTTATATGATGAAGCTTGAATGGGAAGCTCAGTTTTCTGTTTCTAGTATTGCTAGTATCCATGTGTATCAGCAATTTGCCACCCCACATTGACATATGTTTAAATCTCCTTTAATCATTTTTTTTTTGGGTTATGGTCAATTACAGTAATCAGATATTCACAAACACATAACCCTACTGAGATCCTCACCTCTTGTTACTAAGCGGAGGGGTATCTACTACACTACAATTCCAGGGATTTGATATATTTTTTATACCCTCCTTTCGTGAAATACTTTTAATCATGTTAAAGTATGTACAGGTTCGCTTTCAGAAGCCAAAGTCACCATTCCCATATAAATCGACCTGAATAGCTATGCACTTTGTTCAGTAAAACAAGAATTCCTTGCTGAAGCTACTTTACTAAGAACTTCAGTTCAAACTTTTTATTGGAAGTACACTTCCCCAAAATTAAATACACGATTTTTTAATCCAATATCTTGTTCACCACTAGATTGTATCTATTATTCACATTAAAAAGCTTCATCCTGGTGCAATAATCATTCTGAAGATTTCTGATCTCTCAATAATGTGCATTAGATTCACCTCAAGATGGTTCCTTTCATGTTTAAGTGGTATCCAGTTAGGCGGTATCATTATAATTTTATTATTGTGTTTACTGATGGATTGAAATTCTTCTCACCTACTCATCTCCAGTATTGGTCCGGATGAACTTCAATCCACCATTGGTCTTGCTTTGATTACACAAAATACATTTGGTCAGACCACAAAATTTGCTTTTCTACACGTAGAGCTTCTCATTTTATATATGATGAACTGCACAGTCTTTGATATGCTCAAGTACCCAGTACAACTGCTTTATTAGGGATATAATTGGTGATTTAGATAGAGATTGTTATATTATAATATTTTTTATATATACATGCACCCCTGCTCACCTTTTTGATGTATATGTATCTTGTGATATATATGCAGTTGCCTTTAGAAGATCCCAAGCGCTTCCGCATAGAAATGACTTTTAGCCGTGGTGCAGATTTATCCCCCTTGGAGGTAATTGTTTTGTTGTTGATATGATATGAAAGAGTTATCTTGACTCCAATTGTTACTGCCCTTGTCAACGTTATTTTGTTCTCTCTCTACTGAAGTGCACCAAAGGTACATGGGGAAAGTGACCTATAAAGACCACACACACCCTTTTTTAAATGGCAGTCTTAAAACCACCCATTGTTTGGGTAACATTTTCAGGAAAACTTCCACTTGTCACGTAGTTCTTGACTATAATTTTGGAATCTGCAGTTCTTTCTAGTTGTGATTTTTGTGGTAAAGGTAGAATTGATATATTACAACTTTCCATACAAATCTAACCACACCCATATCAGACATGGGTGCTTTCTCTCTCTTTTTTTTTTTATAAATATAGTTAAATCGCTTCATACGGAGTATGAATATATCACAGAATTATTGAACTTAAGCCGATGAACAGTTTCAGTTCTATAAGAGAGTATCCTGTTTTGCTTTGCAGAAGAACGATAGTGAGGCTACTTCCTTGCATCAAGAGCACACATTACCAATAATGGGGCCAGAGAGACTGCAAGAAGCAGGGTCATATCTGACACTAGAGAAGATGGAAGCAATGGCTCGGCCATTTGCAATGCCGGCTGAAGATTTCCCCCCTCCATCAACCCCACAGGGATTCTCTGGGTACTTCTCCAAAAGTGCAGCTGTATTAGAGCGATTGGTAAATCTTTGGCCCTTCAATAAGCATGGAAATACCAATGGGAAGTGACTGTTAGTTTAACAATATCACCTCTTCCCCTGCCTGTGATATTCCTGTTCTTTAGATCTTGTATATCTGCAACTGTAGCTAGTTGGTGTTTTTGTTAGGTCCAATTTTGACTTTCAAGAAATTCAACTTTTAGCAGGTGAAATTTTGGATTTGATATCTGTTTTTCGCATAAGAATACTAGTACTTGCTACTATCTATATAATTATGATACTTCTAAAAAGGATTATAAAAACCGGGGTCCTGACTCAATGGTGTTTTTAACTATGCTTGCTATCACAAAAAAAAAAAATGCTTGCAAAAAGTGTAATGCTTAAATGAACCAAAACGTAACACATTTCAATTAGTCCAGCAATTCAACAAAGATCAAGTTAAGTTGATTTTTGAAGACCGATCTTTTGGTATGTATTTTGGAGTTGAGTCTACCACTGTCCTTTTTATATGTTTTCATGTATACTTTGTAGAACTTTATGCAGTTATATCTTGTTAGCAAATAACAAAACTGGAAGTGAAATCAAGGAAAACAGAATGGATTTTGTAATTAGCAAGTGATTCTGGTCTCTGGTGCTCGAAGTACCATTTTGACCATGCCCAAGGACAGAGTGAAACTGATGTAAAAAGTCCACTCCCTCAAGGTTCCAGTTACTTCTAAGTTCTAAATGATCCATACATGTCCCGGTCTCTATCTACATACTTTTATTTGAGTGCATCATTTGACTCTTACTGTCATATGGGTACTTTTCTTTAATCAACCCACTTTATTTTAACATACTGTGATTTCGTGACAAATTTTACATAATTTATATTTTATGTAATTTATAGCCCATATTTTTAGCCAACGGAGATACTCTTAACTTACTTTATTACAGTAATTAGTACTACTTCCATCCCTTTCATGTAGCTTTATTCCTTTTTGGAACGTCTCAAAAAAAATGAATCTATTGTACTTACTATTTTTTAATCCTAATTTTCACTATTACCTCAATTACTTTTTCATTTTATACTCTTTCTATATTAAATAAACACTATTACATCCACTACTTTCCTTCACTATCTCAAATTTATAATTAAATATTGATAGATATCACCACTTTACCCACTTTTTAACTAACTTTACTCTATTTCTACGCTATCTTAGTGATTCATGTAATTTGAGACAGAGGTAATAACACTTACTCTTATGATCATCATATTCCACCAGTACAATGAAGAGTGCTTCTAAAAGCTTAGAGCCTATCCAACAACGCTAGGCATGGCAAAGTCGGCGACTGAAGTGGCGAGGTGACACCCTACTTTTCTCCCGGGTTTCATTTGGCTCGTTTGTTATACCCACTGAACTCTAATTTTATAGTATTAATAATTTTCTTCCCTTTCTCGTTCCTCTCTTTCATGCATGTCTCTAAAATCAGCTTTGAAACTTAAATTTTCTTGAAATTTATGAAGCGATGATTGTATACACCTATGTTAGATTGTGTATTCTTATTTATGTATATCCCCTGTTTGACAAATTGCCAAAGAGCCAATTCTTGAGAATTTTGGATCCAATTCTATTTGTTAAAAGTATACAGTACATGTTTAATATAAGGTGGCTCAGAACTTTGGATGGAAGTTGTGAAGCAAGTCGTTTAAGATCTGATCACACACACATGAGCGGGAAAAAAAAACCATGCAAGCACACAAATAAAAAACTTTAATCTGAAAATAAAGTTAAAGTAAAAATCTGAAAGAAAAGTTTTCATCTAGTTTTATTAATAAAAAAAATTAAAATAGAGAGTCAAGTAGCTAGTGCTATTGGAGAGCATGAAAATTTCGAGACAAATAAATTTGGCTAGTCATTCAGTAGTGTTGGAGTTGCTATTACAACACTGCTACATATATACTATAAGACTGTGTTTCGGAACAATGACCCAAATGCAACAAACTTAAACCTGCAAATGCATCGAAAGTAGTCTAAACTTCTGACTGTGGAAGAGCTAATGCAGGGGTCTAGAAGTCCAATTTATCAAGAGAATGTAGCCAAAATATATAACAGAAGGATGTCACTTATCATATACATACAAGGACATGAATCATGATGGTAAGTATTTGAATGCTCTGTCTAATTGTTAGGTCTTGTACCTAGAAAAACAGTCTCATCATAATAACACGAGTAATGTTGCTTAAATCAGGATCCTTTTGTGAAAGCTCAGAAGTTAAGCCCTGGTTACAACCAATACCGATACAAGAACATGGAGATGATAAGTAAATGAAACTTAACACACGAAACAAGTGAGCTTTAAGTAGAAACAATTTTCAAGTATAGATATTCAAACACATAATAGCAAGATAGATAGTCTTTCATCCATGTCAGGAAAATAAAATGACAATGCAAGTAAAACGATCAGGGAGAGTAAAAGTCTAAGCAGCAAATTTGGGTAATTCCCTGTGCTTGTTGATTTTGGTTTCAAGCTCAGCAGTTTTGGCACCGATGATCCTCTCAACCTCCTTGCCTTGTTTCATCAACACCAATGTCGGCATTGCTTGTACCCCGAACTCTTGTGCCACATCCTAAATATTGTACAATTATCCCCCAAATTCTAATCAATATCAATACATTCATATCTATACATATAATCAAACATTATTTCAATTACAAATTATGATAGATCAAGTGTATATAGAAGATAGAGGGCTTACGGATAGCTCGTCGACATCGATTTTGATGAATTCAACGTTAGGGTACTTATCAGCCATGGCACGAAGTGCTGGCTCCATCATCTTGCAAGGTCCACACCATTTAGCGGAGAAATCAATCACCATCTGCATATAAGGGATTGTATAATCACAATTGAATGTACACAAATTTAATTTGAATTCAACAATAATCAGATCTATTAAAAGATAGTAATATGATAAGTAGAGGACCAGTTTGGGAGATTGTTTGGCAGAGTTGAAGTGGAGTCTCCAACGTTGAGAAGAGTGAAATTCAAGGACTCGAGATGGCTCCGATGAAGACGGATATTCGGCAGCGGCGGCAGCAGCATCGCCGCCGAGTAGGCCTGAAACAATTCCACCCATCACTAAACAAGAATATTGTGAAACAAAGGGAATGTCAAATGTGTGTATGGTGGGTGATAATCTGATGCATACAACTTTATTCGACTACTCCAGCAGTCTACTTTGGTCATCTTATGCAAATTAATAATAATAATAATAATAATAATAATAATAATTAATCCCTCCATCCCACCAATTTCTTTACATGTTTTAACACTGCTTTGCACGTATTTTAAGCTGTATATAAAGTATAGTTTTATAATTTATTTTTAAAATTTTCTTTTTTTGAATAAAAATTTAGATCAGAAGAAAAAAAATTTAAAATAAATTATTGAACTATACTTTATAATAGTCTTAAAATGCATGCCGAGCCCTCTATCTCAAATGTAAACAATTCGTTGGGACATAGGGAGTAATAATTATAATAATAATAATTATTTAAATATTATTTTTTATTTCAGATGCAATAATAAATTGGGTGAAGGTCCTAAATACCCACCTAGCAAAATAAATGGACTGAAATACCTATCGGCGGGGAGACTGGCCCTATTTACCCACCGAACACGCATGCTTGGCATGCGTGTTCCTACACGCATTCAATACAAGCGTGTTCTTCACAAATTCACATTCTGTGTCTGTGAACAGTAAGTAGGATACGCATGTTAAACATGCATGTTACGATATGCGCATGTCCAACATGCGTATACGTTGGCACTGTTCATCATCCCCAACCCCCGTCGACGTTGCTTTTTCCGGCCAAAAATTCGACACAAGCTTACACTCTTTCCAAGCATCGATCAATAACATAGTATATACCAAATTGATCGCCTCTTCATCCTTTACAACCTTGTAATCGTTGTTTTTCATTTATGTCATCGGATTAAAAACACCCAAATCGAGCTTTATGTCCGATTTCTTTTTCCGATTTGATCGTGTACGCCCCTGCGGGGCCATAAATCAACAAATAGATATGGTAAAATGAAGAGGAAACTGTGGGAATCATTTTGATGTTCTTAGTGTTTGTGGAGCTTGCCGGATTATCAAGAACGGTGTTAGGCAATTTTTTGGGCGATTTTTGGTCGCCGGAACTGATAAACATTTTCTGAGGTGATGACGTCATCACGCATCTTGCAGATGCGTGACCTATGATACGCATTCTTTGAATGCGTATTCTAGATCACGCATCTACAAGATGCATAACCCGTGGGTAGATAGGGCCATCTCTCGCGACAATCAGTATTTCGGGCCTTCTGTTTTACTAGGTGGGTATTTAGGGCATTTTCTCTAATAAATTTTACAATTTGGGTGTTTTTAAAAAATTCCTAATAATTAAAAGAGTATGTTGGGCATAAGGGTGCCCTCAGGTAACATATTAAAAGAAGTATAGTACTCCCTCCGTCCCAAAAAACTTTTCCCATTTCCTTTGTACACGTTTCCCAATGCACACTTTTAATCGTTAATATCTTTAATTTCGTATTAGTATTCAATATAAAAATTTCAGTGTATTAAAGTACTTATAAATACGAATCCAACAAGATCACTCATGACTATATTTGATTTTATAGATTAGACGTAAATTATTAATTTGTCTCTTGTTATGAACAGTGCCAACATATCAAACGAGAAGAATATTATGAGACGTAGGGAGTAGTAAATTAAGGGCATTTTTGTAAATGTGAGGGATGTATCTTATATTTACAAAAATGTCCTTGCGGGACCACTTAATTTATAAGTACAAATTTGTTTTAACCTCTGGGTAGTTCCCTGAGAACATCATCAGGCTCATTATTCTCTAATTATAATAATGGTAATTATTATTATTATTATTATTATTATTATTTTGATGAATTATTATTATTAATGATAATAATTATTTTTTAGTATTATTATTAAATACAAATTTTTATTTGATTTGTTTTTTTAAGTGGTGTATAATATTATATAAAAATATTATATTAAAGGATAGGTAATAGATATAATTAATTGTATAACAGATTTACAGTAAAATAAATTTTTCCTTTCCAAATTTTAGAAAATCATTATTTTTATAATATTATAGATAGTCAATTTAAGGCAGCCGTCGGAGTTATTCTATTGCAAATAAATGTAAAAAATAACGGATTTTAAATCTAAAAATATAAGAATACCATTTTCAGGCTACTATGATTGTTTTTACCATTTTTATTGCCCACACAACATATGCATATTACATGCAATTCCTTCTTCTTTGATTGTGCACCTCCTTCTCCGGCATCACGGGCGGTACCTAATTTTAAGGGGCTTATCTGTTTTAAGGATAGTGTGGTTTTTACATGATTCGAACTAATTTTCGGTACCTTTTATCTTTATAATCTTACTTTCAGGTATGTTCTTAAACTATACTTCATACAAGCTTAAAACAGATAATCCAAATTCATATGAATTAGTTTAATCGATATACTAACTCATTTGCTTTTATTTTATTTTGGAGTATCACTACACCATATATTGGCTATAGCAACCACTCGTCTAGAAAACCATTGCTATTGGTCGACAAATTTTGTAAAAATTAGATATATTGCAACTTGTTTAGAAAACGTTGCAATTGAACCGAGTAAATTAAAAGAAGTGCAAAAATCACATTCTATTGCAACGCCTTTGTTTCGTGTTGCGGTAGTTCAATGTTTTGGGCCCAAAAATTAGCGGGCTTGTGAAAAATGTTTTCCCGGCTTGTCAAAAAAGAAAGAAGCGGGGTTTTTTTCGAGTTGCTCAAAACAAATTAGTCAAAAAATATAAACAAAAATATAGCAATTCAACTCACAAACACTCACACTCACTCTCGAACTCACAAACTCTCACTCTCGAAGTAATTCACAAACTCGGAGAAAACGAATTCGAAGAACACAAACCCGAAACTCAAAGCTTTGGTAAAACGTATTCTACCAAATCTGTTCTTCTTGTTAATTAGGGCTTGTTCTTTTTGTTAATTAGATGCATAAATTTGTTGTTCTGTACTAATTAGGGTTCTTCTTTGTGTTTGATTGAGATTTATTGTGCTTAATTAGGGTTCTTGTAAATGAACCCTAATTAAATTTGGGTTTTTTTTGTTTTCTTGAGAGTTCTAATTATTGTGAATATTGTGTTTTTATGTGAAAATGTTGTGTTTTTATGTGAAATTATTGGATTGGTTTAGTTGTGTGTTTATGTGCAGTTATGTGTGTGTGTGAGAGAGAGAGGAGGGGGGAGATAGTATGTTTATGTGCAGTCGCGTGTGTGTGAGAGGAGAGACAGAGATAGACAGAGGGAGAGGGGGTATGTTTTTATGCAGGTGTGTGTGTATGAGAGAGAGAGATAGGGGGAGAGGGAGGGGGAGAGAGAGAGAGAGAGAGAGAGAGTATGTTTAAGAGTAATAATTTTAATTTGGGGTTTTTTTTAAGAGTACAAATTTAATTTGGGGATTTGGTTTGTTTATATTGGTTTGTATATATGTAAATAAAAACAAAGTAATTAGTTTGTATGTTTCTTTGTTGACATGGAATATTATATATATAAATAAGTAATGTGTATGTTTCGTTGCTTTGTAATGACATGGAATACTCTGTTTTTATTTTGCCACTGCTCTACTTTTGTTTTGCCTGATGCTTGAATTTACAATGTATGAGTGGTATGATTTGTTCTTGATTTTACTATTTTCGACATTTTCCGGTCAGGGTTGCCTTCTTCTTAGTTGGAAGTCCCTTTTCCGTTCTGCGATATATGTGTTAGTTTGTCTGCGATATGTATATATATTACACCAGAATGTTGTACTCAGATCGAAATTTAGTGTTTAAGCATGTCAAGTCTACCGATCAAGAGATGAGGGTTATCATATAGACTATCCTTTTCTTCGCTGTTTGCAGTTGAAAAAATTGTTTCCCCCAACCAAGTGGGCCAAGGAGTTCATTGCATTTAGATCAGCTCTAGATGATCTTCTAAAAATTTTCCAAACAAAGGTCCACTCAGATACAGGTAGCATTTTTTTTTCTTGCACAGTAACTTGCCACAATTATATTTTTGAATGCACAGGTACCACCAAATAGGAGAAGCGAAGCTGCTAAATTTGCTCAGTTATGGAATGAATTTATTTGTTCCTTCCACGAAGAAGATCTTATAAGTGACTGGCAAGGCTATTTTGATACTTCTGGCTTGACTTTTAGTAATCTAATCTTTCTAGTCATGCAGTTTGAATAAACTAGGTTATTGTCTATGGCAGGGAGATGGATATGCTAATGGTTCCATATACTTTAGATACTAGCCTTAAAATTATTTAATGGCCACCTTTTTTGCTTGCTAGCAAGGTTGATGAATTTTTCTGGAATTTATGATTTTTGCTTTTGTTTTCTTTTGTTGACAGTGTTTGTCTTACTGCTTTTACAACATTTGTATTTCTCATTTATTCCCACTGCTTGTCTCGTGGGTTCTTTTCTTATTCAATTCATTTCCCTTTTACTTCTGTTTTCTTTCTCTTTTAATCTCCACCACTTTTACTTTCCCTTTCCAATATTGATACCTCATGATTGTTAGTGGGTTCTCATAACAAATTCCAGTTGCATGTTATCACTTTATATCATCAATTGCATGTCCTCTACTGCTTGCATCAGATAGCTTTATAGGTCCATATAAGATGTCTATGATAGGAATTGACATATGTATCATGTCTTCTTTCCCCATGTAGGCATGTATACATGTCTGCCTACTAACAATGGATTTTTTGTAACAGGATAATTGGGAATATTATCAAAAAGGTTGAAACTAATATTTCCAAAAGCACAGTAGTTTTATTACTACAAGATATGTTAGAAGTGGTAACCCGTGACATGATGGTTAATGAAAATCGGTTTGTGTATTCTTTAATGCAAAGGAGTTACATTCTACATTTATAAGATTTAATTTTATCAATTGATCATAATTGTTTACAATGCTTTATTGAACAGAATTTGGTAGTAGTAGCAAGGATTCCGGAAGGCAGCTTTTCTATGTTGAGATGCCATATAATTAGTGAACAAATATCTAGATTACTACTGAAATTGAGATATTAAATAGCCTCAATCTAGTTCATTAATTAAACTGTCATATAAATATTGTGATATGAATATATGCTGTTTGATTACATCAAATGCCGACACTACTAACTGTCCAAGTATTGTGAATGTATAATAAAGAGATTATGATCATTATTTTGCCATTTGTAGTGTTATGACTCCTTAGTACAGTGAGAAGACTGTTTATTCAAGGAATGACCTTGAGATGGACAACGAAGATGGTGTTTCAATAATATTTTATTTGCATAAAATTTTCCCAGGTTTCTATATTTATTAATTTTCCCCATGTACTTTACACATGCATATTTAAAACAAGAGTAGTGCTACAGGCACCAAATTGGGTACCAAAATTGGGTACCAAATGACATGGCAACAAACACTTGTCATTTTCAAATTTTTTGATTGGATGGCCCTGGCGGGCCCAGTATAACTATAACCAATTAAAACAAAGCCACATCATTTGGTGACAATTTTTGGTACCTAATTTTGGTACCTGTAGCATTTTTCTTAAAACAACAAGAGCATTTGTGAATATTTTTTGAAAGCATCTTGCTGCATCAAATGGATGTGAAGACATTATACTTGTATTAACCCAGGAAGGAGTAGACATCAATATCTAAGGTACCATCAAAATGACTAACATATTATTTCTCTTAACTTTCGTGTTTAGGTCTGTTTTCATTAATTAAGATAGTAATTATTTTCCTTTCTGTAGAGATAATTTTGGAAACACCCCATTATTTGAAGCCATCAAGAGTGGACATGATCAAGTAGTTTCCTTACTGATTAAAGAAGGAGCAGCCCTGAAAATAGGTGATTCTGGTACTTTCTTAGCACGAACTATATGATGCGGGTACTTACCATGAACTACATTACTTTAGTATTAAGCATTGGCTTATAATTGTCTTGCATTGCAGGCAAATGAAAACATTATGATATTTTAAAGCAAAAGTGAGTTGGAGCAATCCTGAACATGATGATGTATATATGGATACTTCTGACCATGTGGGAAGGTCCAATCCACTACTTCTGACCATGTATGGATACTGCTCGTTCAGATAGGCCTGCAGAGATAAATCCCTCCCAGGAGCGTATGATTGTTTCTGGAGATGCAATTAAGGACTTTGCCCGAGAAGAAATCTAAAGCACGAAGTTGGAGATGTTTAAGCTTTTGGTGAATGTATAAATTAGAATTATACTGTTATGTCGTCATTTGATTTTGTATTTAGTCTTTAGATATTGAATGTTTGGTATGATGATGTTGTCCGAATAGTTTTGGTACTGTTTTTGGGTAGGTGATATTGATGTACTTGCAAGGTACTCTTTTGGATATTTGGTGTGTATGAAATACCATGTTAACGGTGGATTTCTATATGAACAAATGGGTCATGTCCATTTTTTTTTTAAAGAAAAGCATTTCTATTGCTTCATAATGTGTTGCCATTTATTATTAATTCCTTACTAAAAGCATTGCTATTGCCTCATAATGTGTTGTCATTTATTGTTAATTCCTTACTAAAAGCATTGCTATTAAAACAGAAATATGTTGCCATTGCCACCTTAAACGTTGCAATAAATATCCAAAACAGGGTTGCTATAGCCTATTGCAATGAATTTAAATTGTTGCTATAGATTGTAAAACGTTGCTATAACAGACTTTTGCAATGATATTAAAGCATTGCTATATGGTACTATATTCGTTGCTATAGGGACCTATTGCAACCCAAGCAAAGTTCACGCCCAATTTTTGCAAAAGCATTGCCATAGCGTCTATGGCAACGGTATTAGGCCCTTTAGCAACAATTTTCAGGAGTTACTATAGCCATTATATGGTGTAGTTATATGTTGGGATTTATGGGTGATAGCATAGAGACAACTTAACTATATTTCCCTGTACTTAGTTTTTACTAAGTTGAACATACTATCACAGCCAGAGTATGTCTTTGTATTCGAATAATTGCTGTCATGTAATAATTGTATGATTTGGGAGAAGTTCATACATTTGTTCAAGCCTCAAGGAATACATCCAGAAGACAACAAGAATAAAAGTTACTATCATGTTCTTGACAGTAAAGTTACAAGAAGACAAATGTTGCAAAGTCTCGAAAAAGCTACATCTGACAGCAACATTGGCTGAAGCTTGGGACAATAACATTCTCACACTTGACAGCAAGTCTGGAGTTCCGACAGCAACATTGACGGGAGCTCGTACTGTCAACCACTGAATATTCCTTTGACAGTAGACTCTGCGGTTAAGGTTACTGTCACCTTGAATTATTTGATTTGGGTATTTTCTCAGTCAAAGCCCGTGACAGGTTACATGTTCAAGAAACAGATTTGTTGCAACACTCCATCGTTTGTAGCATACCTGCAAAGACTACGACAGAAGCTTAAGAGATTCACAAGACAAGGATGGTCAATTCGAGGTGTATGTAATATCCACATCTACTAGAATTGTATTAGCTAAAAATAGAAAGAATCTAGGCTGCTTTACTTATAAGGTTTATCCTGTCTGTATAGCAATTTAGGAAAGTCACATGGGTGTGCAAATTGAAATGAGCTGCCACTTGAAAATGACAGCAGCTCAACACCCCATGCGATAGAGATAACAGAGTATCTTAGTCTACTTAGATACATCTTAGATTCTTTTCTATTCATGTACGCACACGAAGCAATTTTTATCTCTTGAGATATCGAAGCTGGAGAAACACTCTCTCCAGGTTGTAGCAACACTTCGCACAAAATAAATAAAACATTTATTTTGTGAGAAATCTTGTTTCACTTATTGCTTGCATACATCTACTCACTACACTATATATTGCCTATAGCAACTCCTTAAAATTGTTGCTAAAGGGCCTAATACCGTTGCCATAGATGCTATGGCAATGCTTTTGCAAAAATTGGGCGTGAACTTTGCTTGGGTTGCAATAGGTCCCTATAGCAACGAATATAGTACCATATAGCAATGCTTTAATTTCATTGTAAAAGCTTGTTATAGCAACGTTTTCCAGTCTATAGCAACAATTTCAATTCATTGCAATAGGCTATAGCAACCCTATTTTGGATATTTATGGCAACGTTTAAGGTGGCAATGGCAACACATTTCTGTTTAATAGCAATGCTTTTAGTAAGGAATTAACAATAAATGGCAACACATTACGAGGCAATAGCAATGCTTTTAGTAAGAAAATAACAATAAATGGCAATACATTATGAGGCAATAACAATGCTTTTCTTTAAAAAAAATGGACATGACCCATTTGTTCATATAGAAATCCACCATTAACATGGTATTTCATACACACCAAATATCCAAAAGAGTATCTTGGTACATCATTATCACCTACCCGTACCAAAACTATTCGGACAACATTGTCAACATAACCGTTTAACGCCTAACGACTAAATGCAATCAAACGACGACATAGACGTGGTACAATTCTAGTTAACATTCACCAAAATCTTAGATATAAATTAAATGAATATGCGCCAAGTACAAGCATCTGCATCTTCTCCATCCTCGACAGAATTATCACAAAATTCTTCAACCTCCAATTTGTTTTCCATGATGCATACCCAAACTCCTTTCAGAACTTCTGCTTTGGAGATCTCCTTTTCTCCAGTACCAACAAAATGGGCAAGTGCTTCGGACATTATCAACAGTGAGTAAAGTTCAAAGTGGCCAGTTAGCGACCCATCAGCAGCATCTGCTGATTCTTTTTTTGATTTTTTACCTGGTTTCAACCTCTTCAGCCTGCACATATGAAGAACTCTTCACTTACTCATACATAAATCTACACTAATCTATTTAGCAAAAATTAATAAATCAGCACCCTTATCAATCAAGGTAAATCTGCTTCAAAAACGAGATTTTCAGCTTTATGACTAGATTTCCTATACCATGGGTAAAAGTAATATTCAGTGTATAGATAGAGGAAAAACTTACATTAACCGATGCAACTCTTGTGTTTCTATCAGTACCTACAAGGCGGACCAGAATCTGTGGAAAGTATTGAGGGCAAAAAAACATTAACCAGAGTATTATTAAATCAGGACAGCATCAGCAAAGTGTTAATAATTACAAGAAAAATTAGACACTAACCTCCATGATGGATGTGATACCTATCAAATCAACCAGCTGGGTAAAAACATTCTGATGGGATTGCAAAAGAGCAAAGTGAAATTTAAACATAGTTATTGTTACGAATACTGGAGATTAGGAACTACACAATATTGCATCAGAAATGCTAACAACATTCCTGGAGTTTTTTGAAGCTCTTAACATATACTGCTAACAACATTCCTGGAGTTTTTTTCCATGGAAATTCTGCTGCTATTTTGCCTGTCATATGTCGAATTCTACCTTTCTTCGCTGAGCCTTCGTTCTGGTGAGTTTAGTTTGTTAGGCCTTTTTTGACCACATTTATTTTGACCTTATATTGTTGTGTTCAGATTATTGTTCAAATTGTGCTTTTAGAATAAGTACTTGAAGACAAAAAATTGAGAGCATCTAAGCATCAGAATTTAAGTATGCAACAGGAGAAAATTGATGTATCTCCTTTCAAGTTACTGAAGGGAATTTTTACGGAAGTCCTAAATCCCTAACTGTGTTATAATGGAAATGACAATACAAAAGTTGTTAGAAGAGTATATGGGTAAACAAGTATGCAGCATAACCTGACCACGATATGGACCAGATATAATGATAACAGCGAGAGTTGCTCACCTTGCTAAAGTATCCTGCCAGAACCGCATTATGAGGACGCGATGATTCCAGAAAGGAAAACAGTAAATCCATAAGCTGCAATTGTAACAAAAGAATTCAAAACTGAACATGCATATGTCATAGAAATAGCAACTTGTAGACATTTATAAAGAGCAGGAATAAGAACAACCAATGCATACCCCTTCTTCCTCCACCAATGTTTTGAGAATAACATCGATTTCACATGTGAATACTTCACAGGCTATGAAGGGATATCTAAAATTGAGAAAAAAAATGAGTAAGCTAGTACATTTTGCTTATAAATAATTATAATATAAGTCACAGAAACATAATAAAGTAAAAGGCCTTCCAAAACACAATTTCATACTTCAAGCTACGGTTGCTCTCAGCATCCTCTGGAGGCTCATCAACAATGTAATGCAGTAGCTGTTCCACCTGAGCTCTCTCTCGCAGACTAAAAACATATAAATCAAAGTACTTTGCATATATATTGTTCCTAAATTATAAACTCTGTACTTTAATTCCAAACTAAACACAAACCCAAGCATATAAACTCAATAAATAAAACATCATAAACACAAAAATTCTAACTAAACTAATTAAAACATGATAAACATCAATAAAATCTCAATTCCGAAATCAATATTCTTAACAAAATCCCAAATTTAAAAAACCCCAAATTCACAAACCAACAAAACAGAAAAAATAGAAACTAACATACATACTTTCATAAGCTCAATTGAAAGCTCAATTAGAAGCTCAAGTAAAGGCTCAATTAAACATACATTGAACATACATACTCCATTTAACATATACACATACTCGATTGAACATGCAGTGTTTAGACAAGCAACAGTCAACAACAACAACTAATTGACTCATCCACTTTTGCAGCTAAAGAAAGGCAAGCAACAACAACTAATTGACTCATCCAAAGTTTATCATTTTGAAGATTAAAACTTGACAAGAACTTGTTATAGTAATTAATAGCTAAAGCAACAGTCAACCCATTAAACCCATAGTAACAACACACCCTCAATAATTACACCAAACCATGTAACTTGATGTTGTACACCAAACATTTCAGGAATTTCCAATAAACTTAGACTACATTCTGAACCCTATAGCTCTTAGGATATTCAAATACAAGGCCTTCTTCTACACTCCTAGCCCTTTCATGTCCGAAAAGCTTACCCACTACAGCTAAAGCAAAATCTATTGCAGTTGCAAGACCATTACTAGCGATCAATTTACCATCAATAATTACTTCGGAAGCATCTATTACCTTCTCATTAAGGTTGCTTATAAGAGAGGGGTGGGCGGTCGCTCTTTTATCCTGTTTCCACGAAGGTGCATAAATATCTAATTTTGTCTTTTGCAACTAAGGAGTATTAACTAATTTAAATTGACCCTTTTTATCTTACATTAAGTAGTCCTTGTCCGTGCAAAATTTTTGTTGATGAGCACATTGCTCCATATATTCTTCCAGCTGACTCTTGTTCTTTAAGCAACTTCTTGAGCAACTTAGATTTTTGTAGCCGCTCAGCCCCAGCAACACCTCCCTGAGAATTTAGGACTCATTAAACTTTTAAGATCAATACTGATAAAAAAATACACAACCCTTGACTAAATTGGAATTGTAAACACATGATAAATTGATAACCATATATGAACACACATAATAACCATATAAAAAATTCACTTAAATAAACATAAACACAGAAAAGAGAGAGAGAGAGAGAGAGAGAGAGAGAGAGAGATAAAGAGAGAAGAAGAGAGAGGGGAGGGAGAACGAAGGAGACAGAGAGAAGTGTGAAGTGATACACATGTACATACATATACATACATATACATATACCCAAATAACATAAACAAAATTTGGTGTATCTAAATCACAAATTAACAAAACGAATTACATAGAAATCAAAATGAGGGAGAAAAATACCTTAAAGCCCTAATTTTAGATTAAAAAACCTCAATTGAACCCGAGGCTAGAACGTAGATGTGTAAACCCTAATTGAAGATTGAACCTTAAATCAAAACCATAATCTTGTACCACTAATGATGCAAGTCCATCTCTAAGCCTTAATTGAAACACTCAGCTTGAGACCCTAATTGAACTTTGAACCCACAGTCGACTGAGAGATAGAGAGAGATGATATTTTGATTTTTAAGAGATAAAGTTTTGAGAGATACAACCATGTTTTGTCTTACAAATTTTGGCATGGCGGTATTTTTGCATCTTATTTTTATTTTCTTTTGTTTTGTTAATTTCATTGCCCGGGAAAATATTTTTCAGAAGCCCGCTCATTTTTTCATAAGATTTTAAGAAGCCCACCAATTTTGAGGCCCAATAGTGATGGCTACAACAACGCCTTATAGCAACGCCTTAAAAAAGCATTGCAATCGATAGCAAATTTTATAATATGTAACGGTTTTTCACTTCAATTGTAACGGTTTTGAAAAGCATTACAATATGTCTAATTTTGTAAAAACTTGTCAAGAAATAGCAACGCTTTTTAACAAGTCTGGTTGCCATAGCCAATCTATGGTGTAGTGACTGATAATCTATAATCGTTATCTTCGTTGTTGATTTAAAGATTCAATTTTATCAGTATTGCATTCAACCCCCCCTTCTGCAATACTCCGGG
This sequence comes from Kitagawia praeruptora, assembly GCA_037693485.1. Classification (NCBI taxonomy): domain Eukaryota; kingdom Viridiplantae; phylum Streptophyta; class Magnoliopsida; order Apiales; family Apiaceae; genus Kitagawia; species Kitagawia praeruptora. The sequence continues at coordinate 54,840,614 of CM075350.1, read as the reverse complement.
ACCAACAACTTGAATTAGAGCGACCAGATTGATATACAAATCTGAAGATCATGACGAGTGTTCAGAAGTCAAGTGGAATCAAGATTCCAGTCTTTGATAAAGAGAACTACAATTTCTGGAAAAGAAAGATCTTGTTATTTATCAAAGCTGCCCATCCACTGTATTTGGGAATTCTTGAGAACGGCCCCTTCATACCTCAGAAGGAAGTAGTTGCTGCTACTGTGAATGATGAAGTCATTCCAGCCCATTGGGTTGCAAAGAAGCCTTCAGAGTACACAGAGATCGAAAAGGAGAAAGTAGTCTTGGATGACTATTTACAACTTGTTAGGAATAATTCATAAGTTGTGATGTTAAGAATAGAATTTACACATTATACTTCTTGTAATCCTGATCTTATAAAGGATTTAGCACTGTATTTAGGATTTATGTGTAAGACAGTTATCTGTATAGTTTAGTCAGGAATGAACAGTGTATCGGAGACTACATGTCAGGAACAGAGAGCAAATCCTGATGATGGTCCAATACTGATGGTTGATCAGATACTGATGCAGTGTACAGATCCTGATATCAGTCGTGTTACTGATGATGTCATTATGGATGCTACAGAAACTGGCAAGTGCTATAAAACAGGATCATTGTTTGAAGAACAAGCAAGAAGATATTATGAAGGAAAGAGTTTTTCTATTAAAGGAAACTATCGACTAGAAGGCAGAACATTGTCATGTATAGATTATATCTTTCTGTTATTAGTTGATAGGTAGCATTATAAATACTCTCTCAATATCATTGTAAAGAGTGTGAGTCGAACTAGTGAATGTGCGTAGCTCTGTATAAGGTTTGTATTCGAGAGTTCGAAACAAACAGAGAGAGAGAGAGATTTGTATTATCAGCAGCTGCTAAAGGTATTGTACACCTTTGGTAGAGTTTGTATTTGATCTTGTTAATGCAAACAAGAGTTTGATTCATTCGTTTATTCTTGTTCATATAATCAAGCAAAAATCAGACACGATTAAATAACTTGTATTCAACCCCCCCCCTTCTACAAGTTATTCGAGTTAACAATTGGTATCAGAGCAGGTTGATTTCGAGTAATCATAAAGATCTGTAATCATGTCTGGTTACAAGGATGGGAATACTAAAATTCCTATGCTCAAGAGAAACGAATATACTCTATGGGAAGTAAAGATGTTGCATCATCTGGAAGCAACAGATCCTGATTATCTTGACAGAATCAGAGATGGACCTTTTGTTCCAACAAAGGTCGTTGGACAAGCAACTGTTGATGGTGTGGTTGTTCCAGAACATACAGCAGAGAAGCCAAAATCTGAATGGTCAGATAAGGACAAGGAGAATGTTCTCAAAGATGCTAAAGTGAGAAACATATTATTCAACAGTCTTGATTCTGTTCTCACTAACTATGTTCTCTCTTGTAAAACTGCTAAGGATATATGGGACAATCTTAAGGTTCACTGTGAAGGAACTAAGCCTGTCAGGAAGAATATGAGGACATTACTTATACAACAGTATGAGTACTTTGAATCCAAGTCTGGTGAGTCACTTACTGATACATTTGATAGGTTTACAAAACTCATCAATGAGATGGCCATGCATGGTAAATATTATGACTTGGAGGATATGAATACAAAGTTCATGAAAGCTTTGCCTGATTTCTACAATGAGAAGATATCTGCGATCGAGGAAGCTAATGATCTGGATGAGATTTCATTAGAGGCAGTATATGGAAAATTGAGAGCTTATGAACTTGACAAGCAGCAGAAGAAGAGCAGGAGTGAAGGAAAGATGAAGACTATTGCACTTACTGCTCAATCTGAAGTTAAGAAGCTTCCTGAAGAACAGCATGAAGAGATTGCTGTAAAGAATTCAAGGAAGAAGAAAAGCAAAGAAAGTTCTGATTCAGAGACTACTGATATGGACTCTGACAACAATGATTCTGAATCTGATATGCAAGAACTCTTTGCTATGTTTGCTAAAGCTTTCAAGAAAGGAAGATTCAACAGAAGAAGATTTAGCAAAGGACCTTTTCAAAAGAAGGAGGAGAAGAAGAGTGGCAAAAGCAAAAGTACAATTGTCAAGCTTGATAAGGCCAAGATCAAGTGCTTTAACTGCAGCGAGCTTGGACATTTTGCTAGTGAGTGTAAGAAGCCTAAGAATTCAGGAAAGGGTAATGCACTTATGGTCACACAGAAGGATTGGGCTGATTCCAGTGACTCTGAAGATGAATTGGATTATGACAACATTGCATTGATGGCCAATAGTTCAGACAAACCTGGATCTCCAAAGAAAACTTCTCCATCCTCTGTTAAGGTATCACTTCACTCTCTTGATTCATTTGATAGCTTAAATTCTGATGAAATTAGATCTATCCATGCTGAGTTTAAGAATCTTATGACTAATTTTAGAATTCTTACTTGTGAAAGAGATGAACTTAAGGTTAAGAATGATAAATTAGTTGATAGAAATAATTTTCTTGAATCTGAATTAATTCAAATGGAAGAATACAAGTTAAGTTCTGATAAAGCTAAGCATGATTATAGTGTTATTCTTGAGGCTTATGACTATGTCAGAAAAGAACTAGAAGAAGAGAGAGATGTGATTAAGACCATTAACAATTCCAGTAAGAAGACAATAGAAATCTTTGAGAGTGGAATTCGTGGTAAGGTTAATGGTTTAGGTTTTGATAAGGCTAGACAAGAAGAAAAAGTAGCTATTGTCAATGATGATAGTAAGGTAGAAGCTAACACATCTAAATCTGAAGGTAAGAAAATTGTTTCTGAACCTAATCATGTTAAATTTGTTGATTCAAAAGGTACCCCTGTTGTACACAAAAGGATTAACAATAGTAATTCAGATGAGAAAGTGTTAGAGAAACCTAAGAATGTAAACATAGGGTTTCTGTCTAAGTCTCAGTTGAAACAGAGATTAGATGGTCTTTCAGAGTCTAGCAAGATCAAGAGAAATAGGAATGGAAAAGAAGGTATTAATAAAGAGAATAATTACAAGAATGTACCTGATGCACCTAGGAAAAAATGCTATAAGTGTGGAAATCATAATCATTTGGCCCTAGACTGCAATCAAAAACCTTCTTGGAAAACTGAGTCCAGATTCCCCAAGACTCAGAAAATTCAATACCAACCACAAAAAGCTTGTTATCATTGTGGTAGTTTACTTCATTCCATTTACATGTGTAGAGAATATCATGAACTGTATTATGACTATTATTCTTTGAAATCTGAAACTCCTAGTCACAAACAGTTTGTGAGATCAGAGTCTAAAGTTGACTCTGCAACAGGTAAAATAAAAGCAAAATCTTCAAAGTCTGTTGTCTCTAAATCTAGTAAGAAAGGATCCAATCAAAGTTGGGTCCTAAAAAATTCTAACTAGTTACTTTTTGTTTGCAGGGCACAGGAAAGAAGCATTCAATTATCTTGGACAGTGGATGCTCTGGACATATGACTGGAAAGAAGTCCCTGCTTACAAAGTTTGAGAGGAAAGCTGGCCCAGTAATATCTTTTGGAGATGGCAACAAAGGAGAAACTCTGGGATATGGCTCAATTGTTTTGGGGAATGTCATCATAGGAAATGTAGCACTGGTTGAAGGCTTGAAACATACTCTTTTAAGCATAAGTCAACTGGGTGATAAAGGTTACAAATCAATCTTTGACAGAGAAGGATGCAAAATCTTGAATATGCAGAATGGAGACATTGTTCTAACTGGTCAAAGACATGGTAACATATATGAAGCCAGCTTAAGTGATACATCTAAAGGAATTGTTAGATGTCTCTACAGCAAAGCAACAAGTGATGAAAGCTGGAATTGGCACAAGAAGCTCTCACATATTAATTTCAAGAAGCTTAATCAACTTGTTAAACACAATTTGGTGAGAGGCCTACCACAGGCAAATTTTGTGCAAGATGGACTTTGTGATGCATGTCAGCTTGGAAAGCAAAGAAGAACCACTTTCAAGAGCAAGACTGAAAATTCAATTACTGAACCATTTCACATGCTACATCTTGATCTGTTTGGTCCAGTAAACATTATGTCTATCAGCAAGAAAAGATATGCTCTAGTTATGGTGGATGATTTCACAAGGTTCACATGGGTGTTCTTTCTACACAAGAAGGATGAAGCTCCTCAGCAAATCATTGAATTCATCAAGAATATTCATAACAACTCTGAGTACAAAGTCAAAGTACTTAGGAGTGACAATGGTACAGAATTCAAGAATTCTACAATGGAGGGGTTTTGTGCAGACAATGGAATCACTCAACAGTTTTCTGCACCTGGTACACCTCAACAAAATGGTGTAGTGGAAAGAAAGAACAGGACTCTCATAGAGGCAGCAAGAACCATGCTTGCAGATGCAAAACTTCCAACCTACTTTTGGGCAGAAGCTATTAACACTGCATGTTTCACTCAGAACTGTACCTTGGTAAATAGTCATGGAAAAACTCCCTATGAGATGATCAAAGGAAAGAAACCAAGTGTGAAATATTTTCACATCTTTGGATGCAAATGCTATGTCCTAAAAGTTCATCCAGAACAACTTGGAAAATTTGAAGCCAAATCGGATGAAGCAATTTTTCTAGGATATTCAGCATCTAAGGCCTTCAAAGTTTATAATCTCAGAACTCACGTTGTTATGGAATCAATTCATGTTGCATTTGATGATAAGAAATTTGGAATTTTGCAAACTGATGAAAGCCATGACGAATTGGAATTTGAAAATCTGAAGAATTCTGAGATACTCTCAAGTGATGATGAAGGTTCTCCAGAAGGAATTTCTATTGCTTCTCAAATGAATGCTACTGTTGAGGGGGAGCAAATAAATCAAAGAGAACACAGTGATCATCAGGAGCAGACTAGTCTTTCAGAATCTATTCCATCAGGAATTGACGTTTCAGAGTCTACTGAGGAAAGATCAGTAACTAGCAGCAATATGGAATCTACTGATTCTATTGATCAAAGGAGAGTTTTTGAAGGTAGAGAGAATTCTTCTACAAGGGATACCACTAACTTAGGGGGAGAGACTAGCAGAGTTAATTTACCACCTATTAGAAAATGGACAAAGGATCATACTGAAGATTTGATAATTGGTGATCCAAATAGTGGTGTTCGAACTAGAAGATCAATTCAAAATGAATGCTTGTATAGTTGCTTTCTCTCAAAGAATGAACCTAAGAAGGTTGAAGAAGCCTTACAGGATCCTGATTGGGTAATTGCAATGCAGGAGGAGTTAAATGAGTTTGAGAGAAACAAAGTTTGGAAACTGGTACCAAGACCTAAAGATAGATCTATTGTTGGTGCAAGATGGGTTTTCAGAAACAAGCTAGATGAATCTGGTATGATTGTAAGAAACAAAGCAAGACTGGTGGCCAAGGGTTATTCTTAGGAAGAAGGCATTGATTATGATGAGACCTTTGCACCTGTAGCAAGATTGGAAGCAATCAGAATGTTTCTTGCATTTGCAGCTCATTCAAAATTCAAGGTATACCAGATGGATGTAAAGAGTGCTTTTCTAAATGGCAAACTTGATGAAGAAGTGTATGTAGAACAGCCACCTGGATTTGTTGATCCAAAGTTTCCAAATCATGTCTACAAACTTGACAAGGCACTCTATGGACTAAAGCAGGCACCAAGAGCATGGTATGAGACTTTGTCTAAATTTCTTCTTGAAAATGGCTTCACAAGAGGTACAATTGACAAAACTCTATTCTTTAGAAAGATAAAAGGTGAATTGCTTTTAGTTCAAGTTTATGTTGATGATATTATTTTTGGTTCTGCTAATGAAAAGTTGTGTGCTAAGTTTAGCAAGCTTATGCAGTCTAAGTATCAGATGAGCATGATGGGTGAACTAAATTATTTCTTAGGCTTGCAGGTCAAACAGACTGAGACTGGTATTTTCATTAATCAGTCAAAGTATATCAAAGATCTTTTAAGAAGGTTTGACTTTCAAGACTGTGCAGTTGCAAAAACACCCATGGCAACAGCCACTAAACTAGACTCTGATCCTAAAGGAAAGAGTGTGGATAATACTAGTTATAGAGGCATGATAGGCTCATTGTTATATCTAACTGCAAGTAGGCTAGATATAATGTTTTCTACCTGTTTATGTGCTAGATTCCAAAGTGATCCTAAGGAATCTCATTTAACTGCTGTGAAGAGAATTTTTAGATATCTCAAAGGAACTCCAAATCTTGGTTTGTGGTATCCTAGAGAATCTGATTTCTTTCTAATTGGCTATTCAGACTCTGATTATGCAGGGTGTAAGATAGACAGGAAAAGCACTACAGGTACATGTCAATTCTTGGGAAATAGATTGATTTCTTGGGCAAGCAAGAAGCAACAATCTGTTTCAACCTCAACTGCAGAAGCTGAGTACATAGCAGCAGGCAGTTGTTGTGCACAGCTCCTTTGGATAAGAAATCAGTTGCTGGATTATGGTATAACACTTAGTAATATTCCTATGTTTTGTGATAATACTAGTGCTATTAAAATTGCAGAAAATCCAGTTCAACATTCAAGGACTAAGCACATTGATGTCAGGTATCATTTTATTAGAGAACATATTGAGAATGGTACTGTGGAACTTCATTTTGTTCCTACTGACAAACAGCTTGCAGATATTCTAACTAAACCACTTGATGAGACTACATTCAGTAGACTAGTAAGTGAGTTAGGAATGTTAAATTTTTAGATCTTTAACATCTGCAAAAGTAGCAAGGTATGTTGTTCTTAGCTTATAGACTTGATATTCCTGTCAGGATCTATATTTGATTGTTAAATGCTTTAGCTATAACACTTTGCCTTGATAAATTTCAGTATGATAGACTTGTTAATAATCATCAGGATTAGATTTGTTATCAGGATGCTAACGTCATCAGTATTGTGTCAGTATCAGGATTATGAAAATTGTTTCAAATCCTGACGTTTACTTTGTGTAGTAATCTAATTCTGTGATGTGTTAAGTCTATGCTAGCAAGTTTTGATATTTGCATACTGATAATTTATACATCATTCAAAAATCAAAAGACAAGCAGATAACAAGAAACTGTATTTTCATTAATAGAAATCATTACATGGAAATGAAATACAACATCTTTCTGTCTAAATTTCTATTGATAATTCTATACTTGTCTATTGATATGAACTCTGAGGTACAGGACAAGGAGCATCTCAAGAAATCCATCAGGGGATGAAAGCATCGTTTGCTCTTGGATTCCTTGTCTGGGCGACTTGAATGAGAGCAGCTAACTTAAATGAATAGCATCTCCATCAAGATCAACCTCAGACTCTCGGCCAAATTCTTCATCCTCAAGTTTTGAGGAGGTTAGGGGAAGATTGTATCCAACATATGGATGTTCTAGGAGAAACCTCTGGATATTTTCGAAAACCAATCCATTCATGATTAGTTCGATGAGAAGAGTCATTTGTTCAAAGAGATGATCAAGAATAGGATGTTCATCGATCAAGAAAAATCTGGAAAATGGGTTTGAAGGGATTTTTGGTTTGAGAAGCATTGTTGAGAAGAAAAGAAATTGAAAGGTTTTGGAGAATGGCATAAGGCGTCTGGTTCTTTTAAAGAAAGACGTGAGAAGCTGAACAGTCACTTGGAAGTTTTAATGAAGTCAAATGCTAATTATTGCATGTGACTGTATTTCTTGTTTTCAAGAAATATTGAAAATATCTAACCAATTGATTTTTGTTCAGATTAATTGTTTATTTCTTTTTCAGATAAAAGAAAAATGCCACGTGGAAAACTCCATATTAAGTCTCTGATGATATTGGTCAGGATTTCATGTGTGACCATCAGGATTTGAAAATTATATTTTTAAATCACATTGCATTTTGTGATTATTTTGATGAGAGGTCATCAGGAAAAGGAAGCTGATCAGTATTGCTTATTAATACCCTGATTTATTTCATGAAAATCAATTTTGGATTTTATTTTCCAAAAATCGTGGGTAACCGCATTTTTCAGGGACTGACACCTGTCAATCTACGTGTCAACGTGGGATAGTGGTCTGAAAGATTTGTGAAATATATTTGTTTTGAAACTCTAATCGTGTAATTGCTTTCTCTAATTTTACATTCTCTAAAGCAAAAATCACTCTTGAGTTTTCAAAATCACTAATCCATTTCAAGAATTTTTCAAGTTTCTTTTCAGATCAAAAATGGCAGCTCAGAGAAGATTACCTAAATCAGTAGCCTTCAAGTTTGGTGACTTTGATTTTATGACAAACAATCATGTTGCAGCTATCACCAACAAGGAAGGAGTGTCATCTGATTTTCATCCAATCATGGACTTTCTGGTGAATGGACCATTAAGTTATGCATTGACAGCATCTCCACAGATTAATCAAGTAGCTGTTTCACAAGCTTGGAAGAATGCTGAGGTAATTGATTCTACTCAGAGTCAATCAGGTAAGATTGTTCTACATTTAGGACAAGATTCATTTGACATTACTGAATCTGTTGTTAATTCAGTACTTTGCTTACCTGTTACTGATAGTTATGAGAATGTACCATCTGATGATAATATAAGAACTATGTTGTCTGAATTAGGTTATATTGGACCTCTAGATAACATGAGCCAGTTGAATAGGTCTTTTCTTAGAAAGGAATGGTCTTTTTACTTTGATCAAATTGCTAAATGTTTTACTGGCAAATGTAGTTCTTTTCAGCAAATTACTTCTGTTACATCACATATTGCTTATAGTTTGCTTTATGACAGAGTAATCAATATTGGTCATATTATCTTAAGTCAGATGAGTATTAAACTTGGGTTAAGAGATCAAAACAGGAAAATGGTTTATTATCATAGATTTATGCAAATGTTTGTTAACCATTTTATTCCTGATGTTGAAACTAGATTTGGTAGAGAACATTGTGTTTCTTCTTATGAACAGCAAAAGAGAATTTTCTCTGATATTACAAAGAAGGACAATGAAAAGAATCTAGATGAAATACCTGCAATTCATTATCCATATCATGTTCAGGTAATTCTTAAAACTCATCTTCCTACTTTCTACAATTCTTCTTTCTTTTGTGGTGAAATGGCTCAGGAATCTCAATTGGAGGAGAACCCACCTGTGTCTACCCAAGTAGCCCAAAACATTATAGTCTCTGAAACAATTCAAGAACCAAATTTTGATCCACAGCCTATTGTTTCAAAGAAACCAACCTCTGGTGTTTCTCAAAAGACATCAGTTGTAAGGAAGAGAAGATTTGTTGTGTCAAGTAGTAGTAGTAATTCTAGTGAAAATGATGATGATTTAGCTCTTGCTGAGAGAGCAGAATTGAAGGCTGCAATTCAACTTTCTTTGTTAGCACAAAGAGATGAAAAACCTAGTCACAGCCAGGCTGTAGTCTCTCAAAAGGTTGTAGTTCTTAAAAAGGGAAAACAGTTACTAGATACTGACTCTCAAAAGACTGTGTCTATTGAACAAAGATCTCATCTCAAGATCACTTCTGTGTCTACACCTCTTGAGTCTTCTCAGGATAAATCTTTTGCTCACTATATCAGGAGAACAAGGAGAAAGATTCAATTGTCACCTACACACACAGAGTCTAGTCCAACTAATATCATGCAGGTTTCTACAAATCAAGCTACATCTATGTCAGTATTTGAAAAGAGAGATCTGGATATTGATTCTTCATGGGAAACTACATTATCATACAGACTGGCTATGGGACTAATTTCTCTCAAAGTGAAGTTGTCAAGGCCTGTTCTAGACTTTCTGGTTGAAAGAGTACCAAAACTTTTATTTCCAGATGAATATGGACTTCTACATCAAAGACTTGACTTAATGAAGATGTATTTCTATGTGTCTGTCAGAAGACAATTAGTCAAAAAAATTGGACTCTCGAAGCATGGTGCACTTCAATCACTTCATGCATATTTATTTGACAAGAATGTCATTATTGAAGATGCTTCAGCTCAAGGTGAACAACTGGAGGAAGTAGATAGAGGAATGCAGTCAACAGAAGATACTATTGCACCAGTGGTGAATAGTAGGAAAGATCAGATCACAGTCACTGTAACACAAGAACCATCTAGTCAGAGGAAGGATGACTCAGGAGCTGTGATAGCTGATGTTGAAAGGACTTCTGTGATGACTGAAAATGCAAGTGAGATACCCTATGATATGGGAGGAATGACTTTGGTTGATTTTTCTGAAGATCAAACAAATTTTGTTCAGTCAGAGTCTATCCACCTTGAGGGTGTGTCTCAGCAAACAACACTTAAAGACGGTGATGTACTAACTATGGTGTCTAATGAAGTATTACTGAAGACATCAGAGTCTAGTAAAGAACCTGAAAGTGGTATACTGGAGCCTGTAGTTTCTGAAAGGAAAGAAGATGATTGTAAGGGTTCAGAGACTATAGCAGCTCACTCCTTGGAGAAAACCTCAAGCCACATGCCAAATGAGGAACCCTCTCTCCATGTGAGTTCAGGTATAAAAACTTCTTCTAAACTCTATTTTTCTGTAGGTCATGAGAGCACTTATCTAAATTTGAGTGATACACTTGAAAAGATGGACTTAGATCCACAATTTGAGCGGCTGGCTCCTGACCAGGCAAAAGGTGAGGTAGAAAGAGTGTTGACTTTAGTAAGTCAAAGTGAGAATGAGGGTATGGATGATCAACTCCATAGTAAGGGAGAGAAAATTAGGAAACCATCATTTGATTTCTGGGATCAGGTTTTTCCTGAATCTTGGTCTGAAAATTTGGGTATGGATGCTGGTACTTATTCATTCATCAAAATGTATCAGAAGAATGACCTAGCACATCACAATGCAAAGCCAGAAGTTAAAGCTCAGAAGCAAAAGGAGAGGCTTGCAGGAATCATTAACAGAAGAGGTGCCAGGATAAAGCAATCTCTTGATACATATGTACCAGATGAAGATCCTAATGATCCTAGTGTTCCTTTGTATGTACTTCCAATATCAGCTAGAATTGAGACATCAACAGTCTTTGATCACTCTAAGGAGGAGTCAGGATTTGAAGATGTTAGTACACAGAATACTGGTGAACGAGATGATTATCATGTTTCAGTTTCAGAACAGAAAGATGAAGATGTTGATACTTCTAATCAGGTTTTATTACTTGAATATCATACAAATCAAGCAACTTCTTCTACAAGACTTGAAGATACAGTTCTTTCTGATTCTGATACTAGAGATACTAGAAGCACTTCCAACATTGAAGTTCATTCTGATGTTTTGAAAGATATTCAGAATTCTCAAATTGATATTCAAACAAGACTTCAATCACTTGAAGATAACCAAGTCACAATTATGGAAAATCAAGCAGTTCTTATGAATCTCATTTGTTCTGTTTCTGAATCTCTTGGAATTAATGTTGCTGATGTCAAAAAGGGGGAGATAAAGACAATTCAAAGACAACAACAACAACACCACCAGACTGAGGATGATAAAGCTAGGGGAGATAAAGATCAGACAAAGGGTAGTAAAAAGAAGAACCAGGAGTGACAGTGGTGAATCTCAGCTCGGAAGTGGTAAAGGAAGAGCAGCATTAATAGTTAAAATTCTTTCTTCTAAGTACTAGATAAACGTCTACATCTGAGAAGGAGGTACTTAACTTCATAATTCTACATTCATAAATTCTATTCTGGTTGTATTGTTATATGTTTTGACATCCACAACTTAGATTTATGCTTCAGATTTTAAAGCATAAATAGGGGGAGATTGTTAGGAATAATTCATAAGTTGTGATGTTAAGAATAGAATTTACACATTATACTTCTTGTAATCCTGATCTTATAAAGGATTTAGCACTGTATTTAGGATTTATGTGTAAGACAGTTATCTGTATAGTTTAGTCAGGAATGAACAGTGTATCGGAGACTACATGTCAGGAACAGAGAGCAAATCCTGATGATGGTCCAATACTGATGGTTGATCAGATACTGATGCAGTGTACAGATCCTGATATCAGTCGTGTTACTGATGATGTCATTATGGATGCTACAGAAACTGGCAAGTGCTATAAAACAGGATCATTGTTTGAAGAACAAGCAAGAAGATATTATGAAGGAAAGAGTTTTTCTATTAAAGGAAACTATCGACTAGAAGGCAGAACATTGTCATGTATAGATTATATCTTTCTGTTATTAGTTGATAGGTAGCATTATAAATACTCTCTCAATATCATTGTAAAGAGTGTGAGTCGAACTAGTGAATGTGCGTAGCTCTGTATAAGGTTTGTATTCGAGAGTTCGAAACAAACAGAGAGAGAGAGAGATTTGTATTGTCAGTAGCTGCTAAAGGTATTGTACACCTTTGGTAGAGTTTGTATTTGATCTTGTTAATGCAAACAAGAGTTTGATTCATTCGTTTATTCTTGTTCATATAATCAAGCAAAAATCAGACACGATTAAATAACTTGTATTCAACCCCCCCTTCTACAAGTTATTCGAGTTAACACAACTCATCTTGCTCGACTTACTTACATTAGACAAAGCCATGTGTGGTAATGTCATAGGATGTACATCTGCAAAAGAGGTGTGAAGTAAGATAGAGTTGCTATGTGAAGGAAGTGAAGAGGTTTGTGAGAATCAAAGACAAATTCTTGTATCACAATATGAAGCCTTTATGGCTAAACCAGGCGAAGAACTTACACACATGTTTGAGAGGTTCAATAAGCTAATAGCTGAGTTACAAATTCATGGAAAGTTCTATGATAGAAAGGAGATTAACATCAAATTTCTGCTCACTCTCCCTGAGCATCTTGAGCATAAAGTCACAGCCATAAGAGAGGGAAGAAACTTGAATGATGTCTCTCTTGAAACTCTCTATGGTGTGCTCAAATCATACGAACTCGAGCTTTTTCAAAAGAGAGCTATTCAAACTGGAACCAAAGGAAAGTTAGCAAACATGTCAGGAGCCCTTATAGCTCATGAACCACAAGTAGCTTGTCCAAGTGAACCATCACAAAGTTCACAACCAACACAGATGCCATCTTTGAAGATTGAGGAGGTGTTGGATGACGAGGAGAAGGTGGTTTTGCAGCTGAAAGATGTTGAAGATGAAGACTTCTACACAGTAGAAGAGATTGAAAGCATGGATAATCCAACCATGGCTTATATGGCTAAAAGAATCAAGAATATCAAGTTCAGAAGGGACAAGTCATACAAGCCACAGGGTCAATCATCTAAGCTCAACAAGGGAAGTTTTTCAAAGGCCACTGGTGGAGCCACAAGAGGAGGATACAAGACTGGGTTGGTGGATAGGTCGAAGTTCAGATGTTACAACTGCAATGAGCTAGGTCATTTTGCTACTGAGTGCAGAAGACCAAGACAGAATCAGGGAAAAGGATCTGGAAATCAGTTTAAGAGGAATCAAGGGAAAGCCTATGTGGCTGAAGGAAAATGCTGGGATGATTCTGAAGATGAAGAAGAAGAGGAGTTTGTGAACCTAGCCCTCATGGCTAAATCTGATGAAGAAGCTTCAAGTTAATCAAATCAGGTACCATCTCTAGTCTTACTTGATATGTCTAAAACTGAGTACAAGCATACCATTGAAGATTTAAGTGCTGAAATGTTTAACATTCATGTTAGTTTATCTGCTGCTCACGAAGAAATTGCTAAGTTAACTAAACAGAATGAAACTCTAAAATCTGAAAATGAAATGTTGTTGCTAAGAACCAGTCCCCTAGATTCATTAGCTCAAGAGAATGCTAGGTTGAAAAACGATATTGTCTGTGCTAAGGAAATAGAAGAATTTCTCAGGAGTCAAATTGCAGAAAAATGAGTTTAAACTCAAAGCTTTTAGAAACTCTTCTAAGTTAGTCCAGGAATATCATGATAATCACACTGAGAATCAGAAGGTAGGAATAGGTTTCGAGTATGGTAGAAGGCATGAAAAGGCAATTGCTCTTGATGATAGTGATGCTATCAAACCTCATATTCTCAAAAGAGTTTACAAACCGATTTTCAAAAATCTTCAAGCTGATTTTGATGAAACCTCCTTGTTCATCAAACAAGAACTAGCTACTTGATGAAGATGAGTGCGTTGACAGCACACTGAGCAAAGGAAAAGATACTGTCAAGTCTCCCGTGACAGAAACTCTACCAAGCAATCAGACAGAATGTTCTAAAGTAGCTGACAGCAAGGATGAGACAGAAACTTCAAAAGATACTGTCAAGAGAGAACCCAAGACAGCAACTTTCAAACCTGCTATCAAGATAGAGGCAAAGAAAGGTACTGTCAAGGGTGGCTCGACAGCAACTTCAGAAGATACTGTCAAGGCAAATGTCTACAAGCCTAAGAATAGGAATGGCAAGTTAGGGATTGATAAGAAGAATGGATATAGTCATGTTAAGGATGCCCCTAGGAAGCTTTGCAATAATTGTGAATCATCTCATCATTTAACATTTGTTTGTAAGAAACCCAAACAGGATAAGGTTAATGCATCCAATGTTAGTGGTAACTTACATAGAACCCCCATTATACAAAGAAGTATGGATGTTTGTAATAACATTGACTGTATGCCATGCAAAATTGTTGTTATGAGTACTTGTTTCAATCTACCTATTCTGTCTACTGAAAGATGTTCCTATTTAGAAACTGTTGAGACTTCTATGCCTGCCTATGGTGGTAAAAAGGCTGCTTCCACTAAGAGAAAGACCAAGTCTAACTCTAGAACCAAGTGGACGGCAAAAGAAGTCAAACATGAGGATTCTAGTGTTGATTTAAATGTGAAGCAGAATGATATGAACAATGATGATGTAACTGCAAGACCCAACAGAGTTTGGGTACTAGATACAAATTAAAATCATCTATTTTGCAGGGCAAGAAGCAGAAGCAGGTCATGTGGATCATCGACAGTGGATGTTCCAGGCACATGACTGGTGATATAGCCCTGCTATCACATTTTGTGGAGAAAGCCGGCCCAATCATAACTTTTGAAGACAACGGCAAAGGTTACACTGTGGGATATGGCTGTTTGGAAATTGGAAATGTTGTCGTTGAGGATATTGCTCTCGTTGATGGATTGAAGCACAACCTAATTAGTGTCAGCCAGTTCAGTGACAGGGGATTTAAGGTTGACTTTGATATGATGGTTTGTAATATCTATCACAAGAAAGATCGAAGCCTCTCTTGAAAAGGAGTCAGGAAAGAAAGCTTGTTTGTTGTAGACTTAAATTC
This sequence comes from Kitagawia praeruptora, assembly GCA_037693485.1. Taxonomy (NCBI): domain Eukaryota; kingdom Viridiplantae; phylum Streptophyta; class Magnoliopsida; order Apiales; family Apiaceae; genus Kitagawia; species Kitagawia praeruptora. The sequence goes on along the minus strand of CM075350.1, from coordinate 54,825,422 downwards.
TGTCAATAAAGACAAGGCTTACTGTTTTTACTGTAAAGCATTAGTTGGTGAAAGCATACTTTGGTACAAGAAGCTCTCACACCTCAATTTCAAGAATATGAACATTCTGATGAAAAAGGATTTGGTGAGAGGACTACCTCAACAGGAATTCTGTCAAAAAGGACTATGTGAGGATTGTCAAATGGGTAAATTAAAAAGATCTGTGCACAAATCAAAGCAAGTGAATACCAACACTGAGCCATTCAAATTAATGTATATGGATTTGTTTGGTCCAGTAAATGTTCAATCTCTTGCAAGAAAGAGATATGCCCTGGTAATGGTGGATGACTACTCAAGGTACACTTGGGTGAAGTTTTTAGAGACAAAGGACGAAGCTGCTCAAGAAATCATTGATCACATAAGAGTTCTTGAAAGAATCCCCAATGCTCAAGTTCAATATCTGAGAAGTGACAATGGTACTGAGTTCATAAATGCCACTTTAGGAAACTTCTGCAAGGAAGAAGGCATTGTCCAACAATTCTCCACTGCCAGGACACCACAACAAAATGAAGTTGTAGAAAGGAAGAACATAACTCTCATTGAAGCTGCGAGGAATATGTTGAATGATTCTAAATTACCAACATACTTCTTGGCAGAAGCTATTAACATAGCTTGCTACACACAGAACAGAACCTTGATCAACAAGACAAATAGAAACACTCCTTACTATCTATTAACAGGAAAGAAACCTACTGTCAAATATTTTCATGTATTTGGAAGTAAGTGTTTCATGATGATTGACAACCATGAAAGGAAAGGAAAGTTTGATGCTAAAGCTTATGAAGGCATTTTCATGGGATATGGATTGGAAAGGACTGCCTACAGAGTCTATGTCATTGATCACAAAGTCATTGAAGAAAGTGTGAATGTCACATTTGATGAAACCAAATTCCCAGGACTACAAGAGGATGGTCAAATGGAGCCTCTTAGATTTGAAAATCAAGGGCATTTGGAAGAAGAAGAAATTGTTGCTGATGAACCTACTTGTACTCAGGATATTGAGTTTGAAAGAAATGCTGTCAACACCAATGATGCTACTCAAACTCCAGCTCAATCTCAAACTATATCAGTTAATCATCAGAATGAGAATGATTCTGGAGATGTTGAAGAACATGAAGGAGAAAACATCAATGGTGGAGAGTCAACCCCTCAAAGAGGAAATGATCAAGCAGATCAAGAAAGAAGCTTGCCTAGAACCACTAAGTGGAATAGAGATCACACTAGCAATCTGATCATTGGTGATCCCACTACTGGTATAAGGACAAGGAGAAATGTTTCTGCAGACAGCATGTATTCATGTTTTCTATCTCAAACTGAGCCAAAGTCAATTGATGAAGCATTGTTGGATTCAGATTGGGTGATAGCCATGCAAGAAGAGCTAAATCAATTTAAGAGAAATAATGTATGGAAGCTGGTCCCTAGACCTAAAGGGAAGTCAGTAGTTGACACAAAGTGGGTTTTCAGAAACAAGTTGGATGAAAGTGGAAATGTGACAAGGAACAAGGAAAGGCTAGTAGCTAAAGGTTACTATCAACAGGAAGGGATCGATTATGATGAAACATTTGCACCTGTTACCAGGCTTGAAGCTATTCGGATATTTTTAGCCTATGTTGCACACTGTAACTTCAAGGTGTTCCAAATGGATGTCAAAAGTGCCTTTCTTAACGGAGAATTAGAAGAGGAAGTGTATGTTGAACAGCCACCTGGATTTGAGGATGCTGAGTTGTATTACTTTGTCTACAAGCTGTTCAAAGCACTCTATGGATTGAAGCAAGCCCCTAGAGCTTGGTATGAAACTCTCTCTACTTTTCTTATTGAGAATCAATTTACAAGAGGTGTAGTGGATAAGACAATGTTCTACAAGCACCATGGCAAGGACATCATTCTGGTTCAGATTTATGTTGATGACATAATATTTGGTTCTACAAATGAGAAGCTGTGTGAAAAGTTTTCATCTCTTATGAAGAGCAAATATGAGATGAGCATGATGGGAGAACTGTCATTTTTCCTAGGCCTACAAATTCATCAAAAGGATGATGGCATCTTCATAAGCCAATCGAAATATGTCAAAGAACTTCTCAAAAAGTTCAACATGGAAGATGCATCACCTACCAAGACACCTATCTCTACTGCAACCAAACTGGATTTGGATCCTAAAGGAAAGAAAGTGGATTCTAGTACCTACAGAGGCATGGTGGGATCGTTGCTATACCTAACTGCTAGCAGACCAGACATTATGTTTGCTACATGTCTCTGTGCAAGGTCTCAAGCTGATCCAAAGGAATCACACTTAGTAGCAATAAAGAGGATCTTTAGATATCTCAAAGGCACTCCAAACCTAGGCCTTTGGTATCCTAAAGACACTGGATTTGACTTGATTGGTTATTCAGATTCAGACTATGCTGGATGCAAGATTGACAGGAAAAGTACAATAGGAAGCTGTCAATTTCTTGGTGGAAGATTAGTGTCATGGTTTAGCAAGAAACAGCATTCTGTATCTACTTCAATTGCAGAAGCTGAATATATTGCAGCTGGAAGTTGCTGTGCTTAAATTCTTTGGATGAAAAATCAGCTAATGGATTATGGTTTAGAGTTGTCCAATATCCCTATTTATTGTGATAACACTAGTGCCATAGCTATCTCAGACAATCCAGTTCAACACTCCAGGACAAAAGCACATTGATATCAGACATCATTTCCTGAGAGAACATGTTGAAAAGTTAACTGTGAAGCTGATTTATGTTCCAACAGAAAAGCAACTTGCAGACATTTTTACGAAGCCACTAGATGAAGCAACCTTCAACAGGTTGGTAAGTGAATTGGGAATTCTAAATCGGGTATGTTAACTGACTAGTTTTTACATTTTCAATGTGGTTAAATTGCAGCTTGTGACCGTAACCTTCAATGTTACTGTCATGAGAAGTTATTGTCCTATGTGCTACTTGTTTATTTGACCGCATGTTTACTATGACTATGCTAAATTCAAATCACATGCCTGTTTTAATTTATATAATGAGTAGTCAGGTTACATTAACTTATTTCATACGCCTGCTTAGTGATAAGTATTCGTGTCATTTGAAATGACCCCGGGTATTTATCAGTCTTTTTAATTTAAAATTAATTACTTCATTAAAAAGAGGCAGTTGGAAGCTGTAGAGTCACTTAATGTGTTATAAATAAGACCGAGGCCAAACCCTTAGTTCTCACTTAACACATTAAGAACTCTAGAGATATGAGTAGAGGAAGGTAGAAGATATGTCCACATCAGAGATGCCAAAACCACCGAAGAAGATCGCTGCTGAGCATCCCCTTGATCCATTCTTCGATAAGCTTCAGGCTTATTTAGATGCTAAAGGGATCAGGGAGGAGAAAGAGATCGAGAAGGTTGTCGAACAGCTGTTGGTAGAAGCTCTTGGAGAGCTTAATAAGAAATGATGTTTAGTTCTTAAGAACTACTATGTATTGTTTTTAAGTTTTTTTTTAAATAAAAGTTCATCGTTTCAACTTCTCAGTGTGTTGCATGTTGTTCATCTCTTTTACTCTTAGCTATCTGCGAATGGTTGTCTGCTTACTTGTTTGTGTGTATGGATGTCTCTGGATGTGAGCTAAAATTAACAAATAGGTGCCTAAATTGATTAAAATGCTATTTGGTAATTTTCACTTAAGCAATAGGCAAAGTCGATTAAAATTCATGACATAAATTATTTCCACTTAAGTTGCTGTCAATAAGTGAAGATGCTGTCACGAAGTGCCTTGACAGCAAGTTTCTTAGACGACACAATGGAAAAAGTCTCTGTCATGAAATTTAAAGGAAATTGTATAAATTGCTTAATGATGACAGTATGTTCTTGCGACGATGTTACTGTCAAGCAAAACCTGCTGTCATCCTCTCAAAATTACTAATGAATTTGTTACAGCGCACAGGTTACTGTCAAGATTAGTGGACCGAATTAATTGAGATTTTACCTCCACGATTTACGGCCACTAAAAAGTAACTACCCACGACACCACGTGTAACACCCCTAGATCCGAGGTCAAGGATCTGGTCATTACGGTCTCAATTTCCTTCCACAAGACCAACATAAATTAAAGTTCAACCTTGTGACCCAAAACAACAACACAAAACACACCCGTTATAGTCCCAGAGATGAAATCAGAGTAATTACCAAATATTATTAATCGTAAGATTCAGTTCTTACAACCCAAAAGGTTTACAATTAACCAGTACATACTCTTTACCATCCATTTGTATATGCCATATAATAAATACATTTGATGCTCAAATGCTAAGAACTAGCCTACCAGTAGCTGCATCCTCAGCAATGGTAGCTATGACCTCAGCGGTTAATCCTCTGATGGTTGACACCTGCTTACGCTGAGTACGCCTTGCGCGGCCATCTGATCTAGCTGTTGTTGTGATATAGATAAATAAAGCAAGGGTGAGCAATAGCCCACCTAAAAGAATATAACTGAACAGTAATAACATATAACAGTTCAAAATATCTTTGATACCATATGCCATGCATTAACGAACGTAGTACCAATATAAGGTATTAGATGAAGTTACAAGGTACCTCAAAATGTAATTGTTCCGTGGAAATATCTGCTATGTCAAAGATAAGCAAGATATTATCAAATTTTCATAAGAGAGGAACTTACAGGAAGAATATTGCAATTCCAGTTCTAACACTGTTCAAACCTACCAACAATGATAATGTTGCAGAAAATTTCCCCAATTTGGAAGATGAACTAATATGGGAGCATTGCTGCGCCAGATGCCCTGACGTTTACGATGATCAGTCGTATGTCATGCATCTCATCAGTCGTTCTCTACATGTAGAAGGTAGCTCCGACGGATTTACTTGTCTACCGCCCTCTGGAACTCCTCAGCCAACGATTGGGCTATTGCTGGACCGGCGCCACTCGGCCACTTACGCGTCTCCTAGTTCAATTAACATCCATAACTCTGAAACATAAAGTTCGTCCCCCTTTCCCCAAGTATAGTACTTGTTGATAGGACTCCACAAAGTAGTCGTATCTAATTGGAAAGGAAAATTTCACCAATATTTCCCAAGCTGATGCTTGTTAATGGATATAAACTTGTTCCATCAATCTTACCCCTCGAGCGTTGAGGAGGTAACCAAAAAGATTCATATCGATGTTTGAAAGAATCAAGATGTGAGTGACAAGATAGTTTAGCAAGAATATGACCGGGCAGTCAAATAAATAACAGCTCTCAAGTGAGGTCCCCTTATATGTTTTTGGAGGTTTGAGCGAGTATTTAAATCTTCTTATAAGATAGATTTAAATGAAAAATAGAGGTTTGGGAACCTCCCCTTGATAAAATAGTCATAAAAGACTCTGAAATATTTTACATAATATCTGATATCTGAAGGTGAAGGATAATCTTTGAATAATATAAATCATTATAAAAAGAATTCAAGAGAATTTAATTAAATATTCCAAGAATATTTATTAAGTCAATAATAATTACGGAATATTATTAAATCATAATATTGCTCGTAAGTAATCCTCGAATGAATATATAGAATTATTTACTAAATAAATCTCTTCTTAAATGAATATTCAAAATAATATTCATTAAATAAATGATCTTCAATAAATATTTAAAATAATATTCACTAAATAAATCAAACCTTAAATGAATATTTGAAAATAATATTCATTTAATAAATAATACTCTAAATGAATATCAAAATAGTATTCTTGCAATAACCAAAACTTTAAAGGAATATTCGAAATAATATTTCTTAAGTAAATAGAACTTCAAATGAATATTTTAAAATAATATTCATCAAGTACATAAAACCTTAAATGAATATTCAAAATAATATTCATTTAATAAATAAATTTCCAAGAATATTAAAGTAATTATTCATTAAATAATCAAACTCTAAATGAATATTCGAAACTAATATTCATTTAAGTAATTAAAGCTCAAATGAATATTAAAATAATATTCAGTAAATAAATGAATGCGAATGAATATTCAAAATAATATTCATATAGTACTTCTCGATTGAGATAATATTCAAATAACATTCCTCGAATAATTTCCAAGTAATTAATACTTTATGGAAATATAAATAATGTTCATAAATAACATTCCTCAAATAAACTGTCACTGGAATCCCTACGGGTTTCCACGACTATCTATATATCTCAAAATACCAACTCCCGATCTATATTTAAAGAATGAATATCATACGCCCTTCACTAAGGGTCTTGACAAAACAATCCGGCTTATAACTGATAATTCATATCTAGTCTATAGGCCAATATCAGTTCAGGGAACAAGTATTCCAATATACTTTGAAAACAAGCATGCATGCTATGACATATGTAAACAGAATCATATATATATTATCACAACAACAGCTTCAAAGTTTTGAAGACTTGCCTGGCAATCCTATAGGGGTAGTGTGCCTCGTGTCAATTCGGTGATCTATAAATAGTCACAATAACCGAGGTAAATCACTTAACACTTTTTAAAAGGCTAAGTATAACTTAACTTAAGTCGAAACACGTTTTCGAGTTATCTCGTTAAACACCCTTTAGTGCAACTCTCTTTACTATCGCTATGACCCGTCATTCGTTCGCTACTAAGACATGTCATCATACTTACACTTGGTATATACTTATGTCGTATAAATTCTATGGTCGGTCGTTTACGAATCAAGATTATACCTCGAGTTTTATCGCCCGTTTTCTAAGTTATAACCAAAGTCATACTTTTAAGGGGTTCGTTCGCGTTTAACCTCGATTCGAACATTTTTATAAAATCGGAAAACGATATGTTTGACATGAGATTTTCTCCCACACCTTCATTTTTATCTCTAATATTTAATTATCAAAATTCGACACTGATTTCGTAATATTAAAGGGGTCCAATTTCAGTTACGAACTTTCGTTTACGGTTTCGAACCACTTTTACGAATTTAACCATAACTCCTAAACCGTAAGTCCGTTGGTTTTGATTCTCACGCCAAAACGATCTATGAATCAAGATCTACAAGTTCATGGAAGGTCCTCAACCTTGTAAGAAACTTACAGTTTCGGACATGCTCTGTTTTTAACACCTATGTAAATTTCGACATTACGACGACTAAAAAACGAATAATCCAATTTTCAAACAACCCAAATAATCATTCAACCAACAACCAACACTTATGAACACTATTTATCATCTTCCTCACTGTCTCAACAGGTCTTGGAGCCACAAAACATATTTTAACATTTTTATAACACCCACATAACATACACGCTCTAAATCATGCATACAAGCCATAAACACCATCAAATCTCATATAAAACTCAAAGGTGAGTTAAGGGTTTACCTTTTTGGAAGCTCTAGAAACACTATCAAGTGTTTATAAACACTTAACAAGCCTTAGATAGTCTTTATATAGCTTAAACCTTAAAAACAAAACAAGAAAACTAGTTAATCACTTCGGAGTTACTATTCATCAGTCCAAAGAACTGCAAAAACGAGGTCCTTACCTTGCTTTTCTGGATGAGGCTTCTAAAGGAGAGTTGTATAGAATCTAACCAGATTTCCAACAATCTAAAGAACACCAAATTTCATTGAGGAATGAAGGAGATATGGCCGTTAGAAAATTGGTCCAGAAATTGTCAAGCATCAAGACAGTTTGCTTCTTCAACTTGGGGAGGTGATTTGCCTAGGCTATACTACTTGGATTGCTATGAAACTTTGAGAGAATATTTCCCATGGAGTGGATAGGCTGTGGCAAAAATTTGGTGATTTTATCATGGATAGAAATGGAGATATGAAGTTTTCTTTGAGCTTGGTTCATGGTGGACAGTTTTGGAGAGATTGGTTGCTCTTGGTTTTGTTCTTTGTTTTATTTTTTAAATGACTTAATACATGTAATGTCTATCTATACTTGGATGCATCTCTTGCTTTTGTGTTGTTAGCCATCCATTGGACCAAGTGTCACCCATCTACTTGACCACTTGTTGGCACCACATTATGCATTCTCTTTTTTTTGTACAAGTGCAAACACACCACCAAGCTTAAAGTTGACTTACTCTTTGGTCACCTTAGTTCCTTATCCTCCCACCAATTTGATTTCCTTGATTCCCTACATGTTTCTTTGTCCGGTTATTGATCAATTTGATTGATCTTTCGAAGGAATATCTCAAGGATTTCTAGTTAGGATTTTACCGGAAACCTTCTTAATATTTATACTATCATCCTCAATCCTTCTTTATAATATTTGAATTTAAAATCCTCAAATCTCTTTATTAAATCCTTAAATCCTTCAGTATCTAGGGAAAATCTCGGAGAAAATAAAATTGCTATTTTTCTGAATCCGATGTTGTTTACATACACTTATTTTGCCCCTGGATCATGAATACGAACTCAGAAATCCGTTATGAATACTTCTATATAGCGTCGTCTAATAATATTCTCATTTCCACCAAAAAAACTATTCATTGCTTATTCTCTTTTTATTCCTTATATTTATAAAAATGTCCTTGTTCTCTTTCGGGCATTCCTTAACCCTTTCACGGAACCACTGGAATAATAACAGATATCGATTTGGATGACATGAGAATATTTCCTCTACTTGGAATTTCCATATCTTATCTTTCTAGGAGATAGATTATTCTAATCTAAGTTGTCAACCGGTTGCATTCTTCCTATCATATAAACCTTGGAATCTATATCCATTCAACACTCATTCATTAGAACTGTTATTACCTTGGAGTCGGAATCATTGTTCCTTCTTTTCTCAACACTTAATAAAAAGTTTTAATTCTACCAAAAATTTGGGTTCTTACAGTCTCCCTTCCTTAAAAGGATTCCGTCCCAGAATCAGGTAGAAGACAATTGAGTACTTGTTGGTTATTTCACTTTGCAGTTCTCCAGTCAATCCTCAATGAATCCCAATCCTTTTTCAGCACATCCTACTAGTGCTACAATACAACCCTTTTTCATTAATCCCTGCTACTTTTCGTACAACACCCTATCCGGATTATGCTCTTACTCAGTCATATACTATTTTCCTTATTAGTATCGGTAGTGACTTTGGTATCACTATCGCGCTGCGAATTTCGGAGATAACCTTACTCGTAATTATGCATTTCCTGATCGCTTTAATCTTCGCAATCTCGATCAATATATAGAATTAGAAGAATTTATTGAGAGATCACTATGATCAATGAACATTTGTCCTATTGCATAGTTAGTACAGAAGGTGGCCAGCCTTTAGTACTTGACAAGCAATTTAGACAAGTTATGGTATTCCACTTAGACTCCTATCACATAGACAGGTAGTCACGTAGCAGTACCTCCCCTCCTTAAAAGGGTTGTTCTTCTCAATTTAGAAGAAGATAAATAAGAGAGAAGAAAAAAAAAGAATTTCAAAGAATTATAGAAAATTTTCGTGATTGTCAAATATCATACTTAGAATTTACCTCTGAACTATAGAGGTTCATTAGAGAAGAAAATAATGGTAATCGTATCAAATACTACTTTATCGTAATCTCACGTGTCAACATATCCTAGCTGCTCTGTCCATCATTTTATGGACCTATTCTCTTGTTCGATCTTAGCATCACTCACTTTTGGAAATCCTTCAACCTTTCAGGTAAAATCTGAAGATTTCTCGCTTGATATTATTATTACTGGCATTCCACGCCACGACATTGGCTCTTTAATATACATAATACTAACACTATCAGGTTGTCATCCCGAGAGCTCGTTAGAAAAAACCCATTCATCAATCCATTCATAACATTCCTTGCTTCACATTCCATAATTATTTCCCCATCTTTTCTTTATCAATCACATCCTTCTTATTGTCTAATTCTCATTCACTTCTATTATTTAACCCCACCGTCATCCCATTATCGAGACACCCATCACCTTTACTTAATAACGTCACATTTTTGGGGTTAAACTTTCCTTTGTTCAACCGTCTAGATTTTCACTCCCTCGATCCATGAGTCTCCTTATTACTGAACCGATCTATTCTAAATTTCCTCGAATTTTCCAAACTTAAAAGGAGTTAATACTTATGTCATTTATGCTTTCAATTTCAGCGTTCCATTGTAACCAATACTTACAATGTCAATCTCATACTTTTCTCGCTTCATTACTGGAGCTTCTCATGAGTCCGCATATCTCACTCCCTTATTGATCCTCAACTCTATATTCATCTCTATCAGTCACTTATCTTCATTTCTACTATAATCATTCTATGAACCATCATAGCCTGATCATTTATTTCAAATATCCCGTCGTTCCAAAATTAAACCATCTGAAATAAACCTGGATGATTTCTCTAACTTAGATTCAATTCGTCATTTCCACAGTCGTTATCACCCAATTTATCAGAAGGATCACCATCGTTTATCGTTTACGCAGTGCTTTAATAACTAAACATACGGGTTTCATAATTGTCAATTCAAGATCCTCTAGGAAAATAAAATAATCACTATTCCTTATCCATAAGGAACGCTTCCTGAACTTGACGTAGATATTACATGAAGCAGATAAAATTGCAGAAGAGCTTCCAGCATCGCAGCTGGAACAGGTTGGTGAGATTATTAATCATATGTCTCCAGTATAAGACTGGAAGCTTAACAGTTTACTTAATCACTTTCCGAACCTCGTTAATTCTTTTCACAAGGATACTTTTCAGCATCACGATTCTCCAACCTCATATTCTCTATCTTGTTTGCACAGAATCATTCATCATCATGCCAGATGGCTTATCACTACCAGTACCATCTATGTTTCTTGTTATCTACTACCAACCCCTTGCTGGTCCGGTCCTTTCTTTTACTCCTTTTTCAGAAAGCCAATCTTCCTCCTGTATTTAATCATCCCTTATCATCTAACCTCCTCTCTCCCTTTCTAAAAGAAGGCGAGTCTCTCGGGGAATTTGGTTGGGCCTGCCTCAGAGCCTCCTAATGTCGGTAATGTACTTCAGACAATATCAGGAATCGAATGTTTACTTAAACTATCATTATAGTTGATTCTCGCACAATCCTGAGAGGGAATGTAAAATCCTCCATCACATTCTGACCTTCAAGGTCCTTCTCAATATTGCTCTATTCCTTTGGTATGAGCATTTATACTTACTCCCCTATACTTAAAGTGCCGGCCACCTCATTGGCCTTTAATGAATATAATAATTTCTTGAAATCAATGTTTTCCGGATCTATTCCAACTCAGGATGGAAGCATTCTCCCTTAAATTCGGCTGAATGAGAGAAAGCATATATCAGTCTTTTCCAAAAGTCATTGCTTCCACCTTTCTGGTGTGAACTTTACTACAGGTACTCCCAATCATACCTAGGATATTTCCTTACTTAACTCCCTTCTTGTTTTAGGATAATCTCAACCTTATTGGTTCAATCCATACTTTCTCATGGTTTCACAGATGCTTCATCTGGCCTTATTGTTACTATGTCATACATTCCTTACAAAACTTCCCTTTTGAAGTTCAGAACATTACCTCATCCCTTATAGGGTTTCTTAGGTCATCCTCATCATTCCTCCTGTATCTTCTGGGTACAGGGTATATCAAACATCATTAATTAATTCTATAACAATTCTGTCTATGTACTTTTCGAGACTCCTTTCCACAAATCCTTACAGTTTATTGATACCTTGGTCGATTCAACTTATATCGTCTGATTTCACAATGTCTTTATGAGGGGTGATGCTATCCTTTGTGCATCCCCCAGGGTTCATCTTAATCTATGGGCATTCTATCCTCAATTATATTTTCAAGGAATACTTACATCCTGTACTTGGCAATTCAATCATATATCCTTAATAAGGGTCTCTTTTCAATCATTCTCATCTTGATAATCTATAGGTAGCCTAATGCTAACCTCTTCTTTCAAACGAATGTCAGTCTATATGACCTTCCAAAAGACAACATATGTCTATCTGTCTTTCTTACAGAACTTGGTAATGGTAGCAAGGATGTTCTGGAAGATATTGGTTGTGTTCAACATGAATCTCTTAGTGCCTAATGCTCCTCTTGAGGACACTAAGTTTCAGATAACATTTATGCATCATATTGCACCATCCTTGACAATCTTGGTAACTCTTCATTGGTCACTATCCCCAATCCTAATACGTCCATGGTATATATAAAATCCATCATTATGTATCTCAATTCATTTTATATCAAAAGTCCTCGCGGTTGGCACTTGGTTAGAAGCACCCCGCTTTGTCCTTACACTGCTGGTTTAGTCACTTGATAATCCTTAGTGACTTGGCCCTAACTGGCCATGCTAAAATATGTGAGTTTAGGGGTTGGCTAATAGCAGTACTTTTCTAGCAATTGCTGGCATAGTGCCTTCTACTTTGATACCTTTTGATCTTTTCAAAACTTTACTCCATATAAGTCTCACTCGACTTCTCAGTACCGTCTCCGATCACCTTCCTTTATTTTATCTTTTCAACTATTCTTATTAATTCCATGTGCCACAAAAGTTTACACTCTTGGCATAACAGCCTTTTCATTTAAGTCAATCCCGGAATTTCTCAATCCGGCTTGTTTCTTAATTACATTTCCCTGGCCTTTTTACGTCCAATCTCAACTTCATAATTTTGTCTCTATAATCAATCGTAATAATTGGGGTCTGTCCACCAGCCCGTATATCGACTACCTTACCCAATCCATAGGGTTCGCTCCAGTTTCCACTCTCTTCAGTGACGTATTCCGATAATCAGAAAGACAAGGTTTGCTAAAAATTTTCAAATTCCTTTCCAGGTTTAGGGAAATTTCAGTCAATCTATCCACCCACTGGTGATACTAAGAAGATCCATTTCGATAGTCGAAGAATATTTCTAGAAACATCCAAGCGGGTGGAACCATAAACAGTTATAATAACGAAATGATTGACATAAAGTTGGGAGTTTAACCATTGGAAGGAAACCAAATATATATCTTCCCTAGAAGGGGAAATCAAAATTTTCAACTGAAACATGCCACATTTTCCCGGTACATATTCGTCCTAATAGTCGATGCTACCGAATACCAGTCTACCTAACAACTAGTCTCAGAAGGAACACTACCATCGGAGTTAGTCGTTCCACAAAATTGGCACTACCAAGGCTATCCGAATCTGGTGAACCGTGTTGTCCAAATATATTCGAAGTTACACTGCCGTGCTGCATAAGCACAGTGGCTACCCTGCGTGAGATGCATCATAAAATATTGCAAAATTCTCCTCCTTCCATTTAGGCAACGCCAGCGTTGGGTCGTCACCAATTTCATCTTTAGCTCCATGAAGATTTTCTCATATTTATCTTGTCCATTCAAACTCTTTAATCTTACAGATAAGTCGGGTTACGGTATTGCAATCTTTGATAATACCTTGTGAATTTATGAAATTTCTCACTTTTGTTGGTGTGGTTGGCCTTTCTCCATTTGAAACTGTCTTTAGCTCGGCAGGGCCCACCAACACTACTCACTATTGATCATATGTTCTAATAACTGAACTTCATTTTGCCAGACTCATACTTCGAGAACTTGGCATACACTCGTTCCTTCAGGTTTCATCTAAAAACACTCTCAATTACCATTTAACCACTGATCGCTTTACTTGATCCATTTACGATTCAGTGTCGGAATAACTTAAGATAATTACATTAATCCATTCAAGGAAAAGAGAGAATTTACTATTCCTCTGAATCCCACCATACCATTACTTTCCAATGTCTTTATTTTCTAAGTTGGTCCATTCATAAAATGAACATTTCCCTGAATCAAACCACCTCATCAATTCTCAAGTTGACTTTATAAATTATAACCTATAAAATTTGCCTTCTCATGGAGAATTACTTTTGACAATATTCGAACTTAATCCATTTATCAGATGATATGACACTTCTTGCCTCTATTTCAATTGTTCCTGGGACTCTACTTCCCGACATATATCGATGTCTTTGATAATTATGCATCATTCTACTCTTTTCTCATTAATCTGAAAGTCTCTAAGGATTCTTATCGAACTCCATATAAGATCTCAAGCAATCCTTCCAATTTGTCTTACTTGCTAGTACTTCATCCGGCAGTCCGGCTATGAATCCAATATGCCTCTTTAATTCTCTTAATAATATCTCAGTTCTCTATGTTCATTTCTCTGAGCACTATACCTTAACTCTTACAGTCTCTCTGGCTGCAACCCTCATTTCCTCAAGGGTAAACTCCTTATCCCTAACAGGTTTCTCTTCTTTAGCTGAAACCTCCTCCTGGTTCTCAGTAGAGTATTCCATCGAATCAACAAGCCGATCACCAGCATATAATAAAGCATCACCGTGTTGCTGCTCGTACGCCTCAAGGTCTGCCACCTTACAAGTCGACACGAGAACGAGCTAAGTTACTACCATGATACTTAAGAGTTCCCATAAGGGTTTTATATGTCAGTACTACATTAAGTAGTCCGACTATGAACTTGGCAAGAGTTCTTATTATCTTAGTGAATTTATTGTTTTAACGTCGCATCATCTCTGGGATTTATAACGTAACGCTCTGATACCATTTCTGTAACACCCCTAGATCCGAGGTCAAGGATCTGGTCGTTACGGTCTCAATTTCCTTCCACAAGACCAACATAAATTAAAGTACAACCTTGTGACCCAAAACAACAACACAAAACACACCCGTTATAGTCCCAGAGATGAAATCAGAGTAATTACCAAATATTATTAATCGTAAGATTCAGTTCTTACAACCCAAAAGGTTTACAATTAGCCAGTACATACTCTTTACCATCCATTTGTATATGCCATATAATAAATACATTTGATGCTCAAATGCTAAGAACTAGCCTACCAGTAGCTGAATCCTCAGCAATGGTAGCTATGACCTCAGCGGTTAATCCTCTGATGGCTGACACCTGCTTACGCTGAGTGCGCCTTGCGCGGCCATCTGATCTAGCTGTTGTTGTGATATAGATAAATAAAGCAAGGGTGAGCAATAGCCCACCTAAAAGAATATAACTGAACAGTAATAACATATAACAGTTTAAAATATCTTTGATACCATATGCCATGCATTAACGAACGTAGTACCAATATAAGGTATAAGATGAAGTTACAAGGTACCTCAAAATGTAATTGTTCCGTGGAAATATCTGCTATGTCAAAGATAAGCAAGATATTATCAAATTTTCATAAGAGAGGAACTTGCAGGAAGAATATTGCAATTCCAGTTCTAACACTGTTCAAACCTACCAACAATGATAATGTTGCAGAAAATTTCCCCAATTTGGAAGATGAACTAATATGGGAGCATTGCTGCGCCAGATGCCCTGACGTTTACGATGATCAGTCGTATGTCATGCATCTCATCAGTCATTCTCTACATGTAGAAGGTAGCTCCGACGGATTTACTTGTCTACCGCCCTCTGGAACTCCTCAGCCAACGATTGGGCTATTGCTGGACCGGCGCCACTCGGCCACTTACGCGTCTCCTAGTTCAATTAACATCCATAACTCTGAAACATAAAGTTCGTCCCCCTTTCCCCAAGTATAGTACTTGTTGATAGGACTCCACAAAGTAGTCGTATCTAATTGGAAAGGAAAATTTCACCAATATTTCCCAAGCTGATGCTTGTTAATGGATATAAACTTGTTCCATCAATCTTACCCCTCGAGCGTTGAGGAGGTAACCAAAAAGATTCATATCGATGTTTGAAAGAATCAAGATGTGAGTGACAAGATAGTTTAGCAAGAATATGACCGGGCAGTCAAATAAATAACAGCTCTCAAGTGAGGTCCCCTTATATGTTTTTGGAGGTTTGAGCGAGTATTTAAATCTTCTTATAAGATAGATTTAAATGAAAAATAGAGGTTTGGGAACCTCCCCTTGATAAAATAGTCATAAAAGACTCTGAAATATTTTACATAATATCTGATATCTGAAGGTGAAGGATAATCTTTGAATAATATAAATCATTATAAAAAGAATTCAAGAGAATTTAATTAAATATTCCAAGAATATTTATTAAGTCAATAATAATTACGGAATATTATTAAATCATAATATTGCTCGTAAGTAATCCTCGAATGAATATATAGAATTATTTACTAAATAAATCTCTTCTTAAATGAATATTCAAAATAATATTCATTAAATAAATGATCTTCAATAAATATTTAAAATAATATTCACTAAATAAATCAAACCTTAAATGAATATTTGAAAATAATATTCATTTAATAAATAATACTCTAAATGAATATCAAAATAGTATTCTTGCAATAACCAAAACTTTAAAGGAATATTCGAAATAATATTTCTTAAGTAAATAGAACTTCAAATGAATATTTTAAAATAATATTCATCAAGTACATAAAACCTTAAATGAATATTCAAAATAATATTCATTTAATAAATAAATTTCCAAGAATATTAAAGTAATTATTCATTAAATAATCAAACTCTAAATGAATATTCGAAACTAATATTCATTTAAGTAATTAAAGCTCAAATGAATATTAAAATAATATTCAGTAAATAAATGAATGCGAATGAATATTCAAAATAATATTCATATAGTACTTCTCGATTGAGATAATATTCAAATAACATTCCTCGAATAATTTCCAAGTAATTAATACTTTATGGAAATATAAATAATGTTCATAAATAACATTCCTCAAATAAACTGTCACTGGAATCCCTACGGGTTTCCACGACTATCTATATATCTCAAAATACCAACTCCCGATCTATATTTAAAGAATGAATATCATACGCCCTTCACTAAGGGTCTTGACAAAACAATCCGGCTTATAACTGATAATTCATATCTAGTCTATAGGCCAATATCAGTTCAGGGAACAAGTATTCCAATATACTTTGAAAACAAGCATGCATGCTATGACATATGTAAACAGAATCATATATATATATATTATCACAACAACAGCTTCAAAGTTTTGAAGACTTGCCTGGCAATCCTGTAGGGGTAGTGTGCCTCGTGTCAATTCGGTGATCTATAAATAGTCACAATAACCGAGGTAAATCACTTAACACTTTTTAAAAGGCTAAGTATAACTTAACTTAAGTCGAAACACGTTTTCGAGTTATCTCGTTAAACACCCTTTAGTGCAACTCTCTTTACTATCGCTATGACCCGTCATTCGTTCGCTACTAAGACATGTCGTCATACTTACACTTGGTATATACTTATGTCGTATAAATTCTATGGTCGGTCGTTTACGAATCAAGATTATACCTCGAGTTTTATCACCCGTTTTCTAAGTTATAACCAAAGTCATACTTTTAAGGGGTTCGTTCGCGTTTAACCTCGATTCGAACATTTTTATAAAATCGGAAAATGATATGTTTGACATGAGATTTTCTCCCACACCTTCCTTTTTATCTCTAATATTTAATTATCAAAATTCGCCACTGATTTCGTAATATTAAAGGGGTCCAATTTCAGTTACGAACTTTCGTTTACGGTTTCGAACCACTTTTACGAATTTAACCATAACTCCTAAACCGTAAGTCCGTTGGTTTTGATTCTCACGCCAAAACGATCTATGAATCAAGATCTACAAGTTCATGGAAGGTCCTCAACCTTGTAAGAAACTTACAGTTTCGGACATGCTCTGTTTTTAACACCTATGTAAATTTCGACATTACGACGACTAAAAAACGAATAATCCAATTTTCAAACAACCCAAATAATCATTCAACCAACAACCAACACTTATGAACACTATTTATCATCTTCCTCACTGTCTCAACAGGTCTTGGAGCCACAAAACATATTTTAACATTTTTATAACACCCACATAACATACACGCTCTAAATCATGCATACAAGCCATAAACACCATCAAATCTCATATAAAACTCAAAGGTGAGTTAAGGGTTTACCTTCTTGGAAGCCCTAGAAACACTATCAAGTGTTTATAAACACTTAACAAGCCTTAGATAGTCTTTATATAGCTTAAACCTTAAAAACAAAACAAGAAAACTAGTTAATCACTTCGGAGTTACTATTCATCAGTCCAAAGAACTGCAAAAACGAGGTCCTTACCTTGCTTTTCTGGATGAGGCTTCTAAAGGAGAGTTGTAGAGAATCTTACCATATTTCCAACAAGCTAAAGAACACAAAATTTCATTGAGGAATGAAGGAGATATGGCCGTTAGAAAATCGGTCCAGAAATTGTCAAGCATCAAGACAGTTTGCTTCTTCAACTTGGGGAGGTGATTTGCCTAGGCTATACTACTTGGATTGCTATGAAACTTTGAACGAATATTGCCCATGGAGTGGAGAGGCTGTGGCAAAAATTTGGTGATTTTAGCATGGATAGAAATGGAGATATGAATTGTTCTTTGAGCTTGGTTCATGGTGGACAGTTTTGGAGAGATTGGTTGCTCTTGGTTTTGTTCTTTGTTTTATTTTCTAAATGACTTAATACATGTAATGTCTATCTATACTTGGATGCATCTCTTGCTTTTGTGTTGTTAGCCATCCATTGGACCAATTGTCACCCATCTACTTGACCACTTGTTGGCACCACATTATGCATTCTCTTTTTTTTTGTACAAGTGCAAACACACCACCAAGCTTAAAGTTGACTTATTCTTTGGTCACCTTAGTTCCTTATCCTCCCACCAATTTGATTTCCTTGATTCCCTACTTGTTTCTTTGTCCGGTTATTGATCAATTTGATTGATCGTTCGAAGGAATATCTCAAGGATTTCTAGTTAGGGTTTTACCGGAAACCTTCTTAATATTTATACTATCATCCTCAATCCTTCTTTATAATCTTTGAATTTAAAATCCTCAAATCTCTTTATTAAATCCTTAAATCCTTCAGTATCTAGGGAAAATCTCGGAGAAAATAAAATTGCTATTTTTCTGAATCCGATGTTGTTTACATACACTTATTTCGCCCCTGGATCATGAATACGAACTCAGAAATCCGTTATGAATACTTCTATATAGCGTCGTCTAATAATATTCTCATTTCCACCAAAAACTCTATTCATTGCTTATTCTCTTTTTATTCCTTATATTTATAAAAATGTCCTTGTTCTCTTTCGGGCGTTCCTTAACCCTTTCACGGAACCACTGGACTAATAACAAATATCGATTTGGATGACATGAGAATATTTTCTCTACTTGGAATTTCCATATCTTATCTTTCTAGGAGATAGATTATTCTAATCTAGGTTGTCAACCGGTTGCATTCTTCCTATCATATAAACCTTGGAATCTATATCCATTCAACACTCATTCATTAGAACTGTTACTACCTTGGAGTCGGAATCATTGTTCCATCTTTTCTCAACACTTAATAAAAAGTTTTAATTCTACCAAAAATTTGGGTTCTTACACCACGTGACTGATTAATGGGCTAAGCCATTGCTACTTTCCCTTTCTCAGTAAAACATTTGCTATTTTCATGTAAGCAACTGTCAAACACACAAACACACAACTTTCAACAGAACCTCTCTCTCTCTCTCAAAAGCAAAAATCTCTCTCCAAAGCTCAAAGCAAGAAATGGAACCCAAACAATCCTCTTCTCAAACAAACTTTGTTGGTATTCTCACTGCTGGAGATGCTGGTGAAGGTTTTAAAGGACTCGTATCCTTTATCAACAAGTCCTATCTGGGTCATGCTATAACATCTACACCATCTTTGGACCTAGAAAGACTTGAAGAATTCTGGAACACTGCCCATGTTCCAGCAGGTGTAGGTAATGATACTATAAATTGCACAATCAAAGGAGTTACCCGCACTCTCACAATCAGAGGCATTAACGAAGCTTTGGGAACTGGACTGCAAGCTAAAGAATCATACAAGGAACTTGCAAGTGATGAAACCCTAAAGAAGTTTTTCTCTAAAATTGGGTATTCTGGTCCTGTTCTTGAAGAGGGTACATCAAAATGGTACTCGATTGGTGAAATGGACGGAAGGCAATTGAGGAAAGAATGGAGCATGATTTTTGATGTCATGGTGAAGGTTTTCTCAACTGAAACCTCTGGCTGGAATGGAATTCCCTCATATATCAAGAAGCTTACTAACTCTCTTGTCCATGGATACAAAGTGGATGTAGGAAAGTTGCTTATGAGCCAACTCAAGTCAGCTCTAAGCAGGAAGGTACATGTCTATCCTCGCTTTCTTACTATGTGTTTGAATTCATTATGTGGTATTGATGATAATGCATCTCTCACTATAGAATGCAATGTTTTGAAAAGAAATACACACACATCACTCAATTCACAAAATTCAAATGCACTTATTCCATTTTGTTTCACCAAGCACATGGCTGATCAAGAGCCTCATCTTGATGTAGCACTACCCTCTGGGTATGTTGTCTTCTCCCTTGAGAATGAAGCTGAATTAGACCCAAATTCAGTTAACCCACATTCTACTTCATACATTCCTCTCAGATCATCTAGACAACCAAAGACCATAAAAACAACTTTTCAAGAATCCAAGAAAAGACCCTTGGAAACTAGTGTTGGTAGTAGTTCTGAGAATGTTGAGGGAGAAACTGCACATGATGCAGCAAATAAGGATGTTAGTGAAAGTGAACCCACAGTGGTTCCTCTTGAGCCTAAAAAGAAGAGAGCTAAGTGGGCCAAAGCCATTGTTAGCCACCCCACAGTCTCACAAAAGGCTGTGGAGGATAAAAGGGAAACAAACACATCCCTAGGTGCTTCTTCTCAACAAGAAGTATCTATTGAAACTGGCATGTCTCTCAAGGCATCCTATAAAGAGTCAGCACAACCTTATGTACTCACTCATGCGGAGCCTACACTTGCAGAAACGCACACAGAGATAGGGCACAGTGAGGGTCATGAAACTTCTACTCTTGATGTTCCACAAGTTACCCCTGTGGAACAGCCAAAAATCTCTTCTACACCATCATCTTCTTTATTCTCTAATCTAAATTGTTTCTTCTCAACAAACTAAAGAAGGGGACAGTCCCAACCCTTCAGGTTTTGATCATCCATCTCAAGTCAAGGATGAGCCCCCATCAAGTGGTCCACAAGAACCCATTTCTCAAAGTGAAATGGACACCACTCACTCAAACACTGAGCTAGATCAAGATGGTACTCTGCCAGAAAATGAAATAGCCAACATCTTGTTCGAACTCCAAAGAGCAACTGACCTTCAGGAAGTTGCTGTCACAGCCTCAGCTGCTGTCAAAGACACCACAAAATTTGCTGTCAACCCACCTGTGGACAGTAACATTTTGGGTAAAGATGCTATCACCTCTACACAGCTTGATTATGATATTGTCATTGTTGAAGATGCTTCAGATGATGATCAAATAAATATCCTTGCTTTGAAGGTACAATCTAAACTTTCTACTTCTTCAACTAAAATGCATGCCAGTATTGCTCATACCCATGCATCTAGGATGAGTGAGGGAGTGAAAAGAAAAAAGAGAGATAAAAGAAAAGAGAGGTGAGCATAAAAATGAGAGGCAGCCAAACGAGTTGGCAAAAGGTGAGGGACTTGAGCATGTCCAGAGTGAAATTGAGGGAACCCCACACACAAAGGCACTAGGCCTTGAGAGTCATTCTGTGAGGAGTGATGAGATCACTCAGAAAAACAATGAGTGTGTGAGAAACCCTATAGCCTCCTTGTCCCAGTCTCTTCCTTTATATCCAAAAAGGTTGAGAACTGGTGGTCCTTCTAAACAAGCTGAATCAAGGTTGGAAGCCCTTGAGAGCATATGTGCATCCATGGAAGCTAAACTTGATGCTCTGTCCACTATGGTAGCTACTGGTTTTGCTGATATTCAACAAACTCTTCTTTCATTCTCTGCCATCCTTAGTGCTGCCAACTCAACTAAGGGGGAGAAAGTGGTAGATCACAATGAGGGTAAGGGAGAGAAGGTGGTAGATCAGAATGACGCAAACCTGGTAGAGAAGGAGAAACAAGGTGGAGCTACAGGTGAAGGGGAGCCAAGAAGTGAGGGGGAGCAAGAATTGGAAGAAGACGAAGATGAAAGTGAGGAGGAGCAAGAGAAAGAAGAAAGAAACTTTGGTGAAGAACTAAAGGCAGCTAGAGATGGTGAATTGATTGAAGGAGAAATAGATGGTGAGGCAGTGCTGTTATCTAAAGAAGTGTTGGAGCAATTAAAGGGGACTCAAAAGTCTAAAAGAACAGTATTGCCTCCACTGAAAATCAATGAGCCAAATCCTGAGAAAGTCGAAGCTCCATTCCAGAAGTTGCAGAAGGAATGGAGAGAAAAAGAAATTCAAAATGCTCTGGGTAAAGGCAAAATGCCTGAGTATGTGAACACATCTACTGGAACTACTTGGTCAAATGGAAGTGAATATGCCCTTGAAGATGCAGAATTGATGATGGTTGATCACATGGAGAGTACTTTTAACAACAAAGATGAAGATTTCAGTAAGTTGGTGGATGAATCAATTAGGGAAGCAGGGGGAGCTTTTACAAAATTGGCATCAACACTGAAGAGCAAAGTAATAAGTATCTCTGTGAGAATCAATTTGGAAAGAAGGTGGGCTGTTCAGGTTTATCTGAAGAATCGTTTGACCATATTCATCACAATGCAACTTTTACAAAGTCTGCATGCAAGAGTACTCCAAGTCCTTGGAACCTTGGTAGTCAGAAATTCAACAACCTTCAATGATAGTCTGATAGCACAAATTAAAAGGATGGTTAAAGACAAACTTCCTGAGGTATCGAAGCTGGAGAAACACTCTCTCCAGGTTGTAGCAACACTTCGCACAAAATAGATAAAGCACTTATTTTGTGAGAAATCTTGTTTCACTTATTGCTTGCATACATCTACTGATAATCTATAATCTTTATCTTCATTGTGCATTCAACCCCCCCTTCTGCAATACTCCGGGACCAACAGAGTTTAGTAGTTTTATGTGAAATTATATATTCTCTTTATGGATACTTATAACTTTCATGATTTTTTTAATGTTGGTTTAATTATCCTCACGGCTTGGGGTTATTGAGGAGCTCCTTGTGTCGAGATGTGGGAGATTAGATGATCAAATTGGTTCATTGAAGCACAAATTGTTCTTAATTCATAAAGGGATGACTTTTAATGGCAATCATACAAAAATAGCTCTATCTCTGGGAAAGAAATTTCAGGTTTCTGTTGAACATACTATTTTTTGATATTGATAAAAGATAATTCTATCTAGGAGTTGGTTATTAAGTGGGATCGCTGTGACCCCTCCAACCCCTGGGAATTATTTATGGAGGTATCAAATTTGATTTATTTAATTATGGGAAAAACTCACAGAACCAGGCTAAAGCTCAGGACCAAAATGGGCTTAATAGTGAGAACTGAACAAATATAGGGAAAGCCTCCGGTGGGGGATGTATCATCATTTCACAAAATAGAAGGTCAGTTCAAGGTCAACGCGACTACTGAATTTCTAGAAATGTAAATATGTTCTTACAAGGGAAGGTTCAAGGGTGTACGCCTACATATCATATGCTGGTTTCTACCGTGCGCTCTATCTCCGTGTCAAAGAGTGTTGGGATTTATGGTAATCGAATAAATGCTATCATGTAATAATTGTATGATTTGGGAGAAGTTCATACATTTGTTCAAGCCTCAAGGAATACATCCAGAAGACAGGAAGAATAAAAGTTACTGTCATGTTCTTGACAGTAAGGTTACAAGAAGACAAATGTTGCAAAGTCACGACAAAGCTACATCTGACAGCAACATTGGCTGAAGCATGGGACAGTAACATTCTCACACTTGACAGCAAGTCTGGAGTTCCGACACCAACATTGGCAGGACCTCGAACTGTCAACTACTGAATATTCCTTTGACAGCAGACTCGGCGGTTAAGGTTACTGTCACATTGAATTATTTGATTTGGGTATTTTTCTCAGTCAAAGCCCGTGACAGGTTACATGTTCAAGAAACAGATTTGTTGTAACACTCTATCGTTTGTAGCAGACCTGCAAAGACTACGACAGAAGCTTAAGAGATTCACAAGACAAGGCTGGTCAATTCGAGGTGTATGTAATATCCACATCTACTAGAATTGTATTAGCTAGAAATCGAAAGAATCTAGGTTGCTTTACTTATAAGGTTTATCCTGTCTGTATAGCAATTTAGGAAAGTCACATGGGTGTGCAAATTGTAATGAGCTGCCACTTGAAAATGACAGCAGCTCAACACCCCATGCGATAGAGACAACAAAATATCTTAGTCTACTTAGATACACATCTCAGATTCTTTTCTATACACATGTACGCACACGAAGCAATCTTGTAATCTCAAGAGACAATGAAATTGGAGAACATTTTCTCTAGGTTGTAGCAACACTTCATACAAGATAAATAAAACATTTATTTTGTGAGAAATCTTGTTTCAGTTATTGCTTGCATACAACTACTGATAACATATAATCTTTATTATCATTGTTGTTTAAAAGATTGAATTTTATCAGTATTGCATTCAACCCCCCCTTCTGCAATACTCCGGGACCAACAGTTCATGTGGAACTGTATGAGCTTGCTTCTGATGATGAAGAGGATGTATATTATTTTTAAATGTTTAATAAAAAGAATCTTTTCATCTTTTGCACTGTTCATGTTTTTTCTGCTAGATTCCCCTACTTTGGTTATCTGCTGGGTAATGCATGTGTCTGCTTGCTTGTTTGTGTGTATGGATGTTTGTGGATGTGTGCTAAACTAACAAATACGTGCTTAAATTGATTAAAATGCTAATTGGTAATTTTTGCTTAAGCAATAGGCAAAGACGATTAAAATTCATGACACAAATTATTTCCGCTTAAGTTGCTGTCAATAAGTAAAGATGCTGTCACGATGTGCCTTGACAGCAAGTTTCTTAGACGACACAATGGAAAAAGTCTCTGCCATGAAATTTAAAGGAAATTGTATAAATTGCTTAATGATGACAGTATGTTCTTGCGACGATGTTACTGTCAAGCAAAACCTGTTGTCATCCTCTCAAAATTACTAATGAATTTGTTACAACGCACAGGTTACTGTCAAGATTAGTGGACCGAATTAATTGGGATTTTACCTCCACGATTTACAGCCACTAAAAAGTAACTACCCACGACACCACGTGATTGATTAATGGGCTAAGACATTGCTACTTTCCCTTTTCTCAATAAAATATTTGCTATTTTCATGTAAGCAACTGTGTTAGGTCCAAATGTGTTGTAGAGGGGGGGTGAATACAACTTTTCGATTATGAGAAGCAATAAATACGATGCAATAAATGAACACACAGATTCAAGGAATATATTTCTTTATATATAACTTGAAAAGGTTGCTACAACATTCATTACAAAGTATAACAGAAGTTCAGAGAGAAGTGAATGATTCTAAGCTCTGTGAATATACTCTCTCTCTTTCTCTTGTGTTTTTCTCAATATTGCTCACTAACTAAAACATTACACAAGTGCTTCTATTTATACTACATGTAATCTATGACCTGTAGTCTTCAAAGACTAAGATGTACGTGGCCCAATGATGTCCACATAAATCTTGTCTTATCTTGAAAGCTTGGAAATCTGCCAATCAGAAGATGCCATGTGTCATGTTGAAACTGCACTCTAAGTAGAACTTCTACTTGAGAATTTCTACTTAGCCATCTCGAAATTCTAAGTAGAACTTCTACTTGAGAATTTCGACTTAGCCATCTAGAACATTTTGTACTTAGAAAATATTCTGGTCTTCAACTTGAAACTTCAATGCACATCTTGAGCTTGTGATATCTTCATGTCTTCTTTGTTCTTCTACAAGCTCTTGAACATGGATCTTTATTACTGACATAAACTTGCTATCAATGTCCTGACACTTGATGCACTGGTCTGGTTCATAAGTGACTAGTCTTGATAGTGTTTCTGCTTCTTGAATAAATTACCATATTCACTTAGTAACTTGGCTTTCCAATATTTGCTTTCCTTCTTGTTCACTTGAAATCAATTGGTCTTGTTGATACTGATAGTTATGATCTTGATTCTCGAATTCTCAAATCACTGAGGCCTGAACAACTTTGACTTGAACTTCTCTCAATGATTTCTTCTTGGCTTGATCATAGTTGACATGTTCAATTGTATCAATTACCTTGTCTTCATTTAGTGTTGATTTCTTGTGACTTCTTGTTCTTGATTGTCTTCTGGTTAAGTATCTTTTCGTTTAATTGAGTTACATTAGTTATAGTGTTACAAGTTAATACACTCTGCCTTTCAATCTCCCCCAATTTGATTGTCTAACAATGACATTCAAATTAATGAAGGATAACTCAACTAAACAATGAGACGAGAAAAGATAATTAACATTACATTCTTGAGAAATATACAATTTACAAGTACATGAAAACAATACAAAGAACTTAAACTAGAAACAGAATTCGAACCTCGAATTAAAGATCATTTGAATGATTCCTATCACCTGGATTATTTCATATCTTTTAGTCAAACTTATATCACCTTATTGGATTCATTCTAAGATGAATTTTCCTCAAGTGAGTTAAAGCAACCGAAAGACATGAAGTTTTTCCAACTTCAAGTTCACACCACTCTGACCTTTAACCCTAATTCCGTTTCCTTTTCCTAGCTTCAGCAGCTTGGTCCTTTTCTTCTTTCTGCCTTCTGCGCTTCTCCTCCTGCTGCTTTTGTTTCTTATATACTGGATTATGAAGTTGCGTCCACCTAGTATTCAACAGACTTACTGCTTCCATCTCTAGAGGGTTCCTGGGTTCTGGATAAGGATGTTTGAAAAGCCTTCTGAGTTTGTCCACCTCCTGAGTAGTCCTGATCTCTGGAATTTCCTCAAATTTCTTCATTATTAGCCGAGGTTTCCTATGAGTTTTATCAGCTTTAAAATGACAATAGATCATTTTGGGATAGCCTTTGACACGGTTAGTATTGTGGACACTAGCCGCATCTTGCTCCAATCGCTTCTTTTCCACTACTACATCAGATAGGTAACTCACGAGTCTCTGCTTTTCTTTCACATACTTAACTTCCACATCTTCCCATTTGAACACATATAACACTTTCTCCAGAAATGCAGCATCTTGAGTCTGCTTCAGCCATTGTCTACTCATATGCAAGAATGTTTGATTCTGGTCTGCATCTATGAATACTAAGGCATCAGCTGTATTATCAACAAAAGAGTGTATCCAGTATACACTGTCTCTTCCTGGAACACCAACTGCCTCCCTTATCTCTCCTTGTTCAAGTGCTCCAGAAGGAAGATTCAGAGCTTCATCAACATTCTTCATTGCTTGAAGAATATTCCAATTCCTCTCTATCAGCTCTGGTTCAATCTTCACATTATCAAGAGGGTTTGGAGCAATGACATCACACTTCCACACCTCATTGCTCTTCTTTAGTATGACGCTTTCAATGATCTTCACTGATTTTTCTTTAAGCTCAGAAGCGAATCCCTTACTCATCATTTGCCTACAGACGGCCTTAAGAGATTCCACTGAAAGTTCCATTAAGTCCTTTTCCTCCAAGCTCACCCTCTTCAATTTACTGTCAACCACCATCCGGACAACATTTGGATATGCTGAGAATTCTGGACCCTTGTCCTCTGCTAGCTGCATTAAGTGATCCCTATACAGAATGCTTAGATTCTCAGAATGAGAGTATTGAATTTTTGTTGCTAGCAAGAACAACTCTGATGCAGATCTTCTCGTCATGAATTGGTCATCCACATACATGAAAGACATTGGGACTCCTTCTGTGAAAGACAAAATAACCTGCCACTCCTTTTGCGTTGAATTGTATCCAACCCTGACTTTAGAAATTAATCTCTTTAAAGCACTTATGTAGTCAGCAGCCATTGGATTCTGCAAATTTAGGTTGTAGAACAGATCATCTGCCTCCTTGTTATGATCTCCTTTTGTACATGGTCCCATCAATATCTTCCTTGCGTCATCCCATTTCTGTCCTATCCTTCTATTATCCAGATCTATTTGAGGATCAGCTAGCCTTGCAAGCTCATAATCGTACTGCTTTCCTTGTAGCTCCCCTTTCTTTTCCTGAAACGCAGCACGATCTTGCATTGCCTTCATTTTAAAGAACTCAGCTTGATCCAAGGCTAACTGTTGAGCTTCAAGGGTTTCCTCATCAACAGTAATTTCTTCAGGCAATCCGAAAGACATTCCAGCACCTCCACCTTGATCTTTTAATGATCTCTTTATAGCATGTTTCAACGGTGCGTCTTCCATATCGGAATCTGAGTCAAGTACCTCCTGTACTTTTTCTTGATGACTCAGATCAACGAATGGCTCATCTTGCTCAATCGCTATTGCCTTACCCTTTTTCTTTCTTAGAGCCTCTTCATCAATAGACGGCTCAATTTCCATTTCTTTTACAAGATCAGCTTGTTCTGGAATTTCTTCGATTTGAACTCCCTGCTGTCTCGTCTCCTTTATACTCTCCCCCTTAGGTGAGTTATCCTGAACTCCACCCTGGTCTCCAGATCCACCAGCTGTATCAAAATCTTCAAAACCAGAACCATAGGGTCCTGCTCCACTAGCACCACCTGTACCACCATCGGGGGGAGGTTGTTGCGGCGCGAAACACTCCTGGGGCACAAAACTTCTGATTGCGAACATAACTCTGCTTATCTCCACAGCCAGATTATCCATTGTAAGCTCCATTGCTCCCATCCTGTCATTCAGGGTGTTTCCCAAGACACCAGCATCATGGCCCAAGTCATTTACCTGATTTGTCAAAACAGTAAAAGCTGAAGCTTGAATTGCCATTCGTGCTGCGTAGTCGTCAAGTGCCCTTTGATTATTTCCAACATTCATCCCTAACTGCCCCATTGACTGCCCAAACTGCTTCAGTTGATTTTCCATAGAAGACATACGAGATTCAAGATTTTCAGAATTAAGGGACGGTGTTTGGTTTAGGTTACCTCGCTCTAATACTCGTTCTGTTGGTATTTGGCGCTCGGTTTCGGGCCTTAAAAATGAAGGTCCCTCTCTCCCTAACCTCTCACACACACTCCCTGTCTCACGCTCGTGTATGTCTTCAATAATTGATCCGAAATATGAAGCAGTACCTGCAGAAACTTGATAAGAAATATAATTTGCAGTTATGGGATCAATTGCTGTTTGTTCCTGAGTTGGAATCTCAGGCTGAGAGGCCACAAAGGGTTCTTGTACAACATCAGAACCGATCCTCTTTGTAGCATCAGTACGTACCGGTGAAGGTACGGCTGAAGTTTTTAAAGCTTCATGTCCTTTTGAAGTAACAGCATCTTCAAGAGGTACATACTCATCACCAAAATCAAAATCCCTATGTGCAGATTGTTCAAGGGGTGAACCACTCTTGTGAGGTGGAGTGGTTGCGTGTGACACTCTAGGGTTTGACTGAGGTTTAGAAGTAGCAGCATGAGAAATTTTGGCTTTCTTTCGAGTAAGAGGCTGCTCTTCGGGGTCACTCTCCTCATCATTTCCTACATCTATATGTGCTGGCTGTTTGGATTCCGGTGACTTGGATGACAAGGAATTAGAAATATAGCTCTCACCCTGGGATAGATTCTGCGGGCTAGCAGTCTCTTGGGTCTGGGAATCAGAAACATAGGAAGAGAAATGAGTAGAATGTAGAGAGAGATTACCTGATTCATTACCTTGTTCATCACCGCTTTGCTCATCAGGAATCTCTTCAAATGCCTCAGCATGAGCAGACCGATTCTGAGCATGTGATGAAGCTTGCGAGAATTCCATCAAAGTGGTAACTCCCTCATCATATGTAAGCCACTTTTGTAAGGTATCAGGAATAGACATCGGTTTTCCATGATGTTTATCCTGATTTTCAACTGTTGAAAGTGACTTAGTGCCCATCCCTAGCGGTGCAGATGTTGGACCTATGGCAAAACTCCGTCTAACTGCAAGAGCATCCTTCGGTACTAAAGCATTTATGAGCATTTGTAGGAACCGAGGAAACCAGCAGACAACATCTGTGGTGTTGAGGTCTCTGCTTGCAGGAGATCCCATCACGGCCACTATCTCAGAGAGAACTATTCGTCCATAATTTATATCCAGCTCTCTTGCTAGGGCAATTCCAAGGTTTTGCATGGGAATGGAAATTTGATGGTAATCGCTTTCTCGTGCCCGAAAACATATTGTGATGGCCTCGAAAAAGTAATTCCATTCCACATGAAAGAATTGTTTTTGGATGTTTCCAGTGATCCGGCCAGTCGGAGGATAACATCCTATTTCTTCAAAGAAACTGAGGCGTTCTGCAGCTGTAGGTTCTGGATCATAAGCATCTTTAACGGGGAATCCCAGAACCTTGTTGACAATTTGTTCAGTCACCACATATTCCTGACCCGCTAAGGTAAACCTGAAACCAAAGGGGGTTGATTTGCTCCCAAAAGAAACCGCACTAGTCCATAATTGCTGTAAAGCATCATGTACTAGTGTAGGTTTAGCAGTAAAAGCATCGCTAGCTTTGGAATACAAATTGAGAAATCGTATCCAAGACTTAAAGCGCGGGAGTTGATCACCAATTTCCGTAGAAATATTATAAAAATTGTTTTTGGCAAGTGAAAATTGGTGAGCCATTTTAATTACGAGTTTTTCTTTTAAGAGATGTGAATTTTAATTTTAATTTATGAAAAACAATTAATTATTGAATTAACCGTAATGTCCCTTTTAATTTATCAAGAACACAAAAGTTCCTTTTTGAAAAATCAAACTACGGGCTCCAACAAACAGTTAATGGAAGGCAAATTTCGAACCAGTGATTAAATCTGCTTTAACAGTGAAGTATGTGTGTGTAAAATCGTTTTTGAACAGATCTGTGAAATTGTGTGTATATATACGTGTGTATATATCTCAAGAGAAATGAATCGTTACACAAACACACAAAAACAGTGATTAATGATGACACACAGGTTATAGCAGTCTAAAAATGGGCATCAATTCGTTGTTCGTATAAGATTTGTCACAAAAATCACGAATCAATGGTTGAGAATATGAAATCGCCTGTATGTATATGTGCGGCTGTAAAACTCTATTAGGTAAAAGTGAAAGAAAAGATCGAGTTAGAGATGTATATATAGACATGAATGTGCAATGACAGAAATGCCCCGGATAAAAAGTGTGAAAAACACTAAGTACATACAGGGAACACTCTATCTCGAAATTCTATCTCGAAGTCTATCTCGAAGTCTATCTCGAAGTCTATCTCGAACTTTTTAAGTCGAACTTCGAGATAGAGTTCGAGATAGCTGTTAACTCGAAAAACTTTACCATTTATCTTGTAAATGACCATGTAAACAGCACACACCAACCACCTTACTAGGGAAACCTATCTCGAAATTCAAGTAGAAATTCGAGATAGACTTCGAGTTAGGAGTTAACTCGAAAAATCCCCTTAAACTGAGAGCTCTATCTCGAACATCAAGTCGAAATTCGAGTTGAGTTTCGAGATAGAGACTAACTCGAAATTATTCTCAGATCTAATCAAAATCTCCAAAAATGAAAACTTACCTCATACTTCGAGATAAAGTTCGAGATAGAACTTATCTCGAATATTTCAAAGATGGAGTGGCACACTGGTAACTCGAATTCGAACCCTAAGTCGAATTTCGAGATGAATTTCGAGATAGAGTCTAACTCGAAATTCTTCCCAGACTTAGAATTTTCAAAACTTCACTCTGGAAGCTCAAATCGAAATTCAACTAGAATTTCAAGATGAGTTTCGAGATAGTGTTTAACTCGAAATTTTGAAGATACTTAGAATAATTTGACAATTTTTCTTTGAAAAACTCAACAATTAATTTTGTCAAATTAATATAAATATCAATTCAAGGATTTTTAATATATGACATAATTAAAACATTCCTTGATAATTCTAAGGCCTCTAATTACATGAAAAACACAGGTAAATTCATCTAAAAATCATGCAAAATTTAGAATAGTATGAATTTAACTCCCCCTATGTTCATGCAATCTAACAAGCATAAATTCAAATATTTGTGCTATAAAAGACACTTAAAACACACTGAATTCATGCAAAATCACACTATATGCATCCTATAATAATCATTAATTAGGCATTTTAAAGTCTAAGCACATAATGATTTGTTGCATTGTGGGCACAAAATGTAGCTCCACAGTCCCCTCCTCGACATGTTCTCTTATGAAGTGATACCTGATGTCGATGTGCTTGGTTCTTGAGTGATCTACAGGATTGTTGGTTATGGCAATGGCACTTGTGTTGTCACACATAATTGGAATTTTCTTGTGCTCCATGCCATAATCCTTCAATTGGTTCCTCATCCACAGTATTTGAGCTACACAGCTTCCAGCAGCAATGTACTCAGCTTCAGCAGTAGAAGTAGATACTGTATGTTGCTTTTTACTTTGCCAGGACACCAATCTTCTGCCAAGAAATTGACAAGCACCAGATGTGCTTTTCCTATCAATCCTGCAACCTGCATAGTCTGAATCCATATAGCCAATTAGATTAAAACCTGTATCTCTTGGGTACCAAATTCCTAGATTTGGTGTGCCCTTGAGATACCTAAAAATTCTTTTGACGGCTATGAGATGTGATTCTCTAGGATCCGCTTGGAACCTTGCACATAAACAAGTCGCGAACATTATATCGGGTCTACTTGCAGTTAAATAGAGAAGTGAGCCAATCATACCTCGATAGCTTGTGATGTCAACTGGTTTACCTGTTTTGTCTTCATCAAGCTTCGTGGCTGTTGCCATGGGAGTCTTGGCTGCTGATGTATCTTCTAGATTGTACTTCTTGAGTAAATCTCTGACGTACTTGGATTGACAGATAAAGATACCATCTTTTCTCTGACTGATCTGTAACCCAAGGAAGAAAGACAGCTCTCCCATCATGCTCATCTCGTATTTGTCTTGCATTAGCTTAGCAAATTTCTCGCACAAGCGCTCATTCGATGACCTGAAGATAATATCGTCCACATAGACTTGAACAAGTATTAGATCATTCTTCACATTCTTATAGAACAATGTTTTGTCAATTACTCCCCTAGTAAAACCACTTTCAATTAAGAATACAGATAGGGTTTCATACCAACATCTTGGGGATTGCCTGAGGCCATAGACAGATTTGAAGAGAAGATACACAAAATCTACAAGTTCTGGATCAATGAAGCCAGGCGGCTGTTCCAGATACACTTCTTCTTCTAACTCTCCGTTCAGGAAGGCACTTTTCACATCCATCTGGAAAACCTTGAAGTTCTTATGTGCTGCAAATGCCAAAAACATCCTGACTGCCTCAAGTCTTGCAACTGGTGCATAGGTCTCATCATAATCAATTCCTTCTCGCTGAGAATAACCTTTTGCAACCAAACGAGCCTTGTTTCGTGTTACAAGTCCGTTTTCATCCATTTTATTTCTGAATACCCACCTTGCTCCAATTACTGATTTGTTCTTTGGTCGGGGTACCAGTTTCCAAACTTTCTGCCTTTCAAACTGATTGAGTTCCTCTTGCATTGCAATCACCCAATCAGCATCACCAAGAGCTTCTTCTATTTCTTTAGGTTCAAGCTTGGATAAGAACCCAGAATATAAGCAAATATTTGCCAGATCAGCTCTTGCATTTCTTCTAGTAGACACACCAGCATCTGGATCACCGATAATCAATTCAAACGGATGGTCTCTATTCCATACTCGTTCTCTTGGAAATTGTCTTGATGATTCAGCATGACTTTCTGAATTGTGGTGCTGACTACTTTGAATACTTTCACTAACTCCCCCTGAGTTAGTGCCAGCTCCTACAGAACTAGAGTCAACTCGACTCGAGCCTTGAACAGTAGTCCTTGAGCTGCTATTTACTCCCCCTGAGTTGTTGCCGGTTCGTACTGAAGATGTCTCTCCTGATCTTGTAGAATTAGCTTGTTCACTAGACTCAGGTTCTTCACGTACACTTGGAACATTTAATGGGACAACCAACTCAGGTTCATCTTCAAGTTCTTCTAAGTCCAGATTCTGAAATTTTAGGGACTCAGGTTCACTAGAATCTCTTGAAATTGATGAGAGTTTGGTATCGTCGAATCTGACGTTGTAGCTTTCAGTCACTTTTCGATCATTCACTAAGAACACCCTATAAGCTGCGACCACATCTGTGGAGTAACCAACAAAGATTCCTTCACGAGCTTTTGCTGCAAACTTGCCTAGATTTTCATCATCTATAAGTACATAGCATTTTGCTCCGAAGACATGAAAGTATTTGATTGTTGGTCTTCTTCCATTCATTAGCTCACATGGTGTCTTTTCTTTATCTTTTATGATCAAGGATCGATTTTGAGTGTAACACACGGTACTCACTGCTTCTGCCCAGAAATACAGAGGAAGTTTCGAATCACACAACAAAGTTCTTGCTGCTTCAACCAATGTTCTATTCTTCCTTTCAACTACTCCATTTTGTTGTGGAGTTCTCGGGGCTGAGTACTGACGACGTATTCCCTTAGATACACAGAAGTCATTTAGCACTGCGTTTTTAAATTCAGTGCCATTGTCTGATCTAATCGTCTTCACAGTAAGTGTTGAAACATTCTCAATTTGAGTGATGTGATCAATGATTAAGAAAGGTACTTCGTCTTTCGTCATTGCGAACAATACCCATGTATACTTGGAGAAGTCATCCACGATTACCAATGCATATCTTTTCCTAGACAGAGATAGGACATTCACTGGGCCAAACAAATCCATATGAAGAAGTTGCAGAGGCTCAGTGATACTAGAAATTTCTTTGCTTTTATGCGAGGCTCGCTTCGACTTTCCCATTTCACAGGCTTCACAGAGTCCTTTCGGAGCGAACTCCATTTGAGGTAGATCTCTCACCAATTCTCGCCTCGCGAGAGCATTCATCGTTTTGAAGTTTAAGTGAGATAACTTTTTGTGCCATAACCAGCTTTCATCATCCGAAGCTTTGCTGTAGAAACAGGTGACTTCATTCTGATTTGCTGAATCCATGTCTGCAACAAAAAGATCTGCCTTTCGAACTCCTCTCAAAGCCAGTTTGCCTTCCTTGATGTGAGTGATTGATACACCTTTCTTGTTGAAGACAATTTCGTAACCTTTGTCACAGAATTGACTGATACTCAACAAATTATGCTTTAATCCCTCAACATAGGAAATATCTTCAATGATGACATTGCCAGTTTTCAGTTTGCCATATCCCTTTGTCACACCTATGCTGTCATCTCCAAAGGTAACATAAGGGCCAGCTTTCATAACCAACTCTGTAAGCAGGGACTTGTTTCCTGTCATATGCCTCGATGCTCCACTATCCAGCACCCATATGACTTTATTTCTCTTTTGCGTAATGCCCTGCAATGACAGATTGATTAGACTTTCTTCGGAACCCAACTTTGATTGGGCCCGGCTTTTCGATAAGATTTAGAATCAACAGATTTAACAACAGGAGATGCACTTTTATTAACATTACTAGAGCTTTCGACTTTCTCCTTTCCTTTCTCAGACTTGACATATTTATCAGTCCTAGGAGAAGGTTTGTCACTCCTAACTTTAGGAGGACTGACAGTCTTAGCTCTCACATGCTTTTTCTTGATGTTTGAACTAGCAGCAGTATTTGAGCATGACTGGCTAGATGCATTCATTAAATTCACAAAAGTTTGCATGACGTTAAAAGTGCATGGCATACAATTAGGTTGACCACACTGTGCATGATTCTGATGCAGATTATTCATAGTGTGTGTGGTAGGCATGGCATGTGTAGCAGGAACATTTATGTTAGCTTTACATGCATAAGAAAGATGTTCAGTAGATTTGCAGTGATAACATGCTTTCTTTATTCGTTCAGCCTTAACCTCTTTTATGCCTTTCTTCCCTTATTGTTTAACAGCCTTAGCTCCTATTCCTAGTCTAGATTCATCACTAGGGAAATTGATTTTAACTTGTTTAATAGGAGTTATAGGTTGTGCTTTCTGGCGATCTTCCATCTCAATCTCATATCTAGCTATCAATTCAGTTTCTTCTTCTTCTATTCTAGGAACAAGGTGTTTGTAGATGGGTTTGACAGAAGATTTAAGAATACTAGGTGTTTCCTTTTTAAGGTCACTGGAGCTAGGATCGATATGTCTCTTCCCTTCTTTCTTAGATAGGTCAGAATAGTCAAGTCCTACACCTACTCCAGTTATCTTCTTAAATACGTCATTATCTACATACACTTTACTAGCAGCTAGTTTGTAAGCTTCACATTTAGTTTCTAACTCAGCTAGTTTGTTCCTTAAACATGATTCTATTTCTGCCTTAAGGACGAGCTTGTGTTCCAAAGATTTAATAAAATCTCTTAGAGAAGTATCTACAGTGCAAGCAGCCTCTAACTCCTCCACTTTTGCCTCAAGCATTCTGCTTTTGGTGACAAGTGTTTTCTGTTCCTTTTGAGAAGTGTCTAGGCTTTTGCACAACATGTAGATCTCTTCGCTAAGAGCCCCGTTCTGTTCCTTATAATCATCAATAGAAATTTCTACTTTAAGGGTTAGAACTGGTACCTCTGGTTCCTCTGATGTCTCAGCCATGAGCGCAAAGTTTGCTACATGAGTAACATCTTCCTCATCTGAATCATCCCAAGCTCTTCCTTCTGTTACTACTAAAGCTCTTTTACCATGTTTTTCTTTCATCAGCGATTCATACTTGCTTTTGAGGGCTTCAAATGTCTCTTTTGGATAAGTCTGTTTAGGCTTTTTGCAATCCGAGGCAAAATGTCCAGGTTCTCCACAGTTATAGCATTTGAACTTCATTTTGAAATCCAAAGGAGATTTGTAGCTGGTATTCTTGCCTTTACCTTGGTAGCCTGACGAACTACCTCCACCCTTAGCAGCCCGATAATAAGATGAAGAATTTCTCTGTGGTCGGTTGCTCTTTCTGAATCTCATGTTGCTGAACTTCCTTGCCATGTATGCCACGACACTATCGTCCATGTTGTCCAGCTCTTCTTGGGTGAAGTAGTCATCATCACTGTTAGATGCGCACTCGTCATCATTATCAACTTGATGTGGTGCAAGTGATGATTTAGGCTTTGCTGCAACCATTGCCTTCTTAGACTCTTCCTCATCAGCAACTAATCCTGATGCAGTTTCTTTTCCTTTTGAATCATTGTCCCATGCTTGATCTTGAAGTGTCTCCAGCTCATAGGTCTTTAATATTCCATAATACTCTTCCAGAGAAGTTGTATGCAAATCTCTGGTTTCTCTGATTGCGTAGACTCTATGTTCAATGCTCTTTGGCTGGTTCCTCAGATATCTCGTATTGGTTTCAACCATGGGGAGAGTAACACCTCTCAGATTCAAATCTAATACCAACTGACTGAATCGTAGATAGACATCTGTTATGCTTTCTCCTTTTCGTATTCTAAAGGTGTCATACTCCATCTTGAGTATAAGTGTCTTGTTGCTTCTAACCTCTGCAGATCCTTCCATGACAACTTCTATCTTGTCCCAAATCTTCTTTGCTGTATTCAAACCTTTGACTATGTTGAACATGTCATGATCGAGAGATTCCATCAAGGTTTGTCTTACAGAAGTGTCATAAGCTATTTGCTCCTTGTCAGCATCCGTAAAGTCCGCTGCCTTTTTAGGCTCAGACCGAGCAGGTATAACCTCCTCTCCTTCCGTACGCTCAGGAATAGCTCTCATTGGAACGAATTTACCCTTATCAAGGACTTCCAGATACTCAGGGTTAATTGTCTCTAAGTAGAGTCTCATTCTGAAAACCCATTCTTCATAGTGATCTCGGTTGAACATTGGGATCTTGAAAGAATTTTTAGGAGCCATTTCAAATCTTGTCACTAAAAAATTCTAAGTACCCAAGACTAGGCTATGTAGAATATCTATGTAGAACTTCTGCCAAGTCGAAATTTTTCTAAGTAGAAATTTTGCTCAAGTCGAAATTTCTCTAAGTAGAAATTGTCCAAGTCGAAATTCACCAAGTAGAAATTGTCCAAGTCGAAATTCTATGTAGAAAATCTCAAGTAGAAATTCTATGTAGAACTTTTGCCTTAGAATATACTTTCTGCAGATTACTTTAATATTGAATAAACAATATTATCACTTTAACACCCTTTTTGACTTTTGATTACTTTACACGCCGAAAGTGACTAACCCACTTGCTAAGCACTGAGTACACTTTCTTTTGCTTTCGGCCAAGGAATAATAATCAAATCAAAAGTACCAAAAACACCTTTTTGACTATAATTTCTTTGAAAAGGAAATTGAAAAGTTGCTGGGTTATCTTCTTTGATAAGAACAGATGATGAACACTCAAGAACACCAAATATCAATGAACCCAGATTAATTCACAAAAATTAATTAAAATACGCTCAAGCCAAATAATCACACCTGGAGTATTTAAATAATTTTTTTTCCCGGATGAGTTTTCACTGGAAACGAATTAAAGCTCACTATTCTAGAATTTTAGAAAAGTAGATCTAGAAAATGAAAACTCACGATTCTTCTACCAAACACAAGGATCTATGTTTTGTATGTTAAACATCCGCTCTGATACCAATTGTTAGGTCCAAATGTGTTGTAGAGGGGGGGTGAATACAACTTTTCGATTATGAGAAGCAATAAATACGATGCAATAAATGAACACACAGATTCAAGGAATATATTTCTTTATATATAACTTGAAAAGGTTGCTACAACATTCATTACAAAGTATAACAGAAGTTCAGAGAGAAGTGAATGATTCTAAGCTCTGTGAATATACTCTCTCTCTTTCTCTTGTGTTTTTCTCAATATTGCTCACTAACTAAAACATTACACAAGTGCTTCTATTTATACTACATGTAATCTATGACCTGTAGTCTTCAAAGACTAAGATGTACGTGGCCCAATGATGTCCACATAAATCTTGTCTTATCTTGAAAGCTTGGAAATCTGCCAATCAGAAGATGCCATGTGTCATGTTGAAACTGCACTCTAAGTAGAACTTCTACTTGAGAATTTCTACTTAGCCATCTCGAAATTCTAAGTAGAACTTCTACTTGAGAATTTCGACTTAGCCATCTAGAACATTTTGTACTTAGAAAATATTCTGGTCTTCAACTTGAAACTTCAATGCACATCTTGAGCTTGTGATATCTTCATGTCTTCTTTGTTCTTCTACAAGCTCTTGAACATGGATCTTTATTACTGACATAAACTTGCTATCAATGTCCTGACACTTGATGCACTGGTCTGGTTCATAAGTGACTAGTCTTGATAGTGTTTCTGCTTCTTGAATAAATTACCATATTCACTTAGTAACTTGGCTTTCCAATATTTGCTTTCCTTCTTGTTCACTTGAAATCAATTGGTCTTGTTGATACTGATAGTTATGATCTTGATTCTCGAATTCTCAAATCACTGAGGCCTGAACAACTTTGACTTGAACTTCTCTCAATGATTTCTTCTTGGCTTGATCATAGTTGACATGTTCAATTGTATCAATTACCTTGTCTTCATTTAGTGTTGATTTCTTGTGACTTCTTGTTCTTGATTGTCTTCTGGTTAAGTATCTTTTCGTTTAATTGAGTTACATTAGTTATAGTGTTACAAGTTAATACACTCTGCCTTTCAAACTGTCAAACACACAAACACTTAACTCTCAACAGAACCTCTCTTTCTCAAAAGAAAAAATCTCTCTCCAAAGCTCAAAGCAAGAAATGACACCCAAACAATCCTCTTCTCAAACAAACTTTGCTGGTATTCTTTAAAGGACTCGTATTCTTTATCAACAAGTCCTATCTGGGTCATGCTATAACATCTACACCATCTTTAAACCTAGAAAGACTTGAAGAATTCTGGAACACTGCCCATGTTCCAGGAGGTGCAGGTAATGACACTATAAGTTGCAAAATCAAAGGAGTTACCCGCACTCTCCCAATTAAAGGCATTAACGAAGCTTTAGGAACTGGACTGCAAGCTAAAGAATCATACAAGGAACTTGCAAGTGATGAAACCCTAAAGAAGTTTTTCTTGAAAATTCGGTATTTTGGTCCTATTCCTGAAGAGGGTACAACAAAATGGTACTCTTCTGGTGAAATGGACAGAAAGCATTTGAGGAAAGAATGGAGCATGGTTTTTGATGTCATGGTGAAGGTCTTCTCAACCAAAACCACTGGCTGGAATGGAATTCCCTCCTATATCAAGAAGCTTACCCACTCTCTTGTCCATGAATAGAAAGTGAATGTAGAAAAGTTACTTATGAGCCAACTCAAGTCAGCTCTGAGCGGGAAGGTACATGTCTATCCTCGCTTTCTTACAATGTGTTTGAATTCATTATGTGGTATTGATGATAATTTATCTCTCACTATAGAATGCAATGTTTTGAAAAGAAATACACACACATCACTCAATTCACAAGATTTAAATGCACATATTCCACTCTGTTTCACCAAGCACATGGCTGATCAAGAGCCTAATCTTGATTTTGCACTACCCTCTGGGTATGTTGTCTTTTCCCTTGATAATGAAGATGAATTAGACCCAAATTCAGTTAACCCACATTCTACTCAATACATTCCTATCAGATCATCTAGACAACGAAAGACCACAAAAACAACTCTGCAAGAATCCAAGAAAAGACCCTTGGAAACTGGTGTTGGTAGTAGTTTTGAGAATGTTGAGGGAGAAACTGCACATGATGCAGCAAATAAGGATGTTAGTGAAAGTGAACCCACAGTGGTTCCTCATGAGCCTAAGAAGAAGAGAGCTAAGAGGGGCAAAGCCACTGTCAGCCACCCCACAGTCTCACAAAAGGCTGTGGAGGATAAAAGGAAATCAAACACATCCCTAGGTGCTTCTTCTCAACAAGAAGTATCTATTGAAACTGACCTGTCTCCCAAGGCATCCTGTAAAGAGTCAGCACAACCTCATGTACTCACTCATGAGGAGCCAACGCTTGCAGAAATGCACAAGGAGTTAGGGCACAGTGAGGGTCATGAAACTTCTACTCTTGATGTTCCACAAGTTACCCCTATGGAACAATCAAAAATCTCTTCTATACCACCATCTTCTTTATTCTCTAATCCATCAATTGTTTCTTCTCAACAACCTAGAGAAGGGGACAGTCCTAACCCTTCAGGTTTTGATCATCCATCTCAAGTCACGGATGAGCCCCCATCAAGTGGTCCACAAGAACCCATTTCTCAAAGTGAAATCGATACCACTCCCTCAAACACTGAGCTAGATTAAGATGGTACTCCGCCAAAAAATGAAACAGCCAACATCTTGGTCGAACTCCAAAGAGCAACTAACCTTCAAGAAGTTGCTGTCACAGCCTCAGCTGATGTCTAAGACACCACAAAAGTTGTTGTCAACCCACCTGTGGACAGTAACATTTTGGGTAATGATGTTGTCACCTCTACATAGCTTGATCATGATACTGTAATTGTTGAAATGCTTCAGATGATGATCAACTGACTATCTCTGCTTTGAAGGTACAATCCAAACTTTCTACTTCTTCAACTAAAATGCATGCAAGTACTGCTCATACCCATGCATCTAGGATGAGTGAGGGAGTGAAAATTAAAAGAGAGATAAAAGAAAAGAGAGGTGAGCATAAAAATGAGAGACAGCCAAACGAGTTGGCAAAAGGTGAGGGACTTGAGCATATCCAGAGTGAAATTGAGGGAACCCCACACACAAAGGCACTAGGCCTTGAGAGTCATTCTGTGAGGAGTGATGAGATCACTCAAAAAAACAATGAGAGTGTGAGAAACCCTAAAGCCTCCTTGCCCCAATCTCTTTCTTTGCCATCAAAAAGATTGAGAATTGGTGGTCCTTCTAAACAAGCTGAATCAAGGTTGGAATCCATTGAGGGCAGATGTGAATCCATGGAAGCTAAACTTGATGTTATGTCCACTATGGTAGCTACTGGTTTTGCTGAGATTCAACACACTCTTCTATCATTCTCTGCTATCCTTGGTGCTGCCAACTCAACTAAGGGGGAGAAAGTGGTAGATCGGACTAAGGGGGAGAAAGTGGTAGATCAGAATGAAGCAACCCTGGTAGAGAAGAAGAAACAAGGTGGAGCTACAGGTGAGGGGGAGCCAAGAAGTGAGGGGGAACAAGTTTTGGAAGAAGGTGGAGATGGAAGTGAGGGGGAACAAGAGGAAGAAGAAAGAAACTTTGGTGAAGAACTAAAGTCAGCTGGAGATGGTGGGTTGATTGAAGGAGAAATAGATGGTGAGGCAGTGTTGTTATCTAAAGAAGTATTGGAGCAATTAAAGTGGACTCAAAAGTCTGAGAGAACAGTACTGCCACCACTGAAAATCAATGAGCCAAATCCTGAAGAAGTCGAAGCTCCATTCCAGATGTTGCAGAAGGAATGGAGAGAAAAAGAAATTCAAAATGCTCTGGGTAAAGGCAAAATGCCTGAGTATGTGAACACATCTACTGGAACTACTTGGTCAGATGGAAGTGAATATGCCCTTCAAGATGCAGAATTGATGATGGTTGACCACATGGAGAGTACTTTGAACAACAAAGATGAAGATTTCAGTAAGTTGATGGATGAATCAATTAGTGAAGCAGGGGAAGCTTTTACAAAATTGGCATCAACACTGAAGAGCAAAGTAATAAGTATCTCTGTGAGAATCAACTTGGAAAGAAGGTGGGCTGTTCAAGTTTATCTGAAGAACCATTTGACCATATTCATCACAATGCAACTTTTACAAAGTCTGCATGCTAGAGTACTCCAAGTCCTTGGAACATTGGTAGTCAGAAATTCAACAACCTTCAATGATAGTCTGATAGCACAAATTAAGAGGATGGTTGAGGACAAACTCCCTGAGGTGATTCAAAATCCTTATGGTGTGTGTTTCAGGAGGGTCACAAAGACAGGAGCAAGAAGGTTGAATTTCTTATCATTGGATAAAGTTTCAGGACTAAGCACTGAAACAATCGTGATAGTACTGAAGAAAATTCTCAAATCCAGTATCACCAGTGACAAGGTTAAAGCTGTCAAGGATATTCACAGGCTATTGGCAAAAAGAGATGAGGAAATTAGCTTAATCATAAAGAAGCTGATCTCTGATGCTAATGCCAAGATAGGAGGAAGCTGCACCTATGATGATACTTTGGATGATGATGAGGATGACATTGGAGGAAGTGGTGGACCTGGAGAAATTAGGAGTTCTAGAAGAGAAACCTCTGAGAATGTTGAAACACAAACTCAGAGGGATGCTACCCAAGAAGAGCAAGAAACTCCCAGTACTGAAAAGAAAGATGCTGTCAATGATGAAGGGGAGTTAGAAATTCTTGAAGCCTTGGAGGCAAGTATCTTGAGACTTGTAGTTGAATGTTTTGATTTGGAGAAAGATACTGTCAACAAGGATACTGTCAAAATGGCTGGAGACACCCAAGTGAAAGATGCTGTCAAGAACCAAATTGAAGAAGCTGTCAAAGATGTTGTCAAGAGTAAAATTGAAGAAACTGTCAAAGTACGAAAGCTTGTTAAGAACTTCACGTCTAACAGAAGAAAGACAAGAGCACAAGCCTATCGTACAACCAAGATAAAAGGGAAGACGGTTGCAGTAGCAAAGAAAAAGAAGCATGGAGCAGTTTTGACAGAGAAGCCCATTGACAAGAGAAAAGTAAATAGTTTTGAACTATTGAAAAACTCAATAGATGGGAGCATTACATCTGTCTCAGTGGAACTGGACCCAGTCAATAACAACGTACACAAGTATGATCTCAAGGACTGTGGAACTACGTGCATAACTGTAGAACCAGATTTGACTATGGAGATAGTTTCACATGTGGTAGGCATTCATGATCTTTCATGCAAAACGGTAAAGGTAAGGAGAAGAATTGATTTCTTCGTTTTGGAAAGGATGATCACTCTCATGGAAACAGGCCAAGATGTTTCCAGCAGTATCTTAGAGCATTTCAAAGAATACTATGCTAAAAGATATGCTGAATTTTATGAGAAATATGGTGATTGGAGAGCACATGCTGATGTAGACCTGGAAGTTAGTTCTGATGGGGAAGCAATGCCTGATGTGAGCCTTACAGAAGCACATCGTCCTTTTACAAAGGATGGCATGGCTGAATATGAAGCAGAACAAGCTCTTCAGGCTGCTAGAGCTAAATCATCCCAACCTACCCAACCTACCAAACCTGCCAAACAAAGTGCTGAAGACCTAGAAGCTCTACTGAAGAAAAGCCACAAGAAAATCAACAAGCTATTCAGTGAGGAAGCAGGGTTATCAGCCCTGTGTACTGGATAATCCTTTGAGAATCAAAGATGATAAGCAAGAAATCTATGTTGATAGTTTTCACAAACTGAGGACCAGTATACTTAAGGATCTCTACTAGAAAGTTGTTGGATCGGTTCATAAGCTCGAAATGCTAGTTGCTTGAGAACTAGAGGTTATATTTGATCAAAGGAGAGATGGAGATCCAAAGCTAGACAAAAAGAGAAGAGCATCTCTGAATGCTTTTCCTGGAAGGAGATTCAAGATCATCCAAGGAATTATGAAGTTCAGAACATACACTTATGATTTTGAAACTTGGTTTGATCTAAAAGATGCTGAAGTATTTCCTTCTCGAGTGATTCAAGGGTACATTGAAGACATTGAAGATGATTCCAGATCACCAGAAGAAAAAGCTTTAGTTGAAGACCTCAAGAAGGCAAGAAATGAAGCTTTCAG
This sequence comes from Kitagawia praeruptora, assembly GCA_037693485.1. Lineage (NCBI taxonomy): Eukaryota > Viridiplantae > Streptophyta > Magnoliopsida > Apiales > Apiaceae > Kitagawia > Kitagawia praeruptora. Next base: position 54,780,724 of record CM075350.1, on the reverse strand, counting down.
AAGAGAGGGAAATATCTGAACAACTGGAGACTGCTAAAATCAAGTTAAGTTAATATTTGATTTGCTCATTCAATTGGAGCAATTGATTTGCAGTTAATTCATAAGCTTCATGTCCTAGATTTTTCTTAACATTTTTCAGATATGGTATTTCAACTATTCTGATCTATGTTAGTTAAGTTGTCAGCACGTTTTGATTGTAAATTTGTTGTTATTGTCCATAAAAACAAATTGGGGGAGATTGTTGGGATTTATGGGTGATAGCATAGAGACAATTTAACTGTATTTCCCTGTACTTAGTTTTTACTAAGTTGAACATACTGTCACAGCCAGAATATGTCTTTGTAATCGAATAATTGATGTCATGTAATAATTGTATGATTTGGGAGAAGTTCATACATTTATTCAAGCCTCAAGGAATAAATCCAGAAGATAGGAAGAATAAAAGTTACTGTCATGTTCTTGACAGTAAGGTTACAAGAAGACAAATGTTGCAAAGTCACGACAAAGCTACATCTGACAACAACATTGGCTGAAGCATGGGACAGTGACATTCTCACACTTGACAGCAAGTCTGGAGTTCCGACAACAACATTGGCGGGACCTCGTACTGTCAACTACTGAATATTCCTTTGACAGCAGACTCGGCGGTTAAGGTTACTGTCACATTGAATTATTTGATTTGGGTATTTTTCTCAGTCAAAGCCCGTGACAGGTTACATGTTCAAGAAACAGATTTGCTACAACAGTCCATCGTTTGTAGCAGACTGCAAAGACTACGATAGAAGCTTAAGAGATTCACAAGACAAGGCTGGTCAATTCGAGGTGTATGTAATATCCACATCTATTAGAATTGTATTAGCTAGAAATAGAAAGAATCTAGGTTGCTTTACTTATAAGGTTTATCCTGTCTGTATAGAAATTTAGGAAAGTCACATGGGTGTGCAAATTGTAATGAGCTGCCACTTGAAAACGACAGTAGCTCAACAACCCATGCGATAGAGACAACAGAGTATCTTAGTCTACTTAGATACACATCTCATATTCTTTTCTATACACATGTACGCACACGAAGCAATCTTGTAATCTCAAGAGACAACGAAGCTGGAGAACATTTTCTCTAGGTTGTAGCAACACTTCACACAAGATAAATAAAACATTTATTTTGTGAGAAATCTTGTTTCACTTATTACTTGCATACATCTACTGATAACATATAATCTTTATTATCGTTGTTGTTTTAAAGATTGAATTTTATCAGTATTGCATTCAACCCCCCCCTTCTGCAATACTCCGGGACCAACAAAGAGTCTTTTTGCAAAGTCAATTATTATTCATGTGGGGGATTGTTGGACTATTTTGAATAAAAATTAAGTTCATATTATTTTCTTTGATTTGTAACTCATATGTTTAATTTTGTAACTCCTATAATAATGTGAATTTATTTTATTTGATTATTATAAGGGAGGTTACAAAGTTGTATGTTACACTTTTTTCACTCTTATATAAGGAGTACTTGGGTATCAATTTTTTGAGACACAAAAAACTATATAAGTTTTCTTTGCATTATTCTTAGAAATTCTAGGGTCAGTTCTGTGAGATAGAGGCATATTTGTTTGGTTCGTAGGCGGAGGGTCTCAACTACTTAAAGACCACCTCAATTCATTGTATCCTGGGAGACGGAAGCCAACACACCTTCAAGCACCACACGGAAGGGGCTTATCTGTTTTAAGGATATCGTGGTTTTTCTCGTGCCTCGAACTAATTTTCGGTACCTTTTATCTTTATAATCTTACTTTCAGGTATGTTCTGAAACTATACTTCCTACAAGAAATGCAAAGAATAAAATATTGGAAGCTTCTATTGATACGCTAAAAGCCTATAAAACCGAAACTACTCGACACACCAACATTAATGAAATAAATTAAAATAATCTTTCAAAAATTATGAAACTATAGGAATCCCTAAAAATATTCCCAGAGGATTATGGTAAAAATTTCATCTTGAAATGAGTTGACCATCTATGACATTTAAGCGACCAAAAATCAATTACGTATCGATTTTAGGGGTCCCGGAAAAAAGTCATGCAAAAATCATGAAATTAATTCTAAAATTCTTTTCAATTATTCTACTGACATTCCCAAAGTTTCAAGTCAAAATATCATGTGGAGGTATTTTATTCAAAAATATTTGATAAAATTTCCTTACGCGATGGAATAAAATACATTAGCCATTTGTTGTAACTTGTCGACGTTTTGGCTAAAGTTTTGACTTGAAATATATTCAAATATAATATTTCTCAAATAACAATGGGGTTAAATATCTTGTTGGTCATTGAAGTCAGCTTAATGTATCAAGTTGGTCACTGAACTCAAAATGGTATCAATCAGGTCACTGAAGTCAGTCAGGATTATCAAGTTAATCATTTTTTTGACGGAAATTATTGTCCGCAAAATTTTGTCCGAAAAATCTTCACCAAATTTTGTGAAATTAAAGTGTGTTAATCTAGATGTTATGAGTCTCATAGAATTTGTTTAGATTTTCATTATGAGCTCTAGATTTATATGAATCGAAAAAGAAAATTCAAGAACTAGAATTGTTCTTCTTCAAAAACTGAAATAAAACTTATCAATATTGTATCTATTTTGAAGAGAATAATCTGGGTAACACAAATATGGTCTCGGATTTTTTAAATGTTAAGTGAATCTGCAGTTATAAGCATTTATGTCAATCTGCAGTCTGTTTCTGTCAAAAAAACGAAGACTTAGGCTGACTTGATACATTAGGCTGACTTCAGTGACCTGATTGATACCGTTTTGAGTTCAGTGACCAACTTGATACATTAGGCTGACTTCAGTGACCAACAAGATATTTAACCCAATAACAATGACAATGAAGTCCTCATAATATTTATTTTGAATATTTTGGAATTTTATCCATTTTAGATGAAACTACATGGGGCTTCATGATAAAATTTATTTTTATTCTTTCGGCAAGTCAATAAATAAGGCATCCTTGAAAATATTTCTTTAAAAAATATGTCGAATATATTTGATATAAAACATTTAAAATGAACACTGTTTAGAATAAATCTTGTATTTTTGGTTCGTAAAATCAGTGTTTGGAATATTTTGATACTTGTGACGACTTGACTTTGTCTTTAATGTATCACAAATAATCTAGACTAGAAAATATCATTTTATTGATATTCCTTGTCTAAATTAGTGATTGGTACGAGAAATATTTTTGCCAATTTGACTCGTTGTTTGTTAATGTCACTTTGAATGATCCTAAGGGAAGATTTACTAGATGACGTAGTAAACTTCCTATATCTAATTAAATTTTTCACTTTCGTACTTGACAAATCATCAAAACCTATAAGTGAAAGACTGTTTCACAATCTTCCTAAAAACTGTCTCTCACACTTTTAAACTTAAGTATTTAGTTGTAGTCTCATATTTATTACACTATATAAAATTTCTATAAAAAATTGGGTAAATTCAAATATTTTTTACATTGTAATTTTGAATTACTTTTTAAGTCAATTTTAAGATTTTCTAAATATTTTAATCGATGTAAAATATGATAACGTTAATGATTCATGAATATATATGAAATCTAAAATCAAAATTTTTAATTATATCATATATTGATCTAAATATATGTTATAACTAAACCATTTGATATGGGCTAAAAGTAAGCCCTAAAGACACATTTAATGTGGCATTAATTAGACCTAGAATGGTCCAAACGTGGGGCCCACCAGATGGGCCCAAATCCCAATTATAATATTAATTTCGTAATTAATATTTAGGGGTAATTAACAGCTGGGAGATACAAGTCAGATAAGGACGTTATCTCTACAAAGAGTAGCCTCCAAGCCACACAGTCATACAAGGAAACAGACTCCTACAAGGAAGGAGTCTAGAACCTTCCTCAAGGCTGACTTGCCCATCAAGTCTCCTAAACCTACCCTAATTCTGAGGCTTCTCAGCCTATATAAAGGGTCAGACCCCTCAACTCAGAACTACGTTTTCTTGGCTTGATTCTCTAATACAGAGATACGTAGGCATTCTGTGAGGACCGTTTAGTCTCGAACGCAGAAGCAGCCATAAAAGCACGAAGCTCACGAACCCTAGCATTAAATACATCAAACCCTAGCCGCAATCTAATAACCTAGTTTTCATTCCACAACATTTGGCGCCGTCTGTGGGAAGAGGACATCAACCATGGTTCAAACACGAAGAACTGCACCAAGCACTACAGAGCCAATTGCTACCGAGGCTCTACCTCTTAGCTCTGCTCCGCCCCTTACTGAACAAGTACTTCCGACATCTGAGCAAGTACCTCCGACATCCGGGACTATCGTTCCGTACCAAGTTTCTCAACCCCTAGGGACGACTACCCATGTTGAGAGTACGCTACCTCCGATCGTCCACACAGTTCCAGGGACTAACCCCCCTCAGATGGGGATTTCTTCCCTGATTGTAGACCCCAACAACCCTACACGAGGGGTTCAGATCCACACCACGGATCTCCCCATAAGCACTAATCCAATGTATGGGATGCCCAATTACGGAGCTGGACCGAGTGGTCATGCCCTATATATTCGAGATCGAGATTATCGCGATTTTTCTGGTCCTTATACAGATGAATCATCTTCTGGCGATGATTACGAGCGTGATGAAGCTCCGAGGAGGCGACGTGCAAGTAAAGAGCCTATGGGGAGAACTCGAACTATCCATGATGGACTCACTTCAACAGCTGCTGAGAGGATTAAGGCTTATGAAGCCGAGATCTTAAAGTTAAAGGAAGATATGGCCAGGGAGCAAGCCAGATCAAATCAGACTTTGCCACCTCCCACGTCAGGACCGATTCCCTTCATAGATCTGGAGAGGCCTCCAAGGAGGCAAAGAAGGACTACCGTCCCAACTGGAAGAACTACAAGGGTGGAAACCCCTAAGAGCAACCCCAAGGATCTGATGCCACTTGGGGACCCTGATGATCCCACACCTCCGTTTACTGAGGACGTGATGAATGCTCGTATCTCGAAGAAGTTTAAGATGCCAACTATCAAGGCTTATGATGGAATGGGTGATCCTGCAAACCACGTTAGAACGTTCTCAAACGCACTGCTGTTGCAGCCTGCAAGCGACGCTTTGAAGTGTAGGGCTTTCCCTCAAACTTTGTCAGGCATGGCTCAAAGATGGTATAGTCGGCTTCCTGCAAACTCGATTGGTTCCTTTAAGGAGTTGAGTGCTGCTTTCATTAGTCAGTTTATCAGCGGAAGAACGCATGAGAAAAGCTCTGCATCTCTTATGTATGTGGTACAAGGGAAGAACGAAAGTCTGAGAGACTATCTTAAGAGGTTCACCAAGGAGACTCTGAACATCACTGATCTGGACAATAAGGTTGCAATGGTAGCCTTGGAGCATGGTACCACCGACCTATACTTTAAGAGATCATTGGCAAAGCATCCCCCGGAGAATATGGCTGATCTCCAACGAAGGGCTGATAAGTACATCAAGGCCGAGGATAGCACGAAGAAGGAAGTCACATTAGGCAATGGTCAGGGAAACAATGACACAAAAAAGCGCAAGCAAGGGCAGGAGTACGATGCTAGGGACAAGTATCCCCGAACTAGCAAAGACTCTGAATCGCCACCAAAAAAGAACTTGGGACCAAGGTTCTCTGACTATGCAAGGTTGAATGCCCCTAGAAGTCAAATCTTGCTGGAAATTGAGAAGGATAAGGACTTCCGATGGCCGAAGCCACTCAGGGGAGACCCCGCAAAGAGGAACAAGGATCAATATTGTCGGTTCCACCGAGATGTGGGGCACGATACAGATGATTGCAGACAGTTGAAGGACGAGATTGAGTTCTTGATCCGTAAAGGAAAACTGAATAATTTCACAAAGGGCGGAGATCATGGAACCCAAAGAGGGGATTACAACAGAAGAAACAATGACAGAAGGGATAATGATCGTGACCGTAACACGCAGCCCCGAGGGCCAGTTATCAACATGATCTGGGGAGGCCCGACAGCGGCCGGAACAACCCGCAATTCTCAAAAGGCATACGCAAGGGAAGTGATGCATATTGTGGGAGAAGCCCCGAAGCGTGCTAGAACTGAAATCGTGATTGGTTTTGATGACTCTGATCTGGAAGGAGTGAAATTCCCCCATGATGACCCATTAGTTATAACCCCTGTGATTGGGAACTCGGAAGTAAAACGAGTCTTGATAGACAATGGAGCTTCTGTTGACATTCTGTTTCATGATGCTTTTGTGAAGATGGGATATACCGATTCTCAGCTGACTCCGACTAACATGCCCATTTATGGATTCAATGGGGTTGAGTCCAAGGTCGAGGGTACTATCCAGTTACCCATGACAATCGGGCAGGAACCTAAGGAAGCTACTCAAATGCTAAATTTTCTGGTAATTAAGGCAGCCTCGACTTATAACGCAATCCTAGGAAGGACTGGACTTCATGCGTTCAAGGCTGTTGCCTCAACATATCACATGAAGATTAAGTTTCCAACCCGAAACGGGGTCGGAGAACAAAAAGGCGACCAGAAGATGGCAAGAAGTTGTTATGTATCCGCTCTAAGAGCTGATGGAGTCGGGGGGCAGGTACTCCCGATTGAAGACATGGATGTCCGTAGTGATGATGAACAGCGAGGAAAGCCAGCAGAGGATTTAATACCTGTCCCTCTAGAGCTAGGCGACCCAGAAAAGGTTACATACATAGGAGCATCTCTGAAGGAACCCCTGAAGAGCGAATTGACAACGTTCTTGCAAGAGAACAACGATGTGTTTGCTTGGACAGCAGCGGACATGCCAGGGATTGACCCCCAACTTATAACTCATAGGTTGAACGTCGATCCTGAACGGAAGAAAATAAAGCAGAAAAAGAGGAATTTCGCTCCTGAAAGGCAAGAGGCCATTAAACAAGAAGTTGATAAATTGTTGGAAGCTGGATTTGTTGAAGAAATTCAATTCCCCGAATGGTTAGCTAACCCTGTGATGGTCAAAAAGGCAAATGGAAAGTGGAGGATGTGTATAGACTTCACTGATCTGAATGATGCGTGCCCAAAAGATTGTTTTCCTCTGCCTAGAATTGATATGTTGATAGATGCCACCGCTGGGCATGAAATGTTGAGCTTCATGGATGGTTTCAGTGGATACAATCAGATTAAGATGCACAAGGACGATATTACTAAGGTATCTTTCATAACTGACTTTGGTGTTTTCTGCTATCTCGTTATGGCTTTTGGGTTAAAAAATGCAGGGGCTACTTACCAACGATTGGTGAATAAGATATTTGCCCATTTAATTGGGAAAACCATGGAGGTCTATGTCGATGACATGTTAGTCAAGAGCCTACTCAGGGCAGATCACATAAGGCACCTCAGAGAGGCGTTTGAAGTGCTAAGGCACCATAAAATGATGCTAAATCCAGCCAAGTGTGCTTTTGGTGTTGGTTCGGGAAAATTTTTGGGGCTGATGGTTTCCAAGAGAGGCATAGAGGCCAACCCGGACAAGATTAAGGCTATTCTGGATATGGAGTCACCCCGCTCAGTACGAGATGTACAGAGATTAACTGGCCGAGTTGCGGCCCTAGGGAGATTCATCTCCAAGTCTGGTGACAAATGCTTGCCTTTCTTTCAGGCATTAAAGAAGGTGAAAAATTTTGAGTGGACCACAGAGAGCCAAGAGGCCTTTGAACAATTGAAGAAATACATGGCTGAAGCCCCGTTGTTGGCCAAACCTACTCCTGGAGAGATTCTTTACCTATACCTGGCGGTATCCGAACAAGCATTGAGTGCTGTTCTTGTCAAAGAAGAAAAGAAGGTTCAGAAACCCATCTACTATGTGAGTAAGGTGCTACATGTGGCGGAATTGAATTACTCTCCCATTGAGAAGTTCGCACTGGCATTGATTACTGCCTCCAGGAAATTGAGACCGTACTTTCAGGCTCATAAAATTGAAGTCTTGACAGACCAACAGTTGAGAAGCATATTGCACAGTCCGAAAGCAAGTGGAAGATTGATCAAATGGGCCATAGAACTTGGAGAATTTGACATCAAGTATAAGCCTCGGACAGCCATCAAGGCTCAGGCATTGGCTGACTTCGTGGCTGAATGCACTATTGAAAACCAAGAAGTCGGGGGGCAGGAGATGACAACCACCCCTGAGAACGAAGATAAAGATGAAGAACGTATAGCTGACCAGAAAGAATATTGGGTGCTCTATTTTGATGGAGCATCAAAAACAAAATCTAGTGGTGCAGGTTTGGTCTTGCAAAGCCCCGATGGGTTCACAGTTGAATACGCTTTGAAGTTGGACTTTCCAACAACCAACAATGAAGCTGAGTATGAAGCATTGATAGCTGGATTGGGATTGGCCAGTGTCATGAGGGTCAAGAACCTCAAAGTATGTAGAGATTCAAGACTGGTAGTCTTGCAAGTGAATGGCGAGTTTGAGGCCAAGGATGAAACTATGGCAAAATACCTCAGAGTCGTGAAAGCTGCTATGACTCAGTTTGAGGAGTGCTATGTGGAGCACATTCCTCGGGAAGAGAACATTAAGGCCGATGCCCTCTCTAAGTTCGCTTCTTCTGAGATAGAGAATTACGCAGGTAGTGTTTACTTCCAGGTCTTGAAGGCCCCGACCGTCAACTCTAAGTTGGTAGCACCTATCGATATTGGAAGCTGTTGGATAGATCCTATTAAAGCTCATCTAGAAACTGGATGGCTCCCTGACAATGCCTTGGAGGCACGAAAATTGTCGGTGAGAGCATTGAGATATGCCTTGATTGAAGGCATCTTATACAAGAGATCGTTTGTCATCCCGTACTTGAAGTGCCTAAGGCCCCAAGAGGCAAGAGAGGCATTGGAGGAAGTTCATGAAGGGATCTGTGGGCAGCACTTGGGGGGCAGAGCCTTAGCTCACAAGATTACCCGTCTGGGATTCTATTGGCCAGAGATGTTGGCAGATGCCCAGAATTATGTCAAGAAGTGTGACAGATGTCAAAAACACGCTCCTGTTGTAAGGCAGCCGCCTGAGAGATTAACCTCAATCAGCTCACCCATCCCGTTTGCAATGTGGGGAATGGACATCCTTGGTCCTTTCCCTATGGCTTCAGCACAAAGGAAGTTTCTGATTGTCGCCATTGATTACTTCACTAAATGGATTGAGGCTAAGCCTTTAGCCAAGATAACCACCAAGCAAGTTTCCCAGTTCTTTTGGGAGAACATAATTTGTAGGTATGGAATCCCGCGAATTCTGGTGACAGATAATGGGACACAGTTTAACAATGAGGAATTCAAGAAGTATTGTGAGGAGAATGCTATTGAGCTTCGTTTTACCACAGTGGCACATCCGCAAGCTAATGGGCAGGCCGAGGTGGCCAATCGAATCATCCTGGATGGATTAAAGAAAAGGGTCGAACGCTCGAGGAACACCTGGGTGGATGAGTTGCTGCCTATACTCTGGGCCTATCGCACTACTTGTAAGGTAACTACAGGAGCAACCCCGTTTCTACTAGCTTATGGGGCTGAGGCAGTTGTGCCACTGGAAATCATGCAGGCATCACCTCGAATTGAGGCATATGAACCTGAGACTAATGAAGAAGGCATGAGGCTCGCTCTAGATCTGATTGATGAGGTCAGGGACGAGGCAAACGCCAGAAATGCGGAGCATCAAAAGAAAGCGTCTTTCTATTACAACCACAGGGTTAAGGAGAGGTTCTTTCAGCAAGGTGACTTGGTTCTCAGAAAGATCGAGGCTTCTGGAGTTGGCCAGAAAGGGAAATTAGCCCCCAACTGGGAAGGGCCGTACCGAGTCAGGAAGACGCTAGGACGAGGATCATACAAGTTGGAGACATTAGATGGGAATGAAGTGCCCCGAACTTGGCATGCTCTGAACTTGAAGATTTATTATGTATAATCCTTCCTTGTAAGGATTTGGCTTCTAGCTATTTACTGATAGAAATAGAAATAAGGTTCGATGAAACCATTTCAGGGACTAGTACCCCGAGTAGGACCATAGTATCTATGTAAGGGTTGAACCCTCTTTCAGGTTATTAATGCAAATCTGTTTTCCTTTCTATGATTCTATGTTTTGTTTATGTACCAAGCACCTGTTGAGTGTAAGTCTGGAAAGATCAAGTACTGAAAGTAAATAGGCATGTGAATAAAGGAAACAGATGCATAAATAAAACGCCCCGAAGGGCCATGGTTTAAGTCAAGCTACAACACACGAATAAAAGTTAAGTCCCGAAGGACATTAATTGAAAGCTGATGAAATAAAGCCATAAACGGCTAGATAAGGGCCGTGCAAGGCCATAGGGGAATCCATTCTACTTAGTTGGGGATTCTTCCTCGCTGCTCTCCTCGCCCGACTCCTCCTCACCTGAATCCTCTTCCTCGCCGGACTCTTCACCTGAAGTTTCTTCCTCGACTTGATCGACAACCGCCATAGGTTGAGCAATAGTCTCCACATCTTCGGTTTCCTCCTCTCCGGAGGATGTGGTCGAACTGTCTTCGTTACGGATCACCCTCTTGCCTGGGATTGGTTGTCGAACAACTCCAACTTTCCTGGCAGGCGGGGGCTTCTTTCCACGGGACCCCGAAGAACTTGAGTTTTGACTAACAGCTGGGGGACGCCTCTGAGGTCCCGACGATCTATGGCTACCTTTAGAACCTGAACCTGATGCTTGAGGAACAATCTTGGTTCCCGATCCAGAAGCAAGGGTTGCACGGTTCTCGCCACTCTCAGTCCAGAAAGGGCAAGGAAAATCAGAGGAAGTAACCACTGAGGGATGCTTGATACTCACAGCATTGATTGCCTTGTCCCAACCAACAGACATGTTGTAAGGGCGCACCTCATCGTCATGTTGATCTATGAAACTAAGGAATTCCTCGGACTGGTGGTAGGCCTTAATCAATTTGTTAGCATCGTTCATTTTCTTTTGAGCCAAGGAGGCAAGTTGCTTGCGGGAGGATAAAGCATCCGCTTCAGCATGGGCAACTTGAGAATGCAGGTCGTCAATCTCTTCCTTGAACCTTGCTGAGTCAGTCTTCAAGGATATATTCTCATCCCTGAAAGCCAGGCCTTGGGTACAAACAGATTGGAAGTAGGCATTAGCCTGCAGTCAAAGTTGACAAAGTGTAAGGAATGTGTAAAGGCTAAATCATATACCAGAACTGGTAGGAAAAACATCTTACTTGGTATATGGCTTGGGAGCCCAGAAGTTGATTCTCATTCATTTTATCTCCAGCGAGTAAGGACAGTCTATCAGGAGGAGTAATCGAAAGCTTGGACCAGTCCAGGGCTAGGTCGGGACTCCCAGCAATTGAGTCCTGTTCGCATATACCCCAGGAGGGCATGAAGGGAGTTCTTATACTTCCATCAGCATTACGGGATCTCTTCCCGCCTTGAGAGCAACCTTCCAAGAAGTTGGGAATACGAGGCTTGGCGGGATTCAGTAGTTCCTCCGCCTTTTTCTTCATTCTTTTATTCACAATCGGCTGGTTCTGAGGGCGGCTGTCAATCTCTTCAGCAGCTGAAATACAAAGAGAAAAACATCGGTATAAGAACAAACAGAGTTCATAAGAAGCTCAAGTAAGAAAATTACCCTCAACGGAAGGAAAGCTAAGGCCAGCTTCAATAAGGTTCTTTTCGTTCAGAAAAGTTTTATAATGGGTACAGCCATCATCGGCAAGAAGCCAATCTCGATCCTGCAACTCTGAATCATCAAGGTCGCAAACGAAGTGTTTGCTATCTTTTACAATTCCGAATCTCTTTACAAAGAAGTTACCCCAATCACCGCCTTTCCATTCAAGAACTGCAAACTCTCTCTCCCAAGAATGTTGGGAATCTGGTAAAGAATAAGGGTTCACCATATGTGGAATTTTGGCTCTGTGCTTGAGACTGACCCATCCTTTCTTTTGATCGGTAGAGTTACTAGCCACGAAGATACTTCGAAATAATGTGGTAGTCGGGTGAATCCCCAATTGACGACATCTTATTGAAAATACAGAGATATATCTCCAAGAGTTGGGATACAGCTGACAGGGGTGGATTTGATACTCTGCCAGCAACCTAATGATGAAGTTATCAATGGGGAATCTGAACCCAGCATCAAGGGCACCCCAGTAGACACAAAGTCTCTCGGGATGCCAATTACAGGTTCTGTCTGATGGTTTTGGAAGACGAACTTTGATAGCACTCGGAAAGTGATATGAGTCCTTTATTTCCTGGATGTCTTTTTCTTTCAATTTGCTGGGGCTTCTAAAAGAGTCTAGACTAGCACAATTTGGGAAAGTGTCCCTCATAATATTAAGAAGATCTAGTAAAGATTCAAATTTATGCTCAATGTATGAAGAAGGTTTAATATCTTCTTTACCTTTAGCTGTCCTCATTCTACTTCTCTTTGCCATAGCCTCCATCATAGAGACAGGGGGAGCAACTGGGCGGTCACCTTCTGACATCTTGATCACAAAGCTGGAACTTGATCTTGCTACTTGAAAACTAGAGAGTTTAAGAATTTGAAAGCTCAGAAGTGAAGAAGTGAATGAAATGAAAGCTATCTCACTTCTTTTATAAAAGAAGTATGACCTGCTATGATAAGTTGAAGTTCAGCTTTGTTCGCATTTACAGGTCATCTATCGTTTAAATACGAAAAAAGGACAGAAATTACTCGTTTTATACAGAAAGGATCGTTAAAATTCAAAGAAGAAATAGCTGATGTTTGAATAATATCGTCGGAAGTCACGAATGACCAAACTGACGACCCAAGATCAAGGTCAAGATCCTTGATCCTGAAGATAACAAAGTCATGAATGGCCAAAATGATGGTTTAAGATCCAGATCAAGGTTTTTGATCCTCAAGATCATGAATGATTTTCACGTCCGGGTTAACTAGCTAGCCGAGAAGCAATCGACCGTGACGCACAAGGGGTCTCAGCCGACCAGGTCCCGGAAGACCAGGTCCCGGCCGACCAGCCCATTTTAAGGAGGCTCAGCCGACCAGGTCCCGGAAGACCAGGTCCCGGCCGACCAGCCCATTTTAAGGAGGCTCAGCCGACCAGGTCCCGGAAGACCAGGTCCCGGCCGACCAGCCCATTTTAAGGTGGTTCAGCCGACCAGGTCTCGGAAGACCAGGTCCCGGCCGACCAGGTTGTTTTGAGGGGGTTCAGCCGACCAGCTTCTGAACCTGGATCCCCCCGGTCCAGGTTCAGTTCTTGGTCCTGGATCCCAACTTTTTCAGCAAATGATTTCGGACATGGTTCTCGACTTTTTCAGCGAATCTCGGATGATTATCAATGTTAAAGAGAGGCCAAGGTTAGCCATGAAGGCCAAGATGAGTCATGAAGGCCAAAGTTAGCCATGAAGTCACAAACGACCAAACTGACGATTCATAATCAAGATCAAGATTCTGGATCCTTAGGACCATGGATGGTTTCTGATCCTAGATCCACACTCTCTTTTAAAATCAAGAAGGAGTCTAGGTTCAAGTTTTTTTTTTTTTTTTTTTTTAGGCCAACTACTGACTAGTTAGCCCTAGAAGAGGAATTTCAGCCGACCAGGTCGCGGAGGACCAGGTCCCGGCCGACCAGCTCCCCTGGAGGAGGGCCAGCCGACCAGCTTCTGGCCGACCAGCTCCCGGCCGACCAGGTCATTTTCAGGAGGGCCAGCCGACCAGCTTCTGGCCGACCAGGTCCCGACCGACCAGGTCATTTTCTGGGGGTCTAGCCGACCAGCTTCTGAACCTGGATCCCCCCGGTCCAGGTTCAGTTCTTGGTCCTGGATCCCTACTCTTTCAGTGAACTTTTTAAACCTAAATCTCGACTTTTTCAGCGAATCTCGGATGATTGTTAATGATAAAAAGAGGTCGAGATTAGCACAGATTAGTGCCGATTAAGCACAGATTAGTGCAGATTAGCACAGATTAGTGCCGATTAAGCACAGATTAGTGCAGATTAGTGCAGATTAGCACAGATTAGTGCCGATTAAGCACAGATTAGTGCAGATTAGCACAGATTAGTGCCAATTTAGGCCATCTAACATCGTCTAACATTGTTTAAACGTTGTTTGAGGCTAATTAGCGCTGTGTAGTGCCGTTTAACACTGATTAGTGTCGTTCAACATCGTCGTAAATGCGTCGGTCGCTCCACGCTTTACATCAAGATGATATTGTTGAAAATGCTCGCTCAAGAGTAATAAACCCTGACCCGAGTCTCGAATAAGGCCGTTATAACTTCAAGGAAAACCTGATCAGTTTTCCTAGAAGTTGGGGGGCAAATGATATGGGCTAAAAGTAAGCCCTAAAGACACATTTAATGTGGCATTAATTAGACCTAGAATGGTCCAAACGTGGGGCCCACCAGATGGGCCCAAATCCCAATTATAATATTAATTTCGTAATTAATATTTAGGGGTAATTAACAGCTGGGAGATACAAGTCAGATAAGGACGTTATCTCTACAAAGAGTAGCCTCCAAGCCACACAGTCATACAAGGAAACAGACTCCTACAAGGAAGGAGTCTAGAACCTTCCTCAAGGCTGACTTGCCCATCAAGTCTCCTAAACCTACCCTAATTCTGAGGCTTCTCAGCCTATATAAAGGGTCAGACCCCTCAACTCAGAACTACGTTTTCTTGGCTTGATTCTCTAATACAGAGATACGTAGGCATTCTGTGAGGACCGTTTAGTCTCGAACGCAGAAGCAGCCATAAAAGCACGAAGCTCACGAACCCTAGCATTAAATACATCAAACCCTAGCCGCAATCTAATAACCTAGTTTTCATTCCACAACACCATTATATATTATATTATATATTATATTGACCAATATATTGTATAAAAATTCATATGTACCATATTTAATAGTCGAGTTATAATTTAATTGATATTTTAAATAATTATTGTACTTTTATAATATTAATGATTCAATTTTTTTTACTTTTGTTTATTTAATTTGAATGTTAATTATATTTTTTTTAGATAACATTGACCATTTTTAGAATTTTCATCTTTTTAACATAATTTCAATTAATTTTCGTATATATTTAAAAATTTGTGTTTTTAGATCAATCATATATTTAAATCGTTGAAAGTCTAAATAGTTGATCGACCAAAACCCTCTAATATGACTCACATATTTAAGATTTTATATACGTAAAAGTTATATGATGCAATTAGTAATTATATACTCCCTCTGTCCCACCCAATTTTTAACACTTTTTTTTGTCACTTTCTAGCACGTATTTTAAGGTGAATTTTAAGGATAGTTCCCTAACTTATTTTTAATTTTTTTTTGGTTTGTATACAAATAGAATTGTTCTATTTTTATACAAAAAGAAAAAAAATCAAAAATAAATTATGCAACTATCCTTAAAATCCACCTTAAAATGCGTGTCAAACATCCTATTTTACATATTTCTTAAAACCAAATCTCATTTTTTATTTAAATACTCACATATTTAAGATTTAATATACGTAAAAGTTATGTGATGCAATTAGTAATTATATATCATTTTATAACTAAAATTTCATATTTCTTAAAATCATATCTCCTTTTTTATTTAAATAATTTAACATCTACATGGAGACGTATGTAAATATTTTTTTATTTTTGTACTCGATTACATTATGTATAGTCTAATTTTTTTTCTATATCAATTATTTAGAATATCAAAAAAGAATTGTTGAATATGCTCAATTGATTAAAATATTTTTTTATAATTTTACCTATTCAATATTTTAGAAATAATATGAACCAACATTTTATTTACTAAAAAAAAGAAAATGAGACAAAAAGAAAAGCATAAGTTTGAGACTTAAAGATTAGTGGTTCGATTTTCAACAAAAACATAATTTCACTATTTTTTACATAATTATTGAAGGATGGTATTTTTATAATATTTGATAAAATAGGGATAAACTTTACTTTAAATTGAAGTTTAATCTATACTATTATATAAAAGCCGAAACATTAAAAGTTTGATTCAACGGTACCTATTGAATTTACATAATTACCCTTACTCAATTACAGATCTACTAGTTAATCAATTTCCTTTTTAAGGTTACACATATTATCTTTTCTATTTTAAAGAACTAAATAATTTCCTTTCCAAAATATAATATCTTTTATATTTTATCTAATAAAAATTTCTCATTTATTAATCAATTTCTTTTTTCAATTTAAACATATAACATTTTCTATTTTTCAATAACTAAATAATTTCCTTTTACATTTTAAAATATAATATCTTTTACATTTTATCTAACTAAAACACTACGAGCAATTTTGTTTAATAAAATAACATAATTATATATAATTACTATTAACTAATCAATTACCTTTTTCAGTCAAAACACATTACCTTTTCTCTTTTCTCTAACTACAATCTCTCTTTTTCCAATTATATCATGGACGATTACCTTTTTCAGCAAAACACGTTACTTTTTTTCTTTCTTCTTACTAAAACCTCCATTTTTCTAATTATATTACAGGCGTTTCTATTTAATAAAAAAATAATGTTATAATACTAATAATTAATCAATTACCTTTTCAACTAAAAATAACATAATTATATATAATTATTATTAACTAATCAATTACCTTTTTCACTCAAAACATGTTACCTTTTCTGTTTTCTCTAACTAAAATCTCTTTTTTTTTTCCCAATTATATCATGGATAGTTACCTTTTTTCAACAAAATATGTTACTTACTAAAACCTCCATTTTTCTAATTATACTACATGCGTTTTTATTTAATACAAATAAAATAATAATATTATAATACTAATAATTAACCGGTTACCTTTTTAGCTAAAATATATCATCTTATATATTTTTTATAATTACATTCTCTTTTTTTTTCTAGAAATATAACGGGTAGCGTTAATTTCTCATTTTCTAAAAATTATGAACAATTTTATTTCGTAAAATAACATAATTAAATTATAATTATTATAAACTAATCAATTACTTTTTTCACATAAATCATGCACGTTACTTTTCTATTTTCTCTAATTAAAATCTCTTTTTTTCAATTATATCACGGACGATTATATTTAATAAAATAAACTAATAATATTATAATCTATACTATTATATAAAAATTGAAATAGTAAAAGTTTTGGTACCTAATTTTTTATACCAGCTTTTTGGTACTTCGTAAATTTACTTTTTTATCCTTCATTATAAATAAAAATAAATACACCTACAATAAATAATAACATAATATAATTAATGGTAATTAATCGATTGTCGTTTTCATATTTACTTTTAATTGAGGATATTACCTTTTATAAAAACCTTAAAATATATATCCACCATAATTTTCAAGAAAAATATAACACCTAAATTAAATAATAACATAATATAATTAATGGTAATTAGCTGATTAACATGATAAAATTAATGGTAATTAGTCGATTGTCGTTTTCACATTAACATAATAAAATTAGTCAATTGTCTTTTTCACATTTACTTTTAGTCGAAAATATTACTTTTTATAAATACCTAAAAACATCAATCAATCATTAATATTTTCTTTCGAATTAAAACACATTACCATTTTAATTTAAAACAAATCTTATAATCATTATTATATACCTGAAAATCTCAAACCATAATTTTCAAGAAAAGTATAGCACCTAAAATAAATAAAAACATAATATAATTAATGTTAATTAGTCGATTGCACCATTTTAATTTAAAACAAATCTTATAATTTTTATTATATACCCGAAAAAATCAAACCATAATTTTCAAGAAAAGTATAACACCTAAAATAAATAATAACATAATATAATTAATGGTAATTAGTTGATTGTCTTTTTCACATTAACATAATAAAAATAAAGGTAATTAGTCGATTGCTTTTTTCACATTTAATTTTAGTTGAAGATATTATCTTTTATAAATAACTTACCTTTTTTCGAATTAAAACATGTACTATTTTAATTTAAAACAAATCTTATAATCATTAATATGTACAGAAAAATATAACATCATAATTTTCAAGAAAAATATAGCCCGCAAATATCGCACCATATACGTTGTTTATAAAAAGGAAACATTAGTATAATCCGTAAACATGGGTATATTAAATTATATCAAATTTAAAAAATTATTAAAAATAATGATTATATAAAAATATAATTTTAATATTAAATACAATTTATAACATATTACAAGACACCCGGAAAATCATGATCGGGATAATGGAACTTGCATTGCACGGATTATAAGTTAGTTATAATATTGAAGTTGAAACATTGAAAATTTTATCGGTTTGGTTTAGGTACAGTTATCTTAATTAATAAATAAAAAATAATACAATTAATGTTAAGAAGCCGATTGTCTTTTCTAATTAAAATACGTATTTATACTACTATATTAAAGTCGAAAGATTGAAAATTTGTATATTTGGTTTCCTAATTATTAAAATAAATAATAAAATCATATAATTAATGGTAATTAGCCAACTGCCCTTTTCACATGTACTTTTAGTTGAAAATATTACCTTTCATAAACACCTAAAAACATTATCATATTTTTCGATCATTAATATTTCATTTCGAATTAAAACACGTTACCTTTTTAATTTAGAACAAATCTTACAATCATTAATATATACCCAAAAATATCACACCATAATTTTCAAGAAAAATGTAGCACCTAAAATAAATAATAACATAATATAATTATTGATAATTAGTTGAAGATATTAAATTTTATAAACTTCTAAAAAGATCAATTGTATCATATAATTCAATCATTAATATTTTCTTTCTAATTAAAACACGTTACCTTTTTAATTTACAACAAATCTTACAATATATACCCAAAAATATTACACCATATTTTTCAATTATTAATAAAATATATTAAAAATCGTATACGTTGTTTATAATAAGGAAACAATACTATAATCTGTAAATATGAGTACATTAAATTATATTCAATTAAAATTAAAAAAATTATTAAAATTAGTGATTATATAAAAACATAATTATAATATTAAATAAAATTTATAACATAATATAAGAAACCCGTGCAATAGATGTCTGTTTTAAAGTATTTTTTTGACTGACATAAGACAATAAAACACTCGTAATGGCTTCTCTAAGAGAGGTCAAGAGTTCGACTCCTGATATGCGTGAGTTCTAACTATAAAAAAAAAACTCATTTGTTTGTACTAGGAATAGTCATGTGGCCCCAGCTCTAACTAACTGATGAAATACAGAAATAGAGATATATAATTTAGCAACTTACTTTTTTCGTTAATAATAACAAAACAATTTTTTTATATACATAAAAAATATATTGGTCATATTTAACAAAATATATTGGTCATATTTTTTTACTTTTTGAGATTCTTCTTTAAGAAAAATATATTTTAACAATACATTTTCCTTAGCAATAATTTTAGTCAAACCCTCTATATTGGTCATATTTTTTTTTACTACATTATGTTGATTATAAGGTCGTGCGACTAAGTTTAAAATTAATACTTATGACTTAAAGTTACTTAAAATGATAAGTAAAAAATAAAAATTTTAAGTCAATATCTATTTGGATAATTTTATATTATGAGTAACTTATGAATCATTAAAAATGTAAATATAAAAATAAATTTGATAAATTATCTATTTGAATGATGATATTAACTTTAATCAAATAAAATCATCAAAACAAAATAAATCATTCAAAAAGTTTGTTTTTTAAACTTTAAGTCAGACTTATTACACAAACAGACATTTTCTAATTTAAAGTAAAAAATGCCCGTTACCAAACGGGCTCTATATCTATTGAACGTGTATAGATCTGTAATAATATTTACATTGTCATATAAATTTAATTAATTATTATATTATATTCGAATTTTCTAATATGTGCCCAAGGACACATGAATCCGTGCTTGATGAGTTGTCAATTTTTGATTGGTTAAAATCAATCAAAATTTGACAACTCATCAAACACAGATTCTTAGCATATACGTATCATTGGGCACACACTAGACAAACCCTATTATATTACTCATCTTAATGAAATATTTTAGAAAATTTCCTTGGAGACGGCTGTGCACACACTAAAAATACCAAAGGAAACTCAAATGGATAATACCCGAACGCAAGCTTGCGTAATTGATTAAAGTGTCCTCCTCCGATGAAATCAAAAAACGCGTGATCTTATTTAATTAACATTAACATATACGGAGTAGTATTATATTATACGGATACAAAACCCCCCAACCAACCGTAACCGCATAGAAAATATATTCCTTTCTTCCTCCCTAGGCGTTTGCGACTGTACGTAATCTTTATCTTTCCTTCCTTGTGATCTCATTTTTTTTATCCTACTGTATTACTAATTAACACTGTTTTATCCTGGAATTTAATTATCTTGATTCTGCGTTTGTTTCTCTGGCTTTTATATATTTAATTAAACTGTTTGTTTGTTTGTTCTCTCTGCTGATGCTGTGGCGTAAGTGTCCTATCATTATTCACACACTTACTATGTGTGTTTTTGGAGGTTTTGATGTGTTTACCCTGTGATGGATTCCTTTAAAATTTTTGACCTAGCTTCTTTCTCTTTTAAGTGATACTGTTACATTATACATATGGACTCGGATCTTCCTGAATATTAGGTTTTCCAGATATCGAATTTGTTCTTCTCAAGTGTGCTAATTAAAACTGTCTAGGTGATAATTAGGTGAATATATGTAAGTGTGGGCAGCTGATTATCTGAATATAGAAACAGCAGTAACAAGTAACTGTCCGTCCTGGTTGGCGTCGAGCTCGCCCTTTTGTGTCTTTCCTCTATACAGTAATAGTTATATGAGGTTAATTATTAAGCTACCTCATAGCTAGAATTGTATTTATATGATTGATTGCTGTCGGGTTTTCTTTTAAGCTACAGAATGCATCATGTTTAAGTTTGTATTAATTTTTAAGGTGGTGTTGTGTTTTGTAGGTTCTAGCTATGGGTCAAGCTTTTGGTTGTATTCAGGTGTCGCAGTCAACTGTTGCTGTGAAGGAACGTTTTGGTAGGTACGAGGATGTGTTAGACCCTGGTTGTCATTGCTTACCTTGGTGTTTCGGTTACCAAGTAGCAGGTGAACTATCCTTGCGTGTGCAGCAGCTCAATGTTCGTTGTGAAACCAAGACCAAGGTGCAGCTCACCATTCCTAAGCTCTTAATATAAGTGTGCTGTGTACATTTCCTGTTCCTTCATTAGTTCATTTTATAGAAGTCTGCAATTCTATAGCATCTTGATTGTATATCTTATCTCACAGAAATGTTACTGTCATAGAATTTTTTGAATCCTACTTAAGACTTCAAGTTGATTATCAGAGACTTGGATGATAATTTGCTGTGTCTATTCAATTGCTTGCCTCCATTTGAATGTTGTATGTTTCTCTATATGTTCGATCATAATTTTAATTGGCCTCCCATCTTTTAAATTATATTTTTACTTGTAAATCATATTGCATTGGCTTCATCTGTTAATATATTTTCAGGATAATGTCTTTGTGACTGTGGTTGCTTCTATTCAATATCGTGCTTTGGCAGAGAAAGCTTCTGATGCCTACTATAAGCTTTCTAACACTACATCACAGATCCAAGCTTATGTGTTTGACGGTATGATTTTATGTTAACATAAATATTACTTTTTGCTTAAGAGAAACTGATTTATTAATGTGAGATGTTTGACGAATTCGTACATTGTTTATATTAGAACTCGACACCCTGGAAACATCTAACACGGTCTTCCCGAAAAGTACAGGAATCTTGTACTGAGCTACTGTGCTTTTAAAATATTATTGCTGGGTCATTGTTTATTTCTTATCTTCTCAAGTCAGTATATTAGGAAGTAGTATTATCCCTTTCTTCTTTCTCCTTGTATTGTTAACTAACGTAACTGTTATAAGAGCCTTCAATTTAGTTGATTTGGAGTGTCACTGAGTCTCCCGGTATCTAGATGCTATGCAGCGATTATTTCTATGTTACAAAATCTAACAATCACTACAAAGATGTTAATAAAAGTTGACTATCTTCTGAACATTCACCTTTCAGTGATTAGGTCTAGTGTCCCAAAGCTGTATTTGGATTCTGCCTTCGAACAGAAGAATGATATTGCTAAGGCCGTGGAAGAAGAATTAGAGAAGGTACGTCTATATATTTGAACCAAAGAGCGATACTGCTAGTTCTGTGAAAGGTATTCCATATCTTTGAATTACTGATATTACTTCTCTTTGTCATTTGATAGGCAATGTCTGGTTATGGCTTTGAAATAGTTCAAACCCTTATTGTTGACATAGAACCAGATGCTCAAGTAAAGAGGGCCATGAACGAGATTAATGCAGGTAACATACATTTCTTTGTTTTGGTTTTATACCTAATCTCTAATATATGCATAGTATGATTTTTTTTATTTCTCCTGGCTTAAATGCTACCAATTATTACACATGCATCTTACTGCTTTTCGAAGCCCTTTCAGTACATAGTATGCTTGTGCTTTTCTCCATATCTGTTCTAATTTGACATTGTTATGCTTTCATTATATAGCTTGCTTATGCTTTGTAGGTGTTTGCAAATTTGTTGTTCTTATTATTGAACGTCAACATTTAGTTGTCTCCCTCCTAAATTTTTCTCTTTTTTAAATCACAGCTTCTAGAATGAGGGTTGCTGCAAATGAAAAGGCCGAAGCAGAAAAGATACTGCAAATCAAGAGAGCTGAAGGCGAAGCTGAATCTAAATACCTGTCAGGTCTTGGCATTGCTCGACAGAGACAGGCAATCGTGGATGGTTTACGTGACAGTGTTCTTGCCTTCTCTGAGAATGTTCCTGGGACTTCAGCTAAGGATGTTATGGATATGGTGATGGTGACTCAATACTTTGATACCATGAAAGAAATTGGAGCATCCTCAAAGTCATCTGCTGTTTTTGTTCCACATGGACCTGGTGCAGTGAAAGACATAGCCTCCCAGATCAGGGAGGGTCTTCTACAAGGCAATGCTGCTCAGTAGTAATTTAGTTTCTGAAAAGATCATACGACACTGAGATTGGTCATCACTTTAAACTTTTGCTTATCCTTTTACATATTCTGCCGTAGTACACTTTAAACTTTTGCTTGATAGAACAATAGCGTGCAGCCAACCGGCACATGCCGGACTATCCTGATTTAGATGATTATATTAGTGTGAATATGTTTGGTAACGTGAAGCTGTATCTTTTGAATCTCCACCTCTCCCCCGTGGTTTTGATACGTTTAAATATATAAGAACTGCTGTCTTATAGAGAAATAGTTTAATTATTAATCAGTAGTATGGTATTGTTTCCTTGTAAATTTGCAATTATCTATACAGTTATGTGCAGATATGGATTTAATAAACACGGTTTTGTTTCCATGTAAAATTGCAATCATCTACTGTTATGTGCAAATATGTTTGAAAAAAACCAAGTTGCGTAAACAGTGGTTTTAAATTTCTGCATTACGTTCGTAATATTTTTTATAACTTTAAAATCACAGATTAATTTACAATTTATTTCATATATCAACTCTTTGTACGGAAAAGAACATATGACAAAAAATTCATCTAAAAGATTAAAGGTATTTCTTGTGTGAAGCAGAAGTTTTAAGGAGTTCTATATGTTTCCTGGTGAATCAGGGTGATTAATCGAAACTTTATGGCACGCAAGTTTTAGTTCTTGTTAGTGATTCTGGCAAAACATTACCTAAATAAGCTGTGTGCATAATAAACTCTGATATTGTATCATTAGCAGCTCCCCTCTACAACCTCTTATTCTTGTAGTTGGAGAAACAGCTGCTAAACTTCAAACTCTCTTGTCATGCCTAGTAGTACATGATTGGTGATGGTCTGTCTATTATCCTTTTCTTTGTTGTGGCTTGCATGGGCTAGGAATGTTGACTGATCGTACTCCTCATCAGGGGCGTAGCCAGGATTTTGATTCACTGGGGTCAAAATCTCCGATCGTCTTCTCGAGCAACTGATCAACTTTTTCGACGGCCCCGCAGGGAAATTTTTTTTACCAAAAATTATCAGTGTAGATTTTTCCTAATTTAATACATATAAATATGCATCAGTTATACATCTTGGGGCGGCAATTACAGGGTTTCACTGTCAAAATTAAAAGTTAGTGGGGTCAAAAATGAAACTAGTTACAATAATTATTTTTTTCAGTGGGTCAAAATTCAAATTTACTACTATAAATATTTTTTCTAAAAAAATATATACATAAAAATTTTATTTTTTAAAATTTCAGTGGGGTCAGATGACCCCGCTCGCTATACACTTGCCTAGTGATTTTGTTTTAGTTCAGTTTGTTGATGGTTTAGTGCAGTGGGCTCATTTTCTTGCGGAGATATCTGCTTTGCTGCTCTTCATTTATTCAACGGATACTCCTGTCATTTCAAGTCAAAAATGAAGGGGGGAGCTGAATCTGTCATTTGTGCCTACGAGCAAGTCACGCGAGAAGCCTAATAATCAGCTACATACTTGATTGCAAATTTGTGCTTTACAATCACACGAGAAGCTTAATGATCAGCTATTTACTTGATTGCAGATATTTTCACCCATGCTATAGCTCTGCTCTTACGAGATTTAACTTCTACAAATATATAGGAGAGTATATAGCTGTTGTAGCAGTTGCAGGAACTGGATTTTTTTGTTTACTGTTGGCTTTTGCCATGCAATGTATGTCCGATCTCCCAAGTACAAAAGTGAGGTGACTCCTATTTATGTGATCAACAATATTCAATTTTTCGTTATTACTAAATTATTATTTTTTCCAAAATTAAATCAAAAAAGATCACCAATAGAAAATATATAGCACCTAAGGTAAATTATTTCAGCATATTCTATAATTTGGCATGACAATGGCCATAAAGCTTGGGACAAGCATCATATCCTCCCCTGAACTGAAAAAATCACAAGTTAATCTACAAATCCAAGTACTAGATTAAGATAGTAAATAGCCAAGTAATAAACTTGATTCGTAGAGAAGTACATGAATTTATTATGGCTCAGTACTTGAACTGAAAACCGATTAAGTAACAACTCTAGCAAAACAAATGTCTAAAAGAAACTGGTACTCTCACGTCCCATCCCATCCCATGTTACAACTTCATAAATAGCCTCTTAAGGTTTGAGAGCCAAAGCCAACCCAAACTTTGGAGTCTTATCGACAGCCTTCGGATCATATTCACCAGATAAGGTCAAAATGGACTTTGGTCGCCACTCGTGCTGAATAAGAGCATTTGCCTTGCCATTGTTGTTAATACGTGCCTTCACCGTGGTTAGAGGATCCAATGCATGCTGAGTGCCCATAGCTATGGTGTTCTCATTGCTTGAAAATTTGTGAGTCACTTCAGCACCAACTGCTGTATTGGTCAGGAGGTTCACTGTATGATAGTAGGACGCACTCAAGGTGTCACCTTTGTCGTTCCTGTATAAACATTACAAGGTTTCATAGTCAGATCTCATCCACCAAGACAAGCAAGTGGCAACTACTTACGCACACATTATCCATGCAAGAACTTAATAATATCAAACTTATTAATATCAATTTCACCTTAACAACAAAGGTAACAATTTTTACTGAAGTTTAGTGACACTAGAATTGGATATAACTGCACTTGTAACATGCAAACAACTAAACCAGAACCAAAATTTTTGTAATGTATTTGCACAACAATTACAATCCATGACCACAGACGAAATCTGGACTGTATTTGCATAACAATCACAATCCAAGATCACAGGAAACTGCACATCAATTTCAATATTTAAGATACATGCCTAACCCATTGCCTCTCCATGAACCGCACTAATATAAATATCAAAAAGGACAACACAACTTGATACTTAATTCTTATTTTCAAATAATATACTTACAGGGTCAAAGAACCAGTCAGGTCTGCATGAGCAAAGCCAAATCCAGCATTACACTTGGTGAAGTTTCCTGTTTTAGAGTCAAAGGAGACATCTGCTCCAACTGAGGCCATGTTGTTTCCTAAGACGCCTGAGATGTTGGCAACGGGGTTTGCATTCAACCCAATGCTAGCAGTGAGTCCAGCATAGTCATGCAAATATTGAAGTTCCAGCTGCTCAAGTAGACAACATATAGCTAAATTAGGATAATTATATAAATTACATGCAAGGGATTGTAGCTTTGTAACTACATTCAGAAATCCCTCCCCAAATATAAGGAGATATAACTATTATATGTATAACAAAGGAGCACTAAGTTTCCCAAAACAAATAACTAACAAGGATATAACAGTCTTACCTTGCCAGATCTCTGGTCCGGAACTACAAAGCTGACGATAGTCTTCAAGCCAGGAAGTGGTTGATCAACAGTAACAGTAGTAAAAAGCTGTTCAAAAAAATTCCACACAGTTAGAGAAGTAGAATTGTACAACATATAATTAAGACCAGGAGTTGCCATTCCATAATATGAGTACGATAATAGGGCTGATTTCATATGGTCACTCATATTTCGAAGATAATGCGTATATAAATAATATGATGCTCATTGCTTAACAATAATATGCAACATTACATTATAATATGCTTATATAAATAATTGGGCTGATTCAATGACTCGTATAGTCGTATTACAATATTCATATACATTACAACTAATTCAAAGCAACCTTAGTCTACTACTATTCTCATACATGAAACTTATGTCCACATGAAACACAGTTACACCTGTTCATTTCATATAAGAATGTACTGTACTGGCCAAAGCAACTGGCTAGAAAAGTATATACAACAACTATTTATTTAGTTTAATAACCTTAAAATGAACTAAAGCTAAAACAATTATATTTGTTATACAAAAGGTGATACTAAATAACGTGCAACATAAAAACAACTTACATTGGAATTTGTGTCGACTTTGAGGTCAGTAGTGACATTCTTGTTTTTCAGCTGTGTATTGAGGTCAGCCACGAAAAGTTCTCCTTTTTTAGTTCCTGATGTAGTGATAGCCTGGAACCAGTGACAATCAATATTTTAGTACCTGGAAGTTGGATGGATATAGATCCCAGTCCAGGGAACCAAAAGATATAGGGGTAGAGCACAGGCAATAATCAGTCTAACTGTCAAATGTTGAGAAGTTACATAAGCACACAAGTTTAAACTGAAAATCTGAATCAAAGATTTACAGTCCAAATCCACACTTTAGACCAAAACTAATAATCTCGAATCTGAAGAGAAGAGCTGATATTTTAGACCAAAACTTGTATGTAAACTCAATAACTCAGTGTTTAATTATATGCACTATATGCATGTTTTGGTCTAAACTCAAAATATAAAGATGGTATGTTTTATATGTACCATATCCATCTACACCTCTGTATATAACTAATTGTTGAATAAGTTTGCTAAGATCATTTTACTTTTTTAGCATTATTTGAAGTTGATTTGCAAAACAAATAAAATTCAAAAATAAACAATAAGTAAAACTGAATTCTAGATAAGCATTAGGATCAGTGAGGATCCCACTACATTTTTCATAGGGTTTAAAAGTTTAACGGTTTATGCCATCATAAAAGTTGTACAATTGTAATGGTGTAGAGAACAAAAGCTTATAATTTCATTTTTTAACTCGTAAAGACACTGCTAATGGAGCAATAAACAGATAAGTATGACAATAGCTACAATGCTCAAATAAAGAAACGACTAGGACTAATGCTTGCAACAAAAACTAAACACAATTATTCATATGTATATATCGTAAAATATCGACAGGCCTACAACAGTATAAAAATAAAACAGACTTGAAGAAATAAAAAAACAAATGATAAAATCCCTAAAAAATAAAAAAAGAGACAAAACTTGACAATTAATAAAAGTTAAATATACAAGGCAGAGATCTAAAGAGAGGTAGAAGGGAGGATAAGACTCACAACTCCAGTATCAGATAAAGTGGTGAGAGTGAACTTCTGGTCGCTCTGGTAATCTTTGTTCAAAAGATCTAACAACATCATAACAAATACATCTTAATTAACTCTCACAACACATCAATTAGTTACAATTAGTAAAAAACACACAAACATAAGTAAGATGAAGGAGGGGAGAGAGGGAGAGGGAGAGAGGGAGAGAGAGAGAGAGAGAGAGAGAGAGAGGGAGAGAAAGAGGGAGAGAGAGAGGGAGGGAGAGAGAGAGAGAGAGAGGAACCTCGGGCTCTTTTGCCGATATCGGAGTAAAGACCTGGACCTTTAGCCATTGTTGATTGAGGCTAAAAAATGAAAATTATGAGACTAGTCTAGCAGAAGAATATGAAGGAGAGAGAGCTGTAGAAAATATCCGAGGAGAAGAAAGGGGTTTAGGGGAGGATTTATATATGTATGAAAAGCCCTAGTTGTATTGTATGCCTCTCTCTTTTTTCGAACGGCGTGCTTCTTTTTATTTACTGCTCTGCTCACCTCTTTATTTTGGACCCTTGGATTGTCACTGCTGGCTTTTTCAGTTTTTTCTCACCGTTGATTATTGGTCCCCTATTTTGCTTTTTATTAAATTCAATTTTGTTTTTCTTTTTTTGGATAAAATAAAAAGAGTGTTGGCAATCTTTTTCCCCAAGTTTCTGGCGATTTAATGTGGGATGGATGAGCACTGGTTAAATGGGCATTGAAGAATTGAGGCTTTTGGGCCTTAATATGAGACGGGGCCTTAATTGCCTACGTATCCATGACCATTATTCTTTGGACTTAAATTTTTCAGTCCATAACGGACGGACCATACCTTGATTAGGATTAGACATAAAAAATTTGTAAATTGATACTCAATTTTCAGCTGCATTTGTGCAAAGATTCCGAGCGCACCCTCTTAGGATCAGCTCTAGTATGCTAATTTTTTTAATCTTAATTTTGAAATTTAAGCGACTGCAAATACTTTAAGGTGTAGACAAGATGATGGATTTAAGTTGTAATTGGTGAATCAATGAACCTTGAATCCACGGGACTCAACTAGTCCAATACAAGACATATAGGCCCTGTTTGGCAATTAGCTGATAGCTGTTAGCTGATAGCTGATTGAATTAGCTGTTTTGACTAGCGGATTGAATTAGCTGTTTTGACTAGCGGATTGAAATTAGCTGTTTTGAATAAAAGTGTTTGGTAAATAGCTTTTTGAATAACTTTTTGTGACACATAGCAAATCTCTAATTGAAAAAGCTCCTAAAAGGAGCTTTTTCAAAATTAGCTTTTTGATCCCAAACCTCTAACTCAAACCTCTAACAACCAAACACTCACATTAGAGGTTTCATTTGGTCAAACCTCTAATCTACCCCCAAACCTCTAATTTTATCCCAAACCTCTAACTTCCAAACACCCCCATAGACTTATTTTCGGGTAAAAATTCTATTCCAATACAAGACATAGACTTATTTTCGGGTAAAAATTTTATATTTGATAATTTTTTTTATATAAGTATTTAATGTATGTTTGATATTCAATAAGTTGCAAAAATAAGTTGGAAAATAAGTTGGAAAGTTAAGAATCTTAACTTTCAACTTATAATGAGTTTGACTTATTCTGAAAAATAAGTTCCCCAAACATCCTCGTTAATTGCCTCTTATTTTTCAGTTATATTGTTTGATTCAAAATGAGTAGCCGGCATCTGTGCATTGTCCCTGCCTAATAGAAATAATCCTATCCCTGCCAACCCACTTTATCCAGATCTAGTGCCGAAGCTGAATACGGGGTGGCAAATGTGGTATCTGAATCATGTTGGATTCGAAATTTACTCCTGGAGCTAGATTGTCCTATTCCCAAAGCTACATTCGTATATTGTGACAATGTTAGTGCCATATATCTCTCGGGAAATCCTGTTCAGCATCAACGGACTAAACATATCGAAATGGATATTCATTTTGTGCGTGAAAAAGTTGCACGTGGACAGGTTCGTGTTTTACATGTACCATCTCGTTACCAGATAGCGGATATATTTACTAAAGGACTTCCTCGAGTTCTCTTTGATGATTTCAGAAGCAGTCTAAGCGTACGAGAACCTCCCGCTTTGACTGCGGGGGTGTGATAGACAGATTGTGTGATTGTGTAAATATTCTGTAGAGATTTTGTATGATCTCATTTATTGTGTAGATATGCAGTTGCCTCAAGTGCAGCCTTAATTGTAGCACTTGTGTTGTATATAATGAACTCATCAATAGCAAATGACAATGGGGATTATTTCTATTACTGCCGAGGTTTAAATTGGATCCAGACTCAGTGATATGGTGCCACCGTTGGTTCACCAGAAAATAGGTGGATACACTACAAATGTTCCAAATATTTGGTTGCGGCGCAGCTCAGCAGGTGGTTACTCTCAATAGTCTAAACATTACAGTCCATCACTTTCTTTTACCCTTGTTAAGCCAAAAAGCAAAATAAGTTGCATATACTGCCACTCAAGACTCAGAAAAAGTCGCCACAAACTTTGGAGTCCTGTCGGCAGCCTAGGTGTCAATTTCACCTGATATGTGAGTGTGGCAAAGGATTTCTTGTTTTCCTTTGTTCTATACAACTCTGGGGTTGCCATGCCAATGTTGTTAACACATACATATATGCTTTCAGCGTGGTCCTATGACTCGATGTGAACTGAGTGCCTATAGTGATGTTATTCTTATTGGTCGAGAATTTTTGAGTAACTAATTTAGCACTAACTGCAGTTGTGAACAACAGAAAATCCAATGCATGTTGATTGTTGAAATGATCATGTTTTTCGTACTTCAAACTAATAGAATGCATTCAAAGTGCACCTCTCTTCCATTACTTTATAAACATTACCAAGGTTTCATGAGCAGATCATGGACCCAGATTCTGATTTCTGGCAATGTGCCAAGCGACCACTAGTCAAGCAAAAACTTGAAAGTTGAAACAGTTAGCAACTCATTTCACCCAATGAGATAAATAAAATTTGTGTTGATTTTGTGCTTCGCTAGCAAGCAATTATTATTAGACGAACAAACATGCATGTCGACAAACTACTTGACAGAACATGTTCTGTCAAAATTAAATACTTAAGGGGTCAAGAGGGAGCAGTGAGGCTTGCATATCTAAAGTTAATACCAGCACTACACGTGATGAATCTTCCTCCTTTTGTGTCAAGGGGTATCTATAAATATTTTCTTTTCAAGTATCAACTCTTACATATTTTTACGGGAAAAGTATATTCATTTAGCAAGTCTGTAAGAATCGAATTCAGACAAATCTTTATCTTTTAAGATATGACTGAAGATCGCAAATATAAAGAAATAAACATTCTCTTTCTTTTTCTAGTTAAACACAATCATACATACTCGCCTTATCTTTGACAAGATTCAAACCCTGACATCCCGTAGAGGGAGTGAGGGAGATACTGCTAGACCAAGAGGTCAGTGTTAAAGTAAACAATCTCATTTAAAAGTGAAAAATGAGTCAAGATTATAAACTTACCGTCCAAATACGAGAATAAAGACCCTCGCCAAAAGAGAGGTGATCCAGGGATATCCAGCCAAAACCCCTGGGATCAACTCTTATGCCTAATGGATCCAGACTTGTTTTGATTTTTGTAAGATTTTATTGCGCAAAATTTATAGCCGTTGAAAATTTTAAAAACTGACATTCATTTGAACAAGATAGCAGTACTTGATAATATGCATTGGCATGATTGCATCGATGCAAAACTTTTTTATTCATAAACACAAATCAGAGGGTTATACAAGTGACTAATTGAACAAGATTGTATGTGCGTCACATTACCTGCTAAATAACTGTTGTGGTATATTAAATATATAAGGTCTGTTGGAGCTAGCTCACAATTTAAGACCAAAAATGTATGTTAGAACTTCTACTTGATTCAGGCTCTACTTAGTACTCAGTTGAAATCATGGAGTTGTATGATTAACTGAACTTCAACCCCGATCTTCTTCAACAGCTAGCATGCCTCATAAATCCAATAGGAAGTAGTAGGCCAATGCAACAGGCAGTGCTAATAGCAACCCATATATGACCCTGCACCAACCATGAAATGTTAATGTCTCGGGCTATCCGCTTTCATGTAAAGCTTATAGACACATACACCCATATGGAAGAAATAAAAATCCATAGCTAACTTATATTTGAACAAAAATTTAGAAATTTCACCACTTCAAGTGGTAGTGCACACAATATATTGAAGGCTTCGAAAATTTTGGGCCTTCAAGTGTTTGGGGCCCTAGATGCAGGTCTTACTCGCCTGTAGTCAAGGCCACCCATGTACTCACACACACACACATATGAAAGTTACCCGATGCTCAAAATGTCTGGATGCACATTATACTCTTTAGCAAATACAAATGGGACTATTCCTTGGGGAAGAGATGCCTGCAAGATAAATGGTGACAATCCATCAATCAATTTTACATCCTAAAATAGGTTCTAAACTGTTTCAGTTTTGAAAAGATTTTGCATATGTGACTATGTTAATGACATTATATTGTAGAATGGCGGAAGTAATCATTTTAGACGTTCAGAAACTAGTAAAATTAAGAATGTGTAACGTTTTGCACCTGCACAATTGCCATTTTAAGCACAGCCCCCCTTAATCCAATTGCGTAGGAGGAAGCTATCATTATAGCAGGTCCTGCTAAAAACTTCAATGATAAGGCCAACACTACCCTCCGTATCTCACTTGATTTAATTCCAGCTCGAGATGCCATGAACAAGCCTATATATAAAACCAGTTTCATAGATGATTTAGTCAGAATTCCGTATAAGTCAACATACTAAATCAAGGTAGATTATAAATATATCTAATTACCAAGGCTGAACATTGCCATTCCAAGTCCTCCATCTGACAATATTTTTATTGATTTATCAGCGATCTTTGGCAAATGTAATCCCCACCTATAACAGTATTAAGTTCTACCAACATTAAGCTTACTAATCATTCCTCCTAGCAAGGTTATATGCTGTGTAAATGTATATGAATAAAAGAGCTGAGCTAGCGCAACTTTTCTTATGTGCACCTGAATTTTATTAATGCCCAAATGAGGCCAGCTACACTTGCATGTGTGTTTGGATTCCTTATAAGCTTCTTCCCTACTGTTAAAAGCACTACCAGCAGCACATTTTTTCCTGAACTTCTCTTTTTCCCTTCTGCCCCTTCATCTTCTCGTTCTTCTCGTGCTGCCTCCAACTCTACTACAAAAATAAATGCACCGATAAATGATTTTATCGTGTGTATATATATCTTTAGTACATAAAAATGTCATGGAACTAAGTAAAATCCTCAAGTGATGTGATTTGATTATTATGGCCACATATGTAATTGTACCTTCAACTTCAGGAGATGGTGTGACATAGGCTTCTCTAGTGGCACTGAGCTCCAATAAAAACAATAATATGTTATACCATATAAAGCTCTGCAGCACAACAATCTGGACAAGAAGCCCTGCTGCTTCATCCCCATACATAGCTCTTATTAATGGAATTCCAAGAATCAATGTATTAGGCAATGTTGATAAAGAAATGCCTGTTATGATCCACTTAAGGTTTCCTCTAGAGCTCCATCTTGTTATCACTGCCAACACAAGAAATGCAAGGAATTTTTGAAGAACATCAGCACCTACTAACCTTATGTTCATCTTGTATGGATTGCTTGTAGAGATCAACTGGAAAGACAGAAGCGGAATCGAGAATTTGGCAACAAATTTGTTAATGCCTGAGCATTGATCTGGTGTAAACAGTTTCCACCATTTCACAGAAATGTAGGCTAAGATCATCGCCACGTATAATGGTACTGTGGCTGCAATCACCTGATAGACTTGGTAAAGAGAAATCATGGCATTCGGATACCGGTTGATTTTAAGATTGGCAGATGAGTATATATCCCCTCTCCTCTATAAAGTTTGATGAAATCTTGATCATAGGACTGCTCTTTCAGCTCTCTATGTTTATATATACCAAAAGGAAAGGTGGAGGTTTCTTACTTGAATGCAATTTTGCTTTCTTAACTTCATCAATACAATATTTGTTTCATGATGTAAAAGTAATCTTTCTTTTTTAAAATTTTAAGAAAAACTACATGTAACTAATCTGCTTTCAGTTTCTCAACTTTTTCCCCCATGTTGCTAGTTATAATAATGTTGAAATTATAAAGAATGACAAGAGTTCTTATAGCTTGTTTTCATCATAAGACAATAATCTAGTCACCAAGAGACAAAAAAAGGATGTGGCTTGAGTATCTTTCATTGGGTCTTTTTGGACCTAATAAAACAGAGCCCAATATATGTTGATAGGTAATAAATTATTAGTCCAATAAGTTTTATCTATAAAAAGATGAATCATATCTTGATTTGACCATATGCATACAAAATCAAATTCTTGAAAGAGGAATAAAGAAGTGAATTGTGGGGGAAGTAAGCAAAGTTATGAGAGGATTGAAGGAAGAATTTGTATAGAAATGGTCAAAAGTATTGGAATAAGTGTTGTGGAGAAATTGCTTTTGAGAATGAAAATTTGCCAGAAATGTCCTACTTAATTCCTCTTCCTCCAAGTTTTCTTTATAGGGCTCAGCAAATCAACACCTATATATTACTTTCAGATGATTAGTTCACTTTTCTAACCATCGAGTCACCATTTGACTAAGCCAATATGTTGTTAGAGAAGTGGTTTCACAAATTGTTTCTAAATCTCTGTTATAAAATGATCACAGAAATTCAATACTCACACCCTCTTGATTTTACTGAGCCCTCGAAGTTTTATTACAAAACATACTTTCCCTGATTTTCGGACTTTCGATGTCATACTGACAAAACAAGAGGGGCATCCACTCGACTACAACCAAGGGATCAAATGCAAATTGTTACATACACAACATAGTACACTGACTTGTGTAATCTGTCAAAAGCAATATTCCGAGAATCCTGACTCGTTTGATCTTCTGTTCAAGCACCAAAACGTCATCTCACAACTTTATTAACTTTTTTGCTTAAGCTACTAAAACTGTTTAGAGGCCCGTTTAAGTTTTTCAACACAAAAGTTGAGCATTTGCAAGTGAAGTAAATGACTATCTTAGCTTAACATCTTTTAAGAGTACTAATTAAAAGAACACACAGGGCATGCAATAAAAGTACAAAAGCACCTGAACTCTTACAGAGTACTAATTGAATTGCTAAGAAGGAAGGTATTAGATTATGTTTTGTATTTGTTTCGACATCTTTAGCATATAGTTCAAATCTAACTCTGTATAAACTATATTCTTTGCTAGAGGGACCTTATAACTAACCAACGAACTAGGAACCATCTCTTTTTCGAATTGGGCAAGCTCGATTTGTACGTAGCATCCATGCTCCCGCATTACTTTAAAGGTCGTATTCAGTGCACATGAATGTGTCTGATGTTCTAAAATTTGCACTCCAGGTGGTAGTAATTTGATAACAGTAGCAATTTAGATACTTGACTATCGTACCAATACGACCTTCAAAGTATGTGTCATTACTTTCTGGGGTTAATTTAGCATTCGATTTGTATTACTGAGAGTTTTTCGAGTGAACTGAATGATTATTAATATTGCTAGCAGGGTAAATATTGCTGGTATATTCCAATATTGCGTAGTTTCTCTAAGGCTTTTTTTCTAAAAACGACTTGTAACTTAGAAGACCACAACGTAAAGTGAAAAAAAATGAACGAAATTTGACCGGGTAAAATGAAGTCCCAAAACATATTAGTTATTACAAACACCATGTACAAACTATTTCCAGAACCATAAGAACCAAAAACTAAAATTAGCAATTTACGGTTATATTTCATTGGCAATGGATGGTGTTTTTATCATCTCCATTCATAATAATACAACAAGTCAGCGGACTTCTAGGAAGATTTGGATTATAAATTTATAATGGTTCTTGTTTTAGGCTTTTGATTTCTAATCTTCTTGCCATTAAAAAAAAAATAAAACTATATGTACATATCGATTGTCAAGAATGTAGGAGGCAAGAAGTAGGTCTTCACCATACCTATTAGTTTCTTCTGAATGTTTCATTATTTTATTTTATAAATGGGGAGAGCCCAGCAGTCGATCTTAATAATTTTAGTAATTAGCACTGCTGCATTCTATACGGTGCAGGCCGAGGATGATCATGTTCGTAAACCTGATCCTTCACATGATCAGTACTCGAAGAATAAAGCCAATGAAACCGAGAATGTCAGCAAGGCTCAGGTACCGATTCCAGAGAAACTCGCGACTAGTCCAGATAAACCTGCGCCTAGTCAAGAAGATCCTGCACATAGTCATAAACCTGATCCCTCACATGAACAGTTGTTGAAGAAAAAAGCCGACGAAGCCGAGAGCGACAGCGAGGATGAGGCATCTAGTCCAGGGGAAAGTTCAGAAGAAAATGAACCTGATCCAGCATCTATTCCGTACGTTCACTCAACACTTTATTTGGGCTAAGAGTCTAAGACATGCAAATTTTAAAAGAGGCCTGACACTTGGACACTTACTTTAACACTCTCCACTTGAACACTTTCAACTGAGTAACATAGACAGTATCTACTTTGTGTGGAATATGTAAATTACAAATCAGAGAGAAGTACACAACAATTACTATTTTTAATTTTTTGTTTTGCTAGAACAGTTATCAGTGATCATGTGTATATCTCAAATTTTTGCATAAGTTGGATAAGAGTAGGCAGCTGCAATGAGTTGAGAAGTTGAATGAATGATACAGGGTACATAACAGTACAAGAAGAGCACTAGGCAAGAAACGCAGGGGGCCATGCATAGCTTACAATCCCATCGACAAGTGTTGGAGATGTGACCCCAACTGGGCAAGAGATCGGAAGAGATTAGCAGGCTGTGCAATGGGCTTTGGTCGCCGCACTATTGGTGGAAAAGATGGACCAATCTACAAAGTCACCGACCCCTCAGACGACAACGTTCAGGAACCTAAACCTGGGACCTTACGCCATGCCGTGATCCAGACGACACCACAGTGGATTATATTTGCCAGGAGCATGACAATCAATCTACAACAAGAGTTGTTAATGCAAAGTGACAAGACAATTGATGGCCGGGGAAAGCATATTCAAATTAGTGGCGGTGCTGGTATTAGCATTCAGTTTGTTAGAAACATTATAATACACAACATTCATATTACCGATATTCATCCCACTTCTGGTGGAATGATCAGGGATTCCGTTGATCATATCGGTATAAGAGCAGCACCTGACGGTGACGCAATTTCAATTTTTGGCTCGACCGATATATGGATTGATCATGTTTCTGCATCTAATGCTAAAGACGGTCTTATAGATATTGTTTCGGCTTCTACCGGTGTCACCATTTCTAACTGCCATTTCGTCCGTCATGATAAGGTACCAGTTTTATAGGCTGTAACAGTCTGAAATATAGAGTTCCAAAGTGATTCTCAAATTGAAACTCAAATAATTAGGTTGCATAATTTTAGTTGATCTACATTTAATCAACATTCAAATTATAATAATAATTTATCATGTGTTATTTTGGAATTACCCTTCCAGCTCTAATACAAAAGAAACGTATCGTTATGCAGGTGTTGTTATTTGGTGCGGAAGATAACAACGAAAGGGACAAAAACATGCATGTAACAGTGGCGTACACACATTTTGGAAAGAATTTAATACAAAGAATGCCGAGAGTGAGATGGGGATTTATCCACTTGGTGAACAACGATTATACACATTGGCTAATGTACGCAATTGGAGGTAGCCGAGGTGCATCTATCATTAGCCAGGGGAACAGGTTCATAGCTCCACCTGACCCCGTAGCCAAAGAAATAACTCACAGAACTAATGGGCTTGAACCAGGATGGGAGACATGGAACTGGAGATCAGAAGGTGATTTGATGATGAATGGAGCATTCTTTGTGGAGTCTGGAGGTCCAGACTGGAGAATGGGAATTGATCCATTGGATTTGATTGTTCCGGCACCTGCAGCTGAAGTTACTACGCTTACTCTCTTTACAGGCCCTCTTGGTTGCAGAAAGAAGAAACCTTGTTGATTAGCATTTTATCCTTTTTTATTGTTTTTTACTGTAGTAGATTCAGGATGTCAAGCGATATATATATATATGCACATAATAATATGTTACTTTAGTTTTTTGTTAGCAATCTTTTTTCATGTAATTGTAAGCAATATAACCCTCTCAAGGAGATGCATATTCAAAAGTAGAAGCTAGAAGCTATCCACATATTTGTAAAGTATATATACATAGGCTAGCGTTCAAATAGAAACCAAATTTAGAATAGAAACTAGAAACCTACACTAAATAAATTATATTTCATTTATTTTAATGGCCCCGCTAGGGGCACCTTCACAAAAAACTTATAAAATTCTTGGCTCTATTCAACAAAAATATAAAAAAAAATTAAAAAAAAGTTACTGTTCACGTGCCACGTCATCACGTGAACAGTAACTTTTTTTTTATTTTTTTTAATATTTTTGTTGAATAGAGCCAATAATTTTAAACGTTTTTTGTATTGGAGTACCCCTAATTTGGTCATTAGATTAGCTTGAAATATTTAATTTATGTTTAGTTTCTAGTTTCTATTCTAATTTAGTTTCTATTTGAACAAGACCCTATATATATATATGAGATTAAGGTTCCTGAGGTAACTTCAGGTAAATTTTCTTGAGATTAAAAAAATTTACATAAAAATACACAAGGACATTATTGTAATTACAGATAATTATATGCATTTACAAAAATACCATTACTATCTTACATAAAAATACACTAGTGCCTCAGGTAAAGTTCCTGAGGTAATCTCAGGAACTTTATTCTCTATATATATTTACTGTACATTTTTTTTTAATTCATATAATTTAATACTATAACGAAGGTATTAGGCCAATTCCAACCACACCATCCAAATTTGGATCATCGAATCCAAATTCTATTCCAATGTGATCCAAATATAAATCCAAATTCAATCATCATTAATTAATTATTATATTCATATATTTTGATTTTAAGTATTTTGAAAATATATTAATTAATTTCATTATAAATCATAATAATAACATCAGCAACAACTAAATTATAGCTAAAACATATTCGAATAAAAATAAAACATTACAATCCAAATAGATAAAACGTTTTTATTTAATTTTTAATTCGCAATATTTGAAGTTGTATATATCGTGAGATTTTCTATGTTGTATTACTTTATTGAATGTTTTTAATTTTTATGTATTTTTAAATTTAATTTATTTTGAATTTTTATGTATTTTAAAATTTATCATGATTTTAATTATATTCCAAAATTAATTATTTTACATTTAATTACATTAACAAAATCAATAAAATAGAAAAATAACAATATTATAATGATATAAAAATTTGGATCACTAAATAGTAATGATCCTTTTTAGTTCACAGTTGGAATAATTTGAGACAAAACTAGCTCAAATTTGGATTTTTAGTCTAGCATTGGAGTTGCCCCAAGCAAAAGCCAGCCACTCGAGACTTGTAAATCTTTGTCAGGAATATCCAATGACAAAAGGGAATTATGGAAATATGCTAGTGAACGAGGCAAAAAACAAAAAAAAAAAGGTACTAAACGAGAAGAAAATATCACTCATGCATAAAAAAATTAATCTACTTGCCACGAAAGCAAAACCCCTGACCTATAGAGTTCTATTTATTATTTTAAGAATGAAAGAATACTACACTAGTTTCGGTAATGCTAGCACATTAATTTAGATAATACGAGTTTCAACATTAATTTATATTTTTAAAACATAATATTAAAGTATAAAATACAAATATATGCAAAGAATATAATACTATGGTGACTCAAATATATAAAAATTGATATGAGAAAGAAAAAAAAAGTTAAAAAAAAAGTACTTAAATTTTTTGAACTAAACTAACTTTAAGTTAGAAAAATAAAAGGCTCATAGAACTTTTTTGATTTTTCCTTCCCCCAGCACCCAAAGAATACCCGAGGCATTACAGCTTCAAAATATATTAAACGGCATAAAATAATAATACCAGAGTCATGAGATGATAACAGGTTGCAACTTCAATATGACATTAAGAACCCTACATTGAAACCTAATCGCTCTCAGAATCATTTCCAGAATCTGCTTTTGTTGCCTGGGGGTTATTGTATCCCTTCATTTCATCTGTATACCGTTTCTTATCTTGCTTAGCATCTGCTTCATATATTTCTTTCTCCTCACCTATGGAGGTCAACATTCTGATCAGATATAGATCAGGATAAAATGAAACTAAGTTTGTACACGTGCCTGGAAAAAACACAAACCTGACATCTTGTTCCATCTTTCTCCGAGAACTCTGCCAACATCTGTGAAGCTAATTCCAGGATTTGACTTCTTCACATTCTGTAGCCAAGCATATCAAAATGAGCAATTATTAGCTGCTGCCATGTTGAAAATAGCCAGAAAACAAGCGCAGGCCTGATAGCGGACAGAGCTAAAGACAAAACATGGTCAACATGCAATAACCAAAGTCATCTCTTATCAGGTAATAAAGAACCAAGCCCAGTAAAACTTTACAGGTCAATAGTAATGCTAATCAGAAAAACTAAAATACATAAATCCTACATCAACCAGTGATGGGAAATATCCCAAACATAGATGCGAGGGAAACTTCCTACGAGTGTCATATCCAATTAAAAGTGTCTTCAGTTGGGAAAATACCGAGGCTAGATTCACTGCAGACACCCTGCTTACTAACTCAGCGTCTTGGCTTAGAAATTCAATATGACACGGCAATTCAACACACGGACATGTTATAATTTGTTGTTCAGTTGTAATTAGGCCTTATATATATATATGTGACAAGTTCACAAAAAAGGTGAAGACGGACAACTGATTATAATCAAAGCCATAGATACCAACCTCCCTTTCATTCTTGGAGAAGAACATAAAAGCACTCAGTGGCTTCTTTGGTGCATTTGGGTCTTTCTTCTTCTTTGGTTTCTTCTTCTTTACACTATCTTCCTCACCATCTTTCGTTCTCTTCCTGTTTGTCGATGCCTTGGAAGATGCTAAAGGCTCCTTCTTGGCTTCCTTTTTAGCAGGTTTCTGTTTAGCAGTCATAGTCATGCATGTGAACATCTGGATGTTTACAGCAGACCTCTATGATAAGCAAATAATGAAGAATGTTTTACCTCCTTTTCACCCCCACTGTCACTAGCATCAGAATCATCTCCTCCAGAATCATCTGTAGGTGAACCAGAATCATCTTTCTCAGCTACAAAATCCTCATCCTGCATAGACCACCCAATTTAAACATTTGTACAAGCTAAACATAATCTGAAATGAACAAAAAGTTAAGAACTCAAAAATCTCAAGACAACGATGTCAAGATAATACTGTAAAAATACTCATATACTATCTACTAACATAAACACTTCATGTTAATCGCAAAATGCCGCTCAATATGGAAAATAGGAATTACTGTGATAAATGGCAACTGATAAATTTCAATTATTGCAAAGCACTTGTCAGAGATCTAACCACGCACGTATCACTGTCACATTACGTAAAATTTCAATATATCTATCAAAAAAATAAAATCTAAAGTTACCTCCTCGTCACTTTCATCTCCACCAGCCTCATTCTTGATCCTCTCAAGATGTGGATCAACAGCATCGTCATCAACATTCTCAAAAACAGCAGCAACACCATCTGCAGCTTGGGGACCACCAAGGTTCATGATTTTCAAACCCTTTGAACTGCATTAAATTACAAAAGAAAATAAAATTATTGCTGTTTTAAACAATGGAAACGATCAATGAACAAAAATTGACTACGAAGAACAAGTGGAATGACATAGAAACCTAAATAGGGAAAAATAAAGGGAGATGCAAAAAGTTCTAATAAAGGAATCTGATATATATTTTGTGGCAAGACTCTATTTCAACAGCATAACAGACCAACAAACCTATACCAAGCAGCAAAACCACATAATCCAGGAAACGCATTATTAGTTGTGTTAGTACAGGGAAAAACAACATTTTACATGACACATAATTAGTTTCGGGTCTACTGCACCCATAGAAGAATCAAAGGTGCCATCTTCTGTGCTTTTGTCATCTGCCTCCGCCACTAACAAATTTCCATCTTTAAGATGCTTAAAAATATTCTGGGCATGTCATAATAGAAATGCAAGAACATGAATTCATCACTCACTAAAATTTATGTATCTGACTAAGTAGACATTAAGAAACCATACTGACCTGATGAAGTCAAACAGGTTGTGATATTCATTTCTCTGGATGTTCCGGAAAAGATGTTCTTGTTCAGTCTTCAGTCTGATCAGAAGATCAAAGTAATGCATGTTTGACCCTCCAGCACCATGCCTCTCAAACTCCACATAATCAATCTGAAATCAAAAAATTATATAGTTTTATAACACGTCAATACCATCAGAGAGTTTTGAACCCCAAGCAGGTCAGCTGCTAAAATCAACCAAGACCAATTCCACTTATCATCAAAAAATTATATAGTTTTATAACACGTCAATACCATCAGAGAGTTTTGAACCCCAAGCAGGTCAGCTGCTAAAATCAACCAAGACCAATTCCACTTTTCATCAAAAAACCATCGCATTGAATGTAATGAGTACTATACCTCATCATGAAGAATAAGTGTTGGAGGCTTTGGCAGGAAGAAGAAACTCTTCTCTAGCGGATAGAGAACACCGTCTTCCGCTTTCAACGATGACTTTACCGCATAACCATCCTGACAACTTCGGAACTTTCCTGGTCTTGTGAGTTTTGCACCAGACAATCCCCGCAATATCATTGTGAAAACTTCATGTATCAGTCCCTGATAAATAAAAGAACTCACTACATAAAATGCACCAAAATGATGCCAATAGTAATTTAAACTTTAACTATGATACTTTCATCTACTTACGAGACAACAAAAAGCCGGGTTTGGCACCATTTCTGAAATTATGTAATTATTGCACAAAAAAGTAAAAGTGCTTATTTTTCAAACATAGAACCAAACACCATAATAGTCTCTTTTACTATTCCAAATTATCTATAACTAAAAATTTACATGGTAATAATTTTCATTACCTTATATGTTGGTTCTAATTTGCCTTTGTACTTGTGAGTGAAGAGATCATCACTTAGCGACAATGTGCTTTCCACAACATAATCTGTTTCAAACTGTGCAAATAAACAGAGTTACTCCATTTGCATATGACTAAATAAAGGGATATAGCAACTCTTAGACAACGGCAACAATACCTGTAACACAATATGTGGGTACAATGTTTGGCCTTTACGGATTGGCGGATCAAGAGAAACAACAACAAAAGTATGTGGCTGATTAGACTGCCAAAACAAAAGAAAAAAAGAATA
Organism: Kitagawia praeruptora; assembly: GCA_037693485.1. NCBI lineage: Eukaryota > Viridiplantae > Streptophyta > Magnoliopsida > Apiales > Apiaceae > Kitagawia > Kitagawia praeruptora. The sequence goes on along the minus strand of CM075350.1, from coordinate 54,737,318 downwards.
TTAAGATGAAACAGAATTTTAATTTGTGACATGCATAAAAAGAACAATTTAATATGCCAAAATGTACTCGGGACACATTATATATTTGGTGACAAATCTATGACTAAGAACCTTGGGCAGTAAAAACAGGCGAACAACACTACTGTATTGGATTTTGAAATCATTGGCTTGCCCTTGGAGTCTTAAAAATGATACATGAAGTTCAACATTATATCGGCCCCTGCAAAAACGAACACCTTCATAAGATCTTTACCACAACATAACTAGAAAGAGGATAAAAATAGTAACACCAAATTCATTGCAAATTATAATAAAGTTAGAAAAACTACCTAGGAGTAAGAATTGCAATCCCCTCAAAAGTAACAACAGCTTCTTCACCTCCTGGTGTGACATCAGCCATCGACACAATCTTATTGCGGAATACCTATACATATAGTACCCATGGGCCCATGACAATGAATGTGAGATGAAAATATAAAATATTACAGTAAAGTTATACAGTCTACAGGTCTACAAATAACTTACTTGAGCTGGAGGACAGTTTTCATCACCAACAAACTGAGTATTAGAATTAGGTATATGGAAACTTATCTCCATCAGTGAATCTTTCTGCAATCACGATCGTACCAACATCAGAAGAGTAACTTTATAATAATTTTAAAACACACACACAGCATACAAGGCCAGACACATGCATATAAACTAAACATGGAAAGTTGGGTTGAGGCTGACTAGTGGACTAACTTTGCAACAACTTAAATGGATTTGATTGACATGTTATTTAACATAAAGTTAAATGGGCCTTACCTAATCAAAATCCACATAATATATAAAACTGAACAGTGACATACAAACCCATATTACACAATCACGATGTCAAATAATTTAAACTCGCGAACATACTTTAAACTTCAGACCCTATAACACTTTGTATTTTAAATTGTAACAAAATTACAAACCATTGACCAAATGATGAATCTCTCGGACAAGACATCTAAACATAAAAAAATTGCACTTCAATCTAATACATTGAAATCCATAACTTTTTAAATAAAAAAACTGAAATTTAATAAACCTCATTGGCACCAGTAGTATCATCAACATGAAATTCCAACATGACATCATTTTTGCCTTGAAGTTGTGTCTGAGATACATCAGCTAAGGATACCTCGAATGCTTGCTTTGAGCCAACTAGAAAACTAAGCATGTTGCCTGAATGAAAAGGTAAGACATGGAAGTGGGTGAATTCTAAGTTAATGATAACGGAATTACAAGATGACAACAAAACAAAAATTTAGAAATCTAAAGAATTATATCAAGCTAACAATGAATTAAAGATATGAAGGATTGAAGGAAGAAAACCAAGAAACTGTTGTAGGAACGCAAAGCATCGTCTACGCTCTTTACAATAAAAGTAGAGAATCATGGCCCTGAGGTTATAAGAACTTCTCATATAATTGCAGGAGGACATTTTTGTGAATTCAGGATGAGTTTTTAATACTTATAAAATGCCATTAAATTTGTATGGGAAGAGTTTATAACCTTAGGGGAGTTACCCGAGGTCAACCTCAGGCCCATTTTTCTCATAAAAGTATATTGAAACAAATTAGATACAGTAGCTTAAACATAGTGTTGGTACAGAGAAAAATGGTAACCATCACACACATATTTTAGTGAAGAGTATGCCATAATTAATTAAATGAAGTTACATCTCCATTACCATATACAAAGTAAAATGCATAAGGCGAGAAATGATAACATATACTTACCATTTAGGTCAACTTCTCCCCAGTTTTTTCCACTAACAGACAGTTGTTTTTCTTCAGGTGTTATGCCACATGCAGTCTGGAAAAAAGTAGTCAGGCTAGAGACATCCTGCAAGACAAGCAAGTGAAAGTCAATCTTACAATAATAGAATAGCATCATCACTTTCTAGTTTCTTTTCTCCCTGTCCCCCACCCTATGGTCAGAGTCCTAAGGCACGACAAATTCATAGTACAAGGATGTATATAAACTACAGAAAACATTGGGAGCAAATATGAGTTAATATCAGTGTTGTTCTTAAAAATATACAGGTTACACCAACTAGTAATATCTTTTATCTACCAGGGGTTACTTACACCAGTTGGAGAGAACAAACGTTTTGTGGAGACTTTGACGATATTAACAATTATCTAGCATTTTCTGAGTTTGCAACACGTGAATGGTAGATAATATAGTTTTTAAATAACATTCATTATTTTTCAGTTAACATGTCTAGCAATTTCTAATAAATTTACTATCTACTGAATCCTATAGATCTGATGGTAAAACTCTTCACTTACATCACTATAGGGTATTTTTTCCCAACTAGCATGTGCAAGACGAAATTAAGATTTCAAAAGCAAACAATAGATGGCAGAGTGAACACATGACAAGAGATAAAAAAAGATCGATTATTACTCCATATTTAAATAGGGTTTCACGCAGGTTATAACAGTTACGGAGCCCATTAAGACTTCTCTGAAGTAAATAAAATGTACTTTGTTTTCATTTTCCATCCTCATAGATCTCTAATTTCAAGTAAGTGGGTAATTAATTTTGTTAGGACTCAACAATATCGTTCATTTCTTAAAAAGATAACAACCTATTTATAATGTTGTATATCATATTACTCATAACAAAACTTCACCAAATTCAATCTCCAAAAACAGTAAAAAAGAAAATGCTTTTGTCATGGGTAGAAAGGGAGAGAGAAATGAGAAGAGCCATACTTGGTCACGAAAACCAGTAAATTTGTACTTGAGCCCTTCCTTGCTAATAACTCCAAGCTGATTACTCCGTGGAACCTTCATCCACGTAAGCCCGGAAATATCAGCCTTGTCTACTTCCACAGCCTTACCACCTCCTTGTTTCTTCCACACTATACCCCCTGAATGAACCCTGAGTTGCCCCGGGTTCTAAACAAAACAATATACAAAATTCCATTAACTTGCGCTAAACATTTAACAAATATATCAATAATAAAATTAACATTGCTCTAAATGGTAGACAAAGGAAATTTTCCAGAAAAGTTTTTCCTAGAGTTTCATTGTATAAAAAAAATTGCAAGCATATGCATACGATAATCTCAAAAGTCGAAAAGAGTAGAAGAACCATTAGCACTTGTAACTCATACAAATCAACTTACGAAGAATCCCTAAATCTCAATTAACCAGTTCATTTTATCAAGTATATGCAAACCCTAGAAATACGAAACCTCGCACAGATTTTACAAAGTAATTGTATAAAATACATACATATAGCTTGTTTCGCAGCAATTAGGGTTAGGGTTAAGATATAATAACCTAATTCAAGAGTAATATACATCATAAACAAGATCTAATCGGGGAGAGAGAGAGAGAGAGAACTTACAGTGCCGCCACGGCCTCCGAGAGAGATATTGTTGAACAAGTGACCGTCCGCCATTGATTACGAGTTGTGAGAAATGGTAGCAGCCCCTGTCAAGGCTGGGCTTATATAAAGTGTTAGATGGAGCGGCAATCGGGTTCGGGTTGGCGCCAAACAGGGGAATGGTTTGATGCGAGGCGGTCCACCAGTTTTACTACTGGGCCTCCTGCTCCTTGATCAAATTCTTCAAATCAATCTATCAATCTACAATGTTTATGGGCCAATAAGGCCTTTCAAGACTTTTTATTAAATTACATATTTAGCCTTCTCTCATAATAATTGACATGTTTGGCCATACTTAAAATAAGTCGTTATGAACTTATTTTCAGGTAAAAATTTCATATTTTGATAAAAAAAAATTACATAAGTATTTAATATATGTTTGAAATTCTATAAGTTGCAAAAAAAGTTAACTTTTTTCAGGAAAAAGTTAGAAATCTTTAACTTTGTCTTAAAATAAGTTGACTTATTCTGAAAAAATGTTTCCCAAACACCCCAATGTTAGAAAAATGTTTGCGAGGGAATTGAATCCATGAGGTCCACAATAAAAATAAATAATGTTCCCATTTCCTATCACTCCATCAAGAAATTTTTTGATGGATTTGTAAAACTCATTAACTACATGTACTAAAAACTCATTTGTTATATTTTGTTTAATTTACATAGAAACATACTTTAATGTTCTGGGTGAAGGCCCTAAATGTCCACCTTCCAAAATACCCATTTTCGTTTAGGATGACCCTAAATACCCATGAGATACGCATGTGAGAAAGGAGTGTCCGGATACACATTTTCCACTGGAGTATCCTTCACAAATCACAATCTATACTCGTGAAAAGTAACCATGGATACACATGTCCTAACATGCGTGTCTCAAGATACGCATGTTCAACATGTGTATGCAAGGTTACTGTTCATCGTCTTCCACCCCCACCGCCGATGATTTTTTTGACAAAAACTTCGATCGCTTCGTACACTCTCTACAAGCATCGAGCACTCACGTTCTACATACGAAATTATCGTCTCTTCACCCTCTACATGCCTGTACCAATTAATTTTTGTTTGTTTCGCCGGATCATTTGAAAGGCCCAAATCGAGATCCATTTTCCGATTTGGTTTTTCGACTTGGTCGTGCACGCCCCTGCGGGGCTAGAAATCAACAAACGAATATGGTGAAATGTAGAGGGAGCTGTGGGCATCATTTTGATGCCCTCAGTTTTTGTGGAGGTTGATAAGTGGATTTTATATCCACTTATTATGCACTAATTGGACCTAGATTGGTGGTTTATCCCTAAGTACGTTGTGTCTTTTAATTCGTTTATGTTGTTTCAGTCTTTATTGTGCAGAACTCGCAACTTTAAGTATCGTGGTGATAAAAGACTAAAAACGGTGAATTTCTACCTCAATTCGGAATTAAGAGTTGCCAAGAAAGCGCAAGGTCTTAGGAAGTCAAGACTGGTATAAAGAAAATCATTGTGCAAGCAACCGAAGTGCTAAATCATTTAATCACAAGAATTTTATTATCAAGTGGACTGGCTACGAGGAAAAAGAATTATCATAAAGAAATTCTAAGTGATGCATTCTTAAAGACGGAATCCCGGTTGGAATTGTTATATTTTTCGTTAAGTAAAAGGAGTCCGATTCCAGACCCTCAATAGACCGCAGCTTACGACTTAAAGATATATTTATATTATTAAATATTTTATTTAATTAGAAAATTATATTTATAAATATCTAACAATATTAGATATTTATTTTTATAATTTTTGGAATAAATTAATTATTAATTAAATATTAAAGCTGTGCGGGTTAAAAAACATTTCTACGGAGCCCGTTCATATAGGACAAAACAAGCCCCGGTTTATGTTGAATTGTGCAGGTCATTTAAAAGTAATGATTTGCTTTGCAAAGAGTTTGAAAAAGAAAAAGAAAGAAGTTAGGCTGCCAGCTAAACCGCCGCCCACCGCTGCTGTCCAGTGCCATTTTTTCAGGAATTAAGGATATATTTATATTAATAAATATTTTATTTAATTAGAAAATTATATTTATAAATATCTAATAATATTAGATATTTATTTTTATAATTTCAAAATTAAATTAATTATTTATTAATTAAAGATTACAAGCTGTGCGGGTTAAAAAACATTTTACAAGCTGTCTATAATAAGACAAAATAGGCCCTGGTTAGTGTAAATTGTATAGCCGGGTTGTTTTTGTTGATTGAATTAGCAAAGTGAAAGCAAAAGTTTGGTGGGGTTGTTTTGTTAGCATGGTCAAATACGTGTGTCATTAATCAAGAAGCTGGCGCTCCAGAATTCATACAACAAATGTCAAAGGCTGACCAGGAATTTAAAGGTAGGCATATGTAAGCAATGATGCATGTAATTTGATTTGTAGCCTATAAATAGAAGTGCTCAGTTAGATAAAAAGAGGACGGAGAGAAAGAAACAGTAGCAAATTTCAACAACTCTCTTTGTAATTTCAGTTTTATTTCATACACTTTAATTGTCTGCAAATTTAGTATAAGTTGTATTTTGGTTGAAGATTGTAAGGGGATTACTTGGAGTGCTCCTCTATTTCATTGGAAGCTATTTTGGTTCTATTTTTTAAACTCTTGTAATTTCATATTTAATTCATGCAATTTTCTGCTATGTTTTCATTTAATCCCATGATGACGATCCGTTCGATTATGAACTAATCGCCATCATGGGATTCTAATGGATTTATTTACGTAATTTAGTAATTCGATGCCTTAATAATTTGTATTATTATAAAAATTCAGATTACCCAATATGGTTGCGCTTAATTTATTAGATGCGTAGCTATCGTCTAAATTATTAATTCCTAATGAATGCGAAAGTGGATTTGGGAATTTAGAATTTGCCATGTTAGCATAGGTTCGTAATTTTCATGTACATTTACGATTAATGGTAGGGTTTTGGATCATATCACCCTATGTAGCCATAATAAAGAAATTTAATCGTAAACCAATTATGTTTCCAAATCTTATAGAGATATAGGGTCTAAACATAAACGGTGTCCACGCAACTTCTATCTTTTTAAGTGGATGTTCGTGTGGTTTGATATAAGTTAAGGCTGAAAGGCGCTTATGTTAGTTTCGTGTTCCCGGCTAGCTTTCGTAATTATCAAATCACTTTGAATTAAGGCATCAATTCTAAATGAAATAAGTAATGAAATTAGAATCCCATGTTTTTCTCACATATAAAATCTCGTTTAATTAAATCAAGTAGTTTGAATTATTTAGTATTATTATTTTGATAAATCAATTAGAAAAATAAAACAAAACTCACCTTTTATATTTATCCAAGCAGTTTGTTGTTTAATCATACGTCGTTGCATAAGCACTATTTCTGAACAAACACCAAGTCTTCGTGGGATCGATCTTATTATATTACTTGTGACCGCGTACGCTTGCGTAGTTAGTTTTCGAACCAACAAGTTTTTGGCGCCGCTGCCGGGGACTTCGGTGTTATTTTCAGAATTTGTGTTTAACATCAACGGAGGTTAAACTTAACTGACTTGTATAGTTATTGTTTTTCTCACGTCGCGTTTTCTCGCTCTGCCAGTATAAGGATCTTGAGTAGTTTATGCTAACGCGTGCCCAAACTCTTAAATCAAGAACCGTAATAAAGCTAGAAGAAACGTTAGACATGGCGGATGATGTGCCTAAGACGTTGATGGACTACTCTCAACCGAAAATCAATGACATTCAGTCAAGCATCGTCAGGCCAGCCATTGCAGCCAGCACATTTGAAATCAAACCTGGCACAATACAGATGGTACAAAACTCTGTCCATTTCGGGGGAGCGCCAACGAAAGATCCAAATATGCATATCCGGAACTTCATAGAGATTTGTGACACATTCAAATTCAACAACGTGTCAGATGATGCTGTAAAGTTGAGGTTTTTTCCATTTTCTCTGCGGGACAAAGCTAAGGGATGGTTGCACTCTCTCCCAGCTGGCTCGATAACAACATGGGACGAACTCGCTCAAAAGTTCCTCACTAAATTCTATCCCATGGCAAAAACAACTGCCATAAGGAATACTCTTGCTCAGTTCATGTTAACACAAAATCACGCAAGCGCACGTGGTCACAAGTAATATAGATATAAGTCAAGTTCGTTCCCACAGAGATCTGGTTTTTAATTTAGTATTGTACCTATGCAACAATGTATGATTTTAATTCACTGCTAAGACAAATAACAAATTGAGGTTTGATTATCTAAATTAAACTAAGATGCAAAATATTAAACTAAGAATTAAATTAACTAACGAGAATTGAATCGAATTACTTATATGAGAATAAACATGGAATCCTAGTTTCATTATCTACTTCACTTAGAGTTGCAGCCTTTAATTAATACATGCGATGGGTTTGATATCTGATCGAATAACACGAAACAAGCAAAAGTTACCTCTCGGTATACTAGTACCAACTACGCATACATCCACAAAAGAGATAGAAGATGAATAGACACCTATCATGTTTAGACCCTATATCTCTATAGAATTTGAAAACATAAAGGTTTAAGCACAAGTTATCCACTTAGATCACATAGGGTAGCATAATATCTCTATTTACGCCACAAATCATGATGTTAAAACATCAACCTATCCTATGCTAGCATGGCAACTTCTAAATCTCAAGATCCACTCTCGTTTAGCAAGAGATTAACATATTAGATGTTCGCGACGCACCTAAATTCAAGAAGCACAACCATACAAGGATATCAAGAATTCACCACACATAAATCTTTAAGGCATGCAAACTACTAAGCTACATAGATAAATCCACTAGGATGCCACGACAACGATTAGTTCATAATTGAACCTTTCGTCACCATGGGATTTGATGAAAGCATGGTATTAAACAAAATAACGAAGATGAATAAATCAATAATAAAATAAGGTTTAGCGAACAAATCCGAGAAAGTAACAAGCATCCAAAAGATACGCCTAAACAAAGGAATGCAAGAAAACTATGTCTAGATCTTCTTGTTGTCACAATCCTCGCATTGGCTTCTCGATCTCGTGCTATGAACGATTTTGAATGAATTCTGGTGTGTAGATGATTGTGTAGGTGAATATTTTGATGTCCCCCAAGGTGTGTATTTATAACCCCAAGTGTCCTCTTTTCCAAGTAATTACCGTCCTTGAACTAGAATAGAATTCCGGTAATTTCCGTTCTTGAATGGATTAGAATTGCAATTCCCCTGTTTAGAACTGATTCTGGAAGCTTCTGGTCGTCCAAAACAATCGCCATATTGAATGGGAAAAGAAACACGGCAATTTCCTCTTTAAAATTGAATTCCAGGAAGTTTCTGGCGGTGACCCGCGCGCCCGCGCTCTCCCACAGTGTAAAAGCCGCGAGCCCGCGCGCATCTGAAATTTCTGACTTTTCTCACGCGCACCCGCGCGCATCTATAGTTCAACTTGGACGCGCCCGCGCTCCAAGTACTGTTCATGCACACTGAATTTTTCCTTATGCTGTTTTTCTCCTCCGTTTTAATTGCAACTCCCGGCACTCGTTCTCGTGACTTTAAAAACACCATTTAATTGCTGAAACTCCATATCTGCACCTAGAAACTGGTCCTACACAATTCTCACAAAAACACATTAAAACACACCAATACTTGAGATACAAGACACCAATTTAAGCCGAAATGGAATGATGCAAGTGGATATAAATCCACTTATCACACCCCCAAACTTAAACCGATGCTTGTCCTCAAGCCTAAACAGAAAAAACTATACACAACTAACTAGTACCACTTTCGTAGGTGATCACGGTTGTATTTGGCATATGCAACAAGCCCTTTAAACCCCTAGGCAGCCCTAGTGGACGAGTAAGGTCTCGTGAGGGCCTATAGTGAATGTACCCACAAAATCCATTTACCCTAATGCAATGCAATGCATGAATGCAACTACTATGAAAATGCAAAGATCTCCTCAAACTCACCAAAACCAACTAACAAGCAAATATCTCAAAGAATGCAACAAATCCAAGCAGAGCTCAACTAAGTCCCCGTATACTAACAATACATGAACAGAAACGTGCGTGTGTGCAATGCTCATCAGAAATACTCCCAAAACTAGGTCAAAAATCATACATGCTTTCCGTCAAGACAATCACAGGTTTATAAACAGAATAGACTGTAGATACTTCATAACCTCGGAACACCTCCACCCTTATCCAAAGTAGACAAAAACTCATGCTTTATTACTAATCTAAGACACTATATACAATTCACATGCTTATTTAACCGTGCAATGAATGAGACCCCAAAAGGCTTATACAATAATACCCATGTAGCGAGTGTTAGGTCAGCAATCCCAAACCCCAAGGTCTTTAGGTTACTAGGACTAAGTCCCCTCAGACTTAATTACTCGAGTATTAAAGAGTTCACTCTAGCTAATTTTGCATTTAAACAACTAACTATTGACTCTTTTTTTTTCTTCTTTTTTTTTTCTTTTTTTTTTCTTTTTTTAATGCAATCTGGAATGAGCCTTTCTCATTTCCAACCCTAGACTACTCATATAAATATGAGCCGGCTACTAGCCATTTGACACCTAGCCATTATTAACAACTAGCATGAAATTCCTGTTTTCCCCCAAACTTAGATTTTAGTGTTCCTACGCTATAAAGGGACTAACGAAAATTATAAGAATAAACAAGTGATTAAATCTCAAAACATCCAACAGGCATGACCCTAACCTAGCCCAAAAGCACCCAATGAGACTGTGTAATTAGTTTTGTTCCCGTAACATGCAAGTCAATTCCTAGGAACTATAAATCAGCCCTCTACTCATCATTACCACACTCAATTAAACATCTACCTATCAATCAGAATCAGCTCATCCTTAAGGGATCATGAAAAATGCATGTCATGATAATGCAACTAAAATGAACTCGCATTATAAAACAAACAAAAATAACAGAATGTTCTATATGAAACACACGTAGATAATACGAACATATATGCATGAATTACAACTAATATGCAAAGCATGATATCCTACATGAACACACAAATACTACATATACAATACTTATCCCCCAAACCACCCCCAAACTTAAGATATTCAATGACCCCATTGAATAGAAGTAAATACGAGGAAAAGTAGAAACATACCTACGCCGCAGCGTCATCACCCTCCTCGGGTGGAGAATCAGGAGGTGGATACACAGTGTCCGATCCAAAGACTGGCCAATCCACCTGAATACCACTGGCTCCAAAAGCAGTACTGAAAGCCTGATTCAATCTCGCTGAAAAACGGCTATGACTCTCATACAAGGCATCCATACGCCTCATCATCCGCCTATCATGGGAAGCACTAGAGACTGCAACAGAAGCCTGCTGAACCGGAGGAGCACCAGCAATCTCATAACCCAAACCCCTAGGATCAGGAATGCCGCCAGGCCATTCCACCAGCTTCGACAAATCAATAGGTCCACCAGGCATCTGAATCTGCTCCTCTGAAGACCATGTAACCCCCACAGTCGAGCATAGTCTCGTAACAATAGAGCCATAGGGAATCTCTCCTGTTTTACCCCTCAAAAACCGAAGAATATTCTGATTAACCAAATAACCAACATCTATATAATGACCATTCAAAATACCCCACAACAAGATAGCTCTCTCCACCGTCACCTCATGAGTATGCGTAGTAGGTAACAAATTAACACATATGAACAAGTTCCATGCCCTAGCATACCTGTTCATGGTCGCAGCAGAAAACGTAGCCTTCTCCGTCGAGCCTAACTTCAACTTCCAAGCCGTCCCTGGCACACACAGACGTGCCACAATCGCATCCAAATCCACTTCAGACCTGGATTAAAAGTCCAATCCTCTGCCCCCTCAGGTCTATCCGGCAAACCAAGCATAAGCCGAATAGCACGTGGCATATAATCAACCACCAAACCACGAACCATAGAATAACCATCCTTAGTCTTCTTGGCATTAGCATAAAATTCCCGGACAATGCTCAACGGGACCTCAGATACAAGCTTACAAATACTCTGCCAACCCCTATCCTGTACCATCCCCAAAATCTCACCATCTGCAGCCGTGACCAACCAACCCCTATCATTCGCTACAGACTTAGTCATCAATTTACCATATTCGGCCTGAGCCTCCATGGACCCAAACTTAATCACATTCTCACCCGAACTCGAATCAGAATCTGGCGATGGCTGAGCACGGGAACTACTACCCACCAAACGAGCTCTCTTCGGGGCCATAGCAATCACAATCAACAGTAAAATCACAACACAAACTACCCAAATTCGTACAAAGCAAAAACCCACAAATTAACAAGTACCACAATCCGAAAAATCAAAATTCAAGAACAAGAGATTACCCAATCGAATCGAAGAGGTAGCACCTGCAATAACAGCCCCCAAACTCGAATTTTAGCCCCTTTAACAGCTTGGATGATTCGGAGAAAAATAGAGATAAGTGTTTGTATGTATATGTAGATGGGTATGTATAGGTGGGTGTATGTATAGATTTGTAATGGAGATGTGGTAAGGGAATGATATGGAGGGATTTAGAGATTCACAATAGAGATGTAGAGAGCTAGGGTTCGAATTTGGGGAAGAAATTAGGTTTATGGGGGTTAAAACAAAACTGCTCTTTTCGACCTTTTTTTTTTCTTTCACAGCCCTCCAGCGCGCCCGCGCTCTATCTGTGCACAATCCAGGCGCGCCCGCGCTTGCAAAATTTCCAGATTTTTTTTTAAACAAGACCTACCTACTGAATAACTAAAAATACAATACACCATGGGTTGCCTCCCAAGAAGCGCTTGTTTTACGTCAGTAGCTTGACGTACTTTCGAAACTTCACGTTTTTGACAAAATGGCGGCAACCTTCTCACGGTTCACCATTCCTCCATAATAAGGCTTAAGGCGATGTCCATTTACTTTGAAAGCATTATCAAAAGACCCCCTAAATATCTCCACCGCTCCATGTGGACATACCTCATTGACTGTAAAAGGACCCGACCACTTTGATTTGAGCTTCCCTGGAAAAAGTTTGAGGCGAGAGTTGTAAAGCAAAACCTATTGACCTGGCACAAATGTCTTGTGCACCAATTTCCTATCATGCCACCTCTTAACCTTCTCCTTGTACATCTTTGCATTCTCGTAAGCCTGTTCAAAAAATTCCTCAAGCTCATTCAACTGAAGTAGACGTTTTTCACCCACAGCTGAGATATCCAAATTCAATTTCTTCAATGCCCAATAAGCCTTGTGCTCTAGCTCAGCCGGCAAATGACATGCCTTACCAAATACCAACTGATAAGGAGACATACCTAAGGGTGTCTTGTAAGCAGTTCTATACGCCCAAACCGCCTCGTCTAACTTCAACGACCAATCCTTCCTTGAAGGATTTACCACTTTCTCGAGAATTCTTTTGATTTCACGATTCGAGACCTCCGCTTGACCATTAGTTTGGGGATGATAAGCAGTGGCAACACGATGCGTCACATTATACCTTGCCATCATAGCAGTAAATTGACGATTACAGAAGTGTGTCCTCTCATCACTGATTATAGCTCGTGGAGTCCCAAAACGCATGAAAATCTGCTTGTGAAGAAAATTCAGCACCACTTTAGCATCATTGGTCGGTAGAGCTTTCACCACGACCCATTTAGAAACGTAATCCACAGCAAGCAAGATGCACTGATTATTGCAAGATGAAACAAACGGACCCATGAAATCAATTCCCCACACATCAAAAATCTCAACTTCAAGGATAGTGTTAAGAGGCATCTCGTTCCTCCTAGAGATATTGTTTGCACTAAATCACGCAAGCGTACGTGGTCATAAGTAATATAGATATAAGTCAAGTTCGTTCCCACAGAGATCTGGTTTTTAATTCAGTATTGCGTACGTGGTCACAAGTAATATAGATATAAGTCAAGTTCGTTCCCACAGAGATCTATTTTTTAATTCAGTATTGTACCTATGCAACAATGTATGGTTTTAATTCACTGCTAAGACAAATAACAAATTGGGTTTTAATTAACTAAATCTAACTAAGAATTAAATTAACAAGCTAAGAATTAACTAACTAACGAGAATTGGAATCGAATTACTTCTGCAAGAGGAACATGGAATCCTAACTTCATTAAATACTTTGCTTAGATCTGACGCCTTTAATCACTATATGCAATGGTTATGATATCTGATCGGACAACACGAAACAAGTACACGCTACCTCTCAGTATACGAATACCAAACTAAACATACATCCACAAAAGAGATAGAAGATGAATAGACACCAATTATGCTTAGACCCTATATGTCTATAGAATTTGAAAACATAACGGTTGAAGAACAAGTTATCCATAATGATCACATAGGGCAATATAAGTATTCTCATCTCATACTACGAATCATGTTGATAAACAATCATGAACCTATGCTAGCATGACAAGTTCTAAATCTCAAGATCCATTTTCACTTCACAAGAGATTAACAAATTAGATGTTAGCTACGCATCTAACAATTAAGCATAACCATACGAGGAAATCAGATATATATCACACACAGATCTTTAAAGCATCAAGATACTAAAGCTCCATAAATAAATCCGTTAGAATCCCATGACAACGATTAGTTCATAATTGAACCTTTCGTCATCATGGGATCTGATGAAACCATGATAAAAACAAAGTATGAAAAGATACAAATAAACCTAAGTAATTGATATGTAATGGTTCTATAAATTACAACGGTAGGATGTGTTTATATAGGCTCTAGAAGTCTTGCCCAGCAAGAAAATACCCAAAATAGAGTTAAAATAGAATTTCTGCAAAATACGTTTCTTAAACTGATTCTGTTTTGAAAGAAAATTCGTAGCTGACTTTTCTTCAATATTTCTAGGCCGTTCCAGTTGTAATTGGACATCTGGACCACTTTAGAATGATAGAGAATCTTGTTAGCTTCGCGTGGACAGTAAGATCGTCCAAAACGGACTTGTAGAACTCAAGATATGGCCCAAACAGTAAAACAGGATTTTTAGGACAAAATTTCAGAATTTCCAGAAGGGTTCCCGCGCTGCAGCGCCCTTCCCAGGCCGCAGCGCGCCATGCTTTCTTTCCAAAATTGAAGAAAATCTCCCAGGCTTCGCGTAAGCTATAAGATCGCTGAAAACAGACTTCTAGAACTCCAGATATGGCCAAAACAGTATAGACTGCGCAACCTACCCAGAAAATCCGAATTTTACAAAAATTGCTCCTTTCTCCTCCGTTTCTTTTGCATTAACTAACATCTTCAATACCATGACACATGTAACTCCTTGGTAGCATAACACAAGTGTCCAATCTTCATTCCAATGCTTAATTCCACTCTAATATCGATTAGAAACACCAACACTAACCGATAGCTACAACCCTGCACAACTACGTACACAAAACAAATAAAAAATACAACAAACTTGAGACCAAGTCAATCAATTTAAGCCGATATGGAACGCTCCAAGTGGATATAAAATCCACTTATCATACCCCCAAACTTAAACCGATGCTTGTCCTCAAGCATAAACAATTACAACTAACTAACTAATTAGTACCACTTCTGTAGGTGATCACGGTTGCATTTGGCATATGCAACAAGCCCTTTAAACCCCTAGACAGCTCTAGTGGACGAGTAAGGTCTCGTGAGGGCCTATAGCGAATGTACCCACAAAATCCTTCTAACTAAACAATGCAATGCATGAATGCAACTAATATGAAAATGCAAAGATCCCCTTGAACTAACCAAAACCAACTAGCAAGCAAATATCTCAAAAAATGCAACTAAATCCAAATAGAGCTCGACTAAGTCCCCGTATACTAACAATACATGAACAGAAATGTGCGTGTGTGCGATGCTCATCAGAAATACTCCCAACACTAGGTCAAAAATCATACCTATTCTTCGCCAAGACAATCAGAGGTTTATAAATAGAATAGACTGTAGACACTTCATAACTTAGAAACACCACCATCCTTATTCAAGTTAGCTAGGAATTCATGCTTTATTATTACGCTACAACACATACTACTATATACAATACTCATGCCTATTTAACCGTGCAATGAATGAGACCCCAAAAGGCTTATACAATAATACCCATGTAGCGAGTGTTAGGTCAGCAATCCCAAACCACAAGGGCTTTAGGTTACTAGGCACAAAGTCCCCTAGAACTTAATTGCTCGAGTATTAAAGAGCTCACCCTAGTTAATTCTACATTAAACAATTGAAACTTTTGACTTTTTTTTTCTTTTTTCATCATTTTTTTATGCAATCTGGAATGAGAATTCTCATTTCCAACCCTAGACTACTCATATAAATATGAGCCGGCTACTAGCCATTTGACACCTAGCCAACAACTAGCATGAAATTCCTGTTTTCCCCCAAACTTAGACTTTAGTGCTCCTACGCCATCAAGGGAATAACGAAAATTCTAAATATAATCAGGTGATTAAATCTAAAACAACCAAACAAGCATGACCTCAACCTAGATCAAAAGCAAACGATGAGACTGTGTAAAAGTTTTGTTCCCGTAACATGCAAGTCAATTCCTAGGAACTATAAATCAACCCTCTACTCATCATTACCACACTCAATTAGACACCTACCTATCAATCAGAATTAGCTCGTCCTAAGGAATCATGAAATATGCATGCCATGAAAATGCAACTAAAATGAACTCACATGGTATAAAAACAAAATAACAGAATGTCCTACATGAACAAACATAAATAATACGAACGAACATGCATGAATTACTACTAATATGCAAAATATGATATCTATATGAACACAATGACACACAAATAACTACTACACACTACTCATCCCCAAATCACCCCCAAACTTAAAAGATTCAATGTCTTCATTGAATGGATGGTAACACAAGGGATAGTAGAAAACATACCTAATTGTCGAAACACGTGGATTGCCTCCCACGAAGCGCCTTTGTTTAAAGTCTTTAGCTAGACATGGCAATGACTTTTTCTCTTGAAAATTTCTACACCGTATCTCTATATGGCCATTTAATTATCTTTTCCGGGGCTACATCCTCAATGACAAGTTTCCGCCTTCTTTGCTCCTCAAAAGTGTCAGTAACAATGTTCTCTTCACTACCTGACAAGTTAACAACAGTAATAATAAGCAAAGCAGATGATTGGCCCGAATATACATACCTTAAGTGATCTGGTGGTTTAAGCTCGAGTTTGGAAGCTTCTTCAATATGATGATTTTCATTATTAACCACCAATGACTGATCAAGAGTAGGAATAGACGGAATAGGAACGAAAGTGGGTAGTTCACCAACAGAAGTCTTCACAACAGACTTAGAATCAAAAGAACTATCCTCAAGTTGGATTTCATGCTTAGAATAAATGACCTTCAATTCCTCTAACATCTCATCAGAAGTAAAATTCCTATACAACTCATGAAGTTCTTTATTGCTCTCATACTCTAACAAAGCATCTTCCTCAAGAAAAGACTCAATTGCACTATCCTCAAGATTTGACCATGAAACAACCTCATCAATCAGCACCTGAGAATCCCAAAGATCAGCCAAGCCGAGCGACTCACACTCTTCCTCCTCATCACTATCCACCACAAGTTCTGACAAAATAGAATGTTCTTCTTTTTCTGTAGGGTCTTGATCTTGAATTTCTTCTTCATCCTCAATTGCCGAATTCTGATCGTTCATGACTTTTCCAGATCTGAGTGTTATGGCATTAACCTGCTCCATGCCATCTTGTTTTCCTGGATTTACCTCTGTGGCACTAGGAAGAACTCCATGCGGCCTGTTGAGAAAGGCACTTACAATTTGCCCAAACTGATTCTCCAATGTCTTGAGAGATACCGCCTGACTTTTAATCATCAACCTCAATTCATCCAATTCAGATTTTTCTTTCGAAAATTGACCATCATCCCATGAAACTGTTGCTGCTGAAAATCTTGATTGTTGCTCCAGCCGAAATTGGGATGATAGGTGGCTGGAGCTGGTTGCGAAGGTTGCTGGAAGTTGCTCACAAACTGTGCCGATTCAGAAGATATGGCACATTGACTCGTCTCATGTGCGCCCTCACATAGCTCACAAACACTAGCAACTTGAGGCACCTCATGTTTTGACATAAACTCCAATTTCTTATTAAGTGCCTCTAGCTGAGCTGCTAGAACTGTGACTGTATTAACTTCCAGAATTCCTGCTAATTTGCCTTGTGATAATCTTTAAGTTGGATTCTGGTATTCATTCGCAGCTATCATCTCAATTAGCTCATAAGCTTCCGCATAACTATTAGCCCATAAAGCTCCACCTGATGCTGCATCTAGCATGGGTCTTGACTGTGCACCCAAGCCATTATAAAAGCAGTTAATCACCATCCAATCAGGCATCCCATGATGTGGACACTTCCTTAGCATCTCCTTATATCGCTCCCAAGCCTCGTACAAAGATTCTTCAGACTGCTGTGAAAATTGAGTAATAGCGTTCCTGATTGCTACGGTCTTTGCCATGGGGAAAAATTTAGTGAGAAATTTCTGAACAAGATCCTCCCATGTCAAAATAGAACCTGCTGGTAGAGAGTGCAACCAGCCCTTAGCTTTATCCCTCAAAGAGAATGGGAAAAGTCTTAATTTGATAGCATCTTCCGACACCCCGTTGATCTTGAAAGTGTCGCAAATCTCAATGAAATTCTGGATATGCATGTTAGGATCCTCCGTAGGAGCACCCCGAAACTGAAATGAATTTTGCACCATCTGAATTATGCTAGGCTTGATTTCGAAAGTATTAGCTGCAATAGCTGGTCTGACAATGCTAAATTGGATGTCCTTGATCTTTGGTTGAGAATAATACATCAATCCTTTCGCTGCTGCTGCTGGTTCTCCCATTGCTACCTGCAACACATAAAACTAAACAACTATGTAAGAAACAATCCGAGTCAGTGAACTCTAACGACCACTGATGACAAGCACAAAAACTAAAAATAAAACACCGATGATCCCGGCAACGGCGCCAAAAACTTGTTTGCACTAAATCACGCAAGCGTACGTGGTCACAAGTAATATAGATATAAGTCAAGTTCGTTCCCACATAGATCTGGTTTTTAATTCAGTATTGTACCTATGCAACAATGTATGGTTTTAATTCACTGCTAAGACAAATAACAAATTGGGTTTTAATTAACTAAATCTAACTAAGATTTAAATTAACAAGCTAAGAATTAACTAACTAACGAGAATTGGAATCGAATTACTTCTGCAAGAGGAACATGGAATCCTAACTTCATTAAATACTTTGCTTAGATCTGACGCCTTTAATCACTATATGCAATGGTTATGATATCTGATCGGACAACACGAAACAAGTACACGCTACCTCTCAGTATACGAATACCAAACTAAACATACATCCACAAAAGAGATAGAAGATGAATAGACACCAATTATGCTTAGACCCTATATGTCTATAGAATTTGAAAATATAACGGTTGAAGAATAAGTTATCTATAATGATCACATAGGGCAATATAAGTATTCTCATCTCATACTACGAATCATGTTGATAAACAATCATGAACCTATGCTAGCATGGCAAGTTCTAAATCTCAAGATCCACTTTCACTTCACAAGAGATTAACAAATTAGATGTTAGCTACGCATCTAACAATTAAGCATAACCATACGAGGAAATCAGATATACATCACACAAAGATCTTTAAAGCATCAAGATACTAAAGCTCCATAAATAAATCCATTAGAATCCCATGACAACGATTAGTTCATAATTGAACCTCTCGTCATCATGGGATCTGATGAAACCATGATAAAAACAAAGTATGAAAAGATACAAATAAACCTAAGTAATTGATATGTAATGGTTCTACAAATTACAATGGTAGGATGTGTTTATATAGGCTTTAGAAGTCTTGCCCAGCAAGAAAATACCCAAAATAGAGTTAAAATAGAATTTCTGC
Source organism: Kitagawia praeruptora (assembly GCA_037693485.1). Lineage (NCBI taxonomy): Eukaryota > Viridiplantae > Streptophyta > Magnoliopsida > Apiales > Apiaceae > Kitagawia > Kitagawia praeruptora. The sequence goes on along the minus strand of CM075350.1, from coordinate 54,717,885 downwards.
AAAATACGTTTCCTAAACTGATTCTATTTTGAAGGAAAATTCGTAGCTGACTTTTCTTCAATATTTCTGGGCCGTTCCATTTGTAATTGGACATCTGGACCACTTTAGAATGATAGAGAATCTCATTAGCTTTGCGTGGACAGTAAGATCGTCCAAAACGGACTTGTAGAACTCAAGATATGGCCCAAACAGTAAATCAGGATTTTTAGGAAAAATTTCAGAATTTCCAGAAGGGTTCCCGCGCTGCAGCGCCCTTCCCAGGCTGCAGTGCACCATGCTTTCTGTCCAAGATTGTAGAAAATCTCTCAGGCTTCACGTGAGCTGTAAGATCGCTGAAAACAGACTTCTAGAACTCCAGATATGGCCAAAACAGTATAGATTGCGCAACCTACCCAGAAAATCCGAATTTTACACAAATTGCTCCTTTCTCCTCCGTTTCTTTTGCATTAGCTAACATCTTCAATACCATGACACATGTAACTCCTTGGTAGCGTAACACAAGTGTTCAATCTTCATTCCAATGCTTAATTCCACTCTAATATCGATTAGAAACACCAACACTAACCGATAGCTACAACCCTGCACAATTACACAAAACACATCAAAAATACAACAAACTTGAGACCAAGTCAATCAATTTAAGCCGATATGGAACGCTCCAAGTGGATATAAAATCCACTTATCAGATATTACCAACCCTTTGGCATCGATCACAACTCATCACGAACCTATGAGAATCTTTAAACATAGTCGGCCAATAGAATCCCGCTTGAAGTACTTTCTGAGCTGTTTTATCACCACCATAATGACCTCCATATGTGGTAGAATGACAATCATGCAAAATACTTTTTGTCTCACTATAAGGAATGCACCTCCTCAAAATATGATCCACACCAAGCTTGAACAAGAATGGCTCGTCCCAACGGTACCACTTCACATCATGTAGAAACTTCTTCTTTTGAGCATAAGAGAATTCTGGAGGAATGACATTACTCACAAGATAGTTCACATAATCTGCAAACCATGGCTCTTCACCTTGCACCCCAAAATGTTGCTCATCTGGAAAAGATTCATTAATAAGAGATTTGCCATATGAATCCTTACCGTGGTCCTCCAAACGTGATAGATGATCCGCCACCTGATTTTCTGTGCCCTTCCTATCTTTGATCTCCAAATCAAATTCTTGTAATAACAGCACCCAACGAATCAATCTAGGCTTTGAATCCTTCTTCGACATGAGATATCGAATAGCAGCATGATCCGTATAAACAATCACCTTCGTACCAAGCAAATAAGATCTGAATTTCTCAAAAGCATAGACAACTGCTAGCAACTCCTTCTCCATAGTGGTGTAGTTCAGCTGGGCATCATTAAGGGTTTTACTAGCATAGTAAACCACATGAAAAATTTTATCCTTCCTTTGCCCAAGTACAGCTCCAACAGCATAGTCACTAGCATCACACATTAGCTCAAACGGTTCCTCCCAATTAGGTGCGGTAATGACCGGTGTAGTAGTCAACTTCTTCTTCAAAAGCTCAAAAGCTGCAAGGCACTCATCATCAAACTTGAAAGGAACATCGTTCTCCAACAGGTTGCACAAAGGCTTAGAGATTTTTGAGAAATCTTGAATGAATCGCCGATAGAATCCCGCATGACCAAGAAAACTGCGAATTCCTTTAACAGAGATAGGTGGAGGAAGATTTTCGATTGTCTCCACCTTGGCTTTATCCACTTCAAGCCCCTTGCTAGATACCTTGTGCCCAAGAATAATTCCTTCTTGCACCATAAAGTGACACTTCTCCCAATTAAGCACCAAGTTAGTCTCCACACAACGTTTCAATACCAAGCCAAGATTATGGAAGCACTCGTCATATGAAGTACCAAAAATTGAGAAGTCATCCATGAAAACCTCCACATTCGTGCCAATCATGTCTGAGAAAATAGCCATCATCACTACGCCATAGATGGCCTATAGCAACCTTTTGGTATGGGTGTTACCATAGCTATGAAAATTTTGACCTATCGCAACCTTTTGATTGTGGTGTTACCATAGGTACAAAAGTATGTTACTTTAGTTATAAAAGGTGTTACAGTGGGCTAACACCATGAGGTGTGTTACCATAGAGTATTAATTAACAAAAATTTTATTTAATTTAAAATTAATGATATAATAATTATATGATTTTAAAACAATTAATTTTAACAAAATCGTTGAAGCTAAAAAAGGTGTTACACAATGCAACACATAAGATTGTGTTAGCATAGACAATTAATAAATAAAATTTTAACTTTACTCAAAATTAAGGATTGAATAATTATTTAACTTTACCCCAATGATAATTCTTTTTTATAAAATTATTTTTTCGACATTCCAAACGTACGAATGCTAAGATCTAACGATTTAGTGTTGTGGTAATTTTTTAAATAATTCCTAAATATGTTATAAAAATATATAAAATTGCAATACATTTAATCTTTTTTTCACTTTAAAATTTGTCAAATAATATTTTTCAAATTGAAACTATTTTTACATATATTTTGTATAAGTATCTATCATAATCTTATTTTTTCTAAAGTTTAAAAAATTTTAAAATTAAAAATTAGATTAATAGAATATACCAGTAGACAACACACATATAGACAGCACAGAACAAAATTTTGGGCGGAAAGTTTTCCCCCTTTACAAAATTTTTGGACACTACTTTCCCTCTCAACCAAATTTTCGGACCCTACTTTTCCCAAGAACACTTATCTCTCTCTCGACATTCTCTCGCTCTCTCTCTCTCTCTCTCTCTCTCTCAAAACTCTCTCCACGAAATCTTTCCACAAATCGATTTACAAACTCTACACCTCCAATTGGTAATTGAATACTCACTTCTTCTTTATGATTAATTAGATACTCGACTCACTTCTCTATTTTTTTTTTTGAAATTGCAGGCAATTATGGCTTCATCTTTAACTTATTTAGGTAATTCATCTTTAACTTATTCTGGTTTTTTGAAGTGTTTCTATTTGTATGATTCTGCAAGTGGAGAATTTAGTTTTTGTCAAATTAATATGGTAAATTTGCATTGTGGAAGGGTTTGAGTTTGTGAATCTTGTTCAACTTTGGGAGGTAAATCTGAGATAAGTGGAGTGAGTGATTGAGGAAGGAAAAGAGGTATTTAGTTGTCAATTTATATGTATACTATTATCTTGATTTTTTATTTGATTTTGTATAGACGTTTATTGGCTCGTGCTTGGTACTATGTAGTAATTTACTTGATTTATCTGCAGTTCATTTTATTTCCCTGGCCCTTGTAAGTTTGTTCAAATTTCCTACTGAATACTATTATTGTTCGTTTATGTGTAACATTTGCTCAGTAGTAATAGTTTGTTTCTTACCATAATGATTAGGGACAGTGTTACAAATCTCAGTTTAATCAGGTTCTGAAAATTGAACTAAATCAAATAATCAAGGTATGTGTACTTGTACTAAGTTAGTTGATTTGTGTTGTAGTTTTCTTAAAATGGTTCTTCTACATTGTTTTTGCAGGCCTGCAATTTGCTGAATGAGAACTGGTACCCAAAGTTTGTTATTAATATCACTCAGAAGAATCATTATACCAAGTTTTTCCTGCCAGCATCTCGTGACAATGTCACCAATGTTGAAGTTCGTATTATGCTAAGGTACGAATTTCATCTTCTTCATCATCAATTTCGAAATCTCTCCCTCATATGAATTTGACAGGCTTATCAAAGAATTTGAGAGTGAGTATTCCCTCATAATGAATTTATTTTCTGGCCACTTTTGAGAACTCCAACTTTCCACAAACGCGTATGTTGGCTGACAAACTACCTGAGCATGAAGTATGCAAAATGCAAATTCAGAAAAATATATTACACTGAATAGTTAAATTTAGAATTTTATTTTGTAATGTATAAGTATGTTTGTACTTTGATGCTGCAGATTAGAAACCTAGCCTAATTTGTAGAATTTATCAAATTCAAGTAGCACTAGAGTTATTTTAACAATGAACCTGAAAACCTGTCCAAGTACATCACATAAACAATATCCTTAAAAAGTTTATCTTTGAAAATAAAGGATTGTTAGAATACAATACAAGTCACTGAATCATTAACTCAGACTATCCTTAAGTTGATTTTCCTTAAGTAATCTGATCTTGTTTATCTCTGATCTTGTTTGATAAATCTGATCTAGTTAATCTTGTTTGAACAAGGAATCGATCATGGCAGCTCGTGAAAATGCTGGGTGAAATGCTGATAAGTCACTGAATCCGACTGATTCACTTGTTCAAATTCCTGGGCAGGTATATATGTTTCTAAAGTTGGCTAAATCAACATTTACTTTTAATTGATTGACATTATAACTGTTAAACCTACACCTACCTCTTTAGTTAACATGTTTCTTCGATCTTTGAATAGATTGTGTAGCTGTGATAGATATTGTAATTCCGTTACAACTTACAAGATAAATGTAGACCAAGTGAACTTGGTACATAAAAGAACTAGAACAGAGAGTCAAACAAATTAATGGTATTTCTAATTAACAAAAAAAATTAAACGAAGAAACAAACATTATTACAAAGTCTAGGGGCATACCCCGTGATAAATTAAAAACAACTCAACATTGACACTTCAATTAGACACCCACCAACTTCTAATACAGTAAAGTAATTAGCCTAGGGTCCTGTTTGCTTTTCTTTTGAAATTCTTTACATTGTAATCTACCCGTTAGGTCGCATGTTTTGCTTTTCCTGTTATTTCAGGTGTCTATCTTTTGTACTAATTACTGCAATGGATCAGGTTTGACAGTATTGGAGGTCACGAGGAAGTCCAATTTCGCTTTGCGCTTAATATATGGGACCAAATTGAGAATAACATGTCTTTCTGCATTAGTTCTCAGGAACAGGTAAGTGCAGCACGTATTCAAGTTGTGCTAGTTTTATAAATTTCACTTGACTTAAATCCTTATGCAGTTCAGAATTGTAAGTAACAATTCATCTTTACAGTTCATATTTCATCTTTACAGTCCATTTTCATTTTCAGATATTGACTTAGATTTATTTTGTAGGATACAATTAACAAGAAACTCCAATCATCAGAAGGGCTTGATGGTCTTGAGGAACTAGTTTCGGGTGCAAAAAAATCTCATGGTCAAGGTTGGCTTATAGGAAGACATGACTCGAAGTGTCTCAAAATTGCTGGACCTAACTCTTAGACTTCTATTGCTTTGGATAGTACCATTTTGTTAAAAATGAATATGCTATCTTCTAGTACTTGTCTGTTTTAGTTTATGTATAAAACTTCTGGTGGATTTGATGTAGTTGTTGGTGGATTTGAATTGTTGTTGGTTTGGATTTGATGTAGTTGTTTTGGATTTGAATTGTTGTTGGTTTGTTTTATGGGAATTCAATATTCTGCTATGCAATTTTATTTTGTTACATTTATGGTGTTACAATAGGTAAAATGTGTGTTACAATAGGTAATATCAGGTGTTGCAATAGGTAATATCAGGTGTTGCAGTAGGTAATATTGTGTGTTACAATAGGTCTTACAGGTGGGCCCCACCCAGAAGCGGGTCCCACATTTTGGTCCACCAAGAAGTGGGTCCTAAATGTGGACCCCACACGTGGGCCCCCATGTGGGTCCACATGTGACCCCTGTGCAAAATTGTATCATCTGTGGTAACACACAACCTATGTTGCTACAGAGTGTTTAAGGTGTTGCTATAGAGGTTTTTGGTAACCACATTTGCTGTGTTACCTTAGGTTGGTTTTTTATGTTAACTTAGATACCTGTAGTTACTGCTGAGAACCTAACACAGCTGAAGTGTTACCATAGCCCTATTTTGGCCTATGGTAACTTAAAATAGGGGTCTATGGTAACACAGTTTGGGGGTTGCTATAGGCCGTTTATGGCGTAGTGCATGCACCTTTGAAAAGTAGCAGGAGCGCCACAAAGTCCGAAAGAAACTCGACGAAAAGCAAAAGTGCCAAAAGGACATGTGAATGTGGTCTTCTCTTAATCTTCCAGAGCATTGCAAATTTGATTATAACCAGAATAACCATCAAGCAAACAATAATACTCGTGTCCCGCCAACCTGTCTAACATCTGATCAATGAATGGAAGAGGAAAGTGGTCTTTTCTCGTGGCTTTATTGAGCTTCCAATAATCCATGCAAACTCTCCACCCTGTGACTGTTCGAGTAGGGATGAGCTCGTTCTTTTCATTAGCAACAACTGTCATGCCTCCCTTCTTTGGCACACATTGAACCGGACTCACCCAAGAACTGTCTGAGATAGGATAAATAATACCCGCATCTAACCACTTTAAAATTCCCTTCTTCACCACCTCTTTCCTAATAGGATTGAGTCTTCGCTGATGTTCAACAGTAGGCTTAGCTCCTTCCTCTAGCAGAATTTTGTGCATGCAATAAGAAGGGCTGATTCCCTTGATATCTGCTATGGTCCAACCAATTGCTGACTTGAACTCCCTCAAAATTCTCAAAAGCTTTTCTTCCGTACTTGCTGACAAGTTAGAAGCAATAATAACAGGTAATGTAGATGCATCACCAAGAAAAGCATACCTCAAGTGCTCAGGAAGTGGTTTGAGTTCAAGTGTAGGAGCTTCCTCAATAGATGGTTTTAGACGCCCCTCAAGATTTTTAAGATCAGCAAACCCAAGAGATTCAAAAGGCATGTCAACTCTCCTTCTCCACGGAGCTGAATTTAACTGTTGTAGCTATTTAGCTATATCTTCTTCTTCAAAATCAAAATCACCAACTAAAACTTTTTCCAACGAATCAGACTTTAGCAACTGCTCAATCTCCATAGTAACTGTAGAATCGACCAAATCCACCTTCAAGCACTCTTCTTCATCTGTAGGAAATTTCATTGCATTGAACACATTAAAAGTGACATTCTGGTCTTGCACCCTCATAGTGAGTTCCCCTTTCTGCACATCAATAAAGGTCATTCCTGTAGCCAAGAATGGTCTTCCCAAGATTATGGGAATCTTCTTATCTTCCTCGAAATCCAAAATAACAAAATCAGCTGGAAAGATGAGCTTATCAACTTTCACCAAGACATCCTCCACTATGCCCCTTGGATACGTGATAGATCGATCAGCCAACTGCAAAGAGATGTTAGTTGGCTTTGGCTCCGGTAGACCAAGTTGCATGTATACTGACAAGGGCATGAGATTGATGCTAGCTCCCAAATCACACAAACACTTGCTGAAAGAAAGGTTGCCAATAGTACACAAGATGGTGAAACTTCCCAGATCCTTAAGTTTAGGTGGCAACTTCTGTTGCAGAACGGCACTACACTCTTCTGTTAAAGCAACGGTCTCTAATTCATCGAGCTTCAATTTACGAGAAAGAATACCCTTCATGAACTTGGCATAGCTCGGCATCTGCTCAAGAGCTTCTGCAAAAGGAAAGTTAATCTGCAACTTCTTGAACACCTCTAAGAACTTAGCAAACTTCTTGTCCAAATTCTGCTTCTAAAGTCTTCTAGGATATGGAGGAGGAGGATAGATATGAGTATTCTTTGTAGACTGCTCCGCAGAAGCTTTAACAGGTTCCTTGCTCTTCTATACTTCACCCTCTACCTCATCAGCTACTAAATCAAATTTCTCAATGTTAGGCACTGTAGATTTTTCAACTTGCTGATTCTTCACTTCTTCATCCTCCTTAGCAGCTGATTTAGGATCTGATGTCATCTTTCCTGATCTCAAAGTCACAGCTTTCACCTGTTCTTTACCATCCCTCCTACTTGGATTAGTCTATGTGTCACTAGGAATAGTTCCTTGTTGCCTACTAAGTAAGGCACTTGCAAGCTGTCCCATCTGGTTTTCCAAGGTCTTTTGAGAAACTGTCAGGCTTTTAATCATCATCCTCAACTCATCCATTCCTGATTTTTCATTAGAAGTTTGCCCCGCATGAGCCTGGGGTTGTTGCTGCTGAAATCGCGGAGGTTGATATGGTGGCCTTGGAGCATATGGCTGCTGATAGCCCTGATTGAATGGCTTCGCTTGCTGTCCCTGAAACTGCTGCTGATAAGGTTGCTGTGCACCTTGATTGTTGCTCCAGCTAAAATTGGGATGATTCCGATTATTAGGGTGATAAGTGGCTGGAACTGGTGCAGTAGTTCTCTGAAAATTACTCACGAACTGTGCTGATTCAGGAGAGATAACACACTGATTCGTCTCATGTGCTCCCGCACATAGATCACAAACACTAGCCACCTGCTGAACTCCATAATTTGCAAGAGAATCCACCTTCATCGTCAAAGCCTTCAACTGAGCTGTAGTAGCTGAAGTTGTATCCACTTCAAACATACCTGCTACCTTGCCTTGAGAAAGCCTCTGGGTTGGATTCTGATATTCATTCGCAGCCATCGTCTCAATAAGTTCATAAGCTTCATCATAGCTCTTAGCCTATAGAGCTCCACCTGATGTTGCATCTAGCATAGGTCTAGATTGTGCTCCCAACCCATTGTAGAAACTGTTGATAACCATCCAATCAGGCATACCATGATGTGGACACCTACGAAGCATCTCCTTGTATCGTTCCCAAGCCTCACACAAAGATTCTCCAGATTGCTGAGCAAATTGAGTTAGCTGGTTCCTTATTGCTGCAGTTTTCGCCATAGGGAAGAATATAGTAAGAAACTTCTGAGCAAGATCCTCCCATGTAGTAATGGAACCAGGTGGTAGAGAGTGTAACCAGCCCTTAGCCTTATCCCTCAGAGAGAATGGGAAAAGTCTCAACTTGATAGCATCATCCGAAACACCATTGAACTTGAAAGTATCACAAATCTCGATAAAGTCCCGAATATGCATGTTAGGATCCTCCGTAGAAGCACCCCCAAACTGAACCGAATTCTGTACCATCTGAATAGTGCCCGGTTTGATTTCGAAGTTGTTAGCATTGATGGCCGGCCTGATAATACTAGACTGGATATCATTGATTTTCGGTTGAGAATACTCCTTCAAAGCCTTAGCTGCTGCTGCATCTGCCATTGCTACTGTAGTTTCAGATTCCTCTTTTTTATTCTCTATATTCTCTACAAGATCATCTTCTGCCAGTGCTTCCAAACGAGCTTGTAAGCGTGTTCGCATACAAAATTAAGCACCTGAAACACCACGAAACAAACAAAACAAGTAAGAAATCCGAGTCAGTGAACGCTAACGACCACTATTGACAAGCACATAAACTAAAAATAAAACATCGATGATCCCCGGCAGCGGCGCCAAAAACTTGTTAACAAAAAATCATGCAAGCGCACGTGGTCACAAGTAATATAGATATAAGTCAAGTTCGTTCCCACAGAGATCTGGTTTTTAATTTAGTATTGTACCTATGCAACAATGTATGATTTTAATTCACTGCTAAGACAAATAACAAATTGGGGTTTGATTATCTAAATTAAACTAAGATGCAAAATATTAAACTAAGAATTAAATTAACTAACGAGAATTGAATCGAATTACTTATATGAGAATAAACATGGAATCCTAGTTTCATTATCTACTTCACTTAGAGTTGCAGCCTTTAATTAATACATGCGATGGGTTTGATATCTGATCGAATAACACGAAACAAGCAAAAGTTACCTCTCGGTATACTAGTACCAACTACGCATACATCCACAAAAGAGATAGAAGATGAATAGACACGTATCATGTTTAGACCCTATATCTCTATAGAATTTGAAAACATAAAGGTTTAAGCATAAGTCATCCACTTAGATCACATAGGGTAGCATAATATCTCTATTTACGCCACAAATCATGATGTTAAAACATCAACCTATCCTATGCTAGCATGGCAAGTTCTAAATCTCAAGATCCACTCTCGTTTAGCAAGAGATTAACATATTAGATGTTCGCGACACACCTAAATTCATGAAGCACAACCATACAAGGATATCAAGAATTCACCACACATAAATCTTTAAGGCATGCAAACTACTAAGCTACATAGATAAATCCACTAGGATCCCACGACAACGATTAGTTCATAATTGAACCTTTCGTCACCATGGGATTTGATGAAAGCATGGTATTAAACAAAATAACGAAGATGAATAAATCAATAATAAAATAAGGTTTAACGAATAAATCCGAGAAAGTAACAAGCATCCAAAAGATACGCCTAAACAAAAGAATGCAAGAAAACTATGTCTAGATCTTCTTGTTGTCACAATCCTTGCCTTGGCTTCTCGATCTCGTGCTATGAACAATTTTGAATGAATTCTGGTGTGTAGATGATTGTGTAGGTGATTGTGTAGGTGATTATTTTGATGTCCCCCAAGGTGTGTATTTATAGCCCCAAGTGTCCTCTTTTCCAAGTAATTACCGTCTTTGAACTAGAATAGAATTCCGGCAATTTTCGTTCTTGAATGGATTAGAATTGCAATTTCCCTGTTTAGAACTGATTCTGGAAGCTTCTGGTCGTCCAAAACAATCGCCATATTGAATAGGAAAAGAAACACGGCAATTTCCTCTTTAAAATTGAATTCCAGGAAGTTTCTGGCGGTGACCCGCGCGCCCGCGCTCTCCCACAGTGTAAAAGCCGCGCGCCCGCGCGCATCTGAAATTTCTGACTTTTCTCACGCGCACCCGCGCGCATCTATAGTTCAACTTGGGCGCGCCCGCGCTCCAAGTACTGTTCATGCACACTGAATTTTTCCTTATGCTGTTTTTCTCCTCCGTTTTAATTGCAACTCCCAACACTCGTTCTCGTGACTTTAAAAACACCATTTAATTGCTGAAACTCCATATCTACACCTAGAAACGGGTCCTACACATATCTCACAAAAACACATTAAAACACACCAATACTTGAGATAAAAGACACCAATTTAAGCCGAAATGGAATGATCCAAGTCGATATAAATCCACTTATCAGTTCACACAACAGACGGGGGAATCTTTATGTGAAGCTTGGGAGCGCTATAAAGAAATGTTAAGAAAATGCCCTCACCATGGAATGCCCAACTGGATGGTGATTAATTGCTTTTACAATGGTCTAGGATGGCAATCAAGACCAATCGTGGATGCAGCATCAGGGGGAGCCTTATGGGCTAAGAGCTATGAAGCCGCCTACGAGCTTATTGAAATGATGGCGGCTAATGAGTATCAAAATCCGACGCAGAGGATGCCTCAACACAAGGTGGCAGGAATCCTCGAGGTTGACACAGCCACTGAGCCACATCACTATCAGCTCAGCTTGAAGCACTAAACATGAAGGTGGATTCTCTGACAAACTATGGGGTACATCAAGTAGCGAGTGTTTGTGAGCTATGCGCCGGTGGACATGAAACGAGTCAATGTGCAATTTCCGATGAATCAGTGCACTTTGTGAGCAATTTTCAAAAGCAACAGCATCCAGTCCCAAACACTTACCAACCCAATAACAAAAACCATCCTAACTTCAGCTGGAGCAACAATAACAATGGATTGCAACCACCACCGCAGCCATATCAACCACACCCATATCAACAACAACCATACCATCAAAATCAGCAATATGGGGCCAGACCATACAATCCCTCAGTACGCCCCGAAACAATCTCAACCTCCGAGATTTAATCAGCAATATTATGCAGTCCAGGCCAACAGTCTGCAGAGAAATCCGAATTAGAAGAACTAAGATTGATGTGTAAGAGCCAGACCGTATCTCTTAAAACTCTAGAAAACCAAATTGGCCAAATAGCAAATGCCTTACTCAACAGGCCGCAAGGAGTTCTTCCTAGCGACACAGAAACAAACCCTGGAAAAAGGGACGGCAAAGAGCAAGTCAAAGCTATCACTTTAAGATCTGGCAAAATCACAAAGGAACAAGAAGTTGAAAAGGTGACCGAACAGCCAGAGGTACAGGGCAACCACTCCACTATTGGGGAGCAAACGGAGATCTTGAAACCGGAATTCAACATCAGCAAATTGGAGGGTGTCAACAGGCCATATGAGAAAGCATCTCAGGAGCATAAACCTGCAAACACTCAAATCTACCCCCTCCACCATATCTGCATAGACTCCAGAAGCAGAGATTGGATAAGGAGTTTGCAAAGTTTTTAGAGGTATTCAAGAATCTACATATTAATATACCTTTTGCAGAAGCATTGGAGCAGATGCCTAGTTATGCTAAGTTCATGAAGGGTATTCTATCAAGGAAGCTGAAACTTGAGGATTTGGAAACCATTGCTTTAACAGAAGAATGCAGTGTCATCCTTCAACAGAAATTGCCCCCGAAACTCAAGGATCCAGGGAGCTTCACAATACCATGCACAATTGGCAACATATCTTTCAACAAATGTTTATGCGACTTGGGAGCAAATATAAATCTGATGCCTCTATATGTTTTTGTTCAACTGGGACTCCTTGATCCAAAGCCTACTAATATCTCATTACAGCTAGCTGATCGTTCGATCACATATCCGAGAGGTATAGTAGAGGATGTTTTGGTTAAGGTGGATAAACTAATCTTTCCTGCTGATTTTGTCATTCTAGATTTTGAAGAAGACAAGAACATTCATATCATTTTGGGAAGACCATTTCTATCTACAGGCCGAACTCTGATTGACGTCCAAAAAGGAGAGCTAATTATGAGAGTACATGATCAAAATGTCACTTTCAATGTATTCAAAGCTATGAAATTCCCAACAGAAGATGAAGAATGTTTTAAAGTGGATGTAGTTGATAGGGCAATATGTGACAAGATTGAACAGTTGCTAAACTCGGATCCTTTAGACAGTGCTCTAAAAGGAGAATTGGGTATTGAAGATGATGAAAGTGTGGAACAAATTCAGCTGTTGGATGCAAACCCCTGGTAAAAGAGGTTCAGCACACCACATGAGTCACTTGGCTTGGCAGATATCAGGGATTCTCAAGAATGCCTTAAGCCATCTAGTGAAGAAGCTCCTAAACTCGAACTCAAACCTCTACCGGATCATTTGAGGTATGCATATTTAGGTGATGCATCTACATTACCTGTTATTATTGCTGCTAACCTATCAGGTGGTGAAGAAGACAAGCTGCTGCGGATTCTGAGAGAGTATAAATCAGCAATCGGGTGGACCATAGCATGTTAGGCCGAATACACAATGATAATCAAGAGTGTACGAAAGAATGATAAGTAACATGTGTATTAACAATTAAAACTGTTTGTATTCGAACTCCTCTCTCAGTGATGTAAATTATCACAGAGAGATGCTTAGGTTACAATGAATGATAACTTCGTTGTTCGATACCCTTCTAGGGTTAACCTAACTGTATTTATAAAACATACAGCTACGGTACAATCATAAATTGATACTCCTATAATTAAGCTATACAATTGATATCAATTACGATTGCTACACGTCTTCTAAGTCAACTCAATCTCTTTGATAGCTATCCAATCTTCAAAGATATTGCTTCCATATTTATCTTCAATTAATCTTCAATCACTGTTGACTTGTAGACGCTTCCGTCAGACAGAGTTTAACAAACTCTGTTGCGCTTCCATTCATCAGCGTTTGCGCTTCCATTCGTCAGCGTTTATCCAAACTCTGACTGCTTCCAGCTAAACTCTGATTATTCACTGTTACACTTAAACACTGAAATCATTAACATCAATTATATTTAACAATCTCCCCCAACTTGTTCATTACCAATAATGTACAAGTTAATAGCAATAATTGATGATGTCAAAACAAAACAAATAAATACAGTGTTTAACAAGTAATCAGAGTTTACATTTCTACTTAATAAAAATTACAGAAAATAAGAAATACTTACAGACCATTATCTATTTAATTTCTTGAACATCTGGTGTTGTTCTCAGATAGTCTATAAGCAATCTCCTCTCTGCAATTTCAAGCTCCCTTTACATAATCTCTTTAATCTCCCTTAATTGAGGATCACTCTCATTAGTCTGATAGATAGCAGATCTCAGATCATAAATTTTGTTTCTCCTCATATCATTTCCCAGTCGAATGAACTGTGCCTTTTCTAATTCTGGATTAAAATCCAACACAGTAATCCCCAGATCTGTCCTCAACTTTCTTCTGCATTTCAACAAGATTTCCATGATAATCTCTGTACTTTGGAACATACACACCTTTGTACTTCAAACCTCTAGTTGCCAAATTATGAAGCATTTTATTCCTTAACACATTGGCAGCTCGTTGAGTCCTTTGATTTCTTACTCTGAAAAGATACAGAACATATTCCAGCTCCTCATAAAACTTCATATCTAAATCAAATTCTCCAATTTTGTATACAGTTCCATCAGCCATGAAATACAAGAGAAAATCTCGTTCTAAACTCTTTTGATGAACTAACTGAACTGACTCCAATCTGTCCAAACTTTCTTGAGTAAAACCTATACCTGGAACAACCAATGACGATGGATCTAAAGGACTGGTATTTGTTCTTTTCTCTCTGTGTGAACCCAAACCAGCTTTTATCACCTCCAATTTTTCCATCTTGAGTTTGTTAGGAATAATTCATGAGTTGTGATGTTAAGAATAGAATTTTACTTATACTTCTTGTATATCCTGATTTATAAAGGATTTAGCACTTTGTATAGGAAATATGTGTTAGACAGTTATCTGTAAAGTTTAGTCAGGAATGAACAGTGCATCAAGTACTACATGTCAGGAACTGAGATTGAATCCTGATATGTTAAGTTAACTACTGATCAAGTACTGATGAGATGGTCAGATCCTGATGCAAGAAGGAATCCTGATATCAGTCGTGTTACTGATGATGTCATTATGGATGCTACAGAAACTGGCAAGTGCTATAAAACAGGATCTTTGTTTGAGGAACAAGCAAGAAGATTTTATGAAGGAAAGAATTTTCTATTGATGGAAACTATCAACTGGACGGCAGAACATTGTCATGTATAGATTATCTTTTTGTAATTAGTTGATAGGAAGCATTATAAATACTCTCTCTATGTTATTGTAAAAAGAGTTCGTTCGAGACGTGAGTTCGTGTATGAATGTGCGTAGCTCTGTATAAGGTTTGTATTCGAAAGTTCGAAACAAACAGAGAGATTTGTATTGTCAGCAGCTGCTAAAGGTATTTGTACACCTTTGGTAGAGTTTGTATTTGATTTATTTAATACAAACAGAGTTTGATTCATTCGTTTATTCTTGTTCATATAACCAAGCAAAAATCAGACACGATTATATAACTTGTATTCAACCCCCCCCTTCTACAAGTTATTCGAGTTAACAATTGGTATCAGAGCAGGTTGATTTCGAATAATCATAAAGATCTGCAATCATGTCTGGTTACAAGGATGGGAATACTAAGATTCCTATGCTCAAGAGAAACGAATATACTCTATGGGAAGTAAAGATGTTGCATCATCTGGAAGCAACAGATCCTGATTATCTTGACAGAATCAGAGATGGACCTTTTGTTCCAACAAAGATCGTTGGACAAGCAACTGTTGATGGTGTGGTTGTTCCAGAACATACAGCAGAGAAGCCAAAATCTGAGTGGTTAGATAAGGACAAGGAGAATGTTCTTAAAGATGCTAAAGTAAGAAACATATTATTCAACAATCTTGATTCTGTTCTCACTAACTATGTTCTCTCTTGTAAAACTGCTAAGGATATATGGGACAATCTTAAGGTTCACTGTGAAGGAACTAAGCCTGTCAGGAAGAATATGAGGACATTACTTATACAACAGTATGAGTACTTTGAATCCAAGTCTGGTGAGTCACTTACTGATGCCTTTGATAGGTTTACAAAACTCATCAATGAGATGGCCATGCATGGTAAATATTATGACTTGGAGGATATGAATACAAAGTTCATGAAAGCTTTGCCTGATTTCTATAATGAGAAGATATCTGCGATTGAGGAAGCTAATGATCTGGATGAAATATCATTAGAGGCAGTATATGGAAAACTGAGAGCTTATGAACTTGACAAGCAGCATAAGAAGAGCAGGAGTGAAGGAAAGAGGAAGACTGTTGCACTTACTGCTCAATCTGAATTAAAGAAGCTTCCGGAAGAACAGCATGAAGAGATTGTTGTAAAGAACTCAAGGAAGAAGAAAAGCAAAGAGAGTTCTGAGTCAGAGACTACTAGTATGGACTCTGACAACAATGATTCTGAATCTGAGATGAAGGAACTCTTTGCTATGTTTGCTAAAGCTTTCAAGAAAGGAAGATTCAACAGGAGAAGATTTAGCAAAGGACCTTTTCAAAAGAAGGAGGAGAAGAAGAGTGACAAAGGCAAAGGTACAATTGTCAAGCTTGATAAGGCCAAGATCAAGTGCTTTAATTGTAGTGAGCTTGGACACTTTGCTAGTGAGTGTAAGAAGCCTAGGAATTCAGGAAAGGGTAATGCACTTATGGTCACACAGAAGGATTGGGCTGATTCCAGTGGTTCTGAAGATGAATTGGATTATGACAACATTTCACTGATGGCAAATGTTTCAGACAAACCTGGATCTCCAAAGAAAACTTCTCCATCCTCTGTTAAGATATCACTTCACTCTCTTGATTCATTTGATAACTTAAATTCTGAAGAAATTAGATCTATCCATGCTGAGTTTAAGAATCTTATGACTAATTTTAGAATTCTTACTTGTGAAAGAGATGAACTTAAGGTTAAGAATGATAAATTAGTTGATAGAAATAATTTTCTTGAATCTGAGTTAATTCAAATGGAAGAATACAAGTTAAGTTCTGATAAAGCTAAGCATGATTATGGTGTTATTCTTGAGGCTTATGACTATGTCAGAAAAGAACTAGAGGAAGAGAGAGATGTGATTAAGACCATTAACATTTCTGGTAAAAAGACACAAGAAATCATCGAAAATGGAATTCGTGGTAAGGTTAATGGTTTAGGTTTTGATAAGGCTAGACAAGAAGAAAAAGTAGCTATTGTCAATGATGATAGTAAAGTAGAAGCTAGCACATCTAAATCTGAAGGTAAGAAAATTGTTTCTCAACCTAATCATGTTAAATTTGTTGATTCAAAAGGTACCCCTGTTGTAGACAAAAGGATTAATAATAGTAATTCAGATGAGAAAGTGTTAGAGAAACCTAAGAATGTAAACATAGAGTTTCTGTCTAAGTCTCAATTGAAACAGAGATTAGATGGTCTTTCAGAGTCTAGCAAGATCAAAAGAAATAGGAATGGAAAAGAAGGTATTAACAAAGAGAATAATTACAAGAATGTACCTGATGCACCTAGAAAAAAATGCTATAAGTGTGGAAATCATAATCATTTGGCCCTAGACTGCAATCAAAAACCTTCTTGGAAAACTGAGTCCAGATTCCCCAAGACTCAGAAAATTCTATACCAACCACAAAAAGCTTGTTATCATTGTGGTAGTTTACTTCATTCCATTTACATGTGTAGAGAATATCATGAACTGTATTATGACTATTATTCTTTGAAATCTGAAACTCCTAGTCACAAACAGTTTGTGAAATCAGAGTCTAAAGTTGACTCTGCAACAGGTAAAGTAAAGGCAAAATCTTCAAAGCCTGTTGTTTCTAAATCTAGTAAGAAAGGATCCAATCAAAGTTGGGTCCTAAAAAATTCTAACTAGTTACTTTTTGTTTGCAGGGCATAGGAAAGAAGCATTCAATTATCATAGACAGTGGATGCTCTGGACATATGACTGGAAAGAAGTCCCTGCTTACAAAGTTTGAGAGGAAAGCTGACCCAGTAATATCTTTTGGAGATGGCAACAAAGGAGAAACTCTGGGATATGGCTCAATTGTTTTGGGGAATGTCATCATAGAAGATGTAGCACTGGTTGAAGGCTTGAAACACACTCTTTTAAGCATAAGTCAACTGGGTGATAAAGGTTACAAATCAATCTTTGACAGAGAAGGATGCAAAATCTTGAATATGCAGAATGAAGACATTGTTCTAACTGGTCAAAGACATGGTAACATATATGAAGCCAGCTTAAGTAATACATCTAAAGGAATTGTTAGATGTCTCTACAGCAAAGCAACAAGTGATGAAAGCTGGAATTGGCAAAAGAAACTCTCACATCTCAACTTCAAGAAGCTTAATCAACTTGTTAAACACAATCTGGTGAGGGGCCTACCTCAGGCAAATTATGTGCAAGATGGACTTTGTGATGCATGTCAGCTTGGAAAGCAAAGAAGAACCACTTTCAAGAGCAAGACTGAAAATTCAATTACTAAACCATTTCACATGCTACATCTTGATCTGTTTGGTCCAGTAAACATTATGTCTATCAGCAAGAAAAAATTTGCTCTAGTGATAGTGGATGATTTCACAAGGTTCACATGGGTGTTCTTTCTACACAAGAAGGATGAAGCTCCTCAGCAAATCATTGAACTTGTCAAGAATATTCAGAATAACTCTGAGTACAAAGTCAAAGTACTTAGGAGTGACAATGGTACAGAATTCAAGAATTCTACAATGGAGGAGTATTGTGCAAACAATGGAATCACTCAACAGTTTTCTGCACCTGGTACACCTCAGCAGAATGGTGTAGTAGAAAGAAAGAACAGGACTCTCATAGAGGCAACAAGAACCATGCTTGCAGATGCAAAACTTCCAACCTATTTTTGGGCAGAAGCTATTAACACTGCATGTTTCACTCAAAACTATACCTTGGTAAATAGTCATGGAAAAACTCCCTATGAGATGATCAAAGGAAAGAAACCAAGTGTGAAATACTTTCACATCTTTGGATGCAAATGCTATGTCCTAAAAATTCATCCAGAACAACTTGGAAAATTTGAAGCCAAATCGGATGAAGCAATCTTTCTAGGATATTCAGCATCAAAGGCCTTCAAAGTTTATAATCTCAGAACTCACATTGTTATGGAATCAATTCATGTTGCATTTGATGATAAGAAATTTGAAATTCTGCAAACTGATGAAAGCCATGACAAATTGGAATTTGAAAATCTGAAGAATTCTGAGATACTCTCCAATGATGATGAAGGTTCTCCAGAAGGAATTTCTATTGCTTCTCAAATGAATGCTACTGTTGAGGGGGAGCAAATAAATCAAAGAGAACACAGTGATCATCAGGAGCAGACTAGCTATTCAGAGTCTACTCCATCAGGAACTGATCTTTCAGAGTCTACTGAGGAAAGATCAGTAACTAGCAGCAATATGGAATCTACTTATTCTATTGATCAAAGGGGAGTTTTTGAAGGCAGTGAGAATTCTTCTACAAGAGATACCAATAACTTAGAGGGAGAGACTAGCAGAGTCAATCTACCACCTGTTAGAAAATGGACAAAGGATCATACTGAAGATTTGATTATTGGTGATCCAAATAGTGGTGTTCGAACTAGAAGATCAATTCAAAATGAATGCTTGTATAGTTGCTTTCTCTCAAAGAATGAACCTAAGAAGGTTGAAGAAGCCTTACAGGATCCTGATTGGGTAATTGCAATGCAGGAAGAGTTAAATGAGTTTGAGAGAAACAAAGTCTGGAAACTGGTACCAAGACCTAAAGATAGATCTATTGTTGGTGCAAGATGGGTTTTCAGAAACAAGCTAGATGAATCTGGTATGATTGTAAGAAACAAAGCAAGACTGGTGGCCAAGGGTTATTCTCAGGAAGAAGGCATTGATTATGATGAGACATTTGCACTTGTAGCAAGATTGGAAGCAATCAGAATGTTTCTTGCATTTGCAGCTCATTCAAAATTCAAGGTATACCAGATGGATGTAAAGAGTGCTTTTCTAAATGGCAAACTTGATGAGGAAGTGTATGTGGAACAACCACCTGGATTTGTTGATCCAAAGTTTCCAAATCATGTCTACAAACTTGACAAGGCAATCTATGGACTAAAGCAGGCACCAAGAGCATGGTATGAGACTTTGTCTAAATTTCTTCTTGAAAATGGCTTCACAAGAGGTACAATTGACAAAACTCTATTCTTTAGAAAGATAAAAGGTGAATTGCTTTTAGTTCAAGTTTATGTTGATGATATTATTTTTGGTTCTACTAATGAAAAGTTGTGTGCTAAGTTTAGCAAGCTTTTGCAGTCTAAGTATCAGATGAGCATGATGGGTGAATTAAATTATTTCTTAGGCTTGCAGGTCAAACAGACTGAGACTGGTATTTTCATTAATCAGTCAAAGTATATCAAAGATCTTTTAAGAAGATTTGACTTTCAAGACTGTGCAGTTGCAAAAACACCCATGACAACATCCACTAAACTAGACTCTGATCCTAAGGGAAAAAGTGTGGATAATACTAGTTATAGAGGCATGATAGGCTCATTGTTATATCTAACTGCAAGTAGACCAGATATAATGTCTTCTACCTGTTTATGTGCTAGATTCCAAAGTGATCCTAAGGAATCTCATTTAATTACTGTAAAGAGAATTTTTAGATATCTCAAAGGAACTCCAAATCTTGGTTTGTGGTATCCTAAAGAATTTGATTTCTTCCTAATTGGCTATTCAGACTCTGATTATGCAGGGTGTAAGATAGACAGGAAAAGCACTACAGGTACATGTTAGGTCAAACACACAATATATAATCAATTACTGTATGAATAAGTAACAAGAACACACGTTTTAGCTCTTAAAACTGTTTGGAATTAATAATTCCTCTCTCGGTGATGTAAAGTATCACAGAGAGCTGCTTAGGTTACAAGAATGATATTCGTTCACGATGGATACCCTTCTAGGGTTAACCTAACTGTATTTATAAGATATACAGCTACGTACAATCGTAAATTGATTCTCCTAAAATTAAGCTATACAATTGACATCAATTACGATTGCTACACGTCTTCTAAGTCAACTCAATCTCTTTGACAGCTAT
Source organism: Kitagawia praeruptora (assembly GCA_037693485.1). Lineage (NCBI taxonomy): Eukaryota > Viridiplantae > Streptophyta > Magnoliopsida > Apiales > Apiaceae > Kitagawia > Kitagawia praeruptora. The sequence goes on along the minus strand of CM075350.1, from coordinate 54,697,080 downwards.
CCAATCTTCAAAGATATCGCTTCCATATTAATATTAAATTAATCTTCAAACTCTGTTGACTTGTAGATGCTCCCAGTAGACAGACTTTAGCAAACTCTGTTCTCTCCACGCTAACAGTGTTTGCGCTTCCATGTATCCAGCTATCAGTGTTTACGCTTTCCTCTGTCAGCGTTTGCGCTTCCAGCAATCAGCGTATACTCAAACTCTGTTACAACTGCTTTCAATAACAAGTTAAACTCTCTTTACCTGTAACACTTAAACACTGACATTAAATCACATCAATTATATCTAACAGTACATGTCAATTCTTGGGAAATAGATTGATTTCTTGGGCAAGCAAGAAGCAACAATCTGTCTCAACCTCAACTGCAGAAGCTGAGTACATAGCAGCAGGCAGTTGTTGTGCACAGCTCCTTTGGATAAGAAATCAGTTGATGGATTATGGTATGACACTTAGTAATATTCCTATGTTTTGTGATAATACTAGTGCTATTAAAATTGCAGAAAATCCAGTTCAACATTCAAGGACTAAGCACATTGATGTCAGGTATCATTTTATTAGAGAACATATTGAGAATGGTACTGTAGAACTTCATTTTGTTCCTACTGACAAACAGCTTGCAGATATTCTAACTAAACCACTTGATGAAACTACATTCAGTAGATTAGTAAGTGAGTTAGGAATGTTAAATTTCTAGATCTTTAACATCTGCAAAAGTAGCAAGGTATGTTGTTTTTAGCTTATAGACTTGATATTCTTGTCAGGATCTATATTTGATTGTTAAATGCTTTAGCTATAACACTTTGCCTTGATAAATTTCAGTATGATAGACTTGTTAATAATCATCAAGATTAGAATTGTTATCAGGATGCTGACGTCATCAGTATTGTGTCAGTATCAGGATTGTGAAAATTGTTTCAGATCCTGACGTTTACTTTGTGTAGTAATCTAATTCTGTGATGTGTTAAGTCTATGCTAGCAAGTTTTAATATTTGCATACTGATAATTTATACATCATTCAATAATCAAAAGACAAGTAGATAATAAGAAATTGTATTTTCATTAATTGAAAGCATTACATACATGGAAATGAAATACAACATCTTTTTGTCTAATTTCTACTTATAATCCTGTACTTGTCTAATGATATGGATTCTGAGATACAGGACATGGATCATCAAGAAATCCATCAGGGGATTTGAACAGCCTTGTTTATTCTTGGATTCCTTGTCTGGGCGACTTGAATGAGAGTAGCTAACTTAAATGAATAGCATCTCCATCAAGATCAACCTCAGACTCTCGGCCAAATTCTTCATCCTCAAGTTTTGAGGAGGTTAGGGGAAGATGGTATCCAACAGATGGATGTTCTAGGAGAAACCTCTGGGTATTATCTAAAACTACTCCATCCATGATTGGTTTGATGAGAAAAGTCGTCTCTTCAAAGAGATGATCAATAACAGGATGTTCATCGACTGTGAAAAACCTAAAGAATGGGTTTGAATGGAGTTTTGGTTTTAGGATCATTGTTGAGAAGAAAAGAAATTGAAAGGTTTGTGGAGAATGGCATAAGGCGTCTGTTTCTTTTATAGAAAGACGTGAGAAGCTGAACAGTCACTTGGAATTTTCAATGAAGTCAGATGCTAATTATCGTGTGTGACTTTATTTCTTGTATTTTCAAGAAATGTCGAATATATCTAACCAATTGATTTTGTTCAGATTAATTGTTTATTTCTTTTTCAGATAAAAGAAAAATGCCACGTGGAAACTCCATTTAAGTCTCTGGAATCAGGATGATATTGATCAGGATTTCAAGTGTGATCATCAGAATTTGAGAATTATTATTTTTAAATCACATTGCATTTTGTGATTATTTTGATGGAGGTCACAACAGGAAAAGGAAGCTGATCAGTATTGATTTTTATCTTGATAATACCCTGATTTATTTCATGAAAATCAATTTTGGATTTTATTTTCCAAAAATCGTGAGTAACCGCACTTTTCAGGGACTGACACCTGTCAATCTACGTGTCAACGTGGGATAATGGTCTGAAAGATTTGTGAAATATATCTGTTTTGAAACTCTAATCGTGTAATTGCTTTCTCTAATTTTACATTCTCTAAAGCAAAAACACTCTCGAGTTTTCAAAATCACTAATCCATTTCAAGAATTTTTCAAGTTATTTTCAGATAAAAAATGGCAGCTCAAAGAAGATTACCTAAATCAGTAGCCTTCAAGTTTGGTGACTTCGATTTTATGACAAATAATCATGTAGCAGCTATCACCAACAAGGAATGAGTGTCAACTGATTTTCATCCAATCATGAACTTTCTGGCGTATGGACCATTAAGTTATGCATTGACAGCATCTCCACAGATTAATCAAGCAGCTGTTACACAAGTTTGGGAGAATGCTGAGGTAATTGATTCTACTCAGAGTCAATCAGGTAAGATTGTTATACACTTAGGACAAGATTCTTTTGATATTACTGAATCTGTTGTTAATTCAGTACTTCACTTACCTGTTAGTTTGAATTATGAGAATGTACCATCTGATGATGATGTTAGAACTATGTTATCTGCATTAGGTTATAATGGACCTTTAGATAACATGAGCCAGTTAAGAAGATCTTGTCTTAGGAAAGAATGGTTTTTCTTCTTTGATCAATTAGCTAAATGCTTTACTGGTAAATGTAGTTCTTTTGATCAAATTACTTCTGTTACTTCATATATTGCTTACAGTTTGTTTTATGATAGAGTAATTAACATTGGTCACATTACCATAAGTCAGATGTGTATTAAACTTGGATTAAGAGATCAAAACAGGAAAATGGTTTATTATCATAGATTTATGCAAATGTTTATTAACCATTTTATTCCTGATGTTGAAACTAGATTTGGTAGAGAACATTGTGTTTCTTCTTATGTACAGCAAAAGAGAATTTTCTCTGACATTACAAAGAAGGACAATGAAAAGAATCTAGATGAAATACCTGCAATTCATTATCCACATCATGTTCAGGTAATTCTTAAAACTCATCTTCCTACTCTCTACAATTCTTCTTTCTTTTGTGGTGAAATGGCTCAGGAATCTCATTAGGAGGAGAACCCACCTGTGTCTACCCAAGTAGCCAAAAAACATTATAGTCTCTGAAACAATTCAAGAACAAAGTTTTAATCCACAGCCTATTGTTTCAAAGAAACCAACCTCTGGTGTTTCTCAAAAGACATCAGTTGTAAGGAAGAGAAGATTTGTTGTGTCAAGTAGTAGTAGTTCTAGTGAAGATGATGATAATATATCTCTTGCCGAGAGAGAAAAATTGAAGGCTGCAATTCGACTTTCTAAGCTAGGACAGAGAGATGAAGCACCTAGTCACAGTCAGGCTGTAGTTTCTCAAAAGACTGTAGTACTTAAAAAGGGAAACCAGTTACTGGATACTGTCTCTCAAAAGACTGTGTCTATTGAAAAAAGATCTCATCCCAAGATCAATTCTGTGTCTACACCTCTTGAGTCTTCTCAGGATAAATCTTTTGCTCACTATACCAGGAGAACAAGGAGAAAGATTCAATTGTCACCTACACACACAGAGTCTAGTCCAACTAATATCATGCAGGTCTCTACAAATGAAGCTACAATCAAGTCAGCAAATGACTATAGAGATCTGGATATTGATTCTTCATGGGAAACTACATTATCATACAGACTGGCTATGGCACTAATTTCTCTTAAAGTGAAGTTGTCAAGGCCTGTTCTAGATTTTCTGGTTGAAAGAGTACCAAAACTTTTATTTCCAGATGAATATGGACTTCTACATCAAAGACTTGACTTAATGAAGATGTATTTCTATGTATCTGTCAGAAGACAATTAGTCAAGAAATTTGGACTCTCGAAGCATGTTTCACTTCAATCACTACATACATATTTATTTGACAAGGATGTCATTATTGAAGATGCTTCAGCTCAAGGTGAACAACAGGAGGAAGTAGATAGAGGAATGCAGTCAACAGAAGATACTATTGCACCAGTGGTGGATAGTAGGATAGATCAGATCACAGTCACTGCAACACAAGAACCATCTAGTCAGAGGTTGGATGACTCAGGAGCTGTGATAGCTGATGTTGAAAGGTCTTCTGTGATGACTGAAATTGCAAGTGAGAAACCCTATGATATGGGAGGAATAACTTTGACTGGTTTTCTTGAAGATCAAACAAATATTATTCAGTCAGAGTCTATCCACCTTGAGGGTGAGTCTCAGCAAACAACACTTAAAGACGGTGACATACTAACTTTGGTGTCTAATGAAGTATTACTGAAGACATCAGAGTCTAGTAGAGAACCTGAAAGTGGTATACTGGAGCCTGTAGTCTCTGGAAGAAAATAAGATGATTGTAAGGGTTCAGAGATTATAGCAGCTCACTCCTTGGAGAAAACCTCAAGCCCCATGCCAAATGAGGAACCCTCTCTCCATGTGAGTTCAGGTATAAAATCTTCTTCTAAACTCTATTTTTCTGTAGGTCATGAGAGCACTTATCCAAATTTGAGTGATACACTTGAAAAGATGGATATTGATCCACAATCAGAGAGGCTGGCTCCTGACCAGGCAAAAGGAGAGGTAGAAAGAGTGTTGACTTTAGATTGTCAAAGTGAGAATGAGGGTATGGATGATCAACTCCATAGTGAAGGAGAGAAAATTAGGAAACCACCATCGTTTGATTTCTGGGATCAGGTTTTTCCTGAATCTTGATATGATAATCTTGGTATGGATGCTGGTACTTATTCTTTTATCAAGATGTATGAGAAGAATGACTTAGCAAAGCCCAACTCAAAGCCAGAAGTTAAAGCTCAGAAGCAAAAAGAAAGGCTTGCAGGAATTATAAACAGAAGAGGTGAAAGGCTAAGACAAACTTCTATACCATCAGTACCAGAAGATATTTCTAATGATCCAAGTATTCCGTTGTATGTACTTCCAATATCAGCCAGAATTGAGACATCAACAGTATCTGATCAATCTAGGGAGGCGTCAGGATTTGTAGATGTTAATACACAGAATACTGGTGAAGGACAAGATGATCATATTGCAGCTTCAGATCAGAGAGATGAAGATGTTTGTAAATCTAATCAAGTATTGTTACTTGAATATCATTCTACACAGGCAACTTCTTCTACAAGACTTGAATCTGAAGATATTCCAAACACTTCCAAAATTGAAGTCAATTCTGAAGTTTTACAAGATATTCAGAAATCTCAAGTTAAAATTCAATCAAGACTTCAAACACTTGAAGATAACCAAGTCACTATTATGGAAAATCAAGCAGTTCTGATGAATCTCATTTGTTCTGTTACTGAATCTCTTGGAATTAATGTTGATGATGTCAAAAAGGGGGAGATAAAGACAATTCAAAGACAACAACAACAACAGACTGGGGATAAAAGAAGAACTGGGGGAGATAAAAATTGTGACAGAGGTGGATCTCATCATGGAAGTGGTAAAGGAAAAGAAGCATCAAATAGTTGAATTCTTTCTTCTAAGTACTGGATACTATGTCTATATCTGAAAGATGAGGTACTTAACTTCATCATTTTTGAATTCATAAATTCTATTCTGATTGTATTGTTATATGTTTTGACATCAACAACTCAGATTTATGCTTCAGATTTTAAAGCATAAATATGGGGAGATTGTTAGGAATAATTCATGAGTTGTGATGTTAAGAATAGAATTTTACTTATACTTCTTGTATATCCTGATTTATAAAGGATTTAGCACTTTGTATAGGAAATATGTGTTAGACAGTTATCTGTAAAGTTTAGTCAGGAATGAACAGTGCATTGATAAGTGGATTTATATCCACTTGGAACATTCTAAATCGGCTTAAATTGATTGTCTTGGGCTCAAGTTTCTGGTAGTTTTGATGTGTTTTGTTTAGTTGTGCAGATTTACATGGATGTTGATTATGGTGGGTGTTTTTGTCGTTTTTGGAGATTTAATTTATTAAAATTCGGAATTATTGGGCTGCACGCGTGAGATTCACTGTTTGGGCCATATCTTGAGTTCTATAAGTCTGTTTTCAGCCCGTAAGCAGTCCACGCGAAGATAACGAGATTCTCTATCATTCTAAGATGGTCCAGAAGCCCAATTACGTCTGGAACGGCTCTGGAAAACAGAAGAAAAGTCAGCTACGAATTTCCCTTAAAAAACAGAATCAGTTTAGGAAACGTATCTTGCAGAAATTCTATTATAATTCTGTTTTGGTATTTTCTTGCTGGGCAAGATGTCTAGAGCCTATATAAACACATCCAACCCTTGTAAATTAGGAAGATCATTAGATTATCATCATTAGGAGTAGAACTATTACATATCAATTACTTAGGTTTATTTGTATATTTTCATACTTTGTTTTTATCATGGTTTCATCAGATCCCATGATGACGAGAGGTTCGATTATGAACTAATTGTTGTCATGGGATTCTAACGGATTTATTTATGGAGCTTTAGTATCTTGATGCTTTAAAGATCTGTGTGTGATGTATATCTGATATCCTCGTATGGTTATGCTTAATTGATAGATGCGTCATGAACATCTAATTTGTTAATCTCTTGTGAAGTGAAAGTGGATCTTGAGATTTAGAACTTGCCATGCTAGCATAGGTTCATAATTGTTTATCAATATGGTTGTGGTACGAGATGAGAATACTTGTATTGCCCTATGTGATTATTATGGATAACTTGCTCTTCAACCGTTATGTTTTCAAATTCTATAGACATATAGGGTCTAAGCATAATTGGTGTCTATTCATCTTCTATCTCTTTTGTGGATGTATGAGTAGTTTGGTATACGTATGCTGACAGGTAGCGTGTACTTGTTTCGTGTTGTCCGATCAGATATCATAACCATTGCATATAGAGATTAAAGGCGTCAGATCTAAGCAAAGTATTTAATGAAGTTAGGATTCCATGGTTTTTCTTGCAGAAGTAATTAGATTTCAATTCTTGTTAGTTAGTTAATTCTTAGTTTGTTAATTTACTTTCTTAGTTTAATTTAGTTAATTAAAACCCAATTTGTTATTTGTCTTAGCAGTGAATTAAAACCATACATTGTTGCATAGGTACAATACTGAATTAAAAACCAGATCTCTGTGGGAACGAACTTGACTTCTATCTGTATTACTTGTGACCACGTACGCTTGCGTGTTTTAGTGTAAACATGCATCAAGTACTACATGTCAGGAACTGAGATTGAATCCTGATATGTCAAGTTAACTACTGATCAAGTACTGATGAGATGGTCAGATCCTGATGCAAGAAGGAATCCTGATATCAGTCGTGTTACTGATGATGTCATTATGGATGCTACAGAAACTGGCAAGTGCTATAAAACAGGATCTTTGTTTGAGGAACAAGCAAGAAGATTTTATGAAGGAAAGAATTTTCTATTGATGGAAACTATCAACTGGACGGCAGAACATTGTCATGTATAGATATCTTTCTGTAATTAGTTGATAGGAAGCATTATAAATACTCTCTCTATGTTATTGTAAAAAGAGTTTGTTCGAGACGTGAGTTCGTGTGTGAATGTGCGTAGCTCTGTATAAGGTTTGTATTCGAAAGTTCGAAACAAACAGAGAGATTTGTATTGTCAGCAGCTGCTAAAGGTATTTGTACACCTTTGGTAGAGTTTGTATTTGATTTATTTAATACAAACAGAGTTTGATTCATTCATTTATTCTTGTTCATATAACCAAGCAAAAATCAGACACGATTATATAACTTGTATTCAACCCCCCCCCCCCTTCTACAAGTTATTCGAGTTAACAGAGTTCTCCCATGTACAAAAGTACCTCTAGTATTTTCAATATTCAGAGTTTGTTCAATAACTGATGTTTTTCCAAAAATTGACTGTAATGGAGTAGACAAAGAATTTTGCACAACTTTTGTAGCAACAGAGGTTGTACTTTTCTTCTTAGAAACTCTTTCTTCTTCAACAACTTTTCCTTTTAGCTTCAACTTAGCTTCTGCTTCTGTTGGTTTTCTTCTTGAATAAGATAAGCTCTGACTAGCACCAACATTCTCTTTAATAAAGATGCCTTTAAGAACAGGCTTAGAAACTTCCACTGTTTTCTTCACTTTGCCAGATTTCAAATCCTTCTGATATTCTTTTTGTAAGTTCTTCTCTTCAGCTTGAATATCTGCAAGTATAACTCCTTCCTCATTTTCTTCAAGAAACACTTTCACAGCTAGTTCCTCATCATTCTGTGGATTTTCAGAGAATTGTAAATTCTTGATCTTTGAAGTACTTTGACCATCAGTGTTTGTTCCACCAGACTTTGCAATTGCCAATTTTCCAGAATGAGCAATTGACTTCCCAGATCTCAATCTCTTGCCTTGATCATCAGCTCCTCCATCTCCAGCATCATCCTTTTTAGACAGAGTTTGAGATTGCTTGCAACTGGATTTAGCAACTCTCTCCCCCTTTTTGACATCATCAGGAATCAGAATGGAGGTGATCAATTCTATTGAAGAAGAAATGGAATCAATTTTATCAGACATTACAGACTGATTTTGTTCAACCTTTCCCAGCCTCTCAAAAAGAATTTCTTGAGCTTTAGTAAATTTTTGACTCCTGAGCTTAGATTCTCTCTCCATAGTCATGTCTCGAATCTGAATCTCAGTTTTTAAATCAATGATTTCCTTTTGAGTATCAGCAAATCTCCCATCCAGAGTTTTGACTTGAACTACTGTGGCCTTTAAACAAGAAAGAAGTTCTGGATTGGAAATTTTCTTAGCAGTTTGTTGCACAAACTTTGCTGCTCTCCCTCTAGGAAAAATACAATCTTGCTTGTACCAATTTTCAAAAAATTTAGCAAGAAACTCCGCTTCAATTTCATGTGCATTAGAGGGCTGAGAGAATGGTGCATGCTTTGCATCAACTTCTTCAACATTCTCTGCAATCTCTTTCTCAACATCAGCAGACTTTGCTATCTCAATAGTCTCTGCAACCACATGCTCAGAGATTACATCCTTAGCCTGATCAACTTCTTCACCTTTTTCAATAATATGATGAGCATCAGAGATTAACTCAGTGTGAGTTGCAACTGTCTCATCAAGAACCAAAGTGGGTTGATCAGCTACACCTGTGGCTTCAGAATTGATAAGTGGTGAAGATAGAGGAACTTCAAAATCATCAGAGATTGGCATGAATGTTTCAACAAACTCATCCATTTTAGCAAAACCACCCCTGATTTCTGTAGGAATCTGTGCATCCTCAGTGGCTTTGATAGATTCTTGTGCAAGAGGTACCTCGACAACAGGTATTTCCTAAGAAACTACCTCTGGAGCTTTAATATCCATTTCTTCATCAGAATCAGAGATTACCAACTTCCTTCTTTTATGAGTCTGCACCTCAACAACTACCTCTTCTTCACCAGAAGTTGACTCTTCCTCTCCATCATCAATAGAGGGTGATGGAGATCTATTAGCTCTCTCCTTCTTCTCTTTTCTGGCCCTCTTAGCCCTTGCAATGCTATGCCTGGAATTATGAGCAGCATGCTTGGTCCTTCCCTCACGTTTGGGTTTTGATGGTTGAGTAGGAGGCTGAGGTTGTGGTTCAGTGTTTAGTGGTTTAGTATTTAGTGATTCAGGTTGAGTGGATGAAAGTTTGGGTTGAGTGGGTATAGAGGTTGAAGTGTGATCAGTGTTTGGTAATGTTTGCTCAGGCTGTGGAGGTTCTTGTGGTTGATTGATAAAGTTCTGTAAAGCAAGAGGGAAAACCAAGGCAGGTAACTGCTCTTTGGTAGCATCCTTATTAGTCAAATCAGAAAATACCCTCTTATTAACCTTAAACGGCTGAATCACATCAACATCAGCAATTTCAACATTTGGCACACAAAAAGTAAATAGCATTTGACAAAATCGAGCAAAATAGACAGTTGTAGTTGCTGACAACCTATCACCTATGTTCATTAACACAAGTCTTCCAAAATCAAAATTACTACCATAGAGAAGTGAATACCCGATTTGGAGACTATCAGTAGGAATCGCATCCCAGTTGGTGACTTTATTCCCAAAAGCCCTTGTGATACAGTCGAAAAAGAAACTCCATTATTTCCTCAACTGTGGCCTTTTCACTGACCCAAGCTTAGCCAAAGACCCTGAGTATCCAATCTGCTGCAGCATCTCTCGCAGATTCTCTTCAGAAACAACAATATATGAAGTATGAGTGTCAAACCCTATAGTTTCTCTTACTGTATCTGGAGTGATAACATAGTCAGTTTCTTCATAATTGAACACAATGGACGGAGTCCCATTCTTGCCACCATTATCATAAACAGAGTTTTGCCAGAAAGAAGCGATTTGTGATGCGGACAGCGTTTGGGGTTCAACCAAAGCTTGACCAATCTCTGAATCGCGCAAGAAACTCTGCATCAAATGAAACGCATCTGGAGCGTTTTCATTGTTCAGTGGAGCTGCATAATTGTTTAAAACAAACAAGAGTCCAAGAGAAGTGAAAGGTTTGGTTGCCATTAGTACGATTTGATAAGAAAATATGGAAGAGAATGATATGAGTGAAAGGTGTTTGATGAAATGTTCAAGTGAAAAAGTCGACGTAACTGTGAGTGATTTTTTAAAATGTAATTGTGAGTGGGTGAAAGTGGATGAGTGAATATGAATCGTGTGATTAGATATGTATTGAACAGTTAAACTCAAACGTTTTACCATAAATACACGTAACCAGTTACCATGTGTAGTGGGACACGATCCTTGAGAAATGTGTGAGTGGGACACGTGGCACACAATTATCAAACCAAATATGCATGTGCAGTAATTTCAACCTAATTACTGCTACTTTCTCTCTCTCATTACTGACACAATTAAACACTTTTACACACATCAACAGCTGTCAAAACTCTTTTTACACCAAATTTGAAACCATCAGAAATAAAATACAACTTAGAGTATTAGACAAAATCCATCAGCGTTTGTCAATTCTCCAACTTTATTACCGAAACCCGTTCAAAAACTGCACAGATGTGAATATTTGTGTGTGAATAGCAGAGTTTACTAATCCAATTTTTAGAGCATCTAATATTTCATAAAATCCATAAAAATAAATCAGTAAACACTGGATGCACAAACTCTCATTGTAAACACTGAGTATATGATGAATGCTAAACTCTGTAATAACTTATATACAGAACTCTGAATTAATCCATTCCCTTTGATGTCCATGATAATCCAAGTAAGCACACAGTCTTATAGACAAAAAGATCAAGAGATAGATATCAAAGTCGCATTCAGTGAGTAACATGCCATGGATTTAAAAACTCACAAACTCTCAAATCACACAAGTGTTTAGGTGAAGTGTTTACACTCAAGTTCAATCAATAAAAGCAGATGCTACCATATGCTTGGTTGTCCACCAAATCTACACTACTTTGAATACATGTATGCACAAATCAAAAGGACTTTGTTAAAGATTGTAATATGGTTTAAAAAAAAATGAAAAGAAAGAAAGAAGAAAAAAAAAATGGCTAACTGAACAATTTAATAGAGTAAAGTGTTCAGTTGTACTGCAAGTACATAACTGTACAAGATGATCAGTATTTTTTTTATGTATATATTTCCTCCGAATGAACTTTCCTTTACAAAGCAATTCCCAAATGAATCAAACTGCTCTTGAACAATCAGAGTGTAAAAAAAATGGTTAAAAAAAAGTTCAAAGGGGTTCACTAAGGGTTTAATTTGTTGACAATGTTTGGATAAATGTGGTGAATCCTAGTGCCTTTATCATTGTCATGCACACACATATCATGCAGTCTCAAAATGGTTTAAAACAAGTTCTAGAGCAACATACTCACTGATGAACAACACACAACAATAAAAATTGACTGATATAAAATGTATCAATCACTATTTGGCTCAAGATCTCACAGTGTGTAAGCATGCTTCAGTACTCACCAAAATTAACAAAGACACATCTCAAGTTTATAAATTTTCACAAGCACAAACAAGGAATCATGAAGTACCATGTGAATTTCTTTGGGAACAGAGTATCACTAACAGAGTTTAGGAGTCATCAATATCAGAAATTATTTATGAGAGGCAATGCACACATTATTTACAGACTCAGAGTTTAGGATAAATAAACTAAGAGATGCTATAAATATGAAACAGTATCATGCTTGTGTTGAATTTCTGCACAGTCTAAGATTAGATCACAAATAACTTAGAAAGATTCATGATTAATAACTGAGAATCATGCTTCATACATTTTATTCATTGGTGATTATCTCAGACAGTAACATTATCAGAATTAATCAGAGTTTATTCAGTATGTTAACAGTGTTTGACTGACAAAACATGCTAACAGAGTTTGACAGTCTACGAACAAAGTTTACATAGCAGAGTTTAAAAACTGAGTTCACATAGCATTTAACACATCACAGAAACATAAGTAATGCATTACATAAGTGAAATTTGAGTCTAACCAGTATCTCTAGTGAAAACCAGAGACCATTCCAAGTTCATTTACCAACCTTGTAAATATAGCTTCACTCAATGGCTTGGTGAAGATGTCTGCAAGCTATTGGTCAGTAGACACAAAATGAAGCTCAATGTTTCCTTCCTCTACATGTTCTCTGATAAAGTGATACCTTATGCTGATGTGCTTGGTCATGGAATGTTGTACTGGATTACCTGTCATAGCAATAACACTTTGATTATCACAGTAAATAGGAATCTTATTGTACCTTAATCCATAATCCAGCAACTGATTCTTCATCCATAGAATCTGTGCACAACAGCTACCAACAGCTATATACTCTGCCTCAGCTGTAGATGTAGAAATTGATTTCTGTTTCTTACTGTACCAAGAAACCAGTCTTTCACCCAGAAATTGACAACTTCCACTGGTCCTTTTTCTATCTATCTTACAGCCTGCAAAGTCTGCATCAGAGTAACCAAGTAACTTGAAATCTAACTCTCTAGGATACCACAGACCTAAAGTAATGGTGCCCTTAAGATATTTAAAGATTCTTTTCACAGCTGTGAGATGTGGTTCTCTGGGATCAGCTTGAAACCTTGCACAGAGACAGGTTGCATACATGATATCAGGTCTACTTGCTGTCAAATAAAGAGGAGATCCTATCATGCCTCTGTAGTTTGTCATATCTACTGATGCTCCTGTATCCTTATCCAACTTAGTTGCTGTTGCCATGGGAGTTGATGCACATGAGCAATCAAGCATACCAAATTTCTTGAGAAGATTTCTGGTATATTTTGCTTGATTTATAAAAATCCCATCATCTGTTTGCTTCACCTGTAGGCCTAGAAAATAACTAAGCTCTCCCATCATACTCATTTGATACCTGGACTGCATTAGCTTGGCAAACTTTGTACAGAGTTTATCATTAGTAGACCCAAAAATTATGTCATCAACATATATTTGAACTAGTAGCAAGTCACTACCAGATTTAAAGTAAAATAGAGTTTTATCAATTGTACCTCTGTGAAACCCACTTTCTAGAAGAAATTGAGCTAAAGTTTCATACCATGCTCTTGGTGCTTTCTTAAGTCCATAAAGTGCTTTATCAAGCCTGTAGACATAATCTGGATATTTGGGGTCCACAAATCCTGGTGGTTGTTCAACAAACACTTCTTCTTCAAGTTTCCTATTCAGAAAGGCACTTTTCATATCCATCTGAAATACCTTGAATTTCTTATGAGAAGCATATGCTAGAAACATTCTTATTGCCTCCAACCTTGAAACTGGAGCAAAAGTCTCATCATAATCTATTCCTTCCTGCTATGAATAGACTTTTGCCACAAGCCTGGCCTTGTTTCTTGTAACAACCCCCTCACTATCAGTTTTATTTCTGAAAACCCACTTAGTACCAACAATAGACCTATTCTTAGGTCTTGGTACAAGTGTCCAAACTTCATTTCTCTCAAATTCATTTAACTCCTCATGCATTGCTGTTATCCAGTCAGCATCTTGAAGAGCTTCTTCTACCTTCTTGGGCTCAGTTTGTGACAAGAATGCATGAAATAGACATTCATTTGTTGTTGCACTTCTTGTCCTTACTCTTGCATCTGGATCACCAATTATCAAATCAGGTGTGTGAGATTTTGTCCATTTCCTAGCTGAAGGCAAATGACTTCTCTCAGAGTTTGATCATCCCCCTCGATCCATTGTCTCCTGATTTTCTTGATGTCTTTCTTCATTCTCTGAGGCTTCCCCTGAATGTGACTGCTCAGAGTTTGAACTATTAGTGTTTGATCCAGATTTTTCAGCTGACTCATTATCAGAATTTGAGTCATCACTCTGAAGTGATTCTACATTAATTCTCCCCTTCAACTGGTTCTTCCCTAGTATGTGGCTGAGAAGTTTCTTCAGTATTTACAAGTAGAGGTTCAGAGTTTAGATCAACAGAGTTTGTCAGTTCAGCCTCATCAGAGTTTACTTCATCAGAGAATAACTCTTCATTTTCAAAGTGCAGTTGATCATGTTCATCTACATCTTCAAGTCCAGTTATTTTCTTGTCATCAAATGACACATGAATAGACTCCATGATCACTTTGGTTCTCAGATTATAAACTCTGAATGCCTTAGTTGATAGTGGATAGCCAACAAAAATTCCTTCATCAGCTTTTAATTCAAATTTTGTCAACTGTTCAGGATGAGTTTTCAGCACAAAGCACTTGCACCAAAAAATATGAAAATATTTCAGGTTTGGCTTCTTTTCTCTCACCATTTCATATGGTGTTTTTCCATGCTTGTTGATCAGAGTGGTATTCTGAGTAAAATTAGCAGTCTGAACAGCTTCTGCCCAGAAATAGGTTGGGAGCTTTGCTTCATCAAGCATAGTTCTGGCAGCTTCTATCAAGGTTCTGTTCTTTCTTTCAACGACACCATTTTGCTGTGGTGTACCAGGTGCAGAAAACTCTTGCTTAACACCTCCATTTTTGCAAAATTCTTCCATTGTTGCATTTCTGAATTCAGTTCCATTATCACTTCTTATTATCTTGACTTTGTGTTTTGATCCTTTGTCCAGTTGCTTTACATGCTCCATCAGAGTTAATGCAGTTTCATCCTTCTTTGCTAGAAAATATACCCATGTATATCTAGTATATTCATCAACAATGACTAAAGCATATTTCTTTCTTCCAATAGACATCACATTTACTGGTCCAAAAAGATCAACATGTAGAAGATGATAAGGATCAATAATTGAAGATTCAGTCTTGCTCTTGAAAGATGACTTCCTTTATTTGGCCTTTTGATAGGAATCACATAGGCCATCAGCATTTAATAATGATTTTGGTAGCCCTCTAACAAGATTCTTTCTAATCAGCTCATTGATGTTGTTCAGATTCAAATGTGAGAGTTTCTTATGCCACTTCCAACTCTCTTCACTGGACATTCTTGTTGACAGGCACACTGCTTTGCCATCAGAGTTTGTTGACAACATTATTTCATAGATGTTATTGTGCCTGTTTCTAACTAGAACAACTTTCCTTGTAGATTTATTGATGATTTCACAATATTCAGGCTGAAAATCTACATGATATCCTCTGTCACAGATTTGACTCACAGATAGCAAATCATGCTTGAGTCCTGGAACCAGAGCTACATTTGTGATGATGACATTTCCAAGATTGATATTGCCATATCCCAAAGTACATCCTATGTTGCCATCTCCATAGGAAACTTTGGTGAAAAGTGCCTTCTCAGTTTTACCCTTCTTGCACTCAGGAGCATAGTGACCCATCTCCTTACACTTATAGCATTGAATCTCAGACTTGTCCTTCTTCCCAGATTTGATCTCCTTTCTCTCAGACCTCTTGAAACTCTTTTTGTCTTCTTTTGAATCTCTAGAAAACCTTTTTCCCTTTTTGAAGTTCTTGAAACCCATCTTCTTGAAGGTTTTCACCATTAAAACAACCATCTTTTTCATTTCTTCTTCATCATCCTCAGAATCAGAAGATTCATCAGTGTTTGAATCATCATCAGAAATTGATGATTCACTTTCAGACTGTATAACCAAGGCTTTTCCTTTAGTCTTCTTCCTTGATGCTTCCTTCTTCAAAGGTTTCTCCTCAGCCTTTAGAGCAACAAATTTTGCCTTTTTATTTGATCTTTTGCTTCTCTGCTCCATTTCCAATTCATGAGTTTTGAGCAGCCCATAGATTTCATCAATTTCAGTATGAGCAAGATCATAGTTATCTCTTATGGTGGTTGTTTTCACATCCCACTTTTCAGGTAGAGAAAGAAGAAACTTGAGATTTGAGTCTTCTAGGTCATACTCTTTGTTTACCAATAACAAATCATTGAGCAGTTTACAGAATCTGTCAAATGTTTCTGTCATGGTTTTTTCAGATTTAGCCTCAAAGTGCTCATACTCCTGTGTGAGTATGTTTCTTCTATTCTTCTTGATAGCAGCAGTTCCTTGACATCTAACCTCAAGGGCATCCCAGATCTCTTTTGTAGTTGTGCAATTAATCACTTTGTTAGACATAACATTGCCTAAGGCACTATGAAGTAGATACCTAACCTTTGCATCCTTTGCAATAGATGAAAGATCTTCAGGAGTCATATCTTTTTTCTCCTTTGGGACTGTTTTGGCCTCTTGTCCAGCAGTAGCAACAGATAACTTAGTAGGTTTATGAGGACCTTCATAAATCCTGTCAAGATATTCTGGATCTATAGCCTCCAGAAACATAGTCATCTTAACCTTCCAGATTGCATATTCTGCTGGCCTAAGAATAGGAACCCTAATGGTTTCATAACGACTCACAGTAGTAGGAACCTTCTCAGAACCCGTTGGAGGAGGAATCTATGCCATTGATTATCTTTGTGTTTGGATCTTAAACTGTATTAAAGTAATAGATTGTCTCTGATACCACTTGTTAGACCGAATACACAATGATAATCAAGAGTGTATGAAAGAATGATAGGTAACATGTGAATGTGGTCTTCTCTTGATCTTCCGGAGCAATGCAAATCTGATTATATCCCGAATAACCATCAAGCAAATAATAATACTCGTGTCCTGCCAACCTGTCTAGCATCTGATCAATGAAAGGAAGGGGAAAGTGATCTTTTCTCGTGGCCTTGTTGAGCTTCCGATAGTCCATGCAAACTCTCCACCCCGTGACTGTTCGAGTAGGGATGAGCTCGTTCTTCTCATTAGCAACAACAGTCATGCCTCCTTTCTTTGGCACACATTGAACTGGACTCACCCAAGAACTGTCTGAGATAGGATAGATAATTCCCGCATCTAACCACTTTAGAATTTCTTTCTTCACCACCTCTTTCATAATAGGATTGAGTCTTCTCCGATGTTTAACAGTAGGCTTAGCTCCTTCCTCTAGCAGAATTTTGTGCATACAATAAGAAGGGCTGATTCCCTTGATATCCGCTATGGTCCAACCAATTGTTGACTTGAACTCCCTCAAGATTCTCAACAGCTTTTCTTCCGCACTAGCTGACAAGTTAGAAGCAATAATAACAGGTAATGTAGATGCATCACCAAGAAAAGCATACCTCAAGTGCTCAGGAAGTGGTTTGAGTTCAAGTGTAGGGGCTTCCTCAATAGATGGTTTAAGGCGCCCCTCAGAATTTTTCAGCTCCGCTAACCCAAGTGATTCAAAAGGCAAGTCAAATCTCTTTTTCCAAGGAGCTGAATTCAACTGTTGTAGTTGCTCGGCTATATCCTCATCTTCAAAATCAGAATCACTCACTAGAACTTTTTCCAAAGAATCTGACTTCAGAAATTTTTCAATCTCCGTAGTAACTGCAGAATCCACCAAATCCACCTTCAAACACTCTTCTTCCTCTGATGGAAATTTCATTGAATTAAAGACATTGAAAGTGACATTCTAGTCTTGTACCCTCATGGTGAGTTCCCCTTTCTGCACATCAATCAAAGTACGGCCCGTAGCCAAGAATGGTCTTCCAAAGATTATGTGAATCTTCTTATCTTCCTTGAAATCCAAGATAACAAAATTAGCAGGGAAGATGAGCTTATCAACTTTTACCAAAACGTCCTCCACTATGCCTCTTGGATATGTGATAGATCGATCAGCCAACTACAAAAAGATGTTAGTTGGATTTGGTTCCGGTAGACCAAGTTGCATGTAGACTGACAAGGGCATGAGATTGATGCTAGCTCCCAAATCACACAAACACTTGCTAAAAGAAAGGTTGCCAATAGTACACGGGATGGTGAAACTTCCCGGATCTTTAAGCTTAGGTGGCAACTTCTGTTGCAGAACGGCACTACACTCTTCCGTTAGAGCAACGGTCTCTAATTCATCGAGCTTCAATTTACTAGAAAGAATTCCCTTCATGAACTTGGCATAGCTCGGCATCTGTTCAAGAGCTTCCGCAAAAGGAATGTTAATCTATAACTTCTTGAACACCTCTAAGAACTTAGCAAACTTCTTATCCAAATTCTGCTTCTGGAGTCTTCTAGGATATGGATGAGGAGGATAGATCTGAGTATTCTTTGTAGACTGCTCCACAGAATTTTTAACAGGTTCCTTGCTCTGCTCTACTTCACCATCTAGCTCATCAGCTACTAAGTCAGATTTTTCAATTTCAGGCATTGCAGATTTTTCAACTTGCTGATTCTGCACTTCTTCATCTTCTTTAATGGCTGATTTCGGGTCTGAGGTAACCTTTCCCGATCTCAAAGTTATAGCCTTCACCTATTCCTTGTTGTCCCTCCTGCCTAGATTTCCTTCCGTATCACTAGGAAGAGTTCCCGGTTGCCTACTAAATAAGGCACTTGCAATTTGTCCCATCTAGCTCTCCAAGATCTTTTGAGAAGCTTGCAGGTTCTTCATCATCATCCTCAAATCATCCATCTCTGATTTTTCATTAGAAGATTGCCCCGCATGAGCCTAGGGTTGTTGCTGCTGAAATCCTGGAGGTTGATATGGTGCCCTTGGAACATAAGGCTGTAGATATCCTTGATTGAATGGCTTCGCTTGTTGATAAGGTTGTTGTGCACTTTGATTGTTGCTCCAGCTGAAATTGGGATGATTCCTGTTGTTAGGATGGTAAGTGGCTGGAACTGGTGTAGCAGGTCTCTGGAAATTACTCACGAACTGTGCTGATTCAGAAGAAATAGCACACTGATTCGTCTCATGTGCGCCCGCACATAGCTCACAAACACTAGCCACCTGCTGTACTCCATAATTTGCAAGAGAATCCACCTTCATAGTCAAAGCCTTCAACTGAGCTGCAATAGCTGAAGCTATATCCAACTCAAACAAACCTGCTACCTTGCCTTAAGAAAGCCTCTGGGTTGGATTCTGATATTCATTAGCAGCCATCATCTCAATAAGTTCATAACTTCATCGTAGCTCTTAGCCCACAGAGCTCCTCCTGATGCTGCATCTAGCATAAGTCTAGATTGTGCTCCCAACCCATTGTAGAAACTATTGATAACCATCCAGTCAGGCATACCATGATGTGGACACCTACGAAGCATCTCCTTGTATCATTCCCAAGCCTCACACAACGACTCTCCAGACTGTTGCTGAAATTGAGTTAGCTGGTTCCTTATTGCTGCAGTTTTCGCCATAGGGAAGAATTTAGTAAGAAACTTCTGAGCAAGATCCTCCCATGTAGTAATGAAACCAGGTGGTAGAGAGTGTAACCAGCCCCTAGCCTTATCCTTCAGAGAGAATGGGAAAAGCCTCAACTTGATAGCATCATCCGAAACACCATTGAACTTGAAAGTATCACAGATCTCGATAAAGTCCCGAATATGCATGTTAGGATCCTCCGTAGGAGCACCCCCAAACTGAACTGAATTCTGTAGCATCTGAATAGTGCCCGGCTTGATCTCGAAGTTATTAGCCGTGATGGCCGGCCTGATAATGCTAGACTGGATATCATTGATCTTCGGTTGAGAATACTCCTTCAAAGCCTTAGCTGTTGCTGCATCTGCCATCTTGACTGTAGTTTCAGCTTCCTCGTGCTTATTCTCTAAATTCTCTACACGATCGTCTTCTGCCAGTTCTTCCAAACGAGCTTGTAAGCGTGTTCGCATACAAACTTAAGTACCCGAAACACCACGAAACAAACAAACTAAGTAAGAATCCAAGTCAGTGAACGCTAACGACCACTATTGACAAGCACATAAACTAAAATAAAATACCGATGATCCCCGGCAGCGGCGCCAAAAACTTGTTAGCACAAAATTACGCAAGCGCACGTAGTCACAAGTAATATAATTAAAGTTCGTTCCGCAGAGATCTGGTTAAGTTTTAATCAGAAAATATGCCTATGCAACAATGTATGGTTTTAATTCACTGCTAAGAAAAGTAACAAATTGGGTTTGATTATATAAATTAAACTAAAATGCAAATTATAAAACTAAGAATTAACTAATTGACAAGAATTAAAATCGAATTACTTATATGAGATTAAACATGGAATCCTAGTTTCATTATCTACTTCACTTAGAGTTGCATCCTTTAATCAATACATGCGATGGTTTTGATATCTGATCGGATAACACGAAACAAGTATACGCTACCTGTCAGCATACGCATACCAAACTAAACATACATCCACAAAAGAGATAGAAGATGAATAGACACCAATTATGCTTAGACCCTATATGTCTATAGAATTTGAAAACATAACGGTTGAAGAGCAGGTTATCCATTAAGATCACACAGGGCAGTATAAGTATTTTCATCTCACACCACGAATCATATTGATAAACAATTATGAACCTATGCTAGCATGGCAAGTTCTAAATCTCAAGATCCACTTTCACTTCACAAGAGATTAACAAATTAGATGTTCGTGACGCATCTATCAATTAAGCATAACCATACGAGGATATCAATTATTCACCACACATAAATATTTAAGGCATGCAAACTACTAAGCTACATAGATAAATCCACTAGGATCCCATGACAACGATTAGTTCATAATCGAACCTTTCGTCACCATTGGATTATATGAAAGCATGGTATTAAACAAGATAATGAAGATGAATAAATCAATAATAGAATAAGGTTTAGGGAACAAATCCGGAAATGTAACAAGCATCCAAAAGAAATGACTAACAAAGAAATACAAGAAAACTATGTCTAGATCTTCTTGTCGTCACAATCCTCGCCTTGGCTTCTCTCTCTCGTGTTCTGAACGAATTATGGTGTGTAGATGATGATTTTGATGTGCCCAAGGTGTGTATTTATAGCCCCAAGTGCCTCCTTGTCCAAGCAATTACCGTCGTTGAATTAGAATAGAATTCCGGTAATTTTCCGTTCTTGATTGAAATAGAATTGCAATTGCCATGTTTGAATTGAATTCCAGAAGTTTCTAACCGTCCAAACATCTTCCATAATGATTAGGAGAAGAAATCGTATCAGTTTCCTAGTTTAAATGGAATTCCAGGAAGTTTCTACCGGCACCCCGCGCGGCCGCGCGCAACTGCTATACATAACAAGCGCGCCCGCGCGCATAAATTTTCTAAAACCCTGCCCGCGCTCAGAACAATACAAAGTCAGCGCGCCCGCGCCCATAGAACTGATCATCAGAAATCTTTTATCTTTTGCTGATTTTTCCTTGCCTTCGAATGCAAATCCCATCACTTATTCTCTTAACCTTTAAAATACCATATAAACACTGAAAATTCCATACTCACGCCTGGAGACACATCCTGTAAAATTCTCATAAAACGCATTAAAACACACCAATACTTGAGATACAAGACACCAATTTAAGCTGAAATGGAACGATCCAAGTGGATATAAATCCACTTATCAGCCCGAGTGTTGCAAGCAGGTTTCTTCTAGCCAACATTGTTTAAAGATGCGCATCACTTTGTACTGAAATGCGATAGATGTCAACGAGTGAGAAATATTTCCAAAAGGAATGAGATGCCCCTCAACATGATCGTGGAAGTGGAAATCTTTGATGTCTGGGGGATAGACTTCATGGGACCATTTGTCTCATCGTGCAACAACCAGTACATTCTACTAGCGGTGGACTATGTGTCCAAGTGGGTAGAAGTCAAAGCTCTGCCTACAAACGATGCTAAAGTGGTGTTAAACTTTTTGCACAAGAATATATTCACACGCTTTGGAACACCACGAGCAATAATCAGCGATGAAGGGTCTCATTTCTATAATCGGCAGTTCACAGCACTTATGGCCAAATATTGTGTAACCCATCGTGTCGCTACTGCCTATCATCCCCAAACAAATGGGCAAGCAGAAGTTTCCAATCGAGAGATCAAGAGGATCCTTGAAAAAGTGGTTAATCCGTCTAGGAAAGATTGGTCGCTGAAGTTAGAAGAAGCTGCGTGGGCATACAGGACAACATACAAGACTCCATTGGGAATGTCACCATTTCAGTTGGTTTATGGAAAGGCTTGTCATCTTCCGGCTGAGCTAGAACACAAGGCCTACTGGGCCTTAAAGAAATTAAATTTTGATATGAAAGCCGCAGGTGAAAAGCGAATGCTGCAATTGAATGAGCTTGAGGAATTCCGTTCGCAGGCATATGAAAACTAAAAAATGTACAAGGAAAAGGTAAAACGTTGGCATGATAGGAAGCTGGTACATAAATCATTTGAACCAGGTCAATCGGTCCTTTTGTACAACTCTAGACTCAAACTTTTCCCAGGAAATCTCAAATCAAGATGGTCGAGTCCATTCACCGTCAAAAATGTTTTTCCCCACGGCGCCGTCGAGATCTATGACAGGTTCCCAGATAATCTGTTTAAAGTGAACGGACAGCGATTGAAACATTACTTCAGTGGTACGGTGAACCGTGAGGAAGTCACCGCTATTCTTGCCCCAACATGATTCTCAGCAGTAACGTCAAGCTAATGACGTAAAACAAGCGCTTCATGGGAGGCAACCCATAGGTTTAATGTTTTTATTTTTAGTTTATTTTATTTAATATTATGTCAAGCATGCAGGTCATTGACGAATTACAGGAGCTTGCTTCGCAAAAGAAATTTTTTCTTTCGAGATAGACTGACCACAGTTTGGAGCTCATGCAGTTTTTCTACCACTTGATTCACCATCCGAGGAGGGTGACGATGCCAACAGTTAGGGGAGTTCTCTTTTATCCTTTATCTATACCTTCAATGAGGACATTGAATATTTTAAGTTTGGGGGTGATTTAGGATAATTGATTAATCGATTCATAGTATTGCATATAGTTTCATGTAGTTCATAATATACCATGCTAGTATAATTTCATATAATTCATATTATATCATGTTAAAAAAAATACATATTCATGATTAGTTGCATAGCATATTTTCCTTGATCCCGTAGCGCTTGGTGGTTCCGTTTAGTATCCAATGATGAATATGAGTGTGATAATGAATCTGAGGGCTGATTTAAATGCTTATGAACTGACTTGCATGCTACAGAAACACATTCTTAACAGAGTCTCAGCAATTGCTCTTGAACTAGTTCCGGAACATACTTGTTGTTTTGTTAAGAATAATCACTTGTTTATATTTAGAATATTCTGTATTCCCTTAAAAGCATAAGAGCACTAAAATATAAGTTTGGGGGAAACCAAGGATTGCTTGCTAAAAGTGTAGTAGTTAAGAAAGTTAATAAAGTTAGGCGTCAAAGGCTAGTAGCCGCTCATATGCATTTTATGAGTAGTCTAGGGGTGGAATGAGATGAAGCGAAACACACTCATTCTTAAAAAAAATTAATAAAAAAAAATTGATATGAGTGTATATGGGCATAATTGACTGCGGTTGGGCTCATTAATACTCGAGCAATTAAGTTCTAGGGGACTTTGTGCCTAGTGACCTAAGACTTTCTCGGTCTGGGATCCATTAACCCAACGCTCGCTACAAGAGTATTAGTGCATAAGTCTTTAGGGACCTCAACCATTGCACGGTCAAATAAGCATAAGTAGCATAGTTTAGTATACATAGTAGTTGAATGATCTAAATAAAGCATGTTGAATTCTTGGCAAACTTGAATAAGTATGAAGGTGTCTCTGAGTTATTATGTGTTTAACGTTCATTTTATTTATAAACTTGTGATTGTTTGGTCAAGAATAGGCTATGTTTCTGAACTAGTGTAGGGAGTATATCTGGTGAGCTAAGCACACACGCACGTTTCTGTGCTTGTAAATGTTAATATGCGGGTATTTATTCGGTCTCTATTTGGAATTATCACATTCTCCGAGGCACTCTACTAAATTGGTTATTGCTTGCCTATGGGATCCTTGCATCAGTTGCATTCACGCATTTAGAGGTAGTCGAGTCTGTTTTCGCTTGAGGACAAGCATCGGTTTAAGTTTGGGGGTGTGATAAGTGGATTTTATATCCACTTATTATGCACTAATTGGACCTAGATTGGTGGTTTATCCCTAAGTACGTTGTGTCTTTTAATTCGTTTATGTTGTTTCAGTCTTTGTTGTGCAGAACTCGCAACTTTAGGTATCGTGGTGATAAAAGACTAAAAACGGTGAATTTCTGCCTCAATTCGGAATTAAGAGTTGCCAAGAAAGCGCAAGGTCTTAGGAAGTCAAGACTGGTATAAAGAAAATCATTGTGCAAGCAACAGAAGTGCTAAATCATTTAATCATAAGGATTTTATTATCAAGTGGACTGGCTACGAGGAAAAAGAATTATCATAAAGAAATTCTAAGTGATATATTCTTAAAGAGGGAATTCCGGTTGGAATTGTTATATTTTTCGTTAAGCAAAAGGAGTCCGGTTATAGACCCTCAATAGACCGCAGCTTAGGACTTAAAGATATATTTATATTATTAAATATTTTATTTAATTAGAAAATTATATTTATAAATATTTAACAATATTAGATATTTATTTTTATAATTTCTGGATTAAATTAATTATTTATTAATTAAATATTATAGATGTGCGGGTTAAAAAGCATTTCTACGGAGCCCGTTCATATAGGACAAAACAAGCCCCGGTTTATGTTGAATTGTGAAGGTCATTTAAAGTAATGATTTGCTTTGCAAAGAGTTTGAAAATGAAAAAGAAATAAGTTAGGCAGCCAGCTAAACCGCCACCCACCGCTGTTGTCCAGTGCCATTTTTTCAAGAATTAAGGATATATTTATATTAATTAATATTTTATTTAATTAGAAAATTATATTTATAAATATCTAATAATATTAGGTATTTATTTTTATAATTTCAAAATTAAATTAATTATTTATTAATTAAAGATTACAAGCTGTGCGGGTTAAAAAGCATTTTACGAGCTGTCTATAATAAGACAAAATAGGCCCTGGTTAGTGTAAATTGTATAGCCGGGTTGTTTTTGTTGATTGAATTAGCAAAGTGAAAGCAAAAGTTTGGTGGGGTTGTTTTGTTAGCATGGTCAAATACGTGTCATTAATCAAGAAGCTGGCGCTCCAGAATTCATACAACAAATGTCAAAGGCTGACCAGGAATTTAAAGGTAGGCATATGTAAGCAATGATGCATGTAATTTGATTTGTAGCCTATAAATAGAAGTGCTCAGTTAGATAAAAAGAGGACGGATAGGACGGAGAGAAAGAAACAATAGCAAATTTCAACAACTCTCTTTGTAATTTCAGTTTTATTTCATACACTTTAATTGTCTGCAAATTTAGTATAAGTTCTATTTTGGTTGAATATTGTAAGGGGATTACTTGGAGTGCTCCTCTATTTCATTGGAAGCTATTTCGGTTCTATTTTCTAAACTCTTGTAATTTCATATTTAATTCATGCAATTTTCTGCTATGTTTTCATTTAATCCCATGATGACGATCCGTTTGATTATGAACTAATCGCCGTCATGGGATTCTAATGGATTTATTTACGTAATTTAGTAATTCGATGCCTTAATAATTTGTATTATTATAAAAATTCAGATTGCCAAATATGGTTGCGCTTAATTTATTAGATGCGTAGCTATCGTCTAAATTATTAATTCCTAATGAATGCGAAAGTGGATTTGGGAATTTAGAATTTGCCATGTTAGCATAGGTTCATAATTGTCATGTACATTTACGATTAGTGGTAGGGTTTTGGATCACATCACCCTATGTAGCCATAATAAAGGAATTTAATCGTAAACCAATTATGTTTTCAAATCTTATAGACATATAGGGTCTAAGCATAAACGGTGTCCACGCAACTTCTATTTTTTTAAGTGGATGTTCGTGTGGTTTGATATAAGTTAAGGCTGAAAGGCGCTTATGTTAGTTTCGTGTTCCCGGCTAGCTTTCGTAATTATCAAATCACTTTGAATTAAGGCATCAATTCTAAATGAAATAAGTAATGAAATTAGAATCCCATGTTTTTCTCACATATAAAATCTCGTTTAATTAAATCAAGTAGTTTGAATTATTTAGTATTATTATTTTGATAAATCAATTAGAAAAATAAAACAAAACTCACCTTTTATATTTATTCAAGCAGTTTGTTGTTTAATCATACGTCGTTGCATAAGCACTATTTCTGAACAAACACCAAGTCTTCGTGGGATCGATCTTATTATATTACTTGTGACCGCGTACGCTTGCGTAGTTAGTTTTCGAACCAACAGAGGTTGCCGGATTGTCAAGAACGGAGGGTGGCGATTTCTAAGGCGATTTGGAGGTTAGAGCACGTCGGAGCTGTTTTGTAGATAATGACGTCATCTGACGTCATCACGCAAGTGGGAGATGCGTGACCCCTGTTACACATTTCATAGATGCGCATCAAAGTACACGCATGACAGGGATGCGTATCCCGTGGGTATATCGGGTCAGTGCTTCCGCATATCAGCATATCGAGCCTTGTGTCTCCAAATCTAGGCATTTTCTCTAATGTTCTTTGGTTGAAAAAGATATTGAGCATGAGTTTTGTAAAGAAATATAAATTATGCTAAAATTCTATAATTGTTTTTTTGATAACCAAAATTCTGTAATTGTTATAATTTAAATTTTGAAATTATGTTTTTGGTGCGTAACACGGATAAAATAACAAATAACTACCTAAAATATATTAGCATTTTATCCATGTTACGCAACGAAGGTCAATTTTAAAAAATATTAAATAATTACCTAATTTATATATAAGTATCAAAAAAATAAATTATTTTATTGTATTTTAGTTTTTTTTCAATTATATTTATGACATTTTATGCCCATTTTACGGAAAATTCAATTCGATATAGCGTTGTATTGAGGACCGGACATAAAAAACAAAAAAACATAATTTTTAATATAAATATAAACATGTATACATTTTTTTCTCTATAAACGCGAACAGAATAGAAAGTGTCAACTTTTTGGAGGTTATTGTTGTTAAAATACATAAAATAGACGAATATTTTGCAGGTTAATATATGTTTAAAATTGAAGTCCAAGTCTTATTTTTTATGAAGTAATCGCAATTTCTAAACATGTGAATGCCAGTTAATGTTGATCTATACTATTTAATCAATTTATTATCTACTAATTTAGTTTGTCAAATTATGATATATTTAATATCTATATTATATAATTTAAGAAGTAAAGTCATATAAAAATAACTATATGCACAAACTTTGGTCCGATCTGGATTTTTTAGGGTTTGAACCGGATATGTTCGATAATCGAATTTTTTTTATTTGAAGGACCGGGGATCGAATCGTAAACTTGGTTTCTTGTTCAGTTTTTACTTTGTTAATTTCATAAAAAAGTCTCGTTGGAATTCAAGAAAAGTTTCAAAAACCTCAAAACCTTGTTTATAATTTTTTTCCCGTGCGATGGATAATTTATATTAAGGATGATAATAAGAAATAAGAAACTGATTGAGTTAGTGATATAATAAATATTAAGTCATAAGTTTTTTTTCCCGAGAAAGTAATTTTCAATCAATAAAGCAGAACATAGCCGGGACAAACCCACGACTGTCGATACAACCAGGTTGAAAAACAAATGACAAACTAAAAATAATTAGCGCATTTGTTTCCTGGTCATTTAACAAAGGGAACTTAAAAGTTCTTGAAACTAAATATGAAATCGAAGACATTCCAAGCGATCCAAACTGCACCAACATCCCTGAAAGCAGCAGTATCACAATTGACCTTATCACATAACAACCGTTATTAGCCCAGTATAAAGAAGCCCCAGTTGAATAAACTGAGGTTAGAGGAATGGCAATCCAACTATCTATGTCGGATACCAACTATAGACATGTCGAAAGTGGAAACCCCCACAGAAAGAACAATCTTTGTTTGTGAAAGATGAGCTCTTGCAATACTCGTCATCGCCCCATCTTCAATGCAGGCTTTCCAGATTTCCAAAAACATCAACAAAAAAAACCCAGTGGAAGCCCCTCGGCTAGCTTAAAAAAAACACAACGAAGGCGGCTCTTAGTTTTTTTTTTAGAAGTATTTAAACCCATGACAAATGATATCTACATATAAATTCAAGTAAAATGAAAATTTTATTATGTTGAAGTAGCTCGTTGCCAGTGACCTTAACACACTATTAACCGATCAATCATGTGACATATAGATTTAACTTCCTGATTTAATATATCTGCAAGAACGTCAAGATCATATTTAAATTATATATTTTATTATATATAATAAAATTTAGATATTAAAAATTCAAATCAACCTTGCCCTAAAAAAATTAATATTTAATATGTAACTTCCTGATTTAATGTATCTGCGAGAGCGAAAATTTCACATTATTTGTTATCATATTTAAATTATATATTTTGTTTATAATAATTTAAAATAATAAGAATAATAATAATAACACAAAATTGTCGCTCATTCACCCTTATATTCAAATCAACCTTTCCTAAAAAAATTAATGGGTATTTTCATAAATATATTGTCAAAAGTAATTTTTTTTAAAAAATACCATCTTATTTGCAAAAGTACCATCTTTCCTCTTTCAACCCAATTTCCTGCCCAGAATTTCGAATGAACAGTACTGTTCATCGACTTTTTTTTTGTTTTTGTTTTTTAAGGTGGGGGTGATATTTTGGTGGATTTGGGGGCAACCACATTCAACTAAATGCAACCACATTCAATTTTTTATTTTTTTTTAAGATGTGGTGCTATTTTGGTGGATTTGGGTTGCAAGGCCCCGCAGGGGCATATTCAACTAAATGCAACCACATTCAACTGAATGCAACCACATGCAACTAAATTTCTGATTTCAAGTTCCATTGTTCAGTTGTCATTTTCGACCTCTTTTTTGAACTCTATGTATGTATATATATATATATATTTCTTAACTTTATGTTACTACATAAAGCTAATCCTTCATTAATACAATGACTAACAATTTCTCCATATGTTAGAGAATTATAGTTAATATTTATTCCATCATTCTTATTTCTTAAAGATTGCCTAACTCTTTCCGCAAAAAGATGTGGTAATCCGTCTACAAATTTAGACTTCCAATGTATGGAATTAGAGTCACTTAATTGATAAACTCTAGATAAAAAGATATCTTTATACCATCTAAAATGTGTCAAGGAAGGACATCTAAGATTTTGGAGAAGTGTACATAACTTCTCTGACACAGGGGTATTAGCTCCTACAAAATGTTGTAGAATTGCAATACACAGAGTATAAACTGCATCTTCTTCTCCTGTAGTAATAACACCATTTTCTATCTTAATTATATATATATATATATATATATATATATATATATATATATATATATATAGGCCAAGGTTCTAGAGAGAACACCCTTAAAAAGAGAACGAGAGAACACATCATCTAACCATTGAATCTATTAAATCTAATGGCCCCGCCAGGGGCACCCAATACAAAAAAGTCTTATAATTCTAGTCTCTATCCATTCATAAAAAAAAAAATTAAAAAATTTTTTTAAAAAAAAAATTTAAAAACCTGTTGTGACGTCACAGTGACATCATCATCATTATTATTTTTTTAAAAAATTTTTTTTTTTAATTTTTTTTAATCAATGGATAGAGGGTAAAATTATAAGACTTTTTTGTATTGGGTGTTGTTGGCGGGACCATTAGATCTAATAGATTCAATGGTTAGATGATGTGTTCTCTCGTTCTCTTTTTAAGGGTGTTCTCTCTGGAGCCTAACCCATATATATATATATATATATATATACATAGAGTTCAAAAAAGAGGTCGAAAATGACAACTGAACAATGGAACTTGAAATCAGCAACTGAATGCAACCACATGCAACTAATTGCAACTGAATGCAACCACATGCAACTAAATTTCTGATTTCAAGTTCCATTGCTCATTTGTCATTTTCGACCTCTTTTTTGAACTATATATATATATATATAGGGTCCTACTCCACTACAAACTAAAATTAACTACAAACTAAAAACTAAACACTAATCTAATATTTCAAGCTAATCTAATGATCAAACTAGGGGTACCCCAATACAAAAAATGCTTAAAATAATTGGCTCTATCCAACAAAAAAAAATAAAAAATAAATAAAAAAATAAAAAAAAATCACTGTTCACGTGATGACGTGGCAGTGGATTTCACTGGTTAACGGTGCTTCGCACCTTCTTGTACGGCGCTTCGCGCCTTTATCATTCTAAAGTTGTAAGGAATGGCAATCAATGGTAAAGGCAATAGACGATTGACGGGTGTGTCGAGGACCTTCGGTCCTCATGACTACCTAACTCATCCGTTTACTGTCTTAAATGCTTCGCATTTCCACGGCAGGGATTTTTTTTTTTTTTTTTTGAATTTTTTTTTTGTTGGATAGAGCCAATTATTTTAAGCATCTTTCGTGAAGGTACCCTTGGCGGGAAACTTAGAATAGATGAAATATAATTAATTTAGTGTTAGTTTGTAGTTTGTATTTAAGGATTGGTTTGTATTTGAGCAAAAACCTATATATATATAGGGATTTACTCTAATGAGACCCTACTATAATGAGAACTGGGAATTTGGTGGCAATTTTGTAATTTGATTAAACAGGAGGGATAGTTACAGATTATAATTTATAAAAAGGAAAGGCAGTCGAAAATGTCACAGATTCACGTTCCCCACTTCTCTGCTCTTACATTCATAACCCCTAAATCACTATTAGAAACTTCTAAAATGCTCCATTAACAAGTGAGAAACCACCGGTTCAAAGTTGTATATTATGTGATTATCATCATAACACACGATATCTTCCCCCAAATTTGGATTGCAGGTATTCACAAGATGTTAATCACCAAAACCCAGGTATTTTCATTATCTTTTATTAAAAATGAGATTAACTCACACAACCAGAATCACTAAATTCAAAATCAAATCATCCAAAATTACAACCACTACTTAACAGAAGCACCAAATTGAATTACAAATCACTGAAATCTAAACTAACATCACCAATTTTTGTTTATAAATTGTAATATATACCTATACAAATCACCAAATAAAAAGGTGATTTATATATAAAAAAAGGTGACTAATCGTAAAAAAAGTGATTTGTGTATAAATTGCCAAAATTGCACAAACATGACTACTCCCAACAACACTCCTTACTTTGTCTCTTGTTCATTCCATTCAATGACATCGTTTCCTTTGTGTATTCCACCGCGCTCTTCTTTTCATTACTTATGCCACCATCAGATTTGAAGATAGCGTCAGAGATAACTTAATAAAATCAAAAAATAATGGCATCGCAAAAACGAATGCTAGTAGAAAATCATGAATCAGTGATGATGAAGAAGACAAAGTAGGTGTGGTGGGATTATGAGGAGGGAGACGGTGGAGAAGAGAAGTTTAGAGATTTCAGTGAGCTAGAGAGAAGAAAAGACGGGGGGAGAGAAGAGGGGAGGAAGATGAGAGAGAGAGAGAGATGTGTGTATCGCCATTGTAAAAGTATTTGGAGATTATGAATTGAAATGAAAAGGTCAGCATAGTTAAAGATAAAACTTTTAGATCTAAAATACATGGCTGAGAATTAACGCGAGTATAAAAAATATGGGGCTGAGATTTAGTCTCAGTTCTCATATAAGTGGGGGTCTCATTTGAGCACTTGCCTATATATATATATATATAGTTCAAAAAAGAGGTCGAAAATGACAACTGAGCAATGGAACTTGAAATCAGCAACTGAATGCAACCACATGCAACTATTTATATATATAGATTTGAATGTGGTTGCATTTGGTTGAATATTGCCCCTGACGGGGCCCTACAATCCAAAATCACCCCATCTTAAAAAAAAGTTGAATTTGATTGCATTTGGTTGAATATTGCCCCTGGCGGGACCTTGCAACCCAAATCCACCAAAAACACCCCAACTTTAAAAAAAAGTTGAACGTGGTTGCAACCAAATTATCACCCCACCTTAAAAAAAAAAGTGTTGAAGTTGAAGTCGGCTGGGTCAAAGGGAGAGGGGGAAGGGGAGGGGTTGATCTAATTTGTGGTATTTTTGCAATTTTGAAACTTAGTTGAGTAAAATTGTAATTAATTAAAGAAGATGGTATTTTTGAAAATAGAAACTTTAAACCTGGTATTTTTAGTAAATACCCAAAAATTAATACCAAAAATACCATTTTTTATAAGTTTTTTTGTGATTTTATATCTTCTCAAATATTTGAAAAAATTTATTGTTCATAAATTTTTTTTAAACAAAAATATCATCTTATTTGCAAAAATATGATTTGCAATTCAATCAACGGGATGCAATCATGAGTTGCACTTAAATTGCATATATTGCTGTTGTTGCATATATGGTTGCAAGTATTTTACGAGTCGAGCTCGAGTAGCTCACGAACAGTTTGACTCATTTACACCCCTAGTTGCAACTTGCAATTGCAACCATATATAAAAAAGACCTAATTACCTTTAAAAAAAAATTCTAAACTTAGATATTTATGAATAAAAGACCTAATTTATATTCAAAACAACCTTATATTTAAATCAGTGCTATGCACAACCAAAACTGACAACTTCTAGTTGGGATTCTCATGAAATATTTATCTGAATTCTGATTTATGCAGTGCAGATGATTTGAAGTACAACGATTTAACAAGTAAAATACATGACGATCAGCCTTATAGCGCTTTGCAGTGCTTCCATAATAAAGGGATTTATAGAAAAAATGTTTTTGCAAACGATATGCTTTGTCGTCATATCATCTGGTGTTAATACAAAAAATCTACTAGTTTGACATTGCATGCAATTCCATAACTGACCCTTTAGTTTTAAGAAGTAGTTAGCATCCGCTAATTCCATAGAAGTAATCGTCATTTAGGGATCACTACTTGAAAATTTTCTATAAAATATTTGTAATCTCGATAGGCGATGAACCCTAGAAAATTCTTCAGTATACAAGTACATGTCTAGATTTTTGCTGTCAGCCTGTCACCATCACTTCCTAACCAAATACAAACTAGTTTCTTATCAAGCCAAACAAAAACTCGGATCATGCAGGATTTAGATGTCTGATTTCGACCAAGTCAAAATGACTGCCAAATTCGAATTGGACTGCAATAAAATCTAATTAAATTAATAATCGATATCACCGTAAATTAATATTTTCAATGCAGATTTTAGGCCTCAACATAATAACTTAGCCTTGATTAATAAATAATTTCGATAAATTAATAAAATTTGTCGGTACCAATGATATTAATTTATAGAGGTTTTAGTGTAATCAAAATAACAATTAAACTGACCAAAAACAAATTTCTATAATTCGAACTCCGACATCTTCATATATTATCTGGAAAATTTGGTATGTATTTGATGTTGCATGAAAATGTCAAGTTCTATAAGTTGTTTAAGCAACGTAGGTTCTTGCAGTATAAGTTTGATTTTCCTTGGATCTTTTTTTCTACAATTTTGGATTAAGGATATTTACCACGAAGGCTTTTAGAAAACAAATTGTATATCTAAAGTTGTTATCATAACAC
The DNA here is from genome assembly GCA_037693485.1 of Kitagawia praeruptora. Taxonomy (NCBI): domain Eukaryota; kingdom Viridiplantae; phylum Streptophyta; class Magnoliopsida; order Apiales; family Apiaceae; genus Kitagawia; species Kitagawia praeruptora. The sequence continues at coordinate 54,663,208 of CM075350.1, read as the reverse complement.
TTTATTATTTAATTCCAGAAATTATTTACAGTACTTGTTTATTAATTAAACAAGCATTTGTACATTCTGAAACAGTTAAATAACCTAGTGTAGGTTTCTACAGCTAGCACACAAGAGTGTGGACATGCCAAATTTGTTTTTAAACTGTTAAGATGCTTCAAGAACATTGAACTCATCGACCTTTCATGTCTCATCTAACATTATATTGTGACAACTAAAAACAAAATGTATTAAAACCAAAAGAAGGCAACTAATTATATATAGCAGAGGCACACCTTATAGGAAAACCAAGCACACAATCAAAGACAAAAGAGAAAATAATCAAGAGTAAAAGGAAGGATAAATGGCAACTATGTTCATCAAGAGGGAAGAAAAACCAGCAAGGAGACGTTCGAGCATGGCTGATGGGGAAGGCCAAGACGTAAAGCCTGTCAAAAGAAGAAGAAGAGATTCAGCTGCAATCGCTCGTAGCTGTGATACTACTCAACAGCCACAGCCACAACCAGCTGATCAGGCTTCTGCCCCTGCTCCTACGACTGTTAAGAGAAGTTCAAGATTCCGCGGTGTTAGCAGGCATAGATGGACAGGGAGATATGAAGCACACCTGTGGGATAAACTTTCTTGGAACGTAACACAGAAGAAGAAAGGGAAACAAGGTAATTTCTTTGTTTTTTTTATCATATACTTAGTTTTCTGGTACTTCAATTCTAAGTCTGTTGCTGATATGAAACTTTCCCTTGTCTCTTATTTGCATCACTTTGGAATGTTATGGTTGCTCCGGACAGTTTATCTTGGTGAGTTAATTTTTTAAGACTGTTCAGTTTAAACTTTTTGGGATCATGCATCAATAGAAACTAACAAGCTTCTTTGATAAAAATATTTCAGGAGCTTATGATGAAGAAGAATCTGCAGCAAGAGCATATGACTTGGCTGCACTCAAGTATTGGGGGACGACGACTTTTACTAACTTCCCGGTATGTCAGCTATAACTCGATTATTATACGTTGCAGCAGTAAATATTTCTGGGCAGTTCAAACATCTAACCAACACTTGAATCTTATTAAGGTCTTTGAATACGCTAGCGAGCTACAGATTATGCAAGGTGTAACAAAGGAGGAGTACCTAGCCTCACTAAGAAGGTGTGACTTCAATGAATATTTGTCAAAAAAATCACTAGCCTCCTATGTCTGTCAATAACATTACTTTCTTTTCTTTGTTACAGAAAGAGCAGTGGCTTCTCAAGAGGTGTATCCAAGTACAGAGGAGTTGCAAGGCACCATCACAATGGAAGATGGGAAGCCAGAATCGGGAGAGTTTTTGGAAACAAATACCTTTACCTTGGAACTTACAGTAAGTTCCGCTTGTTTTGCAGTATTATGGTTTGGCCATTAAAAATTTTAGAATAACAAGTTCTAATAAGTATTATCAACTTAGTTTATTTAGTTCCTGATCAGGTGCCTCATGTGTTCATAGGTACTCAAGAGGAGGCTGCTCGTGCTTACGACATAGCAGCAATAGAATACAGAGGGATTAACGCAGTCACAAACTTTGACTTGAGCACTTACATAAGATGGTTGAAGCCAGGAGCAACATCTGCAGGTATCCCTCAAGTACCAGAAATAAACGTTGAATCTCAATCAGTGACATATGATAACTTCAATACAAACAAGGAAGCCCAATCTTCCTTCTACAATGCCAAAGCTTTCTCCGTAGATGACATAAAAACTGAGCAAAAGCAAGAGGCACTGCCGAGAAATCACTCTCTTACTTCATTCAACAAGAAATCTTCTTCTCCCACGGCACTCAGCCTACTCCTCAAGTCATCAATATTCAAGGAACTGGTAGAAAAGAATTCCCTTATCAATAATCAAGAAAACGATGTTGTCGAGGAAACGACAAACCAGCCACAGCTGAGCAGCGACGATGAGTTTGGTGAGGTAGTTTATGATGGAATTAACGGTGATATCCCGTTTTCATTATCTTCTACGGCTGATCACGGTTTTGAGTTTCAAGGACAGTTCAGCTTTAGTAGCCTGCTAGGGACATTGATATAGATGAAGCTTGTCATGTCATGATTATTAGCATAATTGGATAACTGATCATCTTCATTTCTATGTTAAATTTACGGGAAGAGTTATGAGTGTATTCGATCGAATCTATATCTGATAAGAAACTTTCTGTGAACATATATAAATCAGAAGATTTGCTTCTTGCCATTCTTCTTACGTGACTTAAACAAGCGTCATCTATATATTCTTTTTCTGCTAGATCGATGTCTATCAAGTTTAAACATGAATCGAGAAGGAAAATTAGGTAGATCGATACTTTTTATAAATGTAGGCAAAAATTATCGATTTTAATGATAAACCTGGGCAAAAATCATCGATTCTAGCTAACCTGTTCTTAATAATACGATTTTGTGGCAGGATGCAATTCGTAATAACTTGTAAATATAACAGGAAACAAAGGGAAGGAATGTGTATATCATCACTATTCACTTTATTTTTTTATTAATTATCAGGACTAACATTTTCTTTTCCCTTGAATTCGAGAGGGATACGTAAAAGATCAAAATGAAGAAAATAAAATAAGGGTTTGATAAATATGCTCTCAAGGTTATATTTTATTCATTCGGCAAATCAATACTTAAATACATAAAGTTTGACTTGGAGCACAAGACATATCAAGTAACTCCAAACACTTATAAGAAAATTCCTTATTCTCAATAATATAAATAAAAGTAATATCTCAATATCCCAGAATACATAATAAATAAATATCTTTTAATAACATATCTTAACATCCCCTTCAAACTCACGATAAAAATCAAAATCGAGAGTTTGCCAAAATTTGTTTTTTTAAAAAAAATTGAATTTGCTCCGATCACATCAGCATTTGAATCACCTTCCTCATCGTGATCATTCTCTTTATCCTTCTCCTCGTCATATCTTTATTCCCAAACGTCTCTTTCATCGCTTCACGATTTTCCTTCTCAGAATTCCTCTTTTTGTCGTCGTTGATTTGAAATAATCTCTTACAAAAACGTATCAACATCGCCGTTGTGTTTTCTGTCATATTCTTTACTTTTTTTTCACCCATGAACTCTCGCAAGTTTTATAATATCCCTCCCTCAAGATGGAGGGCGAATCTTTAATCCGATGTCTCTTTAATCCCCCCCTCAAGATGGGGGCGAATCTTTTCACACACCACGAACTCTCGTAGTGTTAATTATTCTCACACCTACCAACTCTAGCAGGTTTAGTTTTTCTCGCACCCGCAAATTCTTACGGGCACCCGCAAACTCTTACGGGGATAACCTAGGCTCTGATACCATGATAAATATGCTCTCAAGGTTATATTTTATTCATTCGGCAAATCAATACTTAAATACATAAAGTTTGACTTGGAGCACAAGACATACCAAGTAACTCCAAGCACTTATAAGGAAATTCCTTATTCTCAATAATATAAATAAAAGTAATATCTCAATATCCCAGAATACATAATAAATAAATATCTTTTAATAATATATCTTAACGGGGTTTGATGTTCCTGAGGTTACCTCAGGAAAATTACCCGAGGTAATGAAGATTCCCCATATTAATGCACGAGGGTATAATTATAATTACAAGATTTTTTTAGAAAGTTTTCAATATTTACAAAAATGTCATAACGTATTTACACTACAATCTCAGATAACTCTCCTGAGGTAACCTCAAGGGCTTTTTTCTCATAAAATAATGTAAATGAATGTATCAAGTTTGTGTAGAAGATGGGCAAGATTGGGTCCAATTTGTGAGACTAAAGTCCAGATTACTAAATTAAGGAAAATGATAGAGTTACATAAAATTTCACAAAAACTTTCGCAAAATGGTATTGGTTATAATTTAATGGGTCCCGCATTCACATTAATATTAACCAATAAAAACATCAATTAGTGGAATCCAACTCATTATGTAAATTTTTCTGTGCACCTAGCACGTACTACTCCTAAACCTAAATTAAATAAGTAATCGTACATTCTAACCAAACGAAATTGAGATAAGCCCATTTTGGGATGAATAATAGTCGAATCTAGGATCTAGGACAATATGAGATAAGCCCTTTACTTATTACTTAAGTTATCTCATCGCATAAAAGATCAAATTGAAGAAAATAAAATAATGTAAATGAATGTATCAAGTTTGTGTAGAAGATGGGCACGATTGGGTCCAATTTGTGAGACTAAAGTCCAGATTACTAAATTAAATAAGTAATCGTACATTCTAACCAAACGAAATGGAGGTAAGCCCATCTTGGGATGAATAATAGTCAAATTTAGGATCTAGGACAATATGAGATAAGCCCTTTACTTACCATTTAAATTATCTCATCGCGTTCAACCAAATGGAAAATTAGTTAGTACTGTATTGAGAAATTTTAATTAGAAGTCTTCTTTTCAACGTGTGAAATGCAATAACTAGTCACTTGCATGTTCATTTCATGTCTACGGATGCAAGGAAAATTAGAAGCAGGCCATGAATGATTTCTGCAACTTCCGCATGTTACTCATTCATGCAATTTGGTAGGACACCTGATGTTCAATAGAAAGTGAAGGTTGGTTAAACTAAATTATGAAGCATTACACATAACTAATTCAATCAACTGCAGTATATACTGCACTTCTTGCTCAAGTATGGATAAATATATTTCTAATAGAGTTTTTTCCACCAGGTCATCATTTGCATTTCCTTATATCTATCTTTCCCTCTACATTCACCGTTAGTGTGACTTTTTTGAAGAGTCATTTTAGACTTTAAAGTACTTGGAACAACTACATACATGCAAATTTCTGAACCTAATAAAATTTTGTTGGATACTTTACTTTTAATGTTTTGCATTGTATTAAATACTCCCTCCGTCCTTTTGATTTGTTATCATTTCAAAATAGGCCAATAGGGTGTATGGCATGCATTTTAAGATGGATTTTTAGAATAGTTCCATAACTTATTTTTGAAATTTTCTTTTTTTTGTATAAAAATAGAACAATCCTATTTTTATAAAAAAATAAATTTAAAAATAAATTATGAAATTATCCTTATAATCCATCTTAAAATACGTGCCAGAAAGTGATAAAAAAAAGTGATACCAAATCAAAAGGACGGAGAGAGTATAATAATTGTTGTATGAAGCATCAATGAGACGACCCTCTCCATAAGCCACCCGTCTCACTTTTTCAGATCCGCAACTTTCTTCATCTTTTCAGTCCCTAGCCCCTCTCTATCATCTAATCATTTCCATCCTCTCATCTAAACCCCTTCCTTGTTTATTACGGAGTAATATTTTTTATGTAATGAAATCAAGCTTTGTTCCCAAAAGGTCAAAAAATCCATTCGAGTGCTTCATTTTGATTCTCTAATCTGATTCGATTTGGAGTTGTTTGGGTCTTTGTTTTGTCCCCCAATATTTTTTAGTTTTCATGTTTTTTTATTTTTGGGTTGTATCGCTTTTCACGGTTGTATCGCTTTGTGCGAGTGCTTGTTGGTTTGTTACTTTGAGATTGATTTACATTATGTATTGGGAGATCTAGAAAACATGTATCAAGGCAGGAGTAGTGGTAACTCACCTTTCACAGCGAAATATTGTTCATTGTAGGAGGGTATATACTCTTTTTGAATGAATTTTTTAAACATCGGACTATCAATGGATTTTATTGGCGGAAGGTCAAATTGCTAGTACAGAAAAGTCTTACAGTGTCGCATTTTTGGCATTGGTTCTATAGAGAGTCGTGGCCTATACATACTTTAAGTGTCGATTGCTAGCTTAATCGACGCTTAAAGTCATTTATTTTGGACCTTTTGCGCGCGTCGGTTTACTAATTTAACCAACGCCTAAAACCCTTATATACGCCGGGCTCTGAATGTCGACGCCTAAAAACATTAATATTGTCAGTTATGAAACAACTGACGCCTAAAACTGATCCTTTAGCATCGATCTTTACTCAACCGACCCTTTAGCGTCAGTCTTCTAAATACCGACGCTATAAACATGTTTTAAGCGTTGGTCCTTGTAAAATGCCTACGCTATTGGATCTGATTAGAAAAAATATATAATAATTAAAACAAAAACCTATCATGTCCAAAAAAAAAGGGAAATTCTCGTTGGTACCCTTCTGGAATTGGCTTTTCCAGATGGTGTCATTTCATGTTTTGGATTTCCGACTAGCACCCCTAAAGTAACTTATTACCCTAATTATGTCATTCTGTTAATCAAAACATTAAGAAATGTTAACAAATTTCAACATTTATTCCATAATAAAATTTTATGTCATATAAACCACAAATTAAAAAAAGTTAAATGTGGAATTATGTTATTTTATGGTCAGAAAATGACTGAACACATATTTTAGATAAACGGTATGTTAACTTATTACAGATTAATGTTTAATATTTTTCAATTAGTGGCACATTAATAATTATAAATTAGTATTTAATTTTTTTTAACTAGTAATACATTAAAAACTTATAGATCATTATTTATTTTTATAGTTTTTTTAACGTTTCTTAACGTTTTGATTAACAAAATGGCATAATTAGGATAATCAGTTACTTTAGGGGTGCCAGTTATAAGTCCAAAACACGAAATGACACCATCTGAAAAAGCCAATTCCACAAGGGTACCAACGAGAATTTTCCAAAAAAAAATAACATCTAATCTCTCTCTCATCTCTCCTCTCTCTCTCCCACCTACATCTCATCTTTCTCACAAAATCCCAAACCCCTTCATACTCTCTTTCCTAATTCTCTACCTTTTATTAACCAGAAATCCCTAGATTTTACAAAACTCCTTCTCAATCAGTTACTAATTGGGCGAAACTAGCTAAACCATATCTTTTTCTTTGTTTCAATTGAAATATACTCTGCAAGTAGTTCGATTTGTAAGTGATTTTCTAATTTATGCTCAAAACGGTAATGATATAATGATGGCAATAACGATGATGATAACATTATTGTTTCTAATTTCACTGTTTCACTACACACCTCTCGTCGTTCTATATGATGTTGTTCTGATATTACTGCTTCTAGGTAGATTGGATTCCTCGGAAAACCTTCGTTTTCAATCTTAGTTTAGAGAATGTTTCATATCTGTATATTACATTCGGTTTGTTAAGTGATTTGCTAAATAAGTTGCTCAACGCTTGATTTGAATATCTTGACTGTCTCGCTGATTGCATTGATGTAATGTTGCTTGAATTTCAATGAAAAAACTTTTTTTTAGTCAAAACAAATATATAATAATTTTTTGTTTTATTTTCTTACTCATGTATATTAATCATTTTTTTAACTTTGTTTTAAATTTGACCATGGTTTTATGACAGTTTAGTTAGATTTTATTTTATTATACCATTTGTTTTTTAAATCATTTTTTAAGTTAATTTTTGTTATTTTTAACATATCTCTCTGTTTTTGTTTTATTTTGTTATACAATATTTTATCATAAACTGGTTTTATTAAGACTAATGTTTCTTGTTGATTTTTAAAGGTTCTGTTTTCGTACTTGAATGATTTCTTATTTTCGGGGATATCCTTGCATGCCTTTAAGAAAATGACCTAAATTTCACAATTTTAAATTAAATATTTCAAAATGTCACAACTCAAAAATATGTTCCCAAATATCACACTAATGTAGTGTTTTAAGTGTTTGTATTTTTTTTATCCATGTAGCGTTGTTCAGGTGGGGGTGGGGCGAACACTACGTCGTGTAGCTTTTGGGAGGGTGTCTGGATGGACATAGGGAGGGAAAGAGATTTAAAATTTTATATATTTATTTTTTTTCAATTTAATATTTTAATTTTTTATCGGTATTCCCTTTAAAATTAAACAGTTTCCATTTAAAATTTAAAAATATTCAATTTTTTAATTAATTTTCTTAATTTTATCTGTATTCTTTTGGGGTTAAACAATTGGGTTCAACGGTTCCAAATTACGATAAAAGTTGTCCGTAGATGGAAATCACAGCTATACAGCTCTCGTTTTCATCTGGTGAGTAGATACCAGATACCTAGACAAAAAATTACTAGTACATGTACCAACTCCGCACCTTTACTGAAATTATAATGGAAACTAGCCTAACTTATTGGCAAGTATATCACCAAAGTACTCTGCTAAAGGCTCATCTACTGATAAAAAGGGAACTACGAAGAAAGAAATCTACTGACCAGGTCGAAAACAAAGCCCTTTTTGACTGACCAGATTGGAATCAATTCCTTACTCTTATGCTAATATTAAAGACAGCCTTCTACTAGTAAGCTGCTTTTCACTTCAACAAACATGTCATTCATTTAGTAACAAAGAGATATGAGGAAAAGCAGCACCATACAATCAAATCATAAATCACACAAGCTAGAAACTTAATCCAGGCAATAAGAGTGGGGAGGAGTTGTTTTAATCCGTATGTGCATGATGCATGCAAAAGCCTAAATACAATGTTCATTCTATAAGTGCAAAATACTAATTTCTTTTCGGAAAAAAAAAACTACATTAAAAAAATCCCTTGACCGCAATTCATCTTCATTGATTAAACAAGTTCCTAATCCACAAGTCTGCACCTTCACATACAAAATGTGGAATAACCAAAGAACAAGACATAAATAATACACTCTATTTACCACTCCAACAGAAAAAGAAAGAAGCATAACGAAGTTCACCACACATAGTCAATTCAACAATGGCCACATGGGCAACCAACTTCAAATTCCACACACTAATTGTATCAAATTCATGCTACAAATTCAATTAAGTGTTCAGAATACCAAAACAACAGCATGATCCAACCGCTATATTATTCAGATGCTTAAATCCAAACAAGCCATAAACACATTAATATCTAAGCAATATCGATAAATCGATGTTGACCAGAATTAATATCAAGAACCGTAAACCCCAGCTTCACCCCACATCCAGACCATTACATCAGATGCTAAATTACTAGGCAATGAAATCCGCTTGACAATTGCTACTGATCCAAGTATTTTCTTACAGTTCACTATTCTTCATCTCTAGTCTGTCAAAATTCTCTTTCTATGTTTTTTATCTCCAGAGTCTCAGCAATCGTGACTTGTGATAAGTTGATTTTGATTTTTGATTTTTATGTTTCATAATATTTACACAAAGCTATTGCATATTACAGGATGGAAAAATAAATTATGAAGTCAAATTGTAAAAACTATAAATAACGTGTTATAAGAGAAAAGTAAAAAGGTGGTAGCACATATGTACTATATTATTATAAGCAAACTAGAGATCTTTTGTAGTTTGTAGTTTGGTTAACCAAACAATTTACAACCGTTAGATAATAATTTAAATAGATAATAACCGTTAATGAAATAATATAAATATTTAAATCATAGTATAAAAATAATACGTGCATAGTACGGTATATAATAAAAAATAAAAATATTATATAATAAAATAAAAATAAACCGTGCATCGCACGGGAAATAAGCTAGTGCTTATTTAGAAGAGTTCCTAACAAAATTTCTATTGAGGTCATATGGGAAACCTAAATGTTAGAATATAATATAAAGATCCGGTTGGGTCTCCCTCTAACACCTTAAGGTTTTAGATGAGTTGGTTACTTTACATGGTATCAGAGCTCAGGCATGCAGAGGTCTCAGGTTCGACTCTCTGCGACCCCCAATATTCTCATAATTATTGTGGACATGAAAGGCAAGTTATGCTCCAAAGATGAGCGCCCGTGATCCACTCTTCGACCAAAAAAATGGGCTTTCGAGTGAGGGGGAGTGTTAGAATATAATATAAATATCCGGTTGGGCCTTCCTCTAACACCTTAAGGTTTTAGATAAGTTGGTTACTTAACACTAAATATACCCTTGGGGTGGGTCATTGCCTTATTGGTACAGTGGGAGCCCATAGGGATTACTGCATCCTGATTTCAGATCTTTTTAACTTGCTACAACGTAACTCGCTTTAATTATTTAGTAGATAAACCAATCTGAGTTTTTTAGAAGTTAACCATTTCCTATATATAAGAAAAGATTTATGGGTCAACGATCTTCCTTCAGAAATTAAAGTACTCTCTTATACTATGTGTGTACTTCTGTGTAGTTTCAGGATCTATCTGTGCATGGTGAGTAACATGTCTCTAGTTGTGTCTCTTGTTTTTATTAAAATGTAGTAATCCTAACTCCTGCCTACCTCAAGAACCCCTCATAAGTAGTAGTATTACAGCTGATATTGTAATTGAAAAACGGTTACACATAAAATAGGACACTTAGGGAGTAAAGCAAACTACAACTAGAGCAGCTGTAGTGGAAGGTCAAAAATCAAAATTACAATGAAACGATACAAGAAAGTGACTCAACGACTATCATGTCTATCCATAAGATGCACAAAAGACATATGACCAAATTAATGCTATCAAGCAGACGTTAGACAACAAACATTATGAATTTGGCAGTTAAGTCTTCAAACAGAAAGAAAGATTTGCCATAGAAAAAAAAATCTTCTTGCTAAATTGATATGTTTCAACTGCTGCCACTGTAATTTCGAAAACATAATCTATTCAGAATATCAAGGTACCAACTCTCATGGTATTTAGATATTAGAATACTTGACCAGAGTTTATATTTATTCATATAGAGAGACAATGAAGTTTTTACTCTCACAAATATAACTATGGGACTGAAAGGAGTTAAAAACTACACACGCAAGCAAAAAATATAATAGCCACCAATTATAATCCAAACAACTAAGATTCTATCACTGGCTGTATGTTTTACTAGGTTTCCACCATATAACACATTGCAGAAATCCCTATCCACATAAGCGCTTGTGTGACACCATGCAGTTGTGTATTATCTTCTCAAATATCACATTCAAAAGTGCTTACTTTTAGAGGTCCAGATCTTGTCTAGCTCACTATGAAAACTAACTGCAAATATCATCATAGTTACATAGCAAGATGGAAGATATGTCAGAAGAGAGCTTACCAAAGGAAGGTTTGGAGTCAAAAGTAGCCACTTTACAGCAAATAAAAACAAATTCAGAAGAAGCCGACAAAGCTGTTTATACTAGTTTCTCTAAGTGCTAGCTGCTGACCTTCAGACTTTCTCTCATACAGAAAATACAGGTGGTATGTGATTTCAATAGTTACAAACTTCTGGTACAAAAGCTTCAAAACTGCTTCCTTTTATTTCTGAATAATTTCTCTCTTTGTGTGTACGCATAAATGAGAATAAAACATATCAGTCCAGGAGTAGCAAGAGACCCCCAGGGAATTGGTGGATCTGAGAAGCAAACAAGTGATGCCTCCACGTCTTGAGAAGCGCCATACACCAGAGAATGGATAGAATACAGATCATGGTCCGAAGACTTAACAAAATACAAAGCCATCTCAAAGTCAAAATGTGATAATGCAGATACCGCTTTATCCAGCTTGTACTTGAATAAGTTCCACCGCTGTATAAACTCAGCATGTTGATTCTGTTTAAGAAGCTTTCTTTCCCCACCATGTGCGGCTATTGAGTCAAGAACATCAATAGCGCTTGTAATGCTGTAATTTAATGATGTGAGAAGAACATTCCTCCTAGCTGCGTCTTTCTGTACAAAAGATAGTGAAGTGATCTCTGAGAATGGCCCAAATGGTGTCTGCCCAACACTCCACGTATAGTCTACTAAAGTAGTATTGTGTCTAGGACTCCATAACAAATGGGTAGGCGCCACTCCCCACATACTCTGCAAAATTGAACCAACAAGCGGTCTCTCTAATTCTCGAGTCTGTGTAAACACATGACGCCCATTGCAACTATAATCGCTCACGGTCTGCGTATTCTTTGTCCTAACAGCAATCACCATGTCTTTAAAAGCAACAGACTGATGATACCGATCAAGCAACAAAATGTTACTTAGGTCCAAATCAAAAACATAAACAGGAAGAACCCTGCCATAGTCATCCTCAAACGGAAGCTTTGCTAACCTCCGCATCTCCTCTGCCGAATCAGATAGAGCCTGGTGCAATCGTTTCGAATCCAAATACTCGCTAACAATCAAAGTGTAATTATCAAACAAGTACCTAGAAGTATATGCAGTAGTCGACCGCGATACAGCAAAAGAACAAATCGCACACTCTTGTAAACTAACTTCATAATTCTTAAATTTCAATGACTGATCACCTAACAACAATCCACCATCACGAACCTCATCCATAAACGTACTCTCAATCAACTTCAAATCAAGCCCTTGACTATCCTTATTATTGGAATGTATATGAATAATCTGAACAAGTAAAGAATTCTCAAACGGAACAGGAATTCTCAAAGAGGGGACAAGAAGTACCTGATAAGCACTCCAAATCAGTGAAGACAAGTCAGCCAATAACGCTTTCTGCGACTTGGGTCTTCCATGTAAAGCTGCCAAAGGATGAAACTCTCCTCTAGGTAAAACCCCATCACCCGATAAAGCCGGACCATAATCCACAGGTCCAGCAGCTAAATCAATCCACAAGTACCTATCTTTCCCAGTCCAAACACTCCCCAAACACTTTGTAAACGCAGGCGAAGACTCCCCATAACCATAATTATAAGCATAAGTCTTTGTTTGGGCACCTAAGTTCATCAAATATATATAAACCCCTTCATGGGGTTTCAGTTTTTCGAAATCTTTCTTGACAATTTCATCGACAATCGTATAATCTATCGAAACCAACTGAGACCTTAACGAAGACGGGGTTTTCAAGATTTCATTTTTAAGGGCATCTGACAAAAGTTTAGACAATGAAGAAGGTGAATGTGATATATCTATATGTAATGAATGTGATATAGAAAGATGGTGATTCTGATGTGAAAATGGGGCTATGATCTGAAACTTATCTGAAGTAATAGCTGCAGATATAAAGTTGGAGAGGAGAGTGGAAGATGAAGATGGGAAAGTGGGGCCCACGAGCTTGACTGTGATGGGGATGTTGAGTTTGAGAGAGAGAAGAGAGGAGAGAGATGGAGGAGGAAGAGAGGGGAGAGAGAGAGATTTCTTGATGGAAGGAGGGAGAGAGATGAAGGAATCATTGGTGGCTTTTGGGTCAAAACGTGATTGTTGGGAGAGGAATGAATCTAGACCTAGTATTGGGGCGGCGGTGATTGTGGTGGTGATTAGGAGTAGGTGGAGGAGCACGGCGGAGATGGTGGTGGGTTTGATCATTGTTTGCCCAGTAGGGTTTTGTTTAGAGAGAGAGAGAGAGAGAGAGATTGGGGGAGATGAGTCTTTTTTTGTTTACTTCTGGTGATGGAGCGGTAACTCTTTGTTCACTCGAGTCATTTTACTTTGCGGTAAAAAGTTGCGTGTAGTCAGATAAGTGCAAAGTGCCCTCAGTACTCTCATTGTTTTCTACTCTGTAGTGACTAGTAGTCATTGTTATAGAAATCGGCCGATTTCTGAAAAATCGCTGATAAATCGATCAAAAATCGGTCAAAATTTTGGAACCGATTCGGCCGATTTTGCAAAAATTGCCGATAAATCGCCGATTTTTCAATCGAATCACCCGATAAATCATAAATCGGTACCTCAATGAATAGTTCCAATTTCCGAAATCTACAACACTGCTAGTAGTAGTAAATTAAGACTTACACATGACTTGTACACACAATGAAAACTGGAATTCTAAAAATATTTTTTGTATTTGGCATAGGAATTTTTGAGTTTTGATATGTACTTTATACACTTTTGGGAGATCAAGGAGTGGTTCTTTTTTTCTTTCTTGCGTTTTGTTTGAGATGATGTCAAGGAGCTTGTGTCTTCTTTTATGGGAACAATTTGAGCCACTGTATCATAGTTCAGTTGAGCACCAGTGCACCAGCTAAACATATTGAATTCCAGAAAGATGCTAGTCAAGGTAACCACTTATTTGTAAGGAGATAAAGCCACTGACAGGGATCATTAGAGACATCAAGCATCTTAAACATGAGCCAGAAAGGTAAAACTTTGTTCAACTGGTGCCACCGACCGATAATTGAGCGTTGAAAGCATTTCAGTTTAGTAAGAACTAAGACATGTTCGAAGTAAAACACATCATCATTTTACGAATAAGGGATCTCCAATGGATGTCAGTGTGTTGTGAAGATAAGTTGCGCACTTTGCTTTGTTTGCTCACATGAAGGTAGGGTGTAGCTTAAATAAAATTAAGCAGATTTGAATGAATATAATGTAAGAAACATTGGCTAACACAAACATTAGCTAACACAGAAAAAAGAATATGAAACCATGCGTTGTAGCTGAAGAACAGCACTCTTTTGAGAATAACGAGATAGAGCATGAAAAAAAATTATTTGTCCATACAAATAAGATGTTCGCTGCTTGTATCACTTTCACAGCATATATTTTCCCAACTTCTAAACTCCCTGGAAGAATTCTCTGTGTCCTTGATAGATTTAGTAACAGAAGTGATGCCCTTTTCACTCAAAAACTCTCGAGATACAGCTTGCATTGTTGGCCGAAGCTTTTGGTCTGAAGATAGACATGCTGATGCTAGATTGAGAACCAAAATGATGTCTTGTTCTTGTTCATTTGTTGGATGGGGAAGGCGCGAGTCCAGCACTTCAAGTGAAATGTTTCTTTGAGCAGGCCGGGAAGACTCTAAAGTTGACAGAAGCTCTCCTGGATGCCTTCCAGTCATAGTTTCTAGCGCCACAACCCCAAAGCTATATACATCACATTTTTCATTTACCTGCATGGTGTATGCAAGCTCTGTAGAACTGATGGGCGTTAACATAACAAATTTAAAAATGAGAAAATCTGGGAAGAAATATAGGAACTAGAGAACAAGAGTTGACCTGGAGCAATGTAACCACAAGTGCCTGCAAGGATAGTTTGGTTAGAAGAATCAGGGCTTAGCAATCTTGCTGCACCAAAGTCAGCGACAAACGCCTCCAGTTTAGAGTTCAACAAAATGTTGTTGCTTGATATATCACGGTGCACCATAGGCAGAGGACAGTCGTGATGCATATATGATAGTGCCAGCGCTATCCCTTTAACAATATTCACCCTTTTGTCCCAATCTAATTTGATTGCTTCAGCATCATCTCTCAAAGCACAAAATAAGCTTCCATTTTCCATGTACTCATAGATAAGAAACATGCATTGATTGTGCAAGCAGAATCCATAAAGTCTCACAATATTCTTGTGAATTACATTTGTTAATACTTGCACCTCATTCCTGAAACTCTTGCCAAAAGCTGGATCCTCGGCTTCTAACCGGTGAAGTTTTTTAACGGCCACTACTTTCCCATTTGGCAACCTTGCTTCATATACACTGCCATAGCCACCAGTTCCAATGCAATATCTAAAATCAAAGTCATTTGTTGCTTTGATGATGTCCTTATATGCAATGTTTCCATCAAAATTCCATACTGAAAATACATCTCCATTCTTCATATCAATGCCCTCACTTTGGTTTCCTGCAAACCTACGCCAGCAAAATATTACCAGAGCAAGCACAGCTAATGTCATGGAGATAGAGATAGGAAGAACAATGTAGAGAGTGTTCAGGTCTTTCTTTGCCTTTCTGTCTTCTCTGATCTCATTGTTACCTTGGCTGTCTGTAAAATTCTTTTGACAAGTCTTTGCAAAGTCCAGAGCATTATGGGTGAGGTCAAATGAGGCCTCCTGGCACAAGTTGCAAAGACAGGCAGGAATTGTGCCATATAATTTATTTGATGAGAGGTTGAGAAAAAGCAAGTGCGTCAAATTCACTAGTTTCTTAGGTATGGATCCGCTTAAGTTGTTGCTATCTAAAGATAAGTAAATCAGAGAGTTGCACAATCCAAGTTCATCAGGTATGTTTCCACTTAGCAGATTCTTGGAGAGATCTAGGTGCTGGAAGTGACAATATCTAAAAACTGGTATGTTTCCTGAAAGTTTGTTTGAGTATAAAATAAGCGTGCGGAGATTGGAAAGCAAGCCAATCTCAGGTGGTAACAAACCATCAAACTGATTCGAGGAAAGGTTAAGAAAATTCAGACCACTTAAATTACCAATGGAGGGAGGGATTGCACCAACGAGCTTGTTATTTGTGAGACTTAAAAAATTTAATTTTGTTAACTGCATAAGTGTTGGAGGAATGGATCCATTCAACTTGTTCCTTCCAAGTTCCAAGTATATTACCTTTTTTAACCGACCTAAAGATGAAGGAATTGGACCATAAAGCCTATTACCATTTAAACTCATACTTACGATATTCTTCAGGTTACCTAGTTCAGGAGGAATGAACCCTTGCAGCTGATTGTAAGCAAGATCTAGAAGTGTCAAATTTGTTAGATTACCTAGAGTCTGAGGGACTGAACCAAAATATTGACTGCGACTAAGCCTTAGCACGCCAAGATTTCCTAAATTACCTAGCTCTGATGGTAAAGTGCAATTAAAAGGATTGGAGCTTATGTCCATGTAGTTAAGATTTTCCAAAGAACCCAATGTTGCAGGAATTGGACCTGTGAGATTGTTTCTCCTGAGAACAAGACTAACCAACTTAGTCATATTTCCCATTTCCAAGGGAATGAGACCTTTGAGTTGATTGTCTCCAAGGTTCAAATCAGTCAAACTACCATTTAAAAGTGCCAAAGTAGGTGGAATTGGACCTGTAAAAGTGTTTCCGTCGATATGAAGATGTGTTAAATGGATCAATGATCCAAAAGACGAAGGAATTTGGCCAATAAAGTTGTTTCGACCAAGGTCCAAAAAGGCGAGATTCTTGAGATTATATCCCATCTGCGAGGGGACAGAACCACTAAGATAATTATCAGAAACGTCAAGTCGTGTTAGCTGAGTGAGGTTAGTCAAGAAATTAAGTAGCTGACCTGTGAGAAGATTCTGTGAGAGATCAAGATAGGTGAGTTTTGAAAGGGTACCAGTTAGATAACTGAGGGAGCTCCCATTGAGGCTACAGGACCGGAGATTTAGGCTTTCAAGGCTTGTAAGAGTCGAAAAGTTGAGATTCCCGAGTTCAAGTCCTATATAGAGGCCACTCAAATTTATACTACTGACACTCCCGGCGCCGTTGCAACTAATGCCTTTCCATGTACAATGACTTCGATAAGTATTTACAGGAGTATTGAATTTTCCCCACCAACCACTCTCAAGTAGAGCTCGCGCCTCTACTGAAGGATGAGTGGATTTGATACCTGAAGCCATATTACTCACTACTAACATGCAAACTAGTACTGAAATATGAACTGTAAAAGACATCATGCACAATCGTTACTCCTAATTAATGGATTATGCATGCTCAGATTGCCAAAAACTCAAGTGAGTCGGTTTAGAAATTTACAGAGATGGCTTTAGCTTCTCGGATTGACTAACAATGGATGCCTTATATATTACTATTTAGTATTGTATACATTTAATTCCAATTACAGTTGTAGCAGGTTGACTAAATTTGTGTATGAAGCTATCCTTGTCTAGTTGCTGCATTATTAATAGTATATAGTATAAAATGTCACTAGCATTACAATTAATGAATGTGTCTTCTTGTTCAGTTTGCAACAGGTTTATTGAAAATTATAACACATGATCCAAGTACAAATCTGATTAGAGGTTCGCTAAGAGGGTCCCAAGGTGTCCAAATAGAAATCTATTGGTTGCTCTGAATATTCAAATTGCTACACATCATGAAACAGTTTATTTGAATAAGATGACAGGTAACTGGTCAATCATCTAAAATAAGCAGTTGCCCTAACCTAAACCTTGTCAACCAAAGAAGTTTACAATTAATTGCTGCTTAGTTGCTTGCATACATACTAATTAAACCTTGTTAATGACAACTCAACAATTCGATCCAATAGTGTCTGTGCAATGATATGATTCCACTCCGACCACTCGGAAGGAAGAATAATTTCATGTATGGTAAATACTCACTGAATGTTACACATTCCAAACGCCAACTGATCATTTATCCTCGATCATTTGGCAGAGACTAATTCACTCTATGCAAGCAAATTACTTGTAAGTTGGTTGAGAGGGTCCTAAGGTGTTAAAATAGAAATCTAGTGGTTGCTCCGCATATTCAGCTAGCTCCAGATGATGAAGCAGTTTGTTTAATGGAAAAAGATGACAGTAAACTGGTCTCAATCTAGTTATTTCACAAATTGTCTGTAAAATTCTCCAGGACCTACATCTGATTATCTGTGCAAGACTAATTCAATTTAAATAAAGAATTACATTCCAACCCTATAGGTGCTCTGAGTCAGAGCCTCTGACCCTAATGCCATTGGTCATGATCAAAATTCCATATTAAGATAAGGTGCTAATGTATTCGCTGATAGATAATTTGACAATTACTTGTCACCTAAAAGGATTTAACATTGCAATAGATGTTTTGTGATGCTACATAGCCTTTTTGTCAACTAAGTATATTGTTTGTACCCACTGATCTTAAAACTTTACTATGTTTCGGATTCACAACAGGTTTTTGCTTCTCTTTTTGTCTTTCCTAATTACAATCTTTTTTTAAAGAATCTTCCAATCTACTTAATTCAACTGTCTCAACATCTTTGCCCAGGACGCGATAAATTCATTTCCATCTTCAACCAAGATCACCTCACAATTTGAGATCGAGTTTGTTCTTTATGATCTTATCAAGCTAGAGGCCAAGAGGAAACGTTATTTTTAGTTTCATAACATAACAGAAACTTTGAGAATATTATGATTGTTTGTCTAATTTTTTTTCGCCAAACACTATTTCCGGAATTTAAAACACCCAATTCAGAAGTCTAGTACAGAACTTCTGCAAGATTTTATTAGTTGTTCTGTCCTCATGACAAAAATAAATAATCAAAAGCTGCCCACAGTGCAAGTTGAACAATTCAGGCAACTTGCAACAATCAAAAGACTGCCTTGGAATACATTTACAGCAAACGATTTGCCTCAAAAGTTGATTCAGAAATACTGATAAACAAACTCAAATATGAAGACAACACTTTCATGCACCCTGGACTTCTGCTTCTGCGCCACCCACTCGGACATCCACATAGCTTTCGGAAATCAAGAATGCAAATATAAGTTGACTTCTAAATTCATATAACGCTTGCAGTTTTTTCTTCACAACATAAATAAACAAATTTGATGGAAATCAAGCAAATTTGATGGAAAATAATAAAGAAACATCAGCTAATGGAAGCCCAACTTATTTTCGTTCAAGTACAAATGAGATCACATGTGTATGTCAAACATCTTTCTGTTGGTTTTTTTTTTTTTTGAAAAAAATGAATAAATCAATTAAAGCATGGCTTGTAGCCATAGATCAGCACTCTGTAGGAGAAGAACAAGAAAGAGCATATAAAATGTTATTCGTTGGAACAGAAAAGAATTTCACTACACTTTTGCACTATATGCTTTCACAAGTTTTTAAGCTGCCCCAGAGTATCTGTATCCTTCATTCACTTGGTGACTGAAGTGATACTCTTCTCAGTTACTAAAAATCTCGAGATACAGCTCGCATTGTTGGCCGAAGCTTTTGGTCTGAAGATAAACATGCTGTTGCTATATTAAGAATCAACATGATATCTTGTTCTTGTTCATTTGTTGGACAGGGAAGGCGCGAGTCCAGCACTTCAAGTAAAATATTTCTCTGAGCACACCGAAAGGACTTTAAAATTGACAGAAGCTCTCCTGGATGCCTTCCCATCATAGTTTCTAATGCCACTACCCCAAAGCTATATACATCACATTTTTCATTTATATGCATGGTGTATGCAAGCTCTGTAGATATAGATACGCATTAACATAAGAAAGTTGCCAATTAATAAAATCTGAAAAGAAATATAAAAAGTAAAAAACATAATTTCACCTGGAGCAATGTAGCCACAAGTGCCTGCAAGTATGGTTTGGTTAGATGATTCAGGGATTAGGAATCTTGCTGCACCAAAGTCAGCAACAAATGCCTCCAGCTTGGAGTTCAACAAAATGTTATTGCTAGATATATCACGGTGAACCATAGGCAGAGGACAGTCATTATGCAAGTAAGATAACGCCAATGCTATACCTTTAACAATATCCACCCTTTTACTCCAATCTAATTTGATTGCTTCAGCATCATCTCTTAGTGCACAAAATAAGCTTCCGTTTTCCATGTACTCATAGATCAGAAACATGCATTGATTGTGCAAGCAGAATCCGTAAAGTCTCACAATATTCTTATGCATAACATTTGTTAATACTTGCACCTCATTCCTGAAACTCTTGCCAAAAGCTGGATCCTCGGCTTCTAACCGGTGAAGTTTTTTTATGGCTACTACTTTTCCATTTGGCAACCTCGCTTCATATACACTGCCATAGCCACCAGTTCCGATGCAATATCTAAAATCAAAGTCATTTGTTGCCTCAATAATGTCCTTATACGCAATGTTTCCATCAAAATTCCACACTGATAATATATCTCCATTTTTCATATTCTGGGCCTGACTTTGGTTTTTTGTAAACCTACGCCAGTAAAATAATACAAGAGCGAGCATAGCGATTGTCATACAAATACAGATAGGAAGAACAACGTAGAGAGTGTTCTTTTCCTTTTTGTCGTGTCTGATGCTATTGTTATCTTGGCTGTTTGTAATATTCTTTTGACAGGTCTTCACAGAGTCCAGAGCATTATGGCTAAAGTCAAATGAAGCTTCCTCGCACAAGTAGCACAGGCAGGCAGGCATCGTGCCATAAAGATTATTTGATGAGAAGTTGAGAAACTGCAAGTGCGACAAATTCACAAGTTCTGTAGGTATTGATCCGCTTAAGTTGTTACTATTTAAATCTAAGTAAATCAGAAAGCTGCACAATCCAAGTTCATTTGGGACGCTTCCAGTAAGCAGATTCTTGGAGAGGTCTAGATGTTGCAAGTGACAGTATCTAAAAACTGGTATATTTCCTGAAAATTGGTTTGAGAATAAGATAAGTGTGTGGAGATTGGAAAGCCTGCCAATCTCAGGCGGTAAGAAACCACTAAGCTGGTTAGAAGATAGGTTAAGAAAGGTCAGACTAGTTAGATTACCAATGGAGGGAGGGATAGTACCAACAAGCTCATTATATGTGAGACTAAAAAGTTCAAATTTGTTAACAGCATAAGTGTTAGAGGGATGGTTCCATTCAACTTGTTCCTTCCAAGTTCCAAGTATATAATCTTGATTAAACGACCTAAAGATGAAGGGATTGTACCATAAAGATTATTACCATTTAAGCTCAAACTTACAATATTATTAAGGTTCCCCAACTCAGGAGGAATAAGGCCATGCAACAGATTGTAAGCAAGATCCAGAAGAGTCAGATTAGTTAGTTTACCCAGACTCTGGGGGACTGAACCATAATATTGACCGCGACTAAGCCTTAGCACCCAAAGACTTCTTAAATTACCTAGTTCTGATGGTAAAGTGCAGTTGAAAGGATTGGAACTAAGGTCCATGTACTTAAGATTCTTCAAAGACCCCAATGTTGCAGGTATTGGACCTGTGAGATTGTTTCTCTTCAGAACAAGACTGACCAACTTAGTCATATTCCCCATTCCACCAACTTAGTCATATTCCCCATTCCTAAGGGGATGAGACCTTTGAGTTGATTGTCTCCGAGGTCCAAATCAGCCAAACTACCATTTAAAAGGGCCAAAGTAGATGGAATTAGACCTGTTAACATGTTCCCATCAATATGAAGATGTGTCAAATGGATCAATGATCCAAATGATGAAGGAATTTGACCAACAAAGTTGTTTCGACCAAGGTCCAAAAAGGCAAGATTCTTGAGAATATATCCCATCTGGGAGGGGATGGACCCAGTGAGATAATTATCAGAGACGTCAAGCCATGTTACTTGAGTGAGGTTTAACAAAAAATTAAGTAGCTGACCCTTGAGAAGATTCTGTGAGAGATTAAGATAGGCAAGTTTCGAAAGAGTACCAGATTGATAACTGAGGGTGCTCCCAATGAGGCTACAGGACCGGAGATTTAGTCTTTCGAGGTTTGCAAGAGTTGAAAAATTGAGACTGCCAGGTTCAAGTCCTACATAAAGGCCGCTCAAATTTATACCAGTGACACTTCCTGCGCCATTGCAACTGATGCCTTTCCATGTACAATGACTTTGATTAGTGTCTGCAGGAATATTGTATTTTCCCCACCAACCACTCTCAAGTAGAGTTCGTGCTTCTGCTGAAGAATTAGTGGATTCAATATCTGAAGCCATACTACTTGCTACAAATGTGCAAACCAGTGCTGAAATAATCATTGAGAAAGACATCACGAAAAATCGTTACTGATAACTGTAATGGATTATGCATGCTCAGATTGCCAAAAGAACTCAAATTAGTCAAAGTTGGAAATAGAGAGAGATGGCTTGGATTGACTAGTAGTGGCTGCTATATGTTTTGCTGTTTAAAAAGCAGGTTGACTAAATATGTAAATCAAGATATCTTGTCTAGTTTCTGCATTATTATTAGTATAGGTATGTTCTTGTGCAGTTTGCAACAGTCTTATTGAAAATACTAACACAAGATCCAAGCACACATATCTAATTAGAAGTTGGCTGAGAGGGTCCCAAGGAATTCAAAGAGATATCTAGTTGTTGCTCTCAATCTATTCCAATTGCTGCACATCATGAATCAGTTTAAAAAGTTGACAGATAACCGGTCAAGCTAAAATCTATGTTACCCCGACTCGGCTAAAATAGCATTTGCCTTCACACACCCACCCTGAACCTTGCCGACCAAACAAGTTCACAAGTACTTACTGCTTGTTCTCACGGACGTAGATCCGATTATCTGTGCTAAGACTTTTGATTCAATCCGACCATTCGGAATACAGAAATATATTATGTTTGATAAATACTCACTGCAGGTTATACATGCTGACCGCCAACTCATCTATCCTCAAGAAACTAGATTTGATTATCCGTGCAGAGACTAATTCGCTCGGGATTAAGAATTATGCAAGAAAACTCCTAATGTAATTTATATGTGAATGTCCCAAGGTGTTGACATAGAAATCTAATGGTTTGTCTCAATCTATTAAGTTGACAAATACTCGCTGATAATTGCTTCCAACATACCCTGAAACTGTCTACTCCAACTCAAGTATTTTCAAGGACCGAAATCTGAGTATCTGTACTAGACTAATTCAACTACTGATAAAAATTATATTCAAACTCGAAAGGAGCTCTGACTCTGGGGCTTTGGCAACTTCCCCAATAATCATAATCACAAAACCATACTAAGATGTAACATCGGGTGTGTGAAAGAAGGTAGTGATATATCTGCTGAAAAATATTCTGACTCTGACAAGTACATGTCTGCTACAAATAAAATAATTTTGCAATGGATGTTTTGTGATGCACATTTGTCAACCAAGCATATCGTTTGTCACCAACGAAGTTAAAATGCTACTTTGATTCGTATTACCAACAGGGTTTTGCTTCACTTTTCGTCTTACCAAATTACAGAACTCAAGATTTTCAACATCATACCTTGGGACACAATAAATTTCATTCCCATCTTCAGCCAATATTACCTCACAATTGGAGGTTGAGTCTATTCAAGAATTTACAATCTTATCAAGCTAGAGTTGAAACTTTATATGCATTTTATTCAAAATATATTGGCAAAGTTATTTTTTATACATCACACGATAATTTGTGTTCATACTTACAGTATTCATTAAAAAAATCCTACTATTCTTCTCGGATAACAAATACTAGAATACATGGCTTTTTTTAAATAAAAAAGAAGCTTATTTGAGAAAGCTGCCCACATTGCAGTTTGAACAATTTGTTTCTGGCAACTTGCAACTATCAAAAGACTGCCTTGGAATACATTTACAGCAAACAATATGCCTCAAAAGTTGGTTCAGAAATACCGATAAAGCAACTAAAATATGAAGACAACACTGTCATGCACCCTGGACTTCTGGTTCTGAGCCACACACTCAGATATCCACATTAGGTTTCTGATCTCCTGCTCCCTTAGCCTCATGTAAGCAAAAAACACTGCATAATGGAACTGCAGAGCACAGACGAAATCACATCACCCATTAATCAAGAATGCAAACAAAAATGTAGACTTCTAATTTCGTCAAACATTTTCAGCTGTTTGCTGGTTGTCTCACTACATGCATGAACTAGCACAATTTCAGAGTACAAACCTGTTGCTCAAATGATAAGCAGAGTCTTTTCACCTCTTCTTCATAAAAAGCTTTGTCGAGCATCTGACTCTCTCCATATGACAACTTGGCAAAAATGGACTGATAAGGAGGGTATTTTTCCATGACACCACGAACCTACAACAAGAAAGCAAATAACTATGAGCCCTTAACTATAACTACGACTCATCAAGTGAAACATAATTTTCAAACAGATGTGACATTGAAACTCAATATAGGCATACCTGATCGATATCCTCACAGATAGCAAGTTCTTCATGACCATAAGGGTAACTATGGAAAATGCAGAGATGTCAAGTATACATCTAAAACAGGGTAAAATTTAAATTAATCATTGTTGAGAGCTTACAGTAAGCCAAAGCTAGAGTACAACTTTCTCCGGTCATCCCGGGTAAGCTCAGTGCCGATACTGTAGAATACAAAAGGCCATATTACACCGGTTAGAAATTAAAATATATATATATACACACAAAAAAAATACAAATATGACAGCTATAACACCTGTTTATTGTGATGTTAACAGCTCTCCTGTCAGCCTCAAAGGCAAGAAGGTCAGACATGATTTCTGCTGTAGCACCTCCTAATTTCTATTCCATAGGATACGTAAAATTAAGTTCCGTAAGAAAAAAGAATCTAAATTTGAAGTTTAAAAGGAAAAGGAAAAAAAACTCAAGAAAGAGACCCACAAGTCTCCATCCATCCTCCTCACCTGGCAAAACTTGTAGAAGTCTTCAAGGTATGCCTTATATAGAGTATTCCTCATAATTTCAATGTTCATATCATCCAAGTCCTGCAGATACAAATTATGGAAAAGAAATTGCATGAAAAAGAATTGTAATAAAAGCATTAGGATGTACGCTTAGCTTAGACACTACAAACTTTGATAGTTGATACAGATATACAGTAATACTCTGGTCAGACAAAAGATTGAAATTATAATATAAAGAATTAAACCAAATCAAGGAATAAGGACCTCACAGTATCAGCATAATATGCAGGGCTGTCCTGCATTTTTAGGTATCTAAGTGAAGGCTTTCATAAATTGAAACACTACAAAATATTTCTTTGATGTATATACTACTCCCTCCGTCCCTATTTAGTAGTCCATTTTGAGAAAAAAATTTGTCCCTAAATAGTTGTCTCTTTTCATATTTCAATGCATGTTTTTTAAGTTTTTCCAAAAATACCCCTACACTTCTATTTCCAATGTTTGACTCTATAATTTATTATAAATTCAAAAGTTATTATTTAATGCAATAAGTAGGGGCAACTATGGAAACAAAATATAACATTAAATATTTCTTAAGATGTGTGTTTTTCAAAATGGACTACTAATTAGGGACGGAGGGAGTATATTCATCTATATTATATCTCTAGCAGAGCTAATCCATTTAATGTAATCCAACTGCTCTACTCATAGCACGGCCAGAGAGAGAGAGAGAGAGACGTTACAATTTTTGGTACTAAATAACTTCAAAGATATCAAGAGAACTAGCTCAATACCGTGGGGAAACGTTTTATTTAATATATAAGAGATGTGGACTTTATATTATAGAAATTCAGGGAATTTCTTCGGAACTACTTAATAGCTGCACCGAGAGGTTTCATATAATATACAAGAGGTCTGAGCTATTTACCATATTATTTTTTTTGTTAAAATAACTATTTTGAATTTTTGTGATTTCATCATCTTAAATAAATTATAATATAACACAAGGCATATCAGAAAAATAAATTAAGAATTGCTATTGAGTTTTATATTAATGAGAAGTACTACTAATTAAATACAGACATTCTATCAACAACTTAAAAACATACTCCATGGTTCCAACAAAATGTTAAAATGAAATTTTTCCTTTATAGTGAAATTACAAGTAATAGTATTCCTTGGTAAATTAATTTGATTATTATAATGAAATGTAATTAATTAGCTCATATATGACATGGACTACTAAGTAATATCCTAATTTGTAGCACAATTAACATGAACTTCTCAGACTCTTCATAAACAGAGTGTTTGCTAATGGAAAAATATGAAATTTTCTTTCAAAGAAAATCAAAATTGAATCTTCAAAACCAAATCCTTTCTTTGTAAATTTGTGTAATTATATATAGGCATATATTGGATAATACTTCTCTAAAAAATTTAAAGCCTAAGATAAACTATCTAAGCTTTTTTACTTTTGAAATAGAATTAAATTTAGCTTTACAAAAATACCAACAAATTTCAAAGTTCTGTAAAAAACAATAAGTAATATACTAACAATTTCTGAAAGAATTAGAAAATGAGGCCCAGTGCAGTCTCTTAGTGGCCTAACGGCAGGAGTCAAGATGGCCTATTGCAGAGACGTAACAGTACCACTGTAGCCCCAAGGGTGTGTGAAAGTCATGTTTAAATCACTTCTCAAGTGGCTATTCCCCTTGAGACTTCTCCAAATAATAAAGGGGCTTGGTATAATTGATTTTCAGCTATTATGACTGAAGAAATGTCTACAATCTAATTAGCAATATAATGTGATATGTAGATATAAAGATACTATTTATAATTTATTTAATTTTGCAGTCCAAATAAACTTACACAAACTAAAAAAACCATATCTATCATGTACAGATTAGCCCACGTATTCATGCCAAAAAGCATCAAAATTCATACATAAGCTTTAATTAAACTGGAAAGTTACCAATCAGTACCTCAGATGTGATACACTCGGAGAAGTATGGAGCTAACGGGGTGTCAACAAGCACAAGTCTATAAAGCTCTCGCATGTTTTGAGCTACTGCCAGGGTTGCAATGCTGAGGAAAAGATTGCCAAATAAAATAAAAAATTTAACACTTTGGGAAAATCACACATTATGGCGGATATGTTACCTGTCAAACATGCCCAATGGATGGCATTTCTCTAGCAGCTCCTGAACATCTCTCTCATGCAAGGTTCCAGTAACAATTAGCACAACATTATCAATCATGTGGCCATACCTAGATCAAACAAACAAATATCAAGTCTTGCGCAAGCTCTGAGGCTAACTATTTATTTTTAGGTTTTCCTTTCTCCTTTTTAACTCCCTAGGCAACACAGAAGCCTCCAGTAAAAAGTTTCAAGCCTCAACTCTTATAATTTTGAACTAAGTGATGTGCACATCAAGCTGATTATACACCCGGCCTATCAGCTCACACATAATTTTACCAAACAAAGAAAATGAGCAAGGGATTTGATGTAGGACAGTAATCAAAACAGGGTACTTAGTACAATGTTCTAAATAGAAAATAATTTGCCCATGCCTTAAATGCATATAAACCTTTAATAATAATCCAATTATGTAGTGAAGTACAACCCTTGGGCTATAAACGTCAAATGTACAAACGCCTGTTTCATCCAAGTTTTTAGAAAAAAATTCGTTATTTGATGAAGTTCAGGGACTTCATTCAAATAGAGAAAGAATCAAAATAATAAAATGTGCTATAAAATATAAAAGTAGCATTCTGTTCTGGGAAATGAAACTTGAAATCATACACTGGGTACCTAGTAACTAGGATAGAAGCAATTTTTTACTATCATGATATTATTAGTTTATTACTATAGAGATTCTGAGTACATAGCCTAAATTTCCATTAATCAGTCAAGTTCTGAATTTAAGAATTAAGTACTTAACAAACTTCACTTACCTTTGAGAAAAGTTTGACCAAGCAATTATTCTTGGGAAATTTTCAAAAATAGCCATGTTTTCAAACTTTTTTACAAAAATACGGTAAAAGTTGCATATGAGGTTGCACCGTAGGTGGAAAGCAGTTGCATTTCAGGTTGCATACGAGGTTGCGCCGTATTTTTGAAAAAAAAATTGCAACATGGATATTTTGAAAAAAAAACCATTATTCTTCGTCTCGGATATTTACTATATTTAATTAAGTAAACTGTACATTTCATGATACCAAAGGGGGAAATTTCAGAAACAAGAACAGTAAAGTAGCTCCTGAAAACAGTGATCAGTTTTAACTTTTAATAATTGAAACTTAAACTAGCTTTTACATATATACCCAACCAAGTTGTAATTCAATTAGAATTTATATAACATCTCTTTTAAGTTGTGATCTACCTTCCTTTCCAAAATTTAAAAAAAACATCAAAAGAGATAAATTTAACACATACGTAATGTACTCCAAGAATGTTGACAAAGGCTCTGTAGCTTGGCATAACATGTGTTTGTATTCATCAACCAGTTTGAGAGTACATTTCTCCACAATGGTAGTAGTATGCAATGGGGACGGTTCTGAAAAACCATACATAACAAAATAAGAAGTCATCAAAAGGAATTCTGTTGCAAAATCTCATCAAACTAGAAAATCTCATACAGTTCTGCAATTGAAGAAACTAAAAAATACGCATTAGAGCATGTAGATATATATAGTAAGCACGGAATATTGTAATGCTCATGTCATTCCAAGTTCCCAAGCAGTAATTAAGTCCATCACAGTCAAAGTTAACCCATATAAATGCATATCGGAATCAGCCCGATAGTCCAAAATCTAAATGGCATATCTAAGAAACTAGGAAAATGGACCACTGCCGTGTCAAGTCTGATCTTCACTAACAGAAAGTAAATCACAATACAAACATAGAATAATTTATAATATACTACTCAAAGCTAACAGGATCAACTCATATCAATCAATTACGTCATGAGCATTTGGCCAATACCATTTTCACCTAATCTCAAGCATAACAAAATCATTCACCATCCGATACCAAACATATCCATATGTTTATATATCATCATGTTATATGCAATCGTGTAATACGTAGGTCGGCTAACATGATTATTAGACAATTCAATCAACGAACAGCTTTAAACTGCATAATCCGATGAATAAGAAGTTACAAAATGGATCAGGTAAGTAGATGACAACACTAAAGTAGAATAACTGAGAATATACCCCAAAACATATAGTATACGTATAAAAATCAATTTCGATTACACAATTAAGTATCCAAGTAGGTCAGCTAATACAATTTTATAACAATTAAAACATACATAGTTTAAGAAACTAACCGTTCTGAAGATAAGGACCGTACTCAGTGGCAGAGAGATGCATCTTAATGTCATCTAGGGTTTCGCACTGGCACAAATTGTTGTAATCAGCAGCGGTGAGTAATCCAGATCTGTGTCCTCTCACGATTGCTTCCAGGTAACCTCCATGAATGTTGAAGGTTAGTGCTTCGAATCCGTACATTATTCTCTCTGTGTGTGATTGATTGGGAAGGTGTTGTAGAGATCTAAGGGAGAGAGAATTGTCGAGAGAGATCGGGCTCTCACAAAACCCTTATGATAATAATAATAATAATAATAATAATAATAATAATAATAATAATAATAAATGGAGGACGAAAGGGGGGATATTAAAATGCAGGGTCACAAATTAGAGAAGCAGGGGGGGGGAGGGGGGGGGGCGTGTGTGTTTGATCAGGTTACAGGTAGTTGCATCGATTAATGCTTGAATTTTACAGTCTACTTTTTCCCAGCAATAACGAAGCCAAAAATTAGAATTCACTGTTTTTTTTAAAGAAAAATTAATTAATTCATTAATCAAAAGCTATACGACATCTACAAATATAATCGAAATAATAGATGCTCGTTGTTGAATCTGTTAGAAAATGGAGTTTTTAGAGCATAAGTATTTTATGTTCTTGATGTTAATTCCGGATTTTAACGATTGGAAATTGTTCCTTGTTATGAGGACTTAAATTTTCATATATGGGTCTAAGTAATTTTCTTAGTGAAACCCATAGAGAAATGGAGTTGAAGTTTGTAGCTTGAATAAGCTTGAAATGAGAATGTGTATTTGTCCCACATTGAAATGAATAAAGGGGGTTGTTGGCTTTATATAGAATCACACACATGGGTAGTGTACAACTACTAAGGTGTATGATGGTGCATGGTGTTACTGTGTGCTCCACGCGCACACACACACACACGCGCGCGCGCCGCCGCCGCCGCCGCCCGCCTCGCCACGCCACGCCACGCTACGTCACGACTCGACTCGACTCGGGTCGGCTCGGTCGAAGGGCAATTTGGGCGAATGTCTCGCGACCTGGGCGAGGGATTTTATTTCAGTGTTTAAATATATTTTAATTAGAATAAATATATATATATATATTGGGATCAGTACTTGGAATAAATCAGTAACTGGTCAGACATCTAATACTGATGGGCCAAGTCCTGATGAAATCCTGAAGGTACTACCAGATCCTGATGCTGGATCAAATACTGATGGACCTCAAGTCCTGACGGTATCAGATCCTGATGAATGATCAAATACTGATGGACATCAGATCCTGACGGACGAAAAATCCTGATGGATCAGATCCTGATGTTGGGTCAGAATTTGATGATATATATATTGTGTATATTCGTATAATTAAAATAAAAACTGATATGTGTGGATAAATATAACGTAAGCCGTTTCATTTTATTAAATGTAAATCGGCAGTTACAATATTAATTGGGTGGCATCAGTTACGTTTGGTCTCTCCTATAAATAGAGACCTAAGCTACTGATTGTGATATACTGTACACACTGAATATACAGACCACACCCTACATTCTCCAGTCTTCTCTAAACTCTCTGTTCCCCACCTGTTATAGTATATATATTACTTAGGGTTTTTCCGGCGACTGAGGTGCTAGTCGAAGTTGAGTATTCTGATTGCTGTGATCACTATACTCGGAGCTGTTTTATCCTGGGAGAGGTGTTGCAAGCATCCCAACACAGTTGTAAGTGGGGGCAATTATCTCTTCAAGAGCAGTCAGGCTTTCTAGCAAATCCTGACGACTCAGCTGTTTGTTTTACTTGTTTACATACTGATATAGCTATGGCTACTGGTATGTTTTCTGCCTTCTCTTTGTTCTATCAGTTACTGACATGCATGTGTTTTACCTTCGTGTTTTGTTTCGCTGATTGTATGCTTGGCCTGGACTTGTTAAATACGATATATAACTGCCTCTATGTTGCTGTTTTAGTCATAATTCCCAACATTCTTGAAGAGATAATTTGTTATATAGTATTTAGCATAATGGTTAACGAGAGTGAAATTCTTGCTAGTGGTAGTTCGGTTGCATCTGCTGGGGTCATTGATTGGACCATTTACAGTTTTCCACAACCCGTTGAATTGACTGGCTTGCCTGAGAAATTCAATGGGGGCGTTGGCTTTTCTCGTTGGCAGAAAAGGATGAAATTGTGGTTGACTGTAAAGGGTCTATGGCCTGTTGTGGAATATGAGAAGCCGGTTGTGGATCAAGAGAAGGTTGAATCAATTAAGAGTTATGCGAAGTGGGCTGAGAAGGATGGGGTTGCTAAGGCAGCAATTCTGGCTGCTCTAACCAACACATTGTTTGATGTGTACTCCTCTGATGCCTACACCGCAAAACTCTTATGGGAGAAGCTGGACCAGACACATAATACTGACTCACAAGGTCTGGAAAAGTATTCTGTGGCTAGGTTCCTTGATTTCAAGCTGGTGGACAATAAGTCCATGACTGAGCAAGTGCATGAATTCGAGATGATAGTGCATGCTTTGAAGGAGTCTGGAATGGACCTCCCCGAAAAGTTTAAGGTGATGAGTGTGATTGAAAAGCTCCCAAAGTCTTGGGAAGAGTTCTCTCTCTCCCTGAAAAGACAGAAAGGAGAGATCACCTGGACCAACCTTATGCTGGACATCTCGGTGCAAGAACAACACAAGTCCAAACAGGGACATGTGATGCCAACTGAGCATGGAAGCTCGAAGGTAAACGTAGCAACTGTAGGACAGAAAAGGAAGGCTGTCTCTAAGAAGGGTAATAGTAATAAACCTAAGAGTGACAAGGATAAGGCCAAGAAACCAAAGGCAAACAAACCATGTTGGTCTTGTGGGCAGGTTGGACACTGGAGTAAGGACTGCCCTACAAAGAAAGTGAAGAAAGCCGAGGGGGTAGCTCAAGCGAATGCTGTGCTTGGAACCTCAAGTGGGCCTGTAGCGAACATGGTTGTTGGTGAGGCTTTGGCTTCTGAAACCAACGTAGACCGGTATGTTACCTACAACCCTGTACTATTTTCCACTTATCTGTCAAATGAATGGTTGATTGATACTGGAGCTAATGTGCATATTTGTGCTGACATTAGTTTATTTGTATCTTATCAACAGAGTCATAGCTTGACAGTGACGATGGGGAACGCAAGTGCTGCTCAAGTACATGGAGTAGGAAACGTGGACCTGAAGTTTCCTTCGGGACGTATTCTATCCCTGACGAGAGTGCATCATGTTCCCGACATGCGTAGAAATATAATAAGTGGTAGTTGTTTAGTAGCTAATGGCTTTGAAGTTTCTCTCAAATGTAATAAAGTAGTTCTTATTCATACTGGTACATTTTTTGGCAAGGGTTACTTGTCGAATGGTTTATTTGTGATTAATGTTGAACCCGTTTTGGGTAGTTTGATTAATAATATTACTCCTTCTGTTAATTGTATTGAATCTTCTGATTTATGGCATGCTAGACTTGGTCACTTAAATTTTGGTGCTCTTAAAAATATGATGAACTTAGAGTTGATTCCAAAACACACTATAGAAAAGAATTCTAAATGTCAAGTATGTGTGTCTGCTAAACAAATAAGGAAACCTTTTCATAATATTGTTAGGGATTCAGACTTGTTAGATTTAGTACACACTGATATTTGTGAATTTGGTGGTGTGTTGACTAAGGACCATTTTAGATACTTCATTACCTTTATAGATGATAGTAGTAGATTCTGTTATGTTTATTTACTTAGACATAAGGATGAAGCACTTAGTAAATTCATTATTTATAAAACTGAAGTAGAAAAACAAACTAGTAAGGTACTTAAAAGGTTGAGATCTGATAGAGGTGGTGAGTATACGAGTAACGCTTTTAATGAATTTTGTGCAAGCAATGGTATAGTTCATGAAGTTACCCCACCATACACACCTGAGTCTAATGGGGTTGCTGAGCGAAAGAACAGAACATTTAAAGATATGATTAATAGTATGCTTATTAATTCTGGGTTGCCTAAATACATGTGGGGAGAAGCTCTGAATACGGCTTGCCATATTCTGAATAGAGTTCCTCTGAAACACATGGATAAGACACCCTATGAGTTATGGAAGAGCAAGAAGACTAGTCTTAAGTATCTTCGTGTGTGGGGGTGCCTTGCCAAGGTACTTGTCCCTGAACACAAGAGAAAGAAACTAGGTCCGAAGACTGTTGATTGTATCTTTCTGGGCTATCTTGAGACCACTACAGCTATGAGATTTTTAGTATTAAAATCTGACATAGATGGTATAGTGGCAAATACGATAGTTGAGTTTCGAGATGCTACATTCTTTGAGGATGTTTACCCTATGAAGACTGGTATGCCTCTAGTTACTTCTAATGAAGATCCTACTCACACATCAAGTTCTATTCCTGATCATGTGGAAAAGATGACAAATGTGGGGGCGGAACCTAGTAGTAGCTCTACTCCTAAGGAGGTAGAGGAACCACGAAGGAGTAAGCGTGCAAAGGTAGTCAAGGATTTTGGAAGTGATTTTATCACTTACAATGTCGAGGACGAACCTTTAACTTTCCGACAAGCTATGGATTCTTCAGAGTCTAGACACTGGAAGGGCGCTGTAAAGAGTGAAATTGACTCTATTGTTTCTAACGGAACATGGGAGTTAGTTGATCTCCCTCCTGGGTGTTCTACTATCGGGTGCAGATGGATATTTAAAAGGAAGTTGAATCCTGACGGCTCAATAGATAAGTACAAAGCTAGACTGGTAGCTAAGGGTTTTAAGCAAATGGAGGGTATTGATTACTTTGATACATACTCTCCTGTAGCTAGGATGACAACAATCCGAATGCTTGTAGCATTGGCATCCGTACATGGTCTTATCATCCATCAAATGGATGTAAAGACAGCTTTTCTTCATGGTGAACTTGAAGAAGAGATTTATATGGATCAGCCTGAGGGATTTGTTGCATCTGGTAACGAAAGGAAAGTATGTAAGTTAATCAAATCCATCTATGGCTTGAAACAAGCTCCTAGGGATTGGCATAAAAAGTTTGATGAAACTATAGTGCCGTTCAGTTATGATATTAATGATAGTGATAAGTGTGTCTACACCAAAGTTAAAGGTAGTGAGTGTGTCATTATGTGCCTATATGTAGATGACATACTATTGTTTGGAACCAATATTGAGATTATTAACGAGACAAAAGCTTTCTTGAAAAGGCACTTTGAAATGAAGGATATGGGTGAGGCTAGTGTGATTCTTGGTCTCAAACTGACACAGTCAGCTGAGGGAATAACTTTATCGCAGTCTCATTATATAGAGAAATCTATACTTGAGAAATATGGTTATTCACAGTGTAGAATCGCTAGTACACCCTATGATCCTAAAGTTGCCCTTGTTAAGAATGCTTCAGGAGTACCTGTGTCTCAGTTAAGGTATTCTCAGATTATAGGGAGTTTGCAGTATCTTGCTAACTGTACTAGACCAGATATTTCATACTCTGTGTCTAAGTTGGCTAGATATACAAGCTGTCCAAACAGAACTCATTGGGATGCTCTTGATAGAGTACTTAGATATCTGAAAGGCACAATGTACCTAAGTTTACACTATAGGAGATTTCCTGGTGTACTTGAGGGGTACAGTGATGCAAGTTGGATAGCTAAGAAGTCTGGTTCCAATGGAGTGACTGGATACGTGTTCACCTTAGCAGGGGGAGCAATATCCTGGAAGTCGACCAAACAGACTATAGTAACTCGGTCTACTTTTGAGGCTGAGTTGTGTGCACTTGATGCCACGGGGACGGAGGCTGAATGGTTACATGGACTTATGTCCACGATACCTGTAGTAAGCAGACCGCTTCCTGCGCTTGCTATTCATTGTGATAGTAAAACAACTATCGACAAGATTAGCAGTAAAAGGTATAATGCTAAAACCAAGAGGCACATCCAAGTTAGACTAAAGTCCATTAGGGGTTTAGTGTCTGATAGGATTATTGCTGTAGAGTTCATAGGAACTCAGAATAATATAGCTGATCCTTTAACTAAAGGACTGGAACCTGCAGTGGTCCTTAAGTCAAGGTTGGGGATGGGGCTGTCAACCCATCATAGTTCATCATCAGTGGGAACCCAATACACATGAGAGGAGATCCCTTGAAGTGTATTCAATGTGGTAATAACAAGCTGTAAGGATGAACTGGTAGTACTTTTGCTACATAGATGATACTGTTGTATCTGAGTCTATCCCCTGTAAACCTAGAAGGTACTGATACTGCTAGATAGCAAGAGTTATTATAACTCTGAATGGGGTCAAGTCATTTGACGAGATGGTAGCAGTACATCTCTGGAGATGCCCAGCTAAGCGAATGTAATTGTGTGGTCGCAATTAGAGGAAAGGGTTATTCCTTGAAACATTCGACGAACAGGATCGAGACACGACCATTAATGTCTCAAAGCCGTAGATTGGCACCATAGCCTTTGACTTGTCGTCGTCTATGGAACATGGTTACACCAAACGGATTAAGATTCAAGGTGAAACATTCCATCTGAATCCGGTAATCATTGAAGTAGGGGACTTAGGAGGGTTCAAACCCGGAAGGGTACCGACTCTGAAAAACAAGTCATGATGGAAAACCTGAAACATTTCTATATGGATTTGTGGGGGATTGTTAGAAAATGGAGTTTTTAGAGCATAAGTATTTTATGTTCTTGATGTTAATTCCGGATTTTAACGATTGGAAATTGTTCCTTGTTATGAGGACTTAAATTTTCATATATGGGTCTAAGTAATTTTCTTAGTGAAACCCATAGAGAAATGGAGTTGAAGTTTGTAGCTTGAATAAGCTTGAAATGAGAATGTGTATTTGTCCCACATTGAAATGAATAAAGGGGGTTGTTGGCTTTATATAGAATCACACACATGGGTAGTGTACAACTACTAAGGTGTATGATGGTGCATGGTGTTACTGTGTGCTCCACGCGCACACACACACACACGCGCGCGCCGCCGCCGCCCGCCTCGCCACGCCACGCCACGTCACGACTCGACTCGACTCGACTCGGGTCGGCTCGGTCGAAGGGCGATTTGGGCGAATGTCTCGGCGTCTCGCGTACGCGAGGCGACCTGGGCGAGGGATTTTATTTCAGTGTTTAAATATATTTTAATTAGAATAAATATATATATATATATTGGGATCAGTACTTGGAATAAATCAGTAACTGGTCAGACATCTAATACTGATGGGCCAAGTCCTGATGAAATCCTGAAGGTACTACCAGATCCTGATGCTGGATCAAATACTGATGGACCTCAAGTCCTGACGGTATCAGATCCTGATGAATGATCAAATACTGATGGACATCAGATCCTGACGGACGAAAAATCCTGATGGATCAGATCCTGATGTTGGGTCAGAATTTGATGATATATATATTGTGTATATTCGTATAATTAAAATAAAAACTGATATGTGTGGATAAATATAACGTAACAGTTACGATTTATTAAATCAGCCGTTTCATTTTATTAAATGTAAATCGGCAGTTACAATATTAATTGGGTGGCATCAGTTACGTTTGGTCTCTCCTATAAATAGAGACCTAAGCTACTGATTGTGATATACTGTACACACTGAATATACAGACCACACCCTACATTCTCCAGTCTTCTCTAAACTCTCTGTTCCCCACCTG
This sequence comes from Kitagawia praeruptora, assembly GCA_037693485.1. Classification (NCBI taxonomy): domain Eukaryota; kingdom Viridiplantae; phylum Streptophyta; class Magnoliopsida; order Apiales; family Apiaceae; genus Kitagawia; species Kitagawia praeruptora. Next base: position 54,626,318 of record CM075350.1, on the reverse strand, counting down.
TTATAGTATATATATTACTTAGGGTTTTTCCGGCGACTGAGGTGCTAGTCGAAGTTGAGTATTCTGATTGCTGTGATCACTATACTCGGAGCTGTTTTATCCTGGGAGAGGTGTTGCAAGCATCCCAACACAGTTGTAAGTGGGGGCAATTATCTCTTCAAGAGCAGTCAGGCTTTCTAGCAAATCCTGACGACTCAGCTGTTTGTTTTACTTGTTTACATAATGATATAGCTATGGCTACTGGTATGTTTTCTGCCTTCTCTTTGTTCTATCAGTTACTGACATGCATGTGTTTTACCTTCGTGTTTTGTTTCGCTGATTGTATGCTTGGCCTGGACTTGTTAAATACGATATATAACTGCCTCTATGTTGCTGTTTTAGTCATAATTCCCAACAGAATCCTTGCTAGAGGCAAAATTTTTTAATATTATTAATATTAATAATATGAGAAAACTGGGCCTGAGGACAACCTCAGGTACTCTCCTAAGGTTAGAACAAAATATAGCTATAAAATAAGGGGCCCCGCAGGGGCATTTTAGTAAATATAAATTGTTTTTCAGTAATTTACAAAAAAGTCCTTAAATTTGTATTGAAATTTGGTCTAACCTCAGGTAGAACCCTGAGGATGACCTCAGGCCCATGAAACTCTATTAATATTAATATTAATAATATTATTATTACAAAGAATTAGGCCGATTTTTGATCGGAAACCTTAAAGACCAAATATATATATTTGGCCAGTAAAATATTATAATTATGTTACAAAACATATTCTATGAACATTATCATTTCATTGAAAATGTTAAAAATCATGCATGGTCGTTGGCAAAATATTGCAAAATAAATTATTCAATAAAGCACATTCTGTTTGTAGAACATAAATACTTGCACAGATTTCGAAGATTTTTAAAGACATATTAATTTTCATGTAACACACTTTGTAAAATAATAAATTTTGAAATGTTTTGAATGTCTATCCATCAAATTTTTCTCTTATTGCAAATATTATAACAATTTTATTTTTATTATAAAAATTTTTATTATATTCATTATTATTACTGTTTTTTAAAAATAATTATGCTTATTTATCATATAAGTGAGTATCTACAAATCTCGAAGTTAGAATCAAACTCATAAATTGAAATGACAAGAGATAAATTATTACAATTACTATTACTCCGTATTATTACTAACTTATAGCACATGCAAAGTATATGTTACTTTTTTTTAATAATTTACTTATAGTATAATATAATCTATACTATTATATAAAAGCCGAAACATTAAAGGTTTGGTTAGTCGGTTGGTCACTTGGTCGGTCGGTACGGTACCTGTTGATTTTACGTATTTACCCTTACTCAATTACTACTAACTAATCAATTTCCTTTTCCAAATTAAACATATTATCTTTTCTACTTTTCAACAATTAAATAATTTTCTTTTTCAAGTAAAATACAATATCTTTTATATTTTATATAACTAAAATTTCTCCTTTATGAATTAATTTCTTTTTCAGGTCATATTACCTTTTCTATTTTTCAATAATTAAATAATTTCCTTTTTCAGGTAAATTAGAATATCTTTTACATTTTATCTAACTAAACTTTCTCATTTTTAAAAACACTACTAGCAATTTTGTTTAATAAAATAACATAATTATATTATATTTACTATTAACTAATCAATTACCTTTTTCATTCAAAACACGTTACCTTTTCTCTTTTCTCTAACTAAAATCTTTCTTTTTCCAATTATATCATGGACGCTTACCTTTTTCAGCCAAAACACGTTAACTTTTTTCTTTTCTCTTACTAAAACCTCCTTTTTTTCCAATAATATCACGGGCGTTTCTATTTAATAAAAATAAAATAATAATATTATAATACTAATAATTAACCAATTCAACTAAAATATATAATCTTTTCTATTTTTTCTAATTAAATTCCCTTTTTTTTCTAGAAATATAACGGGCAACATTAAATTTCTCAATTTCTAAAAACTATGAGCAATTTTATTTAGTAAAATAACATAATTAAATTATAATTACTATAAACTAATCAATTTTTTCTAATAAAATTCCTTTTTTCTAGAAATATAACGGGCAACATTAATTTCTCATTTTCTAAAAATTATGAGCAATTTTATTTAGTAAAATAACATAATTAAATTATAATTACTATAAACTAATCAATTACCATTTTCACATAAATCATGTCATCTTCATGTTATCCTTACTTAATTATTTATAATTACTAATAACTAATAAATTTCCTTCTTCGGGTAAAACATGTTACCTTTTCTATTTTTCAATAACTAATCTTTTATCACATAAAATATGAGAAATTTTTTCCTTTTTCAAGTAAAATATGCTACATTTTCTATTTTTTAATAGCCAATTTTTTTTATTACGTAAAATACAGTTTATCTAGCTAAAATTTTTCCTTTTCTAAAAAAACTATGAGCAATTATGTTAAATAAAATAACATATTATAATTACTAATAATTAACCAATTACCATTTTCAGCTAAAATACATTATCTTTTCTATTTTTTTATTTTTTTCAGAAAAACTATTTGTTTTGCTTTATTTAAGTACAATAAAATAATAACAATATAATAACTAATAACTAACCGATTACGTTTTTCAGCTAAAATATTTCATCTTTTCAACATTTTCAAACTAAAATCCATCATTTTTTAAAAATATCACGGGCAACATATATATATTCATATCAGAACATATTTTTCTAAAATTTTAAGCCAAGAAAGTTTATGTTTTAAAATTTTTAATTCAAATAAATATTCAGTTATATTAAAGAACATCCGTGCATCGCACGGGTTTTGAGCTAGTATTATAAATACTAGTTTTAATACGTTATTGGCAGTATTCGAACCTTATCATTTATAACAACTCTTAGTATTATATCTAAATTAATACATTGTTGGCGAGAATAAAACTTCAACCTTTCTGTATAACATGTTTTAGTATTAACTATAAACTAAAATGTTGTTGGTGAGATTCAAATCTTAGACCTCTGTATATAAAAAATTTTAGTATTGTATCTCACGGTCATCATAGTTGAAAAGTTAACAGTTGTGAATGAACAGAATATAAAAAAAAAATGAAGGATTAACCAAACTAAAAATTGTACTCATGTTTTCTTATTGTAATATAGTATACATAGTACATATATAAAAACGTTTAGTATTGTATCTGACGCTTATCATCTGTTTGAGTTGAAGGTTCTAAATGAAAGGGATAATCTAAAATGAGGTGTTAATCAAATTACAAATTATATTCATGTTTACTTATTATTAAAACTCGTTCGATGTACGGATTTTTATTGATATAGCTTATAGCCCGTGCAAATAACTGGTTATTTTTAATTTTTTATAATTTGCTTATATTATAGTAGAATATAAAATTAATTTTAATATGTTGTTTGGAGGATTCAAATCTTACACCCATAATAACTTTTAGTATTAAATATAAATTATACTTAATTCTAGATTGATGACATGTATTTTAATTTTTTTGCACGAAAATGACTAAATTATTAGTTGTGCCAAAATGATGGCTAATTGTTGATTTTCTAAGCATTTTGTTGGCTCTAATTCCCTTCCGTTAGTTCACAACTAACGATTTTAGGGTTTTTGAAATAAAGTAAGCTTGAATTGCATTTTGTTGGTTCTATTTTAATTTTTTCCCACATTGTTGGCTAATTAAAAAAACATTGTTGACCTAATATCATAATAATTCATTCATTGATATAAAAATAATTTTTTTATATTATATAAATAATTAATATCTCTTTTGAATTCATTCATGTCAAATGGGTCATATTTAATTAGTGTAACTTAATTCATTCATTCGAAAGGATAATATGAGTATCGTTGCTCTTAGTTTTAAATAGACTCGCCAATTTACCACACGACACGAAAAGACACAAAAATTTAGTGTTTGTGTTTGCATTTTGGGTGCACGACTTAGATTTATTCTCGGTTTTGTATTTACCCTTTGGGTACACGACACGACACGAAATACACGAAATAAATATTAATATTTATATAAGATATTTATATTTATATTAAATAAATTAAACTACAGCCAATAAATGCATTTCAATCTTAATTTATTTAAAAAAACCCTTACTCCGATAGTTGCGAACTAACGGTAGGGAACAGAGCCACCTATAAAAACTCAACATTAGTAGTACTCACAAACTCAACAGTAGTAAGTAGTCAACCTCGGGAAATATTCACATTAATTGTATTGAACAAAGAGTATTTCAAAAAGGACTATTATTTTGGGATATTTTTTTTCCCTAAACAGGACTATTATTTTGGGATGGAGGGAGTATTACTTTAATTCTTTCGTAAACTACCAAAGTCCAAAACCCAACACTTAACTTTTAAAAATTTCTCAAAAACGATTTTTTAAATTTGAACCCGATCCAACTCAACCACTCTCAACCCACAATCCAAACGGACCCTACAAACACAGAATCTATTTATTATATTATTAATAGCACAACATGAGGTTTTGTGAGACAATTTATTCAACGTTGAAATTATTAATTTACCCTTCCTATATTATATTAATGAAAAAAAATTGTTTCTATCGAGAATTGAACCCTTGACCTCTAACTTGTAAATGAGAATTCTTACCACTATGCTAGACATGAGTTTTGAATATATTATAAAACTCATTATTAATATATCATGAGACAACCCTCATATATTATATTAATGATAAAAAAATTGTTCCTAGAAAAAATTGAACCCTTGACCTCTAACTTAGAAAAAATGTTACTTACCACTATATTAGACATCAATTTTGGATATAATATAAAACTCATTATTAATATATCGTGAGGCAATGTAATTATCATGAAATTACTAAATTACCCTTCCTATATTATATTAACGATAAAAAAATTGCTTCTAATGGAAATTTAATCCTTGAACTCTAACTTAGAAGTGAGATTTCTTATCACTATGCTAAATATTAGTTTTCATTATATTATAAAACTTTGAGAATATTTCGAATATTACATAGTTATGTAGCATTTTTTTTTTCTATAGTATAAACAAGTTAATTGGATTTAGAAGAGAGATACTTTAATTTGTGTATTAATTTATATCTTACGCATATCCCTTAATCCGGGTCAAAATGCACAAATCGGTTGTGGATGATTAGGCAGTCACTACTAATATAAATTCTTATATGCTCATAACTCAGTCATTTGAACATTCGTTCAAATAGACTAGCACATTAAAATTTACTTATTGTTAGTGGTACATACATCAATCATTATGAATAGATAATTTCTTAGATATATTTTGCATACTAAGCATTTACATGTTGCAAGCATCATTTAATTACAAAACAATATAAATACATAATAACATGATTTTACTAGCAAAGCTCGAGCGGTAAATTGCATGCACATTAACCACCTATATATAAACATATTTAATTATAGTGAAACAGAAAAACATATTAATCCATTATCTCTTTCTTATGACAATATGGGTTTGGGAAGTTCTTCTGCTTACTCTCTGCGTTTTTTAAATTTAGGTTCAGCCCATTATGATAATATCAGCTCAAACAAAAAACTAAATCACTAATTTAAGGCACTTGGTCTCATGGTGTTTGGATCACACGATTGATCCCAAACAATTTGGAGCCAGTCTATCATATTAATTCTAAAATCGTATCTTTTGCTAATATGCAAGTTCAGAACAATCACTATTTATGTAAATACTTTTATACCCCTAACTCAGGCAAGTAGTAATCCTTGAAATGAGATAAGCACATTGCAAATGATACCATTTTTTAGCTATATAGTTGATATACACCGTGCACACATAATCCCTTTTGGACTTATTTACATTTTGAGCATCAACACATTAAAAATACTATTTGATTATTTGAATATAGAGCAACACAAACTAACAAGCCAATACCTTGCAAAATTTACTATCATCTAAAAGGTACATGTAAGAGATTCATGCTTACTTGAGATTGACACTAAGCAATAAATAAAGGAGAAATCTCGCGCTCACAACACAACATACACAACATATATTGCATTACCAAACTAATATTCAAATATGCACGAAGTCATTAATCACATCTAGAGCATGTCTGTGCCTCACATGGGCTATAAAGCTAGTAAAGATTTGTTAAGGAACCAAAATTTACAACTAGCCCATATAATATAGTACCGGTAAATCTTACACTAATAAATAAAATATAATATTTAGTACGGAGTAAATGATATATTAGCAAAGCTATTTTTATACACCAGTACACCACACCACACTACAATCTCATCTCATCGTTAATAGTGAACCTTAATGATCTTTAGAGATAACAAAATACTATTATACAGAAAAAAAAAATGGGAAGGGAAAAAACAGAGCTTATTTCACGGCTGCCAAGAGTGAAGGTATGCCAATTTCGTTTGGCAACTAAGAACTATCATGAGACTGCCTTGGGATAAGATTTACGGCAAACTATACGCCTCAATAGCTGGTTCAAAAGTACTCATGAGGCAACTAAAATATGAAAACAACGCTATCATGAACCCTGGACTTTTGGTTCTGAGCAACGCACTCAGATATCCACATTAGGTTTCTGATCTCTTGCTCCCTTAACCTCATGTATGCAAAAAACACTGCATAGTGGAACTGCAGAGCACAGACGAATCAAATCACACATAAATCAAGAAATGCAAATAAAAAGTAGACTTCTAATTAGTAAAGCATATTCAGCTGTTAAGTGGTAAACAGTTTGAGAAGTACAAACCTGTTGCTCAAATGATAGGCAAAGTCTTTTCACCTCCTCTTCATAAAATGCCTTGTCTAGCATCTGGCTCTCTCCATATGATAACTTGGCAAAGATGGATTGATAAGGAGGATATTTTTCCATGACACCACGAACCTAGAAGCAAAGAAAGAAAAATGATTTAGCTAAAAAAAAAAGGATATGAGCCTTCAAAAATATAAAATAATCAAATCAAGACCAATGAAAGAGATGAAATCATAACAGATTATCCTTACTTTATTTGATCATCGCACCAGTAAGAGATACCAAATTATACGAGACCAACACTCAAACACCTAAAATAATTCTCAACAAGTAATAAGCAAAGGATGCACTTCCTATAAAGGCATACCTGATCAATATCCTCACACACAGCAAGTTCTTCATGACCATATGGGTAGCTATGGAAAATGCAGAGAAGTTAACCATACATATTAAGTGTGGTTATATTTTAAATCAACCATTTCTGAAACCTTACAGTAAGCCAAAGCTAGAGTACAACTTTCTCCGATCATCCCGAGTAAGTTCAGTGCCAATACTGCAGGACACAGTCAACCCATATTAGACTCGTAAGAAATTTAAGAAACAAGAAGATAAATATGCATACATGACAATAGTATCACCTGTTTATGGTGATGTTAACAGCTCTCCTGTCAGCCTCAAAAGCAAGAAGGTCTGACATAATTTCCGCGGTAGCACCTCCTAATTTCTATTCCATGGGAAAAATAAGATTATCATTATGTTTAGAAAGAAAAGAAAGAATCTGAAGAATTCACAAACTCGGGAAAAAGACCTACAAGTTAGTATTCATCCTTACCTGGCAAAACCTGTAGAAGTCTTCAAGGTATGCCTTATATAGAGTATTTCTCATTATTTCGATGTTCATGTCATCCAAGTCCTGCAGATAATGCAAAGTATAAAAAAGAAAATGCATGAGAAAAGGGCTGTAACAAAGCAGCAGGATATAACAAATAGCTGGTCTACTTCATGCAATCCTGCTGTTCTACTAAAAGCAATGCCTGACAAACTAGCATCCAGTTCTCCACCCAATTGATGAGAGAGAATGACTTGAATATCACAAATAGAAGATGATTCATTGAATGCATGAGAGATAACTTAAACACAATAATTTCTGGTACAGGAGATATTCTTGGAAACTAGCCTAATACCCGTATAGAAGTAATACGTGCTCTTACGTTATAATTTTGGGTATTAAATAACTTCAGAGATAATAATGTGAACTAACTTATTAATTAAACAATGCAGAGGTCAGTTAAATTCAATACATATATTTATATTAATGAAATACTTGCAAGCTACAAAATTAGATGTTTTAATAATGTATGTGATAACAACAGAGGCTCAATATAACAATATATTAAAAAAATTATTTATTATAAATAAAAGTTAAACTTTTATTAAGCATAAAAGTCTGCCATTACTATAGAATGTGACCCGGGAAATACATCAACATCCTGAACTACATGACCTGAAGAAAAGCAAGAACCACGTGCAAGGAAATGAATAACTATGTGCATTAACTTAATGTTGTATTCATTAGCCATATAACCTGAATATATAAAATATATCAACTGGGTACAATATTTATGAAAAAAAAAATTAAACAGCTAATGAGTTTTATGTTAATAAGAAGTTTTGTTTAATTTAATGCATCTACTCTTTTATTGATTGAAATGTATAGATTAGACCATGTTTATAACGAAAAGATTAAATCTTACACAATAAGACACATAGATTACTCAAACCTATAGTGTGCATATCAGAATATCAGTACCTCAGATGTAATACACTCGGAGAAATAGGGAGCCAATGGAGTGTCAACTAGCACAAGTCTATAAAGCTCTCTCATGTTTTGAGCTACTGCCAAGGTTGCAATGCTGAAGGAAAGATAAGCAAATAAAAATAATTTTTTACAATATCGATAATCACACAGAATGCATGAAGGATAACAAGTTACCTGTCAAACATGCCCAATGGATGGCATTTTTCTAGCAGCTCTTGAACATCTCTCTCATGCAAGGTTCCAGTGACTATAAGCACAACATTGTCAATCATGTGTCCGTATCTGGATTAAACAAACAACTATTAAGTCTTAAGCAAGCTATAACACATCAGCCTTCTTTAGTTCTTTTATTTCTTCTACTTTTTCATTAGTCCTTTTATCTACCATGCAACTAAATGCCATTGGTATACAGCCTTAAGTGTATTTTGGTTTATCTGCTCTCAAACGATTTAATGAAGTTTAAAAAATCGCATTAAAAAAGAACTGGTATAATTGGCTCTGATATAACCTATGATGGTATCATTCTAGTCAGAGGAATAAAATTCACAACCCATCAAGTGATCTCGGGCCTTCAATTATTGGGACTGATGAATTAATGCAACATCATAACAACTTGCCTGATTAATATGAGGACTCCAAGCAGGCAGGTATATACTCTAAATATCCAACATTTTGTGCGGATTCTTACTAATGAATTTAGAGCATCTCCAAGAGACTCTCTACTCAAGCTCTTAACTCAAAAAAATGAGGAGAGAGAATGAAAATGTTGCTCCAAGAGACTCTTAGTGACTCTTAAAAACACTAAGAGCCTCTTCTCTCTCCTCATTTCTAAGAGCCACTAGTAACTCTTAACTTGTATTTTAATAATAAAATATATATGCCCACCAATTCTTGCACAACTTTTGGTTATAGTGGGATTAGTTTATGAATAAATTATAAATAAAGAGCTAATATAAAGAGGATTGTTGGAGTTTGACACATAAACCAATGTTATAACTTACTAAGAGCCATTTATTTATATTATTTTGAAGAGTGAATTTAGGAGTCTCTTGGAGATGCTCTTAGGAAGCTCCTCTTACCTCGACAAAATGTTCAATCCAGCAATTATTCTTGGTCTATAATATAAGATTTATTTACACAAGTAAACAGTACATTTTTAAATACAAATGTCTAATACAAGCACAGTAAACAAGATCTTGGAATCAGTGATACAGGGCTAGTTTTAATTTAATCACATAAAAACTGAAGTATACTACACTAAACCTTCTATATAAATTCAACCAAATTGTACTCGTACACTTATCTAAAAACAGTCTCCTGTAAGAATCAGAATTTTAGTAAATTCACAATAAATTAAACCATGTAATTTTAATCTGCTTTCGCATTAAGAAAAATAAAAAATATATATACAGAGCAAAAAACAAATTATTCAAAAGAGATAAATTACACATACGTAATGTACTCCAGGAATGTTGACAAAGGTTCTGTAGCTTGGCATAACATGTGTTTGTACTCGTCAACCAGTTTGAGAGTACATTTCTCCACAATGGTAGTAGTATGCAACGGGGACGGTTCTGAAAAATCAAATATAATTAATAAATAGCTTCCAAAAGGGGCATATGAGAGCATTTCTTGTTGGCTGTCCATTAGAGTCTCATGTGTGCCAACTTCTGGCACACTCCAAATATAAGGTGTATGCAGTCATGTTAAATGAATATATAACAACATTTACTTATACCAATGGGCCGTATATGTAACTTATGAAGTTGCTAACTATTGCAGAAATTGTTTGATCAAGTGTGCTCAAAATAATGTGAATGAGCGAAAATAAAACTTTAAAATTTACACTGAATTGTCAATAATTACCACACTGCTGCCATTGGAGTTAGAGATGCTTTGTAAAAGCTAGAAAAAAAGACGACACTGCTATGTCACTTAGACACATACATACAAGTCTGATCTCTAATAGTAATAACAAGTAGATGAGGATGACGGAACTACAGTAGATTTTTTTAGAGTTTAGCACTAAAGCCAACAAATATCAAGTCACAAATATGTAGAAGCCGAACAAAATCAACTTGGATCAATCTATATAGAATTGAACTCATTTAAATTACTTAGTGTTCCCTAATCTCAAGCAAAATTAGATCATGTTACAATTACGCAATCAAGTATCCAACAAGCCCAGTTACCACACTTTCTCAAATTAAATCAACAAACAGCTTCGAATTAAGTTTACGTGTGGATCAAAAAGAAAATAGCTAAAAAGAAACTAACCGTTCTGAAGATAAGGACCGTACTCAGTGGCAGAGAGATGCATCTTAATGTCATCTAGGGTTTCGCACTGGCACAAATTGTTGTAATCAGCAGCGGTGAGTAATCCAGATCTGTGTCCTCTCACGATCGCTTCAAGATAACCTCCATGAATGTTGAAGGTAAGTGCTTCGAATCCGTACATTATTTATCCGTATGTATATGTTGAAGGTGATACACAGATCTTAGAGAGACAATCGTAGAGAGATCACAAAACCCTAATATTAAGAATTCAAGAAAAAAAGGGGGATTTAAAAAAAATTGCAAAAATAAGGTGATACGGAAGATCATCGTCCGTGATTGTGATGCGCACGCAGTCCACCGTATCATGCATAATACGGAACACTAAGTTTCGTATCTACGTAATACGGAGGACGATTCTCCGCATCATGATAACATGGAGGACGATTCTCCGTATCCCGTCGGTATTTCGGGACATTTTTTTCAAAATTAGTATTTTGGGTAAAAACTTAGCAAAAATAGGCATTTTGGTAATTTTCTCATTTTGGTTTTGTTTTTTCGAAAACCGAATTTTTTTTTTTTTGATAATCCGGTGTCCGGGTCAGTTTTCGCGCACCTCAACTAATCCGGAGGGCATACTAGCACACTCATAACTCCGAGGATGGTAGCCCACTTAATCCCGAAACGCCCAGAAATCGAACTCGTGACCTCAAGACAGCAAGCCTTAAGCGCAGCTAAAATCCAAAATGTTAACCACAGCGTTACGTGGCTATTCTCATATTGGTATTGTTTCGGAGAAAATTATTGAATTTATTATAAAATTTCATTAATAAATTATAAATAAATTTTTTAAAAACATAAAATTTAATTTAAATATAGAATAATAATAACATATAAATTTTATAATAGATTTAATATATAAAATTTGGGAAAAAAATATTTGAATTTTATTCTACAATAAAATCATTTTGAATAAATTTGATTTTATGTTAAAATTGTTTTAGATTATTTCAAAACAATTTAATGATTTTCCAAAAGAAAAGTCGAGTAATTTATAATTATATTTCAAACAAAAAAATATATAAATATTTGTATTTTGTGGTGGTTCTCTCTTGTACTCTATATATGTTAGGGGTGTACACGGGTCGGGTTGCCCGGTTACAGAAAAATCTTAACCCAACCCATTTTTAATCGGTATGGAAAATTTAAATCCAACCCATGGAAAATAATTTTTTTAAGCCAACCCTATATAATGAAGGTCGAGTTGGGTTAGTTTGGATCGGTTTGGATGGGTGTATTATCAATTTGAAAGATTCCACGTTTAAGTAGCTATCAACGTCATTCTTATTTTCGTTTATCTACATTTATTGATGGTAAATATGATTTTCAATAATCTCCTCTTACTTGGTACCTTGCCAATTTGAAACTAATTACAACAAATTGTTAAACTAGCTGGGTAATTGACTAGCATGTTTCTTGAGCTAAACGTTAATAAAACATAAACAATACAGTGCATTTGTAAATATTAATACATAAGTATAATATATAAAATCATACTAAGATTTAAATTATGTTTCTACTTGAAAGAATTATCATGATTCTGTTTTTATTTATTTTAAAAAAGTACTTGGGTCTTAGCATTGTATATGTTAATGTATACTATAAAAACAATATCAAGCACTAACCACATTATTTATATATGCAAATCAAATTTATCATTTAAAAAGTTACTGTAGGAAAATTCGAGTAAAACTATAAACTAATGAATTTATAGTTATATGGAGTATGTATTAATTTGCCAAAATTCTAAATGGGTTGGGTTGGGTTAAGTTAAAAAAATCAAAATCCATACCCAACTCATTAATATCGGATTGAAATATTTTTAGGCCAACCCGCATCAATGACCTCAAGACCGTAAATTGAGATCAAAATATCATAATTTCTCAGAAAAAATAATAGTGAAAATTACAATTTTAAAAAGTTTTTATTTTTCTTTTTCAATCAAATCTTTTTAATCCAATCCAACCCAATATAACACAACACAAACCAACCCAATCCGGGCCATGCCCATGGATAATAATTTTGGGCTGGATATACATAAAATTTTCAAACCCAATCTGAGTGTATATATATATATATTTTTTTTGACGAATGCGTAAAATTATATTACTACATCAAACAACTCAATATAATAGCGAGACAAACCCCCGACTGTCAATACGACCAGGCTGAAAAACAAATAAATTGAACCCAATCCGAGTGTATATTTTTATTCATTTTAAAATAAAATATTGTATGTGAGAATCTTTTAGCTGTTTTCTTCATTTTAAATTTTTTTATTTAAAATCTTTTATGATTCTCTTGATCTAGAAATGGAGACTAGTGTTTTACAGAATACATGTAGCTGTAAGTGTGAATCTTCCGGATGATTGTGGAGGAAATCTTTAATAAGGATTACATGAGATTTTCCAAATATGACATATCTCATAGGAAATATGTATGTATATCGAACAGGAGGATGACCCAAAATAATTATTTTTGGGATCAAGTGACCCAAAATAGTGATTCTGGAAAATGGCCTGAAATATCGACGGGATACGAAGTTTCGACCTTCGTATTAGTTGAATACATTAGACGATCTAACGTATTAGCTGGATACGGAACACGTTGCATGATACGGAAGAACATGTACCGTGTTTGTGCTGCGCACCCGCCTAACACGAGACACAGTACACCGTGTTACACAAAATACGTTACATCTTGTACCGTATCATGCACTGTTACGAAAGACGAAGTACCGTATTACCCCTCATATCACAGTACAGATTTAACGTGTCCCGTCAATAAATAGGACCAAACATGCTCAAATATGAGTATTTTGGTAATCTTCTCTATCAAATACAGGATATTATAAGAATGTTTAAAAGTCACAAATTGTAGTATAAATTCTGAGGAAAAAAAAAGATAAAAAAACAAAATGTTATCATCCACACAAAAAGAAACGGATAAAAAATCTGAAAAGAAATGAAAATTCGAGAGCAGGACGGATACAAAATCCCAACGTAACAGCCCATTGAATAAATAAAGATGCCCCTGGTCTGGTTTTAGTATTCAATCTATAACGTAGTAGCGAAAATACTAAATACAGATATCTCCAGGCTCATATAAATAACACACTTGCATTTGCATGCACCTCCATCCACATTGCCGACTTTTTTATCTACAAAGAAGCATACACATTACAACTATCTCTATCTATCTTTTTCTTGTTAGTCCAACATTTCACTCACCCGTCTCACCTCAATCCCGTCACGTTATTTCGCATTTTAATTAGCTCGAATCCTCGGTTACCCGTTTCGATTTATGTTTTAAATAGGCCCAAAAATCTGCTATTTAATTCTCTGTTTTTATCGAAGTTCTTCCAGATTTTACTTTTTTGGATCAGCTGCATTTTTTTTTTTTTTTTTTGTGAATTCAAAGCACAATGGGGATCAAGAAGACATCAGGTGGCCAGAGGAGTAACAAAACGAGCAAGAGCAACAAGAAAAAGGAAAGAAAGTGCCCTGCGGTGCAAGTATTATATGATACTTGTAAGGAGGTGTTTGAGAATTGTGGCCCTGGGATTATTCCCTCACCGGAGAACATCCAACGGCTTAAGGATGTTATGGGTACGTACGTTATAATGATGAGTTTGTGTATATTATAGCTAGCTAGGTTTATTTATACATGCATCGATCTGCTAGTTTGTGTAAGTTGTATTGGTTTATCTGAGTTCAGAATGTGGCCGGCTTGCTAATCAACTTTTGCTCTGTAAGTGTACTCAAATGAGGACAACTTTCATTTCTAGAACATGTTTTAGTTTGATCAGTTTCTGATGTGAAATGTGTATGTTGCCAAAACATGCCTAAATATCACGCTTTGAAGGAGTTTGACACAGCAAGAGAAATGAGCTCCCTTTTTTACTTTTTTTTTTTTAAATAAAAAGTTTTTCGCAATTTTAATTTCATCGTAAAGAAGGGCATTTGGTGGCTTGCATGATTTTTGTTTTGAAAATTTAATATTTATTGACATCTCACACAATACATATTTTTTCTATAAATTATATATATTATCAAAAAATAAGGCGCGCCTTGCGCGATATATATATTATTTCTTACATATGCGTGAACATGTTGTTTGTGATATTTTGGACCGAATTTTTTATATTAATGTACTATCTCTGAGATACAATTTTCTTTTGTTTTTGACCGAACAAATACTTTTTTCCTTTTTTTTTTTTTTGCTAATTCACTTTTTTCCTTCTTTTGCTTGCATTACTTCATAATTTGTTTTAGATTTTAAATATTCTTTTAGAAAGTATATTAGTATAAATTTACATATACCTTTTTCTTTAACAAATTAAGTATGTTGTTTTATTGCTTGTACAATGGATTAGATTAAGTAGCTAGGTGTGATTCTTAAAGAAGCATCAAGCCATATTTGGACAAAAGTGTCTATATCATAAGCAATAAATTTTGATTTGGCATTGTACGGCTTTAGAAAGTGCATTACGTTGACAACAGTCGACTTTGTATAACAACTCTTCGTCATGCTCATAAGTTATAAACCTTCGTTTTGTAAGCAGATGGCATGACAGAAGCTGATGTTGGCCTGAGACCAGCTATGCAAATTTTCAGGCCTCGGTGCATGGATCGATTCCCTTATATATCGTACATCAAAATCTACGAGTGTGACAAATTCTCGGTATGTATTGCACCAGTGAATTTTGTATTAAATTAAGGAAAAATAAAAAATTCATGGTCATTTTTTCACCTGATGAATTATATTTGAAACACCCGAAAACTCTTGCAGATTGGGGTCTTCTGCTTGCCACCTTCAGCTGTCATTCCACTCCATAACCATCCTGAAATGACAGTGTTTTGTAAGCTTCTCTTTGGCAAAATGTACGTCAATTCTTTTGACTGGGTGAAAGCCGATTCTCCAAATGGTAAGTTCTTGGTTTTGCTTGGTAATGCTACCTAATTAAGAGGACATATTTATTCATGTCTGTACATTGTGTTAATCAGAAAATGGAGTCTTTTTTACTGGGCCATTGAAAACTGCGAATTCTTCCAAGCTGGGCTCTGATTTTAAGGCTCGTCCTGCTAATGGAGTAATTCCTGCTGGGGCGCCAAGGCTGGCAAACACTAAAGTCGACTCGGATATTTCTGCTCCGTGCGACACTTCTGTTCTTTATCCAGCTGATGGGGGTAATTTGCACACCTTCACAGCAAAGACAGCATGTGCATTCCTAGATGTGCTTGGGCCACCATACTGCGATCCCCAAGGCAGGCACTGCACATATTACAGGAAATATCCTTTCTCTAGTCTTCCTGGTACGACACATTCTTCCTGTCAATACTGAATTAGTAGCCTGACAGTCTGTACTATATAGTAGAAAAAGACATTTAATTTAAGTTCTCACTGATTTTTATATACGATTTTTTCCCTGTAAACCCATAATTAAAGTACTTCTCACTGTTTGATATTTATTCATTAATGTTGGATGAAATGGCAGTTGTTGGGATGAAATTTGTGCCTGAAGAGCAGAGGCAAGGCTATGCATGGCTGGAAGAAACCGAGAAAAACGAGGGCTCGCTTTTGTATGCAAAGAAATACACCGGACCCGAGATTGTAACTGAGTGATACAGTCTTTTCCATTTGTGTTGGGAGAGAGTGGAGAAGCCATCCTCCTTTCTCTTTCCACATTTACATATGTCTTTTATGTTGGAATAATCTTAAATTTAGTTATTAATTATTTGTTTTATTTAGTTAAGTCTTTTTTTTAGTCATTGGACTTGGTCCATGCAGTAGGAGTATTTTTAGGATCGTGAAGAATAAACAAAGTAGTGGAGATTATGTAGGAAAGTAGTGCTAGGTAGTTCCTGGTTTTTAGCCAGCAACTTAGTTTAATTTTAGCTATTTAAATTGCATGTACGTTGTTAACAACAAGAGCTGAGAAAATAGATACCAGTTCATGTTAGAATTATACTCCGTATAAGCTATGTGCGGAATATAATAAAACTGAAATATAGTATAGAGGATTTAAACTCCTTAAGACTACATTGTATATATTCTGGTAGTTATTACAGGAGATGAATAAGTCTATATATAGACTATATACTGCCTAACTCTACGTAATCAATTACATCAGTTGACACTGTAGATCGTTTACTTACTGTAGATCTTCTGACATTTGACACGCCCCCTCACTCGAAATCCCATATTGGGATGAAATACCTATATTGGGATTGAAGAGTGGAACACTTAGAAGCACTTGTGCATAACCTAAGCTTCCAACTAGACCCATCTTTAGGAATTAGAGACCCATCTTAGGATTGACCCATCTTGAGATTTACTCATCTTGGAGTTAAAGATCCATCTTGAGATTGCCCATCTTGGGATTAATTATCTGAGAATTTTGGGATACCGGGACTCGGATTTTCGACCACACGATATATTTTAGGCCATGTAAAAAATAGAAAGTGCTGCTTTTCAGCACAACGGTGGATGACCACCAATCAGTCCTTGAACTGATTATTTTGAAGAAACTGAGACTCGACTTTGTGATCACTCAGTATTAACAAGACATAGCAGTGAACTGTGTGTATGTCTGTATACATACTACTACTTCTGCTGCTTTGTCGTCATGACAGTGAACTGTGTGTACATCTGTATATACACTACTTCTGATGCTTTCATTTGTGGCAGTGAACTGTGTGTACATCTTTATATACACTACTTCTTCTGCTTCGTCGGAATAACGCCCCCTGAACTATTTAATTTGCAGCATCGTAATAAATTGGAGAGATACCGTAATATCAACAACCACTTGAATACTACACAATTAAATCTATAACCTGGGGCAAACTCCTAAAATCAAAGTGATACCTCTTCAAAAGATCCCGATTTTTTTTTAAATATTAACACTACTTTCCCTTAAGAAAATAAATGTAAAATAATTTTTTTATCGGATCTATAATCATAAAATCACTTTTTTCTTTTCTTATCCCTTTTTTTTTCTGCAACCAGCATCGTGGTTGACAACATTTTTTTTCTGGTCGACAACATTTTTTTTCCCTGATCGACAACATTTTTTTTCAGCATCTTTCCTTTTTTTTTTTAGTGGATGCTTTTGCTTTAGCATCTCCACCTTTTTTTCTTTTTCTTTTTGTCTTTTCTTTTCTTTCTTTTTCTTTTTATCTTCTTTTCTTTTTTGTTTCTTATCTCTTTTTTTTATGCTTCAGCAGCCTCCTCTCTCACGGCGCTTCGCCCCTTTCTTCTTCCTCTTCGATCATACACCGTAACCTGCAAATACCACAAACCCATTCCCCTCTTCTTTGCTAATTGAATCAGTTGTTGCTAATCGAACCGTTCCTTCTGTTTTCTTCTTCTTTAGCTGATTGTGTCTGTGTCTCTGCTATATATACGTATATATATACGTATATATATACGTATATATATACTAACACATAACGAATTCGAACTGAAATCAGATCTGAAAAGTAGTACCACAATCAGACTCTGAATGAAGAGTGGAACAAGAATGCCTTCTGCAACTTCGCCGGAAAAGGACTGTAGGCTGCTACACGCGCTGGCGCGTGGGCGCGTCTGGAGGTGGCTGGCGTCTTCTGGCGGCGCGTGGAGGCGCGTTTGTGTCCGATTTTCCAGTTTTCTTGTCTCTGTAATCTCCTCTTCTCCTGCTCTTTCCAGTGGTATGTTTATATTTGTGTTTGGTGTGTTTTGAATTTCGAGTTTTTCAACAGAGGAGTATTTTTAGTTTGCAGTTTATTCCCTTAAGAACCAACTGAAAAACTGGAGCGGAGCTTTTGGATTATACCTGATCTGATACCATGTTAGAATTATATAAGCTATGTGCGGAATATAATAAAACTGAAATATAGTAGAGAGGATTTAAACTCCTTAGGACTAAATTGTATATATTCTGGTAGTTATTACAGGAGATGAATAAGTCTATATATAGACTATATACTGCCTAACTCTACGTAATCAATTACATCAGTTGGCACTGTAGATCGTTTACTTACTGTAGATCTTCTGACATTTGACAGTTCATTTTGTTTTCTCCATTTTTCATACACATGTTACTTTATATTCTGTGTGTGTGATCAATATATCATTTCATTTTTTCTACATTTGGTATCAGAGGTATATTCGTTTGATTAACTGAGCGTCAAAATCAGCTGCAAATGGAAGACAAAAACGGTCCCGATGGTGTTCAATCAAAGGTCCTTATGAAGAATAATGAAGCTCCTGGGAAAGAACACAAAGAGGTTCAAGAGGGTGAAAATAACACTAGGCATATGTCTGTGGGGAAATATTGGCACAAGTGGCCATGAATGCATTTTGTTTTAGAATTTTGGGTGATTATGTGCACCATATGGAGAGAAGTGCTCCAAAATGTGTTTTGATGAGAAGTGCATCAATATTGATGGTGGTGAGTAGTGCATCACAAGATGGTGGTGAGAAGTGCATCACAAGATAAAGAGAAGTGCTTCATAAATTTAAGATTATGGGGTGATTGTTGGAATAATCTTAAATTTAGTTATTAATTATTTATTTTATTTAGTTAACTATTTGTTTTAGTCATTGGACTTGGTCCATGCAGTAGGAGTATTTTTAGGATCGTGAAGAATAAACAAAGTAGTGGAGATTATGTAGGAAAGTAGGGCTAGGTAGTTCCTGGTTTTTAGCCAGCAACTTAGTTTAGTTTTAGCTATTTAAATTGCACGTATTTTGTTAACAAGAGTTGAGAAAATAGATACCAATTCATTTTGTTTTCTCCATTTTTCATACACATGTTACTTTATATTCTGTGTGTGTGTTCAATATATCAGTTCATTTTTTCTACATTTTAGAAGACCTAGACCAATAAAACTTGCCTTGCTTTTTTTTTTTGCCAGAAAAGAAAAACATTAATCATTCAAATCTTCCAAAAGTACATGATGGAAATTCAGGTAGGCATCCCCTTTTCCACTTACGCTCAGCTAATGAACTAGTAGTTCTCGCTATATAGTGAGCTACTTTGTTTGCGGAACGTTTGACAAAATTCAACGTAATATTACATTCCTTTCAGAGAAACTAACAGTGACTTGAAATTTTGAACTATTCTGCGTAGATACGAAAGGTTAACAGTTGTGCTACGAATGGCTTGGATTAAGGCATGACAGTCTGACTCTATTATCACCCCATTATACTCTCCCTAGCTTTTTGACCCAACATAGAGCTTCTTCAATTCCGAGAGCTTCTGCCATTATTGGTTCTATGGTTCCCTGCTTACAGTATGCCCCGTGCAATCATGGAATAACAATAACTGTTAGACTCTTCAAACAATGATGGATCAGTGTTTATCTTAATCCTACCAATCTATGGTCGCTCCAGTGCGTCTTGCCATCAATAAATTTTATAACAATGGACTAATGGAGATGTGCGCAAAAGAAATACCATATCAATAAATTTTATTTATAACATAATAAAATTTCATTATAAATTTATAAATTTATATCTTACAATAAATAATATTTTTTATAATTTAAACACGTTAACTTTTAATTTAAAACATAATCTTGCAATAATTAATATATACCCAAAAATATCACAGCATATCTTCTAATCCCTAACAAAATATAATAAAAATCCGTATAATACGAATAATGACCGTTAGATTTTTAGTAAAAAATTAGAACTGTTAGATCTAATGATTAGATATATAATATGATTAAATAAATTTACTAAAATTTCAAGATTCGAATTTTATCAACGACATAATGATTTTAAAATTTTATAGTATTTATTTTAATTTAAATAAAAATTAAAATAAAATTTTGTAAATAGTGATTGTATAAAAATATAATTGTAACATAATTTTTTTTTATTACATATCAAAAAAAATATGTGTATTGCACTAGTTATAAGCTACTCCGTAGTAGTATAAATTTATATTAGTAACTTGAAAAATATGATAGGTACCTTTATAATTAAAGAAGTTACCAAAAATATTACTTTTCGAAATCTTATTTACGACTCTGCTATCTTTTGAAAATATGTGCTACTCTCCTGGATCAAAGGTAAGGGGTTGGCTAATGTGGGTTTTGAATTAGACCCTCTTCAAGTGGTTCAGGCTGTTAAAAGGAAGAGAAGGGATTTCTCCTATTTTTGGGAGATCGTTGAGGATTGTGTTAGTCTTTGTAAGGACTTGAGGTCCTATTCGATTAAGTTTATCAAATGTTCAGTGAATATGGCGGCTCATACGATTGCTAGAGAATCTATTTCCATGTCTGAGCGTGTGGAGTGGAATACAGTTCCATTCTTTCTTTCCAGTGTAATCATTCAAGATCTTAATTAATATTAGTTTATGTTGTTTGTTTAAAAAAAAAATGCATTTTTATTTTTTTACGATTTGCAAACAAAAATAACAAAATGCAACTTATTTTTATGTTTTTCTTTAAAAAAAATTGATGCTACTTTTGGATGCATCCAATTGCATTAGGTTGCAAAGTCGTATTATTTCAAAAATAATTTTAAAAAATTGTAATTTTGCAAAAAAAAAAATTTAACAATTTTATTTTGCAAAAATTTCTTATTTTTATTATTATTAGCGAGACATGAAGAATTCCCTTATTATATTTATTTCCTTTATTACTAATTAGAAATTTATTCTATAAATATTTTTGATATCGTAAAAAAAATTGAAACTTATGCATCCGCTATTGAATGAATTATTTTATCATCATATCAAAAGCATAGGTTATTTACCTAAGAAAAAAGATCTACGTGGGTTCATGGGTGTGCGAAAAAAATCCTAAGAACTAAAAAAAATGAGAGTTTATGGGAGTGAGAAAAAAAAAATTGCGAGAAATCATGGAAGTAAAAATAATTTTTTTTTGCAAGAGTTCGTGATATATGCAAGAGAAAAAATCTTGATTGTACAAAATATTGACTAGAAAAAGAGATATTTTGAATAGAATCATGACATTGATGACAAAGATGAAGATGAGGATAAAGATAATAATGTGGACGACGAAGTTGATCACGACAAGGAACCTAATTAAGAGCATCTCCAACGGCACTAGTTATATGATTAGTTAAAATCAATATCAATATCAATATCAATATCAATATCAATATCAATATATTCTTAATGTCTGCTAGTATTACATTTTAAAAATTACTGTTTTTACCCTTCATTTTTTTAATCTTCTTTATTTCTTTCATGCCCTTTTTTGTCATTACACAGGAAAATTACAGCTTTTATCCTTTATGTTTTTAATCTTCTTTATTTCTTTGATGTCCCTTTTTGTCATTACACAATATTTGGAGCGACCCAATTTAGATTGGATCGACCCAAATCTCCTTTATTAATCAATTTCCTTTTTCAGGTTAAACATATTATCTTTTCTATTTTTCAATAACTAAATAATTTACTTCTTTGGTAAAATACAATATCTTTTACATTTTATCTAACTAAAATTTCTCCATTTTTTAAAACTACGATCAATTTTGTATAATAAAATAACATAATTATATTATAATTAGTATTAAATAATTAATTACCTTTTTGAGCCAAAATACGTTACCTTTTCTCTTTTCTCTAACTAAAATCTCTCTTTTTCCAATTGTATCATGGACGGTTACCTTTTTCAAACACGTTACCTTTTTTCCCTTCTATTACGAAAATATCTCTTTTTCCAATTATATCACGGGCGATTCGATTTAATAAAAAAATAATAAAAATATTATAGTACTAATAATTAACTGATTACCTTTTCAACTAAAACGTATCATCTTTTATATTTTTTCTAATTAAATTCCTTTTTTTCTAGAAATTTCAAGGGCAACATTAATTTCTCATTTTCTAAAAACTATGAGCAATTTTATTTAGTAAAATAACAGAATTAAATTATAATTACTATAAACTAATCAATTACCTTTTTCACATAAATTACGTCATCTTTTTAATTTTCACATTACCTTTCTATTTTTTAAAACTAAAATCTCTTTTTTTCGGATTTTATCACGGGCGGTTCTGTTTAATACAATAAACTAATAATATTATAATATTCATAATTAACCGATTGCATTTTTTATCTAAAACGTATCAATTTCTATTTAATGAAATAAAATAATAATTATATAAAAACTAATAATTAGCCGATTACCATTTTCAAGTAAAACCTATAATTTTTTTTATATTTTCTAACTAAAATCGCTCATTTTCTAGAAATATCACGGATAACATTTATATAATTATTATCAAATCTCATATAAAAATTTAAGCCTCCCAACTTTATATTTTAAAAAAATTAACTTAAATTAATGAAAAATTCATATAATATTAAAAAAAATTCGTGCATCGCACGGGTTTTAAGCTTGTATAATAAAAATTCGTATACAACGAATAATATCCGTTAGATTTTTAGTTAAAAATTAGAACTGTTATATACTTATATAAAGGAGAAACGAGTGGAGGTAAAGTGGTGCCGGTCAAATAGCTCGGTTCTATTTTGTTAAATTTCTCAAAATTTGGAATTAATAATTCAAATGATTAAAAAAAATCTCAATTCCATTTTAAAACTTTACTAATAGAGGAAACTAAATATATAGTTTCATTATTTTTTACCTATAAAATTTTTACTAATGAAGTAAATTAAATATCTAAATTGCATTTTAATTTTTTACTAATCGAGGAAACTAAATATACAATTTCAATATCCTTACCTTTAAAATTTCATTTTAAAACATTGAAAGTTTGGTTGGTCGGTTAGTTGGTTGGTCGGTCGATCGGTACCTATTGTTTTTACTTAATTACCCTTACTTAATTATAAATAAAATTTCTCCTAATAACTAATCAATTTATGTTTTCAAGTAAAACATATTAAAATAATCAATTTCCTTCTAAAATACGTTACATTTTCTATTTTTTTAGCTAAAATCTCTTTTTTCCAATTAAATGACGCCTTTACTTAATTATAAATAAACAATTTCCCAATAACTAATCAATTTTTTTTTTCAAGTTATTAAAATAATCAATTTTTTTTAAAAAAAAATGTTACCTTTTCTATTTCCTTTAGCTAAAATCTATAGTTTTCCAGTTATATGGCGCCGGTCGATTGGTTGGTTGGTTGGTCGGTACCTATTGTTTTTACTTAATTACCCTTACTTAAATATAAATAAAATTTCTCCTAATAACTAATCAATTTCTGTTTTCAAGTAAAACATATTAAAATAATCAATTTCTCTAAATTGCATTTTAAATTTTTAATAATCGAGAAAACTAAATATACAACTCAATTGCATTTTAAATTTTATTAATAGTGGAAATTAAATATCACTAACAAAATATAATAAAAATTTGTATGCAACGAATAATATCCGTTAGATTTTTAGTTAAAAATTTGAACTATTATATAAATATATAAAGGAGATCCGAGGGGATTTAAACCTCTACTATTATCCTTCATTTTTTTATTAATAATATAATTAATGATAATTAGCCGATTGCCTTTTTTAATTAAAAGATGTTTACTTATAATTGATATGATATTACCTTTTATAAATACCTAAAATATCATATCTTCCAATCAATAATTTTTTTCTCTCTAATCAGCATTTGGAGCGATCCAATTGGATCAACCCAAATCTAAACCTCTACTATTATCCTTCATTTTTTTATTAATAATATAATTAATGATAATTAGCTGATTGTCTTTTTCAATTAAAAGATGTTTACTTATAATTGATGATATTACATTTTATAAATACCTAAAATATCATATCTTCCAATCAATAATTTTTTTCTATTAATTAAAACACGTTGACTTTTAATTTAAAACATAAAATTGCAATAATTAATACATACCCAAAAATATGACTTCATATCTTCTAACCACTAACAAAATATAACAAAAATTCGTATACAACGGATAATATCTGTTAGATTTTTAGTTAAAAATTAGAACGGTTAGATTCAATGATTAAATATATTACATGATTAAATTTATTTACTAATTGCATACCCAAAAATATGACATCATATCTTCTAACCACTAACAAAATATAATAAAAATTCGTATACAACGAATAATATCCGTTAGAATTTTATTTAAAATTAGAACTGTTAGATCTAATGATTAAATATGTTACATGATTAAATTTATTTACTAAAATTTCTAGGTTCGAATTCTATCAACGATACTATTATCCTTCATTTTCTTAATCTTCTTTATTTCTTTGATGCCCCTTTTTACCATTACACAACATTTGGAGCGACCCAAATTAGATTGGATCGACCCAAATCTAAACATATATTATTTTTTGTCATTACACAACATTTGGAGTAACCCAATTGGATCGACCCAAATCTAAACCTCTACTATAGTATTATCCTTTATTTATTTTTTTATCTTTCTTTATTTCTTTGATTCTCCGTTTTGTCATTACTCAAATCTATCTCTGTCATTTTTCACCTTGAAGTCCATTCCGCTCAAATCTTCACACTGCTGGATTTTGATGCATGTTTGCACTTTTCAGATTTGAAAGCTGGGTTTTTCACCAAATTAACATCTCAACCCCCTGAAGTAGGGTTAAGGTATGTGTACTAGACCTCTGTACGGGTCATATATGTTTGGTTCAAGTTTTCAGTTTGGCCATAAGAGTTAAGTTTTTATTGATTTCAAAATATTAAAAATTAGACAGGATAATATTTTTTTGGTTTTGATTTTGGTTTAGAATTTAAGAATTAAAGTTTTAATGAATTACCCGATGTTATAATAATATACAGGACACCAGAAAGGTACCTTTAAAATATTTGCTTGGCCTTTCAATTTTTTATTTTACATGTCGTAATAACAAAGGTAGTTGGAAAGATTACCATTTAATAACATTGACACAGTACGAACCATGTTATTTGTAAATAATCTTGGGACTCAGCTTGATACTTATAGCCATTATTTTGTTTTCAAGCAAGTTTATGTTCTTTATGAATTTGTTCAACTTAATGTTCATGGGGTAGACATGCTACGTACCAGAAGGTCTTATGGAATAGCATACATTTTATCGGATGTCTCCGAAGGGACTATGGAATAGCATACTTAGAAGCTCAGACCCACGTCACAAGCCTCACCCTCTGGGTCAGGTAACATTGCTCTTATTTATGGTCTAAATATCTTCTTTACTCGCGTTCAATTTCACTTCATATATGATCTCATATTTAGCACTTTCACTTGAGCTCCATATTAAAATATAAAAGCACTAACTTTTCCCTTTTTCAGTTTAGTTGGCTTTTTGAGAGAGAATAAGTAATGGAAAATGTGATTGTTATAATTTGTAATCATACATTATTTGAAGATAAAAGTGAATATGTGAGCTTCTTGCGGAGACCTGTGTTTTTGGTAAACAGTATTATCCTTCATTTTTTTAATCTTCTTTATTTATTTAATGCCCCTTTTTGTCATTACACAGCATTTGGAGCAACCCAATTTAGATTGGAACAAAAAATTCTAATATGATATTGTACTTATTTTCAGTAACGTTGTAGTACTACGATTGTACCTCCAGCAAAATAAGTAGTTTAAAAATATATTCAAATTCAAATTATTATATTCATTTCAATAAGAACATACTTTTAATATAATAAAGTCAGCCATGGTGAAAGACCTTAATTTGAACATAAACAATAAATCTACTAGAATATTTATCTGATATTTTGGCTTGCTTATTTAATTGTATAATTTACTTATTTTTAATAAAAGAATCTATATTAATAATATATATACACCGTTTTTTCATACATGAATTTACTAATACAGTTTAATGGTCACGCTCTGGTGAGAATGAGAACAGTGGGAACACACATATTCAGTACATTTCAAACTATTTTAAAGGGCCCCGCTAGGGGTATCTTCACAAAAAAAAGTCATAAAATTCTACCCTCTATCCATTCATAAAAAAATTAACAAAAAAATTAAAATGAGAACAGTGAGAACACACATATTCGCTACATTTCAAACTATTTTAAAGGGCCCCGCTAGGGGCATCTTCACATAAAAGTCTTATAATTCTACCCTCTATCCATTCATAAAAAAATTTAACAAAAAAAAAATTAAAAATTGCTTGAAATGTGATCTCATTGTTCTCCAACATTTACACATTATATTAACTATGAGGTCTCATAGTTAATATAACATGTTCTTGATATTATATGAGGTTTAATGTTTTGGAGCCATTTAATGTTTTGGAGTCATTGGGGGTGAAAGAATTATCATTTCCGCATTTGAATAATGAAGACAATTTATTATTGTTTTCAATTAGAGAACAATATTTGTAAAAATATTTATTATTTTTATTGCAGATTTTGATGGATTAAATAAATTTTCAACATTGTTAAAATAGAATTTTATGCTACTTTTTTATATAAATTTTAGCATATCATTATTTTATTAAATACTTATATAATTGTATATAATATCTTGCTAAGAATTGATTATTTATATAATTGCATACAATATCTTTTTAAAAATCAATCAAATTTGTTAAATTTTTGGTATTGTCAATTTAAATTAAGTAAGATGTTTTAAGAAATCAATCAAATTTGTTAAATTTTTGGTATTATCATTTTAAATTAAATAAGAAGCCGTGTACGAAGTACGGGCAAAATGCTAGTAATATATAATAAGTGTTAGCTAAAATTTTGCTAAAGATGTAACATATTGTGTTCCAATGATGTTAGCAATAATTGTTAGCTATAATTCAAAAATAGTATTTTATTATTATTTTGGTTCACCTTTATCGTTACTTCACCATGGATATAATTTAAATAAGGTAAAAAAGTGACGTGGATATTTTAGAAAATGACTACAGACTCAACAGATATAGAAGATGAAATAAAGGATATCTATAATTTTTGCTCTTGTGGTTGGAGGGGTTATATTTTTTAGCTAATATGTATATCTGCCACCTAGATTTTTTACCTAAGAGGTGGTGGTAGTTGGAGTAGTTGGAGATGCTCTAAAGCGGGTGAAATTATTGATTGAAACGGGCGATTTTTTTATTTTTTTTTGGTAAACCCTTAATATTGAATATCATGAGTTTTAATGGAGATATTAACATATACTCCCTCCGTACCTCCTAATTCTTTACATTTTCTATTTTGGGATGTCCCTTCCAATTCTTTACATTTCCAAACTTTCCTAAAATAGTAGTAAAATTTTAAAAATTAAATAAATCAAAAGGGCCCACCACTATCCACTAATTTTACTCACTTTCCACTCACTTTCTTTCTTTCTCCACTTACTTTTTTCTCTTTTCTTAATCTTCGTGCCCAACCCAAATGTTAAGAATTGGAAATGCCCAACCCAAATGTTAAGAATTGGGAGGGACGGAGGGAGTATGTTAATACCATATTATTAGTAGATACTCCCTCCATCCCACTGGGATCTTTACGTTCCTGGTGGGCACGGAGGACAAGACAAGTGGGTATAAAGTGGATGTAATATTGTTAAAATAAATGAAGTAGTGGATATAATAGTGATTTTATTGTTAAAATAAGTAGGGATGGCAATCGGGTCGGCTCGGCTCGGATATTGTAACGACCCGAAAAATTACGTGTCATTTATTATATTAAAATATATTTTTAGTTGATTTTAATGTGTATTAGTTTATTTTTAATGCATTTAAACGCGTTATGATTTTTATTAAATAGGAAAATTATCCCATACGTGTTATGTGACTTCTGTGTATCATAGAATATTTTATTATATTTTTCTGTAATTTTTATATTTTTAGAATACAGTTATTTTGCATTTTAAATTCCGGACCCAACCCCTGTATTGGATTCGAGGCCCTATTTTTCATAAAATTATTTTTTATATAATAGTGGGATATCTGGAAATGCATTATGTTGTAATTTTTGTAATATTCATAATTTTTGGGAAATTTTGGTATATATATTATATTTGTTTAAAAATAAAATTTTTACATTTTTATCCCATAAAAATTATTTTTAGGGCTTAATAATTTTAATTAGGGGTTAAAAATATTTTTGGGGTATTAATTTTCAGATGAGTATAAATAGCTAAATTTTATAATTAATTATTAAAACTAATCAAAAATCAGATTTTTGATTTAATTTTTCTGAAAATTCTTTGAAGTGTTCTTCATAGTTCTTGAGAATCAATCGACCTTTTGAAGGTGATTTTGTTATCCAAATCTTTCATATGAGTAATCAAATTGAATGGCATGATATGTACTACATGTTTATGTGGGTGTGTATATCCATATATGTCTTATTCGTGAATTCATGATTTTCATTTTAATATTCGAATTTCTTGAAATTACTGTGGCTTGTTCACTGATTTGTTGTTGATGTAGTTAGTGTCTATAGATTGCTTATGATCCCAGGAGTATCATGATAATTTTTGTTTGATTTTTAGTAGCCTAAAACTCGAAATCGAATTTTTGGGGGTGAGATTTAAAAATCGATTTTCTGGATTCTTGAGTGATTGTTGGTTGTGTTTGATGCTTGGTATAGTTTGGTGAAGTCTGTAGCTTCATTTTGATGTAAAGAACGTTTGATTTGGTTGAGAAATGAGTAAGATCGAAGTTTTGCCGGTGAGGTCGCCGGATTTTGTTCGGGTTTGGCCGGATTCTTGTTTTGGTCAAATCTGGGTTTGTTTGAAGGGCATGGTTGTGTTTAGAACGTGATTTGGAGCGATTTTGGTACTTAAAACGTAGCGAATGGTACGTTTTTAAGGTTGCCGGAGTTCGCCGGAATATTTTTCCGGTCGCCGGTTTCTGGAAACAGCCATTGACGGCGATGAGTGTTCTTCGAGCATTCATACGAAGAACAACGAAGATGGTGATGAACAGTACCCGTTTAATCCTAAAAATCTGTTAACCCTTTTCTGAAAAATGATTTTGAGAATTGATTTTTACTTTTTACTAATTATTTTTACTTTTATTTACTTTTAATTACTTTTAATTACTTTTATTTACTTTTAATTACTTTTATTTACTTTTAATTACTTTATAATTCTGAATTTAATTATAAATTTCAGAAATATTATTTTCTGAAAATGTTTGATAAATCATGAATTTATTTCTGAATTCCATTTTAATTATTTCTTTATTTAATTGTTTTTAATTCAAAAATAATTAAGAATTAAATACTTTTAATTATATTAATTAATCTCAAATAATGATTTAATTAATTTGATTATCTAATAAATGTAATTATTTATTAGATAATTTCATTAATTAATTATTACTTGACTCTAATTAATTTATTTAGGATTATTTAATTTTTAATTAACCAATTTTCTGTTTAAAAGTGATTTAAAATAGAAAGAAATTGTTTTAAAATTCTAAAAATAATCCGGGAGCGGTAAAAATACTTTTAAAATTCTAAAATTATTTATAAACCCGGATTAGATAATTATAAAAATATTTTTTGGATCCAATAATTACCCAGAGGGTTTATTAATGATCCTTTTTGATTGAAAAAGGGTATTTAAATCTTTTAAAATTCTTTTAAGTGGTTTAAAACTATTTTTAAATATTCTAAAAATTCTTTGAGTGCTCTTTTAAATTGTGAGTCGTATCTGCTATGTGAATTACGTGCTATGTGATTATGTGATCTACTTATCAAGTCCTTATACGTGCGATGTAAATTGTCAAGGTATTAAGTATCGAGGGTTATGATGTAAATCGAGTTTTGATCGATATATATAGTTAATGTGTGTTAATTGTTATATGATTTATATTATACGATGTCATTAAGAGTAGACGATGTTTTCTTTGATTTACTGGCAACGATGGTCGGATATCATTTATTTTCATGAGGATTAATTGGTGACTATTGACTTAGGTTGGTCAACGGAGATAAGTAAATGTTTAATAAAGGAAGTTGGAGATGGATGAAATATTCCTTGTGGGTTATGAATAAGGTTAGAGATGGATGCGGTATTGTTTGTGGATTGTAATGAAGAAGGTTGAGATGAAGGCATTGTCTGTGGATTGTTGGATTTATTGTGAGGTGTTTTAACACCGGGAAAACGTCTATGTTCAAAGGGGACATTTCCAATTATTTTCTTCGGACAGAGATATTGAAGTAGACGCGCAGGCTCGATGTCAACGGATCAGACTCGTGGCAATCGCAAGAGCGTCAAACCAGCGAATGATCAACAGAGGACATGATGACGTGAGATAGAAGAAGATAGTTGTATTACTTCGGCGCTACGCAATAGCTAAGGACCAGAGGCAAGTATTTTCTTGATCATCCTAAACACTTTTTATTTTCTGTTTCATTTATTCATATCATGACAAATAGTTATTGTTCAGAGCTATTTGTGGTTCTTAAATATTTTTATGCGAAAATAGTTGCTTGATATTGGTATCCTTGATGTGGGGAATTGTTTAAGATAAACTCTTCATATCCTTATTATCGTAGTAAATAATAGGGATGTGAACTGTATGTGAAACTAAGCATTTCCTGTTGAATTCGGAAATTGCTCTATTGGATTGGAAGATGGTAAAGCGTAGGAGGCCATGGTTGCTACCATGGTCCAGCAATATTTAAGGAGGATATGGTAACCATACCATCTTCCTATAGGCTAACATTACTTGCCTATTTTGGTACCTTTATTTGAAATCCGGGTTATACACACGGGTATAGAAATGTACCGGTGGTAGTATAAAGGGTCCCATTGCTTTTGAACCTGATCAGGGGGCAATGGTGGTTTGTTTTTTTTATATCCAATCCATATCGCCAGAATGGCTATTATATATTGTGAATTGGCAGATGATTCATTTTTATGACATGCCAAATGATTTCAGTTATGGTTTGAATTATATCACAGTTGTTGATTCAATTTTCTCTATACACTGTTTTACATTTCAGTTGATTTTATGCCCCACTTATCCTGGTTTAATATCAAAAATTTTATACGCTTGCTGAGCATTTCTTTCGCTCATACTTGCTGTTGTAAATTCTAACATTTCAGTAAAGTAGTTTGGCGAGACGTATCCGCACAGTTCAGAAAGAGAAGAAGCGTGCTGCTATTTCGAAGATGACTTGGCTCAGGATGTCTGGATTTAGTGTAAGATCTATTTTATATAATTGAGTTCTAATATTTATTATTATTATGTAATTGTCTAGTTAGCCTGGCGTACTTCTTATCGAAGTTACATCAGTGGTTTAAGATTTGATCTAAGAGAATGTTGTGAAGAATGAATGCTTTCTATTTAATGGAATTTGGATTCTTGTTTCTAGCCCTATAACCTTAAAAGATCTTGGTATGTTTGGGGTCACAGATGTTATATTTCCAGTGTTGGTCAATCAGAAGTGAATGATTATTATTAAAAGGATGTTTTATTTTAAGGATTTTCGCGTGACAACCAAATCTTCTGACCCCGGATTTGGGGGGTGTCACAGATATGACAGTATCCATATCCAAACCCGAAATTTTTTACCATACCCGAACCCGAGCCGAACCCGAAAATTACCCGAAACTTAATATCCAAACCCGATCCAACGGATTTCGGATCGGGTTCGGATATACCCGAAACCCGATTTCACAAACCACAATCTCTATCTCTCTCCCCTCTCCTCCTTTCTCTTCGCCTCCCCTCTCCCACTGCAAAACTACGACCATATCTCCGCACAAAAGCCACACGCACACCCTCACCTCCTCTCCTTACTCGACCCTCGAATCTCTCTCAATCTCCCTCGTTCTCCCTCTATCTCTACTCTCGCAATCTCTCTGTACTCTCCCCT
Organism: Kitagawia praeruptora; assembly: GCA_037693485.1. Classification (NCBI taxonomy): domain Eukaryota; kingdom Viridiplantae; phylum Streptophyta; class Magnoliopsida; order Apiales; family Apiaceae; genus Kitagawia; species Kitagawia praeruptora. The sequence goes on along the minus strand of CM075350.1, from coordinate 54,593,580 downwards.
TCCCCCGCCTCTTTCTCTCCCGTTCATCTCTAATCACCATCAATCGAACACCACCACCACAAGGTTTCAACCACCACCGACTCCGATCATCCTTCTCCCTCTCATCCTCTCTCGATCTCTCGCCCTCTCGTTCGCTCTCTCTCTCATTTTCTCCATCACCGAACAAAACCAACACCCACACGGACACATACAACTCCAATACAATTCGATCCTACTAGAAATCATACAACGACTTTGACAAGGCAATTAACAGATAAAAGAAGAGAAAAAAAAAATAAACTACCTGCAGTTTGTTCGTATGTATATATGTATAGCTACTAGCTAGAGCTTTTGTTTAGAAATAAAAGGGATCAGTTTTTGTATATCTGTATATGAAAATAGACTAGTAGAGTTAAAATGAACGGTCCAGATTTGTTGACCGAATCCAACGGCTTTAATTCATTTAAGGAAGCACAATCCATGTGTTCATCTCTCACCCAATAATAATGTGATACGTGGCCCAATAATAATATTTGATGATATTAATGTTTTAGAATAATATTAGTTAGAATAGTAGTGATCTACTAAGATCTCCAACGAAATTAATTTTTTATTTTTTGAAAATTTGGGAATATCACTAAATTAGATATATCTTGACATCCGTACGGTTGGATCGTTGAGAAATATTTTTTAAAAAATAGAAACAACAATCCGTGACAAAGCACTAGTTACAAGTACTAGTTAGAATAGTAGTGATCTACTAAGATCTCCAACCAAATTAATTTTTTATTTTTTGAAAATTTGGGAATATCACTAAATTAGATATATCTTGACATCCGTACGGTTGGATCGTTGAGAAATATTTTTTAAAAAATAGAAACAACAATCCGTGACAAAGCACTAGTTACAAGTACTAGTTAGAATAGTAGTGATCTACTAAGATCTCCAACCAAATTAATTTTTTATTTTTTGAAAATTTGGGAATATCACTAAATTAGATATATCTTGACATCCGTACGGTTGGATCGTTGAAAAATATTTTTTAAAAAATAGAAACAACAATCCGTGACAAAGCACTAGTTACAAGTATTAGTTAGAATAGTAATGATCTACTAAGATCTCCAACCAAATTAATTTTTTATTTTTTGAAAATTTGGGAATATCACTAAATTAGATATATCTTGACATCCGTACGGTTGGATCGTTGAGAAATATTTTTTAAAAATTAGAAACAACAATCCGTGACAAAGCACTAGTTACAAGTACTAGTTATAATAGTAGTGATCTAATACGATCTCCAACCAAATTAATTTTTTAATTTTTGAAAATTTGGGAATATCACTAAATTAAAATATTTTTTTTAAAATAGAAAAAACAATCCGTGACAAAGTACAAAAATAGTAATTCTACAAACTACTTAAAAAAGAGGGAAAAATCAAATTACTAGAAAATTATGTAATATCATCACAAAAATAGTTAGCATGAATACTTGGATGTGTATAAATTTTAAATTAAATTTAGGATATATATATATATATATATATATATATATATATATATATATATATATATATATATATATATATATATATATTCGGGTTTTTTTCGGGTTTCGGGTTCGGGTCGGGTTCGGATCGGGTTTCGGGTTTCGGGTCGGTATATGCAATATCCATATCCAAAAATTTTCGGCTCTAAAAATCATATCCATATCCATATCCATATCCATATCCAAAAAATCGGGTTCGGATTATCCAAAATTTCGGGTTTCGGATCGGGTATTCGTCGGATCGGATTTTTTTGCCATCCCTAAAAATAAGTGAAGTAGTGGGTGTAATAGTGATTTTATTGTTAAAATAAGTGAAGTAGTGGATGTAATAGTGTAAAGTATTGTTAAAATAAGTGAAGTAGTGGGTGTAATAGTGTTAAAACTTACTATTTTGGGAATGTAAAGAAATGAATGAGACGGTCCAAAATAGTAAGTGTAAAGAATTCATTAGGACGGAGGGAGTATATGGGAATTATCTTTACTACTCCCTCCGTCTCAAAAAACTCTTCCCATTTCGGCCGGACACGTTTGCCAACGCACACTTTTGATCGTTAATATCTTCAATTTCGTATTAGTTTTAAATATAAAAACTTCACTGTATTAAAGTACTCATAAATACGAATCCAACAAGATCACTCATGACTATATTTGGTCTTATAGATTATGCGTAAATTAGTAATTTATCTCATGTTATGAACAGGACCGACATTGGAAAGAAGAAGAGTAATATGAGACAGAGGGAGTAGTGAATGGTCCTGTCTGTAGGTCCTGGTCGTGACATTAGTGTACTGTAGTAGTACTTAAAATATTAAGTTTAGCTAAGGTCGACACTTGCCAAAATTCAAATTCACCATCCCTTCAAATCTGGCAAGTGGTAACCTTCTCAACGCCTTCAAAGTTCAAACTCACAACAAAATAGTTCAAATTATTATGAGGTTAATCGGCTAATCCATGAATAAGTAAATCGTTATCATCTCACACTTGGGTAAATGGATAATCAAACTCAAAAATAACTTGCATTATCGTTGATTCGTGTTGACTTCTAACATTGCTCCGTAAGTCTGACCACATGTTATAGTGTTATAGGACGTAATTATTATAAATCAAAATTAATTTAAAAAACTTTCAACCCGGAAATTATTTTCTCACTTCATGATGATATAACCCAATGAATAAAATCAAAATCAAATCAACCCCAGCATTATATAAACACAAATCATACACACAATTGACAACTTATCTCAGATCGAGGAATGTTAACGAAGAATCGATGTAAGCTTTCAATGTTAATTAGTAGTTTATCATTTTTCAGATTGTAATTTAGGGTTAGATCTATCACTTTAATTTTAGGGTTTATATTAATAACTTTCCTTTTGTGGATTAAATTTAGGGTATATATTTAAGTCTTACCTTTTTCGGATTTACATATAAAATTTCAAAATCTTAATCGAGAAACTTGATTTGTGCATGCAAAATTTTTGTTAAGTGATAGTATACTATTGGGGCAATTTGTACATATTCGTGTCTTCAACTACACTTCCAATACGCAATAGATGTTTCTTGATATTGAACTCGAAAAATTCAGTGTCCAAGAACTGAAGGTATGTGTAGAAGATATATTTTAAGGGAAATTTGATTCTTTGTTTTTATAAACACTAGCTTACAGCCCGTGCAAAGCACGGGTTACTTTTAAATACTTTTAAAATTATGTGATTAAATAAAATAGATTATAATATTTTATTATGGAATTTAACTTTGTAATATTAATTAATAAAATTAATAATAATAAAAATAGTTATTTAATAAATGATATGTATTGATTAGAACTAATAATATAAAATCTTAATGTAAATTTGTTGTTAACGGGATTCGAACCTTGATTTAGAAGAAGAATTTAAATAAAGAATATTCCTTATTATTAGATCTAACGACTATCATCTATTTACTAAATATCCAACGGTCACTATTCTTTCGATGGTTCAACACGGTTGAACCAAACAAACAAATTATATCCTTGTTTGCTTATTATATATTAGTGTGTATATATATATATAAGCTCGTGCTTTACTTTTAAATACTTTTAAAATTATATGATTAAGTTAAATAGAATATAATAATTTATTATGGATATAATTTAATTTTGTAATATTAATTAATAAAATTATTAGTAATAATAATAATTATTTAATAAATGATATGTATTGATTAGAACTAATAATATAAAATCTAATATAAATTTGTTGTTGACGGGATTCGAATTTTGGATCTTTAGAAAATGGATTTAAATATAGAATATTCTTTATTATTAGATCTAATGACTATCATCTATTTACTAAATATCTAACGGTCATTACATTTTTAAATGGTTGAACCAAACAACCAAATTATAATAGTTTAGATTTAGATTTAGATATATAGTAGCTAATTTAGATAGTGTTTAAAACTTTAGTGGGTTTGTTTTTTTGAAGCAGAATGGAGGAGGGTGAGTAGTTGAATTGATATATACTACTACTATGTTACTAACGCGCTATTAGCCCGTGCTTTACTTTTAAATACTTTTAAAATTATATGATTAAATTAAATAGAATATAATAATTTATTATGGATATAATTTAATTTTGTAATATTAATTAATAAAATTATTAGTAATAATAATATTTATTTAATAAATGATATGTATTGATTAGAACTAATAATATAAAATCTAATATAAATTTATTGTTTACGGGATTCGAATTTTGGATCTTTAGAAAATGGATTTAAATATAGAATATTCCTTATTATTAGATCTAACGACTATCATCTATTTACTAAATATCTAACGGTCATTATATTTTTAAATGGTTGAACCAAACAACCAAATTATAATAGTTTAGATTTAGATTTAGATATATAGTAGCTAATTTAGATAGTGTTCAAAACTTTAGTGGGTTTATTTTCTTGAAGCAGAATGGAGGAGGGTGAGTAGTTGAATTGGTATATACTACTACTATGTTACTAACGCGCGTGCATATTTTTTTTTGTTTTTTATTTTGAGATAACCAAAAAAGGGATAACCAAAAAAGAGGGGATAACCAACTACAAATTATATCCTCTTTTGCTTATTATAATATATATATATAGTATAAATAGTATAGATTAGTTTTTGTTAGGAATCTGCCCGATTCCCTGCGAATGCGGAAGCGATTTGGTAAATATGTGTGCTTAGATCCCACAAATATACGTGATAGTAATGAAGCAACAAACCAACAATACAGTAAAAGAGACAAGAGATTTAACGTGGTTCGGCCCTGCCTACATCCACAAGAGCAACAACTTCACACTAGATAAAAGAGATTACAATATCCGGGTATCCGGCCCCTTGAATTTCATACAAAAATTCAGCCCCACAATACCTATTACGTATATCCCCAACTCACTGAAGTGTTTATCTCAAAACCTCCCCCTATCACTGTTTCCCGACAACCTTTCCTTCTCTCCCTCTCCCAACCCGGACAGTGCCACACAACCTGATAGAAAGACCCCTGCAGCGGGACCACCTCCGATGGCTGTAGTCAGACCCAAGTACCCTAAGGAATAGTTTAGGCACGAGGACCTTCTATCCCGACACTTCCTGAAAGCGGGCTAAACCGGCTCTCCTACTAGACGGACTATCTAGCAGCTATAGAGAGAGAAGAGAGAATTATGGTGTAAGAAATATGGAATGAGGATATGGGTATTTATAGGAGTTAGTAGTAGGTGGGGGGTTGGTGAAGGTTGAAGTTTGGTGTGTGAATTTGGCAAGAATGTCAACCGGCTGCTGCCTAATTTATACGGCTGCCTAACAATCTCCCCCTCTTTCCAAACTCACAGCTCTTCACTTGCACTCCATACCTGCGCCTTGTTGGCACAACTCCAACTTTTCCTTGATCCGTATCATTCCCTACGACAATACTCCCCCCGAGTCCAAGACTCCAAACTATACCCTAGTTTGCACATTCATTCTCGAATGCCCACTTGCTATACGCACAAGTGTACCGTTGACCTCTATTTGTCCAACTACATACATGTGAAGCAATCTGTTGTATACACACATACTCACTTGATTCACGTCGGCCAATCCCATATGTAGTCCATCACACACGCAAGTGTGACCATCACACACACAAGTGTGACCATCGATCTTTCATTTACTCCCCAACTGTATATCAAACAAATCAATCTGTTGCATGGTTCACTGCTCACTTGATTCGTGTTGATCGATGCCCATATGCAGCTGCAACACACCAACTACTCGTTGATGTCGTGGAAGCCCTTCGACCAAGCATCCATCCCAGCAGTCTTTGCACCATCGTCTAGACTAGAAGGCAATACAACCGCAGCAGTATCCTTCAAGTCACTCTTCCCTCGTGCACGAGATAACCAGATTTTTGAAGTTCCAGTACATTCTGGCCACGTACTAATCAGACGATATATTCCCCCACGTAGCTCTCCCTTCATCCGAACCACACGGCCTCTTTTGATATTCATAGCTCCCCCTACTACAGAGCATCTGTAGCCTTCTGAAGCTAACCGACCGATAGATATTAGATTCTTCCTCAGCTTAGGCACATATCTTACCCCGTTCAAGCTGCGAACTATTCCATCGAACATTTTGATTTTCACAATTCCAATCCCCTTGATCTCACAAGTAGATCCATCAGCCAAAGAAACTGTTTCATTCTTTGTATCTTGGAATTTGTCAAAATGCCCCCTCTCGGAACATACATGGTAAGATGACCCTGAGTCTAATATCCATTCTCCTGGAGAACTAGTGCCTCGATTGAAGACGGTGCAAACATCTTCACAATCGAGAGTAACCACAGCCAATGATGCATCTGGATTTTTCTTATTAAGCGGACAATTCGGCCTAATATGACCCCACTCCTTGCAACCAAAGCACTGCATGCCCTTTTCCCTGTATCTAGATTTACCCCTGCTATTGGTAGATCCTCTCACAGCACCTCTTCCTCTATTATTTTGACTACGCAAAGCCAAAACTGTCATTCCGTCCTTGTCACCATCGTGGTTCTTCCTTCCAGCATTTGACAAAAGTGCTGACTGAACCTCCTCCATTTTTAACGTGTCCTTTCCGTACAAAATGGTTGTGACCAAATGATCGAATGACTCCGGAAGCGAAGTAAGAAGAATAAGGGCCTTATCTTCTTCCTCCAATTTTACATCAACCTTTTCAAGTTGATCAACAATACCATTAAACACATTCATGTGCTCAATAACATTGCCTTGAGCTGCCATCTTCAGCTTGTATAACTCGCGCTTTAGATTTAACTTTGTAGTCAAGTTCTTCCTGAGATACAATGTCTCCAACTTTGACCATAATTCCTTCGGCGTGCTTTCGTCAACAACATTATTGATAATGTTATCAGCAATGCATAGTCTGATGGTACTCATGCATTGCGACTCAGCATCCTCCCAATCTTCATCGCTCATCTTTGTTGGTTTTCCCTCCTTCCCCTTTAAAGCCCTTGCTAGCTTCTGTTGGGTTAGGATATCCTTTACCCTTCTCTGCCAAAGAGTAAAACTTCCTTTACCATCATATGGAGTCACCGTGAATCCTTTAATACTTGCCATGATCTCCGTTTGCACACAACAACCAATCCAAACAACTAAATCAATTGGCCAGGTAAGTGTAAGAAACAATGGGAGCACTTCAGTCAAAACGGCGCCAAATTAGACAACCACTTTTCTTAACGACTTTCCTTCGGCACCAATAATTTAGATACAACTAGCTCTGATGCCAACTGTTAGGAATCTGCCCGATTCCCTGCGAATGCGGAAGCGATTTGGTAAATATGTGTGCTTAGATCCCACAAATATACGTGATAGTAATGAAGCAACAAACCAACAATACAGTAAAAGAGACAAGAGATTTAACGTGGTTCGGCCCTGCCTACATCCACAAGAGCAACAACTTCACACTAGATAAAAGAGATTACAATATCCGGGTATCCGGCCCCTTGAATTTCATACAAAAATTCAGCCCTACAATACCTATTATGTATATCCCCAACTCACTGAAGTGTTTATCTCAAAACCTCCCTCTATCACTGTTTCCCGACAACCTTTCCTGCTCTCCCTCTCCCAACCCGGACAGTGCCACACAACCTGATAGAAAGACCCCTGCAGTGGGACCACCTCCGATGGCTGCAGTCAGACTCAAGTACCCTAAGGAATAGTTTAGGCACGAGGACCTTCTATCCCGACACTTCCTGAAAGCGGGCTAAACCGGCTCTCCTACTAGACGGACTATCTAGCAGCTATAGAGAGAGAAGAGAGAATTATGGAATGAGGATATGGGTATTTATAGGAGTTAGTAGTAGGTGGGGGGTTGGTGAAGGTTGAAGTTTGGTGTGTGAATTTGGCAAGAATGTCAACCGACTGCTGCCTAATTTATACGGCTGCCTAACAGTCTTTGTATAAAAAAACGAAACCTACTCAGTTATAATACCACCCAAAGTGGTGTCTGAGGAGGGTAGATGTACGCAGACCATTGTACACCATGTCCCATGCAGATCATGCTCCTATATAATAGGGAGGCTGTTTCCGAAGGACCCCCGACCTAGTACAGAATTACAAATATAGAAAGGAAACCTAATAAAAACTAGGAAACTCACGTACAGGAGTCTAATCCCTGACCCATTTCAAAGGAGACCAGTGGGTCAACCACAACACTTGTTGGCAAACATTAGTCTTGTATCAGATGACTAAAGAAATAATCATTGAAGTGATTGACTTAAGTCCATCATGTGCACTGCAACATTATATGTGTATCATTAAAAACAATTGGATGGGATCATGAAATTGATGATATTGTAAATGATAAACACTTTGTTGGAGTGATGAAGAATTGAATGAACTTGGCAAAACAACCGATGAAGGTAGATAAACACTTTGTTGCAGTGATGATAGTTTTGTACTTAATTTATTCCTCAATTCGTCAAGAACCTCCTTTCAGGGGATTAGTCCAGTAGAAGAAATTGCATCTTCTAAGTCGTAAAATAAATAAAAACACTTTAAAACTAATCTTGTATCTGTTACACCCGTCAAACCTTCATCCGGGACCAATGGAGCCATTTTTCCAAGCTTCCCATCATGGAGCTGCTATCCCGCACTTACACTTCACTCAGCTTTGAGCGCATTTTCTATATGAGTTGCTGGTGCAGGTTGAACTTGAAGAACTCATTTTTCACAACTTTTCAATTGAACCCAAATTGATAAAATACAAAGTTATCTATTGAAATTTAGGGATTTATAGTTGATATTTGGTGTCATTGGATCGGGCCAAATATGTGACTGAAGTTGGATACCGTTAGGGTCAGATTCACCACCTTAACAGACAACATGCATATTTTTTAACACATCAACACACCACATTTGTTTTCAGCCATCACGTCATTAAATGAATTGACGATAATTGGCCAATTGCAAGTTTTAACTATACTGATGAGTTAACTGCAAATATTTTGAGTTTGATTATTCAACCGCAAGCTGATAGCGAGTTCAATTATAAATTAGCCAATTAACCCAACTATTCTGCAATTTTTGTTTACATTTTCATGTACATTGTAAGGGTATATTTTCCCTCTAACTGGTTATTTACTGGTGCTGGTATATTAGCCTATTAGCGTTTCCATCATAGCAATATAGAATTAGAAAAAGGTTTAGCAAGAATTTTTAAAACTCAACCTAGATATCAGTGTTGCTCTTCCACTATACAACTTTGCATCAAATAAACAAATAATTATTTCCTCTTCTAATCTTACGAAGCAAGAGACAAAGCTTGTGTTGGTTAGGGTTCACACCGGCGTCTTAACTTTTCCTACGAAACCCTCAGGAGTTCATTAAAGGCCTCCTGAGGTATGTCAACAGTACCGACCCGCTTCATTCGCTTCTTTCCTTCTTTCTGCTTTTCCAATAACTTCTTCTTCCTAGTAATATCGCCACCATAACACTTTGCAAGAACATTCTTCCTCATTGCCGACACCCTGTAAACAAGATTGAGAGAGACTAAATTGTAAAGCATAAAAAATGGAGAGTTAAAATGAGGTTTATATTAGCTCATATCTATGAAAGCAGGCAGTATTAAAGACTGAAAAGTGATTATTTTAAGGTAAAAACACATATTTAGGTCAAGTCAAACTGTTGACAAATTTCTTCCAAATGGTATTGTATTAGTTTAATCACAAACTTCAGTAATGTTCTCTATACTCGGAAAACAGAATCCGTGTACAAGTCGAAAGTACAGGTGACCAGAAGCCAATACATCACCACCAGCATGGATATGAATTGAACCACACGATTCCCACTCATGACCATGATACTAAAGTAGCTTGTACCAAGTCTGATTATGTAGTGCTGCCATGCTGGGTAAACTAATACTAACTAAAAAAATTCTTCTATATGACAATTTAGAAAACTATCGGATGCAAACATCCATGGCTTGTGCAAGCAAATTACTGACGATGTCATAGCAATATTACAGTGAGAAACATCAGACAGAAAATAAAAGGTTATAACTGTAATAAAACAACACGACCAACAGACAATATGCAACTTACGTCTCTCTTGCAATGACCTTTGATCCAATAGCAGCCTGTATATTTATTTCAAACATTTGCCTGGACATGATCAGAGTAAATGAGACCTTAAATTACAAAAAATGGAAATCAACAGAAACTTGTGATCAATGTGGATGAGCACAGCACACCTATCAATGAATTTTTTTAACTTCTCCACAAGTTCACGACCAACTCGTTGAGCCTTCAATCTATGAACAATGGTTGCCATTGCATCAACTGGTTGTCCATTCAAGAGAATATCAAGTTTCACTAAATCGGAAGCCATATATCTGAAAACAACATCCACTGTCACAATTTAACAGAAGGAAAAGCACTGAAAACTTCAATGCAGGCACCCAACTGGTATTCATCAGTAATCCATGCATTTTTTGTAAAGCTGTGTTGCATACCATGGTCCTCAGTGTTGCATACCATGGTCCTCACCTATTTATTATGAGTACTGGATAATACGAAAAGTCTAAGATTACTCATAATTTCTGGAACACTTTAGCACCAATAAAATTTGGACCATCACAACTCAAACAGATCAAATGTAGTCTGCAGGAAACTTCAAAAGTAGTTCTACAGGAACCTGAAAAGTTCCCACAATAACAATGCTTGTGGTGCAAGTGATGGTGGTATGCAAGTAGTGGAAAGAAACTTTTTTCATAATTTTCGGGTGAATATATTAATTAAATGGGAGTAAATAAAGCACATTATTAAGGCCATCAAAATTTTGTCTTATCAACATATACAAATATTGACCCAATTATATTTACTTCTTTTAGCTGATTACCAGATGCATTATTATTAAGATACGTGGTTTGGGAAATAAAGCCGGTTAGTATATTGGTCTGGAAACTGATTGGGTATAGTAATTGGTTGAGTCCTATGGTAACTCCACCAAAATCAAATGCTATCCACTTCAAGGGAATGAACAGTACTTCTGACAATTTTTAATGACCCTCTCGGCTACTAATTTACATTGCTAAAATATATAATACTGTCACAACCCAAGTCCATATCACCCACTTCCCATCATAAATAGGTGAGGACCAGGGGATGTGTGTGTGTGTGTGTGTGTGTGTGAGAGAGAGAGAGAGGGGGGGGGGATACTTACTCTGCCTCTTCATAGTCAAATGAAGCATAACCCGACGTTATACTCTTCAGTTCATTGTAAAAGTCTACAACTATTTCTCTTAGAGGCAAGCGATATTTCAGAAAAACCCGTAGACTGCAGATAGCACGTCAAGCAGTGTATCAATCATAAAACAATGAAAAAGGGGAGAGGGTAGGAAAATTTTAAAAACAAATACTGCCGCCAAAGGAGATGCAGTATTAATTAGCTAAAAAAAGAGACGCGGGATCTAGGTAAATGAAATACTTACTTTGATTGGTTAAAACATAATTATCAATATTACCTATCAATAAAAGTATACTCCAACTGCTCCCCTCTCCGCTCGGAGCAAAGTGTGATAACAGGGCCAACATACCTGAAGTGGAGAGCAAACAAATAGAAGATGGATAACTATCTATAAATATTATGATGCTGATAAAACAGAAAGAAGGCACAAGAAAGGAAGATATTACTTGCACAGATAAAGGAATATGAGAGCTTACTCACTGGGAATGATGATTGTAGCTAGTACAGTAGGTTCCCAACATGTTGTAATTTTATTTTTGGGATTTGAGGGCAAGGCAGCAGGATTCTGAACCTGTAATTTGCTGAAGCAACAGAAAGTAAATATTTGGTAAAATTGGAACTTTGACAAGAATAAGCACTACATACCTGCCATCTGAAAATTCAAATGTGTATGGCACAGTGGGAACCGTGGAAATGACATGAGCCCCGTGCTCCTGTCATCAATAAGCAGCAATATAACAAATAAAGTTGAGCATATTGTTGTTACAGCCATGTAAACTAATAATCCATTTCACAGTGGTGTTGTGAATTTGCATTAAAAATATTGATAAACCCAACATATTGATAAAAGATTTGGCACATGGCATGGGGTAAATGTGTATTCCTGTTGCCCAGTGAATATGATATGACCAATATCTTTGTGGTTGTCACTACAAGTTACTAATATTTTCCTTCACAAAATAAAAACCAAATCAGGTATTATCCTTGCATCGGATTTTAATTTACACTTCAACAAACCGAAACAAAGTCACTACCACTGCTCAATGTAGATAATGACGTTCAGATGCATATGCTTTTTTTAAGCAAATTCAGCATGTCTACTATGTTACTTGGACGTGGCTGGAAGTGTATAGTAAAACTTATATCCATCTACCCCCCTTAAATGGATTATACATTACAGCACTAATTACAACCTGCATATTTGCAAATAAGTATAATGTGAAATGCCAAAGAAGGACATGCGGACACTTCATGTGTTCTAATTTATATTACAAAAACAAATCAATTAACAATCATACCATAATCTGCGTAGGTCAATAAATTGTTAGGTACATCAATTACAAAGAACAAAGTAGCACCTGTTCAAGTCGCTGATGAAAAACGTCCATGTGTAGTAAACCCAAGAAGCCACACCTATACACACAGAATTCATGATTAACCATGTGTATGAGAGGTAAGCCTCACGATAGTGGCAATTAACAGATTACAATACCCACCTAAAACCCAGACCTAGTGCTGTGCTACTCTCTTTAGTAACCGAGACGCTAGCATCATTGCATGTAAGTCTCTCTATAGCACTATTAAGTGCTTCAAAATCAGATCCATCGGCTGGGTAAACACCAGAAAATACCATATGCTTTGCAGCCTTAAAACCTATATGAAAAATCGAAAGGCAACAATTAATTTTAACAAAAAGGATCAGAAAGCTACAATTGCTCACGATCTGTAAGGTACGTACTCCTAATAATCTTCGTGTGATTGACTTTGGTACAAATAACTTTTAGTGTCTTAAGAAAATGAATGACAAATTCGCTCAAGATAGTTACAATATTAAGAAACCTAACCACATGGATGATATGTCACCCTCAAATAGGACGTGCTTGAAAAGCATCTGCGCCACAAAAAAATGGTATACGATTTACAAGCATGCGACTAAAGAATATTACATTGATTGAAGTCACTAGACCTAGAATTTTTAAAGTACTCGAACAATTTCTGGTACTTAAGAATAAAAAACATCTTTTAAGAGATGGTCAGGGCAACACAAAAAACTTCGGTCCACGCATTTGAGTAACAGCCCCACAAGAATTAATAAAATGTCTCCAAACTTACCTGGAAGCAGCTCCACACTCGTTCGGTGATGATACAAGGTATCTCCAACACGTGCCTCCTTTGTTGAACGCATCCCCGTGACTATATATCCCACTTGTCCAGTTAAAAGGATACCAGTAGGCCTTAGTTCAGGATGCATGATACCAACATCCACTATCTCATATGATTGGCCAGTTGCTGCAGCAGTAATCTTATCCCCTTTTCGGAGAGCACCATCAACAACTGCCACGTGGCAGATCACTCCTCTGTATTCGTCGTAATAAGAATCAAGTAAAAGCATGCGAAGGGATGAATTAGTGGTCCCAGGAGGAGGCGGAATCCTCTCTATAACAGCAGGAAGGACCTGATCAAGACCTTGGCCTGTTTTAGCAGAAGTCAGAAGTGCATCACTTGGGTCAAGGTCAAACATAGATTTCAGCTGTTCTTTAATGCGATCAGGATCAGCAGTTGGCTGGTCGATTTTGTTTATGACGGGAATTATTGTAAGGTTAGCTTCAAAAGCAAGATAAAAATTTGCAACAGTTTGTGCCTGCACGCCTTGAGCTGCATCCACAACTAGAAGAACACCCTGGCAAGCTGCCAGAGACCTAGAAACTTCATAGCTGAAATCAACATGACCCGGAGTGTCGATCAAGTTAAGCAGAAATTTTGTGTCAGTCCCATGGAAGTTAGTGCTGTGGAACATGGTTGCTGTTTGAGCTTTTACAGTTATTCCCCTTTCTCTTTCCACCTAAGTCATTCACATTACAAATCAAGGGGCCGAGCACTTTAATTAAATTTACAAGCTATGATACACGACATGGAAGAACACAATAGCCGGCATTATTTGAAAATTAGTTGAACACGCTACAATTACAAAGTCCTAGTTAATGATTTTTTTACTTCAAGGTTACATCGCTTATTCACTTCTATTGCTTATTGTGAAATATACACTAGTCTAAGAGATGAATAGATGTTCAGAGCATAAAGTATAAGAAAACCTCATACTAGTTCTTTAGAAAATGTGAAGGCTAAAAGGTATTTTATGTAATCTGACTGCAATTCTAGAGACCACAAAAGGAAGCAGTTTCCACCAATAACACTTGAAAGATATAGATTATATACACAAAAATTAGTGTGATCATGTTTAAATTTATGCCAACTGATGTAGTATGTGTGACTGTGTGTGCATGCCTCACGCAAGTAAGAGCCAATTGTTTGTTCTGTCAAAGCCAAGGTTGCAAATATCAGAAATAGATTATATTCAGTTCAGTCTCCAATTAATGAGTACTCGGACAAATAACCAGATTTAAATATTAAAATTAAAAAGGTACAAATATAATATTCCATATAATTCCCATTCCGTTAACCCCCATTCCCATACCCTTCATTCTTATTCCCGAATCTCATTCCCATCAACGATCCAAACACCCCCTAAGATTTGGTGTACCAGAGTCAAAAATCAACCTGTTGTGTAGTTTGTACTATTTAACTCTAATATATACATCCTTATATGGGTTATATGATCAAATGTTACTTTTACATCGTGCTTTTCACGTTGTTATCATCTACTCTGCATTCTTTTACCAATTCTAGTTTTCGACAATACCAATATTTCTTTACAAATTCCACCAGGATACATATTTAAACATTAAAAGTATTCATTCAATCAGGAAACAATAACATTTCACTGAAACAAAATCCACATACTAATCCTTGCAGTCAATGCTTCAATATAACTCAAGCCTAAGCATACATAGTCACTCAACTTCGATTAAGCAATAATACATATATAATAAACCAAACCAAACATATCCAATATATGCAATGCATATATAGTAAAAACATGTATGTAGTACAAAGTATTGTACCTGCAATTTATCAAGGTACTGAGGCTGTCCATGACCTTTCCTAATAGTCTTAGTTAACTCAAGTAAGCGATCAGCCAGTGTTGACTTGCCATGATCAACATGAGCAATTATCGAAAAATTTCGGATATTTTCATTTGGGTATTTGGTTAAATCAATGCCTGTGTCTGTGCAATACCAGTGCTTGTAAGGATTCTCAAAATGAGACACAACAGGGGTTGTTTCTCCGAAAATGAAATTAAAATTGGATGATGCTATACGAATCGAAGATTTCAAAAGGGGTTTACAAGAAGACCTCTTAATGATTAAAGAAATCATTTTTACAGTGATTGCATAAAGGTTGGGTTTAGATTTATAGAACCCCTAAACAGGGAAAGCTGTGGTTCTTGATATCTTCTTTGTGAGAAGAAAGTATGAAAAAAGGGTTTTGCGGCCAGCTATACGTAGAATCCCAATTTATTTTAGGTTGAAAGTTAAGAATCCTAACTTTTCAATTTATTTTTCAAATTTTTTTGAAATAATGACATAAATATCACATTTTTTCTAAAACTTAATCAAAATAACACTTTTTGGGTTTGGTAGCCAATAATACCAGCCGGTTACGCATTTACTAGTGGGGTAATAAAAAAAAAATCTAAAACTTCATGTTACCCATTTGTCATCTGGGTAATAAGTATAAATTTTTTTCCTGTTACCCCTTTGGAGAATGCGTAATAGCTATTACCCATTCTCCAAATACGTAATAGGAAGTATTGTTTCACCTATTATCCCTTTTTAAAATACGTAACTAATACAAAACATATTACCCTCATTCCAAATGCGTAATAGAGTGATATTTTTTACCACTTTTTCAAAAAATGGTATTCTCGTCAAAATTTTTAGAAAAAAGTGGTATTGTTGGCCAAAGCCCATTTTTTTTTTGCAACTTATTCAATATCAAACATACATTAAATACTTGTATAAAAATAAATTAGCAAAATATAAAATTTTTACCCGAAATTAAGTTCATAATTCATCAAAAAAAGTTTCCACAAACAGGCACGTAATATGTATGATGTATTGTTGTTTCCCTTGTTCTAAAATTGTCCGATTTAACCGATTAATTTTTGATTAATTTTCTATATGGTAACTAGCTGATTTGATTTTTAAAATCCTATTAATCCTGTAAATTTATTTAAAATGATATATTTAATTGAAAATTAGACTAATATATTAAATATTATTATAATATCCGATTAATACTTCGATTAATCGTTCCGATTAATCCCCGATTACCCGATTAATCTTAAATCGGTACCTCAATCGATTTATACCGATTACCGATTTTTACAACCATGTTTCCCCTTATTAATTGGTTTATTATCATTTCCCCTTATTAATTTTAGGGGGAGTTGCTTTTCTAAATGGTACACAAAATAGTTTTGGCTTCCGAATGGTACTATTATACTATTATGTCATTCTCTCTAACGTTATATTTTGGGTACCATTTGTAAAAGGCAATTCTAGGAGGGTACCAATGATAATTTTTCTTAAACATATTATTCTGATTTTTTTATCCTATTTTTCAAAAATTTAGACATATTTACGTATTAGACTAAATATCAGTTCTTAAAGCTGGGTTAGATTAAAATGCGGGAAATTTGATTGAGTGGGATAATCAAATTCAGTATAATTGGGGTTCAAAAATCGAGTATCATTTTTAACTAAACAACGAAGAATCTCATTTGTTTCAATCCCAGTGCATTTTCTCAGTACTCTATTTGTCTTCCATCTTCCCATCTATCTATTACTATATATTATAGGAGAACACAAGGGCAAAATTTGCCATTTTAATGGCTGTGAAATGACTGTTATGCCCTTCTATTTTGTATAATTACGTATATATTCAATCCCAGTGCATTTTCTCAGTACTCTATTTGTCTTCCATCTTCCCATCTATCTATTACTATATATTATAGGAGAACACAAGGGCAAAATTTGCCATTTTAATGGCTGTGAAATGACTGTTATGCCCTTCTATTTTGTATAATTACGTATATACAGCTATTTAGAAAGTTTTGCTAAAAAAAATAATTTTTTTGTCTTCATTGGGTATCGAACCAGCTACCTCGTGATACATAGTTTATTGTTATGACCACTTGATCTACTTAGATTTTAATCTTCCTTTTCAAAATCTTAATACACAAACCATCACCCATTTTGTCATATATTTACTTTTCATGTTATAAATGCATTATATACGAGTTTCTTTGTCACACCATCACAATATCACATGTGAGTTATTTATTAATAATTTTTTAAATATGAGAAATGAAGTTAATAAAGTTGAATTCAAATTTTTTGTTAGTACAAAATTTTAAAAAAACAAAATAATATATATGTTAAATATTTAAATAAAATAAAAAAAATTGCGATATTAATACTCTATAAGATAATAACGAATTTATGTCATTGTTGGATACCAACCAGTAATCTCATGATATATAATCACATTTATAGATTAAGAATATGAGTAAAAGTGGCTATTCACGAGAGGTCGTGGGTACCAGCAAAAATTTGTGGTTGCGAGAAAAAGAAAATATTATCGTGAGGTCGTAATATGTAATTATATAAAATATAATAATTAATTAATTATAATCTATACAATTAAATAGATGGGTTTGAAAAAAATATATTCAATAATAAGAAATTAGATTGGAGTAGTAAATTTGTGTAAAAAATTAAAAGATTTGTAAAATAGAATTTTTTACAATAAATACATTAAATTGTTATAAACGAATATAATTTAGTTATAAATTAAAATTAAAATATATAATAATCTTAGATATAAGTTCATAATATACATGTAATTTATTAATTATCTTTTAAATATTATATTTATTTTTATATACTCAATAAGGAATTTATATCGGTCAATAAATATTTTTATCAAAATGTATAAATGAGTTTAAAACTAAATTTTTTAAAAACAAATAATAAAATAAATTAAAATAAATAATATAACTAATAGAAAATTTAATTTAACGATTTATTAACAGGCCCGTGCCTTGCACGGGCTTTTACGCTAGTTGCTCTATTTATCTTCGATCATCACATAAATATGAAGAGGCAATTTTTAGAATAATAGGATAAAAAAAATCAAAATAATATATCTAAGAGAAATTATCAATGATACCCTCCTAGAATTGCCTTTTACAAATGGTACCCAAAATATAACGTTTGACTAACGGAAGTTAACGATGGGGGTACTACAGAGAATGACATAATAGTATAATGGTAACATTCGGAAGCCAAAACTATTTTGTGTACCATTTAGAAAAAAGCCAATTTTAAGAGGGTACCATTAAGAATTTCCCTTAATTTTAAAACTAGATTATAGCCCGTGCTACGCACACGATAATTTAAATTTAAATTTCATAATAATTATGATATATAATAATAACGATTAAATAAAGAAAATAACTTTATTTTTAAGATCAAATAAATTAATATTGAAGAAATAATATTAATAAAATATTACTTTTCTATATTATAACAAATGCAATCAAAGATAAAATTATTTAGATTTTCTATATCTGTTATGTAATAATATGTATTAATAAGCTTACCAATATTAAAAGATTTATTCAAATTTTCATTAATAATTTTACCATAAATATTAAGAGAAAATATTAATAGTATTTAAATTTGTATACAAACTTTCTTTAATTAACAATGGATCAAATAATGAATGTGGATCTTTCCCAAACGCAATATGGATACCAAACCTTAAAATGAATTATCCAGTGGGTTAAAATCAATACAAAATCTTGTCCAAACATTAGGTAAGGGCTATCCACTAATTTATAATATATAGATTTATTTAGCCTAAGTTTAGAAAAACAAAATCATGTTATTACAAAATTATTTTAAAAAGATCGTATATTTGCAATAATATTCTTATCATCGGATATTTCGGAAAAAACCTCTACAAAATTTTTGCCACTCGCTTATTTAGTATGTTGCGAATTGGGTGAAAGCCCTCAATAACCAAATTATAAAGTGTTGTGCCCAAAATAACCAAACGACTATGCATTTGGAAAATCGGACACCATATGCGCGATGCGTAGCATTCAATTTTCTTTTTTTAAAAAAACTATACGCATCTTTGTGATGCGTATTCTTTTTTTTTTTTAATCAACTCTACACATCTTTGTGATGCGTATATCATCCTTCAATTTATTAACCATCTACCCCTGCGAGGTCACACAAGTGATTTGTGCGTACTGCGTAGCCATCAAGCTAGAAGAGCTAGAAGCTACCCAGACCTTCTTTACCCTATATATAATTATATACACACACACCAGACAACAAGCTTGAATATCATCTCTCTCTCATCATCTCTCTCTCATCCCATAGGTACGTGAATAGCAGTGATTAAAAAATAGGAGACATACGCATATACCATCTGCGTAGTCTCTTGATTAGAAAGGGCAGCTCGCGCGACAATTATTATTTTAGGCAATAGGGTACCAAAATAATGTTATTTTGGTCATTTTCTCTTGCGAATTTGACATCCAATTATAAAGTTAACGGAATAGTTAACTGATGTGTTTGCTTAAAGAATTAATAATTAGAAAACATAAAACCTAAAGTATATATTTATAGCCACGTAAACACGCAATACATATTTTCTTTTTTTCACCTCCAATCTATAATTCTTCAGTCAAATTCATTTAATATCAAAAAATCCCCAAAACATTTATTACGTTCCACTTACTTGCATAGAAAAAAAAGGTAAATATTTTATGATGCAATTTGATTTTGATTACTAAAATAATAGTTAATCTGCTTTAACTTCAATCTTTTTATATTTTTTTTAATCTTAGGCTTTAATTCTTTTCTTTAATCCATGTGGTACACACAATATCTGCTAATTTAGATTTCGTTAACCTTTATGTTAATTTTTTTAAAAAGATTTAATAGAATGAGAGTAAAGTTCTATGGAGTACTATTTTAATTAGAGTACTTGGAGTATATATACGTTCTGCATTCAAAATTTTGCAAACTTTAATATTTTGCAAAGCTTATTACGTGAATATCATTATTTAATCGAAAATCTTGAAAATTTTGTATGTTTTGCTAACAAAATATTGCAAAACGAATTATTCTGCGAAACACATTTGTGTTGCAAAACATATATGTTCCGATTGCAAAACATAAAGAATTTTCAAGATGAACATATTGCAAAACATACATGATTTTCAAGATTATCAATGAAATTATGATATTCATATAACAAGGTTTGCAAAATAATAAATTTTAAAATATTTTGAATGCAGAACGTATATGTACTCCAAGTACTCCAATTAAAACAGTACTTCATAGAACTTTACTCAATAGGATGATATACATCTATACTATCTATACTATACTATTATAAGCAAAATAGAGTATAATTGGTTGGTTGGTTTTGGTTAACACCTTCCAAAAAAATGTACAACTTTCCTATTTAGTTATTAAATTAAATAAAAATTATAAATAAATAAACTATATATATATATATATACTATTATATAAAAGCCGAAACATTAAAAGTTTGGTTCAACGGTACCTATTTAATTTACCTAATTACCCTTACTCAATTACAAATATACTAACTAATCAATTTCCTTTTTAGGTTACACATATTATCTTTTCTATTTTCAAAAACTAAATAATTTCCTTTTTCAGGTAAAAGACAATATCTTTTATATTTTATCAATTTTGTCTAATTAAATAACATAATTATATATAATTACTATTAAGTATTAACTAATCAATTACCTTTTTCAGTCAAAACACATTACCTTTTATCTTTTCTCTAACTAAAATATCTTTTTTTCCAATTATATCATGGACAGTTACCTTTTTCAGCAAAACACGTTACCTTTTTTCTTTCTTCTTACTAAAACCTCCATTTTTCTAATTATATTACCGATGTTTCTATTTAATAAAAAAAATATTATAATACTAATAATTAACCAATTACCTTTTCAGCTAAAAATAACATAATTATATATAATTATTAATAACTAATCAATTACCTTTTTCAGTCAAAACACGTTACTTTTTCTATTTTCTGTAACTAAAATCTCTCTTTTCCAATTATATCATGGACGGTTACCTTTTTTCAGCAAAACACGTTACCTTTTTTCTTTCTTCTTACTAAAACCTCCATTTTTCTAATTATATTACAGGCGTTTCTATTTAATACAAATAGAATAATAATATTATAATACTAATAATTAACCGATTACCTTTTCAGCTAAAATATATCATCTTTTCTATTTTTTCTAATTACATTCCCTTTTTTTTCTAGAAATATAACGGGTAGCGTTAATTTCTCATTTTCTAAAAACTATGAACAATTTCATTTCGTAAAATAACATAATTAAATTATAATTACTATAAGCTAATCAATTACTTTTTTCACATAAATCATGCACCTTTCTTTTCTATTTTCTCAAACTAAAATCTTTTTTTTTCAATTATATCACGGACGGTTCTATTTAATAAAATAAACTAAAAATATTTTAATATTATTAATTAACTGATTACCTTTTTCAACTAAAACATATCATCTTTTCTATATTTTCTAAGTAAAATCCCTTTTATAATAGAAATACCACGGACAATATTATTTTCTCATTTTCTAAAAACATTACGAGCAATTGTATTTAGTAAAATAACGTAATTCAATTATAATTACTATAACCTAATCAATTACCTTTTTCACCTATAACATATAACCTTTTTAATTTTCACTAAGTAAATTCTCTATTTTTCTAATCATACCTCG
Source organism: Kitagawia praeruptora (assembly GCA_037693485.1). Taxonomy (NCBI): domain Eukaryota; kingdom Viridiplantae; phylum Streptophyta; class Magnoliopsida; order Apiales; family Apiaceae; genus Kitagawia; species Kitagawia praeruptora. Next base: position 54,571,535 of record CM075350.1, on the reverse strand, counting down.
GGCATTCTATTTAATAAAATGAAGTCATAATTTTATAATTATTAATAATTAATTGATTATTCTTTTTAACTAAAACCTATCTTCTTTTCTATATTTTCTAACTAAATCCCTCCTTTTCTAGAAATATCACGAATAACATTTATATACTTATTACCAAATCATCTCATATAAAAAAGTAAGCCTCCAAAATTCATGTTTAAAAAATTAATTTTAATTAATGAATTTTTTTTATATAATATAAAAAAATCCGTGCATCGCACGGGTTTTAGGCTAGTATACTATTATAAGCAAAATAGGGTATAATTGGTTGGTTGGTTTTGGTTAACACCTTCCAAAAAAATGTACAACTTTTCTATTTAATTATTAAATTAAATAAAAATTATAAATAAATAAACGATATAATATACAAAGTATAATTGGTTTAAATTCACTTAAACTATATATAATTTATTAAAAATAAAAAATCACATATTTTACATGGAAATTACCCCATATACTATCTTTTTAAAACTATTTTAAAAAATACTACCACTTTAAAAGTTATTTACAAAAATACTATCTTTTAAGTTTTATTTTCAAAAATACTACCTTTTTAAGTTTTATTTTCAAAAATACTACTCCCTCCGTCTCTTAAAGCTTTTCTCGTTTGATATATCGGGACTGTTCATAACATGAGACAAATTACTAATTTACATCTAATCTATAAGACCAAATATAGTCATGAGTGATCTTGTTGGATTCGTATTTATGAGTACTTTAATACAGTGAAATTTTTATATTTAAAACTAATACAAAATTAAAGATATTAACAATTAAAAGTGTGCGTTGGCAAACGTGTCCAAGGGAAATGGGAAAAGTTTTTAGAGACAGAGGGAGTATCTGCAACCTTTTGTATATATGGGCGGCGTCAGTCGCAACTTTTAATTTTTGGTTGCAAAGGTTGGAAAGGTTGCAATGGTTGGAACGGTTGCAAAGGTTGCATATGAATTTCCGATTTCAAGTTCTTGTTTTCAGTTGTCATTTTCGACCTCTTTTTTGAAATCTGTTATATATATATACATATATGTATATATATATAACAGATTTCAAAAAAGAGTTCAAAATACTGAAAACAGGAACTTGAACTTCCATTTTTCAGTTTTCAGTTTTCGGTTGCATATAAGGTTGCATAATGTAACACCCCTGTCCCACATTGAGGAGATTTGGGACTTTAGTTCAGTTTATAAGGCAAAAGTACTACTACTAATTGCACCAACAAATCATGATCTTTTGGGGGCCTGTGGTGGGCTTGTGGACTACCCAAGTTGGCTGCATTTGGGCCAATTTACTTTGGCTTATTTTGGATTCGGATCGGGACTTGACCCGATTTACGAAAAAGGCTCGGGATTTGACCCGAGTTGTCACATATGGTATCAGAGCCGACTCTCGAAAGCTTGATTCGTCAAGTTGCCGGAGGTGGGGACACGAAGGTTGGTGGTATTATCCCACAATGGACAGAGGTCCGGAGGTGGGGACACGAAGCCAGCCGGTATTATCCCACAATGGCTAGGGAGGAACGATCTTGGACCTATGGGATTTCCGTTCGGCCTGACGAGGACGTCAGGAGTTTAAGTGGGGGAGTTTGTAACACCCCAGTCCCACATCGAGGAGATTTGGGATTTCTGTTCAGTTTATAAGGCAAAGTACTACTACTAATTGCACCAACAAATCATGATCTTTTGGGGGCCTGTGGTGGGCTTGTGGATTACCCAAGTTGGCTGCATTTGGGCTAGTTTGCTTTGACTTATTTCGGATTCGTGATTGGGACTTGACCCGATTTTCGAAAAAGGCTCGAGATTTGACCCGGGTCGTCACATCTGATACTATATGTGACGACCCGGGTCAAATCCCGAGTCTTTTTCGAAAATCGGGTCAAATCCCGATCACGATCCCGAAATAAGCCAAAGTAAACTAGCCCAAATGCAGCCAACTTGGGAAATCCACAAGCCCACCACAGGCCCCCAAAAGATCATGATTTGTTGGTGCACTTAGTAGTAGTACTTTACCTTATAAACTGAACTAAAGCCCCAAATCTCCTCGATGTGGGACTGGGGTGTTACACATAATTGCTACGCAACCTCATATGCAACCTTATATGCTATATAGGAGAGCAGACGAATTTTCGATTGCAAGTTCCAGTTTTCAGTTGTCATTTTCGACCTCTATTTTGAAATATATTATATATATATATATATATATATATATATATAATAAATTTCAAAACAGAGTTCGAAAATAACAACCGAAAACTGGAACTTCAAGTTTTCGGTTGCATATAAGGTTGCATACGAGGTTGCTCTATATAGGGGAGCAAACGAATATCCAACCTTTGCAACTTTTGCAACTTCCAGTTTTCTTTTGCAACCTTTGCAACCTCATTTGCAACTCACACGGCTGCGCCGCCAGAAGTTATAAATGAGGTTACAATGGTTGCATAGGTTGCAAACCGTATTTTTGAAAAAAGAATCTTAAAGAAAGGTATTTTTATAAAAAGTTTCAAAAGTGGTAGTATTTTTTAAAAAATAATTTGATGGATGGGTATTTTTGAAAAAACCCTATTTTATACTATTATAAACAAAATAGGGTATAATTGGTTAGTTAGTTGGTTGGTTGGTTAACGCCATCCAAAAGAATTGTTAACAGTTTCTTAAAAATAACAAGTTAAAAAAATTATATTAAAAATATAAATTATTTATTATAAACAACAAAATTTACTAATAAGGCACAAAGCCACAAAATATATTTTTAAAAAATTAATAAAACGTGTTAAAAATTCCAAATTCACTTAAATTTCTATATTATACTATTATAAGCAAAATAGGGTATAATTGGTTGGTTGGTTTTGGTTAACACCTTCAAAAAAAATGTACAACTTTCCTATTTAGTTATTAAATTAAATAAAAATTATTAATAAATAAACTATATATATATATACTATACTATTATAAGCAAAATAGGGTAAAATTGGTTAGTTGGATTTGGTTAACACTTTCAAAAAGATGTACAACTTTCCTATTTAATTATTAAATTACATAAAAATTATAAATAAATAAACTATATAATATACAAAGTATAATTGGTTTAAATTCACTTAAATTATATCTATACTATACTATACTATTATAAACAAAATAGGGTATAATTGTTTGGTTGGTTTTGGTTAACACCTTCCAAAAAAATGTACAACTTTCCTATTTAGTTATTAAATTAAATAAAAATTATAAATAAACTATATATATATATATACTATACTATTATAAGCAAAATAGGGTGTATTTGGTTGGTTGGTTTTGGTTAACACCTTTCAAAAATTTGTACAACTTTTCTATTTAATTATTAAATTAAATTAAAATTATAAATAAATAAACTATATAATATACAAAGTATAATTTGTTTAAATTCACTTAAATTATATATAATTTATTAAAAATAAAAAATCACATATTTTATACTATCATAAGCAAAATAGGTTATAATTGGTTAGTTAGTTGGTTGGTTGGTTAACGCCTTCCAAAAAATTTGTTAACAGTTTCTTAAAAATAACAAGTTAAAAAAAATATATTAAAAATATTAAATTATTTATTATAAACAACAAAATTTACCAATAAGGCACAAAATATATTTTTAAAAAATTAATAAAACGTGTTAAAAATTCCAAATTCACTTAAATTTCTATACTATCTATACTATATTATTATAAGCAAACTACAGATCTTTTGTAGTTTGTAGTTTGGTTAACCAAACTATTCACAACCGTTAGATTTTCAATTCAAATAGATCATGACCGTTAGATACAAAATACTTATATACAATGATTTAAGGTTAAAATTCTTCCAATAACATATGAAAATTAATATTTATAATGTCATATTACACTATAAATAAATTATAAAAAATTAAAGGTTCGATTCCCGCCAACAACATATTAATTTATATTTAATACTAAAAGTTATTATATATAAAATTTTAAGGTTCAAATTTTTCCAATAACATATTAAAATTAATATTTATAATATCATATTACATTATAAATAAATTATAAAAAATTAAAAGTAATCTGTGCTTTGCACGGGTTATAAGCTATATACTATTATAAGCAAAATAGGGTATAATTGGTTGGTTGGTTTTGGTTAACACATTCCAAAAAAATGTACAACTTTCCTATTTAGTTATTAAATTAAATAAAAATTATAAAAAAATAAACTATATATATATATATATATATATCTATTCTATTATATTAAAGCCGAAACATTAAAAGTTTGGTTGGTTGGTTGGTACCTATTGAATTTACCTAATTACCCTTACTTAACTATTAACTAAATACATAATTTCCTTTTTCATATTAAACATATTACCTTTTCTATTTGTCACTAACTAATTAATTTTCCTTTTCAGGTAAATCACGATATCTTTATTATTTTATCTAACTAAAATTTCTCCTTTCTTATAAACACTACAAGCAATTTTGAAAATAACATAATTATATTATAATTACTATTAACCAATCAATTACCTTTTTTAGCCAAAACATGTTAACTTTTCTCTATTCTATAACTAAAATATCTCTTTAACTAAAATATTTTTTTTTTTTACAAATATATCACGGGGTTCTATTTAATAAATAATAATATTATAATACTAATAATTATCAATTACCCTTTTCAACTAAAACATATCATTTTTTCCCTATTTTATAATTCAAATTCCTTTTCTCTAGAAATATCACGGGCAACATTAATTTCTCAATATCTAAAAACACTACGAACAATTTAATTTAGTGAAATAACATAAATTAAATTATAATTACTATAAACTAATTAATTACCTTTTTCACCTAAAACATGTTTCCTTTTTAATTTTCTCTAACTAACACCTCACTTTTTTCAGTTAAATCACGGCATTCTAAATTATAATTTTATAAGTACTTATAATTAAACGATTACCTTTTTGAATACCTTTTTCACCTAAAACGTATTATATTTTCCATATTTTATAATTCAAATTCCTTTTTTCTAGAAATATCATGGGCAACATTAATTTCTCACAATCTAAAGACATTACGAACAATTTAATTTAGTGAAATAACATAAATTAAATTATAATTATTATAAACTAATCAATTACCTTTTTCACCTAAAACATGTCATCTTTTTAATTTTCACATTACATTTTCTATTTTCTCTAAATAAAATCAATCTTTTTTCAATTATATCACGGACGGTTCTATTTAATAAAATAAAATAACAATATTATAATGTTAATAATTAACCGATTAAGTTTAAGCTAAAATTTATCATCTTTTCTATATTTTCTAACTAAAATATCTCTATTCTTTAAAATATCACGGGCAACGCTAATTTTTCCTTTTCTTAAAACTTTACGAGCAATTTTATTTAGAAAAATAACATAATTGAATTATAATTACTATAAACTAATCAATTACCTTTTTCACCTAAAACATGTTTCCTTTTTAATTTTCTATAACTAACACCTCACTTTTTTCAGTTAAATCACAGCATTCTATTTAATAAAATAAAATTATAATTTTATAAGTACTTATAATTAACCGATTACCTTTTTGAACTAAGATGTATTATCTTTTCAATATTTTCTAACTAAAATCCCTCTTTTCATAGAAATATAACGGATAACATTTATAAATTTTTTTTTGCTAATTAACATTTATATAATTATTATCAAATCATCTCATTTAAAAATTTAAACCTCCAAAATTCATATTTTAAAAAAAGTAAATCGAATTAATAAAGCATATCATATAATATTAAAAGAAATCCGTGCATCGCACGGGTTTTAAGCTTACTATTATATAAAAGCCGAAACATTAAAAGTTTTGGTACCTGTTTTTTGGTTCTTAGTGAATTTACTAATTTACCATTCATTAAAAAAAATATATTTAATATCTATACTATTAAAATAGTAAAATAAATTATAACATAAAATAATTAATGGTAATTACTAATTAGTCGAATGCCTTTTTTCACATTTACTTTTAGTTGAAGATATTACATTTTATAAACACCTAAAAAATTAATCGTATCATATCTTCCAATCATTAATATTTTCTTTCGAATTAAAACACGTTACCTTTTTGTTTTATAAGAAAACATTAGTATAATTCTTCATTAAAAAGAAAAATATATTCGATATTTATACTATTAAAACAGCTAAAATAAATAATAACATAAAATAATTAATGTTAATTAGTCGATTGCCTTTTTCGCATTTACTTTAATTGAAGATATTACCTTTTATAAACAACTGAAAACATTAATCGTATCATATCTTTCAATCATTAATATTTCCTTTCGTATTAAAACACATTACCTTTTTGATTTAAAACTAATATTATCACACCATATTTTTCAATTATTTAATAAAATATATTAAAAATCCCTATACGTTATTTATAACAAGGAAACATTAGTATAATTCGTAAACATGAGTATATTAAATTATATTGAATTAAAATTAAAAAGTCATTAAAAATAATGATTACATAATTGTAATATTGAATAAAATTTATAAAATAATAAAATAAACACCATATCAATAAATTTTATTTATAACATAATAAAATTTTATTATAATTTTATAAATTTATATCTTCCAATCAGTAATATTTTCTTCTAATTTAAACACTTTGACTTTTAATTTAAAACATAATCTTGCAATAATTAATATATACCCAAAAATATTACACTATATCTTCTAATCACTAACAAAATATAATATAAATCCGTATATTACGAATAATGACCGTTAGATTTTTAGTAAAAAATCAGAATCGTTAGATATAATGATTAGATATATTATATGATTAAATTAATTTACTAAAATTTCAAGGTTTGAATTCCATCAACTACATATTTATTTTAAAATTTTATAATATAAGTTTTAAGCTATGCATATCATTAATTAATTTTTTATTAAATAATTTAAGTTAAAATTAAAATAAAATATTAATTATTATTATTTAAAAATGTAATGGTAACATAAAATAAAATTTATTGTATATCAAAAGAAATCCGTGCATCGCACGGGTTATAAGCTAGTATACTATTATAAGCAAAATAGGGTATAATTGGTTGGTTGGTTTTGATTAACACCTTTCAAAAAAATGTACAGCTTTCCTATTTAATTATTAAATTAAATAAAAATTATAAATAAATAAACTATATAATATACAAAGTATAATTGGTTTAAATTCACTTAAATTTTATATAATTTATTAAAAATAAAAAATCACATATTTTATACTATTATAAGCAAAATAGGGTATAATTGGTTAGTTTTTTTTTTTTTTTTGAAGGAAAAGAATTTCATTAAAAAGAAACGTCATACAATAAAGTCTCCAACAGTGATTCAGGAGGAGACGAAAACACATAAAAGCAAGAAAGTAAACAAGGACAACGAGCTAACTCATGAGCCACCTTGTTTGCTTGCCTTGGAACAAAATCTATTGAAAACGTCGGGTTCGATTGTACCAATTCCAAACACTGCTGAATAACATACCCCACTTCAAGCTGATTCCCACCATCACCACGAAGAGTTCTAATAGACAGCAAGGAGTCCGACTCAAACGAAACTTGTGTCAAGCCTTTCCCAGCAATCCATGACAATGCATCCCTAATGCCAATCGCTTCTGCCTCAAAAACCGATCCTACCTCTGGCATACAACCAACTCTACCTTCTATAAACTTCCCCTCGTGATCTCTGAGAACCATACCCACCGAAAATGTCCTGTTCTCCAAAGACAAAGAAGCATCAACATTAACCTTCAAATTACCTACCTCTGGAGGTTTCCAACGTTGCACTTTAACTAACCCACAGGTGCTGCTTTGACTACTGCTCTTCTTTTTATTTTCCATAGCCTCAGTCCATTCGTTAATCATCTTAGAACTCCAATCCATTGCCACCACTGGTGAAACTGTTTTATCATCCCAAACCTTTTTATTCCTCCAATGCCAGATCCCCCAGAGTACTTTTGCAATTTTGCACGCTTCAGAATTTGTACCACCATTAATCTTCTCCAGTAACCATTTTGAGGCTGAAGTAATATGTTGCATATCAAGACTAAACCCTGCATATAGCCAACATTGAGAAGCAAACGAGTAGTTAAAGAACACATGCAACATATGCTCTTCATCCCTATCGCACATCGAACACACAGTTGCTGAACTCACCCCTTTTTCTCTAAGCCTAACCTTGACTGGTAAATTATTACGGCCAAACCTCCACAAAAACACTCTTATCTTGTGAGGAATATTAAGTCTCCAGATTTTGCCCCATCCCTCACTCTGAATTGCTCTATTAACCCTCAATCCCTGATTTTGCCAGACTTTATAACCTGTTTTCACATCATAATGCCCATCAACAGTTTGCGTCCATGCTACACGATCTCTAACATTACTTTGAGGAACAGGAATAGATAAAATTGCAGCTGCATCCTCCTCCATAAATAATTCCTTGACTTTGTTGACATCCCACTGTTTCGTTCCTGGCATGAAGAGACTACTTACTGTTTCATTCCTTCCCACATACCTGTGACTATCCTCCACCTTAAAATCTTCTTTCTTCCGAAGCCATGGATCCTTCGTAGCTACAATCTTCTCACCATCACCTAGAACCCATCTGTACCCTTTAGCCAAAACTTCTTTTGCCTCAAACAACCCCGACCAAATAAAGCTAGCTCCTGTACCTCTGACTGCCTTCAAAAGATGACGATCATTTAAATACCGAGCTTTTTACACTCGAGAGACTAATGCCTGAGGCTGATTAATGAACTTCCAGTAGTGTTTTCCCAGCAGAGATAAGTTGATACCATGAAAGTTTCTAAATCCCAATCCCCCTTTACATTTTGCAAAACTCATAGCATCCCAAGATAACCACTTAATACCCTTATTGTCTCCACTACTCGAACCCCACCAGAAACTATTTAACATTCTTTCTATCTCCTGACATAAAGACTTGGGGAGAAGGAAACAAGACATACAATAAGCCGGAATAGATTGTGCAACGTTCTTAATCAGAACTAGCTTACCTGCTTTCGACAGAGGCTTCTTCTTCCAGCTTTGAATTCGTTGCCCTACCTTATCCTTAATAAACCCAAATACCCTTTTCTTCGACCTACCTATTTGTGAAGGAAGACCCGAGTATTTACTCTCGCTCAAATCATTATTCACCCCAAGAATCGAAGTCAACTCTCCTTGCTTATCCCTACGGACGTTCGAACTAAAAAAGACACCTGATTTCTGGAAATTAATAGACTGTCCAGAATTTCTCTCATATGCATTCAAAAGAGTTTTAACTGCCATTGCCTCCTCATTGCTAGCTTTGAAAAACAGAAAACTGTCGTCCGCAAACAAAAGGTGGGTGATAGAGGGAGCTGTAGGACTTATTTGACACCCCTTAATCGTTCCTCTTGCAGCTGCTTGATCTAATGAATTAGACAGACCCTCCACGCAAAGAAGAAATAGGTACGGTGATAAGGGATCTCCCTGTCGAAGTCCCCGTTTGGGAACAATAGGACCTACCATATCACCATTCAAACAAACATCATAAGACACCGATGTGACACACATCATCATCCACTTTACCCATTTACTATAAAAACCCATATTCCTCATTCGATACTTCAAAAAATTCCAGTCCACCCTGTCATAAGCCTTGCTTATGTCTAACTTTAGAGCAACTTCGCCTTCATTTCCACCTATTTTCCTTCTCATATGGTTAATGATCTCAAAAGCTATAAGAACATTATCAGTAATGCTTCGCCCTGGCACAAAAGCTGATTGGTTTTCCGATATTAACCCAGGCAAAATAACCTTAAGTCTATTGGCTAAAACCTTTGCCAATATCTTATAAAGAACATTACAGAGGGCTATCGGTCTAAAATCCTTCATACTACTCGCATCTGTCTTCTTGGGTATCAACACTATATTAGTGTTATTAAGATCAACCGGAAACGAACATTGATCAAGCCAAACCTTACAATAATCATATACCTCCTTACCCATTCTATCCCAAAAATGTTGAAAGAAGGCAGGGTTTTCTTCCTAGCCGTAGCTGAAGCATGAAAGAACTTCGTGTTAGAATCACCTTCCTCAAGCCAGAAAATTTTAGCTCGTTGTTTCCAATACACCTCCTCATGAAATAGAAGATCATTCAACTTTTCCTTTTCTGCTAAATATGTAGCTACACCTCTCTCATCTGTACTATTTACCAGCCCTGCAATTACCTCTTTCTGCACTTTTACTTTCTCCCTGAATTTGTTGAAGAATTTTTTTCCCCCACTTAGCCATAAACGCAGTGACATTCAACAACTTTGGCAACAGGTGCATCTTAGGAATTTTGGACCAAAATTCCGATGTCTCACTATGAAAAGTCGGGTCCTTCAGCCAAGTGTTTTCGAACCTGAATCGAAACTTTTTCTTCGATATAAAAGAACTAACAAAGTCCACCTGAACGGGGTCATTGTCTGAGCAAGTTGTATGATAGACAGTGAGATTGCATAATGGGAATTTATCCCACCACGCAGCCGTAGCAAATGACCTATCCAACCTCTCTTTAACCCACTCTTTCTTCCCTCTACTCTTCTCCCAGGTAAATCTCCCACCTTTAAGCTCAAGCTCAGTTAACATACTTTCCTCGATCGCTTGTCTAAACCCATCCATAAGACTTTGAGGATGGTTAACAAGGCCCCATTTATCCGACCTATAAAGTAAATCATTAAAATCACCTACTATCAGCCAAGGCAATTGAGACATACCAGCCAGTTGTCTTATTAAATCCCACGAATTTTTCCTACGACTTCTCTCAGGGAAACCGTAAAAGCAGGCGAGTCTCCAAGTCACCACATTATTCTCCAACATGTGAACATCTATATGATTCCGAGAATAGCCAGAAATCTGACATTGAACATGGTTCTTCCAAAAAATAGCCAAGCCTCCACTACGACCAACTCAATCTACTGAAAAGCACTGAGCGAAACCAAACTTAATCCGAATATCATCTATTTTACTAGCTACTGAAATAGTCTCAGAAAGGAACAAAATATCAGGTTTACGATCCTTTAAAAGATCGCCAAGCACGAGAACTGTACGAGGGTTCCCCAACCCTCGACAGTTCCAACTTAAACAATTCATAATGTTCGGCTAGCTTGCATTGCAAGCGTAGCCAAAGTAGTATTCGAAGACTCTGAGCAATCTAGCTTAGAAAGATCAGAATCGTTAAGAGGTAATACTCCACCCTCAGTTTCCATATTATCTGTTATCGCTGGCCCAAGCCTTTTACGTTTCCTTTCTTCAATATCTAGCCCATCTAACTCCTCTGCTCTAGGCCCATTAAGGAAAATAGTATTTGAATTTCCCTCCTTCAAGATAGCCTTATCAGATGATTTCCTTAACTCCTCCTGTAATATAGGATTTCCTATATCTCTCCCCCTAAAAATCTGTCTCTGCTCCCCCACTTGCACCAATCCCCGATTTTGAATTTTCGAAAAATCCTGCATTCTGTTATCCTTACCATATCTGCTAGCCCACTCAATATCGTTCTCCTCTCGTAACCACTTACTGCCACCGCTTCCCCCCGCCCTTCGTGGTGGTGCTGATAAGTGGATTTTATATCCACTTGGAGCATTCTAAATCGGCTTAAATTGATTGTCTTGGACTCAAGTTTGTGGTAGTTTTGATGTGTTTTGTTTAGTTGTGCAGATTTACAAGAATGTTGATTATGGTTGATGCTTCTATCGTTTTTGGAGAATAAATTAATTAAAATTCGGATTTCTGAGACGGTTGCGCAGTCTACACTGTTTTAGACATATCTGGAGTTCTAGAAGTCCGTTTTCAGCGATCTTACTGCCCACGCGAAGCCTGGGAGATTTTATACAACTTGGGATAGAATTCCCACGAGCAAATTGCGCCGGGTAGGAGCAATCTGCGCGAAGAACAGACTGTTGGGCGCAGGTTGCACGCGCGCGGTGCTGAAAAATTACAGTTTTTACTATTTTGGCCATATCTTGAGTTCTACAACTCCGTTTGTGGCCCGTAAGCAGTCCACGCGAAGATAACGAGATTTTCTATCATTCTAAAGTGGTCCAGAGGTCCAATTATGATTTGAACGTTCCAGAATATCTGAAGAAAAGTCAGCTACGAATTTTCCTTAAAAACAGAATCAGTTTAGAAAACGTATTTTGCAGAAATTCTGTTTTAAATCTATTTTGGGTATTTTCTTGCTGGGCAAGAATTATAGAGCCTATATAAACACATCCAATCCTTGTAAATTGTATCATTAAAATAATCATCATTAGGAGTAGAACCATTACATATCAATTACTTAGATTTATTTGTATCCTTTCATACTTTGTTTTTTATCATGGTTTCATCAGATCCCATGATGACGAGAGGTTCAATTATGAACTAATCGTTGTCATGGGATTCTAACGGATTTATTTATGGAGCTTTAGTATCTTGATGCTTTACAGATCTGTGTGTGATGTATATCTGATATCCTCGTATGGTTGTGTTTCATGTATTTAGATGCGTAGCTAACATCTAATTTGTTAATCTCTTGTGAAGCGAGAGTGGATCTTGAGATTTAGAACTTGCCATGCTAGCATAGGATAGGTTGATGTTTTAACATCATGATTTGTGGCATGATTAGAGATAATATGCTACCCTATGTGATCAATGTGGATAACTTGTTCTTCAACCGTTATGTTTTCAAATTCTATAGAGATATAGGGTCTAAGCATAATTGGTGTCTATTCATCTTCTATCTCTTTTGTGGATGTATGTTTAGTTTGGTATTCGTATATTGAGAAGTAGCGTATACTTGTTTCGTGTTATCCGATCAGATATCATAACCATTGCATATAGTGATTAAAGGCGTCAGATCTAAGCGAAGTATTTAATGAAGTTAGGATTCCATGGTTTATCTTGCAGAAGTAATTCGATTCCAATTCTCGTTAGTTAGTTAATTCTTAGTTTGTTAATTTGCTTTTTAGTTTGATTTAGTTAATTAAAACTTAATTTATTAATTGTCTTAGCAGTGAATTAAGATCATACACTGTTGCATAGGTGCGTTTACTGAATTAAAACCATAACCAGATCCCTGTGGGAACGAATTTGGACTTAACCTTATATATTACTTGTGACCACGTACGCTTGCGTGTTTTAGTGTAAACAAGTTTTTGGCTGAGCCAAGCACCCCACTCATTTGATATCACACCAGCTTGAGTTGCAAACTTTCTTTGACAGAACCTTTCAGTATGTGAGAGCATGCCACAACTGAAGCAAAAGTCCCCTAATCTTTCGTACTTACACTGCACAATAAACTCAGAACCATTTCTCCCCTTAATTTTCTTTTTGCGCTTCAAAGGTTTTCTAACATCCACCTTGATCCTGATCCTCATACATTCTCTCCAAATGCTTGAGTCATTTTTAGGATCATACTCCAAGAACGTACCAAAAAAATTGCCCAGCTGCATTCCAACCGCTTCTGTCATAAAACCTGATGGTAAATCATGTATTTGAATCCAGAAATTAACTTCTATCAACGAGACTTTCAAAGGATCCTCTCCAACTGCTATCGAATTCATCACCAGAACAGCACCATCAAAAGACCAAGGCCCTCCTTTCTGAACCCACAGCATGTCGTCCTTATGATAAAACTGAAATAGAAACAATCCCATTCGTAATTCTTTAATGTTCACCCCCATAGCAGGTCGCCATATATCCGCCATTTTGGATCTCATAGCTTTTACATTAATGTTTTTCTCTGTTAAGAACCTCCCCACTAAACAGAGATCAAACTTATTCGATTCCTCATCTCTTCCCACATCAAAACACAGCTCTTCATTCTCCTCTGTATCAATATCCAACTCTGCCATTCGATCATTAATTTCTTCCATAGAAGCCATGCTCAAGAGAGCCTCTCACAATTCGCATAGAAATGGAGAGAAAAACAACCTCCCACGTAAACTACGGAGAGAACACTATATTGGTTGCTTAACGCCTTCCAAAAAAATTGTTAACAGTTTCTTAAAAATAACAAGTTAAAAAAATTATATTAAAAATATTAAATTATTTATTATAAACAACAAAATTTACCAATAAGGCACAATATCTATTTCTAAAAAAATTAGTAAAACGTGTTAAAATTCCAAATTCACTTAAATTATATATTGTTTTCTATTATACCTCGATTAGAATCATTGTATGCACACACTTCTTCCTACGATTCTTTCTTCTATGATTTTAATTTACACTAAATAAATTTTTTAAAATATCTATGGAATTATTAAGATATTTAATAATAATTTTAAAAATAACTTTAAATTTGATGATATTTATTTATGTCATGAAATTAAGAATGGAACATATGTAAATTTAAAGTTAATAATAAAATTTATTAAAATGAATTAATTTTTTATATTAAATCAAATAACTAATATATTAATTCATAATAATAATATATAATAACTCGTTGCACGGGTTAAAGGCTAGTATATATAGTGCTTCTAGAGGCTAAAACGAGTCTCATGGAGATTGGATAGTCACTTGGTAGTTTTTTGCGAGAATAGTGGGTACTTTGATATAAAACCCTATTTGTTTATATTAGCTTTTTAAATGTGCAGGATTCTTTATAAATGATACTTATTAATTAAGTAATTTTACTTTTAAATATCAATAATTTCTTTCCAAGAAATATTACAAATTATGTTTTGATGTGAAGATTCAATTTAATTTAAAATAAAAATTAATGTTGATAATATAGGTTGTACAATAATACAAATTTTTGATTATATGTATATGTATTTTTGGAATGTTATTTGACCTATTACATATTTTTATTTCATTAACTTTTATTGATAATTGTTTATAGGTTCTTTTTTTACTTTTATCAAATTTTAATTTGTTAAATTTATTGATAGTTATTTGGTAATAGTTTTTGATAATAATTTTGTCTTTTAAATCTTATCTTTATCATTTTGTCTCATGCACAAATACAAAGAAATTAAGATGAAAAACGAATATTACAAATACTATAATAATTATAATTTTTTTTATAATTTTTTGTATTCTTACACACAATATTATAGTCTTGTAATTCTAAAATTATTTAATTTTTAAATATTTTATATTTTGACGCTCAATAACTTTACTATAATATATAATTGTACTGTGATTTTGTTTGTGAAAAAAGTGAATAACTAAAACATCTTAATATTATAGACTTATTTGTATATTAATGTCTAAAATATTAACTATTTACATAAATATTTATAGTAAATTAATAACTCTATATATTTTCTAGTAAAATAACTATCTAATAGAAAATTATTTAAAGAGAAAATATGACTTATTAAATTATCATAAATATTTAAAAGTGACTTTAAAATAATGAGATTTTCAACAAAAATAGGTTTCTCACAAATTACAACTTGTAAAATTTGAGAAAAAATATTTTTAGAGAAAATAACTTATTCTAAAATAAAAGAAGTAAGTAGGGATATATTATGAAGATAATGACAATGATTTGAGAATTAATTAGCAAGAAGGTAAGTTGATAAAATAATTATACAAGTGATTCTAATAATAATTGTTAACAAAATAATCACTTATAAATTATTAAAGAGCAAACCTCAGATATTAATTAGTTTAATTACTAGGACTATTTAACATACCCAATTCACCAACAATTCTGGTGAATGTGGATTCGTCAAGAGACTTAGTAAAAATATCTGCTATTTGTTCTTCCGTGGGTATAAAATGTAACTCCACGGTACCATTCATGACATGCTCTCGGATAAAATGATACCGTATGTCAATATGCTTGGTCCTCGTATGCTGCACAGGATTGTTGGAGATTGATATGACACTTGTATTGTCACACAAGATTGGAATATTGTCAAGTAAAAAGTCATAGCCACGTAGCTGATTCCTAATCCACAAGATCTGAGCACAACTGCTTCCAGCAGCTATATATTCAGCTTCAGCTGTTGAGTTGGAAACTGTTTGTTGCTTCTTGCTGTACCAGGAGACCAACCTACCACCTAGGAATTGACAACTCCCAGAGGTGCTTTTTCTATCTACAACACTTCCTGCATAATCTAAATCTGTACATCCAACAAGGTTAAAACCAGATTCTTTAGGGTACCAAATACCTTAGTTACGGGTACCCTTAAGATATCTCAAGATTCGTTTAACAGCAATGAGATGCACATCTCTAGGATCCGCTTGAAACCTTGCACAGAAGCATGTAACATACATAATATCAGGTCTACTTGCAGTAAGATAAAGTAATGAACCTATCATACCTCTGTAGCTTGTGACATCTACCTTAGCAGAATTTTCACATGCCCCAAACTGTTGGAAATATTAACTAATACAGCAACATAGAGGCAGTTATATAACGTATTTAACAAGCCAAAGCCAAGCAAATAATTAATGAAACAAAACACGAAGGTAGAAAACATGTAAATCAGTAACTGTAAAAACGAAGGAAAGACAGAAGACATACCAGTAGCCATAGCTATAACAGTATATCAACCAAGTATAAACAAACAGCTGAGTCGTCAGGCCTTGCTCCAAGTCCTGACTGCTCTTGAAGAGATAATTGCCCCCACTTACACTATGTCAGGATGCTTGCAACACCTCTCCTAGGATAAAACAGCTCCAAGTAATGTGATCACAGTAATCACAATGCTCAACTTCGACTAGCACCTCAGTCGCCTAAAAATACTAAGTAAAAGTAACTATGGCTGGAGGAGAATAGAGAGTGTAGAGAAGAGAAGAGAATGTAGGGTGTGGTGTATCTAAAACCAGTAGCTTAGCTCTCTATTTATAGGAGAGGCCAAACGTAACTGATACCACCCTCATCAATATTGTAACTCCCATTTCATTTAATTAAGAATGAAACGACTAATTTAATAATAGAAAACGATTGTAACAGCTGATTTTATACTAAATAAATCGTAACATTTACGATATATATATATATATCCATACATTAACGATTTCCAATTAATAGAATAAACGCTCAGAATCTGCTGTCAAGATTACGCAGAAGTTACTATCAACGAGTCCCGGCAGTACATCTAAAGTAACTGTCATCAGGTTCTGAGACATGACAGTAAGATTACTTCCTGACAACAACCTTGTTCCCGACAGCAAGTTTTACCTTCCTGACAGCAACCTTGTTTATGACAGCAAGTTTCCTGACAGCAACCTTGTTTATAATATTAAAACAATAAAATTCCTCATTGCCCAGGTCGCCTCGCGTATGCGAGACGCCGCGACATTCGCCCAAATCGCCCTTCGACCGAGCCGACCCGACCCGAGTCGAGACGTGGCGTGGCGAGGCGAGGCGGGCGGCGGCGGCTCGTGTGTGTGTGTGTGTGTGTGTGTGTGTGTGTGCGCATGAAGCACACAGTAACACCATGCACCATCATACACCTTAGTAGTTGTACACTACCCATGTGTGTGATTCTATATAAAGCCAACAACCCCCTTTATTTATTTCAATGTGGGACAAATACACATTATCATTTTCAAGCTCTTTCAAGCTACCCACTTCAACTCTATTTCTCTATGGATTTCACTAAGAAAATTACTTAGACCCATATACAAAAATTTAAGTCCTCATAGCAAGGAACAATTTCCAATCGTTAAAATCCGGAATTAACATCAATAACATAAAATAATTATGCTCTAAAAACTCCATTTTCTAACAATCCCCCACAAATCCATACAGAAATGCTTCAAGTTTTTCATCATGACTTGTTTTTTCAGAGTCGGTACCCTTCCGGGTTTGAACCCTCCTAAGTCCCCTACTTCGATGATTACCGGATTCAGATGGAATGTTTCACCTTGAATTTTAATCCGTTCCGTGTAATCATGTTCCATAGAAGACGACAAGTCAAAAGCTATGATGCCAATCTACGGCTTTGAGACATTAATGGTCTTGTCTCAATCCTATTCGTCGAATGCTTCAAGGAATAACCCTTTCCTCTAATTGCGACCACACAATTACATTCGCTTAGCTGGGCATCTCCAGAGATGTACTGCTACCATCTCGTCGAATGACTTGACCCCATTCAGAGTTATAATAACTCTTGCTTACTAGCAGTGTCAGTACCTTCTAGGTTTACAGGGGATAGACTCAGATACAACAATATCATCTATGTAGCAAAGGTACTACCGATTCATCCTTATAGCTTGTTATTACCACATTGAATACACTTCAAGGGATCTCCTCTCAAGTGCATTGGGTTCCCACTGATGATGAACTATGATGGGTTGACAGCCCCATCCCCAACCTCGACTTAAGGACCACTGCAGGTTCTAGTCCTTTAGTCAAAGGATCAGCTATATTATTCTGAGTTCCTATGAACTCTACATCTATAATCCTATCAGACACTAAACCCCTTATAGACTTTAGTCTAACTTGGATGTGCCTCTTTGTTTTAGCATTATACTTTTACTGTTAATCTTGTCGATAGTTGTTTTACTATCACAATGAATAGCAAACGCAGGAAGCGGTCTGCTTACTACAGGTATCACAGACATAAGTCCGTGTAACCATTCAGCCTCCGTCCCCGTGGCATCAAGCGCACATAACTCAGCCTCAAAAGTAGACCGAGTTATTATAGTCTGTTTGGTCGACTTCCAGGATATTGCTCCACCTGCTAAGGTGAACACGTATCCAGTCACTCCATTGGAACCAGACTTCTTAGCTATCAAAATTGCATCACTGTACCCTTCGAGCACACCAGGAAACCTCCTATAGTGTAAACTAAGGTATATTGTGCCTTTCAAATATCTAAGTACTCTATCAAGAGCATCCTAATGAGTTATGTTTGGACAGCTTGTATATCTAGCCAACTTAGACACAGAGTATGAAATATCTGGCCTAGTACAGTTAGCAAGATACTGCAAGCTCCCTATAATCTGATAATACCTTAACTGAGACACAGGTACTCCTGAAGTATTCTTAACAAGGGCAACTTTAGGATCATAGGGTGTACTAGCGATTCTACTTTCTGAATAACCATATTTCTCAAGTATAGATTTCTCTATATAATGAGACTGTGATAAAGTTATTCCCTCAGCTGACTGTGTCAGCTTGAGACCAAGAATCACACTAGCCTCGCCCATATCCTTCATTTCAAAATGCTTTTTCAAGAAGGCTTTTGTCTCGTTAATAATCTCAATATTGGTTCCAAACAGTAATATGTCATCTACATATAGGCACAAGATGACACACTCACTACCTTTAACTTTGGTGTAGACACACTTGTCACTATCATTAATATCATAACTGAACGGCACTATAGTTTCATCAAACTTTTTATGCCAATCCCTAGGAGCTTGTTTCAAGCCATAGATGGATTTGATCAACTTACATACTTTCCTTTCGTTACCAGATGTAACAAATCCCTCAGGCTGATCCATAAAAATCTCTTCTTCAAGTTCACCTTGAAGAAAAGCTGTCTTTACATCCATTTGATGGATGATAAGACCATGTACAGAAGCCAATGCTACAAGCATTCGGATTGTTGTCATTCTAATGTGTCAAAGTAATCAATGCCCTCCTTTTGCTTAAAACCCTTAGCTACCAGTCTAGCTTTGTACTTATCTATTGAGCCGTCAGGGTTCAACTTCCTCTTAAAGATCCATCTACACCCGATAGTAGAACACCCAGGAGGGAGATCAACTAACTCCCATGTTCCGTTAGAAACAATAGAGTCAATTTCACTTTTTACAGTGCCCTTCCAGTGCCTAGACTCTGAAGAATCCATAGCTTGTCGGAAAGTTAAAGGTTCGTCCTCGACATTGTAAGTGATAAAATCACTTCCAAAATCCTTGACTACCTTTGCACGCTTACTCCTTAGTGGTTCCTCTACCTCCTTAGGAGTAGAGCTACTACTAGGTTCCGCCCCCACTTTTGTCATCTTTTCCACATTATCAGGAATAGAACTTGATGTGTGAGTAGGATCTTCATTAGAAGTATCTTGAGGCATACCAGTCTTCATAGGGTAAACATCCTCAAAGAATGTAGCATCACGAAACTCAACTATCGTATTTGCCACTATACCATCTATGTCAGATTTTAATACTAAAAATCTCATAGCTGTAGTGGTCTCAAGATAGCCCAGAAAAATACAATCAACAGTCTTCGGACCTAGTTTCTTTCTCTTGTGTTCAGGGACAAGTACCTTGGCAAGGCACCCCCACACACGAAGATACTTAAGACTAGTCTTCTTGCCCTTCCATAACTTATAGGGTGTCTTATCCATGTGTTTCAGAGGGACTCTATTCAGAATATGGCAAGCCGTATTCAGAGCCTCTCCCCACATGTATTTAGGCAGCCCAGAATTAATAAACATACTATTAATCATATTTTTAAATGTTCTGTTCTTTCGCTCAGCAACCCCATTAGACTCAGGTATGTATGGTGGGGTAACTTCATGAACTATTCCATTGCTCGCACAAAATTCATTAAATGAGTTACTCGTATACTCACCACCTCTATCAGATTTCAACCTTTTAAGAGATGGTTATTCATGTCTCTTGTGTGAGATCAGACAATTCTTCTTGTTAAAGTAAACCTGAAATCCCTTGTCACAGAATTGACTGATACTAAGCAGATTATGCTCAAGTCCTTTTACAAAGGACACTTCCTCAGTGATAACATTTCCAGCTTCAAGTCTTCCATATCCATCAGTTTTACCTGTGCTGTTATCTCCAAAGGTAACAACTGGTCCGGCCTTCTCAACCACATTTGTCAGCAGGGTTCTATCTCCAGTCATATGCCTTGAACATCCACTATCCAAGATCCAGGTTACTCGATCAACCTGCTTAACACCCTGCAATGACAAATAGATTAAACCTTCTTCGGAACCCAAATCTGATTGGGTCCAGAATACTTAAAGAATTGGCCTTTGTCAGGCAAAATAACATTTTTAACCTTACCACCAATTTCACCATTAACCAACAAACATTTACCCCTATAAACAGATTTGACAATCTTTTGTTTTATCTTGGGTATCCATGTTTCTTTAGCAGCAATAACATTTATTTCATTGATTGGACATTTGACCTTGTAAGCAGCCTTAGCAAAAGTTTGTTTAGGCTTTGGTACAAATGTCTCTCTCCTAACTTGAGGAGGACTAACAGTCTTTGATCTAACATTTTTATTCCTATTTATATGTTGTCAAGGAGCAGTCTTATTAGCACATGCATGATTACCATTAAAATAAGCAGACATCACATTAAAAGCACAAGACATACAATTGACAACACCACATACTTTATGAGAAGAATCAATAATAGGCATGGTATGCATGTTAGACATGTTATTGTTCTTTTTCAACTTATTACCACTTAACCCAGTTTTAGATGAACTAGTTGACTCAACTAGTTTATTACAATCTAATTTAAGTTTAGTTGAATCCTCGAAATACAAATAGGCTGTGTCATATGCCTTTCAATCCTCTTTATTGAACTTGCTAGATATATAACTGAAACTATTTTGAATTTTTACTTGATGTGCCTTGATGTTTTCCACAACCGCATGCTTAAATAAGAATATGAAATTGATTTTTTCGCAGGACTCTAGAAACTGATATTAATAGGCAGAATAAAAAAGGATTGCCTAAACTTATTATTACTGCCACAGAACTTAAGGTTCCAGCAGATTACGAGCCTCAATGCTTGGCCATGATGCTTGGGCTTTTAATAAATACAGGGAAGATTGTTGAAGCTCTTCGGTTTTATAAGGCAGCTTTTGGAGCTGAAGTAGTGACACCTAGGATTTTAGGCAAAAGAAAGGCTAAACAAGGATTTCCTCATACTTTTGGAATTGAAGTTAATATTGGCTCAGATATCATTGTAGTATCTCATCTCAAGGATGAATCTTCTCCTCCGTGAGCTATCAGAATTTAATACGTGTTCATCTTTTTGTCATTTTTTAAAAATGAATTTATATATGTTACGATATGAACTAATAAGCATGACGTAGGACTACCTGATTTTTGTTCATTAGATGTTAGATGTGTGTAGCTTCCTTTCTCGAATTTGTTCCCCCTAATAAGCTGATCACTACCTGAATCTATGATGCTTCTTGTTAATAGGCACATCGAGGTTTATGAGCTAATGTGATAAATAAATTCTCTCTTAAAATATTATTATTTGAAGGCTGAATCTGTAACATTTTTTTGTATGCTTTAGATCGCTATGTTGTTATGGTGTGTCATAAGAGTTTCATGTTCTTAAGCAAAGACCAACGTGGACTTTATTTACTTGTAAGGCTTGCACATATGAGGAATACGGTGTATAGTATGAACTAATAGACGAAAGTTGTAGTTTTATGAATATAATCACATTTATCTATTATTTCTTATTTTGTACCTCAGGAGTAGTATTTCTCTCTGCCAACCACTGATGTTGAATCTTCTGTTGAGAATGTCGTGAAGGCACGTGCTACTATTTTGGGTAAACGTGTGCAATTATATAGCAATTGTCAGATCTGGTGCAGCTTGGTCAAAGTAAGTGATCCATTTGGTCATGTATGAATTATCTATAACAAACTATGCGCTTATTGCCTCCAATCTTTTTTGTTGTTAGCGTAGCCGCTAAAAGGACAAAGAGTTTCCATCTTTTCTGTTGTTAGTGAAGGACAAGGAGTCTCCATCTTTTTTTGTTCATAGTGACTATGCTAACAGGCCAAGGAATCTGTGCATTTCTCATCTACAAATATGCCCTTTTTGCCTGCAGTCTTTTTAGTTGTTAGCGAAGTCACCAACTGGACAAAGGATCTTTGGCAATGATAGACCTTGTTTTACTATGGTGCGAGATACTGGTTGGTGTATATACGCTGATATGACCTTGTTTTACTATAGTGAAAGAAATTGTTTGACATATATATACTGATATGGCCTTGTTTTGCTGTGGTGGAAGATATTGTTCATTTGTTTGGTACATATAAATATATGGCCATTGTTCTAGAGAGAACCTAATTATATAGAGAATCGTAGCGCACCACATTTTTATATTTTTCTCAAAAAAAATTTTAAAAATTATTATTTTTTAATTAAAAAAACAAGTTAAAAAAACAAATCTGCCCATTGCCACGTTTGCTGACGTGGCACTATCACGTATCACAACCACGTCAGCATTAATGTCGTGGCAGTGATGTCGTAGCCACGTCAGCATTTGGTTCCACCACAGAATCAGAAAATTGGGCTTTTTCTATTATAGAATCAAAAAAATTGGCCTTTTTCTTTTATAGAATCAAAAATTAAAACTTTGATTTTTCTATAGAATCTGAAAATTAGTGGTGTGCTACGGTTCTCTATATAAAATGTTCTTCCTGGAGTGCTACTCTGTATATGTATAAATAGAGATAATATTGTTTTTAGGGGGTTCCGGAGAGAGGATTGAACAAGTTCTTTTGAGTACTTTTTTTAGATAGGAATACACCTCTATATGTAGGAAATACATCCACATCCTCCAGCCCACCAGAAAAGTAACTGCCCAACACAATCAATTTAATAATTACATAAATATGTGACTCCCACATTTATCAAATATGTAACTCCCATATTTATTTTTCTTTCATTTCTAATAGAAATGTAAGTGAAATTAACTGTGACAACCCGGGTCAAATCCCGAGTCTTTTTCGAAAATCGGGTCGAGTCCTAATTCCGAATCCAAAAATAAGCCAAAGTAAACTGACCCAAATACCGCCAACTTGGGTAATCCACAAGCCCACCACAGTCCCCCAAAAGATCATGATTTGTTGGTGCAATTAGTAGTAGTACTTTGCCTTATAAACTGAACAGAAGCCCCAAATCTCCTCAATGTGGGACTGGGATGTTACATTAACAATTATGCTGCATCTTTTTTAATTTCTTGAGCTTACACACATTATGTCGAGAGGATATCTGAGATTAATGACCACACACCTCAACATACGTAAAATTGGTGAGATAAATCCAAAACCTTGCTTTTATTTTCGACCAGAGTCCCAAGACCTTGAAAATTAACACAAAAAATGTTACACAACGGGGCAGAATCTAAATTGCGTTCAGAGACGATGATACAATCGGGATTGAATTTAAGTTGACTAGCTATACGAATCTAGTAGTGCCCTTTATTCATCGGACGTTTTAATTATTTTAATTGCGCTACTCATCTTCTTAACACCAAAAACAAATTAGTAGAAACAAATAGTCTCAGGCCATACGACTCCTTCATAAATATGTGTTTCATTCTCGTCAGTCGTCACCCATCGCCAAAATCCTATGATAGAGAAAATTTATGAGAATAAAAAATTTAACTCGGATTGTCCTTAATAGTTCTCAAGAGATTAAAAAAAACTCAAAGGGTAAATCTATAAATATAAATCTACATGTGATTTAATATCATGAGAACTAAGATGATCCTCAATAATAATAACTAGCGTAAAAGCCCGTGCAAGGCACGGGCATTGAACTAATTTTTTTTCCCAAAACTGTATATATATTCAGATAATTTTGTAATTAAAAATATGATAATCTATGAGTATTTTGATATTTTAAACATAATGAGAGTCGACCCTCTCTCTCTTCCATCTCTTTCCTCACCCGTCACCTCCTCTTCCCTCTACTTCTTACATACATACATTTAATCTAAATAACCATAGCCATCGTAGAAGATCCATTTTCTCATTTCTCTTATTTTCTTTTTGTTTTTTCCTTCAATAATTTTCAATAATATTCATCTTTAGGTGAGATTTTTGATTCTTGCATCCATTTTTTGGATGTTTTATGTCTCTATTTTTGCAGTGGTTTGTGTTTCGTATCGTTTATTATGTTTTGGGAATTTTGTTTTGGTATTTTGGTAATGATCCAATTGATGTCCTGTGAGATCTAGAAAGGCCGATTCGAGACTGGGGCGGTGGTGATTATTGCAAGACCTCACCTTTTCAAAATAGAACTCATCCTTTTGGGATTTCACTTACGGAATGTCTATAGCTGGTACCCGGTAAGTAGATAACCGGGTTGTAGTTTCTCCAACCTCAGTTCATGCAATTGGTGTTTCTGAACACTGAGCTACCAATGGTTCTTATATTTTAAGTTCAATTGTGATAATACTGTATTCAGGGATGTCGGTGCAATTTGGATTGATTGGGATGTCTTTAATTTCATTTTTAGCTTCAATAATGTTTAAATTCTGTTTGTTAAACGACCAGGAAATAAATCATCTGATTGTGTTAGCGTGTCTATTTGTTTTTCAACTTGATTGTATTGCGAGTTGGGATTCTGTCACGGATGTGTTTTGTTCTAATTATTGAGAATAGTTATATTTTCTTGGCAAAAAAAAATGATATATAATCGATAAAATTTCAATTTATTTAATGTTTTCATAGTTATTTTTTAATTTTGCATACCAATTTTTTATATTATATTTTGAATCTTTTTTAATTCAGTTTTAAAATTTTCTAAATATTTCGGTCGATGTTAATATGATTAAACGACCTTAATGACCTGTGCATGTATATGAAATCTAAAATCAAATTTTTTGATTTTATCGTATACTGATCTAAGTATGTGTTATAACTCAACCATTATATATTATTGATCAGTTTGTCATATTATATAAAAATTCATATGTACCATAATTTATAGTCGAGTTATATCTAATTGATTATTGTAAATTGTAATTAATTATTGTATTTTTGTAATATTTATGATTTAAAATTCTTATATTTTTTTATTTAATTTGAATGTTAATTATATTATTTTTTCTATATATACGATAGATCATATTTTTAGAGTTCTCATTTTTTTAGCATAATTTTAATTATTTTTTGTGTATATATAATATTTATGTTCTTAGATCAATCATATATTTAAATCGTTGAAAATTTAAATAGTTGGTCGACCAAAACCCCATAATATAACTCATGTATTTAAATTTTTATATACCTAAAACTAATGTGATGTAATTATTAATTATGTATAATTTGATCAGTAAAATTTACGTATTTCTTAAAACCAAATTTTATTTTTTATTTTAAGAATTTAAAATTTACACAGAAACGCATGTAAATAAATCTTTTTTTTGTACTCGTACATTATGCATAATATAAAATTTTACTTTTATAATAATTATCTAAAATGATAAAAGAGAATTGTAGAGTATAATCAATTGATTAGAAAATTTTTTTTTGTAATTTTATCCAATATTTTTGAAATAATATAAATCGATATTCTATTTAGTCAAAAATAAAAACAAAAGAGAAAGAGACAATAAGAGAATATGTGGTTTATCTTATAGGATTTTTAAACAAATCTCAAAATGAAGTGTAGCATAGTTGGTTATGACTTGAGTTTAAAAGAAGAAGGTCAATGGTTCGAATCCAAACATCAACATAATTTTACTACTTTTTATATATTTATTAAATAATGGTAATTTTGTAATTTTTGAAATTATAGGGGTAAAATCGTAACTTCACAAGCATTAAAATGGCAAAGTTTGCCCTTGTGTTAAAGTTTAATATATAGTAATAGATTATCGCTTGTGTTGTAATAAATAAACTATAATATATTGACCTTCAACAATATTTTTTTTGCAGTCCTAGCACTATATAACAAACAAAAACAATGATTTATGTTTGTGCTTCACACACGAATTTTACTTTTTTATTTTTAACTTTTTAATCACAATATAAATTTTATCAACATAAAGAATGATAATTAAAAAGATATGAAGTTAAAGGTTTCCTCAAAATAATGTGATAAATAAATGATAAAAATTATAACAGTGTGAATACTTTTGTTCACCAGAAATTCAGAATTAAGCCAACAAGACAACAACTAATTCTAAAAATGTATGATGCCAACTATGCTGTATCTTTCTTAATTTCTTGAGCTTACACACATTCCTAAAACATTGAAAATCATACAGCAAACAATTGATCTACTCAACACTTGACATCATTCAATATTTTTTGGGCAGTTCATTACATTAAGTTCATTGCATTGGAGATCAGATTTCAAACACATCAGTAACGTTTCGCGGGAGCCGGGGGCTAAGCACGAGAGCGGGCCAACCATGTGTTACCAAACGGGTCGATGATCTTTATGAGATAGCCAACATTAGTATCTATGATGTCACAAAAGGCACCATGGCACAAAGCAACTCCAACAGTGCTAGGACTATGTTCTAACTCCACACATATATAGTCTGGACTCCCAACACCACTTCCGGCATTCTTGTCAATCCTGCATATAAGATATAAACTCATGAGATTTTGTGTGCGCTCGTGTGCGTCCATGGGTGAAAACAAACACTAGGAGAGGTTAATTACAAAAAAGAATCGTCATCGACTTCAGAGACGATGATACTTTTATGACCAAAGTTCAGTTCAGAAATGACCAGAGACGTGTTGGCTTCCTCAATGACAATCTTTGTTTGTTCATTACTGGTCACCTCCTTCGCACCCAATACTGATTTACAGAAATTTATGACTTTTTTGTCCATTTGGTGCTTTGACGTATATGTGTTGTTGCTTCTCCCATATTGTCACCTTCTCAGTCTCTTTGATTTCATCACCCTACTTCGCGTCCTAATTTCATAATCACCATTCACCATATATACCCCCATATATTAATACAAATACATGATATATACATACACATGATATATTTATATATATATTTATATTTATATATGCCTTATCAAAGAAGAACAAAAAAACTTATGCAATGAGCAATACACAAGATCCGAATTATTTTGGAATCTTAAGTTATAAAAAAATTATTGTCAAATTATGTTATTTTGGTAAAAACTCTCTCAAATTGTGGTATTATAAATATCAAACATGTCACAACAAAAGACATAAAGCTATGCACAGCTAAAGAAAACAATAAAGAAAAAAGAAAACGAAGCGACTATTTGGCTTCACAACTAAAACAAAAACAAATGTGGTTTTAAGAAGGAAATAAAAAACCTTTATATCCTTTGAGTAGTCTAGTAGCACCGAAAGGACCATCCATATGATACCATACAGATCCTTTATCTTTGCGAGGCGCCAATAAGAAGAGGTAATTAGGTCTTCTTCATCTACAACAATGTCAAGCTTTTTAGCTCTAGTAACAACAGGGTCAATGTCTTTCATATCCAACCATATAATGGTTGGAGTCTCAGCACCAATAGTACAATTACTCTTATCAACCCTAATAAATAATAAAATATAAGACAAAGTCATGGTTAAGAATAAATATGTATTGTCAAATGAATGAGAACAATTACACATGCTAGAATCTAGATTGTGTTCAGAGTTGATGATGCAATGGGGACCGAACTGAAGTGCCCTTGTTCGTATCGGACGTCTTTATTCTTTCGGTTGCTTCATTTATCACCTTAGCACCAAAAACAAATTCAAAGATACAAATTGCCTCATGATAAAAGATTAACTGGTCTTCCATCCTTTCGGTATCTCGGCGGGGCGATCAACTATCCAACCGGGAATACCGTCCTCCAATGACACCGCACTTCGCCCGATCACGGCTACAATACGATATCAACGAATATAATATATAGTATGAATGCTAGCATCATAGTGGGTGATTATATCAACCTTGGCATCATAGTGCCTAAATATTCTCGTGTCCTTAAAACGGATCACGAGTCTCTCTTTCTCTAAAATGGGCCTCTTTCCCAAAATTGACCAGTAGAATGCAGAATTCCCGAATATTTAATGAACTGACATTCTGAGATAAAATTCACAAGAAAATATTAAATTGATCCGGCGGACTGCCAGTTTTACTCAATGTGCCACCAATCCGAACAATGGATTGATGTAACTCTCAATAAATACGCTTTAATTGGTTGGCACGAACAAAGTGCCAACCCTTGACAAAAAGGGCAACTATCTCGAAATAATAAGAATAGTCTTAAAATGAAATATAATGAGTCGTACTGAACAAGTAGTACTACTCGAATAATTGTAATACTCCAAATTGATGAACGTTAAATAGAATAATTTTCATTCGATCCAAGAGTAAAACTCTAACAAGAATTAAATAGCCTAATCCCTATTGATTGATTCGAACGATGAACCAATTAAAAGATAGTCAATAAATGTTGTCGAATTTGTACAATAAATCCGACTGAGAAGAATGAATTTAACTATCTCGAACAAATGAGAATAGTTCTACTGAATCGAAGTAAATAGTCGTCTCGAATTAATGAGACCGACCCAATAACAACGAATTTCCTTCTACGCTTATAGGGAATGTATTTCGCAAGAAAACTAAATTAACAGTATCGTAATATTTAACAAGAAATAATTCTCAAAGGAAATTTTGCATCATAAAGAGCAGCTAATAAATCTCATAATTAATAGTTCGAAAATAATCAAGAATTTAAATAATACGAACAGAAATACAAAGTTTCCGAGAGTTAGGGTAGGAATGAACTTGCCTCTGTCTCGACGTTAAACGAACCGAATAAATAAAAGCGTTACCCGCGAGCGGAAATCTCAATTCTCGAAAAGGGATACTCTATAATAATTATCAGAATAATTTTAGTACTCGGGTAAGAATTTAATCACGAAGTGTCAAAATAATTCGGTAATCATGCTCTTGATAATTAAATAATTCTCGAACAAATGATTAGGAACATTCTCGTAAGTTTAAAAATCTCACTGACAGCAAATTCTCAATTTGATGAATTAAATGGAGGCTCTATTCGCTTTTCCTATTAATTTTAATACCTCGGGTTTTATATATAATGCAAACCAAATACAATTATTCATAAGGGAAATTTTTATTAAAAGCCTCTAATTATTTCTAAATGTGTGGCACCATTTTAATTATTTAACAACATATCTCGCATAGACTCAATAAAAAGGGTTTTGTATAAAATCACCACTAATTATCTAAAATCCTCATTTAACAACGAAATTCTCTAATTTAAATAAATTGTTTAACTCACACTTTCTAAATCAATTTAGTTCTCGTAAATCACGTCTCGAAATATCGTTTATAAAGTTTCCTTTAGTAGTCTATGATCTTCAATTTATCTAAAATCATCTAATTTGCTTAGGTCCATTTAAAAGGAACAATAGTATAATTTGCCATTTATTCTCAATTTAAATAAACCAAGAATCAAATTCTATCCCAATTCAAATCCATAATTATTATTTCGAGTTTTTTAATTATTCCATTTAAATCAATTTGCTCAAATTTATTAAAACAGATTTTTAGAAAAATTACTTCATTAATCAATCACATGTTTTATTCCACTTAAATCAATTAACAAAAACTTAATTAATTAAAATATAATATTTACACCACCACCACCAATCGGCAGCCACCGACCGGTCGCCGGAACGGCGCCGGCGGCACCACCCCGCCACCACTCTCTCTCTCTCTCTCTCTCGCTTGCTCTCTATCTCTCCGGCCGCCCCTCTCTCACTCTCCGATCTCTCCTCTCTCTCGCCGCCGCGTCTCTCTCTCTCGATCTCTTTTTCTCTCTCAATCTCTCGCTCTCTCTCCCTCTCTCGGAATCTCTCGTCGGCCCTCTCTCCCTCTCTCAATCTCTCGACTCCCTCCTCTCTAATCTCTCCACCGCCACTCTCTCTTCTCTCTCTTTCTCTCCGCCCTCGTATCTCTCTCTCTCCCTCCTTCGCATCTCTCTCGCCTCCCCCATCTCTCAATCTCTCTGTCTTTCCCTTACTCTCTCTCTCCGATCTCCGACTCTCTCTCTCCGCCCTCATCTCTCTACCTCCACCTATCTCCCTCTCCTCCTTCGTATCTCTCTCTCTCCGCCTCAATCTCCTCCTCTCCCCCTTCTTCTCTCTCTCACTCTCTCTTCGACGCCCTCTCTCTACTCTCTCTCCGACCACCCCCACCGGTCTCCATCATCGCCGCCGTCGCCGCCCTCTCAAACCCCAACTCCGACATGCAACCAACAACTCTCCCCCAAACCACAATTTCAACAATTAACCCCTAATTACCCCTTTTTAAAATCATTGATTAATACTAACTTAACCACAAATATAAAACCCTAATTCCAAAAATACAATTTTCAACAAAATCAATATTAACAGAAAATAAAAACATGATCAAAAGGTTTTAGAGGTATAAAATTCATACCCTCTTATGAAAAACAAATCTTAGAACTTGATTGAAAATCCAATTCTTGAAAACCATTAAATATGGATGTTGATTTGAAGAGTTTTTAGAGAGCTTCAAAAATATCAAATTGCATGTAAGATCAACCCATGATATTATTAGATATAAGCTTTTGAAGGTTTGTTTTAATGGAGGAAAATGAACATGAGGTGTATTTTGTTTTTCTCTCTCTAATTTTCTCTCGGTGTTTGCAAATAAAAGAGATGATGATCTCTTATTCTCTTTGATTACACACTTAAATAGATAAAAATAAATTAACTACACACTTGGGCTCTTAGTGGGATTAATACCACTACACTAAATTTTAATCTAAGTCCATCTAAATAAGCCATGCATGATTACTTAAGCTTTCATCTTGGCCCACTTACTACAATTTCCTATTTATTCTAAATAATAATAATCACCACAATAATAGTAATAGTAACAATAAATCACCGATCAATAAAAATAAAAAAAATATATAGCTTTGTACTAATTGATTATTAGGGTCTAATAGCGCAATAAATAAAATATACATATTTGCATGCACTCCTAATAATAAATAAAACAGAATTTCAAACCTTACGATAGTATAATAAGAAAAAAGAGACTCAAAATATTACGAGAATTTTACGGTTATTACAGTCTCCCCCCCTTAAAAGGATTCCGTCCTCGGGATCATCTCTAATGGCTAAACAACTCAGGGTATTTACTACGCATTTCCTCTTCAAGTTCCCAAGTGGCTTCCTCAATTTGACGGTTTCTCCAAATTACTTTTACTAAAAATTTTTTTTCTTATTCCGCAACTCATGCACTTTGAAATCCACAACTTCCACTGGTTGCTCTACGTAGGTCAGATCAGCTTTGACATCGACGGGTTCATACTCTAATACGTGTCGGTGATCCGGATGATAAGCTCTCAATATTGATACGTGGAATACATCGTGTACGTGTTGAAGATCTGGCGGTAAGGCCAATTGATATGACACGGCTCCAACCTTCTTAAGAATCTCAAATGGTCCGATATACCTGGGACTTAGTTTCCCTTTCTTCCCGAATCTCATCACACCTTTCCACGGTGAAATTTTCAGTAACACTTTATCTCCTATCTCAAATGATTTATCCTTTCTCTTCAAATCTGCATATTTTCTCTGACGGTTCTGAGCAGCAACTAATCTTTTCCGAATCATTTTTATGGATTGCTTTGTCTGATGGACCATATCTGGCCCAAGTAATCTTCCTTCACCGACTTCATCCCAACAAAGTGGAGATCTGTACTTCCTTCCATATAAAGCTTCATAAGGGGCCATACCGGTACTGGAGTGATAGCTATTATTGTAAGCAAACTCTACTAGTGGCAGATGTTCATCCCAACTTCCCTTGAAATCTAAGGTGCAAGCTCGCAGCATATCCTCTATTGTCTGAATTGTCCTCTCGCTCTGCCCGTTTGTCTGCGGGTGATAGGCAGTACTCAAATTTAGCTTGGTGCCAAGGCATTCTTGAAAACTCTTCCAAAATCTAGAGGTAAAACGGGCATCTCTGTCTGACACAATTGACACGGGCACTCCATGACGGACTACCACTTCCTTCAGATACAGACCTACCAGTCTCTCCACTGAATACCTTTCACTGATCGGCAGAAAATGCTCGGACTTCGTAAGTCTATCAACTATAACCCAAATAGCATCGTGATTCACTCTGGTTCGGGGTAAACCTACTACAAAGTCCATGGTGATGTGCTCCCATTTCCATTCTGGAATCTCTAATGATCGGAGTAATCCACTGGGTCGTTGATGTTCTGCTTTCACTCTTTGACAGGTCAAACACTTGCTTACCCATTCTGTAATCTCCCTCTTCATGTTAGGCCACCAATAATTCTGCTTGATGTCTTGATACATTTTTGTACTTCCTGGGTGAATGGAATATCTCGAATTATGCGCTTCGCTCATGATTTCTTCTTTCAATTCGGTAACATTAGGAACCCAAATTCTCGAAGCAAATCGCTTAATCCCCTTATCATCTTTTGAACTCAAAAATTCTTCTCCTGTCAACTCTGATCTTCTTTCTTCCATCACTTGCTCCTGACAACGACGAATCTTCTCTAGCAGCTCTGGTTGAAAAAGAATGGTATAAACTCTTTCATTGTTTTGGACTGGGTCCTTGAATTCTAACTCCATCTTCTCGAATTCTCTGACTAACTCTTCTGAGGTCGTCAACAAGTTGAGTC
This sequence comes from Kitagawia praeruptora, assembly GCA_037693485.1. NCBI lineage: Eukaryota > Viridiplantae > Streptophyta > Magnoliopsida > Apiales > Apiaceae > Kitagawia > Kitagawia praeruptora. The sequence goes on along the minus strand of CM075350.1, from coordinate 54,538,077 downwards.
TTTCTTTTCTACTTAAAGCATCAGCTACAACATTAGCTTTTCCTGGGTGATAATTTATCGAGCAGTCATAGTCTTTGATCAATTCTAACCATCTTCTCTGTCTCATGTTCAATTCCTTCTGGGTGAATATGTACTTTAAGCTCTTGTGGTCTGTGAAGATCTCACATTTTTCTCCATACAAATAGTGTCTCCAAATCTTGAGTACAAAAACAATGGCAGCAAGTTCCAAGTCGTGAGTAAGGTATCGTGATTCATATTCCCTCAATTGACGAGAAGCGTAAGCTATTACTTTCCCGTGCTGCATCAATACACATCCTAAACCTTTGTGAGAAGCATCGTTGAAAATCACGAAATCGCCTCTTTCATCGGGTAGGGTCAAAACTGGGGCAGTCGTCAGTCTCTTCTTCAATTCTTGAAAGCTGTCTTCACATTTGGACGTCCATTCAAACTTTTCACTTTTCCTGGTAAGTCGAGTCAGCGGCGTAGCAATCTTTGAGAAATCTTTCACGAATCTACGATAATAACCAGCCAGTCCAAGGAAACTTCTAATCTCTGTTGGAGTCTTAGGTCTCTCCCAGTCTGCTACGGCTTCTATCTTAGCAGGGTCTACAGAAATTCCTTCACCACTCACAATATGTCCCAAAACTGAACTTCTTTCAGCCAGAATTCGCACTTTGAAAACTTTGCATACAACTTTTCCTTCCTTAGTGCTTCCAAAACTAGACGGAGATGTTCTGCATGATCTTCAGGTGACTTCGAGTAAATGAGAATGTCATCAATAAATACAATCACGAACTTATCCAAGTATTTCTTGAACACACGATTCATTAAATCCATAAAAGCAGCTGGAGCATTCGTCAATCCGAAAGACATAACTAGAAACTCGTAATGTCCATATCGGGTCCTAAAAGCAGTCTTAGGAATGTCCTCAGGCATGATTTTCAGTTGATGATAGCCAGATCTCAAATCAATCTTCGAAAAATGAGTAGCTCCCTTAAGCTGATCAAACAGATCATCGATTCTAGGCAAAGGGTACCTGTTCTTGATAGTCATCTTGTTCAGTTCGCGATAGTCAATACACAACCGCATAGATCCGTCCTTTTTCTTCACGAACAAAACTGGAGCTCCCCACGGGGATACACTAGGTCTGATTACACCCTTTTCCAGTAACTCTTGCAGTTGTGTTGCCAATTCCTTCATTTCCACTGGTGCCATTCGGTAGGGTGCTTTGGAGATTGGTGCGGTTCCTGGTGCTAGATCAATCGTGAATTCTATCTCTCGGTCTGGTGGCATTCCGGGCAAGTCATCGGGGAAAACATCTTTAAACTGATTGACTACAGGAATCTCCTCAATGGTAGGAGCTTGCTTCTTCGTGTCTATCACATGAGCCAGATAGGCTTGACATCCTTGCCGAAGTAATCTCTTAGCTTGAATTATTGACAGAAAATCTTTAGCCGGTTTACGTCCGCGAAACAGAATTCTCATACCGTTAGGTCCACTTAAGCTAACCTTCTTCCGACGACAATCGATTTGGGCATCGTAACGTGCTAACCAATCCATCCCTAAGATTACGTCGAATTCCCCCAACTTAAAGGGAATGAGGTCTGTGTCAAAACGTTGACCTTGAATTTCTATAAAACAGTTCGGGCACAAACGGTTCACTGGAATGACTTCCTGATTCGCTACTTCTATACTCAGAATTCCCTCCAAGGGTACAGACTCAAGATCAAGCTTATTCATGAAGTTCTCAGAAATAAAAGATCTGGTAGCGCCAGAATCAACTAGAACACATGCATCTTCAGAATTAACTAGAAGCGTACCTCGCAATCACCTCGCTGTCATCAATAGCATCCTTCATGGTCATGTTAAAAGTTCTTGCGGTCGGCTTGTTGCTGGGAGGTGCTGTGAGTCGAAGCACTGGATTTTCCTTAGCAGTCTGTCGGCAATCGCGGGACACGTGACCTTTCTTTCCACAATTGAAGCAGGTGACAGATTTATCCTTGCAACTAGAAGCATAATGACCCTTTTGTCCGCAGTTATAGCAATTCACAGTAGCTTGCTGGCAAGGTCCTGGGTGTTTCCTCCCACATGTCTTGCACTCTGGCAGTGGTGGTCTTCCTTGCATCACGTTCACTGTCTGCTGAGGTTTGGTCCTCTGATTGCTTCCTCTGGTGTCATGGTTCCCAATTCTCTTAGTTTCTGAGCTTCTATCTTCTCTTTTCACAAACGGCCTCTTGTCACTACGACTGTCAGATCTCTTCACAAAGCTGCTTCCACCACTCTGAAACTTTCTCTTCTTACCATCCCGATCTTTCGGGTACAACTCACTTCCACTTTCCACTATAGTCGCTTTCTGAACTAATGTTGCATAGTTGGTGATCTCAAATACGGCAACTCGATTCTGGATCCAGGGCTTCAGCCCTTGCTGGAAACGCTTGGCTCTTTTCTCCTCAGTGTCTACATGATAGGGTACAAACCTTGAGAGTTCTATAAACTTGGCTTCGTAATCCGCAACAGTCATCGCTCCTTGCTTGAGTTCTAAGAATTTGATCTCTATTTGGTTCTCTAGATACTTAGGAAAATACCTCTCTAGAAACAAGGTCGTGAATGTGGTCCATGGAATAACCGCATTGCCTTCCAAAGTCCTCTTTGCTTCCCACCAGTAATTAGCTTCACCTTTCAACATGTATGCTGCAAACACTGTCTTCTTATTCTCTTCTACTCCCACAATCTCAAAAGTCTTCTCTATTTCTCGTAACCAAATTCTGGCCTCCACGGGGTTAGTGGTACCTTTAAACTCAGGTGGGTTCAGAGATTTGAATGATTTGAAAGTCACTGTGGCATGAGTCAGCTGAGCTGGAGGTGGATTTCCTCCCACTGGGTTAGGGTTCTGCTGAGGCTGAGGGTTCTGGGCATGCTGAAGAAGAAAGTCCAAAAGCAGGTTCATCGGGTTATTATTCTGGTTTGGATTTTGAGCGGGTTCCGGTTCCGGGTTTGGAACTGGGTTAGGAACTGGGTTCCGAGGTGGAACCTCATTCTCTGGATTCTCTTCAGGTTGATGACGAGGGTTTCTTGGGGGTCTTCCTCTTTTAGGTGGCATCTTTTTCTATAAGATCGAAAACAATATGGTATGTTATATCACAGGTATGCAATTATATGTCACCATTGCTGGCACAGGCATTCAAAATTATTTATTTGGTCAAAACCTCTGGTTTCTAAAAAATAAACCATACTCAAAATCATGATTCTTTCTCGTGTCTCTTTATAAAACAGATACTCCTTTTTTTTTTCCTTATTATAAAAAGGTTCAGGGTACTCGTGAAAAAGAAACTAATTCAGGTTTTACTGGCAATTCTTATAAAAATCTTTAAGTTCTAAAACTCAGTCGTTGCTTTAATCCTTGATTTTCGAAAACTCTTTTTTTTTTTTTTTGAAAACTCATTTTAAGTCGCAGTATCTAAAAAGAAATTTACCATAACAGGAGTAGCATGGAAATGATCTAGCATGCTCTTCTAGTATAACACAGTTCTATAACAGATAAAGTAAAGCAGCAGTACTACTAGCAGATCATAATATATATATCACAAGGTACCATACTGGTACAGTCCACGTCATAATACCGAATACATACGGCATAATAGTACAAACCCATCATCAGAATATAAATACATCGTGGAACATCTACTGTCATGCTAGTACGGAAGGATAATAAGATAACTACCCAACAAGCTGGGCATAAAGCCAACTACATCGAATACATCGATTAGCAGAATGTAAGAACCCTATACAGAAAGATCTATCATGACGCCATACAAAAAGCGGGTCACCACTAGCTATAATATACATGCTAACCAAAAGATGGGAATACGCAAGCGTAGATGTATGACATCCCCTGAAACCAAAAAGACTATGCTAAGTCAACTGCAGCAGCAAGTCAGGTCGAACCATCACGGGCAAACATCTCGCCCACCCTCCTATGGAACTCTGCAATGATGTCTGTGATCAGGGTAGAAACTCTGGCACGATCAATCTGTCTGGTACTAGATGATGGTAAGGCAGCTAAGTCAGTCTGAAGCTCGGTCAACACAGTCAGGGCTATCTGATGCACAATCTCCATAGGTATGTCTCTCACCAACAGACTACCTCCATGATGCACGGCAAGGGGGTCTGGAACAGACAAGAGTCGGAGAATACCATCCCTAGTAGCAAAGATCTCCTCATAACGAGACCACAACCAACGGTACTGCTGGAACAGGGTATGATGGATATGCCATGGAACCGTCTCTCCGGCCACAACAGGGTGCTCAGAGGGAGCAGGTTGCATAGCAGCAGTAGTAGCAGCCACTGGAGGCTGAGCAGGAACAGGTGCAGGTATGGTAGGTGCAGATGGAGCAGTATCGCAAGCAGGAGTAGCACTGACAGGTGGAAACATGTAGTCAGGTATAGTAGGGACTATAGGAGCTGCAGCATACACCGGCACAGGAGTAGCAAACAAATCGGCAAAAGCTGATACTCTGGTAGGTGTATCAACTCTAGACACTGGAGCAGATAAGCTGGGTAAAGTCTCAGTACGGACGGGCGAAAGCTGGCCCTCATCAATCGGCTCGGAAGTAATGAGCTCGGATGTCTCGAATCTGAACATCTCAGGAGTAAACAGCATAGTAGTCTCTGCAGCCATGGCAGTTACTGGAATCTGAGCTGGCTGCTCAATCTCTGGAGTAGGTGCCTCTAAGTCAATCACTGGCACAGGAGAATCATCTATCTCAATGATCTGATCAGGAGAACCTACCAAATTTATCACATGAGGTGGAGAAGGTGTAAGAATCCTGCTAGAAGAGTCCTCCGAATCGCTGTCCATCGGTACAATCTCCTCAGACGGGTCACTGTCTGAACCTGAGCTGGGATCTAGGGGTCCCTGAGGGTAAGGTGTAGGAGATCTGTCTCTAGCTGAGTGGAAATCATCAAGTCCTGAAGTAGTCATCTACAAAAGTACAAGGAACTTCGGTCACAACAGGTTCTAATCGATTATATACTTATATAGATATACTTATATAAGGGTGAAAGCACTTGGTGCTAAATCTCAACATCGCAATATATCTCTAAACTCTCACGTCGCGTTATAATTCTAGGCTCGCTCGTACGATTCCTAAAATATAACTAACGCTCTGATACCAACGCTGTGACGCCCCCAAATCAGCCCTGTCCGGGGACCCGGGTCGCCACATCAGGTCTCAGCATCCTGCAACACACGTTAGCTCGATAATAATAAAATCTTTATTACAACGGAGCGGAACAGTCCCACTCCACAGATCCAAGATCGGATTCACACTTTATTACAATACGCTTATTACATCACCGAAAATATCTTGCAAAAGTCTATAAAGATAGAAAGGATAAAAGGTTCCAGCTGGCCATTCTAGTCCTTGTCAGCATAGCCTGGAGCTTTTCCCTTGCCTCTAGATCCCTGGCTGGACGTTTCACATCTTTCTTTCTTGACAGCTGAACAAATGTTGTAAAGCAAGAGTGAGCAACTATGGTGCTCAGCAAATTCTCTCCTGGCTCGGTACATAAATATAGTAATATATACCGAAAGAAAATACTCGAATTTAAATAAAACTGATATGATAACAAACTCTGAAAATTTTGACTCAAGACTCGTCTCGAAAATAGAAATACTCGGAATGACTCTTTTTGTGAAACTCTGATGACTCATGATAAAAGATTAACTGGTCTTCCATCCTTTCGGTATCTCGGCGGGGCGATCAACTATCCAACCGGGAATACCGTCCTCCAATGACACCGCACTTCGCCCGATCACGGCTACAATACGATATCAACGAATATAATATATAGTATGAATGCTAGCATCATAGTGGGTGATTATATCAACCTTGGCATCATAGTGCCTAAATATTCTCGTGTCCTTAAAACGGATCACGAGTCTCTCTTTCTCTAAAATGGGCCTCTTTCCCAAAATTGACCAGTAGAATGCAGAATTCCCGAATATTTAATGAACTGACATTCTGAGATAAAATTCACAAGAAAATATTAAATTGATCTGGCGGACTGCCAGTTTTACTCAATGTGCCACCAATCCGAACAATGGATTGATGTAACTCTCAATAAATACGCTTTAATTGGTTGGCACGAACAAAGTGCCAACCCTTGACAAAAAGGGCAACTATCTCGAAATAATAAGAATAGTCTTAAAATGAAATATAATGAGTCGTACTGAACAAGTAGTACTACTCGAATAATTGTAATACTCCAAATTGATGAACGTTAAATAGAATAATTTTCATTCGATCCAAGAGTAAAACTCTAACAAGAATTAAATAGCCTAATCCCTATTGATTGATTCGAACGATGAACCAATTAAAAGATAGTCAATAAATGTTGTCGAATTTGTACAATAAATCCGACTGAGAAGAATGAATTTAACTATCTCGAACAAATGAGAATAGTTCTACTGAATCGAAGTAAATAGTCGTCTCGAATTAATGAGACCGACCCAATAACAACGAATTTCCTTCTACGCTTATAGGGAATGTATTTCGCAAGAAAACTAAATTAACAGTATCGTAATATTTAACAAGAAATAATTCTCAAAGGAAATTTTGCATCATAAAGAGCAGCTAATAAATCTCATAATTAATAGTTCGAAAATAATCAAGAATTTAAATAATACGAACAGAAATACAAAGTTTCCGAGAGTTAGGGTAGGAATGAACTTGCCTCTGTCTCGACGTTAAACGAACCGAATAAATAAAAGCGTTACCCGCGAGCGGAAATCTCAATTCTCGAAAAGGGATACTCTATAATAATTATCAGAATAATTTTAGTACTCGGGTAAGAATTTAATCACGAAGTGTCAAAATAATTCGGTAATCATGCTCTTGATAATTAAATAATTCTCGAACAAATGATTAGGAACATTCTCGTAAGTTTAAAAATCTCACTGACAGCAAATTCTCAATTTGATGAATTAAATGGAGGCTCTATTCGCTTTTCCTATTAATTTTAATACCTCGGGTTTTATATATAATGCAAACCAAATACAATTATTCATAAGGGAAATTTTTATTAAAAGCCTCTAATTATTTCTAAATGTGTGGCACCATTTTAATTATTTAACAACATATCTCGCATAGACTCAATAAAAAGGGTTTTGTATAAAATCACCACTAATTATCTAAAATCCTCATTTAACAACGAAATTCTCTAATTTAAATAAATTGTTTAACTCACACTTTCTAAATCAATTTAGTTCTCGTAAATCACGTCTCGAAATATCGTTTATAAAGTTTCCTTTAGTAGTCTATGATCTTCAATTTATCTAAAATCATCTAATTTGCTTAGGTCCATTTAAAAGGAACAATAGTATAATTTGCCATTTATTCTCAATTTAAATAAACCAAGAATCAAATTCTATCCCAATTCAAATCCATAATTATTATTTCGAGTTTTTTAATTATTCCATTTAAATCAATTTGCTCAAATTTATTAAAACAGATTTTTAGAAAAATTACTTCATTAATCAATCACATGTTTTATTCCACTTAAATCAATTAACAAAAACTTAATTAATTAAAATATAATATTTACACCACCACCACCAATCGGCAGCCACCGACCGGTCGCCGGAACGGCGCCGGCGGCACCACCCCGCCACCACTCTCTCTCTCTCTCTCTCGCCTGCTCTCTATCTCTCCGGCCGCCCCTCTCTCACTCTCCGATCTCTCCTCTCTCTCGCCGCCGCGTCTCTCTCTCTCGATCTCTTTTTCTCTCTCAATCTCTCGCTCTCTCTCCCTCTCTCGGAATCTCTCGTCGGCCCTCTCTCCCTCTCTCAATCTCTCGACTCCCTCCTCTCTAATCTCTCCACCGCCACTCTCTCTTCTCTCTCTTTCTCTCCGCCCTCGTATCTCTCTCTCTCCCTCCTTCGCATCTCTCTCGCCTCCCCCATCTCTCAATCTCTCTGTCTTTCCCTTACTCTCTCTCTCCGATCTCCGACTCTCTCTCTCCGCCCTCATCTCTCTACCTCCACCTATCTCCCTCTCCTCCTTCGTATCTCTCTCTCTCCGCCTCAATCTCCTCCTCTCCCCCTTCTTCTCTCTCTCACTCTCTCTTCGACGCCCTCTCTCTACTCTCTCTCCGACCACCCCCACCGGTCTCCATCATCGCCGCCGTCGCCGCCCTCTCAAACCCCAACTCCGACATGCAACCAACAACTCTCCCCCAAACCACAATTTCAACAATTAACCCCTAATTACCCCTTTTTAAAATCATTGATTAATACTAACTTAACCACAAATATAAAACCCTAATTCCAAAAATACAATTTTCAACAAAATCAATATTAACAGAAAATAAAAACATGATCAAAAGGTTTTAGAGGTATAAAATTCATACCCTCTTATGAAAAACAAATGTTAGAACTTGATTGAAAATCCAATTCTTGAAAACCCTTAAATATGGATGTTGATTTGAAGAGTTTTTAGAGAGCTTCAAAAATATCAAATTGCATGTAAGATCAACCCATGATATTATTAGATATAAGCTTTTGAAGGTTTGTTTTAATGGAGGAAAATGAACATGAGGTGTATTTTGTTTTTCTCTCTCTAATTTTCTCTCGGTGTTTGCAAATAAAAGAGATGATGATCTCTTATTCTCTTTGATTACACAATTAAATAGATAAAAATAAATTAACTACACACTTGGGCTCCTAGTGGGCTTAATACCACTACACTAAATTTTAATCTAAGTCCATCTAAATAAGCCATGCATGATTACTTAAGCTTTCATCTTGGCCCACTTACTACAATTTCCTATTTATTCTAAATAATAATAATCACCACAATAATAGTAATAGTAACAATAAATCACCGATCAATAAAAATAAAAAAAATATATAGCTTTGTACTAATTGATTATTAGGGTCTAATAGCGCACTAAATAAAATATACATATTCGCATGCACTCCTAATAATAAATAAAACAGAATTTCAAACCTTACGATAGTATAATAAGAAAAAAGAGACTCAAAATATTACGAGAATTTTACGGTTATTACACATAATAAATTATTATACTCTATTTTATTTAATCATATAATTTTAAAAGTAACCCGTGCTTTGCACGGGCTATAAGCTAGTATGCATAAATACCTATTACCCATACGTGGAATGCGTAACCCATCGATATTTATGGCCACATTTGTGAAAAATGATATTCCTGTCAAGTGGTAGGGAGTTTTGTGGTATTTATGGCCTTTATCCGAAAGAAAGCATTTTGTATTTTACTTTTCCCATTAACGCAATCTAATAATGCGTTCAAAATTTAATTAACAAGAAATAATATAATGCGAAAGCAAAATGCATTTTTAGAAAATGTGATTTAAATATGCGTTTTCTTGTGACATAAAGAATCATTTTTCCTGATTATAATATTTTAGATCATTTTAATTAAAATTTTCTTTTCCAAAAAACCATTTTATTTTAAATCTCTTTCTATATATTATAGAGCAACAAGGACATAATTTGAGCCAATAAACCCCCTGTGAAATTACAATTATACCCTTACAAGTTATATAATTACATGAAATGCCACTCTTTTATTTAAATGGAAAAAAAAATGAGTTTTTGTGGTGAACCTAGAACCTCCTCTACACAAGTTATCCTACCAACCACTCTACATTGACTTTTTAGTTTAAATGGAAAAAAAATGAGTTTTTGTGATGAATCGAACCTAGAACCTCCTCTACACAAGTTATCCTACCAACCACTCTGCTACATTGACTTTTTAGTTTTGAGTTAAAAAACCTTTTACATAAACCCGACCTCTCCATTATCTTATTTTTACTATTATTTTAATTTTTGAGTAAAAATAATGGTATATATAATAGAGCAACAAGGATATAATTTGAGCCAATAATTCCCTTGTGAAATTACAGTTATACCCTTACAAGTTATAAAATTACATGAAATGCCACTCTTTTATTTAAATGAAAAAAATGAGTTTTTGTGGTGAATCGAACCTAGAACCTCCTTTACATAAGTTATCCTACCGACCACTTTGCTACATTGACTTTTTAGTTTTGAGTTAAAAAACCTTTTACATAAACCCGACATCTCCATTATCTTATTTTTACTATTATTTTAATTTTTGAGTAAAAATAATGGTGATTCGCATTATTTTAAAAGTATTATATTTTAGCTTTCATAATATGGTACACGATCTATCTATCACTATATATTAAACCACAACACAAGTACAAAAAAGTGTCATTTTAATGGTTGTGAACTTACGATAATATCCCTATATGTTTAAAAATTACAAAAGCACCATCCCTTTAATATTTATGCAAAAAATATATGAAATTATGTTAGTGTTGGGAATCAACCCTCTCGTAATTTCGGAGTATAATTCTATGCGACTTATATCTTGATGAGATATTTAAAAAAATAAATATTAAGGAGCGTACTAATTTTATCTGGAAAATATTGTATGACGAGTATTATTCACATCGATGATATGTCTTTTTATCATTGTTCTAAAAGAAATTGTGTTATAACCTATACAATATATTTATATGTTACAAAACATCCTATGATAAAATAATACATAAATTAAGTTTTAGTGCTCATATGATCTATACATAAATAAAATAATACATAAATTAAAATACTGACATTGTAATATTTATGAACATAAAAGGTACAATTATATTCAAAAATATCCTTAAATCGTAAAACTATACAGAATTTATAACAATTGCTAGAGAATGGCCCGTGCCTCGCACGGGTTATTACGCTGGAAATAACCTCCACTACACAAGTTATCCTACCAACCACTGTGCTACACTGACTCTTTTGTTTTAAGTTAAAAAACCTTTTAAATAAACCCGACCTCTCCATTATCTTATTTTTACTATTATTTTAATTGGAAAAAAAATGAGTTTTTTGGTGAATCGAACCTAGAACCTCCTCTACAAAAGTTATCCTGCTGACCACTGTGCTACATTGACTTTTTTGTTTTAAGTTAAAAAACTTTTTACATAAACCCGACCTCTCCATTATCTTATTTTTACTATTATTTTTATTTTTGAGTAAAAAAATGGTGATTCGCATTATTTTAAAAATATTATATTTTAGGTTTCACAATATGGTACACATCCATCCATTCTTTCTATGTATAATAAGATAACAAGGGGATTTTTAGGGGCATGTTGAGCCAATAAATCATCTATGATATTACAGTTATACCCTTACAAGTTATAAAATTACATGAAATGTCACTCTCTTATTTAAATGGAAAAAATGAGTAAATTTTATTTTTATGGTGAATCGAACTAAGAACCTCCTCTACATAATTTATCCTACTAACTGTTGTGTTGCATAGACTTTATTATTTTGAGTTAATAAGCCTTTTAAACAAACTCGACCTCTCCATTATCTTACTTTTACTATTACTTTAATTTTTGAGTAAAAATAATGGTGACTCGTATTATTTTAAAAATGTCATATTTTAGGTTTCACAATATGATACACAATCTATCTATCTATTACTATATATTAAACCGCAACACAAGTGCAAAAAGTGTCATTTTAATGGTTGTGAACTTACAATAATATCCCTCTATGTTTAAACATTACAAAAGTACCATCCTTTTAATATTTATGCAAACAATATATGAAATTATGTTAGTGTTGGGAATCAACCCTCTCATAATTTCGGAATATAATTCTATGCGACTTATATCTTGATGAGATATTTAAAGAAATAAATATTAAGAAGTGTTCTAATTTTATCTAGAAAGTATTGTATGACGAGTATTATTCACATCGATGATATGTCTTTTTATCATTGTTCTAAAAGAAATTGTGTTATAACCTATATAATATATGTATATGCTACAAAACATCCTCTTTTTAGTGCTCATATGATCTATACATAAATAAAATAATACATAAATTAAAATACTAATATTATAATATGTATGAACATAAAAGGTGCAATTATATTCAAAAATATCCTTAAATCGTAAAACTATACAGAATTTATAGCAATTGCTAGAGGATGGCCGGTGCTTCGCACGAGTTATCATGCAATGGCGTTGAGTCTGTTGACTGTAATCGTACAGCCAGAGAGAGAGGTGTAAAGTGGGCCAAATGGGTACATACAACTATACAAGTGCTTATATACTACGCAAAGCCCACACCCACTTGTGTTTCATATTATTAAGTGAACTAATAAATTATTAAACTCCCCTACTCATTTTATTATTAAGGTGAGTATTTCATTTTCTTACATTTTTCTCGCCGCTTCTTTCGCAGGTTTCTTCCTCATTTTCACTACCATTTTTGCTAATTTACGTGCTCTCTGTATCATTCATCTGTTTGTTTGTATGTATATATGTGTGTATAGGCTACATCTGTCTTCAAATGATAGTCTTTGCAATTAAAGTGTTTGTTTTGGGAACAGACTTGGATTATGATTTGGGTTCTTGATGGTGTTATAAAGTTATGATCTTTTTTAATTCTTGTTGCTGGGTATGATTTTTTGTATAATTTTAGGTACTTTAAGATATGTATTGTGTTGAAATTGTGTAGTTTTTAGTTGGAATTGAGATGTTTTGATTAGGGTATGTGATGTATGGTGGGAAAATTGAAGTGATTTTTGTTGGGTTTTTGATTATATAGAGTTGTGAGGATGTCGACGCCGGCTAGGAAGAGATTGATGAGGGATTTTAAGAGGTTACAGCAAGATCCACCTGCTGGTATCAGTGGTGCTCCTCAGGATAACAATATTATGCTTTGGAATGCTGTTATATTTGGGTATGATCCTCAATTGCGATGTTAGTTACATATCTTTTTGTATGAGTACTGTTCGAGCTAATTTCTAATTTGGGTTTTGTTCTGCAGGCCTGATGATACTCCCTGGGATGGAGGTAAGGATTTGTAACTACAGTTATTTTAAATTATGTGAAATTCGGTACTTTGTTATTTTATACTACTTGAAGTAATTGTGCAGTTCCAAGTTACTGAAATTTAAATGTTCAATATTACTATACTATTGGCTTGTATAGAGTCGATATGTCGTGAAGCTTGAGGACCAATTACCTTGCTTTTGCATTTTGGGAACTTGTTGACCTTGGTGGCAATGAACTTACTGTGACTTTGTTTAATTTTCCATTTAATATGTAAATGTATATACTAAAAATCTGCATAATAATAAGTAACTCTGGATTGGCTGTGTGTTGTATGATAACAGTTATTTCGTTGGTCAGAGTATACCCGTGTATGGACTTGTTGTGCTAATTTCTCAATTTTTTGGAAAGGAATTTGTATATAGCTTTAGTTTACATAACACACTACGATGACAATCATATGCCCTGTTTTCAGGTACGTTTAAGTTAACACTTCAATTTACAGAGGACTATCCAAATAAGCCTCCAGTTGTGCGGTTTGTGTCAAGGATGTTCCATCCAAATAGTAAGATACAATAGTACTACGGTATTCTCTTATTCCTGTAGTTATTTTGACACTCGTTATTAAGGAATTGAACTTTAAGAGCACTCTCATGTTTCTGAGTAGTGTACAGACTACAGAGTTTCTGACTAGGATATTTTTACTTGAGAACTACCACATTTACATTCCCGAAATTAATTCAAATTTTGCGCATGTTACTAATGTCATGCTATATATACTGACAGTCCTTGTATGTATTAGGATTAGCCAATTTCTATTCACGAAATAAAAATTGATTTGCACTTTAACATAATAAAAACTCAATTGCCTTTTAAACAGTGAGAGCAAGCACCTTCTTAGTTCACATGTATGGATAGTTTGCTTATAGTTGTCACATAAGAATCTCCTAGTGCATATGATGGTCTTAATGCTGAGAGAATGCAAAATTTATACCTGAGTGCTTACTCTCCGAAGAATTTATATTCAGGTTTATTACCTTGGACAGTTTAGCACCACCTTTTATCTCTCTGAATTTTCAAACCTGCACATTTAAATTCATAGTTACCTTGTTCACCAACTATGTTTCTTCCTATCGGACATATTTAACATCACACATCATGGAAGCATAGTGTTTGTTTTAACTAGATCACTTCAGTTTCACTGTTGCCATGTTGTGTTATAGACACCTTAAATTAATTTTGTAACATCGCTGATCCTTCTGAGTTTTGCCAACTAGATGGCCGGAACCAGGAAGTGATGTTTGTTAACATGTTACATGTAAAAATTGAAGATAATGTATTCTTGCTGTAGCACAGGATTATGTATCTTGACTTTTTAAGTGGTGAGTGATGACTGATGAGTGATACTTATAATCTTCCATGTGATTTTTTATTTCTCACTTTGTCTTTTAGAATCTTTCCGTCCTGGGTCTATGAAATGTTTTTAACAGTAGGGACCCATGATTTATGAACAATAGTGTCAACATTAGTACAAGAATCATCATTGTTAGGAAGTTAATTGGATTGAACTGTATCTGCAAAGAATTCTATATAAGCTTTTTTTTGTTTACAGTTTAATCCTTAACTAATAAATAGCTAGTGACCAGTTGGCTATGTTAGATGGCATTTAATTCGGGTGTTGAAATAAGAACATAATGTTTTTGAATATAATTATCAGTAGGATTAAGCTCACTTGGATTAAGCTTCCTTCGGTTCTTAAATGAAATAATTATTGCAGAGTGGAAGAAGTACTAAGAACCCGTTTGGGGTTCCTTTTTTTTTTTAGCCTACTTAAAGTACTTTAGCAGTGTTTGGCTAACATTTAATTTTGCCAAATTAAAGTGGGGTTTGGGCTTTAATAAAAAAGTACACTTGAGGTACTTTTTTCCAAATTAAAGTAGCAGCAGACCAGCAACTCACCGCCCTTCTCTCTCATACTCCTTCTCTCCACTTTCTCAAACACCAAAATTAATTTAAGTTAACATTTACCAAACACCAAAATTACTTTAAGTTAATTTACCCAAACACATGTCTTTAACTTAAAGTTAAAAGTTTCACTTTTAGCTTAAAGTGAATAAGTTACGCTTTAAGTGATAAGTGACTAATTTTAAGTTAAGCCAAACGGGCTCTAAATCTTATAATTTCTGAAGATTAAATTTAATTTTTCCTCTTGATTTTTATCCTAATAGAAATTTTTATTGTATTAAACTAGATTAATACTAATATTAGCTTGGACGTATGTATTACTATATCTTACACTAGATTCTGCAGTATTTATGACTCCATGTGAGCTAGGCTAGGTTTGCAATTAGAGAAGATATTTGCTTGACCTACTTCTTGTAAAGACAATGCATGCACATTTACAGGCAGTTTTGGTGTCTGTACATGGCTACATGCCCATTGAGGTTGTGGTGGAATTGATGAGCTGCAACTGCAGTGTTATCAATTTAAATAATTTAAATACTCTTATGTATTGCCTACTTAATTATGTGCTCAGAAATATTTTCTTTGGTTCTTGTTTATATTCACATTTCGTCAAACAGTTTATGCAGATGGAAGTATCTGCTTGGATATATTGCAAAACCAGTGGAGCCCAATATATGATGCAGCTGCTATACTTACTTCAATCCAGGTACAGTAATCTAATACTCCCTCCGTCTTTTTCATTTCTTTACACTTTCTATTTTGGGCCGTCCATTCCATTTCTTTACATTACTAAAAATAGTAACTTTTAACAATAAAATAAATTATTACATCCACTACTTCATTCCACTTTTTCAACACTTTACACTATTACACGCACTACTTCATTTATTTTAACAATAAAATCACTATTACATCCACTACTTCATTTATTTTAACAATATTACACCCACTATCTTGGTTTCCGTGCAATTCTCAAATGTAAAGAATTCCACTGGACGGAGGGAGTATGTATTAGCACTTTTAAAATTCCGAAAAAAACCTTAGAATTTATTGTAGTATTCACTTAAACGTTACCGATAGGTGAAACTATATCGGATATTCCTGGTTATTGAAGTGAGATGCATGACTTGAGTTTTGGCTATTCGTGTCCATATTTAATACACTACAAAAGTATCGATGAAAATGCTCACATGCATTGCTTGTTAGTTTTTTTAAATGATACATGGAAGATGGATGTTTCTTTCTTACCATCATTGTTGTAAAGCCATGTAGTTACTTGCCGGTTCTAGAAGCAACCGTGAACAGTTTTAACTTTTTTACATTTTAGATCCTGGAAGCTTGTTTAGGAACAGTTGAGTCACAATGTTGAAGTTAATAGCTCCCATTCTATGACATACTTAGGGTTGCTTATATCTTCTGTCTTCATTTTGATACCCCTGGAATATCACTGTTTGTTTATTGACTTTCAATTTAGCCTAGAGAATTCCTCTCCTCTTGGTAATAAGAGATCGTGGGTTCAAGCCTCACTGCAGACATGGGTTTATCACTCTTAATTTAGTATGTTATAGACCAGTTAAACAGAAAAAAATGTGTAGTCGCTATTGTTGACTGTCAGTTTGTCATACGCTGTTTAGTAAATACAATGCAACAAACCTACTGTCAGTTTGTCATACGCTGTTTAGTAAATACAATGCAACAAACCTAGAGACCGGAAATATGTTGTCTTTAGCCATTCTATAAATTGTTGTAATGTTGTAATATCTTGTCCGCCATTTGAAATTCAATAAGACATTTGAGGGCTTCCCAACTTGTGAACACCGTTTTTTGGTCCTCTCCTTTCATAGGTCTCACTCATACCCTTTAGATTTGTGCCTAGAAAAGTTAAGCATTCTATCAGAATTCTGGTGTATTGGTCCTGATGATCTTGATTTGGCATAAAATTAAATTAATATGCTAGGTTATTTTTTTGCTTATGTGTGTCTCTAGGTTGTTATTTTTTTGCTTTTAGTGAGTGCAGCTCTTACTAGAAGAAGATAAATTTGCTTGTGGCAATGTATATTCCTTACAGTTATGCTTTCACGTTTCACTGTGTTGAGGATCCATCCCCTATAGCTATTTGTGATATTATAACCCCTAAGTTACAAATTTAGCTATGGTCACTCGAAATATGTGCATGCAGTGTAAAATACTCATCCGAATCTGTATAGATGTGTGGAATTTTTGAGGTTTCGTGTCACTTACCTCAGAATGGCAACTAGTTTTCACACTCTTGAAACTTATCAGCCAGAATTATTCTTGATTATTGCAGTCGCTGCTCTGTGATCCAAATCCGAACTCCCCTGCCAATTCTGAAGCAGCACGATTGTTTAGCGAGAGCAGGCGCGAATATAATAGGAAAGTTCGTGAAATTGTTGAGGTTAGCTGGACAGCAGACTAATTCTCTTTTGGTTGGCTTGACTGTGGAAGCTTTAGCTGGCGAGCTGAGCTTAAGTACACATGACTCTTGCCCTGGTAGCGCATGTCTGCATTTTGTTTTGAATTGCCTGTTTATCATTGCTACCTGATGTAGTTGAAAACTTTGTTGGCCCTTGTTATGTTATTTGTACAATTTCTATGTTTCCGTGTTTTGATATTATCTGTTGTGTTGGTCTCTTATTCGATTTTGTATATATAATGTAAAGATGTAACGAAGTTGGTTGGAATTAGATGCAATTTACAGTCTATTATTGGTATTATGGTAGATCCAAGTGTTTGTTGACCTCAGCAAGTTACTTTATGTAAAATGCAAATTATAATGTAGTGTTTTGGCAGTTCTTGGATGGATGTACCATTTAATTGGATTAGGCTGGCATACTGACTCACCTTTAGTAGATCACAGCCCCCCACCCACCTGATTGCGCCATCCATTCTGGCGAGGCCTGTACTTGATTGGATATGGAAATTGGAACTGGCCTGTAAACACTAACCAAATAATTTGCATCAATGGACTGCTCGACTTAGGTGAACTTGTAGATCACCAGCTGACGATTGGAAGACATTATAATCAGATCTGAGCTTGTTGCAGGATGAATATTTCTGGATGGGAATATATTCAAACTTTAGGGAGAGATCAATATCATTGCTAAACTGTCTGCAGCCTTCCAAATTAGGAAATACTGGTTGGAATATTGGGATTCGATTCCCCTCTCCGACCATTTCAGAGAGGAGAACCCTTCCAACCCCTGCCAAAGACTTTATGAACACAAAATGCAATTTCTGGCATTCAACTAAACGGTGTGTATTTGTTTATATGTCATTACTTTGAAATTTTTGGAATGCAGTCGAGGCTGAATGGTAATTAGGTAGAAATATTAGCATATTCAAATACCTTATGATAAGATAGCCCAAATTGATAAGCCTAAACTTGGATGGACCATAAATTGCTTCCCTCTTAGAGGTGTCGGTGGCTGGTTTGTATATGTCAATGATTCAATGTTCAGAATGTAGTGATAATGTGATGATATAATTGTGTGTTACCAAATTGGTTGAATGTTGAAAGTATTATGCCATATCAATTTTGTGAACAGTTTTGTTATAGTTTGTTACAGACAGTATTTCCAGTATCAGATCAGATATGTAACACTCGGTTAGAGGGGTCGAAAGATACATTCAACCACACTAAAATCTACAACTCGGAGAAGTTCGAAAATCTACAACTCTGAGAAGACAAGTACTCGGCCACAACAGGAGATGAAGATGTCTTTGTCTTGGTAATTTTCTCTTGTAAAATGACGATTCATGTAATAAAACAAATTGGATCACTATGGCAGGAGTCAGACCACTACACTGTGTTTGAGTGTAAACAGGCTGAAGACCAAGAGAAGTACCAAAGATTGGTACAAGAAGAAAGAGTGATGAAATTTCTTGCTGGACTGACAATAGAGTATGATTCAATCAAAAATCAACTCATTGGTCAGATTCCCTTTCCTACAGTTGAGGAAGCACATGGACGAGTACAACTAGAAGAGAGTCGTAAAGAAAGCATGACTCCGGTTGATACTGTGCCCGATCGATCAGCGCTTTTTACGAGAAGTGCTCATCATCAAGGCAACCCAGAACAGATAATTGCGAGTGAAAAAGATGTTATTCGGTGTGACTACTGTTATAAGTTAGGCCACACTCGTGATACATGTTTCACTTTGCATCCTCATCTCAGAACTCAAGGACGAGGAGGACGAGGCCGAGGTAGCTCATCCGGTAGAAGCTCAGGAAGAGGCACCCAATATAATGCTCATCACACTCGTCTGGAGACCATGGTGACTCTACTACTTCAGCAACGGAAGCAATAAGTTCAACTGAACTCACTGCTCTCCGGCAGTTATTATCTCAAATGGAGACTAAACCACCAGGACCTTCTTCCGCCAATTCTGCTCATAAAGAATCAGGCGTCCAACAAAATGCCTGGCAGTGGTAAAGTGATTGGGTGGCCATCCATCCATCAAAATAAGGTGGACATCCACCAAGTACTAATTTGTTTATTTTCCTTAAAGTGATTGCAGGACTGACGACCTCCAGTCTTACGCCAGTCCTGACTGAGTTTTTGATATAGCTTGAAAAATACTGCGTGGTCGCAAAATCGATTCCCGGTATTCCCAAAAGGCTCCATTCCTACAGATGGGATTTGTTGGAAGCTTGAGTTATGCAGATATGCTACTAAGTGTTCCACTCTTCAATCCCATGATAGGTCATCCCAAGATGGGATTTCGAGTGAGGGGGCGTGTCAAATACTAGAAGTCAAGACTAGCACATAAGTCAGGGGTTGGTTTAGTTAGGCATGAACAAAGTCATGGTTAGGCAAGAGTTAGTATTGAAGATTAAGGCTTCAATATCTCTATATATAGCCTAGCATTCCTCTTGTATTTTACACATCAATACACAAGCTATAAGCTTGCTTCCTTCTCTCTTTCTCAGATTATAACATCTTGTACCAATCTTTGGTACTTCTCTTGGTCTTCAGCCTGTTTACACTCAAACACAGTGTAGTGGTCTGACTCCTGCCATAGTGATGTAAGTTCCGAATAATATTCGGTCAATGCTTTCCCCCCTTGAGTTAGAGCCCATATTTTCTGCTTTACTTCGAAATGCTTAGCCATATTGCCCGAATATGAGTAAGTTCTGGAGATAGAATTCCAAACGGCTTCCGCAGTATCAAGAAAGAGATAGCTTTTACGAATACGTAAATCCATGGAGTTAAACAACCATGACTTGACCATGGCATTTTCGCTATCCCAATCATCAAAGCTCATATCACTTTCCAAGGGCTTTTTAGCCTTCCCGTTGACATATTTCATCAACCGGTGAGATTTAAGTGCTAGTGTGCAAGACTCGGACCATTCCAAGAAATTCTTCCCATCAAATTTTGGATTCACATACGGGTTACTATGAAATCCGGATTTACTGTTTGTAGCAACAACATCCTTTGGTGCGTCGGCGTCGGTAGGCATGATGAACTATAACGGCTTTAAACAAATAGCCAACTTAAAATAAATAGAGGCTGCAACTTAAAATAAATAGAGGCTGTAAAAACACAGATAGAGCTGCCCCTTGTTTTAATAGCCCTCTATTTTAAACAAATATAGCTAAAACCAACCTAAACAGACACAATCGGTATCAATATATCTGAGTTGGTCAGTAGCCCATAACTCAGAAATAACCACAGAAAAATCAAACAGACACTCTGACAAAAAACAACAGAAAAATGGACAGAAAATCAAAACTTCTCGGATTCAAGAAGTAATACCACGGTTAGATTCGGAATAATCAGGAGAATAAGAGTCCCTGAAGAACCATCATAAAAAACTGGCCGGAAAAGCCCTCACGCGCCGGCGCGTGGGCGCGTCTGGCGGCGCGGCCGCGCGTCCGGCGGCGCGTGAGGGCGCGTGGTCGACCTTTTTTGCAGTTGGCTTGTTTCTGTAATCTTTTCTTCTCCTGCTCTTTCCAGTGGTATATTTGTTTTTGTGTTTGGTTGTGTTTTGAATTTCGGAGTTTTTTAACAGATAGCTTTTTTCCTGGTTCTGGGCTTCTGTTTTGCTTGTTCTGGGCTTCTGTTTTGTTTCCCTAGTGACAAAGTTTATGAATGTAGAACATAACTATGGAAATGAAGAAGAAAGAAATGTATTGAATAACAAAGTCTGTTTACAGAGATGTGTTCTCAGTTCTTATATAGACAACTAACTTGCTGAGTACTACACCTTCAATCTATATATACAGAATGTTAACTCTATATTTCTAACTAACTCCTTATAACAGAATGTTGACAGCTGTTCACACCTCACACCTCATGACTTGACAGCTCATACTACTGCATTTTGCCTTGTGTACAAGTTGATGTTTTATAGAGAACAATGGTGCTACTTGATTAACTTGTACACTGTTAACATCCCCCCTCAAGTTAGGAGGAGAAAAGAAATTTGTAACTCCTAACTTGGACAAGAGAAATTGCAGTTGAGCAGCACCCAATGCCTTAGTAAACAAATCTGCAGGTTGCTCAGTTGTAGGCAAATAAGCAGTGGAAATCACACTCTTCTGAAGTTTCTCACGCACAAGGTGGCAATCAATCTCAGTATGCTTTGTACGTTCATGATATACTGGATTTGCAGCAATATAAAGAGCTGAAACATTGTCACAATACAATGTAGTAGCAGACAACTGAGGGACTCCAAGTTCAGACAACAAAGAACGAAGCCAAACAATCTCACACGTTGTATCAGCCATAGACCTATACTCAGCCTCAGAAGATGATCTTGAAACAGTTGGTTGCTTCTTACTTTTCCAGGAAATCAAAGAAGAACCAAGAGTAATGCAGAAGCCAGTGACAGATCGCCTTGTTATTTTACAACTACCCCAATCCGCATCAGAATATGCAGTTAACTGTAAATCAGAATGAGCTGACAGTAATAAACCCTGACCACATGTACCTTTGATATATCGTAACAATTTGTAAACAGCCTGAAGATGACATGCCTTAGGTGCAGCCATAAACTGAGCTAGCACATGAATAGCATATGAAATGTCAGGACGAGAAATAGTGAGATAAATCAAACGACCAACAATTCTTCGATAAAGAGAAATATCAGACAAAACAGCAGAATCATCAAGAGTAAGCAGATGATGATTTTGTTCCATAGGAACAACAGATGAATGACCAGATAGTAGACCAACATCTTTAAGTAAATCAAGAGTATACTTGCATTGATTAAGATAAATCCCAGCTGAGGAACGAGCTAATTCCATGCCCAAAAAATATTTAAGGGTACCAAGATCCTTTATCTTGAACTGAGAAGTAAGAAAAGTCTTCACAGTTGTCATTAGTGCAGGATTATTACCAGCTAACACCATATCATCAACATAAACTAATAATGTAACAATGGAATCACCAGTTTTATAAGTGAACAAAGAATGATCACTTACAGATTGCAGAAAACCAAACTGTAACAAAGCTTTGTATAGTTTAAGAAACCACTGTCGAGGTGCCTGTTTAAGACCATATAGTGATTTCTTAAGTTTGCAAACAAGAATTTGACCAGGATACTTAGCTAAAACATCTGCAGGAGGTATATAACCAGGAGGCAACATCATATAAACATCCTCCTCTAAGTCACCATGTAAGAAAGCATTAGTAACATCAAGCTGATCAATTGTCCAGTGTTTTGCAGCTGCCACAGACAATAAAGTTCGAAAAGATGTCATTTTAGCAACAGGTGCAAAAGTCTCAAAGTAATCTACCCCTTCAGTTTGTGTAAACCCCTTTGCTACCAAACGAGCTTTATATCTCTCAACTTCTCCTGTAGGTAAATACTTGACCCTATATACCCATCTGCAACCTACCAATTTCTGATCAGAAGGAAGTGGAACAATATCCCAAGTATCATTAGCTTCCAATGCAGCCAACTCAGTGGCCATGGCTGTGCACCATTCAGAACTTGCAGCAGCTTGTTTGTAAGAAGATGGTTCAGGAATCTTTGTAACATTTGCCAGAAAATGAGTATAATCTGGAGTAAAAGTATCATACTGAAGCATATCAGGTAAAACTAAGTTAGCTTTTGACTCAAACTGTTTTGGAAGCCCTGTATAATCTGCAAATTTAGTTGGTACAGCCTTATGACGAACAGGTCTAGTAACAGGCTGTTGAACAGGATGATTAACAACAGACTTCTGAGCAACAGGTTGAGTAGACTGTTGAGGACTATTTATATGAGAAACTGGAGACTCTGGTGAAGAATCAACAGTAGAGAAACTCTCTATAGGAAAAGAATCAGTATATGCAGGAATTGAAACAGTTTGTTGAGGTTCAATAACCGAAGGAAGAACAGAAGTTAGAGGTTCCTCCAAGATATGAGTATTGCAAGGAAATAACTGAGAAGGAACATTAGAAATAATCTCTCTAAATGGAAATATATGTTCTACAAATTGAACATTTCTGGAAACAAACACCTTTCGAGTGTCAAGACTTAAAACTCGATAGCCTTTTTGTTTAAAAGGGTATCCCAAAAAGACACACTTGACTGCACGAGGAGCAAATTTATCTGAGGATTTTGGAGCAGTAGAGGCATAGCATAATGAGCCAAACACTCTTAGCCTACTATAATCAGGAGTTTTATTAAACAGCATTTGAAAAGGAGTCTTGCCATTAAGAAGTGGTGTTGGAAGTCTATTAATAAGATATGTGGCAGTCAACAAACAATCACCCCAAAAATGAACAGGCAACTTAGCATGAAATCGTAAAGCTCTGGCAGTATTGAGTAAATGCCTATGCTTACGTTCTACTTTACCATTTTGCTGTGGGGTATAAGGACAGCTTGTTTGATGTAAAATACCAAAACTGGATAGAATTGAAGCTAATTCCTTATTCAAAAACTCAGTACCATTATCTGTTCTTAGAACCTTAACAGTTTTAGCAAATTGATTCTGAACATAGATCAAAAAATCTCTGATTATGATAGGTACTTGAGTTTTGCTAGATAAAAGAAAAACCCAAGTTGTTCTAGACATATCATCCAGAATAGTCAAGAACTGATTACAATTATCAGTTGTGGTCCTTGAGTAAGGTCCCCACAAATCAGCATGAATTAATTGAAACAATTCAGTAGAAACAGTATCACTATGAGGAAAAGACAAAGCAGATTGCTTAGAAAAATGACAAGAGTCACAAGCTTGAAAATCAGAATTACACTTGACAGACAACTGTTTTAACACAGACACTGGGACATGCCCCAATCTGGCATGCCAGATATCAGATGAAATTGTTTGAAGTTGATTACAACAAGACAAAAGTATATCACTATTTGACTGAGAAGATAATGCAGTTGAAACAGATGAACAAAACTGCACATCAGAGTTGAAAACATATAAGCCATCTTTGACTCTACCAATCTCTAGTTCCCTCTTCCAAGTAGGGGCCTGAATGGAACATGAAGAAGCAGAGAAAGAAGCAATGAGATTTGAATCTTTAAGAAGTTTAGAGATAGATAACAGATTGTGTGTAAAACTAGGAACACACAACACTTGAAAGAGAGTAATGCCATTTTTAAGAGTAACATTACCAACATGTGTAACATTAATAGTATGTCCATTAGGCAAATGCAACATTGCATTACATTGAATAGGATTGTCTAATATATCAAAAGCAGCAGTTATGTGATCAGTAGCCCCAGAGTCAATTATCCATTTGTCAACACAAATAGTTGAAGATTGCTTCTCACAAATATTAGAAGCAAAGAAAGTACCTGCCAGATGCACTGTATTGGCAGAAGGCCAGTTATGTACTGAAGGCTCTGAATTAGATGTTTTCATACTGCTTTGAAGTAACTGCACAAGATTCTGAAACTGACTATCTGATAAACCATGAGAAGAGGAACCTGAAGCAACTTGAACATTGTTAGTATCAGAAGAGATATCACTGGCTATTTGAGCAACAGATGACCTCTGAGTATTGGTAAACTTTGGCTTCGGTTTAGGTTTACCAAATAGCCTATGCCAGGATGGATAACCAACCACACAAAAACACTTATCTTTAGAGTGACCTTGCATATTACAGTATTCACAGACAAGTGAAGAATCTGCACCCTGTTTCTTGAAGAAATTACCAGAATTCTGATTAGATTGTGAACCAGACTTAGAGACAAACTTTCCAGGCACATTACTTCGCACATTAAGAGCAACATTACTGGAATTAAGACCAGTTAGAGTATGCACATCTCTCTGATTTTCATCTTGAAGCAACATAGCATAGCACTGACTTAGTGTAGGAATTGGTGTCATTAGCAGAATTTGACCTCTAATCGAAGCAAACACATCACTCAATCCCATAAGAAATTGCATCAACTGAATATTCAGATCAAACACATTGAGTTTACAATTGACATCACAGGTACACTTAAGACATTCACACCTAGGTCTAGAGATGAGACTTTCCAATTCATCAACCAATGTCTTATACTTAGTGTAATACGCAGTAATACTCATAGATCCTTGAGAGAGTTGAGAGATTTCTTTTCTCAAATTAAACAGCTTAGGAAGATTGCTCTGTGCATAGCGAATTGCTAATTCATTCCAGATTAAATGTGCAGAATCCATATAGACAATACTAGTACGAATATCAGCAGAGACAGAATTAAGCAGCCATGAAATTACCATATGATTACAACGATTCCAGTGACTTACAAGAGGTGAATTAACTGAAGGTTTTGATATAGATCCATCTACAAAACCTAGCTTCATCTTAGAAGAAAGAGCGATCTCCATAGATTGACTCCATTGCGAGTAATTCTGCTCATTCAATACAACTGTTGTAAGACTCATACCTGGATTATCAGAAGATGAGAGAAAGTATGGATGATTAACATCAATCACTGTGGTAGACGATGAACCGCTAACAGCATTAGAATAAGACGTTTGAGACGCCATTGTTGTACGGACAAGAAGCTTGAAAAAGAACAGATATAGATCAATCTATATAGAGATAGATCATTCAATGATTATCAATGAACAAGAAACGCGGAAAGAACGAGCCTTAGTCTCTGATACCATGACAAAGTTTATGAATGTAGAACATAACTATGGAAATGAAGAAGAAAGAAATGTATTGAATAACAAAGTCTGTTTACAGAGATGTGTTCTCAGTTCTTATATAGACAACTAACTTGCTGAGTACTACACCTTCAATCTATATATACAGAATGTTAACTCTATATTTCTAACTAACTCCTTATAACAGAATGTTGACAGCTGTTCACACCTCACACCTCATGACTTGACAGCTCACACTACTGCATTTTGCCTTGTGTACAAGTTGATGTTTTATAGAGAACAATGGTGCTACTTGATTAACTTGTACACTGTTAACATCCCCCCTCAAGTTAGGAGGAGAAAAGAAATTAATTTACCAGATAATTTATATTTGTAATTAACAACTATACTGTAATTATCACATTTAGTTAACAACTATACTGTAATTAACAACTATACTGTAATTAACAGTATAGTTAATTAACAAATATACTTGTAATATTTAGATTATTTATATTTATATTTGTAATTAACAAATATACTTGTAATATTTGTAAACAACTATACTGTAATTAACAGTAATTATCTAAATTTAGTTTATGTGATAAGTTTATATTTGTAATTAATTGATTGCATGGGTCCTATACTGTAATATATATCTTGTCGGAGAAATCAATGTTCTCAATTCTGTTTGGTGCACCTAATTGAGCTACAGTATATACGTCCCCATCTGCATGCTGCATCTAAGTTCTCGTGTTTATTTAATTTTTGATTTTTACAATTTGATTAAAATTAAGCATACTAAAGTCATGCTTATAACAATTTTTATTAAATTGATTTACCATTTTTTAAATATTATTATAGAAAGGTGCTCAACTGAAATTTTAGGAGTCGCAGGAGCTTGAATTTGAAAAATAATACTGTTTGAGAAATATTGACCAATTGATTTTTTTTTTTTTGGGAAATATGAGAAACAAATAATAGTACTTTTTGTTGAATTTTTAAGTATACAAATATTCAAAAAAAATCATGGGTGGGTAGGTTACTGGTCAGACGAGGCTTTTCGTTGGAGTGTCAATTCACAACTATAGGTATCATTTTCATATTAAAAAAAATACGGTATCATTTTCATTTCCCTTTCAATAATAAAGTATGCTCTCCTTTTATATTTGCGCAAGAACCAAAATTCAACAGCCTTATGATGCTCATAAATTCTTGATACGGCAATTTCTTTTAGGTGGCGTTTAGAAACTACAATTTCAATTGAAATTTATGATTTTAATTCCAAAATTTGAAATCCATGATTTCAATTCCAAATTGTTTGTTTGGTAAGTATGAGAATTTCAAATTCAGAAATTTTAAATTTTGAAAAATTTTTGCTTAAAAAATTTCTGTTCTTGAGAAATTTTTCCCGGGCCGGAAAAAAATTTCTTGAGAAAATTTTTCCAAAAAAAAATATCTCGAAAAAAATTTACCAGAAAAAAATTAATCGATAAAATTTTCCAGAAATAAAATATCTCGAGAAAATTTACCAGAAAAAAATTTTCCCGGAAAAAAATTTCTCGAGAAAGATTTCCCGGAAAAAATTTCTTGAGAAAATTTTCCCGAAAAAAAATTTCTCGAAAAAATTTCCCGGAGAAAATTTTCCCGGGAAAAAAATTTATCGGGAAAATTTTTCCGGAAAAAAAATTCTCGAGAAAATTTTCCCGGAAAAAATATCTCTGGAAAAATTTCCGGGGAAAAAATTTCTAGAGAAAAATTTCCCGGAAAAAAATTTCTCTGGAAAATTTTCCCCAAATAAAAGTTCTCGAAAACAATTTTCCAGAAAAAAAATTCCCGAAAAAATTCCTCGGGAAAAATTTCTAAATTTCCCCAAAAAAATTCCTCGAGAAAATTTTCACGGGAAAAGAAAAAATTCTCTAAAAATGTTTCCCGGAAAATAACTTCTAAAAATTTCTCGAGAAAATTTTTCCCGAAAATAATTTTTCAAAGAAAAAATTTCCCGAGAAAAACTATTTCTCTAAAAAAATTCCAAAAAAAAAGTGATGCTCATGTATTTTGGTGTAGAAGAATTTCAAATCACTATCTTTCACTTGTAATTTCAAATTACAAAAAATAGTTAATATTGAATTGGTATGGAATTCATCAATTTCAATTCCAAATTTTTTTAATCTTACCAAACACTAAATTTGATCAATTCCAGGAATTCAAATGAATTCCAAGTTACCAAACAAGTCATACTCTTAGTCACTTCCTCGGTAAATTTTTAATATTTTATGATTTATTAGTATAAAAAAATAAAACAGTTATTCTAACATTTATTTATTTATTTTATAGTAGAAAAACACCCCCACGATTGGTGCTAAAATAGTGTACAATGAAACTTCTAGAAAGCGGATTTAATTTATACGACTAATTAATTGAAATGACATCTATACTATTATATAAATTCCGGAACATTAAAAGTTTTGGTACCAGTTTTTTGGTACTTCATGAATTTACTTATTTACCCTTTATTAAAAAGAAAATAAATATATGATATTTTTACTTTTAAAACATCTATAATAAATAATAACATAATATAATTAATGGTAAGTAGTCGCTTGCCTTTTTTCACATTTATATTTAATTGAAGATATTACCTTTCATAAACACCTAAAAACATCCATGTATCTTCCAATCATTAATATTTCCTTTCGAATTAAAACACGTTACATTTTAAATTTAAAACTAATCTTCATTAATATTTTCTTTCGAATTAAAACATGTTACCTTTTTAATTTAAAACTAATTTTACAATCATTAATATATACCCAAAAATATCACACCATATTTTTCAATTGTTAATAAAATATAATAAAAATCTGCATACGTTGTTTATAATAAGTAAACATTAGTATAGTCCGTAAACATGAGTATATTAAAATTATATTAAATTAAAATTAATTAATCTATACTATTATATAAAAGCCGAAACATTAAAAGTTTTGGTACCTGTTAATTGGTACCTATTTTTTGGTACCAGTTTTTTGGTATTTCGTGAATTTACTTATTTACCCTTCATTATAAAGAAAAATAAATACACCTAAAATAAATAATAACATAATATAATTAATGGTAATTAGTCGAGATATTACCTTTTATAAACACCTAAAAACATCAATCGTATCATAACTTTCCATTATTAATATTTTCTTTCGAATTAAAACACGTTACCTTTTTAATTTAAAACAAATCTTACAATCATTAATATATACCCGAAAAAATCACACCATAATTTTCAAGAAAAATATAACACCTAAAATAAATAATAACATAATATAATTAATGGTAATTAGTCGATTAACATAATAAAATTAATGGTAATCAGTCGATTACCTTTTTTATATTTACTTTTAGTTGACGATATTATCTCTTATAAACACATAAAAACATCAATTATATCATATCTTTTGATCATTAATATTTCCTTTCGAATTAAAACACGTTACCTTTTTAATTTTTGATATTTACTTTTAGTTGAAGATATTACCTCTTATAAACACCTAAAAACATCAATCTTATCATATCTTTCGATCATTAATATTTCCTTTCGCATTAAAACACGTTACCTTTTTAATTTAAAACAATCTTACAATCATTAATATATACCCAAAAATATCACTTCAAGTAAAATATAACACCTAAAATAGATAATAACATAATATAATTAATGGTAATTAATCGATTGCCTTTTTCACATTTCCTTTTATTTGAAGATATTACTTTTTATAAACACCTAAAAAGATCAATTGTTCAATCATTAATATTTTACTTATTTAAACTATATACGATATCGATACTATTAAAACACCTAAAATAAAAAATAACATAATATAATTAATGGTAATTAGTCGATTGCCTTTTTCACATTTACTTTTAGTTGAAAATATTATCTTTTATAAACACCTAAAAACATTAATCATATCATATCTAGCAATAATTATTATATACCCAAAAATATCACGCCATATCTTCTAATCACTACTAACAAAATATAATAGAAATTCGAATACTACGAATAATGACCATTAGATTTTTAGTAAAAAATCAGAATCGTTAGATCTAATGACTAAATTATTATATGATTAAATTAATTTACTAAAATTTCAATGTTCGAATTCTATTAATGAAATATTTATTTTAAAATTTTATAATATAAGTTTTAAACCATGCATATCATTAATTAAATTTATATTAAATTATTAAAATTAAAATTTAAATGAAACATTATAAATAATGATTATATAAAAATATAATTGTAACATAAATAAAATTTATTACATATCAAAATAAATCCGTGCATCGCACGGGTTATAAGCTAGTACAATTAAACCTCGATAAATGAATATGTTTGGGATTGAAAAATTTTATTCATTAATTGAGATTATTCATTATCGAGATAAAAAATACACTATCTCTATTATGTCGGTACCCAAAATAAATATTCATTTAATAAAATTATTCGTTTATCAAATATTCATTTATCGAGGTTCTACTGTATAACTATTTTTAACTTGCTGTAAAATATCTGAGGATAGACTACTTGAAGTTGATCTTAAATTTACAAAATCACGAAACAACATAGAACCGGTTTGGCTAAGTTTAAAAATTATTACTTATAATTTAAAGTAATAAATGAAAAGTAAAAATTTTAAGTCAATATCTATTTGGTTAATTTTATATTATGGGTAATTTATGAATTATTAAAAATGTAAATTAAAAAATAAATTTTGAAATAATAATATTAATTTTTATCAAATAAAATTCTCAAAACAAAATAAGTTATTTAAAAAAATACCTCCTACCAACTTTTAACTTTAAGCTATTTTTTTAGCTTTAAATCAATTTTTAACTAATTACAAAAACAAACCTTTTTTTAACTTAAAATAAAAAATGGCTTTAAACCCGACTTAAAGTCGATTGCCAAATGGGCTGATAGTCCGTAGCTTAGATCAACTCCAACCATAAATTCAAACTACCATAATAACCCGTGCAAGGCATGGGGTTATTTTCTAGCAATAGATATATTTTTTATTTATTAATGTTGTTTATAATGTTTTTTTTATTTTCATCACTTTTTTTACATTTATAACACGCATGGTTATAATGTTCTTACTTCAATATTCAGTGCATAATTAGATTATGCAAATTCAAATGACCAATAAAAACAGAATTTAGTATAGTTCTTATCGTTTTAGATATATTAAACATATCTGAAATGATCCTGAAATATTGCTAAATTTAAATGATCATTTCATCCCATATGAAAATTATTCAAGAATTTAAGATTGAGCAAGTGCTACATGGACATTGGTAATATATGGATAAATTACTTGTAATTTTTTAATTTTTTTTTTTTTATAACACAAGACATATCATTTATTCATTCAATGAATACAAGCGATGGAGAAATATGTAAAAAAAAATGTAAAAATTGTTAATACATATATATAATTGGTAGATGTTTCTGAAAAATTTTACTTTGATATAATAATGTATCTTTTTCATTGTAAATATTTATCGCAAGTGATTTTTGTAAATATTTATGAACATTTGTTAAACTCTAATCCTTATTTATTCAAACCAGCCTATAACCCCGTGCGATGCACGGTTGCTTATAAATTTTTTAATTATATTTTATTATTAAAGTTTTAAGTTGTTTATATATTTTTATTAATAAAATAATTTATAACTTTATAATCCCATGTATATAAATATTATTAGAATTATTTATTTTGAATTATTATAATTGTATTTTGAATTATTATATTTGTGTGTGCGGTGCATATTAATATTAATACATATTATTTAGGCTATGTGTGTTTTTTTTTTGAATTTTATTAATAATAGAGATTTAACCAAACCAAAGAGTGACCAAAAAAAGAGTACAAAAAAAAGTGACAAAAAAAGTGTACCAAACCAAATATATCATGTTTTGCTTATATTTTGAATTATTATAGTTGTATTTTGAATTATTTTATATTTGTGTATGTGGTGCATATTAATATTAATACATATTATTTAGGCTATGTGTGTTTTTTTTAATTTTATTAATAATAGAGATTTAACCAAACCAAAGAGTGACAAAAAAAAGAGTACAAAAAAAGAGTACCAAACCAAATTTTGCTTATAATAGTATAGTATAGATGTTGTTGGCGAGAATCGAATCTTGGACCTCTGCATATAACAATTTTTAGTATTTTAGTATTGTTAAATCTAACTATCATTATCTATTTGAGTTGCTGATCTAACGGTGATAAGTGAGGGATAACCAAAAATGGGGATAACCAAAAATAGGGGTAACCAACTACAAATTATACCCCCTTTTTCTTATTATAATATAGTATAGATGTGACTATATCATGAACTTCTATTGAAAATAGAATTATGTATCCTTTTGATTTATATTTGAGTTGAGGTTTCGTAATTTTTTTTTGTCTCATTCGCATCTCAATCTTTCATTACGGGAAGCCTTCTTAATGTTATAAATGTTCTTCTATTACGTATTTCATTTATTCTTGACTTTTATCACAACTCATTACTAATTTTATATGTCATATTTTGAACGATCCGCAAATTTAATATTTTTCAATTTAATTAAGTTTTGAAAAAAGCTTTGCCAATTTTTTTTATCTTTGATAAATCTCTACTATAAATTTTATTTAATTATTTCCATTAAATTATATATTAAGTTATTCCCAAAAACATAAAATTAACTATATTAAAGTGAGTAAATGTACAGAGTTCAAAATTTTGATCACAAATGTTTAAATAGAATTATGGTCTTAATTAAATAAGAACATATAACTTATATATTTTTAATGAGGGTGATATCTAAAATCTTTAGATATTTATACATTTATCAAGTTCTATTAATTGGTAAAAAAATATTTTTAATTTATAATAAAAAATTAGTTTATTTTTCCTAAATTTGTATGACATAATAAATTTTGATCCAGTAATTATCTCATCGAGAACTCGTCACCATTAAAGATGTCACAAGTTTTTATTTTAATTATCTCAATTTGTTTTATGAATGAGTAGAATACGAGAAAAAATATGTAAAAATTTACTCTCATAATCAATCTTATTACAACCTGATCAAAAATTGTAATTTTTTCAAGTAATAGTCAACTCTCAAACATACCAATGCATCACATGTTAGTCCAAAAGAGCTAACAGTTTTGATATACTTTAGTTATTGAGTTGCTCTTATATTAAATTGTTATTTATTAAAAATATATTATGCATTTCCTACATTTTCTTCCTAACTACCATTGAACCCATTTTCATTATATAAACCTAAATAGTGTCCCGCTCATGCGGCCCACACATAGAGATATGATGTTTATGATTGAAAATATTTATGCATGAACAATTTGGTTGTGTTATGGAGTTATCATTATAGAGTAAATTTTGGTTATTATTATTATCATTACAATTTAAAAATGTGTAACCAAACTGTATACTCCCTCCGTCCCTATTTAGTTGGCACATTTGCAAAAAACACACATATTAAGAAAGAATTAATTATGTAATTTGTCTTCATGTTTGCCCTTAATCTTAATATTAAATGATGAGTTATGAGTGTGTATATTAAATATAAAGTCAAACATTGGTATTAGAAATAAAGGGGTATATAGGGAAAAATTGGTAAAAATATGTATTGGAACAAGGAATGTGACAACTATTTAGGGACAATTTTTTTTTTTCAAATGTACCAACTAAAAAGGGACGGAGGGAGTATTATACATCATTAATTTATATATTGATATAATAAAATATATTATAGCCCGAATTAATAAATGTAAAAATAAACTCATGACGAAAAATTGTTGATATGGTCATAGTAATTAAAATACCATGTATTCTTTCACTCAAGCGACATACACATATAATGTGTATAATTTAATTCATATGTGTGTTAACTGGTCTAGTGGTAAAGCAAGGTGTAAGTTAACTTGGAGACTCGAGTTCAATTCCATACAACAACAATTTTTTTAAAAATAGTAAATATAAGGGCGAATCAATCACTTTAAATGGAATAAAATGTTGCATGGTTTTAAATGGAATAAAATGTCTCATGAATTATAGCCCTTGTTGGGCTATTATATATATAATAGATAGATAGATTTGGATCATTTGAATCGGATCTAAATTATATTCAATCATGTGATTTAAAAAAAAATTCAAATTTAACCAACATTGTTATATTCATATATTTCAATTTCAAATATTTTGAAAGAATTTAATAAATTTCACTATAAATCCTAATAATAACATCGACAATTATACTAAAACTAAAATACATTCAAATAAAGATTAAATGTTACAAAATACATTCGAAAAAATAAAACATCACATAAAAATAAATTAAAACTATTAAAATATTACATAAAAATACTAAGAGATATTCCATTTGGTACCCGTCGAAATTTTTGACTTCTAAATGACAACATTCTACTTTGGGTTTTAACTCCATAATCCACTATATTAATGAATGTGATGATTCTGATCATTCTCTCGATTTTGGTGGGCAAAGGGATGCCCAACAATATTTTGTGGGGTGTAAAATCAAGGAGTTCTAATAAATTCATTAAAAATGTGGTTTTTGGAGCTAAAGACAAAAGTAGAATAGTGTCATTTAGAAATAAAAAATTTCACATTGGTACCATATGGAAAATCCTATAATTTTTAACGGCAGACTAACGTTTGGTTAACGGAGTGGTGTTATGTGGATAAAGTCAAAATTATAACAGTACCACTTGAAGTCAAAAATTATGAGTAGTATCAAATGGAAAAGTCAATTATACAATGGTACCAAATGAAACTTTTTTTTCCCTCAAAACTCTCGTAGCATTTACATCACCTACATGTTTTGCGATTTTAAATTCATGTTAGCAAGTAATTTTTTTTTTGTTCACCCAAAATTGTAAATCACTAACACATATATCATAAACGTGTATGTATACATACATACATACATACGTACATACATACACACACACACACACACACACATATATGTATGTATATATATATATGGGTGTATATATATGTATATATGTATATATATGTGTGTGTGTATATATATGTATATATATATATATAACAGAATACGATAAGATCTTGCATAAGATTCCATTTAGATTGAAAAATTTCTAATAATTAATCTATTTCATGCATAAATATTGAATTTAACATGAAATTAACATAAACAATACATGATTATATTACAAAAATGTATGGATTTTATGTTCAATTTTACAATCATTTTAATTTTAAAAATTTACGAGATTGTACTTTATATTTGATATGTTAAACGTAATGATGATCATATTTTGTGACTATAATCTTAATTATACAATTTTTTTATTAGAAAATGAAGTACTATAATATTGTTCTTCCGTATAAAAGTATTTCTTATGGAGTGTGCATACCATATGTATATATTTGTAAGGTAAATGGGCAAAATCGTCACAGTACCATTCGAAAACTTTCACATGAAGCAGCAGTTCAAAAAAGCTTTCAGTCAAATTACTAAAGTCAATATAACTTTCAATTGGGTCATTGTACATTAAAATATTTCACGTCCATTAAATCTTAGTTGACTTAACGGGGGACGTTAAATTTCGCCAACTAGACTACCACATCTCTGTTTTATCAGCACAATGTCACATGGTCACCGGAATCTGGGCAAACCAAAATCCGGCCACCGCCAACCAAACTCCGACGATTCCAAAAGCGTACCAAAACATAGAGTTTAGTACTAAAATGCTTAGCACAACGAACACAACACAATCATACAATCAAAACTAATGAACAATCTCGTAATAACCGATTCCGACCAAACCAAAAAATATAACGAAAACAAAAACTTCGATCTCACTCATACGACTTCGTTCACTCATTTAAACTATCATATAAGCATCCATACATGATTTACTAACTTAATCATCCATCAAAATCAAGAAATCAACAAGAAATAACCTTGCCGGCTCGAAGTCATTGCCGACAGCGATGATTTAACGAAGAGGACTCAACGAGTCCTCCATCAACATTCTACCCACCAAAATGCTCACAATCAAACAACGATCTAACTAATTACTAACCCAAAAACATCAAATAATCAACACATAAATAAAACAAATTAAAAATAAATATGCCCGTATTTGATAAAATCAGAATTTTTGATAAACACATCGGGGTAGTTGTTTTGAAAGCATATTCATGTAGAGAATTGAAAAACGAATGATTTGGTTACTCATAATAATCAAACGGAAATCAGTAACACCTTCAAAAATCGGTTTGATATTCAAGATCAAATACAAATACATACACATTTTATAATTATTCATTTAAATGAATTTGTTAATTTTAATTATCTTTTAACATTATTTTTATAAGATTAATTATTAGTTAAATTTTAAAGTTATTAAAAATGGAAATTTTGGAAATTATAATTTAAAGTAGAAATTTAAAATGAAAATTATAATTTTGGAAATTATAAATTTAAAATTAACCGATGACCTAATTGAAAATTGATACAAAGTTGAGTAATTATTAGCTATTGAACCTTATTTTGTTGTGCCACATCAGCTACCACGTCAATATTCCATCCATTATTTAACGGAACAAAGGGTAGAAACTCAATTAAAATGTTTTACTTATACAGGTGTTTGACTGAAAGTTTTTTTGGACTGGTGATTCAAATGAAAGTTTTCGAATAGTACAGTGACGATTATACTAATTTACCCTATTTGTGTATATATTCTCACATATTCTTATGAAATATAATGGGATATTCCCCTTGATACAGTGTACAATTGGCATTTTTATTTGGTTCTATTTTCCATAAATATTTAATTAGTGCATTTTGAAATACTAGAAGAATATCTTTATTTTTGTTTTTTTTTTGTATTGATTAATAAATTATTGAAAAAGAGCTCAAGAACTAAGGTCATTCCTCAAAATCGAACATCTGAAGATAATTACGGAATGTATTTTAATTATCTATATCGTATTTTTTTATTGTATATTTTTAATTTCCATGTATTTTGAAAATTTATGTATTTTGAAATTTTAATTTACAAATCATGAATTTTAATTTTATTCCAAATTTAATTAATTTAAATTTAATTTCATTAACAAAATCAATTAAATAAAACAGTTAACATGTTGTAATGATAAATTTTTTTGATTCGATATTGGAATAATTTGAAATAAAGTTATCCCAAATTTATATTTTATGTCCAGAATTGAAGTTGCCCCTGTACTGTATTATTAACACATATTCATTTTTTTTGCGAGGAACATTTATTCATTTTTAAAAATACATGAAAAAATTGGTGATTAATTGAAATTAATCATTAATTAATTTCTGAATTATCGCATTAATTAATAATTCAAATATTTTATCAATTATTCTAATGAGATCTCAAATATCCGATTAATCATTCGATACTACCTCTACTAAAAAAGTTCGACTTGGATTACATTGAGAAGTAGGTCTGTCAATAGATCGGATATCCAATCCGACCCGATTCGATCCGATCCGATCCGTAGCTAAATTAGCTGGTGATAAGTGGATTTTATATCCACTTGGAACATTCTATATCGGCTTAAATTGATTGTTTTGGACTCAAGTTTGTGTAGTTTTGATGTGTTTTGTGTAGTTGTGCAGGTTTCCAAGAATATCTAAGTTTTTGTCGTTTTTGGAGATTTAATTGATTAAAATTCGGATTTTCCGGGAAGGCTGCGCAGCTTATACTGTTTTGGCCATATCTGGAGTTCTAGAAGTCCGTTTTCAGCGATCTTACTGCCCACGCGAAGCTTGAGAGATTTTCTACAACCTGGGATAGGAAACAAAAGCAAGAAACGTGCTAATTAAAGTCGCGCACGTTTTCTCATTAAAGAAGGCTGGGAATTTACTGTTTTGCCCTTTTTCTAATTCTAATTGTATTCTGGGCAGTTTTGGGTACCTTCTTTAAATCCTAATTGTAATAGAAGGCAATATCTTGCTGGGCAAGATTTGTAGAGCCTATATAAACACATCATACCATTGTAAATCAAACAATTCATAGCTAACAATTCATAGCTTTTAATCGTATCAAGGTACTTTCGATTTTCAATTCTTTCTTCAATATTATGTTTTCATTCATTATCATTATTATTTTGTTTTCTTCTTTAATTATGTGTAACTAAATCTTTAATCTGAGGATTGGGTAGTATTCCTTGGTATTCATGTGTGTTTAATTATCTGTGATTTTCTTGCTTTGCTGATCTGTTATTGAGGGCTTAACACAATTAGGGGAGTCATGAACCTTTGATTGGATTTTAGGGATTGTAATAACTTGGAAGAGGAGTTGCAATTTTAGTACACGATTTAACAGACATAACTCGAATATTTGATTGGGAGATTAATAGGAGAGTTGTGAGACTTATAATTCTTGGTGCGTGATAGTTTATGATTGTACTCTGATTGTATCACGGAAGTGACAATTAAGGTGTAGTTGTAGACACTATATTGTATCTTGGGAGAGAACATTATAACCTTAGAAGAATTGTTTTCAGCAGAGTAAGAACGTAGATGTCACATAGATATTGAATGTGCATTGAAACCAAGTGAAGAACCCCAGTTCTTAGATTGTTTTCCTCATATATTTTATTCTCGATTTATAATTAGTCTTAATTAGTTTATAAACAAACCAAACATTATTCTACACTTCTAAATTTTGAGAGATAAGAAACTTGAACTTGATATTACATTCAGTCCTTCCCTGCGAACGAACACATAAAAATACTACTAACAGCTGGTATGGATGCTTCAAAGAAAAATCTGATCCGTTAATGATCCGATTCGATAAGAGTCCGATCCGATAAGGAGCGGATATGGATTTTTTATGATCTGATACGATAATAATCCGATCTGAATATATTATATTTATCATATATTAATATATTATGTATATTTCTGTAATATAATGTATTAAATATATATATAAAACATATATAATATATAATTTTTTTATAAATAGTATTATTTTGGAATATAAATTAGCATTTGTCAATGTATATGTCATAATTTTAATTTTCATTTGGCCAAAAAATTTTAAAATACTATTTTTTAAATTAAAAATATAAAATAATTAATTTTTAAAAATTTATTAAACGGATCGGAGGTCCGATCCGATAACCTGAAATCCGAACGGATCGGATATGGATCGACATAAAAAATATTCGACTCCTGATCCCATCCGAATCCGAAAAATCTTAACGAATTTGGATATGAATTTAGATTAATTCGATCCGAATCCGATCCGGTGACTGGCTTCGGAAGGATGGGTATGGGGTAACAAAAGAAACAGCGAGGAAACGACGTCGTACGCTTCTAGTTACGCGTGCAAACGAACCAGTACGCCGTTAAAACGTGGCCGTCAAATAATTAAGAGAGTGGGCCTAAGACTTAAAACCACACTTCACTTTATTAAAACAAAACTCACTTGCACCAGTGTACTTAGTTTACAACCTCAAGAACTCAACATATACACACCTATACAAACATTCAAGAAAATATAAAGGGTAGTAGAAGCCTAGCTTTTTTATACAAACGGTGGAGACCGTGATGGGAAGAGGGTCCCTACTATAATAACCCACAAGGTTTCTGACGCCAATGCAACCCTTGTATTTATGATTATATATCTCTCTCTTTTTTTATTTGCCTTGTTTTTTAATCTTGCTCCTTGTCTCTCTCTCTCTCTCTCTCTCTCTCTCTCTCTCCTTTTTATCTCAGGGTTTGTTTTTCCTTTTCATTTAGAGATACCCATCTTTATCTTTTTTGTGTTTTTGAGCTGATTTATTTCTTGTGTTTTTGTGATCCAGAGATGGGTGTTTTTGGGTGTTAGATCTCCCTTTATTTACAGGTACTTCTCAGATCTGAAGCACATTTGGTTTCGAGTGTGTGTGTATTTGTGTATTTTATGATGTGTGGTGTTGTTTGCATTAGATCTAGTAAATTGTTGCTTGTAATGTTGTGTAGTTTGTTTTTATTGTTTTGTGCTATATTTTAAAATTATGTTGATTTTTTTTGTTTGAATTAATCAATTTAACAACAGGGGTGTAACATTATGTTAAAAATTGTGGTATTTTTAATGGTTTTGTTAGCAGTGAGATCTCACTGTCTTAGTGTCAGTTGATGGTATTATTTACAAAATTCAGGGAAAATAAACGTGCTTTAGTATGGTGCTTGGTTTTAATGGGGGATAATGCTACTTATCTTGGTATTGATGTAAATGTAGTGTAGTTGGCTGGTCTTATTTTTTGCACATGCTAGTGTTTTAATTTCTGTTTATTTGTGTAATTTTTTATCAGAATAATTACTAATGTGCTTTTAGACACTATGGTACGGCAAGTATCCAAATTTTATTATCAGGGGGATCTGACAGGATCTGACTGTAGCGATGATTTCTATACTCTTTATACATAACAAGAACTATCAAGTTTCAGATATTAGCCTAGCAAAAAAGTTTCAAGCAATTGATCGTTACTAGATAAAAGAGTTTTTTTGGATTCTATAAATATTAATCCAGTATGATAGTTGATAACTTGTTTAAGAAAACTATTCCGGGGAAATTTTCTGATGACTATGGTTTATAGTTATATCAGTTTTTAGTTGCCAATGTAAGGGCTTCATGTTTTAATATGTGAGATAATAGTTGCCAAGAAAATAGTTTTTTCAGCTCAATAGCTGTTATAGTGCCCGTGCTTACGATTTTGTATGCGTCTAGGTTACTATTTCAGGTTGCACTCTTTTTGACAGGGATAAGTGAGCAATGGGTAAATCACCAGGAAAATGGATCAAGACTGTGTTTTTCGGGAAGAAATCATCGAAGTCCAATGTAGCAAAAGTACGAATTGTTTATATTACTTCCGTACAGTCATTAATTGTGATTTACATTGTTTATATATTTTCCTCTCTCTTATTGTATTTTTCTGTCTTTCGGTGATTCTTACAAAAACACTCGCTTGAAAATTATTGAAACTGTCGCTTTGATATGCCTTCGGATATTAAAGTCATTTTTCACTTGGAAAGAAAGGAGTTAGTTTACTGTTTTTTTAGTACAGATTATATGCAATAAAATAAGGGTGTCAAGTTGGCCTAGTGGTTTAGGTTCCCAATTCATGACCAAATGGTCATGGGGCCGACTCTCTTATCTAACATGCCCGGGATCATTTTCTGGAAACGGTCTCCCTACTCAAGAGAGTAGGTGTAAAGCTGCGTACATCCTACCCTCATGAACTCCTCACACCCTGCTCCCCGAGCGGGATAAGTGAAGTCCCTTCTTATTGTCTGTACTCTGTAGTAAAATATATTTACATGAGATCTGTGCTACAAGATAACATTTCTTCTCTGTATTGTTCTAATTGTTTTGACTTGCTCAAGTATAGTTAGCATGCAATTGTAACTTTGTAAGAATGTTATTTAGATATTAATAAATTCATGGTTAAGATAAGAACTTTGTGTGCTGCTTCATGTTGATATCCTGAACCTCTTAAGTATTTGTGTGACTCAGAAATCATCGAAGTCCAATGTAGCAAAAGTACGAATTGTTTATATTACTTCCGTACAGTCATTAATTGTGATTTACATTGTTTATATATTTTCCTCTCTCTTATTGTATTTTTCTGTCTTTCGGTGATTCTTACAAAAACACTCGCTTGAAAATTATTGAAACTGTCGCTTTGATATGCCTTCGGATATTAAAGTCATTTTTCACTTGGAAAGAAAGGAGTTAGTTTACTGTTTTTTTAGTACAGATTATATGCAATAAAATAAGGGTGTCAAGTTGGCCTAGTGGTTTAGGTTCCCAATTCATGACCAAATGGTCATGGGGCCGACTCTCTTATCTAACATGCCCGGGATCATTTTCTGGAAACGGTCTCCCTACTCAAGAGAGTAGGTGTAAAGCTGCGGACATCCTACCCTCATGAACTCCTCACACCCTGCTCCCCGAGCGGGATAAGTGAAGTCCCTTCTTATTGTCTGTACTCTGTAGTAAAATATATTTACATGAGATCTGTGCTACAAGATAACATTTCTTCTCTGTATTGTTCTAATTGTTTTGACTTGCTCAAGTATAGTTAGCATGCAATTGTAACTTTGTAATAATATTATTTAGATATTAATAAATTCATGGTTAAGATAAGAACTTTGTGTGCTGCTTCATGTTGATATCCTGAACCTCTTAAGTATTTGTGTGACTCATGTCTAATGAAGTTTTTCTCATATTGGCAACATTTGTTTTGTTTTGGTCTTTTTGTACGAGTACGTTGGTGCTTGCTTTCTTTATCACTTCATAATCTAATATGAATTTAATTTACAAGCCCTTCTGCAACTACTTCACTTGTCAGTTTGCTCTGTACTCTGTTTACAGTTTTGTCCCTTTATGCTTTACCAAAATAAATTTATCTGCTTCAGTTTTAAGTAGGTCTTATTATATGTGTGTGTTTGTAGTCGCTATTCTATGTACAGTGTTGCGAGCGCTAAATCCATGATTTTGATTGTTAATATTTTTTGAAGGATGTCACAAGTGGGAGAAAGATTTCATCTGTCGCTAGGGCGCCAGCCAGTGATTTGGTTGAGAATCCTCCAGCGGTCTTTGAGACTGCTCTTCAGACCACTAACACAAATAACGGTTTGCCAGAATGTGAGACAGAAGTTACTAGAGCTCCAACTTCTGAAGTTACATTGCTCTCTGGGGTGCAAGGTGCAGATAGTCAGGGTACCATGCCAATAAGTTCAGTAGATGCTGATGAACTAAATAGACAACATCAAGCTGCTACAAAGGCACAGGCTGCTTTCAGGGGCTACTTGGTAATATTTTGTGGTAACATGTAGTGAAATTCTGACTACCCTGTTATTGGAAGTACACATTTAAGCTGATGTTGTAGTTGTACTTATACATCTTGTCTGAAATAGTGCTGCTGACTTTCTACCACCCTTGTTCTCATTATGTTGAAACCTTTAATTGTACATATCAATACATAGATATTGCCTTGCTTGTGATGATCATATCACTGTGAAATGTTACCTTTTTGTTGGCTGCTCGGTGCTGCAGCAGGAGTGTTGTGGCTAAAACCATGCACATATTAATATTAGCCGGAAAATGGTGGTATTGTTACTTGAGTTTGATATCAGAAGTTAAAAAATATACGTCCTCTTGTATTATCAATGCATTCATCTTGTGTTTGGTTGGGGACTTGGGGTGAATGGAATTAAATGAATTAGTGGAATCAAAAGGAAACAATGAGAGGGAGAAGGGAAGGTTTAAAGAAAATGAATGGGTGAAAATTTTCTCGATGAGATTTGGGTAGAAGATGGGTATGATAGAGAATGGAGTATTCCTTCTCAAATTAAAGGGTTTAAGCTTTAGGTGAGGTTCTTGGCAATGGAATGGAGGAAGGAACGAAAAGTTTAAATATTTAGCCATTTTATTGATTAAAGTTGCATGCCATTCCCTCCAATTTCATTCATCCCAACCTAACACAACATTAACCTTTTAGTTCTTTACCTAGGTAATTAATGTATGAATTCATTTGGGAGAATTCCTGACAATTTTCAATCATGTAAGCTCAGTTCAAATGCATTTTTCTGTTATGTTTTCCGTGCATTTCTGAATTACTTATAGCTTGCAATTAAACTTGTAATATGATCACTGTGCTCTTATGTGAAATGTGGTGTGGAAGCTTTATCCGAGGATCCCATGATAAAGTTATAGACATACGTCTGTGATCTACTTTTTCTGTTTTGTGCCATGTCGTTTTCTAGAAGTTCTTTGTAAATCCTTCGTAGTATTTAACACCAATTGTATTTGATGAACTGCTGTGGTGTAGCCATGAATCAAGCCATTTATTACATGTATTTCGAATAATATGCACTGATTCACTTGTATATGTATGTGTTAAGAGGTCAACCTATTATTAATTTATCATACCAGAAAGGATTGGTTCCTGGAAGCTTGTATAGTCTTGTATAATTCTGACCTCTCAGATGATTCTTTTCAGTAACAATAAGTGATTTATGTATTGCTATAAAATAATTTCACTTGATAATTAAAATATATTGTCATGTGCTATTTGTAGCAAAATATCCATGTCCTTCCCTACCAACGAATGTATAGTGTTGAGGATTACTTGGCTTGAATGTCACACCTTTTCCTTTAAATCATATATTAATTTATTTTCCTTAAAAATGATGTGAAGGCGCGGCGGGCATTCTGGGCCCTTAAGGGCATCATAAGGTTGCAAGCACTTGTTCGTGGACACTTGGTTAGGAGACAGGCTGTTGCAACTTTGCAATGCATGCATGCAATTGTTAGGTTTCAGGCACTTGTTCGTGGGCGTATTGTCAGACTTTCTGATGTTGGACGTGAAGTGCATGATAAGTTCAGACAAACCATGGTGTGTACTATATAACCTTGTTAGTAATTGTACTTGTTGACACCTTAACTCATGTATGATCCAGATGATAGCTTTCCAGTTTTCTATAAATCTATTCTTCAACACTTGAAATTTTTTTTT
The DNA here is from genome assembly GCA_037693485.1 of Kitagawia praeruptora. Lineage (NCBI taxonomy): Eukaryota > Viridiplantae > Streptophyta > Magnoliopsida > Apiales > Apiaceae > Kitagawia > Kitagawia praeruptora. The sequence goes on along the minus strand of CM075350.1, from coordinate 54,493,520 downwards.
TGTTCTTGAAGGTACTGGTTGGGAAGATATGTTAATACTGATCTCATGTATCCATTACTAACAAGCAATCTCTTCTTACTCTGTTATTATCAAGTTAATCGCTAAAGCAGAGAATTAATTAGACATTCCGTTGCAAGGGATGTTTTCAGGCCTTTTCAACGCCCTTTATAAGCGCAAGCAATCAAAAATGCTACCCTACTACGGATATATAAACGGCAAAACTTTTCATTGATACTTGTCCAAGTGTCGGACTTGGCATATATAGAAATTCTGTATGTGTTTGGCCCCAGATGAAGTGTGAGTGATTATGCACATTTTTGAGTAGCGAGCGTCAAACATGGGTACTCGAGGTGACATAAGTGTCGGGTAACATAGCTTGAAGCAACGAGGATTATAAATATTTTCTAGGATGCGCTTCACTTACTACATTTAAATGAATTTAGCTTCAAAATTTTAAAGTTAGAAACAGCCTCAGATTAGTTGTATTCCCTTTACTTTTCCAGTTTTAAGCTCAGCATCACGTGATCGGATTGATGGAATAAGGTTCAAAATGAGTAAATGATGTATCATAACGAATGTGAAAAAGATTATTATGTGGGCTATCAAGTTGTGGTCATAGGTGAAGAAATTAGTGGTTATATTAAGAAAAAATGCTGGTTTATCTACTGACTACTTAACTAAGAGTCTCATGCTTGTTCTTAGCCCTGTTTGTCATCTGTTTCCTTCACTGTAATCGAGTCAATTGTTATTGTCTTCTTAACAATCATTACTTTTACCTTTCTTGAACTTATCATTTATATATGTATTTCAGGGTCAGCCACTAGACATGCTTCGAGCAAATACATTTCTTGGGACACTGAAGGAATCAAGTAATCCTTTTGTTAGGAAGGTATTTTATGCTTTAAGTATTATAAACATCATTTTGTTAGTATCATTTGTTTTCTCTCGATGAGATATATCCCCAAGTGCATCTAAAAATATAATGACCTGCTGATATTTTCAGAAGTGAATAATGCAAAGAGCATTTATTTTCTCTTGATTATGTTAGTTTAATCAATTTTGTAATTACTCAAATTGACAGTATCTTTGTTGTTCAATGTAGCTTCTATCTTCATCACCTACTGCAATGCCCTTAAGTCTCCAGTATGATTTAGGAGAACCGAATTCTGCATGGAATTGGCTTGAGCGTTGGTCCTCGTCTAGCTTTTGGGTACCACTTGCACGTCCAATTAAGAGCGTTGATGCAAAACCTAAGAGAAAGCAAGCTGGCATGCAATCTGATGAAGTAGAAGCAGTGAGACCAAAAAGAAGTGTTCGCAAGATCTCAGGAATGAATGGTGACAGTAGCAAATTGCATTCCTCAGAATCCGAAAAGCCCAAACGTAATCCAAGGAAACCTTTAAGCCATCAGCCGGATTTAGTGCAAGAGCCCCAAAATGAACTTGAGAAAGTTAAACGTAACCTAAGGAAAATCTCCTCAACTGCTTTAGTGCCTGCTGATACGCCAGAAACTGTGACTGAGAAACCGACCAATCCAAAAAAACCACAGGGCTCCCCCAAGCATGATTTTTCCGAGCAGGTTGCTGATCGTTCTCCTGAAAAGCCAAGCGATTCATCTGTTGCATTGCCTGTACAGCCTGTGGAGGGAACACCTCCAGAATCATTGGCAGTGGATAAACCAGTTGATGTGCCGTGTGATAATCTCTCCTCTGTTGAGCTACATCCTTTAGAAAATAATGAGAAAGTAGAAAACGGTCTGAAGGTTGATGAGGATCAAAATTATAAGGAAGATCAAACTAGCAGGGAAAGCCAGAAAAGGAGGAGGAGAAAATCCACTCCAGTGAAGGCAGAATATCCCGAGAGTGTGTCTCAGAACTCGCCAACCTTGCCAAGCTATATGCAAGCAACTGAATCTGCAAAGGCAAAGCTTAGAGCACAAGAATCCCAAAGATTTGGTGATGAAGAGGCTGAAAATGGTTTCACCAGGAGGCATTCTCTGCCAGCCTCCACCAATGTCAAACTCAGCACTCCATCACCTCGCATGCAGAAGCCCTTACAAGCAAACGGCAAAGGGGGAAGCAAAAGTAACAGATCTCTCACGTCTTCTAGAGATGGTAAAAATATATCTTAATATCACTTTTACTTTTACTTGGCAGTTATGTCCTGAGAAATATGCATTCGTCAATCATCACAGCACACAAACCAACAGAAAATAATCTTAAGTACTTGGGAAGGGAGGTGAACCTGAGCTCTAAACCATGTGAAGTAACCTCCTCATTTAAAGCCTTAAGGTGTTAGGAGGAGGCCGTAATTCGATCATATTACTTCAACTCTTCAATCATCAAACTGGTACTTGTGAGTTGTAGGAGTTCACAAACTAAAACAGTTATCAGTTTATAAAAGTGAGGAAAAAATGAAAAGTACTTCTATCTTTTAACCAGTGTAGAAATTTACCTCATAAAAACTGGCACATACATGTCTGTGTTTGTCAACAGTAGGGGTGGCGGCAATTTCGGGTAACAGGTCGGGTTTACTGTACCGGTCCTGTTTTTGGGTCAACCCGAACCCGAAACGGGTTGAAAATTTTTAACCCGAACCTGCCAGTTGGTACCCGGTCAACCCGAAAATGAACCATTTTGACCCGAAAATAATTAAAGATAATTATTTTTTTTATATAAATTGTTTTTTGTTTATAAATATAAAAAATATAACTTTATTATATGATATATGAATATGAATTAAGATAATTTAAATAATATGAAATTATATCACATATGTATATAATTATGTAATATAAATTTATACATTTTATATAAGGGTTAGGTTCAATTAAATTAGAACTTAGAACTAATCTGTACTATACATTTTGTGTAATCAACGATTGAGATGTATTCGTTTTGTTACAGTACACAATATCTTAGTTTTGCTACAACACACATATAAAATTATAGAGTATGGTGTACTTATGCAGCACAACAGAGTTTATTTTCTAAAATACATAATTTTTTTAAATAAAAGATATTTTTCCAATAACTCAACTTATATTTCATCATTATAATATGTTTTAAAAAAATCGTCATGACAAAAAATAATTGATAATAATTAAAATTCTATATAAATATTTAACGTTCTGCAGCATAATATATTAAGTAGTTCTAATGCCCTAATATAAAAGTGTTTCTATGTGGAACCTAACCATTTTGGGTAAACCCGAACCCGACCCGAAACTCAAAATACTTGACCCAAATTCGTACTTTTTCGTGTCGGGTTTCAGGTCGTGTCAATTTTTGCCACCCTTAGTCAACAAGTCTCCTTGTCTCCTCTGAATTTCTGATATTTCTTATATCTTATGTTCGTAATTTGCAATGGTAGAAATTTCTTTTGCTTACATGATAGAGTCCTGTGTTTCCTAGTTGGTGTATTTTAATGTAAAACTTGAGATTCTGAAGAACTTACGTCATTGACCTTTGTACGTGGCATTCATTCACTTGTTATCCTTCATTTGATGTTTTTTTGGTACTCTGCAATATTAGCAATGTGCTGGTATAAGTATTCTTTCTTGTTAAAGGAAATAAACAATCAATTTTCGTGTAATATGTTATTTTCTGACTATTTTTGTGGATTTACATTACAGATAAGTTGCTCCAGAGTGGCTGGAGGAGGTGAGTGGCTGGCTTTCAAATAGCACAGAAGGACTATACTGCAGTTCAGTCTTCATATGTTCTTCTTTTCATAAGAAATCTATTGCAGAAGTAACGGAATGTGATCAGTAACTGTTTGGCGTACCTTTTTCTTGTGCTCACATTTCTGTCATCTGGTGTTATGTCGAATGTATAGTCATGGACCTCTCAGTTTGTATTGATTATGTTTAACATGTGTTTTTCATCCGGAGTTTAGAGTTCGACTTGAGCATTGTAGTCCGTCCTCTAGTCATGTCTGAACATGTGAGAAACCTTTGAGTTTTCAATTTGGTAAAGATCCTGTTTTCTGATGTCCTAATACATGTGAGATGCATGTAGTGTGCTTAATATATGTTCATTTTTTTCTTCATTGTTTCCCTGGTGTTTAAGAGTTCAATCATCTCCCTGGTGCTTAAGAGTTGAATTCGACCTTTGAGAATACAATGCAAGGTTGTGAAAAATAAGCATAGGAATAGAATATAATAGAGTTGCTCCTTAATGTTTGTAGTTTGACTATTTATATTAAGGAGAATAGGACAATGCAAGGTTGTGAAACTTAATGTTTGTATTTTGACTGGAGAATAGGAAATCTGAGATATATTTTAGATAACTTACCTAATTAAGTTATTGAATAAAAACATTTTATATTATAAAAGATTGTGCATATCAAATGATATCTAAAAAAATTTTGTATATAACAAAATTTGTATGTTGTTGAGTATATAACAACGAAAACAAAATCCAAAGCGGATAAACAAGAACAAGAAAATAAACGACAATCACAAAGATTTACGTGGTTCGGAAATTCCTACTCCACAAGTCGCACTAATTTTGTATTGATCTCTCACATTGTGTTGTGTTACAATTACATGAGTATTTATAAGAGAAGAAACTGAGTCAAAATAAATCAGAGTCTAATTCTGAAATTCCTAACTCTAATTAGAGTCCAATTCTGGAATTCCTAACTCAAATCAGAATCCAATTCTGAAACCTGATAGACTCCACAAACCCAACAATCTCCCACTTGGAGTCTGACCACATCTTCACTTCATTCTTGTAAATCTAGTAACAAACAATCCCTCGATCAATAACTCTAACTAGTGCAGCGCCTTCTCATCAATCAATTCTGAAGGCTAGTTGAAGCTATGCAAAACTTCAACTTTTCATTTTTTTTTGACGAAATGCAGGAGGATATATTCATAAATCAAACCAATACAACATAAAACAGTGGGACAAACCCCCGACTGTAGATACGACGAGGTTGAAAAACAATAAATTGTTTTTTCATCGTTTAACAAATTGAACTTAAAAGTTCTTGAATCTAAAAATGAATTCGAAGACATCCGAAATGATCCAAACTGTGCCAACATCTCTGAGAGCAGCGGTGTTACAATTGACCACGTCACGTAAGATCCGTTGATACCCCAGTGTTCAGAAGCCTCAGTTGGAATTCCACTCCAGCTATCTACATGCCGGATACCAGCTATAGACATGTCGAAAATAGGAACCTCCCAAGGATGGGTAATACCCCAGCTATCTACATTCCGGTTAACAGCTATAGACATGCCGAAAGTAAAAACCCCAATAGATGATGAACAATCTTTGGTTGTGAGTGGTGAGCTTTTGCAATAATCGTCAGCTTCCCAGCTTTGATGCGGACATTCCGAGTCCCCCAAAGCATCATCAAAGTCATTCTTAGCAGATCTAACCAACCAAACATGCTCTCACAAGGAGAGAAAAACAAGCTCCCACAAGAGGAGAGAAAAACCCAAAAACACTCACAATCCTCACCAAAGGAGGATTATTATTGAAAGGAATCGAAAATTAGACAGTAACGCAACCTTGGATGTGCCTTTCAAGTAGCGCAACAACCACTTGACTGCTTCCCAATGCTCTCTTCCTGGATTAGACATGAACCTGCTAACAACTCCCACTGCATGAGCAATATCTGGCTTTGTACACATCATAGCATACATCAAACTGCCAACTGCAGATGCATACGGAACTTTAGCCATATATTTCTTGCCTTCATCCGTTTTAGGTGACTGCTTCTTCGTGAGATTAAAGTGAGTCGCCAACGGTGTACTTCTGGTCTTCGCATCCTGGACACTGAATTTCTGTAACAATTTCTCAATATACTTCTCTTGAGATAATTTCAAAGTACCTTCAGATCTATCCCTTATGATGCTCATACCAAGTATCTGTTTTGCTGCACCTATATCCTTCATCTCAAACTACTCAGACATTTGCCTCTTTAACCTGTTGATTTCTCTCATGTTTGATCCTGCTATCAACATGTCATCAACATACAACAACAATATGATATAAGATGAATCAAATTGTTTAAAATAACAACAATGATCCATAGCACTCCTAGTGTACCCATTCTTCATCATAAAGCTATCAAACTTCAAGTACCATTGTCTTGGTGCTTGCTTCAAACCATACAAGCTTTTTATAAGCTTGCAAACAAGGTTTTCTTTCCCAGCTACCTGAAATCCTTCTGGCTGTACCATGTAGATGTCTTCCTCAATATCACCATGTAAGAACGCGGTCTTAACATCTAGTTGCTCTAGATGTAACTCCTCTGCATCCACAATACTTAGCACAATTCTAACTGTAGTCATCTTAACAACCGGAGAAAATATATCAGTATAGTCAATACCCTTTTTCTGTTGATAACCCTTGACTACTAACCTCGCCTTGTATCTCTTGCTGCCATCAGGTTCTTCTTTGATCTGGAACACCCACTTATTCTGTAAAGCCTTCTTTCCTGCTGGTAATTCTGTTAAAGACCAAGTTTCATTCTTCTCAAGAGAACTCATATCTTCTTCCATGGCTGATTTCCACTGAACTGAATCATCCACCTGAACTGCCTCTGAATAACACTGAGGCTCTCCATCCTCGGTCAATAACATATAATATGCTGAAGGAGAAAATCTTTGTGGTGGCCTCACAATTCTGCCAGATCTTCTTACCTCAGCCTGTGGAGTAACTGGAACTATGTCATCACCATTCCCCAAACTCCCACTATTTCCTGCAAGATCTTCTTTTGTAATATCTTCAAGCACTGCTTTCTCTTTCTCAGGTTGTTCCTTTGCAAACTCAGAATCGGCTGCAAGCTTATCCTTGTACACTGCACTTTCGTTAAAAGTAACATCTTTAATTCTAACAACCTTCTTCGTTAATTCATCCCAGAAACGGTAACCCATATCATCTGAGCCATAACCAATGAAGATACACTTCTTTGCTTTCGGATCAAGCTTGTCCTTGTCTGAATCTTTAACACATACATAAGAAACACAACCAAATACTCGCAAGTGTGAAAGATTTACCTCTTTTTTCTGCCACTCTTCTTCAGGAATCTTGAACCCCAAAGGAACTGAAGGTCCTCTATTTATGAGATACACTGCTGTGCTAACTGTATCTACCCAAAAAGTCTTTGGCAACCCTGCATGCAATCTCATCTCTTGGCCCTCTCATTCAAGGTTCTATTCATGCGCTCTGCAACACCATTCTGTTGCGGTGCCTCTGGAATAGTTTTTTATTCTAATCCCATATTCTGCGCAATAACTTTTAAACTCATCACTACTGTACTCACCACCATTATCTGACATCGAACTCTTAACCTTCAAACCGGTCTAATTTTCAACTTCGATCTTCCACTTCTTGAAAGTAGCAAACACATCTGATTTATTGTTCAAGAAATAAACCCATACCTTTCTAGTGGAATCGTCAATGAAAGTGACATAGTAGCGAGATCCTCCCAACGACGCAACTGCTGTAATGCTGTTGGACCATATACATCTGTATGAACTAGCTCTAACCTCTCAGCCTTGGGTGTCCTCCCTGATTTTGCAAAAGTAACTCGTTTTTGTTTTCCAAGAACACATGGCTCGCAGAACCCAACTTCCACATTCTTCAGCTCTGGAATCTTCCCCTTGAAAGTTAATAGCTTCATACCTTTTTCACTCATATGACCAAGTCTTTGGTGCCACAAAGTTGAATACCCAATCTCATCAACAATTGCATTTTCTTCATAGCTAGATTGTTCAATTATGTACAATGTCCCCTTTTTCTCTCCACGAGCAACAACTAGATTCCCCTTTATAACCTTCCATTGTCCGTCTCCGAAAGTAACTCGATACCCTTCCTTATCTAACTGACCCACAGATATCAACATCTTCTTCAGTCCAGGAATGTATCTCACATCTTTCAACGCCCAGCTAGTCCCCAAAGAGGTCTTGAGATTAATATCTCCCATGCCTGTAATATCCAAAATCACATCATCAGCAAGACGAACTTTACCAAAATTCCAAGTCTGAAATTTAACATCAAATCCTTGCAAGGGGTAGCATGGAATGATGTACCAGAATCCATAACCCATGATTCAATCGAACATTCAACACAACAAATCAAAACATCTTCATCCGCCACTTCTTTCTTCTTTCCTTTAGGAGCTGCGGGAGCCGTACACTGATTTCTGAAGTGACCTTCTTCGGACAATTCCAATAAACAATCTCCTTGCGATCTTTGGATTGTCCTCTCTTCTGTGACTTCGATCTGCTACGCCCCTAATTCTGCCCCCTATCGGACTTTCTGCCTCTACTCTCAGTACTCAACAAGGAACCTGACGACTCTCTTGAGTTTCTCCTACGAATATCTTCTCCAAGAATCGCATCTCGAACTCCATCAAAAGTCATCTTACTGCTCCCAGATGAATTACAAATTGCAGTGACAAATCTTGACCAACTGTCAGGTAACGAGGATACCAACAACAAGGCTTGTACTTCATCATCGAATTTAATATCCACTGATGTCAATCTTGATAAGATAGAGTTAAATTCGTTCACATGATCAGCAACACAATCACCTTCATTCAATTTTGTGGCAAACAACAAGCGACACAAATATACCTTATTCGAAGCAGACGACTTCTTATACATATTTGATAACGCCTTGATCAATCCATAAGTTGTCGTTTCCTTGACGATATTGTAAGCAACGTTCTTCGCCAAAGTCAATCTGACAACACCTAGAGCCTGCCTATCCAATAGCTTCCATTATTTCTCATCCATTGAATCTGCCTTCTTCTCTTCCAGCGGTTCTTGTAGTTTTTTCTGATACAAATAATCTTCAATTTGCATCTTCCAAAACGAAAAATCTTTGCCATCAAATTTGTCGATCTTTACTTTCTCTTCTTCTGCCATCGCTCTCACTCGCCTGAAAACCTAGGCTCTTGCTACCAGTTGTTGAGTATACAACAACGAAAGCAAAACCCAAAGCGAATAAACAAGAACAAGAAAATAAACGACAATCACACAAGACAAAGATTTACGTGGTTCGGAAATTCCTATTCCACAAGCCGCACTAATTTTGTATTGATCTTTCACATTGTGTTGTGTTGTTGTGTTGTGTTACAATTACATGAGTATTTATAAGAGAAGAAACTGGGTCAAAATAAATCAGAGTCTAATTCTGAAATTCCTAACTCTAATCCTAACTCTAATTAGAGTCTAATTCTGGAATTCCTAACTCAAGTCAGAATCCAATTCTGAAACCTGATAGACTCCACAAACCCAACATATGTATCTAAAGACTAAAATACAAAATTTTTATTAATATTCTATTTCAAAAAAGTTATTTGAGATGTATCTGGCTAGTACTTAGAGACACTATAATTAGTAGTATAATTAGTAGTGGAAGTTAATAAAGCCGTGCAACATTTTTCTACGATGGACTTCGCATGATAACCCGTGCGAAGCACGGGCTCGGGAATTTATATTAATTAATTATTAATTTTTTTATTTAAATAAATATTATAAAATTATATTATAAAATTATAAAAAAAACTATGTTATTTACATAAAAAGATTATGCGATTAACAAAATATAAACTTAGATTATTTAATAGAAGTGCATGAAAACACGTTTCGGTTGTTTTAGTTAAAAAATATTTAAGATAATTGATCGTAATATTTTTTTATTCTAAGTTATAATAAAAAAATTGCTAAAACAATATAAGAATTAATATAATAATAACAAGATTTTAATTTTATTATGTTTTAAAAAAATAACATATAATCACATGAAAGATTGTTCTAAGTAGTGTATAGTGTATAAAAACATGTTCTAGTTGTTCTCCTTGAAAAATCTTTCAATTCGGAGAATTGATCGTATTATTTTTTGATTCTAAATTATGATAAAAAAATTGTATTATAATTATAATAGGATTTCAATTTTTATTATTTTCTTTAAAAATATTATAGAATTATAACGGAAATATGATTGTAGGGGTGAAACTACTTTTTTTTTTATTTAAAGTTGTAATAAAAGAATTATAATTATAATAGGATTTCTATTTTATTAAAAAAAACCTAGAAATAAAATTATAGTAGAAATAGGATTGTAGGGGTGAAACCAAAATATGGTGGAACCAAAAAGTGGTACAGTTATAGATTCATCAATTAAAATTTTTCATTTTTATTACTATATATTAAAGGAGAACACAAAGACAAAGTTTGTCATTTTAATGGATGTGAATTTACAATTTTACCCCTATTTTTTTAAATAGTACAAAAATGTCATGCTTCAATAATTTTGTAAAAATTAGTGAAATTATGCTTGTGTAGGAATTCGAACCCTTAAATTTTAACTCTCAAACTCATGTCTTTGCCAATTGTGCTACAATAGTTTTGAGTTTTGTTTAAAAATCCTATATGATAAACCACCTCTCCTCTATTTTTGTTTCATCCTTTTTCTTTTTTGAGCAAATGAAATATTGGTTCATATTACGAACCCCTAACCTTTAACTCTCAAACTCATGTCTTTGCCAATTGTGCTACAGTTGATTTTGATTTTTGTTTAAAAATCCTATATGATAAAGCACCTCTCCTCTATTTTTGTCTCATCCTTTTTCTTTTTTGAGCAAATGAAATATTGGTTCATATTATTTTAAAATATTGGATAAATAAAATTATAAAAATATTTTTACCGACTGAGTATATTCTACAATTTTTTTGCCACTTTAAATAATTGATATAGGAAAAAAATAGATAATATATGTAATTTAGTCAAAAAGAAAACGATTTATTTACATACGTCTCCATGCAGATGTTAAATTATTTAAATTAGAAATAAGATTTGGTTTTAAGAAATATGTAAATTTTAGTTATCAAATCATACATGATTAATAATTGCATCACATAACTTTTATGTATATAAAATTTTAAATATGTGAGTCACATTAGAGGATTTTGGTCGACTAACTATTTAAACTTTCAACGAGTTAAATATATGATTGGTCTTAAAACATAAATACTTAAATATATACAAAATATAATTTAAATTATCTTAAAAAGATGAAAACTCTAAAAATATGATCTATGTTATATATAAATAAATAATATAATTAGCATTAAAATTAAATTCAAAAAATATAAATTTTTGAATCATAAATATTATAAAAGTACAATAATTATTTAAAATGATTAATAGATTATAACTCGACTATAAAGTATGGTGCATATGAATTTTATATAATGTATTAATCAATATAATATATAATGGTTGAGTTATAACATATATTTAGATTAATATACGATAAAATTAAAAAAATTTGATTTAAGATTTCATATACATGTGGGCCATTAAAGTTATCATATTTTACATGCATTATTTTTTATTGAACTTCTACATAGTGTAATAAATATTATACTAAAACTAAACATTTTTGTTTAAAAGTGTATAAATATATGTGTTTAGAGAAAATAATTGAGATAAGCATATGATGACTTTTAGTCGATATTCAGAGATTTTTTTAATATATCTCAAAATATAATTTTACATATACGATCAATTTTTTAAACAAAATCATTGAGTTTACATTCGTCTCTATTATAAACAGACAATTTTATTACAATGACTATTTATATTATACTAAAATGTTCAATTTGATAAAGTTCATTTCACGCAATTGAAAATTAAATTCATAATTTAACTATCATAACTATTTATGTGATTATTATCGTATGAATATTTATCCAAAATTTATAAAATCTAATCAAATTATAAAATATTTGGTTAAAAAAATTGGTATGCAATATTACAAAATAACTATAAAAATATTCGATCAGATCGAAATCCTATGGTTTATCATATTTTTAATTATAAAATTATTTCTATATATACAGTTCCGGACGAGAAATTAGTTCACTACCCGTGCCTTGCATGGGCAATTACACTTATATATTAAATGAGAGTAAAGTGCATTTTGTGTACTTGCAGTTAGGCTGTCAGACCACTTGGGATACTAGACTTTAGAAAGTACCACGTGCTATACTGCACTTCAATTTTTGTTACGAGATGCCCCTTTCCGTTAAATGCCTCTAATGCCGTCTGCTGGGCTGGGGGTAAAAACGTCATTTCAGTAATACGTATCGTTTCTGCAGTATATGTATCGCTACTTTACCAAAACAATAACACACTTCAATTAGGTTTTCATCTTAGTGCATAATTGCGATTTGAGGAACTCGAGCAGACTCAACAATGGTGTGGGCGGTACGAGATCGTGCGGACAAAGACGCCTACGCTTCGAGAGAACATCCAGATTATTCAGGTAATTTATCTATCGATGTTAATTTACACTGCAAAAACTAGGGTTCTAAGTATTTTGTTTGGGGTTCTGTTGTAAGAGAACCGTGCTTTATTATTTGAACTTCATAGTTAGGAATATTGCTTGGATTTTGCTTTATATAGTGTCTTTGTATATAGTGAAGAGTGGACCCTTACTGTTTGTTTAAAGTAGCAGTTGTAGTGAATATAGTGTAATTGTGGTCCCTTCTGTCTCTAATCTTGTTAAATTACCATGTGAAGTGCATTATTTTCTGGATGGCTGCTACTGTGTTAATTGTGGTCCCTTCTGTCTCATTCGTGTCACATCCTTTATAAGCAACGATAAAGAGTAATAGCAAAGTTCTCATTGATACTTTGAATTGCACTGATACAATAACATAGCTACAACTTAAACATGCCAAATTCAAGCTAAAACATCCTAAACTACAACTTGTAACTAAAACAATCTAAACAAGATCATCAGTATCATAGCCCTGATCAACATCATCAGGAGCAACTGAACTCAGTGCCCTACCCATCATCACAGCGAATACCATAAACATTGACACCACCATAAATCCTTGCTTGGTTTTCAGAGACCTCATTTCAGCTTCATGCCTCTCTGCCATACGATCCAACCTGCGCATGTGCCTCCCATCCGTTTCAACTATCCGTCCTTGCAACTCTGCTATGGCCTCAACAGCACGAGGTCCAAGAGGTGGGTCGATCCACATATGGTATGAACACAGCGATTGAGGACATACCCTATATCTTCGACCAGCATTTTCCCCAAACCAGTGCGTCTTCACAACACTCATTGCATCGCAATGACACATGAGCTCGAACACAGCATCAACTTCAGCCTCGCTATATTTGTGCTCCATCCTGTGATTTGGGAGGAGGGAGATGAAGAAATTAGGGATTGAAAGTGAATTGGGGGTGCAACAAGCTATACATACACTAAAGAGCCGTTGCTTTACTGAAATGACGTTTTTACCCCCAGCCAGCAGACGGCGTTAGAGGCATCTAACGGAAAGGGGCATCTCGTAACAAAAATTGAAGTGCAGTATAGCACGTGGTACTTTCTAAAGTCTAGTATCCCAAGTGGTCTGACAGCCTAACTGCAAGTACACAAAATGCACTTTACTCATTAAATGATAACACAAGGGCAAAAAGTACCAAAAAAATACCTATGAAATTACCATTTTGCCCCTATTTTTTGAAAAATTAAAAAAATGTCGTTCTATTATAAATAATGCAAAAATAGATAAATTTATGTTGCTCCTAGGAACTGAACCCATAACTTCTAAGTACGAAGTTCATAACATGATCTTTGTACTACTCTTATTTTTGTGGTTATTTTAAAAATATTATTAGATAAGTCACATGCTCTTTTATTATCCTATTTCCCTTTTTCTATTTTTATCTTTTGAGTAAGTAAATTGTTGTATTTATTACTTATAGAAAATAAAACTAAGAATTTTACATAAATGTAATTCAGATTAGATAAAAACTTTGAATTTGTTAACACCCGTCTCCTTGTAGATATAAGATATTAGATTACTGAAATCATAAATAGAATTCTATTTCACTGAAATAATAAAGTGTGATTACATTTTGGAAAATATTATAATTGCATCATATATAATTTTTAGATTTATAAAAATGTAAATATGTGAGTTAATTAGAGAATTTTGTTCGAACAAATCATTTAGATTTTAAGCAATTTAAATATATAACTGAATTTGAGTTAAAAGTGACCTTTTTAAAATTTAGGATTTCAAAATGTATATAAATGAATAAGTCATTTATATTCGTGTAATCATACGATTAAAACTTTTGGATTTTAAGTTGAACCTAAGTTTAAAAAACTTAGATATTGGGTATGAAATAGTATGCCAAAAATAGACAGTTGAGTTTAAAAGGGTATATAAATATATGTTTAAATATATATGTATGAAAAAAAAGAACGATACAATTAATCACATGAATAATTTTTACGTAAAACTAAGAAATTTTGTTAATGACTCTACTCATAGTCATACATACCTGACTAATTTTTACAAATATATTTTTATGATGTTAACATGACATGAGTTCACGTACGCCCATGTCACACGCGAACAATAATGCTAAAATGATTATTAATATTATATTCAGTTGTTCAAATTGATAAAGTTCAAAATCATGTCATCGAAATCTAAATTAATATATACCAATTAACAATAATAATGTTATAATTATCGTATAGATATTTATCCAAATTTAAGGAAACCTAATCAAATTTTAAAATATTTGGTTCATGACAATGCAATATTATAATTGATATCAAAAAATAAGATAAAATAAAAATATTATCTTTTATCGTATTTATAATTACAAATTCATGTAAAAAAATTACAAAATTATTATAATATTTATACAGTTTAATGCGAAAAATTATTTCAATGATTATACAGACCCGTGCCTGGCACGGGCTTTTAGGGTAGTTGCAAACTTAAACCTTAAACTTAAAGACAACCACATCATTTTAAAAACTACTTAGAGACACTATAATTAGTAGTAGAAGTTAATAAAGTCGTGCAACATTTTTCTACAATGGACTTCGCATGTATTTATATAAATTCATCAATTAAAATTTTTCATTTTGCAAACTTAAACCTTAAACGTGAAGACAACCACATCATTTTAAAAACTTTTTTTGGTTCCCTAACATTACTTAATTGCAAATTAGACTATTTTCTTTTCTTTATTGAAATGAAAGGAACTATTTACCAAGCTGACAACGTGACAAAATGAAGCAAGCTTGTGGAGCTGGATTGGTATCATAAATTAGGAGCTGGATTGGTATCTGTTACTTAGAGAAGAATATACAGTATAGAGTAAAGAATCAACGAGAACGATGAACAAACAAGAACAGCTCAAATGGAGAAGAAAAGATATTCACATTCTCCTGAAAAGTTTGTTACAGAAATTAGAAATGAAAGAGTAAAAAGTAAGTCTCTCTAACTAACTCCTGTCAACCTTTTATATACAATCTAATGGCACGTGCTAAATAAATAGGCCTATACATTTCTAAAAATAGAATGTAATGCAGTGTTGCTTGTGCTGTTTATGTTGCTTGCAGATTTAGCTGTCGATGTAATGCTTGTAGTACTAGTCTCAATACCCCCCCTCAAGTTAGGGAGTGTTGAAAACATGCCTAACTTGGAAAGCAACAGTTGAAATTGAGGAGAAGGAAGAATTTTAGTGAAAGCATCTGCGAGCTGATTGTATGTAGGTAGATAAGTGAGCTGAATAAGACCTTCCAGGACTTTGTCTCGTGTAAAATGACAGTCAATGTCTATGTGTTTAGTACGCTCATGAAAAACAGGGTTTTTGGCAATGTGAAGAGCTGATTGATTGTCACAATGAAGGGTCACTGGTTTAAGAGAAGTAACACCAAGCTCTTCGAGAAGACGAACTGTCCAGGTTACTTCTGCAGCAGCAGATGCCATAGCACGATATTCAGATTCAGAAGAAGAACGAGAAATCGTTGGCTGTTTCTTAGATTTCCAAGCCACTGGAGAGTTACCAAACAGAAGAATATATCCAGTTACAGAACGACGAGAAGTAGGACAAGCAGCCCAGTCGGAATCTGAATAGGCCTGTAATGTTAATGAATCAGAAGCTTGGAGCAAAATCCCATTATTAGGAGAAGAAGCAATATACTTCAATGTGTGCAGTAAAGCAGCAAGATGAGGTGCACGAGGAAGTTGCATAAATTGACTTAATACTTGGACAGTATAGCTAAGATCAGGTCTGGTATTTGTCAAATAATTGATCTTACCAACCAAAGTACGATACAACTCTGGATTTGAAATTAAAGGACCATCAGTTGCATTTAATTTGAGATGTAAAGGTAAAGGAGTAGCAGCCTTTGAAGGGAGATCAAATGGACAGGCAGCAAGTAATTCCTTTGTAAATTTGGTTTGACTAAGAGTAATGCCATTTGAATAATAGCCAACTTCAATACCTAAGAAATAATGAAGAAGTCCCAAGTCCTTGATGCCAAAAACAGAGTGGAGATGTTTTTAATAGAAAGAATGGAAGCAATATCATCACCTGTAACAATTATGTCATCGACATAAACAGCCATGATAGTAATTTTAGAACCAGAATGTTTGAGAAAGAGACTGTAATCATTTTTAGATTGGACATAGCCTTGAGAAAGCAATTCGAGAACTAGCTTGGCAAACCACTCACGAGAGGCTTGTTTAAGCCCGTAGATAGACTTAACCAAACGACAAATAAGGTTGGGAGCAACACAAAGACCAGGTGGTGGTTTCATGTAGACTTCCTGTTGAAGATCGCCATGAAGAAAGGCGTTATTAACGTCCAACTGAAATAATTTCCAATGACGACTAGCAGCCAATGCAACAAGACAACGTACAGTGTTCATCTTAATCACAGGAGAAAACGTCTCCTCATAATCGATGCCAAGTTTTTGAGTATACCCTTTAGCGACAAGACGAGCTTTACAACGCTCTAAAGAACCATCAGAATGAAGCTTAACCTTGAAAACCCAGCGACATCCAATTGTATGTTTGCCAGGAGGTAATGGAACAAGATCCCAGGTATGATTTAAAGCAAGAGCTTGAAGTTCTTTGTCCATAGCTTCTTTCCAGAGAGGATGAGCTGCAGCTTCTTTGTAAGAAGTGGGCTCAGTAAGGTTAGAAAGAGCCACAATATGATTTTTGTGAGTAGGATTAAAATCCGTAGCAGAGACAAAATTGCAATGATGAGCAGAGGTGGACATAGTGGCAATATTACAGACATAATCAGTAAGATAAAGAGGAGCATGTCGATCACGAGTAGAAACACGAGTAGGAACATTGTTTGAAGTTGTGGATGTAGAATTAGATGTAGAGTCAACAGAATAACTAGAATTATTAGATGACTCAGTGGGAGAATTATTAAATGAGGATGTAGAGTCTATAGGTGTATGTGTTTGTGAATTTATAATATCTGAATAATCAGTAGAAAATGAAGTAGTTCGTGGTAAGAATATAGATGAATTAGAAGCAGTAGGATTATGGTGTAAAATATGGTAAGGGAAATGTAATTCATGAAAAACAACATCACGAGAAATAGTTACCCGATGAGTAGAAAGATTCAGAACTTTGTAGCCTTTTTGATGAAGTGGGTAACCCAGAAAAACACCAGGTTCTGCACGAGGATGAAATTTTGAACGATTGACTGTTGAAGTAGAGACGTAACAAAGACATCCAAACGGTTTGAGTTGATCAAGATCAGGCATTGATTTATATAAACGAAAGTATGGTGTTGCATAACCAATACTAGACAAAGGCATCCGGTTGATTAAGTATGTAGCACAGAGTACGCATTCACCCCAATAAGCAGCTGGAATTTTAGATTGAAGAAATAAAGATCGAGCTGTTTCGAGAAGATGTCGATGCTTGCGTTCAACAACGCCATTTTGTTGAGGCGTATGAACACAATTGGTTTGATTTATAATTCCATGTCGTGAATAAAAAGCTTTCAGAGTACCCTGTGTAAGTTCTAAAGCATTGTCAGAACGAATGCACAAAACCTTATGTTTAAATTGTTTTTCAGCATACAAAACAAACTTTTCAAGAATTTCTGGAACATCAGACTTCTGTTGAAACAAATGGACCCAAGTGAACCGTGTGTAATCATCAACAATTGTTAAAAAGGAAGTACAATTGGTATATGTTTTTGTCCTGTATGGACCCCAGATATCTACATGGAGCATTTCTAATGGTGTAGTAGTTTTGATAGAACTATGTGGAAAAGATTGCCTACATTGTCTAGCAGCAGGACAAACTTGACAGATAGTAGAACTAATACAATCTGAAACATTAAGATGTGGTTTAACAAGTTTCATCTGAGAAAATGGTAAATGACCAAGACGTAGATGCCAAAGTTGAATCTCTGTCTGAGCACGAGAAAATAAACCAACAGTAGGAGCCTTTGCTGAAATAGTTTGAGAAGGAACAGTAGTCTCCACAGAATAAAGACCATCACTCATATTACCAAGAAGCATCAGCTGCCCTTTCTGAGAAAGGTCCTGCAGAAAGCACTTGGAATCAGAAAATATTAGCTGACAATGAAGATCCTTGCATAGCTGTTTGACAGAGATTAAATGAAACTGAAAGTCAGGCACATGAAGAACATTCCTAAGAGTAATATGATCATTAAGTATAACAATCCCCTTATGTAAAACAGGTATCTTACTACCATCAGGAATGGTAATACTAGCATTTGAGTTGACAGCCTCATATTCCACAAATTGATCAAGACTTGGACATATGTGGTCTGTAGCACCACTGTCCAGTAACCATTTGGACTTAGAAGAACTGAGCAAACATATGTTACCTGCCAAAAGAGCATGACTAGAAGAATCTGCAGATTGACTATTACTGAGAAGATTAATAAGTTGAGCATACTGTGCTTCTGTAATCGTTGGAGAAAAAGAACTAGTTGGTATATCCGGAGAAACAACATCTGATGACTGAGACTGAGTATGAGAATTATCATCCAAATTCTGAGAATTATCATACTGAGTATGAGAATTATCATCCAGATTCTGAGAATTATCATACAGATTCTGAGAAGTTATAGTTGCAGCCACTCGTTTATCTTTAAAGCCTTTAAAACCAGGTGGGAAACCATGAAGTTGAAAGCATCGATCTATGCTATGACCCTGTACTTTGCAATGTGTGCAGAAATAATTTGCACCAGGCTTAGTTGGTCGTCTAGTTGTAGAAAATTGATTCATATGAGGTGCAGAAAATTGAGTCATCTGTGATCGTGGAGCAGCCATACCACCAAAATTGTTCATGCCACCAAATTTCTGAGAAGTATTATAAGCATTTGGTCTGTGATTCTGAAAAGTATAAGATCTCTTATCAGCTACAAATGCCAGATTTTCAGTATTAGACAAAGTCTGAGACATATCCTTGTGACTTTCTTCTTGTGCTATCAATCTGTAAGCTTGAGAAACTGTAGGAAGAGGTACCATTAACATAATATGACCTCTGACAGCACTAAATTTATCATTCAATTTCAGTAAAAATTGTAGTAAACGTTGCTCTTGTTGCTTCTGTAGAAACTTTTGCCCCAAATTACATGTGCAAGTTGTGCAGTCACAAGAAGGAAAAGGATTGACATCATCAATACTATCCCAAATAGTCTTTATTTTAGTGTAAAATTCTGAGACAGATTGTGTACCCTGAGAAACTTCCATCAATTGTTGTTCTAGGGAATACAATTCAGTAATTGAAGAGCAACCAAAACGTTCCTCCAAATCTTTCCAGATAGCTCTTGCAGTTTTCAGAAACAGAACACTCCGAGCAATTGTTTCATCAAGATTAAACAGAATCCAAGATATGACAAGAGAATTACAACGTTCCCAAGCACTATAATCAGGTGAAGTTATTGCAGGCATAACTAGAGTTCCATTCACAAGCCCTAGCTTGTTCTTTGCAGATAAAATCAATAACATTGATCTTTTCCAATTATTATAATTCGTTCCATTGAATTTTACAGAAACAAGTTGTGTAGTATTCGCATCCGAAGGATGAATATAATACACACTCGAAGTATCGATAGTACTCGACTGAGTCGTTGCCACCATTAAAACACAGAGAAATCATAGAAATCTTACTTTTCACAATCAACGATTACGAACAGACAATAACGAGCAAGTTCAGCACAAAAAAAATACAGATCAACAGATAAAATTCACACAAATCAATTGCAAAATGCACAGATCGAAGCAATTAACAGAACAAGAAGCACAATCTTGAAGAATCGGAGCAGAAGACACCTTATAAATGTTGATTTCCGGTCAAAAAGACGATGAATTCCGGTAAACAACACTAAAAAATCACAACGAGATCGCAAGTGTCCGCTCTGATACCATGTTACTTAGAGAAGAATATACAGTATAGAGTAAAGAATCAACGAGAACGATGAACAAACAAGAACAGCTCAAATGGAGAAGAAAAGATATTCACATTCTCCTGGAAAGTTTGTTACAGAAATTAGAAATGAAAGAGTAAAAAGTAAGTCTCTCTAACTAACTCCTGTCAACCTTTTATATACAATCTAATGGCACGTGCTAAATAAATAAATGCAGTGTTGCTTGTGCTGTTTATGTTGCTTGCAGATTTAGCTGTCGATGTAATGCTTGTAGTACTAGTCTCAATAGTATCATAAATTACATAGAATATTTATCATAAAAATTATTATTTGCTAAAAAAATTAATTTTAAAAAAATACAATGTTATAAATAATATTTGTATAGAACATACCTCAGGATATATTAGATGTTCAATTCCCTCCACAGATAGCGTACCGTGAGGGAAAGGTGAAGGTATCATAAATTACATAGAATATTTATCATAAAAATTATTATTTGCTAAAAAAATTAATTTTAAAAAAATACAATGTTATAAATAATATTTGTATAGAACATACCTCAGGATATATTAGATGTTCAATTCCCTCCACCGATAGCGTACCGTGAGGGAAAGGTGAAACACGTTCGAGAATCCCCTCCCTTTTTCCTTATAATATATACACAAATTCATTTTTATAAATTTTTATAATTACATTAATTGTGCAAAAAGTATACTATTTAGTTATAAAACATATTATCATATTTTACAGAGGAATCAATATTCCTTATTAATAAATTAAACCTTTTTGTTGGAGCATATTGGTACCAAATTTTTGTTATCACTATATTTATTTATTTATTATTATATTTATTTATTTAATTTATTAATGTAAATATATAATCATACACGATGGAATATTTTTGTAAGATTTTGTATTAATTAAAAGATAACATGTTTTAATTATAAAATAAATATTAATGATTGAAAAATATGACATAATTGATGTTTTTAGATGTTTATAAAATGTAAAATCTTGAAATTAAAATTAATGTGTTTTAATTAGAGAAAACAATTGATTAATTAATGTTAATATTATTATTTTATTTTTTATTAATTAAAGTAAAAAATTAAAAATCATAAAAATCAAAACTTTCAATATTTCAATTTTAATATAGTAATATAATACATAATCGTATCAAATCAAATTAACGAAACTTCATCTAAATAAATTATGTTGTGCCCTTACAAAGTTATCGAGTATATAACAATTTTAATTTTTTAAATAAATAACCTTATACGCCTTACGTTCTCCGAAATCTCTCGGACTAACATATACATATACATGGAATCACTTAGAAGTTTCGAAGAAGACTTGAACGGTAGACTTAAAATGTGAAAGTATGCTCGTGTCCAAAGATAAGGAGTTCTCCCCCTTCTTCTAAGAATTACATGTCCCGGAGAAGATTGACTAAGTCTAAGACTAAAGAGTAAAGAGTATAGCAGGGAACAGGGATAGGAAGACTCATGTATAGAAGACTTGTTAAATAAATAATTAGTATTAAATATACTAGCTTTATACCCGTGCGATGCACGGGTAATTTTATTAATATTTTTTAGTAAAATTTTATTATAATTTTTTTTCTTGAAAAATTAGTTTTATAACATTTTGAATAATATTTTTACTTTTAATGATAATAATACATATGTTATATGATTGGTAAGTATACGTTTGTTTTTTCTTGTAAATGGTTTTTTTGTAATTTATATTTCAAAGTTTAGGATAACATATTTTTTAATATTTCATAATTATTTTTTATTTTATTAGATTATATATGATATACTTAAAATATAGGTACTATATTCATATAATAATTTTTTTTTTATCTTTTTGATTGTGTAATTTAATGATTATCTTAAATTTTTTAGATATTTTTTGTTATTGTGTTTTTATATATTTTTATGGCATTTTTTAACCTTTTTGGAAATATGTGTGGTATTAAATTGTTTTATTTTTTTGAATATTAATTATTTTTTCATGTTAATTTTATATTTTTACCATGGTGATTATTACGTGTTTTGTTTAGATAAATATTAGGGGTTTGTACGTTGTATTATATTTAGATATTAATATAAATATATTTTGTGGGTATTTAGATTGCTTTCTAATTTAAAATATGTTTAATTATTGATTTGTGTTCACTTTTTTAATTTAAATTTTTTCTTTGTAAAGTAAGAATTTGTTTATCTGTTGTTTTTTGCTCACATTTTTTTAATTTTTATTTTAGAAATATATTTATTATCAAACCTAAAAATAGAATCTTAAATGATTTTTATTAAAATAATTTTTTCTTAAATCACTTTAATTTATATATGTGATTATGTAATTGTGGATACACATACATTTGTACTTTTTTTAAAGAAAGCTTGTATTATCTTTTTATGTTTTTGTGTTGGTATATATTTGTTTTAAGTGCATTATATTAAAGTTTATTGATGTTTTTATTTTTTTACATTTAGATCTTTTTTTTGAATTGACGTTTATTTTGTATATTATATTTTATTGAATTTTGATGTCATTATGACTTGTTTTTTGATTACTTTTTTATTATTTTATTTTACCATATATTTTCTTTAAAACTTATTTTTTGTTTTGTAATTAAATGTACATTCTTGTTTTTTTTTAAAATTATTTTTTGAATTGAAATTCTAATGATATGCTTTGTTTACTTGTTTATTATATATAAAGAATGAAATTGAGACTTATTTTTAATTATGATTTTTTTGCTAATTTATCATTGTTTCTTAATATTATAAACCTATTTGTTGTCAAAATCTTTAATGATTTTTATTAAAATAATATTTTTTATTAAAACACCTTTATTTGGTAAATGATTTGTTTGAAAATTATATTTTAAGGTTTAGCCTAACATATATTTTAATATTTCATATTATTTGCCATTTTCTCTTCTATTTATTAGAATATATATATAATATATTTTAGGCATGTGGTAACTTACTTTTTTAAAGAAAATTTATACTATCTCTTCTATTTTTGTGTTGAATTATATTTATTTTAAGTGTATTATATTAAATTTTCTTATGTCATTTCCAATTATAATATGTTTTTTGATTACTTTTTTAATATCTTGTATTACAAATATTTTCTTTAAAAAATTTGGTTTGTAAATTAAATGTAAATTCTTATTTTTAAAAAAATTATTTTTGAATTGAAATTCTAATGACATGCTTTGTATACTTGTTTATATTATATAAAGGATGAATTTGTGATTTATTTTTCATTATTTGTTTTTGTATTTTATCCTTATTTGTTAATTGTGTGTAAGTTTTGTATTATTACAACTATTTTTCATGTAATAGTAATTAATTATTAAGTTGATGATGATGAATATTTTATTAGTTTTATTCTTTGTTAATTTATTTTAAATTTTATTGTTGATGAAATTTAATATAGGATTTTTTGTAATTATTATATTTAGATTCTCTATTAATTATTTTATTTTAGATTTGTGGATTTTTTTTAAATTTATTTACAACTTTAGTACCAAATCTAGAATGTTTGCAAAATAATAAAATGTTAATTTATTGATTTGTATTTATTTTGTGTTGACTTTTATTAGTATAAATTTTAAAAACATGTTTGTTGTAGAATCTAAAAGTAAAATTTTTTTATGACATTTTTTTTAAAAATTAGGTTTTCTTAATTTTTTTTGGTAAGGTTTTTGTTAAATTATATTTTAAACTTTAGTCTAAATTATTTTTGTATTAATTTTAGTTAACAATAATTTTCTCAACTATAATTTTTTCTGTTTTCATTTGTTATTTATTTTAGTGCATTCTTTTTTTGATCTTATTTGTTAAATTAAAAATACCATTAGTTACTTGGTAGCATAGATTTAGCTTTTTTGTGGAGCATAATTTTAACTTTTAAACGACTTCTAATTTATTCTCTACTCATTTCTAATGAAATTACTTTTCAACCTGACGACCAGACCACCTAACCACATGTCCTTACGCCAATTATATATAGGATATAATTGTAGGGTTAGAGAAACTACCAAAGTGTTTGTAGAATCAGAGAAATTAGTATAAAAAAAATTGAGTAGCATAACATGGCTTCATGCTCCTGGTTTAAGTACATAATCCTACTGCTAATTGTATGCGTAGCAGTGGCAGAGGACACCCCATCATCATCATTTTACACCAAAAAATGGCCTTCTCTTACCCTCCTTTACATAGTTATTCCCCTAAGCATCATTCTTCCCTTGTTGATACTGGCCTGCTGCTTTTTCTTTTTTCGGAATACACCTACAGATAATCAGACAGGATATGATGAGAGCCAAACCATGGTGAATGTGACGAATGGTGATGTGTGTTCAATATGGAACTTTGACGGAACCATTGCATATGAGGACATTATAAGAGCGACAAATAATTTTGACATTAGATATTGCATAGGAACTGGAAGCTACGGAAGTGTGTATGAAGCCAGGTTGCCCAGCGGTAATACTGTGGCGGTAAAAAAACTTCATCGCCTGGAAGCCAAGGAGCCAGCTTCTGACAGAAGTTTTAGAAATGAGGTGCACGTGTTGTCGAATATTAGACACAAGAATATTGTGAAGCTCTATGGGTTCTGCTTGCATAGTCGATGCATGTTTCTTGTCTACGAGTACATGGAGAAGGGAAGTTTATTTTGTGCCCTTAGAGATGACACCCACGCCATCGAATTAGACTGGAGTAAGAGGGTGAACATTGTAAAAGGTGTAGCACAAGCTTTATCTTACATGCACCACTGCAGTCCACCTATAATTCACCGAGACATATCAAGTAATAACATACTATTGAACTCGGAGATGGAAGCATTTGTTGCTGACTTTGGTGCTTCAAGGTTGCTAAACCCTGAATCATCCAATCAAACAATAATAGCAGGAACTTACGGTTATATTGCTCCAGGTTAATACTTCTCTCCATGTCACATGTTTTAATTACCCCAAGTCTTTTACACTGCAGCTCTATACTATGCAGGGATATCTTTTAGATTAAATGCGATACTAATGCTAAACTAGCTACAGTATAACGATTTCTGCATTCGACACTGAAAATTTGTTTTTGGTGCTAAATGAAGTTGATACTCTAAAGATAATCCCAAAATAACTCCAGATAGATCAGCATCCACTTCTTGCGATGGAGAATTTTCTCCCTTTTCCCCTTCGTGGTGCTTTTTCCCCTTAGTGGTGCCTTTACCCAGGAATTGGGCTGTATCACTTTTCGTCCTAAATCTTTGTTAATATCTTTCGTTTCTCAATTTTAGTTATTCTTTTCTCTTAGTTCTGGTGGTTCTACTGGTTCGGAGTGTGCGTGTTCTCATGGCTACAGATATCGCAGAGCAATTGGGGAAAATCTCTGTAAATGAAGCAGAGGAAGAAGTGGTGGATTTGGGCGACGAGGGATCTACAGTTGGTGCTGATTTTGACAAGAATTGCTGTCTCATCGGAAAAGTACTCACAGACAAAGCCTATAGTGTCCAGGGATTTAAGAAAGCCATGGTAGGAGCATGGAAGCCGAGAAGGAGAGTTGATTTTCAGGACTTAGAAAACAATCTATATCTCATCCATTTTGAGCATGTTGCGGATATGAAACGTATAATGGAGGATGGTCCGTGGTCCTTCGACAAAGATCTGGTGGTTCTAAAATCGATGACAGGGGATGAACAACCATCAAGCATTGTGCTAAATAAAGTCCCTTTCTGGACAAGGTTGGTGAATCTTCCATTAAACCGTCGAAATGAAACAGCTGTTCGTGCTATCGCTAGCAGGCTGGGTGAAGTTATCGATATTGACGTGGATAGATTGAAGGGTGGTAGCAGACATATACGTGCGAGGGTCATGATTGATGTTACAAAACCTATATGTCGATTTGTTCATGTTCGCGGTGGTAATAAGGAGACTATCAAGATAGATTTCCGCTTTGAGAGGCTTCCAAATTTCTGTTATTGGTGTGGATTACTAGGGCATACAGTTAGGGAATGCTTGGAGAAACCTGACACACTTGACAATAAGAAACAAGAAGTTTGGCCATTCATGAGCAGCTTGCGAGCTTCGCCATTAAAATATGGCTTCTCAAGAAATGATTTTTTCCGGACTCATAATGCTGGTGATAACAAAAGAGAATCATGGGGACAACCAAGTGCAGAAAATTTAGTCAACAGAAAATTGTTCATCGAGGAAAAAGGAATGAGTAGTAGAAAAGAAAACAGTGAAATGGAGTATTCTCTGATGGCGGTAACGATGGCAGACGCTAATCCAAAGGCAGCAGATAAGGGCTCAAATGGTATTTCTCTGGAGTATGAGAGGGAAAAATTTCAAATGTCTGATGCTGGAAAGGGGAGATCGATGGAGTGTGCCAACGCGATAAATCCGGAGGAATGTGATAATGAAAGTAGCTTTATGCATATGGAAGACAACACAGCGCATATTTCGTTAAATAAAGAGACAACTGCTTATGATACTGGGGTCACCTTTTTAAGGAAAGCATCCATATCTAGTGAAAGTCAAGTTAAGGTGATAGTGGGCCAACAGGGACAAAATAATGGGCCTTCGAAAGCAAGTGCTACATCAATGGATCAAATGTTAACGACAGCAGTGGGCTTCCCTAATATAAGCCCAATAATGGTCCTACAAATCACGGAGGAAAACACATCAGAGTTGAAAACACAAAATAGCAAAGAGTCAAAAAATGAGAAAGAGGCTAGTAGCAGAAAGGCGGCGAAACAAGTGTCTCCACTACAGGTTGATAATTCCAAGAAAGACACGAAGGAAAATAATCAGGGGGTTAAAATGGATATCTCAAACGAAGGGAAGATATCTTCTTATCAAGGATCGTGGAGGAGGACGGTAAGGGAAGAAGCTATTGAAGTCAATGGTGAAAATCTAGCTCAAGATGTAATGATCAAATTGGGAAAGCGAACATCTGCTATGAAATTTGGCGGAAGTGGTGAAGTATACGAAGGAAATAAGCGAAACAAGACTGATACTATTAATCCAGTGGCGGAGACTGCGAGGCAGTCCCGCCATCATCAATGATTCTCTTAAGTTGGAACGTCCAAGGACTGGGCAACCCTTGGACAGTTCGGAAGTTGATCTCGCTAGTGCGAGAGAATTGCCCCTCTATCATGTTTTTGATGGAGACTCGGTTAAAACAGTGTGGAGATGAATGGAATTAAGAAGAGGTTACCTGGTTACAATTTTCTTGTTGTGAGTTCTATTCGACGTGCGGGGGGTTTGGTTTTAGGCTGGTGCCAAGAAGTTGAGATTGATGTTCGAGGTTTTTCGCAGAATTGTATAGATTTCGTGGTCCAGGAGAGTGGGGTTGACAAATGGCGGGGTTCAGGTGTGTACGGATGGCCGGAGTCAATTGACAAGCATCGCACATGGAGTCTCCTCAAAAATCTTAAGTCAACGTCTCCTCTACCGTGGGTCTGTTTCGGTGATTTTAATGAAGTTTTGTTTGATTTTGAGAAAGTAGGAGTGAGACCTGGGAATGTAAGAGAAATGACAGCCTTTAGAGAGGCTTGTGAATTCTGTAATTTGAATGATATTCAAGCGGGGGGCGTGAAGCTGACTTGGAGTAATGGAAGAAGAGGGGATCAAAATGTCAAAAAACGGTTGGATAGATTTCTGATGAATGATGCCTGGCAAGATCTATTCCCTCTAGCTTTTTCCAATAACTTACCTAGGGTGGCTTCAGACCACTCAGCTATTGTGCTGCACTGCGTGGTTAGTCCAGAGAGAAATAAAAGGAAAAAACCTTTTCGTTTTGAAAGGATGTGGTTACGAGATTCGGAGTTCGACTCAGTTGTAAATAATGCTTGGACTGATGGAATCATGCTGGGGCTTGAGAAAGACCCGTCTGGAATGATTAGAGAGTTATCTAAAAAGCTAGCAGATTGGAATTATCACCAGTTCGGGCATATACAAAAGCAAATTCGAGAAAAAACGGAATGTCTCAAGACCATGCAATGTAACGAAGATGAGGGTGGGTCAATGGAGCAGGTTTGTCTTAAAAAGGAAATCCAAGAGCTGCTGCATAGAGAAGAGATAATGTGGAGGTAAAGGAGTCGAGTAACTTGGCTGAAGGAGGGTGATAAGAACACTAATTTCTTTCACACTCGAGCTAGTAACAGGAGGAGACGGAACCAAATCTCTCGGCTAAAAGATGAGGATGGAAACTGGATTAGTAATGTGGCGGGCCTGCGAACGCTAATCACATCGTACTATTCTGATTTGTTTCGCAGTTCATGCCCTGTCATTGATGACATAGAAAATATGGTTAGCAACATTGAGTCACAAATATCTGACAGTGAGGTTCATGCAATGGATAGCCATGTTTCTCCGGCAGAAATCCTCAAAGCTTTGATGCAGATGGCTCCTACTAAGGCACCTGGACCGGATGGTATGCCTGCACTCTTCTTCCAAAAATATTGGACTATTGTGGGCCCTTCTGTAACGCACGTAGTTCAAGAGTTTTTCAGAACTGGTATAATGCCGAATGATCTAAATCATACTAATATTACGCTTATTCCTAAGATGGCTCATCCTGAGTTAGTTAAAGATTTTAGGCCTATAAGTCTGTGTAATGTGATATACAAGATCATTGCCAAAGTGTTGGCCAATTGCATTAAAGTTGTTCTCCCATCCCTCATTCACGAGACTCAGTCAGCGTTTGTTCATGACCGAATGATCACAGACAATGCTATTGTGGCGTTCGAAGTCTTCCACTGGCTCAAAAATAAACGAAAGGGTAATCGGGGGTCCTTTGCTCTAAAGCTTGATATGAGTAAAGCTTATGATAGGGTTGAATGGCCTTTTGTTGCAGCGGTTTTAAGGCGTTTTGGTTTCCCAAGTCACTTCACCAACCTGGTAGTTTCTTGCTTGACATCTGTCACTTTTTCGTTCAACTTAAATGGGTATCCTGAAGGACTTATTGTCCCATCGAGAGGACTCCGTCAAGGAGATCCTATGTCTCCATACTTATTTGTTCTTTGTGCGGAAGTGCTTTCAGCATCGATAAGGAGATCTGTGTTAGCAAGACAACTTCATGGAATTAAGGTGGCAAGGACGAGCCCGGAGATCAGTCACCTATTTTTTGCAGATGATAGCATTTTTTTTGCTAGAGCAGTGCATGAAGAAGGTGTTCGCATGAAAACAATTATTGAAGAGTACTGCAAAGCTTCAGGTCAATTGGTAAACCTGGATAAATCAGAAATTTGCTTTAGTTCCAACACCTCACATGATGTAAAACAGGGCATGATGGAAATCTTGGGGGTTCGTGAAGGATTGAAAGATGGCAAATATTTGGGTCTTCCCTCGGCTGTTGGCAGGTCAAAAAAACGCATTTTCCAAGAGACAGCAGAGAGTAGGGGAGAGCACGGTTCGGTTCGGTTCGGTTTTTGGATAAAACCGAAACCGAAACCGAAAATCTTCGGTTTTAAAAAATGAAAACCGCAACCGCAACCGAACCATCGGTTTCGGTTTCAAAAACCTCGGTTCGGTTGTAATCGGATCGGTTTCGGTTTTAAAACCGAAATTGAAAAATAATACAACTTGGATAAATAAAGCTAGCAAATTTAAAAAAGTCGACAATATCATTCGAGTTTACACAAATCAATATAAATAGTAGCGAACTTCAAATTAAACATTGTTCATATGCCAATAAAAAGGTCACTAAATTCATAATCCGAGAACTTTTAATGCAGAACAGTAGCATTAGTTCCTAATTATCAGCTCTAGTGCATCCCATGCATCCACAAGGGTTCTCAAATTTGGCTTTGCACCTGCAGATAAAAGAGCTATTTTAGCAAAAAATGCCAGCAAAACTGAGATGAAAGAGAGTGTTTATTATGCCAGAGTATAATTATGCAAGATAACAAATGCAGAATATAATGCATGGTAATCATCGACCATTAGTTTATCAAGGTTCTACTGTAAGCTTTGCATCATTTTTATGTGGTCATACTTCCGGTCCGGATACCCATCCATTCCCAGAACTCTGCACTATGATCACAGATTTTATTTTTCCATTTTTTTTCCTTTGATGTTCATGACATGGACACTACTATAATTAGCGTGCTATTTACAAATTACAATTTATGAAAAACATCAAAATTCCTTCTAAAAAATAGATGACATTTTAGTATATCAGGATTTCATGGTATAAATGATGGTCTACATTTTTCAAATCTCAAATCATAAGAAACATGCATAAAACAGAAATCAGTACATAAGTTTAGGATTGGAAAACTAAAGCTAGAGATGGCGAGCAATGTCCATGGCAGGATATAACACATACCTCACATCAGGAATCCCATGGCAGATTACTTCATTGACTGACCTGCAATCAATGGACAGTAGATTATTTCATTATAAGCTATTAATTTAGTGTGAATATAAGTAATACAAATTGACAAGTAGTCAAGCACACACACACACACACCATATGTACAAAGAAGAGAGTACCTACGTGCAACAAGACTTTGGGAAGAAGTAATAATCCAATGAGCCGTAAGGCACATATAATTTATGTTTTGAATTGAAGTCCAAGTATCCGTTGTGAAGGACACTCTTTCACCCACCAAGCTTTTTTTCAATTTCATTAACTCCTCACCATATATCTTTAGACAATCTCTTGCTACCGTCCATCTACTTGGCATCTTAAACCTCGGCTCCGCTTCATTCAATAATTCCCTAAACCCTTCATGTTCCACGATCCGAAAAGGTTGATTGTCTTTAATACACATTATGGCAACCTTCTTCCTTAATCTCTCTTGATCAAACGTATGAGCCTTAACTGTGTGAAATTTATCATCCTTGGACAAACTCTCAAATTGCAATGTCTTTTGCAATTTATCAAGATTCTTACGTAGTGGTGATTTAGAACACACCAATTTCAAGTGACTCATCATAGAGGATGTACCATTCCGGTGAGAATTGCACGCAATTACCACACTACAATATTTGCATTTAGCTTTCTCAAAACCTTTTGGACAGCCTTTTACAATGTCAAAGTGATCCCAAGCTTCTGAATTTTTTTTACCCTTCTTATCGCATTTTTCTTCATGATTATCATCACCTTTCACTTCATCATCTTCTATGTTAACTTGTATCTACAAATGAAAATCATATATTCGCAAATATAAAGAGCAGAAAAGAAACAATATAAAGCAAAAAAAGAAAACACAGAGCAGAAGCATACTAACAAAGTAGTATAAACTATAAACAATAAAATTCACTTGCAACTCCAGAGGATATATACCATAAAATTCACTTGCAGCTAATACTTAATTACTAAGCTATTCAAATCAATTAATCAAACTTAACTTTGAAATTCAAAAAAATCAATACGTAATATCAAATAAGATAAAGAAGAACAATTACATCGGATTAGAATATCATACCACTTGAGGTGATTGTTCTTGTTGATCAGGAGTTTGTTCTGACATGATTATAGTCTTCAATCTTCGATTTTGTGCAGTGGCGCGGCGCTCTTCAGTCTTCTACTCTTGTGGAGTTGTGGGTGATTTAGTTTTTAGGTATTACAACCCGTGACTTTGTCTTACAGAATTCTGTGTTTTGAAGTGGGCAGTGGACTGGAATATGAATTGGGCTAAAATTGAAAATTTTGGACAGGCCCATTAATTAAATTTTAATCATTCTGTAATTATTAAAACATATATGTATAATTTTTATAATAAAATTTTAGATATATTATATAATATATATAATTATATAAATATATAATAATAATCGGTTCGGTTTCGGTTTTTTCGGTTCGGTTTCACTCCAAAACCGAAACCAGACCATTAGTATCGGTTCGGTTTTTCGGTTTTTCGGTTTTAATTCGGTTCGGTTTTAATCGGTTCGGTTTTTATCGGTTTATATCGGTTTCGGTTCGGTTTCGGTTTCATTTCGGTTTTTCTGCTCAGCCCTAGCAGAGAGAGTTAAGAAAAAACTGAAAGGGTGGAAGGAAAAAGCTTTATCGAAAGGTGGCAAAGAAGTTCTTATTAAGGCTTGTGCTCAAGTTATCCCCATGTACACTATGAACACCTTTTTATTACCGGAATCTTTGATTGAAGAAATTCATAGGGCTCTTAATCTGTTTTGGTGGGGTAATGGGAAGAAACAAAATCCAATCCGGTGGTGTAGGTGGGAAGATTTATGCGTCTCTAAATCCAGAGGTGGAATGGGTTTTAGGCACTTAGGTGCTTTCAACAGGTCCATCCTAGCTAAACAAGGGTCGCGACTGCTGAACCAACCTAATTCTTTGGCGGCTCGTGTTCTCAAGGCTCGTTACTACCCTCGAACTTCCTTCCTAGAAGCCAAAGTTGGCTTTAAGCCCAGCTACGTTTGGCGCAGTTTAATGGCTAGCAAAGACATAGTTGTGAAAGGCTCTCGATGGAATATTGGAGATGGATCTAAGGTGAGAATTTGGGACGACTTATGGGTTGTAGGTCGAGAGGAGAAATTAACTAGGCCGCCTCAGTGTGAGCTTCTTTTGGTTCGTGATTTGATGGATGCAAATCATCTAGGTTGGAACGAGGAGCTTATATCCAACACTTTTGACAGACCAACTGCAGAGAAAGTTCTGAATATGTTTTGCTGCAAAGATGAAGAGGATACTATATTTTGGGAAGGAACTACCAATGGGTATTTTTTGTCAAATCAGCGTATCATTTGATAGCTGGGGATCTCATTCAACCTCCTCCTGGTCTGACTGGTGTAGATGCAAAAGTGTGGAAGATGATTTGGCATGCGGAAGTTCCCTCAAAGGTCAAAGTTTTTGCTTGGAGGGCAATATGTAATTGTCTCCCAACAGGGTATAACTTTGCTAAGCGAGGGCTGATGCTTAACAACAATGGATGCACCTTCTGTGGATGGTTGTTAGAGGACACCCACCACGTTCTTTTTTCTTGTCCACAGGCGAAGCACTTGTGGTGTATTGTCTCTCGCGGAGGAAATGGATTATTTCGGGAAGAGGACGAGATGAATAAAATCTTTTTTTCGATGTCTAATGCAGGTCACGAGCTCTTCACAGAATTTATTATGCTGTGTTGGGGGTTATGGAATGCTCGTAACAAAAAATTCCATGAAAATGAAACCCTGCAGCCTGAGGAGATTGTCAGAATGTCGAAGTCAATGTTATGGGATTTTTGAAGAGCTAATTTGTCTGAGTCAAATGAAACTAATGACAATGCAAATCCTTCTGCAATATGGAAACCTCCTCAACCTGGTCTAATCAAAATAAACTCTAATGCATCATGGAGGGGTGCGAATCTAAGTGCTGGACTGGGGTTTGTGTGTAGGGATTCTGAAGGGAATGTTTTAGCAGCTGGTACAAAAACTGACTTCAAGGTGGCCTCTGTTCTGGAGGCTGAGGCTAGAGGTGTGTTGTTCGCGCTTCGATCAGCTGTGCAGAGGGGTCTTACAAGGTGCGTGATGGAGATGGACTCCTTATGTCTGTATCGAGCGTTGTCGGAAAAGAAAATCATCCCTGCAATTGCAAATGTGCTAGGTGCTATTAGAAGAGCAGCGGACCAAGTTAGTTCATGTGATTGGAGCTTCGTTCGGAGAGATGGAAACCGAGTTGCTCACGAGCTTGGTGCTTGGGCCACTCGAATCAATCAGAGTCAGTTCTTTGTTGATGATCTTCCCAGAGTGGTGGAAGAAGTTGTGTGGTCAGATTTAGCTGGTTTTTAGTTC
This sequence comes from Kitagawia praeruptora, assembly GCA_037693485.1. Lineage (NCBI taxonomy): Eukaryota > Viridiplantae > Streptophyta > Magnoliopsida > Apiales > Apiaceae > Kitagawia > Kitagawia praeruptora. Next base: position 54,459,527 of record CM075350.1, on the reverse strand, counting down.
TTTTCTGTTGTTCTGGCGATCAAAAAAAAAAAAAAAAATAACTCCAGATATTGTTGTATTTGATTCTAATTAAGCTCATACAAAGTAGCACTACCTTCCTTTTTTTTTTTATTAGTCTATTACGTGGTAATGATAGCTAACTATATTTGATTCTATATTTGGAGCAGATCATGTTGGAAACTTGTATAGGCTTCTACACCAAATATATAATATATATAAGAAGAAATTACAATTTCTTTTTTTTCTTACACAACTCACACAAGAGCTTCAGCTCTTTCTCTCTTCAGTTGGTGTGTATTTTTTACAAACTTGCTGGGTGTCTTATTTATAGGCTAGAAAAACTAAAATATACATCATGCCTTACATCACCTATTTTTAATTTCAAGCCTACATATTTGACTAGCATGCAACCTACCATATTTTGTGGAATCAAACTTGACAACCCAGCTGTGTTATTTGACCTTGATGCATGAAGAAGAGAGTTTGGTTTTGATTTCTAACACTCCCCCTCAAACTCGACTTTTCATTCCAAGCTTCTCTTTCATTTTATGGAACACCTCCGGCTTCAATGACTTCGTAAATATATCTGCTAAGTTGTCTTCGGTCTTGCAGTGTAATAGCTCCACAATTTTGTCATTCACCTGCTCTCGTATGAAATGATATTTGATGTTGATGTGCTTGCTTCGACTATGTGACACTGGATTCTTTGCAAGTGAGATAGCAGATTTGTTATCCACGTATATAGTAACCGGATCCTCCTTTGCGAGATTTAACTCGCTCAGTATGTAGCCTAACCACATAGCTTGACATGCGCATGCTGCTGCTGCCATATATTCAGCCTCACATGTTGAGAGAGCAACTGTCTGTTGCTTCTTTGATGACCACGAAAATATCGCTGAACCGATATGAAAAGCATATCCTGAAGTGCTTTTCCCGTCATCCAAATCACCACCATAATCGCTGTCTGAGTAGCCAACTAATTTTGAATTTTGAGAATGCGTATAGAATAGACCATGATTAAGTGTACCTTTTATGTACCTCAAAATTCTTTTAGCTGCCATGAAGTGATCTTGCTTCGGCTTCTCCATGTACCTACTAACTAGTCCAACTGCATACATGATATCGGGACGAGTGAAAGTTAGGTACCTCAGACTTCCAACCAAACTTTTGAACAGTGTCGGATTTACCGACTCTCTTGTTGAATCAGTTCTGAGCTTTATGCTCGTTTCTGCTGGCGTGCTCACTGGCTTGCATTCTTCCATTCTGAACTTGCTTAAAATCTGCTCGGCATATTTTTTCTGAGACATAAAAATCCCATCTTTGTTTTGCTTGACTTCGACTCCAAGAAAGTACGACATTTGACCAATATCTGTCATCTCAAATTCGTTAGTCATCACTTTCTTAAAATCATCAAACATACCAGGGTTGTTGCCTGTGAAGATCATGTCATCCACATATAAGCACACGATCATAATATCTCCCCCTGAATCTGTTTTTGTGTAGAGTGCATGCTCGTATGGACTTTTCACAAAACCATTTTTCTGGAAATATTCATCAACCCTCATGTTCCATGCTCTCGGGGCTTGTTTCAACCCGTACAGAGCTTTCTTCAGTCGGTAGACTTTATTTTCTTGGCCTTTCTGAACATATCCGGGAGGTTGCTCGATGTAGTCTTCTTCTTCCAGATAACCATTCAAGAATGCTGACTTCACATCCATCTGGTAGATCTTCCACTGATTCTGTGATGCAATTGCTGTAAGAAGTCTGATAGTATCAATTCTTGCAACCGGAGCAAATACCTCATCGTAGTCAATCCCGTATCTCTGCTTGTAGCCTTTAGCCACTAGCCTTGCCTTGTATTTTTCCACTTCTCCATCTTGATTGGTTTTTGTCTTGTAGACCCATTTGACACCTACAACTTTGTGTCCTTCTGGAAGGTCTGTGATCTCCCAAGTATCATTCTTCTTAATAGCACCAATTTCTTCATCCATGGCCTTGTTCCATTTGCTTTCTTCAGAAGCTTCTTCAAATGTAACTGGATCACATTCAGCCATTAAACAGAATAAAGAGTAATCAAAGGTTGTTTGTACCGGACTTGTTGCATCATAAATGTCTTCCAGACTCCGCATTTTTCTCGGTGCTCCCCCTGAACTATTGCTGCTACTGCTACTTCCTGAACTCGATGGTGTCGAGGCAGGAATTTGTTGATTTGGACTTTGTGGAGGAGTTGGATCATCCTCTCCACCATCTTCTATGTTGGAGTCATCGCCATCATCATCATCATCATTAAAGAACAAGCCTGAAACTTTTCTTTCTTCCTCGCTCCATCTCCAGTAATCAGATTCATCGAACTCAACATCTCGAGAAATGATTAATTTCTTCGTGAGGGGATTATAGAGTCTGTATGCCTTGCTTCTTTTGTCATATCCGGTAAAGATGCACTTCTCGCCTTTGTCATCCAACTTCTTTCTTTTCTGATCTGGAACATGTGCATATGCAATGCACCCAAAAATTCTGAGATGTCCCACTGATGGTTTGCTTCCACTCCATGCTTCATTTGGAGTTTTGTTCCTGACACTTTTTGTTGGACAGCGATTCAACAAATAAACTGCACATAATACGGCTTCAGCCCAGAAAGTTCTTGGCATGTGCTTTGCTTTCACCATGCTCCTTGCCATGTCAAGAATGGTGCGATTCTTCCTCTCTGTAACTCCATTTTGTTGTGGAGTATATGCCGTTGTCAACTGATGATTTATTCCATGTGCTCGGCAGAAGCTTTTGAACAGATTTGAAGTATACTCGCCTCCTCTGTCTGACCTGAGTACCTTCAAATATTGACCACTTTGCTTTTCTGCCAATACTTTGAACTCCTTGAATTTATCAAGAGCCTCCGCCTTTTCTTTAATGATATATACCCAACTTTTCCTGCTAAAATCATCAATAAATGTTAGGTAATACCTGTTACCTCCAAATGATGGAATATCAAATGGACCAGCTATATCCGTATGAACAATCTCCAATGGCCATCTAGCTCGCCATGATTTTCCAACCGGAAAGCTTTGTCGATGTTGCTTCCCTTTAACACAAGCTTCACACAACTGATTTGGTTCGTTGATTGCTGGCAAACCGTCCACCATCTTTGTCCTTGACAATAACTTCAAACCAGAAAATCCAAGATGACCAAATCTTAAATGCCATAACCACGAGTCATTTTTAATGACTGACTTCAAACACTTCTGCACCTCCGTCTGCATATCAAGAGTGAATAGATGATTCTTTGACATCTCCACGTTTGCAATTAATTCTCGAATCTGATTTCTGATGATCAGAGAATTATCCTGCATCTGAATATTGTATCCCTTCTCCACAAGTTGGCCAAGACTGATGATATTACTTTTCAAAGCAGGTATATAATAAACATCATTTATATACTTTTTCTCACCTTTCTTTGTCACAATTGTAACAGTACCTTTCCCTTTGACTGGAATCTTCGATGTGTCACCAAAAGTAACTTCTCCACTGATGGTGTTGTCTATCTCCGTAAATAATTCCTTATGGCCACACATGTGATTGCTGGCTCCCGAATCAAGATACCATGTATTCTTCTTGCCTTCGTCATCTCCTTTGTAAGTGAGAAACATAGCGGAACCCACATCTTTGTCTTCTTTTGCTGCTGCAAAATGATTTCTTTCTTCCACCTTCGGTGATCTACACTCGTAACTGAAGTGACCATATTTGTTGCAATTATAACATTGTAATTGAGACTTGTCACCTCGTTGTTGGAATCCGCCTCTTCCTCGACCTCTGAAATTTTGACCACGACCAGATGGTTGATAACCTTCATTATTCTGGCCTCTACTGAACGTCTGTCTTCCACGTCCTTGTCCACCTCGGTAGCTACCTCTATAGCCACCTCTGCCACGAACAGAACTGCTACTGCTAGAACTGTCACCGATGGATACTTTACTTTGCAACGCCTTCTCCAAATGACTTTCATCATCATATTGATTCATTCGCTGCTCGTGCGCTTGAAGTGAACCAACTAGCTCGTCAATTGAAATTGTGGACAGATCTTTTGACTCCTCGATAGACGTAACAACATAATCAAATTTTCTAATCAACGAACGGAGCAATTTTTCCATTACCCGAACATCATCGAGGCTTTCTCCATTTCTTTTCATCTCATTTGTTACCGTTTTCAAACGCGTAACATATTCACCGATATTTTCCGAGCTCTTCATTTTTAAATTCTCAAACTCGCCACGTAGTACTTGGAGCAACACCTTTTTCACTTTTTCCACACCTTGGAATGATTTTTGCAAAATCTCCCACGCCTCTTTTGCTCTCTTTGCATTTGAAATTTTTTCGAAGGTGGATTCGTCGACACCTTGAAAAATTGTGTATAAAGCCTTGTTGTCTTTTTTCCGAAATTCTTTTAACGCCATCTTCTCGGCATTAGGAAGTGCTGCTTCAGCGGTAGCATCTTCGGGCTCGCTATAGCCGCTTTCAACGATATCCCAATTATCGTACGAACCGAGTAACACCTTCATTTGGATACTCCAGTTTCCATAATTTGTAGCAGTCAACTTTGGAATATTTTGTTGCACCATATTCGCCATTTTTTTTCCCAAAAAATATCTTTGCACAGTATAAGTGAACAGTACCGTATGTACAGTGACGTATGAACAGTGCCGTATGAACAGTGCCGTATGAACAGTACCGTATGAACAACACTTCGTCTTCTACGGCGTGAACAGTGTTTTCCGACGACCAGAAATTTTTTTTTTCCAGAAATTTCCCAAACGAAACCTTAGCTCTGATGCCACTTGTTGGAAACTTGTATAGGCTTCTACACCAAATATATAATATATATAAGAAGAAATTACAATTTCTTTTTTTTCTTACACAACTCACACAAGAGCTTCAGCTCTTTCTCTCTTCGGTTGGTGTGTATTTTTTACAAACTTACTGGGTGTCTTTTTTATAGGCTAGAAAAACTAAAATATACATCATGCCTTACATCACCTATTTTTAATTTCAAGCCTACATATTTGACTAGCATGCAACCTACCATATTTTGTGGAATCAAACTTGACAACCCAGCTGTGTTATTTGACCTTGATGTATGAAGAAGAGAGTTTGGTTTTGATTTCTAACAGATCATTTATTTTTTAGTGTTTTTCATTTTATCATAGTTATGCACTGGCTATATCATTTTGAGGGGTACATATGTAAGCACCATTGTAGTTATGCATCAGACTTGTTCTCATAATATTCTCTAACTTCTGTAATTCTGTAGAGCTTGCATACACAATGGTTGTGACCGAAAAATGTGATGTATATAGCTTTGGAGTGGTGGCACTGGAAATCATGATGGGAAGGCATCCAGGAGACTTCATATCATCATTTTCAACTCTCAGATCCACTCAAAATGGAATGTTAAACAATGTGTTGGACGCACGCCTTTCACGTCCAACAAGACAACAAGAACTAGACATTATTCTTGTTCTGAAGCAAGCATTTGCATGTTTAAACTCGAATCCCAAACTTCGACCATCTATGATTAGTTTATCTCAGGAATTTTCAAAAGCCGGGAAAACATCGTCTGCAACTTCTATTTATACCACTTCAATTGAACAAGTTTGCTGATCCATGGAAGAGAACATGGGAGCAAGTGACGTGATTTGATACCCAAATATTACATGGTGTCATTACTTTCGGATATTCAAGACTCAAGACAATAGTAGTGCTTCATTATGTTTTTTTCTTCTTGTTCTTTAATGGAAAGGGACACTTGAACTAATTGACAGCAATACTTGGATACTTCCCTGTGTTTTATACTTTGATTATACATATCAATAGAATTCATGTCAACAATTAATAAATTTAGCATATTTGAATTAGTATTTAGATACTAGATAAATGAGTCGGCACTATTAATTTCCAGGGTGTGTAGAAGCAACTATGCAGTAAGTATTTGTCAGCTTCCTAGCTTGATAAGGTGTTAAAACTAAGCACCAAGTGATACTCCTCAGTTCCACTTATTTTTTGATCAAATTAATAAAATTTTGATCTTAAATAGTAATTTAATTATTTATGTTTTCATACATTTAAAAGTTGGATAATTTCGTCAAAAAAAAAAAGTTGGATATTGATTTTGTGAGTACTTTTTTTAAAAAAATTCTAATTATCATATAATATTAATAATTTTAGTTATAAATTGGTTAAATTAATTAAAATTTAGTCAAAATAACAAAATAAATGGAACTGAAAGAATAATGAATTATGCCATCTTTTTGGGTCAAACACACGTCAAACAAACTAGTACATGATCGTTTAACTAAAAAAACTACTCCGTCCTATCCATTTCTTAATATAAATTTTTCAGTTGCATACACGCATTTTAAGGCTCTTATAAAGTATAGTTACATATTTTATTTTTAAAATTATAAAAATAAGATTGTTCTATTTTTATAAAAAAAAAAAAATTTCAAAAATAAATTATGGAACTATCATTAAAATAACCTTAAAATACGTGTCGAATCCCCATCCCCAATATTAACTATTGGGTGGGACGGAAATATGGAGCAATTGAATATTTGGTGCAACAACTAAATTTTCATGTAAAACGTTGGGAACTCATCAACTTAAAAAGAATTCGAAGTATTTTAAGAAAATTCGTCTTTTTAGGATTATAATTCAAAACATCACCAAGTCTTCAACTAAGGAGGGAAGACTTTTCACCAAAAAGGAAAAATTGATTGCCTAATATCCTACTCCCTAAATCTCACTTTTATTGTTCATTGTTTCCTATTTTCTTTATTTTCTTTGTCCTAAAATAATTGTCCATATTTAATTAATAAGGTATATTATGTGTTAAATATGTTAACTTTTATAAAAAAAAACAACATAATTATTTGGTAACTATGAGTTTAATTGACATAATTGAATAAAAGGTGAATTTTAATAGATGGGCAATAAAAATGAGACGGAGGGAGTATTATAACATGATGAAATACCTAGGAATGTGATAACAAAGTACTATTTGGGGTAGTTTGGTTTATCAATATTAGGAATCAGGAATGAGTTTAGTATAGACAAAATCCATGCCTTGTGTTTGGTTGGGTAATTTTTATTATTAAAATGGGTATGGGCCAATATTTATATTCTGATAATTCAATGATTAAGGGTGAATAAGGTTGGGTGATGGACCTAACTACCTAAATTTGGGAAACAATGGTTCGATATGCCCATATCCAATCTGCATGGCCCTAAATATCGACCGGATACGTATTTCAGGAAGGAGTATCTGGACACGCATTTGAGGAAGAAGCATTTTTCACAAAAATGAAATCTGCACTCGTGAACAGTGTCTGGGATACGCATTTGGAGACTGCGTATCACCAGATACGCATGTTAGGAATGCGTCTCGTTCAGCACTATTCATCGTCCCCAAAAGCTCGCCGGCGTTGTTGTTATCGACAAATTTTCAACCACTTCGTGCGTACTGTCCAGGCATCCACCACTATCGTGCTATATATCAAAAGAATCGCCTCCTCCTCTTCTATAACCCTATAATCTTCGATTTTTGTTTGGTTTGCTGGATTGAAAAGGTATAATTCAAGCTCCATCTCCGATCTCAATTCCCGATCTGACTGTATATGCCCCTGCGAGGCCAGAAATTAACAAACGAAATGGTTAATATGTAGAGGCAGGTATGGCAAACATTTTGATATCCTCAGAAGTGTTGGATATGGCCGGAAATGTGGATAACGAAGCAGGGCGAATTTGTGGGCGATTTTACGTCGTCTGATCTCCGGAATGGTAATTGGAACAATGACGTCAGATGACGTTATTACGCAATTCACAAATGCGTGTTCCGTGTTGCGCATTTCAGAAATGCGCATCTCAGTATACGCATAACAGGGATGCGTATCCCGTGAATATATCGGGCCATTGCTTCCGCATATCAGCATTTCGGGCCATGTCTCCCAAATCTAGACATTTTGGGCATTTTCTCAATAAGGTTCATCCTTCTCTATAATCCAATGATTAAACCAAACACGAATGTATGGAATTGAGTTTCCAATTTTTCTTAATCAGACTTATTAATTATGGACTAAAATTATTTTGGTGTCAAAGTCATATCATTCATAAAATGAATTTCTACGTATTAACATTATATGCTTCATACTAAAACTTTCGGATGTAAAATGAAATATTCTAATATCTTTTAAACATTTTTATAACTATAATATCTACTATACACTTAGCTTTAAATTATGATATTATGAATATATAATATTAAATTTATCCACATAAACATGTAACTATAATTAGTCATTGTAAAAATTTAGAGTCAAAAGATAAAAAATAGAAAATTAGAGTCAAAATATAAAAAAATTGTAGAATTAATAACAAAATTAGATACCAAGTAGGACATATAAAATTAGATACCAATATATATATAATTAAATGTTAAAAATATTTTAATAGGATATGTAGGGAACAAATTTATTTTGTTAGCATTGTAAAAATTATAAAAAGACATGAAATCGTGTAAAAATTACATCAAATATACTTTTATACCAACTTTAGTGTCACACTATTCATTCCACGTGTTACTTCTTTAATAGCCTAAATTATTTTAGCGTTAGATTTGAGTTGTAAATTGTAATACACATTCTAAAGTAAGTATTCCTATTTCTTCACAATTATAGTAGTACTTCTTTACAGTTTAAGAGCAAGTCCAAGAACTTCCCTATATTGTTTCCTAAGTTAAGATTTAAGAATTTTAGTACAAAATAGTGCTAGTGGTTCCCTAAAACACTAAGGATTTCTAGTCATTTCCTACTTTTGGGGAACCACTAGCCATCCCTAACTTGATTTCTATCAATAAAAAATTCTTTTTCCTTCATTTTTCAATATTTGCCCATATCTTATTCTCTAATTGATTTCAAATTTGGAGCCATATACTTTTACCCATAACTGTAATCCGGCTACATGTACACTACCATAGATAAACCTTAGCTGTCTTTGCTATTTTCATTTTCTTTTCGGTCTCGCTGCAAACACCATACGAACCTCTGATTCTTCCCTTGTTTACTTATCTGAATCTCTCCTTATCTGTTTTGATGTCCGGGTTATTTCATTGAGTTTTCTGGGTTCGATGTCGAGTTTCCCTTTGTAAATTGCTGCTGAGTTCTCGTATTGATTGTACTGGGTTGATTCTCTATTTTCGACTATGTTTTAATTTTGTGGTTATCGGTTGTTTAGTCGATTGTGCTTATTGTCGAGTGGTGTTAGTGAGTTAACTGGGTATTTCTGAGTTTCGTTAAGTTCTTTACCATGTAGTCGCGAGTTGCCGAGTTAATTGCTGAGTTGTTGTGTTGCTGGTCGTTGAGTCGTTGTTTAGTGAGTGTTAGTCGAGTCATCGAGGTTCTGCGAATTGTTTCTATTTGATGAGTTTGTATTCGTCTCTCTTTTGTACAAGTCGCTGTTCTGTTGTTTTCTTCGAGTTGAATTTTCTTTGAGTTTTTAAGTTTTGTTCTGTCAGTAGTTGATTTCTGCGTTTGAATTCCTGCCGAATCATAGTATCGAGTTAGTGCTACGAGTTGTTGGTCAGTTCCGAGCTCGGTTGTTAATCGTGTTTTGTCACCAGGATTCGAGTTTTGAGCTGCAGTTTGTAGTCGTTTTCAGAGTTTGTCGAAGTTGCTGAGCTTTCTTGTTGCTATGTTGGTGATTTTTGTTTAGATCGCGAGTCACGGTAGTGCCGAGTCTGTCTTGAATGTAGTCCTGAGCAGTGTTCTAAAAATCCCCGATTCTACCGATTAATCCCCAATTAATCTTCTGTAAGTGTGAGATGAAACCAGTGGTATTTTGGAGCACTGGCTATGGAGGCCGACTATTGGAGTCCGGCGGTGGTGGTGGTGCTCACCGACATGTATCTTAATTAATGCCCTGATTAATGTTTTTTGGTTAATTAAGTTTTTAATTTCCTGATTAATTGATTCTCTATTTTAAAATGTTTATTATCTAATTGATTCCCTTAGTAAATGATTTTTGACTAATTGACTCCATGGTTAATTAATACATATTTTGTTTAAATGTTACTGTTTATTGTATGCTATTTGAAAATGTATTCTAATTGATTTCCTCATTATTGCACATGTGACTAATTGATTTCCTGTTTTTGATCCTCTAGTAATTGATTAGTTGAATCCCTTTATAAATGTTAACAAATTTACTTTATTTTCTGATTATATTTGATTTTCTTATTTGATTTACATGCCTTATTTTGATTTTTGATTTTGTTCAATCTTTATTGCATAGTTAATTTTGATGCAATTTATCGCAGTCTTAATTTAGTTTAAATGATTTGATTATGTAGCTTAAATTTAGCCTTTATAGTGTAACTTAAATTTAACCTTTAAATTTTAGTGTTTTATATTTAATTTCTGTTTTTGGCTTGTTATTTATTATACTTTCCTATTTTAGCGTAGAGGGTTAATTTTGTTTATAATGTGCAACCTGTGTAACGTATTTCGTAATTTGGTATTAATTGTTAGCTTTAGTTTTGGCATACTTTTTGCATGTATTGGATCTCATATTTTTTTCATTTAATTTAGTTACGGCTCATGATGATCTTATTTTCTGTCTAGTTGTTAGAAGTTAACGAGTCTTTATTATTAGTCATTAATGTATTTATTATAAGTTACCCAAATGATTTTTAAGATATTTTAGTTATCTAGTTAATCAATTAGTATTTAAGGATTGTTAAGACTAATTAAGACTAATTTTGTGATTTTGATAGTCAACGTACCTATACTATTATGGGTGGCAATAATAGTTGGCATTTTGTACCATTTTTGGAGGCCATAATTGGTGGCATTTTGTGCTTTTAAGAAGCAATTTATTGTGATTTTATTAATTGTTGTCGAATTTGATTTTTGTACCTATGAGGGTGTGTTGTATGTAATTCATATTGTGCCTTTTTATAAGGATTTTGTACCTTTAATGGGTGTGCCATATTTTTTTGGCGTTTGGAACATTTATTGATTTTTATATTCTGTCGTTAAGTTGACGAATCGTTTGTGTCATTTTAGATGACCTTATAGTAGATCTTTTATGAGAAATTGATGTTATATGTCTAACCATAGGGGACCCCTTTGGTTAGATATATAAAATTGTTTCTATTTTTAATGTATACTGAGTATAATAATTATTTAATGTATATTCGAATAATGGCTTTTTGACATAATTTTTTTGTTGTGTTTATATCTCAGTTTCCGTGGGTGGAAAGTAATGTAAAGAGAAGATGGATGACGGTAGAATTCTTGGTCTTAGGGTGAGAAGATGGATAAAGGCAGTAGATGGATTACTACAGTGGAGCTGAAGAATTAAAAAGTTTCTAGTCTTTTGATTTTTAGGCTGTTGTTAAATGATGTACTCTTTTTATCTAGTAGGGCACTCTTTTTTCCCCGCTTGAGTTTTTTTCCCATAGGGTTTTGCTCTTGTGGGGTTTTTAACGAGGCCTTTTTTGGTGGATATAAAGGTGTAGTTATCTAAACTTCCGGGGGAATCTCTTTCTTATGGGTCGGTAGACCAATAGATTGGTTAAGCATACCTTTCGGTTAGATAATGTGACTTTATTATAATGTATCTTCTTTCATGAATGAAATTCCATTTCATGTGCAAAAAAAAAAAAAAAGTTGATTTCAAATTTATCATTATAATAATAATAAATAAATATAGGAAATATTATTGGAAATGATGTACTATTATTTTATTATATTTTTAAGAATCAACTAAAAAGTTATTGGACTTGCTCTAAATTATTACTTATGAGTTGTTCTAAACATCCTAAAGTAAGTATTCTTATTTCTTCTTGTCCTATTAGTAGAATTAAATTCAACAATGTGTTTTTTCTTCTCCATTTTCCAAAGCTTTATTTATGTTGATGTGATCACTTGACACTTTCAGAAAGTGACATGCTACCAAGTAGTAGTACCTTAGTGTGACATTTCTGGGTATTTCGTCATGTTATTAGACGATAGCAGGCAGTCAAATTTTCCTTTCTGGTGAAAAGTCTTCCAATCCTTAGTTGAAGACTTGGTGTTGTCTGCAAATTATTCAATCTTGACACCATTTTCTAAATTCAAAATTTATTTATTAGTCATCAAAAGTACTTTTTTTTTTAAAATTGTAACTTAATATTTTCCACACAATATTATATGACTTTAATTTCTTATATTTTCAAACTATTAAAGTACAACCATCTTTTTTAAAATTCGATGAAAATTATGATCACCAATTTATAAATTTTAAATTAGAGACATTTTGAATATCTAATTAAAATTTTGGCCACCCATTTGCAAACTTCAAAATATAACCATCAATTTGGTGCAAATTTTGGTCACCAAAATTTAATTTGCTCTATTTCTTATTGTCCTAACATATGAAGTAACAACACTATTAAACTCTAATATGGAGGGATTTGTTGCCGATTTTGGTGCATCACGGTTTGCTAGACTCCGAATCATCCTATCAAACTTTGGTTGCAGGCACCTACGGTTATATTGCTCCAGGATTTTTTGCACAACTTGTTACAATAATTTTACTTACATTTTAGTCTTTTGTATTGGGTATATATCAAGCTGGGAAATGATGTTCTTGTTACGACTGTATTTCGCCGGACCTGAGTTCGGTCGGACCTGTAAATGAGAAGAATGCGAGGGTTTGGCCTCCCGATTCACCTCTGGTGTGAGAATAAGTTAGTCGGTTTTTGATGAGTAATATTGAACGTAGAGAGTTTGTGTTGTGTGTAAATTGTGTATGAAAAATGAGAGAATGAACCTGACTTAAACATATTCTTTTTCCTCCAGGCGGTTACCCGAAGGGTGGGCGTCGTGCGCCGACGTGTCCCACGTTCACAGGAGAGTGAACGGTATGACCGTTGTTGATATCTGGGCCGGATGAAGTTGGGCCTCCGTTCGGTTTGATGAAGCTTGATTGTTGGTTCGGCCCACTAAGGGTATGGACCTCTAACATGTCCCTGGGCTTCGTTCGGAGTAATCCTCAGGACGAAGGCCAAAGCCCAGGCCCATCTTCGGACGTTTCTTCCGGATAAGAATGGCGATGGACAAAGTCAGGACGTCTCTGGGGAGTCGTGTCCCTTTATTGATGACAGCTGCCAAATCTCGAGATCTACGCTTTAATCACCTCCGTTGAATTCGAAACGCTTCTTGTCCCCAACGACGCGTCTCTTCTACTTAAACCTCTAAACCTTCTCATTTTCGCCCATACGCTTACAACTTTTCATTTCACAATCTTTAAAACAAACAATTTCTCTCGGAACTTTTCGCGAGCAAGGATTGGAAACGCTGGTTCATCCTCAACCACTAGTAGTTCTCCGATTCCGGTGGCATCCCGTCTCCAACAGGAATACCCTCAAGAACTCGATCTCATCACCCATTGGCAAACAAGTAAGTTCCCTTTTCGCTTAATAATATATGTGTGCTTGTCTTTTTCGTATCTGTTTTCCTGCTGTTGTAACTCTGCATTTTATGTTCGTATGTATATATCTGTTTGTAAGTATGTAAAGTTACCTGTGTTCCTTAGGTAAAGATTAGGCGTGTCCTTATGTCCCTTTTCCAGGGATTTTGGGTCTTGTCTGAAAGTTTTCTGGGCAAGAACATCCTTCGGGATCTTCAAGCCTCAAGAACCCTCTTCGGACGGTCCCGATCCCCTTTAGCTTAGGCCCTTTTTCACTTGTTCCTCCCTGAGGGATTTAGGGTGTCCCCGACCGATCTTGGCCCGCTGTACTCGGCCTGTTTTCTTTTTCTATCTCCTTTCTTTAATCTATCCGAGTACAAGGCTAATGTCTCTTCATTTCCGAATGCAGGGACATGGATCGGTCATCCGAAGGTGCAGGCCCTTCGGTGATGCGGCATATTTTTAAAGTTCGTTCGCAGGGAGACAGGTTTTATCTATTTTAATTTAATTGTCACAAATTATTTCTATAATAAAAACAATTATTGAGATTTTATATAACTAAATAACACAAATAAATGAGTTTTAAGATCGATTAACTAAAAGTCTAGGGCGATCGGGTTTACCATGTTTACACCAAAACAAATTATACGGATGTAGCTAATTTAACGGATTTAAATAATTAGAGCATGTGCTAATCTCTCTCAAACATTAACGCTCTCGGAAATCCAATTATGCTCTCGCACTAAAATTCAATTCCGCTAATCGTATGTATGCCTCTAGTGAATAAAATCTCTCGATCTATTATTCATATTCGCAAATAATTAATTAATGAAACCGGCCGATAACATAAATTAGATTTTATAACATATCGATTAGAATTATTTCATATCCGTTAAACAACTAATGAAATTAAGGCACTATCATGGTGTAAACATGGCTTCCCCTTACACCATAGAAATAAACTACTCACTCATGTTATTAATAAAATTGACAAAAATAATTAAACAAGGCATGTAAGACATATATTAACAAATAAGATAAAATTAAAGAGTACCTCGAATTTGTAATAAAATGGAGAATTAAACCGAAGTGTACATAAAAGAGAAGAAAATCAAGCCCCTAATCCTAGCTTCCAAAATAATTGCAGCCGAATGAAATAAAAAGATGTTGAAATGGTTGGCTTCTTGCTCCTGCACTAAGATGTAGTGTAATGCTTTTGTGTGTGTAAGTTTTTTCTCCCCTCACTCCCCTGCACTAAGCCATCTATTTATGCTCAATATTTGCATAAAATAAAACCCTCCACCATCCTTTCATCATTATTAGCACTACTCTTTTTCTTCTTTTCATTTTCAAGCCAACCAACCCACTACTTAAACACTTTCGGCTGCACTTAATTTCTACAACTAAAAAATCACAAAACATGCTTTTTACTTTAAATAATTTACAAGAATATTCCAAATCTATTAAAATTCGGAACTGAATTTGCTCCTCAAATTTCGAGCTGCTCCAATCGGATTTTTGCTTATTTAATCCCTCTGAATTGTAGATAATTTTCTAAGCTTCGCGTGGACTGTAAGATCGTCCAAATCCGACTCCTACAACTCCGGATATGAATTAAATATCGTAGAAAGCGGGTGCAGCTCAATAAATCCGAATTTCTTCATTTTTAGCTCCAAAATAGCCCTTTAATTCCAAATTCAGGAATTCTTGCCTTCCTACAATAAAACATCAAAATTAAATAAATAAATATCCAAATAAATGCAAAATGCAATTAAATATGGGAATAAAATTATCTAAAATATATATATAAATATATCTTATCAAACATCCCCACACTAAGCATTTGCACGCCCTCGGGAAAAAAAGCGAAATAAAAACTAAATCCTAATATCACTTTCGTAGATGACCCGATTGCATTGAGCACATGCAACAAGCCGTTAAACCCCTAGGCAGCCCTAGTAGGACGAGTGTTGTCTCGTGAGGGTTTATAGCGAATTTACCCACAAAATCCATCTAGCTCATGCAAAAGACCACACATCAACACAACACCACACACACCCGTCCTCTCATGTCATATCGGCTTAAGAATCAAAATGAAAATGCAATGCCTTGGTGTCTAAAGTGCAAGCATCCACATATCGTACTCAAAGAAGATGCATAAGATCATAGAAATTCATGTCAAATGCAAGAATAAGTTGGTAAACATGCTAAGCACACAAGAGCACATCTTTGAGACACAACTTGGGATATCCTAAGCAAAAGCAACAACTCACCGTTCACTCACAAAAAAAATTCACTCAAAACAATTGGTAAGTGCTTCACTCAACTCCAACAATATCATAAACATGCTTCGTCCTTGTTATCAATCTAACCTTTAACGCAACATACATCATCGATGATAATCAAAAAGGTCTTTGCTAAGGTTGTAACGGGGCTAGGGACAGGGTATGTCAAGAAAGCCAAAGAAGGTTAAGTCAAAAGCTAGTACCTGACATTGAAATTCAAACAACTCCCATACTTATTAAAACCACTAAATACCTCCCCACACTTGAGCTTTTATAAACAACTTGACTAGCCGAATCAAAGTAGGATCACAAAAAATAAGTATGCTCTCGTATTTATTTATTTATTTATTTATTTTTTCTGCTTTTTCTGTTTTTTTTTTCAAGAGAGCTAAATAATAGGAAGAACAATGATCCAAAAGATATGATTTCAGACTTCGACTAACAAGCTAAAAACCAAATCCCAAATATATTCCCTAAAAATTATGATCATCAATAAAAACCCCCTTTTTGCACACCTTATCACTCCCTTAAGCACAATACTAGCCTTTGACAAATGGGTTCAAAATTAATGTAAGGCCAATACAATAAAAAGGATATATGTTAAGTGCATGGTGTGTCACCGAAAGAACAAGATTAGGCTCAAAGGGTTAACTAATGGATCATGCATAAGCGGTTTGGATATACAGGGAATATGAGGGTTATCCTAATTGCCTTTATCATCTTATCATCAATTAATGTCATGCATCTCAAGCAAGATCTCAAGCAAGCTCTAGCATGCAAACAACAAGTGGACACTCAAGCAAACGAATAATCATGCAAAAGATATGCATATAGGCTCAAAACTCACTTGGTGCGACAAAGCATAATCAATCCCAAATAACAGTCTCTCTAACGCACCTACTTGTACTCAAAGCATATAGACCAAATTACCTTGCACATATTCATGTCATTCTAATCACTTAACACATTCAATTAAGTCTATCAGCTTCAACTTGCTAGTGAAAGTGTGTGCACAAGAACAAAGCACGTCATTTCTCAATCAAAAACATCCATAAACACAAGATTTCTACGAATGCATGGGTGTATCAAGCAAAATACAACAACTAATCAAATTGCATGGCTAGAATTATTTTTGGTATTTTTGAATTTTTTTTTATTATTATTATTATTATTTTTTTTTTAAAAAAATTTATATACACTACGTTGAGAACACCTCCCCACACTTAAGCGAGTCAATGTCCTCAATGACTCATAAACTAAACAAGGAAATCTACAATATATAAAACAGAAGGAAAGAAGAACTCCCCTTTTGCAGAAACAGGATCTATGGGTTGCCTCCCAAGAAGCGCTTTTGTTTAACGTCGTTGGCTCGACTCAGCTGGTTCAGATCTCCGTGGAGGGGTTGTCGAGATAAATTACTTCCATCTTTCCTACGAATGCATCATCCACATATAATTTAAGGCGTTGACCATTGACCTTAAACTTTGTTCCGTCTTGTCCCATAATTTCAATAGCACCATAAAATTTGACATCAGTGACAGTAAAAGGTCCGGACCATCTTGATCTGAGCTTCCCTGGAAAAAGTTGAAGTCTGGAATTGAACAACAACACCTGGTTACCAACCTGAAAATCTCTTCTCTGGATCATTTTGTCATGTATCTTCTTCGTTCTCTCCTTGTAGAGCCGAGAATTGTCATAAGCATCAAATCGAAGCTCATCTAACTCATTAAGTTGAAGAAGTCTCGCTTGCCCCGCAGCCTTCAAATCCATGTTGAGTTCTTTTATAGCCCAAAAAGCGCGATGTTCCAATTCGACTGGCAAGTGACATGCTTTACCATAGATCAACCGATAAGGAGTGGTTCCTATAGGTGTTTTGTATGCCGTCCGATAAGCCCACAAAGCGTCATCTAGCTTCAAATACCAATCTTTCCTTGACTTTGCAACCATTTTCTCCAAGATGCTTTTGATTTGGCGATTAGAAACCTCCACTTGGCCACTTGTTTGAGGGTGATATGCAAGAGCAACCTTGTGAGTAACGCCATATTTCTTCAACAAAGTTTCAAACTGTCGATGGCGAAAATGAGAACCACCATCACTTATCACTGTTCTAGGAACTCCAAATCGAGGGAAGATAATATTCTTGAAAAGCTTCGTAACCACCTTGGAATCATTAGTTACCGATCCAACTGCTTCAACCCACTTGGACACATAATCGACAGCAACTAAGATGTATCTCATCCCACAAGAACTTGGGAAGGGTCCCATAAAATCAACACCCCATACGTCAAAAATCTCGACCTCAAGAATACCGGTTTGAGTCATCTCATGGCGTTTAGAAATATTACCCGTCCTTTGACATGCATCACACGCCAAACAGAAAGCACGAGCATCCTTAAATAGAGAGGGCCAAAAGAAACCAGATTGCAGTATCTTAGCAGCAGTTTTAGAAGGACCATGGTGGCCTCCACATGCGAGAGAATGACAATGCTTGAGAATGTCATGTACTTCGAACTCAGGGACACATCTACGAAAGATTCCATCAGCACACTTTCGATATAAGAAAGGGTCATCCCAAAAATATTGCTTAGCATCATGATAAAACCTCTTTCTTTGCTGATAAGTCAATTCAGGAGGGTGAGATCCACTAACACAGAAATTTGCAAAATCTGCATACCATGGAGTTTGAGTAGCAACCGAAAACAGGTGATCATCCGGAAAAGAATCGTCAATAGGAGTACTTGACGCAATATCAGATTTGAAACGCAATCGTGAAAGATGATCCGCAACTACATTCTCAGCACCCTTCTTGTCTTTGATTTCCAAGTCAAATTCTTGGAGTAACAGAATCCAACGGATAAGCCTTGGCTTTGCTTCTTTCTTCGCCAACAAATATTTGAGTGCCGAATGATCAGTGTGAACAATGACTTTGGAGCCAATGAGATAAGCTCGAAATTTGTCAAGAGCGTAGACCACAGCTAGAAGTTCCTTCTCAGTCGTAGCATAATTGACTTGAGCTTCATCCAAGGTTTTACTTGCATAGTAGATGGCGTGCAATACCTTGTCTTTCCTTTGACCAAGAACTGTTCCAACAGCATAATCACTTGCATCACACATGATTTCAAAAGGAAGATTCCAATCTGGAGATTGAATGATTGGTGCACTTATCAAAGCTTCCTTAATCCTGTTAAAAGACTCCAAACAAGCATCAGTAAACACAAAGGTGGCATCCTTAAGCAACAATTGAGTGAGGGGTTTTGCAATTTTTGAAAAATCTTTTATAAAACGATGATAAAAACCCGCATGACCAAGGAAACTCCTCACTCCCTTGACATTAACAGGAGGAGGAAGCTTCTCAATCACCTCAATTTTTGCTTTGTCAACCTGGATGCCACGTTCAGAAATCAAATGACCAAGTACCACTCCTTCATTGACCATGAAGTGGCACTTTTCCCAATTCAAAACCAAATTCACCTCTTCACAACGTTTAAGCACTTTAGAAAGATTATGCAGACATACATCAAAATCAGACCCATAAACACTGAAATCATCCATAAATACTTCCATGATAGACTCTATGAAATCATAAAATATGGCAGTCATGCAACGCTGAAAAGTAGCAGGGGCATTGCACAAACCAAAAGGCACTCTACGATATGCAAAAGTACCATATGGGCAAGTAAATGTAGTCTTTTCTTGGTCATCAGGATGTATAGGGATTTGAAAGAACCCTGAATATCCGTCTAAATAGCAAAAGTACTTATACTTAGCAAGTCTTTCTAACATCTGATCAATGAAAGGGAGAGGGTAATGGTCTTTTCTAGTAGCAGTGTTCAACTTACGGTAATCAATGCACATTCGCCAACCGGTGACAATTCGAGTGGGAATTAATTCATTTTTATCATTTTTAATTACCGTTGTTCCTCCTTTTTTAGGGACTACCTGAACTGGGCTTACCCATTTAGAATCAGAAATTGGGTAAATGATGCCCGCATCTAATAACTTCAAAACTTCTTTTTTAACAACCTCTTGCATGTTAGGGTTCAAGCGACGTTGTCCCTGTATGCAAGGCTTATGGTCATCATCTAAGTGAATTCTATGCATGCAAAAGTCTGGGCTAATCCCTGTAAGATCATCAATACTATACCCAATAGCCTTTCTATGCGCACGCAAAACAGTAAGAAGCTTAAAAACCTGGTTATCATCAAGACTAGAGCTAACAATCACATGACAAGTCTTTTCATCATCAAGAAACACATATTTCAGATTAGATGGCAAAGGCTTTAGCTCTAACTTATTTACCTGAGGTTCACCACAAGAAGTGACAGTGTTGGTTACCTCACAATTCGGATCAGCTACACCATCCAACTCAAGAATCAATGAATCGACTTCAGCATGCCCTTCTCCTTCTGAAGCTTCAAGCATGAGCACTGCTTCCAATACATCATTCAATAAAATCTGAGGCGTCTCATATTGGACAATTTCATCTACAACATCAATCCTGCAGCAAGTATTCTCAAGCAAAGGGGATTTTAGAGCAGAGGTTAGAGTAAAAGTAATTTTATCATCACCAACGCTCAATGTGAGAGTTCCACTTTTAACATCAATTACAGCACCTGCAGTACAAAGAAATGGTCTACCTAAAATAATAGGTATCTGGCTGTCCTCTTCCATATCTAGAACTACAAAGTCCACAGGAATATAAAATTTTCCAACCCTAACAGGCACATCCTCTAAAATTCCAAGGGGATATTTTATCGAACGATCTGCCATTTGCAAAGTCATCTGTGTACATTTTAATTCTCCCATATTTAGTTTTTGAAAAATCGAGAGAGGCATGACTGAGACGCTAGCGCCTAAATCACATAAAGCTTTATCAATGAACAATGCACCTAAATGACACGGGATCGAAAAACTACCAGGATCTTTAAGTTTAGGTGGAGACTTATTCTGTAAAACAGCACTACATTCCTCAGTAAAAGCTACTGTCTCTACCTCACCAAAGGACCTTTTCTTAGTGAGAATATCTTTAAGAAACTTTGCATATGATGGAACTTGAGAAATTAAATCAGTGAAAGGAACTGTTACCTCAAGGTTCTTGACAAGTGTCATGAACTTACCAAACTGCTGGTCCACCTTAGTTCTGTTCATCCTGCTAGGGAATGGGAGCTTTGGCACAAACGGTGGAGGAGTAACTGCAATCTTCTCTTTGTCCTTTTCCTTGCTTTCCTCAGTTTCACCTTCGTTAGTATCTTCAACAACTCTCTCTACCTTGTCTTCCTCAGAATTCTCTTTTTCTTTCTCAGCAGGAACATTGTCAGTAGGCATTGGAGGAGCATCATATGTACGACCACTCCTAAGAGTAATGGCATTCACATTTTCCTTTGGCTGAGTTGGTTGTGCTGGTAGAGAGCCTTGTTGCCTTGTAGATGAAGAACTAGCCATTTGAGCAATCTGAGTTTCCAACATCTTGTTGTGAATCTCCATCTGGTTCATCTTTCTGTTGGTATCCTCCATATTCTTTTGCATTTGTAACAATATTTTCATCATGTCACCTTGGTTATCAGCCTTTGCAGCCTGATTTGCTTGAGGAGCATAATTCTGAGGAGGCCTCTGGAATCCAGGGGGATTCATAGGTCCTTGCGGGGGCCTATACTGCTGCTGTGGAGGAGGCTGATACGACTGCTGATATTGTTGTTGCTGATTAGGAACACTTGAATTCTGAGCGTTATTGTTCCTATATGAGAAGTTCGGATGATCTTTCCAACCAGGATTGTAAGTGTTGGAGTACGGATTGTACTGCTGCCTCTGCTGAAAAACATTTACTTGCTCCATCTGAAAATGTTGTGAATTTTGAGCATTGTATTGGCAATCGTTACCATAGTGGCCTTGGATGCCACAGACTTCACAAACTGGATTATTCATAGGAGCCATGGATGACAGTGCATTGATGCTCATAGGAGGAGTAGAGGGCTGAGATGTCTTCAGTGAGTGGATCTCTTGAGTCAATGCAGCGAGTTGAGATGATAATAAAGAATAAGCATCCACTTCAAGTTTACCCCCTTTCTTGGCTGCTCTCGGATTACTGAAGTGATTGGCCGCCAAATTTGAGAGAAAAGCATGCGCATCATCAACTCCTTTGTCTAAAAACACGCCACCTGCGGCGTTATCAACCATACCTTTCGTTTCAGGATCAAGACCATTGTAGAAGCGTTTAAGCAGAAACCACTTCTCAAGACCATGGTGAGGGCATGCACGTTGATAATCCTTGAATCTGTCCCAAGCATCCCGAAGAGATTCACCATAATCTTGCTTAAAACCCATCATCTTGTCGATCAAATCGTCGGTTCTGTTAGGAGGGAAGAACTCAGTTAAGAAAGCCTGAGCGATCTCATCCCACTCGGTCAAATCAATGTCATTCAACCACTTTTGAGCTTTATCACGAAGAGAGAAACCGAACAACATGACTTTCAACTGGTCTGGAGTGACTCCCTGATGTTTAATTGTAGAACAGAGCTGTTGAAACCGTTGCAGATGAAGTGTAGGGTCTTCGGAGGGAAGACCAGCAAACTGATTATGTTGGATCATACTGAGCAATGCCGGTTTGATCTCAAAGTTTGCTGCTTGAATTGCTGGCATAGCAAGGCCGGTAGGTACCCCACTCGGAGAAGACTGTGAATAGTTCTTCAAAGATTTAACAGGAGGGTTGGCCATTTTTATTTCTGAGAACTGGATCTTCCGCTGCGTTTTATTTCTCTGTTTATCGATATAATGTTGCAGAGTTTCTCCGAAATCAAGACCCGAATCAGGAGTTAAAAATGCGTCTTCTGTAGACCTATGCATCAACAACAAAAACAAGAAAAACAGTAAAATCGGTCTCAATTGGAATTTTAGTTCCAATGAGACAATGGAAAAATAGGCAAATTAAAAAATTTAACACAAAAAAAAAATGTTTTTTTTTTAAAATCAAGGGAACCACAATAAACAAAACTCACAAAACAAATTTACAGATTTAAAAGAAAATTTAAACAATTTTTAAACTAATTAAGTAAAAAAAATGAAAAAACTAATTTAACAATTAATTAAAAACTATTTAAAATCTAATTAAATCTTGAAATTTATTTTTATTATTTTATTTTTATTTTTTCTAAAAAGAAAATTAAATTTTATTTAAACTAAAAATTGAATCATGATTTATTTTTTTATTTTTTTTTAAAAAAACTCGAATTTTAATAAATATTACTCCCTCCGTCCCTTTTGATTCTTAACATTTCACTTTTTCAAAACTTTCTGGCACGCATTTTAAGGTGCATTTTAAGGATAGTTAAATAACTTTTTTTTAAAATTTTCTTTTTCTGTATAAAAATTTAAACATTAAATTTGGAGATTGCAAGGAGAAGAAGTTTTTTATGATGAAGATTGCAAGGAAAATGATGAAGATTGGGAATGGAGCATTCCTTCCAAAACATGTGGGTTAGAATTCTAGTTGAAATTATTTGGAGAGGAATGAAGCAAGGAATGAAATTTATAAACACTTTCCCCAATCTCCCCCAAATAATAGTATAAATTTCATTCCATTCTCCCCTCATTCCATTCAATCCAAGTGAACATAGCCTTAAGCTTCGAATCAATATCTATCTATTTCTTCTTAATGCATCACCTTTTTTATACTATTTGGGCATCCCCGTGAAGCTATCTGGAAGAGCCTTGCAGATAGGAGAGTGTCATCGTCGTACGTTAGGGTGATTCAAGACATGTACTCCCAAGCTAGCTCTTGCGTCAGAACCCCTGTGGGTGACTCGCGTTTTTTCCCTGTTGAGATTGGGCTCCACCAGGGGTCGGCCCTTAGTCCCCTCCTTTTCGCCCTTATCATTGATGTCATGTCACGAGGGATTCAGGATGGCGTCCCTTGGTGCATGCTCTTCGCTGATGATATCGTGTTAGTGGCGGAGTCGAGGGGGGAGGTGAACGAGAAGTTGGAGTTATGGAGATCTACTTTGGAGTCCCAAGGCCTGCGTTTGAGCCGGTCTAAAACCGAATACCTCTGCTGTAACTTCAGTGGTGAGGACAAAGAGGAAGGGGTGGAGGTTAGGATTGAAGATGAGATCGTCCCTCGTACGGATAAGTTCAAGTATTTGGGTTCGATCATCCAGAAGGAAGGTGAGATTGAAGAAGATGTCACACATCGTATTAAGGCTGGGTGGTTAAGGTGGAGGGCCGCGTCAGGGGTGATGTGCGACAAGAAAGTACCTTTAAAGTTGAAAGGAAAATTCTATAGAGCGGCAATTCGCCCTGCGATGTTGTACGGGTCTGAGTGTTGGGCGGCGAAGAAGGCCCTCGAGAGCAAGTTGGAAGCAGCAGAGATGAGGATGTTGCGGTGGTCTTGTGGGCGCACGATGTTGGACAGAATTCCGAATGTAGTTTTTAGGAGCGAGCTGGAGGTGGCGCCTTTTTCTGCAAAAATTAGGGAAGGGAGGTTGAGATGGTTCGGTCACATCCGTAGGAGACGGGCTGAAGCCCCAGTGAGGAGGGTCGAGAGTCTTTCGGTTATAGGGGTGAGGAGGAGAGGTAGACCGAGGAGGTCGTGGGAAGAGCAGCTACGGCTGGATCTGAAGGCCTTAAACTTAATTGAGACCATGACCGCAGATAGAGGTGCTTGGAGGCGCCAGATCAGAGTGGTGGATTCTCTTTTAGGGAGCGGCTCTGTTGTTGAGAGCTTATGAGTTGGGTTATCTCGGTTAGCGTTATCTTAGTTTTTTCGGCTCTTTCGTGCTCATTTTTCATTTTCATTGGCTTCTGTCTCTTGTTTGTTCAATTGCAGGGAGATTAGCGCGGTGGCATCGTGGATCTAAGTGTATTGCAGAGTGGAGTAGTCAATCCCCGGGGATCTGTGCGAGGAGTCATCCTAGATCAGAGTGTGTCGAGAATGGAGTGGATAACCCCCGCGAAGGTAAGCCCCATGTGTTCAAAATCATGGGCTCAGGTATGGCTGCGACCTTTTCCAAAAATTTTTTGAAGTCGTTGTAAATATCACACACCTTTTTTATGTTATGCACTAAGCTGGGGGTCTTCACGGAAACAGCCTCCTTACCGTAAAAGGTAGGGGCATGGTCTGCGTACATCTCACCCTCCCCAGACCCTGCTCTGTGCGGGATATACTGGGTATGTTTGGTTTGGTTTGGTTTAGTCCATTCACTTAACCGGTTATTTTAAAATAACCAATGGATCGACCCGTTTAACTAATTTTTTCTTATTTTTTAATTCCTAAACTACAATTTATACATTAAAATATTCCAAATTTACAACAAATTAAACAATCAGCTAACAACTTACTTAAATCACAGATCCTTTTTTCACGTCATCAAGAATTCAAAATTCTAAAAACTACGATCTAACCATGGCAATTTCACTTTCGGAGGAACTGCATCTTACCTACGTTTTTTTCTGATCATCTCTATCAATTGAATTTTCATTCGCTTCTTCTCTTTCACTTTTACTCTACGTATCAATACATTGCTTTGTATATATATGTTTATATGTGTGGGTAATTAATTTTTTGTGCAAATATATATTATTGGATGTTCAGATTAGTGGGTAATTGATTATATTGTTTGAATTTACAGGATACGAAGCGATGATGAATCTTATCGGAGTTTTCTATCGAATAATGGGTAATTAATTTTTTGTGCAAATATATATAATTGGTACGTTCTCCTTTTTTGCTTTTGTTCTACAGGTTAATACATGTTTTGTGTATATATGTTTATATATGTGTGTAATTGTCGAGTAAGTATGTACTTTGGATAATTGGATTATTTTGTTGTTATAACATTTTTAACAGTTGAGGCGTTGATTATATCACCAAAATGGGATCCATCAAGATATATCACGGGCGAATCCAGGTACATACTTGAACATAATTAAAATCACGGGATAATCCATCAAGGTACATATTTGAACATAGTTGTTAACATATTTTTACTATTTGTATTTGTGGTATATGTTTGGGTATGTTTTTTTGACAAAAATTATACCAATATTGATGTTATATCTTTGTAATGATAGTTTGTCAATTGATTTTGTTTGGCTTGAGGATGTGGAAGAGAATGTTGCTCTTTTTTCATCAATACAGTAGTAATTTCATATACCAAAACTCTCACTTTTAAGTTTTTCCTTTACTTTTCTTGGTAGTTTGTAATTTCTCACTTTTTCATTCCTTCTATGCATATGAAACGTTATGGATGGTTATATACAAGTTTTTGTAATCATATATGTTAGTAAATTGGTTAGTATCTTTTGCAGAGGAGTCAGTGTCACTCATGTATCATAGCGGAACAATTTGGAGGCTGGTTCATTGACGGGTAATTAATTGTATTTTTGAGGTTAGAGTTTCTCTGAAACTCAAGTGAGAAGGTATTATGAATTGTGCAAGCCTTAGAGATCCTCATTTGCTTTATATTGAATTGCTCTTTTTTTCCCTGCTTATGTTGGCTGAGGTGCATTTAGAAGATTTAATAGGCAGTTGCTCATGTTGATTTAAGCGTACTTACGAGAACTGCAGATGTAGCTACTAAGATTGTCATGGGTTGCTGCTCGGTCATGGTGTGTTCCACTACGATAAAGCACATAATAGACATGCTTATTCTATAGTATTAGAGGTACTGTTTCTTTCTTAATTTAGCAATATTGAATTATTTATTCAAAAATTTTAAGGGCACTAAAGAATGGTTTCAAGGTACTAGAGTATTTAGAGTTAAAAAGTGATCGACATGACAATCTTGGACAACATTGCAAGTGACTTGACAGACATTTGTTACACATTAAGTCATATAGTTTTAAATAATGAAGACTAATTGTCCAGACTAAATTCTTATTGTTCAATACTATAATGTAATAGATGTTGAGTTCTAATCGTTTCATAATTATAGTGGCCAAGAAGTTTTCTCGATTTTACTAAGTTATTTATATCTATTATTATTCGATAATACCACTAGATGTTAGCAGTTGGAGCTTATGATGGTCATGAGTGTAATGCTATTGCAAGAGTGACTCAAAAACCAATCAATTGCTGCCTAAAATTTTACACGAATTATAGCCAAAATATAAGAAGAATACAATATACATTTACTTTGTTATTTGTTTGCCAGCAGAAAGCGCACGTCTTCATTGTGTTGCATATGGCCGAAATGCAGTGTTGCCAAGTATGATTTTTTAGTTTGTGTTATAATTATTTTATCCACTATTGTTAGACGTACATGATCTTTTGCAGCATTATAGATATAAGGTGGGAGCCAGTCTGATGGTAGTAATTGCGAACGGGTATGCATTCTAGCTATACTCATTACCCTTTCTTTTCTAAGCAAGTTGAAATTTTCCATAGGCACGGGTTACTAATAACCTAGGAAAGAATAATTTCAGAAATAATAATAGAGAAAACATGTTTCTTGATGCAAGTCTGGTATAAAATTTATGGAAAGCAGTTAGTTAGCCTTTAGTTTAGTTTATGGGATTCTTTATTTGTTAAGTATACGGTATTGAACCGAAAAAAGAGTCGAGTTAGTGATACAGATTATATCAGCTTTTTTTATATCATTCAGTAAATTATTAGAACTTCCCAGTAAATTAGCTTTTTTTATATCATCCACTTTTTGACGATATGTTCTCAACCTGATTATTTGCAAGGAGACAAGATTAGGAGGTGTGACAACTGAAACAAGTGGATAGGTTTGGGTTTTACTTTTTGTACAGAAAATTAATTAATATGTAATTGTTGTTATCGCTTTTCAAAGTTGAAATTTGTGATTGATTATATGTATATCTTAGTTTTAAATCTCTGACCATTCTTTGCCCGATCGTTATTTTCCTCTTTCCTCATATTTTTTCCATAAGTATTGCCTATTTTTTTTATCACTTTTTGATGTTTATTATTTGTGCTTACTTATATTGTTTGATTTTACAGGATATGAACGAGGATAGAGGATATCAGAATTTTTTTAAGCAAATGCGAATTTCAGTATATACAAACAAGTGTGAGAGCATGTATATTCCTATGCATTGATAAATGTGTAATGTGTGATATGTTTATATACACGTCATTGATAATTTGTTATTATTTTTCCATTTATATCTGACTAGGCCGAAACTATAAGCTAATGCAACATCTCGAATTGTCATTATATTTTGACTTACAGTGACCTGAATGAACAGAAGATACCACGTTTACAAGTTCTTTAAGTGCCAGAGAGCTCAGATGCTATGATATTTAAGAATGCAAAATTCAATATTGGTATGGTCTTATTGCATGTTCTTCCATTTTTTATTTTTGTTAAATTCGTACAACTGTAAGTGAAATAATTTCTCAAAGACATGTAACAATGATTCTATCCAGTAACAGAAAATGTATATATGTCTGACTTCATTATTTTTTTTAATTTTTAGATATTATTGGAGTTGTTGAGGACTATGAAGAGGTGAAGAAAATACAAACCAAGTTTTGCGAGAGAGATATCGTTAGATTCAAAATTTGTGATGGGAGGTTATAAAGATATTTTTATTTATTGTTCAATAGCAATTATATATGTCTTAGTGCCATTGTAGTTTGTCATTAAATAAGAATACTGCTGAATTTGCATTTGTATATTTATAGTATCCGCCATAAAGTTGGTGTTTGGGGAGACCTTGCAGTAGCAACCCATAAAGAATATATAAACCTTGGTATTGATGAAGATATTATTGTTATCCTCACGAGTACAAAAATGAGTATATATAAGAGTATGTTTTTTCTAACTAGGAATCATTCTTTATGATCACTGCAGAAACAAATTTACTGCACATTTAACACTGTAAATCTGTCAGCTTAAAGTCTTCATGGTTGCAAAGAGGTTTAAGTGTGACAAATGTAGTCGCAGCATGCTTCTTGCAGATAAAAGGTTCTCACACAAAAATAACATATAACATTTAAAATTGTCGCTATTATAGAAATTAGAATTTAAGCATTTTAACCTTTCAGCAGGTTTTGTATTAAGGTTAATGCAGAAGATCCTACATTCAGTTGTACTATTGTCCTAATAGATCGTGTTGTCAAATGGTTGATAGGAATCAATGCTTCAAAATTGTACCAGGATTAGACAAAAGTGAGATATCTGATTTTAATGTTTTATCTAGAATGATTTTTTCTCCTGCTACACCTTTATATTACAGCTCTACAAATAGAAACTCATAATATAATTACTAATTCCACAAGGATGAGAGGGCTGCTAGAGTGTTTCCTGCTTTTCTTGATAACATGCCGGGTAAAGAGATTACTGCTATTACTGAAGTGATAAAAGGAAAAAAAGATGAAGATGGGTTCCTGATTTATGCTAAAGATATTCTACGATTTGTCTGCGCCAACCAAATCAACCATTGAATCTTCTCCTGATCCTCAATATCCATCTATTGATCTTACGGAAGTTAGTTTTCTATTCTTTTTTTTGTTGTCCCTCTCTTTTAACAGCTAATAATATGAATCATTTATGTTGTAAAGTCCACAGATAATGCTGAGACAGTAAAGACGTCGGGTTTTGCTAAATCAGTAAACAGAAAAATCAAAATGGTAATTCATCAAGGGAAAACAAATTCACATAATGCAACCAGTTACAATAAAGAGCATCATAGAGTTATTTTTCTAATGTAGAATTAACAATATTAATCATTTGTTATTTCCTTGCAGGAGAAGTGAATTTTGATTGCTTCATGGGGCAGGAGCATCATCCGTTCATTCCTGCAGGTTTCTTTTTAATTTGTCCAATAAGTCATTACGGTGAATTTGAGGTCTTATAATTTGCCGTAAAATATTGTGATTTCTAAGATTTCAACTTGGTTTTGTCTTTGGTTTGATGCATTAATTGGTTCTCATTCGTATTGTGTTGAATTTTAAGCTCACAATTTTCTGATATATTGTTCCTGCTCTTCATCATGTCTCACATTTTTAATATATTAGCCTGATTTTCTGTAACCTCAATTCCAAGGAAAAGTTTTATATCTCAACTAAGGACAACAACAGTTTGCTAGAAATCTTTCTACGACTATAATTTTCATGAGTGCAAAGTTTGGTTCTATGTTATTTTGAGCAAAGTAATACTTCTATTCAACTCTTTATTTATACATTGAGATTAAAAGATTCAGAATAGTTAAAGCTATTAAATTTTGGTAGGGCATTATGGTTTAACAAAGTTGATGTGGGCCAAAATAATTACGAAATTATATTTAATTAAATATAATCCCGAAAGGCTCGGCGGAGGCCCGACTCATACATGTACGTAAAAAGTGAGTGAGCGGATAGACATCTCTTTCAGGATTTAGTTCTGATTAAATATATGATCTTATTCAGAGTTCTAATCTTAATTTACGTTTTCTTATTGATGTATCAAATATCGAAAAATGAATTTTCAGGGTTTGAGTTCTGACTATATTAATATAACACCTATATTAGGTAGGATAAACAACTGTGATTAGAAGATTTATATGTGCCAATTCTGACTACGAAAAGTAAGTGCATATAATTCAGATAGCTTCAACTGTTGATATTTGTACATCTGATGATGAGATTCATCTTATAAGAATTGAATAAGTGACTTCAGGTCGATAGTCATTTACTAATGGTGGTGGTATATCCATCTATTCATTGAAATATCCAGGCAGCCAGAGTTGTTAACTTTAAGAAATTTTAACTATAGGACACAAGGCTTCATCGGAGATACTTCAATCTTTTATGAGGAAGCTGTTGGAGATATTAGATTTATAATTTTATCTGACATATTGTTTGAACTCACGTATCTTATCCTCTCTTTTTTTGAACTACCTTTCAATTGATTACATTTTTTTTATTTTAACTGTATAAGAAAAATTATTGTCATGTATTTTTCCTTCAAATTTATTAATCATGATAAGGAGCAGGCTTTGAAAGTGTAATAGACTCATATTTGGATCAAAATCGAATGCTGCAATCTGCATAACCGACATTCCCTGTTTCAGACACGAATGTAGCGCAAAATGAAGAGTCCTATTTAGCACCTCATTTTGCTTCTTCCAGTATAACAGGTAATCTACTTATTATGCTTCAAACTTTATTAACACCTCATCATGATGTGTATTAGCGCCATTAAGAACACTTCTATATTGATACATCTCAAAGAAAGAAATATAGTACACCTCAATCATTTTCTTCCTAGACTTAAAACTCATGAGCGTCCCAGATTGTCGGGTAATTGTACTCCAGCCTCATCCATTTTACTTTCTAATCATTAGTTTGTATTAGTCGAATATTTAAAGTTTGCATCGTAATTTAATGTATGTACATATATGTTTGCAGTGTTCCTGATTATCATAAACAGAGCTCCTCTTTAAAGCCAATACCACCTACTCTGCGGTCTTCTTTTCAGTTACCATCGGGTATTTGTACCAATATTTTAAATTCACATATGTTAAATTATGCTAATAGGTAAAGATGAGGAGCACAAAGTTTAGGAGCTGATGACATGATGTGTAGTACATATTACAGTAATTTTAGAAAATTTTAAACTTTTCCAACAAATAGATGTAGATAGTGATAGCATAGACCTGATAGATGGAAATGGCATGGATATTATGGCACTTATTCTATAGCCGGAGGGATTCTGCGATTTAGACCCCCACCTTAATCTTCTCAGTCATGTAAGTCCCCAGTTTCGATTAACTGCACAAGCCTTCACTGTTTATAAATAATAAATCATATAAACGAATATAAAATTTCAGGCGTGGACACTCTGTCAAGAAGATAAATGTTTGGAACTCCTTGATGAGGCAGCAATGGATTCATATAATCAATTCGAAGTGTTTCGAGTTATTCAGGTTGGGTCGTTATGTGTGCAACCATATCCAGAAGACGCCAAGCATGTCCATGTTGGTATTGATACTGAGCAGTCAGCCAAAGCAGTCCACCATTCTTCAATGAAAGGAATCATTTTGTTTCAGAATTTAGAAATATACCTGAAATTTCTTTATCAAGTAGTATATTTAGACCTAGGTCATAATTTAAAAAAATGTTTAGTTGATTATGCTTTGACGGAGGATCTATTTGTTTGTTAATTTGGTGGCATGGTAGATGTTTAAGGCATGTCTATGCCAAGTTTCAAAATTGTATTTGTACTTATTTGTAAGAGAGTGTTGTGATTTAGTCTTAGCAACAGAATATACATTTATACACGGTTAATTATTTGTATTTTATTTAGTTTAACAAAGATATGTATCTGAGGTAATATTTAGTCTAATCCATTTTAGGATTTTATTTAGTCTAATCTTAAATATTTATATATGTTTTAGGATTTAGTCTAATCCATTTTAAGATTTTATTTTGACAAAGATATGTATATTTCTCCAATGAATTTAATTTTTTATATGCTAGATTTCTATTTCCATATTATAATTTTCATTGCTGTATAATTAATGAGGCACAATTAATGTTTTGTTCAACTAAAAATGT
Source organism: Kitagawia praeruptora (assembly GCA_037693485.1). Classification (NCBI taxonomy): domain Eukaryota; kingdom Viridiplantae; phylum Streptophyta; class Magnoliopsida; order Apiales; family Apiaceae; genus Kitagawia; species Kitagawia praeruptora. Next base: position 54,427,250 of record CM075350.1, on the reverse strand, counting down.
ATAATATTTTATATAGAAATAGGATGGATGAGCAAGTTAATCTAATTCTGTGTGTCATTTACAGAGTAAATAAAATATTTTTCAAATTCCCTCCATAATTTTTAAATGGATAACAAAAAATTGTAAATGACATTTTCAATTAACGTTATTTAATCAAAAATATTTCAGATTACTCGACTCATTGAATTATATTTTCCTCTACTAATGTGTCATATTTGATTTTTTTCATTATCTCATTATAATGAATCATCAATTTTTGTTTTAGAAAATAGAAATCATTAATTGAAATACACAACGTTTTATTTTTAATATTATATTATAAGAGCCATCCACTTTTTATTTAATATTATATAATAACACCCATCCACTTTATTAAAGAATGCAAGTGTAAATATTATATAAGAAATCAAGACACAATATTGACAGATTTTCCTAAACTGATTTCTAATTATGATAAAACAGACTACAAAAAGGCTTTGAAAGCCTATAATTAAAAAAATTATTTCCTACTTTTTCAAACTGTAATATAATGTTCTCTAACTTGGCATGAAAAAAATTAAATTTGCAAGTGTTCCCTCCGGAACATAAAATTACACTAAAAATAAATTAAGAGCAAATATTTAAAAGTAGTATGCTTATATGAATTAAATTGTAAGTCAAAATAAATAAGATTTTAAATATTTAAATATATGATATTAGTTATATGATTTTTTTTTCACCAAATTAAGTTTTTCATAATTTAAATTTTTATCTAATGATAACAATAATTTTTAGATAATAAAATACGAGAGGCGAAGTCTATTAAAATTTTGTTACATAATTAAATGATTTCACATGGAATGAAAAGTTTTCACTAATTATGGGTGAAAACTTAATAATAATATAATCGAAATATCAAAATTTAGAAAAGTTTTCACTAATAATTTTTAGAAAAATTAACATATTTAGAAAAGTTTTCACTAATTATGATTTCAATGCAAGTGAAAACTTGCAAAATTTGATATATCAAATAATTTAATAATGATATAATTAAATGAATTTTTTCTAAATCCATTTCTCAATAATTTAATTTAAACATAATTAAAGTTTTGCCCCGATATCTATAGTAATTTTAATACAACAAAACGTAAGAAGGTAATTTCGAGTTACAATTTATGTGTGCAGAGATTTTTCTGTTAAATATATAAGCTCTTGCGATACGAGAACAAACCAATACTTATAAGAATAAAGAAAAAATTGGGTAGAAAAAATTCATCAAGGTACTAAAATTCTAAATAATTTAAATTTTTATCCTATGATAATAATAATTTTATATAATAAAATGCGAGACGGCGCCGTGAGGCGACGTCGAGTAAACTATTGTTACATAATTAAATAATTTCTTATGGAGTGAAAACTTGCATAATTTGAAATATCTAATAATTTACTAATTATATAATCAAATAACGTTTTATCTAAATCTATTTCTCAATAATTTAATTTAAACATTATTAAAGTTTTGCTTCAATATCTATAATAATTTTCATAAAACAAAATGTAAGATGGTGATATCGAGTTACAATTTATGTATGCAGAGATTTTTCTGGTAAATATATAAGCTCGGATACTAGAAAAAATCAATTCTCTCATAAGAATAAAGAAAAAATAGGGTTCGAAAAAAAATCCCCGAAGGCACTAAAATTTTAAAAAAATTAAACTTTTATCCAATAATAATAAATTTTATATAAAAAATACGAGACGGCGCCGTGAGGCGACGTCGAGTAAACTTTTGTTACATAATTAAATGATTTTATATGGAGTGAAAACTTACAAAATTTGAAATATCTAATAATTTAATAATAATATAATCAAATAATTTTTTTCTAAATCTATTTCTCAATATTTTAATTTAAGCATATATAATTGAAGTTTTGCTCGAATATCTATAATAATTTTTATAAAACAAAATGTAAGATGATGACTTCGAGTTACAATTTATGTGTGCATAGATTTTTCTGTAAAATATATAAGTTCGGATACCACAAAAAATCAACTTTCTCATAAAAATAAAGAACAAATCGAGTAGAAAAAAAATCTACGAAGGCACTAAACCTATGAATAATTTAAATTTAATCCAATGATAGTAATAAATTTTAAATATATAAAAATATACGAGACGGCGCCGTGACGTCGAGTATACTTTTGTTACATAATTAAATCATTTCATATTGAAAGAAAACTTGCAAATTTGAAATATCTAATAATTTACTAATAATATAATCAATTATTTCTTTTCTAAATCTATTTCTCAATAATTTAATTTAAACATAATTAAAGTTTTGCCCCAATATCTATAGTAATTTTTATACAACAAAACATAAGAAGGTGATTTCGAGTTACAATTTATGTATGCAGAGATTTTTCAGTTAAATATATAAGCTCTTGCGATACGAACAAACCAACACTTACAACAATAAAGAAAAAATTGGGTAGAAAAAATCACCAAGGTACTAAAACTCCAAATAATTTAAATTTTTATCCTATGATAATAATAATTTTATATAATAAAATGCGAGACGGCGCCGTGAGGCGGCGTCGAGTAAACTATTGTTACATAATTAAATAATTTCTTATGGAGTGAGAACTTGCATAATTTGAAATAACTAATAATTTATTAATTATATAATCAAATATTTTTTTCTAAATCTATTTCTCAATAATTTAATTTAAACATAATTAAAGTTTTGCTACAATATCTATAATAATTTTCATAAAACAAAATGTAAGATGGTGATATTGAGTTACAATTTATGTATGCAGATATTTTTCTGTTAAATATATAAGGTTGGATAATAGAAGAAACCAATTCTCGCATAGCAATAAAGAACAAATAGGGTCCGAAAAAAAATCCACGAAGGCACTAAAATTCTAAAAAATTTAAACTTTTATCCAATAATAATAATAAATTTTATATAAAAAATACGAGACAGCGCCGTGAGGCGACGTCGAGTAAATTTTTGTTACATAATTAAATGATTTTATATGGAGTGAAAACTTACAAAATTTGAAATATCTAATAATTTAATAATAATATTAACAAATAATTTTTTTCTAAATCTATTTCTCTATATTTTAATTTAAACATATATAATTGAAGTTTTGCTCGAATGTCTATAATAATTTTTATAAAACAAAATGTAAGATGATGACTTCGAGTCACAATTTATGTGTAAAATATATAAGTTTGGATGCCACAAAAAATTAACTTTCTCATAAAAATAAAGAATAAATCGGGTAGAAAAAAATCTACGAAGGCACTAAACCTTTGAATAATTTAAATTTTTATCCAATGATAGTAATAAATTTTAAATATATAAAAATATACGAGACGGCGCCGTGACGTCGAGTATACTTTTGTTACATAATTAAATAATTTCATATTGAATGAAAACTTGCAAATTTGAAATATCTAATAATTTACTAATACTATAATCAAATATTTCTTTTCTAAATCTATTTCTTAATAATTTAATTTAAACATAATTAGAGTTTTGCTCCAATATCTATAATAATTTTCATAAAAGAAATATTATTTTGTTGAATAAATTAAAACTAATATTATGCTAATATTATTTTGTTGAATAAATTAAAACTAATATTATGCTATTGGATGTTACGTCAAATTAAAACTAAAAAATAAAACTAAATTGATAATAACAATTTTAATTACAAATGAAATGGTTAATGGTTAATATAATAATATATAGAGTTCTAAATCAATTAACATTAAAATTATATATGAATATAAAATAATTTATTTATAAAAAATTTACGAGAGGGTTAGCATGCGTAGCGCGGGCAAAATTCCCTAGTATTCTTAATGAGCACTAGTGAAGATTCACTTTTTTTGTACTATTTGGGCATTTTTGTCAATTCACTTTACTGGTTATTTTAAAATAACCAATGGGTCGACCCGTTTAACTAATTCTTTCCTATTTTTTAATTCCTAAACTTAATTTTTTAGATTAAAATATTCAAAATTACACAATCAATGAGATAATTGAATTGCATGCTAACAACTTACTCAAATCACGTCTCCTTTTTTCACTGTCAACAAGAATTCACGATATCAGTTTCTCCATCCTTAACAATCAAGATGTTTGTATCAATTCACCTTCTTTTTTTCGAAATTCGAAAAGTTATCAATCAAGATCCTAATTTGGCGTTAACAGCAATACACATGTTTGTATCTCTCGGATCATTCTTTTTTAATTTCAATTTAAAGATTGTGATTGCCTTGATTTACTTTTCGAATTTGAATGTCAAAATTGAGTTTATTATTCTCTTCGAAATCCATATCCATGGATTTTCATCTTCCTCCATATTTTGTTTTTATTTACTCTCTCCATGAATCCATGTTTTCATTCATGCCTTGCTTAGTTGAATTTTCGTTTTGTTTTGCTTTTATTCTCCGAATTAATACAAGTTTTGTGTATATATGTTTCTATATGTGTGTAATTGTTGTGTAAGCATGTACTTTGGATGATTGGATTAGTGTTTAATATTGTGTTGTTATCATATTCTTAACAGTTGAGGCGCTGATTATGTCACCAAAATGGAATCCACCAAGATATATCATGGGCTAATCCAGGTACATACTTGAACATAGTATTGTTGTTATTCTTAATATTGTTGTTATTTTTTAAATTATGGTGATTGGAATGGAAGCTCTGGATACAATGTTTACGAGGTCCTCAAGTGCCTAGAGCTCAGATGCTATGATATTTGGGAATGCGAAATTCAATACGGATATAGACTTATTGCAAGTTCTTCCATTTGTTATTTGTATATTACATATGTTTATTCTTTTGAATTCGGTTTTTTTGTTTGTTTGTTTGTTTCTATCTTGATATAGACCCGTTGTGTTCAATTGTTTTCTACCTCCAACCAACTACAGGAACATGTATTGCAAGGGAAGTTTTCAGTTCTTGCTAGGAACTTGAACGGTCTTTGCAAAATCTGACAAGTAATGTACCTATTGCTATGATATATGATTTTGTCGCTAACATGTTCAGACTCACATGTATGTTCTACCAACTATATCTAATACGTCAATTCCTTTAGATTTTATGATTCTCCGATGGACAACTTAGAAAATAATGAAGACTAATTGTCCAGACTAATTTCTTATTGTTAAATACTATAATGTAATAGATGTTGAGTTCTGATCATTTCATAATTATAGTGGCCAAGAAGTTTTCTCGATTCTACTAAGTTATTTATATCTATTATTCTTCGATGATACCACTAGAACAATTGGAGATTATAGGTGATATCGATGAATACATTATGATGGTCATAAGTGTAATGCTATTGCAAGAATGACACAAAAACCAATCAATTGTTGCCTAAAATTTTACATGAATTACAGCCAAAATATAAGAAGAATATAGTATACAATTACTTTGTTATTTTTTTGCCAGCAAGAAGCGCACGTCTTCACTATGCTGCATATGGCCAAAATGCAGTGTTGCCAAGTTTGATTTTTTAGTTTTTGTTTATAATTATTTTATTCACTATTGTTGGATGTACATGATCTTTTGCAGCATTATATAAGGTGCAAAGGGAGCCAGACTGATGGTAGTAATTGCGAACGGGTATGCATTCTAGCTATACTCACTATCCATTCTTTTCTAAGCAATTTGCAATTTTCCACAGACACGGGTTACTTATAAGTTATAACCTAGGAAAGAATAATTTCAGAAATAACAATAGAAAAAACAAGTTTCTTGATGCAAGTCTGATATAAAATTTATGGAAAGCAGTTAGCTAGCCTTTAGCTCTTCAGTTTATGGGATTCTTTATTTGTTAAGTATACGGTATTAAACCGAAAAATGAGCCGAATTAGTGATACAGATTATATCAGCTTTTTATATCATTCGGGAAATTCTTAGAACTTCCCAGATTTTTCAAAACCTTTCACCAGCTACAAGCATATACACCAGCACCTGTGGTTGTAGATGTTCTTAAATAGTTATTATTTTATAATGTCATATACTCCGTAAGCACTTTTTGACGATATGTTCTCGAACTGATTATTGCAAGGAGACAAGATTAGGAGGTGTGACAACAGGAACAAGTGGATAGTTTATGTTCTCCCGCCCCATTTTAACTACTTTATTTGTTAGCATATTTTTTATGAGATTGTCGCAGTTCGTGCCTATTAGTAGCTACTACTTTCAGGATTTTTGAGTGTAGTCATACGTTGTTTCTTTCTATCATGTTTAATGTATAGCTTTTATAGAAATCTGCAAACAATGGTTCATAGACTTTTGTTAGTTCTACCAGCATACCCTCAAAGCCGATGCACGACGCACAAATAATCTGTTGAAACAACTTTATGGACCAGATATTTTTCCTTAGCATTATTGTGTTCAATTGTTTTCTACCTTCAACCAACTACAAGAACATGTATTGCAAGGGAAGTTGTCAGAGATCTTTTGCAGCATTATAGATATAAGGTGCAAAGGGATCCAGTCTGATGGTAGTTATTGCGAACAGGTATGCATTCTAGCTATATTCACTACCCATTCTTTTCTAAGCAATTTTCAATTTTCCACATACATGGGTTACGTATAACCTAGGAAAGAATAATTTCAGAAATAACAATAGAGAAAACAAGTTTCTTGATGCAAGTCTGATATAAAATTTATGGAAAGCAGTTAGCTAGCCTTTAGCTCTTCAGTTTATGGGATTCTTTATTTGTTAAGTATACGGTATTGAACCGAAAAAAGAGTCGAGTTAGTGATGCAGATTATATCAGTTTTTTGATTTACACCTAAGTAAGCAAGTATTTAAAATCTATGGTGACAAATGATATTGAATATGAAAATCTTTTTGCGGGGTTTATGTTGATTGTTCATATAAACAAGTATTTAAAATCTAAAGTGACAAATGATATTGAATATGAAAATGTGTATAATAAAGACATTATTTCTAGAGGACTGAAGAGGGATAGGTGGCTATAGGTGTGGCTGAATTATTTCTGGGAAAGTGCACCAATAGACGAGGCCCAACACCAGTCATCAAACTATATAACTCCGGTATTAAACTTTACTGCAGAGGCTATCATACTATATATAGCTGATATTTTAATTAGATTTTAGAGCTAGGTAATTTAGCTTCACCCTATTGTGATATTCCTCTTCATGCAAGGAAGCAACTGATCCAGAAGTTTACTGTACATAATACATATGTACAAGGACCCACATGTAAAAATTAAACTCCATGATTTTAATCATAAAGGTTTATGTAATATCCATGATCTCGCATTGTAATGCATCACCAGCTTTCTGAGCACTTCTATTGTTGGCGTTGATTTGATCAGATTATTTGTTTATACTCTTCTTTTCATGGGTGAAAGAGGAGGTATATGGGGCACAAAAGAACCATCAGACCAAATGCAAAAAGACTTAGTGCAATTAACATGGAATGTGATAAGATGGGATGGAATACATTTGCAAGAAACGTGAAATCATGCCAACGAGGTTTCAGAAGAGTTTAGACCAGGACGTGGTGAGTTTCACGAGTATCCAGCTGCTTGCATCTGCAGGAAAACATTCCATGTAGATAACAGATTCAAAGTGCAGCTAAAATGTATCCAGCTGCTTGCATCTGCAAGAAAACAATCCCAAAGTAAGCATTATTATTTTTTGGTGCACCATTTGCAATTTTACTTCTAATAATGTATATTCGTAAGACACTTAAATGTGTTTAATACAACTTATTCGTTACATGTCTACATATTAGGAATCACAAAAATTTGTCTGCATGGCTGTGGTGTCTTAGCTCTTTGTCAATAGCCAGGTGACCTTTAATCTAGGGCCCTGAAATACAGCGGCAAAAACTTGAACCACAGCAAATATGAGACCATATAGATAGACTTGCACGTATTGTATGCATGTTAATAAATTAATAAATTATGTCCGCCGTATCTTAAATATAACTTATATTGTGTGCTTACTAAGACACTTCGTAGATATGTGAATAACTCTGAGTTGTTCCTGATGCTATACACAAGCTTCGCCGCTTCTAAAAATCCAAAGTAAGCCTACTTTTATTACTAATAAACTTCCTTGATACAATGATGCGATATTTGCTCATTGCGTCAGTTCTTTACATTAAGTTAAGATTCTGACAAATACCAGATTTTAAATTCAGATAGTGTTGTACTCAAGTTATCACAGTGTTGTAGTTTATATTTTAGCGAGACAACCTAAACTTCTAATGTTGTAGTTCTTTATATTTTTGTCATGAGGCGATATGTATACATTTCTATCTCATTTTCCAAATTGTCAATTTTTTGTTTGTGTTTGTATGAGTGTGTGTGTGTGCACTTTTAACTTTTATAATGTTTACATAACCAACTGTAGATAATGACTTATTGAACAATAGTGATTACGTTAGTTAGTAAAGGGAAGAGAAAGATGTTTCAGGGATCTATGAACGATAGATTCATGTCAAGCATAGCAATGAACAAGCATAGACCTGATAGATGGAAATAGCATGGATATTATGGCACAAATGGTATAGCTAGATGGCTTCTCTATCTTCACCAGGACTCTAGACTGAAAGTCATCCACAGAGATATGAAGGCCATCAATGTTTTACTTGACTATGAGATGAACCCAAGAATTTCAGACTTTGGATTAGCTAGGATTTGTTGGGGAAGTGAAAGTGAATCAAAAAACAACAAAAGTGGTTGGCACATGGTAAATACCTCTACCAAACATTAACACTCTCTTCTTCCACTGTTATAGATTATCTAACATTTTCCATTGGGTTTCCTGCAGCGACTACATGTCTCCAGGGTATGCACTAGATGGGAAATTTTCAGTTAAATCTGATGTTTACAGTTTTGGTGTATTGGTACTAGAGATGGTAAGTAGAATAAAAATGAGAGGATTCTGCGATGCTTACATCTATGTAAACTTTGCATAATGATATAATTAGGTATTTGCTTCAACTGAAAAATGTGATTAATATAATTTTGTAAGCATTTAACAAGGTGGTTGCACATAAAAATGACATGTATATTTATGCAATGAATTTATTTTTTGTATGCTAGACTTCTATTTCCATATTATAATTTTCATTATTGTATAATTAATAAGGCACAAATAATGTTTGTTTAACTAAAAATGTAACTGTGTACTATTTTATATAGAAATGGGATGGATGAGCAAGTTAATCTAATTCTTTGTGCCACTTATGGAGTAAATAAAGTAATTTTCAAATTCCCTCCACAATTTTTAAATGGATCAAATTAAAAAATTGTAAATGATATTTTCAATTAACTTTATTTAATCAAAAATATTTCAGATTACTCGATTCCGGATCAAATTATATATTTTACTCTACTAATGTGTCATATTTGATTTTTCTTGGTTATCTCATTATAATGAATCATCAATTTTTGTTTTAGAAAATAGAAACCATTAATCAAAGTACACAACTTTTTACTTTTGATATTATATTATATATGCCATCCACTTTATTTAATATTATATTATATATTATAATAGCCATCCATTTTATTAACCACTTTATTAAAAAATGCAATTGTAAATATTATATAAGAAATCAAGACACTGTTAATATTAAACTGATTTCGAATTATGATAAAAACAGACCACAAAGGCTTTGAAAGCCGATAATTAAAAAAAAATCATTTCCTACTTTTTCAAACTGTAATACTATGTTCTCTAACTTTGCATAAAAAAATTAAATATGCAAGTGTTCCCTCCTGAACACAAAATTACAATAAAAATAAAATAATAATTTTATAAAAATTATTATACAAATTTAAGAGCAAATATTTGAAATTGTTATAAATAATAATTTATAAATAATTTATAAATAATTTTTAAATAATTGTTATAAATATTTGTAATATCATAAAAATTTAAGAGCAAATATTTGAAATTGTTATAAATAATAATTTTAGCATGCTTATATGAATTAAATTGTAAGTAAAAATAAATAAGATTTTAAATATTTATAATTAAAATGATTTCATATGGAGTGAAAACTTGCAAAATTTGAATTATTTAATAATTTACTAATAATATAATCAAATATTTTTTTTCTAAATCTATTTCTCAATAATTTAATTTAAACATAATTAAAGTTTCGCTATCTATAATAATTTTCATAAAATAAAATGTAAGATGGTGACTTCGAGTTACAATGTATGTATGGAGAGATTTTTCTGTTAAATGTATAAGCTCATGTAGGTCGGATACCAGAACAAAACAACTCACACAAGAATAAAGAAAAATTGGGTAGAAAAAATCCACGAAGGTACTAAAACTCTAAATAATTTAAACTTTTATTCTATGATAATAATAATTTTGTATATAATAAAATGCAAGACGGCGCCGTGAGGCGACGTCGAGTAAATTTTTGTTACATAATTAAATGATTTCATATTGAGTGAAAACTTGCAAAATTTGAAGTATTTAATAATTTACTAATAATACAATCAAATTATTTTTTTTCTAAATCTATTTCTCAATAATTTAATTTAAACATAATTAAAGTTTTACTCCAATATCTATAATAATTTTCATAAAATAAAATGTAAGATGGTGACTTTGAGTTAAAATTTATGTATAGATACCAGAAAAAAAAACCAAATCTCTCATAAAAATAAAGAACAAATCGGGTAGAAAAAAAAAATCCACGAAGGTACCAAAACTATAATTAATTTAAATTTTTATCCAATAATAATAATAAATTTTATATAACAAAATGCGAGACGGCGCAGTGATGACGACGTCAAGTAAACTTTTATTACATAATTCAATGATTTCACATGGAGTCAAAACTTGCAAAATCTGAAATATCAAATAATTTAATAATATAATAAAATATTTTTTTTTCTAAATCTATTTCTCAATAATTTAATTTAAACATAATTAAAGTTTTGCTCCAATATCTACAATAATTTTCATAAAGCAAAACGTAAGACGGTGACTTTGAGTTACAATTTTTGTATGCCGAGATTTTTCTGTTAAATATATAAGCGCTTGCATATTCGGATACCAGAACAAACCAACTCTCATAAGAATAAAACTCTCACAAAAATAAAGAAAAAAACCACGAAGTTACTAAAACTCTAAATAATTTAAATTTTTATCCTATGATAATAATAATATTAAATAATAAAATGTGAGACGGCGCCGTGAGGCGACGTTGAGTAAACTATTGTTACATAATTAAATGATTTCATATGTAGTGAAAATTTGCAAAATTTGAAATATCAAATAATTTAATAATAATATAACCAAATAATTTTTTTCTTCTATTTCTCAATAATTTTATTTAAACATAATTAAAGTTTCGCTCCAATATTTATAATAATTTTCATAAAACAAAATGTAAGATGGTGACTTCGAGTTACAATTTATGTATGCAGAGATTTTTCTGTTAAATATATAAGCTCATGTAGGTCGGATACCAGAACAAAACAACTCTCACAAGGATAAAGAAAAATTGGGTAGAAAAAATCCACGAATGTACTAAAACTCTAAATATTTAAATTTTTTATCCCATGATAATAATAATTTTGTATATAATAAAATGCAAGATGGTGCCGTGAGGCGACGTCGAGTAAATTTTTGCTACATAATTAAATGATTTCATATTGAGTGAAAACTTGCAAAATTTGAAGTATTTAATAATTTACTAATAATATAATCAAATAATATTTTTTCTAAATCTATTTCTCAATAATTTAATTTAAACATAATTAAACTTTCGCTCCAATATCTATAATAATTATCATAAAATAAAATGTAAAATGGTGACTTTGAGTTACAATTTATGTATGCCGAGATTTTTCTGTTAAATATATAAGCTCTTGCATATTCGGATACAAGAACAAACACACTCTCATAAGAATAAAACTCTCACAAAATTAAAGAAAAAAACCACGAAGTTACTAAAACTCTAAATAATTTAAATTTTTATCCTATGATAATAATAATATTAAATAATAAAATGCGAGATGGCGCCATGAGGCGACGTTGAGTAAACTTTTGTTACATAATTAAATGATTTCATATGGAGTGAAAATTTGCAAAATTTGAAATATCGAATAATTTAATAATAATACAACCAAATAATTTTTTCCTTCTATTTCTCAATAATTTTATTTAAACATAATTAAAGTTTCGCTCCAATATCTATAATAATTTTCATAAAATAAAATGTAAGATGGTGACTTCAAGTTACAATTTATGTATGCAGAGATTTTTCTGTTAAATATATAAGCTCCTGTAGGTATGGCTGTCAAACGGATATTTCGGATACGGATACGGGTAGTTTTTTTCGGATACGGATAATATCCTAATTTTTTCGAATACGAATACGGATATTTCGGACGGATATTCGGATATTTCGGATATTTTTTTACAGCAATATATAAATGATGATATATATCATATTTAAAGTTTATTAATATAATATATTAATATGATATATTAATACAATATATTAATATAATATATTAATATATCATATGATATATGATATATTAATATACTATATAATATGATATATAATATATTATATATTAATATAATAATATATCATATGATACATAATATATTAATATAATATATTAATATATGTCACATAATATATAATATATTAATATATTATATTAATATATTAATATAATATATATTAATATATGATATAATATATATATATTAATCACTTAATATATTAATATAATATATAAATATATATTAATATATTAATATATTATATTAATATATTAATATAATTATATATTAATATATTAATATAATATATTAATATAATATATATATTAATATATTAATATATATCATATTTATAACATATAAATCTTTTAAAAATGTCTACACTTAAATATATCTAACAAAAATATATTAATTATTGAACAAATACATATATTAATATATTATAAATTTTAAATATTATATATAAATATATATCAGTTATTACATTTTCGGATACAGATATGTCGGATTCGGATACGGATAATATCCTAATTTTTCGGATACGGATAATATCCTAATTTTTCGGATACGGATTCGGATATTTCGGACGGATATTCGGATATCCAGATTTTTTTGACAGCCCTGGCTGTAGGTCGGATACCAGAACAAAACAACTCTCACAAGGATAAAGAAAAATTGGGTAGAAAAAAATCCACGAAGGTGCTAAAACTCTAAATATTTAAATTTTTTATCCCATGATAATAATAATTTTGTATATAATAAAATGCAAGACGGTGCCGTGAGGCGACGTCAAGTAAATTTTTGTTACATAATTAAATGATTTCATATTGAGTGAAAACTTGCAAAATTTGAAGTATTTAATAATTTACTAATAATATAATCAAATAATATTTTTTTCTAAATCTATTTCTCAATAGTTTAATTTAAACATAATTAAAGTTTTGCTCCAATATCTATAATAATTTCCATAAAATAAAATGTAATGATTGACTGATTACTAATTCGATTTCAGAGTGTATGATGATGATCGACTATAGTGGTGAAGAGGTTTTTCTATACGGCATGCAACAGCAAATTTTGGAATTCTCGGGCCTAAGTAATGGAATTACAATATACTACAATATATTTATATTGATAACTGTGTCTATCAGACATAAATTAGTTGGACAATAATGTAACTTTATTTATACAATAATCTAGGTAATTTTAAAATGGTACATATATATATGTATATATATATATATGTAAATTATCATATACTATTTATAAATTTAAACCTTGATAAATGAATACGACTAGGACTGGAAAATTTGATTCATTACTCATGGATTATTCATAGTTGCGAGGTTTAAAATACACTGTCTCTATTATGTCAGGATTGGAAAAATTATTCATTTGACTAAGTAATTCATTCATCGAAGTTCTATTGTACTTATTATTATTAATGATAGCTTAATAAAATTTCAGATAATATTAATTTAGCATCTATAACATGATAGATGCACAGTTTTGTCCCGTTATAATAACTTATAAGATAGTTTTTTCTGGAAAAAGAAATCATATTTACATATTTTTTTTAAAAAAATAATGTGTGTAGGGAGTTTAACATTTGTTATCTTAAAAAAAATAAGTTACTTATTTCATAAAAAAAATACATATTTACGTACATTTTTTAGAATAAATAACTTATTTATGAGTAATTAGATTTTCCAAAGGAGTCGAGATGCATTAGCTATGGTATATGTGCGTAGTCATTTTTCTTTAACGCTTAATTTATCGACAGGATCCTATGAGATGTTACGTCAAATCAAAAGTATAAATTAAAACTAAAAATGTTTGTAATGAATTTTGTTATGAGATTTTTTTTTAATGGTTAATGGTTAGTGGTTAATATAGTAATATATACAGTTCTAAATCAATTAAAATTAAATTTAATTATTTATATATGAATATAATTAATATAATATATAAAATTTAATAAAAATTAGTGAGAAAGTTAGCATGCGAAGCGCGGGCAAAATTCCCTAGTTTTACAGTTAAGAGCGAATAAAAACGTACTCAAAATTTATAAAACTAATATTTTTTTATTTTTTTTTTAACTAACACATTAAATATAAAAATTAAATCTGCAATTATAAATTATGAAATCCGGGACGATTAAACTACAATTTATAAAAACTAACTGCCTCCCCAGCAGCGGCGCCAAAAATTGATGCGGTATATTTTTAAAGTTCGTTCGCAGGGAGACAGGTTTTATCTATTTTAATCTAATTGTCACAAATTATTTCTATAATAAAAACAATTATTGAGATTTTATATAACTAAATAACGCAAATAAATGAGTTTTAAGATCGATTAACTAAAAGTCTAGGGCGATCGGGTTTACCATGTTTACACCAAAACAAATTATACGGATGTAGCTAATTTAACGGATTTAAATAATTAGAGCATGTGCTAATCTCTCTCAAACATTAACGCTCTCGGAAATCCAATTATGCTCTCGCACTAAAATTCAATTCCGCTAATCGTATGTATGCCTCTAGTGAATAAAATCTCTCGATCTATTATTCATATTCGCAAATAATTAATTAATGAAACCGGCCGATAACATAAATTAGATTTTATAACATATCGATTAGAATTATTTCATATCCGTTAAACAACTAATGAAATTAAGGCACTATCATGGTGTAAACATGGCTTCCCCTTACACCCTAGAAATAAACTACTCACTCATGTTATTAATAAAATTGACAAAAATAATTAAACAAGGCATGTAAGACATATATTAACAAATAAGATAAAATTAAAGAGTACCTCGAATTTGTAATAAAATGGAGAATTAAACCGAAGTGTACATAAAAGAGAAGAAAATCAAGCCCCTAATCCTAGCTTCCAAAATAATTGCAGCCGAATGAAATAAAAAGATGTTGAAATGGTTGGCTTCTTGCTCCTGCACTAAGATGTAGTGTAATGCTTTTGTGTGTGTAAGTTTTTTCCCCCCTCACTCCCCTGCACTAAGCCATCTATTTATGCTCAATATTTGCATGCCTCTAGTGAATAAAATCTCTCGATCTATTATTCATATTCGCAAATAATTAATTAATGAAACCGGCCGATAACATAAATTAGATTTTATAACATATCGATTAGAATTATTTCATATCCGTTAAACAACTAATGAAATTAAGGCACTATCGTGGTGTAAACATGGCTTCCCCTTACACCCTAGAAATAAACTACTCACTCATGTTATTAATAAAATTGACAAAAATAATTAAACAAGGCATGTAAGACATATATTAACAAATAAGATAAAATTAAAGAGTACCTCGAATTTGTAATAAAATGGAGAATTAAACCGAAGTGTACATAAAAGAGAAGAAAATCAAGCCCCTAATCCTAGCTTCCAAAATAATTGCAGCCGAATGAAATAAAAAGATGTTGAAATGGTTGGCTTCTTGCTCCTGCACTAAGATGTAGTGTAATGCTTTTGTGTGTGTAAGTTTTTTCCCCCCTCACTCCCCTGCACTAAGCCATCTATTTATGCTCAATATTTGCATAAAATAAAACCCTCCACCATCCTTTCATCATTATTAGCACTACTCTTTTTCTTCTTTTCGTTTTCAAGCCAACCAACCCACTACTTAAACACTTTCAGCTGCACTTAATTTCTACAACTAAAAAATCACAAAACATGCTTTTTACTTTAAATAATTTATAAGAATATTCCAAATCTATTAAAATTCGGAACTGAATTTGCTCCTCAAATTTCGAGCTGCTCCAATCGGATTTTTGCTTATTTAATCCCTCTGAATTGTAGATAATTTTCTAAGTTTCGCGTGGACTGTAAGATCGTCCAAATCCGACTCCTACAACTCCGGATATGAATTAAATATCGTAGAAAGCGGGTGCAGCTCAATAAATCCGAATTTCTTCATTTTTAGCTCCAAAATAGTTCTTTAATTCCAAATTCAGGAATTCTTGCCTTCCTACAATAAAACATCAAAATTAATTAAATAAATATCCAAATAAATGCAAATGCAATTAAATATGGGAATAAAATTATCTAAAATATATATATAAATATATCTTATCATTCGGCCCCTTCTCCTTTTACTAACGCCACCCTGTATCTTGCGGCGAATCTTCGGACTGTACTTGACGAAGAAAAACTAACTCCATTCGCCGACACCTATAGCATTCACAAACAACATTGGTTTGTGTACGCCCCTAGGAAAAAAGAGAGGATTTACGATAATCCTCCCGTTCCCGAAACTTGCGGGGGCGTATGCACGAGCATCTCTGAAGCTGCTTTCAAATGTGGGTTTCGGGTGCCGATTCTGCCCATTCTGAAAAAGCTGCTGAAAGAGATAGGTATTGCCTTAGGCAAGCTCGACCCGAATAGCTTCATATATGTAAACGTTTTTCAAGCTCGCTGCTTGGCTGCCAAGGTTCACCCTCGAACTTCCTTGTTCTGGCATCACTATGACTTTCGCCGTAATTCAAAGAGCTATGGCTTTTATACGATCGCCCGCCGCACTAACCGAGCAGATTGGGCCCAGACCAATTCGAACAACAAGGGGTCCCATGACAGATGGTTCTTTCTCTCTGGGCCCAAGATCGCTAAGTACTCAGTATGGAGGGACGTTGATCCGGCGAAGCAGGTAGTCATGCCCTCGCTCCTAGAGTCGGAGAAGCACGATTATAAATTACTTTGCGATCTGGAGATGGAAAAAGTTCTTGTATCCCTCAGTCGGGACAAAGATTGGCTGTTCTCCCTCTGGGGTAACGGTAACATTTGCTTTCCTTGTACTTCTGTAAATGTGTGCACTAGTTTGGCTATTGTAAATATATGTTTCGGTCGGTGTCCGATCACTATTATCACGATTTTAACCTTTGCTTTTCTTGTGCAGTGTCTTCCCGTGAGGAGCTTGTCGAGAGAAGGCGACAGAAGCACGCCGAAAAGGAGGCGGCCGCTGCTGCTAAGGCTATTGCCGATAAGGCCAACGCCTCTGTTCCTGATGCCGATGATGGGGGGAGGTCAGCCTCCAACTAAAAAGAAGGCAATGTGGTCGGTACGCCACCGGTCACTTCTCCTTCACGGGACTTGGAGAAAAGTGAGACTGACCTTGCCTCCCCGACCGACTCTAGGAAGAGGGGCAGATTGAGTGAGGCAGGGCTGAAGGTGCATGCCCCTCAGTGGGGGGTCTTGGAGACTGACAAGATAATTGTCCCTGCTCCGCAGTCGTCTACTGTCGTCGGTCCCGATCTTTGCCGGGGTCTCATCCTGCCGGCCGATAGGCCGACATTTGCCCAGGCGGATGACCTTGAAGCTTGCACTGAGATGCTGGCTTTGCTCTCCATGGTGAGATCCTTTTCTTCTTGTTGTTATCCATTTTACTTGCCTTCAACATTTAATCCTTTTCCCATGTATGTTTTCAGGGTGTTTCCTGGTCGGCTATTGTTACCGAACGGATGGAGGTAATACAGGCTAAGCTGAAGGGGATCGACCGGCTGGAGGTTCGCACGGTCATAGCTGAAGAAAGCCTTCGGACTTCTACCTCTGAGCTGGAGAGGGTAACCGGTCAGGCTAACTCTCTGAAGACCGAGAATGAGGCTTTGAAGGCGAAGTTGGAGGAGATCGATGTCTTGAAAAAGCGCATCGATTGGAGGAACCAGCAACTTAAAGTTTCGAGGAAATCCATCCGGAAGCTGAAGAAGACCCTCGACCTTACCGAAGAGAGGTGCTACCAAATGGGTTACGAAGATGCCGTGCTGAAGGCTCATGAATCGGGCTTCGACCACACCAAGCTGCTGGATAACACCATGACGGATCCAGTCGGTCGAACCGATACAAATGGGCCTTTGGTGGTCTCTTCGGGGGAAGATGAGGAGCTTTCTGACTGCTGATTTTTACATACTGTTGTATTTAACTCTGCCTTCGGGCTTTAAATTTGTGCCTTTGGGCTTTTGTAATATTTAACTTTGCCTTCGGGCGTTCATAATTTGCCTTCGCCATCTTACCGCTTAATAGCTTATGCATTTTTGTTTCTTTATTTTGCCTTAGCATAATTTCAGTTTTATGCATCTTCGGTCGTTTTGTTTTGCCTTAGCATAACATTTGTTTTCTGTATTTTCGGCTTTTGCCTAACATAATCCATCTTATGTTTTATGCGTCTTCGGCTTGAATTTGCCTTAGCATAATTAATCTTAACTTCATGCATTTTTGGCTTCGGCCTAGCATGTTGTGCGTCTTCGGTCGTAACCTAGCTGCCCCCAGTTTTAAGGGGTTTTGTAATTGATTGAGGCCCGTTCGGTTGGTTGAAAATTTCATCCTCCCGGCCTTAATTAATGCCAAAACAACTTAAATACTAAGACATTTTTGTAAGGGTCCAAATTTCATTCGGTCGGCCCCAAATTTGGACTCGTCAAGTATCTGTAACTTAACTCGTGATATCCTTGAACACTAAAAATAAGTTAAGTGGCACATGTTTTACTCGGTCGGCCCCAAACATGGGTCTATTAAGCTTAATATTGTGTACTTAGCTTTTTGGCTATAAATGTACTTAGCTTATCAATAACGGATAAAAAATGGAGCAAAACAATCTTTTCATTAATCATGCAACTCTTACATAGATTTGATTACAGATTGATGCTAGCTTAGGGAATTCAGAATAAAGTTGCATAAGACAAAATACTGAAGTAAAAAGCAATAAAATTTGTCCAGTAGGCTTACTGGTAAAAATGGCGAAGGCGAGCGGCATGCCAGGTGTTTTTGATTGGGCTGCCGTCCGGATGAGCCAATTTGTAGGTGCCCGATCGGACCACTTCAATTACCACGTATGGACCTTCCCAGTTGGGCATAAGCTTGCCTTTTTTAGCTGGCATGGAGGTGGCTAACTCCCGAAGCACTAAGTCCCCGACTCGGAACGATCTCTTCTTCACCCCCGAATCATAGTACTGGGCTGTCTGTAGTTGGTACCTTAAGTTTCTTTGGTGGGCAGCCTCTCTTTCTTCTTCCAGTAAGTCCACATTCGCTCGGAGTCCGAACTCATTTGTTTCCACGTTAAACACTTCTGTTCGGTAAGACTCTAAACCAACTTCAACAGGTAGAAGGGCATCCGTCCCGAAGGCCAGTTTGAAAGGCGTTTCTCCGGTTGAAGATCTTGTAGTGGTTCGGTAAGCCCATAGGACCCATGGTAGTTCTTCAGCCCAAAGTCCCTTAGCTTCCCCTAGCCTTTTCTTGATTCCATCAAAAATAATTTTGTTGGCCGCCTCGATCGCCCCATTTCCCTGGGGATGCCCTACCGAACTGAACTTCTGTTTGATCCAAAATTGAGCCAGGAATTTTCTGAACTTGCTCCCAATGAATTGAGTACCGTTATCGGACACACACACCATAGGAATGCCAAACCTCAAGATGACCTGTTCCAGCATGAATTTCTTCGCGGCCTCTTCGGTAATGGCCGAAAGGGGTTTTGCTTCTATCCACTTAGTCATATAATCGATCGCCACAATACAGTACTTCGCTTGCTTAGTGCTGGTGGGTAGGATCCCCACAATATCAACCGCCCACATAGCAAATGGAATCGGGCTAAGGACTGAGGACATTTCTTCGGGTGGTTGTTTTGGTATTGTGCTGAAAAGTTGGCACTGTCTACACTTCTTGGCATATTCGGATGCATCTTCTTTCATCTTTGGCCAGAAAAACCCTTGCCTGAGAATTTTGAAGGCTAACGATCTTCCTGCCAAATGCTCTCCACAAATTCCTTCGTGAACCGTCTCCAAAGCAAGCTGTTGTTCATCTTTGTTTAAACACCTAAGTAATGGCTGGCTTGCCGATCGTCTGAACAAACGGCCCCCGACCAGAGTATAACTCCCCGACCGATACTTCACCTTCTGTGCTTCCCTTCGGTCGAGTGGTAGGGTATCTTTCTCCAAGAATGCCCTGATGGGAGTCATCCAATTGACCCCTTGATGAATTTCCATGCACTGCTTCTTGTCTATCGAAGGCGTCTTTACTTCGGTCAGATAGATGGACCCATTTATGTTCTGGGTTTCTGCCGAAGCTAGCCTTGAGAGGGCGTCTGCCCGACTGTTGTTTTCTCTAGCTATTTGAGTTAACTCAAAAGTTTCAAACAACAAAGATTGTTCACGTAGCTTAAGGGCGTATGCCTTGGTTCGGGGATCTTTTTGCCCATACTCTCCTGAGAACTATTTTACCACCAACATGGAATCACTGAACGCCCTGATGTGCTTAACTTCTAGATTTCTTGCCAAATCTAGTCCTGCCAAAAGTGCTTCGTATTCGGCCTCATTGTTCGTCAACGGGAAAGTGAACCTGATAGCTTGACAAATCTCAAATCCTTGGCGACCGACCCATCGACAAACAACTTCCATTTTCCCGGTGTCTGAATTATTTGCTCTTCAGGAGCCAAGTCGTTCGACCCCGAGAAAGAGCATTCTACCATGAAATCCGCTAGTGCTTGGGCTTTGATCGAAGTCCTTGGTGTATACTCCAAATCATGCTCCCCCATTTCGATCGCCCAAGCAACTACTCTTCCCGATGCCTCTGGTCTTTGCAAGATTTTCTTTAACGGCTGATCGGTTACAACTTTGATCGTCCTTCCTTGGAAATAGTGCCTTAACTTTCTTGCAGCCATTACCAATCCATAGGCGAACTTCTCTGCATTCGGATATCTTGTTTCTGCATCTTTGAGAATATGAGAAACATAGAACACCGGATGCTGGTTCCCTTCGTGCTCTTTGACCAACACGGCTCCGAGGGTTCGGTCGTTCACAGCCAAGTACAGCTGCAAAGTTTCTTTCGGGTCGGGTCTCATTAAGAGTGGAGCTTTCACTAAGTACTTTTTAACCTCCTCGAATGCTTTCTGGCAATTCGGCCCCCACTCGAAATTCTTGGACCCCCGAAGTACTTCAAAGAATGGTAAGGCCTTTTCGGCCGATCTGGAAATGAACCTCCTCAAGGCTGCTAGCCGTCCGGTCAGCTTTTGAATGTCCCTGATCGTCTTCGGCGCTTCCATGTCGATGACTGCTTTAATCTTCTCTAGGTTTGCTTCAATTCCTCGGGCACTAACCATGTATCCCAGAAACTTCCCACTATTTACTCCGAACGTACATTTGTTCGGGTTGATCCTCATGTTGTTTCTCCTGTGTGTTTCAAAACATTCTCTCAGATCCTCGGCATGATCCCTGAAAAGGGATTTAACAATCATATCGTCCACGTAGCACTCCATGTTCCGACCGATCTGGGCTTTGAACACCTTGTTGATCATCTTTTGAAATGTTGCCCCGGTGTTCTTCAGGCCAAAATGCATCTTTATATAGGCATAAGTACCATTCGGTGTGATGAACGCTGTCTTTGGAATGTCCTCGGCATTCATGGCAATTTGGTGGTATCCTGAAAATGCATCCAGGAAACTGAGTATTTGATGCCCCGAAGTAGCATCTATCAGTTGATCAATGTTCGGCAAGGGATATTGGTCCTTCGGACAATGCTTATTCAGGTCGGTGTAGTCCACACACATTCTCCACTTGCCATTTGATTTCTTCACCACCACTACATTCGCCAACCAATCGGGATAGTCTATCTCTTCGATGAACTTTGCTTCCAGCAATTTTTCCACTTCGACTTGAATTACTTTCTGCCTTTCCATGGCGAAATTCCTCTTCTTTTGTCTTACGGGCTTGGCTTCGGGAGCTACGTTTAGGCAATGTTTGGCCACCGCAGGGTCCAAACCTGGCATATCTTCGGGATTCCATGCAAATACGTCGTGGAATTCCCTAATGACCTTGATGACTTTCTCTTTCAATTCCGGCTCCATGCTCTTTCCAATTTGGATCATCTTTCCCGACTGACCCACGTACAGCTCTACTTCTTCGGTCTCGGCAGCCGGCTCAGCAATCGGGCTCGATAGGTCGGCACCAAATTTTTCCAACTCAATGTTCAGTAGTTGGTGACTGCCCCCAGTCTCATTTTCTCCTCTTTTCCTTTTTCCCGCTTCATTCATTTCAGCGTCCCTATCTTTCTCTAGATCCTCCAACATGATAATTCGGGCGGCTTTTTGATCGCCCCTCATCTCTCCGACCCCATACTCGGTCGGGAACTTCAACTTGAGGTGGGGAATGGATGAAACAGCCTGAAAGAGTGACAAGGCTGGCCTCCCCAGGATCCCGTTATATGGGCTGTCCACCCGAACGACGTAGAACTTTGCTTCCTTAACCACAGTGTACGGAGCTTTGCCCAGCAATATATTCAGCGTGATCGTGCCCTCAATCGGTACAGGTTGATTGCCGAAGCCGTACAGTGGTGCCTCATGGCATGGCTCCAGCTGTTCACCACCCAAATTCATCTTGCAGTACGTTCGGTGATACAATATGTTGACCGAACTTCCCTCATCGACCAACACTCTCCAAATCTTGTTTTCCCCAATTACAGGGTTTATGACAAGAGGGTCTTCGTGTGGCCATATCACGTCTTCAAAATCGTCTTCCGTGAATGATATCGGAAGTGCTTGCTTGGCGGCATTTGACTGGTAGAGATTGTAGATTTGCCTGGCATACTTCTTTCGGGCTGTTTTGCTGTCCCGATCGAGGATGGTTCCTCCAGATATAGTTCAGACTTCGCACCGGTATTTTTCTGAACCTTCGGCATCTCTATTGTCTCTCTTCTTTTCCTTATCGTCTAGCCTGTCCCTCAGATCTCCCACGAACTTGGTCAGTTCCCCGTCTTTTATCATTTTCTCTATCAGTTTCTTCAAGTGGTAACATTCATCAGTATTGTGACCTTTATCCCGATGATAGTCACAATATTTGCTGTCGCTTCTTCTATTTTCAGGGGTCTTTAACTTGGGTGGTCGAACAAACCCAGGTTTACCCTTTATCTCATGGAGAATCTTCGAGATAGGTGTGTTTAGTGGTGTGAACACAGTACTATCCCTATCTCTTCTTCGTTCGGCCCCTTTGTCGGGCCTAGTATCATTCAGTCTGCTCTTAATGTCTCCTCGACCCCTTCGGTCGTCCCTTCTATCATCCCTCCGGTCGTCCCTTCTGTCATATCTGTCATTTTTCTTGTTCTCCTTGTACCCCCCAATTGATTCTAATTTTCTTCTAATAGCCTCTCCTCTCACATATATATCATTCAAAGATTTGGGAGGCATATCATAAAGAGAAGATCGAAGCTTCTTACCTTTAACAGGGTCAAGGCCTGCTGCGAGAAATCCAGCCGCCTTGACTTTATCCAAGTTGGTAACCATACCAGCTTCTTCTTTGAACCTTGCCAAGTAATCACCCAAATCCTCGTTCGGTCCCTGCCTACAGTGGATCAGGGCTTCCGTATCCTTCTCTCTTCGGCACAAATGTGAGTAGTGCCTCAAGAATTTTTTCTTTACCTGTTCATACGAGCCTATCGACCTAGGTCTTAATGACCTGTACCACATGGATGCATTCCCCTTTAGGTAGGTCTTGAACATCTTTCAGAGCATCACATCACAGTGCCCCATCCCGGTCATGAGCGATTCATACTTCTCACAGTGGTCTTCGGGGTCACCCTTTCCGTTAAACTCGTTCATATTCGGAAACTGCCTTCCGGGAGGCGATCGAAAATGTTCAACGTCCTCGGTCACCACTGGCTCGTGGCTGACCTTTCTCTCTCCAAACATGGCCTTCTCAATCCTTCGGATGCGATCGTCCGTATGTGGACCCTCCTCCTCCGAATCGGAGGAATAAACTACCCTTGACCGGGTTCTCCTAGAGTTTGATTCAGAGTCCCCTGACTCATCTTCATCATTTCTGGTTCTTGGCCTCTTATCTCTTCGGTCGTCCAACCCCGGGTCTTTGGCTTCTAGAGCCTCGCGGAGTGCCTTCTCCTGTAACTCGATCTCCTCCCTTTGGAGCTTTAGGGCCTCTAGCCTTAAACGGTCGGCCTCCCTCTTTTTGGCCAGACGTTCGGCCTCCCTGCTGCTCTTCTCTTTTTCTATCTCTTTCCGTTTCCCCTTGGCCTTTTGTTCCTCTCGCCACTTCATGAGTATCTCCCGTTGCTCTTCGGGAGACGGTATGTCCCCCTCTTCATCAAAAATCAGGAGCCTTGGGGTGATGGGAGGAGTGATGCGATTATTTCCGGCCATAGTGCTATCGTCAGCTGTTGGTATCTCGGTTTCATTCGCCATGATTGACTGTATAACTCAACACAAACGTATCTCTACGTTCCCACAGACGGCGCCAAATGTTACGACTGTATTTCGCCGGACCTGAGTTTGGTCGGACCTGCAAATGAGAAGAATGCGAGGGTTTGGCCCCCCGATTCACCTCCGGTGTGAGAATAAGTTAGTCGGTTTTTGATGAGTAATATTGAACGTAGAGAGTTTGTGTTGTGTGTAAATTGTGTATGAAAAATGAGAGAATGAACCTGACTTAAACATATTCTTTTTCCTCCAGGCGGTTACCCGAAGGGTGGGCGTCGTGCGCCGACGTGTCCCACGTTCACAGGAGAGTGAACTGTATGACCGTTGTTGATATCTGGGCCGGATGAAGTTGGGCCTCCGTTCGGTTTGATGAAGCTTGATTGTTGGTTCGGCCCACTAAGGGTATGGACCTCTAACAGTTCTAATTTGTCTAATTTTGGCATTCTGCAGAGCTTGCATACACGATAGTTGTGACTGAAAAATGTGATGCTTACAGTTTCGGAGTGGTAGCACTAGAAATTATGATGGGAAATTATCCAGGGGAGTTCCTCTCGTCATTCACAACAATGCAATCACCTCAAAATAGAATTTTGAATGATATTCTCGACACACGCCTACCGCGTCCAAATGGACAACAAGAACATGATATTATTCTTGTTTTGAAACAAGCATTGGCTTGTTTATGTCCGAATCCCCTGTTCCGGCCATCTATGGTTGATATATCACAGAAGCTTTCACAAGCTCATAGATATATGCAAATTCTATTTATGCCACTTCACTTAAACAAGTTAAAGTAATTTGGTTCAAATGGCTCTGTGGAGTACAGAAAATGTATGATGTCCAACTCGCTCATGCACTAAGGAGTTTCATTATTAAAGATTTCAATTGTATGAATTAAATTTATACTTACATTTTTGTTTGAAATGTAAGTTATATCAAGCAAACCTTGTAGACTAAAAATAATTTATATCTGTAATATAAATGTAAAACTGATATTTTACATATTAACTCCACAAATCTAAAGAATTTCGAAAACTGCATTTTCTGAATATAAGAATTGAGCTTGACTTCTTCCGGTCATTTTCAGCATGTCTTTATTACAGAGCACAGTGAAGACTTTTCTCCTACCGGGGAAAATTGATTCCTGATATCATATAATATTATGCAAGAAATACCTAGGAAAATGATAATGAAGTATTTGCTGGCATGTCACTTTCTGAGAATGAGAGCCGAGCTTAAGCTCTCAGTCAAATTGGATCAACATCATTTTAAAGAAGCTCCTGAAAATGGAGAAGACACAATGTTCGAATTTAGTTCTAAAATTGTAAAAACAAGAAGAAATAATTATACTTGCTTTATCATGCCAGGATGCCCTTGTAAATTATCTGAGCAAACTAGTATAGTTGCAGCAGAACTAAAAAAAAATTAAGGTCTCGGTGTTTAACTCATTCAGAAACAACAGAAACATACCGTCATGTACATGAATCTTTGTGTACTTGTAGAAGCTAGTGTTTTACCGGTTACAGAACTGAATCTCGTACATGACATAAGCTCTTTTCAGTCCTCACTTTGGGGAATCACATATTCATTTAACTCGATTTCTCATAATTGCATTAAAAGGTCCTTTCTATAGACTGGTTCAGTATGGTCCGGTTGAGGTCTTGCGGATATTAAGCTGCAGGTTGGCTTCAAGTTTTCAGAAACCATTATGTACATTGCAACTTAATTATAATTTAACTTCTAAAACTATACCAAACCAACCCTGCATGACAACTCTCTCACTGGTATGTTACCTTCTTCTCTGGTTAATCTGACTCAATTACGGATGCTTGATGTATCTCACAATTTTATCAGTGGCTCCATTTCCTCTGGAGTTGGCAGCTTTAAGAATCTTGTTTTTTTAGACCTTGGATACAATAAACTGACAGGGTCCATCCCTTGGGAATTAGGTAATCTGATTAGGTTGGCTAAGTTATACCTTCGGGATAATAATCTCAATGGCTTTGTTCCCTTGGAAATCGGAAACCTGAGTAACTTGGTCAGTTTAGACCTTGGGCAAAACAAACTCACAGGCATAATCCCATCAACTTTGGGCTCCTTGACTAATCTCAACCGTCTGGACCTTAGTTGCAATCAATTTAATGAGAGTTTAGATTTTCGAAAGGCTAACCTCACTCAGCTGAGGTGGTTTGATGTGTCTAACAATTCTCTGAGTGGTTCCATACCTATTTTGAGGAATTGTGACAATCTAAGGTATTTTGATTTCTCCAACAATTTGTTGAGTGGGCACATCCCAAAAGAACTTAAAACTTGCTATGCACTGGAGCAGGTGATATTGAGTTATAACCAACTTACTGGCATAATCCCAGGAGAACTAGGAAATCTGAGTAATTTGGTCAACTTAGACCTTAAGAAAAACCAACTCACTGGGCCTATTGGTTCTGCGGTGAGCTCATTGACTAAACTTTGCCAACTGGACCTTAGTTTCAATCAGATAAATGGCTCCATGCCTATTTTCGAAAATTGCAAAAATCTAGATTATCTGGACCTGTCTCACAATTTGTTAACCGGGCAAATCCCAAAAGAAATTGGACATTGTCATGCTTTGTTGCATGTGAGACTCAGTTATAACAATTTGAGCGGAGGCATACCCAGTCGGTGGTTATACATAGCAGAGTTGGACATCTCCCATAGTAATCTTTCTAGTACTATTCGACATACTTACGATAATGGTCTATCACCACCACCCCCACCAGATCTGTCACCGTCCCTCACCCCAAGTAGCTTTTCACGTAACAATGGATCTGATACCAAATTGAATTCTCGTCCAGAAAAGCATAATACTCCCGTCCTTTACATCGTTCTACCCCTTACCATCGGCATTCCCTTATTAATACTAGCCTTCTTGTTCTTTTGTCGGCATACGCATACCGAAAATCAAAAGAAAATGAATGTTCCCAATGGTAATATGTTTTCAGCATGGAACTTTGACGGAAGCATTGCGTACGAGGACATTATAAGAGCAACAAATAATTTTGACATCAAGTTCTGCATAGGAACTGGCGGTTACGGTAGTGTTTATAAGGCCAGGTTGCCTAGCGGCATCACTGTGGCACTTAAGAAACTTCATCGCATGGAAGCAGAGGAGCCAGCTTTTGACAAAAGTTTTAGAAATGAGGTGCATGTGTTATCAAACATAAGGCACAAAAATATCGTGAAGCTCTATGGTTTCTGCTTGCACAACCGATGCATGTTTCTTGTTTATGAGTATATGAAGAAGGGAAGTTTATTTTGTGCTCTGAGAGATGATGCCCGTGCTGAGGAATTAGATTGGAGTAAGAGGGTGAACATTGTGAAAGGTATAGCACATGCCTTATCATACATGCACCATGACTGCAGTCCACCTATAGTTCATCGAGACATATCAAGTAACAACATACTATTAAACTCTAATTTTGAGGGATTTGTTGCCGATTTTGGTGCATCACGGTTGCTAGACCCCGAATCATCCAATCAAACTTTGGTTGCAGGCACCTATGGTTATATTGCTCCAGGTTTTTTAGCACATGTTACAATAATTTTACTTTTTAGTCTTTTGTATTGGGTGTATATTAAGCAGGGAAATGATGTTCTAAATTGTCTAATTTTGGCATTCTGCAGAGCTTGCATACACGATGATTGTAACTGAAAAATGTGATGTGTATAGTTTCGGAGTGGTGGCACTAGAAATCATCATGGGAAGCCATCCTGGAGACTTCCTATCTTCATTCAAAACTCTCAAATCCACTCAAAGTCGAATGTTAAATGATATACTGGACAAACGCCTCCCCCGTCCAACAAGACAGCAAGAACATGATATTTTTCTTATTCTAAGGCAAGCATTTGCATGCTTATGCTCCAATCCCAAATTCCGGCCATCTATGTTTAGTATATCTTTGGAATTTTCACAAACTCCAAAGATATTGAATGCAAAATCTATTTATACCACGTCAGTTGAACAAGTTTGTTAATTTCCTGCAGTAATTGAAAGCATGACAACAAGTAATTAATGTAATTTGACTGCAAATATTCACTAGTGAAGATATTTTCCATATTCTGCATCGAAACTAAGGACTCTACAGGGCAGAATCAAAGGTTGTCCTTCTGTTCATTATATGTCAGACTAACTGCTATATGTAGGCAATGACTTTTATAAAAGGTTAGATGTTGCAGTCAATTGGCAAGTCTGGTATGGTATTTGATAAGCAAAAAGAAGAGTTACGACATACTCAAGGTCAAGAATTACAAAATCAGAATTTCTAATTTTGAACTTGCATTGATTGTAACATCAGTTCAAGTTCTGTTGTTAATAATTCCTGGTATATAATTAATTACACAGGTAAAAGTCAGTGTTTTTGTTTTAAAGAGAGCAGATTTTGAAAGAATTTTTTCTTTCCAACAATGTTAAGGTTGTAGGATACATGAAATTCCCTTCCCCAGAATGTAAAATACTACTTTTTAATAGAACACATATCTCTCTGTTTTCTAAAACGTTTAAAAGATAGTAACATGGTGGAAATAAATATTTTTTGGAACATTATTTTACGAGAAAATACTTCTGTACAAAAATTTTAGGGACATGATTATATAAGTAACTGTCCAAAAAATTATTCTCAAAAGTAATATTACGGATTGATTATATTTCTTCGACAATTGAACCTCATACTAAGGATGTATCATATTCGGACTTCAACAGATTTTCAACAATTCTAACGAAATATTGATTGTTGATTGGAACCATTATTCAAACGATAAGCAGTTGCAAGGGACATTTGATTATAATCCAAGGCAGTTGCCAGTGCCAGAGCCAAAGCCAGGCCAGATCTATTATAAGGGACCAGTCTTAAATAAATAGATAATCAAAATTAGATATACTTCATATGAGAACAAATGAGTTGGTGTTGACAAAGTTCAGGGTGTGTAGAAACAACTAAATGAGTCAGGAAATCGACCTGTTTAATACTTTTCACCAAATATATCCACCGCCTGCTTTGAGACTTTGACAAGTTCGTCTTTAGACTGTGCGATAAGCTTTCAACTGGCTACAGAGGCTGCAAAGTCTTGAACATTGAAATTTCATGATAATCTCCAAGTCCTACCAGTGCGCATAAGAAAATTTGTAACCAACATCTTTATTTGGTCATTGTGTTTCTAGTTACTCCTGGAAAGAAGATTCTAATCAGATTTTTTAACTTGATTAATATATGGTGTTTATAATTTTCTTCTTTTCGAATGAAAGACCATATATTAATCAACAACACTTATACAATTTTCCCTTGGTTTCTACATTCATTTCACCTAGTAATATAACAGTATGAATGTTGAATACTGAAAAGGCACGCATAATAGAAGACTCATTTCTAAAACACTTGTGGCATGATGGACTTTGTTTTACACCAAAGTGTAGTGTAAGATATATATAAGTATTAGAAGAGTTGGTCGATTAACAAACATGGCTTCATGCTCCTGGACTAATTGCATATTGCTTCTTCTAATTGTATGCTTAGCTGTGGCGGTGGACACTCGTAATTTATCATCTTCATTGTCTGAAACAACATCAGAAACAGAAAGAGAAGCTCTTTTTAGCACAGGATGGTGGGGGAATCAAATTCCTTTAAATAGCTCTTTCAAGTGGCAGCATTGCAACTGGAGGGGTATCCAGTGCAGTAAGGCAGGTAGAATCCTTTCTATAGATCTCAATGGAATTTATATTGGGGAAGACCTTGGAAAAATTAACTTCTCTTCCTTCCCGTACCTCCAAAGACTTGATCTTTCATGTTGTGGGCTTAACGGAAGCATACCATACCGTATTGGAATGCTTTCAAGACTCAAGTATCTCTCTTTTTACGCCAACTATCTCACTGGTAAGTTACCTTCCTCCCTGATTAACCTCACTCAACTACAAGTGCTTGATGTATCTAATAACGATCTCAGTGGTTCAATCCCCTCTGGAATAAGCAGCTTCAAGAATCTGTATTTTGTAGACCTTGGAAAAAACCAACTCGCAGGAAAAATCCCATCGGCTTTAGGCTCCTTGACCAAACTTCAACACCTGAACCTTAAATTTAATCAATTTGATGGCTCTTTACATTTTCAGATGGGTGATGTTACTCAGCTCACGAATCTAGAATATCTTGACCTTGGACACAATAAGCTCACCGGGTTCATCCCCCGGGGATTTGGAAATCTTAGTAATTTGGTCAATGTAAACCTTCAGGAAAATAACCTCACTGGAATTATTCCCTTGGAACTAGGAAACCTCAGTAATTTAGTCAGTTTAGCACTTGGGAAAAACAAACTCACGGGGATTATCCCGTTGGCTTTGGGCTCCTTGACTAATCTAAATCACCTGGATCTTAGTTTTAATCAATTTAATGGCTTTTTAGACTTTCAATTGGCTAACCTCAGTTCCTTCGTAAATCTTGTTTATCTAGACATTGGACATAATAAACTTAGTGGATTTATCCACCCAGGGTTTAAAAATCTTAGGAATTTGGTCTATTTAAATCTCCAGGAAAATAATTTCACTGGTATTATTCCTATGGAACTAGGGAGCCTGAGTAATTTGGTCAGTTTGCACCTAGGGCAAAACAAACTCTCGGGGACAATCCCATCAACTTTGGGTTCGTTGTCTAAACTCAACTACCTGGACCTTAGTTTTAACCAGTTTAATGGCTCCCTAGCATTTTTGTCGAGGAGAAACACTCGGCTCGTAACACTTGATGTATCTCATAATACTTTCACCGACTTTGTACCTGTTTTCAAAAGCTGCAACACTCTACTAAATCTAAACCTCTCCAACAATTTGCTCAGTGGCCACATCCCAGAAGAACTTGGTGATTGCACTTCTTTGGAGTCAGTGAGTTTGAATAATAACAATTTGACTGGAAGCATACCTAATAAATTTCGTTGTTTGTTAAATTTAAATTACTTAAACCTCCTCCACAACAATCTCTCTGACACAATGCCACCTACCGATTACCCATATGAGCAGCACACATCATGTTCTGATGGTGAATTGGCTTCCCACCAGAGAAAGTCAGTCGTTCATGTCCTTTACATTGTTCTTCCCCTTACTATCGGCATTCCCCTATTGATTCTAGCCTTCGTGTTGTTTTTCCGGCATACACCTACAAAAAATCAAAACAAGATGAATGTGAAAAATGGTGACATGTGTTCTGTATGGAATTTTGATGGAATCATTGCATATGAGGACATCATAAGAGCAACAGACAACTTTGACATCAAATACTGCATTGGCACCGGTGGCTATGGTAGTGTGTATGAAGCCAGGTTGCCAAGCGGTAACACTGTGGCGCTTAAGAAACTTCATCGCCTGGAAGCCGAGGAGCCTGCTTTCGACCGAAGTTTTAGGACTGAAGTGAAGGTGTTGTCAAATGTAAGACACAAGAATATTGTGAAGCTCTATGGTTTTTGCTTGCACAACCAATGCATGTTTCTTGTCTACGAGTATATGGATAAAGGTAGTCTGTTTTGTGCCCTGAGAGATGATGCTCACGCTGTGCAATTAGATTGGAGTAAGAGAGTGAACATAGTAAAAGGTATAGCAGATGCTCTATCTTACTTGCACCACGACTGTACACCACCTATAGTTCACCGAGACATATCAAGTAATAACATACTATTGAACTTCAAAAATGAGGCATTTCTTGCTGATTTTGGTGCATCAAGGTTGCTAGACCCCGATTCTTCAAATCAAACTACGGTTGCAGGAACCTACGGTTATATTGCTCCAGGTTATCTCTTATTCTATCATGCCACAATTTTCTACTCGATCTCTCTTATGTTGCAGTTTCCGCTTTATATTATGCAGGAAAAGTTGTTATAATGTTCTTCATTTTCTAATTCTACAGAACTTGCTTACACAATGGCTGTGACTGAAAAATGTGATGTGTATAGCTTCGGAGTGGTGTCACTTGAAATCATGATGGGAAGCCATCCAGGGGACTTCCTCTCGTCATTCACAACTCTGCAGTCCACTGATGGAATGTTGAATGATATATTGGACAAACGCCTCCCACATCCAACGAAACCCCAAGAAAATGACATCATTCATGTTGTGAGGCAAGCATTGGCGTGTTTACGCTTGAATCCCAAATTCCGTCCACCTATGAAAGATTTGTTTTAGGATATTTTACCAAAGATTTTGGCTGAAATTAAATTCTGTTTATCCCACTTCAAAGATACTGGCTACAAATTTGAGCATAACAACAAATGACGTTATCAATTGTCTCATTGTCCATTTATTTGGGCATTTGAGACGCTGATACTAATTAAGATTAGGGATGGCAAAAAAACCGATCCGATGGATACCCGATCCAATTCGACCCGATTGGATCTTACCGAACCCGATTTTTTGGATTTGGATTTGGATTTGATTTTTAAACCCGAAAGAGTTTGGATTTGGATTTGGATATTAGCTATATCCAACCCGATCCAAACCCGAAACCCGAAAATCCGATCCAAACCCGAAACCCGAAAAAAACCCGATATATATACATATATAAATTATAATATATATATATATATATATATTACTGTATAATTTATACCTTAAAAATAAATACCCGTTACTTAGTTAAACTAGGTAATTTTGTTCAGGCAATTTTGATACACATGCTGTGCTACTGCTAGTCTTCTAGTCTACACTCTGCCTATGTGGATATTTATTTGCAATTGTATTTTAATTTTTATGTCTTTAGATATTAGTAGTGGTGTAACTTGGACTTATTTATTTTCATGTCTATGAAATCTAGATATTTATTTGCTATTGTAATTTTAATTTTTATGAAATTTAGATTAAAAAAATTAAATATTACTACTTTTTTACAAAGAATTAAAATTTTCGGGTTTGGATAAAACCCGAACCCGATCCAAACCCGGTGAATCGGGTTTGGATTTTGAATTTCCAAATCCATTTGGATTTGGATTGGATTTGGATTTGGATTAAGGATTCGGGTTTGGATTTGGATATTACAGATATCCAACCCGATCCAACCCGTTGCCATCCCTAATTAAGATTTGTCAATCATCAACCTTTGAACAAGTTCGGATGTTGCAGGATCTGGTACGAGACCTCAACTTGTTACTGTAGCTCAAAAATTATCTGTTACGTGAATTAACATGTTCTGTAAATTAAAGGAGTAGAAAGTTATTAGTAAATTGACATTTTATTTATCTAAGATTAACAGTCAAGACGTGTCGATTGGCAAGTCTTCAACGCTGAATCTCGACAAAGTCTGAGAACTAGAAATGCAGGTGCAGGACTCTCTAGTATGCCCTCCTTCATGCTCGATCGGGTGACGGTTGGATCTTTCCCATTCTCAATCTTTTTTGGGCTCAAGTACCATTTCAGTCTACAAACTTGTGTTTGTGTTATTGTGGACTTTGAAAATTTTACAAACTTGGGTACTCTCTGGAATTGAGTTACTAAATTTTAGCCCAACCAATTTGGTGAATTGGTATCTGAATATCAAAAATAACATACATACATACATAACTAGATGATAACCCGTGCGACCTTGGAGATTTATGTTAAATAATTATTAATTTTTACTTAATTAAATATTTATAAAATTATATTACAAAAATTATAAAAAAAACTATGTTATTTGCATAAAAAATTTATTCGATTAATGAAAATACGTTTCGGTTGTTTTCATTAAAAAAATATTTAGGATAATTTATCGTAATCTTTTTTTATTATAAGTTATAATAAAAAAATTTGCTAATACAATGTAAGAATTATAATAATAATAAGATTTCAATTTTATTATATTTTTTAAAAAATAACATATAATTGCAGGGAAGAATGTTCTAGAGTAGTGTATAGAAACATGTTCTAGTTGTTCACCTTGAATTTTTTTTTGGAGAATTGATCGTATTATTTTTTTATTCTAAATTATGATAAACAAATTGTATTATAATTATAATAGGATTTCAATTTTATTATTTTCTTTGAAAAATAACATAGAATTGTAAGGGAATATGATTCTAAGGATGAAACTATTTTTTTTTATTTAAAGTTGTAATAAAAGAATTATAATTACAATAGGATTTCTATTTTATTAAAAAACAACATAGAATTATAGTAGAAATAGGATTATAGAGGTGAAACCAAAATAGGGTGAAACTAAAGTGAAACCAAAAGTGGTAGTTAAAAGGGTGTTTCGCTTATTAATAAAGGTTATAGATGAGGATGAAATATGGTACTCCTAACTAATATACCTGAAAATGATCAAATTTTATCCTGAATATGAATTTGTTTACTGCAAATGTACTGTGCACATAATATCGAGAAGCTGAGAAATGTTATTCTTAGGATCAAAGGAGCACTGAATCAAATTAGGACAAAATTTAAGAGTTGAGTCTAATTAACTTTTTTAATATTTATATCATTGACTGCGTGACACCGATAGTATAAAGAAACATGATCAACCTAATGTCCTGGAAGATATAAACTTAAATTATAGAATCTTTGGGTATACATTAGTCATTTATTTTAATTACATTTTTATAAGTTAGCTTATTTTTATTAGTAAAATTTTTTGTACATATAAAGGAATTCATTATCATTAATAAATATGAACCAAACAAAATTTAACAATTCATTTTTTATTATATACTCTTGAACACACATTAAAAAAACCTTAAATTATAAGCCAAAAAGTGAGCACTCATACAGCAGTAGTTGAAATGAACATGCAAGCAGATACAAAAGAATCTTCATTTCTTTTTCTCTAGCAATGTTTTT
The DNA here is from genome assembly GCA_037693485.1 of Kitagawia praeruptora. Taxonomy (NCBI): domain Eukaryota; kingdom Viridiplantae; phylum Streptophyta; class Magnoliopsida; order Apiales; family Apiaceae; genus Kitagawia; species Kitagawia praeruptora. Next base: position 54,391,680 of record CM075350.1, on the reverse strand, counting down.
CTAATGAATATTCACGAGTCATGGCCCATGCCAGAACATACTACGCACTAGCTCTCAGATGCAATGTAAGCTATGTAACATGTCACATGTAGGTTGAGTCTTTTCTATATACTAATCAATATAATTATATAATGTATGATGAAAATTTTGAATTTTATTTTACATATATGAAAAATCCATCTTTAATATATATTGAGAAATATGATATATTGTAGTAAGTGTTTTTCCCTGACCATCTACCTAAACATATATAATTCTTATAGTGTTTTTTTAGAAAAAATCTTTTGTCCCTCCCAACTGGCCCAATATTGAATAAAATATAGTATCTCACTAATATTATGAAATTAAAAAAAGAAAGATGTACCTGAGATTATCTCAGCTATTTTCCCTGAGATAATTCCATAAAATCAAAGAAAAATCTCATAGGTAATCTAGATTTCACAAAAATGTTCCTGCAGGCCACTTATTTTATAAGGAGAAATATGCACTAAATATGCACTAAATATGCACTAAATATTTCATTGCAGCATATTTGAAAATGAATATATCACTGACAATAACAGTCTACAAATTCAGCAAAAAGAAAAAAAATCAAGAAATTGAAAAAGATGATGAGGATTATTGATCATGCATGCGTGGTATCTGAATGATTTTAACGGGATTGATATAAATTAGGAAATTAATTAAAATTTTGGTGCTGTTCGGGCCATGGCCAAAAACCAGGGTGATCCTCCATGCCATTGAACATGCTGCAAAAGGTTTCGTCAGGAACTGTTTGATTGAGTTTCTGGTGAGAATGCACTAGTTCTGGTGTGGATGATGAACTTTGGAGGAACAGTTGAGTTAGACCTGTATTACACATATTTAGATCAATTGATGAACAAGTGATATTTAGTTGCGCTGAATTATATAGCTACAGTACTATTTATCTACATATAATGTTACAAAAAATCTATTTTGTGTGTGAGGATGATGAAATATACCTGCAGTGTTAACATGATCGCAACTGTTGTCACTTCCATTACTCCAAGAACCTTCATGATGAGTACTTTCTTTGTTGAGATTGATAGGCCTATTTTCAATACTACTAGATTCTTTACCTTTCAGAGCTAGCAGCTGCACAACACAAAATGTACTAGCCATAAATATGTTAAATTATCTGCAACACACATAATTTATCTAGCAAGTCTGCTACCTAGTCTGATCCGTACGTTACAACAACCATTTCACCTTTTTACATTTAGATGAAAAGTACTTCTGATTCTCGAGGAAAAACTAATTTGCAAGAGGATAGTTATTCTCAAGTACAATTTTTGTAACATTCACTGCATGATCAGTATATATTTCTCTTCAAAAATCGTAAACGACGGTAATTTTGAAAAGAGAGGGGAGTATATATATATATATATTAGTGTGTCGGGGACAGGACCGCGTACCTCTCCATGAAGTTTCTTGTTTTGAGTCCTAAGGGAATCATTGTCAGCCTTAAGAGCATCAAATTGTCTCTTCAAGATTGTATAATCTCTCTCTAATTGCTTGGTTTTCCACCTGGCCCTCCTGTTTTGGAACCAAATAGCAATTTGTCTTGGTTGAAGACCTAAAGCCCTAGCCAACTGCACTTTCCTCTCAGGCTCAAGTTTGTTACCCAACTCAAAACTCTTCTCCAATGCTTTCACTTGCTCCAAGTTGAGTCTCCTCTTCTTCTCTCCAAGTGATTGTGATCCTTCATCCTCCGACAGATCCTCGTCTCCTCCTCGAACTTCTTCGCACCCCGTGAATGACATGGATCTCCTCATTAATACAGGTGAATAACCTGCGACTATATATATTTATGAGATCAACACCATCATTTAAGTAATTTTATATAATATGTTAGAATTCTCCCTAAATCTAGTCATAGGCGGAACCAGGATTTCAGTGAACCCGGGGAAAAAATAATTCAAGAATGAAATATTCATAAAACTAATATATTTCCTTTTAATTTTTCGCATTCATAAAACTTTCTATGTTCATGTAGAAGACTATTTTTGTAAGTGCATACATATATATACAGAGAGAGGATGGAGGGAGAACCTTGAAAGTCTTGGGAGTGGGGAGAGATGGAGGGGTCATGATGATAGGGTTGATGAAACATGGACTCGGGTGGGAGCTGGAATGATATATCACTGAATATCATATACTGTATTAGCTTGTTCTCCTTGATCTCTTTACAAAATTCAACTTGTAACTAGGCAGATGGTATTAGCTAGCTAGAAAGAGATGATAACATGAACATGGGTGTCAAGAAAGCACCCGAAACATGGATAACATGTTTGGAGAGATTGAGAGAGAGGAGAGATAGAGAGAGAGAGAGAGAGAGAGAGAGAGGAGAGAGAGAGATTGAGGGAGGGTTTCTATATATACAGTACTATGCTTTCGTATATATACACACACAATATTGATACATACTCCGTATATTACTATATACATAGTGTCCCCTGGAGGAGAGATTCTATTTACCTGCAATGTGGTGGTGTTGTATTACTTAACAGTTTCTTTGTTTTAATGATTGCGCTCAGAAGTATATTTCAGTTTTTTCAACATACTAGACGATAGCCGTGCGAAGCACGGGTCGAAATAATTTATTAAAATTGATCATTTTTTATTAAATTTTATAGGAAATATTTTATTTATCATTAAAAAATACTATAAAAATGATAAAAGTACAAAAGAAAATTACGATATTTATGGAACTCAGTAGTTTATAAAAAAAGAATTGTAATTACATCAAAATTCCAATATTTCTAGGAGACACAAATTTAGAAGTAAGTATCATTAAAACGTGATTTCACTTACAAATAAGATATTAGATGATAAGGGACCGAGAAAATTTAATTAAATTGATCATTAATTTATTATAAAAAATTATGTTATTTACAAAGAATTTGCTTATTAATAAAGGTTATTTTATATATTATTTATTTAAGTTTATTTAAGAAAATAAGAAAAAAAACTAAATGATTCCGATATATACGTTAAAATGTACATGATTATGATAAATATGTTATTTGTGAACTGAATAGAGTTATAATAAAAATTAAAATTATAATAGTATTAACAATTTATTATTTTAATAAAAAATAATATATAATCCTTGGAGAAATAGGAATCTTATGGGTGGAACCAATTTTTGGTATTAAAGTACCATTAAAAATGTATTTCGTTTGTTATAGATAAGCATGTCATCGTAGATTAACATTTGTATTCGTAGTCTTTTTTTTATTAAGTTGTAATAAAAAAATATAATTGTAATATAATTTATTTATTTATTTTATAAAATAACATAGAATTCTAGAGAAAATAGGAGTCTTGGGGTGAAACCAAAAAATGGTACGAACCAAATTTGGTATAAAATAGTACATTAAAAAGGGGTTTCAATATATTCTAAAGGTTTGCTAGCACTAGCTTTTCCAAATTACCATATTTACCCTTATTTTTTTTAAACCTCCTTCTACTTCATGTCCTTTTTTGTCCTTCTACTTGCAAATGGATATATACTATTTTCCAATCTTACATGGGTCACCCCACGATCACCAAATACACTATTTTCAAAATACCCTGCTTTCATTGGATATTGGATATCATGTTAACCTCGGCATCCATTTTTCATCGTTGATTTTACAGATCATGATCTTCATTACAATTCTCTGAATTCGTTGCCATTTTGATGCAGATGTCTCATCGGAAATAGGTTAAAACAATCATTTGCTTCTTCATTCTAACAACCTGTTTCGAAGTTATACATGGATACATCTGGTACGTATATACAATCAGTTTGGACTTCTAATTTATTGTACAATCTGGACTATAGGGAAGCAGCGAACTATATTGATTCACAAGACAGGTAGGAATTCTAATAACTAAAACTAACAAAACTGTAGTAGGGCACAACCTCAGGATTCTTTCCATATAATTTATGTTATACTTTATACTGAATAGCTCTTCATCTCAATCAAAGAGGCTCAAACTGAATTCTACCACTTGATCAAGAGCATCCACTATTGGTGTCTCTTTTACTATTTTTTTTGCCTTTTGCTACTCGGGTCTCTGAGCTTCGATGATATGCAACTTAAATATAGGCATTGGAGATCAAATTGTCATAATATGCAATCTAATGTACCTCACATCCTGCTTCAAAAGCAAGTTTAAAAAAGGCAAGAGAGATCGAATGTTTAGCAGCAGATTCAGAGAGCTTAATCTGATTAAGCCAATATGATGCTGAGGAAAGGATAGTGAACTTCTTTCTGTTTGATGATCTGGAAAAATCAGAAACTGGAGTATCAGTTTTTGCCTGAGTGAGAGCAGACCTCTTTGACTTGACTTCAGAAATCGGGGTGATACTACCAACTGATTTTGGTGCAGGAGTGGCCGTTGCCTTTGGAGGTATAGAAAGCCTTCTAGTGGGCTTCGCAGACTTGCCTTTGCATGATAAATCAAGAATACTCATGCTTTGACTCACGCTTGATGGAGGTTTTCCCCTATATACATAATTAGCTGATCAGTATTTGTAACTAAATGTAACAAATGTCAATGAAATTTATCTCAGTTGAGAAGGAATGATAGGGTGGAAAAGGGAAACAAAGAGCCCGTGTATGACAGTTTAACATAAACACCACTTTATACTGAATAGCTCTTCATCTCAATCAAAGAGGCTCAAACTGAATTCTACCACTTGATCAAGAGCATCCACTATTGGTGTCTCTTTTACTATTTTTTTTGCCTTTTGCTACTCGGGTCTCTGAGCTTCGATGATTTCTTGGCTCCACTAGATCTGTGACGTTGTGCTTCACTTCTTCTGTTTGCGTTTTATTAATGTTCTGATTTATTTATTGTGTACACGGTTTGTATTACTAGGTCGCAAGCGTCTTCCTCTTGGACCATTATCACCTCCATCTACACAAAAAGGTTACTAAATCAACTGATAATTTTTACTGTAAATTATTTATTCGTGTAAATTGTATATATACTAATTGTTTTGAAGGTTCTAGAAAGAAAACAATTCAACATTTTCAGTCGTCTACTGGTAATGAGATTTCTACGCATCCATCTGTTTTGACTCAGAACAAAAATCCAATGTTTCACAAGCATCTGATATAGGTATTCAAACATGCAAATGTATTTGATCTGTGAAACAAATGATTTTATAATGATTTTACATTATGAATTATACGTTAATTACACAAGGTCGGAAGCGGCTTTCTCTTGGACCATCATCGCTTTCATCTTATCAAACAGGTTATCTTTGACCCGGGTAGTCACAAAATAATGAATGTTAATTGTTAATAATTAACAAATTAACAAAATTTCATAATATGTACTATGACTTTATCATGCAAATGTGTCTGTGTTTTACGTTTATGTGTAACAGGTTCAAGGAAAAAACCCAATCATTTGATTCAGTGTTCTATTGGTAAGGAAATAACAAGGCCATGCCGTTTGAAGGAATTACATTCCTCAGAATTACATTCAGGTATTGATAGAAAATAACAAGGCCATGCCGTTTAAAGGAATTACATTCCTCAGAATATCACCCACCCCTATTTCAATCCTTATGTACTATTTAATTCCCTAAAAAAAATGAACTCAAAAGTGGCCAAAACTCATTCAGGAGGTTATTGCAATATCTTAAATGTGATGAAATGGAGTATAAATAAATAAATAATATCTATTAAAGGAATTATAGTCCTTACAATAACGACTGATAAGCTTTTGACATAAAAATACTAACTAAAATCTCTATTTCCATTTGATTATTATATGCCGCTGAATTCTGTAATTATTTGATCATAATCGAACCAGTAACAATGGTTATCTATCAATTTGAAGAAATTTCTTCAAATATCTCATAGTACACAAGCTGTGGAATCATCTCATAGTACACAACCAGTAACTATGTAGCCAGTTACACTCGACCCGTCCAGACAGTTTACCAACTAGCATCTAATTCTACTATTTCTATAGTATATTGGTAAAGTTATAATTGACTGGATTCTCATTTCACTTACCAGGGTACTGAACCAGTGCTTGGATTCCTCCATTCTTATAGAACATGACAATCTTTAAAATAGTCCCAAAAGTAGAGAAAATCTACAAACAAATAACAGAAGATGATCCAAATGGCAATTCAGACAAAATGTTGCATTATTCATCATTGAAACAATGTATGTTATGACACTGGGTAGGAGGATAAGCTCTGTCATACTTGGCAACATTTAACTTTCAATAGTGCAAGAAAAATGAAAAACGTGGCTCCATGGTTTAACAAGTATATAGCTCGAAACACAAAGGACTTTAACCAATATAACCTTAACTTTATTTCGACAAGAAATATATCCAATATAACCTTAACTTTAATAACCATAAGAATTTCTAGCACAAAGTAATCTTCCAGTATAGTCCCTTGCCAACTTCACACAAAATTTAGGCACTTAAATTTAGTACAAAGAAAATTAGGAAAAAGAAAAACATGATAAAATTTTGTATAGCATCACAGATCAGTAATCATCTTTAAAGCAAATGTCAATAACATATACAGAAAAATTAAAAAAAATACAAAAGTTTACTAACCTTTTCTCATTAAGGGCTGCAGAGACTAGGCTAGCAAATGTCTCAGGTTTCATGTCCCTTTCCTCTCGAAACTGATACAGCTTATGTCAAAATACAAGCCGCTGGTGTCTTGAAAAAATCAAAATACAAAATCAGTTTACATGATACAAACACGTAAAATTCTTATTTTAAACAATCATAAAAATGATATAGCTTCATGTAGTGTACATACCTAACCCACTGTTGGTTAAAAATAATGAAATTAAGTAAGAACGACACAAAATTGTACTATTTTGTGGATAAACATTTATAATCTTCAATACCTCCATTCAATTCATACTGATTTAAACTAAAGCTTAATCCCACCAATTTGGAAATAATACGTCCAACTCAGTTTCTTTGCAAATATCAGCATACAAACTTTAGACTCTTTCGTATTTTCACTCTTCTCCCTTTTACTCCCTTTTACTGTTCACTCATTATATCCGTTCACGAATTTTCATTTCATCCCTGTTAAATTACATTCCTTCGAACCAACCAGAGCACAAACTAAATTTACAATTAAAAAAGTTAACATATCACACAAACAAAAAAATACAAACAAAAGGCAATTAAAGAATACTAACAAAGTCTGGGTGTCAGAACCGAGACCGGAAAGGCCAAGAAAGAGCTTATCGTGAATTTTAAAAATCCTTTGAAAATCAGTAGCAAATGTCTGGAGCTGAACACCGAGACGACGATCATTGGCAATAGCAAAACAGTTCTTTCCAATCATAGCCACCAAAGCACTCCCATTGTACTCAAATATCTACGTAAATCAAACATAATTCAATCAATCACATAAGAGATAATACTACTACTTTAGAATGAAGTCTTAAAATGAGTCCCAGTTACTAATATAGTGAACAGAAGTACCAAATACATTTGGACAACCATACTACAAGTAAACGTATGTACTAATTCGGCAGTCTTTTATTTATGGTTGAATAACAAGCATTATCACCTACTAAAGAGGAGTCATATATTACATCAACTTCGAGTGCCTAAAAAATCATCAGAAGATGATCAAAACTTACCCCAAAGGTCTCTTCTTCATCTCCTTTCTCTCCACTTCCTTCGTCTATATTCTCTCAACGATAGGTTGATACACCAACATCATGTCTTCTTTCATGTGCATTCAGCGCATATACATCAGAGTGCAGACCTTTTTCTCCCTCTCTGCCCTCTTGGCAGCAGGGGTCCTCTTCAATCTGTTTAATTCTTCCGTCACAACTTTCCCAACCTTTTCGATGGAGTTTGAGCTTCTTCTCTGGTGTAAGAAAGTCTAATGGTCCATTACTCTGTTCAGTGATATCAAGCAATATCTTTGGCATTTTCCCAACAGTAGGGGGACAATGCCTAATTCTTCTTGATGGACTTGGAGAGATCATAGAAAATTTATGCTCGAGAAGAGCACCAGATACAGGCACAGAAGGAGAATGAATACTTTGCCCCTAAGATAATGGACTCGAAAGTTGTAGGCCTTCGACTTCTCTCAAGCGAGCTCTTCTCCTTTCAATGGCTTGTTGAAGAAGTATTTTTAGATTCAATATTGACATAAGAAAGTGTAACACATAAATAAAACATATTAAAGTTCAAGGCATTACAATATCTACTGCACTACAACTCCACAACTGATAACAAATCAACTAAACCCAATCAACTTAAAGAATGTATCATTGCTGAGGAAGACAGAACCAAAGTAGTAAATTAAGTATTAAACTCTTATTTAACCCCTCTTTTTTTCCACTAATTCTACCAGAGGCATCAAATTTAATCCAGCAAATTATATACACTTGCTGTTCTAGGATATAAATGGTGCCGCCGCTTAAGGGCAGAGGGACTTTGATTCAGAATTTAACCAATCATTTCCGACCTGTATCATCCCAACATAAAATTATTCAACTCAGGTACTTGCTAATGAAAGAGGTGCAGATTCTAACATACCCTATGTCCCCAAACATACCCTATGTCCCCAATCTATCCCCGTAACATATTTGTCGAATTTAAGCAAGCAAACTTAAAACAAACAATTCCAGAATCTAACCAACAATTTATAACATTTATCATCAGACCAATTAAACAAAATTTCAAGAATAGTACTCATAAATCAAAGTGTAAATTATAAAAAGGCTCTTTTGACACTCTATAGTGATGTATAGAAATCAGGAATACAGATAATATCAGCAGCATACATACCTCTCTCTAGCAAAGCTATCATATGAGATGTCTCCAGGTTTAGGAGGTTGATGTCTGAATGTTATGGTGTCGGAATTGTATTGATTTAGTTTTACAAACTAAAAATACTAAATTAGTATATACTCTGACTTTTTTTAAGACCACTTTTAGTACTTCATTAATTTAGAAATGTTTTCTTTTATAAAAACATATGTATTGTATTTTTTTTGATTTTATAAAAACCTTTAAGTATTATAAAAAATTAATTAAAAAAACCTTTAAGTATTATAAAAAAAATTAATTAATGTTACAGTTGTTCAAACATATTATTGATTTACAATAATAGAGTAATTGGATCAATTTACTTTGCAAACTACAAAATAGTTATTTATATAAAAAATTAAAATGCTTATATTTAAATTCATTTTTATATTTAAAAAAATCATATTGTATATTTGAAAAAAATTCCTGTGTGCGAAGCACGGACTATATTGCTAGTTGTTATTAATGCACGTTATAGATATAGATTTATTTATTATTTATTTAAGATTATATTTTAAATAATCAAGAAAACATAACATACATGGTTGTGGTTCTAATATATATGTTATTTGTACAATTTTTTAATATTATAGTAAAAGAATTATAATTATAACAAAATTCCAAACAATTGTTTTAGAAAATAATATGAATTTTAGGGGAGTAGGAATCTGTGATGAAATAAGGGTGAAACCAAATTTGTTACGAAAATATCATTACACAGAAATTTATTAATAAAGGTTATAGATTCGTTAGTGTTTTATGAAATGTTATACGATTTAGCTACGTATTCGTTGGTTTTTTACCCTCTGTTTGTTGGTGATTTTTGATAGTTGGTTTTTTCAAGTTAAAAAAAAAGAATTATAATCATCATAAGAACTCTATTTTTAACTCTTTTTAAAGGAACATAGTATTCTAGGGGAAATATGATTTTTTTTAAAAAAATTACAAATAAAAGAATTATAATTATAATAAGATAAAAATTACAAAAAGAATTATAATTATAATAGGATTTCTATTTTTATTCTATTTTTTTTAAAAAACAACATAGTATTCTAGGAAAAATAGGATTTAACGGGTGAAACCAAAATATAGTGCGAACCAAACTTTAGGTACCTTTAAAAGAGGGTTTCGCTTATTAATAAAGTTTATAATATAATTTATTTATTTATTTTATAAAATAACATAGAATTCTAGAGAAAATAGGAGTCTTGGGGTGAAACCAAAAAATGGTACGAACCAAATTTGGTATAAAATAGTACATTAAAAAGGGATTTTGTTATTAATGCACGTTATAGATATAGATATAGATTTATTTATTATTTATTTAAGATTATATTTTAAACAATCAAGAAAACATAACATACATGGTTGTGGTTCTAATATATACGTTATTTGTACAATTCTTTAATATTATAGTAAAAGAATTATAATTATAACAAAATTCCAAACAATTGTTTTAGAAAATAATATGAATTTTAGGGGAGTAGGAATCTGTGATGAAATAAGGGTGAAACCAAATTTGTTACGAAAATATCATTACACAGAAATTTATTAATAAAGGTTATAGATTCGTTAGTGTTTTATGAAATGTTATACGATTTAGCTACGTATTCGTTAGTTTTTTACCCTCTATTTGTTGGTGATTTTTGATCGTTGGTTTTTTCAAGTTAAAAAAAAAAGAAGAATTATAATCATCATAAGAACTCTATTTTTAACTCTTTTTAAAGGAACATAGTATTCTAGGGGAAATTTGATTTTTTTTAAAAAAATTAAAAATAAAAGAATTATAATAATAATAAGAAAAAAATTACAAAAAGAATTATAATTATAATAGGATTTCTATTTTTATTCTATTTTTTTAAAAAAACAACATAGTATTCTAGGGAAAATAGGATTTTAGGGGTGAAACCAAAATATAGTGCGAACCAAAATGGGTGAAACCAAAATATAGTGCGAACCAAACTTTAGGTACCTTTAAAAGAGGGTTTCGCTTATTAATAAAGTTTATAATATAATTTATTTATTTATTTTATAAAATAACATAGAATTCTAGAGAAAATAGGAGTCTTGGGGTGAAACCAAAAAATGGTACGAACCAAATTTGGTATAAAATAGTACATTAAAAATGGGTTTTGTTATTAATGCACGTTATAGATATAGATTTATTTATTATTTATTTAAGATTATATTTTAAACAATCAAGAAAACATAACATACATGGTTGTGGTTCTAATATATACGTTATTTGTACAATTCTTTAATATTATAGTAAAAGAATTATAATTATAACAAAATTCCAAACAATTGTTTTAGAAAATAATATGAATTTTAGGGGAGTAGTAATCTGTGATGAAATAAGGGTGAAACCAAATTTGTTACGAAAATATCATTACACAGAAATTTATTAATAAAGGTTATAGATTCGTTAGTGTTTTATGAAATGTTATACGATTTAGCTACGTATTCGTTGGTTTTTTACCCTCTATTTGTTGGTGATTTTTGATCGTTGGTTTTTTCAAGTTAAAAAAAAAAGAATTATAATCATCATAAGAACTCTATTTTTAACTCTTTTTAAAGGAACATAGTATTCTAGGGGAAATATGATTTTTTTTAAAAAAATTTACAAATAAAAGAATTATAATTATAATAAGATAAAAATTACAAAAAGAATTATAATTATAATAGGATTTCTATTTTTATTCTATTTTTTTAAAAAAACAACATAGTATTCTAGAGAAAATAGGATTTTAGGGGTGAAACCAAAATATAGTGCGAACCAAAACGGGTGAAACTAAAATATAGTGCGAACCAAACTTTAGGTATCTTTAAAAAAGAATTTCGCTTATTAATAAAGGTTATAGATAAAAACGCTTCCCAGCAGAAGGTACACTCTCATGAGTTACACATTATTTAGTTAACTAACAAAATGTGATTTAATTACGAATTTTCCATTTTCCTTTCTTATATATTCATCTCCTAGTTTTACTCACCAATTTACAGGATTATAACTCGAATCGAGTTGGTACTTAATAAACGAGTTCTAGTTCGAATATTAAATAAGGTGAGCAATTAATTTAACTAATTAGACGAGGTCAAATTCCAAAATGAACTCGATTTGTAATTTAATTACAAGCGAGTTCTTCAAGCCGAGCCAAATTTATAAAATGAACCAAAAATTTATATTCGAGAACTCGTCAATTTAAAAATTATCAAAAATAAAAAATATTTTTAATTTATAAATAATAATAAAAGAAATTTAATAATAATTTAACATAATTATGAATGAGTTGGAGCTCGACTACATTACTGTCCTCTCCCTCCCTCATCCTCATCTTTGCTTACCGGGAAAATTTTTAGGTAGAAATCTTTGTAAAAATCTTTGTTAACTACTCATAATTTTTACTAATTAGTTTTTATCACTCCCTTAATTAACACAGTTGGAATTTAAAGTTGATCATCGTTAGTCATTACAAATCCCTCGTTTTAATCGCAAAGCTCGTATATATATTATTAAGAGTAGTGCTAGGGATCCCAAATTGGATCCCAAAAAGAGTTCATAAATGACGTGACATTGATGATTTGATAGTATGGGATATTTTGGTATTTTAATTGGTGTGATTGATGTGAATACAGGGGGTCCATCATAATATTACTAATCAGAAAAGGACACGTGCAATTTGAGAATATTTTTGGGATTCAATTTTGGGACTCTAACATTTTGCTATTACGGAGTATTAAACATTCAAATTCAAATTCAGGGTTGATTTTATGGGTTTCCTTTAATTACATTGGTATTTGCTTTTAATTATATACTAGCCGATAACCCGTGCGAAGCATGGATTGTGATAAATTATCTTAAATTCCTAATTAATTTTTAACCTTTTTAAATGAATAAAATCTTGAAGCACCAAGTTGTATATAATACGATATTCTCGACTTTTATTTCGATTGTTAGTTAATAGACTCATAGTATATAACTTCAATAATAAATTAAATCAATATTTAATTTTATTGTTTTAATTAATTAAATTTATATAACTTATCTATGGTAATATAAGAATAGTTATTGTTGATGAGTGGATTTCGTAACAACTTTTGAGAGGTTTATGGTGAGTTGTAAAGGCTAACGATCAACTAATCTATGGAGAATGGAGGTTTTTTGTAGGGGTTGAACTGAGCTCGAGAGCGTTTACAAGAATCTCGCGAGTTCCCTTAAGGCTTGTGTCGTGTGTTCTCAAGAATCTCGTAGGTGTATTGCGAGGCTTGTAAAACATGTTCTCAAGGTGCCTACGTACCCTTGTATATATAGGGATCAAGTTCACGTAGTTCTTTTTAGACTAGAAGTCTGGTTAGGCGGCAAGATGCTAGGTTCCTAATTCGTGGGGAAGTCCTTTTCTCCAGATTCAGCCACGAATAGGCGACCTAAGTCGAATAGAACTCGAGTTCTAGTCCGACTAGGAGTAGGTTTACAAGTTCTCGTCCTATTAGATGTATTCCAGGATCATCTGCGCCCAAGGAATACATTCCAATAAGGAGTTGATGTTCATGACTTGCTCCTAAAGAATAGGAGGCTTAATCATACTATAAATCTGCTGGAATAAATCTATTTTCGCACAGGAAGCTGTCTCTCAGGAACCTGTCTGCAGGAACCTGTTTCTCGGGAAGCTGTCTACAAGAAGCTGTCTCTCGGGAACCTGAACCTGTCCAGATCCATTTCACATGCTATTTAGCCCCATTTAACTTAAGGGACCTCAATCATAATCCATATTACTCATACGGATTGGATCCTTAAGCCTAATGGGCCTAAATCTAGCCCATGGAGATTTTGGGCACAACAAGTACCCCCGGTTCCTCGAAGTCATAGGATGCGAGAGGAACCTAAATAGCTTGATATTTTAAGGTCCAATCCCTTCAGTGCTCCCATGTTTCTTCTGAGTGAACCATGCGGGTCTTTATCTTCTTGCTTGAATCGTGACAAGGGCACAAAGTGAATCCAATTAGGCGCTTAGTGAATCCTTTGACAAGGGCACAAAGCGAATCTAATTGGGCACTAAGTGAACCTTAAGAATGTCAAGGGAACCACGTGAATCCAAATAAAGGTATAAAGTGAACCTAATTGGGTGTTATGTGAACCTATGCCGATGGCACAAAACGAATCCAATAGGGCACTAGATGAATCCTTAAAAGGGACAAGGTGAATCTTAAGATTGTTAAGGGAATCACGTGAATCCAAATAAGGGCATCAAGTGAACCTAGCTGGGCGTTATGTGAACCTATGCTGAGGGCACAAAACGAATCCAAATAAGGCACTGGGTGAATCCTTAAAAGGGCACGAAGTTAACCTTAAAAATCATAACTTGATTGCTCGAAAGGTTGCTTCATCTGATAAGCTTCTTTTCATTTGACTATCTAATGTTTGTCTATCAGAGGTACTCTAGGATCAGCTGCATCCTAGGAGTACTTTCCAATAATGATTCTGCATCTCTCTAGCTGGCTTCTTGATCTCTCTGTTGTCTATGCTTAGGAACCTGGTGCTCAGGAACCTATGTCTCGAAATCTGGTTCTCAGGAACCTCACTACAGGAAACTGTACCTGCATAAATAACAAATTTGTTAGTCTGGGGAGCCTTTTCTGTAGTTCCCATGTACTTCTTACTGTCTTCATGACTATTGCTAGGCTGATTCGAACTCTTCTGCGGGGAGGAATCTGGTCCATTCATAATCTGCTCAGCTACTGGTTCATCAGGAGCGTCTTGATACTCATAATCTCTTGACTGTCTTCTCATCTAGTGCTCATTTCTCCGCGTTTGGTCTTCGTATCTAGTACTGGATCTGTCTTCTGACTTATACACTACTTGTGGATTGGAAACTATGACTTAATAGGTTTAAATCGAACCCTGTTAATTTTGGGCACAACACTAAGAAAACTAGAAAATATAGCTTAGTAATACGAGATGACTAGCTCACATATAAGTGATGCATGTATGCAAGTATGAATGATTATCTACGTTATATATGTTGCTACCTTTTCAAGTGGTATATCAATTAACTACTTGACTGATTCAACTAACAAGTTCGAGATCATAAACTAAGCATATATGTTGTGTAAACTGTAAACCTATAGGGCATGATAACATCCTAAGTACAAGTTCACATAAATTTCATTTCTAAAGATCATGCAATATACACATTAAAAGCTACATGTATCTAAGCATGACAGAATATAAGCTCTCATTAACAGGAAATATGCATGATAGTTAAGGATATAAAGGCATGAAAGTAGAACTTATCTGTGCTTCATTGTGCCGATTTAGATCGAGATTCTGTTATTGAACCTGGAAGATGGAAGCTCTTCTCTGTACAAGCTTACACAGTGGAATTGAGGTACCCCCCGAGCCGTCATGACGCGTGAACCTCCTATAGCTTGTTGAAGTGGTTGACTGAAAACTGCTTATTTCGGCTGAATATCAATGAACTTGGAAGTTGTAGCTATAAACTGTGGGTTGGAAACCGGAAGCTGGAAGCTATTAACTAGAAGCTGTTGATGAACATCAAGGATGCTGCAAGCTGCTTTATCAAGAGCCGGTTAGTAGTACGGTACCTGTTTCGATCATATACAAGCTTTATAAGTGGGAGTATTCATCTATATATCGCTTTGATGAGGGCACAAAGCGAATCCAATTGAGCTCTAGGTGAATCCTGAAAAGGGCACTTAGAGAATTCAATTGGGCGCAAAGTGAATCCTTAGTAGGGCATAAGACGAATCCAGTTGAGCTTTAAGTGAATCCTGAGAAGGGCACTTAAAGAATTCGACTGGACGTCAAATGAATCCTTTCGGCTTTAGGGAGCACAAAGTGAATCCATCCGGGCTCTAGGTGAATCATGGCAAGAGCACGAAGAGAATCCGGTTGGGCACTAAGTGAATTCCTTTGTGGCATCAAGTGAATCCTTATAGGCTCTAAGTGAATCCTGAAGAGGGCACAGAGAGAATCTATAGGGCACATGATGAATCATTTCAAATTCTAGGGGCACCAAGTGAATCCGTAAGGGCACTAGGTGAATCCCTTCAATGCTAGGGGCACCAAGTGAATCCGTAAGGGCACAAGGTGAATCCCTTTGAAGGCTTTTCAAGTACAAGCGAACTCTAGGTTAGGTTACCCATGCTTAGGTTCCCAAAACCCTTAACTAGGTGCCCACATGCTTATGGGACTTTGAATGTGTGCCTACGATTCATAGGGCTTTTCGAGATGAATCTTTCATGCTTGCAAGTCTTTTCTGGCTATCGAGTGCATGTAGCTGACAGGGCTTTCAAAGTGAATCTTTCTGGGCTCTATGCAAATCCTTATAAGGGCATAAGGTGAATCCAACTAGTTGTTTATTTGAACCTCTGCTTAGGACAAAAACCGTAACCAATTGGGCACCAAATGAATCCCTAAAAGGGTATAAAGAGAATCCATTAAGATACCAAACAAATACGCGTGGATGCATGCAGCACCAAGTGAATCCTTTTGGGCTCTAAGTGAACCTATATGGGCACATAGAGAATCCATAAGGGCACTAGGTGAATACATGGATATGCTTAGGGAACCTGGTGAGTCCTTCTAGGCTCTAAGTGAATCCTTGGATGGAGCACAAAGAGAATCCAGAAGGGCACTAGATTAATCCTATACAGGCATGGAGCTCTTGCTGTAAGCACACTTTCTTCTATTCAGGTATTGGCTGGCTGGGAACTTTATGCAAGAAGTTGCTAATCAGAAACTAACAATTGGCTTCTAACAAATGTCAATGAACCTGGAAGCTGTTACATACAAGCTTCAGGTACATAATAATGAACCTGCAACTACAGGTAAATGCAACTAGACCTGGAAGCTGTTACCTATGAGCTTCAGGTGAGTAACACAAAACCTGTTAACTAAAGGTAAATACATGGAACCTGTAAGCTACAGGTAAATATCAAGGAACCTGCGAGGTGCAGGTAAATATCAAGGAACCTGTAATATGTTAGGTACATGTGCATTCTAACATCTAGAAACATAATCAAGACATAATCGTAGCTTTATCGCATATAAGACCACACAATAGCATAGATGTTTAAGCATGCTTTATGTATAGTAAGAGTTTGTTGCGCGTACCTGGGAGGTGTTCTACGAATATGTAAGCATAAAAGGAGAGGTATCACCTGGATCTTTCTGTAGACTAATCAGATGTGAAGTGGAAGCCTCCATTTAGATTTGAAAACTCATTGACGTGCTCATGATGCAAGCATGCTGCTCTTCAAGATACTAGACCAAATCAATCCTCAAGGTTCCTGAACCAAATATGAGCTATGAGGTTTCTAAATTGCATCCTAGCCGTGAGGTTCCTGAATCAAATCGCGAGCTTCCTGGACCTGATGGTGAGATTCCTGGACCTATTCTTAAAGTTTTGAAATCCTCAATGTTGAAAGTACCATGTGCTATAGTAATTATACTACCCCCAGTTCTTCAGGGAAGCTTGTCTTTGATGAAAAACTAACTCCGGGAAGCTTCACAATTCTTTGTTAATCTCTAACAAGTCGTTAAATATTCATCCGGGAAGCTGAGTACTTCGCGTTTTCTTCAATTCGATCTTCATCAGAATCTTCTTAAGGTCTTCAATATTCAAATCACCAGCACCACTATCCTTTGCTTCCTTATCTTTATCATCTTAATGCAGAATTTTTACTCAGAAACGCCCATTCTGGACAGCTTGACCACTCCTTACTAAAAGTGGGATAACTCTCTGTAGAAAAAGTATTTTTGCGAGCCGTAAATTTTGATGAAAACTAGACTCTGATATCTTTCCAACGATGTATCATACTGCACCTAGAACTTTCCAGATCAAAGCAGTTTATTCTGCGAATTTGGCTAAAAAACGGAAGACTCAGAATTCTGGACAGCTGGACCACCCTTGACTAAATATGGCATAACTTCCTGTTGGAAAGGTATTTTTACGAGCCGTAAATTTTGCTGAAAACTAGACTCCGATACCTTTCCAACGGTATATGATGCTGCACCTAAAACCTTCTAGATCAATACAGTTTATTCTGCGAAGTTTGCTCAAAAACTGGAGTCTTAGAATTCTGATTTTCTGCATTAGGTTCCATATCTTCACACATCTTCCTCACGCAAGTAATCCATCCATAGCTTCCTTGCATTGATTTCTGGCTCCTCTGCTACTTTGTGCTTGAAACTCCATGTATAGCTTGTGTAGGGTTAGTGCAAAGCCTTTTTTTATTAACTACACCGCTTCTTTTGACCACCATGAATATCATCCTTACTTTGGACTTCTTCTTCTTCTTCTTCTTCTTTTGTGTTGTCTGTTCGAGGGTTGTGAGTTTTTCTCCTTGGGGTTCCTTTTCTACAGATTGTGTTGCTTCGCTATCTGAACTGCCTGCCATCTTTCCACTCTTAAGATGATAACTCTCCCCTCCTTCTAGCGCCAATGTTGATGAGTGGATTTCGTAACAACTTTTGAGAGGTTTATGGTGAGTTGTAAAGGCTAACGATCAACTAATCTATGGAGAATGGAGGTTTTTTGTAGGGGTTGAACTGAGCTCGAGAGCGTTTACAAGAATCTCGCGAGTTCCCTTGAGGCTTGTGTCGTGTGTTCTCAAGAATCTCGTAGGTGTATTGCGAGGCTTGTAAAACATGTTCTCAAGGTGCCTACGTACCCTTGTATATATAGGGATCAAGTTCACGTAGTTCTTTTTAGACTAGAAGTCTGGTTAGGCGGCAAGATGCTAGGTTCCTAATTCGTGGGGAAGTCCTTTTCTCCAGATTCAGCCACGAATAGGCGACCTAAGTCGAATAGAACTCGAGTTCTAGTCCGACTAGGAGTAGGTTTACAAGTTCTCGTCCTATTAGATGTATTCCAGGATCATCTGCGCCCAAGTAATACATTCCAATAAGGAGTTGATGTTCATGACTTGCTCCTAAAGAATAGGAGGCTTAATCATACTATAAATCTGCTGGAATAAATCTATTTTCGCACAGAAAGCTGTCTCACAGGAACCTGTCTGCAGGAACCTGTCTCTCGGGAAGCTGTCTGCAGGAAGCTGTCTCTCGGGAAGCTGTCTCTCGGGAACCTGAACCTGTCCAGATCCATTTCACATGCTATTTATCCCCATTTAACTTAAGGGACCTCAATCATAACCCATATTACTCATACGGATTGGATCCTTAAGCCTAATGGGCCTAAATCTAGCCCATGGAGATTTTGGGCACAACAGTTATATTATTAATTGTATTTACTATTAATCTATTATAGATATATTTGAAATATTAATTAATGAAGCCCTAAGTCTTATATTCTCGATTTTTATTTCAATTTTTAGTTAATAGACTCTTAGTATATAACTTCATTATTAAATTAAATTAAATTAATATTTAATATTATGATTTTAATTAATTAAATTAATTAATATTTAGTGGCATACCGCTGTATACATGGCATACCGCGGTATAAATTAATTAATTAATTAATTAATTGGCATACCATATTTTAGTTCAGAGAGGACTCGTTTAATTAGTAGTTCTTATTCTTAGAGCATCTCCAACCCAATAAAACCTTTAGCTAAAATTAAATGTGAAATGCCATAAATAAAAAAAATAGAGAATATGTAAACAAAATGTTCACTCCAATGGGGGAAACCTTTAGCAAAAATTTTAGCGAACCTTTTCATGTTGGCTATATATAGCCAACCTCTAGGGACCTGTAGCAATATTTCACATCATCTTTTACCATATATAAATAATATAATCTATTTATAACAACTTACAATAATAATAAAATACTATTTTTAAAATATAGCCAACCATTATAGCCAACATCATTGGAGTACAACATCCTACATATTTAGCAAATATCTTACAGTTTTAGCAAAATTTATTTTAGCCAACCATTTTTAGCCAATACCATTGGAGATGCTCTTATTGGCCTTCTATACACTTAAAAAATAGTTTTTAAATTAAGATCAAATAGTAAAATAAGTTATTATTAATTAATTAGTTAATTAATTGGCATACCGTGTATACCACGATATACATATCATATCATTTAGAGGGGATTTCTGCTTTTAATAAATAGTATAGTGTAGATATGTTAGCAACTTTATTATTACTGCGCGCGTGCATTTCATTCTCCTTCCATCATTTCGTACCAAATGTAAGTTTTTATATATTCCCTCTGTCTCATCCATTTCTTTACAATTTTCTTTTTGGGTTGTCTTACCATTTCTTTACATTACCCAAAGTAGTAAGTTTTAACACTATTACACCCACTACTTCACTTATTTTAACAATATTTTACACTATTTCACCCACTACTTAACTTATTTTAACAATAAAATCACTATTACACCCACTACTTCACTTATTTTAACAATAAAATCACTATTACACCCATTACTTCATTTATTTTAACAATATTACACTCACTTTATACCCATTATCCTTGATCTCCGTGCCCAGCCGTCATGTAAAGAACCGGCTGGGACGGAGGGAGTATGTTGTTTCGCAGCATACCTATACTCTATAGATGACCTATGCATATTGGATGTTGGTTGTAAATAGGGATGGGAATCGGTTCCGATCGGTTCGGATTTGGCAAAATCCAAATCCAAACCCGATTTTTTGGATAAAACCCGAACTCGATCCGAATCCAAAAAATACCCGAAAACTAAAACCTGAATCCGATCTAATGAATTTTGGGTATACCGGAAATCCGAAATTTTTTGGATTTGGATAATATCTGAAACCCGAAATCCAAAAACCCGAAATGTTCAATCAAGTTTTATATAATACATACTTTAATATTTTATACATTATAAAAAGTATTATTTATATTATATAAATAAATTATATTCTTTACATTAATTTTAATATTTTAATATTTAATTTTGTTATAAAATTTTACATATAATCAATTTTTAAATGAATTAAAATCATTAAAATAACCAAATAGAATTGATATCATGAAATACATCTTAAACACTTGGAGTCTAAAATTGTTTTAATATTTTGGTTTTAATAATACAAGGTTATTTGTTATACGATGCACCAATGACTTTTATATAAAATGTATTATATTATGAAATATATTATAGTATAAATTATATATATTCGGGGTTTTTTTCGGGTTTCGGGTTCGGATCGATTTTCGGGTTTCGGATCGGGTTTCGGATCGGGTTTCATAATATCCAAATCCAAATCCAAAAATTTTCGGGTCTGAAAATCAAATCCAAATCCAAAAAACCGGGTTCGGATTATCCAAAATTTCGGGTTTCAAAATGGGTATCCGTCGGATCGGATTTTTTTCCCATCCCTAATCGTAAATGAATAATACTACTGTAAAAAATTTGAATTCTATTTATTTTGTATGTGATAAATTTGATTCCATATTTTATGAAATTCGAGTCGAACTAAATATTGTCCCTTGACAAAATGAACTACTTTAGTAATTACATTTTGAATATAAATCCAGACTCTTGGTTAGTTATGTTCAGGAGCGGCTCAAGACATTTAAAGGCCTAAAGCCAACTTAAAAATTGAGACCTTTTATAATTTTATAATTTAATTATTATTATATAAAATTTATTTTTCTAGCTTTCTTTGATGTAAATTCTTTAATTATATTTTCAAAATCTAACTATTTTAATAAATCTTTTCAATTAAATCTTTTAATATAATTGAGAATATCAATAGAAGCACTACTTTTTATATGTGAAAATTCTCTCAATATTTTCAATTCTGAAAAATAGATCTAAACCATCTATATCTGATTTCTCATTGTATTTTAAAGAATTCTCAAGATTCAAACAACTATCTTGTAAATTTTTTTCATCAAGAGATTCCAATTTTTTCAAACTAAATATAAACCGAAAAATATTATCAAATATTTTAAATTGTTCAAATATACTACTAAGTGATGAAATAGCATGATCAACTATATACAAAAATAATCAGTTTTAAAAAATTCTTTGGAAGTTTTTCTAGTTTCATTGCCAACATTATCTTCAAAATGTCTATTTCTATAAATTACACGTTTCTCACGAAATATGGGTTCTATATTCATTTCAAAAAAAAAAATCTGTTGCAGCACTCATAGCATTTTCAAAAGCAATTATTAATATGAATAATTAATATTATTTTTTTGGCTAAGCAATTAATAATAATTTAGAATAGTTATCATTAAAATGAATATATTGTTAAACATAAAAATTATGATTTATGAGTTTCTTTTTTTACAATTTTTATCAATTATTTTAACTTTTTTTTGTTGAGTAAAAAGAATATAAAATTTTTAAATAACAACACAGATGTGTATGTATTTAAAGGTCTAAAATTTTTGGAGGTCTAAAGCCATTGCTTCTCCCGCCTTATAGAAACACCGCCCCTAGTTATAAAATTAAGCTAAGATGCAAATTATAAAATTAAGAATTAACTAATTGACACGAATTAAAATCGAATTACTTATATGAGAATAAACATGGAATCCTAGTTTCATTATCTACTTCACTTAGAGTTGCAGCCTTCGATTAAAACATGCGATGGGTTTAATACCTGATCGAATAACACGAAAAGAGTAAAAGTTACCTCTCGGTAAACTAGTACCAATCTACGCATACATCCACAAAAGAGATAGAAGATGAATAGGCACCTATTATGTTTAGACCCTATATCTCTATAGAATTTGAAAACATAAAGGTTTAAGCACAAGTTATCCACTTAGATCACATAGGGTAGCATAATATCTCTATTCATGCCATAAATCATGATGCTTAACATCAACCTATCCTATGCTAGCATGGCAAGTTCTAAATCTCAAGATCCACTCTCGTTTAGCAAGAGATTAACATATTAGATGTTCGCGACGCACCTAAATTCAATAAGTACAACCATACAAGGATATCAAGAATTCACCACACATAAATCTCTAAGGCATGCAAACTACTAAGCTACATAGATAAATCCATTAGGATCCCACGACAACGATTAGTTCATAATCGAACTTTTCGTCACCATGGGATTTGATGAAAGCATGGTAGTTGTTATGCCCAAATCTTGGCATAAGCCCTAAGCAGGCCTAATGGGCTAGAATAGCAGTCCACAACTCATAATGGGCCTAGAGATGAAGATTGGGTCACTAAAACCCACCACCAGGAGTTAGTCCAATATACTATCAAACACAATGTGGAAGTTTGCGACCCCAAGCTGCAGGTCGAGTTCGCCAACAAAGTCCCTAGTATGGGATAACATCTATCATGCATGTCTCTCTACAAGGTCCAGCGTGGCCTAGAGGTCCAGCGTGGCCTAGAATACTCTCTCTGCAAGGTCCAGCGAGGCCTAGAGGTCCAGCGAGGCCTAGAGCATATTTATTATGAAGGCTTACGGTCAGGCCCAGCGAGGTCGCGTGAGTATAATTATCTCCGTACAGCGTGGATCACCTCGCATGACTAGCCCAGCGAGGCCGCATGCGAGGCCATGCAGCTTCGCCAATAATGATAATTACAGCATCATGCTAGCCGTGGGTTCCTTTAATGGGCCATGGGTAATGAGCAGTGTAAATGGGTAAAAAAATAACCCAAGGAGACGACTAGTGGATTTGGGCCTAGTCGAGCCCATAGAAACCCTAGCCCGTCTAGATAACTTCTTCTCCAAGAGAACTACGTATGGCTTGATCCCTATAAATAGGGTACGTAGGCATCTTGTAAAGTTGGATTGACAGTTCACCCCTGAATATCAACAAACAAGATCAGCCACAAAAAATCTTCAATCTCCTTCCGTGTTCTTCGTGTTCTTAGCGAAATATCCGTATTTTGCTCCGTGATTCCAGCAAACCTCCAAAATATTGTTATACAATATTCTCCCTATAACATTTGGCGCTAGAAGGAGGGCTAGTCATTAATTTGGGAGAACGATGACTAACTCGAACAAGAAGAACGGAGAGGCCGAGGAGCGAGACCCCGGGATAGCATATGACCCCGGGCTGCGACCCCCAAGGAGCGAAGCCAAGACCTCGGGGTAGCTTATGACACCAAAATGCGACCCCAGGCTGCGACCCCCAAGGAGCGAAGCTAAGACCCCGGGGTAGCTTATGACACCAAAATGCGACCCCAGGCTGCGAGCCACGAGGAGGAAGACCCCCAGGAGCGACCCCATAGGAGCGAGGCCATGCTTGCACCTAGCATAGCGAGGCCGGGTTCGAGAAGGATAAGCTACATCACTATAAGCGAGGCCAAGGCAAAGGTCAAGGTTCTAAGAGACCCCCTTCTCCTCGTCGAGATAGTGAGCGGTCCCATTGTCGTCACGACGGACCCCCATCTACTCGTCGAGATCGTGAGACCCCCTATATGATGTGGCTAACGAGGCTCCCTCTTATGTGACCACTGAGTCCCCTATATGATGTGGCTATCGAGATCAAATAGATGCCTATTAATGAGATACCTCTACATGAGATGATTTTTCTTGGTGAAATACCTCTACGTCGAGGAGAGGGGGGACGCCCCTGATCCTTGCCGGGGAGAGGGGGGACGCCCCTAATCCTCGCCGGCAAAGAGGAGGTCATCAACTATCTCGAGACACTGGGAAGAGAAAGCAACAAATAACGAGGCTGAGCCTGAGGCTCTCATCAATTAGCCTCAAGCTCGCACAAGAGATGAAAGGAGAGAAGTCAAAGTATTTGAAGATCAAAATGAGCTCAAGACCTCAATATTTTATTACATGTGCAACAAAGGGAAGCCTGTTATGACATTGAAAAAGCTAAGTGCTCTCGCTTAGTGTTGAAGAGTCCAAGTACCCCGGGATAGCGTGGTGAGGCCAACTACCTTGGGCAACAGTGAAGAAGACAAGTGCCCCGGGATAGCGATGCGATGTCAAGTGCCCCCGGATAGTGATGCGAGGTCAAGTGTTCTGGGATAGCCTTGAAGAAATCAAGTCTACTCATAGCGGGATCACATCAAAATTCTCTTCATTACAAATGGTGTCAACTCCAAATAATACAAGAAGGTTGCTGAAACATGTTGATTCCTCATCACATCTACAATTATAATGAGGACTCGGGGGGTAGTGGTATTACATAAACACCACTTCTAGCAGGACATTTGACAAATTGCAAGATAAGGCCGGCACCTAGCGTTGCGAGGCCGTACCTAGCGTTGCGATGCCGGCACCTAGCGTTGGGAGGCCGTACCTAGCGGTGCGAGGCCGTGCCTAGCGACGTGAGGTTGCAAACTCGACACCTTGCGATGTGAGGCCTCTCGGCCCCATAGGCGCAATCAGGATCATTTGAAGAGCCCATCAGCTATCCTAAAACACTTGGAAAAAATTTAACAGATATGGAGAGGCGTTATGGAGGAATCTATACATGCTAGAATCATTGCAACATGAGCCCTTTGTGCAAGCAGATGCGAGGCCTATGGTACTTTATAATATTATAAACGTCAAATAAAGGAGCATCAATAAAGCAAGCCAATCCAGGTTCAGGAAGTATCCAAATAAGCAAAAGAAATTAAGTCTACAAGCGCGAGGCAAATAAAGGGAGTGCCCGCATCTCCACTGAGTCTAGCAGATAAAGTTTAAAAGCAATAAAAAGGAAGTCATGGGGATCCATTTGCCGCTTCCTCATTCAGCTCCATCTTGAGGTTATCAGCAAACTTCCCAGTCTCTTCGCCCAACCGGTACCAATCAAAGTCATCAACCTTCTCGAGGAACTTTTTCATGAAGTCAACAGATCCTTGGGTCTCAGCTTCCTCAATGATAGTAGGGAGAGCATCAACAGCATCTTTAACTTCATTCTCTAGCTTAGCCACGCGGTCTGTAAGCTTCTTGATCTGGGAGTCTAATTTCTCCTTCTCAACGGCATGATCCAGCTTAAGCTTCTTTCTAGCTGACTTCTCCTCGTGAAGCTCTCTCTTAAGCTTCTCGGTTGTGCCTTCGAATTCTTTCTTCCAACTATCCTTTGCGTTCTCGGCGTCAGCATGAGCTTGTGCAAGTATGGATTTGAGATTCACAATCTCTTCGCTCATCTTACTATTGGAAGAAGTCAAGGCTCGAACCTCCTAGTGGTGACTTAATTGAAGGAAGAAAAGCTCATCTATAGTTTTAGTCTTGGAAGCATTGGACTCCTCCAGAGATTGTTTGGACCAACCATACATGTCAACTTCAGAAACATGGGCATGTGCCAACTCGCCAAATGTCTGGCGGACCAGTCCAGGGGGAGGATGAGAGGGTGATGAACTCTTGTCGTCCTTGTTCTTCTTTAGTGGTGGTTCTTCATGAAGAATCGGTATCTCAGTGGGCTTTTTCCTGCTAGGATGGAGGGAAGAAGATGATTGTCGAAGAGGCGTTGTGAGAGTGGTCTGCTTAGGAGGAGGCATGACAACATCAGACTTGGTAGCTAAACCCCCAGCAAGGGAGGAATGGTGAGTCAGATCGCCAGAAGGATTATGAGAGGTACTCGCAGCCTTGTCCTTCTTCAAGAAAGGAATCACAGAATATTTCTTGGAAGCCATGTCTGCAAGTATACAGAAGAAAATACATCAATACAAGGCAAAATTAGTAAGCAAGGCATGCAGCAACAAATTGATTCAATGCAAGTGGTATGTGATGCAGCAAGTCAGTACGAGCTACAATGCAATGCAAATAGAGTAAAGGTCATGGCCTTATATTACATTTATCAACGACACCTATATCGTCTACTCCCTCGGGAGGATTGACGATCTTCTTTTTTGGGGTCATTCTCGCCCTTTGCCTTAGAAACCCACACCGAACTAAATTCTCTTCGGTAAGCAGGAGTTGAAGGTTTCTCTTCTCGGCAGGAAGTTTGAGAATGTCGTCTGCTCTCTGCTTGTGTTCGCCTTCAAGCATGGGACGTCGTGGTGTATCTGTAATGAAGCAAATAAATGTAAATATGGTTGGTGCCACAACCCACAATACTAATGAATTTCATAGGAAGAAAGGGTGCTAAGTCAGAGAAACTTACCTTTGTTAATGTTAAAGGCGGTCGGTATGCGCGGCATATCATAAATATAGAAGTATGGACTTTTCCAGTCTCTAGGATCTCTTGAGCCACCAATAATCAAGTTCTTGCCATAGAACTCTGGCCAGACAGAGAAATAAACATAACCAAATTCCTTGGCTTTACAACTCTTTTTGGTGATAAAGTAGTTGAGCTACTCAGCGGTCAGTCTCGGGTATCCCTCGATGTTATATATGATGTATAGACCAATCATAAGTTTGTACCCGTTCGGATTAATTTGGAGGGGAGCAACCTTAAAATACTCGCACACCTCACGAATGAATGGATGAAGAGGTGAAGAAACTCCAAGTTCAAGGAGTGTAGTAGTTAAAACCATGCGGGGTGGCCTGCCCCCATTCTCTTTGTGATTGAAGCGGTAACATCGCATATGCTCTTGAGGAAGGATAATACGACCTTCTACTTGATACTTTTCGATGACCTCTGATAGGGTATCCTGATCGAGGTTGGTTGGAAGATCTCTGCAGCAGAGGATGTGCCCTACCCTCTTCTTTCCTTGGGGATACATGGTACCTTCAAGCATTGGTTGACTAGGAGGGACATATGCTTCATCATCAGAAAGCTCAGGAACATAGTCATAATTACAAAGATTAATTGTACGGGTGACATCCTCCAACTCTTTTGTGGTAAGGGACTCCTCTTCATCTGTCTCCTCCTCGAGGTTTTCCTCAGTAATCTTGGTCTGAGGAGGGACCACTTCAGTTGCGACATGAGCATGGACGATGCCTCTTTGCGAACACGAGCTTGAATCACCATGCACCTTAGCTTGTACCTTTTCAGATGATGATGGGGAGGCCAAGGAAGGATGAACATTCTTTTTAGCATGAGCCCTCTGGAGCTGTTCTGGAGCCTTTTCTTTACTTAGAGGTTGTCTCTTTGATAAGGGAACGCGGGAGGAGCTACAACTAGGGAGAGTCATCTTCTTCAATCTCCAAGCGAATGGACGAGTCTCTTTATTAAAGCCTTTATTAGGACCTACAATGATTTTAGTCCTTTTATGCTGCATATGAGTCTGTTCGTTGTCACTTCTCTTCAAACACAAGATTGATACATGGGGGGTGGACAACTCAACTAAGCAAAAAGCATGAATGTATGTATGAAGCATGTATGTGATAATTATTCAAGCATGGAGAGCATATGGCATGGACAGTCATGGTGATCATACAAGCAAGGAGAAAAAACTGCAAAGAAACAAAAGCAATTTAAAGGATTGGAGAATTAAACCTTATTCGGAAGATGTAAATCTGGATGAACGCGAAGAACTTGGATGCGTGCACTAAATAACTCGCTTAAACAAATCACCGTAGATCTTGGAGCAAGCTTGGTGTTAAGCTATTTGTGTTCTTGAAGAGAGGTGAATAATGAATACATGAAGGAGTATTTATAGACAAGGAACGAAGAGGCCCAAAATAATATTCAATTCGGGATTTAAAAATTCCACGAGCCTAAATATTTGATTTGGAGTTGGATTTGTAAAAGTAGATCTATGGGCTCACATTACAAATACAAGTTGGAAACATATTTGAAATAAGATTAGATTTTTTAAATTAAAAATCTATTCGAAAAAGATGGAGGCATGTCCGAAGAAAAAAAATTACACGAAGCGAAGTGCAAGCTGAAAAAAAGAGAAAAAAAAAGACCCCACGCGTATCCAGAAGTTTTCTGCGAGGTAAATAAAAAATAACTTGCACGTTGAATTCGTAATTCATGCAAAGTGAATGGCAGGATGGTGTGGTCAGCACAGTCAACGACCTCAGGGACCCACGTGACTTTTTTAAAACAAACATGCAAGCCAAGTTTGGCTCCCTGACTATTCAAAACTTATATACACGCGAGGACAGCAACTTACGGAGTAGAAGAATTACAAGTGGAGTCCACGCTAGAAAAAAAAAAGAACAAAAAAATTACCCACAAGGCGGGCATATAGCATGTGAGGAGGAGGAGGAAAGCAGGATGGGAACTAGCAAATCGTCGAGGAAAGGCACACGCGGAAAAAAAAAAGAGCTACGAGGAGTACACTTGGTGGCAGGTTGTCAATATAAAAAAAGGAGAGGACGCCACATGTGTTAAGATTTCAGAAGTCAGCTGCGGGATAAAAAAACTGACCCAAGAGCAAGCCTGTGCGGACAATTCGCATGTATCACAGGCCTCGTGTGGGGTGAAGTTATTATATGCAAGCCAAATTAACGAGGTGAAACTAAGAAAGCAGCTGAGAAGAAAATTAAAAAATAATAAAGGTTGAAGTGGAGCCCGCTAGAAACATGTGCGGGGAGGAAGTGATTCAAGCGAGTCAAGAAAGGAAGTTTTATTGTGGAGGTCGTGCAATCTCCTAAAAAAATATGGTGTACTACACTTACAAAGCTACCAAGTAAAATTGATGGGCAATTACAAGCATGGCCCGCGTGTGATTTTTTGAAAGGCTTAGCTACTGGACAAAGGCAGGTGCAGGTTGGCATGGGACCCATTTATCTAAATCATGTCCTTGAAATTCAAGATGGTTCCAACTTCCAATTGATTTACAAAATCAATTAAAAGTAGCAGGACCCGCGTGAAGACTAACAAGCAAAAGAATTTTCAACTTATAAAAGGAAATTGGCAAGGCTTGCGTGTAAAAAAAATGGCAAATCACGTGGCCATGAACTTTATGTCCATACTTGATTTGAATTTTATTCAAATTCGTGGGACCTACAACGGTGATTAAAGAGCAAGAATTTTGGTTCTATGTTAACAAGGCATCATGTTATTTAAGCAGGCTGCACATTAAAACGAGGCGTGAAGAGACAAAATAAAGCGTAGCGAGGTGGCCAGTACGAGGAGACATCGGCTCGTATTAAATTAAAAATTTTGAAAGCTGTCAAGCGAGGAGGTTTCCCGAAAAATCAAATTATTATTTTGATTTTATTTTTGAAGAAATTTTGAAGACCAGAAAAAATAGTTCTCCGCTACATCTTCCTGCATCGAAGAACTGGGGGGTAGTTGCCATACTTGAAAATGGATATGAATTCTAACCAGACTCATTACAAGAATTGAGGTTGCGAAGAGGCTTCGCAACGTATAAGGCTACAAGGAGGCCTCGCATCGCAACATATAAGGCTGCGAGGAGGCCTCGCTATGTAAGAGGCTGCGAGGAGGCCTCGCAACATATGAGGCTGCAAGGCGGCATCGCAATATATGAGGCTGCAAGGCGGCATCGCAATATATGAGGCTGCAAGGCGGCATCGCAATGTATGAGGCTGCAAGGCAGCATCGTAACGTATGAGGCTGCAAGGCGGCCTCGCAACATATGAGGGTGCGAGGAGGCCTCGCAGCATATGAAACTGCAAGCAATCCTCTCAACTTATGAGGGGGCCTCTCATCATAATAACAAGGAGCAGCAGATAGTCCTCTCATCATACTTTAAGAAGATCTGAAGATACATGTGAAAGCCCGAGCTCACACATCAGCCAGACAGAAGATATAACTATAACAATCTATGACTTCAAGGCCCTATGGGGTCGCCTCTCAAAGTCCCTGTAGAACCACATGGCATTTGGAAGTACCGTCGAGGTCACCATTACTCACTTATACATGGCTTCAAATTAATTCAAAGGCACACAACACGTGTCATCATCTTAGCGGCTGAGCAGATCTCGAGACACGACAGCTGTCCGAAACCATTCATCCTCATAGGGGTCGCGATGCGATTCCAAGGCAATTGAGATAGTTATGCATTCATCTACAACAATCTATAGCGAGCACAGGCCTCGCATCGAAGTTTTGACAAAGCAATTTTTGAGTCCACATCGTATCTCCAATGACAATATGGACTCGGGGGGTAGTTGTTATGCCCAAATCTTGGCATAAGCCCTAAGCAGGCCTAATGGGCTAGAATAGCAGTCCACAACTCATAATGGGCCTAGAGATGAAGATTGGGTCACTAAAACCCACCACCAGGAGTTAGTCCAATATACTATCAAACACAATGTGGAAGTTTGCGACCCCAAGCTGCAGGTCGAGTTCGCCAACAAAGTCCCTAGTATGGGATAACATCTATCATGCATGTCTCTCTACAAGGTCCAGCGTGGCCTAGAGGTCCAGCGTGGCCTAGAATACTCTCTCTGCAAGGTCCAGCGAGGCCTAGAGGTCCAGCGAGGCCTAGAGCATATTTATTATGAAGGCTTACGGTCAGGCCCAGCGAGGTCGCGTGAGTATAATTATCTCCGTACAGCGTGGATCACCTCGCATGACTAGCCCAGCGAGGCCGCATGCGAGGCCATGCAGCTTCGCCAATAATGATAATTACAGCATCATGCTAGCCGTGGGTTCCTTTAATGGGCCATGGGTAATGAGCAGTGTAAATGGGTAAAAAAATAACCCAAGGAGACGACTAGTGGATTTGGGCCTAGTCGAGCCCATAGAAACCCTAGCCCGTCTAGATAACTTCTTCTCCAAGAGAACTACGTATGGCTTGATCCCTATAAATAGGGTACGTAGGCATCTTGTAAAGTTGGATTGACAGTTCACCCCTGAATATCAACAAACAAGATCAGCCACAAAAAATCTTCAATCTCCTTCCGTGTTCTTCGTGTTCTTAGCGAAATATCCGTATTTTGCTCCGTGATTCCAGCAAACCTCCAAAATATTGTTATACAATATTCTCCCTATAACATTTGGCGCTAGAAGGAGGGCTAGTCATTAATTTGGGAGAACGATGACTAACTCGAACAAGAAGAACGGAGAGGCCGAGGAGCGAGACCCCGGGATAGCATATGACCCCGGGCTGCGACCCCCAAGGAGCGAAGCCAAGACCTCGGGGTAGCTTATGACACCAAAATGCGACCCCAGGCTGCGACCCCCAAGGAGCGAAGCTAAGACCCCGGGGTAGCTTATGACACCAAAATGCGACCCCAGGCTGCGAGCCACGAGGAGGAAGACCCCCAGGAGCGACCCCATAGGAGCGAGGCCATGCTTGCACCTAGCATAGCGAGGCCGGGTTCGAGAAGGATAAGCTACATCACTATAAGCGAGGCCAAGGCAAAGGTCAAGGTTCTAAGAGACCCCCTTCTCCTCGTCGAGATAGTGAGCGGTCCCATTGTCGTCACGACGGACCCCCATCTACTCGTCGAGATCGTGAGACCCCCTATATGATGTGGCTAACGAGGCTCCCTCTTATGTGACCACTGAGTCCCCTATATGATGTGGCTATCGAGATCAAATAGATGCCTATTAATGAGATACCTCTACATGAGATGATTTTTCTTGGTGAAATACCTCTACGTCGAGGAGAGGGGGGACGCCCCTGATCCTTGCCGGGGAGAGGGGGGACGCCCCTAATCCTCGCCGGCAAAGAGGAGGTCATCAACTATCTCGAGACACTGGGAAGAGAAAGCAACAAATAACGAGGCTGAGCCTGAGGCTCTCATCAATTAGCCTCAAGCTCGCACAAGAGATGAAAGGAGAGAAGTCAAAGTATTTGAAGATCAAAATGAGCTCAAGACCTCAATATTTTATTACATGTGCAACAAAGGGAAGCCTGTTATGACATTGAAAAAGCTAAGTGCTCTCGCTTAGTGTTGAAGAGTCCAAGTACCCCGGGATAGCGTGGTGAGGCCAACTACCTTGGGCAACAGTGAAGAAGACAAGTGCCCCGGGATAGCGATGCGATGTCAAGTGCCCCCGGATAGTGATGCGAGGTCAAGTGTTCTGGGATAGCCTTGAAGAAATCAAGTCTACTCATAGCGGGATCACATCAAAATTCTCTTCATTACAAATGGTGTCAACTCCAAATAATACAAGAAGGTTGCTGAAACATGTTGATTCCTCATCACATCTACAATTATAATGAGGACTCGGGGGGTAGTGGTATTACATAAACACCACTTCTAGCAGGACATTTGACAAATTGCAAGATAAGGCCGGCACCTAGCGTTGCGAGGCCGTACCTAGCGTTGCGATGCCGGCACCTAGCGTTGGGAGGCCGTACCTAGCGGTGCGAGGCCGTGCCTAGCGACGTGAGGTTGCAAACTCGACACCTTGCGATGTGAGGCCTCTCGGCCCCATAGGCGCAATCAGGATCATTTGAAGAGCCCATCAGCTATCCTAAAACACTTGGAAAAAATTTAACAGATATGGAGAGGCGTTATGGAGGAATCTATACATGCTAGAATCATTGCAACATGAGCCCTTTGTGCAAGCAGATGCGAGGCCTATGGTACTTTATAATATTATAAACGTCAAATAAAGGAGCATCAATAAAGCAAGCCAATCCAGGTTCAGGAAGTATCCAAATAAGCAAAAGAAATTAAGTCTACAAGCGCGAGGCAAATAAAGGGAGTGCCCGCATCTCCACTGAGTCTAGCAGATAAAGTTTAAAAGCAATAAAAAGGAAGTCATGGGGATCCATTTGCCGCTTCCTCATTCAGCTCCATCTTGAGGTTATCAGCAAACTTCCCAGTCTCTTCGCCCAACCGGTACCAATCAAAGTCATCAACCTTCTCGAGGAACTTTTTCATGAAGTCAACAGATCCTTGGGTCTCAGCTTCCTCAATGATAGTAGGGAGAGCATCAACAGCATCTTTAACTTCATTCTCTAGCTTAGCCACGCGGTCTGTAAGCTTCTTGATCTGGGAGTCTAATTTCTCCTTCTCAACGGCATGATCCAGCTTAAGCTTCTTTCTAGCTGACTTCTCCTCGTGAAGCTCTCTCTTAAGCTTCTCGGTTGTGCCTTCGAATTCTTTCTTCCAACTATCCTTTGCGTTCTCGGCGTCAGCATGAGCTTGTGCAAGTATGGATTTGAGATTCACAATCTCTTCGCTCATCTTACTATTGGAAGAAGTCAAGGCTCGAACCTCCTAGTGGTGACTTAATTGAAGGAAGAAAAGCTCATCTATAGTTTTAGTCTTGGAAGCATTGGACTCCTCCAGAGATTGTTTGGACCAACCATACATGTCAACTTCAGAAACATGGGCATGTGCCAACTCGCCAAATGTCTGGCGGACCAGTCCAGGGGGAGGATGAGAGGGTGATGAACTCTTGTCATCCTTGTTCTTCTTTAGTGGTGGTTCTTCATGAAGAATCGGTATCTCAGTGGGCTTTTTCCTGCTAGGATGGAGGGAAGAAGATGATTGTCGAAGAGGCGTTGTGAGAGTGGTCTGCTTAGGAGGAGGCATGACAACATCAGACTTGGTAGCTAAACCCCCAGCAAGGGAGGAATGGTGAGTCAGATCGCCAGAAGGATTATGAGAGGTACTCGCAGCCTTGTCCTTCTTCAAGAAAGGAATCACAGAATATTTCTTGGAAGCCATGTCTGCAAGTATACAGAAGAAAATACATCAATACAAGGCAAAATTAGTAAGCAAGGCATGCAGCAACAAATTGATTCAATGCAAGTGGTATGTGATGCAGCAAGTCAGTACGAGCTACAATGCAATGCAAATAGAGTAAAGGTCATGGCCTTATATTACATTTATCAACGACACCTATATCGTCTACTCCCTCGGGAGGATTGACGATCTTCTTTTTTGGGGTCATTCTCGCCCTTTGCCTTAGAAACCCACACCGAACTAAATTCTCTTCGGTAAGCAGGAGTTGAAGGTTTCTCTTCTCGGCAGGAAGTTTGAGAATGTCGTCTGCTCTCTGCTTGTGTTCGCCTTCAAGCATGGGACGTCGTGGTGTATCTGTAATGAAGCAAATAAATGTAAATATGGTTGGTGCCACAACCCACAATACTAATGAATTTCATAGGAAGAAAGGGTGCTAAGTCAGAGAAACTTACCTTTGTTAATGTTAAAGGCGGTCGGTATGCGCGGCATATCATAAATATAGAAGTATGGACTTTTCCAGTCTCTAGGATCTCTTGAGCCACCAATAATCAAGTTCTTGCCATAGAACTCTGGCCAGACAGAGAAATAAACATAACCAAATTCCTTGGCTTTACAACTCTTTTTGGTGATAAAGTAGTTGAGCTACTCAGCGGTCAGTCTCGGGTATCCCTCGATGTTATATATGATGTATAGACCAATCATAAGTTTGTACCCGTTCGGATTAATTTGG
This sequence comes from Kitagawia praeruptora, assembly GCA_037693485.1. Taxonomy (NCBI): domain Eukaryota; kingdom Viridiplantae; phylum Streptophyta; class Magnoliopsida; order Apiales; family Apiaceae; genus Kitagawia; species Kitagawia praeruptora. Next base: position 54,356,752 of record CM075350.1, on the reverse strand, counting down.
AGGGGAGCAACCTTAAAATACTCGCACACCTCACGAATGAATGGATGAAGAGGTGAAGAAACTCCAAGTTCAAGGAGTGTAGTAGTTAAAACCATGCGGGGTGGCCTGCCCCCATTCTCTTTGTGATTGAAGCGGTAACATCGCATATGCTCTTGAGGAAGGATAATACGACCTTCTACTTGATACTTTTCGATGACCTCTGATAGGGTATCCTGATCGAGGTTGGTTGGAAGATCTCTGCAGCAGAGGATGTGCCCTACCCTCTTCTTTCCTTGGGGATACATGGTACCTTCAAGCATTGGTTGACTAGGAGGGACATATGCTTCATCATCAGAAAGCTCAGGAACATAGTCATAATTACAAAGATTAATTGTACGGGTGACATCCTCCAACTCTTTTGTGGTAAGGGACTCCTCTTCATCTGTCTCCTCCTCGAGGTTTTCCTCAGTAATCTTGGTCTGAGGAGGGACCACTTCAGTTGCGACATGAGCATGGACGATGCCTCTTTGCGAACACGAGCTTGAATCACCATGCACCTTAGCTTGTACCTTTTCAGATGATGATGGGGAGGCCAAGGAAGGATGAACATTCTTTTTAGCATGAGCCCTCTGGAGCTGTTCTGGAGCCTTTTCTTTACTTAGAGGTTGTCTCTTTGATAAGGGAACGCGGGAGGAGCTACAACTAGGGAGAGTCATCTTCTTCAATCTCCAAGCGAATGGACGAGTCTCTTTATTAAAGCCTTTATTAGGACCTACAATGATTTTAGTCCTTTTATGCTGCATATGAGTCTGTTCGTTGTCACTTCTCTTCAAACACAAGATTGATACATGGGGGGTGGACAACTCAACTAAGCAAAAAGCATGAATGTATGTATGAAGCATGTATGTGATAATTATTCAAGCATGGAGAGCATATGGCATGGACAGTCATGGTGATCATACAAGCAAGGAGAAAAAACTGCAAAGAAACAAAAGCAATTTAAAGGATTGGAGAATTAAACCTTATTCGGAAGATGTAAATCTGGATGAACGCGAAGAACTTGGATGCGTGCACTAAATAACTCGCTTAAACAAATCACCGTAGATCTTGGAGCAAGCTTGGTGTTAAGCTATTTGTGTTCTTGAAGAGAGGTGAATAATGAATACATGAAGGAGTATTTATAGACAAGGAACGAAGAGGCCCAAAATAATATTCAATTCGGGATTTAAAAATTCCACGAGCCTAAATATTTGATTTGGAGTTGGATTTGTAAAAGTAGATCTATGGGCTCACATTACAAATACAAGTTGGAAACATATTTGAAATAAGATTAGATTTTTTAAATTAAAAATCTATTCGAAAAAGATGGAGGCATGTCCGAAGAAAAAAAATTACACGAAGCGAAGTGCAAGCTGAAAAAAAGAGAAAAAAAAAGACCCCACGCGTATCCAGAAGTTTTCTGCGAGGTAAATAAAAAATAACTTGCACGTTGAATTCGTAATTCATGCAAAGTGAATGGCAGGATGGTGTGGTCAGCACAGTCAACGACCTCAGGGACCCACGTGACTTTTTTAAAACAAACATGCAAGCCAAGTTTGGCTCCCTGACTATTCAAAACTTATATACACGCGAGGACAGCAACTTACGGAGTAGAAGAATTACAAGTGGAGTCCACGCTAGAAAAAAAAAAGAACAAAAAAATTACCCACAAGGCGGGCATATAGCATGTGAGGAGGAGGAGGAAAGCAGGATGGGAACTAGCAAATCGTCGAGGAAAGGCACACGCGGAAAAAAAAAAGAGCTACGAGGAGTACACTTGGTGGCAGGTTGTCAATATAAAAAAAGGAGAGGACGCCACATGTGTTAAGATTTCAGAAGTCAGCTGCGGGATAAAAAAACTGACCCAAGAGCAAGCCTGTGCGGACAATTCGCATGTATCACAGGCCTCGTGTGGGGTGAAGTTATTATATGCAAGCCAAATTAACGAGGTGAAACTAAGAAAGCAGCTGAGAAGAAAATTAAAAAATAATAAAGGTTGAAGTGGAGCCCGCTAGAAACATGTGCGGGGAGGAAGTGATTCAAGCGAGTCAAGAAAGGAAGTTTTATTGTGGAGGTCGTGCAATCTCCTAAAAAAATATGGTGTACTACACTTACAAAGCTACCAAGTAAAATTGATGGGCAATTACAAGCATGGCCCGCGTGTGATTTTTTGAAAGGCTTAGCTACTGGACAAAGGCAGGTGCAGGTTGGCATGGGACCCATTTATCTAAATCATGTCCTTGAAATTCAAGATGGTTCCAACTTCCAATTGATTTACAAAATCAATTAAAAGTAGCAGGACCCGCGTGAAGACTAACAAGCAAAAGAATTTTCAACTTATAAAAGGAAATTGGCAAGGCTTGCGTGTAAAAAAAATGGCAAATCACGTGGCCATGAACTTTATGTCCATACTTGATTTGAATTTTATTCAAATTCGTGGGACCTACAACGGTGATTAAAGAGCAAGAATTTTGGTTCTATGTTAACAAGGCATCATGTTATTTAAGCAGGCTGCACATTAAAACGAGGCGTGAAGAGACAAAATAAAGCGTAGCGAGGTGGCCAGTACGAGGAGACATCGGCTCGTATTAAATTAAAAATTTTGAAAGCTGTCAAGCGAGGAGGTTTCCCGAAAAATCAAATTATTATTTTGATTTTATTTTTGAAGAAATTTTGAAGACCAGAAAAAATAGTTCTCCGCTACATCTTCCTGCATCGAAGAACTGGGGGGTAGTTGCCATACTTGAAAATGGATATGAATTCTAACCAGACTCATTACAAGAATTGAGGTTGCGAAGAGGCTTCGCAACGTATAAGGCTACAAGGAGGCCTCGCATCGCAACATATAAGGCTGCGAGGAGGCCTCGCTATGTAAGAGGCTGCGAGGAGGCCTCGCAACATATGAGGCTGCAAGGCGGCATCGCAATATATGAGGCTGCAAGGCGGCATCGCAATATATGAGGCTGCAAGGCGGCATCGCAATGTATGAGGCTGCAAGGCAGCATCGTAACGTATGAGGCTGCAAGGCGGCCTCGCAACATATGAGGGTGCGAGGAGGCCTCGCAGCATATGAAACTGCAAGCAATCCTCTCAACTTATGAGGGGGCCTCTCATCATAATAACAAGGAGCAGCAGATAGTCCTCTCATCATACTTTAAGAAGATCTGAAGATACATGTGAAAGCCCGAGCTCACACATCAGCCAGACAGAAGATATAACTATAACAATCTATGACTTCAAGGCCCTATGGGGTCGCCTCTCAAAGTCCCTGTAGAACCACATGGCATTTGGAAGTACCGTCGAGGTCACCATTACTCACTTATACATGGCTTCAAATTAATTCAAAGGCACACAACACGTGTCATCATCTTAGCGGCTGAGCAGATCTCGAGACACGACAGCTGTCCGAAACCATTCATCCTCATAGGGGTCGCGATGCGATTCCAAGGCAATTGAGATAGTTATGCATTCATCTACAACAATCTATAGCGAGCACAGGCCTCGCATCGAAGTTTTGACAAAGCAATTTTTGAGTCCACATCGTATCTCCAATGACAATATGGACTCGGGGGGTAGTTGTTATGCCCAAATCTTGGCATAAGCCCTAAGCAGGCCTAATGGGCTAGAATAGCAGTACACAACTCATAATGGGCCTAGAGATGAAGATTGGGTCACTAAAACCCACCACCAGGAGTTAGTCCAATATACTATCAAACACAATGTGGAAGTTTGCGACCCCAAGCTGCAGGTCGAGTTCGCCAACAAAGTCCCTAGTATGGGATAACATCTATCATGCATGTCTCTCTACAAGGTCCAGCGTGGCCTAGAGGTCCAGCGTGGCCTAGAATACTCTCTCTGCAAGGTCCAGCGAGGCCTAGAGGTCCAGCGAGGCCTAGAGCATATTTATTATGAAGGCTTACGGTCAGGCCCAGCGAGGTCGCGTGAGTATAATTATCTCCGTACAGCGTGGATCACCTCGCATGACTAGCCCAGCGAGGCCGCATGCGAGGCCATGCAGCTTCGCCAATAATGATAATTACAGCATCATGCTAGCCGTGGGTTCCTTTAATGGGCCATGGGTAATGAGCAGTGTAAATGGGTAAAAAAATAACCCAAGGAGACGACTAGTGGATTTGGGCCTAGTCGAGCCCATAGAAACCCTAGCCCGTCTAGATAACTTCTTCTCCAAGAGAACTACGTATGGCTTGATCCCTATAAATAGGGTACGTAGGCATCTTGTAAAGTTGGATTGACAGTTCACCCCTGAATATCAACAAACAAGATCAGCCACAAAAAATCTTCAATCTCCTTCCGTGTTCTTCGTGTTCTTAGCGAAATATCCGTATTTTGCTCCGTGATTCCAGCAAACCTCCAAAATATTGTTATACAATATTCTCCCTATAACAGTAGTAAACAAGATAATAAAGATGAATAAATCAATGATGAGATAAGGTTTAGCGAACAAATCCGGAAAAGTAACAAGCATCCAAAAGATACGCCTAACAAAGAAATACAAGAAAACTATTTCTAGATCTTCTTGTCGTCACAATCCTCGCCTTGGCTTCTCTTCCTTGTGCTCTGAACGAAATCAGTGTGTAGATTGTGTAGATGATGATTTTTCTGTGCCCCAAGGTGTGTATTTATAGCCCCTAAGTGCCTCCTTGTCCAAGCAATTACCGTAATTGAAATAGGATAGAATTCCGGCAATTTCCGTTCTTGATTGAAATAGAATTGCAATTCCCTTGTTTAATTATGATTCTGGAAGCTTCTAATCGACCCAAGTGATTGCCATATGAATTAGGAGAAGAAAACGGCAATTTCCTATTAAAACTTGAAATCTGGAAACTTTCTGGCAAAACAGCCGTAGCACCACGCGGCCGCGCGAACTCTCTATACATCTTAGGCGCGCCCGCGCGCAACATCCCTGGAAGACTTCTGGCCGCGCCCGCGCGCAGTTGTAGCTTGATTGGAGCGCGCCCGCGCACAGTCTGAAACCTGCAGACTTACTTCTGTTTTCTCGCTGACTTCTTTTCCATTTCTTTTGCAATTTCCATCCCTTATTCTTTTAAGCTCAAAGATACTGACTGATCACTGAAAATGCCAACTTGCACCTGGTACTATTACCTACACAATTCTCACAAAAATAGATTAAAACACACCAATACTTGAGATACAAAACACCAATTTAAGCCGAAATGAAGCGATCCAAGTGGATATAAATCCACTTATCACACCCCCAAACTTAAACCGATGCTTGTCCTCAAGCATAAACAAACAAAAATATATACAACTAGCTAGTACCACTTCCGTAGGTGATCACGGTTGCATTTGGCATATGCAACAAGCCCTTTAAACCCCTAGGCAGCCCTAGTGGACGAGTAAGGTCTCGTGAGGGCCTATAGTGAATGTACCCACAAAATCCATTTAACCTAATGCAATGCAAATGCATGAATGCAACTACTATGAAAAATGCAAAGATCCCCTTCAAACTTACCAACACCAACTAACAAGAAAATATCTCAACGAATGCAACAAATCCAAGCAGAGCTCGACTAAGTCCCCGTATACTAACAGTACATGAACAGAAACGTGCGTGTGTGCAATGCTCATCAGAAATACTCCCAAAACTAGGTCAAAAATCATACATGCCTTCCGTCAAGACAATCACAGGTTTATAACTAGAATAGACTGTAGACACTCCATAACCTAGGAACACCTCCACCCTTATCCAAGGTAGACAGAAACTCATGCTTTATTACTATACTACGACACTACATATACAATACGCATGCTTATTTAACCGTGCAATGAATGAGACCCCAAAAGGCTTATACAATAATACCCATGCAGCGAGTGTTAGGTCAGCAATCCCAAACCACAAGGCTTTAGGTTACTAGGACTAAGTCCCCTCAGACTTAATTACTCGAGTATTAAAGAGCTCACTCTGGTTAATTTTGCATTAACAAACAAAAATTGACTCTTTTTTTTTTCTTTTTTTTCTCTTTTTTTTCCGCAATCTGGAATGAGTCTTTCTCATTTCCAACCCTAGACTACTCATATAAATATGAGCCGGCTACTAGCCATTTGACGTCTAGCCATTATTAACAACTAGCATGAAATTCCTGTTTTCCCCCAAACTTAGATTTTAGTGTTCCTACGCTATAAAGGGAATAACAAAAATTCTAAAAATAAACAAGTGATTAAATCTCAAAACATCCAACATGCATGACTCTAACCTAACCCAAAAGCACCCAATGAGACTGTGTAATAATTTTGTTCCCGAAACATGCAAGTCAATTTCCTAGGAACTATAAATCAGCCCTCTACTCATCATCATCACACTCAAATCAACATCTACCTATCAATCAGAATCAGCTCATTTTAAGGGATCATGAAAAATGCATGCCATGAAAATGCAACTAATATGAACTCACATGGTAACAAACAAACAATAACAAAGTGTCCTATATGAAACAAACGTAGATAATACGAACATAAAATGCATGACTTACAACTAATATGCAAAACATGATATCCTAAATGAACACAATGAAACATATAAAACATATACAATACTTTTCCCCCAAACCACCCCCAAACTTAAGATATTCAATGACCTCATTGAATGGAAGTAAATACGAGGGAAAGTAGAAACATACCTACACCGCAGCGTCATCACCCTCCTCGGGTGGAGAATCAGGAGGTGGATAAATAGTGTCCGATCCAAAGACTGGCCACTCAACATGGGCACCACTAGCTCCAAAAGCAGTAATGAAAGCCTGTGTCAACCTCGCTGAAAAACGGCTATGGCTCTCATACAATGCATCCATCCGCCTCATCTTCCGCCTATCATGTGAAGCACTCGAGATGGCAACAGGAGCCTGCTGAACTGGAGGAGCACCAGCAATCTCATAGCCCAGACCCCTGGGATGAGGAATGCCGCCAGGCCATTCCACCAACTTCGACAGATCAATGGGTCCAGCTGGCATCTGAATCTGCTCCTCAGACGACCATGTCACCCCAGCCATCGAACACAACCTCGTAACAATAGAGCCATAAGGAACTGCCCCTGTAGACCCCCTCAAGAATCGCAGCATACTCTGATTCACCAAATATCCAACATCGATATAATGCCCATTCAGAATAGCCCACAACAAGATAGCTCTCTCAACTGTCACCTCATGCGTATGCGTAGTAGGCAACAGATTAGCACAAATAAATGAATTCCAAGCCCTAGCATATTTGTTCATAGAAGCAGATGCGAACGTAGCCTTCTCAGCCGACCCAACCTTCAGTTTCCATGTCGTACCTGGCACACACAGACGTGCCACCACCTCATCTAAATCAACCTCAGACCTGGCCTTAAAAGTCCAGTCCTCCGCCCCAACAGGTCTATCCGGCAACCCAAGCAAACGCCGAATAGCAGGTGCAGTATAATCTATAGTAAACCCACGGACAATCGAATAACCATCCCTAGTTTCCTTGGCATTAGCATAGAACTCCCGGACTATACTCAACGGGACAGCGGATGCAAGCTCACACAGATTCTGCCAACCCCTTTCCTCAATCATACCCACAATCTCACCATCAGCAGCAATAGGCAACCAAATCCTATCCTTCGCCACAGACCGAGTCATCAATTTCACATACTCAGCCCGAGCCTCCTCAGAACGAAATTTACTCATATCATCATCCCCCGAACTCGAGTCAGAACCTGACAATGACCGACCACGGGAACTACTACCCACAACTCGTGCTCTCTTCGGTGCCATAGTAATCAAGAATAACAATAACAATCACACCACAACTGCCCAATTCGAACCGAAATCTGACCAACAAGTCTCACACAAAAATCCCCAAAAATACAAGAACTCCAATTCGGAAAATAAGAACAAGAGATTACCAATTCGAACCGTAAATGTCTGACTTGCAAGAACAGCCCCCAAACTCGAAAATCACAGCCCCCTTCGAAATCCAATTAGGGTTTTGACAATAGAGATGAATGGGTGTATGTGTGTGTTTTAGATATGTAAGTATAGGTTGGTTTGTATGTGTATGGTAAGTAAGATGATATGGAAGGAGATGATGAGGGGAATTCAAAATTAATAGGAGAGGATTAGAAGGCTAGGGTTCGAATTAGGAGAAAATAGAATGGAGTTTAGAAGTTAAAAACTGCTTCTGTCGATTTTTTTCTTTCCAGCCTTGCTGCGCGGCCGCGCCTAAGCCAGTATATCCTCCGCGCGCCCGCGCCCAGCAAAAATTCCAGAAATTTTTTCCTTTTTTTTTTTTTTTTCAACTAAGAGAAATACCTACCCACTGAATTCTACAAAAATACCTAACACCATGGGTTGCCTCCCAAGAAGCGCTTGTTTTACGTCATTAGCTTGACGTACTTCCGAAACTTCATAATTCTGACAAAACGGCGGCAACCGTCTCACGGTTCACCGTTCCTCCATAATAAGGCTTCAGTCGATGTCCATTTACCTTGAAAGCATCATTGATAGACCCCCTAAATATCTCCACCGCTCCATGTGGAAATACCTCCTTAACTGTAAACGGACTAGACCACTTTGACTTGAGCTTTCCAGGGAAAAGTTTAAGACGAGAGTTATAAAGCAAAACCTGTTGACCCGGCACAAATGCCTTGTGCACCAACTTTCTATCATGCCACCTTTTAACCTTCTCCTTGTACATTTTGGCATTTTCATAAGCTTGCTCACGAAATTCCTCAAGCTCATTCAACTGAAGTAGCCGTTTTTCACCTGCAGCTGAGATATCCAAATTTAACTTCTTCAATGCCCAAAAAGCCTTGTGCTCTAACTCAGCCGGTAAATGACAAGCCTTACCAAACACCAACTGATAAGGTGACATCCCAAGAGGTGTCTTGTAAGCAGTTCTATAAGCCCAAACCGCCTCGTCTAACTTCAATGACCAATCCTTACGAGATGGATTTACCACTTTCTCAAGAATCCTTTTGATTTCACGATTCGAGACCTCCGCTTGACCATTAGTTTGGGGATGATAAGAAGTGGCAACACGATGCGTCACATTGTACTTTGCCATCATAGCAGTAAATTGACGATTACAGAAGTGTGTCCCCTCATCACTGATTATAGCTCGTGGAGTCCCAAAACGTGTAAAAATCTGTTTGTGAAGAAAATTTAGAACCACCTTAGCATCATTTGTTGGTAAGGCTTTCACCTCAACCCATTTCGACACGTAATCCACAGCTAGCAAGATGTACTGATTATTACAAGACGAAACAAACGGACCCATGAAATCAATCCCCCACACATCAAAAATCTCGACTTCAAGGATAGAATTCAAAGGCATCTCATTCCTCCTAGAGATATTACTAACCCTTTGACATCGATCACAACTCATCACAAAACGATGAGAATCCTTAAACAGAGTCGGCCAATAGAATCCTGCTTGAAGTACTTTCTGAGCTGTTTTATCACCACCATAATGACCTCCATATGTGGTAGAATGACAATCATGCAAAATACTCTCCGTCTCACTATACGGAATGCACCTTCTCAAAATCTGATCTATACCAAGCTTGAACAGGAATGGCTCGTCCCAACGGTACCACTTCACATCATGTAAGAACTTCTTCCTTTGAGCATAAGAGAATTCCGGAAGGATGACATTACTAACAAGATAGTTCACATAATCTGCAAACCATGGCTCTTCACCTTGCACCCCAAAAAGTTGCTCATCTGGAAAAGATTCATTAATTAGAGATTTAGCATGTGAATCCTTACCTTGGTCCTCCAAACGTGAAAGATGATCAGCTACTTGATTTTCCGTGCCCTTCCTATCCTTGATCTCCACATCAAACTCTTTCAAGAGAAGCACCCAACGAATCAATATAGGCTTCGAATCCTTCTTCGACATGAGATATCGAATAGCAGCATGATCCGTATACACAATCACCTTCGTACCAAGCAAGTAAGATCTGAATTTCTCGAAAGCATAGACAACTGCTAGCAACTCCTTCTCTGTAGTAGTGTAGTTAAGCTGAGCCTCATTGAGGGTTTTACTAGCATAGTAAACGACATGAAAAATTTTGTCCTTCCTTTGTCCAAGCACAACTCCAACAGCATAGTCACTAGCATCACACATAAGCTCAAACAGTTCCTCCCAATTGGGTGCGGTAATGATAGGTGTAGTAGTTAGCTTCTTTTTCAGAAGCTCAAAAGCCGTAAGACATTCATCATCAAACTTGAAAGGAACATCCTTCTCCAACAAGTTGCACAAAGGTTTAGAAATTTTCGAAAAGTCTTGAATGAATCGCCTGTAGAAACCCGCATGACCAAGAAAACTGCGAATTCCTTTAACTGAAATAGGTGGAGGAAGATTCTCGATTGTCTCCACCTTGGCCCTATCCACTTCAAGCCCTTTACTAGATACTTTGTGCCCAAGAATAATTCCTTCTTGCACCATAAAGTGACATTTTTCCCAATTAAGCACCAAATTTGTCTCCACACAACGTTTCAATACCAAGCCAAGATTATGCAAGCACTCGTCATATGAAGTACCAAAAACTGAGAAGTCATCCATAAAAACTTCCACATTCGAGCCAATCATGTCTGAGAAAATAGCCATCATGCACCTTTGAAAAGTGGCGGGAGCACCACAAAGTCCGAAAGAGACCCGACGAAAAGCAAAAGTGCCAAAAGGACATGTGAATGTAGTCTTCTCTTGATCTTCCGGAGCAATGCAAATCTGATTATAGCCGGAATAACCATCAAGCAAACAATAATACTCGTGCCCTGCCAATCTGTCTAGCATCTGATCAATAAAAGGCAGAGGAAAGTGATCTTTTCTTGTGGCTTTGTTGAGCTTCCGATAATCCATGCAAACTCTCCACCCCGTGACTGTTCGAGTAGGGATGAGCTCATTCTTCTCATTAGCAACAACCGTCATGCCTCCTTTCTTTGGCACACATTGAACCGGGCTCACCCAAGAACTGTCTGAGATAGGATAGATAATACCCGCATCAAGCCACTTTAGAATTTCCTTCTTCACTACCTCTTTCATAATCGGATTGAGTCTTCTTTGATGCTCAACAGTAGGCTTAGCTCCTTCTTCTAGCAGAATTTTATGCGTGCAATAAGAAGGACTGATTCCCTTGATATCTGCTATAGTCCAACCAATTGCTGACTTGAATTCCCTCAAAATACGCAAGAGCTTTTCTTCCTCGACATCTGACAGATTAGAAGAAATAATAACAGGTAGCGTAGAGGTATCACCAAGAAAAGCATACCTCAAATGATTCGGCAAAGGTTTGAGTTCAAGAGTAGGAGCCTCCTCAATAGATGGTTTAAGACGGATTTGTGACTTTTCCAGTTCCTTTAACCCAAGAGACTCGAACGGCATGTCAAATTTTCTCTTCCACGAATTTGCATTCAACATCTGAATTTGCATCCTTTCATCTTCATCTTTTACCTCAGAGTCCCCACTCAATGCTTTTTCCAAAGAATCTGTTAGCAACAAATGATCAAGATCCTTGGCTACCACGGAATCAACCAAATCAACATTGAAACATTCTTCTTCATCAGATGGAAGCTTCATAGCATTGAACACATTAAAGGTGACATTCTGATTTTGTACCCTCATGGTGAGCTCTCCTTTCTACACATCGATCAAGGTACTACCCGTAGCTAAGAATGGCCTTCCCAAGATTATGGGAATCTTCTTATCTTCCTCGAAATCCAAGATTACAAAATCAGCAGGGAAGATGAGCTTATCAACCTTTACCAAGACATCCTCAACTATGCCTCTAGGATAGGTAATTGAACGATCAGCCAACTGTAACGAGATGTTAGTTGGCTTTGGATCCGGTAGACCCAGTTACAAGAATACTGACAAGGGCATGAGATTGATGCTAGCTCCCAAGTCACACAAGCACTTCTCAAAGAATAGATTACCAATAGTGCATGGAATAGTAAAACTACCCGGATCCTTTAGCTTTGGAGGCAACTTCTATTGCAGAACAGCACTACACTCCTCTGTTAAGGCAACGGTCTCTAATGCATCGAGCTTCAACTTACGCGAGAGGATACCCTTCATGAACTTGGCATAGCTCGGCATCTGTTCAAAAGCTTCCGCAAAAGGTATGTTAATGTGCAACTTCTTGAACACTTCTAAGAACCTAGCAAATTTGTTATCCAAATTCTGCTTCTGGAGTCTTCTAGGATATGGAGGAGGAGGATAGATCTGAGTAGACTGATCCACTGAAGCTTTAACAGGTTCCTTGCTCTTCTCTTTGTCACCATCTAGCTCATCAGCTACTAAGTCAGATTTTTCAAATTAAGGTATTGCAGATTTTTCCACTTGCTGATTCTGCACTTCTTCATCCTCCTTAGTGGCTGATTTAGGATCTGATGTGACCCTTCCCGATCTCAAAGTTACGGCCTTCACCTGCTCCTTGAAGTCCCTCCTACCTGGATTTGCTTCCGTATCACTAGGAAGAGTTCCTTGTGGCCTACTACCTAAGGCACTTGCAATCTGTCCTATCTGAGTTTCCAAGAGCTTCTGACCAGCTTGTAGGTTCTTTAATGCTATCCACATCTCATCAGATTTATCATTAGAAGATTGCCCCGCATGAGTCTGAGGTTGTTGCTGCTGAAATCCCGGGGGTTGATATGGTGCCCTATAAGGTTGTTGATAGCCTTGATTGTACGGCTTCGCTTGCTGATAAGATTGCTGAGTATTCTGATTGTTGCTCCAACTGAAGTTAGGATGATTCCGATTATTAGGATGATAACTGGCTGGAACTGGTGCAGCAGGTCTTTGGAAATTACTCACGAACTGTGCTGATTCGGAAGAGATAGCACACTGATTCGTCTCATGTGCGCCCGCACATAACTCACAAACACTAGCCACCTGCTGAACTCCATAATTAGCAAGAGAATCCACTTTCATAGCAAGAGCCTTCAACTGAGCCGTAATCATTGAAGCTGTATCTACTTCCAAAACTCCTGCTACCTTGCCTTGAGAAAGTCTCTGGGTTGGATTCTGGTATTCATTATCAGCCATCATCTCAATAAGCTCATAAGCTTCATCATAACTCTTCGCCCAAAGAGCTCCACCTGATGCTGCATCTAGCAAAGGCCTAGATTGTGCTCCCAACCCATTGTAAAAACCATTAATAACCATCCAATCAGGCATGCCATGATGAGGACACTTCCTTAGCATCTCCTTGTAGCGTTCCCAAGCCTCACACAATGACTCGCCAGATTGCTGTTGAAATTGAGTCAACTGGTTCCTTATTGCTGCAGTTTTCGCCATAGGGAAGAATTTAGTAAGGAACTTCTGAGCAAGATCTTCCCATGTAGTAATGGAACCAAGTGGTAAAGAGTGTAGCCAGCTCTTAGCCTTATCCCTCAAAGAGAATGGGAAAAGACTCAACCTGATAGCATCATCCGTCACACCATTACACTTGAAAGTGTCGCAGATTTCGATAAAGTCCCGAACATGCATGTTAGGATCCTCCGTAGAAGCTCCCCCAAACTGGACTGAATTCTGCACCATCTGAGTTGTGCCCGGCTTGATCTCAAAGTTGTTCGCTGCAATAGCTGGTCTAACAATGCTAGACTGGATGTCATTGAGTTTCGGCTGAGAATAGTCCTTCAAAGCCTTAGCTGCTGCTGCATCTGCCATTGCTACTGTAGTTTCAGATTCCTCTTCCTTATTCTCTAAATTCTCTACACGACCGTCTTCTGCCAGTTTTTGTAAACGAGCTTGCGAACGTGTTTGCATACAAACTTAAGTACCTGAAACACCACGAAACAAACAAACTAAGTAAGAATCCGAGTCAGTGAAAGCTAACGACCACTATTGACAAACATATAAACTGAAATAAAAACACCGATGATCCCCGACAGCGGTGCCAAAAACTTGTTATGCTAAACTCACGCAAGCGCACGTAGTCACAAGTAATACAATTAAAGTTCGTTCCACAGAGATCTTGGTTAAGTTTTACTCAGAAAATACGTCTATGCAATAATGTATGGTTTTAATTCACTGCTAAGAAAAATAACAAATATGGTTTTGATTACCTAAATTAAGCTAAGATGCAAATTATAAAATTAAGAATTAACTAATTGACACGAATTAAAATCGAATTACTTATATGAGAATAAACATGGAATCCTAGTTTCATTATCTACTTCACTTAGAGTTGCAGCCTTCGATTAAAACATGCGATGGGTTTAATACCTGAATGAATAACACGAAAAGAGTAAAAGTTACCTCTCGGTAAACTAGTACCAATCTACGCATACATCCACAAAAGAGATAGAAGATGAATAGGCACCTATTATGTTTAGACCCTATATCTCTATAGAATTTGAAAACATAAAGGTTTAAGCACAAGTTATCCACTTAGATCACATAGGGTAGCATAATATCTCTATTCATGCCACAAATCATGATGCTTAACATCAACCTATCCTATGCTAGCATGGCAAGTTCTAAATCTCAAGATCCACTCTCGTTTAGCAAGAGATTAACATATTAGATGTTCGCGACGCACCTAAATTCAATAAGTACAACCATACAAGGATATCAAGAATTCACCACACATAAATCTCTAAGGCATGCAAACTACTAAGCTACATAGATAAATCCACTAGGATCCCACGACAACGATTAGTTCATAATCGAACTTTTCGTCACCATGGGATTTGATGAAAGCATGGTAGTAAAAAAGATAATAAAGATGAATAAATCAATGATGAGATAAGGTTTAGCGAACAAATCCGGAAAAGTAACAAGCATCCAAAAGATACGCCTAACAAAGAAATACAAGAAAACTATTTCTAGATCTTCTTGTCGTCACAATCCTCGCCTTGGCTTCTCTTCCTTGTGCTCTGAACGAAATCAGTGTGTAGATTGTGTAGATGATGATTTTTCTGTGCCCCAAGGTGTGTATTTATAGCCCCCAAGTGCCTCCTTGTCCAAGCAATTACCGTAATTGAAATAGGATAGAATTCCGGCAATTTCCGTTCTTGATTGAAATAGAATTGCAATTCCCTTGTTTAATTATGATTCTGGAAGCTTCTAATCGACCCAAGTGATTGCCATATGAATTAGGAGAAGAAAACGGCAATTTCCTATTAAAACTTGAAATCTGGAAACTTTCTGGCAAAACAGCCGCAGCACCACGCGGCCGCGCGAACTCTCTATACATCTTAGGCGCGCCCGCGCGCAACATCCCTGGAAGACTTCTGGCCGCGCCCGCGCGCAGTTGTAGCTTGATTGGAGCGCGCCCGCGCGCAGTCTGAAACCTGCAGACTTACTTCTGTTTTCTCGCTGACTTCTTTTCCATTTCTTTTGCAATTTCCATCCCTTATTCTTTTAAGCTCAAAGATACTGACTAATCACTGAAAACGCCAACTTGCACCTGGTACTATTACCTACACAATTCTCACAAAAATAGATTAAAACACACCAATACTTGAGATACAAAACACCAATTTAAGCCGAAATGAAGCGATCCAAGTGGATATAAATCCACTTATCAGTTGGATTGAAGATAAAATTTTCATTCACAAACCATTCGAACTCAGTTCTATTTGAGGTGTCCGGGAATACTTGTAGTTGGATATTAGAAAATTCGAGTTCTAAGAAGAAAATTTGTTCAAAAAACCTTATTCAACAATACTTTTTCTAAAAAAACATGTTCGATTTTGCTGTGAAGTTCTTTAACGTTCAATTTGTTACGGACTAAGTAGCGTAAAAGCCCGTGCAATGCATGGATATTGAACTAATTTCTTGTCCAAAATTGTATATATATTCAAATAATGTTGTAATTAAAAATATGATAAACAATAAAATTTCAATTTATTTAATGTTTTCTTAGTTATTTTATAATTTTGTATACCAATTTTTATATTATATTTTGAATTATTTTTTAACTCAATTTTAAAATTTTCTAAATATAATAAAGCGACCTTAATGACCCATGCATAAATATGAAATCTAAAATCAATTGTTTTGATTTTATCGTTGTTGTGGAATAAAAACTAGGTTTAAATTATTGCGGCTAGGGTTTGTGAGCTTCGTGCTTTTATGGCTGCTTCTGCGTTCGAGACTGATCGGTCTTCACAGAATGCCTACGTATCTCTGTATTAGAGAATCAAGCCAAGAAAACGTAGTTCTGAGATGAGGGGTCAGACCCTTTATATAGGCTGAGAAGCCCTAAAATCGTAGTAGGGTTTGGTGACTTGGTGGGCAAGTCACCGACTAGAAGAAGGTTCCAGTCTCTTTCCATGTATGAATCAGTTTCCATGTTAGAATATGTATCTTGGAGGCTAAGTCAGGCAAGAATCATATTCTTGTTTGACTTTTATTTGCTGGGCTGTTTATTACCCCTAATATTAATTACGAAATTAATATTATAGCTAGGGTTTGGGCCCATCTGGTGGGCCCCACGTTTGGACCATTCTAGGTCTAATTAATGCCACATTAAATGTGTCTTAGGGCTTACTTTTAGCCCATATCATTTGCCCCCCAACTTCTAGGAAAACTGATCAGGTTTTCCTTGAAGTTATAACGGCCTTATTCGAGACTTGGGTCAGGGTTTATTGCTCTTACGCGAGTATTTTCAACAATATCATATTGATGTAAAGCGTGGAGCGACCGACGTATTTACGATGACGTTGAACGACACTAATCAGTGTTAAACGGCACTACACAGCGCTAATCAGCCTTAAACAATGTTTAAACAGTGTTAAACAATGTTAGGTGGCATCAAATGGCACTAACGGCACTAATCGGCGCTAAACAGTGCTAACCGGCACTAATCAGTGCTTAAACAGCACTAAACGGTGCTAATCGGCACTAAACTGTGCTAATCTCAATCTCTTTTCATTATTAACAATCATCCAAGATTTGCTGAAAAAGTCGAGATTTAGGTTTAAAAGTTCACTGAAAAAGTAGGGATCCAGGACCAAGAACTGAACCTGGACCGGGGGGGATCCAGGTTCAGAAGCTGGTCGGCTGGACCCCCTGAAAATGGGCTGGTCGGCCAAAAGCTGGTCGGCTGAGACCTGGTCGGCCAGAAGCTGGTCGGCTGGCCCTCCTCCAGGGGAGCTGGTCGGCCAGAAGCTGGTCTTCCGGGACTTGGTTGGCTGAAATTCCTCTTCTAGGGCTAACTAGTCAATAATTGGCCTAAAAAACTTGAACTTAGACTCCTTCTTGATTTCAATAGTGAGTGTGGATCTAGGATCAGAAACCATCCATGGTCCTAAGGATCCATAGTCTTGACCTTGATTACGAATCGTCAGTATGGTCGCTTGTGACTTCATGGCTAACTTTGGCCTTCATGACTCATCTTGGCCTTCATGGCTAACCTTGGCCTCTCTTTAACATTGATAATCATCTGATATTCGCTGAAAAAGTCGAGAACCATGTCCAAAATCATTTGCTGAAAAAGTAGGGATCCAGGACCAAGAACTGAACCTGGACCGGGGGGGATCCAGGTTCAGGAGCTGGTCGGCTGAACCCCTCCAAAGTAAGTTGGTCGGCCGGGACCTGGTCTTCCGGGACCTGGTCGGCTGACCCTCCTTAAAATAGGTTGGTCGGCCGGGACCTGGTCTTCCGAGACCTGGTCGGCTGACCCTCCTTAAAATAGGTTGGTCGGCCGGGACCTGGTCTTCCGGGACCTGGTCGGCTGACCCTCCTTAAAATAGGTTGGTCGGCCGGGACCTGGTCTTCCGGGACCTGGTCGGCTGAGGCCCCTTGTGCGTCGCGGTCGATTGCTTCTTGGCTAGCTAGTTAACCCAGACGTGAAAATCATTAATGATCTTGAGGATCAAAGACTTTGATCTGAATCTCAAACCATCATTTTGGCCATTCATGACTTTGTTATCTTCAGGATCAAGGAACTTGACCTTGATCTTGGATCGTCAGTTTGGTCACTCGTGACTTCCGACGATATTATTCAAACATCAGCTATTTCTTCTTTGGCATATTTGAATTTTAACGATCCTTTCTGTATAAAACGAGCAATTTCTGTCCTTTTTTCATCTTTAAACGATAGATGACCTGTAAACGCGAACCAGACTGAACTTCAACCTTTTACAGCAGGTCATACTTCTTTTATAAAAGAAGTGTGGTAGCTTTCATTTCATTCACTTCTTCATTTCTGGGTTTTCAAATTCTTAAGCTCTCTAGCCTTCAAGTTTCAAGATCAAGTTCCAGCTTTGTAATCAAGATGTCAGAAGGTAACCGGCCAGTGGCTCCTCCTGTATCCATGATGGAAGCCATGGCAAAGAGGAGTAAGATGAGGACAGCTAAAGGTAAGGAAGAAATCAAACCTTCTTCATTCGTTGATCGTAAATTTGAATCCTTACTAGATCTTCTTAATATTATGAGGGACACATTCCCGAACTGTGCTAGTTTAGATGCTTTTAGCAGTCCCAGTAAGTTAAACGAAAAAGATGTCCAGAAAATAAAGGACTCATATCACTTTCCGAGTGCTATCAAAGTTCGTCTCGCAAAACCATCAGACAGGACCTGTAACTGGCACCCCGAGAGGCTTTGCGTCCACTGGGGTGCTCTGGATGCTGGGTTCAGATTCCCCGTTGATAACTTCATCATAAGATTGCTGGCAGAGTATCAGATTCATCCCTGTCAGTTGTATCCCAACTCTTGGAGATATATCTCTATGTTTTTAATAAGATGTCGTCAATTGGAGATTCACCCGACTACTACACTATTTCGAAGTATCTTCATAGCCAGTAACTCTTCCGACCAAAAGAAAGGATGGGTCAGTCTCAAGCACAGGGCCAAAATTCCACACATGGTGAACCCTTACTCTTTACCAGATTCCCAACATTTCTGGGAGAGAGAGTTTGTAATTCTTGAATGGAAAGGCGGTGATTGGGGTAACTTTTTCGTCAAGAGATTCGGAGTTGTGCAAGATAGTAAACACTTCATTTGCGACCTTGATGATTCGGAGTTACAGGATCGAGATTGGCTTTTAGCCGATGATGGCCGTACCCATTATAAAATGTTTCTGAATGAAAAGAACCTTATCGAAGCTGGCCTTAGCTTTCTTTCCGTTGAGGGTAATTTCCTTACTTAAGCTTCTTATGAACTCTGTTTGTTCTTATATCTGTGTTTTCTCTTTGTGTTTCAGCTGCGGAGGAGATTGACAGCCGTCCTCAGAATCAGCCGTCTATGACTCAAAGAATGAAGAAAAAAGCTGAGGAGCTTTTGAATCCCGCTAAGCCTCGGATCCCCAACTTCTTGGAAGGTTGCTCTCAAGGCGGGAAAAGATCCCGTGGAAGTATCAGAACCCCCTTTATGCCATCCTGGGGTATATGCGAACAAGACTCGGTTTCTGGGAGTCCTGAACTATCCCTAGACTGGTCGAAGCTTTCTGTTACTCCTCCTGATAGACTGTCCTTACTTGCTGGGGACAAAATGAATGAGAATCAACTTCTGGGCTCCCAAGCCTTGTATCAGGTAAGATACTTTTCCTACCGATTCTGGTATGATTTACCTCTTTCACATTCCTTATGCTTTGTGAACTTTGGTTGTAGGCTAATGCCTTCTTCCAAGCTGTCTGTACCCAAGGCCTGGCTTTCAGGGATGAGAATATATCCTTGAAGACTGACTCAGCTAGGTTCCAGGAAGAGATTGACGACCTGCATTCTCAGGTTACCCATGCCGAAGCGGATGCCTTATCCTCCCGAAAGCAACTTGCCTCCTTGGCTCAAAAGAAGATGAATGATGCTAACAAATTGATTAAGGCATATCATAAATCTGAAGAGTTTCTAAAGTTCATTGATGATCATGATGATGAGGTACGTCCTTACAACATGTCTGTTGGTTGGGACAAGGCAATCAATGCTGTAAGTAGCAAACATCCCTCAGTGGTTATCCCCTCTGATTTTCCTTGCCCTTTCTGGACTGCGGGTGACGAGGACCGTGCAAACCTTGCCTCTGGATCGGGAACCAGGATTGTTCCCCAAGCATCAGGTTCAGGCTCTAAAGGTAGCCGTAGATCTTCGGGATCCAGGAGGCATCCTCCAGCTGCTAGTCAAGACTCAAGTTCTTCGGGATCCCGTGGAAAGAAGCCCCCGCCTGCCAGGAAAGTTGGAGTTGTTCGACAACCGATCCCAGGCAAGAGGGTGATCCGTAACGAAGACAGTTCGACTTCATCCTCCGGGGAGGAGGAAACCGAAGATGTGGAGACTACTACTCAACCTATGGCGGTCGTTGATCAAGCCGAGGAAGAAACTTCAGGTGAAGAGTCCGGCGAAGAAGAGGATTCAGGTGAGGAGGAGTCGGGCGAGGAGAGCAGCGAGGAAGAATCCCCAACTAAGTAGGATGGGTTCCCCTATGGCCTTGCACGGCCTTTATCTAGCCGTTTGTGGCTTTATTTTATCATCTTTCAGTCAATGTCCTTCGGGACCTAACTTTTATTCGTGTGTTGTAACTTAACTTAAACCATGGCCCTTCAGGGCGTTTTATTTATGTATCTGTTTCCTTTATTCATATGCTTATTTACTTTCAGTACTTGATCTTTCCAGACTTGCACTCAACAGGTGCTTGGTACATAAACAAAACATAGAATCATAGAATGGAAAACAGATTTGCATTGATATCTCGAAAGAGGGTTCAACCCTTACATAGATACTATGGTCCTACTCGGGGTATTAGTCCCTGGAATGGTTTCATCGAACCTTATTTCTACTTTTATTAATAAATAGCTAAAAGCCAAGTCCTTACTAGGAAGGCTTATACATAATAAATCTTCAAGTTCAGAGCATGCCAAGTTCGGGGCACTTCATTCCCATCTAAGGTCTCCAACTTGTATGATCCTCGTCCTAGAGTCCTTCTGACTCGATATGGTCCTTCCCAGTTGGGGGCTAATTTCCCTTTCTGGCCAACTCCAGAAGCTTCAATCTTCTTGAGAACCAAGTCACCTTGCTGAAAGAACCTCTCCTTAACCCTGTGGTTGTAATAGAAAGACGCTTTCTTTTGATGCTCCGCATTTCTGGCGTTTGCCTCATCTCTAACTTCATCAATCAGATCTAGAGCGAGCCTCATGCCTTCTTCATTAGCCTCAGGTTCATATGCCTCAACTCGAGGTGATGCCTGCATGATTTCCAGCGGCACAACAGCCTCAGCTCCATAAGCTAGCAAAAACGGGGTTGCTCCGGTAGTTACTTTACAAGTAGTGCGATAAGCCCAGAGTATAGGTAGCAGCTCATCCACCCAAGTGTTTCTTGAGCGCTCGACCCTTTTCTTTAGTCCATCCAGGATAATTCGATTGGCCACCTCGGCCTGCCCATTCGCTTGCGGATGGGCCACTGAGGTAAAACGAAGCTCAATAGCATTTTCCTCACAATACTTCTTGAATTCCTCATTGTTAAATTGTGTCCCATTATCTGTCACAAGAATTCGCGGGATTCCATATCTACAAATTATGTTCTCCCAAAAGAACTGGGAAACTTGTTTGGTGGTTATCTTGGCTAAAGGTTTAGCCTCAATCCACTTGGTGAAGTAGTCAATGGCGACTATCAGAAACTTCCTCTGTGCCGAAGCCATAGGGAAAGGACCTAATATGTCCATTCCCCACATTGCAAACGGGATGGGAGAATTGATCGAAGTTAACATCTCAGGCGGTTGCCTTACAATTGGAGCGTGCTTTTGACATCTGTCACACTTCTTGACATAGTCCTGGGCATCCGCCAACATCTCTGGCCAATAGAATCCCAGGCGGGTAATCTTGTGAGCTAGGGCTCTGCCCCCCAAGTGCTGCCCACAGATCCCTCCATGAACTTCCTCCAACGCTTCTCTTGCCTCTTGGGGCCTTAGGCACTTCAAGTACGG
This sequence comes from Kitagawia praeruptora, assembly GCA_037693485.1. Classification (NCBI taxonomy): domain Eukaryota; kingdom Viridiplantae; phylum Streptophyta; class Magnoliopsida; order Apiales; family Apiaceae; genus Kitagawia; species Kitagawia praeruptora. Next base: position 54,334,873 of record CM075350.1, on the reverse strand, counting down.
GATGACAAACGATCTCTTGTATAAGATGCCTTCAATCAAGGCATATCTCAATGCTCTTACTGACAATTTTCGTGCCTCCAAGGCATTGTCTGGAAGCCATCCAGTTTCTAGATGAGCTTTAATAGGATCTATCCAACAGCTTCCTACATCGATAGGTGCTACCAACTTAGAGTTGATGGTCGGGGCCTTCAAGACCTGGAAGTAAACACTACCTGCATAGTTCTCAATTTCAGAAGAAGCAAATTTAGATAAGGCATCGGCCTTAGCGTTCTCCTCTCTCGGAATGTGTTCCACATAGCATTCTTCAAACTGAGTCATAACAGCCTTCACGACTCTCAGGTATTTTGCCATAGTCTCATCCTTGGCTTCAAACTCGCCATTCACTTGTGAGACCACCAGTCTCGAATCTCCACATACTTTGAGATTCTTGACCCTCATGATTCTGGCCAAGCCTAATCCGGCTATCAGGGCTTCATACTCAGCTTCATTGTTGGTTGTTGGAAAGTCCAACTTCAAAGCGTACTCAACTGTGAACCCATCGGGGCTTTGCAGAACTAAACCTGCACCACTAGATTTTGTTTTTGATGCTCCATCAAAATAGAGCACCCAATATTCCTTCTGACTAGTTATAAGTTCTTCACCTTTATCCTCGTTCTCAGGGGTGGTTATCATCTCCTGCCCCCCGACTTCTTGGTTGTCAATAGTGCATTCAACCACGAAGTCAGCCAATGCCTGAGCCTTGATGGCTGTCCGAGGCTTATACTTGATATCAAACTCTCCAAGTTCTATAGCCCATTTGATCAATCTTCCACTTGCTTTCGGACTGTGCAATATGCTCCTCAACTGTTGGTCTGTCAAGACTTCGATTTTGTGAGCCTGAAAGTACGGTCTCAATTTCCTTGAAGCAGTGATTAATGCCAATGCAAACTTCTCAATGGGAGAGTAATTCAATTCCGCCCCATGCAACACCTTACTCACATAGTAGATGGGTTTCTGAACTTTCTTTTCCTCTTTGACTAGAACAGCACTCAATGCTTGTTCGGATACCGCCAGGTATAGGTAGAGAATCTCTCCAGGATTAGGTTTGGCCAACAACGGGGCTTCAGCCATGTATTTCTTCAACTGTTCAAAGGCCTCCTGGCTCTCTGTGGTCCACTCAAAATTTTTCACCTTTTTTAATGCCTGAAAGAAAGGCAAGCATTTGTCACCAGACTTGGAGATGAACCTTCCTAAGGCCGCAACCCGGCCAGTTAATTTCTGTACATCTCGTATTGAGCGGGGTGACTCCATGTCCAGAATAGCCTTAATCTTGTCCGGGTTGGCCTCTATGCCTCTCTTGGAAACCATCAGCCCCAAAAATTTTCCCGATCCAACACCAAAAGCACACTTTGCTGGATTTAGCATCATCTTATGGTGCCTTAGCACTTCAAATGCCTCTCTGAGGTGCCTTATATGATCTGCCTTGAGTAGGCTCTTGACTAACATGTCATCAACATAGACCTCCATGGTTTTTCCAATCAGATGGGCGAATATCTTATTCACCAATCGTTGGTAGGTAGCTCCTGCATTCTTCAGACCAAAAGCCATAACAAGATAGCAGAAAACACCAAAGTCGGTTATGAAAGATACCTTAGGAATGTCGTCCTTGTGCATCTTAATCTGATTGTATCCGCTGAAACCATCCATGAAACTTAACATCTCGTGTCCAGCTGTAGCATCTATTAGGGTATCAATCCTTGGTAGAGGGAAACAATCCTTTGGACATGCATCGTTCAAATCTGTGAAGTCGATGCACATTCTCCATTTTCCATTCGCTTTCTTGACCATGACGGGATTAGCCAACCATTCAGGGAACTGAATCTCCTCAATGAACCCAGCTTCCAAAAGCTTATCAACTTCTTGCTTAATGGCCTCTTGCCTTTCAGGAGCAAAATTCCTCTTTTTCTGCTTTATTTTCTTCCGTTCAGGATCGACGTTCAACCTATGAGTTATAAGTTGGGGGTCAATCCCTGGCATGTCTGCTGCTGCCCAAGCAAACACATCGCTATTCTCTTGCAAGAACGCTATCAATTCGCCCTTCAGGGGTTCCCTCAAAGATGCTCCTATGTATGTAACCTTCTCCGGGTCGCTCAGCTCTAGAGGGACGGGTATTAAATCCTCTGCTGGCTTTCCTCGCTGTTCATCATCACTTCGGACATCCATGTCTTCAATTGGGAGTACCTGCCCCCCGACTCCATCAGCTCTTAGGGCGGACACATAACAACTTCTTGCCATCTTCTGGTCGCCTTTCTGTTCTCCAACCCCGTTTCGGGTTGGAAACTTAATCTTCATGTGATATGTTGAGGCAACAGCCTTGAACGCATGAAGTCCAGTCCTTCCCAGGATTGCGTTATAAGTCGAGGCTGCCTTAATTACCAGAAAGTTTAGCATTTGAGTAGCTTCCTTAGGTTCCTGCCCGATTGTCACGGGTAACTGGATAGTACCCTCGACCTTGGACTCAACCCCATTGAACCCATAAATAGGCATGTTAGTCGGAGTTAGCTGAGAATCGGTATATCCCATCTTCACAAACGCATCATGAAACAGAATGTCAACAGAAGCCCCATTGTCTATCAAGACTCGTTTTACCTCCGAGTTCCCAATCACAGGGGTTATAACTAATGGGTCATCATGGGGGAATTTCACCCCTTCCAGATCAGAGTCATCAAAACCAATCACGGTTTCTGTTCTAGCACGCTTCGGGGCCTCTCCCACAATATGCATCACTTCTCTTGCGTATGCCTTTCGAGAATTGCGGGTTGTACCGGCCGCTGTTGGGCCTCCCCAGATCATGTTGATAACTGGCCCTCGGGGCTGCGTGTTGCGGTCACGATCGTTATCCCTCCTGTCATTGTTTCTCCTGTTGTAATCCCCTCTTTGGGTTCCATGATCTCCACCCTTTGTGAAATTGTTCAGCTTTCCTTTACGGATCAAGAATTCAATCTCGTCCTTCAACTGTCTGCAATCATCCGTGTCATGTCCTACATCTCGGTGGAACCTACAGTACTGATCCTTATTCCTCTTTGCGGGGTCTCCCCTGAGTGGCTTCGGCCATCGGAAGTCTTTATCCTTCTCAATTTCCAACAAGATTTGACTTCTAGGGGCATTCAACCTTGCATAGTCAGAGAACCTTGGTCCCAAGTTCTTTTTTGGTGGCGAATCAGAGTCCTTGCTGGTTCGGGGATACTTGTCCCTAGCATCGTACTCCTGCCCTTGCTTACGCTTTTTTGTATCATTGTTTCCCTGACCATTGCCTAATGTGACCTCCTTCTTCGTGCTATCCTCGGCCTTGATGTACTTGTCAGCCCTTCGTTGGAGATCAGCCATATTCTCCGGGGGATGTTTTGCCAACGATCTCTTAAAGTATAAGTCGGTGGTACCATGCTCCAAGGCTACCATTGCAACCTTATTGTCCAGATCAGTGATGTTCAGAGTCTCCTTGGTGAACCTCTTAAGGTAGTCTCTCAGACTTTCGCTCTTCCCTTGTACCACATACATAAGAGATGCAGAGCTTTTCTCATGCGTTCTTCCGCTGATAAACTGACTAATGAAGGCAGCACTCAACTCCTTAAAAGAACCAATCGAGTTTGCAGGAAGCCGACTATACCATCTTTGAGCCATGCCTGACAAAGTTTGAGGGAAAGCCCTACACTTCAAAGCGTCGCTTGCAGGCTGCAACAGCAGTGCGTTTGAGAACGTTCTAACGTGGTTGGCAGGATCACCCATTCCATCATAAGCTTTGATTGTTGGCATCTTAAACTTCTTTGAGATATGAGCATTCATCACGTCTTCAGTAAACGGAGGTGTGGGATCATCAGGGTCCCCAAGTGGCATCAGATCCTTAGGGTTGCTTTTAGGGGTTTCCACCCTTGTAGTTCTTTCAGGTGGGACGGTAGTCCTTCTTTGCCTCCTTAGAGGTCTCTCCAGATCTATGAAGGGAATCGGTCCTGACGTGGGAGGTGGCAAAGTCAGATTTGATCTGGCTTGCTCCCTGGCCATATCTTCCTTTAACTTTAAGATCTCGGCTTCATAAGCCTTGATCCTCTCAGCAACTGTTGAAGTGAGTCCATCATGGATAGTTCGAGTTCTCCCCATAGGCTCTTTACTTGCACGTCGCCTCCTTGGGGCTTCATCACGCTCGTAATCATCGTCAGAAGATGATTCATCTGAATAAGGACCAGAAAAATCGCGATAATCTCGATCTCGAATATACAGGGCATGCCCACTCGGTCCAGCTCCGTAATTGGACATCCCATATGTTGGATTGGTGCTTATGGGGAGATCCGTAGTATGGATCTGAACCCCTCGTGTAAGGTTGTTGGGACCTACAATCAGAGAAGAAATCCCCGTCCGAGGGGGGTTAGTCCCTGGAACTGTGTGGATGATCGGAGGTAGCGTACTCTCAACATGGGTAGTCGTCCCTAAGGGTTGAGAAACTTGGTACGAAACGATAGTTCCGGATGCCGGAGGTACTTGCTCAGATGTCGGAAGTACTCGTTCAGTAAGGGGCGGAGCAGAGCTAAGAGGTAGGGCCTCGGTAGCGATTGGCTCTGTAGCGCCTGGAGCAGTTCTTCGTGTTTGAACCATGGTTGATGTCTTTTTCCCACAGACGGCGCCAAATGTTGTGGAATAAAAACTAGGTTTAAATTATTGCGGCTAGGGTTTGTGAGCTTCGTGCTTTTATGGCTGCTTCTGCGTTCGAGACTGATCGGTCTTCACAGAATGCCTACGTATCTCTGTATTAGAGAATCAAGCCAAGAAAACGTAGTTCTGAGATGAGGGGTCAGACCCTTTATATAGGCTGAGAAGCCCTAAAATCGTAGTAGGGTTTGGTGACTTGGTGGGCAAGTCACCGACTAGAAGAAGGTTCCAGTCTCTTTCCATGTATGAATCAGTTTCCATGTTAGAATATGTATCTTGGAGGCTAAGTCAGGCAAGAATCATATTCTTGTTTGACTTTTATTTGCTGGGCTGTTTATTACCCCTAATATTAATTACGAAATTAATATTATAGCTAGGGTTTGGGCCCATCTGGTGGGCCCCACGTTTGGACCATTCTAGGTCTAATTAATGCCACATTAAATGTGTCTTAGGGCTTACTTTTAGCCCATATCAATCGTATACTCATCTAAGTATATGTTATAACTCCATTATATATAATATTGATCAATTTATCATATTATATAAAAATTTGTATGTACCATACTTTATAATCGAGTGAGATAATGACCAAAATAGCTCAAAATGAGGTACCCATGGCCCGAAATGCATGTTTTCAAAAGTTTGGCCCTCACTACACTACACACGGGATGCATGGTATTTAGAAGATGACCGAAAAATTACAGAAGGGGTGAACGGAGAGAGACAGAAAAACAATCGTCGGAATCGCGATTTGATTGGAAGTCGCGAGATCTCGAATTCCAACATTAGAAATAGAATAAAACTGGTATAGGATTGTAGAGGATAAGAAGACGATTTGATTGGTGTGAAGATTGTGAAAAACGACGGGAGAGGGGTGAACGAAGAGAGAGCTTGTCTCGCGTTTCTCTACAAAATGAAGGAGATGGTGGATACGCCACTGCCAGTTGTGTATCCCAAGATGAGTTGCTGACGGTGGCGTATCTTAGGTAATACCCCTTTCCCAGTAATGTGTCCAAAACAAATAATCTACTACTTGTAAGTGTGACCTAAGCAATAATCCACCACCAGTGGCGTGATCAAGAAATGACACTGATGGTAATGACGTATCTCGTGGATATTTGGGACCGCCCGAACTGGACGTAAGTATTTTGGTTACTCCTATTTAATATAAGTATATGTTATAACTCAACCATTATATATTATATTGATGAATTTGGTTTATTATATGAAAATTCATATAACCATACTTTATAGTCGAGTTATAATATAATCGATCATTTTTTATAATTATAACAATTTTGTAACATTTATGGTTCAAAAACCCTATCTTCTTTCATCCAATATTGAAAATGAGTTACATTATTTTTCATATATATATATATCACATAGATCTATTTTTAGAGTTCTCATATTTTTAACACAAATTCAATTATTTTTCATATTTTTTTTAAATATTCATGTTTTAATACCAATCATATATTTAAATTGATCAACCAAAAATCTATAATATGACTCACATATTTAAAAATCTTTATACCTAAAAATTATGTGATGCAATTATTAATTATGTTTGATTTGATTTTAAATAAGATTTACATATTTTTTGAAACCATATTTTTTTTATTTTAATAATGTAATATCTACTTGGAAACGTATGTAATTAAATAATGCATTTTTTTCTGAACTCTGTTAAATTTTGTATAATCTAAAATTTTATCTTAAAATTTTATTTTTAATTTCAATAATTTAAAATGGCAAAAGAGAATCGTAAAATGTACTCGATAGATTTAAAAAAATTTGTAACTATATTCTTATCAATATTTTAAAAATAACTAAAACCAATATGTTATTTAATCAAAATAAAAATAGAAAAAATGGGACAAAAGGTGAAAATGTGGTTTATCTAATAAGTTTTTTAAAACCTATTCAAAACTAAGTGTTGTATAATGGTTCTGACATGAGTCTGAGAGTGAAAGGTCAGGAATTCGATCCTCAAGGTAACAAAATTATATCTAATTTTTAAATAATTTCACAGTCATTAAAATGACACTTTGTGTTGAAGTAAGTAATAGATAATAAAATGATAGCATTTTTGCAATTTTTAATTTACAGGGATAAAATAAAATTTTCACAGTTATTTTGTTGATACTTTTCACCTTGTGTTGTCTAACTGCAGAAAAATCTAAAAAAAAGAGTTATATAAATATTACAATCTAATATTTTTATTTAATTCAAAAATTAAAACAAAAAAAAGGAAACTAAATAAAATAAGAGGAGAAGGCGTGGTTTATATTTTAAGACTTTTGAAGTAAACACAAGCGATTGAGTAGCACATTGGTTATGACATGAACTTCTTAAAAAAAGGTTTGGGGTTCAATTCTTGGATAACACAAATTTATATATTTTTTTGTATAAATAATAAAACAGTGGCATTTTTAAAAAATTTTAATATAAAAGGATAAAATCGTAAATTCACAGCCATTAAAATGTGTTCTCCTTTTAATATATAGTAACAGATTACTGATGTTACTCTATAAGAAAAATGCTAGAGGTACCAAATTAGGTACCAAAAATTGTTACCAAATGACTAATCTTTATTGTGATTGGTTATCATTATAATGGGCCCGCCAGGGCCAACCAATTAAAACATCCCAATATACCAAATATTTAATGCAATGTCATTTGGTGCCAAATTTTGGTACCCAATTTGGTACCTCTAACACTACTCTTCTCTATAAATGTTACATTGAAGAATTAAATATAATTTCATAAATTTAATAAATTTAAAGAGACTGAAAGACATAGATTAATTAACAACTTAAACTGTATGGATATATCTGTGTTAAACATAATTTGTTTATCCAGATCCACATAACGTTTCGTGTTATGACATTCATATCCGGAAATGATGTTGCAATTTAAAACTTAAATCTAGATTTGAAACTATAGTTAAGAGATACTATGGCAGCTCAATCTTTAAGTCGCTTAACTGTCAGAGATCTGCTAGCCAGTGTCATCCGTTAAAATAAACATGGTTCTTCCATTTAAAAATCACCTAATTTGATCACTGTTGTTCGAAATCATGATATTCAGAGTTAAAAAGTAACCTTAAGTGCACAAGCAACCAAAGTTTCACAAAAGAATGAAGTACACAAGCAAACCAAAGATTAACATTTATAGATGATTTTTTTTACTAATTGACTTGTATTAGTAGGATATTATAAAAATACAATTAGGGACAGAGAATGTTGATTAAGAAAGTAAAAACTGGTCCTTACTGCCTATAATTTGTCAGAAAGATGCATGAATAGGAATAATTTGGTAACCCTCTGAAGTTAGGCTAAAACCTAATACATGCATGGAGTTAGGAAATGATAGATATACATCAGAATAAAAATCAAACTTAGTTGGTTTTTATATATCAGCCAAACCATCTCTGAGCACCTTAGCTACATCCCACTTTCTCTGTCAAATTTCAGAGACTGCAATTTGGTTTTACATTCACATGTAATGTGTGTAAATGACAAATTGCATGGGCATATACTGAACATTTGTGTATTCATGCAGTAATAGAGTTAATTACATTTTTCACCAACAACTTTCGTACGAAATCAATTTTATACTTTAACTTTCAGATAAACAATTTGCTTTCAAATTTGAATATTTTATGTGCCATTTTGAATTTTTGACATTTTTTTTTGTCATAATTGACTGTTACTACTAAAATCATGCGTTGAAATGGAACTTCTAGCAGCAAATCATGAGAGGTTAATGATAACAAAAAATCGTCAAAAGATTATATTTGCATTCAAAGTTTGAATGCAAAAAGCGCATTAAGCGACCGTCTAAGCAGAATCGGACACCAAAACGCTTCGATTTTATACTAAGCGGGTGATTAAGTGTTTTTAAAGATTATGTGGCCTATTAAGCGGATTAAACGGTCATTAAACGAATTAAGGATCATGAAGCGGATTAAGTGGTCAAAATGGTGTTGACATGTTAATTTTTTAATTTTTAAAATATTTGTATTTATTATAATATGACTATAATTGTAAGGTAATATTAAAAATACCTTTTTTAATTAAGAACAATTTATATTTAAATTCTTAGTACTTAATTATTGCATAATTTTAATTTTACAATAATAATATTATATTTAAAAATTTTAATATATTTTATTAATACGCTTAATGATCCGCTTAAAATTCCGCTTAAGCGTTAGAAGTTCATCTCACCATTTAAAATCGATCGATTTGCACTTTTTAGAACATTGATTCAAACTAAAAATTAAGAGTAACACACTGTTCACCGTGAAATTTTAGCATAAAATTGATTTTAACAACGATTGTAACACGTAAAATGTTAGTAGTTGTGTAGTAATATTCATTGTTAATTAGATTGTAAATACATTCATGCAATTGTTGGACTGCGAGTAATAATTTTAGAAAAATGCTAGAGGTACCAAATTGGGTACCAAAAATTGTTACCAAATGAATGTGATTGGTTATAATTATAGTGGGCCCGCCAGGGCCATCCAATTAAAACATTACAATTTGACAAATCACTCATGCCATGTCATTTGGGGACTTTTTTGGGGACTAAATTTGGGGTCCCTAGCACTACTCATAATTTTATATCGCACGAATTTATTTTGATCATATCCCAAAATACTTCCTCGATGTGGTACTTGTATAATAATTACAAAACTATAATCTTTTTCCATTTACGATAGATCCGTCCACATCTTGCATTGCTGCAATTCACCTTACAGAATTCGTCATCCAAATATCTTTCGGGAAGACTTTCAATGCAAGATATCCAACAAATCTCCAATCGCTATTGTAGGGAACCTTCCACATCGAACAACAACCCATTTACCGCCAAGATCTAACTCCCGGCCCATGAACTCAGATATCATTTTTTAGATCACGAACGAGTCATAATTTCATAATAGTATGATATTGCCTACATCAAATTAAACCACATGAATTTACTTTTAGATGCATATCAAAATATTTCATATTAATAGAATTAATTAACTATTATCTGAATAGAACTTTTATCTTATTTTTTCAATACGATACACCTAACAATTTTTGTACTTCCATACTAATTTTAGTTGATATTAGAAAAGTAGCCTGGAAACAAGGTAGCCACATGGTTTTATTAGTTGGTAAATTAGGGTGGTACCCCTTTCCATCAAGGGTGGGTTGCTACCTAGTCCTTTCGCGTTATACCCTGCTTAATTATTTCTATTTTGTTGTCTTAATTAAATCCTATATCCCTGCCTTGTTAACATGCACTCTCGTGTTTCCATGTGCATCTTCTCTCCTTATGTAGTTATATAATCATAAACTATATACATATGAGGGTTATGTCAACTAGACAATCGTTAACAAACTCATTGATGCAGTAGGGTCATTCCTTGTGTACAATCAATTGTTCTTTCCTAATGATCCTCATTTATGTGACATGATCGACTACAATTAAGAAGAGTCGTTCATTTTCTTTTTCTCTTTGTTCGGACGCAAGAACAAGTACGTAAACTATTTGTTATTTGTAAATATATGTTTGGACCCGGAATAAGAATATGCTGTTTCAAAGTATATAACTATATATATACACCAATTTATTATACATGCTCTGTTAAATGAACAATATATAGTCATCAACTTTGTATATTTTGTTGCTGGTCCACGTCCCTGCATGTTAACGTGGCAACGTGCTGCTTCCAAAATAAATGTATACTACTCCCTCCGTCCCAATCGGATCTTTACGTTCTTGGTGGGCACGGAGGACAAGACAAGTGGGTATAAAGTGGGTGTAATATTGTTAAAATAAATGAAATAGTGGATATAATAGTGATTTTATTGTTAAAATAAGTGAAGTAGTGAGTGTAATAGTGATTTTATTGTTAAAATAAGTGAAGTAGTGGGTGTAATAGTGTAAAGTATTGTTAAAATAAGTGAAGTAGTGGGTGTAATAGTGTTAAAACTTACTATTTTGGGAATGTAAAGAAATGAATAATACGGCCCAAAATAGTAAGTGTAAAGAATCCATTGGGACAGAGAGAGTATTATATAAAAGCCGAAACATTAAAAGTTTGGTTGGTAGTACCTGTTTGATTTTACTTATTTACCCTTACTTAATTACAAATGAAATTCATTCTATTAACTAATTAATTTCCTTTTTTAGCTTAAGCATATTACCTTTTCTATTTTTCACTAATTAATTAATTGGTAATTGGTAAAATACAATATATTTTATATTGTATATAACTAAAATTTCTCCTTTCTTATAGACAATATGAGCAATTTTATTTAATAAAATAGCACAATTATATTATAATTACTATTAATTAATCAATTACCTTTTTCAGCCAAATCATGTTACCTTTTATCTCATCTGTAACTAAAATATCTTTTTTTACAATTATATCACGTGTGGTTCAATTTAATAAAACAAATGATAGTGTTATAAAATAATTACCGATTACCTTTTTCAGCTAAAACGTATCATCTTTTCCATATTTCATAAAAAATTCATTTTTTTCTAGAAATATAATGGACAACATTAATTTCTCACTATCTAAAGACACTACGAGCAATTTAATTTAGTAAAATAACATAAATTAAATTAAAATTACTATAATTAATTTCCCTTTTCAGGTACAACACCATATCTTTTATACTGTATCTAACTAATATTTCTCCTTTCTTATAAACACTACGAGCAATTTTGCTTAATAAAATAACATATTTATATTATAATTACTATTAACTAATTAATTACCTTTTAAAGCAAAACATGTTAACTTTTCTATATTCTGTAACTAAAATATCTCTTTTTCTAGTTATATCGCGGGTGGTTCTATTTAATAAAATAAAAATTCATATTATTATACTAATAATTACCGATAACCTTTTTCAGCTAAAACGTATCATCTTTTCCATATTTCATAATTAAAATTCCTTTTTTCTAGAAAGATCACGGCCAACATTAATTTCTCACTATCTAAAGACAATATGAGCAATTTAATTTAGTAAAATAACATAAATTAATTATAATTATTATAAAATAATCAATTATCTTTTCACCAAAAACCTGTCATCTTTTTAATTTTCACATTACCTTTTCTATTTTATCTAACTAAAATCTCTCACTACATTAATTTCCCTTTTAAAAACATTAATTTCTCACTATCTAAAGACACTACAAGCAATTTAATTTAGTAAAATAACATAAATTAAATTAAAATTACTATAACTAATTTCCCTTTTCAGGTACAACACCATATCTTTTATACTGTATCTAACTAATATTTCTCCTTTTTTATAAACACTACGAGCAATTTTGCTTAATAAAATAACATATTTATATTATAATTACTATTAACTAATTAATTACCTTTCAAAGCAAAACATGTTAACTTTTCTATATTCTGTAACTAAAATATCTCTTTTTCTAGTTATATCGCGGGTGGTTCTATTTAATAAAATAAAAATTCATATTATGATACTAATAATTATCGATAACCTTTTTCAGGTAAAACGTATCATATTTTCCATATTTCATAATTAAAATTCCTTTTTTCTAGAAAGATCATGGCCAACATTAATTTCTCACTATCAAAAGACAATTCGAGCAATTTAATTTAGTAAAATAACATAAATTAATTACAATTACTATAAATAATCAATTATCTTTTCACCAAAAACCTATCATCTTTTTAATTTTCACATTACCTATTCTATTTTATCTAACTAAAATCTCTCTTTTTTCAATTAATCACAGACAGTTTTATTTAATAAAATAAATAACAATATTAAAATATTAATAATTAATCGATTAAGTTTTTTAGCTAAAATGTACCATCTTTTCTATATTTTATAACTAAAAACCCTCTTTTTCTAAACATATCACGGGAAACATTAATTTTTTTTTAAAATATCACGAGCAATTTTATTTAGTGAAATAACATAATTGAATTATAATTACTATAAACTAATCAACTACCTTTTTCACCTAAAACATGTTTGCTTTTTAATTTTTTCTACCTAAGACCTCTCTTTTTCCAATTAAATAATAATTTTATAATTCCTTATAATTAACTGATTAACTTTTTCAACTAAAATTTTTCATTTTTTCAATATTTTCTAACTAAAATACTTATTTTCTTAGAAATATCACTGATAACATTTACATAATTATTATCAAATCATCTAATTTAAAATTTTAAGTCTCCAAAATTCATATTTTAAAATTTTAATTTAAATTAATAAAAAAAATCATATTATATTAATTTTTATATTATAATTAGTTGCTTCTTCCAACATGTTATATTTTTAAAATAATTTGGGGAGGATATACTCTCCTAGCGTGTCTTTTGGTAATTAATGTCGGTGAATTAGGTATAATCATCTGAACTAATTACATTTTCAAATTTAATTAATCAGCGGGGTTTATAATTTGTTTGCCTCGAATAAATTTTGTACTAATGAGCATCCTAACCCTAAAAAAATATAAAAAAAATTGTAAGTAATTATATAACTTTATGTCAAATGAATTACTGTATAAGATAGGTTATAATTTCAATTTTCTCCCACATTTGCAACTTGTACTTAACTCATTTGCCTAAAAAAAAGAGATAAATTTACAATTTATTTACTTGATCTGACATGGTGCAATGAAATTTATACATTTATGGTTCAATCTACTGAACCAAAATACAATTTACAAGTACACTGATTTGTATAAATTTACATTAATTTATGTTATTATTATAATATTTTCTTTTACTAATCTTATTATGCGTCCTCTTTTATGTATGTCAGAAACAGCAGTTTCTATATATACGGAATGTCGAATTTATTCACAAAAAGTGCTCTGCTTTTTATCTATCGACCCATGAAATTGATAAGGACGGGTTGTAATTAGATTGGATCCACACCTTTAGTCTTTGGGCTTAGCACACTGATTTGGAAAATTTACTTGTGTTGTGGGCCTAGTTTGAATATGACTGCTGAAGTCTGAATGATTTATTTGGTTTCATTAGGGCTTTAGAGATAAGACTAGTGTCAGTTTGTGTACCACACAACTGTGCATTTCTTTTTCTAGTTTGTAATTGATTTAATTTTTAATTTTCTTTGTATCTGTAATTTTACATTATAAATATTGATAGCTACAGTGCTGAAAAAATGTTCATGAACATTGACTCGTTTCGTAAGATTTTAAATTGATTGTTAAGTCCTTCCGTAAATTATGGACCATTTATGTCAGTTTGTTCTTAGAAAAGTAATGTAAAAGAAGTTTGACAATATTTTCTGATGCATGGCGATAGTCTGTGCTCCCAGGTTGTGGGTTCGATTCTCGATCACCCAAAAATTATATTAGAACAGATACTAAGTTGTAAGACATATAAACCTAAATAATAAAAAAAAAAAAATTGTCTTGAAAAACATGTTTGGGCTAAGGGGCTGAGTGAAGGCAAGTCCAGTCATTTATTGGGCATTTCAGTGCTTGGGCTTGTAATGACCTTTAGAATTGGTATATCACCGTGCCTAACAGAGATTTATATGTGGGCTGGCCCAGAGATTTTACTACTCACATCGATCATACTCCATGAGATCAAGTACAATGGTTTTTTGTAGTACAATGGCTTATTATCTTGTCTTTTTGAAAGGAACATATGGCTTATCGAACAAAAGAAAGTTACTCCCTCCGTCTCGTTATATGTTCCTCGTTTCATATGTCGGGATTGTTCATAACATGAGACAAATTACTAATTTACGTCTAATTTATAAGACCAAATATAATCATGAGTGATCTTGTTGGATTGGTATTTATGAGTACTTTAATACAGTGAAGTTTTTATATTTAATAATAATACGAAATTCAAGATATTAACGATCAAAAGTGTGCATTGACAAACGTATCCGAAGGAAACAGGAAACATATTTAGAGACGGAAGGAGTATGAGTTTTCATTTTATAATGCTATAAAGTAAGCCGGCCAGTCAGCTGAAAAAATAAAAGGCTGCAAACAGTTGCGAATTCAAGCATCTCAAATTGTAGCTGTTCACTATAGATGCACAAAAGGCCCATTGGGCCGGGCTTTGAAAAGCCCGGGCTTTTTGGTCAAAGCCCGGCCCGGGTTTTGACTTTGATCGGGCCGAACTTTGATCTTAACGAATCGATCCAAGCTTTGATCTTAACTAATCGAACTGATTTCTTAACGAATCGAGCCGAACTCGAGTTGTTCACGAACAGCCTCGAGCCGAGCTCGAGTTGTTCGCGAACAATTAATTTGGTTGGAGATCTTAGTAGATCACTACTATTCTAACTAGTACTAATAACTAGTGCTTTGTCACGGATTATTTTTTCTATTTTTTAAAAAATATTTCTCGACGATCCAACCACGGATGTCAAGATATATCTAATTTAGTGATATTGCCAAATTTTCAAAAAATAAAAAATTAATTTGGTTGGATATCTTAGTAGATCACTACTAATTTAACTAGTACTAGTAACTAGTGCTTTGTCACGAATTGTTGTTTATATTTTTTTAAAAATATTTCTCGACGATCCAACAGTATGAATGTCAAGATATATCTAATTTAGTGATATTCCCAAATTTTCAAAAAATTAAAATTAATTTGGTTGGAGATAAAAAAATAAAAAGTAAATTTTTTTATTTTTTTCGAGCTTTAACGAGCCAACGAGCCGAGCTCGAGCCGAACCGATCTTAAGCCGAATCGAATCAAGCTCTTATTGAACCGAGCTCGAACTGTTCGTTAAAAACTCTATTCATTTACAGCTCTACGCTCAAATGCAAAATTCGGTGGATTTAAAAATACTAATAATCTCCTTCTTTAAAATCAGCTCTCAACATTTTCTACAATTAAAATGAAACACTCAACAACAATAATAGTAATATACTTTTAAGGAGTAATTTAATAATTATTATAAAATTTATGAACTCAATTGTTTATATTGTAAAGAGAATTCGTCATTTCGGGTCTAATAGAAGTCAAAAATGAAATAAAATTGACGCGTGACAAAGTCAGCAGGAAGCAGCATTTGTATGACCAATTTGTTGTATCTAGAAAAATTAAAATTTAATCAAATAGAAAAGAAAAAATAAAGCGCGTCTTTGCTTTCCTCAATAATTTCTGTCTCGTCGGTTGACTTGTACAAAATCGACATACCATGTATCAACCATTTCAAAACCTTAGTACAAATAAAAATATGCGAAAGAAGTAAATTAAGGGTCCGTTTGGATTGAGGGTTGAGAAGGGTCGGGTTGGGTCGGGTTCAAATTTAAAAATTCGTTTTTGTGAAAATTTTGAAAAGTAAAGTGTTGAGTTTTGATAGTTTATGAAAATATTAACATAATATTACATATTAAATCCAAAATCCAACGCTTTACTTTTTAAAATTTTCTCAAAAACGAATTTTTAAATTTGAACCCAACCCAACCCAACCCTTCTTAACCCCCAATCCAAATGGACCCTAATTGAAAAATGGAGATATAGACATTGAGTAGTGCGAGGCCATGAATGTGAAAAGGAGAACCATACCATATTTTTTCTAATGAATTTGGAGCTACCGACATTCCATATAAGAAGCCACCAACCGTTATAAGAGTGAGTCTACATTATTTTAGGTGTGCCACTTCATGTGTCATCTTAGGTGATTGTTTTTTATTAGCTCATTTCTCATTAATATAAATTGAACCGCCCTGCATTCACATCAACCACCCAATCAAAAACAACCACCTAAGGTGGCACATGAAGTGACACACCTAAAGTGGTGTAGAAGATTTGGACTCTATAAGAGCAACCCCAACAATCTTTACATACATACTGTTCAATCATTTTTTGAGAAATTTATAGCTGAAATATTCTCCAAGAGACTCCTAACCAATGTTGTAAAAAACGAAAATCGGACTTAATCGATAGAAGCACCGAACAACGATTAATTGGTTATTAATACCGACTAATCTTGATTAATCCCGACTAATCTCGATTAATCTCGATTCGAAGAGGCACCGAACAACGATTAATCGATAATTAATCCCGATTAATCGCCGCTTTTTAGAACAGAGCTCCTAACCCCTCCTATAAATTTAGGAACTCCAAATCTTTTCTCAAATATGAGGAGTATATACCTTTCCTCATCTTTTAATTTTATAATCGTAAAATTGAAAACATTTGTCTGCTCCAAGTCTACTGCTCCCATATTTCTGCACGTATAATATTTCTAAGGAAAAGCTTAAAAATTTGTTGGAGTTGCTGTAATTCCTTCATTTCACAGCTATATTGTCCCGTACACTATTTTTAATATAAAGGAGTGCCATTTTTTTATGTGTTTACGGGTGTTCGAATTGATATTTTCAAGAAATGAACAAACATTCATTACTAAAGAAGAAGAGTACAAGTTGTTTATTTACAATCCAATCATCTAGACTATATACTAACTGAACTAATGATTGGTGGGAAAAGAGTTTGTTACAACTAACTCTCATTGACTAATATCTAGTATGTTGACTAACTATATAAAACGACTACTACTCTGCAAATGCTATATAACTTAAGTAATTGTTCCAATAGCCCCCCTCAAGTTGGGAGGTGATTGAGTCGTGTCAATTAAACCCAACTTGGAAGAGAGATACTGCATATGTGGAGAAGGAACAATCTTAGTAAAAATGTTAGCAAGTTGATGTGAGGTTGGAAGATAAGTAAGCTGTATTAATCCCTCTAAGACTTTATCCCTTGTAAATGACAATCAACTTCGATATGCTTAGTCCTCTCATGAAACATAGGGTTCTTGGCTATAGAAATTGCAGACTGATTATCACAATGTAAGGTGACTGGTGTAAGATTGGAAACACCTAGTTCAGGATATTTCCGGAAATGAACAAACTTTCATTACTAAAGAAGAAGAGTACAAGTTGTTTATTTACAATCCAATCATCTAGACTATATACTAACTGAACTAATGATTGGCGGGAAAAGAGTTTGTTACAACTAAATCTCATTGACTAATAGCTAGTAACAACAATATAGAACACACCCATTATAGTCCCAGAGATGTAATCAGAGTAACAAAATTTTATTAATCACACAAGTGAGTTCTTACAACCCAAAGAATTACAATTTAACCATTACTTACTCTTTGCCATCCATTTGCATATGTCATATGATACATACATTTGATATTCAAATGCTAACAACTAGCCTACCAATAGCTTACTCTTCAGCAATGGTAGCTAAGATCTCAGCGGTTAATCCTCTGATGGTTGACACCTGCTCGCACCAAGTGCACCTTGTGCGGCCATCTGATCTAACTGTTGTTGTGATATAAATAATAAAGCAAGGGTGAGCAATAGCCCACCAACAAGAATATAATTGAACAGTGATAATATATAACAGTTCAAAATATCTTTGAAACCATATGCCATGCATTAGCGGAAATGATGCCAATATAACATAAAAGGTGAAGTTACTAGGTAACTCAAAATATATATTTTGTGGAAATATCCGCTATGCAAAAGATAAGCAAGATATTCTCAGTTATCATAAAAGAGGAACTTGCAGGAAAAATATTGCAATTCCAGTTTCAACACTTTTTCGCCTTGCCAACACCAATAGTGTTGCAGAATTTCTCACTTTTGGAAGATGAACTAATACGGGAGCATTGCCGCGCCAGATGCCCTGACGTTTACGATGATCAGTCGTATGTCATGCATCTCATCAGTCGTTCTCTACATGTAGAAGGTAGCTCCGACAGATTTACTTGTCTACCGCCCTCTGGAACTCCTCAGCCAACGGTTGGTCTATTGCTGGACCGGCGCCACTCGGCCACTTACACGTCTCCTAGTTCGAATATCATCCATGACTCTGAAACGTAAAGTTCGTTCCCCTTTTCCCCAAGTATAACACTTGTTGGTAGGACTCCACAAAGTAGTCGTATCTAATTGGAAAGGAAAATTCACCAATATTTCCCAAGCTGATGCTTGTTAATGGATATAAACTTGTTCCATCAATCTTACCACTCGAGCGTTGAGGAAGTAACCGAAAGACTCATATCGATGTTTGAACGAATCAAGATGTGAGTGACAAGATAGTTTTAGCAAGTATATGACCGGGCAATCAAATCAATAACAGCTCTCAAGTGAGGTCCCCTTATATGTTTTTGGAAGTTTGAGCGAGTATTTAAATCTTCTTATAAGATAGATTTAAATAAAAATAGAGTTTTGAGAACCTCCCCTTGATAAAATAGTCATAAAAAGACTCTGAAATATTTTACATAATATCTGAAGGTAAAAGATAATCTTTGTATGATATAAATCATTATAAAGAGAATTTAAAAGAATTTACATAAATATTCCAAGAATATTTATTAAATCAATAATAATTAAGGACTATTTTTAAATGAGAAAATGCCCAAAATGCCAAGATTTGGGGGGACATGGCCCGAAATGCTGATATGCGGGAGCAGTGACCCTATTTACCGACGGGTCACGCATTCTGGTCATGCGTGACCTGTGATACGCATTTCTCACATGCGTATCAGGGGTCACGCATGACGAGAATGCGTGATGACGACATATGACGTCATTATCACACAAACGACTCCGGAGCTCAGACGACGCAAAAATCGCCTGAAAATCGCCATGGGTCGTTCTCCTGATTCCGGCCACCTCCAGTCCTTTTGAGGGCATCAAAAGGATGCCCAAACCTGCTTCTCCATTTATCCACGACTGATTTGTGAGTTTTGGCCCCGCAGGGGCGTGTACAAGATGTTCGGAAAACGGATCGGGAAATGAGATTGGTTTTGGGGTTTATCATTCCGGCAAACAAAACGAAAAAAGAAGAACATAGACATGTAGAGGAGAAGAATACGATCGATTTGATATATCGTATGCTATTGTTCGATGCTTGCAGGGGGTGAAACAATTGGTCAAAGTTTTCTTCGAAAACTCGTCTCCGGCGAGATGTAGAAGACGATGAACAGTTACTTACGACACGCAAGTTGTACATGCGTGTTCCAATACACGCATGATCAACATGCGTGTCCCAGCTTGTTTTCACGAGCACCAGATGCAGTTTGTTAAGGACACGCATGTGTCATAGGAGTGTCCGGACACTCCTTTCCCACATGCGTGTCCCGTGGGTATTTAGGGCCATGTAGTTCGAAAATTGGTATTTTGGACCATTTGTTTTGGGAGGTGGGCATTTAGGGCCATCACCCATTTTTAAATCATAATATTACTCGTAAGTAATCCTCGAATGAATATATAAAATTATTTATTAAATAAATCTCTTCTTAAATGAATATTCAAAATAATATTCATTAAATAAATAAAACTTCCAATGAATATTCAAGATGATATTCGTTAAATAGATAAACTCAAATAAATATTTAAAATAATGATCACTAAGTAAATCAAACCTTAAATGAATTTGAAAATAATATTCATTAAATAAATAGTATTCTAAATGAATATCCAATTAATATTCATTTAGTAATCAAAACTTTAAAGAAATATTCAAAATAATATTCCTTAAGTAATTAGAACTTCAATTGAATATTTTAAAATAATATTCATTAAGTAAATAAAACCTTAAATGAATATCCAAATAATATTCATTTAATAAATACTATTCTAAATGAATATCCAAATAATATTCATTTAGTAATCAATACTCTCAAGGAATATTTGAAACAATGTTCCTTAAGTAATTAGAATTTCAAAGTAATATCTTAAAGTAATATTCATTGAATAGATGAAACCTTAAATGAATATTCGAAAGTAATATTCATTTAATAAACAATATTCTAAATGAATCTTGAAATAATATTCATAAAATAATCAAACTCTAAACGAATATTCGAAATAATATTCCTTTAATATTTCTCGACTGAGATAATACTCAAATAACATTTCTCGAAAGATTTCCAAGTAATTAATACTTTATGGAAATATAATTAATGTTTAATAATAACATTCCTCAAAAGGAATACTAATCTGTCGCTGGAATCCCTCCGGGTTTCCACGACTACATCTATATCTCAAAATACCGACTCCCGGTCTACATTTAAAGAATGAATATCACATGCCCTTCACTAAGGGTCTTAACCAAAAATCCGGCTTATACTGATATATCGTATCTAGTCTATAAGCCAATATCAATTCAGGAAATAAGTATTGCAATATAACTTGAAAGTAGGCATGCATGCTATGGCATATATATAACAGAATCAATTCATATATATTATCACAACAACAGCCTTCAAGAAGGTTGAAAACTTGCCTGGTAATCCTGTGGGTGTAGTGTACCTCGGTTCAATCCGGTGTTCTATAAATAGTCACAACATTCGAGGTTAATCACTTTAACACTTCGAAATGCTAAGTATATATTTAACTTAGGCTAAAACACATTTTCAAATTATCCCGTTAGGCAATCCCTAACATAACCCTTATTAGTACCGTTATAATCCAACACTCGTCCGTTATCAAGGCACGTCATTGCACTTATACTTAATGCTTAAAGCACTAAAGCAATTAACAAACAAGGCACTACGGGGTTTCCCTAGACTCATACGAAGTCCATATTAATCAACGAACTCTTAAGTCGTAAGTTTAGTCCAAATCACTCCTCGAATCCATCCTTAATGTCGGATCTTTCGTACATCTCACTTAATCATTTATAGCCTCGTTCTTTGCAACAATATGTTGTCTTGATAATTCTTAACAAGTTTCATGTTTTAGTCGACTTGAGATTCCTCTTTTAATCTAGCCAAAATGGGTGGCCAAAGTAGTACCCCTAGAGTTGACTTTTCTGAGAATTACTATTCCATGACTCATACTTCAACACTTTTAATAAATCACTGGAAATGTATTTAATTACGAAACCACTTCTAAAATCATCTTTGGTATTTTTAATATTTATTATAAAATTTCCAATTCGGAGCCACAGGTCTAGATAGGTGAAATGCATTTTCGAAGTTCAGTCAACTACGGATCTTTACTATTCACACCTCTTTCACTAAAACGTTCATAACTCGGTAACCGTTAACTCAAATGACGCATCGTTTTCGCGTAAATGATCTAGAGAATGTCTAGAAGGTAGCTAACTCAAAATTTGACTTAGGTCAGAAGATTAATTTTTCGGATTTTTGCCAAAATAGGGCAGGAGCTTTTAGTGAATAGTGTTACCTCCGAAAAGTGGTTTCTTCGCACTTAACCTCGATTCGAACATTTTTATAAAATCGGAAAACGATCCATTTTACTTGTGGTTTTCTCTCACGCCTTCCTTATGACCTCTAATATTTAATTACCATGATTCGTCACTGACTTAGTCATGTTAAGGGATTCCAATTTCAGTTACGAACTTTCGATTACGGTTTCGAACCACTTTTACGAATTTAATCATAACTCCTAAACCGTAAGTCCATTTCATACGATCTTTATATCAAACGAAGCTTATAACATAATATAGGTTTTCATGGCAGAACACGAAACTTGAAAGTGATTTTTTGCTACTGTCAAACATGGTTTCTTAAGGTTAACAAAAATTCGACATTACGACGGCTATATATCGAACGTTTCAAAAATTACCACAATCAAACCAAGCCACACCGGGCATCTAAACAACTTGTACACATGATTTGCATCTAAACAAGTCCAAGAACATCATGCTTTATAATAATAACCATCATGCTACCAAAATCACTAAATCACTTAACTAATTATGCTTTAACCTTAACATAACCATAACTAAGCTATATCCATCATAAACATGCTTAAATCTCAAACAAGAGTTAGGGTTTCAAGAGGTTATACCTTCCTT
This sequence comes from Kitagawia praeruptora, assembly GCA_037693485.1. Lineage (NCBI taxonomy): Eukaryota > Viridiplantae > Streptophyta > Magnoliopsida > Apiales > Apiaceae > Kitagawia > Kitagawia praeruptora. Next base: position 54,312,336 of record CM075350.1, on the reverse strand, counting down.
AGAGAGTGATATAGCCTTACTAAGCCTTGTATGGTCCTTATATAGCCTCCATGAAGCTTGGATCATCAACCAAAATCAAGATCCAAAAGTTTTGTTCTTGAGGTTACTATTCATCCTCCACTTTGATGATTTTATTGAAAATGGAAAAAGTGGTGTTTGAGGCTAAGATTTTTAGGGTATCATTTTTATGAAATATAGGATCTATGATAAAATTTTGGGGATCAAACAATGGTGGGAAGGATGATTTCTTCCCTTGAATTTTGAAGAAAGCCGAATGGAGAGTTCTTGGGAGAGGATGAGTTTGCTTGGTTGATTTTTTGAACAATAATGCATAAAGTGATGTCTTGAATAATATCTCATCTTATGTTCACTTTATTAAAGTGATGATGCATGGAATGATGTATTTTGCAAGACATGTGTTGATCATTGGATGGATACAAGCTAAGCATTGGTTTGATTTCTAAGTACTAGTTGCTTGAGTCATCACTTGGTTACTTAGATATTATCTACTTGCACATGCTTGTCCTTTGGTTCTCTGCTTGCTCTTTTGTCCGGTTATTGCTCAATTTGATCGATCGTTCGGAGGAATGTCTCAATGATTTATAGTTAGGGTTTTACCGGAAACCTCCTTAATATTTCTATCACCATTTCCATCTTTCATTATAATCCTCCAATTAATATTCCTCAAATATTAAATATTAAATCCTTAATCTATCAGTGTCTAGGGAAAATCTCGGAGAAAATAAAAGTGCTATTTTCAGAATCTGACAGTCTTTACATACACTTATTTTCCCCTCGGATCACTAATACGAACTCAGAAATTCATTCCGGGTACTTCTATATAGTGTCGTCTCATAATATTCTTATTTCCATCAAAAACACTATTCATCACTTATTCTCTTTTTAGTCCTGGTACTTAGAAAATATCTTTGTGCTTCCTCGAGCGTTCCTTAACTCTTTCATGGAACCTCCGTACTTGTAACCGATATCGATCTGGATGACATGAGGGTATCTATATCTCTCTAGGGAATCTTATCTTAACTTTCTAGGAGATAGATTATTCTAATCTAAGTTATCACCCAATAGCATCCTTCAGGACATACAACCTTGGAATCTATATCCTTTCATTATTCATTCCTTAAAACCAGTATTACATTGTAGTTGTAACCACTGTTCACTCTTACATCAATACATAATAAAAAGTTTTAATTCTACCCAAAAATCTGGGTTCTTACAAGTAGTGTGAAACTGATTCTTAACATATTGAAGAAAATTTTCAAAGACAGAAGGTGCATCAGATTTATATTTCAAAAGATGTATCCAGGTAAATCGACTAAAGTCATCAACAATGGTAAGAAACTGATTACAACCAGATTGGGTTTTGACCTTATAAGGTCCCCAAATATCAATGTGAAGAAGCTGAAAAATAGCACTTGACTTAATGCTACTAGAAGGAAAAGGATTCCTGGTTTTCTTTGTTAAAGGACAAACATTACAAATCTGAGATAAACACTTGTTTTTACATGAAGGTAAAACAAGTGGTAATTGTGAAAAGGGTAAATGTCCCAATCAGACATGCCAGAGATTAGCATCAGGAACATTGATTGGTGCAGAAGAAGATGAAGAAGAACTGAGACAAGCTTGATGCTGCAGATTAGAGTCAACTTTGTGCAGACTGTACAAGCCATTGTGCAATTTACCAAGAGGAATCAGAGGACCTTTCTGAGAATGGTCCTGAAGCATACAATATGCAGAATCAAAGATTAATTGACAATTAAGATCAAGACACAACTTGTGTGTGGATATGAGTTTGAAATGAAAATCAGGGACTAAAAGAACATTTCTTAACATAATAGTATCAGTGAGCTGAACATTGCCAATATGAGTAACTTTAATCTTACTTCCATCAGGTATAGTGATGCTATCATCAGAAACATTTTTGTAAGAACAAAAATCATTCACATCATTGGTGATGTGATCTGTTGCCCCACTATCAAGTATCCAGTCTGCCTTAGTACAAGAGAGTAAACAGAGTTTACCTGTGAGCAAAGCTGTGTGAGAATTCTTATCAACACCATTTGAATTGTCAGAAACATGTTGCTTGTTCAGAAGCTCCATCAGTTGAGTATATTGATCCAAAGAGATATTGTTAGAAATATCACTGGAAGAGTCATTCTGTAAAGAAACATCTGCAGACCCCTGTGTTGGTCCTTGTGACAAAGCTGCAACCCTCTCTTTAGGTTTGAAGTTTTCTGGAAATCCATGTATTTTGAAACATCTATCAACACTGTGACCAGGTACTTTGTTGGGATTTATGGGTGATGGAATAGACAACTTAACTAGTTTTATTGGTATACTTAGTTTTACTAAGTAGAACATACTGTCACAGTCTGAAATGTATTCTTGTAATTTAAAATAAATACTGTCATGTAATAAGTGTAATTCTTGGAAGAAGTTCGATTATGTTCAAGCCTCAAGAAATACATAAGTTCGACAGAAGGAATAAAAGTTACTGTCAAGCCCTGACAGTAAGGTTACAAAGAAACAACATGTTGCCTAGGTCGACAGCAAGTTTCATGGAGTCGACAGCAAGTTTCGACTTGACAGCAACATTGGCTGAGATTCTGATGACAGCAACTTCAATATGTAGTTTGTGACAGTAAGTTTGGAATTCTTGACAGCAATCTCTGCGGGAAATACATGCTGTCAATCAAAGCACAATTCTTGACAGCAAACTCTGCGGGAAATACATGCTGTCAATCAAAGCACAATTCTTGACAGCAATCTCTGCGGGAAATACATGCTGTCAATCAAAGCACAATTCTTGACAGCAATCTCTGCGGGAAATACATGCTGTCAATCAAAGCACAATCCATTGACAGCAAACTTTGTGGCAAACACACTGTCATATAGAATCAAATTGATTTAGAAATTTTCTAAGTCAAAGTAAGCGACAGAGTACATGTTCAAAAGAAGCAGGCGTGTTGTAATATTCAACCTTTACAGCAAGCTTGGAAAGTCTATAACTGAAGCTTGAGAGATCACATGGAGCAACCTGTAAAGTCTAGAGCAGATAAAATTAAATATGGCTAGATCTGGGTGGCTCAAATGTGGAAAGTATCTTAAAGTTACTTTGTGATGATCAAATGAGAATAAATCATGGAATGAGCTGCAAAAGGAATATAACAGCAACTCAACAACCCATGCTGATAGTGGTAGTACAGTAGACTATCACACTATAAATAGAGCACTCTATTTATACAACAATATAACTCTACAACTGTAATCTCTTGAGTATTTGAAGCTTGAGAATTATTTTGTTCTCAAGGTCGTAGCAAAACTTTGCAAAATAAATAAAACAATTATTTTGTGAAACATCTTGTTAAATATTATTTGTGATTGCATTTCTTCTACTAGTAAATTACAAACTCTATTTAAGTTGTTGAAATAGTTTTTGAAATTTATTAGTATTGCATTCAATCCCCCCTTCTGCAATACATTCCGGGACCAACAACTGGTATCAGAGCTTTCAGATTAATACACATATCTGAGATCCAAATGGCAAGTATTCAAAGGTCAAGTAATATCAAGATTCCAGCTTTTGATAAAGAAAACTACAACATATGGAAAAAGAAAATTATGTTATTTATCAAAGCTCAGAATCCACTATTCCTAGGTATTCTGGAAAATGGCCCCTTCGTTCCTCAAAAGGAAATTCCATCTGCTACAGTTAGTGATGTAGTAATCCCAGCTCATTGGGTTGCTAAGAAGCCTTCTGAGTATAATGACTCAGAAAAAGAAAAGGTAGCACTGGATGATCATCTACAACTCATTCTACTAGATGCACTTACCCTGGACAAAGCTATGAGCGGAAATATAATAGCATGCAACTCTGCCAGGGATATGTGGAAAAAGATAGAACTGTTATGTGAAGGAAGTGAAGAGGTCAGAGAAAATCAAAAACAAATACTGGTGTCATAATATGAAGCGTTTATGGGCAAGCATGGAGAAGAGTTAACTCACATGTTTGAAAGATTTAGCAAACTAATAGCTGAGCTCCAGATTCATGGAAAGTTTTATGAAAAGAAGGAAGTCAATATCAAGTTTCTGCTAACTCTTCCAGAACATCTTGAGCATAGAGTAACAGCCATAAGAGAAGGAAGAGATTTAAACTCTGTTTCTCTTGAAACATTGTATGGAGTTCTAAAATCTTATGAACTTGAATATTATCAAAAGAAAGCCATACAAAGTGGATCCAAAGGATTGATGGCAAACATGGCTGGTGCTCTAGTTGCTCAAGGACCATCATATTTTCAAGCAAGTGAGCAAATTCAAAATGATCAACAACCTCAATTTTCATCTGTGAAAATTGAAGAGGTGGTTGAAGATGAAGAAAAGGTTGTCCTTCAACTAGAAGATGTTGAAGATGAAGAATTCTTCACTCTAGAAGAAATGGAGAAAATGGATAATCCAACCATGGCTTTTATGGCAAGAAAATTAAAAAATATAAGGTTCAGGAGGAACAAGCCATATAAGCCTCAAGGTCAATTTCCAAAATATAACCAAGGAAGCTCATCAAAACCTGCTACTAGCACCAAGGGTGGATACAAAACAGGAATGGTAGATAGGTCAAAGTTTAGATGCTACAATTGCAATGAACTTGGTCACTTTGCTACTGAATGCAAAAGACCAAAACAAATACAAAGAATGGAGAGAGGAACTGGAAGTCAATTTAAGAAAGGACAAGGAAAAGCCTATGTGGCTGAAGGAAAATGCTGGGATGAATCTGATAATGAAGAAGAAGAGGAATTTATGAATCTAGCCTTGATGGCTAGAGAGGATGAAGAAGCATCAACCTCGACAAGTCAGGTACCATCTCTAGTATTACTAGATATGTCTTTAAATGACTATAAGCAAACCATTGAGGAAATGAGTACTGAAATGTTTAATATTCATACTAGTTTATCTGCTGCAAATGAATAAATTGCTAGATTAACTAAAGAAAATGAAGTACTCAGATCCAACAATGATGTGTTGTTGCTTAAGACCAGTTCTATTGATTCTTTAGCTCAGGAAAACGAAAGATTAAAAAATGATTTAATCTGTGCTAAAGAGATAGAGGAATATCTAAGAAAAGAAATTCTGAAAATGAATTTAAGCTAAAGGCATTTAGAAATTCCTCTAAAATAGTTCAAGAATATCATGAGAAACATACTGAAAGTAAGAAAATAGGCATAGGCTATGATTATAGTAGGAGACCTGGTAAAGAGGCTGTTATACAGAACAATGACGATGACAAAACTGTAAGACCTCACATCCTCAAAAATGTGAGCAATCCAATCTTCAAAAGTACAGAGTTTGAGGTTAATGAAAATTCCCTAGTTATTAATCAAGAACTCTGTGATGAAGATGAGAGGGTTGACAGTGTATCTATGAAAGAAAAAGATTCTGTTAAAATGACTATGACAGAAACAGTATTAAACAGCCCAACCAAGTGTTCAAAAGATACTGTCAAGAAGTCAACCAAGACAGTAACTTTCAAATCTACTGTCAAGATAGCAAGTACAAAAGATACTGTCAAAAATAGCTCGACAGCATCTTCTGAACAGATTGTCAAGACAGTTGTCTCCAAGTCCAAAAACAGAAATGGGAAGCTAGGCATTGATAAAAAGAATAATTATGCGTATGTTAAGCAGGCACCCAGGAAACTTTGCAATAATTGTGGCTCCTCACATCATTTGACTCATGTTTGTAAGAAATCAACTAGTAGCATATCTAATGCAACAGAGTTGAAAGGGAACTTACACAGAACCCCCATTATGCAAAGAGAATTGGTAGTTTGTAATAACATTGACTGTATGCCATGCAAAATTACTGCCATGAGTACATGTTTTAATTTGCAAATTTCATCTAATGAATTATGTTCTTATATGCAAACTGCAAAGACTTCTGAATCTACTAAAGAAAGTGAGAAGTCTGCTCTCACTAAGAAAAAGTCTAAGTCAAAAACTAAGTGGGTAATAAAAGAAGTCAAGGAACCATCTTCTGATAATATTGTTTCAAATATTGATAAGGTTTCTGATGATACTGAGTATGCAGGACCCAACAAGACTTGGGTACCAAATGCAAATTAAAATCTTTCTGTCTTGCAGGGAAAGAAAGGTAAACAGGTCATGTGGATAATCGACAGTGGATGTTCCAAACACATGACTGGTGATATATCCCTGCTATCACAATATGTTGAGAAGGCTGGCCCAACAATAACCTTTGGAGACAACAGCAAAGGTTACACTGTGGGATATGGCTGTTTAAAAGCTGGAAATGTTGTCATTGAAGAAATCTCTCTTGTGGAAGGTTTGAAGCATAATCTGCTCAGTGTCAGTCAATTCACTGACAAAGGATTCAAAGTTAACTTTGGCATGATGGAATGCACAATCCACCACAAGAAGGATAGAAGCCTATCTCTGAAAGGAGTAAGGAAAGGAAGCCTATTTGTTGCAGACTTAAACTCAACAAATGAGGAAAGAATATTTTGCTTCTACAGCAAAGCAAGTGTTGGAGATAGCATGCTTTGGCACAAGAAACTTTCCCATCTCAACTTCAAAACAATGAACATGCTAATGAAGAAGGAATTGGTGAGAGGACTACCTCAACAGGAATTTTGTCAAGAAGGACTGTGTGAAGATTGTCAAATGGGAAAACTGAGGAAAGCAATGCATAAATCAAAGCAAGTCAACACTAACACTGAAGCACTCAAGTTGATTCACATGGATCTTTTTGGACCAGTGAATGTTCAATCACTATCCAGAAAAAGATATGCACTGGTCATGATAGATGACTACTCTAGGTACACTTGGGTGAAATTTTTAGAATCAAAAGATGAAGCTGCTCAAGAAATCATTGATCACATAAGGGTACTTGACAGGACCCCTGAAGCAAAAGTTCAATTTCTAAGAAGTGACAATGGAACTGAATTCAGAAATGCTACACTTGGAAACTTCTGCAAAGATCAAGGGATTGTTCAACAATTCTCTGCTGCAAGAACTCCACAGCAAAATGGAGTTGTAGAAAGGAAAAATAGGACACTTATTGAAGCTGCAAGAACTATGTTGAGCAATGCTAAATTACCAACATATTTCTGGGCAGAAGCCATCAACACTGCTTGTTACACTCAGAACAGGACACTAATCAACAAGGCTCATGGCAATACTCCTTACTATCTTTTGACAGGAAAGAAACCTACTGTCAAGTACTTTCATATTTTTGGAAGCAAGTGCTTTTTGATGAAAGACAACCATGAAAGAAAAGGCAAGTTTGACACTAAAGCATATGAAGGCATCTTCATGGGATATGGGATAGAAAGGACTGCCTACAGAGTCTATATCATGGAGCACAAGACAATTGAAGAAAGTGTCAATGTCACATTTGATGAAACCAAGTTTCCAGGGTTACATGAGAATGGTCAAATGCAACCCTTCAGATTTGAGAATCAAGGATACTTGGAAAAAGAAGAATATGTTGATGAAGAACCAAGTCTCACTCAATCAATGGGATATGAGAAAGAATCTGTCAATACTCATAATCTAAATCAAACCTCAGCCCAATCACAGACAATTTCAGGCATCAATCAACAAGACTGTGAGACTGGAGAATTTGAGCTAAATGAGCAAAACAATGAAAATGGTGGAGAATCAAATCCTCATATTGATGAAAGACAATCTCATCAAACAAGTAGCTTGCCTCAATCAACAAAGTGGAATAGAGATCATACCAGTAATCTAATTATTGGAGATCCTACTACTGGTGTAAGGACAAGGAGGAATATCTCTGCTGAAAGCTTGTTTTCATGTTTCTTATCTCAAATGGAACCAAAAATAGTTGAAGAAGCATTGTTGGATTCTGATTGGGTGATGGCCATGTAGGAAGAGCTCAATCAATTTGAAAGAAACAATGTTTGGAAGCTGGTTCCAAGGCCAAGAGGAAAATCAGTCATTGAGACAAAATGGGTCTTCAGAAACAAGATAGATGAAAGTGGAAATGTGACAAGAAATAAAGCTAGGCTAGTGGCTAAAGGTTACTGTCAACAGGAAGGGATAGATTATGATGAAACATTTGCACCTGTTGCCAGACTTGAAGCCATAAGAATTTTCTTAGCCTTTGCTGCACACTGCAAATTCAAAGTATTTCAAATGGATGTCAAAAGTGCCTTTCTAAATGGAGAATTAGAAGAAGAAGTGTATGTTGAACAGCCTCCTGGATTTGAAAATGACAAACTGCATAATTTTGTCTACAAGCTGTTCAAGGCTCTATATGGCTTAAAGCAAGCACCAAGAGCCTGGTATGACACACTATCCACTTTTCTTCTGGAAAATTAATTTATAAGAGGTATGGTGGATAAAACTTTATTCTATAAATACCATGGCAAAGACATCATTCTTGTGCAGATATATGTTGATGACATAATCTTTGGCTCAACAAACGAAAAATTGTGTGAAAAGTTCTCATCTTTAATGAGAAACAAGTATGAAATGAGCATGATGGGAGAATTAGCATTCTTTCTTGGTCTTCAAATCTATCAGAAGAAGGAAGGAATCTTCATCTGTCAATCTAAGTATGTCAAAGAACTTTTCAAGAAGTTTAACTTAGAAGATTCATCACCTGCCAAGACACCTATCTCAACAGCCACCAAATTAGAGTTAGATTCTAAAGGCAAGAAAGTGGATTCCAGTACCTACAGAGGCATGGTTGGATCATTGCTTTACTTAACAGCAAGCAGGCCAGACATAATGTTTGCTACATGTCTCTGTGCAAGGTTTCAGGCTGATCCAAAAGAATCACACTTGGTTGCAATTAAAAGAATCTTTAGATATCTCAAAGGCACCCCAAATCTAGGTCTTTGGTACCCTAAGGAAACTGGATTTGATCTAATTGGATATTCTGATTCAGACTATGCTGGCTGCAAGATTGACAGAAAAAGTACTACAGGAAGTTGTCAATTTCTTGGGGGGGGGATTGGTGTCATGGTTCAGTAAGAAGCAACACTCAGTTTCTACATCAACTGCAGAAGCTGAATATATTGCAGCTGGAAGTTGCTGTGCACAAATACTTTGGATGAAGAATCAATTAATGGATTATGAACTAGAGTTGTCAAATATTCCTATCTACTGTGACAACACTAGTGCCATAGCCATATCAGACAATCCAGTTCAACACTCCAGAACAAAGCACATTGATATAAGGCATCATTTCATCAGGGAGCATGTTGAAAAGGGAGATGTAAAATTGGTTTATGTTCCAACAGATAAGCAACTTGCAGATATATTCACCAAGCCACTGGATGAAGCAACATTTACCAGGTTGGTGAGTGAATTAGGAATGCTAAATCAGGTATGATAATCTAACTGGTTTATCAATTCTCAGAAAACGCAGCTCATGACAGAAACTTTCAAGGTATTGTAATGAAAAGTATTGTCACTAGAAGGTACTGTCATGAGAAGTTAAGGTACTATGTACTACTTATTCAGACAGCATGTTTGCTATGACTATGCTAAAAGGATTTTTAGATATCAAGTTTGCTATGACTATGCTAAAAGGATTTTTAGATATCATGCTTGCTATGACTATGCTAAAATAGTTTTACATGTCTGTCTTAATACGGTTTTAAGAAATCAAGTGTTCTTAACTTAAGTTATGTGTGAACAGTGACAGCATGATTTTATGCTTAGTTTACTGTCAGATAAACTTACTGTCACTCATTAAATTGATTGACAGAAATGTTGTTAGCGCACAGGTTACTGTCAATGAAAGTTGCTGTCACGAGAAATTGCTGTCAAAAATAGAAGAAAGAAAGAAAAGCGCACAGGTTACTGTCAATGAAAGTTGCTGTCACGGGAAGTTGCTGTCAAAGATAGTGGAGAGATATATATGTACATTAATGTGTGTATATATATATATATATATATATATATATATCTATTTTTAATCCACCAATCCACGATCTAATAGCAACTGCCACGTAATATAGCAAGTGAAGTTAATGGGTAAAATCATTATCACACGTTCAATTAAGACAGGTTAAATCGATTCATCTTATAAACTGAATCTACCGTTCAATCTACTATCACTTTCATTTGCAAAAACCTTTCAACCTTCTGCATCCAAAAACCGCATTTTCTCTCTCATTTTTCAAAGCATTCAACAATGTCACCTAAACAAAGTATTGCTCAAACCAATTTTGCTGGTATCTACTCTCCTAGTGATGCCGGTGAAAACTTCAAAGGACTTATTTCCTTCTTAAATAAATCCTACCTAGGTCATGCAATAACCTCTTCCCCCAAAATTGATGTTGTTAGAATTGAAAAATTCTGGAAATCTCCAAGTGCTCAAGGAACTGGAGAGAATGAAACAATTAAGTTCAATATAGATGATGCAAGTCATTCTCTTTCAGTAAAGAATATCAATGAGGCTTTGGGTATTGTGTTGGCCAGTGAAGAAAGCTTTAAGGAACTAGCAACTGATGATACTCTGAAGAAGTTCTTTCTGAAGATTGGATATTCAGGCTCTAAAATTGATGAAACTTCTGATAAATGGTATCAAATGGGAGAAATGGACAGAAAATATCTAAGAAAAGAGTGGAGCATGATCTTTGATGTTATGGTGAAGGTGTTCTCTACCAAGTCTACAGGCTGGAATGGAATACCATCATACATCAAGAAACTCACTCATTCTGTAGTCCATGGATACAAGGTGAACGTTGGAAAGCTGATTATGGCACAGTTGAAAAGCGCCATAGGCAAAAAGGTATCCATATATCCTCGCTTTTTAACTATGTGTATTAATAATATTTGTGGAAATGTGGTAGATACTTCTAATTTTGAAGAATGTCCTGTTTTAAAGAAAAAACACACACACATCTCTTAACACACAAAATTTGAATGCACATATTCCACTATGTTTCACACAACACATGGTTAATCAAGTGCCCAACCTTGGTTTTCCATTTCCAACATATTACACTATTTTCACAATTGAGAATGAAGCTGAATTAGACCCAAATTCAGTTAACCCACATTCTACACCATACATTCCACCTAGGGAATCTAGACTACCAAAAGCCCTTAAAATTGCCAAACAGGAATCCAAGAAAAGATCCCTAGAGAGTGAAACTGGTGACAATGTGGTGAGTCAAGAGGGAGTTACTACACCTAATGCAACAAATAAGGATGGTAGTGGAATAGAACCCACAGTAGCCCCTTCTGAGCCTAAGAAGAAGAGAGCTAGAAGGGCCAAGGTTACTGTCAGACACCCTACAGTTTCCCAAAAGACTGTAGAGGATGATAGGGAAATAAACTCACCTCTAGGTGTCTCTTCTCAACAAGGGACATCAATTGAAATTGGCCTGTCTCCCAAGGCACCTTGTAAAGAGTCTGCACAAACTCAAGAACTCACTCTTGAGGAACCTGTATTTGAAGATACACACATAGAGATAGAGCACAGTGAGGAATTCATTCATACTATTGATGTTCCACAATCTTCTTCTGTGGAACAGCCAATTAATCAATCTGAAATTCAATCTTCTTCTTTCATTCCTACATCTGTTGTTTCTTCTGAACAACCTAGAGAGGGGGACAGTACCAACCCCTCAGGTTTTGATCATCCATCTCAAATCTTGGATAAGCCCCCATCTAGTGGTCCACAAGAACCCATTTCTCAAAGTGAAATGGATACCACTCCATCAAACACTGGATTAGATCAAGATGCAAATTTGCCAGAAATTGAAACAGCCAGCTTCTTGATCGATTCCCTCAAAGCATCTTACCCTAGGGAAGTTGCTGTCACAGCCAAAGATGCTGTCAATAACAAACCAGAAGGTGCTGTCAATCAATCAAGTGACAGTACCATTCTGACAAAAGATACTGTCAAAGGTCTTTCTAAAGATGCTGTCATCACTGTTCAACCACAACTACAAGAAGGATTAGTTGAAGATATCTCTGATGATGACTTGCCTCTTTCCAAGGCCTTCAAGGTAAAATCTACTCTTTTGCATGTTAGTACTGCTCATACTAATGCATCTAGGATGAGTGAGGGAGTGAAAAATAAAAGAGAGATAAAAGAACAGAGAAGTGAGGATAAAAATGAGAGGCAGCCAAATGTGCTGGCAAAAGGAGAGGGACTTGAGCATGTCCAGAGTGATCTTGAGGGAGCCAGTAAACAAAAGGCATTAGGCCTTGAGGGAATTTCTGTGAGAGATGATGAGATCATCCATAAAAACAATGAGAGTGTGAGAACCCCAACAACTTCCATGCCCCAGACTTATCCTCAACCTCCAAAGAGGCTTAGGTCTGGTGGTCCTTCTGCATCCACAAATGACAGACTCCAAGCTATTGAAGATAGATGTGCTAAAATGGAGAGCAAGCTGGACACTCTGTCATCTTCTGTAAAGACTGGTTTTGCTGAAATTCAAGCCACCCTGCTGTCACTTTCTTCCTTCATTCAAGCTGCAAACTTAACTAAGGGGGAGAAAGTAATAGATCAGAAAAAGGCTGAGCAACCAGAAAGGAAAATGGGGTTACAAGGAGAAGCTGAAAGTCAGGGGGAGCAAAGGAGTAAGGGGGAGCAAAAAGATACTGTCATAGCCTCTGGAACTGGAACTGGTGAACAACTGTTTGAAACTGAAGTAGATGGGGAGAAAATGCTAGTATCTGAGGAAGTATTGAAAATGATACAAAGAAATAAAGCATCTTCCATCAAAATTAGTGAACCAGTTCCTGAAAAGAAAGAATCAACTTTGGAGAGGCTTTGGAGAGAAAAGGAGGAGTCTAACAGGATGGGTAAAGGCAGGGGCAAGCTGCCTGAATATATCTCTTATTCAGAGTTGGTTACCTGGACTGATGGAAGCACATATTCTCAAGAAGAAGCTGATTCTATAACAGTAAGTCATATGGAGAGCACCTTGAACAATAAGGATGAGGAATTCAACAATCTAGTGAATGGAGCAATCACAGAATCTAAAGGAAAACCTGCTAAATTGGCAGAAGCTTTGAAAGAAAAGATTGTAAATCTTTCTGTGAAGATTAGCTCAGAGAAGAGGTGGGCAGTTGAAGTGTACCTGAAGAGTGGACATTCAATATTCATAACAACTCAACTGCTAGAAACTTTCTCTGCCAGAGTGCAATACATCCTTGGGATTCTAGTTAAGAAAAACTCTACCATCTTTGATGAAAGTCTCTATATGCAACTGAGCACAATGGTTAACAGCAAACTCCCAGAAGTATGTCTCCAGCCATATGGTGTAAGCTTTAAACAGACAACAGCCAAAGGAACTAAAGGACTTGGGTTCTTAACTCTTGAAGGCAAAACATCTCTACAAAGCAAAGTCATCATGGATGTACTTAAGTTATTGCTGAAAGCACCTATCACCAAGGAAAGGATTCAGGCAGTTAAAGATATCCACAAGATAATGGCAAAGAGAGATATGGAATACAGTGCCAAAATTAAGAAGCTCATTGCCAAAGCAAATTCAAGCAGAAATGCTCAAGGTGGAAACTGCACTTTTGATGACACCTTGGAAAAAGATGGTGATGACAATCAAGATGGAGGTGAAGCTGGAGGATCTAAGAAAACAGAACTGGGAGACTCTTCAAAAGAGCAAACTCAAGTCAAAGAAGCAGAATCAAAGGAAACCTCTGAAAATCCTAGCACAAGCAAGAAAGTTGATGAAAAGAAAGAGGAAGAAGTACTTGAAGCATTGAAAGGTAATCAAGAAGAAATGGAAATTGACAGTATACAACTTGAAAAAGATACTGTTAACAAAGATGCTATCAAGGATGTCAACAAAGATGCTGTTAGACAGGATGAAGACACAGTCATGAAAGATACTGTCACAGAAGACACTGTCAGAAGCCCTATAAAAGATACTGTCAACGATCCTACTGTCAAAACATCCAAGACAGTAAGAATCAAAAGAAAGTCAAAAAGATCAATAAAGGGAAAGACTGTCTACAAAGGAGAAGGAAAAGCTACAGGGTTAGGACTCAAGAAACCCCTCATGAGAAGAAGAATGAATAGCTTTGAAATGATGCAGCTGAAGGCCAAAGATACAATCACCTCAGTATCCATAGAATTTGATGAGTCAGAAGAAGAAGTTGCAAGATACATTCTATGGGAAAACAATGAAAGGTTGATTACAGTGGAACCTGACTTCACTCAGATAACAAAATCAAAGGTGATCTCCAAGAAATTCATTCAAACTTCTGGAACAGTAAAACGAAGAATTGATTACTTCAATCTGGAAAGGATGGTTGAGCTACTGCAAACCTATGATAATGTTTCAAAGAAGATCATGAACCAAGTTCTCAAGTATTATGAAGCCAGGCATGCTGAATTTATTAAGAAGTTTGGTGATTGGACACTTCACAATGATGATGATGTCTATCAAATCCTTGGTTTGGAGTATGAAGAAGACAATCCTATTCCTGAGTATAACTGGAATGAAATGCAAAAACCTTATTCAAAGCAAGAGATGGATAGGTATGAGGCAGAGCAGAAATTCAGAGAAGAATTAGCTTCAAGACAAAAATCTCGTCAACAGATAGAAGAAGAGATTGAAGCTCAAATGAAGGAAAGTTGGAGTAAACTCAACAAGGTCAACAGCAGTGAATTAAACTATCAGCCAATTGTACTGGACAATCCTCTGAGAATCAAATATGGCAAAGAAGAAGTCTACATAGACAGCTTTCTAAGTTGAAGACCAGTGTGCTAAAAGAACTGTACTGGCAAGTGATAGGATCATCTAACAAACTTGAAGCACTATGTTCTTGGGAGCTAGATATGATTTTTGATCAAAGGAAAGGAGAGAATCCCAGTTTGGACAGACAAAGAAGGGTAACTTTAAATCAGCTTCCTGGCAGAAGATTCAAGATGGAGGGAGATGTGTTGAAATTCAGATCAATCGTAAAGCAAAATGTTTATTGGATGGAACTCAGAGATGTATTAAACACTACTTCATCAATGATCAAAAAGTACATCGTGGAAAATGAAGATGATGCACAGTCCCCTGAAGAAAAGGAGTTAATTGAAAATCTCAGAAGAGCTCTGAGGGCAAAGGAGCAAAGCGAAAGTTCAAATCAAGCTAAGTAAAGATTTTTTCTTGATTTTTAATTATGAACTTTTATGATACATTTTTTTTTAAACAATCCAATTTAATCATTGTTCAGAAATGAAGAGTTTATTCTTTCTGATCTATGTTAGTTAAGATGTCAGCATGATATTTGTAAATTTGTCCTTATTGTCCATAAAAACAAATTGGGGGAGATTGTTGGGATTTATGGGTGATGAATAGACAACTTAACTAGTTTTATTGGTATACTTAGTTTTACTAAGTAGAACATACTATCACAGTCTGAAATGTATTCTTGTAATTTAAAATAAATACTGTCATGTAATAAGTGTAATTCTTGGAAGAAGTTCGATTATGTTCAAGCCTCAAGAAATACATAAGTTCGACAGAAGGAATAAAAGTTACTGTCAAGCCCTGACAGTAAGGTTACAAAGAAACAACATGTTGCCTAGGTCGGCAGCAAGTTTCATGGAGTCGACAGCAAGTTTCGACTTGACAGCAACATTGGCTGAGATTCTGATGACAACAACTTCAATATGTAGTTTGCGACAGTAAGTTTGGAATTCTTAACAGCAATCTCTGCGGGAAATACATGCTGTCAATCAAAGCACAATTCTTGATAGCAATCTCTGCGGGAAATACATGCTGTCAATCAAAGCACAATTCTTGACAGCAATCTCTGCGGGAAATACATGCTGTCAATCAAAGCACAATCCTTGATAGTAATATCTGCGGGAAATTCATACTGTCAACCAAAGCATAATCCATTGACAGGAAACTTTGTGGCAAACACACTGTCATATAGAATCAAATTGATTTAGAAATTTTCTAAGTCAAAGTAAGCGACAGAGTACATGTTCAAAAGAAGCAGGCGTGTTGTAATATTCAACCTTTACAGCAAGCTTGGAAAGTCTATAACTGAAGCTTGAGAGATCACATGGAGCAACCTGTAAAGTCTAGAGCAGATAAAATTAAATACGGCTAGATCTGGGTGGCTCAAATGTGGAAAGTATCTTAAAGTTACTTTGTGATGATCACATGGGAATAAATCATGGAATGAGCTGCAAAAGGAATATAACAGCAACTCAACAACCCATGCTGATAGTGGTAGTACAGTAGACTATCACACTATAAATAGAGCACTCTATTTATACAACAATATAACTCTACAACTGTAATCTCTTGAGTATTTGAAGATTGAGAATTATTTTGTTCTCAAGGTTGTAGCAAAACTTTGCAAAATAAATAAAACAATTATTTTTTGAAACATCTTGTTAAATATTATTTGTGATTGCATTTCTTCTACTAGTAAATTACAAACTCTATTTAAGTTGTTGAAATAGTTTTTGAAATTTATTAGTATTGCATTCAACCCCCCCTTCTGCAATACATTCCGGGACCAACATACTTTACAATGAGTACAATAATAATTCGAACCAGGTTTAGTTCCAAATTTTCTAGGACCTGCAAACTTTGCCTGTGAACCACCAGATTGAAACTTATTGTTGAAATTAGTCATTTTCTTTCTATCTGCCAAGAATGCCATAGTATCAGTTGTAGCATTAGCTTGAGAAATTTCTTTATGTATCTCTTCTTGAGCAAACAAACGATAAGCAGAAGAAACATTAGGCAATGGATGCATCATCAATACATTTGCTCTCACATCAGCAAAGTTATCATTCAGTTTCATCATAAACTGAAGCAGTCTTTGATCTTGTTGCCTAATCTGAATCCTTTGATTCACATTACAAGTACATTTCCCACAAGTACAACTAGGCAATGGATTAGCATCATTAACTCCATCCCAAATTGTCTTGATTGCAATAAAGAATTCAGAAACAGTTTGTGAACCCTGAGTAATCTCAGCCAATTTTTGTTCCAAATAATACAGTTGAGTTGTAGAAGCATAACCATATCTTTCCTCTAAATCAGACCAAATCTCTCTAGCTGTAGGCAGAAACAGCACACTCCGAGCGATATTTTCATCAAGATTAAAAATGATCCATGAAATCATAAGATCATTACATCGATACCAAAGTTTATATTCAAGTGTAGTTATATCAGGAACAGAAACAGATCCATCAACAAAGCCGATTTTATTTTTAGCAGATAAAATCAAGGTCATAGATCGTTTCCAGTTGTTGAAACCATGACCGTCAAATTTAACAGAAACAAGTTGATTTGATGATGCATCAGAAGGATGTATATAGTAGATACTCGATTGATCATGATTAGAAGAATTAGATGATGTAGTCATCGTAATTTTCAGAATTCAACAAGTTTTCTCAGGGATTTTCATAAAATCGAACAAATCAAACAGATTGAATGAATCAAACAGATCAAATAGATCGAACAGATCAAACAAATCGATGTATATACTAAGAAATGAGAAACAATCACCAAGAAACACAATGATGATCAGAACGAATTAAAGAAACAATCGATGAATCGATGCAATCAGAACAAATTTTCAGTTATCGAAAGGTGCAATGAACAAGATCAGAAGTATTACTGATTATGATGAATCTGCGCCTGAAATCAATCGGAGACAATCAGAAAAGACGATAGCGATGATCAGAGACGATAGCAACGATCGGAGAAGAAAGCAAATCAACCGGAGAAGATGATCAAAAAAAGTGCGGAAGCAGGAACGAGTTTTATTAGCTCTGATACCATAATAAAGTCTGAAGCTTTGTAAAACCTTTCATTGATAAAACTGAAAACTATACTCCACAATTTACAATTTGATCTCCTCCAACGAGATTCAGAAGGTAAGATATAGATATCGATTTTCCTGACAAATAATTTCATTCCAAACTTGTATGTTTAGAATAAACCCGAACTATTATCCTAAAAAATACACAACAAATAAATGTGGCATTATTCTTAGCATGCACGTAACAATTTTTTTTTAATGAACAGAATAACTATATAAAACTTGCGCAAATTAAAACAAAATTGAAAAATGTCCCAATAATTTTATAAGATGGTGAAATTAAAAAGAGACAATTAGCAAAAATCCTAAAAAGACACGAATCGATTTTGTCAAAGAAAAATGCTAGAGTTTTAAAATCATTCTCGAACTGGTTCTCAAATATTAAGTTGTCAAAATATTATTTATTACTCCTTTATACATGAAATAAATCTCTAGCACATATATTTGAATTACACAAATAAAATCATGTCACGTATCAAAAAATATATCTATTGATATATAAAACTAGATGATAACCCGTGCGAGGCACGGGCTCGGAGATTTATGTTAAATAATTATTAATATTTATTTAATTAAATTTTTGTAAAATTATATTACAAAAATTATAAAAAGAACTATGTTATTTGCTTGCATAAAAAATTTATGCGATTAACAAACTATAAACTTAGATTGTTTAATAGAAGTGCATGGAAACAGGTTTCGGTTGTTCTAGAGTAGTGTATGGAAACATGTTCTAGTTGTTCTTCTTGAAAAATCTTTTGGAGAATTGATCGTATTATTTTTTTTATTTTAAATTATGACAAAAAATTGTATTATAATTATAATAGGATTTCAATTTTATTATTTTCTTTAAAAAATAATATAGAATTGTAAGGAAATATAATTCTAGGGATGAAATTATTATTTTTTATTTAAAGTTGTAATAAAAGAATTATAATTACAGTAGGATTTCTATTTTATTAAAAAACAACATAGAATTATAGCAAAAATAGGATTATAGGGGTGAAATCAAAATACGGTGCGAACCAAAAGTAGTACCGTTAAAGGGGTGTTCTTTGAAAAATCTTTTGAAGAATTGATCGTATTATTTTCTGATTCTAAATTATGATAAAAAAAATTGTATTATAATTATAATATGATTTCAAATTTATTATTTTCTTTAAAAAAATAACACAGAATTATAAGGGAAAATGATTCTAGGGATGAAACTATTTTTTTATTTAAAGTTGTAATAAAAGAATTACATTTATAATAGAATTTCTATTTTATTAAAAAACATCATAGAATTATAGTAGAAATAGGATTATAGGGTGAAACCAAAATAGGGGTGAAACCAAAAGTGGTACCGTTAAATGGGTGTTTCGCTTATTAATAAAGGTTATTATAGATTTCTGATTCTAAATTATGATTAAAAAATTGTATTATAATTATAATATGATTTCAATTTTATTATTTTTTTTAAAAAATAACACATAATTATAAGGGAATATGATTTTAGGGATTAAACTATTTTTTTATTTAAAGTTGTAATAAAAGAATTATAATTATAATAGAATTTCTATTTTATTAAAAAATATCATAGAATTATAGTAGAAATAGGATTATAAGGTGAAACCAAAATAGGGGTGAAACCAAAATAGAGGTGAAACCAAAAATGGTACCATTAAAAGAGTGTTTCGCTTATTAATAAAGTTATTATAGATGTGTTTGAGTCCTCAAGTTTTTAGAAGTAACTAGAATTATTCAAAATAACATCAATATAAACTTTTATTTACCAAATTTTCAATTCAAGATTTGCAAAACCGGTACATAAAAGTTTACCCGTATATCTTTTTTGGGGTTCCGATTCCTATACAGCTATAGCCTATAGTAAGAGCATCTTCAATCATACAAATCACTTAGCTAAAATTGTGTCAAACATGCTTTAAATAAATATTATAGATATTGTGTAAAAAAAATCATTTCCAACGGGACATTACTGTTATCTAAAATTTTAGATAATCCTCTAAAATCCTATCATATTGGCTATATTTGTCGAACCTCTAAATACCTGTAGTAAAATTCCACATCATCAATATTACCGTATTAAAATAATACATTCTATTTTTAACAATTATCAATACTAATACTAAATCCTGAATACAAAAAATGTTATGTCATGCTGACATCATAATTAATTCAAAAAATATAAAAGGCCGCGCTACCTTCTAAACAAACCCTAAACCATACCGGACTCTCTCCGCATTTGAAATTCTATACCGCCTCCAAGCAAATCCACCAGCGGATCCAAGAAATACAACCAGAATCATCAACAATCGCAGCTATCCAAGACCCTAAATTGAAACCCCCAATTCTCAAAAAACCCCAATTTAACCAAAAACCATTGTTTCGGACCATAAAAACAATGAAATCCAGACTAATTTGGTTGTCGTGGAACCAAAATCAGAGATTTTGGGGGTGGAGAAAAACTATAACATCATATTATCAATATCTACATAAATATTCATAATTATATACGTACATATTTCTGCACGTATATTTAAAGCGATTGTAACCGGATCAAATTCGCTGCGATTTGCGTCGGTAATCGTGAAATTCACCTACCGGCGATTACTCAGCTCTGTTGATTGTGATCCACATCATTTTATGCAGGTTTGTTATTCATTTTAATTTGTTTTTTTTTTTGCATTGATTTATATGTTTTTTTGTGAATGTTATGGTATTAGGAATTGAAATAATGTAAGATAGGGAACAAAAGGGTTTAGGGTTATACCAAACCTATGAAATAATGAAAGATAGTGTATTTTTTACTGCAGTGAATTGTAATGAATGTTTGATGACAAGAATGCAAGAGATGTCATTAGATTATCATTTTACAGTTGAGCAAGAAGTGGGATCAGCTACTCATGCCTTCTTTGGCTTTAATGGTACCTATTTTTCAACTTCTTTTTTAATACGTACTCTATTTTTCAACTTTTCCTTTAATTCAAATTTCTTCTGAAGAATGCACATTTACAAAGAAGATGACTTATTCCTTATCATTGTATCATAGTGGAATCATTCCTTCGGCTGCAATTGTTTGATTACTTTTTAGGTTGTAATTGTTCGTTAAATTGATAGATTTGATTTATTTTGCGGTGATTTGAATTGGATTTTGTACGTGATTGTTAGTTGAGTTGTATATGCTTAATTTAATAGATTCGATTTATTTCCGGTGATTTGAGTTGAATTCACTAAGTCATTTCCCCTTATTTACAAACGGAAGCCCAGTTTTTACATTTCATTGATGGTGAAGTACTAATTCCTATGGTAAAAGATCATTCACAAGTATATATTTTTCCTTTACATCTACAGCCTCACCATGTAATGTATTTATTCTGTTTTTAGGTGCTTGGATTCACATGGACTAATAGTTGTTTTCAAATGAGGCTAGGCCCCCCTTTGTTTTTGGGTAAAATATGTGTGCTTTCTCTTAATGATTAGTAATTTGTTTCATTTTTGTTTTCCTTTTATTAACACCCAATAACCTGTAAAGTTTGTATCTTGAATACTCTAGACATACACAGGCAGAGAGAGGTGAAAATAGTATATGGATGAAGGGTATCAGTTTTTGGTTAGGCTGAAGCATATTTATCAGGTGCAAATGCACCATTATTTTTTTAGAACTATTTTCCTGTTAACATTCTCATATTTTTCATGTTTGGTCTTAATGGCTTATTGTCATTGTACTTCTTTTCAAATATGTTATTGATCCATTGAGATGAGAGTTTAGAACATGTGTTTTTTCAGTCATGGTTATAGGAATGAAGAGATCAAAAAGTAGAGGCCCATTGGCTCAGCTCGAGTGTCAAATTCATATTCAGGAGATCAAACCCTGGCCACCGTCCAAGTTGGTGAAGTCTCTTCGTTCTGCTGTTCTTCAATGGGAATTCAGTGATAAGTATTTTGTCTCTACCAACCCTGTTGTCCCGGTCGGTCTAATGTTGGATATGGAAAAATACAATTTAATCACACATTCAGGTTACCTGTAAATATCTTAACATTTGAAGATACCTCACATAAGAACTGCTTAAAGTTAAATCTCTTAACATTTGCAGAGGAAGCCGAGATTGTCTCCTTAGATGTTGATGTTTCATCTCACTCTACCAGTGTTACTTCTCCAGCAGTTCAGTTGCAAGGGGCTAAAGAGAAAGTGGTAAAGTTTCTTGCTTTTATATCCTGGCTTTCCGCCCAAAACTACCTCATTTTAGTGCAGTTTTTGCTTTTCTAATTTTATTGCAGTTTTGAGGTAATTTATATCCAGTAAGCACACTTTTAGGGTTTCACCACTCTTCCTATATTTTGTTAACATGAGATGAGTAGATCCTGAGTTCACTCATGCTCTCATTCACCGCTCCAACATTGATCTCAAGGTTTTATCCTCTCCTTCCTTATTTATTTTTTTAATTGCCCCCATCTTACATTTTTTAATTTTCTTTCTGTCAATTTTTAATTTAGGGTTGTATGTATCTGCTTTTGTAGTGTTTGCTTTGATATCGTCATGATTTGTGTGTTTGCAAATTTCCCGGGTGTTAATTGTTTTGTTTGATTTTTCACACTCGATTTCGTGGTTTTTTATGCATTAATTTTACTGATTGTACAAATGGACTGGGTACTTGCAGGTGGAATGGAATAATAGTATTTCTGATAGCCCGAAAACTCTTGCAACTGCCATACAATATTGATTTATGCTCTTTTTGGAATTATGACGGGGAGTCCGGATAATAAATTTGCAGAAACTTTGATAGTTTTTTTGGTCATCAGAAATTAGACATCAGTAATTGAACATTATTTATGTTTGCATCCCAGTCTATACTTTCTTTAATGATTATCAGAAATTTGAAATACCTGATATTAGTGCCTTGAATATTATGCAGTTTTATTAATGTTTAAAACTTTTATCTTAGGGACTGACATACACATTCTCACTTTGGGGGATTTCTGGAGTTCTAATACCAGTGATCTATACCTTCATCGCAGGTACATGTTTCCACAAAAGATAAAATACATGTTTCCGTTCTTTTGCATATGTAGTCAGCAAAGGGTATTTGCAGTTCAAGTATTTGAGTTGCACCGATTGATAAAGGTATGGTGTTCTTGAGTTAAGTGTCGTTATATTTGCTTTAAAGCTGAATTGCAATCTAATATACATGCATATATATTTAGAATTTTTTGAAGGAAACATGTTTATTTAGATTTGTACATAATTATTTTGCTGTTTTTAACAGGTGCAGAAGTTGATTGCGGAATCTTCACATATTTTTGCTTGAAGATGCCTTCATTGGAAAACATCTAAAGGGCTTATCTGAAAAGAAAAACACCTCGGATTGTATTGTAAAAGCTACTCCTAAGATTATAAGGCACAATGATATTCCTGAGAAAACAGATAACAGGTTGTAGAGCTCTGCTGAGAATGCTGTTGAGAAGACATCTATCTCACTTTTGGAAAAAGATAGTCAGCCTCCTAACTATGTTTCTGTTTCGGGTAATCCACCTCCAATGCTTGCCATGTCAGATACAAACATGAGCCCTTGGGGTTTTAATCGGATTTGAATGTAGGTGTCTGCTTAACACATCTCTGTAATCGGATATTTGTAACAAACTATAGAAGTTCGAAACATTGATTGTTTGTATGCCCACAGGTATTGTAATGGAAGATTCGAGTTTGGATAATGTATCGCAATTGTAGAAAACTTGAGGTAACAACTAGATAAATATATTGATATTATGTAATTATTTTTGATGATTTCTACCTTTCTACCTTGCAATGCACTTTTAAAGATTTAAGATATTTATGGTTGATTTAGGTTTTCTATTCACAATTTACAATGTACCTTCTTGGTGCTATTAATTACTATACTATTATATAGTTTTTTTTTAAATCCTTAAGCATTTTATCTTTCTATTACGATTTCTTCATGATTTTTGTTGTTTACTTCCCAGCGCTGCTGTCAAGTTAGATCGTGTTGATGAATTCAGATGTAGTTCGTAAAGTGCAAGCACTGCACAAGCGGAAGCCATTGCTGTCAAAGAAGTTTTGAGTTGGATCAAAAGGAAAGGATGGTCTGCAGTTGAGGTAGAAACTGACAATCTGGTAGTGGTTACATTTTACTTTAACTGCTCTTTGTGTTCACGTTTGCATTAGTTTTTGGCAGCGTTTTTCCTTTCTCTTGGAGCACTATTACATGTTTTATACTAACTTCTATTTTTTTAGGGGTTTGTGTAATAAAAAAAGTTATAGTTAGATGATGGCCGAGATTTATAGCACACTCTTTTATCGAGAATATAGAGGACACTACATGAGATAGTCAGGTCCATCTTACCATGGGTTTTTTGGCTGCTTCACTCCATACCCGTAAACATTTTGATATATGCATATATATTATAGTATAGATGAAATAAACAAATATTTACTTATGCTACCAAAAAAATATGATCCTTAGGACTTAGGTAGCTTCCCAGTGAATACATTGACGATTACGTTGAAGATATGACTTTGCATTATAGTAGTACCAAAAATGGGGAATATATAGACAACTATATACTAATGACATTTAAGTCACAAAGAATTTGGAAAGAGGTGTAACTACAACTGTTAACAGTGTCCACATAAAAGGGAATGGAATTCCAGGATAAAGTGGGACGTTCTATAACTCCCAGAGACAAAGTGCAGACTTTCTTAGATCTCGGATGGTGATTTATATAAATACATAAATTTAAATTGATGCACACTTTCTGCTTTCTTTTAAGTTTGACTTTAACTGAATTAGAACATGGGAGATACAAGTTTCTTTTAAGCTTTCTTTTAATAATAATCTTTAATTTAAATTGAAGAAATTTCCCATTAATTTGATTGTGTTTATAAATAATAATAATATGGACTATAACTCATTTGTTATCACATGAAATCTAAATTGCACTATATCAGGGAGTCAGTCTACATTGCACCACCATATTGGGATACAAGTTATTAGCTTCTATTATGGTTCTACTACTATGCATCCATTAGAACACCATAGAATATAGATATTTCAATATTTTTGATATATCATAATTTAAACAATGACAAATCTGAACCATGTAAAGTGGAATTCATTAAAGTTCTAAAACTATTCTTAGACCAATTAGAAGTGCGTTCTAAAGCCGATTATGCTTACATCATATTTTTGTTTTTATTGTTTTAGGTTCATGATATGTAGTCCCTGATATATTGAGATACAATATGTACATGTCAAAATTTATCCTTTTCAAAAATACATGTTAAAATTTTATATTTTACTTATACCAATTTGTGTAGGCATTAAAATTATATAATGTGTCACTGATTTTTTTTGTAGACCATGTGTTTGATGAAAATTCTAAAAAGGTAATGTTGTAACTCTTCCTGCTATTATGAATACAATATGTACATTAATCTGGGTTACACGTGTTTGTATATTTGTAGCAGTACCATTTGTTCATAAATCTAGATGATGAGTTATTGATTGACGCAATCTGATTCAGCTGTCAGCCACTAATCTCTCTCACTTCTCCTTAACTATGCCGCAGGTAATCCTCTCCCTCTCTCCCCCATCTCCCCTCTTTGCCTTTCTCTTTCTCTAATGATCCCTGGGAGGACTGCATCGACAATTATCCCGTAAAGGTAGTCTCAATAGTACAAAGAATAACAAGAATCATATTGCTCATTCTAGCCTGTTGTCATATTTATCAAGTTTTTATTCGATAACCTAGGTTTATTTTGATAGGTGAAGTCAGATTAGTGAGTCTGCTATAGTCATTCAAGTTGATTAACTGATTAACTTTGCAATGGCGATAGTTATGTTGATTAACTGATTAACTCTGCAATACTGATTAACTGATTCTACTTGAAATTAACTATGCATTATGTACATTGAACTATACTTGGTGAAATTCTGTAGATATATGTGAAATTAATTATGCATTATGTACATTGAACTATACTTGGTCTACACCAATGGTTTATGGCGTTAAATCATTTTTAACTGAATCAAGCAGTGATAAAAATAGAGACATCACAGTGTCAGTTCCAGATTTAGAACATCTTTGTTTGTGCAGACCAGGTATTGTCAAGTACTTGACCCAATTTTGTAAAAATTCTGTGTCGTAAATAAGCATTACACTGTTTGTAGATTGGTTCCCGTCTGAGCCCATAATTGGTGGGAAGAACCTGATGGATTCCTTCAACAAAGAGAAGATCAACAGTAACACCATATTGGCATAAGGATCATTTAATGTATCTAGAAATCGGCAATACACCAAGGTTATGATCCCTATGACTATACATTGCAATTTACAGGAATGCACACAGTAAAGGATCTAATTCTGGTACTAATTGTTCTAAAAAGATAATACAGCCAGAATACCTGAACAGGACTGACAATGGATCAGATGCTCAGACCCACCAAATAGATGAAGGTATATTTTTTTAGTCTTATTACACTATCATCCACTACCGGCCCTTAAAGTGCTAATTATCATATTAGTTTTACTCTTGGCTCTTTATACATTGCAGTTTCTAATGAATGCGAAGATGATGAAGAGGGTATGTACGATACAAATCAATTAAATGTCTTAAATCTATCTCATGAGCTTTAATATATTGGTTTATATTATACTTTCTTTATTTTGTCCTTTTGCTACAAAAATTCGAGGACAATACGTTAACGATGATTTAGACGATAACACCATATCTAAACCAAGTGACTGAGATTCTTATAAATTAGTAATTTTGATGTGGAGCTGAATTTGCACGTTTTCTTATCTTTATTATTGAAAAAATCCTTAACAATCATACATGACAGATTAAATCAATTAAATCATACATGCTTGGTAACAAAGAGATTATTGCCATTGGTATGGATGTGGTCATGTGGTTGGCTCCTCCGCTTCCTGCTATATGACAACAGGTATTTTGATAGTTGATACAAGTTATCCGTATGCGTGATACATAAATAAACCTACCAAGGTTCCTAATTTCTGATGGAAACTCATAATATTGAACAATGCATGTTTTCTTTAACAAAGCAGGAATTTGAGAATATTAACTACTACATGTTATGTAGGTACTTCTCTCCGGTAGTTCTGCAGGGGGGTTGGGAGCAATGTTACATTGTGATAGATTTAAGAACTGTCTACCTCCTTTCACTAAAGTGAAATGCCTATCTGATGCTTCTTATTTCATTACCCTGTAAGTCTAGATGATTTTTATTGTGTACTTTACATTTTATCTTTGTTCGCTGTGGGTTAAAGCTGAATAACTTATATTTATTTACTGATCAACAGGAATAATCCATATGGATTTGTTGAACTTCATGTAATTAAGCTCTATCTCCTCCACAATTGATTATTCAATATGTTAATTGGTTATTGAACATGTAACTGGCTCGAGTCAAATCTGAAACCTGAATCATGATTTACTAAAAAAATCGAAATGTATTTACTCAACCTGTAGGGATCAGCTACAAATATACCAGTATGTTGCACATCAAAGATGGATGCTGCCTTGGTATATTCTTTTTTTTTATATAATTTTATAAAGTATTATGCTTTTCAGAGTAAATTGCAAATGTGTCAACACTAGGGTCAAGTCTATGATTCAGAAACAAGAAATAAGTATTGGTTGGTACTAATTTAGAAATAAGTCTGCAGGTGTTATAGCAGCTTTGGCCATTCTGATGTTTCTTTTAGTTACATCACTTACAAACCTAAAATTTGGCTCTAACACCTGCAGACTATGTATGCATCAACCTATCTGCATCTTTGTTTTCTGGCGTGTGGTAGTTGGGCGCTTGAAATCTTATTTATATGCTCTTAGGTATATCTCGGCTGTTTCACCATTGTGCTTTTTCACCTAGGTTTTGCAGTTTTAATCAAAAGTACAATATATTGCTTCAATTTTTTTTCCCTTTCTGAAGTTAACATATATGTACACGTGTATAGCATTTATAATCGTAATGGGGCATGTCCCAGATCAAGCTATAGTTGAAAAAGTAGATAACAAACCAAAAGATCTACTTTCATTAATATTTTTCATTTTTTCTTATGATGCAGTTGTGAAGATAAGTGCTTAAGATCCTTCCATCCAAACATAAATGCAAGAGTGTATTCGTTTTGTGAATCTCTTGGCTACAGTGATGCTCAAGTCGAAGTGTGAACAAATACTAATAATGTTATTCTTGAGTTTATTTACCAATGGAAAAATATTATTTTTATCTTTGTGTAGTGTTCATGTGTTATTTTATATAGATTCTAATAGTTTTTAGCTTCAATTCATTGTTTTTTTCTACGCAGGCAGAACACATATATAATTGGTAGGTCATCAAGGCATCTATGTATATTATATTCAATTATATTCAGCATGTTGAGGTTCCAACTGGAGCAATAAAAATGTATGAATTATTTTTTAATGGTTCTATTCATACGTGTTTCTGTTGAACAATATATGTGTTTCAAGGTTTTTGATTAGGCCTTCTCAGCCAAGAAGTTTCAAAACGATGCTAAAAAAGACACATGGCTTCAAGAGTTGATTTATTTGTTGGCTTGGTTTATCTGGCTAAATTTTACTTGATATTTAGACTGTAGCTTTGTCCTTTTGGCTTTGTTCTCCTGGGCTATGCCCTGTGTAGACTGTATGCTTCTTCTTTTAGCAATAAAATGAGATATGTGATAGAGATAACAATCGAGGTGTAGGGGGCATCGTGATTCATGATGAATTAACACGGTAGTATCTTCCTGACAATAGTCAAGAAGCAGAATGGGAAGCATTTATACATATTCTTGGCAAAACTAAAGGAGAGTGTTGAAACAAGAAGCTCATAGTGATATGTACAGATTCTAAAGAGATTACTCAATTTTTTCCCCTCCAGCAAATGATGAATAATTCTGACAATTGTTGAGGAAACATGTCCTAACTTATTTAGCATTCCCAGCACAATTCAATTAAGCTTTAGGGGCCAAGATGTATTATTGATAGATAGTATATAATAATTAATAAAATTATATTTATTATTTTTCACAAATTTTTATACTTTATAAAATTCTAAATAGGTTATGCATTTTTAATTTGAAGTTTGTATGAATGTATACATTGTGAATTATTTCTTAAACCATGTAATAATATCTACATATTTTAAAATTTTATGATGAATTTAAACACATTTTTATATAAGTAGGTTCATTTCAAAATAATATTTGAGGTTCTGGTGAAGGCTGTACCGAGAAGTATTATTGTTAGATATCACATACTAATTAACAAAATTATTTTTATTATTTTTCACAAATTTTAATATTTTATAAAATTATAAAAACGTGATAAAATTCGAGGCGCCGGCGAAGCCGTGATGAGTATTACTGTTAGATATTATATATAATAGTAAATAAAATTATATTGATTATTTTTCACAAATTTTTATATTTTATAAAATTCTAAAAAGATTATTCATTTTTTATTTGAAGTTTGTATAAATGTATGCGAGGTGAATTATTGCTTTAAAATTTTAGAATTAATTTAAACACATTTTTATTTTTTATATAAATAGGTTCATTTCAAAATAATATTTGAAGGTCTCCAAGAAGTTTTATTGATAGATATTATATATTAATTAATAGAATATATTTATTATTTTTTACAAATTTTAATATTGTACAAAATATAAACGCATTTTGCTTCATGATAAAATTCGTGAAGCCGGTGCCAAGAAGTATTAATTAAAAAATTTATATTAATAATTTTTCACAAATTTTTATAATTTATAAAATTCTAAAAAAGTTATGCATTTTAATTTGAATTTGTATGAATGTATGCGAGGTGAATTATTTCTTAAATCATGTAATAATATCTATATATTTTTAAATTTTACTACTAATTTAAACATATATTTATATAAGTAGGTTCAATTCAAAATAATATTTAAGGTTCTGGTAAAGGGCTGTACCAAGAAGTATTATTGTTAGATATCATATACTAATTAACAAAATTATATTTATTATTTTTTACAAATTTTAATATTTTATAAAATTATAAAAACATATTTCACTTCATGATAAAATTCGAGGCGCCGACGAAGCCGGTGCCGAGGAGTATTATTGTTAGATATTATATATAATAATTAATAAAATTATATTTATTATTTTTAAAAATTTTTATATTTTGTAAAATTCTAAAAAGATTATGCAATTTTTATTTGAAGTTTGTATAAATGTATGTGAGGTAAATTATTTCCTAAATCATGTAACTTGATGAGACCCATTACTATTAATAAATAAAAATATGAAAAATTTGAAGGAATTAAGAGGAGAGATGATTGTTCCTATATCAATATGTAAAAGTTCTATTATTTTATTATATGTAAAAGTATCTGAAATAAAACATAAACATGTTGTCAACGTATTAAAATTAAAATTATTGTTTCATAATTTTGACTATTTACTTTTTAGTTTCTTGTTCCTTGGTTTTCTCCGATTGAGGTGAAATAAAGAATGTTCTTGAGTCAAAACCAAACCAATTGTCCAATTTCGTCAAATTGTTCGAAATATTAATAAGAGCATATATGATACAATTATGAATGAAATTAACAAATATCATATAAATATGATTATGAAAATAAAATCATAAAACTCCATGGCATGAGTTAACTTTTCACAACGCAAAATAAAAAAACACCTTAATTACAACATTTACCAATTATTTTCGTTCTAATATGAAATTTCATAATTTTTTAGGGAAAAAAAAATTAACTCAATTTCATTCATTTTAATGTAATAAACAATAGCACGCGCATAGCGCGGGCAAAACGATCCTAGTAAATAATAATAACTTGCTATTTTTAAAATATGACTAATCATTATAGGCTTATAGCCAACTCCATTGTAGTACAACGACTTACAGATTTAATAAAAATTTTACATAATCACTATTTTATATTATTTTAGCCATCCATTTTAGCCAATACCATTGGAGATGATGTAAGTATACTTACTTTCGATTTTTCTGTAAAAGTTTTTTTTTTGTCAAGAGCAGATCGTACCTAGTACGGATAAGTTCAAGTATCTAGGGTCTGTGAGATTGAAAGGTTGGGCTAGTTTTTGGTGCTAATGTGAAAAATTAGTAGAAATTTTTCTGGTTGCGTTAGCTGTTTTGTTTTTACGTTTCCCGGAGTTCCAACGGTCGGATCGTCCTGAATTTTGGACAGCGTCTTCCTTACTCATGTATCTAAATTCTGAACGGTGGAGATCGGATTTGGAGGTGCAGAAGGCCTGTTTATTGAGGTAGGGGCAGGAACTTTTGCACCACAGTGTGGATTAAGCTCCCCGTGGTGAGGCGACTTGGAGCGGGTATTTTTGGCCCAAAAGTGTTTTTGGGTTAATTCTTAAACTAGGCCCATAGTTAATATGATATGTAAACGGTAGTGAATTAGCTAGGTTTTAAGGCTTGTAATATTGTATACAGAAAACTGAAACGTATCAATATATACAAGAAAAAGGCTCTTTCACTTGGCCAACAAATTCTTTCTTCTTTGTGTGTTTACTTTGATTATTGTCTTGTTATAGCTTATAACTTGTGGTCGTAGTCTTCTCTTTGGGGTGTTATTCCGCTGCGTCAAGGGTTGTCCCTTGTTTGGGACCTTACAATTGGCATCAGAGCCAGAATCAGATTTGGGTGGTAAAGCTCCGATTTGAGGTGTTTCTGGGTTAAGTCTTGTGTGGTGCACACAAGGTGTTTGGTAAAATTCCTGAGAGAGACTGGTTGTGCAACAAGTTAGGTATGGCTTCTACAGGCGGTGTAGTCAAAGTTGGGAAGTACGAGATAGAGAAATTCAGTGGGAAGAATGATTTTTCCTATTGGAGGATGCAGATGAAGAATTTGCTTATCTCGCAAAAGTTACACAAAGCTTTGTCGGGTAAGGCAAAGGAGGGCAAGGATATGTCGAATGAAGACTGGGAAGAATTAGATCTCGAAGCACGGGCTTCAATCATGTTATGCCTCGAGAGAGATGTTGCATTCTTGGTTGATGGCGAGAAAACGGCTGCGTCTGTTTGGATAAAGTTGGAGTCCAACTTCATGACGAAGACTCTAACTAATCGGATCTATTTGAAGTCGAGACTATATACTTGCAAGATGGAGGAAGGGTCATCTATCCGGGACTACATCAACAAGTTTGATAGGTGCATATCAGATTTGAAGGATATTGATGTGGAGGTAGGTGATGAAGATCAAGCACTTCTGTTACTTCTTTCGTTGCCGAAGTCATATGAGAACCTTGTACAAACATTGATGCTTGTGGGTGACACTCTTACGATGGATGATACTAGAACTTCACTTCTAGCGGATGATCTTCGGAAGATTGCAACTAGCAGTATGGATACTAGTGGTAATAATGAGCAGGCACAAGGGTTGTTTGTAAGGGGTAGAGGCAATGATCGAGGAAAAGGTAGGAGAGGCAAGTCTAAGTCAAATTCTAGACCTCCTGCAGAGAGAAAGTGCTACAAGTGTGGTGAGCCTGGGCATTATAAAGCAAATTGTCCTAATAAAAGGGTTGCTTGGAAGAAGAACAAGAACAACGAGGATACCAGAAAAGTTCAAGAGAAAGACGAGGTTGGTTATGCTTCAGAGGAAGGGGTCAGTGATGATTGTTATTCTGTCACATGTGAAGGAGAAATCACAAACAGGTGGATTCTCGATTCTGGTTGCTCTTACCATATGTGTCCGAATCGTAATTGGTTTACAACTTATAGAGGCGTCGAAGGTGGAACCGTAGTGATGGGGAACAACCATGCTTGTAAAACGGTAGGACTTGGTTCTATAAGGATTAGGATGCATGATGGAGTGGTAAGAACGTTGACGGATGTGAGACATGTCCCTGAATTGAAGAAAAACCTTATTTCTATTGGTGTTTTGGATTCTGGTGGGTGCAAAATTGTTACACAAGACGGTGAGATGAAAGTTGTTCGTGGTTCTTTGGTAGTGATGAAAGGTATTTCTCGAGGAAATCTTTATGCGCTTTTGGGCACAACGGTGACTGATAGTGTGGCAGTTGCAGCTACTGGCAGTGGTGGAGACCCATGTGAATGCACTAGGTTATGGCATAGGCGGCTTGGGCATATGTCGGAGAAAGGTCTAAATTATCTTGGTGAAGAGGGTTTGCTGAAGAACTTGAAAAAGGCTTGCATGGATTTTTGTGAGCATTGCGTGTATGGTAAAGCACACCGGGTTCAGTTCAAGGCAAGTAAACATAGAAGCAGAGGTATATTAGACTATGTGCATACAGATGTTTGGGGTCCAGCTTCAGTCACTTCCAAGGGAGGCTCGAGGTATTTTGTCACTTTTGTTGATGATTATTCTAGGTATGTTTGGGTGTATTTCATGAAGCATAAGAATGAGGTATTCAACATATTCAAGAAGTGGAAAACAATGGTTGAGAACAGAACTGGTAAAAAGTTGAAGACACTGCGATCTGATAACGGTACAGAGTATACAGATGGTGCTTTCAAGGAGTTTTGTGATCAGGAAGGCATTGTTAGACACTGGACAGTCAGAAAAACACCACAGCAGAATGGGGTTGCGGAAAGGCTCAATCGCACATTGCGGGAAAAATCAATGTGTATGCGATCCTATGCTGGTTTGGGTAAAGAATGGTGGGCGGAGTCAATTAATACAGCTCGCTATATTGTCAACCGGTCACCTCATGCATCTCTAAATGGAGATGTACCTTATAACGTATGGTCTGGAAAACATGCAGATTATGGGAGACTTAGAATTTTTGGGTGCACAGCCTACTACCATGTTGACGAGGGAAAACTTGATGCGAAGGCCAAGAAGGCTATATTCTTGGGGTATGCAACAGGTACAAAAGGTTATCGTCTTTGGTCTATTGATGATTCTAAGTTTATAATCAGCAGGGATGTTACGTTTGATGAGGACACTATGGTAGCTTCTCCGAAAGCTAAGGTGACTAGTGGTGGTGACATTGAGACTTCTAAGTCTCAAGTGGTTGAGATAGAATCTGCAAGTTATCCAGGTTCTAGTCATGTTCAACAGGAAGATCATGGAGACACTCATGATGATGAGGATGATGAGTTTGAATATGAGACTATTGAGCAAGAAAATGTGCAGGCACGCGAACGACAACAGTTCGAGGAAAGTTTGGCTTCTGCTAGGCCAAAACGGGCATACAAACAAGTTCAAAAGCTTGGGTCAGATAAGCCTTTGAAACACTACGGGCATGTTAATGCAGTAGAGTATGCACTCTCGGTGGAGGATGATGAGC
Source organism: Kitagawia praeruptora (assembly GCA_037693485.1). Classification (NCBI taxonomy): domain Eukaryota; kingdom Viridiplantae; phylum Streptophyta; class Magnoliopsida; order Apiales; family Apiaceae; genus Kitagawia; species Kitagawia praeruptora. The sequence continues at coordinate 54,278,177 of CM075350.1, read as the reverse complement.
CTATTTCCTTCAAAGAAGCTATTCAGAATAGTAATAGTGAGAGTTGGTTGGCAGCAATGGAAGAAGAGATGGAGTCTCTTAAAAAGAACCAAACTTGGGATTTAGTCCCTTTGCCTGCAGGTAGAAAAGCTATTGGTTGCAAGTGGGTGTACAAGAAGAAAGAAGACCCTTCTGAACTCGGTGGTACAAGGTACAAGGCGAGGTTAGTAGCGAAAGGGTATGCGCAGAAAGAGGGAGTGGACTATAACGAGATTTTTTCTCCAGTGGTAAAGCACACTTCCATTCGGGCGTTATTGAGTATTGTTGCTCATGGTGATCTTGAGCTAGAACAGCTTGATGTAAAAACAGCCTTCTTGCATGGAAACTTAGACGAGGAAATTTATATGTGTCAACCTGAGGGATACAAGGTTGAGGGTAAGGAACGTCATGTATGTCGTTTGAGGAAGTCATTGTATGGACTAAAGCAGTCTCCTCGGCAATGGTACAAGCGATTTGACTCCTTCATGCGAAAGCATGGGTACTCCAGAAGTAAGTATGATTGTTGTGTTTATATTCGAAAGCTTCGTGGAGGTGAATATATCTATCTATTATTGTATGTGGATGACATGCTTATTGCTTCAAAAAGCAAGGTGGAGATAGATAGGTTGAAATCTCAACTTAGTGAGGAGTTTGAGATGAAAGACATGGGTGCTGCTAAGAAAATTTTGGGAATGGAGATTCAGAGAGAGAGGTTGAACCATAAATTGTTCTTAAGTCAGAAAGGCTACATTGAACGGGTTATTGCGAGGTTCGGGATGCAAAGTGCTAAACCAGTGGTGACTCCATTGGCTCCACACTTTAGGCTCTCCAATAAACAATCTCCTAGTACAGCGGCAGAGAAGAAAAATATGGAGCGTATTCCTTATGCTAGTGCAGTTGGCAGTTTGATGTATGCAATGGTGTGTACACGTCCGGATATTTCACAAGCAGTTAGTGTGGTCAGTAGATTCATGGCGAATCCTGGGAAAGCACATTGGCAAGGAGTGAAATGGATACTGCGGTATTTAAAGGGTACTATGGACAAAGGTTTATGCTTTGGTGGTGATACATGTAAGGTTAGCGGATTTGTGGACTCGGATTATGCAGGTGATCTTGACAAACGACGATCTACTACTGGTTATGTGTTTAGTATACATGGTGCTCCAGTTAGTTGGCGATCGATGTTGCAAGCTACAGTGGCACTTTCTACTACAGAGGCCGAGTACATGGCTATTGCAGAGGGAGTGAAGGAAGCATTGTGGTTATGGGGTTTTCTAAGTGATTTGGGGATTGAGCAGGATCATGTTGACTTGTGGTGTGATAGTCAAAGTGCGATTCACTTGGCTAAGAATCAAGTTCATCATGCGCGTACCAAACATATAGATGTCAGGTATCACTTTGTGCGAGATGTCATAGAGGATGGTGATGTTTCTCTATTGAAGGTGCACACAAATGAAAATCCGGCAGACATGTTAACCAAGGTGGTGACAGGGAGCAAGTTTCAACATTGCTTGGACTTGCTGAATATCATCCGGTGTTGAATGCCCTTCGGGGCGGTGTTGGGGTGAGGTGGAGATTTCACCCCATGGTGTGAACTACGGTGGCTTGATCCCGGTTAAGGGTACGTAGGCAGTCATGGTAATATGGCGCAGTCGGTTGGGGTTTACATATCAAGGCTTTCATGGTATTCTCAGTGTTCGTCCATAATTTGAGGTTGATCAAATGATGTACGAGGTGGAGAATTGTGAGATTGAAAGGTTGGGCTAGTTTTTGGTGCTAATGTGAAAAATTAGTAGAAATTTTTCTGGTTGCGTTAGCTGTTTTGTTTTTACGTTTCCCGGAGTTCCAACGGTCGGATCGTCCTGAATTTTGGACAGCGTCTTCCTTACTCATGTATCTAAATTCTGAACGGTGGAGATCGGATTTGGAGGTGCAGAAGGCCTGTTTATTGAGGTAGGGGCAGGAACTTTTGCACCACAGTGTGGATTAAGCTCCCCGTGGTGAGGCGACTTGGAGCGGGTATTTTTGGCCCAAAAGTGTTTTTGGGTTAATTCTTAAACTAGGCCCATAGTTAATATGATATGTAAACGGTAGTGAATTAGCTAGGTTTTAAGGCTTGTAATATTGTATACAGAAAACTGAAACGTATCAATATATACAAGAAAAAGGCTCTTTCACTTGGCCAACAAATTCTTTCTTCTTTGTGTGTTTACTTTGATTATTGTCTTGTTATAGCTTATAACTTGTGGTCGTAGTCTTCTCTTTGGGGTGTTATTCCGCTGCGTCAAGGGTTGTCCCTTGTTTGGGACCTTACGACTTGTTGGGCCGCCAGCGAGCCATAACTCCACAATAGTATGATACTGTCCGCTTTGGGCCGAGCCCGCACGGATTTGTTTTTGGGTGACTCCCAAAAGGCCTCATACTAATGGAGTTAATCGGCTGCTTTATATACAAGAGAATTTTCTCTTTTCTCCTCGATGTGGTACTTGGGTTGACACTACCCAACAATCCTCCCCTCAAACCAAGAACCACATAACCCGTGGTTTTACACCTGCGATTAATCTGTCTACATCTTGCACCGCCACGATTCACCTCGTAGAACCCGCCACCTGAACACCTTTCAGGAAGACTTTCGACACAAGGAACCCAACAGATCTCCAATCGCCACCGAAGGGAACCTCCCACATCGAACACCTGCAGCCCATAACCCCCAGGATCTAATACCCGAACCATGGGCTCTGATACCACTTGTTGGGCCGCCAGCGAGCCATAACTCCACAATAGTATGATACTGTCCGCTTTGGGCCGAGCCCGCACGGATTTATTTTTGGGTGACTCCCAAAAGGCCTCATACTAATGGAGTTAATCTGCTGCTTTATATACAAGAGAATTTTCTCTTTTCTCCTCGATGTGGTACTTGGGTTGACACTACCCAACAGGGTCGATCATTCAGAAGGAGGGTGAGGTTGGAGACGATGTCAAACATCGTATCAAGGCTGGGTGGCTAAGGTGGAGGGCAGCGTCAGGGGTGATGTGCGACAAGAAGGTCCCTTTAAAGTTGAAAGGGAAATTCTATAGAGCAGCAATCCGGCCGGCGATGCTTTACGGTTCGGAATGTTGGGCGGCAAAGAAGGACATCGAAAGGAAGCTAGAAGCGGCTGAAATGAGGATGTTGCGGTGGTCGTGTGGGCGCACGATGTTAGATAGAATTCCGAATGGGGTATTTAGGAGCGAGCTTGAAGTGGCGCCTCTTTCTGCGAAAGTCAGGGAAGGGAGGTTGAGATGGTTCGGCCACGTCCGTAGGAGGTTGGCTGGAGCCCCAGTGAGGAGGGTAGAGAGTCTTTCGGTGGATGGGGTGAGGAGGAGAGGCAGACCGAGGAGGTCGTGGGAAGAACAGCTTAAGTTGGATCTGAAGGCCCTGAACTTGAATGAGACCATGACAACTGACAGGTGCGCGTGGAGGCGTCAAATCAGAGTGGTAGATTTCCTTTTAGGGAGCGGCTCCGTTGTGGAGAGCCTCAGAGTTGGTTTGTCTCGATTAGCTTTAGCTTAGAAGTCCAGCTTTTTATTTTAGCATTTTTCGTTTATTGTCTTCTGATTGCCTTGGACCGGTATATTCTTATATGACTCGGTTGGTTTGGTCTGCTGTCGTTTGCGTGTGGTATTTTTTGCAGGGGACCCGACCGGAGATATCCTCACAAGTTGAAAAAGTGGAGAGTATCAGGACCTCAATATCAGAATATCAGAATTCCAAGCAGGCGGTAGGTCCCATGTCGAGAACGCCATGGGCTCAGGTATTGCTTTAAACATTCTCGTACCTTTAAGATTCCTGTGTCTTCATCACCCACCGTATCTGTCGCGCACGTAAACAGCCTCTCCGTCTTAAAAAGCGGGGGCATGGTCTACGTACAACTTACCCTCCCCAGACCCTGTTCTGAGCGGGATATATTGGGTATGTTTGGTTTGGTTTGGTTTTGGTTTATTATTTTTTTCATTTTTCCAGCTAAATATTCAGTTACACACAACACATGGATTACATACTCCTTTTCCTGACAAACATACTTTCTGAGTTTTTTTATTAATTTACAAGTTTTAGATCCAATATAATAATACACAGACGAATGCTTTCCAGTATGCATGACTCGTAGTAGTTGTTATGTTTTGTTGAATTGTTCCTTTTTACTATTATAATTTTTATTTCTTTTTTTACTTTTGTGGAGGGAGAAAGATCGAGGCCCCTTCTCTTGATCAGCTGAAAAAGTCATACTTGTTTATAAATGTGTGTTGCATTCTTTTGTTTCCCTCTTTAAATAACATAACTGTTCTTGATCTTGCATTTATGTAGTTTGATTTTCCTTCATTCATTTGGAAAAGTTCTTTTAATTTCATTTATCAATCTTCTATAGTTGTGCATGCAATCTTTCTTTATATATTAAGTTTCAATCTTGTTCACTGAATTTTCATCCATGGGTTGTGCTACTTCTAAGCAACAAAAACATGTCTGTCGAAAATGTCAAGAGCCTCTGCCTCCGTTGCCACGAAGCTACTCGATGCACGTCCACCACTTGCCACAAAACGAAAGCGATACGTACCATGTTGTAGCTCTGACTTCCACCACATTAGGCTCTCTCAAGCCTGATTCATTTGGTCAAACTTATAATTTTCGAAATTTTCATGATCAAGATGAGAAGGAGAGGAGAAAGGAGGAGGAGTTTTCGATGGGAGTGATCGAGGCGAAATCTTGGTCGAAGATGATTGATGAGAAGTTACCAAAAGTTGTTTCAAGAACTCCTATTGAAACTCCGCCAGGGGAACCTGAGACAATTAATGCTTGGGAGTTGATGGAAGGACTTGAGGATATTAGTAGCCCTCTTCATAATAATAATCGTCATTTTCGGAGTTACTCATTTAGTTTTGGTCCAAAGTCAGTTGATCCTTCGTTGAAAACTTCGACACCTAAAGTACACAAACATTGTAAAGGTTCACCTAGGCCATTGTGGATGGAGTTGGAGGAAAATGATTCAGATTATGATTTGGAATCGGATGAGACATCAATTGTATCTGGTTTTGATCCAGATGTGATTTCGGAATTTAGAAAATCATTGGAAAAGTTGCCACCGGATAATTTGTTTCACCTCAAGGCATTAGAGGGTGAAAAAGTGATGGATGAGGCAATTGATGTTGGGGATTTTAAGACTTATTCAATTGGTTGTAAACAAGACAAGGTGGTGTTATATTTTACAAGCCTTCGAGGAATTAGGAAGACTTACGAAGATTGTTGTAATGTCATGGCTATCCTAAAAGGGTTAAAAATTAAGGTTGATGAGAGGGATGTGTCGATGCATTCCGGGTTTAAGGAGGAGTTGAAAGAGCTACTAGGGGAAGGGTTTGGTAGGGGTGGTTTGCCAAGGGTGTTTGTGGGGAATAAATACATTGGCGGAGTAGAGGAAATCCAGAGAATGAACGATGAAGGAAAGCTCGAGAAATTTCTGGAAGGTTGTGAAAAGGTTAATGATCGAGGTGGTTTTGGTAATGGGAGTGAAGGAAGGGTGTGCGAGGGGTGCGGAGATGTAAGGTTTATGCCTTGTGAGACATGTTCAGGGAGTTGTAAGATTTATTATGAAGTTGATTATGAGGAATATTGCGAGGAAGAAGGTGAATATGGGTTTCAAAGATGTCCAGATTGCAATGAGAATGGTCTAGTACGCTGTCGAATTTGCTGTGACTAACATTATTGATAGAATCATACGTACTGTTTCTCTGATTTTTGGTTTGTTTTGGGAGATTGTTGTATATAGTTTTAACAAGGTACTTGCATCCTTTCATGTTTCTTTTTAAAGAAAAAAAGGATAGATCACTAGATTTCTTACTGGCTTGTAATAGTTGTACAAACTCTCACCATAACACTTTGAGAGTTGAGTTGCAATAAGAATAGGGTTTTCATTGTGCTTAAGTTCTGCAATTCTTCATTATTGTGAGCCAGAATTGCAGCATCATTATCTAATTTTCCAGAAAGTTAAAACAACATATTCTGCTGTTTCTCTTACTCTGTTAATGTGATAAATGTAACTATCAATTATACAATAAAAGATGTAGTATACAGTTAAAAGTAGCAATGATTCAATAAAAAAGTGAGTAGAGGTATCATGCCTCCATGAGGAGGCTTTTAAGAAAGGTTGTAACTGTGAACATGTCTAACATCCTCATGGACCCTCCTTTTTTCAATATACAATCACAAACCACAAGTTCCCCAAGGCTAGTAGTACTCATTGCTAGTACTACTTGGGATCAGGAGATGATTTTAAACAACAGACCAGTGCATCAGCATTTAAGTTGATAATCATAAAGAATCTCCTCCAGATCCAACACCTACCAACTGTCCTTTTTTTTATAAAGCTACTTTCGTCTTTTAAGAGACATTACCAGTAGAGCAAAAAAAAAAAAAAAAGCATAGGACAGGGAGAAATGTACATATTAATTTTTTTCAAGAAAAATGGAATATATTAGCCAAGGTGATTTGCCAACAGAAATGGAAAGGACATGATAGCATGATCAACCATCTTTGATTTTTTTCAAGATTCTGATAAACTACCAGTTTAAAGTTTTTTATTGCAGGACGGTCATGAAATCTTTCGAATATATTTACTGTCTGTTGGAAGAGAAATGCGAAGTTTTATATAAGATAAGATACGTTTTGATGAATTGAGGCCGAACCTAACCAAGTTATGGCAAGTCTAAGAAACACGATAGTTGGTAGCTAAATTGACTGGTGATCAAACTGATAGAATTGTGCTATGTTAGTTCAGAGAATGCGATCCTGCAGAGGGGCACTTGCATTAAGTTGCAATGTGTAATTATGAAGAAATGAATTTCGGTTAACAGTCTGATTATGCGGATAATACAAGTGGTATGTGCCGAATTAAAGATGTAGACACTTAGGTATTTAAGATCAGCTAACGGTTCCTACGAGGAGGTTTCAACATTTGCTTGAATAACAACATATAAGCGGTCTTTTTTTATTCAATGATTAGTAGGTTCAATAGCATTGCACTAATCATTGTATTTCAAGGATCAAAGTCCATTGTCTAGCCTCAATCCTACTTTATATGATCCTTATTTCTTGTTCGTACGTTCCAAAAATAATGAACCTATTATACTTATTACTTCCTCTGTTCCATCCAATTCTTAACACTTTTTTTGTCACTTTCTGGCACGCATTTTAAGGTGAATTTTAAGGATAGTTTCATAACTTATTTTTAAGATTTTCTTTTTTTTTTGTATAAAAATAGGATTGTTCTATTTTTATACCAAAAAAAAAAGAAAATTTCAAAATTAAGTAACGGAACTATTCTCAAAATCCACCTTAAAATGCGTGCCAGACACCCCTTTTTGAAATGTTAACAATTCAACGGGACGGAGGGAGTATTTTTTAACACTAATTTTCACTATTACACTCATTACTCCTCCATTTTTTACTCTTTTTTATATTAAATAAACACTATTATACTCACTACTTACCTCCACTATCTCAAATCTATTATTAAATATTGATAGATCCCACCATTTTACCCACTTTTCAACTAACTTTATTCTTTTTCCAACTAGTTTTTCTTAATATCCATAGTCAAACCGGTTCATATAATTTGGGACGGAGCTATTATAAACAATCTCTAGCATCTTAGCCTAGTCTCTTTTCTTGGTAACAAGAGGTTGAGGGTTCGAGCATCACTCTCTGGATGCATATTGATTATCAAGGAAAGGTCCCCTGTCAACACCCTACTTTCTGCAACAGAACTCCCTGGGCATAACATAAAACTACCATTAATCGCAGTAATTACCATCTAATACAGCAATTCTTCCTGTAAGTTAGAGGGTAACCTCCAATACGTGTTGCTTCTCCTAGACAGCTTTAAGAGCTCACATGCTTGCATGTACATTACTGGTGAGCCAATTCGATCACTGAAATTTGCAACTTCAGCCACTACTCTAGATGAGACTTGATGGAACTCGTCAAATCTTTGGCTTTTGATAATGCATTGTTTCCTAATTATTGGTATCTCTTAATTATTATGGTTTTTACAATGTCTTGTGCTCTCGCAGGCATAGAAACAAATTGGTCGAATGAGTGCCCTGCTTCAGCAAGTGTCCACTTAGCAAGCAAGCAAAGTTGATTCCCTCCCTGTAGGTGCTATACTGAAAAACTAGTGACCCTATGACAAATGTACTGCTAATTGTCTAAGTGCTTGTCAACTTCATGAGTAAAAAAATAGAAACATGGAAAGAAACATTTAATCGCTTTGTTGCAAAACTCTTCATTTGTACTTGACAGATTTGTTTGACTGAAAATGTGAAGCTTATGGTATTTTTAGCTAATTAATGTGAAGCTTATATTGCTCAAAGAAGAAACAAGTACTTTTACAACCACGAATTGGCAAGTTTCATATACAATAGAACCAAGAAAAAAGCAAGGCATTTATCCGTTATGATTATAAAACTGAACTTCCTAGAGTTTTCAGCTTGAGAATGCCCAAGTATCGCAAGTTTGCCTCTGTAGCTCTCTTGTTTAACAAAGTTAGTTGCCGTTACTATCCTTACTATAGTGTGAGCTGTCATTCTGTTTGTTGTTGAATGCGAGGCATGAGCTGGATAGTCTTTTAAATCAGTTTAAGGATAACATAGTACTCCATCCGTCCCACTTCAAGTGGCTTATTTGACTTTTTCAGTGGTCAAATGAGCCACTTGAACTGGAACTGGGACGGAGGGAGTAGTATATTATCTTCTAGATCCTTTTCTATAAACTGGAAATTCTCTGACCAGTATCCCTAAATTTAATCTGCAAGTTTCTCTTCTTAGTTGATCACTGATGTTCATGTTTGATCTGTACAAGTACAAAAGATATTATAGATTCACTCCAGAAAAAGGTCTTAGTTTAATTTTGTATGTTTGATCTATCATGCAAACTTGATCACAGTTCACAGGACTTTAATATATCAGCATAAAATCAAAGGAGATAACTCGCGGTTTTTATAGAACTTGTATTTCACCTTTTTACTAAAGGAGGTCATGCTAATTAATCCTCCATATGCATTATTTGGGGAGAGAATTAAGTTTGATCAGGTAACTCTACTCTGGAAAGAACCATGCGATTGGGCTACTTCCATCGTCCACATTCCTTGAACGTGTGTTCGGTAGACAGGATTCATCGAAGTATTTTCCCCATTTCCTCAAGGTGCTTGGCACACAATCTGATCTGCAACAGAAGCATACTTAATGGCTGAAACAAACATTAGAAATAATAAGTAACTTGCATATTAAAGAAAACAAAACAGCTTTGACATCTAAACATAGCAACGGGCATAAAACATAATACAATCTTCCGAAACTCTTGTGAGAGTTCATGCACACACTAACCTATGCAGACACTACAACGAACTCCAGAAATACGGGTGTTCAAGAAATGGACCAGGTAGCGGAATATGGGAAAATTCCAAGACAAGAACATTCCCTTAAATTATGTGAAGCTAAGGCTAGAACAAAATAAATCCATATGCAAGAAGACAACTGAGCACAGATCTTGTGGTAATAATCAATTTGAAAATATCAATAATGTTGCGGTTGGAATCATATAGAAGCTTTCAATTGATTCCAGTCACACTTACGCAAAAGTAATTTCCTTGCGTCAAACGTCATTAAAAGGATCAGGGGACACTTATGAACAAACTTAAATTATTAAATTACACAAGATCTTCTTGTCCATAAACACATCAAATGTCAAAGTGCATGTATGCAGTAATACAAACTCACTATCTTTCACCTCAAGAGTGCAAGTTCCATATGTCTGAGACATTATTATCAAAATGGAACATATATATACATGTAAATAACAATAAAAATACACTAATTAATTACTGAGTTGCAGGATTGAAGCTAAACATCATTGGTATATTTACTGTACTCAACTGAAACTTACAATAACCTGTTAGCATCCATTTTAGCTATTTATAGGCATCGTCAAAATGTAACATCTCAGTAGTAGTGTGTTCACAAAATTGAGCGGGATACACCGGGTAGGTATGGTTTGATTTAGTATATTAACGGGGTCTGTATTTTAGAAAACAGAGAACAGCAGACGGGAAATGCGACAGCCTACTAGTTTACAAGTAAGCCTCTTAATTTCATTTTAAATGAGGAATGCCTTCGAGCTCTAGCATTAAGAGCCAGCATAACATGCATGCACACTGAGACAAGCTTCAAATACCATAAAAATTATTGATAACGCGATGGCAATGTATTTATTCGTTATTAAAAAAAATATATTGCCCCAACTGGTCATCGATAAAGACATACATTGGAGAACACAATGGATTTCAAGTTTTTATCTTACAAGAATCGTAAGCAACAATAGTTGATCCACATTCCTCTAGAAGCTCAGCAGACAATTAGTCCGTGTTAATTTGTTACATTATTTGTATTAATTAATATTAACTGAAACCAGACACTACCTGAATTGCTTTGATTACTCCTACATTTTACAGAGTTGAGTTCCAATTTGAGAGTCAATTGTTTGTGCAAATTTGATCCCAAGAAACGCAACACGATTTGAAAACTGAAATAGATCTAATTATCAAACAGTGAAAATCCAAAAAGAAATGAACACGGTTTGTCCTTGTCGTGGTCTAAACATGTTTAGTTGTTAGGTAACCACAAAACTTAAGTGTTAATAAGAAATCACTTTATGGATCTGGGTGTAATTAAATAGACCGAATCCAGGCCCAGCCCCGAAGAGAGACAACGACCTACCTTGCTCGTGATGACCAGCTAGCCTACTCTGTTTTAAATTGATTTTGACACAAGATTGTCTTTCAATATTAGCTAGCCTTGTCCCTTTCTTATCTTCTTACGGCTGCAACAATTTTTTTTCTACTATAGTATTTCATGTTCTGGTTATGTATGTGCAACAATATTTTTTCGACAAGTACTAAAGTTTTTGATGTTCCGATATATATGCATACATTGTTCACTTAAAGAATATGAGCCTACTGAGACATACATACAGCTTCTGAAGAACAACATTTGTATGACCGGAAGGATTTTGATGGTCCGATGTGTTTGCATTGTTCACCACTAGAATATCGACTTGTTGTGACGAACAACATTTCAGTTTTGATCCTGCTGGACGCAGAACTTACCTATTAACGAATTTTCTAATCTGTCGCGATTTTTGTCATGAGTCGCACAATATTATGTAATGCCATCGGTGTAATATAATTTCATCATATGATTCTGTTTAGAATTTCCGGGCCTTGGAGGGGATTCTCTATGCTTTAAGCTAAGCTTAAGTTAACTTTGTGTGATGTAAATATGTTGTACTACATCTTGTTTTGATGGGCAAATGACACACATGAAGATGTAGATGGATTGTTGATTGATAATCCTCTGTTTCCATGACATGCGTGGCCTAGTTAAATCACATTACGTGCAGTTACTTTCATGCTTTATATTGTGTTGCATTCTAGCTGTAGTGGTATAATTAATATATACATTTGCATGTATATACTTAAAACGCAATTAGTTATTGATTTGAACTAACAGTTGATATAAGTGGTATGACAACTTAATTAGCAGGTGTTGTTACTTTCGTTCAAAATTATTAAGAACATGCTAATGTGCCACATGCATGAGTAGTACATTCCTCTCAATCGATCGACAAGTAAATAACACAATAACATGTATATATAATTAATCTTAAACTTCATGAGAGAAGGCTGCTTTACAAGGTGCTCTAGCAGCTCTTCTGTACTAATCATTTGATTACAAATACATGCATGTCCATCAGCAAAACCATGCTATTTATATATAACTTAAGCTCCATTTTAACCCAGATATATTGTGGCTATAATATATATCTAAGCATAGTGACCAAAGTAATTAATATATTATATATGTAAGTAAATTACCAGCTATAATATCTAGGTAGGTAGGTAGCTAGTAAATTTAAGATACTTTTCATAATTAGATAAATCTAGTTGGTAATGATCCATCACATAATTAAGCTCCTAATGATGGAAGCTTCTGGGCTGTTGGTATCTATGGTGTTCAATAGTTGGGAAAGTCTCTCACTTAGGTCATCCACCTCTTTGTGCAAGTCCATTATGTAGTTGCAGGTCTCTTGCAGAACCTTTGGAGCTGATACCTGCATAATTAAACCATATTTTATGAGAGAGGGAGAGGGGCGAAAGAGAGAGAGAGAGAGAGAGGAGGGGGGGGGGGGGGGGGGGGAGACCTAGGAGTTCACGAGTTCTTCTTGACAAATTAGGTGCATGCATAATTTTGTACTCCGTATATGGCAGCCGTTTAACTAGACTTTTTATATTTTCCAGATTGATATGCGCGCATGGTCACTGAATATGTGATGGCCGTAAGACTAGACTGATTGTTTTGACTTGGTAGAACTATACATATAACATATATAGAGGAGAGAGAGATACAATATTTCATAAAAAGATACAAGCTAATCGAACTTTTTTAATGTGTAGGCACCGTTTGGCTTATCTTCTGTATAGAGTGGCCAATATGTTGGCTGCAGGGTGCAAGATATATGTAATCGACCCAGACAAACAAAATGCTAGTTACTACTAGTAGTAGATATGTATTTATTAATGTGTTACAACTCTATCTGTGCAAAAGTTTTAAGTGCATAAATGGAAAGGAGAAGTGTTACGTTTGTAAGTAAAAAAACAAAACAAAATGAAACCTTATTAGAGCGGCTACTGCGGATCTCAGGAAGAAGTTGTTTCAACTTAGAAACAAGTTCAATGATCTGGTCATCGGTAATCCTCGAGTAATTTTCTCCTTGCCTTGATCTTCTGCTAGACATTCTAGTTACTGTAATGTGTTAAAGTCTCTCTCAAACTGGCCGGACCCTAATGGTGAAACCAAGTAGAAGGCACAAAAACTTAATCAAGAAGAAATGGTGTAGACTTATGTGGTAGAAGTGGAAGAGGGTGTTGTTTAGTGCTATATATATAGTGGTAGTGCTATACTATAACCTCTGTCCTACTGGCTAGTTAGTTATAGTTATAATACATGTACAGTACTGCATACAGTAGTGAATGAATAAACATTAAAGGAAATTAATGTTAGCCTAGATCAACCGTAGTTTTGGCTGACCTTCAAAAATCAAAATTGATAGAGTTTTATATCATGGAACGATGTTTAAAATTAGTAAATGTATTTACTAATTTGTAAATATTATTTTGTTACATTTTTTAATCTCGGGTCTTTTATAATCCTGGTTCGACAACTGTCAGTATCGAGATTAGACGTTGTCAAGAGAGAATTCTATGTAATAAAAAAGAGAAAGGACCACAAAGGGGCAGTAGAAAGTGAAACAACACAGAGAGAGAGAGTACAATAACATAGACAGTGATGTTGGATGGAAAGAGGACAAGTGCAATGCAGAGAGAGGGGAGGGAGAGAGAGAGTTTTAATATGTTTGTTCCCAAGTTGGGGTTTAGAGTTCAAGTGGGTTAGAAATATGTGTCTTTTTGTACTAAAGTATGGCGGGCCTTGGTGTGTTTTCTCCAATGAACATGGCCATGTGATCATATCTCCCCCCTGTATATATGATTCCCTCTTCTCATCTCCCTAGCTTCTTCCAGATTTGATTTGTTTAAGCCTTTACGGTTACAAAATATATTTTCTATTTATCATGTGACATTTTCTAGTACTCAGTATTCAAATTAGAATAAGTAAATTGATGATTAGTATTTATACATTCTATTCTCTCCCTGTGAAACTGATATATACGTACGTGTACCAGAAAAATAGATATGCAAGTGACGGGGGCGTAATCGAATCTTTTCCTGCTAATACATATCGAATCAAATTATTTTAGAACTGAGCACGAATATGTTTTAATTCTCAAAAAGAAAACAGTGATACTAATAGCATGCATGCAACGGCATCCCAGTCTACCACTCGATTTAATCGAAATATGATATACTGCAGATCAATTATATATATGTGGTACTAATAGTTCTGTGGAGCTAGCAGCTAAACAGCTCAACTCTCCGATCTTGACATCAACACGTCTGGCTAGCAATTCTGGATTTTTCTCATACAACTACTCGATTGAATGTAAATTGTAAATTATGTTGTTAACTGGAACTATATATAGTGTGTGTGTGTGTGTGTGTGTGTGTACTGACAGTTGATCTCTTACCGAACTTCTATAATAGTACTCCTACTAGTATTACTATGCTTTCTGTTTGGGGACATGAGATCTGTTAAACTAATCCAAGATCCTCTTCTCGTCTTAAATCAATTTCCAGTGTTTTCCTCTTTGTCACTGGCTAACTACTTGCACAATTTAGGAGCTGATTGAAAACAACAAAGACAACTAATATAAAATCAAAGCAAAATTATGTTGCATGTGTTGGAAGAAATTTGAGGTGTCTAGCGATCATGAGAATGGTAAGAACTAGAACTCCGTTGACCTTCATTCATTATTTTATAGAGAGATAATTAGATCAACTAAGTAGATGAAGATTCTAGATTCATCTAGATATATGTGAGAAAATTTGTAGATACATAAATCTGTATTTATTTTTAGTCATTAACAGAGTCTAGTATAAGACCTTTGAGTTATTAAGGTCATGAGTTTGGTCGTCACAGAATTCACTATATACTACACGGGCCTTGTCCAGAGATCACGTAACCTTAGTCAAGTTTTCCTTTGGATAAACAATACTCTAAACAAATCTTTTTTAAGGCAAGAAGGCAACCAGAACCTTTGACTCTAATACTACCATTTTATTTGAAGAAATGATATCACACTAACTCACACAACTCAATTTACGAGAAGAAATTTTGTATTAAATGTATTTACTAAATGACTTGATTAGAAATTACTTGGTATAAGGCTTTATATAAGAATCCATAAAAAGGTTTACACACTTACTTAAATTCTAGATTACTAGAACTTTCTATGGATAATTTTAGAGATTATATGCATCTAGACTAATACATTGAACATAGAAAAGACCAATACATGTATAAAGAATAATCTAGAATTATCCACACACTTCTGCTATTTTATGAGTCAAAATTATACTATATTTTTAACATGCGTCAAGAAAATTAATTTAAATTAGTCATTAATTTTTTATTTTAAATAAACTTAAAAAATTGGGTGAAGGTTCTACAAAAAGAAAAAAATCCAAAATAACCAGAAGCGAGAGGTCTTGTCCTAAATGCGCAACATTTATGCATTTGAAGGACGCGTGTGCAAATTACGGCTACAAAACATACGTGTTCTATTAAAAAGATGTTTGTTTCATTTTTGTTTTAATTATATACGCAAAATTGGAATGCGTGTAAAACTTGCACAGGCGAATTTAGAATGCGAGTACTCTATAAATTTTAGGGACTTGAAGTCAACCTCACGTTTCCCATTTAGGACAGGAATTGGAAGCCAAAAAAGTAGTATGTGTTTATGGATCGGTAAGGTATGAAACTCGATCATGATCAAATTAATGCTTGAAAGATATTAGTACAAATATCGGATTGGCTAACATGTGCTCTGAGAGCACAGGATAAGGAACATAAATTGAACTGTATTTACCGTGCCTTTTTTACTATTTTCTGTAAATTCTCTCGGTAATGATAGAAAATTAATACGATCATTAATAGGTAGTTAAAAGTGATACATTTTCACACGTACTTACATCATTTTTTTGCATTCAAAAACCAACATCGAGGACTCAAGATATAAACAGAGAAATGTTATTATTTACAACTTTAAACATCTTAAACAAGTTTTGTAATTCTCTTAATGTAATCATTAATATTGGACTTATAGTATTATTATGAGTATAATATATATAATGACTCGTGCATTCACATTAATATCAATTAATTAATGCGTTCGAAAATCGCATTCTAATTCTGGATCGATGGAGAATATATCACCCCTCGACCTCGAAGTAACCCGATATTCATCACTAATTACATTATTTGTACTCATTACATGCAGATTACATGATACAAATAAAAAAATGTATTATTCGCACAAACTATTATACTAGTTGAGTGTTGAAGAACAATTTTTTTATAAAATTTATGTGTCATCAAAAAATAAGAACGTACTCCCTCCGGTCCATTATATAAGGCATTTGACTTTTCTGCACGTAACTTTAGGTGCTTTGACTATATATAAAAAAAAATTATTTTTCAATTTTTTCTTTTTTGAATAAAAATATAATATTTTAATTTTTATTTAGAAAAAGAAATTTTAAAAAATAATAATTCTAGCTATGTAGTCAAAACACATAAAATTACGTGCAGAAAAGTCAAATGTCTTATATAATGGACCAGAGGAAGTATATGATTTACATGTAATTTTCATATTAAGGAATTATGACGTATGAATGGCTAACCCCGGCCTTTAATCAAAACTTGATGGTATGTGCTAAACTTTAAACTCCTGGTTTGAGATATTTCCTTGCCATCAGAAAAAGAAAACCTGTGTGGATAAATAAAGCATATCAATGAAGGAAACTTGTAATTTAATGCAAGAAAGCAACAAGACCTTAGGTCCTTAGCGTCAACAACATCCACACTGTAGCAAAATTTGGCTATATATATCACCTAAATATTAACCTCTCGTATATCTACATGAAAAACTTTCAATCATAATTTTCATTTTCATGATTTGATGATACACTATAATTTCCACATGGTATTATCTTTAGCGCCCCAACTCTAAGTCAGATTGCAAGAACCAACAGACCAATAGACCGTAAATAGCTACACACAGGTCCAGGGGCGGAACCAGGGGAGGGCTACCCCGGCGCCAGCCCGGGTCGGGAAAAAAAAAAACAAGTAAAAATTTTTTTTTTAGCCCGGGGTCAAATTTAAAAATGACTATATATAATTTTTTAGCCTTGGTTGAAATATTAAATAGAGGTATTAGTTTGGTTTTTAATTGTGTGTATATCCATTTGTTGTATGATTTAGTGAAAAATATCCGATTTTTGTATGATTTAATGAAAAATATCCAATTTTTGCATGATTTAGTGAAAAAAAAATCCGCGCTTCGCGCGGCTTACCCTGAAATTTCCTCCACCCCGCAATATAGAGCTAGATTAGCCCGGGGTCCAAAAACATCCTGGTTCCGCCACTGCACAGGTCAATGCATATAAACCTTGATAATAATGTTAACAGAATGGAACCTAACAAAATAAAGTTAATATATAGAATGGCGGAAAAAACATGCATGCGTATAGTCAGTGTTCTAAAAATTAATCAATACTACAGTATTTGTTAGCAATTAGATGGTACAAGCACGTTTTAATTTTTGTAAAAATTGGTCAAAATTTGTTTTTCTTAAAAATTCGTGATTAATCGAATTTAGACGTGTAGGTAATCTACGTGGGATTAATCGCTAAAAAATTAATATTTTATTTTATCCAAATAATATTCTGATTAATCATTTCTATTAATCGCGAATCGATTAATTTTTAAAAAGGTAAACTCATCACCTAAACCCGTCTATTAACTTTGGAAACCTTGCATATAGCCATTAGATAACAGAAAAAATTACTTAATTACTCACTTATGAGGCATATAAATTAAGGAAGGTGATATGTGCACACCCTGTATCACCAATATGACCAAAATACCATTAATTTTTATTTTCATTTAATTACTAGTTCAATTATAATTTTATAATAGATTAGTTGAACAAGTGAATAAACATTTTTTAGTGAAATTTTGTTTTAATTTTACATCTTAATTTTTAATTTAAGAATATGTGATATATTCAAATATATGTCTTTTACATGAATCATACATAAATTATAAAATTTGGTATTATTATAAAAAATTATATTTAACCCATTCTACAATATATGAATTTTCTAAAATTACAATAAAAAATTATATTTTAATTAAAGATGGGTCAAATTGACCACTGAAAATCAAATATTATTATTATTACGGGTTTGAGAAAATAATAAATAATAATTTTTAGTAATTGGACTATAAAATGGTAGCTATTTTGCACTTGATGTATTTTAAATAATAAAACTATTATTTTATTGAATGGTAATAATAAAATAATAGTAATTTCTGGTGATTGGTATGTTTGTACTTGTTGAAAACAGTTGCCAAAAAATATATATAATTTCAATATTCAAAAATCATATTAGCATAGTAAAAAAAACAAGAATGAAAAGTACATATGTTCTTTCAAAAAAAAGCATAAAAAATATGTTTAATAATATTATATTCATATATCATTATTCATTGATGATTACTTTTTTCTTAATGTGTTAAATATCCGCCAATTGGTAGGAAATGCAAGTTAAGGGTATTCTACTTTCTTTGTCTATAATGGGTGTGCAAATATAACTGATGGGTGTACACCAGTGTTGTAAAAAGCGGAAATCAGAATTAATCGGTAGAGACACTGTCCAGGGATTAATCGGGTATTTGAGAATTAATCGGAGTGATTAATCGAATAATCGGATTATTAATCAGTTCGGTAATCCATGGAATAAGGATTAAGGTGTACACATATTACTTCCCTAAATTAATTTATTTAAACAAAATAAATCGAAACTAAAACCCCCGGCCGGAAGTGCGGTGATTTTGCCATTTTGGTGGATATTAGGGACAGAAACACGAGAGTGTCCCAACCTTGATTAATGGTCACATGCATTTCCCTACCATGCACGACACGACACGTGGCTTATGGCTTATGTAATGGTACATCTCTATATTGTTATTGCTAGAATTTAGTTTAAGGAGATTTCCATAACATGCATGCAGGCAATGTTATTAATTAACCCTGTGCTATTGTCGACGCCAGGCACCGTCACGTGATTTTCTACCCACCCGACTTCCACTGGCCTCTGCTTCACAAAATTTATTAAGCTTGAGTTTTTAGAAAAAAATGTTAGGTTTTCCAAAAAAAAATTTCTAAAAATTGTCTCAAATGATGTGTGTCATTCTCTAATCTATATATATTATAATGTCCGGAGATCAGAAAATTAACAGAAACGTTTAAGGTATTTTTCTTGAATTTTCAGTTTTTTGATTTTTTTTATTAATATTTTTTACTTGCATTCAATAGCTTTTAATGGCATATTAATTAGTCATTAATTATACCTAATAAATATGTATTAAATTTATTTTATTTATTTAAGAAATTATAAAACATTATTTTTGAGCATTATAATTATTATTTCAGTATTAAATATTAATTACATATATAATTAAGTTTATTTTTAGATAAAATGACGACTAAAAATTGTTTACATTGCGTAATATTTTATTCCCTATCGAATACCACTCCAATTTCTTTACGGACAATTGTATTACAGGCGACCCTTAACTTTTCAATCAATCTTTATCATTAGTGATTATGGAAATCGTAATAAATTATAGAAGTATGTAAATGTTCGCTTAACACATGTAATAAAAATAACATGGGTTATGACCAAACTGATTAAATTGAAAAAATACATTTTTGTCGGTAGACTAAATCGATAAAAAAGTTATATACCCGTTGTTCGTTATATTATGTCGAAAGAAATTAATATTCTAATTAAATAATTACACTACAATTGAACATGTATGTTATGAGAGGGGCGTCGGCTTTAAAAAGTGTTATTATATATAATATTTATAACTTTTGATTGTAAAGATTACGTTTGTATTATAATTACTACTTTTTATGTTTATGATTTTTTTGAGATTATAAAATTTTTAGATATATAAATAGAATATCTTCAAACTTATAATTTATGAAATTATTTTGAATCAATTTTTTAAAAAAATCTTAAGAGACCAATCAATTTTTGAAAATAATAAACAATAATTCATCTATTTCAATATTTTAAAATAAAAATTTATGAACCGCGCGAAGCGCGGATAAGTTGACTAGTTGGTTATAATTTTAATGGAAACATCAATCTCATCAATTAAAATTATTTATACTCCCACATCATTTGGGATCCCTAACATTAATCTTTTTAGAAATAAACAATTTAGAAACATCAATATTATACGCAGTTTAATAATTATTTGAACCTTTAAGCCTTTGCTAATATTTTGGAAATTACAAAATTATAGTTATTGAATGTTGACTCAAAATTATATTTGCGTATCTTGTAAAATTGGATTTTTTACTAATTACTACCGTCATCTTTATTACTTATGTGAGAGAACATGTCCTTTTTTCCTTTAAATTTTGAGACTTATTATATTACTTGTGTGAGAGAACATGTCCTTTTTTCCTTTAAATTTTGAGACTTATTATATAAAAGGGGTTTCATGTGTCTTGTTTCACTGACATTAAAATAATTTCAATATAAATTTAAGAATATTTATGTAAATCATTGATAAAAATTTAAAAATTATAAAAATGCCCCTATGAGATTCCTTATTACTTGAGGTTAAGACAATTTCAATATAAATTTAAGGGTATTTATGTAAATCACTGATAAAAATTTATAATTACAAAAATGTCCCTGCAATTTGTTATAACCTTAAGGAAGATAGGATAATCCCGGACCTAGTTTTCTCTATTATATAATTCCAATAAGAATATGTTAAATTAATTTCTTTTTCCATCCAAATGAGCCTAAAAGGTGTCATTGCTCTTCAAATATCCGATATTGTTTTTTTTTTTTGCAAGAGTCAATTGTATTAATTTAAATACACATTTTTGCAGTTTGACGTAAACTTGTGATTCATGTAAAATATTTTGAAAAAACAGAAGAAAAATATTATTTAATATATAAGTTGCCGTAGAAGACTACAAAGAGCAGCTTTGCTATTTAAACTAATTACGTAAACAATCAGTTTTCACCATACATGCTGTAGTAACACTGGAAGAATGAAAACAACAGCAGAAAAACTAACTCTAAAATTACCACAAAAAGGTGACAGAGCCAAATATTGTCAGCGTACTCTTTTTACTACATTAATGAAAGCAATGAACGGCCAGTGAATAACCGAAAACGACATTCCTGTAAATATATGGGAGCCACCGGAGAAACTAATGGTTCCTTTTCACAACTGCAGCTATTTCAATATCGAATTTCACAAATCCAATACTCCTACTCACTTCTATCATCAATTCAATCGCTCTCATTATTATTAATTTTGCAATCTAATAATGTCTTGCTTTTGTTTTTCAATTTGCATGAAAACAATATCTTTGACAAGACTAAATTAATTCGATGTTCCCCTATGATTATATTTTGTGAAATATATTAACGGATGTATTGAGAAATTCAATTGGTCAATCCATTAGACCATCTTCAACTTAACCTTAATTTTGTATTTTTACATTGTAAAAAAATAATATAGAATTAATTGATATATTACTCTAAAATTTTACGGTTTTGAAGTAATGTCTTATTTCTCAACGACATTTATATTATATTATAACATCATTTAAATGTAAAAACGAATTCCAACTCAATTTTAAAATTTATATCATTTTGGTGTCACACCAAAAATTAAATCAAATTAAGTGTCACACAAATTTTAGAATTTTTTTAAATTCCAACATTGTATTTTTATTTCAAGGACCGATTCTTGGTTTCAAGAGTTCTTAGACAAAATCGGTTTTTTGGATCCTAACGTATATATACACTACCTATCCTACAAACTTTTGTACGGTGGATATAAAAATTTGAGGCCCTTGAGCATTGGGGTCCAATCTTGCTCGTCTATAGGCAGGATCATCTCTGTCTATTTTTTACCTAAAACAAATTTGTTTCATTTGTGTCTCACCAACATATTTTCGTACTTTGTTTTTGTATTTTAATAATAAAATAACCTATATAATACAATAATTATGTAAAATTTAGTATAAATTGATTGAAATTGAATTTGAAAATAACGTAATTTTTACGCTATTTTGATACGGAATCACACCAAATATAATGTGATAAATTAAAGATGCTCTTATAACATTAATTATACAGTAAATAGGTTTTAATTATGATATATAGCACTTTCTTAATAGTACAGTACAACATTTTTATTTTCGGGTTTTATATCAAATTGATCACTCATTATATACGTTCAAAAATCTAATTTAAAACACCAATCTGAAAATCATATCATTTAAAACATCTAACTGAATATATATATACCACTCCTTTAATTCTGTTAGGAATAATTCATGAATTGTGATGTTAAGAATAGAATTTTACTTATACTTCTTGTATATCCTGATTTATAAAGGATTTAGTACTTTGTATAGGAAATATGTGTTAGACAGTTATCTGTAAAATTAAGTCAGGAATGAACAATGCATCGAGTACTACATGTCAGGAACTGAGATTGAATCCTGATACATCAAGTCAAATACTGATCAAGTACTGATGGGATGGTCATATCCTAATGCAAGATGGAATCCTGATATCAGTCATGTTACTGATGATGTCATTATGGATGCTACAGAAACTGGCAAGTGCTATAAAACAGGATCTTTGTTTGAGGAACAAGCAAGAAGATTTTATGAAGGAAAGAATTTTCTATTGATGGAAACTATCAACTGGATGGCAGAACATTGTCATGTATAGATTATCTTTCTGTGATTAGTTGATAGGTAGCATTATAAATACTCTCTCTATATCATTGTAAAAAGAGCTTGAGTCGTGAGTTTTGTATGCGTAGCTCTTTGTAAAGTTTGTATTCGAAAGTTCGAAACAAACAGAGAGATTTGTATTGTCAGCAGCTGCTAAAGGTATTGTACACCTTTGGTAGAGTTTGTATTTGATCTTATTAATACAAACAGAGTTTGATTCATTCGTTTATTCTTGTTCATATAACCAAGCAAAAATCAGACACGATTATATAACTTGTATTCAACCCCCCCCCCCCTCTACAAGTTATTCGAGTTAACAATTGGTATCAGAGCAGGTTGATTTCGAATAATCATAAAGATCTGCAATCATGTCTGGTTACAAGGATGAGAATACCAAGATTCCTATGCTCAAGAGAAACGAATATACTCTATGGGAAGTAAAGATGTTGCATCATCTGGAAGCAACAGATCCTGATTATCTTGACAGAATCAGAGATGGACCTTTTATCCCAACGAAGGTTGTTGGACAAGCAACTATTGATGGTCAAGTTGTTCCAGAACATACAGCAGAGAAGCCAAAATCTGAGTGGTCAGATAAGGACAAGGAGAATGTTCTTAAAGATGCTAAAATGAGAAACATATTATTTAACAGTCTTGATTCTGTTCTCACTAACTATGTTCTCTCTTGTAAAACTGCTAAGGATATATGGGACAATCTTAAGGTTCACTGTGAATGAACTAAACCTGTCAGGAAGAATATGAGGACACTACTTATACAACAGTATGAGTACTTTGAATCCAAGTCTGGTGAGTCACTTACTGATACCTTTGATAGGTTTACAAAACTCATCAATGAGATGGTCATGCATGGTAAATATTATGACTTGGAGGATATGAATACAAAGTTCATGAAAGCTTTGCCTGATTTCTACAATGAGAAGATATCTACGATTGAGGAAGCTAATGATCTGGATGAGATATCATTAGAGGCAGTGTATGGAAAACTAAGAGCTTATGAACTTGACAAGCAGCAGAAGAAGAGCAGGAGTGAAGGAAAGATGAAGACTGTTGCACTTACTGCTCAATCTGAATTAAAGAAGCTTCCAGAGGAACAGCATGATGAGCCTGCTGTAAAGAACTGAAGGAAGAATAAAAGTAAAGAAAGTTCTGAGTCAGAGACTACTGATATGGACTCTGACAACAATGATTCTGAATCTGAGATGCAGGAACTCTTTGCTATGTTTGCTAAAGCTTTCAAGAAAGGAAGATTCAACAGGAAAAGATTTAGCAAAGGACCTTTTCAAAAGAAGGAGGAGAAGAAGGGTGACAAAGGCAAAAGTACAATTGTCAAGCTTGATAAGGCCAAGATCAAGTGCTTTAACTGCAGCGAGCTTGGACACTTTTCTAGTGAGTGTAAGAAGCCTAGGAATTCAGGAAAGGGTAATGCACTTATGGTCACACAGAAGGATTGGGCTGATTCCAGTGATTCTGAAGATGAATTGGATTATGACAACATTGCACTGATGGCAAATGTTTCAGACAAACCTGGATCTCCAAAGAAAACTTCTCCATCCTCTGTTAAGGGCACAGGAAAGAAGCATTCAATTATCTTGGACAGTGGATGCTCTGGACACATGACTGGAAAGAAGTCCCTGCTTACAAAGTTTGAGAGGAAAGCTGGCCCAGTAATATCTTTTGGAGATGGCAACAAAGGAGAAACTCTGGGATATGCCTCAATTGTTTTGGGGAATGTCATCATAGAAAATGTAGCACTGGTTGAAGGCTTGAAACATACTCTTTTAAGCATAAGTCAACTGGGTGATAAAGGTTACAAATCAATCTTTGACAGAGAAGGATGCAAAATCTTGAATATGCAGAATGGAGACATTGTTCTAACTGGTCAAAGACATGGTAACATATATGAAGCCAGCTTAAGTGATACATCTAAAGGAATTGTTAGATGTCTCTACAGTAAAGCAACAAGTAATGAAAGCTGGAATTGGCACAAGAAACTCTCACATCTCAATTTCAAGAAGCTTAATCAACTTGTTAAGCACAATCTGGTGAGAGGCCTACCTCAGGCAAATTATGTGCAAGATGGACTTTGTGATGCATGTCAGCTTGGAAAGCAAAGAAGAACCACTTTCAAGAGCAAGACTGAAAATTCAATTACTGAACCATTTCACATGCTACATCTTAATCTGTTTGGTCCAGTAAACATTATGTCTATCGGCAAGAAGAGATTTGCTCTAGTGATAGTGGATGATTTCACAAGGTTTTCATGGGTGTTCTTTCTATACAAGAAGGATGAAGCTCCTCAGCAAATCATTGAACTTGTCAAGAATATTCAGAATAACTTTGAGTACAAAGTCAAAGTACTTAGGAGTGACAATGGTACAGAATTCAAGAATTCTACAATGAAGGATTTTTGTGCAGACAATAGAATCACTCAACAGTTTTCTGCACCTGGTACACCTCAGCAAAATGGTGTAATGGAAAGAAAGAACAGGACTCTCATAGAGGCAGCAAGAACCATGCTTGCAGATGCAAAACTTCCAACCTATTTTTGGGCAGAAGCTATTAACACTGCATGTTTCACTCAAAACTGTACCTTGGTAAATAGTCATGGAAAAACTCCCTATGAGATGATCAAAGGAAAGAAACCAATTGTGAAATACTTTCACATCTTTGGATGCAAATGCTATGTCCTAAAAGTTTATCCAGAACAACTTGGAAAATTTGAAGCCAAATCGGATGAAGCAATCTTTCTAGGATATTCAGCATCAAAGGCCTTCAAAGTTTATAATCTCATAACTCACATTGTTATGGAATCAATTCATGTTGCATTTGATGACAAGAAATTTGTAATTCTGCAAACTGATGAAAGCCATGACAAATTGGAATTTGAAAATCTGAAGAATTCTGAGATACTCTCCAATGATGATGAAGGTTCTCCAGGAATTTCTATTGCTTCTCAAAGGAATGCTACTGTTGAGGGGGAGCAAATAAATCAAGGAGAACACAGTGATCATCAGGAGCAGACTAGCTATTCAGAGTCTACTCCATCAGGAACTGATCTTTCAGAGTCTACTGAAGAAAGATCAGTAACTAGCAGCAATATGGAATCTACTAATTCTATTGATCAAAGGGGAGTTATTGAAGGCAGAGAGAATTCTTCTACAAGAGATACCACTAACTTAGGGGGAGAATCTAGCAGAGGCAATCTACCACCTGTTAGAAAATGGACAAAGGATCATACTGAAGATTTGATTATTGGTGATCCAAATAGTGGTGTTCGAACTAGAAGATCAATTCAAAATGAATGCTTGTATAGTTGCTTTCTCTCAAAGAATGAACCTAAGAAGGTTGAAGAAGCCTTACAGGATCCTGATTGGGTAATTGCAATGCTGGAGGAGTTAAATGATTTTGAGAGAAACAAAGTCTGGAAACTGGTACCAAGACCTAAAGATAAATCTATTGTTGGTGCAAGATGGGTTTTCAGAAACAAGCTAGATGAATCTGGTATGATTGTAAGAAACAAAGCAAGACTGGTGGCCAAGGGTTATTCTCAGGAAGAAGGCATTGATTATGATGAGACCTTTGCACCTGTAGCAAGATTGGAAGCAATCAGAATGTTTCTTGCATTTGCAGCTCATTCAAAATTCAAGGTATACCAGATGGATGTAAAGAGTGCTTTTCTAAATGGCAAGCTTGATGAGGAAGTGTATGTGGAGCAACCACCTGGATTTGTTGATCCAAAGTTTCCAAATCATGTCTACAAACTTGACAAGGCACTCTATGGACTAAAGCAGGCACCAAGAGCATGGTATGGGACTTTGTCTAAATTTTTTCTTGAAAATGGCTTCACAAGAGGTACAATTGACAAAACTCTATTCTTTAGAAAGATAAAAGGTGAATTGCTTTTAGTTCAAGTTTATGTTGATGATATCATATTTGGCTCTACTAATGAACAGTTGTGTGCTAAGTTTAGCAAGCTTATGCAGTCTAAATATCAGATGAGCATGATGGGTGAATTAAATTATTTCTTAGGCTTGCAGGGCAAACAGACTGAGACTGGTATTTTTATTAATCAGTCAAAGTATATCAAAGATCTTTTAAGGAAGTTTGACTTTCAGGACTGTGCAGTTGCAAAAACATCCATGGCAACAGCCACTAAACTAGACTCTGATCCTAAGGGAAAGATTGTGGATAATACTAGTTATAGAGGCATGATAGGCTCATTGTTATATCTAACTGCAAGTAGACCAGATATAATGTTTTCTACCTGTTTATGTGCTAGATTCCAAAGTGATCCTAAGGAATCTCATTTAATTGCTGTGAAGAGAATTTTTAGATATCTCAAAGGAACTCCAAATCTTGGTTTGTGGTATCCTAGAGAATCTGATTTCTTCCTAATTGGCTATTCAGACTCTGATTATGCAGGGTGTAAGATAGACAGGAAAAGCACTACAGGTACATGTCAATTCTTAGGAAATAGATTGATTTCTTGGGCAAGCAAGAAGCAACAATCTGTTTCAACCTCAACTGCAGAAGCTGAGTACATAGCAGCAGGCAGTTGTTGTGCACAAATCCTTTGGATAAGAAATCAGTTGATGGATTATGGTATGACACTCAGTAATATTCCTATGTTTTGTGATAATACTAGTGCTATCAAAATTGCAGAAAATCCAGTTCAACATTCAAGGACTAAGCACATTGATGTCAGGTATCATTTTATTAGAGAACATATTGAGAATGGTACTGTGGAACTTCATTTTGTTCCTACTGACAAACAGCTTGCAGATATTCTAACTAAACCACTTGATGAGACTACATTCAGTAGATTAGTAAGTGAGTTAGGAATGTTAAAATTTTAAATCTTTAACATCTGCAAAAGTAGCAAGGTATGTTGTTTTTAGCTTATAGACTTGATATTCTTGTCAGGATCTATATTTGATTGTTAAATGCTTTAGCTATAACACTTTGCCTTGATAAATTTCTGTATGATAGACCTTTTTAATAATCATCAGGATTTGAATTATTATCAGGATGCTGACGTCATCAGTATTGTGTTAGTATCAGGATTGTGAAAATTGTTTCAGATCCTGACGTTTACTTTGTGTAGTAATCTAATTCTGTGATGTGTTAAGTCTATGCAAGCAAGTTTTAATTCATTCATACTGATAGTTTATATTATCATTCAATTCAGTCAATCAGGTAAGATTGTTCTACACTTAGGACAAGATTCTTTTGATATTACTGAATCTGTTGTTAATTCAGTACTTCACTTACCTGTTAGTTTGAATTATGAGAATGTACCATCTGATGATGATGTTAGAACTATGTTATCTGCATTAGGTTATAATGGACCTTTAGATAACATGAGCCAGTTAAGAAGATCTTGTCTTAGGAAAGAGTGGTCTTTCTTCTTTGATCAATTAGCTAAATGCTTTACTGGTAAATGTAGTTCTTTTGATCAAATTACTTCTGTTACTTCACATATTGCTTACAGTTTGCTTTATGATAGAGTAATTAACATTGGTCACATTATCTTAAATCAGATGAGTATTAAACTTGGGTTAAGAGATCAAAACAGGAAAATGGTTTATTATCATAGATTTATGCAAATGCTTATTAACCATTTTATTCCTGATGTTGAAGCTAGATTTGGTAGAGAACATTGTGTTTCTTCTTATATACAGCAAAAGAGAATTTTCTCTGACATTACAAAGAAGGACAATGAAAAGAATCTAGATGAAATACCTGCATTTCATTATCCACATCATGTTCATGTAATTCTTAAAACTCATCTTCCTACTCTCTACAATTCTTCTTTCTTTTGTGGTGAAATGGCTCAGGAATCTCATTTGGAGGAGAACCCACCTGTGTCTACCCAAGTAGCCCAAAACATTATAGTCTCTGAAATAATTCAAGAACAAAGTTTTAATCCATAGCCTATTGTTTCAAAGAAACCAACCTCTGGTGTTTCTCAAAAGACATCAGTTGTAAGGAAGAGAAGATTTGTTGTGTCAAGTAGTAGTAGTTCTAGTGAAGATGATGATAATATATCTCTTGCTGAGAGAGAAGAATTGAAGGCTGCAATTCGACTTTCTAAGCTAGGACAAAGAGATGAAGCACCTAGTCACAGCCAGGCTGCAGTTTCTCAAAAGACTGTATTACTTAAAAAGGGAAAACAGTTACTGGGTACTGTCTCTCAAAAGACTGTGTCTATTGAAAAAAGATCTCATCCCAAGATCAATTCTGTGTCTACACCTCTTGAGTCTTCTCAGGATAAATCTTTTGCTCACTATACCAGGAGAACAATGAGAAAGATTCAATTGTCACCTACACACACAGAGTCTAGTCCAACTAATATCATGCAGGTCTCTACAAATGAAGCTACAATCAAGTCAGCAAATGACCATAGAGATCTGGATATTGATTCTTCATGGGAAACTACATTATCATACAGACTGGCTATGGGACTAATTTCTCTCAAAGTGAAGTTGTCAAGGCCTGTTCTAGATTTTCTGGTTGAAAGAGTACCAAAACTTTTATTTCCAGATGAATATGGACTTCTACATCAAAGACTTGACTTAATGAAAATGTATTTCTATGTATCTGTTAGAAGACAATTAGTCAAGAAATTTGGACTCTCGAAGCATGTTGCACTTCAATCACTTCATGCATATTTATTTGACAAGGATGTCATTATTGAAGATGCTTCAGCTCAGGGTGAACAACTGGAGGAAGTAGATAGTGGAATGCAATCAACAGAAGATACTATTGCACCAGTGGTGGATAGTAGGAAAGATCAGATCACAGTCACTCCAACACAAGAACCATCTAGTCAGAGGTTGGATGACTCAGGAGCTGTGATAGCTGATGTTGAAAGGTCTTCTGTGATGACTGAAATTGCAAGTGAGAAATCCTATGATATGGGAGGAATAACTTTGACTAGTTTTCTTGAAGATCAAACAAACATTGTTCAGTCAGAGTCTATCCACCTTGAGGGTGAGTCTCAGCAAACAACACTTAAAGACGGTGATGTACTAACTATGGTGTCTAATGAAGTATTACTGAAGACATCAGAGTCTAGTAAAGAACCTGAAAGTGGTATACTGGAGCCTGTAGTCTCTGAAAGGAAAGAAGATGTTTGTGAGGGTTCAGAGATTATAGCATCTCACTCCTTGGAGAAAACCTCAAGCCCCATGCCAAATGAGGAACCCTCTCTCCATGTGAGTTCAGGTATAAAAACTTCTTCTATACTCTATTTTTCTGTAGGTCATGAGAGAACTTATCCAAATTTGAGTGATGCACTTGAAAAGATGGATATTGATCCACAATCAGAGCGGCTGGCTCCTGACCAGGCAAAAGGAGAGGTAGAAAGAGTGTTGACTTTAGATAGTCAAAGTGAGAATGAGGGTATGGATGATCAACTCCATAGTGAGGGAGAGAAAATTAGGAAACCACCATCGTTTGATTTCTGGGATCAGGTTTTTCCTGAATCTTGGTATAATAATCTTGGTATGGATGCTGGTACTTATTCTTTTATCAAGATGTATGAGAAGAATGACTTAGCAAAGCACAACTCAAAGCCAGAAGTTAAAACTCAGAAGCAAAAAGAAAGGCTTGCAAGAATTATAAACAGAAGAGGTGAAAGGCTAAGACAAACTTCTACACCATCAGTACCAGAAGATATTAATAATGATCCAAGTATTCCTTTGTTTGTACTACCAATATCAGCCAGAATTGAGACATCAACAGTATCTGATCAATCTAAGGAGGAGTCAGGTTTTGTAGATGTTAGTACACAGAATACTGGTGAAGGACAAGATGATCATATTGAAACTTCAGATCGGAAAGATGAAGATGTTTGTAACTCTAATCGAGTTTTATTACTTGAATATCATTCTACACAGGCAACTTCTTCTACAAGACTTGAATCTGAAGATATTCCAAACACTTCCAACATTGAAGTCAATTCTGAAGTTCTACAAGACATTCAGAAATCTCAAGTTGAAATTCAATCAAGACTTCAAATACTTGAAGATAACCAAGTCACTATTATGGAAAATCAAGCAGTTCTGATGAATCTCATTTGTTCTGTTACTGAATCTCTTGGAATTAATGTTGTTGATGTCAAAAAGGGGGAGATAAAAACAGTTAAAAGGCAACATACTGGGGGAGGAGATAAACAGACTGGGAGAAATAAAAGAAGAACTAAGGATGACAGAGGTGAATCTTATCAGGGAAGTGGTAAAGGAAAAGAAGCATCAAATAGTTGAATTCTTTCTTCTAAGTATTGGATACTATGTCTATATCTGAAGAAGGAAGTACTTAACTTCATGATTTTTGGATTCATAAATTCTATTCTGATTGTATTGTTATATGTTTTGACATCAACAACTCAGATTTATGCTTCAGATATTAAAGCATAAATAGGGGGAGATTGTTAGGAATAATTCATGAGTTATGATGTTAAGAATAGAATTTTACTTATACTTCTTGTATATCCTGATTTATAAAGGATTTAGTACTTTGTATAGGAAATATGTGTTAGACAGTTATCTGTAAAATTAAGTCAGGAATGAACAATGCATCGAGTACTACATGTCAGGAACTGAGATTGAATCCTGATACGTCAAGTCAAATACTGATCAAGTACTGATGGGATGGTCAGATCCTGATGCAAGATGGAATCCTGATATCAGTCATGTTACTGATGATGTCATTATGGATGCTACAGAAACTGGCAAGTGCTATAAAACAGGATCTTTGTTTGAGGAACAAGCAAGAAGATTTTATGAAGGAAAGAATTTTCTATTGATGGAAACTATCAACTGGACGGCAGAACATTGTCATGTATAGATTATCTTTCTGTGATTAGTTGATAGGTAGCATTATAAATACTCTCTCTATATCATTGTAAAAAGAGCTTGAGTCGTGAGTTTTGTATGCGTAGCTCTTTGTAAGGTTTGTATTCGAAAGTTCGAAACAAACAGAGAGATTTGTATTGTCACCAGCTGCTAAAGGTATTGTACACCTTTGGTAGAGTTTGTATTTGATCTTATTAATACAAACAGAGTTTGATTCATTCGTTTATTCTTGTTCATATAACCAAGCAAAAATCAGACACGATTATATAACTTGTATTCAACCCCCCCCCCCCCCCTCTACAAGTTATTCGAGTTAACAAATTCCCCATATTTTGATTAGACGGAAAAGTGCAAGAATTAGCACTTCACAGAACTCAAAAAATCCATGAAGGCGTATTTGATGTTGTGGTAAATCAAAGATGAAATCTAAGATCATTTTAGGTTTTTGAAATGAGAATTCGTGCACTTTTTCGTTCAATCGAAATATGAAAAATTAACGGAATGATATGTGTAATATATATAAAGAGAAATGGGCCGGACTCTGAGGTTATATCCTTCCCCCATATATATTTAATGGTATTTTTGTAAATACTAATGATTCATCATGAATTTACAAATTTACCCTTCTGCATTTATATTAGAAATGCCTATAACCTCAGGTAGCACCCTAAGGTCAACCTCAGGTACATGTTACTCATATATATATATATATATATATATAGTTTTTTTTTGACGGAAAATGAAATATATAACTCAAATAAATCAGCTGATACACATGACTCCACTTCAATAGGAACAGACCTCCTATCGAAAACTCGACCTGGGAAAAAACATGACTCTCTCGCTAAGCAGTGAGCAGCCATATTGGTAGATCGTTTAACAAAAAACAATTCAATGTTTAAATCAACAAGCATCCTGTGACACTCTAAGATTATACTACCAAAAGGAGATAGCATATTGACTTTGCTTCGAATGGCTTGAACCACTCCCAAACAGTCTGATTCAACCACCACCTCTCGCCATTCGTTCGCCTTGACCCAACTTAAGGCTTCCTTCATAGCAATAGCTTCTGCAAACTCTGGCCTAACTGAACCTGTATACACTTTTGAACGACCTTGAATGACCTGACCTTCATCATCTCGAGCTAACAAACCGATGCCATATTTAGAATGCTCTGTAAATAATGCAGCGCCCACCGATACCTTGACTGTATTTTTTTTTTGCTTCTCCCAAGAACTAGCTCCATCACCTGGAATGACATCCCGGTATAAAGCCCTTGTCAAACTTACTTGGGCTTCTTTCCACTCTGCAAGATACTGTTTGGTAGAAAACACAACATAATTCACCTCACTCTTCTTATTGTTCCACACCATCTGGTTTCTAGCTTGCCACACACTCCAACACATGGTAACTATTTCCCCATGATTTTCCTCGTTCGATCTATCCAACATTTTCTTCAACCACCTGTCAAAAGAAAGATTACCTGAACTTTGACAAACAGTTCCCCTCTGTCTCCAACATTGACTAGCAAACGGACAACTAACCAAAATATGCATGACTGTCTCCTCTTCTGCATTACACATTGGGCACATTACTAACACAGAGACTCTTTTCGCATTCAAATTTGTTCTCGTTGGTAAACACTGGGCTAACGCACGCCAAACCATATTTAACACTTTAGGTGGAGCCTTAACTCTCCAAATTACCTTCCACAAATCACTATTCTCAGATATAACCCCCGTGCTCTTTTGAGATTGAATCAAACGATAAGCACTTCGAACCGTATAATCACCAGTCATGTCTTCATTCCAATACAGACTATCCACCTCATCACTCCCACCATAGAAAGTATTGTAGATACATTGTTGATCTCTTTGACTGAACAGATCCTCCACTACTTCTACATCCCACTGCTGACCATCTAACGTTCTCAGTGAATCTACCGTAGCACTGTCTAACCCGTGCAGATCACTTGTAATACATGGATTCACCTTATCTCGTAGCCATGGTTGTCCCAGAATTTTTATCTTCTTCCCATTACCCACCTTCCATCTAGCTCCTGCACTCACCACCCTTTTCGCTTCCCAAATGCTTCGCCAAATAAAGCTAGGACTGCTTCCCAACTTAGCATCAAAAAAATGACAATTCGAATAATACCTAGCTTTGTACAGTTTGATTGACAATCTTTCCGAATTCATCACCAGTCTCCACCCTTGCTTACCGAGCAGAGCTAAGTTGAAACTCTGAAAATCTCTAAAACTTAATCCCCCGTTCAACTTATGTCTACTAAGTCTTTCCCAATTCATCCAATGTATCCCAGACTTGGAGTTCTCCTTTGTTGCCCAGTAAATAACAATTGTAGAAGGGGGGTTGAATACAATTGTATAGATTTTCGACTTAATAACACAAGTATGAATCAATAACAGCTTTATTAATTCTGATATAAAAATGTTACAAACTCTCTTAAGAAAACCTTATGTTCTTAAGAACTGCTAGGTTACAGAATAACTCGTGTATCCGATTACTATCATGTAAAACCTAAACTGTGTTTATATAGCGTACACAGCTGCTCTATCAATTACAAGATATATCAAATCAATTACATACGACTCTTAATACATATCTTGAATGATAGCTACATTCCTATAATTTAGGAACCGACAAATCAATCTTCCCATAATCTCTGGACTAATGTAAATCTGCTTGTAATCCTGACCTACTCAAATACTGACATTGTATTATTGATGACGTCAGCATCTGATCAGTAGTGCCCAGATCCTGATCATCACTTGAATCAATATTTAACAATCTCCCCCAATTTGTTCTTTGTGAAATAAAGCACAAATTCCTTGATTCAAAGATGTCAAAAACTCAAAACAAAATACCTTCTAAAATTCATCAGGAACAGTTTCAGATATTCTTTGATAAAACAGATTCATCTTCAAGAAGTCAGATATCAATTCTTCTTCTTTGCTTTCAAGAATTTGAATCAGTTTCTTTTTCAGATTTTTGAGTCCTTCGTCTTCCTCATTAATCTGATAGATAGCTGCCCTGAGATTCTGAATTGAGCTTCTTGGAAGATCTAAATCACCTAGCAACACATAAGCAATCTCCTTCCCATCTGGATTAAGAGACAGTTGTTCCATGCCTAGATACTCCTCTCTAACAGCAGTACCTTTCTTCATTTCAACCTCTATGCCTCTTAAATTTAAGTACATAGGAATATTATTGCCATCATACCTCGTTCCTCCATCCATAAATCTTTGTCTGATTGTCCTGTAAATCATGATAGACCAATTGTAGTAGACTTCTCTTTCCTTAGCATTGATGCTTTTACATCTGAGCAGATACAGAACATATTTCAGCTCTTTTGCAGATTTGCATAACAACTCATGAATAGCAATCTTCTTTACACTTCTGTCCTTCATGAAGTACAACATCTTTTCTACCTTCTTAGCACCAGCATGACAATCAGCAATGATAGCAACAGCTTCAAGTTTCCAGAGATGATTAACAGTTAACTCATCACCAATCTTGTCAACTAGAGCATATTGATCCGTTTGTATAATAAAAACAACCTGTGCATTATTATACCCAATGCCTCCTCTTGTTCCAGGTTCCAATCCCTTCAAACCAGATTGCATACTTACCCACTTTGGTGGACTTTCAGCAACAAATGCAGTAGACTTTGATTTAACAATCAATAAAGATTCATTAATCAAAGAAGATTCTGTTATCAGTCCTGCAGATTTGAAAACAATTGGTTTCCTATAATCACACTCACTCTTCTCCTTTTTCTTGCTCTTCTTCTTCTCATCTATTGGATAATACTGCTGATGTTCAGGAACAGATTTACTTTTATCATACCATAACTTCCTGTTAGATTTATGAACATTTTTCAAGTAATCTCTGGTTGCTATCCTTTCTGCTTCTCTTGCTTTAGCTCTGATTTCACTTTCTCTTTCAAATCTTCTAAAATTTTCTTGCTCATACTTCAGTGTATCTTCAATAACTTCCATATTGTGGAATTCAACCACAACCTTAAGAATCATAATCTTAAGTTCTTTTAAAATTTCAGCTTCTCCAGAATCAGAGACAACATCAGGAATTGAACCAAAAACTGACTTCTTATTAGATACAGTAGATTGAACAGCAACCTTGCTCTTTCTTTTTAAAGGCAATATCTCCTCTTCAATTTCTTCAGGAGCATTGAATCTGTTACTCGGAGTCAGTACAAGAGATAGTGGAGTTTTCTTCTTTTCATTCTCAGAAACATCTTTTAACTTGATTCCACTAGATCTTGTTTGCCTTGTACTTGCTTGAGCAGGTATTCTTCCTCTACCTCTGTATCTTCCTCCTCTGCCTCTTCCTCTTTTTGCAGCAGGAGCTTCATTTTGTCTTGAAATCTCTTCAAGAATCCTGTTCTGTTCTTCTAAGAACTCATCAGTAGTCATGTTTGGATTCTCTCCAGTAGTTAAGATAAGCGCCTTTTCAGCATGATACTGTTGAACTCTTTTGTCTTTATGAAACAATTTAAGAACACGACCATCGCCAGTGTCAAGTTCATGAAACAGATTAGTAGCATCTTCATCCTGCTCCACATATACATCATCCTCAGGAATGGTTGACAGAGTTTGACCAGGTGTCACAAACTGTTCTTCTGTCAGACTCTGAGATTGTACCATTGTTGTCACTGTCTTCTTACCAGATCTAGAAACATGAGTTGACTGCCTAGTTTGAGTATTAGATTGACTTCTCTTTGTTACTAAAGCAGCATCAGAGGTTTCAACTTTATGTGACTTAGCACCACCATCATTTCCAGAAATATCATCATCCTTTTGTACAACTGGATTAGGTGAGCATTGTGTTTTGACTATCTTCTCCCCCTTTTTGACATCAGAATCCTCATCAAGAAAGAAAGATAAGATTAGTTTGAGAGTTTCTTCAATATTATCGACCTTAGAAGACAAGGTATCAACTTTAGTTTCTACAGAGTTCATCCTTGTATTAACGTCAGCAGTTAAACATTTAAGCTATGAAGCAGATGCAACTTCAGAATGATTCTTAAGAAAATGAGCATGAAACTGATCATTATTCTTCTTTACAGAAGCAATCTCATCTTTCAGTCCCTTTGTCAAGATAGTAGTAGTCTTCAAATGATCCTTGAGATCAGATTAGACAACTTAGAAGCTATATGCTGAGAATGAAAGAGAGCATTGGTGAAGTTGATAGAAGCAGTAGGCTTATTCCATTCAGTATCCCATTCATACCTCCTTAGAGCTTGAATATGATCAGGAGTAATATTGTTGTATTCACCCTTGTTACTGTAAGATTCCGGATACTTGCTTAAAGAAGCCTGAGCCTGAGTACCAGAACATAGACTTGCTCGTACAGCTGCCTGAACATGAAGTGCTTCAACATAATCAGCATCATCATCAGGATCATCATCAGGAATCTTATCATCAACATTCTCATCAGGATGCATAACACCTTTCATTTTCAAGTCACCAGTAGATGTAGCTGGTGAATCCTGATGACCTGCAGGTAGAATAGTAACATTTCCTAAATCTCTCGTTTCTTTTAAAGTGATCTCATCACTTCTCACAATGTTACCTAAGTTACTGTCAATAGTAACTGCTACCTCACTAGAAGTTAACAACTTCTCACTCTGTTCTACCTCTCCTTTTGCCAGTTCAGGAGACTGCCTCTCATCACTCTTCTTTTTCTCTAAATGTTCACTCTCATTCTCACAATAAAGGTTCTGACTCATCAAATGCGAAGAAATAAGAGGTAGCTGAGAAGAGTGGTCTGAAGTCATACAAATAGAGGTATCCCTTATATCAGGTCTATCTGTAATCATACTATCAGTAGTAAAGGAAGTAGAAAGAGAAGTGTTACCTGATACAGTAGGAATGAAGTCCATTGGCCTTGAAGAAATAGGCTCAACAAGAAGAGGAATACTTGGATCAGTAGTACTCTCATCAGGATTGACAACTGCAAATGTAGTATGACTTGCATTAGTATTGTCTACCAATGGTTCTTGTGTAAGCTGAGGTTTTGAAGCTGCTTCAACACTTTGAGTCAAAGGTTCTTGTGTGCTTCCCTCAAATGCAGTGTCAGTGATCACTTCATCACATTCAGCAATGTGCAAATCATGAGCAGCTTTATCTACCAGACTTTTAGCTAAGTCAAATTCAATTTCAGAAGCCCCTTGAGCATTGTCAGGAAACTCCCCTGCTGATGTGACTTTGCCAGCATCTTCACTTTGAGAAGATGGTTCTTGTGGGGCAGGAATATTCTTGTCTTCACCTTCCCTTTGAGAAAGTGGTTCTTGTGGGACTATTCCTTCAGAAATGTCTGCACCCATACTTTGAGTAGGTGGTTCTTGTGTGACTGGATCTGCAATAGCTGCTGAACTCCTTTGAAGTTCAGGTTCTTGTGGGCTTGATCCTTTCAGAGGTGACAAAGTAGTCCTCTATTTCTTCTGTCTATGAAAGACATTTGCTTCAGCAGTTTTCTTTTCAAGTGGTGAAGGTTTGAAACTCAACTGAGCAGCAATAGCATTTACTTGATCAACAGACATCTCAATAATTCTTCTCTTTGGAGATACAGGTGCTGGAGAATCAGAGATCTCAACAGTCTTCACAGGTGAATTATCAGGAGTAGAGATGTCAGGATTGACTTTCCATCAGTATTTGCAAGTCGTCAGTATCTGATGACTTCTTTCTTTCAAGAACTCCCACAGTTTACCATTCCAAGTTCATTCACCAACTTTGTAAAAGTAGTCTCAGGTAGTGGCTTGGTGAATATATCAGCTAATTGTTGATCAGTAGGAACAAAATGAAGTTCAATTATCCCTTCCAGTACTTGTTCTCTTATGAAGTGATACCTGATACTGATGTGCTTAGTGAGAGAATGTTGAACTGGATTTCCTGTCATGGCAATAGCACTTTGGTTATCACAATAAATAGGTATTTTTGAAAATGACAAACCATAGTCCATTAGCTGATTTTTCATCCACATGATCTGAGCACAACAACTTCCAGCAGCAATGTACTCAGCTTCTGCAGTTGATGTGGAGATAGACTTTTGCTTTTTACTAAACCAAGAAACTAGTCTTCCTTCAAGAAACTGACAACTGCCTGAAGTACTTTTCCTGTCTATTTTGCATCCTGCAAAATCAGCATCTGAGTAACCACATAAACTAAAGTCTGATTCTCTAGCATACCATAGGCCGAGAGAAGAAGTGCCCTTAAGATATCTGAAAATCCTTTTCACTGCAATGAGATGTGGTTCCTTGGGGTTTGCTTTAAATCTTGCACATAGACAGGTTGCATACATGATATCTGGTCTGCTAGCAGTTAGATATAGGAGTGAGTCGATCATCCCTCTGTAGTTGGTTACATCTACTTCTGTTCCTTGATCAGGATCAAGCTTTGTAGCTGTAGCTATAGGAGTTGAAGCTGTAGAGCTATCTTACATGTTAAACCTTTTCAACAAACTCTTTGTATACTTTGACTGATTGATAAAAATCCCATCATCAGTCTGTTTAACTTGCAAACCTAAGAAATAGCTCCTTTCTCCCATCATGCTCATTTGATATCTAGACTGCATTAGCTTTGAAAACTTCTCACACAGCTTAGAGTTAGTTGACCCAAAAATGATATCATCAACATATATTTGAACTAACAGCAAATCCTTACCATGGTTCAAATAAAACAAGGTTTTATCAATTGTACCTCTATTGAATCCACTTTCCAGTAAGAATTGAGCCAGAGTTTCATACCAGGCTTTTGGAGCTTGCTTTAGTCCATAAAGTGCTTTATCCAGTCTATAGACATGATTTGGATATTTGGGTTCAATGAAGCCAGGAGGTTGCTCAACATATACCTCCTCTTCCAATTCTCCATTGAGGAATGCACTTTTCACATCCATCTGGAATACTTTGAACTTCTTGTGGGCTGCATATGCCAGAAAAATTCTGATGGCTTCTAGTCTTGCAACAGGAGCAAAAGTCTCATCATAATCTATTCCTTCCTGTTGAGAATACCCCTTTGCTACTAGCCTTGCTTTATTCCTCACAATTGTGCCATCTGAATCTGTCTTGTTTCTGAATACCCACTTTGTACCCACAATAGACCTACCCTTGGCCTTGGTACTAGTTTCCAGACTTCATTTCTTTCAAACTCATTCAGTTCTTCTTGCATAGTTATTACCCAATCATCATCCTTAAGTGCATCTTCAACTTTCTTAGGCTCCTCCTTTGACAGAAAGTTATTATATAAACATTCATTCTGAGTTGCACTTCTTGTCTTAACACCTGCTTCAGGAGTATGACTTTTAGTCCATTTCCTTGCTGATGGTAAGTCATTTCTTGTACTGGATGCTCCCCCTGGATTGGTGTTATCTTCAGAAGAACTAGAATTGCTAGAAGATCCCCCTGAAATAGTGCTATCTCTTCCTGATATACTGTCAGGATTGTCACTTGAATCTGTTTCTGATGAGTCTCTACTTGATGTTTGAGTTGTATCAGTACTGGTGATATCTTGCTCCCCCTCAACATTTGCATTATTTGAGTCATTATTAGTATCTGGCATTCGATCAGGAATTGATTGTTCGTCAGGATCTGACAGAGTATCAGTATCTGACATGACTTCATCAGAATTCTTGGTAGCTTCATTTGCAAAGATCAAACTATCATGAGAGTCTTCTATTATCCCCGTTATCTTTTTATCATTAAAAGATACATTAATAGATTCCATGACTGTCTTTGTTCTTAGATTGTAGACTTTAAAGGCTCTTGTTGTTGGATAGCCAATAAAGATGGCCTCATCAGCTTTAGTCTCAAATTTTCCTAGCTGTTCAGGATGAGGTCTTAGAACAAAGCACTTGCAACCAAACACATGTAAATGCTTCAAACTCGGCTTCTTTTCTTTAATCATCTGATAAGGAGTCACACCATGTCTGTTGATTAAGGTGATGTTCTGAGTGTAGCATGCTGTGTTGACTGCTTCTGCCCAGAAATATGTAGGTAGTTTAGCTTCCTCCAACATAGTTCTGCCAGCTTCAATAAGAGTCCTGTTCTTTATTTCAACTACTCCATTTTGCTGAGGTGTGCCAGGAGCAGAGAATTGTTGAACTATTCCTTTGTATTTGCAGAATTCTTCCATTGCTGAATTCTTGAATTCAGTCCCATTATCACTTCTCAGGATCTTGACTTTGTATTTTGTGCCAGTTTTAATGAGCCTCACATGGTCCAGCAGTATTTCAGTAGTTTCATCTTTTCTGTGCAGAAAATAAACCCAGGTAAATCTAGTATATTCATCAACAATGACTAGAGTATACCTTTTCTTACTGATGGACATAATATTCACTGGTCCAAACAAGTCAAGGTGAAGCATGTGATATGGTTCATCAATTGAGGATTCAGATTTACTCTTGAATGATGTCCTTCTCTGTTTAGCCTTCTGACAAGCATCACAGAGTCCATCAGGAGTATACAATGCCTTTGGTAATCCTCTTACCAAGTCTTTCTTAACCAACTTATTTATATTGTTGAAGTTGAGATGAGAAAGCTTCTTATGCCAATTCCAACTT
The DNA here is from genome assembly GCA_037693485.1 of Kitagawia praeruptora. NCBI lineage: Eukaryota > Viridiplantae > Streptophyta > Magnoliopsida > Apiales > Apiaceae > Kitagawia > Kitagawia praeruptora. The sequence goes on along the minus strand of CM075350.1, from coordinate 54,237,071 downwards.
TCATCTACAGAAGCTTTACTGATGAGGCATGTAGCTGAATTATCAGTATTGGTGTGAATGTTGGCTTCATAAATGTTACCATGTCTCTGACCAGTTAATGCAACCTTCCCTGAAGATTTGCTGATAACTTCAAAATGAGTATCATTGAAATTGACACGATAACCTCTGTCTGTGATTTGACTAACACTTAACAGATTGTGTTTGAGTCCTTTCACCAGAGCTACTTTTTCGATGATGACATTTCCAATTACAATACTGCCATATCCCAAAGTTTGTCCAATGTTACCATCTCCATAAGACACAGTTGGGCTAGCCTTCTCCTCAAATTCTGATAGCAAGGTTTTGTCTCCAGTCATGTGCACAGAGCATCCACTATCCATGACTAACACATTTTTCTTTTTACCCTGCAATCAGAATCACAAAGAACTCAGTTAGAATTTTAAGAACCCACACTTGTTGGGTTCTCTTTTCATGCAACTTAACATTTTTAGCAGCAGAAGATTTTCTTGTAAAAACACCTTCATCAGGATTGAATCCATCAGAATTAGTCTTTTTCTTAACAGATGCATGCTTAGTGTTCTAGTTCTTTGTTTTTCCAAAATTTGCACTTTTATTGAACTTAGCCAAAGGCTCATAATAATTATAGTACAAATTATGGTATTTTTCACATGTATAAATAGAATGCCATTCACTGCCACAATAGAAACAAGGATTCTGTTGTTTATAAAATACTGATATATTCCTAATGTCAGACTTAGGAACTACAGTAGCCTTCTTTTTACTCCTCCTGCAATCAATAGCAAGATGATTAGAGTTACCACAGTTAAAGCATACTTTCCTTGGTGCATTTGGAATATACTTATAATTATCCTCCTTGTTTATTCCAACTTTACCATTCCTGTTCCTTTTGACAGTTGGAGCTTTCTTCCTATCTGTTACTTCACAGATTCTATCCCTTAATTATTTCTTAGACAAAAGACCTACATTTTTGTTTTTGACAGTTCTAGACTCAGAATGATGTGTAGAAGTGGATCCCTTATCTGAAGTAGATTTGGGATTTTCTGGATACACATAATTAACAGGTTTTAATTTGGTTTTAGTACTGTCTGTTACATATCTGTAGGTTTTTGGATTTGTTGAGTCATCAACTATAACTCTTCCTGGATTAGATGAAACAACCTTTTCTTTGTCCTTTTTATCATTCTCTGGCTTATAACCTAGACACTCTTTCTAATTTTTATCAGTAATAATCTCATGAGTTTTTGTTCCAGAATGTGTCCAGGTTCTGAGTTTTTCATTGGCATCTTTAAGTTGCATTTCAAGTTCATTACATTTAAACTCTATTTCAAGTTTTATGTGTTTAGCATTATCACATTCTGCTTGAACTTCCTGCAAGAAAATTAACTCAGCTTCTAGATGATCATTTCTCTTAACAATCTCTGCCATTTCAGATTTTATTCTAGTATTTTCAAGAGATTGACTCCTAAAACTAATATGCAGAGATTTTAAAAAGGATCTTAGCTCAGAGACATTATTAGTATCAAAATCAAACAAAATTTCAGATACCTTAGTTTCACCAGCAAAACTCTCATCAGTTTTGGCCATCAAAGCATAATTCACTTTCTCTTCTTCAGAGTCAGATGACGAGTCCATCCAATCCTTGCTTGAAGAAATGAGAGCTTTGGTTTTGGTCGTCTTGCACTCAGTTGCAAAGTGACCCATTCCATCACAGTTATAGCATCTGATTTTTGACTTGTCAAATTTGCTGCTTTTATCTTCTTTCTTCTTGTACCTGTCTTTGTTAGCATTGAAGGTTCTCTTCTGAAATTTCCCTTGCTTCCTAGCCTTTCTGAACTTCATCTTCTTGAAGCCTTTGACTATCATAGCAACCATTTCCATTATATCAGAATCAGTAGAGTCATCATCAGTATCAGAATCAGACTCAGTATCAGTATCTGATGATGAGTCATCAGGAATTGACTCTTTCACTCTACTCTTTCTGCTAGAAACTTCCTCAACTTTTCCCTTTGATTTTGATTCAACATTCAAAGCAACAGATTTTGTCTTGACATTCTTCTTATTCTTTCTTTGTTGAACCTCAAGATCATAAGTTCTAAGCATCCCATAAACTTCATCAAGAGACAGCATCTTCAAATCATATTGATGCCTTATGATTGAAGCTTGAGTATCCCACTCCTCAGTTAGAGCTCTGAGAAACTTGGTGTTTGAGTCCTCTGGATCATACTCTTTGCCAACTAGTGATAGATTGTTCAGTAATGTCAAAAATCTATCATACATATCAGTAAGGCTTTCATCAGATTTAGCATCGAACTGCTCATACTCCTGAATCAACAGAGCCCTTCTGTTTCTTTTGATAGATTCAATACCTTGGCATTGAGTTTCCAAAGTATCCCAAATTTCCTTTGCAGTCTTGCATGCTATTACCCTGTTTGACATGACATTATCAAGACTGTTATGCAAAATATTTTTTACCTTTGCATCTTTGAGTACTTGAGCCTTTTCCTCTGTTGTCCACTCACTCTTTGCCTTAATGACATAGTGTTCAGCAACAGTCTATGTTCTTGCAACTAATCTTGTTGGAAGAAATGGTCCATCATTGATCCTGTCAAGATAGTCTGGATCAGTTGCTTCCAGATACATCAGCATTTTCACCTTCCATGTTGGATACTCAGTTTTCTTGAGAATTGGAATTTTGATGCTTTCATACTTGCTTGTCGACATCTTAGGATCGTTTCTGATTAATATTAATCAGTTTTGCTCTGATACCAATTGTTGCCTAGTAAATAACAATTGTAGAAGGGGGGTTGAATACAATTGTATAGATTTTCGACTTAATAACACAAGTATGAATCAATAACAGCTTTATTAATTCTGATATAAAACTGTTACAAACTTTCTTAAGAAAACCTTATGTTCTTAAGAGCTGCTAGATTACAGAATAACTCGTGTATCCGATTAATATCATGTAAAACCTAAACTGTGTTTATATAGCGTACACAGCTGCTCTATCAATTACAAGATATATCAAATCAATTACATACGACTCTTAATACATATCTTGAATGATAGCTACATTCCTATAATTTAGGAACCAACAAATCAATCTTCCCATAATCTCTGGACTAATGTAAATCTGCTTGTAATCCTGACCTACTCAAATACTGACGTTGTATTACTGATGACGTCAGCATCAGTATTTGATCAGTAGTGCCCAGATCCTGATCATCACTTGAATCAATATTTAACATCCTTAATACCCCACCAATATCTTGATAAGCTCCTCTCAAAATCCTTTGTAATCTCAGCTCGAAGGAAGAACAAACTCATTGCATAAGTGGGAATTGCTTGAGCCACGTTTTTTATTAGGACTTCCCTACCTGCCTGAGATATCCAACTCTCCTTCCAAACACTTCATTGATTCATCCCCCTCCTTCATTTGAAGGACCTGACAGATTTGATCCTTGCAATCATTCCCTACATTAGGACTGAAAATTATCGAAGATTTTTCCAGATTTACTTGTTGCCCCGAAGCCTCCTCATAGCTCTGTAGCAGATCCACTAACTTCAACGCTACATTTTCAGTAGCTTTACTGAACAAGTAGCTATCATCGGTAAATAATAAGTGATTTATCCGAGGGGCATTCCGACACACCTGAATACCTTGAACCAGCTGCTGTTTTTCATACCTACGAAGCAATGCCGACAGACCCTCTACACATAAGATAAACAGAAACGGCGACAAGGGGTCTCCTTGTCTGAGACCCCGACTAGGAATCACTGGCCCCATCACCCTTGCTCCATGCGTAATGTTATACTTACTGTAGTAACACACCTGAGAATAAGCTTCACCCACCAATCATCAAAACCCACTTTACTAAGCAATGCACGCAAAAAATCCCATTCAATTCTATCATATGCCTTGCTCATATCAATTTTTAGAGCCATAAAACCTTTTTCCCTCTTCTCTTCCTCTTCAAATAGTGAATCATTGCATAACCAACCATGATGTTGTCCGTGATTAACCTCCCCGGGATAAATGCGATTTGATTTTTTGACACCACCCCGTCCAACATACCTTTCATTCGATTTGTCATGACCTTTGTAATGATTTTAACCAATACATTGCATAACGATATTGGTCTTAAATCCCCCACAGTAACAGGACTCGTTTTCTTAGGAATAAGAACCACATTTGTATCATTTAAATTATCCGGCAAACTCCCATCTTGAAAAAACTTCTGGATCAAATGCACAACATCTTTACCTACAATCGACCAATATATATATAGTTAAATGTTTTAAATGATATAATTTTTAAATTGGTGTTGTAAATGAGATTTTCAAACAAAATAAATAGTCAATTTGATACAAAACCCTTTTATTCTCCTATGTTATGTACTTGTTCCACTAGTTCTGGTGTCCAATTCGTAACCTTCCAGTCCTTGGAATGATATTCGTATTCAAATAAATAATATTTAGAGTAATTGTCTAGTAGTAGCTTTTTTTTTTAAAACCGTTGCTTTGCATGAGCTGGATAATTGAGAACGGCTCTTTCTATTTCATTTGATATCGGCAATCTAATTATCTAAAGTAGGTGATTAGGTTGGGTTATATGCATAGATGGATTGATATCCAAAAATTAGAGAGTGATTCTGTTGTGAGTCTTCCCCCTGCCACTACGGTCTCAATTAAGTTTGGCACTTCCGGATCTTCGGGGAGGATCAAGCATAGGCAGTAGAGAGGTTAAGGTCCGGGAGCCGTCACAATAATTTATAATTTAAATTATTTTGTAGATAGCAATGAAATAATACCCAAATTACACTATTTTTGTGTGGAACATACCCAAAATACCGATATGCGTTGAAGTCGTCCTTTTTGCCCAAGTACGCATGGTGGGCATGCGTGGCCTAGGATATGCATGTTGAAAATGCGTAACAGGGCTCACGCAATGACGTCAACTGACGTCATTTTTCAAAAGAGATTCCGATGTTCAGGCATCCTCAAAATCGCCTCACAGTTCGCCCACCTTCGTTCTCAACCCTCCAGCTGCCTCTACCATTTCTGAGGACATCAAAATGATGCCCATGCCTGCCTCTCCATTTTGCCATCTAGATTTGTTGGTTTTTGGCCCCGCAAGGGCATGTATGAACAAATCAGAAAAATGAGCTTGGTTTGGGATTGTTAAATCCGGCGAAACAAATCGAAAACGAATGGTATAAGCTTGTAGAGGGAGAGAAGACGATCAATTTGGTATATCGTATGCAAGTGAAAGATGCCGGAAAAGGACTGAACGAATTAGTCAAAGTTTGGTCAAAAAATCTTCTCCGACAGCGACTGGGAAGACGATGAACAGTTCCTTGAATACGCATGTTGAACATGCACATTTGCAGCTACGCATGTTGAACATGCATGTTCAAGGAACTGTTCACAGATGCAGAATTTGAATTTTACACACTTCACGCAAGCAATACATGCATATACAAGGATCATGCAATTTTGGAATGCGTATATCCTGTACGTATGTCCAAAATGCGTGGTTAATGGGCAAAAAGAACGAAGATTTCTGCCGATGGATATTTTGAGCAGTTAGAATTAAATGGTAGCTATTTTGATTTTTCGCCCATAACAATTGTCTTTTTTTGACGAAATGCATAGAATTATATTACTGGATCAAACAATTCAATATAACAGCGGGACAAACCCCCAACTATCAACACGACCAGGCTGAAAAACAAATAAATTGTTTTCTGATCGTTCAACAAGATGAACATAAAAGTTCTTGAAGCTAAAAACAAATTCGAAAACATTCCAAGCGATCTAAACTACGCCAAAATCCCTGAAAACAGCGTTATCACAATTGACCACATCACATAAGAACCGTTGATACCCTAGTGTTCAGAATCCTCACTCCAGCTATCTACATGCCGGATACCAGCTATAGACATGCCGAACATGGAAACCCCCAAAGGATGAGTAACACCCCAGCTATCTACATGCCGGATACCAGCTATAGACATGCCGAAAGTGAAAAGCTCCAAAATATGATGAACCATCTTTGGTTGTGAGTGGTGAGCTCTTGCAATAATGTTCACCGTCTTAGCTTCGATGCAGTCTTTCCATATCCCCCAAGACATCAACAAAATTATTCTCAGCAGATCCAACCAAGAACATAGAGATACATAATTATTTAAATACATAAAAACACTCCAAAAGGATAGACACACGCCAAAAGGCGAGACGAAAAACTAAAAATTCAAATACCTCGGAATAACCCCAAATTTTGGTATGATGTTAAGGAGGAGAATTTGAATCTAAAGGTATTTTTTATTTGGGAATTCGGACTCAAAACCAAGATAGATCTGAGAAATAAATTCTAAGATGTTTGGTTTTGGTTCGATTGTTATTGAAAGAAACTGAACAAACACAAAATAAAAAGGGATTAGATGATTGGGGGAGGACTGGAGGATGGTTTAATGGGGGAAAACTGGAAAAGAGATGAAGATGGAGAAAAAGGACGGTGGTAGTGGTGGTCTACTGTGGAACATCTTAAAGAGCCTGTTTTATAACAATTGTCTTAGTATTGTAGAAGTTATTGTTTTTTCATATTTTATCATCGGATTTGGCACTTAAATTTTGTTTATAAATGTTACTCTGGCCCATTGAATTTAAAACAACAATACGTCCTCCATTTCTATTGATCTCGTTCGTAATTAACGGTATATATCCACGGAAGTCAGGCCTCAATTTAAGAGGTATGCCAATCAAAGAGATGACTTATTTGGACTAGACCCATATGATCTCCTTATAATTAACTAGACATACATGGATTAGACAATAGTTATTGAACAGGATTGGGTCAGATCCACAATATTAAAGGCATTGCCCAATATTAAGAGCTCATAAGTTGCAACAAACTTCAAAAGATGTTAACATTCGGCTCCCTGTTATAAAATGTTTGCCGAAAGGGTTCAAGATTAGCTTGGACCCAAACAACTGATTTTCTCAACATGAGATAGCAATAGCATCACAACCCATTGTAAAATATGCACGCATGGCCCGTAATTATTATTCTTTATGAAACACTTAAAGTGGTACTCTTTTGAAAAGCGAAGTATTTAAATGTAAACCATAAGTTAGGCCACATTATCGTTACAGTAGGGTTTTATGCTTATAAAATTTTTATTTGTAGATTTTAAAATCAAATTGTCCTCCAACAGAATCAAAACTACATTTGCTAAAACTGAATGCCTTTTATTGGTCTCAATATTTGATATTTGCTAAAACTGAATATTCTATTAATTTGATGTGAAATTTAATCTCGAAATTGGACCAAACTTCACACGAACAACAATTGAGATTAAAAGTGTTTTAAGAGCATCTCCAAGGGTATAAAACCCTTAGCTAAATTAGTCATGTAACATCTAATGGCACTATTTAGATAATATGTAAAAGTTTGAGCACTCCAACCATCAAACCTTTAACAAAAGATTATAGATAATCATTTTTGATTGGCTATATTTGTTGAACCAATGAACCCCTTATGTATAGTTTACATAATCATAATTATAGATAATACTATTGGAGTGCACATCCTCACCTCTAGCAAAAATTTTACAATATCAAGATAACCAATTAATATAGGCAACCATTTTACATAATAGGCTTGGAAATGCTCTAAGTCCATCCATTCCATACGCGCCCTGATATTTTAAAAGCCGCTATGTCTTTACTATTTTTTATCAAATTATTGAAACAAAAACCAAGCTTGTATGGGCCGCAGTAGGTTCTTTCTTTAGCCCAACATCTGTTAATCAGTTATATTGGACCGTCTGACTCTGTCACAAACTCACAGCCCTATCCAAATATTCAAATTTGTGTAACATTAGAGATCTCCAATGACTTTAGTTAAAAATGATTGGCTAAATTATATAAAATATTGATTATGTAAAATTTGTCGAACCGGTAAGACATTGTGTTCCGATTGGCTATAATGATTGGCTATATTTTAAAAATGGTATTTTATTAATATTTCAAGTTGTTATTAATGAAATATATAATTTTAATATAGAAATAAGTGTTGAGGCAATTCACTACAGGTCTCTGGAGTTTCGACAAATATAGCCAACATCAAGAGATTATCTATAATTATAGACAAGGGTTTTGTCCCATTGTAGTGCAAAATTTTTTTACACATTCTTTATAATTCTTATTTATGGTCATTAATTTCAAATTTTACCTAAGAGGTTTCTCCCATTGGAGATGCTTCTCAATTCTTCTTCGGTAATCCTTTTTTATTATAATACATGAGTCTATCCAGGTATGCAGTTATATGCAATTCGCTAATCAGAAAATTATGAATTAATTTAGGACCAATCAGATGTCATTCTCAAATTTTAGACCAATCATATTATATTAAGAGTTTTCCTTATTTACCATTCTTATCCTATTATATTAACCATGGTTAATTAACAATTCTAATTTAAATATAGCAGTTATTGGATTTAACATATCCATAAATTATATATTTTAAATGTTAAAAAACAATTATAATAAATTAACACTTTAAATTGACATCAAATATGATTATACAAATATATAACATTAAGCGATTTTCACAATATTAAATTTTCATACTTTTGATTTACAATTAAGCGTAATTACATTATTATATTATGGATTAATTTTCATATATACATATAAGAGCCAATAAAAATTTATCACTAAAATTAAATTAATCATATCATTGTTATCCTAATTTACTTATCATGAATTCATGATCACTCAACAATTTTTCTAAAATGCAATATTTATTTTATTTCATGCACAAATTACATATTTTTTAAAATGATAAAATATTTACTAACTTATCAATAATTTAATTTAAATTCATTCAAAATTATACTATTATATATTACAGGCTAATTTTCATGAATATCAACTAAATTTCTAATATTGGCATATGAAAATATTAAACTATAATCAAATTTTATAGCATATGAATATTATTTAATCGTGAGGAAAATATATATTTGATTTGTCAGAACGTATTCGAACAACCGACCATCTACGATTCTATACTATCCAAATTTCAATGAACCAGTATAACAAAATTCTGTAGATCTAAAATCCTGGATGTCAAAATAAACGAACCTACAAAGAGAAAGAACAAAATCCAATGTATGGGCATACAAAATTCATGAATAGGGTACTAAACTCTCAATGAAGATAGATATAATATTGAAAGTTATAGAATTAAGTGTAATTACATTAGTATATTATAGATCAATTTTCATAAATACATATAAAAGCTAATCAGAATTTATCAATAAAATTAAATTAATCATATCATTGTTATCCTAATTTACTTATCGTGATCACTCAATAATTTTTTTAAAATACAAAATTTATTTTATTTCATGCACAAATTATATATTCTTTAGAATGATAAAATATTTACTAATTTATCAATATTTTAATTTAAATTCAATCAAAATTATAATATTATACATTATGAGCTAATTTTCATGAATATCAACTAAAATTGCTAATATTGGCATATAAAATATTAAATTATAATCAAATTTTATAGCATATGTATATTATTGTAATAGTGAGGAAAATATATATTTGATTTGTCAGAACGTATTCGAACAATCGACCATTTACGATTCTATAATATCCAAATTTCAATGAACCAATATAGCAAAATTCTGTAGATCTAAGATCCTGGATGCCAAAATAAAAGAACCTACAAAGAGAAAAAACAAAATCCAATGTATGGGTAGACAAAATTCACAAACAGGATACTAAACTCCCAATAAAGAGAGATATATTTATTGAAAAATATAGTAAAATCAAGAAAAAGAAACAAGAGTTATCATTAGATAAAATATCAGTAGATAAAACCCACCAACTGGAACTAGACTCTCAATAAAGAGAGATATTTATTGAAAAATAAAGCAAAATTAATGAAAACAATAAAAATGGAGCTTATCATTAACCAAAACGCTGATGTTAGCCCATAAACTTTAGTTTAGTATTTTTTAGGAGAGGAGGAGAGAAAGGAATGACTACCTTTGTTATGAAAATCAATATTATTGATAACTAGATAGGTCGATACATAAAATTATTTATTGTTTCTAATAAAAGGTACCCTTTTTACTTTTGTATTCTTGAATTAAAGTTACAGTATTCAATTCTCATATCATAATCTAATCTAAGAGCAGACACATCGAATTTGGTTCGTTGGTTGATAATATTTATTTTTAATATCAACAAAACCTTAAATATAGGTAAACAAAACTTAATAACTTGGTAGATATATTCTAAATAAACAAAGATATTTATTAACAATAAACAAAATTAAAAAAAAGAATAAAAAAATAGGGCTTAATTTTATGTACTCGACTCTTAGTTTTCTTTTGTAGCATCTCATTGTTGTTTTCAGTTATATAATAACATACTTAGATAATTTGGGTAGAGAGTAACATTACATGTAATTGTCATTTTTTTTTTTCGCGAATTATTTTCGTTTCATGTAAAAAAAAATCGTGTAGTTTAATAGTGTTTTGTGTTCGAATTTTGAGAAAAAATTTCATGTTATTTTCATGCAAGATCCTAAAGACACATGTCATCAATGTACACAACATAAATAATTTTTCAGGTCTACGTAAGTGCTTTATTTTAATATATGTCGGAAAAATATACTCATAGTTTATGGAAAATAAATTTCATATTTTTTTAATCCGATAATTAAATAAGAACACATATATAATAATTTGATTACGTGTTTATATATTACATAATTGATTTTAGTTTCATGTACAGTTTTCTATTTTAACATGTTAATCAAATAAGAAAAAGATAGGTGATACTAATTTTTAAATATCTTATTTACACGTTGTTAACTCGAATAACATGTAGAGGGGGGGTTGAATACAAGTTAAGTAATCGTGTTTGATTTTTGCTCAAATTAATAAACAAGAACAATAAATTAATCAAACTGTTTGTATTAATAAGATCAAATACAAACTCTACCAAAGGTGTACAAATACCTTTAGCAGCTGCTCTCAATACAAATCTCTCTCTATTTGTACACTAGTATTCTTACGATTACAAACCTCACGAACACTTTTTACAATGATATAGAGAGAGAGTATTTATAATGTTACCTATCAACTAATAACAAAAAGTTATAATCTATACATGGTAATCTTCTGCCGTCCAGTTGATAGTTTCCATTAATGCCTCGATTCTTTTCTTCATGCACACTTCTTTCTATCTTCTGAATACAAGATCCTAAAGTATAGCACTTTCCAATTCTGCAGCTCCGATACAGTCAGGGTCTGTCATAGTCCCTGGAAATTCATAGTCCGTGACTCCAGTCTCTGATTGAGTACTGTTCACAGATATCTCCTTAATCAAATGCTAAACCCTTTATAAGATCAGGGTATTACAAGAAGTGTAATGATACTCTATTCTACACATCGCAACTCATGAATTTATTCCTAACAATCTCCCCCTATTTATGCTTTATAAGTGAAGCATAAATCTGAGTTGTTGATGTCAAAACCTCTAGGCTCTAACAATACATTTATAATAGAATATACATGACTTTATTATTTGCTTGAAGTTAAATCACACAAGTACCTCAATTACTCAATCTGCCTTAATTCTTCTGAACTGTGAATTGTCTCTGAGAAATTCTTCAAGCAAAGCATCTTCAGTTTTGGCTAAGACTTCACCAACACTCTGTTTCGGATCTAACATGTCACCATTATCAGTAATGATTTGATAATGCAGAGCTCTTAACTTTTCTGGCCTGTATCTGAAGTGATTAATATTATCAATAGAAACAGAATCATACTTTCCTTCCATAGCTTGATACAAGACAAATGATCCCCCTTCATCAGAATTGACCTCCAATGATTTATACTCAATCTCTTTGTCTTTACCATCATCATCAACAAAATGCAACTTGAAAGGTGGTACATTCTCCTTCTTTGCTCCATACAATCTCTTTAACCATTTATAAATTTCACCAGTCCAATGCATAAGTGATGCATTATAATTTTGAGTAACTTCGGCATTTTGTGTAACAAGAATCGAACATAAGCTAACTCTTCTTCCTTCTTGTGATATAAGAATGTAGCTAAATCCATCCATCTCACTTTACCATCAGATAAGAAGTATACAAGAAAAAACTTCTATTTCTTCTTTATCAACCATTCCTATTCTTCTTTCATATTCTTGATATGTCTTCACTCTATGAACAAGCTGTGCAGAAATCAATTTATTGAGATGTCTTTGAGTCATCTGCTCTCCAAACTTATCCAAAAGTGAATGAGGATCAGCTTTCAGTTTTGCAACATCTGTGGTATTCGTCTCACTATGACCAAGTCCACTCTTATCACGAGGAACAAGTGACTGTAAACTTTGATTCAAAGTCCAATAAGATGGTTCCTTTTGTTCTTCAACATCAGAAGTAGTAGATTGAACATTTTGTGATTTTATCACCTCCTTCTGTGTTAATCCTACATTCTTCAAATTTATAGTAGTCCCTGAGACTACATCTTTCACAATTTGTTCCTGTAGAAGAATTGATGCAGTATCTGGTACTTGAAGAGTTTTAGCTTTCTTTGTCACAGACTCTGACTGGTTAGAAACTTGCTTTTCTTTAGACCTTAAATGAACAGATCTACCAGCTTCAGTGCATGTACCTAATTTGCCTTTTCCTTTCCCAACATTTGAACCACCACTGCCACCATCATCACCATCATCACCCTTATCTCTCCTATCAGTCTTGTCTTTAGTAGCATCAGCCCTACAAGAATCTCTGATAACTATTCCTGTTTGTCTTCTCTTAATTGTTTTTATCTCCCCCTTTTTGACATCAGCAATACTGCCTCCAAGAGTTTCAGTAAGAGAACAAATAAGATTCATCAAGACAGCCTTATTTTCCATGATAGTGACCTGATTATCTTCCAATGCTTGAAGTCTTTGATTAACCGCTGTTTGTGATTGCTGAACACCTTCAAGTATTGTCTTGTGCTTATAAAGATGTGTTTCAATGTCAGAATTTACAAACTTCATAGAATCATTGGTAGCTTGAATTGTTGTATCAATGCATGCAACTTGAGTAGCAAGAGCTTGAACAGACCGGTTCACAGAAGAAAGATCAGCATCCGAAATTTTTTGAGAATCAACAAGAACCTCACTTTGATAACTGAATTCAGCAATGCCCTTAGCATGAGCTAATGTTGTAGGATCCGATACTTCATCTGGATAGATACCATACTTTTTAAAAGAATTCCAGTTTGTCCTTGGCTCTAGTTCTCTCAATTTTACCAATGTGTCTGATAAGTGTAAAAGAATCAGGATAAAAAATGAATGGACCATGAGCAAGTTCAGTAGGAAAATCCTGATCCCAATAAGTAAATGTTTCCTTCTCTTCAGAGTCATCATCAGAATCATTTGAAACGGTATCATTAATCTGATTGTGAAAATCGAGACGCAAAGGTGTGGCTTTCTTAAGAGCATGTTCTCTGTCATTAGCTTGAAGCCGTTGAATAAACATGAAATTCAGAGAATCAATACCCAAAGCATAAGCATCTACTAGATTAGTAGGCCACGTTTGATCAAAATAACCAAATGAAGGTTATGTAACCTTTGTAGATGAAGTTGCCTGTGAATCAAGAACTACATATGTAGAATGATATTCAAGTAAAGGTACTTGAGTAGAATGACTTACAGCTGCAACTGGAATATCTGAATCTGAAACAAAAGGAATTATTGCCAAATGTCCAACATTATTAACATCCTGACCCTCACCAGTATCCTGTGAACTAATAGTTACAGACTCTGACTCTTCCATAGAGTGATCAGCTTCTGTAAAGGACTCAATTCTTGTTGAGATTGGAAGTACATACACAGGAATACTAGGATCATTAGGATTTTCTTCTCGTACATGTGGAGTAAGAGATTGTCATAGCCTTTCACCCCTTCTATTGATGATTCCTGCAAGCCTTTCTTTTTGCTTCTAAGCTTTAACTTCAGGCTTTGAATTATGCTTGGCTAAGTCATTTTTCTCATACATCTTAATGAAAGAATAAGTACCAGCATCCATACCAAGATTCTCAGACCAAGATTCAGGAAAAACTTGATCACAGAAATCAAAAGATGGTTCTTTCCTAGTTTTCTCTCCCTCACTATGGAGTTGATCATCCATACCCTCATTCTCACTATGGCTTACTAAAGCCAACTCTCTTTCTACCTCTCCTTTTGCCTGGTCAGGAGCCAACCTCTCAGATTGTGGATCAATATCCATCTTTTCAAGTGTATCACTCAAATTTGGATAAGTGCTCTCAAGACCTACAGAAAAATAGGGGTTAGGAGAAGTTGTTATACCTAAACTCACATGGAGAGAGGGTTCCTCATATGGCAAGGGGCTTGAGGTTTTCTCCATGGAGTGAGCTTCTATAGTCTCTGAACCCTCACAAACATCAACTGTCTTTCCGGAGACTACAGGCTCCAGTATACCACTTTCAGGGTCTACACTAGACTCTGATGTCTTCAGTAATACTTCATTAGACACCATAGTTAGCATGTCACCGTCTTTAAGTGTTGTTTGCTGAGACACTCCCTCAAGGTGGATAGAATCTGACTAAACAATAATAGTTTGATCTTCAGGAAAATCAATCAAAGTCATGCCTCCCATATCATTGGGTATCTCACTTGCAATTTCAGCCACCACAGAAGACCTTTCAGCATCAGCTATCACAGTTCCTGAGTCATCCAACCTCTGACTAGATGGTTCTCGTGTTGCAGTGACTGTGATCTGATCTGTCCTACTATCCACCACTGGTGCAATAGTATCTCCTGTTGACTGCTTTCCACTTTCTACTACCTCCTTTTGTTCACCTTTAGCTGGAGCATCTTCAACTAAAAAATCCTTTTGAAACAAGTATGTGTGAAGTGATTGAAGTACACCATGCTTAAAAAGTCCAAATGACTTGCGCAATTCTTTTCTGATAGATACATAGAAATGCATCTTCATTAAATCAGGTCTTTGATACAGAAGTCTATATTCTTCAGGAAAAGAGAGTTTTGAAACTCTTTCAATCAGAAAATCTAGAACAGGCCTGGAAAGCTTTACTTTGATAGATATAAGCTTCATAGCCATTCCATATGACAATATAGTTCCCATGAAGAATCAATATTAAGGCCTCACTTGTCACTTGCTGACTCAGATATAGCTTTATGTTTAGAGACCTGCATAATATTAGTTGGACTAGACTCTGTGTGTGTAGGTGACAAATGAATCTTTCTCCTTATTCTCCTAGTATAGTGAGCAACAGATTTAACTTGAGAAGAATCAAGAGGTGCAGACTCAGTATTGATCTTGGGTTGAGATCTTTTTTCAATAGACACTGCCTTTTGAAAGACTGTACCTAGTAACTGTTTTCCCTTTTTAAGAACTATAGCCTTTTGTGAGACTGCAGCCTGGCTGTGACTAGGTCCTTCACCTCTTTCTCCTAGCTTAGAGAGTTGAATTGCAACCTTCAATTCTCTTCTCTCAGCAAGAGGTATATCATCATCTTCACTAGAATCACTAGAACTACTAGTAGTAGTAATTATATACCTTCTCTTCCTTATAACTGGTGCCTTTTGAGAAACACCAGAGGTTGGTTTCTTTGAAACAACAGGCTGTGGATCAAAACTTGGTTGTAGAATTGTTTTAGAGACTGTGGTGTTTTGGGTTACTTGGGTAGACACAGGGGGGGTCCTCCACCAAATGAGGTTCCTGAATCATTTCACCACCAAAGAAAGAAGAATTATAGAGAGTTGGAAGATGAGTTCTTAGAAGTAACTGAACATGATGTGGATAATGTATAGCATGTATTTCATCTACATTCTTTTCACTATCCTTCTTTGTAATATCAGAGAAAATTCTCTTTTGTTGTATATAAGAGAGAACACAATGTTGTCTACCAAACATGGTATTAGCATTAGGAATAAAATGGTTAATGAATAACTGCATAAACCTATGATAATAAACCATATTCCTCCCATTTTTATTTGGACCAAGTTTGATACTCATCTGATTCAATAGAATGTGACCAATGTTAATTACTCTGTTATACAACAAACTATATCCAATGTGAGAAGTAACAGCAGTAATTTGTTCAAAAGAACTACATTTACCAGTAAAGCATTTAGCTAATTGATCAAAGAAGAACGACCATTCTTTCCTAAGAAAAGGCCTCCTTAACTAGCTCATGTTATCTAAAGGTCCACTATAACCTAGTGAAGATAACATAGTTCTAATATCATCGTCAGATGGTTCACTATCATAAGTCACATTTACAGGCAAGTGAAGTACTGAATTCACAACAGATTCAATAATATCATAAGAATCTTGTCCTAGGTGTAAAACAATCTTACCTGGTTGACCCTGAACAGGATCAACTACCTCAGCATTCTCCCAAGCTTGTGAAATAGCAGCTTGATTAATTTCTGGAGATGCTGCCAATGCATAATGCTAAGGTCCAATAGCCATAAAGTCCATTATTGGATGAAAATCAGTTGATACTCCTCTTTTGTTGGTAATCGCAGCAACATGATTGTTTGTCATGAAGTCGAAGTCTCCAAACTTGAAAGCAACTGATTTGGGTAGTCTTCTTTGAGCAGCCATTGATTTTGATCTGAAAGAACTTAAGAATCCTTGAAAGAAATTAGTTGATTTGAGATCTTGAAAGTATGTTCTTTGTTAGGAATATGTTATACTTGATGATAACTTCACAATCAAAATTGTATAAGTCATGTTTTGCAACTGTCAACGGATGAGACATTATAACTCTATCCGTTGACAGGTAGCTCATCAACGGATGAGGTTTTGTAGCATACTGCAATATCTCTATTTATCAGTTGATAGTGTTTTATTCAGAGTCATGTTGACCATCAACGGATAGGCAGAATAGGGTAGCCAATTGTAAATAAGCTATGCTATTTAATTCTATCTAAGTGAAAGTGTATCAACAGATGAGAATAGGACTCTATCAACGGATACAACTCAAATCTACAATATCAACGGATACAGCTCAAACTACCATCAACGGATGACAATGTACAACATCAACGGATAATCATTGACACTTTCTTCTATGCTAGCTGGGAATTAGCAGTTGATAAGGACAGGTTTGACTGACAGATCACATGGGTTGATAGTAGGTATAAAAAGCAGTATGGCAGCCATACTTTGGAAACGCAGAAGAAAGAAGCATTCTATTTACACAGTACATACAAGAAAGGTGCAGGGGACATATCTGTTCACAAGGACAACCTTTCGGCTACATGTGGATTTGGAGTGGAGTAGCAAGTCAACTTGAATTAGATTAATATTATCTTATTCCTGTAGTACTTGTAATCTTGGGATATATAACCAAATGTAGCAACTTTTTAGAAACTAAGAAAACAGATACATTTGCTTAGGGTTTTATTGAATATTCTTAGAAGCAAAGAGTTGTAAAACAGAAGCTGTGTACATTTGTATCACAGAGTTTTCTTCGAATAAAAGTCTCAGGTGGTATATTTAACCACCTGATTTTTTATGTGCTTGTGAATCATCTCTCATTCATCAATTATCTCCTTATAGATTTCTGTGATTCTTATCAGAAATTTATTAATATCAAGAATTGTATTCAACCCCCCTTCTACAATTATACAAGTGTGTAATCTGGGAATAACAATTGGTATCAGAGCAAGCTTCTAATATATTTGAAGTTTAAAGATCAACACACTTCCAACATGTCTAAGAAGGATTATGGAGTAAAGATACCAGTTCTTGATAGAGAAAATTACTTTAACTGGAAAGTAAAAATGCATCTACATCTCATGTCTATTGATGAAGGTTTTGTAGACTGCATTGAGAAGGGTCCTCATGTTCCAATGAAGACTGCGTCAAGAGTTGGCCTTGCTTCAGATGCACTAGACACTTACATTCCCAAACCTGTTTCTGAGTGGAGTACTGAAGACATCGCAGAAGTCCACAAAGAAAAAAAGACCATGAATATTCTGTTTAATTGCTTAGAAACAGACATGGTTGACAATGTTATCAACTGTACTACCTCCAAGGAAGTATGGGACATTGTTCAAACCCTTTGTGAAGGTACAGAACAGGTAAGGGAGAACAAGATGCAACTACTGATCCAACAGTATGAGCACTTCCATTTCAAGCATGGAGAGACATTGAATGACACATTTAGTAGATTTCAAAAGCTACTGAATGGCTTGAAACTGTATGGAAAAATCTACCAAGTGAAAGATTCTAATCTCAAATTTCTGAGATCACTGCCCAAAGAGTGGAAGCCAATGACTGTTTCTCTAAGAAACACTCAAGAGTACAAGACATTTACTCTTGAAAGGCTCTATGGAATTTTAAAGGCATATGAACTAGAAATGGAGCAGGATGAAGAAATTCAGAAGGCCCAAAAGAAAAGTGGGTCAGTTGCACTTGTTGCCAACTTGGAGCAGAAGGAGGAGAAGAGGACTGAAGCTGCTAAATCTACACTAAACAGGGAGGTTTGTGAAGGTAGAGCAGAATCAAGCAAAAGCAAGGAAAAAGTGTCTGAAGAAATGAGTATCCTTCAGCAGGATGAATTGGATGAGATAAATGAGCATTTAGCCTTTCTATCTAGGAGATTCTCTAAGCTGAAATTCAGAAGAAACTCTGGGGTGGCCAAGCCATTTAACAAGGATTTTTCCACAAGCAACTATGTGGATAAATCCAAAATTAAATGCTACAATTGTGGAATTGCTGGTCACATGATAAGTGAATGCAGGAAGCCTAGATCTGAGAATAAGGGAAAGCCAACTGAAATTGTTGACTACAAGAAGAAATATTTTGATCTTCTCAGGCAGAAAGGAAAGGCATTCATGACCCAAGAGTATGAATGGGCTGCTGATGGCAATCATTCTGATGAAGATGTTGAGTTTGTCAACCTTGCATTGATGGCTGATTCTGGAGAGCGGGAAGCAAGTTCAGCTAGCAATCAGGTATTTTCTACTAATCTCTCTGAGCTCACCAAAGAGGAATGCGATAGTGTTATAGATGAAATATCTACTGAACTATATCACTTGAGTGTTACTCTTAAATCACTTACTAAAGAGAACAATAGGATTAAAGAGACTAATCTGTTTTTAAGTGATAGAAATGCTGCTCTAGAAATTCAATTTCTAGAATTTGAGAAAATGAGAGTTGATTGCAATGATGCTAAAAGTGAACTTGAAGCTGTGTTAAAAATAGAACTAATTTTAAGAGAGCAGCTGGAAAAGGAACAAGGGATAATTGCTAAATTTCAAAGCTGTAGGAATATTTCACAAAACATAATAGAAGTCCAGGGAATAGAATCGTTTGTGAAGGATACCTGGACTCAAAAGAAAAAGGAGCTAGAACCTGGCCTTGAGGATCTAGAGACTATTTGTGAATCAACGGATAGTGATCATCCGTTGACAGATGAACCATCAACGGATGAGAGGTATCCATTGACTAACAAAAAGTCTGTCAGTAAGAAGGAACTCAAGAAACTAAACAATCAGTATGGTCCAGTAGCCAAGAACTTTCTTTCTGGTGAAAGTAGCCAAGCCAAATCAAGTGAGAAGGCTAAGGCAGGTGATTTACATAACAAAAAGGCTGTTGGTAAATAAGATAATGAAAAGGTTGAAATTGAGGGTAAAAAGAAAAAGAACAGAAATGGTAAGATAGGCATCAACAAGAAAAACAATTACTCTCCTAGTCTCCTTACAAGTTTGCTCCTAGGAAAACTTGTAGTAATTGTAATAGTGTTAATCACCTATCTTCTAATTGCAAGATTGTTAACAAGGCTCCTGTTCATGTACCTCAAACAATACCATGTATGCCTCAATGCCTCAATGCCTGTTATGCCTGGTTTGTATCAGAATGCTAGTTTTTCAAATCCATATGTGAACATGCCATATGTGTCTAATCCTTATTTTCAATCTGTGAATATGCCACAAATGTCATGGAGCATTCCTAGCATGAATAATATGTATGCCAATTTTCAATAAATGCATGCATCAAATATTTATGCAAATGAGCATCTGTCAAAACCTATCACTCAAGCATCTACACCTAAAATGAAGATTGCTAAGAATGCAAAACTAAAGGCTAATAAGAAAGGACCCAAGGAAACTTGGGTACCAAAATCAACTTGATTTGTATTTTGGAATGTGTGCAGGGAAATAGAAGGAATCTATGGTACCTAGACAGTGGATGCTCTAGGCACATGACAGGAGATTCAACCCTTCTCACAGAGTTCAAGGAGGCAGCTGGCCCTAGAATTACCTTTGGAGATGACAGCAAAGGATATACTAAGGGATATGGCTTGATTTCAAAGGACAATGTCATCATTGAAAAGTGGCTTTAGTTGAAGGTTTTAAGCACAATTTGCTGAGTGTCAGTCAGATTTGTGACAAAGACTATGAAGTAAAGTTCACAAAAGAAGCCTGTGTTGTTTCTGCCAAGGAAGACAATAATGTGGTATTGACAGGCTTTAGAAAAGGAAATGTTTACATAGCTGACTTCAATTCAGTATGCTCAGAATCCATTACTTGTCTCTTCAGCAAAGCAAGCAAGGATGAGAGTTGGCTATGGCATAAAAAGCTGTCACATTTGAATTTTAAAGTTATGAATGATTTGGTAAGAAAGGATCTGGCTAGAGGAATCCCTTAATTGGAGTTCATCAAGGATGGATTGTGTGATGCCTGCCAATTATGGAAACAAAAGAAATCATCCTTCAAGAGCAAGACAGAGTCATCCATTGTTAAGCCACTTCAATTGCTGCATATGGACTTATTTGGTCCAGTAAATGTCATGTCCATTTCAAAGAAGAAATACTGTCTGGTGATTGTAGATGATTTTTCTAAGTTTACATGGACCTTCTTTCTGCACTCCAAAGATTGTGCAAGTGAAATCATCATCAATCATCTCAGACTAGTAAACAATGGTTCTGAAGTCAATGTACAAAGAATCAGGAGTGACAATGGCACTGAATTCAAAAATTCCACAATGAAGATTTTCTGTGAAGAGAATGGAATTGTCCATGAGTTTTCTGCAGCTAGAACACCTCAATAAAATGGGGTTGTTGAAAGGAAAAACAGAACTCTCATTGAAGCAGCTAGAACAATGCTAAGTGAATCAAGATTGCCAACATATTTCTGGGCTGAAGCTGTCAACACTGCCTGTTTCACTCAGAATATTTCCTTGGTCAATCAAGCTAGAGGAATGACTCCTTATCAGTTATTTACCAACAAGAAACCAACTTTAGATTTTCTTCATGTCTTTGGATGTAAGTGTTTTGTGCTAAGGAATCATGGAGATAACTTGGGCAAATTTGAAGCAAAGGCAAATGAAGCTATCTTTGTAGGGTATGCAACAAGGAAAGCCTATAGAGTCTACAATCTAGGAACCAACATTGTTATGGAATCTGTACATGTTGTGTTTGATGATCAAAAGATTCTAGGTCTAAATGATGAAGGCTTCCATGAAAAGTTGGAATTTGAAAATGAGGTAGAAGGAAGAATGTACATTGATGATGATGAGGAAAATGAAGATCATGACCATAAAAATTCACCTAGAGTTGTTGGTCCAACTAGAAGTGATGCTAACACTGGAAATGAAGCATCCGTTGACAGTCATAGTGGAGCATCAGATGCATCCGTTGACAGGCATTCTCATGCATCCGTCGATAGGCAAAATGGAGCATCCGTTGATAGACAAAATGATGCATCTGTTGATAGTCAACTTCCTTATTCCGCAAGGTCAACAAACTCAGGGGGAGTTTCTCAAAGTCAACACTCAATGACCAATCAACAAGATCATGCTCATGTAGATGAAGCAACCTCATCTAGATCAAACCTTCCATCTTCAAGAAAATGGACCAGAGATCATCCTTTTGAGTTAATCATTGGTGACTCAAACTCAAGAGTTCAAACTAGGAGGGCCACACAAGCAGAATGCCTATACAATAGTTTCATGTCTCAAGAGGAACCTAAGAAAGTGGAAGATGCCCTTCTAGATCCAGATTGGGTCTTAGCAATGCAAGAAGAGCTAAACCAATTTGAGAGAAATAAAGTGTGGAAGCTTGTGCCCAAACCTGATGATAGGAGTGTCATAGGTACCAAATGGGTTCTCAAGAATAAGACTGATGAAAATGGCATAATTGTGAGGAATAAAGCTAGATTAGTGGTAAAGGGCTATTCTCAAGAAGAAGGGATAGATTTTGATGAAACTTTTGCTCCAGTGGCAAGACTTGAGGCAATTAGAATTTTCCTAGCCTATGCAGGCATGCAGCACATGTCAATTTCAAAGTCTATCAGATGGATGTCAAAAGTGCCTTTCTAAATGGGGAACTGGAAGAAGAGGTATATGTCCATCAACCTCCTAGCTTTGAAGATCCAGAATTTCCAGAATATGTATATCTTCTCGATCATGAAAGCACTTTATGGTTTGAAGCAAGCACCAAGAGCATGGTATGACACTTTATCTCAATTTCTTTTGGAGAATCACTTCAATAGAGGTACAGTAGATAAAACCTTATTTCATAGAAATGTCAATGGTTCTTCAATACTTGTTCAAATCTATATAGATGATATTATTTTTGGGTCTACAGATGAGAAGCTTTGTAAAAGGTTTGCCAAACTTATGCAAAGTAGGTATAAAATGAGCATGATGGGTGAATTAACTTACTTCTTTGGTTTGCAAGTGAAGCAAGTTAATGAGAGCATTTTCATAAGTCAAACAAAATATATTTATGATCTTTTAAAGAAATTTGACTTAATGAATTGTGCCTCTGCAAAAACACCTATGGCCACTGTAACTAAGCTTGAGTTGAATACTAAGGAAAAGTCTGTGGACATCTCAAGCTATAGAGGCATGGTAGGCTCACTTCTATATCTAACAGCTAGTAGACCTGATATAATGTTTTCTACTTGTCTTTGTGCTAGATTTCAAGCTGACCCTAGAGAGTCTCACTTGATTGCTATTAAGAGAAATTTCAGGTATCTCAAGGGAACACCAAACCTTGGCATTTGGTACCCAAGAGATTCTGGCTTTGATCTAATTGGCTATTCAGATGCAAACTATGCAGGTTGCAGAATTGATAGGAAAAGTACTACAGGCTCCTGTCAATTTCTAGGGAACAGGCTTGTGTCATGGTTCAGTAAGAAACATAACTCACTTCTACAGCTGAAGTTGAGTACATTGCTGCTGGAAGTTGTTGTGCACAGATTCTTTGGATGAAAAATCAACTTATTGACTATGGTCTAAAAGTTGAGAAGATTCCAATTTTCTATGACAACACAAGTGCTATTGCCATCACAGAGAATCCAGTGCAACATTCGAGAACCAAGCATATTGACATCAAATACCACTTCATTAGAGAGCATGTGATGAATGGTACAGTAGAAATGCACTTTATGCCAAGTGAAATGCATCTTGCAGATATCTTCACCAAGCCTCTTGATGAATCTTCATTCACAAGATTGGTAGGTGAACTAGGTATGATTAATTTTTCATAATTCCTAGTGATATCTAATCATACTGAATTGCAGCTAGAAATGTGTTTTGATTTACTTGAGAATTAAAAACTCTCAGAAAAATTTTCTGTAGAAATTTTGTCTAAGGCAAAATTTGCTTATCAACGGATATCCTTTTATCCGTTGGTAGTATAAACACATTACTAGATTTTCGTATGTCAACGGATATCAGGTTGTCCACGTCATCGATGGATAAACTGTTTCTCAACCGTTCATTCTATATCCGTTGATATACATTTTTTTTAATTATAGCCATTGGTAAACGTGTATATTTAGTCATGGTTGTACTTCTTTTCTTTTCATTTATTATCTGACAGTTACTTTTGTCCAATGGAGTAATTACTTTTAATTATTTCATTTTTAACTCTTGAAAAATATGAAAGGCTGTCTTGTGCTCTCACATCTCACTTTTAATCATTTTCAAGAATCTCATAAGTTAACTGCATCTTCTTCACTAAAACTCTCTGCAAAAAAAGTTCAAACACTTCAATGGCGCCTATTGTTAAGATGATGTCTTCCACTAGGTTTACCTATGAGAAGAACAATTTCGCGGCCTTTGTTGATACAGTGAATGCTCCAGAAGCTTATCACACCATGATGAATTTCGTGAAGTAATGCAAACTGTCATATGCTATGACTGCCACCACTCCTCTAATCTACGAGGTAATTGAAGAGGTGTGGGCATCTGCTGATTACATTGGCACAGACGGTACACTTGCTTTTTCTTTAAAAGGTAAAAACTATGTAGTTAATTCTGATGTGATAATTGCTTGTTTAAAATTGCCTGAGAATAACTATCTAGAAGTACCCAGTAATGCTGAAATTGTTGTCATGCTTAATTCCATAAATTATGCCCTTAGTACTGAGAACTTAGGGAAAATTGTTATGAAAAGTATGGTTAAAGAATGGAGTTATTTTTGTGATGCCTTCATTAAAACATTTTCAGGCAAAATTAGTAATTTTGATGTTGTTACCCATTCCATGCTACTTATGATGTGTAATAACCCGGATTTTTCAAGAAATGATTTTGTTATTATTTCAATAATAATAATGTTTTCCTAAAATGAGGAGGAATTTTTTTTATTTTTTTTATTTTATTATTTAATTATTTTCGGTTAAGTGGAACCTGGTCCTCCTTTTTAAAATTTTATTGACTGAGTAGATACCTCGAGTCAATAGTTTATTTGTGCAAAGATTTAATTTTGGAATGTGAAATTATTCAGTAAAGATTTTATTTTAAATTATTGAATAATTTAGAGATTTTAAAATCCTTAGAAAATGTTTATTTTAATTATTTGAGGATTTGTAGAAATTACTTGATTAATATATAAAATCAAGAATTTGAGATTTTACTAAAACAATAGTGTTTGTAGTATTTTTATAAAGCCCTGTAAATTGTGAATTATGAATCACAATTATTATTTTTATGATTTGTTTTTATAAATTATTAATATTTGTAAAATGCATATCAATTTAGAAAATTTAGATTTAATTCTAATTCTTTCGCCAAAAGTCTTTAAAAATATTATAGTATTTAATTATGCTAAAAATTTTATTTTTACAAATTAGAGTTATTAGTGTAAAATATTATTTAAAGTGTGTAGTAATTAAATGTATTACTTTTTGAATAGTGTTGGGCTTGAGCCCATTAGGGTTAAAAACACACAACAGATACATACACACATAGAAACGGACACAGCCGCACAAAAATAGATCGGGGGAGGGGGAAGAAATCAGTGGGGGGGAGAGAAGAGGAGAGAAGAGGGATTTGGGGGTTTAAATTATATATGTATGTATGTATAAATCGTGTATGTATGTATGAGTTAATGGCGTGAGGAAGAGGAGGCAGTGGCTGGAGCTCATCGGGGAAGAAAGGGAGAGGAAGCCGTCGGTGGCGGAGGCATGGTGCTGGCTCCGGGGAGGGGTCGAGCAGCAGCAGGGGGCGACGGGGAGACCACATGGCAGTGGTGATGTTGTTCAGGTGGTGCGCGTGAGTGAGAGAGAGAGAGAGAGAGAGAGAGAGAGAGAGAGAGAGTGATTAGAAATGGTGGAGAGATTGGTTCCGGTGGCTTGTATTGCGGGTCGGAATCGGAAGAGGTATAAATTTTATACCTTATTTATTTATTTACTTCGTTTTATTTTTCCGATGTAAATTGTTAATTCCTTATTTAGATTAATTATTGTGATTGTAGTGATCTAATTGTGATATAATTATGTAGTTGATGTAATTTAATTAGTTTAAATTACGAGGTTAATTGTGGTGGCTTAATTAGTTTAAATGGAGAGCCTAATGTGATAATGGTTGTAATTAGATTAAAATAGTAAGATTATGATTATTGGTTGAATTTCCGATATTTAATTCGGAAGGCATGTTTGTAATTATAATTGTTGAGTTTAATTATGAGTCCGATTAAAGGTTCGGGTTAGTGATTGTTAATTGTTAAATTGCTAATTGTTAATTGTTAGTGAGTAATTAATTGTCGGATAATATATTCGGGTTAATTGTCAAGTGCTAATTGTTAGTTTACAATTGAAATTGTTAATTGCTAATTGTTATCGCCATATAGTGTAGTCATAAGAGTTGGATAACTTGTAAATGTCTATGTGCTAGATGCTATAAATCGAGTCATAATATAGGTTGAAAGTATAAGTGCCAACTACGTGGTGTTGGCTTAAATGTGGATAAACTTAGTTTACTTTTCCTTATGTGCTAGTTGCCGCATGTCTGGGCGGGTACTTTTCCTTATGTGCTAGTTGCCGCATGTCTGGGCGGGTACTTTTTCTTATGTGCTAGTTGCCGCATGTCTGGGCGGGTACTTTTCTTACTTGTTTACTTTGCTGCAAGTTGAGGCAGCTTTATTTTTATTTAAAACAGGGTTGAAATGTTTTGATTGGCATGAAGGGGCTGTGCCCATAGTCCGATAAACGAATACCTCATGCCCAAATTTTCTGAAAATCCCCTGCAATCAAATTTATTTAATTTAGTTAAATACAATGGTCTAGAAGCATGAAATGGATATTAATTGTTATGTGAATATGTGCTAAGTGAACTATTTGAGGGTTAATTGTTATTTCAAGGATTTATGTGCTTCGAGGATTAATTGTGTTTTGAGGATTAGCTATTAATCAAGTTTTGTCGTAGAAGGTCAATGGTATTATTAATGTATAGGTTAAGTGAAGTTGACTAAATGGTGGTATAGGGTTATGATATGTTGGTACTAGGAAATGTTCACTTTATATAAGGGGACTTTTCCATTTCATTTTCTTTACTATAATATGTTATGTGCAATAAGTGGTATTAGAATAGTCAACTATAGGGAGGACACCTATAGTTTGACTTTATGTTATTTAGTGATAATCCCGAGTTGTGTCTACTCGATATACGAGGTAGGACTGACACGCACTCATAACTATTTCAGTACCATTAGGGCATAATCGAGTTGGAATGACGTGCATCAAAAAGGGAAGATCGAGGCGCCGTATGAAGAAAGGTAAGATACCTCCAGGGAATTGCTTGGACGAAGTGCGAAAGGTTTATTCGCGGTTTCTATTTTTCTGCTAAGGACCAGAGGCAAGTTTACTATGCATACTCTATTGTTCAGAGTATATTTATTTTAAATATATGAAATGTGTTAAAAAAGTTTTCAATCCATAACCGCGAGTTTTTCCAACCTTGTACTTCTTCTCC
Source organism: Kitagawia praeruptora (assembly GCA_037693485.1). Classification (NCBI taxonomy): domain Eukaryota; kingdom Viridiplantae; phylum Streptophyta; class Magnoliopsida; order Apiales; family Apiaceae; genus Kitagawia; species Kitagawia praeruptora. The sequence continues at coordinate 54,209,749 of CM075350.1, read as the reverse complement.
CAAATCATTGTATTCCTTGCTTTGCCAACAATATTAAATCCTGCTCGTGCAATAACCAAAACCCCATGGCTTATAATACTGTTGATGGGCAGTGATATTTTTATGGCTCTATATCTTGATTTATACGGTATATATATATATCTATAAACTTTTCGTACTATGGAAGTGGACTATATGTTATGAGGTATATATTTATGTATCGGAATAAGAAAGGCTCAGAGGGTAGGGCATGTATTGAGTTTTAGAACTTAGCCGCGTGTTGGGGCTATTTTGTATTGTATGTTTTCGAAAACCCGGGCAAAACTTTTAAAAAGAATTTCGCAATAATTAACCTAAAGGCAACATCACCAATAAACCAGTGTTTATTTAATTAATAGATGCTCCTGAAAGCATTTACTAATTAAATAAACCTCATTCGCCTAATTAAATTTATTTAATTAGATGAATATCATTTCAAAACGCTTTCTTAAAATCACTTTGTCCCGGAGAAATAATAAAACAATTTAATGGAGTGATTCTATCTAGTATATTATTTATCGGAGATAGTTTATTTTCAATATGGATTAAAGATATTCCAATAGTTATAAATTGGTTACTTTCAGCTTAAAACAGCTAGATTGATATCGTTATATGTTATTTGAATGCTTATTTAATTCGATGAATATTAATTATAATATTCATTAAGAAACAAAAAAAAAAGAGAAGAAGGATTTTCATGCTTATTAATTATTTCTTATTGACCGAGAGTCAGTAGTAGTTATTTGATTAAGTGGCTAAAGTTTGGAGACGGCTGGAGAGATTGTGTCTTGATTTTGATTAGAAACATTCCAAGAGTTGTATTTAGGTGTTTTGAGCTTATTAAATATTCCAGTATTAATAGTAAATATTATTTGAATATTACTTAATAAATGAATATTAAATTGAGTATTCTTTTAAAAAGGGATTATTGAATATTTATTATTTGCTACATAGTAGTCAAATATTTATTAAATACTCTAAGTGTTTTGAAGGTTATAAAACACTATTTAAAGGTTGTCTAAGGACTTTCATAGTCATTTAAAATATTATATTTTGAATCTATCTAGGTAAGTTACTTTTCAAGAACTTATATATATATGGAATTACCCTGTTGTGGTTACAAGCTTTATGCGTACCATTTTCCATGTGTGATCACAAAACCCTGTGTCGAGATTGATATCGGTACAAGTGTATATCTATACTTGAACTCTTTTGAACTCAAAATATTTTCGAAAACCCCCGGTCAGGTTTTACTCTCTTGCTCGTTTTTCAAGAAATTATCGGTCGACTGAAGTCGAACTTCAACTACTCAAGTTTTCTATCAAAATGATTTTGACAAGAAAAGAAAAAGGGGACTCTGGCAGGTGTGGGAATCGTTGACGAACGATTCCCGGGATGTGTAAGCGGCCGTGAGCCAGGCGGCCCATCAATTATTATTCCGGCCCAAGTGTTGTCGAAGGATGATTACGGATGTAGTTTTCATCGAGGGTGATTACGGATGTAGTTTTCACCCGGGGATAGTTACGGATGTAGTTTCTATCCTTCTACCGGTAGAGAAGACCCGCGGATTATTGGACTTGGATGTGGCGACTGATCATCGTCAATCCTTGTCAGGTTTTTATGTTTTCTTTAAGTCCCATCCTCCACTTTGGAAAAATACTCAAACACTGCTTCTTAGGCCTAAGTGCCAAGTAGCCGATAGTGTTGTTTTCAATTTTGAAAGATGATGAATTCATGCAGTATCTAGAACTGCAAGATTATTCTAACAATAATGGCACGTGCTTGTGCACTTTTGCAATTATTCAAAAGATGAAAGATGGTTCATCGGTTATTGATGTTAAGTCCCAAATGTTTTGCTTCAGGAGCTTTGACTCTCTTCCTATCAGTTATTTCTGAGTTTAACTTATCAAGTGGTTAACGAACTTATATCCTGTACAGAATCTTGAACTGTAAGGTGTTTTGATGATAATGATATACTCATGTGTATATACTTACAAACTTGAGGAGTATTAAAAAGGGAACTTTATAATGGTTTGGTTTATGAAGGGTGGTAATAACTATCTTAGCAGCATATTGAACTGCATATTTTGAAAAGCTCCCTAAGAGGTTATCAATACTATGAGTATGGTATGTGGATAAGGTATGAGGATTACTATTGTTGACATGAACTTACTTTATTTATCTGATGTTACTCGAAATGTCATATATCCCCTACTGAGGTTTCATTGTTGTAAATATTTCGAAATTGATATTAAGTATCGTTATATTTTGAAAACTCCATGTGTATATTGATATATATTATTGTGCTCTATTAATACTTGCTGGGCAATTCTTTCGCTCATACTTGCTTGTTTTAAATATTAACCTTTCAGAGGAAGGTAAATGATTGAGGCTTATCTGCATGGCTCAGGAGAAGCAGGCAGTGTGCCCTTGTGAAGATGATATGATCCAGAACATAGATAGCTGGAGTAAGTTATATATAAGGGTATTGATGTGTAATATGTATATATCACTTTGTACATGATAGTACTAGTGCTAGTGTACTTCTCAACGAAGCTACACTAGTAGTATAGGATTTGTAATACTCAGTGTGATGTAATTAAATGGATGTAATAAAGATGTAAAGATTTTAGTTCTTGTTTCTAGCCCTATGACCTAAAAGATGCTTGGTGGTTGGGGTTTCAGAGTTATATTTCAGTTTTAATGATTACAGATGGTTTAATGTTGTTAAACAGGTAATTTGATGTTAAGGATTTCCGCGTGACAACCAAATCCCTGACCCCGGATTTGGGGCATTACAGAAATGGTATCAGAGATGAGGTTATAGTAAACTAGAAACGAGAGTGAGTAGGAGTGGGTATAGTTATGTGAGAACGTCAGAACTCATGTAGAGTTCATGTTGGACTATTGGATATAGTACCAATGATTAAGATAAGATTTTGAGGAATATGTTGAGGTAGACTTCACTTCTTGTGGTGATGGATGTCTGCTAAAGAACTCTTAGAGACAAGTGTTGGTCGGCAGGGGCATAAATCGCCCGAGGCCTAAGATTAAGATAATTTTAGGGGTTCATGGATGAAGTTATGTATTCCCCGAATGATAGGAAATTTCAATATGATGATGAAGGATGGAAAGCTGGCATCCAGTATTATGACAATGATGAGTTGAGATAGCATCCGTACTGTTAAAATTCCGAAAGGGAAACAAAACAAGATCACTATGAAAGGTTATCAGTCGAAGTTGCGGGTATTTAAAACCCTCTCGATCTTGATAGAGTTTAAGGTAATATTATGAATGGATTTGTGGATAGACACCGATTGTCTCAAAATTATAGAAGTAAAAAGGGTGAAGATGAGATTGATCAATAAAGATGAAATGTTTTAAGAATCAAGACGGACCGAGAAAGTCTGAGAGAGACTAGTACGAAGGTTGTTATGCCAAAAAGGGATAAGCTTAAGTTGCACACGGAATTGTCATGAGGACAGGAACATGTGGTATAAATACGGTTATAATGGTGACTGGATCTAAGTATGTATTTCCAGCAATGTTCCAGAATATCGCTCATTCGACACGTGGAATTCGTCGTTGCTAGGGGCGACACCGGTATCGAAGTCTTCTCAAAGAATAGAACGCTTACGTGAGATGCTTGCGTCGAGTCGAATAGAACTCCTTAATATCGTAAAATGCCGATGGTTGAATCTCTAGCGACTATTACGAGTCGACGATGACAACGGTTATCGAGCACCTTAGGGTGTGCGTGGAAAAGAAGAGCGCTACAATCGAACAATTATCCGTCAGAGGAGCCGACATGAAAGGCATCCGTGGAGACCTTGGCATTACCCTCCCCAATTATGAATCATTTTGATTACTTCCCCAGTCTGAATTATTTGATATCTCCCCATTTGCAACTTATGTTTATTATCTCCCCAATGTGAATTATTTGACACATCCCCGTGCATAAATTATTTGGATTACCTCCCTAATCTATGACCTATCTTGACATCTCTCCAAGAGAGAATTTTGATAAAGAATATACTCCCTCTTCGAAGTTGTTTTATAATACTCATGTTAAACCATATTGGTTTCAATTTTGCTAGAAGCTGTCATTATCCCTACTTTCAGATTTATGAGGCCCTATCGATTGATGATATTTAAATTCCCACTTTTCTTCAAATATTGGATAATCCTATGGTGCTATAACACCACTTGCTTGTTGTATACCAGTATCTTTCTGGTTATCCTTTTCCTTGGAAATTGCACCTTGGAATCTGATCAATTTTAATCCAGGGTGTCCACTTGAGAATTATTTGTCGAAAGACGATAATTATTATCTTCACTTCGAATTGCTTTCATACTTCTCAGCTTCCACTGAGACAAACAACCCTATACTTATAGGGGACACAAGGGCTATCTGTCTGTGTGATAGAAGTCTGACGGGACGCCGTCACTTGTGAGTTGTGAAATACAAGAAGGCTAATTACCTTTAGTAATGTCTTAACTGAGACACGCAACGTGAGTTCTTACGATCATATTGATCTCTCAGTAAATTTTCTTATTTTAAACAAGGTTTACTTTAATACTCATAACCTTATGATCATCAATGTGTGGCAATAGCCTTGATATGACAGCTATCTTTTCAAAGTTTCATAATTCTTATTACCTCTAATGAATTTCAAGGGGATGCCAACCAGGTCGGCCAAGTCGTAAATTTGCTGATCAAAACTGGATTCGAACGGAATCACCAAGAGCAGGAGCGAATTCTAAAACGAATAGAATATCAGTGACGTATCAATAGAATCAGTTAATTCTTTCTCTCAATGATATTATATTAATGGAATTAGTGCATTCTCTCTCTCAAGAATGTTATGTGAATAGAATCAGTGAACTCTCTCTCAAGGATAGTATGATAATGGAAAGTTGGTCAAGATATATGTATGAAAGGGATAATGTGGTAAGACTCAAGTGATAACTGTGTCAAATAGAGATCTTATGGTTGAATTGAGATTTCGGAGAAGTTGTTTACGAATGGACACTATCTCTGGTTTGGCAAAATAAATGTCGATGATGAAAGAGTTAAGGAATCCCAGTAGTGGCCTTAGCTGATTCCGTGGACGGAATCCTTTTAAGGAGGGTAGACTGTAATAACCCGGATTTTTCAAGAAATGATTTTGTTATTATTTCAATAATAATAATGTTTTCCTAAAATGAGGAGGAATTTTTTTTATTTTATTTTATTTTATTTTATTTTATTATTTAATTATTTTCGGTTAAGTGGAACCTGGTCCTCCTTTTTAAAATTTTATTGACTGAGTAGATACCTCGAGTCAATAGTTTATTTGTGCAAAGATTTAATTTTGGAATGTGAAATTATTCAGTAAAGATTTTATTTTAAATTATTGAATAATTTAGAGATTTTAAAATCCTTAGAAAATGTTTATTTTAATTATTTGAGGATTTGTAGAAATTACTTGATTAATATATAAAATCAAGAATTTGAGATTTTACTAAAACAATAGTGTTTGTAGTATTTTTATAAAGCCCTGTAAATTGTGAATTATGAATCACAATTATTATTTTTATGATTTGTTTTTATAAATTATTAATATTTGTAAAATGCATATCAATTTAGAAAATTTAGATTTAATTCTAATTCTTTCGCCAAAAGTCTTTAAAAATATTCTAGTATTTAATTATGCTAAAAATTTTATTTTTACAAATTAGAGTTATTAGTGTAAAATATTATTTAAAGTGTGTAGTAATTAAATGTATTACTTTTTGAATAGTGTTGGGCTTGAGCCCATTAGGGTTAAAAACACACAACAGATACATACACACATAGAAACGGACACAACCGCACAAAAATAGATCGGGGGAGGGGGAAGAAATCAGTGGGGGGAGAGAAGAGGAGAGAAGAGGGATTTGGGGGTTTAAATTATATATGTATGTATGTATAAATCGTGTATGTATGTATGAGTTAATGGCGTGAGGAAGAGGAGGCAGTGGCTGGAGCTCATCGGGGAAGAAAGGGAGAGGAAGCCGTCGGTGGCGAAGGCGCGGTGGCGCGGTGCTGGCTCCGGGGAGGGGTCGAGCAACAGCAGGGGGCGACGGGGAGACCACATGGCAGTGGTGATGTTGTTCAGGTGGTGCGCGTGAGTGAGAGAGAGAGAGAGAGAGAGAGAGAGTGATGAGAAATGGTGGAGAGATTGGTTCCGGTGGCTTGTATTGCAGGTCGGAATCGGAAGAGGTATAAATTTTATACCTTATTTATTTATTTACTTCGTTTTATTTTTCCGATGTAAATTGTTAATTCCTTATTTAGATTAATTATTGTGATTGTAGTAATCTAATTGTGATATAATTATGTAGTTGATGTAATTTAATTAGTTTAAATTACGAGGTTAATTGTGGTGGCTTAATTAGTTTAAATGGAGAGCCTAATGTGATAATGGTTGTAATTAGATTAAAATAGTAAGATTATGATTATTGGTTGAATTTCCGATATTTAATTCGGAAGGCATGTTTGTAATTATAATTGTTGAGTTTAATTATGAGTCCGATTAAAGGTTCAGGTTAGTGATTGTTAATTGTTAAATTGCTAATTGTTAATTGTTAGTGAGTAATTATTAATTGTCGGATAATATATTCGGGTTAGTTGTCAAATAATTGTTAAGTGCTAATTGCTAATTGTTAGTTTCCAATTGAAATTGTTAATTGCTAAGTGCTAATTGTTATCGCCATATAGTGTAGTCATAAGAGTTGGATAACTTGTAAATGTCTATGTGCTAGATGCTATAAATCGAGTCATAATATAGGTTGAAAGTATAAGTGCCAACTACGTGGTGTTGGCTTAAATGTGGATAAACTTAGTTTACTTTTCCTTATGTGCTAGTTGCCGCATGTCTGGGCGGGTACTTTTCCTTATGTGCTAGTTGCCGCATGTCTGGGCGGGTACTTTTCCTTATGTGCTAGTTGCTGTATGTCTGGGCGGGTACTTTTCTTACTTGTTTACTTTGCTGCAAGTTGAGGCAGCTTTATTTTTATTTAAAACAGGGTTGAAATGTTTTGATTGGCATGGAGGGGCTGTGCCCATAGTCCGATAAACGATTACCTCATGCCCAAATTTTCTGAAAATCCCCTGCAATCAAATTTATTTAATTTAGTTAAATACAATTCCATTTCATTTTCTTTACTATAATATGTTATGTGCAATAAGTGGTATTAGAATAGTCAACTATAGGGAGGACACCTATAGTTTGACTTTATGTTATTTAGTGATAATCCCGAGTTGTGTCTACTCGATATACGAGGTAGGACTGACACGCACTCATAACTATTTCAGTACCATTAGGGCATAATCGAGTTGGAATGACGTGCATCAAAAAGGGAAGATCGAGGCGCCGTATGAAGAAAGGTAAGCTACCTCCAGGGAATTGCTTGGACGAAGTGCGAAAGGTTTATTCGCGGTTTCTATTTTTCTGCTAAGGACCAGAGGCAAGTTTACTATGCATACTCTATTGTTCAGAGTATATTTATTTTAAATATATGAAATGTGTTAAATAAGTTTTCAATCCATAACCGCGAGTTTTTCCAACCTTGTACTTCTTCTCCCAAATCATTGTATTCCTTGCTTTGCCAACAATATTAAATCCTGCTCGTGCAATAACCAAAACCCCATGGCTTATAATACTGTTGATGGGCAGTAATATTTTTATGGCTCTATATCTTGATTTATACGGTATATATATATATATATAAACTTTTCGTACTATGGAAGTGGACTATATGTTATGAGGTATATATTTATGTATCGGAATAAGAAAGGCTCAGAGGGTAGGGCATGTATTGAGTTTTAGAACTTAGCCGCGTGTTGGGGCTATTTTGTATTGTATGTTTTCGAAAACCCGTGCAAAACTTTTAAAAAGAATTTCGCAATAATTAACCTAAAGGCAACATCACCAATAAACCAGTGTTTATTTAATTAATAGATGCTCCTGAAAGCATTTACTAATTAAATAAACCTCATTCGCCTAATTAAATTTATTTAATTAGATGAATATCATTTCAAAACGCTTTCTTAAAATCACTTTGTCCCGGAGAAATAATAAAACAATTTAATGGAGTGATTCTATCTAGTATATTATTTATCGGAGATAGTTTATTTTCAATACGGATTAAAGATATTCCAATAGTTATAAATTGGTTACTTTCAGCTTAAAACAGCTAGATTGATATCGTTATATGTTATTTGAATGCTTATTTAATTCGATGAATATTAATTATAATATTCATTAAGAAACAAAAAAAAAAGAGAAGAAGGATTTTCATGCTTATTAATTATTTCTTATTGACCGAGAGTCAGTAGTAGTTATTTGATTAAGTGGCTAAAGTTTGGAGACGGCTGGAGAGATTGTGTCTTGATTTTGATTAGAAACATTCCAAGAGTTGTATTTGGGTGTTTTGAGGTTATTAAATATTCCAGTATTAATAGTAAATATTATTTGAATATTACTTAATAAATGAATATTAAATTGAGTATTCTTTTAAAAAGGGATTATTGAATATTTATTATTTGCTACATAGTAGTCAAATATTTATTAAATACTCTAAGTGTTTTGAAGGTTATAAAACACTATTTAAAGGTTGTCTAAGGACTTTCATAGTCATTTAAAATATTATATTTTGAATCTATCTAGGTAAGTTACTTTTCAAGAACTTATATATATATATGGAATTACCCTGTTGTGGTTACAAGCTTTATGCGTACCATTTTCCATGTATGATCACAAAACCCTGTGTCGAGATTGATATCGGTACAAGTGTATATCTATACTTGAACTCTTTTGAACTCAAAACATTTTCGAAAACCCCCGGTCAGGTTTTACTCTCTTGCTCGTTTTTCAAGAAATTATCGGTCGACTGAAGTCGAACTTCAACTACTCAAGTTTTCTATCAAAATGATTTTGACAAGAAAAGAAAAAGGGGACTCTGGCAGGTGTGGGAATCGTTGACGAACGATTCCCGGGATGTGTAAGCGGCCGTGAGCCAGACGGCCCATCAATTATTATTCCGGCCCAGGTGTTGCCGAAGGATGATTACGGATGTAGTTTTCATCGAGGGTGATTACGGATGTAGTTTTCACCCGGGGATAGTTACGAATGTAGTTTCTATCCTTCTACCGGTAGAGAAGACCCGCGGATTATTGGACTTGGATGTGGCGACTGATCATCGTCAATCCTTGTCAGGTTTTTATGTTTTCTTTAAGTCCCATCCTCCACTATTGAAAAATACTCAAACACTGCTTCTTAGGCCCAAGTGCCAAGTAGCCGATAGTGTTGTTTTCAATTTTGAAAGATGATGAATTCATGCAGTATCTAGAACTGCAAGATTATTCTAACAATAATGGCACGTGCTTGTGCACTTTTGCAATTATTCAAAAGATGAAAGATGGTTCATCGGTTATTGATGTTAAGTCCCAAATGTTTTGCTTCAAGAGCTTTGACTCTCTTCCTATCAGTTATTTCTGAGTTTAACTTATCAAGTGGTTAACGAACTTATATCCTGTACAGAATCTTGAACTGTAAGGTGTTTTGATGATAATGATATACTCATGTGTATATACTTATGATATGGGCTAAAAGTAAACCCTAAGGACACATTTAATGTGGCATTAATTAGGCCTAGAATGGTCCAAACGTGGGGCCCACCAGGTGGGCCCAAACTCCAATTATAATATTAATTTCGTAATTAATATTTAGGGGTAATTAACAGCTGGGAGATACAAGTCAGATAAGGACGTTATCTTTACAAAGAGTAACCTCCAAGTCACATAATCATACAAGGAAACTGACTCATACAAGGAAGGAGTCTAGAACCTTCCTCAAGGATGACTTGCCCACCAAGTCTCCTAACCCTACCCTAATTCTGAGGCTTCTCAGCCTATATAAAGGGTCAGACCCCTCAACTCAGAACTACGTTTTTTTGGCTTGATTCTCTAATTACAGAGATACGTAGGCATTCTGTGAGGACCGTTTAAGTCTCGAACGCAGAAGCAGCCATTAAAGCACGAAGCTCACGAACCCTAGCATTAAATACACAAACCCTAGCCGCAATAATCTAAACCTAGTTTTTATTCCACAACATTTGGCGCCGTCTGTGGGAAAAAGACATCAACCATGGTTCAAACGCGAAGAACTGTACCAAGCACTACAGAGCCAGTTGCCACTGAGGCTCTACCTCTTAGCTCTGCTCCGCCCCTTACTGAGCAAGTACCTCCGGCATCCGGAGCTATCGTTCCTCATCAAGTTTCTCAACCTCTAGGGACGACTACCCATGTTGAGAGTACGCTACCTCCGATCGTCCACACAGTTCCAGGGACTAACCCGGGGATTTCTTCTCTGATTGTAGACCCCAACAACCTTACACGAGGGGTTCAGATCCACACTACGGATCTCCCCATAAGCACCGATCCGATGTATGGGCTGGTCAATTACGGGGCTGGACCGAGTGGACATGCCCTGTATATTCGAGATCGGGATTATCGCGATTTTTCTGGTCCTTATTCAGACGAATCATCTTCTGGAGATGATTACGAGCGTGATGAAGCTCCGAGGAGGCGACGTGCAAGTAAAGAGCCTATGGGGAGAACTCGAACTATCCATGATGGACTCCCTTCAGCTACTGCTGAAAGGATTAGGGCTTATGAAGCCGAGATCTTAAAGTTGAAGGAGGATATGGCCAGGGAGCAAGCCAGATCAAATCATACTTTGCCACCTCCCACGTCAGGACCGGTTCCTTTCATAGATCTGGAGAGGCCTCCAAGGAGGCCAAGAAGGACTGTCGTCCCGCCTGAAAGGACTACAAGGGTGGAAACCCCTAAGAGCAACCCCAAGGATCTGATGCCACTTGGGGACCCTGATGATCCCACACCTCCGTTCACTGAGGATGTGATGAATGCTCGTATTTCGAAGAAGTTTAAGATGCCAACAATCAAAGCTTATGATGGAATGGGTGATCCTGCCAACCACGTTAGAACATTCTCAAACGCACTGCTGTTGCAGCCTGCTAGCGACGCTTTGAAGTGTAGGGCTTTCCCTCAAACTTTGTCAGGCATGGCTCAAAGATGGTATAGTCGGCTTCCTGCAAACTCGATTGGTTCCTTTAAGGAGTTGAGTGCTGCTTTCATTAGTCAATTTATCAGCGGAAGAACGCATGAGAAAAGCTCTGCATCTCTTATGTATGTGGTACAAGGGAAGAACGAAAGTCTGAGAGACTACCTTAAGAGGTTCACCAAGGAGACTCTGAACATCACTGATCTGGACAATAAGGTTGCAATGGTAGCCTTGGAGCATGGTACCACCGACCTATACTTTAAGAGATCATTGGCAAAACATCCCCCGAAGAATATGGCTGATCTCCAACAAAGGGCTGATAAGTACATCAAGGCTGAGGATAGCACGAAGAAGGAAGTCACATTAGGCAATGGTCAGGGAAACAATGATGCAAAAAAGCGTAAGCAAGGGCAGGAGTACGATGCTAGGGACAAGTATCCCCGAACTAGCAAGGACTCTGATTCACCACCAAAAAAGAACTTGGGACCAAGGTTCCCTGACTATGCAAGGTTGAATGCCCCTAGAAGTCAAATCTTGTTGGAAATTGAGAAGGATAAGGACTTCCGATGGCCGAAGCCACTCAGGGGAGACCCCGCAAAGAGGAATAAGGATCAGTACTGTAGGTTCCACCGAGATGTAGGACATGACACGGATGATTGCAGACAGTTGAAGGACGAGATTGAATTCTTGATCCGTAAAGGAAAGCTGAACAATTTCACAAAGGGTGGAGATCATGGAACCCAAAGAGGGGATTACAACAGGAGAAACAATGACAGAAGGGATAATGATCATGATCGTAGCACGCAGCCCCGAGGGCCAGTTATCAACATGATCTGGGGAGGTCCGACAGCGGCCGGTACAACTCGAAACTCTCGAAAGGCATACGCAAGAGAAGTGATGCACATCGTGGGAGAGGCCCCAAAGCGTGCCAAAACCGAGATGGTAATTGGTTTCGATGATTCAGACTTGGAAGGGGTAAAGTTCCCCCATGATGACCCACTGGTCATAACTCCTGTGATTGGAAATTCAGAAGTAAAACGAGTCTTGATAGACAATGGAGCTTCTGTGGATATTTTGTTTTATGATGCGTTTGTAAAGATGGGATACAATGACTCTCAATTGACCCCTGCAAACATGCCTATATACGGATTTAATGGAGTGGAGTCCAACGTTGAAGGGACTATTCAGTTGCCCATGACTATTGGGCAGGAGCCTAAGGAGGCGACTCAGATGCTGAATTTCTTGGTGATTAAAGCAGCTTCAACATACAACGCAATCCTTGGAAGGACTGGATTACATGCGTTTAAGGCTGTGGCCTCTTCCTATCATATGAAGATTAAATTTCCGACTCGGAATGGTGTCGGAGAACAAAAGGGTGATCAGAAGATGGCAAGAAGTTGTTATGTAGCCGCTTTGAGGGCCGATGGAATCGGGGGGCAGGTCCTTCCAATTGAAGACATGGATGTCCGTGACGATGAAGAGTATAGAGGGAAGCCGGCAGAGGATTTGATCCCCATACCCCTGGAGCCGAATGATCCTGAAAAAGTTACTTATGTTGGAGCATCTCTGAAAGAACCCTTGAAAGGCAAGTTGATAGAATTCTTACAAAAGAATAGCGACGTGTTCGCTTGGACAGCAGCTGATATGCCAGGGATTGACCCCCAACTCATAACTCATAAGTTGAATGTTGACCCCAAGAGGAAGACAATAAAGCAGAAGAAGAGAAACTTTGCTCCGGAGAGGCAAGAGGCCATTAAGCAAGAAGTGGATAAGCTCTTGGAAGCTGGTTTCATTGAAGAAATTCAGTTTCCCGAATGGTTAGCAAACCCTGTGATGGTCAAAAAAGCGAATGGGAAGTGGAGGATGTGTATAGACTTCACCGACCTGAATGATGCATGTCCAAAAGATTGTTTCCCCCTTCCAAGGATTGACATGCTGATAGATGCCACAGCTGGACATGAGATGTTAAGCTTCATGGATGGATTCAGCGGCTATAATCAGATTAAGATGCACAAAGATGACATCCCTAAGGTATCTTTCATAACTGACTTTGGTGTCTTCTGTTATCTTGTTATGGCATTTGGTCTAAAGAATGCAGGAGCTACTTACCAACGCTTGGTGAATAAGATATTTGCCCATCTGATTGGAAAAACCATGGAGGTGTATGTTGACGACATGTTAGTCAAGAGCCTACTCAAGGCTGATCATATTAAGCACCTCGAAGAGGCATTTGAAGTGCTGAGGCACCATAAGATGATGTTGAATCCCGCTAAGTGTGCTTTTGGCGTTGGATCTGGAAAGTTTTTAGGACTGATGGTTTCAAAGAGAGGCATTGAGGCCAATCCTGACAAGATCAAGGCGATTTTAGACATGGAACCACCACGTTCGATAAGAGATGTGCAGAAGTTGACAGGCCGAGTAGCAGCCTTAGGGAGGTTCATCTCTAAATCTGGTGATAAGTGTTTACCTTTCTTTCAAACATTAAAGAAGGTAAAGAATTTTGAATGGACACCTGAAAGCCAAGAGGCCTTTGAGCAATTGAAGAAGTACATGGCTGAAGCCCCGTTGTTGGCCAAGCCTAGCATCGGAGAGACTCTTTATCTATACCTGGCGGTATCTGAGCAAGCATTGAGTGCCGTCCTCATAAGGGAAGAGAACAAGGTTCAGAAACCTATATACTATGTGAGTAAGGTGTTGCATGGAGCTGAGTTGAACTATTCCACCATTGAGAAGTTTGCTTTAGCATTGGTGACGGCTTCAAGGAAACTACGACCTTATTTTCAGTCACACAAGATTGAAGTCCTAACGGACCAGCAGTTGAGAAGTATCTTGCACAGCCCTAAGGTCAGTGGAAGGTTAATTAAGTGGGCAATCGAACTCGGAGAATTTGACATTGCATATAAGCCTCGGACAGCCATCAAGGCTCAGGCATTAGCTGACTTCTTGGTTGAATGTACCATTGGCAATCAAGAAGTCGGGGGGCAGGAGATAGTAACCACCCCTGGAGATGAGAGTAAGGATGAAGTACCTGATCAGAAAGAATATTGGGTGCTCTATTTTGATGGAGCATCAAAAACAAAATCTAGTGGTGCAGGTTTGGTTTTGCAAAGCCCTGATGGGTTCACGGTTGAATACGCTTTGAAGTTGGACTTTCCTACAACCAACAATGAAGCTGAATATGAAGCATTAATAGCTGGATTAGGATTAGCCAGAGTCATGAGGGTCAAGAACCTCAAGGTGTGTGGAGATTCAAGACTGGTAGTCTCGCAAGTGAATGGTGAGTTTGAGGCCAAGGATGAAACTATGGCAAAATATCTTAGAGTCGTGAAAGCTGTTATGACTCAGTTTGACGAATGCTATTTGGAGCACATTCCTAGGGAAGAGAACGTTAAGGCCGATGCCCTCTCTAAGTTTGCTTCTTCTGAGATAGAGAATTATGCAGGTAGTGTTTACTTCCAGGTCTTGAAGGCCCCGACCATCAACTCTAAGTTGGTAGCACCTATTGATGTTGGAAGCTGTTGGATAGATCCTATTAAAGCTCATTTAGAAACTGGATGGCTCCCTGACAATGCCTTGGAGGCACGAAAATTGTCAGTAAGAGCATTGAGATATGCCTTGATCGAAGGCATCCTATACAAGAGATCGTTTGTCATTCCGTACTTGAAGTGCCTAAGGCCCCAAGAGGCAAGAGAAGCATTGGAGGAAGTTCATGAAGGGATCTGTGGGCAGCACTTGGGGGGCAGAGCCCTAGCTCACAAGATTACCCGCCTGGGATTCTATTGGCCAGAGATGTTGGCAGATGCCCAGGACTATGTTAAGAAGTGTGACAGATGTCAAAAACATGCTCCCGTTGTAAGGCAGCCGCCCGAGAGATTAACCTCAATCAGCTCTCCCATTCCGTTTGCAATGTGGGGGATGGACATCCTTGGTCCTTTCCCTATGGCTTCAGCACAAAGGAAGTTTCTGATTGTCGCCATTGATTATTTCACTAAGTGGATTGAGGCTAAGCCTTTAGCCAAGATAACCACCAAGCAAGTTTCCCAGTTCTTTTGGGAGAACATAATATGCAGGTATGGAATTCCCCGAATCCTTGTGACAGATAATGGGACACAATTCAACAATGAAGAGTTCAGAAAGTACTGTGAGGAAAATGCTATTGAGCTTCGTTTTACTTCGGTAGCTCACCCGCAAGCTAATGGACAGGCTGAGGTAGCCAATCGGATTATTCTTGATGGACTTAAGAAGAGGGTCGAACGATCGAGAAATACTTGGGTGGATGAATTACTGCCTATACTTTGGGCATATCGTACTACTTGCAAAGTAACAACTGGGGAAACGCCTTTCCTACTGGCTTATGGAGCCGAGGCAGTCGTACCACTAGAAGTCATGCATGCATCACCTAGAATTGAAGCATTCGAGCCAGAGACTAATGAAGAAGGCATGAGGCTCGCCTTAGATTTGATTGATGAAGTCAGGGATGAGGCAAATGCCAGAAATGCGGAGCATCAAAAGAAAGCATCTTTCTACTACAACCACAGGGTTAAGGAGAGGTTCTTTCAGCAAGGTGACTTGGTTCTTAGGAAGATCGAGGCTTCTGGAGTTGGTCAGAAAGGAAAGTTAGCCCCAAACTGGGAAGGGCCGTATCGAGTCAAGAAGACACTAGGACGAGGATCTTACAAACTGGAAACCTTGGACGGGGTTGAGGTGCCCCGGACTTGGCATGCATTGAACCTCAAGGTTTACTATGTTTAAGCTCTCCTGAAAAGGACCTAGCTTTTTGCCTATGTAATAGAAGTAGAAATAAGGTTGATGAAACCATTCCAAGTTTTTTAAACTTGAGATATTGAAAGTAGAGTATCTATGTAAGGGCTGTGCCCGTTTCTTCATATTAATAAGACTATCCTACATTTTCGCATAAGATATGAACCCTACTCATTGATATTTATGCACAAAATGTTAGACTACACATGCGAATATAAATAAGTTGAGAAGCATTAAAGACAATGGATTACGAGTCTGAAAGTTATGCCCGAAGGCAGAATATATAACCAACTAGTTCAAAATAAGTTAATGAAAATACAAAGTCATGCCCGAAGGCAGAATGCATAAATAGAAAGATAAAGATGTCAGCTACTAAGCATCTCCAGTATGCTCCTCCTCTCCAGCTGCACCAGGGTGAGCAAAGGAATCTGGCTCTAGGATCCTCTCATCATCCTCTGGCTCCTCCTCCCGTGTGTCCTGCACTGCCAAGGCCATAGGAGCATGAGGGCTAGGGAAGTCTGAAACACTGAGGGTGCCAGGAAATCTCCTAGTAACCTCAGCAAGAGCTTCATCCCATCCCTGAGTAAACTGATAAGGGAATAAAGAGTCGTCATGCTTCTCCATGAAGCCCACATACTCCTGGGAGGCAAGGTATTCGTCAATCAGGTCATCCTTGTCCTTCCTGAGAGAGACATTTTCAGCCTGAGACTCTAAAAGCTCTTTCTCCCTCCTCGCTAAGGTGGCCTTGACAGAGCCCAGTTCATCCTGGGAGTCATCAAACTTGGCCTTGTAAGTCTCGTAGTTGGAACGCCAAGTCTTAGCTTGGAAGACGACTCCCTGGAAGTTGGCATTAGCCTGCAAAAGACAAAGTAAAAACCACGGTTCAGGTAACAAAACAAGTACATAAAGGAATGGATAGTAAGGAGCTTACAGCTGCAAAGGCCTGAGCTCCAGCACTCTCAGCTCCTTCAAGAGTGGAGCCAGACACATAGTCCTTGAAGTCACCAGGGGTGATGGAGTGATAGGACCAATCCATAGCATGCTTACAGTCTCCAACAATGGAGTCCTTCTTCCTGATACCCCAGTTGGGGCGCCAAGCACTCCTGGAGGAGCCATCTACCTCCTCAACATCAGCCACATGGGGCCTCAAGTATGCATCTGAGGCTGTTGGGGCTCGAGGATCTTTCCCTGAACGAGCCCTTTTTAGCCTAGCAGTGTCCCCATCCTCTGGCTCGTTGGTTTTGTTGATAAAGGCTGCAGCTGCAATTACAAAACAAAAAAAACAATAATGGGTATGAGACAATCATATTCAAATAAAGGAATGCAAAAAGAAAGGAAATTACCCTTGTTGCCCACTCGGGAAAGTCCCAAAGTTTTAAGTTGGAACTCATTCAGGAGATCCCAAGCCATAGTAGAATAATTATCTTTGATGAGCTCCTGGTAGGCAAGGGTCTCTTCCTCATTCAGCTCAATGTCATTGGCACTGCCATCTACGACCTTACCAAAAGTACTACGAAAAACAGTGCCCCAATCTCCACCATCCCATAACAAGTACATAAACTCCTTCTTCCACTTTGGGTTGGAGTCAGGAATAGATTGGGGGTGAAAGATTGGAGGAGTAGAAGAACGGTGACTAATATAAACCCAACCCGGGGTAGATTCAGCAGAATTTTTAAATTGAAATATTTTTCTAAAAAGGGCTACAGAAAGAGGAAATTTGTTTTTAAGGCAAAGGACCAGAAAACAGTTGATCACCCTCCAAGAGTTGGGTGGAAGTTGACAAGGGTTAACTCCTACATCTGCTAAAAGCCTAGGGATAAACTCATGAAAAGGGAATCGAACCCCTGCAACAATGGCACCCCTATAAATACAAAGTGCATTGGGGCGCCAATGGCAAGATCGATCCCCAGGTTCAGCTGGGATAAGCCTATAGGGATATTCTATTTTATACATCCTATTATAGTCAGTGATTTTTTCTATGTCATGGAAAATGTTACTATGATTATAGGAATCAAGGTGTGACAGGGATGGAAAATCTTCTTTACGATTTAAAATCATATCCTGTAAACTCATGGAGGAAGAACGAATAGTGATACCTCTTTTTGAGGCCACTTGCAGTTTCTGGAAACGTTGAGTAGCACGATCTTCAGCCATTTCTTCAAATCTTCAAAGAAAAATTATGATGATCAACGAAAATCTGCAAGGAACGAACAAGTTTTAAGAACAATCTTCAAATCTTCAAAGGAATTGAAGGAAAAACCCAGAAAAAAAGGGCAATCTTCAAACTAAAAAACTAGAAATTTTGGAAAATACCTTGAGTGTTCTTCAAATCTTCAACAGCAACTGGGAAGTTTATGGAAAAATTCCAGAAATCTTTGAGCAATCTTCAAACCTTCAAAGATTTTAAGAGAAATCACCAGAAAACTTGAAGGATACCCTCGAATCCTCAAAGAACAAGGATCAAACTCAGATTCTTCAAAGGAAATTTCTTAAAGAACTTTGAGACTCTAGAGAGAACTTTTAGAGGAGAAAATTTTTTAGAAACTTTTGTGATGAAATGGAAATGAAAATCTTGGCCTTTATATAGGCAGAAATAGGGCATTTCAACCGGTTAGGGAGAATGTCAACCGGCTATAGCCTATTGGAAACTATTGTGGGCTATCAACATAAATTGGGCTCTAAAAAGCCCAAACAACACCAGGCCTGTTAAGGCCCAAGTCAAAGTCGATTAGGGCTTCAATAAGAAAAGCCCAAACATGTGATTAAGGCCTACAAGGAGAAGCCCCAAATTCTGAAGCCCAATAGTGCCAAGGATATGATTCTTGGACTCAGTCTTAGCTAAGATTGAAGGCCTATAAAGCCTAAGCTAAACCTAAGGCCCAAATGGTTTGAATACCAAGGCCCATGAAAACCAAAAGGCATGGCCCATTAAAAGTCCAGTAAAACTTGGATCAAAGATTAAAAAGGAAGCCTGAGGTCGTTGCATTCGACCTCGTTTTTTAGTGTAAAAACGAGCTTGACAAAACGACCTGACAAATTCAATTCGAGGTCGTGAATAAAAATGAGGTCGTTAAAACACGGTTTGAAATCGTAAATTCCAGGTCGAAGTTGTACCAGGAATTTAAGAAAATCTATACGACCTGGAACCTATTCGAGGTCGAGATTACATTGAATCAAGGTCGTGGATTTGAGGTCGAAAAATAACTGAAAAATCTACAAAAAAGGCGCGACCTGGAACCATTTTAAAGATTGTTTCTTTTTTAATTGAGGTCGATAATCAACTGCAAATCGAGCTCGAATCTCACGACCTGGAACCTGAGTGAGGTCGATATGCTATAGATTTGAGCTCATAAATTTGAGGTCGGAAAAACACTTGATTTCCACAAAAAAAGCCACGACCTGGCCCTATTTGAACTCATTATTTGAGCTCGAATTTGTACTGGCTGAGCTCGAAGAATTCCAGGTCGAGAATAGGCTAAATGAGCTCGAAAAATGCCCCGACCTGGGACACTTTGAGCTCGAATTTTGAGCTCGAAAATGAGCTGGAAAAAAAGAGACAGAATTAATTTCCAAAAATTCCAGAAAAGTAGAAAAAAAAATAATTTTATGCATGAAGCACAATTTAATATTTTTGATTGATATGTCAAAGATAAAGAAAAATACCCGTGGGTACCAGAAAAATCCTAAAAATTTAGGAGAAATATGAAAAAATATGAGGAATTTTATTCCTTAAAGTAAATAGGCAAATTTCAATAACAAAGGTTGTTCGAAAAAAATTGCTTAACCTCGAATAAGGCAAATCGTCGTAAATGTGTAGGTCGCTCCACACTTTACATTCAAGACGATACACGTGAAACACTAGTGTACATAAACCTTTTAAACTTCAACGAAAACCTGATCAGTTTTCCTAGAAGTTGGGGGGCAAATGATATGGGCTAAAAGTAAACCCTAAGGACACATTTAATGTGGCATTAATTAGGCCTAGAATGGTCCAAACGTGGGGCCCACCAGGTGGGCCCAAACTCCAATTATAATATTAATTTCGTAATTAATATTTAGGGGTAATTAACAGCTGGGAGATACAAGTCAGATAAGGACGTTATCTTTACAAAGAGTAACCTCCAAGTCACATAATCATACAAGGAAACTGACTCATACAAGGAAGGAGTCTAGAACCTTCCTCAAGGATGACTTGCCCACCAAGTCTCCTAACCCTACCCTAATTCTGAGGCTTCTCAGCCTATATAAAGGGTCAGACCCCTCAACTCAGAACTACGTTTTTTTGGCTTGATTCTCTAATTACAGAGATACGTAGGCATTCTGTGAGGACCGTTTAAGTCTCGAACGCAGAAGCAGCCATTAAAGCACGAAGCTCACGAACCCTAGCATTAAATACACAAACCCTAGCCGCAATAATCTAAACCTAGTTTTTATTCCACAACAACTTACAAACTTGAGGAGTATTAAAAAGGGAACTTTATAATGGTTTGGTTTATGAAGGGTGGTAATAACTATCTTAGCAGCATATTGAACTGCATATTTTGAAAAGCTCCCTAAGAGGTTATCAATACTATGAGTATGGTATGTGGATAATGTATGAGGATTACTATTGTTGACATGAACTTACTTTATTTATCTGATGTTACTCGAAATGTCATATATTCCCTACTGAGGTTTCATTGTTGTAAATATTTCGAAATTGATATTAAGTATCGTTATATTTTGAAAACTCCATGTGTATATTGATATATATTGTTTCGCTCTATTAATACTTGCTGGGCAATTCTTTCGCTCATACTTGCTTGTTTTAAATATTAACCTTTCAGAGGAAGGTAAATGATTGAGGCTTATCTGCATGGCTCAGGAGAAGCAGGCAGTGTGCCCTTGTGAAGATGATATGATCCAGAACATAGATAGCTGGAGTAAGTTATATATAAGGGTATTGATGTGTAATATGTATATATCACTTTGTACAGGATAGTACTAGTGCTAGTGTACTTCTCAACGAAGCTACACTAGTAGTATAGGATTTGTAATACTCAGTGTGATGTAATTAAATGGATGTAATAAAGATGTAAAGATTTTAGTTCTTGTTTCTAGCCCTATGACCTAAAAGATGCTTGGTGGTTGGGATTGCAGAGTTATATTTCAGTTTTAATGATTACAGATGGTTTAATGTTGTTAAACAGGTAATTTGATGTTAAGGATTTCTGCGTGACGACCAAATCCCTGACCCCGGATTTGGGGCGTTACATGATGTGTATTCTTTTGACTGATAAATTCTATAATCTTGGCACACTAGTCATGTATGAGATAGCAGCAAAATTAGGTAAAAAAGAAACTAGGAGCAAGAATATCTATTTTGCTAGATTTTTTATGCTCTTAGCACTGCATGTATCTGAGAATGAGCTATCCATTGCTAACCCGGATAGCAAGTTCAATTGTTTTGTTCAGGAGAAAAGAGTCTTAAATGATTTGATTCGAATGAACTCAAATGCAGAAGTACAATTGGTATATCTACCAATTGTTCAGGTAACTATTTCTAACCCTGAAACTCCTATCTCCAAACCCCAAATTTTTTTGCCTTCTAGTGTCACAATGGAGTCTGTAGTTGTGACCAAACAGGCTCCTACCAAAGTGACCAAATCCAAAGTTTCAAAACCACAATCTAAAAAGCAAACCTCAAGTGTCTCTCAAAAGACACCTGTTGTAAAACCTACCAAAACTCTTGAGGGGAGTGTGAAGGTGGTAGTGAGTGGTGAGGGACAGGGTGAACATCAAAGAAGCCCTAAGGATAAGGAAGGTGAGGCAGGTGCAACCAACATTTTAGTCTCTCAAAAGACTGTTAATGAACCTACAAGCCAAATTCTAGTTACATCCTCTCAACAGGGTGTGACTACTGAATCAAGTTCCCCACAAGGAACACTACACAAAAGGGTAAGGGACACTAGCCCTCTCTCAAAAACCTATGGTAGAAGAGTAAAATCCAAAACCATTGGGGCATCACAGGGTGCACACACAGTACAGGAAACTGTACCTTCTCAAACTCAGGTTGATGTGGCTCCAATAAATGTGGAGTCACAGCCCCTTGATCTTAACATTCAAATCGATACACATTTCAATCCACCATCACCAACTCCATCTCTGGATGTGGATATGATATCTACATCAATTCCTGATTCTCCATCTTTAAGATTCTTGGAGAAGCCCCACTCTGCAATTGGTGGTAATCATCTTCTAGATGATTTGTTGGGCCATCAATCTTCCATTCCTGAATTCACAACAACATCTGTGGCCTCATCTTTAAAATCAATCTCCACAGATTCAGTGTTGGTTTTCACTTCAACGGATACTATCTTTCCTTCATCAACGGATATCCTTCATCCATTGACAGGTGTTTCTTCATCAACGGATGCACCTATGCCTAGCCATCCGTTGACAACTATAACTACTCAATCAACGGATATTCCTTATCCGTTGATAACTCACTCTACCACTGCTATATCTGACATTCCTGTGTCAAGTGTGGAGGAGTTCTCAGTAGTTGAAACACTTTTAAGAATGAGGGAAGGGAGTGAGAGGCTGCCTTGTGAGCAGGCGAAAGGAGAGCAAAATAATGAGAGGCTAACCATTTCTTCCGGTCAGGCAAAAGGAGAGATTGAGAGTTCCACCTTAGTAGGTGAAGGTGAGGGTGTGAGAGGTGTGAGCCAAGGGGAGCCCTTGATGCAAGAAAAGAGAGATGAGAGGAGAGAAGGGACTACAGGAGAAATAAGGCAGGAAGATTCAGCCATTGCAAGTGAGTTAATGGAGGTTAATGAAGCTTCTAAAGAGATGGAATTTCGACAAGAATATCAGTCAATCATTGACTCCATCTCTTTGGATCCTGAAACCTTTACTCATCCTGTTTCTGCCTATCAAGTCATGGCACAACAGGGCAATGTGGAGGCAGAGGAGGCAATGCACCTAGTGCACACCTCACAATCTCTACAAAGAGAAAAAGAAGCTTTGACAGCTCTGCCTTCAGATGCTGACAGTGAAGAGTTTGGCAATAATGACAGTGATAGCACATCAAGTGATGAAGAAGTCAATGTGGAGGATACTCCAGAATGACTATTTTCTTCTACCACTGTGGTTGGTGACTTCAATGTGGAGATTATGAAGCAATATCAATCTGCTATGGCTGAGCACCAGAATGCAGATCCATAGAGGAAGGCTGTCCTTCAGCAAATACTGGCCTCCCTCAAACTTCACAAGATGCATATGGTTATTCGAAGAACACAATAGGAGGAGGTGTAAACTGCAATAAGGGAAATGAAAGTAGAACTAGATGCCAGGATTGAGGCACTAGCCCCTACTACCACTCAGAAGGTGCTGTCTAGCAAATTATTGAATGAAGATAGTCTGGCCAAATCTGTTAAGCATCTTTCCTCCAGAGTGGATAGTATGGAATCTCAAATGCAGACAGTCATTGCCAACCAAGCCAAACAGACTGAGCTACTGGAAAGGCTACTTGCAGCCTAACCTCCAGCCCATGATGCTAACAAAAAGGGGGAGAAAAAGGTAGAAGAGGTTGCAGCTACTTCTAGTCAAATTCCAGCATCCAGTAGCAAGATAGCACAAAGTGAGGGGGAGCAACAGCCAATTATAGTGGTCATCCAACAGAGTTCTCTATAGAGGCTTCCCCTGTGAAGAAGAAACAAATGGTGTTGCCTGAGGTTCAGAGTCTGTCAGAAATCTCAGATGGTGAAAGGCAAGCCAGAATAGAAGCCTTAGAAAAGATCAACAAGGAGGCAAATGAAAGAATTCTGAGGACAATGATCAATGCATCAATTGTATCAACTCTATTCTCTACTCAGTCCTCAGCTCCAACAACATCAACTACAATTCTGAAAGTGCTCACTCCAGAGATTGTGGCTCCTACATTCTATGATGCTGAACCATCCTATGTCAAAGAATTTGAACCATGCATAAGAACCAGAGCCTTCTCTCCACCAAAGGCAAATGGGAGAACAAGTTACAATTGGACTTTCCATTTCCCAAGGATGATGATGAGAAGCTGATGGGAAAGACAATCAAAGAGTTCAAGGAAAAGACAAATAAGAGTGTAAGAGATTGGATGGCTGTAATAATAAGGAATGGAAAAGTGTTAAATATATCCAACAGCCATCCTAGATTTGTTGAAGCGAAAAGAGAGAAGACCTCCAAACTTCTAAGGGAAGCTCATCCAAGTGAAGAAAATCAATATGAAAACTCAGATGAAAAGCAAGCCAGGCTGGCTCAGGAGTTAATGGATGAGGTAGAGGATGAAATGAGGGAACCTGAGGAAGTCCCCAAATCCAAAAGGAGAGTGAAATCAAAGGCAAGGAGGCCTGTTTCTCCAGAAA
This sequence comes from Kitagawia praeruptora, assembly GCA_037693485.1. Taxonomy (NCBI): domain Eukaryota; kingdom Viridiplantae; phylum Streptophyta; class Magnoliopsida; order Apiales; family Apiaceae; genus Kitagawia; species Kitagawia praeruptora. The sequence continues at coordinate 54,185,478 of CM075350.1, read as the reverse complement.
TTGTAAGAAGAGAAACTGTTGGCTCATCACAATCTATTTCTACACAAGTATTCGACCCAGCTTTGAATTTCCATGGTGACCCTATAATCCCTAAAGAGGAACCAATGAATCTTGACTCCATTGAGGTCCCTTCATTCTTGCTGAAGCATCAACAGAAGCCTAAACAGAAGAAAAGGATACCAAGGAAGCAACCTTCAAAGGAACCAATTCAAGTTGCTAGGGTACCTGCTATTGTCAAGCAGCCAATCTTGGAAAACAAGGATGATTTTATCTATCAGGCAGATATTGAAGAATACTCTGGCATGAATCTGTATCTGGATGAATTGTCAGAAGCAAGAAGAATTGACAAATATAAACATTTGCCTGAGAGATTGGTCTTTGTATACAAGGGATGAAAGGAAAGGACATGGCCACTACAGAGGGTTCTTGGAGAAAATTATCTGACCTTAACCAAAGTGTTCACTGCAATCAAGAGATACACATGGTTCTCCAAGATAACAAAAGGGGAGATACTGGATAGAATAAAACAGATAAGGAGAGAATGGAACTCACCATCAAGACTACCAAGGAAGATGAAGATCCCATACAATGGACAGAAAATCCACCTTCAACCCTTCTGGATGTTGGAGTTCAGGGATGAAGATGGTAACAGGAGATTCTTCAGGTTAGAAGACCAACTATCAAAGGCTAGTTCTCAATACCTGAGATGGTTACAACAAAAGCTAAATCCAAAAGTTGTTGAAGAAGATGCCTTCTATAGGCAACTCCAAATGCAAATTGAGTCCAACTCTGCCAAAGAAGGAAAATCAAGGGTGATGCCAACCAGAGAGAAGAAACAGTATTAATCTGCTCAATCTAGAGGAGCACTTCTCTGTAAATTTCTCAAACCTTCTGTTTTTAATTTTTGTAGCTTAATACAATTTTTGCATAGTTCTATATATATATATATATCCTTAGGAATGTTTTGTTATCATCAAGGTCCTAAATTTATGCTTTATTGCCATCAAGTATAAATTGGGGGAGATTGTTAGGAATATGTTGTACTCGATGATAACTTCACAATCAAAATTGTATAAGTCATGTTTTGCAACTGTCAACGGATGAGACATTATAACTCTATCCGTTGATAGGTAGCTCATCAACGGATGAGGTTTTGTAGCATACTGCAATATCTCTATTTATCAGTTGATAGTGTTTTATTCAGAGTCATGTTGACCATCAACGGATAGGCAGAATAGGGTAGCCAATTGTAAATAAGCTATGCTATGTAATTCTGTCTAAGTGAAAGTGTATCAACAGATGAGAACAGGACTCTATCAACGGATACAACTCAAATCTACAATATCAACGGATACAGCTCAAACTACCATCAACGGATGATAGTGTACAACATCAACGGATAATCATTGACACTTTCTTCTTTGCTAGCTGGGAATTAGCAGTTGATAAGGACAGGTTTGACTGACAGATCACATGGGTTGATAGTAGGTATAAAAAGCAGTATGGCAGCCATACTTTGGAACGCAGAAGAAAAAAGCATTCCATTTACACAGTACATACAAGAAAGGTGCAGGGGACATATCAGTTCACAAGGACAACCTTTCGGCTACATGTGGATTTGGAGTGGAGTAGCAAGTCAACTTGAATTAGATTAATATTATCTTATTCCTGTAGTACTTGTAATCTTGGGATATATAACAAAATGTAACAACTCTTTAGAAACTAAGAAAACAGATACATTTGCTTAGGGTTTTATTGAATATTCTTAGAAGCAAAGAGTTGTAAAACAGAAGCTGTGTACATTTGTATCACAGAGTTTTCTTCGAATAAAAGTCTCATGTGGTACATTTAACCACCTGATTTTTTATGTGTTTGTGAATCATTTCTCATTCAGCAATTATCTCCTTATAGATTTCTGTGATTCTTATCAGAAATTTATAAATATCAAGAATTGTATTCAACCCCCCCCCCCTTCTACAATTATACAAGTGTGTAATCTGGGTATAACATTCTTGCCTTAGAAAATTCGAATACAAAGTAAGCAATAAACAATCAGAGTCTCAAAATAAAGATATATTCAAAAATTCTTCAGACCCACTAACCCACGTTCACACGTAGATTGACATGTGTTAGTCCCTAAAAAAGCGCAATTACCCACGATTTTTGGAATATAAAATCCAAAATTGATTTTAATTTTAATCAGGGTCTATAATGAATTTGAATCGACTTTCAAAGACTACAATGGAGTTACATACGTGGCACTTCAGATAATACCCTGAAAATAAAACACCAATTTTCTAAGCAGAATATTATGATTAAATTTCAAAATATCTTGGAAATATGAGAAGTCTCACACACGCTCGAAGTGATGATATTATAGATGTATTGAACACTTCAAAAGGCTGTCAAGCTTCACACTCTTCTCTATAAAATAACCTGGTGTCCTTTGCCTTACTCCATTCTCAAACCACTTAAACACAATGGCCTTCAATCCAGATATCTACATGAACCCTAACTTTCGATTCCTATCCTCTTAAAGATTTAATGATCTTGATGAGCAAGAGCAAATAGACTATCTCTTTGAAGAGATGACTTTTCTCATCGAGCTTGATATGGCTGGAATCGATCCATGTAATGTAGAAAACCCTCCATTAGAACATCTACCAGTTGAACAAGATCCTCCTCTAATCTCTTCTCATCTTGAGGATGAAGAATTTGGTGAAGAGTCTGGGGTTGATCTTGATGGAGATGCAATTCATTTTTAAGATGCACTGAGTCAGCTGCTCTCATTCAAGTAGGTTCTTACCGCTTGAAATCGCTCAGAGAAGGAATTCAAGAGCAGATGTACTCAGCATCCCCCGAATGGATTTTGGCATGCTCCTTGTCCTTGAATTGATCGTGGAAGATTCATGGAAGAGACAGGATTCAAGCAGCCACAACATTAGATAAGAATAGAATTAACAGTTACTATTAGACAAAAAGAAAATTTGTATTTCATTTTCATGTATGTAATGCTTTTAATTAATGAAAATACAAGTTTCTTTTATCTATCTTATCTGTTTTATGTTTGTTGGCCAGAAAGATTGTTAGTATGAAAGTATTGAATCAATGAGAATAGGCAACAATCATTAGAACTAAACAACTAAGTAATTAAGAACCTAAATTACTAAGTCAAAGACTAAGAAAGATTTCAGAGTATAGTTCTTAATGACTTGTTACTCATACTACAAATTATCAAGGCAAAATGTTATTAGCTTCAGAGTCTAAACAAAAGATATAGACACTGATGTGAATATCAAATCTATAAGCTAAACAACATACCTTGCTACTCATGCAGATGTCAAAGATCTAGAAATTTAACATTCCTAACTCACTAACCAACCTAATGAAAGTAGACTCATCAAGTGGCTTGGTTAGGATATCAGCAATTGTTTGTCAGTAGGAACAAAATGTAGTTCCACAATACCATTCTCAATATGTTCTCTAATAAAATGATACCTGACATCAATGTGCTTAGTCCTTGAATGTTGAACTGGATTCTCTGCAATTTTGATAGCACTAGTATTATCACAAAACATAGGAATATTACTAAGTGTCATACCATAATCCATCAACTAATTTCTTATCCAAAGGAGCTATGCACAACAACTTCCTGTTGCAATGTACTCAGCTTCTGCAGTTGAGGTTGAGACAGATTGTTGCTTCTTGCTTGCCCAAGAAATCAATCTGTTTCCCAAGAATTGACATGTACCTGTAGTGCTTTTTCTGTCTATTTTACACTCTGCATAATCCGAGTCTAAATAGCCAATTAGGGATAAATCAGATTCTCTAGGATACCACAAACCAAGATTTGGAGTTCCTTTGAGATATCTAAAAATTCTCTTCACAATAATTAAATGAGATTCCTTAGGATCACTTTGGAATCTAGCACATAAATAGGTAGAAAACATTATATCTGGTCTACTTGCAGTTAAATACAACAATGAGCCTATCATGCCTCTATAACTAGTATTATCCACACTCTTTCCTTTAGGATCAGAGTCTAGTTTAGTGGCTGTTGCCATGGGTGTTTTTGCAACTGAACAATTATGATAGTCAAACCTTTTTAAAAGATCTTTGATATACTTTGACTGATTAATGAAAATACTAGTCTCAGTCTGTTTAACCTGCAAGCCTAAAAAATAATTTAACTCACCCATCATGCTCATCTGATATTTAGACTGCATAAGCTTGCTAAACTTTGCACACAACTTTTCATTAGTAGAACCAAATATGATGTCATCAACATAAACTTGAACTAAAATCAAATCACTCTTTACCTTTCTAAAGAATAGAGTTTTGTCAATTGTACCTCTTGTGAAGCCATTTTCAAGAAGGAATTCAGACAAAGTCTCATACCATGCTCTTGGTGCTTGCTTTAGTCCATAGAGTGCCTTATCAAGTTTGTAGACATGATTTGGAAACTTTGGATCAACAAAACCAGGTGGTTGCTCCACATACACTTCCTCATCAAGCTTGCCATTTAGAAAAGCACTCTTTACATCCATCTGATATACCTTAAATTTTGAATGAGTTGCAAATGCAAGAAACATTCTGATTGCTTCTAATCTTGCTATTGGTGCAAAGGTTTCATCATATTCAATTCCTTCCTCCTGAAAGTATCCTTTGGCCACCAGTCTTGCTTTATTTCTTACAATCATACCAGATTCATCTAGCTTGTTTCTGAAAACTCATTTTGCACCAACAATAGATCTGTCTCTAGGTCTTGGTACCAGTTTCCAGACTTTGTTCCTCTCAAACTAATTTAATTCTTCCTGCATTGCTATTACCCAATCAGGATCCTGTAAGGCTTCTTCAACCTTCTTAGGTTCATTCTTTGAGAAAAAACAACTATACAAGCATTCATTCTGAATTGATCTTCTAGTTTGAACACCACTATTTGGATCACCAATTATCAAATCTTCACTATGATCTTTTGTCCATTTTCTAACAGGTGGTAGATTTCTCATGCTAGACTCTCCCCCTACATTAGTGGCTCTTGTAGAAGAGTGTTCATTTCCTTCAAAAGCTCCCCCTTGATCAGTAGAATCTGTAGACTCCATACTGCTACTAGTACTTGAACTTTCTTCATTAGTCCCTGAAGGAATAGACTCTGAATTTGTCTGCTCCTGTCTAGTACTATGTTCTCCTTGATTGATTTGCTCCCCCTCAACTGCATTCCCTTGAGAAGCATTAGAATTTTTAACTGGAGAACTCTCATCATCACTGGAGAGCATCTCAGATTCCTTAAGATTTTCAAATTCCAATTTGTCATGGCTTTCATCAGTTTTCAGAATTCCAAATTTCTTGTCATCAAATGCAACATGAATTGATTCCATAACAATGTGAGTTCTGAGATTATAAACTTTGAAGGCCTTTGATGCAGAATATCCTAGAAAGATTGCTTCATCCGAGTTAGATTCAAATTTTCCAAGTTGTTCTAGATGAACTTTCAGGACATAGCATTTGCATCCAAAGATGTGAAAGTATTTCACACTTGGCTTCTTTTCTTTGATCATCTCATGGGGAGTCTTTCCATGACTATTTATCAATGTACAGTTTTGAGTAAAACATGCAGTGTTTAAAGCCTCTGCCCAGAAATAGGTTGGAAGCTTTGCATCTGCAAGCATGGTTCTTGCTGCCTCTATGAGAGTTCTGTTCTTTCTTTCTACTACACCATTCTGCTGAGGTGTTCCAGGTGCAGAAAACTGTTGAGTGATTCCATTGTCTGCACAATACTCATCCATTGTAGAATTCTTGAATTCTGTTCCATTGTCACTTCTAAGTACTTTGACTTTGTACTCAGAACTATTCTGTATGTTCTTGACAAGATCAATGATTTGCTGAGGAGCTTCATCTTTCTTGTGTAGAAAGAATACCCATGTGAACCTTGTGTAATCATCCACTATTACTGAGCATATCTTTTCTTGTTGATAGACATAATGTTTACTGGACCAAATAAATAAAGATGTAGCATATGAAATGGTTCAATAAATGAATTTTCTGTCTTACTCTTGAAAGTGGTTCTTCTTTGTTTTCCAAGCTGACAAGCATCACAAAGTCCGTCTTGCACAAAATTCACCTGAGGTAGGCCTCTCACCAAAATGTGCTTAACTAGTTTATTAAGCTTTTAAAGTTGAGATGTGAGAGCTTCTTGTGCCAATTCCAGCTTTCATCATTTGTTGTTTGTTGTAGAGACATCTAACAATTTCTTTAGATGTATCACTCAAGCAGGCTTCATAGATATTACCATGTCTCTGACCAGTTAGAACAATGTCACTATTCTTCATATTCAAGATTTTGCATCCTTCTCTGTCAAAGATTGATTGGTAACCTTTATCACCCAGTTGACTTATGCTTAAAAGTGTGTGTTTCAAGCCTTCAACCAGTGCTACATTTTCAGTGATGACATTCCCCAAAATAATTGAGCCATATCCCAGAGTTTTTCCTTTGTTGCCATCTCCAAAATATATTACTGGGCCAGCTTTTCTCTCAAACTTTGTAAGCAGGGACTTCTTTCCAGTCATATGTCCAGAGCATCCACTGTCCAACATAATTGAATGCTTCTTTCCTAAGCCCTGCAAACAAAAAAGTGACTAGTTAGAAATTTTTGGGACCCAACCTTGATTGGATCCTTTCTTACTATATTTAGAAACAATAGGCTTTAAAGATTTTGCTTTTAATTTACCTGTTTCAGAATTAACCTTAGACTCTGATTATACAAACTATTTGTGACTAGGTGTTTCATATTTCAGAGAATAATAGTCATAATACAGTTCATGATATTCTCTACACATATAAATGGAATGAAGTAAACTACCACAATGATAACAAGATTCTTGTGGTTGGTATTGAATTTTCTGAGTCTTGGGGAATCTAGACTCGGTTTTCCAAGAAGGTTTTTGATTGTAGTCTAGGGCCAAATGATTATGATTTCCACACTTATAGCATTTTTTCCTAGGTGCATCAGGTACATTCTTGTAATTATTTTCTTTGTTAATACCTTCTTTTCCATTTATGTTCCTTTTGATTTTGCTAGACTCTAAAAGACCATCTAGTCTCTGTTAACCTATATTGATATTCTTAGGTTTCTCTAACACTTTCTCATCTGAATTACTATTGTTAATTCTCTTGTGTACAACAAGGGTACCTTTTGAATCAACAAATTTAACATGTTTAGGTTCAGAAACTATCTTCTTACCTTCAGATTTAAATGTGCTAGCTTCTAGTTTACTATCATCATTGACAATAGCTACAGTCTCTTCTTTTCTAGCCTTATCAAATCCTAAACCATTAACTTTACCAAGAATTCCACTTTCAAAGATTTCTTGAGTCTTTTTACCAGAATTGTTAATGGTCTTAATCACATTTCTCTCTTCTTCTAGTTCTTTTCTGACAAAGTCATAAGCCTCGAGAATAACACTATAATCATGCTTAGCTTTATCAGAACTTAACTATTATTCTTCCATTTGAATTAACTCAAATTCAAGAAAATTATTTCTATCAACTAGTTTATCATTCTTAATCTTAAGATCATCTCTTTCACTAGTAAGAATTCTAAAATTAGTCATAAAATTCTTAAACTCAGCATGGATAGATCTAATATCATCAGAATCTAGGCTATCAAATGAATCAAGAGAGTGAAGTGATACCTTAACAGAAGATGGAGAAGTTTTCTTTGGAGATCCAGGTTTGTCTGAAGAATTTGCCATCAAAGCAATGTTTTCATAATCCAATTCATCTTCAGAATCACTTGAATCTGCCCAATCCTTCTGTGTGACCATGAGTGCATTACCCTTCCCTGAATTCCTAGGCTTCTTACACTCACTAGCAAAGTGTCCAAGCTCGATGCAGTTGAAGCACTTGATCTTTGCCTTATTAAGCTTGACAATTGTACTTTTGCCCTTGTCATTCTTCTTCTCATCTTTCTTTTGAAAAGGTCTTTTGCTAAATCTTCTCCTGTTGAATCTTTCTTTCTTGAAAGCTTTAGCAAACATAGCAAAGAGTTCATGCATCTCTGATTCAGAATCACTGTTGTCAGAGTCTATATCAGTAGTCTCTGACTCAGACCTTTCTTTGCTTTTCTTCTTCCTTGAGTCTTTTACAGTAAACTCAACATTCTGTTCTTCTGGAAGCTTCTTAGATTCAGGTTGAGTAGTAAGTGCTACAGTTTTCATCTTCCCTTCACTTCTGCTGCCTATCAAGTTCATATGCCCTAAGTTTTCCATAAACAGCCTCTAATGATATTTCATCCAGATCACGAGCTTCCTCAATTGCAGATATCTTCTCATTGTAGAAATCAGGCAAGGCTTTCATGAACTTTGTATTCATATCCTCCAAGTCATAATATTTACCATGCATGGCCATCTCATTGATGAGTTTTGTAAACCTATCAAAGGTATCAGTAAGTGACTCACTAGACTTGGATTCAAAGTACTCATACTGTTGTATAAGTAGTGTCCTCATATTCTTCTTGACAGGCTTTGTACCTTCACAGTGAACCTTAAGATTGTCCCATATCTCTTTAGCAGTCTTACAAGAAAGAACATAGTTAGTGAGAACAGAATCAAGACTATTGAATAGTATATTTCTCACTTTAGCATCCTTAAGAACATTCTCCTTATCCTTATTTGACCATTCAGATTTAGGCTTTTTTGATGTGTGTTCTGGATGAACTTTACCATCCACAGTTGTTTGACCAACAACCTTCGTTGGAACAAAAGGTCCATCTCTGATTCTGTCAAGATAATCAGGATCTGTTGCTTCCAGGTGATGCAACATCTTCACTTCCCACAGAGTATACTCGTTTCTCTTGAGCATAGGGATCTTAGTATTACCATCCTTGTAACCAGACATGATTGCAGATCTTTTTTATTATTCGAAATCAACCTGCTCTGATACCAATTGTTAACTCGAATAACTTGTAGAAGGGGGGTTGAATACAAGTTAAGTAATCGTGTCTGATTTTTGCTCAAATTAATAAACAAGAACAATAAATAAATCAAACTGTTTGTATTAATATATAAGATCAAATACAAACTCTACCAAAGGTGTACAAATACCTTTAGCAGCTGCTCTCAATACAAATCTCTCTATGTTTGTACACTCGTATTCTTACGATTACAAACCTCACGAACACTTTTGACAATGATATAGAGAGAGTATTTATAATGCTACCTATCAACTAATAACAGAAAGTTATAATCTATACATGGTAATCTTCTGCCGTCCAGTTGATAGTTTCCATTAATGCCTCGATTCTTTTCTTCATGCACACTTCTTTCTATCTTCTGAATACAAGATCCTAAAGTATAGCACTTTCCAATTCTGCAGCTTCGATACAGTCAGGGTCTGTCATAGTCCCTGGAAATTCATAATCCGTGACTCCAGTCTCTGATTGAGAACTATTCACAGTTTCTGCAAATCTTGAAGAACTGATATCTCTTTAATCAAATGCTAAACCCTTTATAAGATCAGGGTATTACAAGAAGTGTAATGATACTCTATTATACACATCACAACTCATGAATTTATTCCTAACACACGTAGCGATAATAATGGGTTGGGTTTGATCCGAATTTTTTAAAATCCAAACCCATATCCAAATATTTTCTTCTTTTAAAAATAAATCCAAATCCGTCGATTTCAAATTAGATTTGGTTTTTACACGTATCCAAAATTAGTAATAATATAGTCAAATTTAGAATAATTGCTACACGTTAAATGTATCAATTATATTAATACAATAATTCAAAATTAAAATGGTTAAATTAAGTAAGTAGTCAAATGTAAAATATTGTGTGAAATGACATACTATGTAAAATTTAAAATATGTTAAAAATAATAATTTTTCTTATACTACACAAATGAAATTGTATGTAAAGTAAAGAAAATTACATCTTAAATATTTTAATAAAATTAAGATTGAGAAATTAAAGTTCTGACTAGTAAATTAGTATTAACTATTTCTAATAAAATAATTGAATAAAAATAAATAAATTATATGTCTTATATCTAAATATTAGATATAATGATTTCAAATTATAATATTATATTATTTAAATAAAGGGTTTCGATATTGGATCGGGTTTCGGATTTCGGATCGGATATCGGTTCGATACAACTGAAATCCAAATTGAAACTGTTTCGGATTTAAAATTTTAATTCACGCCTAAATCCAAAAATTCGGGTTCGGTATATCCAAAATTTTGGGTTTGGGATCGGGCAATATTAGATCGAATTAATTTTTCATCCCTACTTATGGGTAAAAGAAAACTAATATTTAATATTCCATATTCTAATAGAAAAGAATAAAAAAAATCAACTTTCAAACTCTCAAACCAAATATACACATTTTAAGTTGTCATTAAAAATAAGTTGAGCGTAATCTACATAAACTCTAACAGTCATATCTTACTCTAAGAACAGGATATATTGGATATGTTTGGTTGATTGATAATGTTTATTTTTCTATAATAAATCAATTCAATAATAAAAAAACACACAACTTATAAAAATGATGTTGAACGAACACATAGGCAACTAGATTACAAAAACGTTTCCTTTGTCATAACTACAATCGTTTAATGAATCATGCATAGTAAAGATTTTTTTCTCATATCGCTGAAACATGCAACCCATTTTTTAGAGACAGTCTAATGATTTATAACGGCCGTGAGAAATAAGTGTTTATGAATTTTTAATATATATTCGAAAAATTGTTCATGATCCATACAAAAAATTTAAATGAATCAATATGATTAAAATTCTAAAAATTCACAGTACTGCACATTTAAAAATACCAAATTTCTAAATAAACAAAACTTAAAATATGGATAGAAAAATTATGAACTTGGTAGAAAGATTCTAAAAAGGAGAGGAATCAAATGAAAAACAACATTAAGAAAATATACTCCCTCTGTCTCTTTTTATGTTTCTTATTTGAAATGTCGGGATTGTTCATAACATGAGACAAATTACTAATTTACGTTTAATCTATAAGATCAAATATAGTCATTAGTGATCTTATTGGATTCGTATTTATGAGTACTTTAATACAGTGAAGTTTTTATATTTAAAACTAATACGAAATTGAAGATATTAACGATCAAACGTGTGCGTTGGCAAACGTGTCCAGTCAAAACAGGAATGATATTTAGAGACGGAGGGAGTAACAGGGAGGGGCTTAGAATGTTCCAGCGGGGATGTGAATATTATGATAATTGTTTGATTATATTAATGCAATTGGTATAATTTGACGGATAAGTAATTTTATACTTAAACTAGCTACATTCTAATGAAAGTATCTATTTTTTTCTAAATAATGATTAAAATAATATATGTGTATTAATTAATTAATAAATGTTATCGTTTGGTGCGTAGCACGGATAGGACGCTAGTTTAAATGGTGATCTAAATTTGGATTGTAAATAGCATTAATCCAAATTTGAATTAATATTCTTGATCCAAATTTGGATCAATTGATTTAATATTAAAATAATAACATATTATTTATATATTTTTAGTTCATTAAATTTAAAATTAATTTGTGATTTTTTAATTACTTAATTAATAATTGAATCTAATTAGTATTTAATTATATTTATTTTTTAGAATAAAACTTCTGTTAGTGAGAAAAAAATATTTCATTATAATTCATATAAAAATATATTACTCCCTCTGTCCCATCAGATTCTATACAGTTTTTTTCACTGCTTGGCACGCATTTCAAGACTCTTATAAAGTATAGTTCCATAACTTATTTTTAAAATTTTCTTTTTTTGTATAAAAATATAACATACCTATTTTTGTACAAAAAAAGAAAATTGGAAAAATAAGTTATGGAACTATCCTTAAAATGTACCTTAAAATGTGTGTCACATCCCCGTCCCCCAATGTATACTATCTGCTGAGACGGAGGGAGTAAATACATAAAATAAAAATTGCATTAATTGCAATAAATTAATGTATCAATGATTTTTTATATGTTTATTAGTAAAATGAATGTGTTATTTGTTTATTAAGTATACGATTTTAAAGTTATTTTTTGGTCAAGACAATTTTAATCTTATTTATGTATATTAAATGTTATATTGATATCTCAATCATTGTTTTGGGAATGGTTTTAGGAACTATAGCATTTCTAAAAGAAAAAAAAAAATGCTTATCGAGCCTATTTGCGACATAAATTTGTTCGAGGCAGTTTGCATATTGCTCACCAAATTAAATTTATGTTGATTAAATTGGACTCATTTACAAATGGATCCTAACTAGAGATGCACAAAATCCGGATCGGGCCGGATTCGGGCCGGGCTTTAATAAATCTGGTTTTTTTTAAACCGGATCGGGCCGGGCTTTCATAAAAATCGGGCCGGATCGGGCCGGGCCTATCAGGAAAATACTAGGCCTGTTTCGGGCTTCGGGCCGGATCGGGCCGGATCGGGCCAAAATCGGGCCTTCGATTTTTTAAATATTTGTACTAATTGTTTTTTAATCTGAAAAATAATTTTCGACGATCCAACCGTACGGATGTCAAGATATATCTAATTAAAAGAGATTCCCAAATTTTCAAAAAATAAAAAATTAATTTGGTTGGAGATCTTAGTAGAACACTACAATATTGTCTAGTACTCGTAACTAGTGCTTTGTCCCAAATTATTGTTTCTATTTTTTTAAAAATATTTTTCGACGATCCAACCGTACGGATATCAATATATATCTAATTAAAAGAGATTCCCAAATTTTGAAAAAATAAAAAATTAATTTGGTTGAAGATCTTAATAGAATTTACAATATTGTCTAGTACTCGTAACTAGTGCTTTGTCCCAGATTATTGTTTCTATTTTTTAAAAAATATTTTTCGACGATCCAACCGTACGGATGTAAATATATATCTAATTAAATGATATTCCCAAATTTTCAAAAAATTAATTTGGTTGAAGATCTTAAATTCTTTACAATATTGTCTAGTACTCGTAACTAGTGCTTTGTCCCAGATTATTGTTTCTATTTTTTAAAAAATATTTTTCGACGATCCAACCGTACGGATGTAAATATATATCTAATTAAATGATATTCCCAAATTTTCAAAAAATAAAAAATTAATTTGGATGAAGATCTTAATAGAACTTATAATATTGTCTAGTACTCGTAACTAGTGCTTTGTCCCAGATTATTGTTTCTATTTTTTTAAAAATATTTTTCGACGATCCAACCGTACGGATGTCAATTTATATCTAATTAAATGATATTCCCAAATTTTCAAAAAATAAAAAATTAATTTGGTTGAAGATCTTATTAGAACTTACAATATTGTCTAGTACTCGTAACTAGTGCTTTGTCCCAGATTATTGTTTCTATTTTTTTAAAAATATTTTTTGACGATCCAACCGTACGGATGTCAATATATATCTAATTAAATGATATTCCCAAATTTTCAAAAAATAAAAAATTAATTTGGTTGAAGATCTTAATAAAAATTATATAAACTGTAATAATATAAACCGGGCTTTAAACCGGATTGGACCGGATTTTAATCCGGTTCGGGCTTTAAACCGGATTGGACCGGGCTTTAATCCGGATCGAATTAAAGCCCGGGCTTTTTCCGGATCGGATTTAAATCCGGGCTTATTTTCGGGCCGGGCCGGGCCGGATTCACTTGAAAAAAACACAGCCCATTTCGGGCTTTGGGCCGGATTTGGGCCGGATCGGGCTTTTTTCGAATCGAATTTTTTCCGAATATTTTTCGGATCGAATCGGACGGGCTTTTCGGATTCAGATTTTTTGTGCATCTCGAATCCTAACCTACAATTCACGCCGGATTTACTAGAATCAATTGTCGGGACAATGATGAGCATTTGAGCTCATTTGGAGGTTTACTTTCCGTACTTATAATTTTACAAACTCCATGTTAGCTGTTTAAAATCACTGTTGTCTACTTTTTATTGGCTTAAGAGTGTCGGATAGAAACAGAACAACTTCAAAATCAATCATCTATTTCCATCACAATGACAGAAACTAAGAGAGATAAATGAACCCAGACATATTTATTCAATAAAAGAATCTGAAAAGGAGGGAAATGAAGAGGGCCAGTTGGGCATAAATAGTACTCCCTCCGTCTCTTAAAACTTTTCCTGTTTACCTTTATCACGTTTGCCAACGCACACTTTTGATCATTAATATTTTTAATTTCGTATTAGTTTTAAATATAAAAACTTCACTGTATTAAAGTACTCATAAATACGAATCCAACAAGATCACTCATGACTATATTTGGATTTATAGATTAGACGTAAATTAGTAATTTGTCTCATGTTATGAACAGTCCCGACATATTAAAGGGGAAAAGAATTGTGAGACAGAGGGAGTAGCTGCAGAACTACAGCCTACAGGTGAGGCCAGTTTGCATTCTACTACTAGCATTTCTTTTGGATGGTTATATATGTACACCCTGAATTGATGGTTGCACATCTTATAAGTATATTTTGTCGCCCTGTACTTTCTTTTTTAATATACTCTAATCCTTTATCAATTATTTGTTCAATTATTTTAGTAATTTTCTAAAATCCCAAAATAAACCATGTTCCAAAGTCTAAACGAACGGATAGTAACCTTGCATATGCAATATATAGTACTTAAATTATGAAGATACGTTACAATCAAAAAATATAAATAATTTGCGTAGAAGAGTATTGTAAGTTAATCTCTAATTTTATTGATATCTAGTACATTTTCTTAATATATTATTTTTTATCTTAATACATATTAGTTATAGACTTTTCTTTTGAAGTTGATAAAATTTACTTTTAAATTAAATTATGGTGGCTGTTACATTATTTTTGTTGATTAAACTCACTAATTATGGTACTCTAATTTTTAATTGTATATTTTTTATCTTATATGGAAACTTGTCACAAGAAAATTAATTCAAAAAACACTGGTGATTTAAGATTATAAAAATTTTGACGCTTATATATTGTAATGTATTTTTGTTTTTTTGCCATGACACTTTGATTTTGATTATAAAAAATAAATGCCAACAAAAAAGTGTAGTTAAATGTTAGTAAGGATAATTTAGTCTAAAATATTGTTAGGGTGTGCAACCGTAAATAGAGGGTGTGCATATATCTGTTAAGTTAGGGGATTTACACAATTCGAGATTCACAAACAACCAATACAATACAGACACATGCAATCAATTGATTAGTTGACAAGATTCACCAAAACGCGATCACACGTTATTTAAGTATCACTTCTACTTCTATCAACAATAAGTAAAAGCAAAACAAGAACACCAAACAATATTTGACGTGGAAACACCACGTCCCAAACTTGTATTATTAATCTTAACAATATCAATAATACATCAAAACAATAACACCTTAACGGTGTCCTTCCAAACCCTGATACTTGAGTCAACAATGCTCAATCATCTCCCAAACAATATTTAAGATTACATCTCTTAAACTTTAACCTCAAACAAATACAATATGATTTATATAGCCACCCAAAACTTAGCCACAAAGTCTTACCATATTTGTTATACAAGTCTTACCATACTTGTTATACAAGTCTTCCAATTCTTGCCATCCAATTATCCAATTTAATGATCAAGACATACCATATATAACAATTATCTACACATATAATTATTATATTACCTATATATATCTTGGACCACCCAAACCCATAACATCCAAGTTAACCCAACAATATCAACACCCTTTTGGATGATGATATACCTTTTTCATTAACGTTATTATTTTTTTCCCATGTGACTTGTCTTGTCCAAACTTCTCTTTTAGCATGTAAAACCGAATCATTCTCTCTTAAACACCATTATACATCACACTCAATTATTGTACTGTTTTCGTTATAAAATTTACAAACTTGATTTCGTTCCTGCTCATATAAAATTTATATTGAAATGGTCATTTCTTCTGTTTCAAAACTTCAAACTTATGACACTCTCTCATGCCCTTACTCCGAATATCTTGTTTCGTAAAAGTGTGTAGGCAGTGTGCCACTATTTGATCGAACTCTTGGTAAATTTGATCAAAATTTTGTAAAATTTATGAAAAGCGGGGTATTAAGTCCCGGCTAGTTTAAAAAAATTGAACATAACATTCTTTATAGCCTAGTTATTTCAGAATTATAGTTTCAGTTGGCGACAAATAGTAGTCCTAAAAATATTATGGTATGTGATGCTTTGTTTATTGATTCAGTTCGTAGTGTTGTGGTCATCGGTCATCTTTGTTGGTTTGTTTTCGCCTCAAATGCTGTGTGTTGTAATTAACTACTGTACTCGATCAATCCAAGAATAAATATTTATCTGCACAAGCTTTGTTATAATATTGAAGAATTATACTACAACTTTATTTCTTGGACCATTAGCCTTGTCTTCGACATTACCTTTAATTCTTGTCATAACTTTTAGGTTTATTTATATCTATCAGTTCATTTGTTCTGAGCTTAGTTTATAAAGGATCCCCTTTATGGTGGGGACTGAGGAACCAACCAGCAAGGTTAAATTACTCTCCTCAAAGGCATAATTGAGCATCAGATAATACTCAAGTGATAAGAGTTTCAGTGCATTCTCCTCCTCTGGAGAAATGTGTGTGTCCCCTTCTTTATTAGGGTCCCATTCTCTTATCTTATGTCAGTTTCATAATTTTCAAGCCCTCTCACTCCACTGCTACCATTTGCTTTCACTTTTCTCTACTCCAGGCCTGGATAACCACAATAATGAACTGTAAATTAGGTCTTGGCCCAACCATTTACTTGGACCCTTCTACATAATAAGTCTCTTTTGTGACAGATCAAAGTACACATATTTTTGGTCAAAGTAGAAAGGGTCCTCATTTTATATTTATGCACAAATACTTTTCTATATGGACTACACATTTTCTCGCAAAACACACTGATTACACATAAAGGATAGAGCAAGTACCCTGGATTCTGGATTTTTGGTGGGTGGCCTTACTATACTTCTTTTACACTAAGCTTTTAATTCAACTATATTAGCCAAGCAGTTTAATGGAGACTTGCTAAGACGGGGATTAAAGATCTTGAGTTCGAAACTCGCTCATAGTTGTCAACCGGGCTGCGCTCTAATGAGAATTAGCATTATCTAATGTGACCAAGACATCTCATAAAGAACAGAGTAAAGTGTACTTTGTGTACTCGTTCTTTCTTTATTCAAGACACCACATGCAGTATTATAGTTTAAAATTGAGCAATTGAAATATCAATAATTGTATTTTATTACACATTATTTATTGCATTCCGTTAATTTGGGTTAACTCTGTTAGTAATTAAGGGAGTGAATTGCATTGTGTGTACTCAAACTTTACTCAAGACACCACTTGAAATACTTTAGTTCAAAATTTAGAGTAAAGTGCGAGTACACAAAATACACTTTAGACAAAGTGCAAGTACACAAAGTGCACTTTACTCCCTAAATTACCAATGGAGTTAACTAAAATTAATGTAATGCAACAAAATATAATAAAATACAAATATTAGTATTTCAAGTGCTCGATTCTAAACTAAAATATTATAAATGGTGTCTTGATTAAAGTGCGAGTACACAAAATACACTTTACACTAAAGAATATGCATCATGCTCGGATAGAAATTAGTGTCACCTGAGAATACCCCACGGTGTACAAGAAAACATAAGCTTTTTACATATGTTTATTTCTTTCCAAATCTTTGCGCTTTATCAACCTAATAATTGAAAGTTTGAAACCATGTGGACCAAATAGAAGCTCATCCATTTTCAAAACCCTTTGTTTTTTAATTGAATGGGGCATGGTTCATGTCGGGCTTTTGAGCCCAAAGTTTTGCCTTATACTCATATAAATGAATTTAACACTTTATTAAGCACATGGAGAAGTAAAGGGGTGCTTGAGCAACGAAGAATTTCATAATGCCACAGG